>OZ012735.1:394845995-397845412 GCA_963859935.3 Lathyrus sativus | reverse complement strand
GCCTGACGGCGAAGTCTGATTTTCTTATCAACTTCGGCTTGAGCCGCCCTTCGGATTCGATGCCTGTTTGTTTAAGAGATGCCTGACGGCGAGGTCAGATGTTCTTATAAACTTCGGGTTGAGCCGGCCTTCGGGTTTGATGCCGGTTTGTTTAACAGATGCCTAACGGTGAAGTCAGATTTTCTTCTCAAATTCGTGTTGTGTCGGCATTCGGGTTCGATGCCTGTTTGTTTAACAGATGCCTGACGGTGAGGTCAGATGTTCTTCTCAACTTCAAGTTGAGCCGGCCTTCGGGTTCGATTCCTGTTTGTTTAACAAATGTTTGACAGCGATGTCATATGTTCTTCTCAATTAAGGATTGAGAGGGCCTTCAGGTTCGATGCATGTTTGTTTAACAGATGCCTAACGGCGAGGTCAAATGTTCTTCTCAACTTCGGGTTGAGCCGGCCTTCGGGTTCGATGCCTGTTTGTTTAACAGATGCCTGGCGGAGAGGTCTAATGTTCTTATCAACTTCGAGTTGAGCCGCCCTTCGGGTTCGATGCCTATTTGTTTAACAGATGCCTGACGGTGAGGTCAAATGTTCTTCTCAACTTCGGGTTGAGCCGGCCATCGGATTTGATGCATGTTTGTTTAACAGATGCTTGACAGTGAAGTCAAATGTTCCTCTCAACTTCATGTTGAGCCGACCTTCAGGTTCGATGCCTGTTTGTTTAACAGATGCCTGACAGCGAGGTCAAATGTTCCTCTCAACTTCGTGTTGAGCCGGCCTTCGGGTTCGATGCCTGTTTGTTTAAGAGATGCCTGACGGCGAGGTCAGATGTTCTTATCAACTTCGAGTTGAGCCGCCCTTCGGGTTCGATGACTGTTTTTTTAACAGATGCCTGATGTTGAGGTCAGATGTTCTTTTCAACTTCGGGTTGAGTCGGCCTTCGGATTTGATGCCTGTTTGTTTAACAGATGCTTGACAGTGAAGTCAGATGTTCCTCTCAACTTCGGGTTGAGTCGGCCTTCGGATTTGATGCCTATTTATTTAACAGATGCCTGACATTGATGTCAGATGTTCCTCTCAACTTCGTGTTGAGATGACCTTCAGGTTCGATGCCTGTTTGTTTAACAGATGCCTGGCAGGGAGGTCAGATGTTCTTATCAACATCGGGTTGAGCCGCCCTTCCGGTTCGATGCCTGTTTATTTAACAGATGCCTGACGGGGAGGTCAGATGTTCTTCTCAACATCGGGTTGAGTCGGCCTTCGGGTTCCACACCTTTTTGTTTAACAGATGCCTGACGGCGAGGTCAGATGTTCCTCTCAACTTCGTGTTGAGCCGGCTTTCGGGTTCGATGCCTGTTTGTTTAACAGATGCCTGACAGTGAGGTCAGATGTTCTTCTCAACTTCAAGTTGAGCCGGCCTTCAGGTTCGATGCTTGTTTGTTTAACAGATGTTTGATGGCGAGGTCAGATGTTCTTCTCAATTAAGGATTGAGCCGGCCTTCGGGTTCGATGCCTTTTTGTTTAACAGATGCCTGACGGTGAGGTCAGATGTTCTTCTCAACTTCGGGTTGAGCCGGCCTTCGGATTTGATGCATGTTAGTTTAACAGATGCTTGACAGTGAAGTCAAATGTTCTTATCAACTTCAAGTTGAGCCGACCTTCAGGTTCAATGCCTGTTTGTTTAACAGATTCCTGACGGCGAGGTCAGTGGTTCCTCTCAACTTCGTGTTAAGCCGGCCTTCGGGTTCGATGCCTGTTTGTATAACAGATGCCTGACCGCGAGGTCAGATGTTCCTCTCAACTTCGTGTTGAGCCGGCCTTCGGATTCGATGCCTGTTTGTTAAAGAGATGCTTGACGACGAGGTCAGATGTTCTTATAAACTTCGGGTTGAGCCGCCCTTCGGGTTCGATGCCTGTTTTTTTAACAGATGCCTGACGTTGAGGTCAGATGTTCTTCTCAACTTCGGGTTGAGCCGGCCTTCGGATTTGATGCCTGTTTGTTTAACAAATGCTTGACAGTGAAGTCAAATGTTCCTCTCAACTTCATGTTGAGCCGACCTTGAGGTTCAATGCCTGTTTGTTTAACAGATGCCTGACGACGAGGTCAGATGTTCCTCTCAACTTCGTGTTGAGCCGGCCTTCGGGTTCGATTGCTTGTTTGTTTAACAGATGCCTGACGGCGAGGTCAAATGTTCTTATCAACTTTGGGTTGAGTTGGCCTTCGGGTTCGATGCCTGTTTGTTTAACAGATTCCTGACGGTGAAGACTGATGTTCTTATCAACTTCGGGCTGAGCCGCCCTTCGGATTCGATGCCTGTTTGTTTAAGAGATGCCTGACGGCGAGGTCAGATGTTCTTATAAACTTCGGGTTGAGCCGGCCTTCGGGTTCGATGCCTGCTTGTTTAACAGATGCCTGACGGTGAAGTCAGATGTTCTTCTCAACTTCGTGTTGTGCCGGCCTTCGGGTTCGATACTTGTTTGTTTAACAGATGCCTGACGGTGAGGTCAGATGTTCTTCTCAACTTTAAGTTGAGCAGGCCTTCGGGTTCGATGCTTGTTTGTTTAACAGATGTTTGATGGCGAGGTCAGATGTTCTTCTCAATTAAGGATTGAGCCGGCCTTCGGGTTCGATGCCTATTTGTTTAACAGATGCCTGACGGTGAGGTCAGAAGTTCTTCTCAACTTTGGGTTGAGCCGCCCTTCGGATTTGATGCCTGTTTGTTTAACAGATGCTTGACAGTGAAGTCAAATGTTCTTCTCAACTTCATGTTGAGCCGACCTTCAGGTTCGATGCCTGTTTGTTTAACAGATGCCTGACGGCGAGGCTTGATGTTCCTCTCAACTTCGTGTTGAGCCGGCCTTCGGGTTTGAAGCCTGTTTGTTTAAGAGATGCCTGACGGCGAGGTCAGATGTTCTTATCAACTTCGGGTTGAGCCGCCCTTCGGGTTCGTTGCCTGTTTTTTTAACAGATGCCTGACGTTGAGGTCAGATGTTCTTTTCAACTTTGGGTTGAGTCGGCCTTCAAATTTGATGCCTGTTATTTTAACAGATGCCTGACGTTGATGTCAGACGTTCCTCTCAACTTTGTGTTGAGCCGACCTTCGGGTTTGAGGCTTGTTTGTTTAACAGATTCCTAACGGGGAGGTCAGATGTTCTTATCAACTTCGGGTTGAGCCGCCCTTCGGGTTCGATGCCTGTTTAATTAACAGATATTTGACGGCGAGGTCATATGTTGTTGTCAACTAAGGGTTGAGACGGCCTTCGGGTTTGATGCCTTTTTATTTAATAGTTGCTTGACGGGGAGGTCAGATGTTCTTCTCAACTTCGGGTTGAGCCAGCCTTCGGGTTCCACACCTTTTTGTTTAACAGATGCCTGACGGCGAGGTCAGATGTTCCTCTCAACTTCGTGTTGAGCCGGCCTTCGGGTTCGATGCCCGTTTGTTTAACAGATGCCCGACGGTAAGGTCAGATGTTCTTCTTAACTTCAAGTTGAGCCAGCCTTCGGGTTCAATGCCTGTTTGTTTAACAGATGTTTGACGACGAGGTCAGATGTTCTTCTCAATTAAGGATTGAGCCAACCTTCGGGTTCGATGCCTGTTTGTCTAACAGATGCCTGGTGGAGAGGTCAAATGTTCTTCTCAACTTCGGGTTGAGCCGGCCTTCGGATTTGATGCATGTTTGTTTAACAGATGTTTGACGGCGAGGTCAGATAATCTTATCAACTAAGGGTTGAGACGGCCTTCAGGTTTGATGCCTGTTTGTTTAACAGATGCAAGACGAGGAGGTCAGATGTTCTTCTCAACTTCGGGTTGAGCCGCCCTTCGGGTTCCACACCTTTTTGTTCAACAGATGCCTGACAGCGAGGTCAGATGTTCCTCTTAACTTCGTGTTGAGCTGGCCTTCGGGTTCGATGCCTGTTTGTTTAACAGATGCCTGACGTTGAGGTCAGATGTTCTTCTCAACTTCAAGTTGAGCCGGCCTTCGGGTTCGATGCCTGTTTGTTTAAAAGATGTTTGACGGCGAGGTCAGATGTGCTTCTCAATTAAGGATTGAGCCGGCCTTCGGGTTCGATGCCTGTTTGTTTAACAGATGCCTGGCGGAGAGGTCAAATGTTCTTTTTAACTTCGGGTTGAGCCGGCCTTCGGATTTGATGCCTGTTTGTTTAACAGATGCTTGACAGTGAAGTCAAATGTTCCTCTCAACTTCATGTTGAGCCGACCTTCAGGTTCGTTGCCTGTTTGTTTAACAGATGCCTGACGGCGAGGTCAGATGTTCCTCTCAACTTCGTGTTAAGCCGGCCTTCAAGTTCAATGCCTATTTGTTTAATAGATGCCTCACGGCGAAGTCAGATGTTCTTCTCAACTTCGTGTTGTGCCGGCCTTCGGGTTCGATACTTCTTTGTTTAACAGATGCCTGACGGTGAGGTCAGATGTTCTTCTCAACTTCAAGTTGAGCCAGCCTTCGGGTTCGATGCTTGTTTGTTTAATAGATGTTTGACTGCGAGGTCAGATGTTCTTTTCAATTAAGGATTGAGTGGGCCTTCTGGTTCAATGCCTGTTTGTTTAACAGATGCCTAACGGCGAGGTCAAATGTTCTTATCAATTCGGGTTGAGCCGGCCTTCGGGTTCGATGTCTGTTTGTTTAACAAATGCCTGGAGGAGAGGTCTAATGTTCTTATCAACTTTGGGTTGAGCCGCCCTTCGGGTTCGATGCCTATTTGTTTAACAGATGCCTGACAGTGAGGTCAGATGTTCTTCTCAACTTCGGGTTGAGCCGGCCTTCGGATTTGATGCCTCTTTTTTAACAGATGCCTGACGTCGATGTCAGATGTTCCTCTCAACTTTGTGTTGAGCCGGCCTTCGGGTTCGAGGCTTGTTTATTTAACAGATGCCTGACGGGGAGGTCAGATGTTCTTATCAACTTCGGGTTGAGCCGCCCTTCGGGTTCGATGCCTGTTTGTTTAACAGATGTTTGACGGCGAGGTCAGATAATCTTCTCATCTAAGGGTTGAGGCGACCTTCGGGTTCGATGCCTGTTTGTTTAACAGATGTTTGACAGCGAGGTCAGATGTTCTTCTCAATTAAGGGTTGAGCCGGCCTTCGGGTTCCACACCTTTTTGTTTAACAGATGCCTGACAGCGAGGTCAGATGTTCCTCTCAACTTCGTGTTGAGCCGGCCTTAAGGTTCAATGCCTGTTTGTTTAACAGATGCCTGACGGTGAGGTCAGATGTTCTTCTCAACTTCAAGTTGAGCCGGCCTTCGGGTTCGATGCCTGTTTGTTTAACAGATGTTTGACGGCGAGGTCAGATGTTCTTCTCAATTAAGGATTGAGCCGGCCTTCGGGTTCGATGCCTGTTTGTTTAACAGATGCCTGGCAGAGAGGTCAAATGTTCTTTTTAACTTCGGGTTGAGCCGGCCTTCGGATTTGATGCCTGTTTGTTTAACAGATGCTTGATAGTGAAGTCAAATGTTCCTCTCAACTTCATGTTGAGCCGACCTTCAGGTCCGATGCCTGTTTGTTTAACAGATGCCTGACGGCGAGGTCGGATGTTCCTCTCAACTTCGTGTTAAGCCGGCCTTTGGGTTCGATGCCTGTTTGTTTAATATATGCCTGATAGCGAAGTCATATGTTTTATCAACTTCGGGTTCAGCCGCCCTTCGGGTTCGATGCCTGTTTGTTTAAGAGATTCTTGATGGCGAGGTCAGATGTTCTTATCAACTTCGGGTTTAGCCGGCCTTCGTGTTCGATGCCTGTTTGTTTAACAGATGCCTGACGGAGAAGTCAGATAATGTTCTCAACTAAGGGTTGAGACGGCCTTCGGGTTTGATGCCTGTTTGTTTAACAGATGCCAGACGGGGAGGTCAGATGTTCTTCTCAACTTCGGGTTGAGCCGGCCTTCGGGTTCCACACCTTTTTGTTTAACAGATGCCTGACGGAGAGGTCAGATGTTCCTCTCAACTTCGTGTTGAGCCGGCCTTCGGGTTCGATGCCTGTTTGTTAAAGAGATGCTTGACGACGAGGTCAGATGTTCTTATCAACTACGGGTTGAGCCGCCCTTCGGGTTCGATGCCTGTATTTTTAACAGATGCCTGACGTTGAGGTCAGATGTTCTTTTCAACTTCGGGTTGAGTCGACCTTCGGATTTGATGCCTGTTTGTTTAACAGATGCTTGACAGTGAAGTCAGATGTTCCTCTCAACTTCGGGTTGAGCCGGCCTTCGGATTTGATGCCTCTTTTTTTAACAGATGCCTGACGTCGATGTCAGATGTTCCTCTACACTTTGTGTTGAGCCGGCCTTCGGGTTCGAGGCTTGTTTATTTAACAGATGCCTGACGGGGAGGTCAGATGTTCTTATCAACTTCGGGTTGAGCTGCCCTTCGGGTTCGATGCCTGTTTGTTTAACAGATGTTTGACGGCGAGGTTAGATAATCTTCTCAACTAAGGGTTGAGACGGCCTTCGGGTTCGATGCCTGTTTGTTTAACAGATGTTTGATGGCGAGGTCAGATGTTCTTCTCAATTAAGGGTTGAGCCGGCCTTCGGTTTCCACACCTTTTTGTTTAACAGATGCCTGACGGCGAGGTCAGATGTTCCTCTCAACTTCGTGTTGAGCTGGCCTTCGGGTTCGATGCTTGTTTGTTTAACAGATGCCTGACGGTGAGGTCAGATGTTCTTCTCAACTTCAAGTTGAGCCGGCCTTCGGGTTCGATGCCTGTTTGTTTAACAGATGTTTGACGGCGAGGTCAGATGTTCTTCTTAATTAAGGATTGAGCTGGCCTTCGGGTTCGATGCCTGTTTGTTTAACAGATGCCTGGCGGAGAGGTCAAATGTTCTTTTTAACTTCGGGTTGAGCCGGCCTTCGGATTTGATGCCTGTTTGTTTAACAGATGCTTGATAGTGAAGTCAAATGTTCCTCTCAACTTCATGTTGAGCCGACCTTCAGGTTCGATGCCTGTTTTTTTAACAGTTGCCTGACGGCGAGGTCAGATGTTACTCTCAACTTCGTGTTAAGCCGGACTTCGAGTTCAATGCCTGTTTGTTTAATAGATGCCTCACGGCGAAGTCAGATGTTCTTCTCAACTTCGTGTTGTGCCGGCCTTCGGGTTCGATACTTCTTTATTTAATAGATGCCTGACGGTGAGGTCAGATGTTCTTCTCAACTTTAAGTTGAGCCAGCCTTCGGATTCGATGCCTGTTTGTTTAATAGATGTTTGACTGCGAGGTTAGACGTTCTTCTCAATTAAGGATTGAGAGGGCCTTCTGGTTCGATGCCTATTTGTTTAACAGATGCCTAACGGCGAGGTCAAATGTTCTTCTCAATTCGGGTTGAGCCGGCCTTCGGGTTCGATGTCTGTTTGTTTAACAGATGCCTGGCGGAGAGGTCTAATGTTCTTATCAACTTCGGGTTGAGCCGCCCTTTGGGTTCGATGCCTATTTGTTTAACAGATGCCTGACGGTGAGGTCAGATGTTCTTCTCAACTTCGGGTTGAGCAGGCCTTCGGATTTGATGCTTGTTTGTTTAACAAATGCGTGACAGTGAAGTCAAATGTTCCTCTCAACATCATGTTGAGCCGACCTTCAGGTTCGATGCCTATTTTTTTAACAGATGCCTGACAGCGAGGTCAGATGTTCCTCTCAACTTCGTGTTGAGCCAGCCTTCGGGTTCGATGCCTGTTTGTTAAAGAGATGCCTGACGGCGAGGTCAGATGTTCTTATCAACTTCGGGTTGAGCCACCCTTTGGGTTCGATGCCTGTTTTTTTAACAGATGCCTGACGTTTAGGTCAGATGTTCTTTTCAACTTCGGGTTGAGTCGACATTCGGATTTGATGCCTGTTTGTTTAACAGATGCTTGACAGTGAAGTCAGATGTTCCTCTCAACTTCCGGTTGAGCGGGCCTTCGGATTTGATGCCTCTTTTTTTAACAGATGCCTGACGTCGATGTCAGATGTTCCTCTCAACTTTGTGTTGAGCCGGCCTTCGGGTTCGAGGCTTGTTTATTTAACAGATGCCTGACGGGGAGGTCAGATGTTCTTATCAGCTTCGGGTTGAGCCGCCCTTCGGGTTCGATGCCTGTTTGTTTAACAGATGTTTGATGGCGAGGTCAGATAATCTTCTCAACTAAGGGTTGAGACTGCCTTCAGGTTCGATGCCTGTTTGTTTAACAGATGTTTGACGGCGAGGTTAGATGTTCTTCTCAATTAAGGGTTGAGCCGGCCTTCGGGTTCCACACCTTTTTGTTTAACAGATGCCTGACGGCGAGGTCAGATGTTCCTCTCAACTTCGTGTTGAGCCGGCCTTCGGGTTCGATGCCTGTTTGTTTAACAGATGCCTGACGGTGAGGTCAGATGTTCTTCTCAACTTCAAGTTGAGCCGGCCTTCGGGTTCGATGCCTGTTTGTTTAACAGATGTTTGACGGCGAGGTCAGATGTTCTTCTCAATTAAGGATTGAGCTGGCCTTCGGGTTCGATGCCTGTTTGTTTAACAGATGCCTGGAGGAGAAGTCAAATGTTCTTTTTAACTTCGGGTTGAGCCGGCCTTCGGATTTGATGCCTGTTTGTTTAACAGATGCTTGATAGTGAAGTCAAATGTTCCTCTCAACTTCATGTTGAGCCGACCTTCAGGTTCGATGCTTGTTTGTTTAACAGATGCCTGACGGCGAGGTCGGGTGTTCCTCTCAACTTCGTGTTAAGCCGGCCATCGGGTTCGATGCCTGTTTGTTTAATATATGCCTGATGGCGAAGTCGTATGTTTTATCAACTTCGGGTTGAGCCGGCCTTCGGGTTCCACACCTTTTTGTTTAACAGATGCCTGACGGAGAGGTCAGATGTTCCTCTCAACTTCGTGTTGAGCCGGCCTTCGGGTTCGATGCCTGTTTGTTAAAGAGATGCTTGACGACGAGGTCAGATGTTCTTATCAACTACGGGTTGAGCCGCCCTTCGGGTTCGATGCCTGTATTTTTAACAGATGCCTGACGTTGAGGTCAGATGTTCTTTTCAACTTCGGGTTGAGTCGACCTTCGGATTTGATGCCTGTTTGTTTAACAGATGCTTGACAGTGAAGTCAGATGTTCCTCTCAACTTCGGGTTGAGCCGGCCTTCGGATTTGATGCCTCTTTTTTTAACAGATGCCTGACGTCGATGTCAGATGTTCCTCTACACTTTGTGTTGAGCCGGCCTTCGGGTTCGAGGCTTGTTTATTTAACAGATGCCTGACGGGGAGGTCAGATGTTCTTATCAACTTCGGGTTGAGCTGCCCTTCGGGTTCGATGCCTGTTTGTTTAACAGATGTTTGACGGCGAGGTTAGATAATCTTCTCAACTAAGGGTTGAGACGGCCTTCGGGTTCGATGCCTGTTTGTTTAACAGATGTTTGATGGCGAGGTCAGATGTTCTTCTCAATTAAGGGTTGAGCCGGCCTTCGGTTTCCACACCTTTTTGTTTAACAGATGCCTGACAGCGAGGTCAGATGTTCCTCTCAACTTCGTGTTGAGCTGGCCTTTGGGTTCGATGCTTGTTTGTTTAACAGATGCCTGACGGTGAGGTCAGATGTTCTTCTCAACTTCAAGTTGAGCCGGCCTTCGGGTTCGATGCCTGTTTGTTTAACAGATGTTTGACGGCGAGGTCAGATGTTCTTCTTAATTAAGGATTGAGCCGGCCTTCGGGTTCGATGCCTGTTTGTTTAACAGATGCCTGGCGGAGAGGTCAAATGTTCTTTTTAACTTCGGGTTGAGCCGGCCTTCGGATTTGATGCCTGTTTGTTTAACAGATGCTTGATAGTGAAGTCAAAGGTTCCTCTCAACTTCATGTTGAGCCGACCTTCAGGTTCGATGCCTGTTTTTTTAACAGTTGCCTGACGGCGAGGTCAGATGTTACTCTCAACTTCGTGTTAAGCCGGACTTCGAGTTCAATGCCTGTTTGTTTAATAGATGCCTCACGGCGAAGTCAGATGTTCTTCTCAACTTCGTGTTGTGCCGGCCTTCGGGTTCGATACTTCTTTGTTTAATAGATGCCTGACGGTGAGGTCAGATGTTCTTCTCAACTTCAAGTTGAGCCAGCCTTCGGATTCGATGCCTGTTTGTTTAATAGATGTTTGACTGCGAGGTTAGACGTTCTTCTCAATTAAGGATTGAGAGGGCCTTCTGGTTCGATGCCTGTTTGTTTAACAGATGCCTAACGGCGAGGTCAAATGTTCTTCTCAATTTGGGTTGAGCCGGCCTTCGGGTTCGATGTCTGTTTGTTTAACAGATGACTGGCGGAGAGGTCTAATGTTCTTATCAACTTCGGGTTGAGCCGCCCTTTGGGTTCGATGCCTATTTGTTTAACAGATGCCTGACGGTGAGGTCAGATGTTCTTCTCAACTTCGGGTTGAGCAGGCCTTCGGATTTGATGCTTGTTTGTTTAACAAATGCGTGACAGTGAAGTCAAATGTTCCTCTCAACATCATGTTGAGCCGACCTTCAGGTTCGATGCCTATTTTTTTAACAGATGCCTGACAGCGAGGTCAGATGTTCCTCTCAACTTCGTGTTGAGCCAGCCTTCGGGTTCGATGCCTGTTTGTTAAAGAGATGCCTGACGGCGAGGTCAGATGTTCTTATCAACTTCGGGTTGAGCCACCCTTTGGGTTCGATGCCTGTTTTTTTAACAGATGCCTGACGTTTAGGTCAGATGTTCTTTTCAACTTCGGGTTGAGTCGACATTCGGATTTGATGCCTGTTTGTTTAACAGATGCTTGACAGTGAAGTCAGATGTTCCTCTCAACTTCCGGTTGAGCGGGCCTTCGGATTTGATGCCTCTTTTTTTAACAGATGCCTGACGTCGATGTCAGATGTTCCTCTCAACTTTGTGTTGAGCCGGCCTTCGGGTTCGAGGCTTGTTTATTTAACAGATGCCTGACGGGGAGGTCAGATGTTCTTATCAGCTTCGGGTTGAGCCGCCCTTCGGGTTCGATGCCTGTTTGTTTAACAGATGTTTGATGGCGAGGTCAGATAATCTTCTCAACTAAGGGTTGAGACTGCCTTCAGGTTCGATGCCTGTTTGTTTAACAGATGTTTGACGGCGAGGTTAGATGTTCTTCTCAATTAAGGGTTGAGCCGGCCTTCGGGTTCCACACCTTTTTGTTTAACAGATGCCTGACGGCGAGGTCAGATGTTCCTCTCAACTTCGTGTTGAGCCGGCCTTCGGGTTCGATGCCTGTTTGTTTAACAGATGCCTGACGGTGAGGTCAGATGTTCTTCTCAACTTCAAGTTGAGCCGGCCTTCGGGTTCGATGCCTGTTTGTTTAACAGATGTTTGACGGCGAGGTCAGATGTTCTTCTCAATTAAGGATTGAGCTGGCCTTCGGGTTCGATGCCTGTTTGTTTAACAGATGCCTGGAGGAGAGGTCAAATGTTCTTTTTAACTTCGGGTTGAGCCGGCCTTCGGATTTGATGCCTGTTTGTTTAACAGATGCTTGATAGTGAAGTCAAATGTTCCTCTCAACTTCATGTTGAGCCGACCTTCAGGTTCGATGCTTATTTGTTTAACAGATGCCTGACGGCGAGGTCGGATGTTCCTCTCAACTTCGTGTTAAGCCGGCCATCGGGTTCGATGCCTGTTTGTTTAATATATGCCTGATGGCGAAGTCGTATGTTTTATCAACTTCGGGTTGAGCCGGCCTTCGGGTTCCACACCTTTTTGTTTAACAGATGCCTGACGGAGAGGTCAGATGTTCCTCTCAACTTCGTGTTGAGCCGGCCTTCGGGTTCGATGCCTGTTTGTTAAAGAGATGCTTGACGACGAGGTCAGATGTTCTTATCAACTACGGGTTGAGCCGCCCTTCGGGTTCGATGCCTGTATTTTTAACAGATGCCTGACGTTGAGGTCAGATGTTCTTTTCAACTTCGGGTTGAGTCGACCTTCGGATTTGATGCCTGTTTGTTTAACAGATGCTTGACAGTGAAGTCAGATGTTCCTCTCAACTTCGGGTTGAGCCGGCCTTCGGATTTGATGCCTCTTTTTTTAACAGATGCCTGACGTCGATGTCAGATGTTCCTCTACACTTTGTGTTGAGCCGGCCTTCGGGTTCGAGGCTTGTTTATTTAACAGATGCCTGACGGGGAGGTCAGATGTTCTTATCAACTTCGGGTTGAGCTGCCCTTCGGGTTCGATGCCTGTTTGTTTAACAGATGTTTGACGGCGAGGTTAGATAATCTTCTCAACTAAGGGTTGAGACGGCCTTCGGGTTCGATGCCTGTTTGTTTAACAGATGTTTGATGGCGAGGTCAGATGTTCTTCTCAATTAAGGGTTGAGCCGGCCTTCGGTTTCCACACCTTTTTGTTTAACAGATGCCTGACGGCGAGGTCAGATGTTCCTCTCAACTTCGTGTTGAGCTGGCCTTCGGGTTCGATCCTTGTTTGTTTAACAGATGCCTGACGGTGAGGTCAGATGTTCTTCTCAACTTCAAGTTGAGCCGGCCTTCGGGTTCGATGCCTGTTTGTTTAACAGATGTTTGACGGCGAGGTCAGATGTTCTTCTTAATTAAGGATTGAGCCGGCCTTCGGGTTCGATGCCTGTTTGTTTAACAGATGCCTGGCGGAGAGGTCAAATGTTCTTTTTAACTTCGGGTTGAGCCGGCCTTCGGATTTGATGCCTGTTTGTTTAACAGATGCTTGATAGTGAAGTCAAAGGTTCCTCTCAACTTCATGTTGAGCCGACCTTCAGGTTCGATGCCTGTTTTTTTAACAGTTGCCTGACGGCGAGGTCAGATGTTACTCTCAACTTCGTGTTAAGCCGGACTTCGAGTTCAATGCCTGTTTGTTTAATAGATGCCTCACGGCGAAGTCAGATGTTCTTCTCAACTTCGTGTTGTGCCGGCCTTCGGGTTCGATACTTCTTTGTTTAATAGATGCCTGACGGTGAGGTCAGATGTTCTTCTCAACTTCAAGTTGAGCCAGCCTTCGGATTCGATGCCTGTTTGTTTAATAGATGTTTGACTGCGAGGTTAGACGTTCTTCTCAATTAAGGATTGAGAGGGCCTTCTGGTTCGATGCCTGTTTGTTTAACAGATGCCTAACGGCGAGGTCAAATGTTCTTCTCAATTTGGGTTGAGCCGGCCTTCGGGTTCGATGTCTGTTTGTTTAACAGATGCCTGGCGGAGAGGTCTAATGTTCTTATCAACTTCGGGTTGAGCCGCCCTTTGGGTTCGATGCCTATTTGTTTAACAGATGCCTGACGGTGAGGTCAGATGTTCTTCTCAACTTCGGGTTGAGCAGGCCTTCGGATTTGATGCTTGTTTGTTTAACAAATGCGTGACAGTGAAGTCAAATGTTCCTCTCAACATCATGTTGAGCCGACCTTCAGGTTCGATGCCTATTTTTTTAACAGATGCCTGACAGCGAGGTCAGATGTTCCTCTCAACTTCGTGTTGAGCCAGCCTTCGGGTTCGATGCCTGTTTGTTAAAGAGATGCCTGACGGCGAGGTCAGATGTTCTTATCAACTTCGGGTTGAGCCACCCTTTGGGTTCGATGCCTGTTTTTTTAACAGATGCCTGACGTTTAGGTCAGATGTTCTTTTCAACTTCGGGTTGAGTCGACATTCGGATTTGATGCCTGTTTGTTTAACAGATGCTTGACAGTGAAGTCAGATGTTCCTCTCAACTTCCGGTTGAGCGGGCCTTCGGATTTGATGCCTCTTTTTTTAGCAGATGCCTGACGTCGATGTCAGATGTTCCTCTCAACTTTGTGTTGAGCCGGCCTTCGGGTTCGAGGCTTGTTTATTTAACAGATGCCTGACGGGGAGGTCAGATGTTCTTATCAGCTTCGGGTTGAGCCGCCCTTCGGGTTCGATGCCTGTTTGTTTAACAGATGTTTGATGGCGAGGTCAGATAATCTTCTCAACTAAGGGTTGAGACTGCCTTCAGGTTCGATGCCTGTTTGTTTAACAGATGTTTGACGGCGAGGTTAGATGTTCTTCTCAATTAAGGGTTGAGCCGGCCTTCGGGTTCCACACCTTTTTGTTTAACAGATGCCTGACGGCGAGGTCAGATGTTCCTCTCAACTTCGTGTTGAGCCGGCCTTCGGGTTCGATGCCTGTTTGTTTAACAGATGCCTGACGGTGAGGTCAGATGTTCTTCTCAACTTCAAGTTGAGCCGGCCTTCGGGTTCGATGCCTGTTTGTTTAACAGATGTTTGACGGCGAGGTCAGATGTTCTTCTCAATTAAGGATTGAGCTGGCCTTCGGGTTCGATGCCTGTTTGTTTAACAGATGCCTGGAGGAGAGGTCAAATGTTCTTTTTAACTTCGGGTTGAGCCGGCCTTCGGATTTGATGCCTGTTTGTTTAACATATGCTTGATAGTGAAGTCAAATGTTCCTCTCAACTTCATGTTGAGCCGACCTTCAGGTTCGATGCTTGTTTGTTTAACAGATGCCTGACGGCGAGGTCGGATGTTCCTCTCAACTTCGTGTTAAGCCGGCCATCGGGTTCGATGCCTGTTTGTTTAATATATGCCTGATGGCGAAGTCGTATGTTTTATCAACTTCGGGTTGATCCGCCCTTCGGGTTCGATGCCTGTTTGTTTAAGAGATTCCTGACGGCGAGGTCAGATGTTCTTATCAACTTCGGGTTGAGCCGGCCTTCGGGTTCGATGCCTGTTTGTTTAACAGATGCCTGACGGAGAAGTCAGATAATGTTCTCAACTAAGGGTTGAGACGGCCTTCGGGTTTGATGCCTGTTTGTTTAACAGATGCCAGACGGGGAGGTCAGATGTTCTTCTCAACTTCGGGTTGAGCCGGCCTTCGGGTTCCACACCTTTTTGTTTAACAGATGCCTGACGGCGAGGTCAGATGTTCCTCTCAACTTCGTGTTGAGCCGGGCTTCGGGTTCGATGCCTGTTCGTTAAAGAGATGCCTGACGGCGAGGTCAGATGTTCTTATCAACTTCGGGTTGAGCCGTCCTTCGGGTTCGATGCTTGTTTTTTTAACAGATGCCTGACATTGAGGTCAGATGTTCTTTTCAACTTCGGGTTGAGCCAGCCTTCGGATTTGATGCCTCTTTTTTTAACAGATGCCTGACGTCGATGTCAGATGTTCCTCTCAACTTTGTGTTGAGCCGGCCTTCGGGTTCGAGGCTTGTTTATTTAACAGATGCCTGACGGGGAGGTCAGATGTTCTTATCAACTTCGGGTTGAGCCGCCCTTCGGGTTCGATGCCTGTTTGTTTAATAGATGTTTGACGGCGAGGTCAGATAATCTTCTCAACTAAGGGTTGAGACGGCCTTCGGGTTCTATGCCTGTTTGTTTAACAGATGTTTGACGGCAAGGTCAGATGTTCTTCTCAATTAAGGGTTGAGCCGGCCTTCGGGTTCCACACCTTTTTGTTTAGCAAATGCCTAACGGCGAGGTCAGATGTTCCTCTCAACTTCGTGTTGAGCCGGCCTTCGGGTTCGATGCCTGTTTGTTTAACAGATGCCGGACGGTGAGGTCAGATTTTCTTCTCAACTTCAAGTTGAGCCGGCCTTCGGGTTCGATGCCTGTTTGTTTAACAGATGTTTGACAGAGAGGTCAGATGTTCTTCTCAATTAAGGATTGAGCCGACCTTCGGGTTCGATGCCTGTTTGTTTAACAGATGCTTGGCGGAGAGGTCAAATGTTCTTTTTAACTTCAAGTTGAGCCGGCCTTCGGATTTGATGCCTGTTTGTTTAACAGATGCTTGACAGTGAAGTCAAATGTTCCTCTCAACTTCATGTTTAGCCGACCTTCAGGTTCGATGCCTGTTTGTTTAACAGATGCCTGACGGCGAGGTCAGATGTTCCTCTCAACTTCGTGTTAAGCCGGCCTTCGGGTTCGATGCCTGTTTGTTTAATATATGCCTGATGGCGAAGTCATATGTTTTATCAACTTCGGGTTGAGCCGCCCTTCGGGTTCGATGCCTGTTTGTTTAAGAGATTCCTGACGCCGAGGTCAGATGTTCTTATCAACTTCGGGTTGAGCCGGGCTTCGGGTTCGATGCCTGTTTGTTTAACAGATGCCTGACGGCGAAGTCAGATAATGTTCTCAACTAAGGGTTGAGACGGCCTTCGGGTTTGATGCCTGTTTGTTTAACAGATGCCAGACGGGGAGGTCAGATGTTCTTCTCAACTTCGGGTTGAGCCGGCCTTCGGGTTCCATACCTTTTTGTTTAACAGATGCCTGACAGCGAGGTCAGATGTTCCTCTCAACTTCGTGTTGAGTCGGCCTTCAGGTTCGATGCCTGTTTGTTTAACAGATGCCTGACGGTGAGGTCAGATGTTCTTCTCAAATTCAAGTTGAGCCGGCCTTTGGGTTCGATGCCTGTTTGTTTAACAGATGTTTGACGGTGAGGTCAGATGTTCTTCTCAATTAAGGATTGAGCCGGCCTTCAGGTTCAATGCCTGTTTGTTTACCAGATGCCTGGCGGAGAGGTCAAATATTCTTTTTAACTTCGGGTTTAGCCAGCCTTCGGATTTGATGCCTGTTTGTTTAACAGATGCTTGACAGTGAAGTCAAATGTTCCTCTCAACTTCATGTTGAGCCAACCTTCAGGTTCGATGCCTGTTTGTTTAACAGATGCCTGACGGCGAGGTCAGATGTTCCTCTCAACCTCGTGTTAAGCCGGCCTTCGGGTTCGATGCCTGTTTGTTTAATAGATGCCTGATGGCGAAGTCAGATGTTTTATCAACTTCGGGTTGAGCCGCCCTTCGGGTTCGATGCCTGTTTGTTTAAGAGATTCCTAACGGCGAGGTCAGATGTTCTTATCAACTTCGGGTTGAGCCGGCCTTCGGGTTCGATCCCTGTTTGTTTAACAGATGCCTGACGGCAAAGTCAGATGTTCTTCTCAACTTCGTGTTGTGCCGGCCTTCGGGTTCGATGCCTGTTTGTTTAACAAATGCTTGACAGTGAGGTCAGATGTTCTTCTCAACTTCAAGTTGAGCCGTCCTTCGGGTTCGATGCCTGTTTGTTTAACAGATGTTTGATAGCGAGGTCAGATGTTCTTCTCAATTAAGGATTGAGAGGGCCTTCGGGTTCTATGCATGTTTGTTTAACAGATGCCTAATGGCGAGGTCAAATGTTCTTCTTAACTTCGGGTTGAGCCGGCCTTCGGGTTCGATGTCTGTTTGTTTAACAGATGCCTGGCGGAGAGGTCTAATTTTCTTATCAACTTTGGGTTGAGCCGCCCTTCGGGTTCGATGCCTATTTGTTTAACAGATGCATGACGGTGAGGTCAGATGTTCTTCTCAACTTCGGGTTGAGCCGCCCTTCGGATTTGATGCTTGTTTGTTTAACAGATGCTTGACAGTGAAGTCAAATGTTCCTCTCAACTTCATGTTGAGCCGACCTTCAGGTTCGATGCATGTTTGTTTAACAGATGCCTGGCGGCGTGGTCAGATGTTCCTCTCAACTTCGTGTTAAGTCGGCCTTCGGGTTCGATGCTTGTTTGTTTAATATATGCCTGATGGCAAAGTCATATGTTTTATCAACTTCGGGTTGAGCCGCCCTTCGGGTTCGATGCCTGTTTGTTTAAGAGATTCCTGACACCGAGGTCAGATGTTCTTATCAACTTCGGGTTGAGCCGACCTTCGGGTTCGATGCCTGTTTGTTTAACAGATGCCTGACGGCGAAGTCAGATAATGTTCTCAACTTAGGGTTGAGACGGCCTTCGGGTTTGATGCCTGTTTGTTTAACAGATGTCAGACGCGGGGAGGTCAGATGTTCTTATCAACTTCGGGTTGAGCCGCCCTTTGGGTTTGATGCCTGTTTGTTTAACAGATGCCTGACGGGGAGGTCAGATGTTCTTCTCAACTTTGGGTTGAGCCGGCTTTCGGGTTCCACACCTTCTTGTTTAACAGATGCCTGACAGCGAGGTCAGATGTTCCTCTCAACTTCGTGTTGAGCCGGCCTTCGGATTTGATGCCTGTTTGTTTAACAGATGCCTGACGGCGAGGTCAGATGTTCCTCTCAACTTTGTGTTAAGCCGGCCTTTGGGTTCGATGTCTGTTTGTTTAATAGATGCCTGATGGCGAAGTCAGATGTTTTATCAACTTCAGGTTGAGCCGCCCTTCGGGTTCGATGCCTGTTTGTTTAAGAGATTCCTGACGGCGAGGTCAGATGTTCTTATCAACTTCGGGTTGAGCCGGCCTTCGGGTTCGATGCCTGTTTGTTTAAAAGATGCCTGACGGCGAAGTCAGATGTTCTCCTCAACTTCGTGTTGTGCCGGCCTTCGGGTTCGATGCCTGTTTATTTAACAAATGCTTGATCGTGACGTCAGATGTTCTTCTCAACTTCAAGTTGAGCCGTCCTTCGGGTTCGATGCCTGTATGTTTAACAGATGTTTGACAGCGAGGTCAGATGTTCTTCTCAATTAAGGATTGAGAGGGCCTTTGGGTTCGATGCCTGTTTGTTTAACAGATGCCTAATGGAGAGGTCAAATGTTCTTCTCAACTTCGGGTTGAGCCGGCCTTCAGGTTCGATGTCTGTTTGTTTAAAAGATGCCTGGTGGAGAGGTCTAATGTTCTTATCAAATTCGGGTTGAGCCGCCCTTCGGGTTCGATGCCTATTTGCTTAAAAGATGCATGACGATGAGGTCAGATGTTCTTCTCAACTTCGGGTTGAGCCGCCCTTCGGATTTGATGCTTGTTTGTTTAACAGATGCTTGACATTGAAGTGAAATGTTCCTCTCAACTTCATGTTGAGCCGACCTTCAGGTTCGATGCCTGTTTGTTTAACAGATGCCTGACGGCGAGGTCAGATGTTCCTCTCAACTTCGTGTTGAGCCGGCCTTCGGGTTCGATGCCTGTTTGTTTAAGAGATGCCTGACGGTGAGGTCAGATGTTCTTATCAACTTCGGGTTGAGCCGGCCTTCGGGTTCGATGCCTGTTTGTTTAAAAGATGCCTGACGGCGAAGTCAGATGTTCTCCTCAACTTCGTGTTGTGCCGGCCTTCGGGTTCGATGCCTGTTTGTTTAACAGATGCTTGATAGTGACGTCAGATGTTCTTCTCAACTTCAAGTTGAGCCGTCCTTCGGGTTCGATGCCTGTATGTTTAACAGATGTTTGACAGCGAGGTCAGATGTTCTTCTCAATTAAGGATTGAGAGGGCCTTCGGGTTCGATGCCTGTTTGTTTAACAGATGCCTAATGGAGAGGTCAAATGTTCTTCTCAACTTCGGGTTGAGCCGGCCTTCAGGTTCGATGTCTGTTTGTTTAAAAGATGCCTGGTGGAGAGGTCTAATGTTCTTATCAAATTCGGGTTGAGCCGCCCTTCGGGTTAGATGCCTATTTGCTTAAAAGATGCATGACGATGAGGTCAGATGTTCTTCTCAACTTCGGGTTGAGCCGCCCTTCGGATTTGATGCTTGTTTGTTTAACAGATGCTTGACATTGAAGTGAAATGTTCCTCTCAACTTCATGTTGAGCCGACCTTCAGGTTTGATGCCTGTTTGTTTAACAGATGCCTGACGGCGAGGTCAGATGTTCCTCTCAACTTCGTGTTGAGCCGGCCTTCGGGTTCGATGCCTGTTTGTTTAAGAGATGCCTGACGGTGAGGTCAGATGTTCTTATCAACTTCGGGTTGAGCCGCCCTTCGGGTTAGATGTCTGATTTTTAACAGATGTCTGATGTTGAGGTCAGATGTTCTTTTCAACTTTGGGTTGAGTCGGCCTTCGGATTTGATGCCTGTTTGTTTAACAGATGCTTGACAGTGAAGTCAGATGTTCCTCTCAAATTCGGGTTGAACCGGCCTTCGGATTTGATGCCTGTTTATTTAACAGATGCCTGACGTCGATGTCAGATGTTCCTCTCAACTTCGTGTTGAGCCGGCCTTCGGGTTCGATGCTTGTTTGTTTAACAGATGCCTGACAGCGAGGTCAGATGTTCTTATCAACTTCGGGTTGAGCCGCCCTTCAGGTTCGATGCCTATTTTTTTAACAGATGCCTGACGTTGAGGTCATATGTTCTTTTATTCTTCGGGTTGAGTCGGCCTTCGGATTTGATACCTGTTTGTTTAACAGATGCTTGACAGTGAAGTCAAATGTTCCTCTCAACTTCATGTTGAGCCGACCTTCAGGTTCGATGCCTGTTTGTTTAACAGAAGCTTGACGGCGAGGTCAGATGTTTCTTTCAACTTCGTGTTAAGCCGGCCTTCGGGTTCGATGCCTGTTTGTTTAATAGATGCCTGATGGCGAAGTCAGATGTTTTATCAACTTCGGGTTGAGCCGCCCTTCGGGTTGGATGCCTGTTTGTTTAAGAGATTCCTGACGGCGTGGTCAGATGTTCTTATCAACTTCGGGTTGAGCCGGCCTTCGGGTTCGATGCCTGTTTGTTTAACAGATGCCTGACGGCAAAGTCAGATGTTCTCCTCAACTTCGTGTTGTGCCGGCCTTCGGGTTCGATGCCTGTTTGTTTAACAAATGCTTGATAGTGAGGTCAGATGTTCTTCTCAACTTCAAGTTGAGCCGTCCTTCGGGTTCGATGCCTGTTTGTTTAACAGATGTTTGACAGCGAGGTCAGATGTTCTTCTCAATTAAGGATTGAGAGGGCCTTCGGGTTCGATGCCTGTTTGTTTAACAGATGCCTAATGGCGAGGTCAAACGTTCTTCTCAACTTCGGGTTGAGCCGACCTTCAGGTTCGATGTCTGTTTGTTTAACAGACGCCTGACGGAGAGGTCTAATGTTCTTATCAACTTCGGGTTGAGCCGCCCTTCGGGTTCAATGCCTATTTGTTTAACAGATGCATGACGGTGAGGTCAGATGTTCTTCTCAACTTCGGGTTGAGCCGCCCTTCGGATTTGATGCTTCTTTGTTTAACAGATGCTTGACAGTGAAGTCAAATGTTCCTCTCAACTTCATGTTGAGCCGACCTTCAGGTTCGATGCCTGTTTGTTTAACAGATGCCTGACAGCGAGGTCAGATGTTCCTCTCAACTTCGTGTTGAGCCGGCCTTCGGGTTCGATGCCTGTTTGTTTAAGAGATGCCTGACGGTGAGGTCAGATGTTCTTATCAACTTCGGGTTGAGCCGCCCTTCGGGTTCGATGCCTGATTTTTAACAGATGTCTGATGTTGAGGTCAGATGTTCTTTTCAACTTTGGGTTGAGTCGGCCTTCGGATTTGATGCCTGTTTGTTTAACAGATGCTTGACAGTGAAGTCAGATGTTCCTCTCAAATTCGAGTTGAACCGGCCTTCGGATTTGATGCCTGTTTATTTAACAGATGCTTGACGTCGATGTCAGATGTTCCTCTCAACTTCGTGTTGAGCCGGCCTTCGGGTTCGATGCCTGTTTGTTTAACAGATGCCTGACAGCGAGGTCAGATGTTCTTATGAATTTCGGGTTGAGCCGCCCTTCGGGTTCGATGCCTATTTTTTTAACAGATGCCTGACGTTGACGTCATATGTTCTTTTATACTTCGGGTTGAGTCGGCCTTCGGATTTGATGCCTGTTTGTTTAACAGATGCTTGACAGTGAAGTCAGATGTTCCTCTCAACTTCGGGTTGAGTCGGCCTTCGGATTTGATACGTGTTTATTTAACAGATGCGTGACGTCAACGTCAGATGTTCCTCTCAACTTTGTGTTGAGTCGGCCTTCGGGTTCGAGGCTTGTTTGTTTAACAGATGCCTGACGGGGAGGTCAGATGTTCTTATCAACTTCGGGTTGAGCCGCCCTTCGGGTTCGATGCCTGTTTGTTTAACAGATGTTTGACGGCGAGGTCAGATAATCCTCTCAACTAAGGGTTGAGACGACCTTCGGGTTTGATGCCTTTTTGTTTAAAAGATACCAGACGGGGAGGTCAGATGTTCCTCTCAACTTCGTGTTGAGCCGGTCTTCGGGTTCGATGCCTGTTTGTTTAACAGATGCCTGACGGCGATGTCCAATGTTCTTCTCAACTTCTGGTTGAGCCGGCCTTCGGGTTCGATGCCTGTTTGTTTAACAGATGCCTAGCAGAGAGGTCTATTGTTCTTTTAAACTTTGGGTTGAGCCGCCCTTCGGGTTCGATGCGTATTTGTTTAACAGATGCCTGATGGTGAGGTCAGATGTTCTTCTCAACTTCCGGTTGAGCCGGCCTTCGGATTTGATGCCTGTTTTTTTAACAGATGCCTGATAGTGAAGTCAAATGTTCCTCTCAACTTCATGTTGAGCCGACCTTCAGGTTCTATGCCTGTTTGTTTAACAAATGCCTGACGGCGAGTTCAGATGTTTCCTCTCAACTACGTGTTGAGCTGGCCTTCGGGTTCGATGCCTGTTTGTTTAAGAGAAACCTGACGGCGAGGTCAGATGTTCTTATCAACTTCGGGTTGAGCCGCCCTTCGGGTTTGATGCCTGTTTGTTTAACAGATGTTTGACGGCGAGGTCAGATAATCTTCTCAACTAAGGGTTGAGACGACCTTCGGGTTTGATGCCTTTTTGTTTAAAAGATACCAGACGGGGAGGTCAGATGTTCCTCTCAACTTCGTGTTGAGCCAGCCTTCGGGTTCGATGCTTGTTTGTTTAACAGATGCCTGACGGTGATGTCCAATGTTCTTCTCAACTTCGGGTTGAGCCGGCCTTCGGGTTCGATGCCTGTTTGTTTAACAGATGTCTGGCAGAGAGGTCTAATGTTCTTATCAACTTCGGGTTGAGCCGCCCTTCGGGTTCGATGCCTATTTGTTTAACAGATGCATGACGGTGAGGTCAGATGTTCTTCTCAACTTCGGGTTGAGCCGCCCTTCGGATTTGATGCTTGTTTGTTTAACAGATGCTTGACAGTGAAGTTAAATGTTCCTCTCAACTTCATATTGAGCCGACCTTCAGGTTCGATGCCTGTTTGTTTAACAGATGCCTGACGGCGAGGTCAGATGTTCCTCTCAACTTCGTGTTGAGCCGGCCTTCGAGTTCGATGCCTGTTTGTTTAAGAGATGCCTGATGGTGAGGTCAGATGTTCTTATCAACTTCGGGTTGAGCCGCCCTTCGGGTTCGATGCCTGATTTTTAACAGATGTCTGATGTTGAGGTCAGATGTTCTTTTCAACTTTGGGTTGAGTCGGCCTTTCGGATTTGATGCCTGTTTGTTTAACAGATGCTTGACAGTGAAGTCAGATGTTCCTCTCAAATTCGGGTTGAACCGGCCTTCTGATTTGATGCCCGTTTATTTAACAGATGCCTGACGTCGATGTCAGATGTTCCTCTCAACTTCGTGTTGAGCCGGCCTTCGGGTTCGATGCCTGTTTGTTTAACAGATGCCTGACAGCGAGGTCAGATGTTCTTATCAACTTTGGGTTGAGCCGCCCTTCAGGTTCGATGCCTATTTTTTTAACAGATGTTTGACGTTGAGGTCATATGTTCTTTTATACTTCGGGTTGAGTCGGCCTTCGGATTTGATGCCTGTTTGTTTAACAGATGCTTGACAGTGAAGTCAGATGTTCCTCTCAACTTCGGGTTGAGCCGGCCTTCGGATTTGATACGTGTTTATTTAACAGATGCGTGACGTCAATGTCATATGTTCCTCTCAACTTTGTGTTGAGCCGGCCTTCGGGTTCGAGGCTTGTTTGTTTAACAGATGCCTGACGGGGAGGTCAGATATTCTTATCAACTTCGGGTTGAGCTGCCCTTCGGGTTCGATGCCTGTTTGTTTAACAGATGTTTGACGGCAAGGTCATATGTTCTTCTCAACTAAGGGATGAGACGGCCTTTGGGTTTGATGCCTGTTTGTTTAACAGATGCTTGACGGGGAGGTCAAATGTTCTTATCAACTTCGGGTTGAGCCGGCCTTCGGGTTCCACACCTTTTTATTTAACAGATGCTTGACGGCGAGGTCAAATGTTCTTCTCAACTTCGGGTTGAGCCGGCCTTCGGGTTCGATGCCTGTTTGTTTAACAGATGCCTGACGGTGAGGTTAGATGTTCCTCTCAACTTTGAGTTGAGCCGGCCTTCGGATTTGATGCCTGTTTGTTTACGAGATGCTTGATAGTGAAGTCAAATGTTCCTCTAAACTTCATGTTGAGCCTACCTTCAGGTTCGATGCCTGTTTGTTTAACAGATGCCTAACGGAGAGGTCAGATGTTACTCTCAACTTCGTGTTGAGCCGGCCTTCGGGTTCGATGCATGTTTGTTTAACAGATGCCTTATAGTGAGGTCAGATGTTCTTATCAACTTCGGGTTGAGTCGGCCTTCGGGTTCAATGCCTGTTTGTTTAACAGATGCCTGACGGCGAAGTCAGATGTTCTTAAAAACTGGTTGAGCCGCCCTTCGGGTTCGATGCCTGTTTGTTTAACAGATGCCTGACGGCGAGGTCAGATGTTCCTCTCAACTTCGTGTTGAACCAGCCTTCGGGTTGGAAGCCTGTTTGTTTAACAGATACCTGACGGCGAGTTCAGATGTTCTTATCAACTTCGGGTTGAGCTGGGCTTCGTGTTCGATGCCTGTTTGTTTAACAGATGCCTGACAGTGAAGTCAGATGTTCTTATCAACTTCGGGTTGAGCCGCCCTTCGGGTTCGATGCCTGTTTGTTTAAGAGATGCCTGACGGCGAGGTCAGTTGTTCTTATCAACTTCGGGTTGAGCCGACCTTCGGGTTCGATTCCTGTTTGTTTAATAGATGCCTGACGGCGAGGTCAGATGTACTTCTCAACGTCGGGTTGGGCCGCCCTTCGGGTTCGATGCCTGTTTGTTTAACAGATGCCTGACGGTGAAGTCAGATGTTCTTCTCAACTTCAAGTTAAGCCAGCCTTCGGGTTCGATGTCTGTTTGTTTAACAGATGCTTGACGGCGGGGTCAAATGTTCTTCTCAATTAAGGATTGAGACGGCCTTCGGGTTCGATGCTTGTTTGTTTAACAGATGCCTAACAGCGAGGTCAAATGTTCTTCTCAACTTCGGGTTGAGTCGGCCTTCGGGTTCGATGCATGTTTGTTTAACATATTTATGGAAGAGAGGTCTAATGTTATTATCAATTTCGGGTTGAGCCGCCCTTCGGGTTCGATGCATGTATGTTTAACAGATGCCTGACGGTGAGGTCAGATGTTCCTCTCAACTTCGGGTTGAGCCGGCCTTCGGGTTCGATGCCTGTTTGTTTAACAGATGCCTGACGTTGAGGTCATATGTTCTTTTATACTTCGGGTTGAGTCGGCCTTCGAATTTGATGCCTGTTTGTTTAACAGATGCTTGACAGTGAAGTCAGATGTTCCTCTCAACTTCGGGTTGAGCCGGGCTTCGGATTTGATACGTGTCTATTTAACAAATGCGTGACGTCAATGTCAGATGTTCCTCTCAACTTTGTGTTGAGCCGGCCTTCGGGTTCGAGGCTTGTTTGTTTAACAGATGCCTGACGGGGAGGTCAGATGTTCTTATCAACTTCGGGTTGAGCCGCCCTTCGGGTTCGATGCCTGTTTGTTTAACAGATGTTTGACGGCGAGCTCAGATAATCCTCTCAACTAAGGGTTGAGACGACCTTCGGGTTTGATGCCTTTTTGTTTAAAAGATACCAGACGGGGAGGTCAGATGTTCCTCTCAACTTCGTGTTGAGCCGGCCTTCGGGTTCGATGCCTGTTTGTTTAACAGATGCCTGACGGCGATGTCCAATGTTCTTCTCAACTTCGGGTTGGGCCGGCCTTCGGGTTCGATGCCTGTTTGTTTAACAGATGCCTGGCAGAGAGGTCTATTGTTCTTATAAACTTTGGGTTGAGCCGCCCTTCGGGTTCGATGCCTATTTGTTTAACAGATGCCTGATGGTGAGGTCAGATGTTCTTCTCAACTTCCGGTTGAGCCGGCCTTCGGATTTGATGCCTGTTTTTTTAACAGATGCCTGATAGTGAAGTCAAATGTTCCTCTCAACTTCATGTTGAGCCGACCTTCAGGTTCGATGCCTGTTTGTTTAACAAATGCCTGACGGCGAGGTCAGATGTTTCCTCTCAACTTCGTGTTGAGCTGGCCTTCGGGTTCGATGCCTGTTTGTTTAAGAGAAGCCTGACGGCAAGGTCATATGTTCTTATCAACTTCGGGTTGAGCCGCCCTTCGGGTTCGATGCCTGTTTGTTTAACAGATGTTTGACGGCGAGGTCAGATAATCTTCTCAACTAAGGGTTGAGACGACCTTCGGGTTTGATGCCTTTTTGTTTAAAAGATACCAGACGGGGAGGTCAGATGTTCCTCTCAACTTCGTGTTGAGTCGGCCTTCGGGTTCGATGCCTGTTTGTTTAACAGATGCCTGACGGTGATGTCCAATGTTCTTCTCAACTTCGGGTTGAGCCGGCCTTCGGGTTCGATGCCTATTTGTTTAACAGATGCCTGGCAGAGAGGTCTAATGTTCTTATCAACTTCGGGTTGAGCCGCCCTTCGGGTTCGATGCCTATTTGTTTAACAGATGCATGACGGTGAGGTCAGATGTTCTTCTCAACTTCGGGTTGAGCCGCCCTTCGGATTTGATGCTTGTTTGTTTAACAGATGCTTGACAGTGAAGTCAAATGTTCCCTTCAACTTCATGTTGTGCCGACCTTCAGGTTCGATGCCTGTTTGTTTAACAGATGCCTGACGGCGAGGTCAGATGTTCCTCTCAACTTCGTGTTGAGCCGGCCTTCAAGTTCGATGCCTGTTTGTTTAAGAGATGCCTGACGGTGAGGTCAGATGTTCTTATCAACTTCGGGTTGAGCCGCCCTTCGGGTTCGATGCCTGATTTTTAACAGATGTCTGATGTTGAGGTCAGATGTTCTTTTAAACTATGGGTTTAGTCGGCCTTCGGATTTGATGCCTGTTTGTTTAACAGATGCTTGACAGTGAAGTCAGATGTTCCTCTCAAATTCGGGTTGAACCGGCCTTCTGATTTGATGCCTGTTTATTTAACAGATGCCTGACGTCGATGTCAGATGTTCCTCTCAACTTCGTGTTGAGCCGGCCTTCGGGTTCGATGCCTGTTTGTTTAACAGATGCCTGACAGCGAGGTCAGATGTTCTTATCAACTTTGGGTTGAGCCGCCCTTCGGGTTCGATGCCTATTTTTTTAACAGATGTCTGACGTTGAGGTTATATGTTCTTTTATACTTCGGGTTGAGTCGGCCTTCGGATTTGATGCCTGTTTGTTTAACAGATGCTTGACAGTGAAGTCAGATGTTCCTCTCAACTTCGGGTTGAGCCGGCCTTCGGATTTGATACGTGTTTATTTAACAGATGCGTGACGTCAATGTCATATGTTCCTCTCAACTTTGTGTTGAGCCGGCCTTCGGGTTCGAGGCTTGTTTGTTTAACAGATGCCTGACGGGGAGGTCAGATGTTCTTATCAACTTCGGGTTGAGCTGCCATTCGGGTTCGATGCCTGTTTGTTTAACAGATGTTTGACGGCGAGGTCAGATAATCTTCTCAACTAAGGGTTGAGACGACCTTCGGGTTTGATGCCTTTTTGTTTAAAAGATACCAGACGGGAAGGTCAGATGTTCCTCTCAACTTCGTGTTGAGCCGGCCTTCGGGTTCGATGCCTGTTTGTTTAACAGATGCCTGACGGCGATGTCCAATGTTCTTCTCAACTTCGGGTTGAGCCGGCCTTCGGGTTCGATGCCTGTTTGTTTAACAGATGCCTGGAAGAGAGGTCTATTGTTTTTATAAACTTTGGGTTGAGCCGCCCTTCGGGTTCGATGCCTATTTGTTTAACAGATGCCTGATGGTGAGGTCAGATGTTCTTCTCAACTTCCGGTTGAGCCGGCCTTCGGATTTGATGCCTGTTTTTTTAACAGATGCCTGATAGTGAAGTCAAATGTTCCTCTCAACTTCATGTTGAGCTGACCTTCAGGTTCGATGCCTGTTTGTTTAACAAATGCCTGACGGCGAGGTCACATGTTTCCTCTCAACTTCGTGTTGAGCTGGACTTCGGGTTCGATGCCTGTTTGTTTAAGAGAAGCCTGACGGCGAGGTCAGATGTTCTTATCAACTTCGGGTTGAGCCGCCCTTCGGGTTCGATGCCTGTTTTTTTAACAGATGCTTGACGTTGAGGTCAGATGTTCTTTTCAACTTCGGGTTGAGTCGGCCTTCGGATTTGATGCCTGGTTGTTTAACAGATGCTTGACAGTGAAGTCAGACGTTCCTCTCAACTTCGGGTTGAGTTGGCCTTCGGATTTAATGCATGTTTACTTAACAGATGCCTGACGTCGATATCAGATGTTTCTCTCAACTTCGTGTTGAGCCAGCCTTCGGATTCGATGCCTGTTTGTTTAACAGATGCCTGGGGGAGGTCAGATGTTCTTATCAACTTCGGGTTGAGCCGCCCTTTGGGTTTGATGCCTGTTTGTTTAACAGATGCCTGACGGGGAGGTCAGATGTTCTTCTCAACTTTGGGTTGAGCCGGCTTTCGGGTTCCACACCTTCTTGTTTAACAGATGCCTGACAGCGAGGTCAGATGTTCCTCTCATCTTCGTGTTGAGCCGGCCTTCGGATTTGATGCCGATTTGTTTAACAGATGCTTGAAAGTGAAGTCAAATGTTCCTCTTAACTTCATGTTGAGCAGACCTTCAGGTTCAATGCTTGTTTGTTTAACAGATGCCTGACGGCGGGGTCAGATGTTCCTCTCAACTTCGTGTTGAGCCGGCCTTTGGGTTCGATGCCTGTTTGTTTAACAGATACCTGACGGCGAGGTCAGATGTTCTTATCAACTTCGGGTTGAGCCGGCCTTCGTGTTCGATGCATGTTTGTTTAACAGATGCCTGACGGCGAAGTCATATGTTCTTATCAACTTCGGGTTGAGCCGCCCTTCGGGTTCGATGCCTGTTTGTTTAAGAGATGCCTAACGGCGAGGTCAAATGTTCTTCTCAACTTCGGGTTGAGTCGGCCTTCGGGTTCGATGCCTGTTTGTTTAACAGATGTCTGGAGGAGAGGTCTAATGTTCTTATCAACTTCGGGTTGAGCCGCCCTTCGGGTTCGATGCCTGTTTGTTTAACAGATGCCTGACGGTGAGGACAGATGTTCCTCTCAACTTC
Organism: Lathyrus sativus; assembly: GCA_963859935.3. NCBI lineage: Eukaryota > Viridiplantae > Streptophyta > Magnoliopsida > Fabales > Fabaceae > Lathyrus > Lathyrus sativus. The sequence continues at coordinate 397,816,513 of OZ012735.1, read as the reverse complement.
GGGTTGAGTGGGCCTTCGGATTTGATGCCTGTTTGTTTAACAGATGCTTGATAGTGAAGTCAGATGTTCTTATCAACTTCGGGTTGAGCCGGCCTTCGGGTTCGATGCCTGCTTGTTTAACAGATGCTTGAAGGCGAAGTCAGATGTTCTTATCAACTTCGGGTTGAGCCGCCCTTCAAGTTCGATGCCTGTTTGTTTAACAGATGCTTGACGGTGAGGTCTGATTTTCTTCTCAACTTCGTGTTGAGCCGGGCTTCGAGTTCGATGCCAGTTTGTTTAACGGATGCCTGACGGCGAGATCAGATGTTCTTATCAACATCGGGTTGAGCCGGCCTTCAGGTTCGATGCTTGTTAGTTTAAGAGATGCCTGACGGCGAGGTCAGATGTTCCTCTCAACTTCGTGTTGAGCTGGACTTCGGGTTCGATGCCTGTTTATTTAAGAGATTCCTGACGGCGAGGTTAGATGTTCTTATCAACTTCGGGTTGAGCCGCCCTTCGGGTTCGATGCCTGTTTTTTTAACAGATGCAAGACGTTGAGGTCAGATGTTATTTTCAACTTCGGGTTGAGTCGGCCTTCGGATTTGATGCCTGTTTGTTTAACAGATGCTTGACAGTGAAGTCATATGTTCTTATCAACTTCGGGTCTAGCCGCCCTTCGGGTTCGATGCCTGTTTGTTTAAGAGATGCCTAACGACGAGGTCAAATGTTCTTCTCAACTTCGGGTTGAGTCGGCCTTCGGGTTCGATGCCTGTTTGTTTAACAGATGTCTGGAGGAGAGGTCTAATGTTCTTATCAACTTCGGGTTGAGCCGCCCTTCGGGTTTGATGCCTGTTTGTTTAACAGATGCCTGACGGTGAGGACAGATGTTCCTCTCAACTTCGGGTTGAGTCGGCCTTCGGATTTGATGCCTGTTTGTTTAACAGATGCTTGATAGTGAAGTCAGATGTTCTTATCAACTTCGGGTTGAGCCGGCCTTCGGGTTCGATGCCTGCTTGTTTAACAGATGCTTGAAGGCGAAGTCAGATGTTCTTATCAACTTCGGGTTGAGCCGCCCTTCAAGTTCGATGCCTGTTTGTTTAACAGATGCTTGACGGTGAGGTCTGATTTTCTTCTCAACTTCGTGTTGAGCCGGCCTTCGAGTTCGATGCCAGTTTGTTTAACGGATGCCTGACGGCGAGATCAGATGTTCTTATCAACATCGGGTTGAGCCGGCCTTCGGGTTCGATGCTTGTTTGTTTAAGAGATGCCTGACGGCGAGGTCAGATGTTCCTCTCAACTTCGTGTTGAGCTGGACTTCGGGTTCGATGCCTGTTTATTTAAGAGATTCCTGACGGCGAGTTCAGATGTTCTTATCAACTTCGGGTTGAGCCGCCCTTCGGGTTCGATGCCTGTTTTTTTAACAGATGCAAGACGTTGAGGTCAGATGTTATTTTCAACTTCGGGTTGAGTCGGCCTTCGGATTTGATGCCTGTTTGTTTAACAGATGCTTGACAGTGAAGTCAGATGTTCCTTTCAACTTCGGGTTGAGCTGGCCTTCAGATTTGATGCCCGTTTATTTAACAGATGCCTGACGTCGATGTCAAATGTTCCTCTCAACTTCGGGTTGAGCTGGCCTTCGGGTTCGCTGCTTGTTTGTTTAACAGATGTCTGGAGGAGAGGTCTAATGTTCTTATCAACTTTGGGTTGAGCCGCCCTTCGGGTTCGATGCCTGTTTGTTTAACAGATGCCTGACGGTGAGGACAGATGTTCCTCTCAACTTCGGGTTGAGTCGGCCTTCGGATTTGATGCCTGTTTGTTTAACAGATGCTTGATAGTGAAGTCAGATGTTCTTATCAACTTCGGGTTGAGCCTGCCTTCGGGTTCGATGCCTGCTTGTTTAACAGATGCTTGAAGGCGAAGTCAGATGTTCTTATCAACTTCGGGTTGAGCCGCCCTTCAAGTTCGATGCCTGTTTGTTTAACAGATGCTTGACGGTGAGGTCTGATTTTCTTCTCAACTTCGTGTTGAGCCGGCCTTCGAGTTCGATGCCAATTTGTTTAACGGATGCCTGACGGCGAGATCAGATGTTCTTATCAACATCGGGTTGAGCCGGCCTTCGGGTTCGATGCTTGTTTGTTTAAGAGATGCCTGACGGCGAGGTCAGATGTTCCTCTCAACTTCGTGTTAAGCTGGACTTCGGGTTCGATGCCTGTTTATTTAAGAGATTCCTGACGGCGAGGTCAGATGTTCTTATCAACTTCGGGTTGAGCCGCACTTCGGGTTCGATGCCTGTTTTTTTAACAGATGCAAGACGTTGAGGTCAGATGTTATTTTCAACTTCGGGTTGAGTCGGCCTTCGGATTTGATGCCTGTTTGTTTAACAGATGGTTGACAGTGAAGTCAGATGTTCCTTTCAACTTAGGGTTGAGCCGACCTTCAGATTTGATGCCCGTTTATTTAACAGATGCCTGACGTTGATGTCAGATGTTCCTCTCAACTTCGTGTTGAGCTGGCCTTCGGGTTCGATGCCTATTTGTTTAACAGATGCCTGACGGGGAGGCCAAATGTTCTTATCAACTTCGGGTTGAGCCGCCCTTCGGGTTCGATGCCTATTTGTTTAACAGATGTTTGACGGCGAGGTCATATGTTCTTCTCAACTAAGGGATGAGACGGCCTTTGGGTTTGATGCCTGTTTGTTTAACAGATGCTTGACGGGGAGGTCAGATGTTCTTATCAACTTCGGGTTGAGCCGGCCTTCGGGTTCCACACCTTTTTATTTAACAGATGCTTGACGGCGAGGTCAAATGTTCTTCTCAACTTCGGGTTGAGCCGGCCTTCGGGTTCGATGCCTGTTTGTTTAACAGATGCCTACCGGTGAGGTTAGATGTTCCTCTCAACTTTGAGTTGAGCCGGCCTTCGGATTTGATGCCTGTTTGTTTAAGAGATGCTTGACAGTGAAGTCAAATGTTCCTCTAAACTTCATGTTGAGCCTACCTTCAGGTTCGATGCCTGTTTGTTTAACAGATGCCTAACGGAGAGGTCAGATGTTACTCTCAACTTCGTGTTGAGCCGACCTTCGGGTTCGATGCATGTTTGTTTAACAAATGCATTATAGCAAGGTCAGATGTTCTTATCAACTTCGGGTTCAGTCGGCCTTCGGGTTCAATGCCTGTTTGTTTAACAGATGCCTGACGGCGAAGTCAGATGTTCTTAAAAACTGGTTAAGCCGCCCTTCGGGTTCGATTCCTGTTTGTTTAACAGATGCCTGACGGCGAGGTCAGATGTTCCTCTCAACTTCGTGTTGAGCCGGCCTTCGGGTTGGAAGCCTGTTTGTTTAACAGATACCTGACGGCGAGGTCAGATGTTCTTATCAACTTCGAGTTGAGCTGGGCTTCGTGTTCGATGCCTGTTTGTTTAACAGATGCCTGACAGTGAAGTCAGATGTTCTTATCAACTTCAGGTTGAGCCTCCCTTCGGGTTCGATGCCTGTTTGTTTAAGAGATGCCTGACGGCGAGGTCAAATGTTCTTATCAACTTCGGGTTGAGCCGACCTTCGGGTTCGATGCCTGTTTGTTTAATAGATGCCTGACGGCGAGGTCAGATGTTCTTCTCAACTTCGGGTTGGGCCGCCCTTCGGGTTCGATGCCTGTTTGTTTAACAGATGCCTGACGGTGAAGTCAGATGTTCTTCTCAACTTCAAGTTGAGCCAGCCTTTAGGTTCAATGTCTGTTTGTTTAACAGATGCTTGACGGCGAGGTCAAATGTTCTTCTCAATTAAGGATTGAGACGACCTTCGGGTTCGATGCTTGTTTGTTTAACAGATGCCTAACAGCGAGGTCAAATGTTCTTCTCAACTTCGGGTTGAGTCGGCCTTCGGGTTCGATGCATGTTTGTTTAACAGATCTATGGAAGAGAGGTCTAATGTTATTATCAACTTCGGGTTGAGCCGCCCTTCGGGTTCGATGCATGTATGTTTAACAGATGCCTGACGGTGAGGTCAGATGTTCCTCTCAACTTCGGGTTGAGCCGGCCTTGGGATTTGATGCCTGTTTGTTTAACAGATGCTTGATAGTGAAGTCAAATGTTCCTCTAAACTTCATGTTGAGCCTACCTTCAGGAACGATGCATGTTTGTTTAACAGATGCCTAACGGAGAGGTCAGATGTTCCTCTCAATTTCGTGTTTAGCCGGCCTTCGGGTTCGCTTCCTGTTTGTTAAACAGATGCCTGACAGCGAGGTCAGATGTTCTTATCATCTTCGGGTTGAGCCGGCGTTCGGGTTCGATGCCTCCTTGTTTAACAGATGCCTGAAGGCGAAGTCAGATGTTCTTATCAACTTCGGGTTGAGCCGCACTTCGGGTTCGATACCTGTTTGTTTAACAGATGCCTGACGGTGAGGTCTGATTTTCTTCTCAACTTCGTGTTGAGCCAACCTTTGGGTTCGATGCCTGTTTGTTTAACAGATTCCTGACAGCAAGGTCAGATGTTCTTATCAACTTCGGGTTGAGCCGGCCTTCGGGTTCCACACCTTTTTATTTAACAGATGCTTGACGGCGAGGTCACATGTTCTTCTCAACTTCGGGTTGAGCCGGCCTTCGGGTTCTATGCCTGTTTGTTTAACAGATGCCTACCGGTGAGGTTAGATGTTCCTCTCAACTTTGAGTTGAGCCGGCCTTCGGATTTGATGCCTGTTTGTTTAAGAGATGCTTGACAGTGAAGTCAAATGTTCCTCTAAACTTCATGTTGAGCCTACCTTCAGGTTCGATGCCTGTTTGTTTAACAGATGCCTAACGGAGAGGTCAGATGTTACTCTCAACTTCGTGTTGAGCCGACCTTCGGGTTCGATGCATGTTTGTTTAACAGATGCATTATAGCAAGGTCAGATGTTCTTATCAACTTCGGGTTCAGTCGGCCTTCGGGTTCAATGCCTGTTTGTTTAACAGATGCCTGACGGCGAAGTCAGATGTTCTTAAAAACTGGTTGAGCCGCCCTTCGGGTTCGATTCCTGTTTGTTTAACAGATGCCTGACGGCGAGGTCAGATGTTCCTCTCAACTTCGTGTTGAGCCGGCCTTCGGGTTGGAAGCCTGTTTGTTTAACAGATACCTGACGGCGAGGTCAGATGTTCTTATCAACTTCGAGTTGAGCTGGGCTTCGTGTTCGATGCCTGTTTGTTTAACAGATGCCTGACAGTGAAGTCAGATGTTCTTATCAACTTCAGGTTGAGCCTCCCTTCGGGTTCGATGCCTGTTTGTTTAAGAGATGCCTGACGGCGAGGTCAAATGTTCTTATCAACTTCGGGTTGAGTCGACCTTCGGGTTCGATGCCTGTTTGTTTAATAGATGCCTGACGGCGAGGTCAGATGTTCTTCTCAACTTCGGGTTGGGCCGCCCTTCGGGTTCGATGCCTGTTTGTTTAACAGATGCCTGACGGTGAAGTCAGATGTTCTTCTCAACTTCAAGTTGAGCCAGCCTTTAGGTTCAATGTCTGTTTGTTTAACAGATGCTTGACGGCGAGGTCAAATGTTCTTCTCAATTAAGGATTGAGACGACCTTCGGGTTCGATGCTTGTTTGTTTAACAGATGCCTAACAGCGAGGTCAAATGTTCTTCTCAACTTCGGGTTGAGTCGGCCTTCGGGTTCGATGCATGTTTGTTTAACAGATCTATGGAAGAGAGGTCTAATGTTATTATCAACTTCGGGTTGAGCCGCCCTTCGGGTTCGATGCATGTATGTTTAACAGATGCCTGACGGTGAGGTCAGATGTTCCTCTCAACTTCGGGTTGAGCCGGCCTTGGGATTTGATGCCTGTTTGTTTAACAGATGCTTGATAGTGAAGTCAAATGTTCCTCTAAACTTCATGTTGAGCCTACCTTCAGGAACGATGCATGTTTGTTTAACAGATGCCTAACGGAGAGGTCAGATGTTCCTCTCAATTTCGTGTTTAGCCGGCCTTCGGGTTCGCTTCCTGTTTGTTAAACAGATGCCTGACAGCGAGGTCAGATGTTCTTATCATCTTCGGGTTGAGCCGGCGTTCGGGTTCGATGCCTCCTTGTTTAACAGATGCCTGAAGGCGAAGTCAGATGTTCTTATCAACTTCGGGTTGAGCCGCACTTCGGGTTTGATACCTGTTTGTTTAACAGATGCCTGACGGTGAGGTCTGATTTTCTTCTCAACTTCGTGTTGAGCCAACCTTTGGGTTCGATGCCTGTTTGTTTAACAGATTCCTGACAGCAAGGTCAGATGTTCTTATCAACTTCGAGTTGAGTCGGCCTTCAGGTTCGATGCCTGTTAATTTAATTGACGCCTGACTGCGAAGTCAGATGTTCTTATTAACTTCGGGTTGAGCCGCCCTTCGGGTTCTATGCCTGTTTGTTTAACAGATGCCTGACAGCAAGGTCAGATGTTCCTCTCAACATCGTGTTGAGCCGGCCTTCGGGTTCGATGATCTGTTTGTTTAACAGATACCTGATGGCGAGGTCAGATGTTCTTATCAACTTCGGGTTGAGTTGGCCTTCGTGTTCGATTCCTGTTTGTTTAACAGATGCCTGACGGTGAAGTCAGATGTTCTTATCAACTTCGGGTTGAGCCGACATTCGGGTTCGATGCCTGATTGTTTAACAGATGCCTGTAGGCGAAGTCAGATGTTCTTATACACTTCGGGTTGAGCCTCCCTTCGGGTTCGATGCCTGTTTGTTTAACAGATGCCTGAGGGTGAGGTCTGATTTTCTTGTCAACTTCGAGTTGAGCCGCCCTTCGGGTTCGATGCCTGTTTGTTTAACATATGTTGGACGGCGAGGTCAGATGTTCTTCTCAACTAAGGGTTGAGACGGCCTACGGGTTTTATGCCTGTTTGTTTAACAGATGCCTTACGGCGAGGTCAGATGTTCTTATCAACTTTGGGTTGAGCCGGCCTTCGGGTTCGATGCCTGTTTGTTTAACAGATGCCTGACAGCGAGGTCAGATGTTCCTCTCAACTTCGAGTTAGCCGGCCTTCGGGTTCGATGCTTGTTTTTTTAACAAATGCCTGACGTTGAGGTCAGATGTTCTTTTCAACTTCGGGTTGAGTCGGCCTTCGGATTTCATGCCTGTTTGATTAACAGATGCTTGACAGTGAAGTCAGATGTTCCTCTCAACTTCGGGTTGAGTCGGCCTTCAGATTTAATGCCCGTTTATTTAACAGATGCCTAACGTCGATGTCAGATATTCCTCTAAACTTCGTGTTTAGCCGGCCTTCGGGTTCGATGCCTGTTTGTTTAACAGATGCCTGACAGGGAGGCCAGATGTTCTTATCAACTTCGGGTTGAGCCGCCCTTCGGGTTAAATGCCTGTTTGTTTAACAGATGTTTGACGGAGAGGTCAGATGTTCTTCTCAACTAAGGGTTGAGACGGCCTTCGGGTTTGATGCCTGTTTGTTTAACAGATGCCTGACGGCGAAGTCAGATGTTCTTATCAACTTCGGGTTAAGACGCCCTTCGGGTTCGACGCCTATTTGTTTAAGAGATGCCTGACAGCAGGGTCAGATGTTCTTATCAACTTCGGGTTGAGCCGACCTTCAGGTTCGATGCCTGTTTGTTTAACAGATGCTTGACGGCGAGGTCAAATGTTCTTCTCAATTAAGGATTGAGACGGCCTTCGGGTTCGATGCTTGTTTGTTTAACAGATGCCTAACGGCGAGGTCAAATGTTCTTCTCAAATTCGGGTTGAGTCGGCCTTCGGGTTCGATGCCTGTTTGTTTAACAGATGTCTGGCGCAGAGGTCTAATGTTCTTATCAACTTCGGGTTGAGCCGCCCTTCGGGTTCGATGCCTGTTTGTTTAACAGATGCCTGACGGTGAGGTCAGATGTTCCTCTCAACTTCTGGTTGAGCCGGCCTTCGGATTTGATGCCTGTTTGTTTAACAGATGCTTGATAGTGAAGTCAAATGTTCCTCTAAACTTCATGTTGAGCCTACCTTCAGGAACGATTCCTGTTTGTTTAACAGATGCCTAACGGACAGGTCAGATGTTCCTCTCAACTTCATGTTGAGCCGGCCTTCGGGTTCGCTTCCTGTTTGTTTAACAGATGCCTGATAGCGAGGTCAGATGTTCTTATCAACTTCGGGTTGAGCCGGCCTTCGGATTTGATACGTGTTTATTTAACAGATGCGTGACGTCAATGTCATATGTTCCTCTCAACTTTGTGTTGAGCCGGCCTTCGGGTTCGAGGCTTGTTTGTTTAACAGATGCCTGACGGGGAGGTCAGATGTTCTTATCAACTTCGGGTTGAGCTGCCCTTCGGGTTCGATGCCTGTTTGTTTAACAAATGTTTGACGGCAAGGTCAGATAATCTTCTCAACTAAGGGTTGAGACGACCTTCGGGTTTGATGCCTTTTTGTTTAAAAGATACCAGACGGGAAGGTCAGATGTTCCTCTCAACTTCGTGTTGAGCCGGCCTTCGGGTTCGATGCCTGTTTGTTTAACAGATGCCTGACGGCGATGTCCAATGTTCTTCTCAACTTCGGGTTGAGCCGGCCTTCGGGTTCGATGCCTGTTTGTTTAACAGATGCCTGGAAGAGAGGTCTATTGTTTTTATAAACTTTGGGTTGAGCCGCCCTTCGGGTTCGATGCCTATTTGTTTAACAGATGCCTGATGTTGAGGTCAGATGTTCTTCTCAACTTCCGGTTGAGCCGGCCTTCGGATTTGATGCCTGTTTTTTTTAACAGATGCCTGATAGTGAAGTCAAATGTTCCTCTCAACTTCATGTTGAGCTGACCTTCAGGTTCGATGCCTGTTTGTTTAACAAATGCCTGACGGCGAGGTCACATGTTTCCTCTCAACTTCGTGTTGAGCTGGCCTTCGGGTTCGATGCCTGTTTGTTTAAGAGAAGCCTGACGGCGAGGTCAGATGTTCTTATCAACTTCGGGTTGAGCCGCCCTTCGGGTTCGATGCCTGTTTTTTTAACAGATGCTTGACGTTGAGGTCAGATGTTCTTTTCAACTTCGGGTTGAGTCGGCCTTCGGATTTGATGCCTGGTTGTTTAACAGATGCTTAACAGTGAAGTCAGACGTTCCTCTCAACTTCGGGTTGAGTTGGCCTTCGGATTTAATGCATGTTTACTTAACAGATGCCTGACGTCGATATCAGATGTTTCTCTCAACTTCGTGTTGAGCCAGCCTTCGGATTCGATGCCTGTTTGTTTAACAGATGCCTGCGGGGAGGTCAGATGTTCTTATCAACTTCGGGTTGAGCCGCCCTTTGGGTTTGATGCCTGTTTGTTTAACAGATGCCTGACGGGGAGGTCAGATGTTCTTCTCAACTTTGGGTTGAGCCGGCTTTCGGGTTCCACACCTTCTTGTTTAACAGATGCCTGACAGCGAGGTCAGATGTTCCTCTCATCTTCGTGTTGAGCCGGCCTTCGGATTTGATGCCGATTTGTTTAACAGATGCTTGAAAGTGAAGTCAAATGTTCCTCTTAACTTCATGTTGAGCAGACCTTCAGGTTCAATGCTTGTTTGTTTAACAGATGCCTGACGGCGGGGTCAGATGTTCCTCTCAACTTCGTGTTGAGCCGGCCTTTGGGTTCGATGCCTGTTTGTTTAACAGATACCTGACGGCGAGGTCAGATGTTCTTATCAACTTTGGGTTGAGCCGGCCTTCGTGTTCGATGCATGTTTGTTTAACAGATGCCTGACGGCGAAGTCATATGTTCTTATCAACTTCGGGTTGAGCCGCCCTTCGGGTTCGATGCCTGTTTGTTTAAGAGATGCCTAACGGCGAGGTCAAATGTTCTTCTCAACTTCGGGTTGAGTCGGCCTTCGGGTTCGATGCCTGTTTGTTTAACAGATGTCTGGAGGAGAGGTCTAATGTTCTTATAAACTTCGGGTTGAGCCGCCCTTCGGGTTCGATGCCTGTTTGTTTAACAGATGCCTGGAAGTGAGGACAGATGTTCCTCTCAACTTCGGGTTGAGTCGGCCTTCGGATTTGATGCCTGTTTGTTTAACAGATGCTTGATAGTGAAGTCAGATGTTCTTATCAACTTCGGGTTGAGCCGGCCTTCGGGTTCGATGCCTGCTTGTTTAACAGATGCTTGAAGGCGAAGTCAGATGTTCTTATCAACTTCGGGTTGAGCCGCCCTTCAAGTTCGATGCCTGTTTGTTTAACAGATGCTTGACGGTGAGGTCTGATTTTCTTCTCAACTTCGTGTTGAGCCGGCCTTCGAGTTCGATGCCAGTTTGTTTAACGGATGCCTGACGGCGAGATCAGATGTTCTTATCAACATCGGGTTGAGCCGGCCTTCTGGTTCGATGCTTGTTTGTTTAAGAGATGCCTGACGGCGAGGTCAGATGTTCCTCTCAACTTCGTGTTGAGCTGGACTTCGGGTTCGATGCCTGTTTATTTAAGAGATTCCTGACGGCGAGGTCAGATGTTCTTATCAACTTCGGGTTGAGCCGCCCTTCGGGTTCGATGCCTGTTTTTTTAACAGATGCAAGACGTTGAGGTCAGATGTTATTTTCAACTTCGGGTTGAGTCGGCCTTCGGATTTGATGCCTGTTTGTTTAACAGATGCTTGACAGTGAAGTCATATGTTCTTATCAACTTCGGGTCTAGCCGCCCTTCGGGTTCGATGCCTGTTTGTTTAAGAGATGCCTAACGGCGAGGTCAAATGTTCTTCTCAACTTCGGGTTGAGTCGGCCTTCGGGTTCGATGCCTGTTTGTTTAACAGATGTCTGGAGGAGAGGTCTAATGTTCTTATCAACTTCGGGTTGAGCCGCCCTTCGGGTTTGATGCCTGTTTGTTTAACAGATGCCTGACGGTGAGGACAGATGTTCCTCTCAACTTCGGGTTGAGTCGGCCTTCGGATTTGATGCTTGTTTGTTTAACAGATGCTTGATAGTGAAGTCAGATGTTCTTATCAACTTCGGGTTGAGCCGGCCTTCGGGTTTGATGCCTGCTTGTTTAACAGATGCTTGAAGGCGAAGTCTGATGTTCTTATCAACTTCGGGTTGAGCCGCCCTTCAAGTTCGATGCCTGTTTGTTTAACAGATGCTTGACGGTGAGGTCTGATTTTCTTCTCAACTTCGTGTTGAGCCGGCCTTCGAGTTCGATGCCAGTTTGTTTAACGGATGCCTGACGGCGAGATCAGATGTTCTTATCAACATCGGGTTGATCCGGCCTTCGGGTTCGATGCTTGTTTGTTTAAGAGATGCCTGACGGCGAGGTCAGATGTTCCTCTCAACTTCGTGTTGAGCTGGACTTCGGGTTCGATGCCTGTTTATTTAAGAGATTCCTGACGGCGAGGTCAGATGTTCTTATCAACTTCGGGTTGAGCCGCCCTTCGGGTTCGATGCCTGTTTTTTTAACAGATGCAAGACGTTGAGGTCAGATGTTATTTTCAACTTCGGGTTGAGTCGGCCTTCGGATTTGATGCCTGTTTGTTTAACAGATGCTTGACAGTGAAGTCAGATGTTCCTTTCAACTTCGGGTTGAGCCGACCTTCAGATTTGATGCCCGTTTATTTAACAGATGCCTGACGTCGATGTCAGATGTTCCTCTCAACTTCGTGTTGAGCTGGCCTTCGGGTTCGATGCTTGTTTGTTTAACAGATGTCTGGAGGAGAGGTCTAATGTTCTTATCAACTTCGGGTTGAGCCGCCCTTCGGGTTCGATGCCTGTTTGTTTAACAGATGCCTGACGGTGAGGACAGATGTTCCTCTCAACTTCGGGTTGAGTCGGCCTTCGGATTTGATGCCTGTTTGTTTAACAGATGCTTGATAGTGAAGTCAGATGTTCTTATCAACTTCGGGTTGAGCCGGCCTTCGGGTTCGATGCCTGCTTGTTTAACAGATGCTTGAAGGCGAAGTCAGATGTTCTTATCAACTTCGGGTTGAGCCGCCCTTCAAGTTCGATGCCTGTTTGTTTAACAGATGCTTGACGGTGAGGTCTGATTTTCTTCTCAACTTCGTGTTGAGCCGGCCTTCGAGTTCGATGCCAGTTTGTTTAACGGATGCCTGACGGCGAGATCAGATGTTCTTATCAACATCGGGTTGAGCCGGCCTTCGGGTTCGATGCTTGTTTGTTTAAGAGATGCCTGACGGCGAGGTCAGATGTTCCTCTCAACTTCGTGTTGAGCTGGACTTCGGGTTCGATGCCTGTTTATTTAAGAGATTCCTGACGGCGAGGTCAGATGTTCTTATCAACTTCGGGTTGAGCCGCCCTTCGGGTTCGATGCCTGTTTTTTTAACAGATGCAAGACGTTGAGGTCAGATGTTATTTTCAACTTCGGGTTGAGTCGGCCTTCGGATTTGATGCCTGTTTGTTTAACAGATGCTTGACAGTGAAGTCAGATGTTCCTTTCAACTTAGGGTTGAGCCGGCCTTCAGATTTGATGACCGTTTATTTAACAGATGCCTGACGTCGATGTCAGATGTTCCTCTCAACTTCGTGTTGAGCTGGCCTTCGGGTTCGATGCCTATTTGTTTAACAGATGCCTGACGGGGAGGCCAAATGTTCTTATCAACTTCGGGTTGAGCCGCCCTTCGGGTTCGATGCCTATTTGTTTAACAGATGTTTGACGGCGAGGTCATATGTTCTTCTCAACTAAGGGATGAGACGGCCTTTGGGTTTGATGCCTGTTTGTTTAACAGATGCTTGACGGGGAGGTCAGATGTTCTTATCAACTTCGGGTTGAGCCGGCCTTCGGGTTCCACACCTTTTTATTTAACAGATGCTTGACGTCGAGGTCAAATGTTCTTCTCAACTTCGGGTTGAGCCGGCCTTCGGGTTCGATGCCTGTTTGTTTAACAGATGCCTACCGGTGAGGTTAGATGTTCCTCTCAACTTTGAGTTGAGCCGGCCTTCGGATTTGATGCCTGTTTGTTTAAGAGATGCTTGACAGTGAAGTCAAATGTTCCTCTAAATTTCATGTTGAGCCTACCTTCAGGTTCGATGCCTATTTGTTTAACAGATGCCTAACGGAGAGGTCAGATGTTACTCTCAACTTCGTGTTGAGCCGACCTTCGGGTTCGATGCATGTTTGTTTAACAGATGCCTTATAGCGAGGTCAGATGTTCTTATCAACTTCGGGTTGAGTCGGCCTTCGGGTTCAATGCCTGCTTGTTTAACAGATGCCTGACGGCGAAGTCAGATGTTCTTAAAAACTGGTTGAGCCGCCCTTCGGGTTCGATTCCTGTTTGTTTAACAGATGCCTGACGGCGAGGTCAGATGTTCCTCTCAACTTCGTGTTGAGCCGGCCTTCGGGTTGGAAGCCTGTTTGTTTAACAGATACCTGACGGCGAGGTCAGATGTTCTTATCAACTTCGGGTTGAGCTGGGCTTCGTGTTCGATGCCTGTTTGTTTAACAGATGCCTGACAGTGAAGTCAGATGTTCTTATCAACTTCGGGTTGAGCCGCCCTTCGGGTTCGATGCCTGTTTGTTTAAGAGATGCCTGACGGCGAGGTCAAATGTTCTTATCAACTTCGGGTTGGGCCGACCTTCGGGTTCGATGCCTGTTTGTTTAATAGATGCCTGACGGCGAGGTCAGATGTTCTTCTCAACTTCGGGTTGGGCCGCCCTTCGGGTTCGATGCCTGTTTGTTTAACAGATGCCTGACGGTGAAGTCAGATGTTCTTCTCAACTTCAAGTTGAGCCAGCCTTTAGGTTCAATGTCTGTTTGTTTAACAGATGCTTGACGGCGAGGTCAAATGTTCTTCTCAATTAAGGATTGAGACGACCTTCGGGTTCGATGCTTGTTTGTTTAACAGATGCCTAACAGCGAGGTCAAATGTTCTTCTCAACTTCGGGTTGAGTCGGCCTTCGGGTTCGATGCATGTTTGTTTAACAGATCTATGGAAGAGAGGTCTAATCTTATTATCAACTTCGGGTTGAGCCGCCCTTCGGGTTCGATGCATGTATGTTTAACAGATGCCTGACGGTGAGGTCAGATGTTCCTCTCAACTTCGGGTTGAGCCGGCCTTCGGATTTGATGCCTGTTTGTTTAACAGATGCTTGATAGTGAAGTCAAATGTTCCTCTAAACTTCATGTTGAGCCTACCTTCAGGAACGATGCATGTTTGTTTAACAGATGCCTAACAGAGAGGTCAGATGTTCCTCTCAATTTCGTGTTGAGCCGGCCTTCGGGTTCGCTTCCTGTTTGTTAAACAGATGCCTGACAGCGAGGTCAGATGTTCTTATCATCTTCGGGTTGAGTCGGCGTTCGGGTTCGATGCCTCCTTGTTTAACAGATGCCTGAAGGCGAAGTCAGATGTTCTTATCAACTTCGGGTTGAGCCGCACTTCGGGTTCGATACCTGTTTGTTTAACAGATGCCTGACGGTGAGGTCTGATTTTCTTCTCAACTTCGTGTTGAGCCAACCTTTGGGTTCGATGCCTGTTTGTTTAACAGATTCCTGACATCAAGGTCAGATGTTCTTATCAACTTCGAGTTGAGTCGGCCTTCAGGTTCGATGCCTGTTAATTTAACTGATGCCTGACTGCGAAGTCAGATGTTCTTATTAACTTCGGGTTGAGCCGCCCTTCGGGTTCTATGCCTGTTTGTTTAACAGATGCCTGACAGCAAGGTCAGATGTTCCTCTCAACATCGTGTTGAGCCGGCCTTCGGGTTCGATGATCTGTTTGTTTAACAGATACCTGATGGCGAGGTCAGATGTTCTTATCAACTTCGGGTTGAGCTGGCCTTCGTGTTCGATTCCTATTTGTTTAACAGATGCCTGACGGTGAAGTCAGATGTTCTTATCAACTTCGGGTTGAGCCGGCATTCGGGTTCGATGCCTGATTGTTTAACAGATGCCTGTAGGCGAAGTCAGATGTTCTTATACACTTCGGGTTGAGCCTCCCTTCGGGTTCGATGCCTGTTTGTTTAACAGATGCCTGAGGGTGAGGTCTGATTTTCTTGTCAACTTCGAGTTGAGCCGCCCTTCGGGTTCGATGCCTGTTTGTTTAACATATGTTGGACGGCGAGGTCAGATGTTCTTCTCAACTAAGGGTTGAGACGGCCTACGGGTTTTATGCCTGTTTGTTTAACAGATGCCTTACGGCGAGGTCAGATGTTCTTATCAACTTTGGGTTGAGCCGGCCTTCGGGTTCGATGCCTGTTTGTTTAACAGATGCCTGACAGCGAGGTCAGATGTTCCTCTCAACTTCGAGTTAGCCGGCCTTCGGGTTCGATGCTTGTTTTTTTTACAAATGCCTGACGTTGAGGTCAGATGTTCTTTTCAACTTCGGGTTGAGTCGGCCTTCGGATTTCATGCCTGTTTGATTAACAGATGCTTGACAGTGAAGTCAGATGTTCCTCTCAACTTCGGGTTGAGCCGGCCTTCAGATTTAATGCCCGTTTATTTAACAGATGCATAACGTCGATGTCAGATATTCCTCTCAACTTCGTGTTGAGCCGGCCTTCGGGTTCGATGCCTGTTTGTTTAACAGATGCCTGACAGGGAGGCCAGATGTTCTTATCAACTTCGGGTTGAGCCGCCCTTCGGGTTAAATGCCTGTTTGTTTAACAGATGTTTGACGGCGAGGTCAGATGTTCTTCTCAACTAAGGGTTGAGACGGCCTTCGGGTTTGATGCCTGTTTGTTTAACAGATGCCTGACGGCGAAGTCAGATGTTCTTATCAACTTCGGGTTAAGCCGCCCTTCGGGTTCGATGCCTATTTGTTTAAGAGATGCCTGACAGCAGGGTCAGATGTTCTTATCAACTTCGGGTTGAGCCGACCTTCAGGTTCGATGCCTGTTTGTTTAACAGATGCTTGACGGCGAGGTCAAATGTTCTTCTCAATTAAGGATTGAGACGGCCTTCGGGTTCGATGCTTGTTTGTTTAACAGATGCCTAACGGCGAGGTCAAATGTTCTTCTCAAATTCGGGTTGAGTCGGCCTTCGGGTTCGATGCCTGTTTGTTTAACAGATGTCTGGCGCAGAGGTCTAATGTTCTTATCAACTTCGGGTTGAGCCGCCCTTCGGGTTCGATGCCTGTTTGTTTAACAGATGCCTGACGGTGAGGTCAGATGTTCCTCTCAACTTCTGGTTGAGCCGGCCTTCGGATTTGATGCCTGTTTGTTTAACAGATGCTTGATAGTGAAGTCAAATGTTCCTCTAAACTTCATGTTGAGCCTACCTTCAGGAACGATTCCTATTTGTTTAACAGATGCCTAACGGACAGGTCAGATGTTCCTCTCAACTTCATGTTGAGCCGGCCTTCGGGTTCGCTTCCTGTTTGTTTAACAGATGCCTGATAGCGAGGTCAGATGTTCTTATCAACTTCGGGTTGAGCCGGAGTTCGGGTTCGATGCCTACTTGTTTAACAGATGCCTGAAGGCGAAGTCTGATGTTCTTATCAACTCCGGGTTGAGCCGCCTTTCGGGTTCGATGCATGTTAGTTTAACAGATGCCTGACGGTGAGTCTGATTTTCTTCTCAACTTCGTGTTGAGCCGGCCTTCAAGTTCGATGCCTATTTGTTTAACGGATGCCTAACAGCGAGGTCAGATGTTCTTATCAACTTCGGGTTGAGCCGGCCTTCGGGTTCGATGCCTGTTTGTTTAACAGATGCCTGACGGCGAGGTCAGATGTTCCTATCAACTTCTTGTTGAGCCGGACTTCGGGTTCGATGCCTGTTTGTTTAAGAGATTCTTGACGGCGAGGTCAGATGTTCTTATCAACTTCGGGTTGAGCCGCCCTTCGGGTTCGATGCCTGTTTTTTTAACAAACGCCAGACGTTGAGGTCAGATGTTCTTTTCAACTTCGGGTTGAGCCGGCCTTCGGATTACATGCCTGTTTGTTTAACAGATGCTTGACAGTGAAGTCAGATGTTCCTCTCAACTTCGGGTTGAGCCGGCCTTCAGATTTAATGCCTGTTTATTTAACAGATGCCTGACGTCGATGACAGATATTCCTCTCAACTTCGTGTTGAGCCAGCCTTCGGGTTCGATGCCTGTTTGTTTAACAGATGCCTGACGGGGAGGCCAAATGTTCTTATCAACTTCGAGTTGAGCTGCCCTTCGGGTTCGATGCTTGTTTGTTTAGCAGATGTTTGACGGATAGGTCAGATGTTCTTCCCAAATAAGGGTTGAGACGGCCTTCAGGTTTGATGCCTGTTTGTTTAACAGATGCCTTACGGCGAGGTCAGATGTTCGTATCAACTTCGGGTTGAGTCGGCCTTCGGGTTCGATGCCTGTTTATTTAACAGATGCCTGACGGCGAGGCCAGATGTTCCTCTCAACTTCGGGTTGAGCCGCCCTTCGGGTTCGATGCCTGTTTTTTTAACAGATGCCTGACGTTGAGGTCAGATGTTCTTTTCAACTTCGAGTTTTGTCGGCCTTCGGATTTCATGCCTGTTTGTATAACAGATGCTTGTTAGTGAAGTCAGATGTACCTCTCAACTTTGGGTTGAGCCGGCCTTCATATTTAATGCCCGTTTATTTAACAGATGCCTGATGTCGATGTCAGATGTTCCTCTACACTTCATGTTGAGCCGACCTTCGGGTTTGATGCCTGTTTGTTTAACAGATGCCTTACAGGGAGGCCAGATGTTCTTATCAACTTCGGGTTCGATGCCTGTTTGTTTAATAAATGTTTGACAACGAGGTCAGATGTTCTTCTCAACTAAGGGTTGAGACGGCCTTCGGGTTTGATGCCTGTTTGTTTAACAGATGCCTGACGGGGAGGTCAGATGTTCTTCTCAACTTCGGGGTGAGCCGGCCTTCGGGTTCCACACCTTTTTATTTATCAGATGCCTGACGGCGAGGTCAGATGTTCTTCTCAACTAAGGGTTGAGACGGCCTTCGGGTTCGATGCCTGTTTGTTTAACAGATGCCTGACGGCGAAGTCAGATGTTCTTATCAACTTCGGGTTAAGCCGCCCTTCGGGTTCGATGCCTATTTGTTTAAGAGATGCCTGACAGCAGGGTCAGATGTTCTTATCAACTTCGGGTTGAGCCGACCTTCAGGTTCGATGCCTGTTTGTTTAACAGATGCTTGACGGCGAGGTCAAATGTTCTTCTCAATTAAGGATTGAGACGGCCTTCGGGTTCGATGCTTGTTTGTTTAACAGATGCCTAACGGCGAGGTCAAATGTTCTTCTCAAATTCGGGTTGAGTCGGCCTTCGGGTTCGATGCCTGTTTGTTTAACAGATGTCTGGCGCAGAGGTCTAATGTTCTTATCAACTTCGGGTTGAGCCGCCCTTCGGGTTCGATGCCTGTTTGTTTAACAGATGCCTGACGGTGAGGTCAGATGTTCCTCTCAACTTCTGGTTGAGCCGGCCTTCGGATTTGATGCCTGTTTGTTTAACAGATGCTTGATAGTGAAGTCAAATGTTCCTCTAAACTTCATGTTGAGCCTACCTTCAGGAACGATTCCTATTTGTTTAACAGATGCCTAACGGACAGGTCAGATGTTCCTCTCAACTTCATGTTGAGCCGGCCTTCGGGTTCGCTTCCTGTTTGTTTAACAGATGCCTGATAGCGAGGTCAGATGTTCTTATCAACTTCGGGTTGAGCCGGAGTTTGGGTTCGATGCCTACTTGTTTAACAGATGCCTGAAGGCGAAGTCAGATGTTCTTATCAACTCCGGGTTGAGCCGCCTTTCGGGTTCGATGCATGTTAGTTTAACAGATGCCTGACGGTGAGTCTGATTTTCTTCTCAACTTCGTGTTGAGCCGGCCTTCAAGTTCGATGCCTATTTGTTTAACGGATGCCTAACAGCGAGGTCAGATGTTCTTATCAACTTCGGGTTGAGCCGGCCTTCGGGTTCGATGCCTGTTTGTTTAACAGATGCCTGACGGCGAGGTCAGATGTTCCTATCAACTTCGTGTTGAGCCGGACTTCGGGTTCGATGCCTGTTTGTTTAAGAGATTCTTGACGGCGAGGTCAGATGTTCTTATCAACTTCGGGTTGAGCCGCCCTTCGGGTTCGATGCCTGTTTTTTTAACAAACGCCAGACGTTGAGGTCAGATGTTCTTTTCAACTTCGGGTTGAGCCGGCCTTCGGATTACATGCCTGTTTGTTTAACAGATGCTTGACAGTGAAGTCAGATGTTCCTCTCAACTTCGGGTTGAGCCGGCCTTCAGATTTAATGCCTGTTTATTTAACAGATGCCTGACGTCGATGACAGATATTCCTCTCAACTTCGTGTTGAGCCAGCCTTCGGGTTCGATGCCTGTTTGTTTAACAGATGCCTGACGGGGAGGCCAAATGTTCTTATCAACTTCGAGTTGAGCTGCCCTTCGGG
Source organism: Lathyrus sativus (assembly GCA_963859935.3). Taxonomy (NCBI): domain Eukaryota; kingdom Viridiplantae; phylum Streptophyta; class Magnoliopsida; order Fabales; family Fabaceae; genus Lathyrus; species Lathyrus sativus. The sequence continues at coordinate 397,797,320 of OZ012735.1, read as the reverse complement.
TTCGATGCTTGTTTGTTTAGCAGATGTTTGACGGAGAGGTCAGATGTTCTTCCCAAATAAGGGTTGAGACGGCCTTCAGGTTTGATGCCTGTTTGTTTAACAGATGCCTTACGGCGAGGTCAGATGTTCTTATCAACTTCGGGTTGAGTCGGCCTTCGGGTTCGATGCCTGTTTATTTAACAGATGCCTGACGGCGAGGCCAGATGTTCCTCTCAACTTCGGGTTGAGCCGCCCTTCGGGTTCGATGCCTGTTTTTTTAACAGATGCCTGACATTGAGGTCAGATGTTCTTTTCAACTTCGAGTTTTGTCGGCCTTCGGATTTCATGCCTGTTTGTATAACAGATGCTTGTTAGTGAAGTCAGATGTACCTCTCAACTTTGGGTTGAGCCGGCCTTCATATTTAATGCCCGTTTATTTAACAGATGCCTTATGTCGATGTCAGATGTTCCTCTACACTTCGTGTTGAGCCGACCTTCGGGTTTGATGCCTGTTTGTTTAACAGATGCCTTACAGGGAGGCCAGATGTTCTTATCAACTTCGGGTTCGATGCCTGTTTGTTTAACAGATGTTTGACAGCGAGGTCAGATGTTCTTCTCAACTAAGGGTTGAGACGGCCTTCGGGTTTGATGCCTGTTTGTTTAACAGATGCCTGACGGGGAGGTCAGATGTTCTTCTCAACTTCGGGGTGAGCCGGCCTTCGGGTTCCACACCTTTTTATTTATCAGATGCCTGACGGCGAGGTCAAATGTTCTTCTCAACTTCGGGTTGAGCCGGCCTTCGGGTTCGATGCCTGTTTGTTTAACAGATGCCTGACGGTGAGGTCAGATGTTCCTCTCAACTTCTGGTTGAGCCGGCCTTCGGATTTGATGCCTGTTTGTTTAACAGATGCTTGATAGTGAAGTCAAATGTTCCTCTAAACTTCATGTTGAGCCTACCTTCAGGAACGATTCCTATTTGTTTAACAGATGCCTAACGGACAGGTCAGATGTTCCTCTCAACTTCATGTTGAGCCGGCCTTCGGGTTCGCTTCCTGTTTGTTTAACAGATGCCTGATAGCGAGGTCAGATGTTCTTATCAACTTCGGGTTGAGCCGGAGTTCGGGTTCGATGCCTACTTGTTTAACAGATGCCTGAAGGCGAAGTCAGATGTTCTTATCAACTCCGGGTTGAGCCGCCTTTCGGGTTCGATGCATGTTAGTTTAACAGATGCCTGACGGTGAGTCTGATTTTCTTCTCAACTTCGTGTTGAGCCGGCCTTCAAGTTCGATGCCTATTTGTTTAACGGATGCCTAACAGCGAGGTCAGATGTTCTTATCAACTTCGGGTTGAGCCGGCCTTCGGGTTCGATGCCTGTTTGTTTAACAGATGCCTGACGGCGAGGTCAGATGTTCCTATCAACTTCGTGTTGAGCCGGACTTCGGGTTCGATGCCTGTTTGTTTAAGAGATTCTTGACGGCGAGGTCAGATGTTCTTATCAACTTCGGGTTGAGCCGCCCTTCGGGTTCGATGCCTGTTTTTTTAACAAACGCCAGACGTTGAGGTCAGATGTTCTTTTCAACTTCGGGTTGAGCCGGCCTTCGGATTACATGCCTGTTTGTTTAACAGATGCTTGACAGTGAAGTCAGATGTTCCTCTCAACTTCGGGTTGAGCCGGCCTTCAGATTTAATGCCTGTTTATTTAACAGATGCCTGACGTCGATGACAGATATTCCTCTCAACTTCGTGTTGAGCCAGCCTTCGGGTTCGATGCCTGTTTGTTTAACAGATGCCTGACGGGGAGGCCAAATGTTCTTATCAACTTCGAGTTGAGCTGCCCTTCGGGTTCGATGCTTGTTTGTTTAGCAGATGTTTGACGGAGAGGTCAGATGTTCTTCCCAAATAAGGGTTGAGACGGCCTTCAGGTTTGATGCCTGTTTGTTTAACAAATGCCTTACGGCGAGGTCAGATGTTCTTATCAACTTCGGGTTGAGTCGGCCTTCGGGTTCGATGCCTGTTTATTTAACAGATGCCTGACGGCGAGGCCAGATGTTCCTCTCAACTTCGGGTTGAGCCGCCCTTCGGGTTCGATGCCTATTTTTTTAACAGATGCCTGACGTTGAGGTCAGATGTTCTTTTCAACTTCGAGTTTTGTCGGCCTTCGGATTTCATGCCTGTTTGTATAACAGATGCTTGTTAGTGAAGTCAGATGTACCTCTCAACTTTGGGTTGAGCCGGCCTTCATATTTAATGCCCGTTTATTTAACAGATGCCTGATGTCGATGTCAGATGTTCCTCTACACTTCGTGTTGAGCCGACCTTCGGGTTTGATGCCTGTTTGTTTAACAGATGCCTTACAGGGAGGCCAGATGTTCTTATCAACTTCGGGTTCGATGCCTGTTTGTTTAACAGATGTTTGACAGCGAGGTCAGATGTTCTTCTCAACTAAGGGTTGAGACGGCCTTCGGGTTGGATGCCTGTTTGTTTAACAGATGCCTGACGGGGAGGTCAGATGTTCTTCTCAACTTCGGGGTGAGCCGGCCTTCGGGTTCCACACCTTTTTATTTATCAGATGCCTGACGGCGAGGTCAAATGTTCTTCTCAACTTCGGGTTGAGCCGGCCTTCGGGTTCGATGCCTGTTTGTTTAATAGATGTCTGGCGGTGAGGTCTAATGTTCTTATCAACTTCGGGTTGAGCCGCCCTTCGGGTTCGATGCCTGTTTGTTTAACAGATGCCTGACGGTGAGGTCAGATGTTCATCTCAACTTCGTGTTGAGCCGGCCTTTGGGTTCGATGCCTCTTTGTTTGACAGATGCCTGATAGCGAGGTCAGATGTTCTTATCAACTTTGGGTTGAGCCGGCGTTCGGGTTCGATGCCTGCTTGTTTAACAGGTGTCTGACGGCGAAGTCAGATGTTCTTATCAACTTCGGGTTGAGCCGCCTTTCGGGTTCGATGCTTGTTTGTTTAACAGATGCCTGACAGCGAGGTCATATGTTCCTCTCAACTTCATTTTAAGCCAGCCTTTAGGTTCAATGCCTGTTTGTTTAACAGATGCTTGATGGCGAGGTCTAATGTTCTTCTCAATTAAGGATTGAGACGGCCTTCGGGTTCGATGCTTGTTTGTTTAACAAATGTCTAACGGCGAGGTCAAATGTTCTTCTCAACTTCGGGTTGAGTCGGCCTTCGGGTTCGATGCCTGTTTGTTTAACAGATGTCTGGCGGAGAGGTCTAATGGTTTTATCAACTTCGGGTTGAGCCGCCCTTCGGGTTCGCTTCCTGTTTGTTTAACAGATGCCTGACAGCGAGGTCAAATGTTCTTATCAACTTCGGGTTGAGCCGGCGTTCGGGTTCGATGCCTGCTTGTTTAACAGATGCCTGAAGGCGAAGTCAGATGTTCTTATCAACTTCTGGTTGAGCCGCCTTTCGGGTTCGATGCCTATTTGTTTAACAGATGCCTGACGGTGAGGTCTGATTTTCTTCTCAACTTAGTGTTGAGCCGGCCTTCGAGTTCGATGCCTATTTGTTTAACGGATGCCTGACGGCGAGGTCAGATGTTCTTATCAACATCGGGTTGAGCCGGCCTTCGGGTTTGATGCCTGTTTGTTTAACAGATGCCTGACAGCGAGGTCAGATGTTCCTCTCAACTTCGTGTTGAGCCGGACTTCGGGTTCGATGCCTGTTTGTTTAAGAGATTCCTGACGGCGAGGTCAGATGTTCTTATCAACTTCGGGTTGAGCCGCCCTTCGGGTTCGATGCCTGTTTTTTAATAGATGCCTGACGTTGAGGTCAGATGTTCTTTTCAACTTCGGGTTAAGTTGGCCTTCGGATTTCATGCCTGTTTGTTTAACAGATGCGTGACAGTAAAGTCAGATGTTCCTCTCAACTTCGGGTTGAGCCGGCCTTCAGATTTAATGCCTGTTTATTTAACAGATGCCTGACGTCGATGTCAGATGTTCCTCTCAACTTCGTGTTGAGCCGGCCTTCGGGTTCGATGCCTGTTTGTTTAACAGATGCTTGACAGGGAGGCCAGATGTTCTTATCAACTTCGAGTTGAGCCGCCCTTCGGGTTCGATGCCTGTTTGTTTAATAGATGTTTGACAACGAGGTCAGATGTTCTTCTCAACTAAGGGTTGAGACGACCTTCAGGTTCGATGCTTGTTTGTTAAAGAGATGCCTGACTGCGACCTCAGATGTTCTTCTCAACTTCAGATTGAGCCGACCTTCTGGTATCACACCTTTTTTTTTAACAGATGCCTGACGGCAAGGTCAGATGTTCCTCTCAACTTCATGTTGAGCCAGCCATAGGGTTTGATGCCTATTTGTTTAACAAATGCCAAACGGCGAGGTCAAATGTGCTTCTCAACTTCGTGTTGAGCCTACCTTCGGGTTTAATTCCGGCTTCATTAACTAATGCCTGGCAGCAAGGTCGGATGTTCTTCTCAACTTCGGGTTGAGCGCCCTTCGGGTTCGATGCCTGTTTGTTTAACAGATGCCTGACCGTGAGGTCAGATGTTCTTCTCAACTTCTAGTTGAGCCGGCCTTCGGGTTCGATGCCTGTTTGTTTAACAGTTGCCTTCGGGTTTGATGCTTATTTGTTTAACAAATTCCAAACGGCGAGGTCAAATGTTGTTCTCAACTTCGGGTTGAGCCGGCCATCGGGTTCGATGCCTGTTTGTTTAATAGTTGCCTGGCAGAGAGGTCTAATGTTCTTATCAACCTCGGGTTGAGCCGCCCTTCTGGTTCGATTCTTGTTTGTTTAACAGATGCCTGACAGTGAGGTCAGATGTTCTTCTCAACTTCGGGTTGAGTCGGCCTTCAGATTAGATGCCTGTTTGTTTAACAGATGTCTGACAGCGATGTGAGATGTTCTTCTCAACTTCGTGTTGTGCCGGCCTTCGGGTTCGATGCCTGTTTGTTTAACTAATGCCTCGTGGAGAGGTCAGATGTTCCTCTCAACTTCAAGGTGAGCCGGCCTTTGGGTTCGATACCTGTTTGTTTAATAGATGTTTGACAGCGAGGTCAGATTTTCTTCTCAACTAAGGGTTCAGACGACCTTCGAGTTTGATGCCTAATTGTTAAACAGAAGCCTGACGGCGAGGTCTGATGTTCTTCTCAACTTCGTGTTGAGCCGGCCTTCGGGTTCGATGCCTGTTTGTTTAACAGATGTCTAACAGTGAGGTCTAATGTTCTTATCAACTTCGGGTTGAGCCGCCCTTCGGGTTCGATGCCTGTTTGTTTAACAGATGCCTGACAGTGAGGTCAGATGTTCCTCTCAACTTCGGGTTGAGTCGGCCTTCAGATTTGATACCTGTTTGTTTAACAGATGCTTGACAGTGAAGTCAAATGTTCCTCTAAACTTCATGTTGAGCCTACCTTCAGGTTCGGTGCCTGTTTGTTTAACAGATGCCTGACGGAGAGGTCAGATGTTCCTCTCAACTTCATGTTGAGCCGGCCTTCGGATTCGATGCCTGTTTGTTTAACAGATGCCTGACAGCGAGGTCAGATGTTCTTATCAACTTCGGGTTGAGCCGGCCTTCGGGTACGATGCCTATTTGTTTAACAAATGCCTGACGGCGAAGTCAGATGTTCTTATCAACTTTGGGTTGAGCCGCCCTTCGGGTTTGATGCCAGTTTGTTTAACAGATGCCTGACGGTGAGGTCTGATTTTCTTCTCAACTTCGTGTTGAACCGGCCTTCGAGTTCGATGCTTGTTTGTTTAACAGATGCCTGGCAGCGAAGTCAGATGTTCTTATCAACTTCGGGTTGAGCCGCCCTTCGGGTTCGATACCTGTTTGTTTAACAGATGTCTGACGGTAAGGTCTAATTTTCTTCTCAACTTCGTGTTGAACCGGCCTTCGAGTTCGATGCCTATTTGTTTAACAGATGCCTGACGGCGAGGTCAGATGTTCTTATCAACTTCGAGTTGAGCCGGTCTTCGGGTTCGATGCCTGTTTGTTTAACAGATGCCTGACGACGGTGTCAGATGTTCTTCTCAACTTCGTGTTGTACCGGCCTTCGGGTTCGATGCCTGTTTGTTTAACTAATGCCTGATGGGGAGGTCAGATGTTCCTCTCAACTTCAAGGTGAGCCGGCCTTCGGGTTCGATACCGGTTTGTTTAACTGATATTTGACAGCGAGGTCAGATGTTCTTCACAACTAAGGGTTCAGACGGCCTTTGGGTTCGATGCATGTTTGTTAAAGAGATGCCTGACTGCGAGGTCAGATGTTCTTCTCAACTTCAGATTGAGCCAGCCTTCTGGTTTCACACCTTTTTTTTAACAGATTCCTGACGGCAAGGTCAGATGTTTCTCTTAACTTCGTGTTGAGGCGGCCTTGGGGTTCGATGCTTGTTTGTTTAACAGATGCCTGGTAGCTAGTTCAGATGTTCTTCTCAACTTCGTGTTGAGCCGGCCTTCGGGTTTGATTCCTGCTTAATTAACTAATGCCTGGCAGCGAGGTTGGATGTTCTTCTCAACTTCGGGTTGAGCGCCCTTCGGGTTCGATGCCTGTTTGTTTAACAGATGCCTGACCGTGAGGTCAGATGTTCTTCTCAACTTCTAGTTGAGCCGACCTTCGGGTTCGATGCCTGTTTGTTTAATAGATGTGTGACGGCGAGGTTAGATGTTCTTCTCAATTAAGGATTGAGACGGCCTTCGGGTTTGATGCCTATTTGTTTAACAAATGCCAAACGGCGAGGTCTATTGTTCTTATCAACCTCGGGTTGAGCCGCCCTTCTGGTTCGATGCCTGTTTGTTTAACAGATACCTGTCGGTGAGGTCAGATGTTCTTCTCAACTTCGGGTTGAGCCAGCCTTCAGATTTGATGCATGTTTGTTTAACAGATGCTTGACGGTGAGGTCAGATGTTCCTCTCAACTTCGTGTTGAGCCAGCCTTCGGGTTCGATGCCTGTTTGTTTAACAGATGTCTGACGGCAATGTCAGATGTTCTTCTCAACTTCGTGTTGTTCAGGCCTTCGGGTTCGATGCCTGTTTGTTTAACTAATGCCTGGTGGGGAGGTCAGATGTTCCTCTCAACTTCAAGGTGAGTCGGCCTTTGGGTTTGATACCTGTTTGTTTAACAGATGTTTGACAGCGAGGTCAGATGTTCTTCTCAACTAAGGGTTAAGACGACCTTCAGGTTTGATGCCTAATTGTTTAACAGATGCCTGACGGCGAGGTCAGATGTTCTTCTCAACTTCGGGTTGAGCCGGCCTTCGGGTTTGATGCTTGTTTGTTTAAAAGATGTCTAGCGGTGAGGTCTAATATTCTTATCAACTTCGGGTTGAGCGGCCCTTCGGGTTCGATGCCAATTTATTTAACAGACGCCTGACGGTGAGGTCAGATGTTCCTCTAAACTTTGGGTTGAGTCGGCCTTCGGATTTGATGCCTGTTTGTTTAACAGATGCTTGACAGTGAAGTCAAATGTTCCTCTAAACTTCATGTTGAGCCTACCTTCAGGTTCGATGCCTGTTTGTTTAACAGATGCCTGACAGAGAGGTCAGATGTTCCTCTCAACTTTGTGTTGAGCCGGCCTTCGGGTTTGATGCCTGTTTGTTTAACAGATGCCTGACAGCGAGGTCAGATGTTCTTATAAACTTCGGGTTGAGCCGGCCTTCGGGTTCGATGCCTGTTTGTTTAACAGATGCCTGCCAGCGAAGTCAGATATTCTTATCAACTTCGGGTTGAGCCACCCTTCGGGTTCGATGCCTATTTGTTTAACAGATGCCTGACGGTGAGGTCTGATTTTCTTCTCAACTTCGTGTTGAACCGGCCTTCGAGTCCGATGCCTGTTTGTTTAACAGATGCCTGACAGCGATGTCAGATGTTCTTATCAACTTTGGGTTGAGCCGGCCTTCGGGTTCGATGCCTGTTTGTTTAACAGATGCCTGACGGCGAGGTCAGATGTTTCTCTCAACTTCGTGTTGAGCCGACCTTCGGGTTTGATGCCTGTTTGTTTAACAGATGCCTGACAGCGATGTCAGATGTTCTTCTCAACTTCGTGTTGTACCGGCCATCGGGTTCAATGCCTGTTTGTTTAACTAATGCCTGGGGAGGTCAGATGTTCCTCTCAACTTCAAGGTGAGCCGGCCTTCGGGTTCGATACCGGTTTGTTTAACAGATGTTTGACAGCGAGGTCAGATGTTCTTCTCAACCAAGGGTTCAGACGGCCTTCAGGTTCAATGCCTTTTTGTTAAAGAGATGCCTGACGGCGAGGTCAGATGTTCTTCTCAACTTCGGATTGAGCCGGCCTTCTGGTTTCACACTTCTTTTTAACAGATGCCTGACGGCAAGGTCAGATGTTCCTCTCAACTTCGTGTTGAGTCGACGTTGGGTTCGATGCCTGTTTGTTTAACAGATGCCTGGCAGCTAGTTCAGATGTTCTTCTCAACTTCGTGTTGAGCCGGCCTTCGGGTTTGATTCCATCTTAATTAACTAATGTCTGGCAGCGAGGTCGGATGTTATTCTCAACTTCGGGTTGAGCGCCCTTCGGGTTTGATGCCTGTTTGTTTAACAGATGCCTGACCGTGAGGTCAGATGTTCTTCTCAACTTCTAGTTGAGCCGGCCTTCGGATTCGATGCCTGTTTGTTTAACAGATGTGTAACGGCGAGGTCAAATGTTATTCTCAATAAAGGATTGAGACGACCTTCAGGTTTGATGCCTGTTTGTTTAACAAATGCCAAACGGCGAAGTCAAATGTTCTTCTCAACTTCGGGTTGAGCCGGCCATCGGGTTCGATGCTTGTTTGTTTAACAGATGCCTGGCAGATAGGTCTAATGTTCTTATCAGCTTCGGGTTGAGCCGCCCTTCTGGTTCGATGCCTGTTTGTTTAACAGATGCCTGACAGTGAGGTCAGATGTTTTTCTCAACTTCGGGTTGAGCCGGCCATCAAATTTGATGCCTGTTTGTTTAACAAATGCTTGACAGTGAACTCAAATGTTCCTCTGAACTTCATGTTGAGCCGACCTTCAGGTTCGATGCCTATTTGTTTAACAGATGCTTGACGGCGAGGTCATATGTTCCTCTCAACTTCGTGTTGATCCAGCCTTCGGGTTCGATGCCTGTTTGTTTAATAGATGTCTGACGGCGATGTGAGATGTTCTTCTCAACTTCGTGTTGTGACGCCCTTCGGGTTCGATACCTTTTTGTTTAACAGATGTTTGACAGCGAGGTCGGATGTTCTTTTCAACTAAGGGTTTAGACGACCTTTGGTTTTGATGCCTAATTGTTTAACATATGCCTGACTGCGAGGTCAGATGTTCTTCTCAACTTCGGATTGAGCCGACCTTCTGGTTTCACACCTTTTTGTTTAATAGATGCCTGACAGCGAGGTCAGATGTTCTTCTCAACTTCGTGTTAAGCCGACCTTGGGGTTCGATGCTTGTTTGTTTAACAGATGCCTGGCAGCTATTTCAGATGTTCTTCTCAACTTCGGGTTGAGCCGGCCTTCGGGTTTTATTCCTGCTTGTTTAACTAATGCCTAGAAGTGAGGTCGGATGTTCTTCTTAACTTCGGGTTGAGCCGCCCTTCGGGTTCGATGCCTGTTTGTTTAACAGATGCCTGACGGTAAGGTCAGATGTTCTTCTCAACTTCAAGTTGATCTGGCCTTCGGGTTCGATGCCTGTTTGTTTAACAAATTTGTGACGGTGAGGTCAGATATTCTTCTCAATTAAGGATTGAGACAACCTTCGGGTTTGATGCCTATTTTTTTAACAGATGCCTAACGGTGAGGTCAAATGTTCTTTTAAACTTCGGGTTGAGCCGACCTTCGGGTTCGATGCTTGTTTGTTTAATAGATGCCTGGCAGAGAGGTCTAATGTTCTTATCAACTTCGGGTTGAGCCGCCCTTCTGGTTCGATGCCTATTTGTTTAACAGATTCCTGACGGTGAGGTAAGATGTTCTTCTCAACTTCGGGTTGAGCCGGCCTTCGGATTTGATGCCTGTTTGTTTAACAGATGCTTGACAGTGAAGTCAAATGTTCCTCTCAACTTCATGTTGCGCCGACCTTCAGGTTCGATGCCTGTTTGTTTAATAGATGCCTGACAGCGAGGTTAGATGTTCCTCTCAACTTCGTGTTGAGCCGGCGTTCGGGTTCGATGCATGTTTGTTTAACAGATGCCTGACGACGAGGTCAGATGTTCTTATCAACTTCGGGTTGAGTCGGCCTTCGGGTTCAATGCCTGTTTGTTTAACAGATGCCTGACGGCGAAGTCAGATGCTCTTATGAACTTCGGGTTGAGCCTCCCAACGAGTTCGATGCCTGTTTGTTTAAGAGATGCCTGACGGCGAGGTCATATGTTCTTATCAACTTCAAATTGAACAGGCCATCGAGTTCGATGCCTGTTTGTTTAACAGATGCCTAACGGCGAAGTCAAATATTCTTATCAACTTCAGGTTGAGTCGCCCTTCGAGTTCGATGCTTGTTTGTTTAACAGATGTTTGACAGCAAGGTCAGATGTTCTTCTCAACTAAGGGTTCAGACGACCTTCGAGTTTGATGCCAAATTGTTTAATAGATGCCTGACGGCGAGGTCAGATGTTCTTCTCAACTTCGGATTGAGTCGGCCTTCTGGTTTCACACCTTTTTTTTTAACAGATGCCTGACGGGAAGGTCAGATGTTCCTCTCAACTTCGTGTTGAGCCTGCCTTGGGGTTCGATGCCTGTTTGTTTAACAGATGCCTGGCAGCTAGTTCAGATGTTCTTCTCAACTTCGTGTTGAGTCGGCCTTCGGGTTTGATTCCGGCTTAATTAACTAATGCCTGGCAGCGAGGTCGGATGTTCTTCTCAACTTCGGGTTGAGCGCCCTTTGGGTTCGATGCCTGTTTGTTTAACAGACTCCTGACCGTGAGGTCAGATGTTCTTCTCAACTTCTAGTTGAGCCAGCCTTCGGGTTCGATGCCTGTTTGTTTAATAGATGTGTGACGGCGAGGTCAGATGTTCTTCTCAATAAAGGATTGAGACGGCCTTCGGGTTTGATTCCTATTTGTTTAAAAGATGCCTGGAATAGAGGTCTAATGTTCTTATCAACTTCGGGTTGAGCCGCCCTTCTAGTTCGATGCCTGTTTGTTTAACAGATGCCTGACGGTGAGGTTAGATGTTATTCTCAACTTCGGGTTGAGTCGGCCTTCGGATTTGATGCCTGTTTGTTTAACAGATGCTTGACAGTGAACTCAAATGTTCCTCTCAACTTCATGTTAAGCCGACCTTTAGGTTCCATACCTATTTGTTTAATAGATGCCTGACGGTGATGTTAGATGTTCTTCTCAACTTCGTGTTGTGTCAGCCTTCGGGTTCGATGCCTGTTTGCTTAACTAATGCCAGATGGGGAGGTCAGATGTTCCTCTACACTTCAAGGTGAGCCGACCTTCAAGTTCAATACCTGTTTGTTTAACAGATGTTTGACAGCGAGGTTAGATGTTCTTCTCAACTAAGGGTTCAGACGACCTTCGGGTTTGAAGCTTAATTGTTTAACAGATGCCTGACGGCGTGGTCAGATGTTCTTCTCAACTTCGGATTGAGCCTACCTTCTGGTTTCGCACCTTTTTGTTTAACAGATGCCTGACGGTGATGTCATATGTTCCTCTGAACTTCGTGTTGAGCCGGCCTTGGGGTTCGATGCCTGTTTGTTTAACAGATGCCTGACAGCTAGTTCAGATGTTCTTCTCAACTTCGGGTTGAGCCGGCCTTCGGGTTTGATTCTTGTTTGTTTAACTAATGCCTGGCAGCGAGGTCAGATGTTCTTCTCCAATTTGGGTTGAGCCGCCCTTCGGGTTCGATGCCTGTTTGTTTAACAGATACGTGACGGTGAGGTCAGATGTTCTTCTCAACTTCAAGTTGAGTCGGCCTTCGGGTTTGATGCTTGTTTGTTTAACATATGTGTGACGGCGAGGTCAGATGTTCTTCTCAATTAAGGATTGAGACGACCTTCGGGTTTGATGCCTGTTTGATTAATAGATGCCTAACGGCGAGGTCAAATGTTCTTCTCAACTTCGGGTTGAGTCGGCCTTCGGGTTCGATGCCTGTTTGTTTAACAGATGCCTGACGGTGAGGTCAGATGTTCTTATCAACTTCGGGTTGAGCCCCCCTTCTGGTTCGATGCCTGTTTATTTAACAGATGCCTGACGGTGAGGTTAGATGTTCTTCTCAACTTCGGGTTGAGTCGGCCTTTGGATTTGATGCCTATTTGTTTAACAGATGCTTGACAGTGAAGTCAAATGTTCCTCTCAACTTCATGTTGCGCCGACCTTCAGGTTCGATGCCTGTTTATTTAACAGATGCCTGACGGCGAGGTCAGATTTTCCTCTCAACTTCGTGTTGAGCCGGCCTTCGGGTTCGATGCCTGTTTGTTTAACAAATGCCTGACGACGAGGTCAGATGTTCTTATAAACTTCGGGTTGAGCCGGCCTTCGGGTTCGATGCCTGTTTGTTTAACAGATGCCTGACAGCGAAGTCAGATGTTCTTATCAACTTCGGGTTGAGCCACCCTTCGGGTTCGATGCCTGTTTGTTTAACAAATGCCTAACGGTGAGGTCTGATGTTCTTATCAACTTCAAATTGAGCCGGCCTTCGAGTTTGATGCCTATTTGTTTAACAGATGCGTAATTGTGAGGTCAGATGTTCTTATCAACTTCGGGTTGAGCCGGCCTTCGGGTTCTATGCATGTTTTTTTAACAGATGCCTGACGGTGAGGTCAGATGTTCCTCTCAACTTCATGTTGAGCCGGCCTTCGGGTTCAATGCCTATTTGTTTAAAAGATGCCTGATGGCGAAGTCAGATGCTCTTATCAACTTTGGGTTGAGCTGCCCTTCGGGTTCGATGCCTGTTTGTTTAAGAGATGCCTGACGGCGAGGTCATATGTTCTTATCAACTTCAAATTGAAGCGGCCATCGAGTTCGATGCCTGTTTGTTTACAGATGCCTAACGGTGAAGTCAGATATTCTTATCAACTTCGGGTTGAGTCGCCCTTCGGGTTAGATGCTTGTTTGTTTAACAGATGTTTGACAGCGAGGTCAGATGTTCTTTTCAACTAAGGGTTCAGACGACCTTCGAGTTTGATGCCAAATTGTTTGATAGATGCCTGACGGCGAGGTCAGATTTTCTTCTCAACTTCGGATTGAGCCGGCCTTCTGGTTTCACACCTTTTTTTTTAACAGATGCCTGATGGCAAGGTCAGATGTTCCTCTTAACTTCGTGTTGATCCGGCCTTGGGGTTCGATGCTTGTTTGTTTAACAGATGCCTGGCAGCTAATTCAGATGTTCTTCTCAACTTCGGGTTGAGCCGGCCTGCGGGTTTGATTCATGCTTAATTAACTAATGCCTGGCAGCGAGGTCAGATGTTCTTCTCAACTTCGGGTTGAGCGCCCTTCGGGTTCGATGTCTGTTTTTTTAACAGATGCTTGACCGTGAGGTCAGATGTTCTTCTCAACTTCTAGTTGAGCCGGCCTTCGGGTTCGATGCCTGTTTGTTTAACAGATGTATGACGGCGAGGTCAGATGTTCTTCTCAATTAACGATTGAGACGGCCTTCGGGTTCGATGCCTGTTTGTTTAACAGATGCTTGGCAGAGAGGTCTAATGTTCTTATCAACATCGGGTTGAGCCGCCCTTCTGGTTCGATGCCTGTTTGTTTAACAGATGCTTGACAGTGAACACAAATGTTCCTCTCATCTTCATGTTGAGCCGACCTTTAGGTTCGATGCCTGTTTATTTAACAGATGCCTGACTGCGAGGTCAGATGTTCCTCTCAACTTCGTGTTGAGCCAGCCTTCGGGTTCGATGCCTGTATGTTTAACAGATGTCTGACGGCGATGTTAGATGTTCTTCTCAACTTTGTGTTGTGTCGGCCTTCGAGTTCGATGCCTGTTTGCTTAACTAATTCCTGATGGGGAGGTCAGATGTTCCTCTCAACTTCAAGGTGAGCCGACCCTCAAGTTCAATACCTGTTTGTTTAACAGATGTTTGACAGCAAGGTCAGATGTTCTTCTCAACTAAGGGTTCAGACCACCTTCGGGTTTGACGCCTAATTGTTTAACAGATGCCTGACGACGTGGTCAGATGTTCCTCTCAACTTCGGATTGAGCCTACCTTCTGGTTTCACACCTTTTTGTTTAACAGATGCCTGACGGAGAGGTCATATGTTCCTCTCAACTTCGTGTTGAGCCGGCCTTGGGGTTCGATGCCTGCTTGTTTAACAGATGCCTGACAGCTAGTTCAGATGTTCTTCTCAACTTCGGGTTGAGTCGGCCTTCGGGTTTGATTCCTGTTTGTTTAACTAATGCCTGGCAGCGAGGTCAGATGTTCTTCTCCACTTTGGGATGAGCTGCCCTTCGGGTTCGATGCCTGTTTGTTTAACAGATGCGTGACGTTGAGGTCAGATGTTCTTCTCAACTTCAAGTTAAGCCGGCCTTCGGGTTTGATGCTTGTTTGTTTAACAGATGTGTGACGGTGAGGTCAGATGTTCTTCTCAATTAAGGATTGAGGCGACCTTCGGGTTTGATGCCTGTTTGTTTAACAGATGCCTAACGGCGAGGTCAAATGTTCTTCTCAACTTCGGGTTGAGCCGGCCTTCGGGTTCGATGCCTGTTTGTTTAACAGATGCCTGGCGGAGAGGTCTAATGTTCTTATCAACTTTGGGTTGAGCCCCCTTCTGGTTCGATGCCTGTTTATTTAACAGATGCCTGACGGTGAGGTTAGATGTTCTTCTCAACTTCGGGTTGAGCCGACCTTTGGATTTGATGCCTATTTGTTTAACAGATGTTTGACAGTGAAGTCAAATGTTCCTCTCAACTTCATGTTGTGCCGGCCTTCAGGTTCGATGCCTATTTATTTAACAGATGCCTGACGGTGAGGTCAGATGTTCCTCTCAACTTCGTGTTGAGCCGGCCTTCGAGTTCGATGCCTGTTTGTTTAACATATGCCTGACGGCGAGGTCAGAAGTTCTTATCAACTTCGGGTTGAGCCGGCCTTCGGGTTCAACGCCTGTTTATTTAAAAGATGCCTGACGGAGAAGTCAGATGTTCTTATCAACTTCGGGTTGAGCCCCCCTTCGGGTTCGATGCCTGTTTGTTTAACAAATGCCTGACGGTGAGGTCTGATGTTCTTATCAACTTCAAATTGAGTCGGCCTTCGAGTTCGATGCCTATTTGTTTAACAGATGCCTAACGGCGAGGTCAGATGTTCTTATCAACTTCGGGTTGAGCCGGCCTTCGGGTTCGATGCATGTTTGTTTAACAGATGCCTGACGGTGAGGTCAGATGTTCCTCTCAACTTCGTGTTGAGCCGGCCTTCGGGTTCGATGCCTGTTTGTTTAACAGATGCTTGACAACGATGTCAGATGTTCTTCTCAACATCGTTTTGTACCGGCCTTCGGGTTCGATGCCTGTTTGTTTAACTAATGCCTGATGGGGAGGTCTGATGTTCCTCTCAACTTCAAGGTGAGTCGGCCTTCGGGTTCGATACCGGTTTGTTTAACTGATGTTTGACAGCGAGGTCAGATGTTCTTCTCAACTAAGGGTTCAGACGGCCTTCGGGTTCGATGCCTATTTTTTAAAGAGATGCCTGACGGTGAGGTCAGATGTTCTTCTCAACTTCGGATTGAGCCGGCCTTCTGGTTTCACACCTTTTTTTTAACAGATGCCTGACGGCGAGGTCATATGTTCCTCTCAACTTCGTGTTGAGCCGGCCTTGGGGTTCGATGCCTTTTTGTTTAACAGATGCCTGACAGCTAGTTCAGATGTTCTTCTCAACTTCGGGTTGAGCCGGCCTTCGGGTTTGATTCCTGCTTGTTTAACTAATGCCTGGCAGCGAGGTCGGATATTCTTCTCAACTTTGGGTTGAGCCGCCCTTCTGGTTCGATGCCTGTTTGTTTAACAGATGCGTGACGGTGAGGTCAGATGTTCTTCTCAACTTCAAGTTGAGCCGGCTTTCGGGTTTGATGCCTGTTTGTTTAACAGATGTGTGACGGCGAGGTCAGATGTTCTTCTCAATTAAGGATTGAGACGACCTTCGGGTTTGATGCCTGTTTGTTTAACAGATGCCTAACGGCGAGGTCAAATTTTCTTCTCAACTTCAGGTTGAGCCGGCCTTCGGGTTCGATGCCTGTTTGTTTAACAGATGCCTGTCGGAGAGGTCTAATGTTCTTAATAAATTCGGGTTGAGCCCCCCTTCTGGTTCGATGCATATTTATTTAACAGATGTCTGACGGTGAGGTTAGATGTTTTTCTCTACTTCGGGTTGAGTCGGCCTTCGGATTTGATGTCTGTTTGTTTAACAGATGCTTGACAGTGAAGTCAAATGTTCCTCTCAAATTCATGTTACGCCGACCTTCAGATTCGATGCCTATTTGTTTAACAGATGTCTGACAGAGAGGTCAGATGTTCCTCTCAACTTCGTGTTGAGCCGGCCTTCGGGTTCGATGCCTGTTTATTTAACATATGCCTGACGGTGAGGTCAGATGTTCTTATTAACTTCGGGTTGAGCCGGACTTCGGGTTCGATGCCTGTTTGTTTAACAGATGCCTGATGGAAAACTCAGATGTTCTTATCAACTTCGGGTTGAGCCGCCCTTCGGGTTCGATGCCTGTTTGTTTAACAGATGCCTGACGGTGAGGTTTGATGTTCTTATACACTTCAAATTGAGCCGGCCTTCGAGTTCGATGCCTGTTTGTTTAACAGATGCCTAACGGCGAGGTCAGATGTTCTTATCAACTACGGGTTGAGCCGGCCTTCGGGTTCGATGCCTGTTTATTTAACAGATGCCTGACGGTGAGGTCTGATGTTCCTCTCAACTTCGTGTTAAGCCGTCCTTCGGGTTCGATGTCTGTTTCTTTAACAGATGCCTGACAGCGATGTCAGATGTTCTTCTCAACTTCGTGTTGTACCGGCCTTCGGGTTCGATGCCTGTTTGTTTAACTAATGCCTGATGGGGAGGTCAGATGTTCCTCTCAACTTCAAGGTGAGCCGGCCTTCGGGTTCGATACCGGTTTGTTTAACAGATGTTTGACAGCGAGGTAAGATGTTCTTCTCAACTAAGGGTTCAGACGGCCTTTGGGTTCGATGCTTGTTTGTTAAAGAGATGTATGACGGCGAGGTCAGATGTTCTTCTCAACTTCGGATTGAGTCGGCCTTATGGTTTCACACCTTTTTTTTAACAGATGCCTGACGGCAAGGTCAGATGTTCCTCTCAACTTCGTGTTGATCCGGCGTTGGGGTTCGATGCCTGTTTGTTTAACAGATGCCTGGCAGCTAATTCAGATGTTATTCTCAACTTCGTGTTGAACCGGCCTTCGGGTTTGATTCCTGCTTAATTAACTAATGCCTGGCAGCGAGGTCGGATGTGTTCTCAACTTCGGGTTGAGCGCCCTTCGGGTTCGATGCCTGTTTGTTTAACAGATGCCTGACCAGGAGGTCAGATGTTCTTCTCAACTTCAAGTTGAGCCGGCCTTCGTTTTTTATTCCTGTTTGTGTAACAGATGTGTAACGGCGAGGTCAGATGTTCTTCTCAATTAAGGATTGAGACGACCTTCGGGTTTGATGCCTGTTTGTTTAACAGATTCCTAACGGCGAGGTCAAATGTTCTTCTCAACTTCGGGTTAAGCCGGCCTTCAGGTTCGATGTTTGTTTGTTTAAGAGATGCCTGGCGGAGAGGTCTAATGTTCTTATCATATTCGGGTTGAGCCTCCCTTCTGGTTCGATGCCTGTTTATTTAACAGATGTCTGTCGGTGAGGTCAGATGTTCTTCTCAACTTCGGGTTGAGCCGACCTTCAGATTTGATGCCTGTTTGTTTAACAGATGCTTGACAGTGAAGTCAAATGTTCCTCTTAACTTCATGTTGCGCCGACTATCAGGTTCGATGCCTGTTTGTTTAACAGATGCCTGACGGCGAGGTCAGATGTTCCTCTCAACTTCGTGTTGAGCCGGCCTTCGGGTTCGATGCCTGTTTGTTTAACATATGCCTGACGGCGAGGTCAGATGTTCTTATCAACTTCGGGATGAGCCGGCCTTCGGGGTCGATGCCTGTTTGTTTAACAGATGCCTGACGACGAAGTCAGATGTTCTTATCAACTTCGGGTTGAGCCGCCCTTCGGGTTCGATGCCTGTTTGTTTAACAAATGCCTGACGGTGAGGTCTGATGTTCTTATCAACTTCAAATTGAGCCAACCTTCGAGTTCGATGCCTATTTCTTTAACATATGCCTAACGGCGAGGTCAGATGTTCTTATCAACTTCGGGTTGAGCCGGCCTTCGGGTTCGATGCCTGTTTGTTTAACAGATGCCTGACGGTGAGGTCAGATGTTCCTCTCAACTTCGTGTTGAGCTGACCTTCGGGTTCGATGCCTGTTTATTTAATAGATGCCTAAAGGCGATGTCAGATGTTCTTCTCAACTTCGTGTTGTACCGGCCTTCGGGTTCGATGCCTGTTTGTTTAACTAATGTCTGATGGGGAGGTCAGATGTTCCTCTCAACTTCAAGGTGAGCCGACCTTCGGGTTCGATACCGGTTTGCTTAACAGATGCTTGACAGCGAGGTCAGATGTTCTTCTAAACTAAGGGTTCAGACGGCCTTCGGGTTCGATGCATGTTTGTTAAAGAGATGCCTGACAGCGAGGTCAGATGTTCTTCTCAACTTCGGATTGAGCCGGCCTTCTGGTTTCACACCTTTTTTTTAACAGATGCCTGACGGCAAGGTCAGATGTTCCTCTCAACTTCGTGTTGAGCTGGCCTCGGGGTTCGATGCCTGTTTGTTTAACAGATGCCTGACAGCTAATTCAGATGTTATTCTCAACTTCGTGTTGAGCCGGCCTTCGGGTTTGATTCCTGCTTAATTAACTAATGCATTGCAGCGAGGTCGGATGTCTTCTCAACTTCGGGTTGAGCGCCCTTCGGGTTCGATGCCTGTTTGTTTAACAGATGCCTGACCGTGAGGTCAGATGTTCTTCTCAACTTCAAGTTGAGCCGGCCTTCGGGTTTGATGCCTGTTTGTTTAACAGATGTGTGACGGCGAGGTCAGATGTTCTTCTCAATTAAGGATTGAGACGACCTTCGGGTTTGATGCCTGTTTGTTTGACAGATGCCTAACGGTGAGGTCAAATGTTCTTCTCAACTTCGGGTTGAGCCGGCCTTCGGGTTCGATGCATGTTTGTTTAACAGATGCCTGCGCGGAGAGGTCTAATGTTCTTATCAACTTCGGGTTGAGCCTCCCTTCTGGTTCGATGCCTGTTTATTTAACAGATGCCTGACGGTGAGGTCAAATGTTCTTCTCGACTTCGGGTTGAGCCGGCCTTCGGATTTGATGCCTGTTTGTTTAACAGATGCTTGACAGTGAAGTCAAATGTTCCTCTGAACTTCATGTTGCGCCGACCTTCAGGTTCGATGCCTGTTTGTTTAACAGATGCCTGACGGCGAGGTCAGATGTTCCTCTCAACTTCGTGTTGAGCTAGCCTTCGGGTTCGATGCCTGTTTGTTTAACATACGCCTGACGGCGAGGTCAGATGTTCTTATCAACTTCGGGGTGAGCCGGCCTTCGGGGTCGATGCCTGTTTGTTTAACAGATGCCTGACGACGAAGTCAGATGTTCTTATCAACTTCGGGTTGAGCCGCCCTTCGGGTTCGATGCCTGTTTGTTTAAGAAATGCCTGACGGTGAGGTATGATGTTCTTATCAACTTCAAATTGAGTCGGCCTTCGAGTTCGATGCCTATTTGTTTAACAGATGCCTAACAGCGAGGTCAGATGTTCTTATCAACTTCGGGTTGAGCCGGCCTTCGAGTTCAATGCCTGTTTGTTTAACAGATGCCTGACGGTGAGGTCAGATGTTCCTCTCAACTTCGTGTTGAGCCGGCCTTTGGGTTCGATGCCTATTTATTTAATAGATGCCTGACGGCGAGGTCAGATGTTCCTCTCAACTTTGTGTTGAGCCGACCTTCGGGTTCGATGCCTGTTTGTTTAACAGATTCCTGACGGCGAGGTCAGATGTTCTTCTCAACTTCGTGTTGTGTCGGCCTTCGGGTTCGATGTCTATTTGTTTAACTAATGCCTGATGGGAAGGTCAGATGTTCCTCTCAACTTCAAGGTGAGCCGGCCTTCGGGTTCGATACCTGTTTGTTTAACAGATGTTTGACGGCGAGCTGAGATGTTCTTATCAACTAAGGGTTAAGACGGCCTTCGGGTTTCATGACAGTTTGTTTAACAGATGCCTGACGGAGATGTCAGTTGTTCTTTTCAACTTCGGGTTGAGCCATCCTTCATTTTCCACACCTTTTTGTTTAACAGATGCCTGACGGCGAGGTCAGATGTTCTTTTCAACTTCGGGTTGAGCCGGCCTTTGGGTTCGATGCCTGTGTGTTTAACAGATGCCTGGCGGCTAAGTCAGATGTTCTTCTCAACTTCGGGTTAGGCCGGCCTTCGGGTTCGATTCCTGTTTGTTTAACTAATGCCTGGCAGTGAGGTCAGATGTTCTTCTCAACTTCGGGTTGAGTCAGCCATCAAATTCGATGCCTGTTTGTTTAACATATGCCTGACAGCGAGGTCAGATGTTCTTCTCAACTTTGTGTTGTTCCGGGCTTCGGGTTTGATGTCTGTTTGTTTAACTAATGCCTGATGGGGAGGTAAGATGTTCCTCTAAACTTCAAGTTGAGCCGGCCTTCGGGTTCGATGCCTGTTTGTTTAACAGATGTTTGACAGCGAGGTCAGATGTTCTTCTCAATTAAGGATTGAGACAGCCTTTGGGTTTGATGCCTCTTTGTTTAACAGATGCCTGACAGCAAGGTCAAATGTTCTTCTCACCTTTGGGTTGAGTCGTCCTTCGGATTTGATGCCTGTTTGTTTAACAGATTCCTGAAGGTGAGGTCAGTTGTTCTTCTCAACTTCGGGTTGAGCCAACCTTCGGGTTCCACACCTTTTTGTTTAACAGATGCCTAACGGCGAGGTCAGATGTTCTTCTCAACTTCGGGTTGAGTCGGCCTTCGGGTTCGATGCCTGTTTTTTTAACAGATGCCTGGCAGATCGGTTTAATGTTCTTATCAACTTCAGGTTGAGCCGCCCTTCGCGTTCGATGCGTGACGGAGAGGTCAGATGTTCTTCTCAACTTCGTGTTGTACCGGCCTTCGGGTTCGATGCCTGTTTGTTTAATTAATGCTTAACAGCGAGATCAGATGTGCCTCTCAACTTCGAGTTGAGCCGGCCTTTGGGTTCGATGCTTGTTTGTTTAACAGATACTTGGCGGCTAGGTCAGATGTTCTTCTCAACTTCAGGTTGAGCCGGCCTTCGGGTTCGATTCCTGTTTTTTTAACTAATGCCTGGTAGCGAGGTAGGATGTTCTTCTCAACTTCGGGTTGAGTCGGCCATCAAATTCGATGCCTGTTTGTTTAACATATGCCTGACAGCAAGGTCAGATGTTCTTCTCAACTTCGTGTTGTGCCGGCCTTCGGGTTCGATGCCTGTTTGTTTAACTAATGCCTGATTGGGAGGTCAGATGTTCCTCTCAATTAAGGATTGAGACGGCCTTCGGGTTCGATGCCTGTTTTTTTAACAGATGCCTGACGGCGAGGTCAAATGCTCTTCTCAACTTCGGGTTGAGCCGACCTTCAGGTTCGATGCCTGTTTGTTTAAGAGATGCCTGACAGCGAGGTCTAATGTTTGTATCAAATTCGGGTTGAGCCGCCCTTCGGGTTCGATGCCAGTTTGTTTAACAGATGCCTGACGGTGAGGTCAGATGTTCTTCTCAACTTCGGGTTGAGCCGACTTTCGGATTTGATGTCTGTTTGTTTAACAGATGCTTGACAGTGAAGTCAAATGTTCCTCTCAACTTCATGTTGAGCCGACCTTTGGGTTCGATGCCAGTTTTTTTAACAGATGTCTGACGGCGAGGTTAGATGTTCCTCTCAACTTCGTGATGAGCCGGCCTTCGGGGTCGATGCCTGTTTGTTTAACAGATGCCTGACAACGAGGTCAGATGTTCTTCTCAACTTCGGGTTGAGCCGGCTGTCGCTACTGTGCGTTATTTATCCCAACTGAGGGAAAAGAAATGCTCGAATTAAACCTACCGCAAAGACGGGAAAGGAATGGTCATCGCAACCAAATCCTGGATTCGGGAGTCGGTTACGCAAGGGGAAGGTATTAGCACCCCTCACGTCCGTCGTACTCGATGGGATCCATGCTTGTTTTCTAGTACGGATTGTTATTCTATCTAATCTAAAGGTCTGGGGTTTAAAAGAAAAGAAAATGGCTCGGCAAAGTATCGCACTTTATGCCTACGTATTCTCGTCTGGAACGAGAAATCAGAGTCAACTTAGTTCGCCTACCTACTGGAAAGGAGGGGAAGGTTGCTCGCTAAGATATCGCATCCTATGCCCATGTACTTTCATACAGCATGAAAGATCAGAGCAAACATAGTTCGGGCTACGGAAGACACAAGCTTGTCTGAATGTTTTTATCTCCTTATGAAAGGGGTTTTCCTGATTAAGAGTCCAAGCGGACAAAAATGACACTTTGATTGGTTTTCAGTCTTTTACGCAAGGAGTGTTTTTTATGATGTTTGCAATCTCTGACGCACTAGAGACTATGACTTGAGGGTGACTACGTTGTATGTCACCCTAAGGGTAACACACTAAGCAATCAGATTACTGAAGAGTGACCCTCCAGCAACCTTTCTCAAATAGCTTAAGGCTCGTAGCGTACGACATCGATTATCCTTATTACTGTGTTTTGAATTGTTCTGAGATAGAAGAGAAAGAAGTTCTAAAAAGCTATGGTTGAAAAAGGGGAATCAAAACTACCCTAATGTTGTCATGCATGGGTAAGAGTCCTAATCTCTGTCATAATTCCCTCCTGCACAGAGGAAATCAGAGATCCTAGGGGATACACGGAAAAGAAACAACAGATATACAGTAAACAGTAAGTATGCATGAGATGCAGCAATACAAGCGAGGCAAGGGAGTCCCACTCAACCTCGAACCTGAGAAAACAATAGGCAAAGTGAAACAGCAATACTAGCCCTGACAGCAAACCAGCTCCTACAACAGCAACTAATCAACAGCAGGCCATTTGACAGCAACATCTTCAAGTAAGACTTCACTTCAATCTTCAAAGACTTATAAGATTCAAGGAAAGCCCTCCATCTCCAAGAAAACACCAAGCTTTAGCAAGCAATGAACCCCAACAGTCAACAGCTTCAACCAGCAGGCAGCTTCAAACAACAGTAAAACCCTAGCTTAATAGTTGAGCAGCTTTGACATGCACAAGCTTCATCTTCTCCAGTCATCAATGAACCTCTTATCTTCAATGGCTTACAATCTTCAATGCAGACACTCACAAGAGAGAATCAACTAATAGATGAAATTGGAATGTTAAGAGGCTTAGTGAAAACCTAGGGAAATCACTAAGATCTTATCATAGCAAGGGAGAGGTATCCTCAAGGTTCTACCCAATCAAAGCATGCTCTACATCTCTCCTAAGGAGAGATGGAACTTCTTTGGGGGACCTTGTGTCATAGGATAGAATAGAGGCACAAGAAGCTCTCTATGTTTGACAGAAGAAATCAGTCTACTCTAAAGCTCTCCCTATATCTCCTACCTCCTAAGTCTTCATCAAGCGTCTTTGAGGAACAAGCAAATCCAAGCTCCAAGCATCATTATTTGTCTTCAATCATCCTCAAAGTCTTCATGAGCTCCAACAAGCCAAACCCAAGCCCAATCACCCAATGGAAATGCCCAAAATCCAACAAACAACACAACATCCCAAGAGGGAAACACACCAATATCAACCAAATTGCAAAAATCAAATAAAATAGAAATACTCATCATAAAATCCTAGATTAATTTCTAAGGGATCCTAACTAGGTACCTTATACCCCACATAAACCCCAAGGCCTAAATCAAACTAAAAACCCCAAAACTATGTGTTGAAATGCACCTATGTCAAGGTAAACCCTAATCCTAATCACCCTAAAGTTTGATGTTCAAAGATAACCTAAATTAAATCACAAAAATTTTCTAAAATTCTAGGGGGAACCTAATACTATATGCTAACTAGAGCAAAAAGAATCAAGTCAAAATTCTAAATCAAATGACCATACAAAATTCAGCAATTTGGTATATCAAAATAAAATGAAATAAAAGCAATTAAAAGTAAAAATAAACCAAAAAAAATGAAAAATGAATGAAATGACATTTTTATTGTTTTAATATTTTCTTGAAGTCATGATGAAAATGAGGAAAAAATTCCCAACTAAAAATAATGGTTTTTCAATTTATTATGATTTTTCAAAGATCCTAAAAAAATATGAAAAATTAAAGAAAATATGAGAAAATGGAAAAGATGCGTGCTGAATAGCAATTAAAAACAATGTAAAAAGCCAACTGGGCCCAGAGGGGGGTGTGCATAGTAACACGCGCCTAAGCCCAAACTTAATCAGAAATTAATACGAAAAAGAAAGAAAAATGGACAAATATGTGGTACGAATAGCAAGCGATTGCAGTGTAATTTCAAGTGGGCCTTGGAAGTGGGGTGTTAGTATCAATTTTCATTTAAGCCCAATGCCATATGTTAAATGATACGATGCGTTTTACTAATCAGAACATCCTTCACAAAATGAAATACGCTTGTGGCCGTTGGATTTGGATTGGGTCAAAGGTCATCCTAGGATCTAATGGTTTAAAACTCATCTTCAACCTTTGAATTGTTCAGTGGAGGGAAAAAGCCATGGAAGAACAGAGCTCGTATCTTCATCTTCCTCAATTCGCAACTCCATAATCTTTCACCAAAAATCACAACTGAAAGCCCTAATCTACTCCATTCTTTACACTGAATTCAACCATATCCCTCTGAATCCTTGAATTCGATTTTCAATTTCAAGTGATGAACTCCAAGTGCCAACTCAAGATTCTTTAGTGTTCTTGCTCAATAATCCATCTGGAATCACTCACATATGCTTGATCAAGGTTCTGAGATCAAAAGAATGGATTGAAAGTGGTTGAAACTTGTAACTGAATTCTGTTTTGCAAATGGAAGGTTGAAAATGCAATCTCTCTATTCTCTCTCAATTCTCACCAAATCAAGCTCAGAATCACTTCTAATGTATATATAGAATGTGGATGAAGGTTCTAGAATCTTCTGGATCAATCCAATGAGAAGATCAAATTCTCATGTCATGAAAATCTCCTTTCATGCTTGCACTCATGACAGTCCCCTTGTAGCTTGTGTTTCTACTCAATTCTGATCCAATTTGTCCTCTAATGATATTTTGAATGTGCTTGGATTGAATGGAGCCTTGCATTTGCCTTGAAGAGTGGTTTTTCAATTATGCCTTATGATGCAAGTAACCAATTTTCAAAGCAAGTCCTTGAATTAATCCTCAACTCAAAAATGTGGCAATTTCAATGTTCTCAAAATGTATTTTACAATCAAATTGGTATGTCATATGGCTTGGTTTGGATTTGTAGATCAAAAACCCCAATTTTCACCCTTGATTCATTTAAAATTTACCCTTATTTTAGGCCATTTTTGTGACTTTGTGAAGAAAGCCCTTCCAAACTCTCATGACCTCTTACCTAGCCTAAAAACGTCATTTTGAACACATCTCATGTTGAACATTTTTTCATCTGAGGAATGGAAGATGGAGATTTTGACATATGTTGGAAAATGACTTGTAATTCAACTTTCCCAAAATACGCCTGGATTGCCAAGACCATACCTTGAGTTCCACAAATCTTCTTGAGGACTTCTAGTACTCAATTTAAAGCTAAGATCAATATCTACAACTCTTATGTTGGCCAAGAATCCATTTGAAAACTCCTTCATGGGCAAATGTTGCTTGGAAGTCAAGTGACTTTCACAGATAAATTTCAGTGTCCTCTAGTGACCCCTAATATGCAAGAACCATAACTTGAGTTCTACAAATCTTCTTGAAGACTTCTAGTACTCAAATTAAATCTATTGGGAAGCTATACAAGTTTCATGTTGACCAAGAATCCATTTGAAACTTGCATTTTGACCTATCTGGCTTGGAAATGAAGCCTAAATTAGGGGATTTTACACTGAAACCCTAATTTAGTAACTCCTCCTACTCTTGATTCTCTTTGATTTATCCTTGGAACAACACCACACATGTATCCACATATCAATTCATGAATCCCATATCCTTCAACTAAGCCTTGATGCTCTTCAATCCCTCAGTTGACCTAGGGTTGACCTAGGGTTGACCCAGATGAAACCCTAGTTGACTGCACTTCAACTGTGGCTCTTGTACTTGAATCAATGACTTGTCTCATCTTCAAAATGACCCTCTAGGTCTTCCATGATCTTTGTGCACATTCCATACCCTCAGTCATGGCTCATACTCCCATTGATGACCCTCAACACCTCTCAAGCTAGGAGAGAAATCCACTGGTTGACCTTCAAACTTCTCAAAGCCTCAAACCTTTCTTGATGACTTGGATAGTCTTGAGCTTGAATAAAAACCCTCAGCTAGGCTTCTTCTCTTGGTATACACCTTGATCCCTTGTTGGAGGCATACTATGCTATGATATGCAAATGATTGGGCTATGTACATGGTTGACTATACAAATGACTTGTTATGCAAATAACAATGCAATTGAAACATAAACCAAGTGAAATATGTTGGGCAAATTTTAGGGTGCAACAGCTGCCCCTATTCAAGCGACTCGGACCCGACTGGGTGAAGAGAGAATGGCCTTCAAACATTCGAGGTACGAGACGGTTGAATACTAATAAAACCCGGAAATTTGCCAACTGTAGAAATAAACCGCACTACTGCTTGGGGAACCCCATCCATCAATTGAACCTGATTGTTACGGCAACAACTGATCAACCACCTGATACAGATCTGATTTCAACACTAACCGCCTGTGCAGCACCAAACTTGTCAATATAGGAATAATCTGGATGACTTCACTGGGGAAGCACTTCTGTCGCCAAAACATGACTCTGCCAACGATACAGGAAAATAACTCTGCCATCACTACGGGAAATAACACCGCCATCGCTACGGGTAATACTCTGTCACCACTACAGGAAAATAACACCGCCATCACTACGGGTAATAACTCTGCCACCACTACGGGAAATAACACCGCGATCGCTACAGGTAATACTCTGTCACCACTACAGGAAAATAACACCGCCATCGCTACGGGTAATACTCTGTCACCACTACAGGAAAATAACACCGCCATCATTACGGGTAATAACTCCGCCACCACTACGGGAAATAACACCGTCATCACTACGGGTAATAACACCGCCATCGCTACGGGTAATACTCTGTCACCACTACAGGAAAATAACACCGCCATCACTACGGGTAATAAATCCGCCACCACTACAGGAAATAACACCGTCATCACTACGGGTAATACTCTGTCATCACTACAGGAAAATAACACCGCCATCGCTACGGGTAATACTCTGTCATCACTACAGGAAAATAACACCGCCATCGCTACGGGTAATACTCTGTCATCACTACAGGAAAATAACACCGCCATCGTTACGGGTAATAACTCCGCCATCACTACGGGTAATAACTCTGATACAGTTTCTGTGTCGATTCGTTGCAGCAGCTGACTCCATCAATCAAATGGGTAACACAATACGAGTCTAATTTCAAACTTTTAGCACGAACATGGCAGCAAATCTGTGAAGGACCCTACTGGGGATTTTCTGAACCCAAACTGCCAGACACCTACTTCGACATAGGCGGCAACTTCCAAAAATTGATTCACGAAATCTTTTGATACTGACATGACAACAATTTTGAAGAAATACTCCGCTGGAGGGGTAAGAGAAACTTAACCAAGCAACTCTGTGGGGAATAATGACAAGACGAACATTATCATCACATGTCTCAAGCTGAGACTTTTAATATTTGGTAATTGATCTGAGCAAGAGCTCCCTCCACCTGCAAGGGAAACAACACTTGAAAACCAAAGGTTAACCAACCTGGCTTATGTTTCAAAATGTGCATGTTTGAGAATGGCATAATGCTCCGTGCAGCACAGATATGCTACGCGTTTTTGGGTAGATGCAAATATGGCACTATATGCAAATGCGAATGCAGGTTCAGGCTGTTGGGGAAACTCTGACAAGCTTGCTTCAACGCGGCTGTTGAGAGCAAATACCACCACGTTGGGGATGAACGGGTATCATAAATTTTTCCGGAAAAATAAATTCCGGCAATACAACCAACTCCATCGGTGAGAGAAAACACACATCCTCGGCTGGGGAGGGTAACCCAGCTGGGAAAGAAACGACTCGGTCGGGGAAACATGAACCTTCCGGGGAAACGCACTGTCTGGGCACAGCTTACAAACTCGGAGCTACCACTCCGCTGAAGATAATCCTTCGGAACCAACTATGACTTGGTTAAACATTGCGGGAATTCTCCCAGCTGGGGATTGATCATTCACATACTCGACTCTCTGGGGAGTGCAACCTCCGCAGGGGATACTGATTTTGACTGGCTGTGGGATATCTCTTGGACATCTTCCATAAGAATACTCTTCTGGGGAAAATAATCTGCCCTTCGGTAAGGGATAACATCATCTCAACCTCTGGGGATGAGGTGCGACCTGCGAGGGGATTAGCATCGCACAAAGTCAAGTCTTTCACCACGAACCTCCGGCTGGGTCCACAATTTTTGATTGTCCGCTTTAAAGGCGAGAACCCTGCAAAACACAAACGAGACAACACAAATCTGTACAACCAAATCTATTCGAGTTAGTGTCCGTGACATTACTTCAGTCAATTCGAAGTTTTATCAATCATTTTCAAGGGCCAGCAAAGTTATGCACATGCAAGTTCATCGGAACATTGGCGTTTTCCACATACAAAACAATAAAGCACAATCATCAAATACTGAACGACATGTTTTATTAATAACAGGCCTCTGAATAGGCAAAGCTTTGTACATCGGATGCAACTCCTGAAAAGAGGAAGTTACGCATACACACATACATATATGCACAAAAAGCATAAAAAATACAAATACAATTCGAATTTGTACACATGTCGGCAACGTGGTGCAGACAAACATCCTGAGCTGATCCTCCTATGACTCGCCTGACCCTGGCGCTTTCCCGGTATTCAATTTTCGGAAGAGATTGTGTTGGATAAACGAACCCTCAGGTGCTCACCAAACCACTAAGCAATGCAGTATCAGACCCGGACCGCAATCATTTGCTTTTTTAATCCCTAACTTTTGCGTGAATCGCCCTTTGCGGGTTTTCAATTCACCGGGATACCCTTTTTTGTCGAAGTCGCCCAATGCAGGTTTTCGACTTCGCGGGTGTACATCATTTCAATTTTATCCCTATCTTTTACCCGAACCTTTTATTCATTTTTTATGGTTCGCCAGGATGCCCCATTTTTGCCTGGACTCTCTTTTTACTGTCCAGCGGGTCACTTTCAAGCAAAGTATTTTTTAACTGCGTCCGAATTCACAGGAGACGTAAAGTCTTCGCCATCCATGGTAGATAGTAACAAAGCTCCTCCCGAGAAGACTTTTCTGACAATGTATGGACCTTCATAGTTCGGCGTCCATTTGCCCCGGTGATCTGTTTGTGGCGGGAGAATCCTTTTCAACACAAAGTCGCCCGTCTGAAAGCTTCGCGGACATATCTTCTTATCATACGCTTTCTTCATCCGGCTCCGATACAACCGACCGTATGCGAGAGAAGCTAGCCTCTTCTCATCCATTAAGCTGAGCTGATTCAGTCTATCTTTAACCCATTCTGCCTCGTCAAGTTGGACATCTCGTAAAACCCTCAAGGAAGGAATCTCCACTTCCAACAGTAACACTGCCTCCATGCCATATACCAATGAAAAAGGGGTTGCCCCGGTTGATGTACGTACCGTCGTACGATAACCGTGCAAAGCGAAAGGTAGCATCTCGTGCCAGTCCTTATACGTCACAACCATCTTCTGAACAATCTTCTTTATGTTCTTATTGGTCGCTTCAACAGCGCCATTCATCTTGGGTCGGTACGGAGAAGAGTTGTGATGCTCAATCTTAAAATTCTGACACAGCTCTTTCATCATCTTGTTATTCAAATTCGAACCGTTGTCGGTGATAATCCGCTCGGGGATTCCATATCTGCAGATAATATCCCGTTTGATAAATCCGGCGAGCACTTGTTTGGTGACATTGGCATATGATACTGCTTCCACCCACTTGGTGAAGTAATCAATTGCCACCAAAATGAACCGGTGTCCGTTTGATGTTGTAGGCTCAATCTTACCAATCATATCAATTCCCCACATCGAGAATGGCCACGGTGATGACATCACATTCAGAGGACTTGGGGGTACATGGACCTTGTCCGCATAAATTTGGCATTTATGACACCTCTTTGCAAACTTGAAACAGTCTGTTTCCATAGTTAGCCAGTAATAACCTGCCCGCAGCAGTTTTCTCGTCATAGCATGCCCACCAGCATGTGTGCCGAACGTACCCTCATGTATTTCTTCCATGAGCAACTTCGCCTCTTTCTCGTCTACACAGCGTAGCAACACCAAGTCGTGGTTTCTTTTGTATAGGACACCGTCAGGGTTCAAATAGAAATTGTCAGCCAATCTCCTGAGAGTTTTCTGATCTCGACTAGATGCCCCAGCCGGGTACTCCTTGTTCTTCAGGAAATTCTGGATGTCATAGTACCAGGGTTTATCGTCAGATGCTTCGTCAATAGCAAATATGAACGCAGGCCTATCAAGCCGAGAGATAACAATCCGGGGAGCCTCGTTCCAGAAGTTAACTTTATACATCGAAGACAATGTCGCCAAAGCGTCAGCCATTTGATTTTCCGCTTGCGGCACATGGTGCAATTCCACCTTGTTGAAGAAAGGCAACAATCTCCTTGCATAATTCATATATGGTATCAAATTGGGCTGCCGTGTCTCCCATTCTCCTTTTATCTGATTCACCACTAGAGCTGAGTCTCCGTATACATCCAGATTCTTAATTCGCAAATCAATAGCTTCTTCAAGACCTATGATGCAAGCCTCATATTCAGCTACATTATTGGTAACCGGAAAGGTCAATCGAGCAGTAAATGGGATGTGCGACCCATGAGGAGTAGTAATAATTGCCCCTATTCCGCTACCATAAGAATTCACAGCTCCATCAAATATTAACTGCCATTTGGAACCCAATTTTGGTCCTTCGTTCGACAACCGTTCTTCACAATCTTTCATCTTCAGGTACATGATATCCTCGTCAGGAAAATCAAACCTCATCGATTGGTAGTCCTCCACCGGCTGCTCCGTAAGGTACTCTGACAAGACGCTACCTTTAATAGCCTTTTGCGAGACATATTGAATATCATATTCGGTTAACACCACCTGCCATCGGGCAATTCTACCGGAGAGTGCTTGCTTCTCAAACACGTATTTGATTGGATCCATCTTTGAAATTAGCAGGGTTGTATGATTTAGCACGTATTGCCTCAAACGTTTGGCGGCCTAGGCCAGCGCACAACACGTTTTCTCGAGCATTGAGTATCTGGACTCACAGTCAGTAAACTTCTTACTCAAATAGTAAATCGCATGCTCTTTACGTCCTGTCTAGCCGTGTTGACCGAGAACACAACCCATACTTTCCTCAAGAACTGTCAAATACATAATCAAAGGTCTCCCGGCCACTGGGGGTATCAAAACAGGAGGTTCCTGCAAGTATTCTTTTATCTTGTCGAACACCTTTTGAAAATTTTCATTCCAGGTCACAACCTGGTCCTTTTTCAACAGCTTGAATAACGGCTCGCATGTCGCAGTTAAGTGAGATATGAACCGGGCGATATAGTTCAATCTCCCTAAAAATCCACGTACTTCTTTTTCTGTTTTAGGCGTTGGCATTTCTTGTATTGCTTTTATTTTCGCAGGATCAACCTCTATTCCTTTTCCGCTCATGATAAACCCCAGCAGTTTACCCGATCTCACCCCGAAGGTGCACTTGTTAGGGTTCAGTCTCAACCTGAACTTCCTAAGCCTCTTGAACAATCTCAGCAGATTAACCAAATGCTCCTCCTCCGTCTGGGATTTGGCAATCATATCATCAACATAAACCTCGATCTCTTTATGCATCATGTCATGAAAGAGAGTCGTCATAGCACGTTGATATGTTGCCCCAGCATTCTTCAATCTGAAGGGCATCACTTTGTAACAAAATGTTCCCCAGGGAGTAATGAAAGTAGTCTTCTCCATGTCTTCTGACGCCATTTTGATATGATTATAGCCCGAGAAGCCATCCATGAAGGAGAATACAGAGAATTGAGCAGTGTTATCAACCAGCACATCGATGTGTGGAAGTGGAAAGTCATCTTTCGGGCTCGCTTTGTTCAAATCACGGTAGTCTACACACATTCGCACTTTACCGTCTTTCTTCGGTACTGGCACAATATTAGCGACCCATGAGGGATATTTTGTAACAGCTAGGAAACCAGCATCCCACTGTTTTTGAACTTCCTCCTTAATCTTTACTGCCATGTCTGGTCTAGTTCTTCGGAGTTTCTGCTTAACAGGCGTGCATTCTTCTTTTAGCGGCAGACGGTGCACAACCATATCCGTATCCAGCCCAGGCATATCTTCGTACGACCAAGCAAATACATCACTATACTCCCTGATCATCTCAATCAACCTTCGCTTGACGTCACTTTGCAGCACAGCCCCTATACGGATGTTCCTTTCATCTCCTTCCGACCCCAAATTGATAATCTCAATGACTTCCTCATGAGGCAAAATGATTCTTTCTTCTTGTTTCAATAACCAGGTCAACTCTTCCGGTACGTCGCCATCTTCAACAATCTCTTCCTCAGCCTGAAATACCGGGTGCTCAAAGTCGAAGTGAGTCATAGGCGGTTCATAGATGTCATCTGAAATAGTAATCCTCCAAAGGAAATGGTTAAATGCTTCAAAACACGTACAAAGCAAATAACCACGTTGCCATTTTGTTGGAAAAGATAAAAATAGGGAAAACAAGGATCACAATATTTGTATATGAAAAACGCCTTTATTCATGATTAAACAATGTAATGTACATAACCAAATGGCCCTAAGAAAAATCACTATGCCCCGGGTAGGACACAAGATTATTCAACAATAAAGAAAACAAATCATTATTGTTTAGTTGTCATAGGAACAGTTTCCCGGATAGACCAATTACAGAGACTTTGTCCTGGCACGGTTGGCTTGATCCACGCGTCCATATCACAGTCGCTGTCTCCTTCTTCAGAATCAGAAACAGCATTGATAGTCTCGAAGCTCACCCCGCTTGGTGTAATGGTTACCGGCCCTCTGAACTTGGGCGCTCCTGGATAGGATGCTGATGACGAAGGATGATATTCAAGCCCAAACCGGTCATTCTTCACGGGAATCTCCAACACCTGACCCCAGCCCTTGGTTTGGCCTGCCTGCACTAGAGCTTGAGCCTCTTTGTACGACGACACTGCTACATCTGATATCTTGGGTACTGGAGCTTTGTCTTTAATCTTTAGCCCTTCAAATGCTTGACAGGGTGTCTCGTGTATTTCGCCGTCGACCTCCACATATCTGAATGAAGACAGATGGCTAACCAGAATATCTTCTTCTCCACAAACAGTGACGACACTATCCCCCACCATATACTTCAACTTTTGGTGCAACGTGGATGTGACTGCCCCAGCAGCATAAATCCATGGGCGTCCAAGAAGACAACTATACGCTGGCTGGATGTCCATTATATAGAATTCAGTTTCAAATATTTCTGGCCCCACTTGCAACGGTAGTGTTATTGATCCGAAAACTGACCTCCGCGTTCCATGAAATGCCTTGACCACCAAGTCACTAGGCGTACAAATGATCCCCCTGACATCCAATTTCATCATTGCTTTCTTCGGAAGCACATTCAAGGAAGACCCTGTATCCACCAACACATGGGACATGACTGTGCCCCTGCATTCAACTGAGACGTGCAGCGCCATATTATGCTCTCTTCCACTCGGGGTCAAATCAAAATCAGTAAATCCCAAACTATGGCCTGCATTCACGTGCGCCATCACCCCCTCTAATTGATTAACCGAAATGTCTTGAGGAATGAATGACGTGTCTAGGATCTTCAGCAAAGCGCTCCGATGGGCCTCAGAACATAATAGCAGTGACAAGATCGAGATCTTTGATGGCGTTTGCTGGAGGTGCTCCACAATCTTGTAATCACTTTTACGAATGAGCCTCATAAACTCCTCTACGTCCTTAACCGACATTTTCTTTTCCTTTATCTGCGAGGGGCCACTCTCGTCTACCTTGGCTTTCCCCTTTGCCAATCTTTCTGCCTCTACCTCAGGCGATATGAAGATTCTCCCACTTCTGGTCATACCTCCTGTTCCAACAACATTATCTACAACCCCAGCTGGTTGTTCATTGACTTCAATTTTCTTACCATCGCAATATACCTCCAACCCGTAAGTCCATGGCACTGCTTTGGTACTTTCAAAAGGGACTGGCACTGCTTTAGTTATAGTGATCGTCGGCCGTCTGGCGGGCGCCGTTATTGTTATTGTTTTCCTCGGAATTGTCACCCTAGCAACATCGTTCCGCTCATCACACAATGCCTCTACCGGCTTTTCAACCGCAGTTTTATCAAACTGCAATGTACCTTCATTCATCAAAGCCTGAATACCCTGTTTCAACTCATTACAACCCTCTGGCTGTATCCAACAATCCAAGCAAAATTCATCACACCCCGGGAATACACCCCCTTTTAACAACCTGCTTTTGATTTCACCCAACGGCGTCTTCAGCTCATTGACATCCGTCACTAGATTCAAATTTTCCTCGGTCAGGATGGCGTTTGCCCCATGATTGGGCAGAGGCTGTTGTACGATATTTGGACCCGCCTGTCCAAAGTTAATAGCTTTGCTGTCCAACAAGTCTTGAACTTTATGTTTAAACGCGTGACAGCCTTCAATATCATGTCCGGGCGCCCCGGAGTGAAACTCACAATGTTTACCAGCATCATAGCCAAACGGAGGAGTGCCCGTTAACGGCGCCATGGTCCTTTTCTTGACCAACTTTAATCCTAGCAGTGTTTGAAGCAGTTCGGTGTATGTTGAAAGAGGCGTTTCAAATACTCTTCTTGGCTTGCCCGCTAGGATTCTGCGTTGGGCGGGGTGTTGCCTTTGTTGTTGCTGCTGTTGCGGCTGCTGTTGCTACTGTTGCTGTTGTGGAAAAGGGATGGTAACACTAGCTATCTGTTGAGACTGAGCATATTGATTTCTCCCTCTGCCCCGACCCCTTCCTCCAAACACGGCACTAGTATCGCCCTGTCGTCTACCACCGAATGCTTTTCTGGTACCTCCTGCGGGGGTAGACTCACCTGCGTGGAATCTTCCAACCTTAATCCCGTCTTCGACCATCTCACCCATAAGAATCAAATCTGAAAAACTGCTCAACGAAACATTAAACAATTTTTCGTAATATATCCCTGTAAACGTCCCAATGAACATACTATTCATTTCTCTTTCAGCTAAAGGAGGATGCACTCTTGCTGCCATATCGCGCCATCTTTGCGCATACTCTTTAAAGCTTTCCCCGTTCTTCTGCGACAAACCTTGCAATTGAACTCGGTTCGGTGCCAGATCACTATTATATTTATAATGCAGGACGAAAGCATCCGCCAATTGCTTCCAG
Source organism: Lathyrus sativus (assembly GCA_963859935.3). Classification (NCBI taxonomy): domain Eukaryota; kingdom Viridiplantae; phylum Streptophyta; class Magnoliopsida; order Fabales; family Fabaceae; genus Lathyrus; species Lathyrus sativus. Next base: position 397,761,680 of record OZ012735.1, on the reverse strand, counting down.
GTTTTGATTTGAGCGGGCTCCAACCCCATGTACCACTAGAGTGACGGTTCTGATAGGCTGTCCTGAAAGAAATGCATAAGCATCCTTTCGTCATCCGAATACATGGACATCCTTCTGTAATAAGCGCGGACATGCACCTTAGGGCAAGTGTCCCCCTTATATTTGTCGAAAGTGGGAGCTTTGAATTTCAGCGGTACCCTCAGCCCAGGCACCAAGCCCATGGTAGTCATGTCTAATCCGGTAGAATTCTGATTAGCCATACCCTTCACCTGTTCTTCAAGCATTTTGATCCTCTGAGTATTGTCAACGGGTCCCTCAAATCCCATACCTCTTCCAGAAAAGGCGTCTTCTTGACAGTCTTCGCCCCAGTTCACATTTTCATTTCCGTACCCGTTATAATCAGTGTTGCGACCAAACCCTTGCTAATTAGTCATGGGACCTCATCCCCCATTACCGAAACCTTGGTTGACCCTAACAGGTCCAAACCCAGTATTGACAGGAATCACCCCAGCACCATTTCCACCATAACCCTGGTTAGCGTTACCAAAACCGTCGTAGCCGAAACTCTGAGTGTTGAAGCCGAACTTTCCACCCTGATTGCCGTAATCAAACCCCTGGTCATTATAGCCGAACCCATTGTTACCAAAACCATTACCACCATTGTTGTTACCACCGCCCAGATTGGCATCTCCAAATCCAACATTGTTAACAACAATCTCATTTCCATTCCATGTGTTACCATTGCCAGCGCCAGCGTCATTGTTTACAACCACAACAGGTGGGGTCACCATAGGAGGAACCACAGGCGTAGGGGGCCCATCTTCAGGAATAGTTTCAACGTGCGCAGAATTGTGGTCATTGTTGCCGTTCCCATTAGCCCGCGTCAGCAGCGGCTGCACCAAAGTCTGGAGATTCTCCTGGCCTTTAGCAATACTCTCCATGGCCTGCATGAACAGGTTCAACTTCTCGCGAATTTCCTGCATCTCCACATGGACTTGATCCATGATTCTCTTGCAGTTGTTTCGGGTTGAGTAGCGATGAACTCTTTGTTCGTCAATCCTGAAAACCTGTAGATGCAGGAAATAAGATACAGATTCGAGAATGAATGCAGATGCAATTATGTAAGTATGCTACAGGTTATATTCCCCCCCGATTCTAGTTTCGGAGAGAAGGCCCTTACGATAATGGAGTCCCCATCAAGCAAGCAAAGAATCAGAAAATCCTCATATATCAACACATGCCAAGAGGCAAGAGTACAACTGAATACAACTGAAGAGACCTCGGCCAACAAGCTTGGCGATGGTCCAAATACAAGTACAAATAACAAAGGCAAGGCAAAGATAAATCAGGCCAAATGGCGTGCTCTGACGTCTTCCATCATCCTCAACGTCTCCTAGTGCCCTAGTCGGGAGATCAGCTCCTGTATCAGTAAAGCATGTCGCTCGGTAGTGGATCTCATCTTTTTGGCGTCGTCCTGGTAGGTTCCTTTGCCAGAACTCTCGTCAAATCTGTACCTCTTGGAACCGGCCTTCTCTTCATAACCTCTCGGCTTCTCGTCAATGTCACTTATTTTAAGCTCAACAGCGCTCCTAAGTGATGTCTCTTCAGCAATCTTTGTGTCTTGGGCTCTAATCTGTGCCTCTAGCGTGGCAATCTGCAACTTCAGTTCGTCTTCCCTCTCTTTCCGCTTGGTAAGCGTGGCATTCCACAATGCTTCCCAATTGCTGAGACGGGAATAAGCTTTGCTTAGAAGTTCCTTCTTGGAAGCAAGCACCTTGCTAACACCGTTCAAAGCTATTCCTACCTTTTCTTTCTTGTTGGTCTCTTCCGTCAGCTCCGATCCCAACCTGTTAATCAATTCAGTCTGTTCCTTCACAGTGAAGGTGGCTTCATTCTTCTCACGACGTAACTGGAAGATCTCCTTCTCTAACTCCTCATTGGCCTTCTTCAATTCCTCGTTTTTAGCCAACAATTTGTTATACTTCTCACTCTCTTCCGAAGGAGGTACCTCAATCAATGGAAGATACAGGGGTTCCACAGCAGGATAAGGCATCAAGGAAGTACTAGCTCTCTCGCGGATCCACGCCAAATAAGGATCATAAGCTCTGCTGTTGCTCTTACCGAGCAAAGCTTTCCCCCTCCTATGGACGTTAGCCCATGCATGTCTCAATCTGATCAAAACAGCCGCGTCTAATAAGCCCGTGAGATACAGAGATTCCTGTATCTCCTTCTCAATAGGAGCATCCGTCAAAGCATAACCGAACTGTCTTACTAGCAATGACGGGTTATAGTTAATACAGCCTTTCCGTCCAATCAGGGGGACATTCGGAAAGCCACCGCAACTATATATAATATCAGTACCAAGCATGCTCCGATCAAACCAAATGACATTCTCAGCGGACAGTCCCATCAACCGGGAAGACCAATCCAAAGTATCAACGGTATCAACAAAAGGTCCTGTCTTCGGAAGGTGCCTCTGGAACCACCTGTACAGGAGAGGAAGACAGCAGGAAACATTCTTGCCACGACGTTTCTCATTCTTTTAGTGAATAGAATGATAAACATCGCCCAGGAGAGTAGGAACTGGATTCTTCGAGGCAAGAATCAGGAAGGCGTCGGAGTCGACAAAATCTGGAACATTAGGAAACAAGACAATCTCGTAGATGCAGACAGCCAGAATGGCACTGAAAGCAACCCAACATCCACTCCTCGTGCACTGCGTAGCCTTCTCAACCAAGACAGACAGGTGAAAACCATAGGCTCCATTCAGCTTGACGAAACCTCCCGGAAACTCAGAAGCGTCTAAATTGACAATCTCAGCGAGTGTAGCTAACTCAGGCTCAGCATCAACGTGTACAAAGGGCATCTGGTCCAACACAGGAACTCCCAACATCGCAGAATACTCCTCCAAAGTGGGTGCCAGAACATAGTCGGGAAATAAGAAACACCTCAGCTGCGGCTCATAAAACTGCATCAAAGTATACACCCCAGTCGTCTCAAATGTTGGAGGTCTATACAACAAGCTAAGCAATCTCCCATAGGATACTCTGAACTTAGCCCTCACTCTCTCATCTGCTAGAGCAACTAGACCCAGCAAGGAACTGATATCTGGCGAATGCAACCGGTAAGCAACTGTCCTCTTCAGGGACTCCATGTCTGGCTAGAAGATATACTAGAATCAGAAGGGAATGATCACCTGCAACATAAATACATGTTAATGAAATGCAATCATGAAAATGCACATGCATATGCAAGCAAGGGACCAAGTGCAATGCTGATGAACTGTGCTGCTCTGTACTGAAGCCTGAGAACCATCCAATCTTCATCTCAAACCAAACCAACCACTCAAATGAACCTTGTAACCACATATCACTGACAGAGATAAACCAGGTATTCTGAGGTCAAAGGTTTCCTGCAAACAAACCCATCTACCCCTCATAGGTGTGTACTTAACTCGCAGACGAGGTACGACATCCTATGCGGGTTCAACGTCATAGACTTTCAAGAGCGATGATACGATACCCAGAAGGTGTGGCATCATCATCCCTTGAAGCGGCCTCACTTAGGTGAATCCCAATTGATAGGTCCCCAGAGTCGACAATCCTCGGGTCAGATAACTTGTCGAGCCCTAAGGTCCAGGCAAGAAGCATCAAAGAGAATCTCGTCTGAGCATAAATTTCGCGGCTAGCTGGTGCGAGCTAAGCAAGCAGGCTAACCACTACTCTCTAATTCTAAGTCTATGTGTAACCTCAAGCCCAGGTCCGACTTATCTCTCAATAGATCATCCCTTCCCACAACAGCAATAACAATATAAAGCAGATAATAAAATGCGGAAAGTAAAGACAGAAAAGTAAATCTATACAACACCCATGACGGGAAAACAAGTGCTAGGATTGACTCGCATAGGGGATATTCCTGTCCCCAGCAGAGTCGCCAGCTGTCGCTACTGCGAAAATCGGCGCCGGCTAAACAGAAGAGTCGCCACCGTGCGTTATTTATCCCAACGGAGGGAAAGGAAACGCTCAAAGTAAACCTACCGCAAAGACGGGAAAGGAATGGCCATCGCAACCAAATCCTTGATTCGGGAGTCGGTTACGCAAGGGGAAGGTATTAGCACCCCTCACGTCCGTCGTACTCGACGGGATCCATGCTTGTTTTCTAGTACGGATTGTTATTCTATCTAATCTAAAGGTCTGGGGGTTAAAAGAAAAGAAAATGGCTCGGCAAAGTATCGCACTTTATGCCTACGTATTCTCGTCTGGAACGAGAAATCAGAGTCAACGTAGTTCGCCTACCTACTGGAAAGGAGGGGAAGGTTGCTCGCTAGGATATCGCATCCTATGCCTACGTACTTTCATACAGCATGAAAGATCAGAGCAAACGTAGTTCGGGCTACGGAAGACACAAGCTTGTCTGAATGTTTTTATCTCCTTATGAAAGGGGTTTTCCTGATTAAGAGTCCAAGCGGACAAAAATGATACTTTGATTGGTTTTCAGTCTTTTACGCAAGCAGTGTTTTTTATGATGTTTGCAATCTATGACGCACTAGAGACTATGACTTGAGGGTGACTACGTCGTATGTCACCCTAAGGGTAACACACTAAGCAATCAGATTACTGAAGAGTGACCCTCCAACAACCTTTCTCAAATAGCTTAAGGCTCGTAGCGTACGACATCGATTATCCTTATTACTGTGTTTCGAATTGTTCTGAGATAGAAGAGAAAGAAGCTCTAAAAAGCTATGGTTGAAAAGGGGAATCAAAACTACCCTAATGTTGTCATGCATGGGTAAGAGTCCTAATGTCTGTCATAATTCCCTCCTGCACAGAGGAAATCAGAGATCCTAGGGGATACACGGAAAAGAAACAACAGATGTACAGTAAACAGTAAGTATGCATGAGATGCAGCAATACAAGCGAGGCAATGGAGTCCCACTCAACCTCGAACCTGAGAAAACAATAGGCAAAGTGAAACAGCTTCACTTCAAACCTAAGGGGAAATTAATAAACAATACAGCAAAGAAAATAAAACCCCAAAACTAGCCCTGACAGCAAACCAGCTCCTACAGCAGCAACTAATCAATAGCAGGCCATTTGACAGCAACATCTTCAAGTAAGACTTCACTTCAATCTTCAATGACTTATAAGCTTCAAGGAAAGCCCTCCATCTCCAATAAAACACCAAGCTTTAGCAAGTAATGAACCCCAACAGTCAACAGCTTCAACCAGCAGACAACTTCAAACAACAGTAAAACCCTAGCTTAACAGTTGAGCAGCTTTGACATGCACAAGCTTCATCTTCTCCAGTCATCAATGAACCTCTTATCTTCAATGTCTTACAATCTTCAATGCAGACACTCACAAGAGAGAATCAACTAACAGATGAAATTGGAATGTTAAGAGGCTTAGTGAAAACCTAGGGAAATCACTATGATCTTATCATAGCAAGGGAGAGGTATCGTCAAGGTTCTACCCAATCAAAGCATGCTCTACATCTCTCCTAAGGAGAGATGGAACTTCTTTGGGGGACCTTGTGTCATAGGATAGAATAGAGGCACAAGAAGCTCTCTATGTTTGACAGAAGAAATCAGTCTACTCTAAAGCTCTCCCTATATCTCCTACCTCCTAAGTCTTCATCAAGCGTCTTCAGGCACAAGCAACTCCAAGCTCCAAGCATCATTATTTGTCTTAAATCATCCTCAAAGTCTTCATGAGCTCCAACAAGCCAAACCCAAGCCCAATCACCCAACGGAAATGCCCAAAATCCAACAAATAACACAACATCCCAAGAGGGGAACACACCAATATCAACCAAATTGCAAATATCAAATAAAATAGAAATAGTCATCATAAAATCCTAGATTAATTTCTAAGGGATCCTAACTAGTTACCCTATACCCCACATAAACCCCAAGGCCTAAATCAAACTAAAAACCCCAAAACTATGTGTTGAAATGCACCTATGTCAAGGCAAACCCTAATCCTAATCACCCTAAAGTTTGATGTTCATAACTAACCTAAATTAAATCACAAAAATGTGCTAAAATCACAGGGCGAACCTAATATTATATGCTAACTAGAGCAAAAAGAATCAAGTTAAAATTCTAAATCAAATTACCATACAAAATTAAGGAAGTTAGTATATCAAAATAAAATGAATGTTTGCTTAACAGATGCCTGACGGCGAGGTGAGATGTTCTTCTTAACTTTGGGTTGAGCCGGCCTTCGGGTTCGATGCCTGTTTGTTTAATAGATGCCTAGCAGAGAGGTCTAATGTTCTAATCAACTTCAATTTGAGCCGGCCTTCGGGTTCGATGCCTGTTTGTTTAATAGATTCTTGACAATGAGGTCAGATGTTCTTCTCAACTTCAGGTTGATCCGTCCTTCGGATTTTATGCCTGTTTGTTTAACAGATGCTTGATAGTGAAGTCAAATGTTCCTCTCAGTTTCATGTTGAGCCGACCTTCAGGTTTGATGCCTGTTTCTTTAAGAGATGCTTGACAGCGAGGTCAGATGTTCCTATCAACTTCGTGTTGAGCCGGCCTTCGGGTTCGATGCCTGTTCGTTTAAGAGATGCCTGGCAGCAAGGTCTAATGTTCTTATCAACTCTTATCAACTTTGGGTTGAGCCGTCTTTCGGGTTCGATGCTTGTTTGTTTAACAGATGCCTGACAGTGAGGTCAGATGTTCTTCTCAACTTCAGATTGAGCTGGCCTTCGGATTTGATGCCTGTTTGTTTAACAGATGCTTGACAGTGAAGTCAAATGTTCCTCTCAACTTCATGTTGCGCCGACCTTCGGGTTCGATGCCTGTTTGTTTAGCAGATGCCTGACAGTGAGGTTAGATGTTCCTCTCAACTTCGTGTTGAGCCGACCTTCGAGTTCGATGCCTGTTTTTTTAACAGATGCCTGACGGCGAGGTCAGATGTTCTTCTCAACTTCGGGTTGAGCCGACCTTCGGGTTCGATGCCTGTTTGTTTAACAGATGCTTGGCAGAGAGGTCTAATATTCTTATCAACTTCAAGTTGAGCTGCCCTTCGGGTTCGATGCTTGTTTGTTTAACAGATGCCTGACGGTGAGGTCAGATGTTCTTCTCAACTTCGGGTTGAGCCGGCCTTCGGATTTGGTGCTTATTTGTTTAACAGATGCTTGAAAGTAAAGTCAAATGTTCCTCTCAACTTCATGTTGAACCGACCTTCAGGTTCGATGCCTGTTTGATTAAGAGATGCTTGACGGCATGGTCAGATGTTCCTCTCAACTTCGTGTCGAGCCGACCTTCGGGTTCGATGCCTGTTTGTTTAAGAGATTCCTGACAGCGAGGTCTAATATTCTTATCAACTTCTTGTTGAGCCGCTCTTCGGGTTCGATGCTTGTTTGTTTAACAGATGCCTTACGGTGAGGTCAGATGTTCTTCTCAACTTCGGGTTGAGCCGCCCTTCGGGTTCGATGCCTGTTTGTTTAACAGATGCCTTACGGTGAGGTCAGATGTTCTTCTGAACTTCGGGTTGAGCCGTCCTTCGGATTTGATGCCTGTTTGTTTAACAGATGCTTGACAGTGAAGTCAAATGTTCCTCTCAACTTCATGTTGAGCCAACCTTCGGGTTCGATGCCTGTTTGTTTAACAGATGCATGACGACGAGGTCAGATGTTCCTCTCAACTTCGTGTTGAGCCGGCCTTCGGGTTCGATGCCTGTTTGTTTAACAAATGCCTGATGGGGAGGACAGATGTTCCTCTCGACTTCGAGGTGGGCCGGCCTTCGGGTTCAATACCTATTTGTTTAATAGATGTTTGACGGCGAGGTCAGATGTTCTTCTCAACTAAGGGTTGAGACGGCCTTCGGGTTTGATGCTTGTTTGTTTAACAGATGCCTGACAGCGAGGTCAGATGTTCGTATCAACTTCGGGTTGAGCCGTCCTTCGGGTTCGATGCTTGTTTGTTTAATAGATGCCTGACGGTGAAGTCAGATGTTCTTCTCAACTTCGGGTTGAGCCAACCTTCAGATTTGATGCCTGTTTGTTTAATAGATGCTTGACAGTGAAGTCAAATTTTCCTCTCAATTTCATGTTGAGCCGACCTTCAGGTTCGATGCCTGTTTGTTTAAGAGATGCTTGACGCGAGGTCAGATGTTCCTCTCAACTTCGTGTTGAGCCGGCCTTCAGGTTCGATGCCTGACAGCAAGGTCTAATGTTCTTATCAACTTCGGGTTGAGCCGCCCTTCGGGTTCGATGCCTATTTGTTTAACAGATGCCTGACAGTGAGGTCAAATGTTCTTCTCAACTTCGGATTGAGCCGGCCTTCGGATTTGACGCCTGTTTGTTTAACAGATGCTTGACAGTGAAGTCAAATGTTCCTCTCAACTTCGTGTTGAGCCGACCTTCGGGTTCGATGCCTGTTTGTTTAACAGATGCCTGACAGCAAGGTCAGATGTTCCTCTCAACTTCGTGTTGATCCGGCCTTCGGGTTCGATGCATGTTTGTTTAACAGATGCCTGACGGCGAGGTGATATGTTATTCTCAACTTCTGGTTGATCCGGCCTTGGGGTTCGATGCCTGTTTGTTTAACAGATGCCTAGCATAGAGGTCTAATGTTCTTATCAACTTGAAGTTGAGCCACCCTTCGGGTTTGATCCTTGTTTGTTTAACAGATTCCTGACAATGAGGTCAGATGTTCTTCTCAATTTTGGGTTGACCCGGCCTTCAGATTTGATGCCTGTTTGTTTAACAGATGCTTGACAGTAAAGTCAAATGTTCCTCTCAACTTCATGTTGAGCCGTCCTTCAGGTTCGATGCTTGTTTGTTTAAGATATGCTTGACGGCGAGGTCAGATGTTGCTCTAAACTTCGTGTTGAGCCGACCTTCGGGTTCGATGCCTGTTTGTTTAAGAGATGCCTGACAGCGAAGTCTAATGTTCTTATCAACTTCGGGTTGAGCCGCCTTTCGGGTTCGATGCCTGTTTGTTTAACAGATTTCTGATGGTGAGGTCAGATGTTCTTCTCAAGTTCGGGTTGAACCGTCCATCGGATTTGATGCCTGTTTGTTTAACAGATGCTTGACAGTGAAGTCAAATGTTCCTCTCAACTTCATGTTGAGCCGACCTTCGGGTTCGATGCCTGTTTTTTTTAACAAATGCCTAATGGGGAGGTCAGATGTTCCTCTCAACTTCGAGGTGATCCGGCCTTCGGGTTCGATACTTATTTGTTTAATAGATTTTTGACGGCGAGGTCAGATGTTCTTCTCAACTAAGGGTTGAGACGGCCTTCGATTTTGATGCCTGTTTGTTTAACAGATGCCTGACGGCGAGGTCAGATGTTCTTCTCAACTTCGGGTTGAGCCGGCCTTCGGGTTCGATGCTTGTTTGTTTAACAGATGCCTGACGGTGAGGTCAGATGTTCTTCTCAACTTTGGGTTGAGCCGGCCTTCGGATTTGATGCCTGTTTGTTTAACAGATGCTTGACAGTGAAGTCAAATGTTCCTCTCAATTTCATGTTGAGCCGACCTTCAGGTTCGATGCCTGTTTGTTTAAGAGATGCTTGACAGCGAGGTCAGATGTTCATCTCAACTTCGTGTTGAGCCGGCCTTCGGGTTTGATGCCTATTTATTTAAGAGATGCTTGACAGCAAGGTCTAATGTTCTTATCAACTTCGGGTTGAGCCGCCCTTCGGGTTCGATGCCTGTTTGTGTAACAGATGCCTGACAATGAGGTCAGATGTTCTTCTCAAATTTAGATTGAGCCGGCCTTCGGATTTGATGCCTGTTTGTTTAACAGATCCTTGACAGTGAAGTCAAATGTTCCTCTCAACTTCATGTTGAGCCGACCTTCGGGTTCGATGCATGTTTGTTTAACAGATGCCTGACAGCGAGGTCAGATGTTCCTCTCAACTTCGTGTTGAGCCGGCCTTCGGGTTCGATGCCTGTTTGTTTAACAGATGCCTGACAGCGAGGTCAGATGTTCTTCTCAACTTCGGGTTGAGCCGGCCTTCGGGTTCGATGCCTATTTATTTAACAGATGCCTAGCAGAGAGGTCTAATGTTCTTATCAACTTCAAGTTAAGCCGCCCTTCGGGTTCGATGCTTGTTTGTTTAACAGATGCCTAACGGTGAGGTCAGATGTTCTTCTCAACTTCGGGTTGAGCCGGCCTTCGGATTTGATGCCTATTTGTTTAACAGATGCTTGACAGTGAAGTCAAATGTTCCTCTCAACTTCATGTTGAGCCGACCTTCAGGTTTGATGCCTGTTTGTTTAAGAGATGCTTGACGGCGTGTGTTGCACCCCAAAATTTGATGAACCGGTTGCCATATCTGGTATAGGTTTCGATGCATTTTGCATTCGCATTCGCATACCGCATACATTGCATTTTCTCAGCCAGATTGACTTTATCGGGATTACAGCCTCCCCTGGCACTTCAGGCATTTCAGGCCAACACGAGGATTTTTGTTGAGAATTGGTGCTCGTTCCCTGTGTTTTCAGGCCATCTTGGTGCCCGGTTTCTACCGTCTATTTCGCTATGGTTGCGCAATTGTCCTCTAATCGATTTATTTGGCTCCCTGTGTTTTTAGAATGTTCCCTTTTATTTTCTAGATTTTTAATGGATTTTAATAGTTTTTTAATAGATTTATTTGAGTTTTTTAGATATTAAATAGGTTTTAATATTTTCTTATAGCATTAAATAGATTTTTCTAGAATTTTTAATTAGATATTCCTTTTTTTTTTAAATGGTTTTAATAGATATTTCTTTTTCTAGATATTAATATAGAATAATAGTTTTTTTAATAGAGTTTTATTAGATATTAGTTTTAATATAGAAATAGAATAGTTTAGATATTAAATAGGTTTTAATATAGTTTTTAGATATAGATTCAATAGATTTTTTAATTGAATAGAATTTAAATAGATTTTTTAGATATTTGAATAGATTTTAAATAATTTTAGAATATTAATTGATTTTTAGTTTTAATTAGGATATTAATGGATTAGGGTTAATTGTCTTGTTAGTTAGAATTAATTGAGTAGCTTTAATTAGATTAGTTAATTGTGTAGTTAATTAGGGCTTTATTCTTTTTTGTTTTTATTAGCATTTTAATTAGCATTTTTCGTTTTTTGTTAATTGTTAGATTAATTAGGTTTATTTTTCATTAAGTCCATTAATTACGTTTTAACCCATTAAGTCCAGTTAATTCACATTTAATCAGAGTCATTAAGGCCATAATGGGCCAGGTGTCCGAATTTGGGGGCCCAATTTCCGCCAGGTGTCCCATATATAGGCTTGCCACGCGTTCTCTTTTTTTTTCTTCCACCTCACAATTTTCTGCCAGCTCAATTCCCACTACCTTTCTGTCTCCCACGTGTCTCTCTCTCTGACTCCACCCTCTCACACGCGTCTCTCTCTCCTCCACCACCAAGCCACGCGTCCTCACCGTTTTCCACCCTCACTGCATGTGAACCACGTGTAATCCACTAACCGACCCCCACGGCCGGCCATGCAACCACCGCCGGAAAAGCCCTAACCGTCGCCGGAACTTGAACTTCCACCGGAAACTGCAAATTTCCAGAAACTCGTCCCAACTTCATCATCCTCAACGGTCGATCTTCATCAGCAACTCGCCGGAAACATCAAACCATCGCCAGAAAACGCATATCCGCCGGAATCTGCAGTTCATCAACACCTCTAACAGAAGCTTCATCAGTAATTTCCATCGTTTTTTCCAGAAAATCCTCAGAATCATCCACAGTTCATCATTTCACCTAGAACTTCATTAGTCTTCAAGAGTCTCCGCCCAGAAATTCATCTGGATTACTCCAAACTTCAGTTCTTGTTAAGATCTTCGCAGATCTTCGAATCTTCAACGGAGATCTTCAACGACGTTCATCAAATCGCCAGATCCTCCTCGTCCAGCTCCAAGATTCGCAGATCTTCACGCATCTTGAATCTCGCCACCTTCATCAGTTACGTCCAGAAAGCAACGTCATCTTTATCGCACCTCCAGGTTTTGCCTTGAACTGCTTTAACTTGTTAATTTGTTGTTCTCTAGTTGAAGAACTAGGTGTTAAGAGTTTAAGTGTTAGAGTTTTGAGAACAAGATTAGGTTAGGGAGGTTAATTTGAGATGAGAGATTGAACAGTTAGTTGGTGAGGGATTTGGAACGGAGATGGGGGAAGAGATTGGGAGATAGAGAGAATCAGAGAAGGAAACGTCGCTAGGAATCAGAGAAGAGATTAGGTTTTGTGTACTGAAGGTTGAGTGGATGTTGGACTCGGGCCTTAGGCCCATTGTTTTTGCTGAGCATACTCTGTTTTCCCCAGTGTACCTCCCTCTCAGTGTGAATTTCGTTTTGGGCTTAAGAGGACATTGCTAATCACACCCCCAAGTTGAAGGCCCAGTGAGATACCAAGGCGAATTACTTGCTATTCGCCACGACTTTTTTTCATTTTCCTTGTTTTTTTCCATTTGTTTTCTTATTGGGTTGGGCTTAGCGCGTTTTGATAAGCGCACCCCCTCCTGAGCCCAACATCATTTTTGAACTGTAAATAATTGCTATTCGCCACGCCAATTTTTTTATTTTTAGCTGATTTTCTTTTTATTTCATGTTTGCATATAGGTTAGTAAATAATTCATAACAAATTTAAAAATAATCATTTTAGGATGGGATTTTTTTCCATAGTTCCCTTAGGATCTCTAGAAAATTGTAAAATCATAAAAATATTAATTTCTTGCATTTTATATTTTTTGGTATATTTTACAATATTATTGCTTTTACTTTACATTTGTTTGATACCTCTTTTTTCTGAATTTAGTATGAGAGATTGGTACATGATTTTTGTTTGATTCTTGTGAGGTTAATTAGATTAGGGAAGCATGTACCCTTAGGAATTTTGTCATATTTTTATGACTAGAACTTAGATTAATTTGAGAGATAGATAGGAGAGGTATCAGAATTAGGGTTTCACAACACTTAGGTGTAGTTTAGGGCATAGTTTGGGTACCTAGGGTGTGATTTGGGCCTTGGGGTTAATGTAGGGTATAGGGTATCTAGTTAGGTTCCCTTAGAATTTAATCTAGGATTTTTTTTAATGAGTGTTACTATTTTACTTGTTTTTGGCAAATAAGGTGATGTTTGTGTGTTTCCCTTTTGGGCTTTTGGTTTGCTTGTGGGGTTTGGGTTGTTTCAATTGAGTGTTGGGCTTGGGATTGGCTTGTTGGAGCTAATGAAGACCTTGGATGATGATTAAAGACAAGGGATAGAGCTTGATGCATGAAGATTCATCTCCTTGAAGGGGGCTTAAGAGATAGGAAACATAGGGAGAGCTTTAGATTAGATGGATTTCTTCTTGCAAACATAGAAAACATCTTGTGCTTCTATTCCTCCCTATGACATAAAGTCCTTTTAAAGTATTCACATCCTTCCTTTGGAGGGATAAGTGACATACTTAAGAAGTAGAACTTTGAGGGAACCTTTCCCCTACAATGCTAAGTGCTTATAGGCTTCCTTGGGTTGTCAATAAGCTGTGTAGCATTTCAATTTAATCTGATAATTGATTCTCTTCTGGAGCGCTTGCATTGAAGATGGGAACCTATTGAAGAATGAAGTTCATTGAAGATTGGTGAAGATGAAGCTTGTGCCTGTCAGAGAGTGTTATCTGTTATAGCTAGGGTTTTGCTGTTGTTTGTAGCTGTCTATTTGTTGGGGTTCAGTGCTTGCCAGAGCTTGGAGATTTTTGGAGACAGGAGCTTATCTAAAGCTTGGGGGTCATTGAAGGGTGAAGATGGGGTCTTACTTGAAGTTGTTGATGTCAACCTTTTTTGCTATTAATCAACTGTAGCTGTCAGAGCTATTGCTGTTTGAGCTGCTTGCTGTAAGAGCTGGTGTTGCTGTCAGAGCTGGTATTGAGTTTTATTTCTTTTTCTGTATTATCCGTTGGCTTGTTCTTCTTGCCCCCTTAGGTTTGAAGTGAAGCTGTTTCACTTTGCCTATTGTTTTCCCAAGTTCGAGGTTGAGTGGGACTTCCTTGCCTCGCTTGTACTGTTGCATTGCATGCATTTTACTGTTTACTGTATATCTGCTGTTTCTTTTTCGTTTATCCCCTAGGATCTCTGATTTCCTTTGTGCAGAAGGGAATTATGACAGAAATTAGGTTTTAACCCATGCATGACAACATTAGGTTAGTTTTATTCCCTTTTCAACCCTAGGTTTTTAGAGCTCCTTTCTCTTCTCATCTTAAACAACTCAAAAATACAGTAATAAGGTTAATCGATGTCGTATGTTACGAGCCTTAAGCTATTTGAGAAAGGGTAGCTGGAGAGTTTCTTTCTAGTAGTCTGACTGCTTAGTGTGGTACCCTTTGGGTGACACGCGACGTAGTCACTCTCAGATCATAGTCTCTAGTGCGTCAGAGATTGCAAACAAACTAAAAAACACTTCTTGCGTAAAAGACTGAAAACAAACATCAAAGTGTCATTTTTTTCCGCTTGGACTCTTAATCAGAAGAAAACCTTTCCAGATGGATCTAAAACCAGTCAGACAAATATGTGTCTTCCGTAGCCCGAACTACGTTTTCTCTAATCTTTCATGTTGTATGAAAGTACGTAGGCATAGGATGCCGTATCCTAGCAAGCAACCTTCCCCTCCTTTCCCGTAGGTAGGCGAACTACGTTGACTCTGGTTTCTCGTTCCAGACGCAAATACGTAGGCATAAAGTGTGATACTTTGCCGAGTCATTTGCTTTTCTTTTAACCCTTGACCATTAGAGTAGATAGAATAACAATCCGTACTAGAAAAAAAGCGTGGATCCCGTCAAGTACGACGGACGTGAGGGGTGCTAATACCTTCCCCTTGCGTAACCGACTCCCGAATCCAGGATTTGGTTGCGACGACCATTCCTTTCCCGTCTTCGCGTTAGGTTTACTTCGAGCGTTTCCTTTCCCTCCTTTAGGATAAATAACGCACGGTGGCGACTCTTCTGTCATAGTCGGTTCCGATTTTCGCAGTAGCGACAACTGGCGACTCTGCTGGGGACTCCAACGGTTCCGTACGCGATTCAATCCTATCGCTTGTTTTCCCGTCGTGGGTTTTGTATGGATTTACTTTTCCGTATTTACTTTCAGCATTATATTATTGTTGTTATGCTGGATAGGGGGTCAGATTGAGAGATAAGCCGGACCTGGGCTTGAGTGCACCTAGAATTAGTTGTGGAAAGTAGTGGGCGCGTGCATGCTTTGCATGTACTAGTGTCCCGCAAAATTCACGCTCAGACGAGGTTCTTCTGGTTGACTTCTTTTTCAACCCTTTGGGTTGAGGGGGTTGTTGGTTAGTTGGATTGTCGACTCTGGGGACCGATCAATTAGAAGTTGGCTAAGTGAGGCCTCTTCAGGACATGATGATGCCACACCTTCTGGGTATCGTATCATCAGTCTTGAAAGTCTGTGACGCCAACGACCGCATATGATACCGTACCTTGAGTCAGTTGATAGGACACCCACCTGTGAGAGGGATTGGGGCATGCAGGAAACTTGACCTCCAGATTACCGGTTTTCTTGATTAAGGTTCAGTGGTGTTTGAGGACAGTGTTATGGGTCTGTCAAGACCAGGTTGGAGCAGTATTGTGGGACTGTTGAGACAGATATTGTGGATGGATCTCTTCAGCAATATATCACTTGATCCCTGTTGCATGTCGCATATTGCATTGTTGCATACTCATCCTGCATATCATTAACGTGTGTCTGTGCTGCAGGTGCATTTTCATACTTCTGATTCTAGTTGCCCGGATTTCTGTCTACTGATATTATGGATACTCTGAAGAAGACTGTGGCGTACAGGTTGCCTACTCCAGATGTTTCTTCTTTTCTTGGTTTGATATCTCTAGCTGATGATGATGTGAAGAGAAGCTTCAGGAAGAGCTATGGGAAGTTACTCAGATTGGTTTATAAACCATCCATGTACGAGCGTAACGGATTGTACGCGCTGATGCAGTTCTAGGATCCCCCACTGAGGTGTTTTACTTTCCCTGACTTCATTCTGGCTCCGACTATGGAGGAATATGCTGAGATCTTAGAGTTAACCATTCAGAACAGGGTACCTTTCATTCATATGGATGTTGAGCCCAAACTGGAGGATTTGGCCGCTGCCTTGCATTTAGACTCCTCAGAGCTGCTGTTAACCTCGTGGAATGGAGTGTCTGGTTTTTCTCTCAAGTTCTTTGTTGGGAAAGCACAAGAGTATGCCAAGAGTGGATGTTGGACTGTGTTTAATGCTATTCTTGCTCTGTGTATCTACGGAATTGTACTGTTCCCGAACCTGCCTGACTTCGTTGATCTGGATGCGTTCTATATATTTGCTTCAGGAAATCCTGTGCCTACTTTGGTTGGAGATTTCTATCACTCGCTGCATTATAAGAACGAGAACAGGAGGGGCAAGAACGTATCTTGTTGTGGCCCTTTTACTGTACATGTGGTTTGAGAGTCATCTGCCCAAGAAGGGTATCTTCGCTGAGTCTGCAGATACGGTGGATTGGTCTGAGCATCTGATGGGACTTTCTTCAGAAGACATTGTCTGGTTTAATAAAGATTTGCTGGGATCTGTGATCATCTATAGCTGCGCCGGATATCCTAACGTTCCTCTGATTGGGAGAAAAGGGTGTATTAACTACAATCCTTCATTGTTGATTAGGCAATTCGGGTATGCTTTGAAAGACCCGCCAAAAGAGGAGGAAGTGCAGGAATCTCTGTACTTCACAGGTGATTTGAAGGGAGAACTATTGTCCAATATTCAGCATGCTTGGAGAAACATCAACAGAAGGGGTAAGCCATCGTTGGGTAAAAATAATTGTCAAGCTTATCCCCTGTACAAAGTCTGGATCCAAGATAGAGCAAAGCAGGTGCAGATGCCGTTTCCTGCAGTATTACCTCCTGCTTCCCTCGTGATTGAGGAGCCAACTACTGTGCCTATTGAGAGGTATGAACAGGTTGTGAAGGAGAAAGAAGATCTAATGAAAGCCAACGAGAAGTTGGAGGAAGAGCTAATGCAACTCAGGAGCGAAAGGAATGAGGCCGTATATTCCTTCGAGCAGCAAACGAAGCTGGTGAATCAACTAGGCACGAAACTGACTGAACAGTGAAAGAAGCGTGAGCGATTGTGGATAGATTTCAAGAGCTCTCATGATATGCTGGAGTCTAAGAAGAAAGCACTTGATATAGCATACCGGGAGATCTCTGCATTCAACAAAACCTGGAATGCCACGCTGACCGGCAATAAGGAAAGAGAAGACAAACTGAAGTTGCAGATCTCTGAGCTGGAAGGTCAGTTGAAAGCTAGCCAGAAGAGGTTGGAAGAAGAGGTTACGCGGAGGTATGATGTCCAAAATGACTTGAACAAAGTTATCAAGCGCAAGAAAGAGTCTGCATCCCAGAAACGGAAGCTAGCAGATTGCTTTGGGGAAGGTGTTTGGGAGGAATCCATTGGTGATCTCCAGCGTGTTATCAGGCAAAGAGACTCGCTCGTCGAAGGGTTGCTTGCTCAGCCGAATCATCCCAAGACTAAGAGATTATTAGTGGAGTACCAGGCATATGGTCGCACTTGACTATCTCATGTATTGATGTGTATGCTTTATTTGCATTATGCTGGCCATCACCAGGATTGTTGGTTGAGGTCATGCCTTCCTATTGTACAATCAGTAATATTGTATTCCCGACTTGATGGGCTTTTCCGCAATATATGAGATGTTTTCTATGATTGGGTTTCGAGCTTCTTATTGCTATCACTGTCACTGCACTGGCACTTTAGCACTAGAATCAGGGGTTGATCTCCCTAACACACAGACACATATTGCATCTGCATATCCATTTTGGATTGCTAGTTACTTGTTGAACTTGTATCTCATTTCCTGCATCTCCAGGTTTTCCAGGATTGACGAACAAAGAGTCCATCGCTACTCAACCCGAAACAACTGCAAGAGAATAATGGATCAAGTTCAGAATGAGATGCAGGAGATGTGCGGCAACATGACGCAGTTCATACAAGCAATGGAAACCATGGCCAAAGGCCAGGAGCAGCTGCAGGCTATCGTACAACCTCTGATTTCACGGGCTAATGATAGTACTGCTGATATTACTCTTCATGACCGTCAGGGTTTCCTCCAGGGGTTTGGACGCCGACTTGCAGAGATAGACATGGAGCATGTTCAAGCTGAGTTAATTGAAGTTTGAGGCCAACTGGGGCAATTCATGAAGGACATGCACGCGTTGCGCTTGAATCAAGAGACGCTCGAAGATGAGAATTACCGATTGAAGGCTTAGGTAGGATTGATGGCTGAAATATTGAGGAATGTGCTAAGAAGAGAATGTGAGCAAATGTCTGAAGCTGCGGTCGGCTCACTCGCCCCACAGGGGTCGGAAGAACCAGTGCCCAGGCATGATAGGCCTAAGAGACCCTCTACACAATTCGAAGCTCGGGATTCTCCTCGTCGGTAGTCGCGACTGTTTTCTTAGGATAACTCAAGGGGGTATGGTAAAAGGATGAAGCTCTCTGGCAGAGTATTTAATGAGATTCCGGTGGATTATGATCAGTTGGCACAACTTTTGTTCCAACTTCAACTGATTAAACCCCGCACTTTGGCGCCATTGACTGGGCAGCCACCACCAGGCTATGATGTGAACGCCCATTGTGTCATCCACGCCGGTGCACCGGGGCATAACATCGCGGACTGCAAGTCGTTCAAGCAGAAGATTCAGGATTTGCTGGATGAGAAGGCAATTGAATTTGTGTCGGGCGGTATAAAGGTCTCGGGGACCGATATTCCTATTTCCTCACCGGAAGTTGCAAAAGAATCTAGGCATATCCTGGAATCATTGGAAACTGAATCCCCATGTCCACAACAGTTGCCAATGCCTGGGCTGAATTTCAGGATGACAGTGCATAAGCCTGAGGAACGGGTTGATCAAAACCAGCAGTGCATGAAACGCCAGCATCCGGCTCAACGAAGAATTCAGGAGGGGAAGTCAAAGAGAGTATTTGAGGCACCTCCATCAACGTATGCTGAACTCTTTCAGACCTTGTTAGGGTTGCACCTTGTTGAAAAGAGAATGTTGGCCCCACCAACGGGCGCACCTCCATTTGGTTTCGACGCCAGTAAGCATTGTGAGTTTCATTCCGGGGCACCCGGACATGATATTGAGGGTTTCCACGCTTTCAAGCATAATGTCCAAGATTTGATTGACAGCAAGGCTATCAGCTTTTCGGATAGGGTCCCCAATGTGGTGCAGGGCCACGGACAAGCAAAGGTTGGGTTGAGGAAAAAGGTTCCTAGATTTGGTCGGGCCGTGGAAAACAGGTCAAGACAGCAGCAGGCTACCTCCAACAATGGTTTCTGAGGATGGTTGACTCGCCGATAAGGCGAAATGCAAGAAGTCCGGTTCTGAGACACTGGCAATTTTCATGTTATCTTGTTCATGTCTTTGCATTTATAGTTTCCTTCCTGTTAGAATTACAAATTTCCGTTCGTAAAACTTGTTTTTTTTCAACTGATATTGATAAATGAAATAAATATGCATGTTTTGAATTAATCCAGTCATATTCACTCTTGGTGTTTTCATTTATTTCAAACGCTTGTTAAGTGGAATCCGGGGAGGATGACGAAACCGATGACGGAAAAACTTCCTATTGTATGCTCGTGGATAAAAAAACCTGTTGACGATATACAGGCATTATTTCAAATCCACAAACACCGGAGATATAAGGAAGATAATCCTTTGTTAACCCCTTTGAGCCTAGTAGTAGGAGTTTCTTTCTGAAAATGAAAAACCCTCAATCTTAACCCGGGGCAGGGTAGGTGTCAGTTAATTTGACCAAGCGTTCAAATAACAAAACGAGTGTCCGTTCGTGGATCAATCACGCCGTTATAGGTCGTACCTAAAAAACCATGATGGTTAAACCTGGCCGATCAAGAGTGAAACAGTCACAATCTCTTTAACAAGTCATACGAGCCGATGCCATACAATTTGTTCAAAAAGAAAGAGAAAAAAAAGAAAAGAATCGAAAAGCCCGCTAAGTCGAATCTTGAAAGCAAGCGACTTAGGCAAAAATTAGGGTACCCCGCTGGATTCCAAAAATGAAGAAACTCAAAAGAGTTAGTCCAGGCAAAAGTTAGGGGAAAACGAAAAAGCGAAGAAATGAAAAGCGAACAAGGATCACGAAAGAAAATCCTCGAGAATGAACGAAATCGTATAGCTACCGGTGCCCAAACAAAGACGAAAAGAGAGTGAATGTCACTTCAAAAAAGGAATGATTTCTTGAACTATCACTCCACCTTTAATAGGTGAACGCTAAAGTCAAATTAGTTGAACATAGGATCGGAGAACATCACGAAGAATGGGTGGGTCGAAATAAACTTTGAGCCTATATCTTTCCTTGTTAACCGTGAACCTGACCACGTTACAACCCGAAAAAGTCCTAATTGAAACAAGTTTAGTTTGAGAGCATACTTCGGTAAAGATCGCACCAAAACTGACTCCTAAAAGGATTCCTCTTGCGGCATTGTATTAATGTCGATATGTTGATAATTGATTCGTTGTAGGTCATAAAACTTTTCCATCAAATTGGACTGGAGTTTCAAAACTGTCATATGCATTGCCTTTAATATATCTTTTATGCAGAACAACTAGTTTTACTTGCGAGTAAGCGCATGCAGCAGGAAAGTTTCCTACAGTGGGAAGTCTGATCAGGATAGAATGCAGAATGTCTGAATGTTTCGTGAGCCGGGGCAAGATATATCAGTTAATCCCCAGTGGGAGTCAGCCACCCAAGAATCAGTTAATCTGGGGCAATTAGGTCCAGATTTGGCAGATCTCTCACAGCTAGGGGCATTGCTTTACGAATCGACCGATCAGGGGAAAAATGTTATTGCAAGACCGGGGCAGGTCACCCTAAGAACAAAAGATTTTGTTGGGACATCCTTTTAGGTTTGACGTGCAGAAACAATTCGTATCTAACCGTCAGGGTACAGAAATCGAAGAGTCTTTATCAGGAAGTTGGTGCCGGTTCAGGGGCAAGGTATTGTGAGGTAGCACCATGGCTAGCTTTCCTTTCAAGACGAAGTGTTCAGACTGGGGGCAGGTTGGTATTTTTGGGGCAAATTTCCGAGAAGGTGGATGGGACTCATGTTTCCCCAGCCAAAATCTCTTGATGGAGAGCCTGATTTTAGTTGATGTCATTCCTCGGCCAGTCGCATCTTACCCCCAGAGAGTTTGGAATGATGTTATCCCTTACCAAAGGAAGGATTATTTTCCCCAGAAGAGTATCCTCATGGAAGTTGTCCACAGGATATCTCCGCAAGACAAGATCAGTATCCCATGTAAAGGTTATATGTAACAGCCCAATTTCGGTTTAACTAATTAATTTAGTTATTGGAATTATTTTAATTATGGGATAGTGTGATAATATGTTAAGTCTACATATTATGCTATTTTATCATTTGTAGAGTTTTGGAAAGTTTGGTGGGAAATATTTCGGACAGTCTCGATTAATGGTTATGTGGATGATTTATGGAAATTGATTGGAATAATAGGTATATTGGAGGAAATAGAATGGAAAGAAATATAAAGAATAGAAATAGAAAGAAAAGGATATAAGAGTAAAAAAGAAAAGAAAAGGATAGAAAGAAAGGGAGAAGAAGGAAAAAGGAAGAGAAAAAGAGAAGAAGAAGAGGAAATGAGTGGAATCATCAAGAACAACTCAAAGCTTCGATTAATCCAAGGTAAGGGTGTGAAATCTTACTATCTTAATCGATATGTATGGTTATGTATGTGTATGGTTGATCGGGTAGAGTTTTGGAGAGTTTTCTATAAACTTCCATTTTAGGTCGAAATTGATTCGATCGGTAGAAATCGAGTTTTAATGATTGAAAATGAGAATAAGTGGTAGAATTTAGTCGAGGAATATTAGACTAAGGCTACTGGAAACGAGTTGGGATTTATCAGGAGATTTCATCGGGTGTTTGGATTCTGAACAGTGGGAGAAAGTTCAGTCCGCAGTCGCTCGCTAGGAGCTCGCTAGGCGAGCAGGTCGCGAGTGTTCGCTAGCATCTCGCTAGGTGAGTGCGTAGCGAACGGTCCCAGACTTGGGACAGTGATGTTTTGGTCTCCTTCGCTGGCAGCGAATGGAGTAGCGAGTGACTCGCTGGGGGTTCGCTGTGGCGAACGAGGTAGCGAACGAAGTCTGTAGCTTCTGTTCTTGCTCGCTAGCAGTTTGCTAGGCGAGAAGGTGGCGAACATTCGCTAGCAGCTCGCTAGGCGAGCGTGTAGTGAACGTAGCAGAATGAGTCTTCTCTGCTGTTGGGTGCTGTTGTAGCTTGGGGTTCCGATTGCGATCGACCCTTACTTGATTTAGAAGCTGGAATGATGGTTCATGACGTACTGTGGGTAACCGATTGGCGCAAATCCTAGGTTAGGAATTGTAGCCGTTTGGGCAATTTCGTGCATTGTTTAATTCGATTAAAAATGCATAACGTTTGGACATGAATGATGAACGTGTCGTGTAGTATACATTGCGGTGTATGATGTTAGTATATATTTGATCCCTTGGAGGATTTGCAGAACCTCGCTTGATGCGATGGTTATATTTGATCCCTGGGAGGATTTGCAGAACCTCGCTTGATGCGATGGTTATATTTGATCCCTTGAAGGATTTGCAGAACCTCGCTTGATGTGATGGTTATATTTGATCCCTTGGAGGATTTGCAGAACCTCGCTTGATGCGATGGTTATATTTGATCCCTTGGAGGATTTGCAGAACCTCGCTTGATGCGACGGTTATATAGTGATTCCTAGAAGAATCTGATAAGTTATAGTGTAACCGTATCAGTGTGAGAGGAGTGAATTCTAAGAGAATCTGACGGACGAATGAGTCGGTACCGTGGTTGTAGCTGCATAGGGTCGAGGTGTCAGTCTCTATGAGTGCATTGTCATCTTCATGTGATGAACTGAAAATAATGCTTGGAAATGTATTAGTGTATGTATATGTATATATATATATATTTGTTACGTCCGATAAATATGAGAATGAGGTTGATGTATATGTAGAGAGATTCTACTCAACAGGGTAGAACGGCGATGCGTCGTTCCTAGTGAGGTAGTTACCGGGGTAGAATGACCGAGACGTTGTTCCCGGTAGAGCATGAGCGATGTACCCATAGTCTAGAAAAAGGATTGAGGATAGTGAAGAGTCTTATATGAATCACATGGTATGATTGCGATTGTCATATGTAAATATGCATATGTGCAGGAATTGACGGGATGCGTTAGCAAATAAATAAATGTGAAAGATATTGACTGATGAATAGACGATTAAGTGTGAGCGATTATGTCTATGAGTATTTAATGCGGTGAGAATCTATTGTTATGAATTGTAGTGAATAAGTATGAGATATGGGCATTCGGTACTTGTACATTTATATATATATATATATATATATATATATATATATATATATATATATATATATATATATATATATATATATATATATATATATATATATATATATATATATATATATATATATATATATATATATATATATATATATATATATATATATATATATATATATATATATATATATATATATATATATATATATATATATATATATATATATATATATATATATATATATATATATATATATATATATATATATATATATATATATATATATATATATATATATATATATATATATATATATATATATATATATATATATATATATATATATATATATATATATATATATATATATATATATATATATATATATATATATATATATATATATATATATATATATCTTATGCCTTGATTATTATGATAATGTTTCTCACCCTTCTGTTGTTTTATAATGCCCTACGAGGCATTGCAGATTAGGATTCGCTGGAGGTTTCCTTTGGAGTATAGCTCTTTTCCCTCGTGTCGGTCGCTCTGATATGTAACTTTGGGTAGATAGGCTTGTAGAATGTCTTAATGATGTTTGGTTTGTATGTGAATGAAGTTGTGAACAACCAGATGACATGTAAATATGTTTTGTCATGTCTTAAGTGAATACATATATATATGTTTTAGTCTTCCGCTTTAAGAGAAAACATGAATATGTAATTTTGAAGAATCATGCGTTTATTTTTAGTTGAGATTTACCCCTTTTGAGTTAATTCTTTTTAAACATTAATATTCATGTGGTCGTTTCGTGAGTATTGTGACGCACTTCTTTTATACCTTAATGTAAATACACTCTGATGAAAATAAAAATACCTGTATTCGTGACTATATGATTTGTTATGTGATTATTTTGGGGTATAGAAAGGGGGTGTTACAAAGTGGTATCAGAGCAGGTCGGTCCATCCGGCCAAGTTGTCTAATGTTGGTTGTTCCCTTGTACACGACATGTGTGTGAAGACACTGTCGGTACGTGTTTGTTATTTAGCCGTTGTCTGCAGAGGTAGGAATGATCCAAGTGGGGAAGGACTTGTGGTCCTCCAGGATGCTACAAGTGTGGATCTGTAGCTAGGTGTATCGTTGAACATCAAGAGCTGGTGTTATCCGTGTTGGAGGAGAAAGCAGTGTTATGTCACTATAAAGAAGTTTAAGGAGTTTTGGAAGAACCGTCAACAGCTTGTGTGTCGGTTATGTCGAACCCGATCGGACCATTTGTCGTGTGTTTGTGCCAGAGTTTGAGAGCTTCAATTGTTTAGTTGAGATTTGAGGCGAGTAATGGCCTTGAGAGCTTAAGATGTTAAACTTTGATGGAAATTTTGAGTATTAATGAAAGTGGGAAGTTGGCGGTTTACCGGTTGATTGCTGTTGCCCGAGAGTTATCCTGACAATATAAGTGTTGTACAACCAGGACGTGAAGTGGAGTTGCGATCGACTTAGTTGCGGAAACTAGTCAGATATTGAGAGCTCCGTATGGTACGTCTGCTTAGATGGTAAAAGGATTAAAATTGATTGAGTTGTTTTGGAAACTTGTGTCTGGTGTGTATGTTACGACAACGAATTGCGGAACCTTATGTGATGAGACTGATTATTGGTATTCTCGACGAGATTCGGGAAGGTTGGAATTCTAATTGGAATTAATAGGGTGATTGAGTTTGACGAATTTAAAATCGAATGAGTAATGTTTGGATTGGTGGAGATGGTGACATGAGATGTTGTGATAGAGTCTAAGAGTCTGAATAAAGGGGATTGGATGAGAGTATTTTGAAAGAATTATTTTGGTAGCCACAGATGGAGAAAGCATTAGTTGTATGTGCTGGTGTGACTTGTCGAGAGTCGAAGAATGAACGTCTGAGATTGATAGGTCTAATGTGATCGTTGTATATTCCAGAGTTGAGATCGGGGGGTAATTCCATGGATTTTGCGTGGGGTTTTCCGAAGGATGTGAGAATATGATTTTGTTGATGAGATTCTGGGTGGAATGACTGGATTGACCCTGTTTCCTGTCAAAGAAGATTAATCATCCTATTTTGGAACTAGTTGCGATGGATATCACCGAAGTGATAAAGACCGTATGTAGTATCACCGAATATTGTGCCGGATGGGAATCTGAAGCCTTGTATGGCAGGAGGTGTAAGGCTCATTTGTATTAATATGATTCAGGCGAGAGTGTTGTACTCGGGCCTGAGGTTTGAGAAAAAGACGACTGAAGAGATTAGAGGACCCAAGAAAAGACGTGTTTTGAGAGTTACGATAGTAACTGGTGTAGTCGAGCTTGAAGTATCGGAAGCACACAGTGACTCGTTGTAACTGTATCAGATGTTCCTCTCAACTTCGAGGTGATCCGGCCTTCGGGTTCGATACCTATTTGTTTAATAGATGGTTGACAGCAAGGTCAAATGTTATTCTCAACTAAGGGTTGAGACGGCCTTCGGGTTTGATGCCTGTTTGTTTAACAAATGCCTGACAGCGAGGTCAGATGTTCTTCTCAACTTCGGGTTGAGCCGGCCTTCGGGTTCGATGATTGTTTGTTTAACAGATGCCTGACGGTGAGGTCAGATGTTCTTCTCAACATCGGGTTGAGCCGACCTTCAAATTTGATGCTCTTTTGTTTTACAGATGCTTGACAGTGAAGTCAAATGTTCCTCTCAATTTCATGTTGAGCCGACCTTCAGGTTCGATGCCTGTTTGTTTAAGAGATGCTTGACAGCGAGGTCAGATGTTCCTCTCAACTTCGTGTTGAGCTGGCCTTCGGGTTCGATGCCTGTTTGTTTAAGAGATGCCTGACAGAAAGGTCTAATGTTCTTATCAACTTCGGGTTGAGCGTCCGATGCCTCTTTGTTTAACAAATGCCTGACAGTGAGGTCAGATGTTCTTATCAACTTCGGGTTGAGCCGCCCTTCGGGTTCGATGCCTGTTTGTTTAACAGATGCTTGATAGTGAAGTCAAATGTTCCTATCAACTTCATGTTGAGCCGACCTTCGGGTTCGATGCCTGTTTGTTTAACAGATGCCTGACAGCGAGGTCAGATGTTCCTCTCAACTTCGTGTTAATCCGGCCTTCGGGTTCGATGCCTGTTTGTTTAACAGATTCCTGATGGCGAGGGCAAATGTTCTTCTAAACTTCGGGTTGAGCTGGCCTTCGGGTTCGATGCCTGTTTGTTTAACAGATGCCTAGCAGAGAGGTCTAATGTTCTTATCAACTTCAAGTTGAGCCGCCCTTCGGGATCGATGCTTGTTTGTTTAACAGATGCCTGACAGTGAGGACAGATTTTCTTCTCAACTTCGGGTTGAGCCGGCCTTCGGATTTGATGCCTATTTGTTTAACAGATGCTTGACAGTGAAGTCAAATG
Organism: Lathyrus sativus; assembly: GCA_963859935.3. Classification (NCBI taxonomy): domain Eukaryota; kingdom Viridiplantae; phylum Streptophyta; class Magnoliopsida; order Fabales; family Fabaceae; genus Lathyrus; species Lathyrus sativus. The sequence goes on along the minus strand of OZ012735.1, from coordinate 397,734,857 downwards.
TTCCTCTCAACTTCATGTTGAGCCGACCTTCAGGTTCGATGCCTGTTTGTTTAAGAGATGCTTGACAGCGAGGTCAGATTTTCCTCTCAACTTCGTGTTGAGCCGACCTTCGGGTTCGATGCCTGATTGTTTAAGAGATGCCTGACAGCGAGGTCTAATTTTCTTATCAACTTTGGGTTGAGCCGCCCTTCTGCCTGTTTGTTTAACAGATGCTTGATAGTGAAGTCAAATGTTCCTATCAACTTCATGTTGAGCCGCCCTTCAGGTTCGATGCCTGTTTGTTTAACAGATGCCTGACAGTGAGGTCAGATGTTCTTCTCAACTTCGGGTTGAGCCGTTCTTCGGATTTGATGCCTGTTTGTTTAATAGATGCTTGACAGTGAAGTAAAATGTTCCTCTCAACTTCATGTTGAGCCAACCTTCAGGTTCGATGCCTATTTGTTTAAGATATGCTTGACGGCGAGGTCAGATGTTCCTCTCAACTTCGTGTTGAGCCGACCTTCGGGTTCGATGCATGTTAGTTTAAGAGATGCCTGGCAGCGAGGTCTAATATTCTTATCAACTTCGGGTTGAGCTGCCCTTCGGGTTCGATGCCTGTTTGTTTAATAGATGCCTGATGGTGAGGTCAGATGTTCTTCTCAACTTCGGGTTGAGCCGTTCTTCGGATATGATGCCTGTTTGTTTAACAGATGCTTGACAGTGAAGTCAAATGTTCCTCTCAACTTCATGTTGAGCCGACCTTCAGGTTCGATGCCTGTTTGTTTAACAGATGCCTGACAACGAGGTCAGATGTTCCTCTCTACTTTGTGTTAATCCGACCTTCGGGTTCGATGCCTGTTTGTTTAACAGATGCCTGACGTCAAGGTCAGATGTTCTACTCAACTTCGGGTTGAGCCGGCCTTCGGGTTCGATGGCTGTTTGTTTAACAGATGCCTGGTAGTGAGGTCTAATGTTCTTATCAACTTCAAGTTGAGCCGCCCTTCGGGTTCGATGCTTGTTTGTTTAACATATGCCTGACGGTGATGTCAAATTTTCTTCTCAACTTCGGGTTGAGCCGGCCTTCGGATTTGATGCCTATTTGTTTAAGAGATGCTTGACAGTGAAGTCAAATGTTCCTCGCAACTTCATGTTGAGCCGACCTTCAGGTTCGATGCCTGTTTGTTTAAGAGATGCTTGATGGCGAGGTCAGATGTTCCTCTAAACTTCGTGTTGAGCCGACCTTCGGGTTTGATGCCTGATTGTTTAAGAGATGCCTGATAGCAAGGTCTAATTTTCTTATCAACTTCGGGTTGAGCCGACCTTCGGGTTCGATGGCTGTTTGTTTAACAGATGCCTGACGGTGAGGTCAGATGTTCTTCTCAACTTCGGGGTGAGCCGTTCTTCGAATTTGATGCCTGTTTGTTTAACAGATGCTTGACAGTGAAGTCAAATGTTCCTATCAACTTCATGTTGAGTCGACCTTCAGGTTCGATGCCTGTTTGTTTAACAGATGCCTGACAGCAAGGTCAGATGTTCCTCTCAACTTCGTGTTGCTCCGGCCTTCGGGTTCGATGCCTGTTTGTTTAACAGATGCCTGACGGCGAGGCCAGATGTTCTTCTCAACTTCGGGTTGAGCCGGCCTTCGGGTTCGATGCCTGCTATTTTAACAGATGCCTGGCAGAGAGGTCTAATGTTCTGATAAACTTCAAGTTGAGCCGCCCTTCGGGTTTGAAGCTTGTTTGTTTAACAGATGCCTGACGGCGAGGTCAGATGTTCTTCTCAACTTCGGGTTGATCCGACCTTCGGATTTTATGCCTATTTGTTTAACAGATGCTTGACAGTGAAGTCAAATGTATCTCTCAACTTCATGTTGAGCCGACCTTCAGGTTCGATGCCTGTTTGTTTAAGAGATGCTTGACGGCGAGGTCAGATGTTCCTCTCAACTTCGTGTTGAGCCGACCTTCGGGTTCGATGCCTGTTTGTTTAAGATATGCCTGACAGCAAGGTCCAATATTCTTATCAAGTTTGGGTTGAGCCGCCCTTCGGGTTCGATGCCTGTTTGTTTAACAGATGCCTGACGGTGAGGTCAGATGTTCTTCTCAACTTCGGGTTGAGCTGTTCTTCGAATTTGATGCCTGTTTGTTTAACAGATGCCTGACAGTAAGGTCAGATGTTCCTCTCAACTTCGTGTTGAGCCGGCCTTCGGGTTTTATGCATGTTTGTTTAACTAATGCCTGATGGGGAGGTCAGATGTTCCTCTCAACTTCGAGGTGATCCGGCCTTCGAGTTCGATACCTATTTGTTTAATAGATGGTTGACAGCAAGGTCAAATGTTATTCTCAACTAAGGGTTGAGACGGCCTTCGGGTTTGATGCCTGTTTGTTTAACAAATGCCTGACGGCGAGGTCAGATGTTCTTCTCAACTTCGGGTTGAGCCGGCCTTCGGGTTCGATGATTGTTTGTTTAACAGATGCCTGACGGTGAGGTCAGATGTTCTTCTCAACATCGGGTTGAGCCGACCTTCAAATTTGATGCTCTTTTGTTTTACAGATGCTTGACAGTGAAGTCAAATGTTCCTCTCAATTTCATGTTGAGCCGACCTTCAGGTTCGATGCCTGTTTGTTTAAGAGATGCTTGACAGCGAGGTCAGATGTTCCTCTCAACTTCGTGTTGAGCTGGCCTTCGGGTTCGATGCCTGTTTGTTTAAGAGATGCCTGACAGAAAGGTCTAATGTTCTTATCAACTTCGGGTTGAGCGTCCGATGCCTGTTTGTTTAACAAATGCCTGACAGTGCGGTCAGATGTTCTTATCAACTTCGGGTTGAGCCGCCCTTCGGGTTCGATGCCTGTTTGTTTAACAGATGCTTGATAGTGAAGTCAAATGTTCCTATCAACTTCATGTTGAGCCGACCTTCGGGTTCGATGCCTGTTTCTTTAACAGATGCCTGACAGCGAGGTCAGATGTTCCTCTCAACTTCGTGTTAATCCGGCCTTCGGGTTCGATGCCTGTTTGTTTAACAGATTCTTGATGGCGAGGGCAAATGTTCTTCTAAACTTCGGGTTGAGCTGGCCTTCGGGTTCGATGCCTGTTTGTTTAACAGATGCCTAGCAGAGAGGTCTAATGTTCTTATCAACTTCAACTTGAGCCGCCCTTCGGGATCGATGCTTGTTTGTTTAACAGATGCCTGACAGTGAGGACAGATTTTCTTCTCAACTTCGGGTTGAGCCGGCCTTCGGATTTGATGCCTATTTGTTTAACAGATGCTTGACAGTGAAGTCAAATGTTCCTCTCAACTTCATGTTGAGCCGACCTTCAGGTTCGATGCCTGTTTGTTTAAGAGATGCTTGACAGCGAGGTCAGATTTTCCTCTCAACTTCGTGTTGAGCCGACCTTCGGGTTCGATGCCTGATTGTTTAAGAGATGCCTGACAGCGAGGTCTAATTTTCTTATCAACTTTGGGTTGAGCCGCCCTTCGGGTTCGATGCCTGTTTGTTTAACAGATGCTTGATAGTGAAGTCAAATGTTCCTATCAACTTCATGTTGAGCCGACCTTCAGGTTCGATGCCTGTTTGTTTAACAGATGCCTGACAGCGAGGTCAGATGTTCTTCTCAACTTCGTGTTGAGCAGGCCTTCAGGTTCGATGCCTGTTTGTTTAACTAATGCCTGATGGGGAGGTCAGGTGTTCCTCTCAACTTCGGGTTGAGCCGGCCTTCGGGTTCGATGCTTGTTTGTTTAACAGATGCCTGACGGTGAGGTCAGATGTTCTTCTCAACTTCGGGTTGAGCCGGCCTTCAAATTTGATGCTTGTTTGTTTAACATATGCTTGACAGTGAAGTCAAATGTTCCTCTCAATTTCATGTTGAGCCGACCTTCAGGTTCGATGCCTGTTTGTTTAAGAGATGCTTGACGGCGAGGTCAGATGTTCCTCTCAACTTCGTGTTGAGCTGGCCTTCGGGTTCGATGCCTGTTTGTTTAAGAGATGCCTGACAACGAGGTCTAATGTTCTTATCAACTTCAGGTTGAGCGTTCGATGCCTGTTTGTTTAACAAATGCCTGACAGTGAGGTCAGATGTTCTTCTCACATTTTTCGGATTTGATGCCTGTTTGTTTAACAGATGCTTGACAGTGAAGTCAAATGTTCCCATCAACTTCGTGTTGAGCCGACCTTCGGGTTCGATGCTTGTTTGTTTAACAGATGCCTGACAGCGAGGTCAGATGTTCCTCTCGACTTCGTGTTTAGCCGGCCTTCGGGTTCAATTCATGTTTGTTTAACAGATGCCTTACAGCAAGGTCAGATGTTCTTCTCAACTTCGGGTTGACTCGGCCTTCGGGTTCGATGCCTGTTTGTTTAACAGATGCCTAGCAGAGAGGTCTAATGTTCTTTACAACTTCTAGTTGAGCCGCCCTTCGGGATCGATGCTTGTTTGTTTAACAGATGCCTAACAGTGAGGACAAATTTTCTTCTCAACTTCGGGTTGAACCGACCTTCGAATTTGATGCCTATTTGTTTAACAGATGCTTGACAGTGAAGTCAAATGTTCCTCTCAACTTCATGTTGAGCCGAACTTCAGGTTCGATGCCTGTTTGTTTAAGAGATGCTTGACGGCGAGGTCAGATGTTCCTCTCAACTTCGTGTTGAGCCGACCTTCGGGTTCGATGCCTGTTTGTTTAAGAGATGCCTGACAGCGAGGTCTAATATTCTTATCAACTTCGGGTTGAGCCGCCCTTCGGTTTCGATGCCTGTTTGTTTAACAGATTCCTGACGGTGAGGTCAGATGTTCTTCTCAACTTCGAGTTGAGCCGTTCTTCGGATTTGATGCCTGTTTGTTTAACAGATGCCTGACAGCGAGGTCAGATGTTCCTCTCAACTTCGTGTTGAGCCGGCCTTCGGGTTCGATGCCTGTTTGTTTAACTAATGCCTGATGGGGAGGTCAGATGTTCCTTTCAACTTCGAGTTGAGCCGGCCTTCGGGTTCGATGCTTGTTTATTTAACAGATGCCTGACGGTGAGGTCAGATGTTCTTCTCAACTTCGGGTTGAGCCAGCCTTCGGATTTGATGCTTGTTTGTTTAACAGATGCTTGACAGTGAAGTCAAATGTTCCTCTCAATTTCATGTTGAGCCGACCTTCAGGTTCCTGTTTGTTTAAGAGATGCTTGACGGCGAGGTCAGATGTTCCTCTCAACTTCGTGTTGAGCTGGCCTTCGGGTTCGATGCCTGTTTGTTTAAGAGATGCCTGACAGCGAGGTCTAATGTTCTTATCAACTTCGGGTTGAGCGTTCGATGCCTGTTTGTTTAACAAATGCCTGACAGTGAGGTCAGATGTTCTTCTCAACTTCGGATTGAGCCGGCCTTCAGATTTGATGCCTGTTTGTTTAACAGATGCTTGACAGTGAAGTCAAATGTTCCCATCAACTTCGTGTTGAGCCGACCTTCGGGTTCGATGCTTGTTTGTTTAACAGATGCCTGACAGCGAGGTCAGATGTTCCTCTCGACTTCGTGTTTAGCCGGCCTTCGGGTTCGATGCATGTTTGTTTAACAGATGCCTGACAGCAAGGTCAGATGTTCTTCTCAACTTCGGGTTGACCCGGCCTTCGGGTTCGATGCCTGTTTGATTAACAGATTCCTAGCAGAGAGGTCTAATGTTCTTTACAACTTCTAGTTGAGCCGCCCTTCGGGATCGATGCTTGTTTGTTTAACAGATGCCTGACAGTAAGGACACATTTTCTTCTCAACTTCGGGTTGAGTCGGCCTTCGGATTTGATGCCTATTTGTTTAACAGATGCTTGACAGTGAAGTCAAATGTTCCTCTCAACTTCATGTTGAGCCGACCTTCAGGTTCAATGCCTGTTTGTTTAAGAGATGCTTGACGGCGAGGTAAGATGTTCCTCTCAACTTCGTGTTGAGCCGACCTTCGGGTACGATGCCTGATTGTTTAAGAGATGTCTGACAGCGAGGTCTAATTTTCTTATCAACTTCGGGTTGAGCCGCCCTTCGGGTTCGATGCCTGTTTGTTTAACATATTCTTGATAGTGAAGTCAAATGTTCCTATCAACTTCATGTTGAGCCGACCTTCAGGTTCGATGCCAGTTTGTTTAACAGATGCCTAACAGCGAGGTCAGATGTTCCTCTCAACTTCGTGTTAATCCGGCATTCGGGTTCGATGCCTGTTTGTTTAACAGATTCCTGATGGCGAGGCCAGATGTTCTTCTAAACTTCGGGTTGATCCGGCCTTCGGGTTCGATGCCTGTTTGTTTAACAGATGCCTGGCAGAGAGGTCTAATGTTCTTATCAACTTCAAGTTGAGCCGTCCATCGGGTTCGATGCTTGTTTGTTTAACAGATGCCTGACGGTGAGGTCAGATGTTCATCTCAACTTCGGGTTGAGCCGGCCTTCGGGTTTGATGCCTATTTGTTTAATAGATGCTTGACATTGAAGTCAAATGTTCCTCTCAACTTCTTGTTGAGCCGACCTTCAGGTTCGATGCCTGTTTGTTTAAGAGATGCTTGACGGCGAGGTCAGATGTTCCTCTCAACTTCGTGTTGAGCCGACCTTCGGTTTCGATGCCTGTTTGTTCAAGAGATGCCTGACAGCGAGGTCTAATATTCTTATCAACTTCGGGTTGAGCCGCCCTTCGGTTTCGATGCCTGTTTGTTTAACAGATGCTTGACGGTGAGGTCGGATGTTCTTCTCAACTTCGGGTTGAGCCGTTCTTCGGATTTGATGCCTGTTTGTTTAACAGATGCCTGACAGCGAGGTCAGATGTTCCTCTCAACTTCTTGTTGAGCCGGCCTTCGGGTTCGATGCCTGTTTGTTTAAGAGATGCTTGACGGCGAGGTCAGATGTTCCTCTCAACTTCGTGTTGAGCCGACCTTCGGGTTCGATGCCTGATTGTTTAAGAGATGCCTGACAGCGAGGTCTAATTTTCTTATCAACTTCGGGTTGAGCCGCCCTTCGGGTTCGATGCCTGTTTGTTTAACAAATGCTTGATAGTGAAGTCAAATGTTCCTATCAACTTCATGTTGAGCCGACTTTCAGGTTCGATGCCTGTTTGTTTAACAGATGCCTGACAGCGAGGTCAGATGTTCTTCTCAACTTCGTGTTGAGCCGGCCTTCGGGTTCGATGCTTGTTTATTTAACAGATGCCTGACGGTGAGGTCAGATGTTCTTCTCAACTTCGGGTTGAGCCAGCCTTCGGATTTGATGCTTGTTTGTTTAACAGATGCTTGACAGTAAAGTCAAATGTTCCTCTCAATTTCATGTTGAGCCGACCTTCAGGTTCCTGTTTGTTTAAGAGATGCTTGACGGCGAGGTCAGATGTTCCTCTCAACTTCGTGTTGAGCTGGCCTTCGGGTTCGATGCCTGTTTGTTTAAGAGATGCCTGACAGCGAGGTCTAATGTTCTTATCAACTTCGGGTTGAGCGTTCGATGCCTGTTTGTTTAACAAATGCCTGACAGTGAGGTCAGATGTTCTTCTCAACTTCGGATTGAGCCGGCCTTCAGATTTGATGCCTGTTTGTTTAACAGATGCTTGACAGTGAAGTCAAATGTTCCCATCAACTTCGTGTTGAGCCGACCTTCGGGTTCGATGCTTGTTTGTTTAACAGATGCCTGACAGCGAGGTCAGATGTTCCTCTCGACTTCGTGTTTAGCCGGCCTTCGGGTTCGATGCATGTTTTTTTAACAGATGCCTGACAGCAAGGTCAGATGTTCTTCTCAACTTCGGGTTGACCCGGCCTTCGGGTTCGATGCCTGTTTGATTAACAGATTCCTAGCAGAGAGGTCTAATGTTCTTTACAACTTCTAGTTGAGCCGCCCTTCGGGATCGATGCTTGTTTGTTTAACAGATGCCTGACAGTAAGGACACATTTTCTTCTCAACTTCGGGTTGAGCCGGCCTTCGGATTTGATGCCTATTTGTTTAACAGATGCTTGACAGTGAAGTCAAATGTTCCTCTCAACTTCATGTTGAGCCGACCTTCAGGTTCAATGCCTGTTTGTTTAAGAGATGCTTGACGGCGAGGTAAGATGTTCCTCTCAACTTCGTGTTGAGCCGACCTTCGGGTACGATGCCTGATTGTTTAAGAGATGTCTGACAGCGAGGTCTAATTTTCTTATCAACTTCGGGTTGAGCCGCCCTTCGGGTTCGATGCCTGTTTGTTTAACATATTCTTGATAGTGAAGTCAAATTTTCCTATCAACTTCATGTTGAGCCGACCTTCAGGTTCGATGCCAGTTTGTTTAACAGATGCCTAACAGCGAGGTCAGATGTTCCTCTCAACTTCGTGTTAATCCGGCATTCGGGTTCGATGCCTGTTTGTTTTTTACAGATTCCTGATGGCGAGGCCAGATGTTCTTCTAAACTTCGGGTTGAGCCGGCCTTCGGGTTCGATGCCTGTTTGTTTAACAGATGCCTGGCAGAGAGGTCTAATGTTCTTATCAACTTCAAGTTGAGCCGTCCATCGGGTTCGATGCTTGTTTGTTTAACAGATGCCTGACGGTGAGGTCAGATGTTCATCTCAACTTCGGGTTGAGCCGGCCTTCGGGTTTGATGCCTATTTGTTTAACATATGCTTGACATTGAAGTCAAATGTTCCTCTCAACTTCATGTTGAGCCGACCTTCAGGTTCGATGCCTGTTTGTTTAAGAGATGCTTGACGGCGAGGTCAGATGTTCCTCTCAACTTCGTGTTGAGCCGATCTTCGGTTTCGATGCCTGTTTGTTCAAGAGATGCCTGACAGCGAGGTCTAATATTCTTATCAACTTCGGGTTGAGCCGCCCTTCGGTTTCGATGCCTGTTTGTTTAACAGATGCTTGACGGTGAGGTTAGATGTTCTTCTCAACTTCGGGTTGAGCCGTTCTTCGGATTTGATGCCTGTTTGTTTAACAGATGCCTGACAGCGAGGTTAGATGTTCCTCTCAACTTCGTGTTGAGCTGGCCTTCGGGATCGATGCCTGTTTGTTTAAGAGATGCTTGACGGAGAGGTCAGATGTTCCTCTCAACTTCGTGTTGAGCCAACCTTCGGGTTCGATGCCTGATTGTTTAAGAGATGCCTGACAGCGAGGTCTAATTTTCTTATCAACTTCGGGTTGAGCCTCCCTTCGGGTTCGATGCCTGTTTGTTTAACAGATGCTTGATAGTGAAGTCAAATGTTCCTATCAACTTCATGTTGAGCCGACCTTCAGGTTCGATGCCTGTTTGTTTAACAGATGCCTGACAGCGAGGTCAGATGTTCTTCTCAACTTCGTGTTGAGCCGGCCTTCGGGTTCGATGCCTGTTTGTTTAACAAATTCCTGATGGGGAGGTCAGATGTTCCTCTCAACTTCGGGTTGAGCCGGCCTTCGGGTTCGATGCTTGTTTGTTTAACAGATGCCTGACGGTGAGGTCAGATGTTCTTCTCAACTTCAAGTTGAGCCGCCCTTCGGGTTCGATGCTTTTTTGTTTAACAGATGCCGACAGTGAGGTCAGATTTTCTTCTAAACTTCGGGTTGAGCCGGCCTTCGGATTTGATGCCTATTTGTTTAACAGATGCTTGACAGTGAAGTAAAATGTTCCTCTCAACTTCATGTTGAGCCGACCTTCAGGTTCGATGCCTGTTTTTTTAAGAGATGCTTGACGGCGAGGTCAGATGTTCCTCTCAACTTTGTGTTGAGCCGACCTTCGGGTTCGATGCCTGTTTGTTTAAGAGATGCCTGACAGCGAGGTCTAATATTCTTATCAACTTCGGTTTGAGCCGCCCTTCGGTTTCGATGCCTGTTTGTTTAACAGATGCCTGACGGTGAGGTCAGATGTTCTTCTCAACTTCGGGTTGAGCCGTTCTTCGGATTTGATGCCTGTTTGTTTAACAGATGCCTGACAGCGAGGTCAGATGTTCCTCTCAACTTCGTGTTGAGCCGGCCTTCGGGTTCGATGCCTGTTTGTTTAACTAATGCCTGATGGGGAGGTCAGATGTTCCTCTCAACTTCGAGGTGATCCGGCCTTCGGGTTCGATACCTATTTGTTTAATAGATGTTTGACGGCAAGGTCATATGTTATTCTCAACTAAAGGTTGAGACGGCCTTCGGGTTTGATGCCTGTTTGTTTAACAGATACCTGACAGCGAGGTCAGATGTTCTTCTCAACTTCGGGTTGAGCCGGCCTTCGGGTTCGATGCTTGTTTGTTTAACAGATGCCTGACGGTGAGGTCAGATGTTCTTCTCAACTTCGGGTTGAGCCGGCCTTCGAATTTGATGCATGTTTGTTTAACAGATGCTTGACAGTGAAGTCAAATGTTCCTCTCAATTTCATGTTGAGTCGACCTTCAGGTTCGATGCCTGTTTGTTTAAGAGATGCTTGACGGCGTGGTCAGATGTTCCTCTCAACTTCGTGTTGAGCTGGCCTTCGGGTTCGATGACTGTTTGTTTAAGAGATGCCTGACAGCGAGGTCTAATGTTCTTATCAACTTCGGGTTGAGCCGCCCTTCAAGTTCGATGCCTGTTTGTTTAACAGATGCCTGACAGTGAGGTCATATGTTCTTCTCAACTTCGGATTGAGCCAGCCTTCGGATTTGATGCCTGTTTATTTAACAGATGCTTGACAGTGAAGTCAAATGTTCCCCTCAACTTCGTGTTGAGCCGACCTTCGATTTCGATGCCTGTTTGTTTAACAGATGCCTGACAGCGAGGTCAGATGTTCCTCTCGACTTCGTGTTTAGCCGGCCTTCGGGTTCAATGCATCTTTGTTTAACAGATGCCTGACGGCGAGGTCAGATGTTCTTCTCAACTTCAAGTTGACCCGGCCTTCGGGTTTGATGCCTGTTTATTTAACAGATGCCTAGCAGAGAGGTCTAATGTTCTTATCAACTTCAAGTTGAGCCGCCCTTCGGGTTCGATGCTTGTTTGTTTAACAGATGCAAACAAAGAGGTCATATTTTCTTCTCAACTTCGGGTTGAGTCGGCCTTCGGATTTGATGCCTATTTGTTTAACAGATGCTTGACAGTGAAGTCAAATGTTCCTCTCAACTTCATGTTGAGCCGACCTTCAGGTTCAATGCCTGTTTGTTTAAGAGATGCTTGACAGCGAGGTCAGATGTTCCTCTCAACTTCGTGTTGAGCCGACCTTCGGGTTCGATGCCTGATTGTTTAAGAGATGCCTGACAGCGAGGTCTAATTTTCTTATCCACTTCGGGTTGAGCCGCCCTTCGGGTTCGATGCCTGTCTGTTTAACAGATGCCTGACGGTGAGGTCAGATGTTCTTCTCAACTTCGAGTTGAGCTGTTCTTCGAATTTGATGCCTGTTTTTTTAACAGATGCTTGACAGTGAAGTCAAATGTTCCTATCAACTTCATGTTGATCCGACCTTCAGGTTCGATGCACGTTTGTTTAACAGATGCCTGACGGCGAGGTCAGATGTTCCTCTCAACTTCGTGTTGAGCTGGCCTTCAGGTTCGATGCCTGTTTGTTTAACAGATGCATGACGGTAAGGCCAGATGCTCTTCTCAACTTCGGGTTGTGCCGGCCTTCAGGTTCGATGCCTGTTTGTTTAATTAATGCCTGATAGGGAGGTCGAATGTTCCTCTCAACTTCAAGGTTAGCCGCCATTCGGGTTTGATGCTTGTTTGTTTAACAGATGCCTGACGGTGAGGTCAGATATTCTTCTCAACTTCGGGTTGAGCCGGCATTCGGATTTGATGCCTATTTGTTTAGCAGATGCTTGACAGTGAAGTCAAACGTTCCTCTCAACTTCATGTTGAGCCAACCTTCAGGTTCGATGCCTGTTTGTTTAAGAGATGCTTGACGGCGAGGTCAGATGTTCCTCTTAACTTTGTGTTGAGCCGACCTTCGGGTTCGATGCCTGTTTGTTGATGAGATGCCTGACAGCGAGGTCTAATATTCTTATCAACTTCGGGTTGAGCTGCCCTTCAGGTTCGATGCCTGTTTGTTTAACAGATGCCTGACAGTGAGGTCAGATGTTCTTCTCAACTTCGGGTTGAGCCGTTCTTCGAATTTGATGCCTGTTTGTTTAACAAATGCTTGACAGTGAAGTAAAATGTTCCTCTCAACTTCATGTTGAGCCGACCTTCGGGTTCGATGCCTGTTTGTTTAACAAATGCCTGACAGTGAGGTCAGATGTTCCTCTCAACTTCGTGTTGAGCCGGCCTTCGGGTTCGATGCCTGTTTGTTTAACTAATGCCTGATGGGGAGGTCAGATGTTCCTATCAACTTCGAGGTGATCCGACCTTCAGGTTCGATACCTATTTGTTTAATAGATGTTTGACAGCAAGGTCAGATGTTATTCTCAACTATGGGTTGAGACGGCATTCGGGTTTGATGCCTGTTTGTTTAACAGATGCCTGACGGCGAGGTCAGATGTTCTTCTCAACTTCGGGTTGAGTCGGCCTTCGGGTTCGATGCTTGTTTGTTTAACAGATGCCTGACGGTGAGGTTAGATGTTCTTCTCAACTTCGAGTTGAGTCGGCCTTCGGATTTGATGCCTGTTTGTTTAACAAATGCTTGACAGTGAAGTCAAATGTTCCTCTCAATTTCATGTCGAGCCGACCTTCAGGTTGGATGCTTGTTTGTTTAAGAGATGCTTGACAGTGAGGTCAGATGTTCCTCTCAACTTCGTGTTGAGCTGGCCTTCGGGTTCGATGCCTGTTTGTTTAACAGATGCCTGACAGCGAGGTCTAATGTTTTTATCAACTTCCGGTTGAGCCGCCTTTCAAGTTCGATGCCTGTTTGTTTAACAGATGCCTGACAGTGAGGTCAGATGTTCTTCTCCACGTCGGATTGAGCCGGCCTTCGGATTTGATGCCTGTTTGTTTAACGGATGCTTGATAGTGAAGTCAAATGTTCCTCTCAACTTCGTGTTGAGCCGACCTTCAGGTTCGATGCTTGTTTGTTTAACAGATGCCTGACAGCGAGGTCAGATGTTCCTCTCGACTTCGTGTTTAGCCGGCCTTCGGGTTCAATGCATGTTTGTTTAACAGATGCCTGACGGTAAGGTCAGATGTTCTTCTCAACTTCGGGTTGACCCGGCCTTCGGGTTTGATGCCTGTTTGTTTAACAGATGCCTAGCAGAGAGGTCTAATGTTCTTATCAACTTCAAGTTGAGCCGCCCTTCGGGTTCGATGCTTGTTTGTTTAATAGATGCCGAAAGTGAGGTCAGATTTTCTTCTCAACTTCGGGTTGAGCTGGCCTTCGGATTTGATGCCTATTTGTTTAACAGATGCTTGACAGTGAAGTCAAATGTTCCTCTCAACTTCATGTTGAGCCGAACTTCAGGTTCGATGCCTGTTTGTTTAAGAGAAGCTTGACGGCGAGGTCAAATGTTCCTCTCAACTTCGTGTTGAGCCGACCTTCGGGTTCGATGCCTGATTGTTTAAGAGATGCCTGACAGCGAGGTCTAATTTTCTTATCCACTTAGGGTTGAGCCGCCCTTCAGGTTCAATGCCTGTTTGTTTAACAGATGCCTGACGGTGAGGTCAGATGTTCTTCTCAACTTCGGGTTGAGCTGTTCTTCGAATTTAATGCCTGTTTTTTTAACAGATGCTTGACAGTGAAGTCAAATGTTCCTATCAACTTCATGTTGAGCCGACCTTCGGGTTCGATGCACGTTTGCTTAACAGATGCCTCACGACGAGGTCAGATGTTCCTCTCAACTTCGTGTTGAGCTGGCCTTCGGGTTCGATGCCTGTTTGTTTAAGAGATGCGTGACAGCGAGGTCTAATGTTCTTATCAACTTCGGGTTGAGCCGCCCTTCAAGTTCGATGCCTGTTTGTTTAACAGATGCCTGACAGTGAGGTCAGATGTTCTTCTCAACTTCGGATTGAGCCAGCCTTCGGATTTGATGCCTGTTTATTTAACAGATGCTTGACAGTGAAGTCAAATGTTCCCCTCAACTTCGTGTTGAGCCGACCTTCGGGTTCGATGCCTGTTTGTTTAACAGATGCCTGACAGCAAGGTCAGATGTTCCTCTCGACTTCGTGTTTTGCCGGCCTTCGGGTTCAATGCATCTTTGTTTAACAGATGCCTGACGGCGAGGTCAGATGTGCTTCTCAACTTCGGGTTGACCCGGCCTTCGGGTTTGATGCCTGTTTATTTAACAGATGCCTAGCAGAGAGGTCTAATGTTCTTATCAACTTCAAGTTGAGCCGCCCTTCGGGTTCGATGCTTGTTTGTTTAACAGATGCCGACAATGAGGTCAGATTTTCTTCTCAACTTCGGGTTGAGTCGGCCTTCGGATTTGATGCCTATTTGTTTAACAGATGCTTGACAGTGAAGTCAAATGTTCCTCTCAACTTCATGTTGAGCCGACCTTCAGGTTCAATGCCTGTTTGTTTAAGAGATGCTTGACAGCGAGGTCAGATGTTCCTCTCAACTTCGTGTTGAGCCGACCTTCGGGTTCGATGTCTGATTGTTTAAGAGATGCCTGACAGCGAGGTCTAATTTTCTTATCCACTTCGGGTTGAACCGCCCTTCGGGTTCGATGCCTGTTTGTTTAACAGATGCCTGACGGTGAGGTCAGATGTTCTTCTCAACTTCGGGTTGAGCTGTTCTTCGAATTTGATGCCTGTTTTTTTAACAGATGCTTGACAGTGAAGTCAAATGTTCCTATCAACTTCATGTTGATCCGACCTTCGGGTTCGATGCACGTTTGTTTAACATATGCCTGACGGCGAGGTCAGATGTTCCTCTCAACTTCGTGTTGAGCTGGCCTTCAGGTTCGATGCCTGTTTGTTTAACAGATGCCTGACAGTAAGGCCAGATGTTCTACTCAACTTCGGGTTGTGCCGACCTTCAGGTTCGATGCCTGTTTGTTTAACTAATGCCTGATGGGGAGGTCGAATGTTCCTCTCAACTTCAAGGTTAGCCGCCATTCGGGTTCGATGCTTGTTTGTTTAACAGATGCTTGAAGGTGAGGTCAGATATTCTTCTCAACTTCGGGTTGAGCCGGCCTTCAGATTTGATGCCTATTTGTTTAACAGATGCTTGACAGTGAAGTCAAATGTTCCTCTCAACTTCATGTTGAGCCGACCTTCAGGTTCGATGCCTGTTTATTTAAGAGATGCTTGACGGCGAGGTCAGATGTTCCTCTCAACTTCGTGTTGAGCCGACCTTCGGGTTCGATGCCTGTTTGTTTAAGAGATGCCTGACAGCGAGGTCTAATATTCTTATCAACTTCGGGTTGAGCTGCCCTTCAGGTTCGATGCCTGTTTATTTAACAGATGCCTGACAGTGAGGTCAGATGTTCTTCTCAACTTCGGGTTGAGCCGTTCTTCGGATTTGATGCCTGTTTGTTTAACAGATGCATGACAGTGAAGTAAAATGTTCCTCTCAACTTCATGTTGAGCCGACCATCAGGTTCGATGCCTGTTTGTTTAACAGATGCCTGACAGCGAGGTCAGATGTTCCTCTCAACTTCATGTTGAGCCGACCTTCGGGTTCGATGCCTTTTTGTTTAACTAATGCCTGATAGAGAGGTCAGATGTTCCTCTCAACTTCGAGGTGATCCGGCCTTCGGGTTCGATACCTATTTGTTTAATAGATGTTTGACAGCAAGGTCAGATGTTATTCTCAACTAAGGGTTGAGACGGCCTTCGGGTTTGATGCCTGTTTGTTTAACAAATGCCTGACGGCGAGGTCAGATGTTCTTCTCAACTTCGGGATGAGCCGGCCTTCGGGTTCGATGCTTGTTTGTTTAACAGATGCCTGACGGTGAGGTCAGATGTTCTTCTCAACTTCAAGTTGAGCCGGCCTTCGGATTTGATGCCTGTTTGTTTAACAGATGCTTGACAGTGAAGTCAAATGTTCCTCTCAATTTCATGTCGAGCCGACCTTCAGGTTTGATGCTTGTATGTTTAAGAGATGCTTGACAGCGAGGTCAGATGTTCCTCTAAACTTCGTGTTGAGCTGGCCTTCGGGTTCGATGCCTGTTTGTTTAAGAGATGCCTTACA
Source organism: Lathyrus sativus (assembly GCA_963859935.3). Lineage (NCBI taxonomy): Eukaryota > Viridiplantae > Streptophyta > Magnoliopsida > Fabales > Fabaceae > Lathyrus > Lathyrus sativus. The sequence goes on along the minus strand of OZ012735.1, from coordinate 397,718,944 downwards.
GCGAGGTCTAATGTTCTTATCAACTTTGGGTTGAGCCGCCCTTCAAGTTCGATGCCTGTTTGTTTAACAGATGCCTGACAGTGAGGTCAGATGTTCTTCTCCACTTCGGATTGAGCCGGCCTTCGGATTTGATGCATGTTTGTTTAACGGATGCTTGACAATGAAGTCAAATGTTCCTCTCAACTTCGTGTTGAGCCGACCTTCGGGTTCGATGCTTGTTTGTTTAACAGATGCCTGACAGCGAGGTCAGATATTCCTCTCGACTTCGTGTTTAGCCGGCCTTCGGGTTAGATGCATGTTTGTTTAACAGATGCCTGACGGCGAGGTCAGATGTTCTTCTCAACTTCGGGTTGACCCGGTCTTCGGGTTCAATGCCTGTTTGTTTAACAGATGCCTGACGGTGAGGCCAGATGTTCTTCTCAACTTCGGGTTGTGCCGGCCTTCGGGTTCGATGCCTGTTTGTTTAACTAATGCCTTATGGGGAGGTCGAATGTTCCTCTCAACTTCAAGGTTAGCCGCCCTTCGGGTTCGATGCTTGTTTGTTTAACAGATGCCTGACGGTGAGGTCAGATATTCTTCTTAACTTCGGGTTGAGCCGGCCTTCGGATTTGATGCCTATTTGTTTAACAGATGCTTGACAGTGAAGTCAAATGTTCCTCTCAACTTCATGTTGAGCCGACCTTCAGGTTCGATGCCTGTTTGTTTAAGAGATGCTTGACGGTGAGGTCAGATGTTCCTCTCAACTTTGTGTTGAGCCGACCTTCGGGTTCGATGCCTGTTTGTTTAAGAGATGCCTGACAGCGAGGTCTAATATTCTTATCAACTTCGGGTTGAGCCGCCCTTCAGGTTCGATGCCTGTTTGTTTAACAGATTCCTGACAGTGAGGTCAGATGTTCTTCTCAACTTCGGGTTGAGCCGTTCATCGGATTTGATGCCTGTTTGTTTAACAGATGCTTAACAGTGAAGTAAAATGTTCCTCTCAACTTCATGTTAAGCCGACCTTCAGGTTCGATGCCTGTTTGTTTAACAGATGCCTGACAGCGAGGTCAGATGTTCCTCTCAACTTCTTGTTGAGCCGGCCTTCGGGTTCGATGCCTGTTTGTTTGACTAATGCCTGATAGGGAGGTCAGATGTTCCTATCAACTTCGAGGTGATCCGGCCTTCGGGTTCGATACCTATTTGTTTAATAGATGTTTGACGGCAAGGTCAGATGTTATTCTCAACTAAGGGTTGAGACGGCCTTCGGGTTTGATGCCTGTTTGTTTAACAGATGCCTGACAGCGAGGTCAGATGTTCTTCTCAACTTCGGGTTGAGCCGGCCTTCGGGTTTGATGCTTGTTTGTTTAACAGATGCCTGACGGTGAGGTCAGATGTTCTTCTCAACTTCGAGTTGAGTCGGCCTTCGGATTTGATGCCTGTTTGTTTAACAGATGCTTGACAGTGAAGTCAAATGTTCCTCTCAATTTCATGTCGAGCCGACCTTCAGGTTGGATGCTTGTTTGTTTAAGAGATGCTTGACAGTGAGGTCAGATGTTCCTCTCAACTTCGTGTTGAGATGGCCTTCGGGTTCGATGCCTGTTTGTTTAACAGATGCCTGACAGCGAGGTCTAATGTTTTTATCAACTTCGGGTTGAGCCGCCTTTCAAGTTCGATGCCTGTTTGTTTAACAGATGTCTGACAGTGAGGTCAGGTGTTCTTCTCTACGTCGGATTGAGCCGGCCTTCGGATTTGATGCCTGTTTGTTTAACGGATGCTTGACAGTGAAGTCAAATGTTCCTCTCAACTTCGTGTTTAGCCGACCTTCAGGTTCGATGCTTGTTTGTTTAACAGATGCCTGACAGCGAGGTCAGATGTTCCTCTCGACTTCGTGTTTAGCCGGCCTTCGGGTTCAATGCATGTTTGTTTAACAGATGCCTGACGGCGAGGTCAGATGTTCTTCTCAACTTCGGGTTGACCCGGCCTTCGGGTTTGATGCCTGTTTGTTTAACAGATGCCTAGCAGAGAGGTCTAATGTTCTTATCAACTTCAAGTTGAGCCGCCCTTCGGGTTCGATGCTTGTTTGTTTAACAGATGCCGACAGTGAGGTCAGATTTTCTTCTCAACTTCGGGTTGAGCCGGCCTTCGGATTTGATTCCTATTTGTTTAACAGATGCTTGACAGTGAAGTCAAATGTTCCTCTCAACTTCATGTTGAGCCGAACTTCAGGTTCGATGCCTATTTGTTTAAGAGAAGCTTGACGGCGAGGTCAAATGTTCCTCTCAACTTCGTGTTGAGCCGACCTTCGGGTTCGATGCCTGATTGTTTAAGAGATGCCTGACAGCGAGGTCTAATTTTCTTATCAACTTCAGGTTGAGCCGCCCTTCAGGTTCGATGCCTGTTTGTTTAACAGATGCCTGACGGTGAGGTCAGATGTTCTTCTCAACTTCGGGTTGAGCCGTTCTTCGAATTTGATGCCTGTTTTTTTAATAGATGCTTGACAGTGAAGTCAAATGTTCTATCAACTTCATGTTGAGCGGACCTTCGGGTTCGATGCATGTTTGTTTAACAGATGCCTGACGGCGAGGTCAGATGTTCCTCTCAACTTCGTGTTGAGCTGGCCTTCGGGTTCGATGCCTGTTTGTTTAATAGATGCCTGACGGCGAGGCCAGATGTTCTTCTCAACTTCGGGTTGTACCGACCTTCGGGTTCGATGCTTGTTTGTTTAACTGATTCCTGATGGGGAGGTCGAATGTTCCTCTCAACTTCAAGGTTAGCCACCCTTCGGGTTCGATGCTTTTTTGTTTAACAGATGCCTGACGGTGAGGTCAGATATTCTTCTCAACTTTGGGTTGAGCCGGCCTTCGAATTTGATGCCTATTTGTTTAACAGATGCTTGACAGTGAAGTCAAATGTTCCTCTCAACTTCATGTTGAGCCGACCTTCAGGTTCGATGCTTGTTTATTTAAGAGATGCTTGACGGCGAGGTCAGATGTTCCTCTCAACTTCGTGTTGAGCCGACCTTCGGGTTCGATGCCTGTTTGTTTAAGAGATGCCTGACAGCGAGGTCTAATATTCTTATCAACTTCGGGTTGAGCCGCCCTTCAGGTTCGATTCCTGTTTGTTTAACAGATGCCTGACAGTGAGGTCAGATGTTCTTCTCAACTTCGGGTTGAGCCGTTCTTCGGATTTAATGCCTGTTTGTTTAACAAATTCTTGACAGTGAAGTAAAATGTTCCTCTCAACTTCATGTTGAGCCGACCATCGGGTTCGATGCCTGTTTGTTTAACAGATGCCTGACAACGAGGTCAGATGTTCCTCTCAACTTCATGTTGAGCCGGCCTTCGGGTTCGATGCCTGTTTGTTTAACTAATGCCTGATAGGGAGGTCAGATGTTCCTCTCAACTTCGAGGTGATCCGGCCTTCGGGTTCGATACCTATTTGTTTAATAGATGTTTGACAGCAAGGTCAGATGTTATTCTCAACTAAGGGTGGGGACGGCCTTCGGGTTTGATGCCTGTTTGTTTAACAGATGCCTGACGGCGAGGTCAGATGTTCTTCTCAACTTCGGGTTGAGTCGGCCTTCGGGTTCGATGCTTGTTTGTTTAACAGATGCCTGACGTTGAGGTCAGATGTTCTTCTCAACTTCGAGTTGAGCCGGCCTTCGGATTTGATGCCTGTTTGTTTAACAGATGCTTGACAGTGAAGTCAAATGTTCCTCTCAATTTCATGTCGAGCCGACCTTCAAGTTTGATGCTTGTATGTTTAAGAGATGCTTGACAGCGAGGTCAGATGTTCCGCTAAATTTCGTGTTGAGCTGGCATTCGGGTTCGATGCCTGTTTGTTTAAGAGATGCCTTACAGCGAGGTCTAATGTTCATATCAACTTTGGGTTGAGCCGCCCTTCAAGTTCGATGCCTGTTTGTTTAACAGATGCCTGACAGTGAGGTCAGATGTTCTTCTCCATTTCGGATTGAGCCGGCCTTCGGATTTGATGCATGTTTGTTTAACAGATGCTTGACAATGAAGTCAAATGTTCCTCTCAACTTCGTGTTGAGCCGACCTTCGGGTTCGATGCTTGTTTATTTAACAGATGCCTGACAGCGAGGTCAGATGTTCCTCTCGACTTCGTGTTTAGCCGGCCTTCGGGTTAGATGCATGTTTGTTTAACAGATGCCTGACAGCGAGGTCAGATGTTCTTCTCAACTTCGGGTTGACCCGGTCTTCGGGTTCGATGCCTGTTTGTTTAACAGATGCCTGACGGCGAGGCCAGATGTTCTTCTCAACTTCGGGTTGTGCCGGCCTTTGGGTTCGATGCCTGTTTGTTTAACTAATGCCTGACGGGGAGGTCGAATGTTCCTCTCAACTTCAAGGTTAGCCGCCCTTCGGGTTCGATGCTTGTTTGTTTAACAGATGCCTGACGGTGAGGTCAGATATTCTTCTCAACTTCGGGTTGAGTCGGCCTTCGAATTTGATGCCTATTTGTTTAACAGATGCTTGACAGTGAAGTCAAATGTTCCTCTCAACTTCATGTTGAGCCGACCTTCAGGTTCGATGCCTGTTTGTTTAAGAGATGCTTGACGGCGAGGTCAGATGTTCCTCTCAACTTCGTGTTGAGCCGACCTTCGGGTTCGATGCCTGTTTGTTTAAGAGATGCCTGACAGCGAGGTCTAATATTCTTATCAACTTCGGGTTGAGCCGCCCTTCAGGTTCGATGCCTGTTTGTTTAATAGATGCCTGACAGTGAGGTCAGATGTTCTTCTCAACTTCGGGTTGAGCCGTTCTTCGGATTTGATGCCTGTTTGTTTAACAGATGCTTGACAGTGAAGTAAAATGTTCCTCTCAACTTCATGTTAAGCCGACCTTCGGGTTCGATGCCTGTTTGTTTAACAGATGCCTGACAGCGAGGTCAGATGTTCCTCTCAACTTCTTGTTGAGCCGGCCTTCGGGTTCGATGCCTGTTTGTTTGACTAATGCTTGATAGGGAGGTCAGATGTTCCTCTCAACTTCGAGGTGATTCGGCCTTCGGGTTCGATACCTATTTGTTTAATAGATGTTTGACGACAAGGTCAGATGTTATTCTAAACTAAGGGTTGAGACGGCCTTCGGGTTTGATGCCTGTTTGTTTAACAGATGCCTGATGGCGAGGTCAGATGTTCTTCTCAACTTCGGGTTGAGCCGGCCTTCGGGTTCGATGCTTGTTTGTTTAACAGATGCCTAACGGTGAGGTCAGATGTTCTTCTCAACTTCGAGTTGAGCCGGCCTTCGGATTTGATGCCTGTTTGTTTAACAGATGCTTGACAGTGAAGTCAAATGTTCCTCTCAATTTCATGTCGAGCCGACCTTCAGGTTTGATGCTTGTTTGTTTAAGAGATGCTTGACAGCGAGGTCAAATGTTCCTCTCAACTTCGTGTTGAGCTGGCCTTCGGGTTCGATGCCTGTTTGTTTAAGAGATGCCTTACAGCGAGGTCTAATGTTCTTATCAACTTCGGGTTGAGCCGGCCTTCAAGTTTGATGCCTGTTTGTTTAACAGATGCCTGACAGTGAGGTTAGATGTTCTTCTCCACTTCGGATTGAACCGGCCTTCATATTTGATGCCTGTTTGTTTAACGGATGCTTGACAGTGAAGTCAAATGTTCCTCTCAACTTCGTGTTGAGCCGACCTTCGGGTTCGATGCTTGTTTGTTTAACAGATGCCTGACAGCGAGGTCAGATGTTCCTCTCGACTTCGTGTTTAGCTGGCCTTCGGGCTAGATGCATGTTTGTTTATTAGATGCCTGACGGCGAGGTCAGATGTTCTTCTCAACTTCGGGTTGACCCGGCCTTAGGGTTCGATGGCTGTTTGTTTAACAGATGCCTAGTGTCGCTTTCGCGAAAATAAGGTGCCGACACAACAGAAGAGTCGCCACCTTTCGTTATTTATCCCTCGGAGCGGGAAAGGAAATGATCGGAAAAACCTAACGAAAAAGGGTAAGACAAGGTCGTCGCAACCATTGTCTGGGTTCGGGAGTCGGTTACGGAAGGGGAAGGTATTAGCACCCCTCACGTCCGTCGTACTCGACGAGATCCACGCTTGTTGTGTTTACTAGACGGGTTGGTTTATCTATCTACCTATCAAGGATGGCTTAAATAGAAAAGAAACTGACTCGGCAAAGCGTCGCGCTTTATGCCTACGTATTCTCATCAGAGAACGAGAAATCAGAGTCAACGTAGTTCGACCTACGACGGGTTATGGGGAAGGTAGCTCGCCAATACATCAGTATTGTGCCTACGTACTCTCAACAGGTATGAGAGATCAGAGCTTACGTAGTTCGGGACACTACGGATTATTTCCTGTCTTTTACGGAATAAGTGTTTGTGTTTGCAATTTCAATCGCACTAAAGACTATGACCTGAGAGTGAATGCGTCGCATGTCACCCAAAGGGTACCATACTAAACATCCAGACTATGGAAAAGAAACTCTCCCACAATCCTTTCTCAGATAGCTTAAGGCTCGTGACGTACGAAAGAAATCATTCATGATTACTGTATCTTAATTTGTTTTGAGATGAGAAGAGAACAGGCCCAACTAGGAGGGAGACTATCAAGTCCTACTGTTATCATGCCAAGGATTCATCCTATGGTTGAAGTTTGAAACAGGGAACTCCTAGAAGTTATCATGCATAGGTTTCAACCTAAAGTTCTATCATCAATTCCTTATCAAAGGAAATGAGAGTCCTAAGGGATCATGTCAATGATACACCGAAACAGATAAAGCATCAGCTCAAACTGTAAAATGCATGCAATGCAAGTGAGGGAGGAAATGTGTGTGGGGCTTCAGCCTCCACAAGCTCATCTCAACCTCAAGTAAGAATGAATAACAGTAAGCATACTGAAATATAAAACATGCTACCAAGCAATACAGTAAACTGCAATCATACAGAAGAAATAAAGTCATGCTATCAAGCAAAACAAACCACATGGGCAAGGGAGCAGGGCTCTACCGAATACCCGCAAGCAAAGCCACACAGTAACAGTACAAGCAGAGGGAGCAACTCAACCTCTAGCGCAATCATGCTCCTAGATTCTACCTAGTCTAGATATGGACTTATTCTAATGCATCAAGCAAATCAAACAAAACACATCAATACAGCAAAGAAAAAGATAAGAAAGCAGATCAACTCCTCTCTCAACTCCAAGCTTCAGCTCCTTAATCAGCTCCACCTTCAGGCTTCACTATTAACCACAAGTATCAACTTGATTTCCTTCAGGATCTTCAAGCTTCAAAGTAAGTATCAACTTCATTTGTTCTTCAAGCTTCAGCTCTTCAGAATCAATCTCAATTGAATCCTCTTCCTAAGTATCAACTTAGTCTTCAAGCTCTCAAGCTCTTCTTGCTTTACCAGTCTCAACTTGATCTTCTCCTCCTGCAAGCTTCAGCTTCTCAGAATAGTCTTCAATCATCTGGAAATGTCAACTCCATCCTTCAACCTTTAAGCCTCAGCTCTTCATTCAGTCTTTACTGGATCTTCATTGGGTCTTCAAGTATCAACTTGCTCTTGTTGCTCTTCAAGCTTCAGCTGGAATGACAATGCTCAAGGAATCATCCTCTTCCACACTCTTCAATGAAGTCTTCATTTTCACACTCAAGCTCAACCTCTCAAGATACTCAAACCAGAGGAAATCACTTAACTGGATAAGTTGCGGTGTTAAACTGCTTATTGACCACCAAAGGTGACCTATAAGGGTTCAACATCAAAGGAAGGGTTCCCTCAAAAGTTCTACTTCCTAGGTACCATCACTTATCCCTCCAAACGAGAGAGGTGAATACCATGGAAGGACTTTGAATCGTAGGGAGGAATGGAGGTGAAAGATATCATCCATGTTTAAGAAAGAACTTAATTAGGTCTAAGCTCTTCCTAATCCCTAACCCTAAAACAACAACAAAACAAACAAGATTCTCAAGCTCTCAAGCTCCTCCATCAATCCTCAAGTCTTCTACTATGCTCCTCAATGCTCCTCAAAGCAAGACCAAGCTCTCCAAGCCCACAAAGCAAAGCAAACAAAAATACAAGCCCACAAGGGCAACACAAACAATCATCAACTACAAAAATCACTTAAAAATAGTATACTATTATATTAAAACCTAATATAATTTCTAGGGGATCCCAATGTCTAACTTGACCTAGAAACCCAAAATTCTAGTGTTATTGTGGACCTATGTTAAGGATTGACCTAATTCTATACAACCTAAAGTCATCTAATCAAAACCAATAAAAAATTCATCACAAAATTATGGAATGAATCCAGAGGGGAGCTAAAGTCCTAATCTAGCTATACTAAAAAGAATGGCATAAAAATATGAATGGAACTAGCTAAACAAAATTCTACAACTCTATGCATCAACATAAAAGAATTAAAAAGCTATTAAAAGAGAAAATACACAAAAAATATTAAAAATGCATGAAATGCAAATATTTTGATTTTATAATTTTCTAGACATGAACATGAAATGGGAGCAAAAATTCTCATGCAAAAATCATTAATTTCCTTTTTATTATGATTTTGTAAAGATCAAAAGAAAATAAAAGAAAATGAAAACAAAATATGAAATAGTGTGGTGCAGATAGTAATGATATGTAGTTCAAATATGCAATGGGCTCAGAATGGGGGTTCAGAAAGCAATGCGTGCCAGGCCCAATTAACCAGAAAATCATTTCAGAAATTATAAAGAAAAAAGAAAAGGATACAGTGTGGAAAGTAATGAAACATAGTTCAAAACAACCATGGGCCACGAATGGGGGTATAAATATCAATCCAGCCCAAATCCCCTTTTAATGAAAAGACGCGTTTCATGGTCTTCAGAATTTCCCTCTCCAGATGAAATTGAATCTCAGCCGTGAGATCTTGGTCTTAGTCAAGGGTCAGCTTATGATCTAACGGCCATCTCCTCATCTTCTTCCTCCAGCTAGGGTTCTAACTGACGCATCCATGGAAGCAGAGCTTCAAGCTCCATCTTCACCAAACTCGTACCACCTCAAATCTCCATGGAAAATTGAAATTCAAAACCCTAACCTGTCCAGAATTCCATGCTGAATCTAACCATGGCCTTGAAATCAATTGAAACATCCTAAATCTCCAAACCCGATCCAAGATCAAAGATATGCTCAAACATCAACCTCAACAATTCTTGCAATTAAATACCTCAGATTGATCACCAAATCACACTGATTGATTCTTGACGTCTAATTCATGCTATAGCTCACTATATCTCATGTTCTTGGTCCAAACAAAAATGGTGACACCAACTGAAACTTCACCAATTGCTCCCAAACTGTTCAGAATCCATCTCCTATTGGTCTCTAACCGTTCTAACCTAACAATTCTTGCTAATCATGCCTAAATCATGGTGTGGGAGAAAAGTTACTAACCTGTTGAATCTTGAATGATGATCTTGCTACTGTTTGCAAAAGTTTTGATGGAGAATGCTTGAATCTCAGAATTTGATGGTGACTTGCAACCTTGAAAATCCAAATGCCAACTCTTCAATTCTTCAAGAACTTGCCCTCAAATTGGTCTGCACAGCTTCAATATGATCAAAGGAATGTGTTTGATTGAAAGAATGAATGGAATTGAATCAGAATGTGGATTTTGCTTTCAACTTGCAAAGGAAGCAAGTGAAATGGCTATCTCTCTCTTCTCTCAATTCTCCCACCAACCTTGCATCTGAGCAAGTTCTATACATTATATAGAGTGGTTTAGAATCATCTAGAACCATCTGGAACCATCCCATGAGAAATTGGGATTCTCATGTCATGAGTTTATGAATTCACCTCTTCTCACATATTATCTCATGACATAGCTCTTGCAGCAACTTTCCTTGGCTTGAAATTATCCCTAAATGAGATATAGGATGTGTTAAAACCCTTAGCAAGCTTGTACATTGAGTTTCCTTATGTTTTGCATTTGTGCCTTAAGATGCAAGCAACCAATTTCCAAAGCAGCCCCATGATCTAGGCCTCAATTCAAAAATGTGGTTGAACCATTGTTTTTAGAATGTCTTTTAGAGTCAAAATGACCTATTATATGACATGGTTTGGATGTGTAACTTGGAATTTCCAATTTCCAATTTCAACTTATTTAACTTATGCCTCCATTTTAGGTCATTTTTATCACTTTTTGCTACAAGCCTTTTTAACATCTCATGACCTCCATACTAGCCTTAAAACATCATTCTAAGCAAGTTTGATGTTGAAGATTTTTCCATTTGAAGCTTGGAAATAGGAGATATGGCCTTATGCTTGAAATGACCTATAATCTCCAAATGACCAAAATGCCCTTGACTTGTCAAAGCCATAACTTGATTTCTAAAAATCCTATAAAGGACTTCTAGTACTCTCTAGAAATCTAAGAAGATTAGGAACAATATTCATGTTGACCAAAAGTTCATAGGAATCATCCTTCTTGGGCAAAATTTGGATGCAAGTTGGGTGACTTTCAAGGACCCAGATTCACATACCTCAGATGACCTGCAACTTGTCAAAGTCATAACTTGAGCTCTACAAATCCTATCAAGGACTTCTAGTACTCAAATTAAAGCTAAGAGAAAGCTCTACAACATTAATGTTGTGGGCAATATGAGATGACAATCACATCTTGAGCTAAACTGCCTTGAAGATAGGGATCAAACTAGGGGATTTTACACTGTCAAGCCTCAGAAACCCTAGCTTAAAACTTCTCAAACTCTTCAATCATGATGAGTTGGTCTAGGAATAATCCTTATAGCATCTCAATGCATCAATCCATGATCACATGGCTCTTGGATTAGGTCTCAACCCTCTCCAAATCATCATTTGACCTAGGGTTGACCCAGTCAAACCCTAATTACACCACTCATGGCTGAGTCTTCTTATTCTTGTACAATGACCTCTCTAGGCCTCATGATGGCTTTCAAGACATCTCATAAGCTCTCTCAAAGCTTCAAGTCCATCCTCATAGCCTCAGAATCATCTGAGGGGCTCCCACAACTCTCAAGTTATGAGGCATACACCCTTGGTTTCAACCAATTTTTCTGAGGATCTCTTGAGTTCTCTGACAAAGGTATCAACCTTTGAACACTTGAACAACCTTCTTGGCTAGCTTCTAAGTCTTGTATAACTCTTGCTGGGTAATCATACCTCTTGATATACTGCACACATATCAATGAGATGCAGATGATAATGCCAGTGAACACAAGCTAGGTAAATAAATGTTGGTCAAATTTTGGGGTGCAACAGCTGCCCCTATTCAAACGGCTTGAACCTGACTGGGTGAGGAGCGAACGACTCTCAGCCAATCAAGGTGAGAGACGGTTGAATACCGATAAACCCGAAAATTTGCCAACTTCACAAGTACATGGTACTCTGGCGGGAACAAATCTTCGGAAACAGGAATAATAGCTGCACGACAACTAGCTGAAGAATTTGTCACACGGTAACCGGTAGTACATGGTCGATCATGCCATCAGGAATCACGATTCCTCGGGACTCATCAGGTCAACCATCAGGTTGATCATGCCATCAGGCATTCAAAGAAAACTGTCGGGCATCAGCCGGACTTCATCAGCAAGTCGAGAATAGAATTCTTGGTCAATCATGAGCCAATTGGGAATATCTAAACCTCTGCCATCAGGCACTCCGCATCAGCTGAGAGAACTGCTTCATTAACACGGTCAGACTTCAATCATGAAGTCTTCAAGGGAAGTTTCAACTTCGCCGGTCAGAAACCTGTTGGGGATGTCGCATCTCCGCTGGGGAATTCTGGGGAACTATCAAGTAACTCCGCTTCGGGGATCCAGAAATCATTCTGGATGAATCAACTCTGCTGAGGACTTCAAGAATCATCTTGGACAAATAACTCCGCCGGGGACTTCAAGGATCATCTTGAACCGATAACCATGCTGGAGCTTTCAGGAATTATCCTGAGAAAACACTCTGTCGGGGACTCTAAGTATCAACTTGAGCAACCACTCTGGCGACTGTACGGGGGTCTTAAGAATCACCTTAAGCGAACGACCCTGCTGGGGAATTCAAGAATCATCTTGAACCGAAGACTTCACTGGGGACTTCAAGAATCATCTTGAGCAAGCGACTTCGTTGGGGAGCTTTCAGGAATCATCCTGAGCAATCAATTCTGCGGCGGAACATCTGCAAAACAAGAACGGTAACAACCTAGATCATGTTTATTATGCGTATGCTTCGACAATGGCGCAATGCTCCACACGGTGGAAATGCTATGCGTTTATGATAAATGCTATGCAGTCATGCAAAATGATGCGATCCTGTCAGCAAAATAAATGCTGAAGGGAGAATCCTCCTGTCAAGGAGAAAGAACTACTCAGATAGAGGAATCATCCTGCTGAGGAGAGCAAGGTCACGCCAATCTCAATTGGACTCTGCAGGGGACTCAACTTCAGTTGACTGCTGCGGGGGAAACAACTTCAGTTGACTGCTGCAGGGGAACGAAGCTCTATGAGAACCTGTACCTGCTGAGGGAAAGCGATGTCAATCGCGGGAATAAACTGCACGACCTTCATGGCTACTTCTTTGGAGATAACGACTCCGGTGGGGAAACACAGCATCATCTATCCAACACGCTACTGGAGAAAACCAATCATGGCTTGAGCAGCTTCCAAGGATTCGGCTCTCTTGGGTATCTGCAAACTCGGCTAAGGAAGGAGAAATCATTCTTCTTGCCGAGGAGAGTACGACTCTGCGGGGGAATCTCAATTCCGCTGGGGAAGAAGGAATCATCCGACTTCGGGGGAGAGTACGACTCTGGTGGGGAATTTCAATTCCGCTGGAGACTTCAGTCTGGACTATCAATTGCTGCACACTTCAGTATGACTCAGCTGAGGAGATGACATTCCTTCAGGATGCGTCTGATTGGGGGGAGAATCTTCCCTACCTGGGGAGACATATCAATGCTCACGATCTCGCGTTCAGACTCTGCGGGGAGAGGCTACTGAACTTTTCTAGAGAAGGAGGAATCATCTTGCTTCGGGATGCGCACGGTGCACTGCCTGGAATATGCTACACCTGTAACAACACAAACAAACAGACAAGATACCCTTCTCAAAGGGACCTATCAAGGTTATCATCTTGTGACAATGTTTAAGCAATTCATTGTTTCAACAATCAGTGGCCTAGGCCAGTAAGTTTATGTATTCGCATTTTATCAAAAACATCGGCATTCTTTTTCGCAAACAAAACAGATAAATGCTAAACAGGCAAACAGAATTGCTGAATAGTATGCATTTTATTGATAACGAACCCCTGAATGGGTAAAAATGTTTTACAACAGACGCAAGCTCCTGGAATGACGAAGCCGCGAAAAAATAAAACATAAATATACATCAGTATATACAAATGTCGGCAACGAGGCGTAGACGAACACCATGAGTTGATCCCTCTATGACCCACTCGGCTTCGATACTTCTCCGACGCTTCAGCTTCGGAAGAGATTGATTCAGATAAGCGGCCCTCAGGTCTTCCAAACCACTAAACAAGGAAAGTCCACACGCGGAACGCAGTCATTTGCTTTTTCAAATCCCTAACTTTTGCGTGAACCGCCCTTTGTGGGTTTTCAGTTCACCGGGATACCCTTTCTTGCCAAAGTCGCCCATCCGGGTTTTCGACTTTGCGGGTGTACATTTTTTCGATTTATATCCCTAATTTTTGCCCGAACCTTTTTCATTTTTTACGGTTCGCCGGGATGCCCCATTTTTGCCTGGACTCTCTTTTTACTGTCCAGCGGGTCGCTTTCAAGCAAAGTATTTTTTAACTGCGTCCGCGTTCACCTGGGATGCAAAATCTTCACCATCCATCGTGGATAACAACAAAGCTCCTCCCGAGAAGACCTTGCTGACGACATACAGACCTTCGTAATTCGGAGTCCACTTGCCCCAGTGATCGGAGTGTGGAGGAAGAATCTTCTTCAGGATGAGATCACCCGTCTGAAAGCTTCTAGGATGCACCTTCTTGTCATAAGCTTTCTTCATTCGACTTTGGTATAAACGACCATGCGCAATCGATGCTAACCTCTTCTCGTCCATTCTTCCTCGTCGAGTTCCACATCAACCAAAACTCGCAAAGAAGGGATCTCCACTTCTAACGGTAGGACTGCTTCCATACCGTACACCAAGGAGAAAGGAGTTGCCCCGGTTGACGTACGTACCGTCGTACGGTAACCGTGTAGTGCAAATGGCAGCATCTCGTGCCAATCTTTGTAGGTCACAACCATCTTCTGAACAATCTTCTTTATGTTCTTATTGGCCGCTTCAACGGCGCCATTCATCTTCGGCCGATAAGGAGATGAGTTGTGGTGCTCAATCTTGAAACTCTGGCACAGCTCCTTCATCATCTTGTTATTCAGATTCGAACCATTATCAGTAATGATCCGCTCGGGAACTCCGTAACGACAGATGATGTCCCTCTTTATGAATTTAGCCACCACCTTCTTGGTCACATTAGCGTATGAGGCTGCCTCCACCCACTTGGTGAAGTAGTCGATAGCTACTAGAATGAAGCGATGACCGTTAGATGCGGCGGGCTCGATCATTCCTATCATGTCGATGCCCCACATGGAGAACGGCCACGGGGAGGACATGACATTCAATGGGCACGGCGGCACATGAACTTTATCAGCATAAATCTGGCATTTATGACATCTCTTCGCGAATTTAAAGCAATCCGATTCCATCGTCAGCCAGTAGTATCCTGCTCTCAGGATCTTTCACGTCATAGCATGCCCGCCGGCGTGCGTACCAAATGTGCCTTCATGGACTTCTTCCATGAGCATACTCGCTTCTTTCTCATCTACACATCTGAGTAGCACAAGGTCATGGTTTCTTTTATACAAAACTCCATCAGGATTGAGATAAAAATTTCCAGACAGCCTCCTCAGAGTCTTCTTATCCTGGGTTGACGCACCCGCAGGATACTCCTTAGTCATAAGGAAAGTCTGGATGTCATGGAACCATGGCTTGCCGTCAGCGGCTTCCTCGATTGCAAAGACGAATACAGGTCTATCAAGACAGGAAAGGACAATTCTTGGAGCCTTATTCCAAAAATTGACTTTATACATTGAAGCCAACGTGGCTAAGGCATCAACCATCTGGTTTTCTGCTCTGGGCACATGATGGAGTTCCACTCGATCGAAGAACGGAAGTAGCCTTCTGGCATAATTCATGTACGGCACCAAATTCGATTGACGAGTTTCCCACTCCCTTTTAATTTGGTTGATCACAAGCGCCGAGTCACCATATACGTCTAGATTCTCGATTCTCAAATCAATTGCCTCTTCTAGACGCATAATGCATGCTTCGTACTCCGCCTCATTATTGGTGACTGGAAACGTCAGTCTCGCAGTGAATGGGATGTGGGATCCGTGGGGAGTCGTGATGATCACCCCAATGCCACTTCCGTAAGAGTTAACCGCCCCGTCAAATATCAATTTCCACTGGGACTTCCTATCTGGCCCCTCATCAGGCAACGGCTCATCGCAATCCTTCGCTTTGAGAAACATGATATCCTCATCAAGGAATTCAAATTTCATCGGCTGGTAATCCTCGATCGGCTGTTCGGCAAGGTAATCAGACAATACGCTTCCCTTGATGGCCTTTTGGGACACGTACTGAATATCGTATTCCGTTAACGCCATTTGCCATCTGGAAATCCTACCCGAAAGAGCCTGCTTCTCGAAGACGTACTTGATCGGATCCATCTTCGAAATTAGCATGGTGGTGTGGTTGAGCATGTACTGTCGTAAACGTTTGGCAGCCCAAGCTAGTGCACAACACGTTTTCTCCAGCATCGAGTAGCGAGATTCACAGTCAGTGAACTTTTTACTCAAGTAGTAAATGGCATGCTCCTTTCTGCCCGTCTCGTCGTGCTGACCGAGAACACACCCCATACTATTCTCAAGAACTGTCAAGTACATGATTAATGGCCGTCCAGCCACTGGGGGTATCAAGATTGGAGGTTCCTGAAGATACTGCTTTATCTTGTCGAATGCCTTTTGGAAATCCTCATTCCAAGTAATCGCCTGATCTTTCTTTAAAAGCTTGAACATCGGTTCACACGTGGCCGTGAGCTGAGAGATAAACCTTGCAATGTAGTTTATTCTGCCCAAGAAACCACGAACTTCTTTTTCTGTTTTTGGCACTGGCATTTCTTGTATGGCTTTTATTTTCGCAGGATCAACCTCGATGCCTCTTTCGCTCACGATAAACCCCAGTAATATTCCAGACCGTACTTCGAAAGTACACTTGTTAGGATTCAGCCTCAACCTGAACTTCCTAAGCCTCTCAAAAAGCTTCAGCAAATTGACCAGATGTCCCTCCTCAACACGTCGATATGAGGCAACAGGAAATCATCTTTAGGGCTCGCCCTGTTCAAATCCCGATAATCGACGCACATTCGTACCTTACCGTCCTTCTTCGGTACAAGCACTATGTTGGCGACCCACGGAGGGTAAATGGTGACCGCTAAGAAGCCAGCATCAAGCTGTTTCTGCACTTCTTCCTTGATCTTAACGGCCATATCTGGTCGCGTCCTCCTAAGCTTCTGCTTAACGGGAGGGCAGTCTTGTCGCAGCGGCAAGTGGTGGACCACGATGTCCGTGTCAAGTCCGGGCATATCTTCGTATGACCAAGCAAAGACGTCACTATACTCTCTTAGCATCTCGACCAATCTCTGCTTGACATCACTCTGCAACGCAGCCCCTATCCTGACGTTTCTGACGAGCTCTTCAGAACCCAGATTCACGATCTCGATCTCCTCCTCATTAGGCAAAATAACTTTTTCCTCTTGTTTCAACAAGCGGGCCAACTCTTCAGGAAGGTCTTCGTCTTCATCAATCTCTTCTTCGGCTTGATAGATCGGGCAAGCGAAGTCGAAGTGAGCCGTAGAAGGTCCAGAGTCGATGTCATCTGTCATGTGGATCCTGCGATAACAAGGGTTAAGTTTAAAACAAGGATGCACAGGTTAGCACAAACCCCATTGCCATTTTACTGTTTTTTGAAACAAATATAAAACAGGAATAACAGAGATCATAATATTTGAATACGAAGAAAACGCCTTTGATTTATTAACAAAATGCATGTACATAATCCAACAAGGCCCTGACAATAAAACCACTATGCCCCGGGTAGGACATGGGGTTGTACAATGATTGGAAAAAGTAAATCATTACTCTTCGCTTGTCATCGAGATGATATCCTTGACGGACCAATTGTTGAGGCCCTCGCCTGGCTTGCTTGGCTCGATCCAAGAGTCGAGGTCACAGTCGCTATCCCCGCTGTCTTCAGACACCGCGTTGATGCTTTCAAAAATTACTCCGCCACTGGTAAACTGGATCGACCCTTTACCTCGAGACGTGCGGCTAGAAGAAGAAGAAGCTTCAGCTCTAGGAGAATATCCCAACCCAAACATATCCTGCTTGTTGGGTATCTCCAAAATTCGCCCCCAGCCTGGGGTAGATCCGGCTTGGACAACGGCCCGAGCTTCCTTGAACAAGGAGAGAGTCATCTCTGGCTTTTCTGTGACTACAGGAGCTACGTCCTTCACCTTGACAGCTTCGAACGCTTGGCATAGAGTCTCATGGATTTCGCCATCCATCTCCACATACTTGAAGGACGACAAACACTATGCCAAAACAGACCTTTAGCAGCGCTTTTTTTTACCTTTAGCATCGCTTTAAAGCGCTGCCTAAAGTGGCGCTGCTAAAGGTAAATACAGCGCTTTTTTTGTGGAAAAAGCGCTGCTAAAGACATCACCTTTAGCAGCGCTTTTTTACCCCTTTAGCAGCGCTTTTTAAAGCGCTGCCTAATCTCCCCCCCCCCCTCCCCCCCTTTAGCAGCGCTTTATTAAAGCGCTGTCTTAGACCCCCCTATAGCAGCGCTTTATGAAAGCGCTGTCTTAGACCCCTCTTTCCCCACCTATAGCAGCGCTTTTTTAGCAGTTTCTCTGTCCCCTTTAGCAGCGCTTATACATAAAAGTGCTGTCTAATGTGCACGTTTTGAAATTTTTTTTTCCTGATTAATGACATTTTTTATATATTTTTCAATAAACCTGCTTATATTACAATACCTGCTTATACAATTTAGCCCTTTATTTCAACACTTTGGCTTTATATACACAATTCAACACTTTGGCATTATGTGCACAATTCAACACTTTGGCATTATATGCACAATTCAACATCACAAATTATATACAATTCCACTTTAATATATATAATTCAAAAGCTTCACAATTCAACATCACAAATTATATACAATTCTCAACTCGAAATTCAACATCACAAATTATACAATTCTACTTTAATTTCTTCCAATCTTCATTGCTGGCCATAATATACCTGTAATTCAGGAAAACTAAAGTATCAAATGAATGACATTCAAATATGTAAATAAGAAATATATATATATATATACACATAAGAAACGTATAAATAAGAAATAATATGTTATTTTATTGAATGAGACAATATGTAATTTTACAAGTACCTTTAACATCTTTTTCTTTTTTTAGTTCGAAGGTGCTTTACTTGTCTCTTAACAACACGGACGGATGGATTGATCCAAATTCCCTCGCTATGATCATTTCTAATATATGATTCGTCTGCTATAATATTCTCATCTGGATCATCCCTAACATAAGATTCATTCTCAACATCAACCTCCCCCTTTTCTCCAATGTTATCGTTGATTACTTTGTTGGAAAAAAGAACTATAGACCATTTCGTACTTTTCGGATCAGTGACATAGAACACTTGTTTAGCTTGCGTGGCTAGAATAAAAGGCTCATCTTTGTACCCCACCTTATTAAGATCCACTTGCAAAAAACCTGAATTATGCATATGTATGCCACTATTACTTTCAGCCCACTTGCATCCAAAGATAGGAATCTGAAACTTCTCATAATCAAACACCCAAATGCGCTCGATTACCCCAAAATACGAGGAAATGTGCATTGATTCGGCAAGCACAGTGACACCACTATTTTGCATTGTACTTTTATCATCTTGCTCCTTGGTATAAAATGTGTATCCATTAATTGCGTATGCGCTATAAGAAAACACATGCAAAGTTGGACCATATGCTAAACATCTCAACCTTTCTGTTATTGAAGCGGGATCAGAATAAAACTTTGAATAAATATGCTCTTTGAACCATGTTATAAAACTTCGATTGTGCTCACGTACTATCCAATTTTCATTTCTATTCAGATTTAAACCTCGGAGAACGTCCTTGTGCAATTTAACGTACTGCTCAACCTCAATGTCATTGTGCAGAACATATAAATGCACTTGCTCCCGTTCATCCCTTGAAACTGTCACAACTTTATTTCCAATTAACTGTTTACCTACTACTTTTTCAACAACATCAGATTTTGGGAGGCCAATGGATTGAACGTTGGACAAATATTCAGTACAAAACTCAATAGCTTCTTCAACAATGTATCGTTCAACAATACATCCCTCTGGTCGACTTCGGTTTTTCACATACCCTTTCAATATTTTCATATAACGTTCAACTGGATACATCCATCTCATATATGCAGGTCCACACAGTTGTGTCTCTTTCACAAGATGCACAACTAGATGTACCATTATGTCAAAGAATGACGGAGGAAAATACATTTCAAGCTCACACAAAGTAATAATTATATCTTTTTGCAATGTTGGTAAGATCGCAGGATCGATCACCTTACTACAAATAGATCTGAAAAAGAAACACAATTTTGTTATTGCGCCTCTCACTTTTTCTGGCAAAATAGAACGTATACCTATTGGTAGAAAGTGTTCCATAAGAACATGGCAATCATGTGTCTTTAAACTCTTTAACTTTAGGTCTTTCATAGAAACAAGTCTTCTAATATCTGAAGAGTATCCTTCTGGAACTTTAACTTCACTCAGAAACTTACACATTATCTTTTTCTCCTTTCTAGACAAAGTATATGCAGCAGGTGGTAGATAAGTGCGATTTCCTTTCTTCTGGGGTCCTAATTCATTTCTTATTCCCATTGCTACCAAGTCTTTTCTTTCTTTAAGGCCATCCTTAGACTTTCCTTGTATATTGAGTAACGTACCAATAACACTTTCAAATACATTTTTTTCAATATGCATAACATCAAGAAAATGTCGTACATACAACGACTTCCAATACGGCAACTCAAACAAAATTGACCTCTTCTTCCACCCACGCGTGGTAAGCGTATGAGCAAAAGGCTTGCCAAACTGAGTACTCACATCTTTCACCTTTGCAAAAATTTGATCGCCGATCAATGTAGGTGGTGCTCTACGTGGTTCTGAATTTCCATTGAATTCTTGTCTCCACCCACGGTACTGATGATTAGAACTTAAGAATCTACGATGACCAAGAAAGACATTCTTCTGACCAAATTCCAACCGCGTCCAATCTGTGTTTTCTTCACAGATAGGACACGCACATTGACCTTTAATGCTATACCCCGATAGATTTCCGTATGCTGGGAAATCATTAATTGTGCCAAACAACATGGCCCTCAAATTAAAACTTTCTTTCCTATATCCATCATAAACCTCCACACCGTTCTCCCACAAACTTTTTAAGTCTTCGATTAAAGGTGTCAGGTATACGTCTATGTCGTTTCCCGGTTGTTTAGGGCCAGAAATTAACATAGATAATATCATGTACTTACGCTTCATACATAGCCATGGAGGTAGGTTATAAATCATAAGAATTACAGGCCAGGTGGAATGGGAGATACTTTGCAGACCGTGCGGATTCATTCCATCAGTCGATAATGCCAAGCGAAGGTTTCTAGCTTCTTCTCCAAAATCAGGATAATCATTATCAATTTTCATCCACTGTGGTGAATCTGCCGGATGTCGATACTTCCCATCTATAATTCTATCATCTGCATGCCAAGTAAGGTGTTTCGCATCTGTTTCACTATGAAACATGCGTCTGAATCTCGGAATTATAGGAAAATACCATAAGACTTTTGTTGGTGACAACTTTTTCTTATACCGAGATACACCGCATTTAGGACACTCGTTTAATGATGCATACTCATTTCGAAACAAAATGCAATCATTTGGACAAGCATGTATCTTATCATAGCTCATACCAATAGAGCATAACATTTTTTTAGCTTCATAGGTTCGATTGGGAAGAACATTATCCTCCGGAAGCATCTCTTGAATTAGGGCTAACAACTCTGTGAAACTTTTATCCGACCATCCATTACCCGCCTTTAAGTTATACAACTTTAATACCGCAGACAATCTTGTGAAAGTAGTGCAACCTTTATACAACGACTTCTCTGCATCGCTTACCAACCTCTCAAACATCTTTGGACAATCTTGAAGATCTTCTTCAAGTGCTTCTGCAATATCTTCGACTCGATCACAATCGTATGTATCCCTACCATTGTCCTTTGAAGTAGAGGTCGTATTGTTCTGGGGTTCAACATTCTCGTTACTTATCTCACCGTGTAATGTCCAACATGTGTAACTTCGATCAATTCCATGTCTCATTAAATGAGATTCCAACTGAAACGCGTCAATTCGACGCCCATAACAGCAACCTAAGCAAGCACATGTGATCCTACTGGGGTCTTTGGCGTGTTCAACAGCAAACTTAACGAAGTTCGATACCCCATTCTCGTACTCTTTTGACAATCGATTAACAGACATCCAATTTTTATCCATAATAATTGAGTAGTCTAAGCAAAAACAGATAATACCTGTAAAGAAATCACTAACTTCTAAGAAAGCTATACAGTAGGATGCTTGGAAATGATCACAACCTTGCTCTTCACAGGTAACCCCTATAACAGACAAAATATAAATTTTATTAAAATCATATTAATAATTTACAAAACAAAAATACTAGATAATCCACCAAAATATATCATATTAAAAATACTAGATAATCCATCAACATATAAAACCATCAACATATAAAACCATATCAACATATATATATATATATATATATATATATATATATATATATATATATATATATATATATATATATATATATATATATATATATATATATATATATATATATATATATATATATATATATATATATATATATATATATATATATATATATATATATATATATATATATATATATATATATATATATATATATATATATATATATATATATATATATATATATATATATATATATATATATATATATAACATGAAGCACATTCCTTCTCTCTAATAGATGCCTGACGGCGAGGTCAGATATTCCTATGAACTTCGTTTGAGCCGGCCTTCGAGTTCGATGCCTGTTTGTTTAAAGGATGCCTAACAGCGAGGTCAGATGTTCTTCTCAACTTCGGGTTGAGCTGCCCTTCGGGTTCGATGCCTGTTTGTTTAATAGATGCCTGACGGCGAGGTCAAATGTTCCTCTCACCTTCGTGATGAGCCGCCCTTCAGGTTCGATGCCTGTTTGTTTAATAGATGCTTGACATCGAGGTCAAATGTTCCTCTCAACTTCGTGTTATGCCGGCCTTCGAGTTCGATGCTTGTTTTTTTAACAGATGCAAGACGGCGAGGTCAGATGTACTTCTCAACTTCGTGTTGAGCCGGCAATCAGGTTCGGTGCCAGTTTGTTTAACAGATGCCTAACAGCGAGGGTAAATGTTCCACTAAACATCGTGTTGAGCCGGCCATCGGGTTCAATGCCTGTTTGTTTAACAGATACCTGAAGGGGAGTTTAGATGTTCTTTTCAACTTTGGGTTGAGCCGACCTTCGAGTTCGATGCCTGTTTGTTTAACAGATGCGCGACGACAAGGTCAAATGTTCTTCTCAACTTTTGGTTGAGCCGACCTTCGAGTTCGATGTCTGTTTGTATAACATATGATTGACGGCACGGTCAGATGTTCCACTTAACTTTGTGTTGAGCCGGCCTTTGGGTTCGATGCCTGTTTGTTTAACAGATGCCTGACGGTGAGGTCAGATGTTGCTCTCAAGTTCGTGTTGAGCGGGACTTCGTGTTCGATGTCTATTTGTTTAACAGATGCCTGCCGGCGAGGTCAGATATTCGAATGAAATTCGTGTTGAGCCAGCCTTCGGGTTCGTTGCCTGTTTGTTTAATAGATGCCTGACAGCGAGGTCAGATGTTCTTCTCAACTTCGAGTTGAACCGCCCGTGGGGTTCGATACCTGTTTGTTTAACATATGCCTGACGTCGAGGTCAAATGTTCCTCTCAATTTCGTGTTGAGCCGACCTTTAGGTCCGATGCCTGTTTGTTTAACAGAAGCCTGACGGCGAGGTCAGATATTCCTATGAACTTCGTCTTGAGCCAGCCTTCGGGTTCGGTACCTGTTTGTTTAACAGATGCTTGACGGCTAGGTCACATGGTCCTCTAAATGTTGTGTTGAGCCAGCCTTCGGGTTCGATGCCTGTTTGTTTAACAGATGCCTGATGGCGAGGTCATATATTCTTCTCAACTTTTGGTTGAGCCGGCCTTCGGGTTCGATGCCTGTTTGTTTTACAGATGCCTGACGGCGAGGTCAGATGTTACTCTCAAGTTCGTGTTGAGTGGGACTTAATGTTCGATGCCTGTATGTTTAACAGATGCTTGACAGCAAGGTCGGATGTTCTTCTCAAGTTCAGGTTGATCCGGCCTTCGGGTTCGATGCTTGTTTGTTTAACAGATGCGCGATAGCGAGATTAGATGTTCTTCTCAAATTTTTGTTGAGTCGGCCTTCGAGTTCGATGCCTGTTTGTTTAACATATGATTAACGGCGAGGTCAGATGTTCCACTCAACTTCGTGTTGAGCCGACCTTCAGGTTTGATGCCTGTTTCTTTGACAGATGTCGGACATCAAGGTCAGATGTTGCTGTCATGTTCGTGTTGAGCGGGACTTCGTGTTCGATGTCTATTTGTTTAACAGATGCCTAACGGCGAGGATAGATATTCCTATGAACTTCGTGTTGAGTGGGAATTCGTGTTCGATGCCTGTTTGTTTAACAGATGCCTGACAGCGAGGTCAGATGTTCTTCTCAACTTCGGGTTGATCCGGCCTTCGTGTTCAATGCCTGTTTGTTTAACATATGCTTGACGGCGAGGTCAGATGTTCCTCTCTACTTCGTGTTGAGCCGGCCTTCGGGTTCGATGCCTGTTTATTTTACAGATGCCTGACGGCGAGGTCAGATGTTGCTCTCAAGTTCTTGTTGAGTGGGACTTCGTGTTCGATAGCTGTTTGTTTAACAGATGTCTGACAGCGAGGTCAGATGTTCTTCTCAACTTCGGGTTGATCCGGCCTTCGGGTTCGATACCTGTTTGTTTAACAAATGTTCTTCTCAGCTTTTGTTTGAGTCGGCCTTCGAGTTCAATGCCTGTTTATTTAACATATGATTGACGATGAGGTCAGATGTTCCACTCAACTTTGTGTTGAATCGGCCTTCGGGTTCGATGCCTGTTTGTTTAACATATGCCCGACGGCGAGGTCAGATTTTGCTCTCAAGTTCGTGTTGAGCGTGACTTCTTGTTCGATGTCTATTTGTTTAATAGATGCCTGACGGCGAGGTCAGATATTCCTATGAACTTCGTTTGAGCCGGCCTTCGAGTTCGATGCCTGTTTGTTTAAAGGATGCCTAACAGCGAGGTCAGATGTTCTTCTCAACTTCGGGTTGAGCTGCCCTTCGGGTTCGATGCCTGTTTGTTTAATAGATGCCTGACGGCGAGGTCAAATGTTCCTCTCACCTTCGTGATGAGCCGCCCTTCAGGTTCGATGCCTGTTTGTTTAATAGATGCTTGACATCGAGGTCAAATGTTCCTCTCAACTTCGTGTTATGCCGGCCTTCGAGTTCGATGCTTGTTTTTTTAACAGATGCAAGACGGCGAGGTCAGATGTACTTCTCAACTTCGTGTTGAGCCGGCAATCAGGTTCGGTACCAGTTTGTTTAACAGATGCCTAACAGCGAGGGTAAATGTTCCACTAAACATCGTGTTGAGCCGGCCATCGGGTTCAATGCCTGTTTGTTTAACAGATACCTGAAGGGGAGTTTAGATGTTCTTTTCAACTTTGGGTTGAGCCGACCTTCGAGTTCGATGCCTGTTTGTTTAACAGATGCGCGACGACAAGGTCAAATGTTCTTCTCAACTTTTGGTTGAGCCGACCTTCGAGTTCGATGTCTGTTTGTATAACATATGATTGACGGCACGGTCAGATGTTCCACTTAACTTTGTGTTGAGCCGGCCTTTGGGTTCGATGCCTGTTTGTTTAACAGATGCCTGACGGTGAGGTCAGATGTTGCTCTCAAGTTCGTGTTGAGCGGGACTTCGTGTTCGATGTCTATTTGTTTAACAGATGCCTGCCGGCGAGGTCAGATATTCGAATGAAATTCGTGTTGAGCCGGCCTTCGGGTTCGTTGCCTGTTTGTTTAATAGATGCCTGACAGCGAGGTCAGATGTTCTTCTCAACTTCGAGTTGAACCGCCCGTGGGGTTCGATACCTGTTTGTTTAACATATGCCTGACGTCGAGGTCAAATGTTCCTCTCAATTTCGTGTTGAGCCGACCTTTAGGTCCGATGCCTGTTTGTTTAACAGAAGCCTGACGGCGAGGTCAGATATTCCTATGAACTTCGTCTTGAGCCAGCCTTCGGGTTCGGTACCTGTTTGTTTAACAGATGCTTGACGGCTAGGTCACATGGTCCTCTAAATGTTGTGTTGAGCCAGCCTTCGGGTTCGATGCCTGTTTGTTTAACAGATGCCTGATGGCGAGGTCATATATTCTTCTCAACTTTTGGTTGATCCGGCCTTCGGGTTCAATGCCTCTTTGTTTTATAGATGCCTGACGGCGAGGTCAGATGTTACTCTCAAGTTCGTGTTGAGTGGGACTTCATGTTCGATGCCTGTATGTTTAACAGATGCTTGACAGCGAGGTCGGATGTTCTTCTCAAGTTCAGGTTGATCCGGCCTTCGGGTTCGATGCTTGTTTGTTTAACAGATGCGCGATAGCGAGATTAGATGTTCTTCTCAACTTTTGGTTGAGCCGGCCTTCGAGTTTGATGCCTGTTTGTTTAACATATGATTGACGGCGAGGTCAGATGTTCCACTCAACTTCGTGTTGAGCCGGCCTTCAGGTTCGATGCCTGTTTGTTTAACAGATGCCGGACATCAAGGTCAGATGTTGCTCGCATGTTCGTGTTGAGCGGGACTTCGTGTTCGATGTCTATTTGTTTAACAGATGCCTAACGGCGAGGATAGATATTCCTGTGAACATCGTGTTGAGTGGGAATTCGTGTTCGATGCCTGTTTGTTTAACAAATTCCTGACAGCGAGGTCAGATGTTCTTCTCAACTTCGGGTTGATCCGGCCTTCGTGTTCGATGCCTGTTTGTTTAACATATGCTTGACGGCAAGGTCAGATGTTCCTCTCAACTTCGTGTTGAGCCGGCCTTCGGGTTCGATGCCTGTTTATTTTACAGATGCCTGACGGTGAGGTCAGATGTTGCTCTCAAGTTCGTGTTGAGTGGGACTTCGTGTTCGATAGCTGTTTGTTTAACAGATGCATGACAGCGAGGTCAGATGTTCTTCTCAACTTCGGGTTGATCCGGCCTTCGTGTTCGATACCTGTTTGTTTAACAGATGTTCTTCTCAGCTTTTGTTTGAGTCGGCCTTCGAGTTCAATGCCTGTTTGTTTAACATATGATTGACGATGAGGTCAGATGTTCCACTCAACTTCGTGTTGAATCGGCCTTCGGGTTCGATGCCTTTTTGTTTAACATATGCCCGACGGCGAGGTCAGATTTTGCTCTCAAGTTCGAGTTTGAGCCGGCCTTCGGGTTCGATGCCTGTTTGTTTAACAGATGCCTGACGGCGAGGTCAGATGTTCTCCTCAACTTCGGGTTGAGCCGCCCTTCGGGTTCGATGCCTGTTTGTTTAATAGATGCCTGACGGCGAGGTCAAATGTTCCTCTCAACTACGTGTTGATCCGCCCTTCAGGTTCGATGCCTGTTTGTTTAATAGATGCTTGACGTCGAGGTCAAATGTTCCTCTCAACTTCGTGTTATGCCGGCAATCAGGTTCGGTGCCTGTTTTTTTAACAGATGCAAGACGGCGAGGTCAGATGTAGTTCTCAACTTCGTGTTTAGCCGGCAATCAGGTTCGGTGCCTGTTTGTTTAACAGATGCCTAACAGCGAGGGTAAATGTTCCACTAAACATCGTGTTGAGCCGGCCTTCGGGTTCAATGCCTGTTTGTTTAACAGATACCTGACGGCGAGTTTAGATGTTCTTTTCAACTTCGGGTTGAGCCGACCTTCGAGTTCGATGCCTGTTTGTTTAACATATGATTAACGGCATGGTCAGATGTTCCACTCAACTTCGTGTTGTGCCGACCTTTGGGTTCGATGCTTGTTTGTTTAACAGATGCCTGACAGTGAGGTCAGATGTTGCTCTCAAGTTCGTGTTGAGAAGGACTTCATGTTCGATGTCTATTTGTTTAACAGATGCTTGATGGCGAGGTCAGATATTCCTATGAACTTCCTGTTGAGTCGGCCTTCGGGTTCGATACCTCTTTGTTTAACAGATGCCTGACAGCGAGGTCAGATGTTCTTTTGAACTTCGAGTTGAGCCGCCCTTCGGGTTCGATGCCTGTTATTTTAACAGATGTCTGACGTCGAGGTCAAATGTTCCTCACAACTTCGTGTTGAGCCGACCTTTAGGTTCGATGCCTGTTTGTTTAACAGAAGCCTGACGGCAAGGTCAGATATTCCTATGAACTTCGTCTTGAGCCGGCCTTCGGGTTTGACGCTTGTTTGTTTAACAGATGCATGACGGCGAGGTCAGATGTACTTCTCAACTTCGTGTTGAGCAAGCCTTCGGGTTCGGTGCCTGTTTGTTTAACAGATGCCAGAGGGCGAGGTAAAATGTTCCTCTAAATGTTGTTTTGAGCCCGCCTTCGGGTTCGATGCCTGTTTATTTAACAGATACCTGACGGCGAGGTAATATATTCTTCTCAATTTGGTTTAGCCAGCCTTTGGGTTCGATGCCTGTTTGTTGAACATATGCTTGACGGGTGTCGCTTGCGCGAAAATAAGGTGTCGGCATGACAGAAGAGTCGCCACCTTTCGTTATTTATCCCTCGGAGGGGGAAAGGAAACGATCGGAAAAACCTGACGAAAAAGGGTAAGACAAGGTCATCGCAACCATTGTCTGGGTTCGGGAGTCGGTTACGCAAGGGGAACGTATTAGCACCCCTCACGTCCGTCGTACTCGACGGGATCCACGCTTGTTTGTTTACTTGGACGGGTTGGTTGTAATCTATCTACCTATCAAGGCTGGCTAAAAAAGAAAAAAGAAATGACTCGGCAAAGCGTCGCACTTTATGCCTACGTATTCTCATCAGAGAATGAGAAATCAGAGTCGACGTAGTTCGGACTACGAAGGGTTATGGGGGAAGGTAGCTCGCCAAGACTTCGCCATCTTGTTCCTACGTACTCTCAACAGGCATGAGAGATCAGAGCTCACGTAGTTCGGCCTACGATTTATTTCCTGTTTACGAAAGAAGTGTTTTTTATTGTGTTTGCGATTTCAACTGCACTAGAGACTATGACCTGAGAGTGAATGCGTCGCATGTCACCCAAAGGGTACCATACTAAACATCCAGAATGTGGAAAAGAAACTCTCCCACAATCCTTTCTCAGATAGCTTCAGGCTCGTAACGTACGAAAGAAATCATTCATGATTACTGTGTCTTAAACTGCTTTGAGATGAGAAGAGAACAGGCCCAACTAGGAGGGAGACTATCAAGTCCTACTGTTGTCATGCCATGGATTCATCCTATGGTTGAGGTTTGAACAGGGAACTCCTAGATGTTGTCATGCATAGGTTTCAACCTAAAAGTCTATCATCAAATCTTTATCAAAGGAAATGAGAGTCCTAAGGGATCATGTCAATGATACACCACAACAGACAAAGCATAAGCTTAACAGTAAAATGCATGCAATGCAAGTGAGGGAGGAAATGTGTGTGGGGCTTCAGCCTCCACAAGCTCGTCTCGACCTCAAGCCAGTCATGAAATAACAGTAATCATACTAAAAAATAAACAACATGCTATCAAGCAATAAACAGTAAACTGCAATCATACAGATAAAAGGAAACATGCTATCAAGCAACATAAACCCATGGGCAAGGGAGCTGGGCTCTACCGAATACCCGCAAGCAAAGCCATGCAATAACAATACAAGCAGAGGGAGCAACTCAACCTCTAATGCAATCATGCTCCTAGATTCTACTTATTCTAGATGAACTTATTCTAATGCAACAGACAAATCAAGCAAAACACACAATACAGAAAAGAAAAACAGAAGAAAGCCTCAGCTCCTCCAGCAGCAACTCAGTCTTCAGACTTCAATCATCAATTGCTCTCCAGGTATCAACCCTACAACATGAGTATCAACTCATCTTCTCCCTTAAGCTTCAGCTTCTTTGATCAGCTCCACCTTCAGGCTTCACTATCTTCAGGGATCTTCAAGCATCAACTTGATCTTCGCAAAGTCTTCAGACTTCAACAATCTTCAAGGAATCATCCTCTTCAAAGCTTCAGCTTCTATCTTCAATGGCTCAAATGCTCCAGCAAACAAGATTCAGTCAACAAGATGAGGTGAGGATGTTAGAGTGCTCACTGACTTCCAAAGGATGCCATTAAGGACTTAACATCAAAAGGGAAAGGCTCTCTCAAAGTTCTACCTTAGAGGGCAAAGTCACTAATCCCTCCAAAGGAGAGAGGTGAATACCCTTAAGGGACTTTATGTCACAGAGAAGGAAGGAGGTGAACAAGACACTCCTTGTTTATTGAATGGAATTATTCTATTTAAAGCTCTACCTATGCACTTATGATCCTGTAAACAAAACAACAAAGCTAACTAAACTCCTCTGCAAGGTCTTCAAGGCTTCAATGATGATCCACAAGGTCTTCAACTCAATCTTCAAGGCTCACACACTCAAAGGAGAAGAAAGACAAGCACAACAATACAAACTATGCCTTTAAGCAACACACATACTAACCCTTAACCCATATATTCCCCATACACTAATATGGCCTATAAAACCCAAAACAAAATGGTTCAAATCTACTTATGCAACCTAAAACCCTAATTTGAGCACCTAAATGTCAAACAAGCAAACTATATCAAATTTTAATCTACAAATTGTGAATTAAATCCTAGATGATCTATGGTTCAATGTCTAACTATGCCAAAAAGAATGGCTCAAAAATCCTAAGGGAAAGTCCTAAAAGAAATTATACAAAATCAAGTATTAACCAAAATCAATTAAAAATACTATTTACAAGAATAATATGCTAAAAATATTAAAAGGAAAATAAAATGGAATTTTATTTATTTACATTTTTCTAGACATGATTGTGAATATGTGAAAAAAACAAGAAGTGAAAAATATTAATTTTTGAATTTTATATGGATTTTATAAAATGCAAGAAATATAAAAGAAATTGAAATAAGAAAATAAAATAAATGGGGGGAGGGGGTGTCAAGAGCAAGGCGCTCTAGTTGTTTTATGATTGGGCTGAGAACCTGGGGGTGCAGATATTAAATTGAGATAGGCCCACCTGCGCTCAGAAAATCATTTGAAAAATTAAGGAAAAAATGAAAAGGATACGGTACGAATAGCAACCCATGTTGGTTCATTTTTTGATTGGGCCCATGGTGGAGGTGTGAATAGCATTGGTCTGCTGAAGCCCAGAACTACTTACTTAATTAAACGCATCGTTTTGAAGCTGTGACTTCCCTCCACTTCTGAAATTGAATCTCGGCCGTGCGATGGAATTAAAAGGTCAAACATCCAGAATGATCCAATGGTGGGAGTTCATCGTCCCCAAATGTCATCTAGGGTTTCAGAAACCCTAACTCCATGCAAGAATTTCACCTCCTTCGTTCTCCTCCGTTACTCAATGAATTCATGAACTTCCAAAGGCAAAAATGCTCTACGTGTTACCAGGAATCCAACCCTACTCATATCTTCCACTGAAACCTCGTGTAACTCCTAACCCGACGACTCAAAGTTCTGGGTTCATCTTCTTTTCTCTGTGATCGACCTTAACCAAACTCAAATCCAATGATCTAAACTTGTTCCTTAGGTTACCCTCATCATTCTATACTATACCATGTCCATCAATACCCAATACACGACTCCTTCTTGAAACTGAAAGAAACTAGGGTCTGCCATGGAACCTCATGAAACTTTCTCAAATTCTCAGAAAACAATCCTCTACCTTATCTTAACAAGTCTAACCCTAGAACTATGATGGAATGCATATAAATAAGGTGATATGAGTAGAATCACCAACCTGTCAAGTTGTAATGGTGGATGCGGTTTCACTCCAATTCAATGCTTGCAACCTTCCATGATTGATCTTTAATGGAAGATAAGAATTCTGTATGCAAAAAGATTGATGAATAATGCTTGAATCTTGTGTTTGATATCAATTTGCTTTTCTTGAAAATTCTTCAACAAAGCTTCAAATCTCCATGGATCTTCCTCTAACTCAGTATGCAAGCAATCATAAGGATCAGGAGAATGTGTTTGTGGAGAAGAAAAGAATGGAAATGG
This sequence comes from Lathyrus sativus, assembly GCA_963859935.3. NCBI lineage: Eukaryota > Viridiplantae > Streptophyta > Magnoliopsida > Fabales > Fabaceae > Lathyrus > Lathyrus sativus. Next base: position 397,687,348 of record OZ012735.1, on the reverse strand, counting down.
CAGAGAATGGAAGTTTGTTATGGAATTGAAAAATGGAAGAGTTTCACTTTTTTGCACTATAATCTCACCACTCACTAACAATCATCACCAACCTTGACCACATTGTGATCTAACCAATATATAGAAACCAATGGAAGAGTCTAGATCCATCTAAAAACTTATGGAATCATCTAGAAAGTCATGGAACTTCTCTTGTTATGACATATTGCATTATCTCCTTTCATGCCTTAAACCTTTCAATCTTGTGTCAAAAACTCCTTACATGAGATATTGGGATTGAATGAGTGAAAAAACAAGCTAAACCTTGCCTTATGCCAAGTTTCTCAAAGGTTCCTTAATATGCAAGCATGAACTTTACAAAGTAGCCCCCATTTTAAGACCTCAAATCAATATTCTACTTGAACCATTGTTTTTAAAATAATGTTTGGAGTCAAAATGACATATTGGATGACCCATTTTGGATTTTTACATCTCCTAAACCAAAATTCCATTTCAACTTTTTCAACTTATAAGCCATTTTTAGGTCATTTTTACCCAATCATGAAACTCCTTGCTACAAGCTCTTTCAACAACTCATGACCTCTTTTCTAAGCTTAAAATCCCATTTTGAACAACTTTGATGTTTTGAGTTTTTTCATTTGAGGCTTGGAAATAGGAGATATGGCCTTTGCTTAAAATGACCTATAACCACCAAATGACCAAAATACCCCTGTCTTGTTCAAACCATAAGTTGAGTTCTACAAATCCTATCAAGGACTTCTAGTACTCTATAGAAAGCTAAGAAGATTCTCTTCAACATTAATGTTGACCAAGAGATCATAGGAAGCATCCTACTAGGGCAAAAGTAGTCTGCAGGTTGGGTGACTTTCAAGGACCCAGATTCACACACCTCAGCTGACCTGTAATTTGTCCAAACCATAACTTGAGCTCTGCAACTCCTATCAAGGACTTCTACCACTCAAATTAAAGCTAAGAACAAGCTCTACAACATTCATGTTGTGGGGAAGATGAGATATCAATCAAATCTTGAGCTAAAACTGCCTGGAAGATAAGGATCAAACTAGGGTTTTTTCACTGACAATCCTTGGAAACCCTAACTCAAAACTTCTCAAACTCCTCAATCATGATGAGTTGGTCTAGGAATCATCTTTATAACATCTCCATACATCATTCCATGATCTCATGGCCCTTGGATTGGGTCTCAACCTTCTCCAAATCTTTAGCTGACCTAGGATTGACCCAGTCAAAACCCTAATTCTACCATTCATGGTTGAATCTTCTGAATTCTTGCTCAATGACCTCTCTGGGCTTCATGATGGCTATCAAGACATCTCATAAGCTTTCTCAAAGCTTCAAGTTCATTCTCAAGGTCTCAGAATCATCTGGGGAGCACCCACAACTCTCAAGTTATGAGACACACAACCTTGGTTTCAACCAATTCCTCTGAGGATCTCTTGAACTTTCTGATGAAGGCATCAACTTTCAAACACTTGATGGGTAAATAAATGTTGGTCAAATTTTGGGGTGCAACAGCTGCCCCTATTCAAACGGCTTGAACCTGACTGGGTGAGAAGCGAACGGCTCTCAGCCAATCAAGGTGCGAGACGATTGAATACCGGTAAACCCGAAAATTTGCCAACTGCACGAGCACACGATACTCTGCGGGGAACAAATCTTCGAATACTGCAATACTAGCTACACGGAAACTAGCTGGGGAAATACTGATCTGACATCGCCGTCAGTCATCCACGTTAACTTCTTCTGACATCCTCTGCAGGCAACCAAACACCCAACATCACCGCTGGAAGACTAAACCACCTGGCATCGCCGTCGGACGATCAAAATACCCCGCATCGCCGCTGGAGAAAATACAACACTGAACCAAATACCCCGCATCGCCGCTGGAGAACTACATCTGACATCGCCGTCGGACAATCCAAATGCCCTGCCTCGCCGCTGAAGAAAATACAACACTGAACCAAATACCCCGCATCGCCGCTGGAGAACTACATCTGACATCGCCGTCGGACAATCCAAATGCCCTGCCTCGCCGCTGGAGAAAATACAACACTGAACCAAATACCCCGCATCACCGCTGGAGAACTACATCTGACATCGCCGTCGGACAATCCAAATGCCCCGCATCGCCGCTGGAGAACTAAATCTGACATCGCCGTCGGAAACAAAAATCGCTCTGAGAGACACTCGACGTCGCCGTCGTACAAACATCATCTCTGCTGGGGATTTAAAGAGTCTGACATCGCCGTCGAACATAATCCTCCAACATCGCCGCCGGAAACCAACATAATCTGACCTCGCCGTCAAAACAAACCTAATCTGACCTCGCCGTCAAACAAACATCCAACCTCGCCGTCGAAAACATCCAACATCGTTGTCGAACCAATCACAATCTGACATCGCCGTCAAACAGATATCCAACCTCGCCGTCGAAAACATCCAACATCGCCGTCGAACCAATCATAATCTGACCTCGCCGTCAAACAAATATCCAACCTCGCCGTCGAACACAAACCTGATCTGACCTCGCCGTCAAACAAACATTCAACCTCGCCGCCGAACACATCCAACATACTCTGACCTGGGCTTCACCCCTGGTAGATGGAACAAAAGGTACACTTGCGTATTTGAAACTACTCCGCTGGAAATGAGAGACTTAACCGAGCACACTCTGATCTGGGGTTCACCCTCAGAACCATAAAGAACATCCGAATACTACTGCATACTGCCCATCGTAGAACCTCAACATCAGAACTATATGAAACCCTGGCCCCTGGCCACTTCCAGCTTCAGCTAGAAAAGATCTTCAAGTTCTTCTGAAGATAAGCCTCCTTGGCCTTCAAGGATGGCAACTCCGCAGGAGGTATCTTCGACTTCAGTCTGAAGAAATGGTCCTTGGCCTTCAAGGATACATGGATCTGCCTTCAGGCAACTCCGCCTCTGCTATAGAGTATCCGTGACTTCAGTCAGGGATATACTTCGGCCTTCAGTCCGAAAAATGAATCCTAGGTCATTCATGACCTTGGGGGTAACCTTGCCTTCAGGCACCCTCGCTTCAGCTTGGGAAATCTATGACCTCAGTCAGAGAAATGGTATCCTGAGCCATTCATGACTCTACGGGGATTCAAACACTTTGCCTTCAGGCAGAACTCCGCTTCAGCTGGAGAAACATCTTCGACTTCAGTCAGAAGGAACACTATTCACTTGATCGCAATCAATCATCATCTCAGGACAACCGACTTGGTCTTCAGGCCAACACGGATCACCTTGCACATGAAAGCTGCACTTACAAACTTTTGAACTTTGTCTTCAGACACACGTTGATTCATCAACACGGAAATCTGAATCCACAGGAACATTCTGGTACCGCCTTCAGGCGCTTACGAAATCCATCTTCAGATTAGACATCGCTGTTGGAGAAAACATATCACGCTGCTAGGGACTTCAAGAATCATCTTGAACAAACAACTCCGTCGGGAACCTTCGAGAATCGTCTTGAACTGATAACCTTTCTGGAGCAAACATTCTGTTGGAGATCCCTGGAATCTTCCTGGGCAACTTTTGCTGGGGATGCTACTAGTGAGCTCAAGGATCATCCTAAGCAACCAACTCGGGAGACTGCGCTGAGGTCTTAAGAATCATCTTAAGCAAACCGCCCTGCTGAGGATTTCAAGGATCATCTTGAACTGAAGACTTCGCTGGGGATCTCAAAAATTATTTTGAGCGAGCGACTGTGGGGATTACACCGGGGTCTTTAAGAATCATCTTAAGGAAGCGACCTCGTTGGAGAGAATATCAGGAATCGTCCTGAGCAACTGGTCTCTTGGTGAAACGCCTGTAGAACAAGAATGATAATAACCTAGATCATGCGTATGATGCCTATGCTTCGGCGCCCTGCTCCACACGGTGGAAATGCTATGCGTTTGTGCTAAATGCTATGCAATCATGCACAATGCTATGCAATCATGCAATATGATGCGATCCCATTAGCAAAATAAATGCCGAGGGGAAATTCTCCTATCAAGGGGAAAGAACTACTCAGATAGAGGAATCATCCTGCTGAGGAGAACGTGGACATGCCAATATCAATCGGACTCCGTCTGGGGAATGGATCTTCTGTTGACTGCTGCAGGGAAAACAACTTCAGTTGATTACTGCAGTGGACGAAACTGTACGAGAACCTGGACCTGCTGATATCAATCGCGAGAATGAACTGCGCGGCCGTCTCGGCTGCTCTTCTGGGGATGAGGACTCTGTGGGGAAACAACTTCAGCTGCTCCACACTCCACTGGGGAAAAACCAATCATGATCTGATCAACTTCCAAGGATTCGGCCCTCTTGGACATCTGCAAACTCGGCTGAGGAAGGAGAAGTCATTCTGCTTCGCTGGAGAGAGTGCGATTCTGGGGAAAATACAACATCAGCTGTTCACCGCTCTGCTAGGGAAAATCCACTCATGGCCCCAACTGCTTCCAAGGATTTGGCTTTTTCGCGGACTCAGCCGGGGAGAGAAATCATTCTACTTCACTGGAGAGTACGACTCTGATGAGGAATTTTAATTTCGCCGGGGAAGAAAGAATCATCTGACTTCGGGGGAGAGTGCAACTCTGCAGGGGAATACAACGTCAGCTGTTCCAACACTCTACTGGGGAAGAGGGAATCATCCGACTTCGGGAGAGAATACAACTCTGGTGGGGAATCTCAATTCCGCTGGAGACTTCAGTCTGGCGCCATTAGTTACTGCCTATTTTGGCGTACGAACAATTCCCTACGAAACCTGCACTTGTGACCCGGTGCTGGGGCAACACCTGCTGCGGCGACTTTACTGGGGAAAACACGAGCTTCGGCACCCGAACATTTCTATGAAACCTACACTTGTGACCCGGTGCTGGGGGGGAATACGAGCTTCGGCGCGCGACTCAACTGATGAGGTGACGTTCCTTCAGGGTGCGTCTGCTTGGGGAAGAGAGTTATCTCTACCTGGGGAGACATATCAATGCTCACTATCTTGCGTTCAGATTCTGCGGAGGAGAGACTACTGAACTCTGCTGGAGAAGAAGGGCTCGCCCTGCTTCGGGGATGCGCACGGCACATCTTCTGGAAGGTGCTACACCTGCGACAACACAAACAAACAGACAAGATACCCTCCTCAAAGGGGCTTATCAAGGTTATTAACTCGCGACAATATTCAGGTAATTAATTGTTTCAACAACCGATGGGCCTAGGCCCGCAAGTTTATGTATGCGCATTTTATCAAAAACATCGGCGTTTTCATTCACAAACAAAACAGATAAATGTTAAACAGACAAGCAGAATTGCTGAATAATGTGCATTTTATTGATGGTGAACCCCTGAATGGGCGAAAACGTTTTACAACAGAGGCAAGCTCCTGGAATGAGGAAGCGGCGCAACAATAAAACATAAATATACATCAGTATATGCAAATGTCGGCAACGAGGCCTAAACGAACACCATGAGTTGATCCCTCTAAGACCCACTCGACTTCGATACTTCTCCGACGCTTCAGCTTCGGAAGAGATTGATTCAGATAAACGGCCCTCAGGTCCTCCAAACCACTAAACGATGAAAGTCCACACGCGGAACGCAATCATTTGCTTATTCAAATCCCTAACTTTTGCGTGAACCGCCCTTTACGGGTTTTCAGTTCACCGGGATACCCTTTTTTGCTGAAGCCGCCCAGTGTAGGTTTTCGACTTCGCGGGTGTACATTTTCAATATATCCCTAATTTTTGCCCGAACCTTTTATTCTGTTTTTGGTTCGCCGGGATGCCCCTTTTTTGCCTGGACTCTTTCTTTTTTGTCCAGCGGGTCTCTTTCAAGCAAAGTATTTTTTAACTGCGTCCGCGTTCACCGGGGATGCAAAATCTTCACCATCCATCGTGGATAACAACAAAGCTCCTCCCGAGAAGACCTTGCTGACGACATACGGCCCTTCGTAATTCGAAGTCCACTTGCCCCGGTGATCGGAGTGTGGCGGAAGAATCTTCTTCAGGACGAGATCACCCGTCTGAAAGCTTCTAGGACGCACCTTCTTATCATAAGCTTTCTTCATTCGGCTTTGGTACAGACGACCAAATGCAATCGATGCTAACCTCTTCTCGTCCATCAGGCTGAGTTGGTTCAAACGATTCGTGATCCATTCTGCTTCGTCGAGTTTTACATCAACCAAAACTCGCAAAGAGGGAATCTCCACTTCTAACGGTAGGACAACTTCCATACCGTACACCAAGGAGAAAGGAGTTGCCCCGGTCGACGTACGCACCGTTGTACGATAACCGTGCAAGGCGAACAGCAACATCTCGTGCCAATCTTTGTACGTCACAACCATCTTCTGAACAATCTTCTTGATGTTCTTGTTGGCGGCCTCAACGGCGCCATTCATCTTCGGCCGGTAAGGAGATGAGTTGTGGTGTTCGATCTTGAAGCTCTGGCACAACTCCTTCATCATCTTGTTATTCAAATTCGAACCATTATCAGTAATGATCCGCTTGGGAATTCCATAGCGACAAATGATGTCCCTCTTTATGAATTTAGCTACCACCTGCTTGGTCACATTAGCGTACGAGGCTGCCTCCACCCATTTGGTGAAGTAGTCGATAGCTACCAGAATGAAACGATGACCATTGGATGCGGTGGGCTCGATCTTGCCTATCATGTCAATGCCCCACATGGAGAACGGCCAAGGGGAGGACATGACATTCAATGGGCACGGCGGCACATGAACTTTATCATCATAAATCTGACATTTATGACACTTCTTCGCGAATCTGAAGCAATCCGACTCCATAGTCAGCCAGTAATATCCTGCTCTCAGGATCTTTCTCGTCATGGCATGCCCGCCGGCGTGCGTACCAAATGTGCCCTCATGGACTTCTTCCATGAGCATACTCGCCTCTTTCTCATCTACACATCTGAGTAGCACGAGATCGTGATTTCTCTTATACAACACTCCATCAGGATTGAGATAAACATTTCCAGATAGCCTCCTCAGAGTCTTCTTATCCTGGGTTGACGCACCCGCAGGATACTCCTTAGTCATAAGGAAGGTCTGGATATCGTGGAACCATGGCTTGCCATCGGCGGCATCCTCGATTGCAAAGACAAATGTCGGTCTGTCAAGACGCGAAAGCACAATTCTTGGAGCCTCATTCCAATAATTGACTTTATACATTGAAGCCAACGTGGCTAAGGCATCAACCATCTGATTTTCAGCCCTCGGTACATGATGAAGTTCCACTCGATCGAAGAACGGAAGCAGCCTCCTGGCATAATTCATGTACGACACCAAATTCGCTTGACGAGTTTCCCACTCCCCTTTAATCTGATTGATTACGAGCACTGAATCACCATATACGTCTAGATTCTTGATTCTCAAATCGATTGCCTCTTCTAGACCCATAATACAGGCTTCATACTCTGCCTCATTGTTGGTAACTGGAAACGTCAGTCTCGCAGTAAACGGGATGTGGGATCCGTGAGGAGTCGTGATGATAGCCCCGATACCACTTCCATAGGAATTAACCGCTCCATCGAATATCAACTTCCACTGAGACTTCCTATCTGGCCCTTCATCGGGCAATGGCTCATCGCAATCCTTTGCTTTGAGAAACATAATATCCTCGTCAGGGAATTCGAACTTCATTGGCTGGTAGTCTTCGATCGGCTGTTCGGCAAGGTAATCAGACAATACGCTTCCCTTAATGGCCTTCTGGGAGACGTACTGAATATCATATTCTGTTAACACCATTTGCCATCTGGCAATCCTGCCCGAAAGAGCCTGCTTTTCGAAGACGTACTTGATCGGATCCATCTTCGAAATTAGCATAGTGGTGTGATTGAGCATATACTGTCGTAGACGTTTGGCGGCCCAAGCTAGTGCACAACACGTCTTCTCCAGCATCGAGTATCGAGATTCACACTCAGTGAACTTTTTACTCAAATAATAAATGGCATGCTCTTTTCTGCCCGTCTCGTCGTGCTGACCGAGAACACACCCCATACTATTCTCCAGAACCGTCAGGTACATGATTAATGGTCGTCCAGCCACTGGGGGTATCAAGATTGGAGGTTCTTGAAGGTACTGCTTTATTTTGTCGAATGCCTTCTGGCAATCCTCATTCCATGTAATCGCCTGATCTTTCTTTAACAGCTTGAACATCGGTTCGCAAGTGGCCGTGAGCTGAGAGATAAACCTTGCAATGTAGTTTATTCGGCCCAAGAAACCACGAACTTCTTTTTCTGTTTTCGGCGCTGGCATTTCTTGAATGGCTTTTATTTTCGCAGGATCAACTTCAATACCCCGTTCACTAACAATAAACCCCAATAACTTTCCGGATCGCACTCCGAAAGTGCACTTGTTAGGATTCAGCCTCAGCCTGAACTTCCTAAGCCTCTCAAACAGCTTCAATAAGTTGACCAGATGCTCTTCCTCCGTTTGGGACTTTGCAATCATGTCATCAACATAGACCTCGATCTCATGATGAATCATATCATGAAACAAAGTTACCATGGCTCGCTGGTAAGTGGCCCCTGCGTTCTTCAGACCGAAGGGCATCACCTTATAGCAAAACGTTCCCCAGGGGGTGATAAACGTCGTTTTCTCCATGTCTTCCGGTGCCATCTTAATCTGATTGTAACCGGAGAAGCCATCCATGAACGAAAACACGGAGAACTGGGCTGTGTTGTCGACCAACACATCGATATGAGGCAACGGGAAATCATCCTTAGGGCTCGCCCTATTCAAATCCCGATAATCGACGCACATGCGTACCTTACCGTCCTTCTTCGGTACAGGCACTATGTTGGCGACCCAGGGAGGGTAAGTGGTAACGGCTAGAAATCCTGCGTCCAACTGCTTCTGGACTTCTTCTTTGATTTTTACAGCCATATCTGGTCTCGTCCTCCTAAGCTTTTGCTTGACTGGAGGGCAATCTTCTCGCAACGGCAAACGATGAACCACGATGTCCGTGTCAAGTCCGGGCATATCCTCATATGACCAAGCAAAGACGTCACTGTACTCTCGAAGCATCTCGACCAGTCTATGCTTGACATCATTTTGCAGCGCAGCCCCTATTCTGACATTTCGGACGAGCTCTTCAGAACCCAAATTTACGATCTCAATATCCTCCTCATGAGGCAGAATAACCTTTTCCTCTTGTCTCAACAAGCGGGCCAACTCTTCCGGAAGGTCTTCTTCTTCATCAATCTCATCCCCGGCTTGATAGATCGGGCAATCAAAGTCGTAGTGAGCCGTAGAGGGTCCAGAGTCGATGTCATCTGTTATGTGGATCCTGCAATAACAAGGGTTAAATTTAAAGCAAGAATATGCAGGTTAGCACAAACCCCGTTGCCATTTTGCTATTTTTTCGAAATAAACATAAAACAGGAATAACAGAGAACACAATATTTGAGTACGAAGAAAACGCCTTTTTATTTATTAACAAAATGCATGTACATAATCCAACAAGGCCCTGACAATAAAACCACTATGCCCCGGGTAGGACATAGGGTTGTACAAAGATTGTAAAAAGCAAATCATTACTCTTCACTTGTCAGCTGGATAATCTCCTTGATGGTCCAATTGTTGAGGCGCTCGCCCGGCTTGCTTGGTTGAATCCAGGCGTCAAGATCATAATCACTATCCCCGCTGTCCTCAGACGCTGCGTTGATGCTTTCGAAAATTACTCCGCCTTTGGTGAATAGGATCGGCCCCTTCCCACGAGACGAACTGCTAGAAGAAGATGAAGCTTCAGCTTCAGGAGAATATCCCAATCCAAACTTATCCTGCTTGATCGGTATATCCAGAACATGCCCCCAGCCTGGGGTGGAACCGGCTTCGACGACGGCCCGAGCTTCCTTAAACGAGGAGAGATTCATCTCTTGCTTCTCTATGACGACAGGAGCTACCTCTTTCACCTTGACGGTTTCAAATGCCTGGCAGAGAGTTTCATGGATTTCGCCATCCATTTCAACATATTTAAAGGATGACAAGTGGCTCACCATAATGTCCTCCTCACCACAGACAGTTACTATGCTGCCCCCGACAGCATATTTGAGCTTCTGATGCAGCGTGGACGTCACGGCACCCGCAGCGTGGATCCATGGCCGACCTAAGAGGCAACTGTAGGCAGGCATGATATCCATGATATAGAAAACCGTATCAAACGTCTCCGGACCGACTTGAATCGGCAGGGTCAACTCTCCGAAAACGTGGCGCTTAGTTCCGTCAAAGGCTTTCACTACCAGATCACTGGGCGTGCAAAGCAATCCGCGGGTATCCAACTTCATTAGTGCCTTCTTCGGAAGCACATTAAGCGACGAACCCGTATCCACCAGGACATGCGACATGATCGTGCCTCTGCACTCTATCGAGACGTGCAAGGCGCTGTTGTGATCTCTTCCTTTAGGAGTCACCTCTAAATCTGTGAATCCCAGCCCATTACCAGCATTGACATGGGCCACCACCTCTTCCAGCTGATTTACTGATATCTCTTGCGGCACGTAGGCAGCGTTCAATACCTTCAGTAATGCGTTGCGGTGCGCTTCAGAACACAGCAACAAGTTAAGAATAGAGATCTTTGACGGAGTCTGATGAAGATGATCTACAATCTTGTAGTCGCTCTTCTTGATTAATCGCATGAACTCTTCAGCATCTTTAACTAGCAAATCCTTCTCTGCCCTAGAAGGGACCTCTTCGACAGCTTTGCTTTTACCTTTTTCCGCGGCGTCAGCTCGGACCACTTTCTCTGCCGCAACCTCTGCTGGCGCGAACACTCTACCGCTTCGAGTAATGCCACTGACTCTGGCAAGATTCTGCACCGACGATCCGTACGGCTCAAGCTCTAACTTCTGACCATTGCAATAGACTTCGGCGCCGTAATGCCATGGAACGGCGTTAGTGCTTTCGAATGGGATTAGTCCGGCCCTGGTGATAGTAATAGTAGGCGGTCGGGGCGCAGAAATGGTAATAGGGTGACGAGGAATAGTAATGGTAGCAACTTCATCTGCCTGCTTCAGCATGACTTCCCCTGATGCACTTTCAACGCTCCGGCTGAACTGCAAAATACCCTCAGACATCAGACTTTGGATACCTTCGACCAGCTGCTCACACCCATCAGGAAGTGTAGCACAAGCCATACATAACTCTCCGCATCCAGGAAAAAACCCCTTCTTCAGCAACTTAGCCTTGACAAAACTAAGCGGCGTTTTCAAATCTTTAACGTCGGTCAGCAAGTCTGCACTCTCCTCAGTGATAACGGCATTCACTCCGCCTCCCTTATGATGAGGCATAGGGTTCTTGGTAACGTTGGGCACACTATCAGAAAAGTTAATAACCTTGGCGTCCACCAAGTCCTGCACTTTGTGCTTAAAAGCTTTGCAATTCTCAATCGTATGGCCTGGTGCCCCAGTATGGAAATCACAAGTAACATTGGCGTCATACCCCGGTGGTGGTGCCCCTGTTAAGGGAGCCATTGTCCTCTTTTGAACTAACTGAAGCTGAAGCAACGTTTGCAAGAGCTGTGCATACGACATAGGTGGAGTTTCAAAATGACGATTTGTCAGAGGAGCCCGATTCTGATATCTTTTATACCCCTGCTGATTCTGCTGCTGAGGCTGCTGCTGCTGCGGTGGAGCTGCTGGGATATTTATGCTAGCAATCTGCTGCTGAGGGCCCTTGCCCTTTCTCCGAGCATTAGTGACAGCACTGGCATCTCCCTCTCGACGCTTGCCAGCGTAAGGTTTCTTGCTACTTCCTCCAGCTGAGGACGATTCACCTTGAATTTTTCCAATCTTTATACCGTTCTCAACATGCTCGCCCATAGTGATGAGAGGCGAGAATGTTCCAGACATGCCACTGACCAGCTTTTCATAGTAGATTCCAGGAAGGGTAGCCACGAACATTTGCACTAGCTCACGCTCAACCATCGGCGGTTGAACCCGAGCAGCCAATTCACGCCACCGCTGGGCGTACTCTTTAAAGCATTCATTGTTCCGCTGTGAGAGATTTTGAAGCTGAACTCGGTTGGGGGCCAAGTCGCTATTGTATTAATAGTGGAGGACAAACGCTTCAGCGAGGTCTTTCCAGGTGCGCACCGTAGCGGGCTCCAAACCCATATACCATTCGAGTGATGGACCAGAAAGACTATCTTGGAAGAAGTGCATCAGCAACTTCTCATCGTCAGAATAGGCGGACATCTTTCTATAATAAGATCGAAGATGGACGCGGGGGCAAGTAGTACCCTTATACTTCTCAAAGACAGGCACCTTGAACTTATGAGGTACCTTAAAATCAGCAATCAACCCGAGCTTGGACATGTCAACGCCCAATGTGTTCTGATTTTCAATGTCTCTCATCTTGTCTTCCAGCGCTTTGAACCTGAGTCGAGCTTCAGCATTCAACTCTGCTTCCACACCTCTCTGAGAGAATATGTCATCCTGATGGTCCTCTAGCCACGGTTGAGGCACCAACAGATTTCCTACACCAGCATTGCCGTTGACCGGCCCTATGTTAACATTGGCTCCCAGACTACCATTGCCGACGCCTGCCGCGTTGAGCCCGATATTAGTCATCAGATTGCCGTTAGCACTGCCGTTGCCCCCGGCAACAGGAACAACGTTTTGTGGAGCGTCCACTGGAGGAGGAGTAGGCACAGCCCCTCCATGAAGTATGCCATTACTGTCAACCCTGGAAATCAAAGGTTGAACCAAAGTACGAAGCTGGTCCTGACCATTAGCGACCACCTGCATCAGTTCCATAAAACGATCCATCCGTTCCCGGAGCTCTTGAACATCTGACTGCACCTGGTCCATTATCCTTGTCTGATTAGCGCGAGTCGAGTAGCGGTGGATAAGTCTTTGATCAATCCTGGAGACCGGAAACAGCTCGAAACCTGTGAACCTGCAAAACCTGTCAACAATAAAGGTTAGGAAAAGCGATAAGATATACACCATGCAAATATGCTTCATGCAGATGCATGCGCGTGTCTGTGTGCGTGGGAGATTTTCCCCCGATCCTAGTGCCTTAGTGCCAGTGCTGATAATAATAAGAGGAAGAAGAAATCCGAGCCCAATCATGGAAACATCAATCTCATATATATGGAAAGGCCTGTCAAGGCAGTACACAGTATCAGCGAGTACAAAACAAGTCAACAGCATGACCTCAGCCAACAAGTCTGGTGATGGTCAGCATACATCAAAGATCAAAACAACAGGAATACAACTAGTCAAGCATGGCCACGGGCGCGATACTCTGCTAATAACTCCTTCGTCTCTGGATGATCTGGCAAAGTGAGCAACCCCTCGACGAGTAGTTCCCTCTGCCTGATGGTATGCTGAAGCCCCTGAACTGAACTCTCCCAGGCTCCCTCGCCAAAGCAATCCTCCAGCTTCCGCTTCTTAGACTCAAACATCAGCTTATGCTCCTTCAGGCTAGCAAGAGCTTTGTTGAGTCGAGCTTCAGCGGCGTATCTGCGGGCGGTCTCTTCATCAAACCTCCGCTCACTGTCCTTTACTTCGGCTTCCAGCTTAGAAATCTGCAGCATCAGTTTGTCCTCTCGCTCCTTCCTGGTGGCCATGGAAGTCTTCCAATGCTGGTCGAACTTTGATATCCTCCGATATGCCTCTTCCAGATGCTGCTTCTTCGTAGCTAGTACATCATTAGCAGCCCTGAAGTCTTGACCTAAGCGTTCCCGATCAGCAATCTGCTTTGCCAAGTCTGCACCCAGTTGGTTTACCGACTCTGTTTGCTTTTTGAAGGCATGCACGACTTCATTCCTCTCACTTCGAAGCTGAGCTAACTCCTTCTCTAATTCTGTGTTTGCCCGCCTTAGTTCATCCCGCTCAGCTAATACCTGGTTGTGCTGATGAATGGACACAGTGGTAGGCTCTTCGACTGGTGGAGGACTCTCTGGTCTGACGTGAGGGAATGGCATCCCTATAGCGTTGGCTCTGGCTCTGATCCAAGCTGAATAAGGAGGGTAGGCTTGGCTGTTGCTCTTTCCCAACAAAGGCTTTCCCCTCTTGCTGATATTGTTCCACGCATGCTGAAGCTTGGACAACAAATCCCCCTCTAGAGTACCTGTGAGGTACAGAGATTCCTGCACCTCTTCCTCCTTCGGTGGAGTCCTCAAAGCATATGCGAACTGACGAACTAGCAATGACGGATTGTAGTTGATGCAACCATTCCTACCTATCAGAGGTACATTAGGAAACCCACTACAACTGAAGATCATCTCGGTGCCTAACCTGTCTCTGTCAACGAACCAATCAATATCTTCTGCCGACAAACTCATGAGACGCTCAGGCCACTCAGCTGTGGCTGCAGACAAGACGGAAGAACCCCTCTTGGGCAAATGACTATCAAACCACTTGTACAACAACGGTACGCAGCATGAGACATTCTTCCCTCTCCGGTTCTCATTCTTGTAATGCACTGAGTGATATACGTCTCCGATCAGAGTAGGGACTGGATTCCCTGAGGCGAAGATGTGGAATGCATCAAAGTCCACGAAGTCCGGCATGTTGGGGAATAGGATAATGCCATATATGCATAAAGCAAGGATGGCATTGAATGCGTCCCAACATTTGTCCTTAGCACACTGCTGAGCCTTAGCTATCAGAAACTGCAGGGAGAACCCTGGGACCTTGTTCCAGCTCGTCACCACTAACTCAGAAGCGCTCAAATGGAGTGAGGAAGCTAAATCAGCCAGATCAGGCTCAGCATCCATGTGGACAAAAGGCATCTGCCTTTTGATAGGCACACCCAGCATATCAGCATACTCTTCCAATGTCGGCGCGAGAACGAAGTCATGAAAAGTGAAACACCTCAAGGGAGGGTCATAAAACTGCAGAAGAGCATGCAACCCATTCAACTCGGACGTAGAAGGTTTGCAAACCAGACTAAGCAACCTGCCATAAGACTTCCTGAACCTATCCTTCACACAATCCCCTGCCAGGGCTATCAAACCAGTCAGCTTCGACACGTCAGGGGTCGGGAACTTGTACGCAACAGTCTTCCTGAGCGAGGCCATAATAACAGTAGGAGGCGGGAAATCCTGGATCGGGGAAACGGTACCTGCAACACAGACACACGTTAATGGAATGCAAATGGATATGCAAACTAGTGCAAAATGCAGGCATGCAATAATATATCCGGATAGCTGCTGTGGAGACTCAGTATCGACAATCACTGATGAGAAGAAAAAACCCCGGTGTAAGACCACTAATCTGATCTGCTGAGAATAACCATCTGATAGGACCGAGATCAAAATTCCGCTCTGATAATAAGGACCCCGGATGTATGATCAAGAAATATCTGCTGATGAAGTCTTCAGACCCCAAATCAAAAATCTGCCCTATCAAGAACAAATAACATCTGCTGATGAGGTCTTCAGACCTCACTCAAAATCTGCCCTATCAAGAACAAATAACATCTGCTGATGAGGTCTTCAGACCTCACTCAAAATCTGCTCCATCCAGAACAAACCACTGATGATAATACACTGATCAAAGCCTGCTCTTTCAAGAACAGACATACACCCGATGATAAGATCCTCTGATCAAACCCTGCTCTATCAAGAACAGACGAGTCTGCAACTGAGAAACCCTGGTACCAACATAACTGATTCACTATCAAGAAAACCAGGTAGTCTGAAGGTCTAAGTTTCCTGCAATAAACCCAGTCCCGCTCACAGGTATGGACCTAGACTGACTCAAGGTACGGCATCCTATGCGCTCATCAGCGTCACAGACTTTCAAAACTGATGATACGATTCCCAGAAGGAGTGGCATCATCAAGTCTTGAAGAGGCCTCACATAGCTGAATCACAAATGATCGGTCCCCAGAGTCGACAATCCACCAAACCAGCAACCGTCTCAACCCAAAGGGTTGAAAGTGAAGCCAACCGGATGAACCTCGTCTGAGCGTGGATTTCATGAGACACTAGTGCCTGCAAAGCAAGCACGCGCCCACTAATTTCCACTCTAAGTCTATAGTGCACTCAAGCCTGGGTCTGGCTTCTCACTCATCAGAACTCCCATCCCACAACAGCACAAATAATCATATTATACTGGAAATAAAATGCGGGAAATAAAGTGCGAGAAGTAAAAAATGCGATAAATAAACGCAACCCAACAAGCAAACACACAAGCGGTAGGATTGACTCTCTTAAGGGACGTTGGATCCCAAAACTGACTCGCTTTCGGGACGTTGGATCCCTAGGAGACTATCAAGTCCCCAGCAGAGTCGCCAGCTGTCGCTTGCACGAAAATAAGGTGCCGGCATGACAGAAGAGTCGCCACCTTTCGTTATTTATCCCTCGGAGCGGGAAAGGAAACGATCGGAAAAACCTGACGAAAAAGGGTAAGACAAGGTCATCGCAACCATTGTCTGGGTTCGGGAGTCGGTTACGCAAGGGGAAGGTATTAGCACCCCTCACGTCCGTCGTACTCGACGGGATCCACGCTTGTTTGTTTACTTGGACGGGTTGGTTGTAATCTATCTACCTATCAAGGTTGGCTAAAAAAGAAAAAAGAAATGACTCGGCAAAGCGTCGCACTTTATGCCTATGTATTCTCATCAGAGAATGAGAAATCAGAGTCAACGTAGTTCGGCCTACGAAGGGTTATGGGGGAAGGTAGCTCGCCAAGACTTCGCCATCTTGTGCCTACGTACTCTCAACAGGCATGAGAGATCAGAGCTCACGTAGTTCGGCCTACGATTTATTTCCTGTTTACGAAAGAAGTGTTTTTTATTGTGTTTGCAATTTCAACCGCACTAGAGACTATGACCTGAGAGTGAATGCGTCGCATGTCACCCAAAGGGTACCATACTAAACATCCAGACTGTGGAAAAGAAACTCTCCCACAATCCTTTCTCAGATAGCTTCAGGCTCGTAACGTACGAAAGAAATCATTCATGATTACTGTGTCTTAAACTGCTTTGAGATGAGAAGAGAACAGGCCCAACTAGGAGGGAGACTATCAAGTCCTACTGTTGTCATGCCATGGATTCATCCTATGGTTGAGGTTTGAACAGGGAACTCCTAGATGTTGTCATGCATAGGTTTCAACCTAAAAGTCTATCATCAAATCCTTATCAAAGGAAATGAGAGTCCTAAGGGATCATGTCAATGATACACCAAAACAGACAAAGCATAAGCTTAACAGTAAAATGCATGCAATGCAAGTGAGGGAGGAAATGTGTGTGGGGCTTCAGCCTCCACAAGCTCGTCTCGACCTCAAGCCAGTCATGAAATAACAGTAATCATACTAAAAAATAAACAACATGCTATCAAGCAATAAACAGTAAACTGCAATCATACAGATAAAAGGAAACATGCTATCAAGCAACATAAACCCATGGGCAAGGGAGCTGGGCTCTACCGAATACCCGCAAGCAAAGCCATGCAATAACAATACAAGCAGAGGGAGCAACTCAACCTCTAATGCAATCATGCTCCTAGATTCTACTTATTCTAGATGAACTTATTCTAATGCAACAGACAAATCAAGCAAAACACACAATACAGAAAAGAAAAACAGAAGAAAGCCTCAGCTCCTCCAGCAGCAACTCAGTCTTCAGACTTCAATCATCAATTGCTCTCCAGGTATCAACCCTACAACATGAGTATCAACTCATCTTCTCCCTTAAGCTTCAGCTTCTTTAATCAGCTCCACCTTCAGGCTTCACTATCTTCAGGGATCTTCAAGCATCAACTTGATCTTCGCAAAGTCTTTAGACTTCAACAATCTTCAAGGAATCATCCTCTTCAAAGCTTCAGCTTCTATCTTCAATGGCTCAAATGCTCCAGCAAACAAGATTCAGTCAACAAGATGAGGTGAGGATGTTAGAGTGCTCACTGACTTCCAAAGGATGCCATTAAGGACTTAACATCAAAAGGGAAAGGCTCTCTCAAAGTTCTACCTTAGAGGGCAAAGTCACTAATCCCTCCAAAGGAGAGAGGTGAATACCCTTAAGGGACTTTATGTCACAGAGAAGGAAGGAGGTGAACAAGACACTCCTTGTTTATTGAATGGAATTATTCTATCTAAAGCTCTACCTATGCACTTATGATCCTGTAAACAAAACAACAAAGCTAACTAAACTCCTCTGCAAGGTCTTCAAGGCTTCAATGATGATCCACAAGGTCTTCAACTCAATCTTCAAGGCTCACACACTCAAAGGAGAAGAAAGACAAGCACAACAATACAAACTATGCCTTTAAGCAACACACATACTAACCCTTAACCCATATATTCCCCATACACTAATATGGCCTATAAAACCCAAAACAAAATGGTTCAAATCTACTTATGCAACCTAAAACCCTAATTTGAGCACCTAAATGTCAAACAAGCAAACTATATCAAATTTTAATCTACAAATTGTGAATTAAATCCTAGATGATCTATGGTTCAATGTCTAACTATGACAAAAAGAATGGCTCAAAAATCCTAAGGGAAAGTCCTAAAAGAAATTATACAAAATCAAGTATTAACCAAAATCAATTAAAAATACTATTTACAAGAATAATATGCTAAAAATATTAAAAGGAAAATAAAATGGAATTTTATTTATTTACATTTTTCTAGACATGATTGTGAATATGTGAAAAAAACAAGAAGTGAAAAATATTAAATTTTGAATTTTATATGGATTTTATAAAATGCAAGAAATATAAAAGAAATTGAAATAAGAAAATAAAATAAATGGGGGGAGGGGGTGTCAAGAGCAAGGCGCTCTAGTTGTTTTATGATTGGGCTGAGAACCTGGGGGTGCAGATATTAAATTGAGATAGGCCCACCTGCGCTCAGAAAATCATTTGAAAAATTAAGGAAAAAATGAAAAAGATACGGTACGAATAGCAACCCATGTTGGTTCATTTTTTGATTGGGCCCATGGTGGAGGTGTGAATAGCATTGGTCTGCTGAAGCCCAGAACTACTTACTTAATTAAACGCATCGTTTTGAAGCTGCGACTTCCCTCCACTTCTGAAATTGAATCTCGGCCGTGCGATGGAATTAAAAGGTCAAACATCCAGAATGATCCAATGGTGGGAGTTCATCGTCCCCAAATGTCATCTAGGGTTTCAGAAACCCTAACTCCATGCAAGAATTTCACCTCCTTCGTTCTCCTCCGTTACTCAATGAATTCATGAACTTTCAAAGGCAAAAATGCTCTACGTGTTACCAGGAATCCAACCCTACTCATATCTTCCACTGAAACCTCGTGTAACTCCTAACCCGACGGCTCAAAGTTCTGGGTTCAGCTTCTTTTCTCTGTGATCGACCTTAACCAAACTCAAATCCAATGATCTAAACTTGTTCCTTAGGTTACCCTCATCATTCTATACTATACCATGTCCATCAATACCCAACACACGACTCCTTCTTGAAACTGAAAGAAACTAGGGTCTGCCATGGAACCTCATGAAACTTTCTCAAATTCTCAGAAAACAATCCTCTACCTTATCTTAACAAGTCTAACCCTAGAACTATGATGGAATGCATATAAATAAGGTGATATGAGTAGAATCACCAACCTGTCAAGTTGTAATGGTGGATGCGGTTTCACTCCAATTCAATGCTTGCAACCTTCCATGATTGATCTTTAATGGAAGATAAGAATTCTGTATGCAAAAAGATTGATGAATAATGCTTGAATCTTGTGTTTGATATCAATTTGCTTTTCTTGCAAATTCTTCAACAAAGCTTCAAATCTCCATGGATCTTCCTCTAACTCAGTATGCAAGCAATCATAAGGATCAGGAGAATGTGTTTGTGGAGAAGAAAAGAATGGAAATGGCAGAGAATGGAAGTTTGTTATGGAATTGCAAAATGGAAGAGTTTCACTTTTTTGCACTCTAATCTCACCACTCACTAACAATCATCACCAACCTTGACCACATTGTGATCTAACCAATATATAGAAACCAATGGAAGAGTCTAGATCCATCTAGAAACTTATGGAATCATCTAGAAAGTCATGGAACTTCTCTTGTTATGACATATTGCATTATCTCCTTTCATGCCTTAAACCTTTCAATCTTGTGTCAAAAACTCCTTACATGAGATATTGGGATTGAATGAGTGAAAAAACAAGCTAAACCTTGCCTTATGCCAAGTTTCTCAAAGGTTCCTTAATATGCAAGCATGAACTTTACAAAGTAGCCCCCATTTTAAGACCTCAAAACAAAATTCTACTTGAACCATTGTTTTTAAAATAATGCTTGGAGTCAAAATGACATATTGGATGACCCATTTTGGATTTGTACATCTCCTAAACCAAAATTCCATTTCAACTTTTTCAACTTATAAGCCATTTTTAGGTCATTTTTACCCAATCATGAAACTCCTTGCTACAAGCTCTTTCAACAACTCATGACCTCTTTTCTAAGCTTAAAATCCCATTTTGAACAACTTTGATGTTTTGAGTTTTTTCATTTGAGGCTTGGAAATAAGAGATATGGCCTTTGCTTAAAATGACCTATAACCACCAAATGACCAAAATACCCCTGTCTTGTTCAAACCATAAGTTGAGTTCTACAAATCCTATCAAGGACTTATAGTACTATATAGAAAGCTAAGAAGATTCTCTTCAACATTCATGTTGACCAAGAGATCATAGGAATCATCCTACTAGGGCAAAAGTAGTCTGCAAGTTGGGTGACTTTCAAGGACCCAGATTCACACACCTCAGCTGACCTGTAATTTGTCCAAACCATAACTTGAGCTCTGCAACTCCTATCAAGGACTTCTACCACTCAAACTAAAGCTAAGAACAAGCTCTACAACATTCATGTTGTGGGGAAGATGAGATATCAATCACATCTTGAGCTACAACTGCCTGGAAGATAAGGATCAAACTAGGGTTTTTTCACTGACAATCCTTGGAAACCCTAACTCAAAACTTCTCAAACTCCTCAATCATGATGAGTTGGTCTAGGAATCATCTTTATAACATCTCCATACATCATTCCATGATCTCATGGCCCTTGGATTGGGTCTCAACCTTCTCCAAATCTTTAGCTGACCTAGGATTGACCCAGTCAAAACCCTAATTCTACCATTCATGGTTGAATCTTCTGAATTCTTGCTCAATGACCTCTCTGGGCTTCATGATGGCTATCAAGACAACTCATAAGATTTCTCAAAGCTTCAATTTCATTCTCAAGGTCTCAGAATCATCTGGGGAGCACCCACAACTCTCAAGTTATGAGACACACAACCTTGGTTTCAACCAATTCCTCTGAGGATCTCTTGAACTTTCTGATGAAGGTATCAACTTTCAAACACTTGATGGGTAAATAAATGTTGGTCAAATTTTGGGGTGCAACAACGGGGAGGTCAGATGTTTCTTTCAACTTCGTGTTGAGCCGGCCTTCGGGTTCGATGCCTGTTTATTCTACAGATGCCTGACGGCGAGGTCAGATGTTGCTCTCAAGTTCGTGTTGAGTGGGACTTCGTGTTCGATGCCTGTTTGTTTAAAAGATGCCTGACAGCGAGGTCAAATGTTCTTCTCAACTTTTGGTTGAGCCGGCCTTCGAGTTCGATGACTGTTTGTTTAACAGATGCGCGACGGCGAGGTCAGATGTTCTTCTCAGCTTTTGGTTGAGCCGGCCTTCGAGTTCAATGCCTAATTGTTTAACATATGATTGACGGTGAGGTCAGATGTTCCACTCAACTTCGTGTTGAACCGGCCTTCGGGTTCGATGCCGGTTTGTTTAACATATGCCTGACGGCGAGGTCAGATATTCCTATGAACTTCGTGTTGAGCCGGCCTTCGGGTTCGACGCCTGTTTGTTTAACAGATGCCTGACAGCGAGGTCAGATGTTCTTCTCAACTTCGGGTTGAGCCGCCTTTCAGGTTAGATGCCTGTTTGTTTAATAGATGCCTGACGGCGAGGTCAAATTTTCCTCTCAACTTCATGTTGAACCGGCCTTCAGGTTCGATGCCTGTATTTTAACAGATGCTTGACGGCGAGGTCAAATGTTCCTCTCAACTTCGTGTTGAGCCGGCCTTCGAGTTCGATGCTTATTTGTTTAACAGATGTAGGACGGCGACGTCAGATGTACTTCTCAACTTCTTGTTGAGCCGGCCTTTGGGTTCGGTGCCTGTTTGTTTAACAGACGCCTAACAGCGAGGTCAAATGTTCCACCAAATGTCGTGTTGAGCCGGCCTTCGGGTTCAATGCCTGTTTGTTTAACAGATACCTGACGGCGAGTTTAGATGTTCTTCTCAACTTTGGGTTGAGCCGACCTTCGGGTTGGATGCCTGTTTGTTAAACAGATGCGCGACGACAAGGTCAAATGTTCTTCTCAACTTTTGGTTGAGCCGACTTTCGAGTTCGATGTCTGTTTCTTTAACATATGATTAACGGCAAGGTCAGATGTTCCACTCAACTTCGTGTTGAGACGACCTTTGGGTTCAATGCCTGTTTGTTTAACAGATGCCTGACAGTGAGGTCAGATGTTGCTCTCAAGTTCGTGTTGAGCGGAACTTCGTGTTCGATGTCTATTTGTTTAACAGATGCTTGACGGCGAGGTCAGAAGTTTCTATGAACTTCGTGTTGAGCCGGCCATCAGGTTGGATGCCTCTTTGTTTAACAGATTCCTATTTGTTTAAGAGATGCCTGACGTCGAGGTCAAATGTTCCTCTCAGCTTCGTGTTGAGCCGGCCTTCAGGTTCGATGCCTGTTTGTTTAACAGAAGCCTGACGGCGAGGTCAGATATTCCTATGAATTTCGTGTTGAGCCGGCCTTTGGGTTCGGTGCCTGTTTGTTTAACAGATTCCTGACGGCGAGGTCAAATGTTCCTCTAAATGTTGTGTTGAGCCGGCCTTCGGGTTCGATGCCTGTTTGTTTAACAGATACCTGATGGCAAGGTCAGATATTCTTCTCAACTTTTGGTTGAGCCGGCCTTCGGGTTCGATGCCTGTTTGTTTAACATATGTTTGACGGCGAGTTCAGATGTTTCTTTCAACTTCGTCTTGAGCCGGCCTTCGGGTTCGATGCCTGTTTATTTTACAGATGCCTGACGGCGAGGTCAGATGTTGCTCTCAGGTTCGTGTTGAGTGAGACTTCGTGTTCGATGCCTGTTTATTTAACAGATGCTTGACAGCGAGGTCATATGTTCTTCTTAACTTTGGGTTGAGCTGGCCTTCGGGTTCGATGCCTGTTTGTTTAATAGATGCGCGACGGCGAGGTCAGATGTTCTTCTAAACTTTTGGTTGAGCCGACCTTCGAGTTCGATGCCTGTTTGTTTAACATATGATTGACGGCGAGGTTAGATGTTCCACCACACTTCGTGTTGAGCCGGCCTTCGGGTTCGATGCCTGTTTGTTTAACAGATGCCTGACAGCGAGTTCATATGTTACTCTCAAGTTCGCGTTGAGCGGGACTTCGTTTTCGATGTCAGTTTGTTTAGCAGATGCCTGACGGCAAGGTTAGATATTCCTATGAACTTCGTGTTGAGCCGGCCTTCGGGTTCGATGCCTGTTTGTCTAACAGATGCCTGACAACGAGGTCAGATGTTCTTCTCAACTTCTGGTTGAGCCGGCCTTCGGGTTCGATGCCTGTTTGTTTAACATATGCTTGACGGCGAGGTCAGATGTTCCTTACAACTTCGTGTTGAGTGGGACTTTGTGTTCAATGCCTGTTTGTTTAACAGATGCTTGACAGCAAGGTCAGATGTTCTTCTCAACTTTGGGTTGATCCGGCCTTCGGGTTCGATACCTGTTTGTTTAACAGATGTGCGACGGCAAGGTCAGATGTTCTTCTCAGCTTTTGGTTGAGCCGGCCTTCGAGTTCAATGCCTAATTGCTTAACATATGATTGACGGTGAGGTCAGATGTTCCACTCGACTTCGTGTTGAACCGGCATTCGGGTTCGATGCCTGTTTGTTTAACATATTACTGACGGCGAGGTCTAATTTTGCTCTCAAGTTTGTGTTGAGCGTGACTTCATGTTCGATGTCTATTTGTTTAACATCTGCCTGACAGCGAGGTCAGATATTCCTATGAACTTCGTGTTGAGCCGGCCTTCGGGTTCGATTCCTGTTTGTTTAACAGATGCCTGACAGCGAGGTCAGATGTTCCTCTCATTTTCGTGTTGATCCGGCCTTCGAGTTCGATGCTTGTTTGTTTAACAGATGCATGACGGCAAGGTCAGATGTACTTCTCAACTTCGTGTTGAGTCGGCCTTCGGGTTTGGTGCCTGTTTGTTTAACATATGCCTAACGGCGAGGTCAAATGTTCCACTAAACGTCGTGTTGAGCCGGCCTTCGGGTTCAATGCCTGTTTGTTAAACAGATACCTGACGGTGAGGTTAGATGTTCTTCTCAACTTTGGGTTGAGCCGACCTTCAGGTTTGATGCCTGTTTGTTTAACAGATGCGCGACGGCTAGGTCAAATGTTCTTCTCAACTTTTGGTTTTGCCGACCTTTGAGTTCGATGCCTCTTTGTTTAATATATGATTGATGGCAAGGTCAGTTGTTCCACTAAACTTCGTGTTGAGCCGGCCTTTGGGTTCGATGCCTGTTTGTTTAACATATTCCTGACGGTGAGGTCAGATGTTCCACTCAACTTCGGGTTGAGCCGGCCTTCGAGTTCGATGTTCCACTCAACTTCGTGTTGAGTCGGCCTTCGGGTTCGATGCCTGTTTGTTTAACAAATTCCTGACGGTGAGGTCAGATGTTTCTTTCAAGTTCATGTTGAGCGGGACGTCGTGTTCGATGTCTATTTGTTTAACAGATGCCTGACGGCGAGGTCAGATATTCCTATAAACTTCGTGTTGAGCCGACCTTCGAGTTTGATGTTTGTTTGTTTAACAGATGCCTGACAGCGAGGTCAGACATTCTTCTCAACTTCGGGTTGAGTCGCCCTTCGGGTTCGATGCCTGTTTGTTTAACAGATGCCTGACGGCGAGGTCAAATGTTCCTCTCAACTTCGTGTTGAGCCGGCCTTCAGGTTCGATGCCTATTTGTTTAACAAGTTCCTGAGGGCGAGGTCAAATGTTTCTCTCAACTTCGTGTTGAGCCGGCCTTCGGGTTCGATGCTTGTTTGTTTAACAGATGCATGATGATGAGGTCAGATGTACTTCTCAACTTCATGTTGAGCCGGCCTTCGGGTTCGGTTCCTGTTTGTTTAACAGATGCATGACGGCAAGGTCAAATGTTCCTCTAAATGTCGTGTTGATCCGGCCTTCGGGTTCGATGCCTGTTTGTTTAACAGATACCAGACGGCGAGGTCAAATGTTCTTCTCAACTTCTTGTTGAGCCGGCCTTCGGGTTCGATGCCTGACGGCGAGGTCAGATATTCTTCTCAACCATTGGTTGAGCCAGCCTTCGGGTTTGATGCCTGTTTATTTAACATATGCTTGACGACGAGGTCAGATGTTCCTCTCAACTTCCTGTTGAGCCGGCCTTCGGGTTCGATGCCTGTTTACTTTACAGAGGCCTGACGGCGAGGTCAGATGTTGCTCTAAAGTTCGTGTTGAGTGGGACTTCGTGTTCGATGCCTGTTTGTTTAACAGATGCCTGACATCAAGGTCAGATGTTCTTCTCAACTTCGGGTTGATCCGGCCTTCGGGTTCGTTACCTGTTTGTTAAACAGATGCGCGGCTGCGAGGTCAGATGTTCTTCTCAGCTTTTGGTGGAACCGGCCTTCGAGTTTAATGCCTGTTTGTTTAACATATGATTGACGGTGAGGTTAGATGTTCCACTCAGCTTCGTGTTGAACCGGCCTTCGGGTTCGATGCCTGTTTGTTTAATATATGCCTGACGGCGAGGTCAGATTTTGCTCTCAATTTCGTGTTGAGCGGGACTTCGTGTTCGTTGTCTATTTGTTTAACAGATGCCTGACGGCGAGGTCAGATATTCCTATGAACTTCTTGTTGAGTTGGCCTTCTGGTTCGATGCCTGTTTGTTTAACAGATGCCTGACAGCGAGGTCAGATGTTCTTCTCAACTTCGGGTTGAGCCGGCCTTCGGGTTCGATGCCAGTTTGTTTAACAGATGCCTGACGGCGAGGTCAAATGTTCCTCTCATTTTCGTGTTGAGCCGGCCTTCGAGTTCGATGCTTGTTTGTTTATAAGATGCATGACGGCAAGGTCAGATGTACTTCTCAACTTTGTGTTGAGTCGGCCTTCGGGTTTGGTGCCTGTTTGTTTAACATATGCCTAACGGCGAGGTCAAATGTTCCACTAAACGTCGTGTTGAGCCGGCCTTCTGGTTCAATGCCTGTTTGTTAAACAGATACCTGACGGCGAGGTTAGATGTTCTTCTCAACTTCGGGTTGAGCCGACCTTCAGGTTTGATGCCTGTTTGTTTAACAGATGCGCGACGGCGAGGTCAAATGTTCTTCTCAACTTTTGGTTGAGCCGACCTTTGAGTTCGATGCCTGTTTGTTTAATATATGATTGATGTCAAGGTCAGTTGTTCCACTCAACTTCGTGTTGAGCCGGCCTTTGGGTTCGATGCCTGTTTGTTTAACATATTCCTGACGGTGAGGTCAGATGTTCCACTCAACTTCGGGTTGATCCGGCCTTCGAGTTCGATGTTCCACTCAACTTCGTGTTGAGTCGGCCTTCGGGTTCGATGCCTGTTTGTTTAACAAATTCCTGACGGTGAG
The DNA here is from genome assembly GCA_963859935.3 of Lathyrus sativus. Lineage (NCBI taxonomy): Eukaryota > Viridiplantae > Streptophyta > Magnoliopsida > Fabales > Fabaceae > Lathyrus > Lathyrus sativus. The sequence continues at coordinate 397,660,684 of OZ012735.1, read as the reverse complement.
GTCAGATGTTTCTTTCAAGTTCATGTTGAGCGGGACGTCGTGTTCGATGTCTATTTGTTTAACAGATGCCTGACGGCGATGTCAGATATTCCTATAAACTTCATGTTGAGCCGACCTTCGAGTTTGATGTTTGTTTGTTAAACAGATGCTTGACAGCGAGGTCAGACATTCTTCTCAACTTCGGGTTGAGTCGCCCTTCGGGTTCGATGCCTGTTTGTTTAACAGATGCCTGACGGCGAGGTCAAATGTTCCTCTCAACTTCGTGTTGAGCCGGCCTTCAGGTTCGATGCCTATTTGTTTAACAAGTTCTTGAGGGCGAGGTCAAATGTTTCTCTCAACTTCGTGTTGAGCCGGCCTTCGGGTTCGATGCTTGTTTGTTTAACAGATGCATGACGATGAGGTCAGATGTACTTCTCAACTTCATGTTGAGCCGGCCTTCGGGTTCGGTTCCTGTTTGTTTAACAAATGCATGACGGCAAGGTCAAATGTTCCTCTAAATGTCGTGTTGATCCGGCCTTCGGGTTCAATGCCTGTTTGTTTAACAGATACCAGACGGCGAGGTCAAATGTTCTTCTCAACTTCTTGTTGAGCCGGCCTTCGGGTTCGATGCCTGACGGCGAGGTCAGATATTCTTCTCAACTTTTGGTTGAGCCAGCCTTCGGGTTTGATGCCTGTTTATTTAACATATGCTTGACGGCGAGGTCAGATGTTCCTCTCAACTTCCTGTTGAGCCGGCCTTCGGGTTCGATGCCTGTTTACTTTACAGAGGCCTGACGGTGAGGTCAGATGTTGCTCTCGAGTTCGTGTTGAGTGGGACTTCGTGTTCGATGCCTGTTTGTTTAACAGATGCCTGACATCAAGGTCAGATGTTCTTCTCAACTTCGGGTTGATCCGGCCTTCGGGTTCGTTACCTGTTTGTTAAACAGATGCGCCGCGGCGAGGTCAGATGTTCTTCTCAGCTTTTGGTGGAACCGGCCTTCGAGTTCAATGCCTGTTTGTTTAACATATGATTGACGGTGAGGTCAGATGTTCCACTCAGCTTCGTGTTGAACCGGCTTCGGGTTCGATGCCTGTTTGTTTAACATATGCCTGACGGCGAGGTCAGATTTTGCTCTCAATTTCGTGTTGAGCGGGACTTCGTGTTCGATGTCTATTTGTTTAACAGATGCCTGACGGCGAGGTCAGATGTTCCTATGAACTTCTTGTTGAGCCGGCCTTCGGGTTCGATGCCAGTTTGTTTAACAGATGCCTGACGGTGAGGTCAAATGTTCCTCTCATTTTCGTGTTTAGCCGGCCTTCGAGTTCGATGCTTGTTTGTTTAACAGATGCATGACGGCAATGTCAGATGTACTTCTCAACTTCGTGTTGAGTCGGCCTTCAGGTTTGGTGCCTGTTTGTTTAATAGATGCCTAACGGCGAGGTCAAATGTTCCACTAAACGTCGTGTTGAGCCGGCCTTCGGGTTCAATGCCTGTTTGTTAAACAGATACCTGACGGCGAGGTTAGATGTTCTTCTCAACTTCGGGTTGAGCCGACCTTTAGGTTTGATGCCTGTTTGTTTAACAGATACGCGGCGGCGAGGTCAAATGTTCTTTTCGACTTTTGGTTGAGCCGACCTTTGAGTTTGATACCTGTTTGTTTCACATATGATTGATGGCAAGGTCAGTTGTTCCACTCAACTTCGTGTTGAGCCGGCCTTTGGGTTCGATGCCTGTTTGTTTAACATATTCCTGACGGTGAGGTCAGATGTTCCACTCAACTTCGTGTTGAGCCGGCCTTCGAGTTCGATGCCTGTTTTTTTAACAGATGCGCAACAGCTAGGTCAGATGTTCCACTCAACTTCGTGTTGAGCCGACCTTCGGGTTCGATGCCTGTTTGTTTAACAAATTCCTGAGGGTGAGGTCAGATGTTTCTCTCAAGTTCATGTTGAGCGGGACGTCGTGTTTGATGTCTATTTGTTTAACAGATGCCTGACGGCGAGGTCAGATATTCCTATGAACTTCGTGTTGAGCCGACCTTCGGGTTCGATGTTTGTTTGTTTAACAGATGCCTGACAGCGAGGTCAGATGTTCTTCTCAACTTCGGGTTGAGTCGCCCTTCGGGTTCGATGCCTGTTTGTTTAACAGATGCCTGACGGCGAGGTCAAATGTTCCTCTCAACTTCGTGTTGAGCCGACCTTCAGGTTCGACGCCTATTTGTTTAACAAATTCCTGAAGGCGAGGTCAAATGTTTCTCTCAACTTCGTGTTGAGATGTCATTCGGGTTCGATGCTTGTTTGTTTAACAGATGTTGCTCTCAAGTTCGTGTTGAGTGGGACTTCGTGTTCGATGCCTGTTTGTTTAACAGATGCCTGACATCAAGGTCAGATGTTCTTCTCAACTTCGGGTTGATCCGGCCTTCGGGTTCGTTACCTGTTTGTTAAACAAATGCGCGGCGGCGAGGTCAGATGTTCTTCTCAGCTTTTGGTGGAACCGGCCTTCGAGTTTAATGCCTGTTTGTTTAACATATGATTGACGGTGAGGTCAGATGTTCCACTCAACTTCGTGTTGAACCGGCCTTCGGGTTCGATGCCTGTTTGTTTAAAATATGCCTGACGGCGAGGTCAAATTTTACTCTCAATTTCGTGTTGAGCGGGACTTCGTGTTCGTTGTCTATTTGTTTAACAGATACCAGATGGCGAGGTCAAATGTTCTTCTCAACTTCTTGTTGAGCCGGCCTTCGGGATCGATGCCTGACGGCGAGGTCAGATATTCTTCTCAACTTTTGGTTGAGCCGGCCTTCGGGTTTGATGCCTGTTTGTTTAACATATGCTTGACGGCGAGGTCATATGTTCCTCTCAACTTTCTGTTGAGCCGGCCTTCGGGTTCGATGCCTGTTTATTTTACAGAGGCCTGACGACGAGGTCAGATGTTGCTCTCAAGTTCGTGTTGAGTGGGACTTCGTGTTCGATGCCTGTTTGTTTAACAGATGCCTTACATTAAAGTCAGATGTTCTTCTCCACTTCGGGTTGATCCGGCCTTCGGGTTCATTACCTGTTTGTTTAACAGATGCGCGGCGGCAAGGTCAGATGTTCTTCTAAGCTTTTGGTGGAACCGGCCTTCGAGTTCAATGCCTGTTTGTTTAACATATGATTGACGGTGAGGTCAGATGTTCCACTTAGCTTCGTGTTGAACCGGCCTTCGGGTTCGATGCCTGTTTGTTTAACATATGCCTGACGGCGAGGTCAGATTTTGCTCTCAAGTTCGTGTTGAGCGGGACTTTGTGTTCGATGTCTATTTGTTTAATAGATGCCTGACGGCGAGGTCAGATATTCCTATGAACTTCTTGTTGAGCCGGCCTTCGGGTTCGATGCCTATTTGTTTAACAGATGCCTGACAGCGAGGTCAGATGTTCTTCTCAACTTCGGGTTGAGCCGGCCTTCGGGTTCGATGCCAGTTTGTTTAACAGATGCCTGACGGCGAGGTCAAATGTTCCTCTAATTTTCGTGTTGAGCCGGCCTTCGAGTTTGATGCTTGTTTGTTTAACAGATGCATGACGGCAAGGTCAGATGTACTTCTCAACTTTGTGTTGAGTCGGCCTTCGGGTTTGGTGCCTGTTTGTCTAACATATGCCTAACGGCGAGGTCAAATGTTCCACTAAACGTCGTGTTGAGCCGGCCTTCGGGTTCAATGCCTGTTTGTTAAACAGATACCTGACGGCGAGGTTAGATGTTCTTCTAAACTTCGGGTTGAGCCGACCTTCAGGTTTGATGCCTGTTTGTTTAACAGATGCGCGACGGCAAGGTCAAATATTCTTCTTAACTTTTGGTTGAGCCGACCTTTGAGTTCGATGCCAGTTTGTTTAACATATGATTGATGGCAAGGTCAGTTGTTCCACTCAACTTCGTGTTGAGCCGGGCTTTGGGTTTGATGCCTGTTTGTTTAACATATTCCTGACGGTGAGGTCAGATGTTCCACTCAACTTCGGGTTGAGCCGGCCTTCGAGTTCGATGCCTGTTTTTTTAACAGATGCGCAACAGCTAGGTCAAATGTTCCACTCAACTTCGTGTTGAGTCGGCCTTCGGGTTCGATGCCTGTTTGTTTAACCAATTCCTGACGGGGAGGTCAGATGTTTCTCTCAAGTTCACGTTGAGTGGGACGTCGTGTTCGATGTCTATTTGTTTAACAGATGCCTGACGGCCAGGTTAGATATTCCTATAAACTTCGTGTTGAGCCGACCTTCAGGTTCGATGTTTGTTTGTTTAACAGATGCCTGACAGCGAGGTCAGATGTTCTTCTCAACTTCGGGTTGAGTCGCCCTTCGGGTTCGATGCCTGTTTGTTTGACAGATGCCTGACAACGAGGTCAAATGTTCCTCTCAACTTCGTGTTGAGCCGGCCTTCAGGTTCGATGCCTATTTGTTTAACAAATTCCTGAGGGCGAGGTCAAATGTTTCTCTCAACTTCGTGTTGAGCCGGCCTTCGGGTTCAATGCTTGTTTGTTTAACAGATGCATGATGACGAGGTCAGATGTACTTCTCAACTTCATGTTGAGCCGGCCTTCGGGTTCGGTTCCTGTTTGTTTAACAGATGCATGACGGCAAGGTCAAATGTTCCTCTAAATGTCGTGTTGATCCGACCTTCGGGTTCGATGCCTGTTTGTTTAACAGATACCAGACGGCGAGGTCAAATGTTCTTCTCAACTTCTTGTTGAGCCGGCCTTCGGGTTCGATGCCTGACGGCGAGGTCAGATATTCTTCTCAACTTTTGGTTGAGCTGGCCTTCGGGTTTGATGCCTGTTTGTTTAACATATGCTTGACGGCGAGGTCAGAAGTTCCTCTCAACTTCCTGTTGAGCCGGCCTTCGGGTTCGATGCCTGTTTATTTTACAGAGGCCTGACGGCGAGGTCAGATGTTACTCTCAAGTTCGTGTTGAGTGGGACTTCGTGTTCGATGCCTGTTTGTTTAACAGATGCCTGACATCAAGGTCAGATGTTCTTCTCAACTTCGGGTTGATCCGGCCTTCGGGTTCGACACCTGTTTGTTAACAGATGCCTGACGGTAAATCAAATGTTCTTCTCAACTTTTGGTTGGTCCGTCCTTCGGGTTTGATGCCTGTTTATTTAACAGATGCTTGAAGGCGAGGTCAAATGTTCCTCTCAACTTCGTGTTGAGTCGGCCTTCGAGTTCGATGCTTGTTTGTTTAACAGATGTAGGACGGCAACGTCAGATGTACTTCTCAACTTCGTGTTGAGCCGGCCTTCGGGTTCGGTGCCTGTTTGTTTAACAGATGCCTAACGACGAGGTCAAATGTTCCACTAAACATCGTGTTGAGCCGGCCTTCGGGTGCAATGCCTATTTGTTTAATAGATACCTGACGACGAGGTTAGATATTCTTCTCAACTTCGGGTTGAGCCGACCTTCGGGTTGGATGCCTGTTTGTTTAACAGATGCGCGACGGCAAGGTCAAATGTTCTTCTCAACTTTTGGTTGAGCCGACCTTCGAGTTCGATGCCTGTTTGTATAACATATGATTGACGGCAAGGTCAGATGTTCCACTCAACTTTGTGTTGAGCCGGCCTTTGGGTTCGATGGCTGTTTGTTTAACAGATGCCTAACGGTGAGGTAAGATGTTGAGCTCAAGTTCGTTTTGAGCGGGACTTCGTGTTCGATGTCTATTTCTTTAACAGATGCCTGACAGCGAGGTCAGATATTCAAATGAAATTCGTGTTTGTAACACCCCCTTCTATACCCCAAATAAATGCATATAAAACAATTAAGCACATACAAATTATCAGAGTAAAAAGGTTTTATAATAAGGTATAAAAGAAGAATGCCACAATTTCACCAATAAAACACTTTCACATTTTTCTCCATAAGATATATAACATTTTCGTAGTTTTAGAAATCACATTTCAACATTTAATTTAAGCGGAAGATAACATCATTTAATCAGTTCCAAAATATTAATTCAAATGCACATAAGTCATCCAGATTAATACATCATATCAGTTAGATTACAAAACCACATCAGCTGATACATCGGAATGTATCACAAAAGAATGACTATACTAGTCTAACTACCCGGTGTTACATATCAGAGCAGCCGACTCAAAAGAATGAAGACTAACTTCACAAAAGGACTCCAGCATCCTAATCTGCAATGCCTCATAGAGCATTATAAAACAGCAGAAGGGTGAGAAATATAACCATAATAATCAAAGCATAAGATTATATATATATAGGTAGTCATATAACACATATTCACATTTCTCACCACACTTCATTCTCTTAGTCATATATATTTACCACACATATATAGACAAACATGGATATTCACAAAGCATTCCCACATTATGCATACACTTACAATTTCACAATCTCATCATTCACACATAAGCATCTCTTCATGCATATGTCATATATCAATGTGACTCAACAACTCAATGCAACTCATGCAATGTGGTACCGACTCTCGTTATCTTTTTTCGGTTTTTACATTAAACCGGGTCCACACTTCTAGACCGATAACCCGTTATCTTTTTTCGGTTTTTACATTAAACCGGGTCCACACTTCTAGACCGATAACCACAAAGGCCCGTCCTCTAAGCCTTCAAACCCACACTTCTAGGTTTGGGACAAGCCACTAGTTTCCACGAAACTAACAGACATTGCCTCTTGACTAAATGATGCATGTACAATCAACCACAACAAATGCACTTAAGACCGACATCTTAATATCATGCATTTCATAATTCATCTCTTCAAGAATTACACAATGATTGCACATACAACATATATCACACAATCAAGGTATTCACATCACAATACCATTTATACAATTATAAGTCATGCACACATATCCACAATGTTCTCATGCATACTCATCACATAATTGTATACCCATTAAGCATTCGCAAGTTCATTAGACAATACACATACATTCATCATTGTATTCACATGTATTTCTATTTATCATAATTAATACGCATCGCACATCAACTAGGATTCACGCCCGGAGGCTACCCACAGTACACATCATCACAATAGATTATATCTATATCATATCATAGAGGTATTAACCTATGTGAATCAATCAAACAATCACCACATGAGCAACACAGCAAAAGAAAAATGCGGTCACATTCGCCTTCATTCGCCTGGCGAACCCTCGCAGCGAACCTTCGCCTGGCGAACTCTCTCAGCGAACACTCGCTGGGCTTCGCCTGGCGAGACTTCCCAGCGAGCCCAAGTCAGTAGCTACTGACTTCATTCGCCACCATTCTCCAGCACCTTCGCTGGGCGAACCTTCACTATCTACCTTCGCTTGGCGAACTCGCCAGCGAAGTCCACTGGGACTTAATCATAATTACTCGCCAGCATTCGCTAGGCTTCGCCTGGCGAAGCTTCACCTTCGCTCGCCTGGCGAGAGCCAGCGAACCTGCGCAGAACAGAACCCTATTCTGCCTCTCCTTCATCAATCCATCATCAACCAAACCTCAAACATCCAAATCAGTACAAATAGCATCAATACATGTTACCCGACTATTCTACGGCGTTATTACTCAGTTCCAACCGATTAAATCATCAATCTACCTGTTAATCCAACATTTGCCCTAATTGGAAAGTGATGAAAACTCTACCAAAACCCCAACCCAACATACATAACATCATGCAATGATCAAATACAAACATTTCTCACCCTTACCTCGATTAATCGGAGCTTTGATGTTGGTTCTTGATGATTTCCACTTTCCTCTTCTTCTCCTCTCTTTCTCTTCTTTCTTCTTTCTTTCCTCTTTCTTTCCAAATGTTTCTAACTTTCTTTTCTTTTCTTCCTTACTTATATATTCCTTTATTTTCCTTCCTTCCAATTTCCTTCTCAATTCTCTATTAATTCCAATTAATAAAAATTAATTTCCAACATTAATAAAAATCCCACTAAATCAATTAATTACTATAATTAATTATTTAATGAAATTTGGGCTGTTACAGCTCTCCCCCACTTTAGGAATTTTCGTCCTCGAAAATGTTACCTGATTCAAACAGCTCTGGATAAGACTCTTTCATTCGACTCTCAAGCTCCCAAGTAACGTTTCCACCAGCCGGTCCTCCCCAAGCGACCTTCACTAAAGCAATCTCTTTACCTCGAAGCTGTTTCAATTTCCGATCCTCAATCCGCATAGGTGATGTCTCAACAGTCAGGTTATCTCTCACCTGCACATCATCTATTTGGACTACATGAGACGAATCCGCAATGTATTTCCTCAATTGAGATACATGGAATACGTCGTGAAGATTAGCAAGCGACGGTGGTAAAGCCACACGATAGGACACTTCTCATATCCTTTGCAAAATCTGATAAGGACCAATGAAACGCGGCGACAACTTGCGCGACTTCAGTGCCCTACCAACACCTGTCATCGGAGTGACTCGAAGAAACACATGATCTCCCTCTTGAAATTCAAGTGCCTTCCTCCTCTTGTCATAATAACTCTTCTGACGACTCTGAGTAATTCTCATCTTCTCTTGAATCATCTTGATCTTATCAGTAGTCTATTGAACTAACTCGGGTCCAACAACAGAACTCTCTCCGGACTCGAACCAACACAATGGTGTCCTACACCGCCTACCATACAACGCCTCAAATGGTGCCATACCAATACTCGAATGGAAACTGTTGTTGTAGGTAAACTCAATCAAAGGCAAGTAGCTATCCCAAGCTCCACCTTTTTCCAATACACAAGCTCTCAAAAGATCTTCAAGCGACTGAATCGTCCTCTCCGTCTGACCATCAGTCTGAGGATGATACGTTGAACTCAAATGCAACTTAGTACCCAAAACAGTCTACAGGCTCTCCCAAAATCTCGAAGTAAACCGCGGATCTCTATCCGAAACAATACTTAACGGAATACCATGCAGACACACAATCCTCTCAATATACAACTTAGCCAACTTCTCCAAAGGGTAATCCATACGCATAGGAATAAAGTGAGCAGATTTAGTCAACCTATCCACGATAACCCAAATAGCCTCAAAATTACTCGGCGTCCTCGGCAAACCCGATACAAAATCCATGGAGATACTATCCTATTTCCACTCAGGAATAAACAACGGCTTCATCAAACCCGATGGCTTCTGATGCTCAATCTTTGACTTCTGGCAAGTCAAACAAGAATATATAAATTCCACGATATCCTTCTTCATACTAGGCCACCAAAATACTTTCCTCAAATCCTGATACATCTTAGTAGCACCCGGATGAATACTCAATCCGCTACGATGTCCTTCCTCAAGGATGCTCTTCTTAAGCTCAACCATGTTCGGAACACAAACTCGATCCCGACATCTCATAATACCATTCTCATCAATCCGAAAATCACCCCCTTGGCCTTGGTTGATTAAAGTTAACCGATCAGCTAAGCTCAAATCCGATTTCTGTCCTTCTCGAATTTCATCCAAAATACCACTTGTAAGCTTTAACATACCCAACTTAAATCCAAAAGAAGTTCTCTCACATACCAAACTCAAATCTCGAAATTGCTCGACCAATTCTAACTCTTTCACCATCAACGCCGACATATGCAATGATTTCCGACTCAAGGCATCCGCTACTACATTCGCTTTACCCGGATGGTAGTTCAAGCCGAAACTTCAAAAGTTCAAGCCATCTTCTTTGTCTCGCATTCAATTCCTTTTGATCAAAAAGATATCTCAAACTCTTGTGGTCACTAAACACTTCAAATCTTGCGCCAAATAAATAATGCCTCCAGAGTTTCAACACGAACACAACGGCGGCCAACTCTAAGTCATGCGTTGGATAATTCTTCTCATGCACTTTGAGTTGCCTCGAAGCATAAGCTACAACTTGGTTATTCTGCACCAACACACCTCCTAAACCCATCAAAGAAGCATCACAATACACAACGAATGGTTCTTTTGGATTTGGCAGAATCAAAACAGGAGTTGTCGTCAACCTTCGCTTAAGTTCTTGAAAACTCGCTTCACACTTGGCGTCCCAAACAAAGGCTTGACCTTTCCTAGTCAACTGTGTCAAAGGCAACGATAACTTAGCAAATCCTTCAATAAACTTCCGATAATAACCGGCTAAACCAAGAAAACTTCTGATCTCAAAAACTGACTTCGGAGTCTCCCATTGCGACACCGCTTCAACCTTCGACGGATCGACCGCAATACCACTACTAGAAAATCACATGACCAAGGAAACTAACTTCCTTCAACCAAAATTCACACTTAGAAAGCTTCGCGAACAACTGCTTCTCTCTCAGCACAGATAACATAATCTTCAGATGCTCGGCATGCTCTCCTTCGCTCTTCGAATAAACCAAGATGTCGTCGATAAACACCACCACAAACTTATCCAAATAAGGATGGAAAATCCTATTCGTGTACTCCATAAATACACCTGGTGCATTAGTCACACCAAATGGCATCACGGAATACTCATAGTGTCCATACCTCGTCCGAAAGGCCGTCTTCTGAATATCCTCAGCTTTCACACGGATCTGATGATACCCAGATCTCAAATCAATCTTGCTGAACACGCTTGCACCAACCAACTGATCCATCAGATCATCAATCCTTGGAAGTGGATACTTATTCTTAATAGTCACCTTGTTCAACTGTCTGTAATCCATACAGAGCCTCATAGAACCCTCTTTCTTCTTAACCAACAACACCGGTGCACCCCACGGTGACACGCTCGGACGAATAAACCTCTTTTCAAGCAAATCCTCAAGTTGACTCTTCAACTCTTTTAACTCCGAGGCCGACATACGTTATGGAGCCATCGATATCGGACTAGCTCCAGGAATCAAATCTATCGAAAACTCCACTTCTCGCTCCGACGGTAAATCCTTTATCTCTTCAGGGAATACTTCCGGAAAATCTTTAACAATGGGCAAAGCATCAATCTCTTCACTTTCACTAGTCCTCAAAGTTGCCATAAGCATAAATACCTTAGCCCCATCTTGTACCGATTCCTTCACTTGTTTCCTCGTCATAAACAATTCCCTTTCAACATCCGAGTCGGGAAAAATAACCGTTTTGTCAAAACAGTTAATATACACACGATTGAATTTTAACCAATTCATTCCAAGAATGACATCCAGTTGATCTAAATGAAGACACACTAAATCAATCCCAAAGTCTCTACCGAAAATACTCAACGGCAATTCAAGCAAACATACGGTGTAGTTACCGAACCCATAGCAGGAGTATCAATAACCATACCGCCACCAATCACAGACAACTCAAGATTCAACCTTCTAACACAATCCAAAGAAATAAAAGAATGCGTAGCTCCGGTATCAATTATAGCGATCAAAGGTGTACCATTAATGAAGCACGTACCTCGGATCAATCGATCGTCGCTAGCAGTCTCAGATCCAGATAGAGCGAACACTTTCCCGCTCCCTTGATTCTTCTTCGGCTTATCGCACTTGGTACTGATGTGCCCTCGCTCACCACAGTTATAGCAAGTAACACCCGCACCGCTTCTACACTCTAGAGCCTTGTGGCCTGGCTTGCCACACTTAAAACACTTTTGTTCAACACTTTTGCACTCCGGAGCACGATGCCCCGCTTCACCACAAGTGTAACACCTAACCGGGGTAGAAACTCCCCCACTTGGCTTCTTGCCAAAACCAACCTTTTGTTTCCCCTTATCGGCAGGAGTTACGTAAGGTTTTCCTCTGAATTGTCCTTTTCCTTTCTTATCACTTAGGCTCTTGTAGTGGCTAGACCTAGCCCTACTGTCTTCGTCATAAATTCTGCTCTTGTTAACCAACTCAGAAAACCGTCTGATTTCCTGGTACCCAATAGCTTGTCTAATCTCGGGTCTCAAACCGTTCACAAACTTGAGGCACTTAGACCTCTCAGCATTACCAGTATTATAGTGAGGACAAAATTTGATCAACTCCTCAAATTTCGCCGCATACTCAGCAACCGTCGAATTACCTTGCTTCAACTCAAGAAATTCGATCTCTTTCTTCCCCCACACATCCTCTGGAAAATACTTCTCCAGAAAAGTTTCTCTAAACAAATCCCACGTAATCACAATATCATCTTCCTCAAATCTTTGGCGAGTATTACCCCACCAATCTTCAGCTTCTTCTTCGAGCATATGAGTCCCAAACTGCACCTTCTGTGCATCCGAGCAATTCATAACTCGAAAAATCTTTTCCACAGCTTTCAACCAAATTTGTGCCCTGTCCGGTTCATGAGTTCCCTTGAAGACCGGAGGGTTATTCTTTTGGAATTTCCCCAAAGCACGGAATCCATCATCAGCATGATTCCTCACATTCACATTGGCCGGAGGATTCTGCCCAATTGCCCCCGCCAATCTCGTCAATGCCTCCGCAATCGCTTCGTCGTTCCTCCCTGCAACCATCTTACTAATTCCAACAACAGAACTACGTAAGAACAACAAATATTGATAATGCATCACACGCATATCAATAACACACAGGGAAAAACACTCTAACAATTTGGCCGGACGGACCGACCTGCTCTGATACCACTATTGTAACACCCCTTTCTATACCCCAAATAAATGCATATAAAACAGTTAAGCACATACAAATTATCAGAGTAAAAAGGTTTTATAATAAGGTATAAATGAAGAATGCCACAATTTCACCAATAAAACACTTTCACATTTTTCTCCATAAGATATGTAACATTTTCGTAGTTTTAGAAATCACATTTCAACATTTAATTTAAGTGGAAGATAACATCATTTAATCAGTTCCAAAATATTAATTCAAATGCACATAAGTCATCCAGATTAATACATCATATCGGTTAGATTACAAAACCACATCAGCTGATACATCACAATGTATCACAAAAGAATGACTATACTAGTCTAACTACCCGGTGTTACATATCAGAGCAGCCGACTCAAAAGAATGAAGACTAACTTCACAAAAGGACTCCAACATCCTAATCTGCAATGCCTCATAGAGCATTATAAAACAGCAGAAGAGTGAGAAATATAACCATAATAATCAAAGCATAAGATTATATATATATAGGTAGTCATATAACACATATTCACATTTCTCACCACACTTCATTCTCTTAGTCATATATATTTACCACACATATATAGACAAACATGGATATTCACAAAGCATTCCCACATTATGCATACACTTACAATTTCACAATCTCATCATTCACACATAAGCATCTCTTCATGCATATGTCATATATCAATGTGACTCAACAACTGAATGCAACTCATGCAATGCGGTACCGACTCTCGTTATCTTTTTTCGATTTTTACATTAAACCGGGTCCACACTTCTAGACCGATAACCCGTTATCTTTTTTCGGTTTTTACATTAAACCGGGTCCACACTTCTAGACCGATAACCACAAAGGCACGTCCTCTAAGCCTTCAAACCCACACTTCTAGGGTTGGGACAAGCCACTAGTTTCCATGAAACTAACAGACATTGCCTTTTGACTAAATGATGCATGTACAATCAACCACAACAAATGCACTTAAGACCGACATCTTAATCTCATGCATTTCATAATTCATCTCTTCAAGAATTACACAATGATTGCACATACAACATATATCACACAATCAAGGTATTCACATCAGAATACCATTTGTACAATTATAAGTCATGCACACATATCCACAATGTTCTCATGCATACTCATCACATAATTGTATACCCATTAAGCATTCGCAAGTTCATTAGACAATACACATACATTCATCATTGTATTCACATGTATTTCTATTTATCATAATTAATACGCATCGCACATCAACTACGATTCACGCCCGGAGGCTACCCACAGTACACATCATCACAATAGATCATATCTATATCATATCATAGAGGTATTAACCTATGTGAATCAATCAAACAATCACCACATGAGCAACACGGCAAAAGAAAAATGTTGTCACATTCGCCTTCATTCGCCTGGCGAACCCTCGCAGCGAACCTTCGCCTGGCCTTCGCCCGGCGAACTCTCTCAGCGAAAACTCGCTAGGCTTCGCCTGGCGAGACTTCCCAGCGAGCCCAAGTCAGTAGCTACTGACTTCATTCGCCACCATTCGCCAGCACCTTCGCTGGGCGAACCTTCACTATCTACCTTCGCTTGGCGAACTCGCCAGCGAAGTCCATTGGGACTTAATCATAATTACTCGCCAGCATTCGCTAGGCTTCACCTGGCGAAGCTTCGCCTTCGCTCGCCTGGCGAGAGCCAGCGAACCTGCGCAGAACAGAACCCTATTCTGCCTCTCCTTCATCAATCCATCATCAACCAAACCTCAAACATCCAAATCAGTACAAATAGCATCAATACATGTTACCCGACTATTCTACGGTGTTATTACTCAGTTCCAACCGATTAAATCATCAATCTACCGGTTAATCCAACATTTGCCCTAATTGGAAAGTGATGAAAACTCTACCAAAACCCCAACCCGACATACATAACATCATGCAATGATCAAATAGAAACATTTCTCACCCTTACCTCGATTAATCGGAGCTTTGATGTTGGTTCTTGATGATTTCCACTTTCCTCTTCTTCTCCTCTCTTTCTCTTCTTTCTTCTTTCTTTCCTCTTTCTTTCCAAATGTTTCTAACTTTCTTTTCTTTTCTTCCTCACTTATATATTCCTTTATTTTCCTTCCTTCCAATTTCCTTCTCAATTCTCTATTAATTCCAATTAATAAAAATTAATTTCCAACATTAATAAAAATCCCACTAAATCAATTAATTACTACAATTAATTATTTAATGAAATTTGGGTTGTTACAGTGTTGAGTCGGCCTTCGGGTTCGTTGCCTGTTTCTTTAACAGATGCCTGACAGCGAGGTCAGATGTTCTTCTCAACTTCAAGTTGAACAGCCCTTGGGGTTCGATGCCTGTTTGTTTAACAGATGCCTGACGTCGAGGTCAAATGTTCCTCTCAATTTCGTGTTGAGCCGACCTTTAGGTTCGATGCCTGTTTATTTAACATAAGCCTGACGGCGAGGTCAGATATTCCTATGAACTTCGTCTTGAGCCGGCCTTCGGGTTCGACACTTGTTTGTTTAACAGATGCATGACGGCAAGTTCAGATGTACTTCTCAACTTCGTGTTGAGCCAGCCTTCGGGTTCGGTACCTATTTGTTTAACAGATGCTTGACGGCTAGGTCAACTGGTCCTCTAAATGTTGTGTTGAGCCAGCCTTCGGGTTCGATGCCTGTTTGTTTAACAGATGCCTGATGGCGAGGTCATATATTCTTCTCAACTTTTGGTTGAGCCGGCCTTCGGGTTCGATGCCTGTTTGTTTTACAGATGCCTGACGGCGAGGTCAGATGTTACTCTCAAGTTCGTGTTGAGTGGGACTTCGTGTTCGATGCCTGTATGTTTAACAGATGCTTGACAGCAAGGTCGGATGTTCTTCTCAAGTTCAGGTTGATCCGGCCTTCGGGTTCGATGCTTGTTTGTTTAACAGATGCGCGATAGCGAGATTAGATGTTCTTCTCAAATTTTGGTTGAGCCGGCCTTCGAGCTCGATGCCTGTTTGTTTAACATATGATTAACGGCGAGGTCAGATGTTCCACTCAACTTCGTGTTGATCCGGCCTTCAGGTTCGATGCTTGTTTGTTGGACAGATGCCGGACATCAAGGTCAGATGTTGCTCTCATGTTCGTGTAGAGCGGGACTTCGTGTTCGATGTCTATTTGTTTAACAGATGCCTAACGGCGAGTATAGATATTCCTATGAACTTCGTGTTGAGTGGGAATTCGTGTTCGATGCCTGTTTGTTTAACAGATGCCTGACAGCGAGGTCAGATGTTCTTCTCAACTTCGGGTTGATCCGGCCTTCGTGTTCGATGCCTATTTGTATAACATACGCTTGACGGCGAGGTCAGATGTTCCTCTCAACTTCGTGTTGAGTCGGCCTTCGGGTTCGATGCCTGTTTATTTTACATATGCCTGACGGCGAGGTCAGATGTTGCTCTCAAGTTCGTGTTGAGTGGGACTTCGTGTTCGATAGCTGTTTGTTTAACAGATGCCTGACAGCGAGGTCAGATGTTCTTCTCAACTTCGGGTTGATCCGGCCTTCGGGTTCGATACCTGTTTATTTAACAAATGTTCTTCTCAGCTTTTGTTTGAGTCGGCCTTCGAGTTCAATGCCTGTTTATTTAACATATGATTGACGATGAGGTCAAATGTTCCACTAAACTTCGTGTTGAATCGGCCTTCGGGTTCGATGCCTGTTTGTTTCACATATGCCCGACGGCGAGGTCAGATTTTGCTCTCAAGTTCGTGTTTGAGCCGGCCTTCGGGTTCGATGCCTGTTTGTTTAACAGATGCCTGACGGCGAGGTCAGATGTTCTTCTCAACTTCGGGTTGAGCCGCCCTTCGGGTTCGATGCCTGTTTGTTTAATAGATGCCTGACGGTGAGGTCAAATGTTCCTCTCAACTTCGTGTTGAGCCGCCCTTCAGGTTCGATGCCTGTTTGTTTAATAGATGCTTGACGTCGAGGTCAAATGTTCCTCTCAACTTCGTGTTATGCCGGCCTTCGAGTTCGATGCTTGTTTTTTTAACAGATGCAAGACGGCGAGGTCAGATGTAGTTCTCAACTTCGTGTTGAGCCGACAATCAGGTTTGGTGCGTGTTTGTTTAACATATGCCTAACAGCGAGGGTAAATGTTCCACTAAACATCGTGTTGAGCCGGCCTTCGGGTTCAATGCCTGTTTGTTTAACAGATACCTGACGGCGTGTTTAGATGTTCTTTTCAACTTCGGGTTGAGCCGACCTTCGAGTTCGATGCCTGTTTGTTTAACATATGATTAACGGCATGGTCAGATGTTCCACTCAACTTCGTGTTGTGCCGACCTTTGGGTTCGATGCTTGTTTGTTTAACAGATGCCTGACGGTGAGGTCAGATGTTGCTCTCAAGTTCGTTTTGAGCAGGACTTTGTGTTCGATGTCTATTTGTTTAACAGATGCTTGATGGCGAGGTCAGATATTCCTATGAACTTCCTATTGAGTCGGCCTTCGGGTTCGATACCTCTTTGTTTAACAGATGCCTGACAGCAAGGTCAGATGTTCTTCTCAACTTCGAGTTGAGCCGCCCTTCGGGTTCGATGGCTGTTATTTTAACAGATGCCTGACGCCGAGGTCAAATGTTCCTCACAACTTCGTGTTGAGCCGACCTTTAGGTTCGATGCCTGTTTGTTTAACAGAAGCCTGACGGCAAGGTCAGATATTCCTATGAACTTCGTCTTGAGCCGGCCTTCCGGTTTGACGCTTGTTTGTTTAACAGATGCATGACGGCGAGGTCAGATGTACTTCTCAACTTCGTGTTGAGCAAGCCTTCGGGTTCGATGCCTGTTTGTTTAACAGATGCTTGACGGTGAGGTCAAATGTTCCTCTAAATGTTGTGTTGAGCCTGCCTTCGGGTTCGATGCCTGTTTATTTAACAGATACCTGACGGCGAGGTAATATATTCTTCTCAATTTTTGATTTAGCCAGCCTTTGGGTTCGATGCCTGTTTGTTGAACATATGCTTGACGGGGAGGTCAGATGTTTCTTTCAACTTCGTGTTGAGCCGGCCTTCGGGTTCGATGCCTGTTTATTCTACAGATGCCTGACGGCGAGGTCAGATGTTGCTCTCAAGTTCGTGTTGAGTGGGACTTCGTGTTCGATGCCTGTTTGTTTAAAAGATGCCTGACAGAGAGGTCAAATGTTCTTCTCAACTTTTGGTTGAGGCGGCCTTCGAGTTCGATGACTGTTTGTTTAACAGATGCGCGGCGGCGAGGTCAGATGTTCTTCTCAGCTTTTGGTTGAGCCGGCCTTCGAGTTCAATGCCTAATTGTTTAACATATGATTGACGGTGAGGTCAGATGTTCCACTTAACTTCGTGTTGAACCGGCCTTCGGGTTCGATGCCTGTTTGTTTAACATATGCCTGACAGCGTGGTTAGATTTTGCTCTCCAGTTCGTGTTGAGCGTGACTTCGTGTTCGATGTCTATTTGTTTAACATATGCCTGACGGCGAGGTCAGATATTCCTATGAACTTCATGTTGAGCCGGCCTTCGGGTTCGACGCCTGTTTGTTTAACAGATGCTTGACAGCGAGGTCAGATGTTCTTCTCAACTTCGGGTTGAGTCGCCTTTCGGGTTAGATTCCTGTTTGATTAATAGATGCCTGACGGCGAGGTCAAATTTTCCTCTCAACTTCATGTTGAGCCGCCCTTCAGGTTCGATGCCTGTTTGTTTAACAGATGCTTGACGGCGAGGTCAAATGTTCCTCTCAACTTCGTGTTGAGCCGGCCTTCGAGTTCGATGCTTGTTTGTTTAACAGATGTAGGACGGCGACGTCAGATGTACTTCTCAACTTCTTGTTGAGCCGGCCTTTGGTTTCGGTGCCTGTTTGTTTAACAGACGCCTAACAGCGAGGTCAAATGTTCCACCAAACGTCGTGTTGAGCCGGCCTTCGGGTTCAATGCCTGTTTGTTTAACAGATACCTGACGGCGAGTTTAGATGTTCTTCTCAACTTCGGGTTGAGCCGACCTTCGGGTTGGATGCCTGTTTGTTAAACAGATGCGCGACGACAAGGTCAAATGTTCTTCTCAACTTTTTGTTGGGCCGACTTTTGAGTTCGTTGTCTGTTTCTTTAACATATGATTGACGGCAAGGTCAGATGTTCCACTCAACTTCGTGTTGAGACGACCTTTGGGTTCAATGCCTGTTTGTTTAACAGATGCCTGACGGTGAGGTCAGATGTTGCTCTCAAGTTCGTGTTGAGCGGAACTTCGTGTTCGATCTCTATTTGTTTAACAGATGCTTGACGGCGAGTTCAGATATTCCTATGAACTTCGTGTTGAGCCGACCTTCAGGTTCGATGCCTCTTTGTTTAACAGATTCCTATTTGTTTAACAGATGCCTGACGTCGAGGTCAAATGTTCCTCTCAGCTTCGTGTTGAGCCGGCCTTCAGGTTCGATGCCTGTTTGTTTAATAGAAGCCTGACGGCGAGGTCAGATATTCCTATGAACTTCGTGTTGAGCCGGCCTTTGGGTTCGGTGCCTGTTTGTTTAACAGATGCCTGACGGCGAGGTCAAATGTTCCTCTAAATGTTGTGTTGAGCCGGCCTTCGGGTTCGATGCCTGTTTGTTTAACAGATACCTGATGGGGAGGTCAGATATTCTTCTCAACTTTTGGTTGAGTCGGCCTTCGGGTTCGATGCCTGTTTGTTTAACATATGTTTGACGGCGAGTTCAGATGTTTCTTTCAACTTCGTCTTGAGCCGGCCTTCGGGTTCGATGCCTGTTTATTTTACAGATGCCTGACGGCGAGGTCAGATGTTGCTCTCAGGTTCGTGTTGAGTGAGACTTCGTGTTCGATGCCTGTTTATTTAACAGATGCTTGACGGCGAGGTCAGATGTTCTTCTTAACTTTGGGTTGAGCTGTCCTTCGGGTTCGATGCCTGTTTGTTTAACAGATGCGCGACGGCGAGGTCAGATGTTCTTCTAAACTTTTGGTTGAGCCGACCTTCGAGTTTGATGCCTGTTTCTTTAACAGATGCCTGACAGCGAGGTCATATGTTACTCCCAAGTTCGCGTTGAGCGGGACTTCGTTTTCGACGTCAGTTTGTTTAGCAGAAGCCTGACGGCGAGGTTAAATATTCCTATGAACTTCGTGTTGAGCCGGCCTTCGGGTTCGATGCCTGTTTGTCTAACAGATGCCTGACAACGAGGTCAGATGTTCTTCTCAACTTCTGGTTGAGCCGACCTTCGGGTTCGATGCCTGTTTGTTTAACATATGCTTGACGGCGAGGTCAGATGTTCCTTACAACTTCGTGTTGAATGGGACTTTGTGTTCGATGCCTGTTTGTTTAACCGAAGCCTGACGGCAAGGTCAGATATTCCTATGAACTTCGTCTTGAGCCGGCCTTCGGGTTTGACGCTTGTTTGTTTAACAGATTCATGACGGCGAGGTCAGATGTACTTCTCAACTTCGTGTTGAGCAAGCCTTCGGGTTCGGTGCCTGTTTGTTTAACAGATGCTTAACGGCGAGGTCAAATGTTCCTCTAAATGTTGTGTTGAGCCTGCCTTCGGGTTCGATGCCTGTTTATTTAACAGATACCTGACGGCGAGGTAATATATTCTTCTCAATTTTTGGTTTAGCCAGCCTTTGGGTTCGATGCCTGTTTGTTGAACATATGCTTGACGGGGAGGTCAAATGTTTCTTTCAACTTCGTGTTGAGCCGGCCTTCGGGTTCGATGCCTGTTTATTTTACAGATGCCTGACGGCGAGGTCAGATGTTGCTCTCAAGTTCGTGTTGAGTGGGACTTCGTGTTCGATGCCTGTTTGTTTAAAAGATGCCTGATAGCGAGGTCAAATGTTCTTCTCAACTTTTGGTTGAGCCGGCCTTCGAGTTCGATGACTGTTTGTTTAACAGATGCGCAACGGCGAGGTCAGATGTTCTTCTCAGCTTTTGGTTGAGCCGGCCTTCGAGTTCAATGCCTAATTGTTTAACATATGATTGACGGTGAGGTCAGATGTTCCACTCAACTTCGTGTTGAACCGGCCTTCGGGTTCGATGCCTGTTTGTTTAACATATGCCTGACAGCGTGGTTAGATTTTGCTCTCCAGTTCGTGTTGAGCGTCACTTCGTGTTCGATGTCTATTTGTTTAACATATGCCTGACGGCGAGGTCAGATATTCCTATGAACTTCATGTTGAGTCGGCCTTCGGGTTCGACGCCTGTTTGTTTAACAGATGCTTGACAACGAGGTCAGATGTTCTTCTCAACTTCGGGTTGAGCCGCCTTTCGGGTTAGATGCCTGTTTGTTTAATAGATGCCTGACGGCGAGGTCAAATTTTCCTCTCAACTTCATGTTGAGCCGGCCTTCAGGTTCGATGCCTGTTTGTTTAACAGATGCTTGACGGCGAGGTCAAATGTTCCTCTCAACTTCGTGTTGAGCCGGCCTTCGAGTTCGATGCTTGTTTGTTTAACAGATGTAGGACGGCGACGTCAGATGTACTTCTCAACTTCTTGTTGAGCCGACCTTTGGGTTCGGTGCCTGCTTGTTTAACAGACGCCTAACAGCGAGGTCAAATGTTCCACCAAACGTCGTGTTGAGCCGACCTTTGGGTTCGGTGCCTGCTTGTTTAACAGACGCCTAACAGCGAGGTCAAATGTTCCACCAAACGTCGTGTTGAGCCGGCCTTCGGGTTCAATGCCTGTTTGTTTAACAGATACCTGACGGCGAGTTTAGATGTTCTTCTCAACTTTGGGTTGAGCCGACCTTCGGGTTGGATGCCTGTTTGTTAAACAAATGCGCGACGACAAGGTCAAATGTTCTTCTCAACTTTTGGTTGAGCCGACTTTCGAGTTCGATGTCTGTTTCTTTAACATATGATTGACAGCAAGGTCAGATGTTCCACTCAACTTCGTGTTGAGACGACCTTTGGGTTCAATGCCTGTTTGTTTAACATATGCCTGACGGTGAGGTCAGATGTTGCTATCAAGTTCGTGTTGAGCGGAACTTCATGTTCAATGTCTATTTGTTTAACAAATGCTTGACGGCGAGGTCAGATATTCCTATGAACTTCGTGTTGAGCCGGCCTTCAGGTTCGATGCCTCTTTGTTTAACAGATTCCTATTTGTTTAACAGATGCCTGACGTCGAGGTCAAATGTTCCTCTCAGCTTCGTGTTGAGCCGGCCTTCAGGTTCGATGCCTGTTTGTTTAACAGAAGCCTGACGGCGAGGTCAGATATTCCTATGAACTTCGTGTTGAGCCGGCCTTTGGGTTCGGTGCCTGTTTGTTTAACAGATGCCTGACGGCGAGGTCAAATGTTCCTCTAAATGTTGTGTTGAGCCGGCCTTCGGGTTCGATGCCTGTTTGTTTAACAGATACCTGACGACGAGGTCAGATATTCTTCTCAACTTTTGGTTGAGCCGGCCTTCGGGTTCGATGCCTGTTTGTTTAACATATGTTTGACGACGAGTTCAGATGTTTCTTTCAGCTTCGTCTTGAGCCGGCCTTCGGGTTCGATGCCTGTTTATTTTACAGATGCCTGACGGCGAGGTCAGATGTTGCTCTTAGGTTCGTGTTGAGTGAGACTTCGTGTTCGATGCCTGTTTATTTAACAGATGCTTGACAGCGAGGTCAGATGTTCTTCTTAACTTTGGGTTGAGTCGGCCTTCAGGTACGATGCCTGTTTGTTTAACAGATGCGCGACGGCGAGGTCAGATGTTCTTCTAAACTTTTGGTTGAGTCGACCTTCGAGTTCGATGCCTGTTTGTTTAACATATGATTGACGGCGAGGTTAGATGTTCCACCACACTTCGTGTTGAGCCGGCCTTCGGGTTCGATGCCTGTTTGTTTAACAGATGCCTGACAGCGAGGTCATATGTTACTCTCA
Source organism: Lathyrus sativus (assembly GCA_963859935.3). Classification (NCBI taxonomy): domain Eukaryota; kingdom Viridiplantae; phylum Streptophyta; class Magnoliopsida; order Fabales; family Fabaceae; genus Lathyrus; species Lathyrus sativus. The sequence continues at coordinate 397,638,277 of OZ012735.1, read as the reverse complement.
AGTTCGCGTTGAGCGGGACTTCGTTTTCGACGTCAGTTTGTTTAGCAGAAGCCTGACGGCGAGGTTAGATATTCCTATGATCTTCGTGTTGAGCCGGCCTTCGGGTTCGATGCCTGTTTGTCTAACAGATGCCTGACAACGAGGTCAGATGTTCTTCTCAACTTCTGGTTGAGCCGACCTTCGGGTTCGATGCCTGTTTGTTTAACATATGCTTGACGGCGAGGTCAGATGTTCCTTACAACTTCGTGTTGAATGGGACTTTGTCTTCGATGCCTGTTTGTTTAACAGATGCTTGACAGCAAGGTCAGATGTTCTTCTCAACTTTGGGTTGATCTGGCCTTCGGGTTCGATACCTGTTTGTTTAACAGATGTGCGACGGTGAGGTCAGATGTTCTTCTCAGCATTTGGTTGAGCCGGCCTTCGAGTTCAATGCCTAATTGCTTAACATATGATTGACGGTGAGGTCAGATGTTCCACTCGACTTCGTGTTGAACCGGCCTTCGGGTTCGATGCCTGTTTGTTTAACATATTACTGACGGCGAGGTCAAATTTTGCTCTCAAGTTCGTGTTGAGCGTGACTTCGTGTTCGATGTCTATTTGTTTAACATCTGCCTGACAGCAAGGTCAGATATTCCTATGAACTTCGTGTTGAGCCGGCCTTCAGGTTCGATGCCTGTTTGTTTAACAGATGCCTGACAGCGAGGTCAGATGTTCTTCTCAACTTCGGAATGAGCCGCCTTTCTGGTTCGATGCCTGTTTGTTTAATAGATGCCTGACGGCGAGGTCAAATGTTCCTCTCAACTTCGTGTTGAGCCGGCCTTCAGGTTCGATGCCTGTTTGTTTAACAGGTGCTTGACGGCGAGGTCAACTGTTCCTCTCAACTTCGTGTTGAGCCAGCCTTCGAATTCGATGCTTGTTTGTTTAACAGATGTAGGACGGCGAGGTCAGATGTACTTCTCAACTTCGTGTTGAGCTGGCCTTTGGGTTCGGTGCCTGTTTGTTTAACAGATGCCTAACGGCGAGGTCAAATGTTCCCCTAAACGTCGTGTTGAGCCGACCTTCGGGTTCAATGCCTGTTTTTTTAACAGATATCTGACGGCGAGGTTAGATGTTCTTCTCAATTTCGGGTTGAGCCGACCTTCGGGTTGAATGCCTGTTTGTTTAACAGATGCGCGACGGCAAGGTCAAATGTTCTTCTCAACTTTTGGTTGAGCCGACCTTCGAGTTCGATGCCTGTTTGTTTAACAGATGCTTGACAGCGAGGTCAGATGTTCTTCTCTACTTTGGGTTGAGCCGGCCTTCGGGTTCGATGCCTGTTTGTTTACCAGATGTGTGACGACGAGGTCAGATGTTCTTCTCAACTTTCGGTTGAGCCAACCTTCGAGTTCGATGCCTGTTTGTTTAACACATGATTGACGGCGAGATCAGATGTTCCACTCAACTTCGTGTTGAGCCGGCCTTCGGGTTCAATGCCTGTTTGTTTAACAGATGCCTGACAACAAGGTCAGATGTTGCTCTCAAGTTCGTGTTGAGCGGGACTTCGTGTTCAATGTCTATTTGTTTCACAGATGCCTGACGGCGAGGTCAGATTTTCCTATGAACTTCGTGTTAAGCCGGCCTTCGGGTTCGATGCTTGTTTGTTTAACATCTGCCTGACGGTGAGGTCAGATATTCCTATGAACTTCGTGTTGAGCCGCCCTTCGGGTTTGATGCTTGTTTATTTAATAGATGCCTGACGGCAAGGTCAAATGTTCCTCTCAACTTCTAGTTGAGCCGGCCTTTAGGTTCGATGCCTGTTTGTTTAACAGATGCCTGACGGTGAGGTCAGATGTTGCTCTCAAGTTCGTGTTGAGCGGGACTTCGTGTAGAATGTCTATTTATTTAACAGATGCTTGACAGTGAGGTAAGATATTCCTATGAACTTCGTGTTGAGCCGGCCTTCGGGTTTGATGCCTCTTTGTTTAACAGATGCCTGACAACGAGTTCAGATGTTCTTCTCAACTTCGAGTAGAGCCGCCCTTCGGGTTCGATGCCTATTTGTTTAACAGATGCCTGACGTCGAGGTCAAATGTTCCTCTCAGCTTCGTGTTGAGCCGGCCTTCAGGTTCGATGCCTGTTTGTTTAACAGAAGCCTGACGGCGAGGTCAGATATTCCTATGAACTTCGTGTTGAGCCGACCTTTGGGTTCGGTGCCTGTTTGTTTAACAGATGCCTGACGGCGAGGTCAAATGTTCCTCTAAATGTTGTGTTGAGCCGGCCTTCGGGTTCGATGCCTGTTTGTTTAACAGATACCTGACGGCGAGGTCAGATATTCTTCTCAACTTTTGGTTGAGCTGGCCTTCGGGTTCGATGCCTGTTCGTTTAACATATGCTTGACGGCGAATTCAGATGTTTCTTTCAACGTCGTCTTGAGCCGGCCTTCGAGTTCGATGCCTGTTTATTTTACAGATGCCTGACGGCGAGGTCAGATGTTGCCCTCAAGTTCGTGTTGAGTGGGACTTCGTGGTCGATGGCTGTTTATTTAACTGATGCTTGACAGCGAGGTCAGATGTTCTTCTTAACTTTGGGTTGAGCCGACCTTCGGGTTCGATGCCTGTTTGTTTAACAGATGCGCGACGGCGAGGTCAGATGTTCTTCCCAACTTTTGGTTGAGACGGCCTTCGAGTTCAATGCCTGTTTGTTTAACATATGATTGACGGCGAGGTCAGATGTTCCACTCAAATTCGTGTTGAGCCGGCCTTTGGGTTCGATGCCTGTTTGTTTAACAGATGCCTGACAGCGAGGTCAGATGTTGTTCTCAAGTTCGTGTTGAGCGGGACTTCGTGTTCGATGTCTATTTGTTTAATAGATGCCTGACGGCAAGGTTAGATATTCCTATCAACTTCGTGTTGAGCCGGCCTTCGGGTTCGATGCCTGTTTGTATAACAGATGGCTAATAACGAGGTCAGATGTTTTTCTCAACTTCAGGTTGAGTAGGCCTTCGGGTTTGATGCCTGTTTGTTTAATAGATGCCTGACGGTGAGGTCAGATGTTCTTCTCAACTTTTGGTTGAGCCAATCTTCGGGTTTGATGCCTGTTTGTATAACATATGCTTGACGGCGACGTCAGATGTTCCTCTCAATTTCGTGTTGAGCCGGCCTTCGGGTTCGATGCCTGTTTATTTACAGATGCCTGACGGCGAGGTCAGATGTTGCTCTCAAGTTCGTGTTGAGTGGGACTTCGTGTTCGATGCCTATTTGTTTAACAGATGCATGACAGCAAGGTCAGATGTTCTTCTACACTTCGGGTTGATCCGACCTTTGGGTTCGATACCTGCTTGTTTAACAGATGCGCGACGGCGAGGTCAGATGTTCTTCTCAGCATTTGGTTTAGCCGGCCTTCGGGTTCGATGCCTATTTGTTTAACATATGATTGACGGCGAGGTCAGATGTTCCACTCAACTTCGCATTGAACCGGCCTTCGGGTTCGATGCCTGTTTGTTTAACATATGCCTGACGGCGAGGTCAGATTTTTCTCTCAAGTTCGTGTTGAGCGGAACTTCGTGTTCGATATCTATTTGTTTAACAGATGCCTGACGGCGAGGTCAGATATTCCTATGAACTTCGTGTTGAGTCGGCCTTCGGGTTCGATGCCTGTTTGTTTAACAGATGCTTGACAGTGAGGTCAGATGTTCTTCTCAACTTCGGGTTGAGCCGCCCTTCGGGTTCGATGCCTGTTTGTTTAACAGATGCTTGACGGCACGATCAAATGTTCCTCTCAACTTCGTGTTGAGCCAACTTCAGGTTTGATGCCTGTTTGTTTAACAGATGCATGACGGCGAGGTCAAATGTTCCTCCAAATGTTGTGTTGAGCCGGCCTTCGGGATCGATGCCTGTTTGTTTAACAGATACCTGACTGCGAGGTCAGATGTTCTTCTCAGCTCTTGGTTGAGCCGGCCTTCGGGTTCGATGCCTGTTTGTTTAACTTATGCTTGACGGCGATGTCAGATATTTCTCTCAACTTCGTGTTGAGACGGCCTTCGGGTTCGATGCCTGTTTTTTTTACAGATGCCTGATGGCGAGGTCAGATGTTGCTCTCAAGTTCGTGTTGAGTGGGACTTCGTGTTCGATGGCCTGTTAGTTTAACAGATGCGCGACGGCGAGGTCATTTGTTCTTCTCAACTTCGGGTTGATCCGGCCTTCGGGTTTGATACCTGTTTCTTTAACATATGATTAACGGCGAGGTCAGATGTTCCACTCAACTTCGTGTGGAGCCGGCCTTCGGGTTCGATGCCCGTTTGTTTAACAGAAGCCTGACATCGAGGTCAGATGTTGCTCTCAAGTTCGTGTTGAGCGGGACTTCGTGTTCGATGTCTATTTGTTTAACAGATGCCTTACGGAGAGGTTAGATATTCCTATGAACTTCGTGTTGAGCCGACCTTCAGGTTCGATGCCTGTTTGTTTAACAGATGCCTGACGGCGAGGTCAGATGTTCTTCTCAACTTCGGGTTGAGCTGCCCTTCGGGTTTGATGCCTTTTTGTTTAACAGATGCCTGACAGCGATGTCAAATGTTCCTCTCAACTTCGTGTTGAGCCGGCTTTCGGGTTCGATGTTTGCTTGTTTAACAGATGCATGATTGCGAGGTCATATGTACTTCTCAACCTCGTGTTGAGCCGGCCTTTGAGTTCGGTGCCTGTTTGTTTAACAGATGCGTGACGGCAAGGTCAGATATTCCTATGAACTTTGTGTTGAGCCGTCCTTCGGGTTCTATGCCTGTTTGTTTATTTGATGCCTGACGGCGAGGTCAGATGTTTTTCTCAACTACGGATTGAGATGGCCTTCATGTTCGATGCATGTTTGTTTAACAAATGCATGACGGCATGGTTAGATGTTCCTGTCAACTTCGGGTTGAGATAGCCTTCGGGTTCGATGCCTGTTTGTTTAACAGATACCTGACGGCGAGGTCAGATGTTCTTCTCAATTTCGGATTGAGCCGCCCTTCGGGTTCGATGCCTGTTTTTTAACAGAAGCCTGGCAGCAAGGTCATATATTCTTCTCAACTTCGGGTTGATCCGACCTTCGGGTTCGATGCCTGTTCGTTTAACATATGCTTGACGGCGAGGTCAGATGTTCCTCTCAACTTCGTATTGAGCCGGCCTTCGGGTTCGATGCCTGTTTATTTTACAGATGCCTGAGGGCGAGGTCAGATGTTGCTCTCATGTTCGTGTTGAGTGGGACTTCGTGTTCGATGCCTGTTTGTTTAACAGATGTCTGACAGCGAGGTCAGATGTTCTTCTCAACTTCGGGTTGAGCCGCCCATCGGGTTCGATGCATCTTTGTTTAACAAATGCCTAACGGCAAGGTAAAATGTTCCTCTCATCTTCGTGTTGTGCCGACCTTCAGGTTCGATGCTTGTTTGTTTAATAGATGCCTGATGGCGAGGTCTAATGTTATTATATACTTCTGGTTGAGCCGCCCTTCGGGTTCGATGCCTGTTTGTTTAGTAGATGCCTCACGACAAGTTCAAATGTAGTTCTCAACTTCGTGTTGAGCCGGCCTTTGGGTTCGATGTCTGTTTGTTTAATAGATGCCTGACGGCGAGGTCAGATGTTCTTCTCAACTTCGGGTTGAGCCGGCCTTCGGGTTCGATGCATGTTTGTTTAAGAGATGCCTGACGGCAAGGTCAGATGTTCTTCTACACTTCAGGGTGAGTCAGCCCTCGGGTTCGATGCCTGTTTGTTTAACAGATGTCTGACAGCGAGGTTAGATGTTCTTCTCAACTTCGTGTTGAGCCGGCCTTCGGGTTCGATGCCTGTTTGTTTAATAGATGCCTGACGGCGAGGTCAGATGTTCTTCTCTACTTTGTGTTGAGCCGACCTCCGGGTTTGATGCCTGTTTCTTTAACATATGATTGACGGCAAGGTCAGATGTTCCACTCAACTTCGTGTTGAGCCGACCTTTGGGTTCGATGCCTGTTTGTTTAACAGATGCCTGACGGTGAGGTCAGATGTTGCTCTCAAATTCGTGTTGAGCGGGACTTCGTGTAGAATGTTTATTTATTTAACAGATGCTTGACGGTGAGGTAAGATATTCCTATGAACTTCGTGTTGAGTCGGCCTTCGGGTTTGATGCCTCTTTGTTTACCAGATGCCTGACAACGAGTTCAGATGTTCTTCTCAACTTCGAGTTGAGTCGCCCTTCGGGTTCGATGCCTATTTGTTTAACAGATGCCTGACGTCGAGGTCAAATGTTCTCTCAGCTTCGTGTTGAGCCGGCCTTCAGGTTCGATGCCTGTTTGTTTAACACAAGCCTGACGGCGAGGTCAGATATTCCTATGAACTTAGTGTTGAGCTGGCCTTTGGGTTCGATGCCTGTTTGTTTAACAGATGCCTGACGGCGAGGTCAAATGTTCCTCTAAATGTTGTGTTGAGCCGGCCTTCGGGTTCGATGCCTGTTTTCTTAACAGATACCAGACGACGAGGTCAGATGTTTCCCTCAAGTTCGTGTTGAGTGGGACTTCGTGTTCGATGGCTGTTTATTTAACAGATGCTTGACAACGAGGTCAGATGTTCTTCTTAACTTTGGGTTGAGCCGGCCTTCGGGTTCGATGCCTGTTTGTTTAACAGATGCGCGACGGCGAGGTCAGATGTTCTTCTCAACTTTTGGTTAAGACGGCCTTCGAGTTCGATGCCTGTTTGTTTAACATATGATTGACGGCGAGGTCAGATGTTCCACTCAAATTCGTGTTAAGCCGGCCTTCCGGTTCGATGCCTGTTTGTTGAACAGATGCCTGACAGCGAGGTCAGATGTTGCTCTCAAGTTCGTGTTGAGCGGGAATTCGTGTTCGATGTATATTTGTTTAATAGATGCCTAACGGCAAGGTTAGATATTCCTATGAACTTCGTGTTGAGCCGGCCTTCGGGTTCGATGCCTGTTTGTATAACAGATGGCTGACAACGAGGTCAGATGTTTTTCTCATCTTCGGGTTGAGTCGGCCTTCGGGTTTGATGCCTGTTTGTTTAATAGATGCCTGACGGCGAGGTCAGATGTTCTTCTCAACTTTTGGTTGAGCCAACCTTCGGGTTTGATGCCTGTTTGTATAACATATGCTTGACGGCGACGTCAGATGTTCCTCTCAATTTCTTGTTGAGCCGGCCTTCGGGTTCGATGCCTGTTTATTTACAGATGCCTGACGGCGAGGTCAGATGTTGCTCTCAAGTTCGTGTTGAGTGGGACTTCGTGTTCGATGCCTATTTGTTTAACAGATGCATGACAGCAAGGTCAGATGTTCTTCTCAACTTCGGGTTGATCCGGCCTTCGGGTTCGATACCTTCTTGTTTAACAGATGCGCGACGGCAAGGTCAGATGTTCTTCTCAGCTTTTGGTTGAGTCGGCCTTCGAGTTCAATGCCTGTTTGTTTAACATATGATTGACGGTTAGGTCAGATGTTCCACTCAACTTCGCATTGAACCGGCCTTCGGGTTCGATGCCTGTTTGTTTAACATATGCCTGACGGCGAGGTCAGATTTTCCTCTCAAGTTCGTGTTGAGTGGGACTTTGTGTTCGATGTCTATTTGTTTAACAGATGTCTGACGGCGAGGTCAGATATTCCTATGAACTTCGTGTTGAGCCGGCCTTCGGGTTCGATGCTTGTTTGTTTAACAGATGCCTGACAGCAAGGTCAGATGTTCTTCTCAACTTCGGGTTGAGCCGCCCTTCGGGTTCGATGCCTGTTTGTTTAACAGATGCCTGAGGGCGAGGTCAAATGTTCCTCTCAACTTTGTGTTGAGCCGGCCTTCAGGTTCGATGCCTATTTGTTTAACAGATGCATGACGGCGAGGTCAAATGTTCCTTTCAACTTCGTGTTGAGCCGGCCTTCGAGTTCTATGCTTGTTTGTTTAACAGATGCATGACAACAAGGTCAGATGTACTTCTCAACTTCGAGTTGAGCCGCCCTTCGGGTTAGATGCCTGTTTGTTTAACAGATGCCTGACATCGAGGTCAAATGTTCCTCTCAACTTCGTGTTAAGCCGGCATTCAGGTTCGATGCCGGTTTGTTTAACATAAGCCTGATGGCGAGGTCAGATATTCCTATGAACTTCGTGTTGAGCCAGCCTTCGAGTTCGATGCTTGTTTGTTTAACAGATGCATGACGGCGAGGTCATATGTATTTCTCAACTTCGTGTTGAGCCAGCCTTCGGGTTCGGTGCCTGTTTGTTTAACAGATGCCTGACGGCGAGGGCAAATGTTCCTCTAAATGTTGTGTTGAGCCGGCCTTCGGGTTCGATCCCTGTTTGTTTAACACATACCTGACGGCGAGGTTAGATATTCTTCTCAACTTTTGGTTGAGCCGGCCTTCGGGTTCGATGCCTGTTTGTTTAACAGATGCCTGACAGCAAGGTCAGATGTTGCTCTCAAGTTCGTTTTGAGCGGGACTTCATGTTCGATGTCTATTTGTTTAACAGATGCCTGACAGCGAGGTCAGATATTCCTATGAACTTCGTGTTTAGCCGACCTTCGGGTTTGATGCCTGTTTGTTTAACAGATGCCTGACAGCGAGGTCAGATGTTCTTCTCACCTTCGGGTTGAGCCGCCCTTCGGGTTCGATGCCTGTTTGTTTAACAGATGCTTGACGGCAAGGTCAAATGTTCCTCTCAACTTCGTGTTGAGCCGACCATCAGGTTCGATGCCTGTTTGTTTAACAGATGCATGACGGCGAGGTCAAATGTTCCTCTCAACTTCGTGTTGAGCCGGCCTTCGAGTTCTATGCTTGTTTGTTTAACAGATGCATGACGGCAAGGTCATATGTGCTTCTCAACTTCAAGTTGAGCCGCCCATTGGGTTAGATGCCTGTTTGTTTAAAAGATGCCTGACATCGAGGTCAAATGTTCCTCTCAACTTCGTGTTGAGCCGGCATTCAGGTTTGATGCCGGTTTGTTTAACATAAGCCTGATGGCAAGGTCAGATATTCCTATGAACTTCGTGTTGAGCCGGCCTTCGGGTTCGATGCTTGTTTGTTTAACAGATGCATGACGGCGAGGTCATATGTATTTCTCAACTTCGTGTTGAGCCAGCCTTCGGGTTCGGTGCCTGTTTGTTTAACAGATGCCTGACGGCGAGGTCAAATGTTCCTCTAAATGTTGTGTTGAGCCGGCCTTCGGGTTCGATCCCTGTTTGTTTAACAGATACCTGACAGTGAGGTCAGATATTCTTCTCAACTTTTGGTTGAGCCGGCCTTCGGGTTCGATGCCTATTTGTTTAACATATGATTGACGGCGAGGTCAGATGTTCCACTCAACTTCGTGTTGAGCCGGCCTTCGGGTTCGATGCCTGTTGTTTAACAGATGCCTGACAGCAAGGTCAGATGTTGCTCTCAAGTTCGTGTTGAGCGGGACTTCGTGTTCGATGTCTATTTGTTTAACAGATGCCTGACAGCGAGGTTAGATATTCCTATGAACTTCGTGTTGAGCCGGCCTTCGGGTTCGATGCTTGTTTGTTTAACAGATGCCTAACAGCGAGGTCAGATGTTCTTCTCAACTTCGGGTTGAGCCGCCCTTCGGGTTCGATGCTTGTTTGTTTAACAGATGCTTGACGGCGAGGTCAAATGTTCCTCTCAACTTCGTGTTGAGCCGGCTTCAGGTTCAATGCCTGTTTGTTTAACAGATGCATGACGGCGAGGTCAAATGTTCCTCTCAACTTAGTGTTGAGCCGGCCTTCGAGTTCGATGCTTGTTTGTTTAACAGCTGCATGCAGCAAGGTCAGATGTACTTCTCAAATTCGAGTTAAGCCGGCCTTTGGGTTTGGTGCCTGTTTGTTTAACAAATGCCTGACGGCGAGGTAAAATATTCCTCTAAATGTTGTGTTGAGCCGGCCTTCGGGATCGATGCCTGTTTGTTTAACAGATACCTGACTGCGAGGTCAGATGTTCTTCTCAGCTTTTGGTTGAGCCGGCCTTCGGGTTCGATGCCTGTTTGTTTAACTTATGCTTGACGGCGATGTCAGATATTTCTCTCAACTTCGTGTTGAGACGGCCTTCGGGTTCGATACCTGACTGCGAGGTCATATGTTCTTCTCAACTTCGGGTTGATCCGGCCTTCGGGTTCGAAACCTGTTTGTTTAACATATGATTAACGGCGAGGTCAGATGTTCCACTCAACTTCGTGTGGAGCCGGACTTCGGGTTCGATGCCCGTTTGTTTAACAAATGCCTGACAGCGAGGTCAGATGTTGCTCTCAAGTTCGTCTTGAGCGGGACTTCGTGTTCGATGTCTATTTGTTTAACAGATGCCTTACGGCGAGGTTAGATATTCCTATGAACTTCGTGTTGAGCCGACCTTCGGGTTCGATGCCTGTTTGTTTAACAGATGCCTGACAGCGAGGTCAGATGTTCTTCTCAACTTCGGGTTGAGCTACCCTTCGGGTTTGATGCCTTTTTGTTTAACAGATGCCTGACAAAGATGTCAAATGTTCCTCTCAACTTCGTGTTAAGCCGGCTTTCGGGTTCGATGTTTGCTTGTTTAACAGATGCATGACGGCGAGGTCATTTGTACTTCTCAACCTCGTGTTGAGCCGGCCTTTGGGTTCGGTGCCTGTTTGTTTAACAGATGCCTGACGGCAAGGTCAGATATTCCTATGAACTTTGAGTTGAGCCATCCTTCGGGTTCTATGCCTGTTTGTTTATTTGATGCCTGACGGCGAGGTCAGATGTTTTTCTCAACTACGGATTGAGATGGCCTTCATGTTCGATGCATGTTTGTTTAACAAATGCATGACGGCATGGTCAGATGTTCCTATCAACTTCGTGTTGAGATAGCCTTCGGGTTCGATGCCTGTTTGTTTAACAGATACCTGACGGCGAGGTCAGATGTTCTTCTCAATTTCGGATTGAGCCGCCCTTCGGGTTCGATGCCTGTTTGTTTAACATATGCTTGACGGCGAGGTCAGATGTTCCTCTCAACTTCGTGTTAAGCCGACCTTCGGGTTCGATGCCTGTTTATTTTACAGATGCCTGAGGGCGAGGTCAGATGTTGCTCTCATGTTCGTGATGAGTGGGACTTCGTGTTTGATGCCTGTTTATTTAACAGATGTCTGACAGCGAGGTCAAATGTTCTTCTCAACTTCGGGTTGAGCCGCCCTTCGGGTTCGATGCATCTTTGTTTAACAAATGCCTAACGATAAGGTCAAATGTTCCTTTCATCTTCGTGTTGTGTCGGCCTTCAGGTTCGATGCCTGTTTGTTTAATAGATGCCTGATGGCGAGGTCTAATGTTCTTATATACTTCTGGTTGAGCCGCCCTTCGGGTTCGATGCCTGTTTTCTTAGTAGATGCCTCACGACAAGTTCAAATGTAGTTCTCAACTTCGTGTTGAGTCGGCCTTTGGGTTCGATGTCTGTTTGTTTAATAGATACCTGACGGCAAGGTCAAATGTTCTTCTCAACTTCGGGTTGAGCCGGCCTTCGGGTTCGATGCATGTTTGTTTAAGAGATGCCTGACGGCAAGGTCAGATGTTCTTCTACACTTCAGGGTGAGTCAGCCCTCGGGTTCGATGCCTGTTTTTTTAACAGATGTCTGACGGCGAGGTTAGATGTTCTTCTCAACTTTGTATTGAGCCGGCCTTCGGGTTCGATGCCTGTTTGTTTAATAGATGCCTGACGGCAAGGTCAGATGTTCTTCTCTACTTTGTGTTGAGTCGACCTCCGGGTTCGATGCTTGTTTGTGTAACAGATGCCTGACGGCAAGGTCAAATTTACTTCTCAACTTCGTGTTGAACCGGCCTTCGGGTTCGATGCCTGTTTTTTTAACAGATGACTGACGGCAAGGTCAGATGTTCTTCTAAACTTCGGGTTGGGACGGCCTACCGGTTCAATGCCTATTTGTTTAATAGATGCCTAACCGCAAGGTCAGATGTTCTTCTCAGCTTCGGGTTGAGCCGGCCTTCGGGTTCGATGCCTGTTTGTTTAACATATACCTGATGGTGAGGTCAGATGTTGCTCTCAAGTTCGTGTTGAGCGGGACTTTGTGTTCGATGCCTGTTTGTTTAGCAGATGCCTGACAGCGAGATCAGATGTTCTTCTCAACTTCGGGTTGAGCCGCCCTCCAGGTTCGATGCCTGTTTGTTTAACAAATCCCTAACGGTGAGGTCAGATGTACTTCTCAACTTCGTGTTTAGCCGGCCGTCAGGTTCAATGCTTGTTTGTTTAACAGATGGCTGACGGCGAGGTTAGATGTTCTTCTTAACATCGGGATAAGCCGACCTTCGGGTTTGATGCTTGTTTGATTAAAAGATGGCTGACGGCGAGGTCAGATGTTCTTCCCAACTTCGGGTTGAGCCGGCCTTCGGGCTCGATGCCTGTTTGTTTAACAGATCCCTGACACTGAGGTCAGTTATTTCTATGAACTTCGTGTTGAGCTGCCCTTTGGGTTTGACGCCTATTTGTTTAATAGATGCCTGACGGCAAGGCCAGTTGTTTTTCTCAACTACGGGTTGAGACGGCCTTCGGGTTCGATGCTTGTTTGTTTAAAACATGTCTGACGGTGTGGTCAGATGTTCTTGTCAACCATGGGTTGAGCCGACCTTCGGGTTCGATGCCTGTTTCTTTAACAAATGCCTGACTGCGAGGTCAGATGTTCTTCTCAACTTCGTGTTGAGCCGGCCTTTGGGTTCGATGCCTATTTGTTTAATAGATGCCAGACGGCGAGGTCAGATGTTTTTCTCAACTACGGCTTGCGACGGCCTTCGGGTTCGATGCTTGTTTGTTTAACAGATGCCTAACAGCGTGGTCAGATGTTCTTGTCAACTTCGGGTTGAGCCGTCCTTCGGGTTTGACGCCTGTTTGTTTAACAGATGCCTGAAGGCGAGGTCAGATGTTACTCTCAACTTCGTGTTGAGTCGGCCTTCGCGTTCGATGCCTGTTTGTTTAACAGATGCCTTACGACAAGGTCAGATGATCTTCTTAACTTCGGTTTGAGCCTCCCTTCGAGTTCGATGGGTGTTAGTTCAATAGATGCCTGACGGCGTGTTCAGATGTTCTTGCCAACCTTGGGTTGATCCGGCCTTCGGGTTCGATACCTGTTTGTTTAAGAGATGCTTAACGGTGAGGTCAGATGTTCTTCTACACTTCAGGTTGAGCCAGCCTTTGGGTTTGATGCCTGCTTATTTAACAGATGCCTGGCGGTGAGGTCAAATGTTCTTCCACACTTTGTGTTGAGCCGGCCTCCGGGTTCGATGCCTGTTTGTTTAACAAATACCTGACGGTGAGGTCAGATTTTCTTCTCAACTTCTGGTTGAGCCGACCTTCAGGTTCAATGCCTATTTGTTTAACAGATGCCTGACGGTGAGGTCAGATGTTCTTCTCTGCTTCGGGTTGAGCCGACCTTCGGGTTCATTGCCTGTTTGTTTAACATATGCTTGACGGTGAGGTCAGATATTCCTCTCAACTTTGTGTTAAGCCGGACTTCGGGTTAGATGCCTGTTTATTCTACAGATGCCTGACGGCAAGGTCAGATGTTGGTCTCAAGTTCGTGTTGAGCGGGACTTCGTGTTTGATGCCTGTTTGTTTAACAGATGCCTGACAGCGAGGTCAGATGTTCTTCTCATCTTCGGGTTGAGCCGCCCTCTATTTTCGATGCCTGTTTGTTTAACAGATCCCTGACGGCGAGGTCAGATGTATTTCTCAACTTCGTGTTTAGTCGGCCTTCTGGTTCGATGCCTGTTTGTTTAACAAATGGTTGACAGTGAGGTCAGATGTTCTTCTCAACTTCGGGTTGAGCCGACCTTCGGGTTCGATGCTTGTTTGTTTAAGAGATGCCTGATGGCGAGATCAGATGTTCTTCTCTACTTCAAATTGAGTCGGGCATCGAATTCGATGCCTGTTTGTTTAACAGATGCCTGACAGCGAGGTCAGATGTTCTTCCTAACTTCGGGTTGAGCCGGCCTTAGGGATCAATGCCAATTTGTTTAACAGATCCCTGACGGCGAGGTCTGATATTCCTATGAACTTTGTGTTGAGCCGGCCTTCGGGTTCGATGACTGTTTGTTTAATAGATGCCTAACAGTGAAGTCAGATGTTTTTCTCAACTACGGGTTGAGATGGCCTTCGGGTTCGATGCCCGTTTGTTTAACAAATTCCTGACAGCGTGGTCAGATGTTCTTGTCAACTTCAGGTTGAGCCGACCTTCGGGTTCGATGCCTGTTTATCTAACAGATGCTTGACTGCAAGGTCAGATGTTCTTCTCAACTTCGGGTTGAGCCACCCCTCAAATTCGATGCCTGTTTGTTTAACAGATGCCTGACAGCGAGGTCAGATGTTCTTCTCAACTTCGGGTTGAGCCGGCCTTCGGGCTCGATACCTATTTGTTTAACAGATCCCTGACGGCGAGGTCAGATATTTCTATGATCTCCGTGTTGAGCTGGCCTTCGGGTTCGATGCCTATTTGTTTAATAGATTCCTGATGGCGAGGTTAGTTGTTTTTCTAAACTAAGGGTTGAGACGACCCTCGTGTTCGATGTTTGTTTGTTTAAAAGATGCCTGACGGTGTGGTCAGATGTTCTTGTCAACCTTCGGTTGAGCCGACCTACGGGTTCGATGCCTGTTTCTTTAACAAATGCCTGACTGCGAGGTCAGATGTTCTTCTCAACTTCGTGTTGAGCAGGCCTTCGGGTTCGATGCTTGTTTGTTTAATAGATGCCTGACGGTGAGGTCAGATGTTTGTCTCAACTACGGGTTGAGACAACCTTCGGGTTTGATGCTTGTTTGTTTAACAGATGCCTAACAGCGTGGTCAGATGTTCTTGTCAACTTCAGGTTTAGCCGGCCTTCGGGTTCGATGCCTATTTGTTTAACAGATGCCTTACGACAAGGTCAGATGGTCTTCTTAACTTCAGTTTGAGCCTCCCTTCGGGTTCGATGGGTGTTTGTTTAACAGATGTCTAACGACGTGGTCGTATGTTCTTGCCAACCTTGTGTTGAGCCGGCCTTCGGGTTCGATGCCTGTTTGTTTAAGAGATGCTTGACGGCGAGGTCAGATGTTCTTCTACACTTTAGGTTGAGCCAGCCTTCGGGTTCGATGCCTGTTTGTTTAACAGATGCATGACAGCGATGTCAGATGTTCTTCCACACTTTGTGTTTAGCTGGCCTCCAGGTTCGCTGCCAGTTTGTTTAACAAATACCTGACGGCGAGGTCAGATGTTCTTCTCATCTTTTGGTTGAGCCGGCCTTCAGGTTCAATGCTTGTTTGTTTAACAGATGCCTGACGGTGAGGTCAGATGTTCTTCTCAGCTTCGGGTTGAGTCGGCCTTCGGGTTCGTTGCCTGTTTGTTTAACATATACTTGACAGCGAGGTTAGATGTTCCTCTCAACTTCGGGTTAGGCGGAACTTCGTGTTCGATGCCTGTTTGTTTAACAGATGCCTGTTTATTTTACAGATGCCTGACGACGAGGTCAAATGTTAGTCTCAAGTTCGTGTTGAGCCGCCCTCTATTTTCGATGCCTGTTTGTTTAACAGATCCCTGGCGGCAAGGTCAGATGTATTTCTCAACTTCGTGTTTAGCCGGCCTTCTGGTTTGATGCCTGTTTATTTAACAGATGGTTGACGGTGAGGTCAGATGTTCTTCTCAACTTCGGGTTGAGCCGACCTTCTAGTTCGATGCTTGTTTGTTTATGAGATGCCTGATGGCGAGGTCAGATGTTCTTCTCTACTTCGAATTGAGCCGGGCATCGAATTCGATGCCTGTTTTTTTAACCGATGCCTTACAGCGAGGTCAGATGTTCTTCTCAACTTCGGGTTGAACCGGCCTTCGGGTTCAATGCCTTTTTGTTTAACAGATGCCTGACAGCGAGGTCAGATGTTCTTCTCAACTTCGTGTTGAGTCGGCCTTCGGGTTCAATGCCTGTTTGTTTAATAGATACCTGACGGAGACGTCAGATGGTCTTCTTAACTTCGGTTTGAGCCGCCCTTCGGGTTCGATGCCTATTTGTTTAACAGATGCCTGGCGGCGAGGTCAGATGTTTTTCTCAACTACGGGTTGAGACGGCCTGCGGGTTCGATGCTTATTTGTTTAACAGATGCTGTACGGCATGGTCAGATTTTCTTGTCAGCTTCAGGTTGATCCGGCCTTTGGGTTCGATGCCTGTTTGTTTAACAGATGCCTGACGGTGAGGTCAGACGTTCCTCTCAACTTCGGGTTAAGTCAGCCTTCAGGTTCGATGCCTGTTTGTTTAACAGATGCCTGACGGTGAGGTCAGATTGTCTTCTTAACTTTTGGTTAACAGTTTCTTGGCAGCGACGTCCGATGTTCGTCTCAACTTCGTGTTGAGCCGGCCAGCCTTCGGGTTTGATGCCTGTTTGTTTAACAGATGCCTGACAGCGAGGTCAGATGTTCTTCCATACTTTGTGTTGAGCCGAGCTTCGGGTTCGATGCCTGTTTGTTTAACACATGCCTGACGGCGAGGTCAGATGTTCTTCTCTACTTCGTGTTGAGCCAGTCTCCAGGTTCAATGCTTGTTTGTTTAACAAATTCCTGACGACGAGGTCAGATGTACTTCTAAACTTCGTGTTGAGCCGACCTTCGGGTTCGATGCCTGTTTGTTTAACAGATGCCTGACGACGAGGTCAAATGTTCTTCTCAACTTTGGGTTGTGCCGGCCTTCTAGTTAGATGCCTGTTTATTTTACAGATGCCTGACGGCGAGGTTAGATGTTGGTCTCAAGTTCGTGTTGAGCGGGACTTCGTGTTAGATGCCTGTTTGTTTAACAGATGCCGGACAGCAAGGTCAAACGTTCTTCTCAACTTCGGGTTGATCCGCCCTCTGTTTTCGATGCCTGTTTGTTTAAAAGATCCCTGACGGCGAGGTCATATGTATTTCCCAACTTCGTGTTTAGCCGACCTTCTGGTTCGATGCCTGTTTGTTTAACAAATGGCTGACGGCAAGGTCAGATGTTCTTCTCAACTTCGGGTTGAGCCGACCTTCGGGTTCGATGCTTGTTTGTTTTCGAGATGCCTGATGGCGAGGTCAGATGTTCTTCTCAACTTTGGGTTGAGCCGGCCATCAAATTCGATGCCTATTTATTTAACATATGCCTGATAGCAAGGTCAGATGTTCTTCCTAACTTCGGGTTGAGCCAGCCTTCGGGCTCGATGCCTGTTTGTTTAACAGATCCCTGACAGCGAGGTCAGATATTTCTATGAACTTCGTGTTGAGCCGGCCATCGGGTTCGAGGCCTGTTTGTTTAATAGATGCCTGACGGCGAGGTATAATGTTTTTCTCAAATACATGTAGAGACGCCCTTCGGGTTCGATGCTTGTTTGTTTAACTGATGCCTGACGGTGTGGTCAGATGTTCTTGTCAACTTTGGGTTGAGCCGGCCTTCGGGTTCAATGCCTGTTTGTTTAACAGATGCCTGACGGCGAGGTCAGATGTTCCTCTCAACTTCGTGTTGAGTCGGCCTTCGGGTTCGATGCCTGTTTGTTTAACAGATGCCTGACGGCGAGGTCAAATGGTCTTATTAACTTCGATTTGAGCCGCCCTTCAGGTTCAATGCGTGTTTTTTTAAAAGATGCCTGGCAGGGAGGTCATATGTTTTTCTCAACTACGGGTTGAGACAGCCTTCGGGTTCGATGCTTGTTTGTTTAACAGATGCCTGACGTCATGGTATGATGTTCTTGTAAACTTCGGGTTGATCCGCCATTCGGGTTCAATGCCTGTTTGTTTAACAGATGCCTGACGGCGAGGTCAGATGTTCCTCTCAACTTCGTGTTGTGTCAGCCTTTGGGTTCGATGCCTGTTTGTTTAACAGATGCCTGACGGCGAGGTCAGATGGTCTTTTTAACTTCGGTTTTAGCCTCCCTTCGGGTTCGATGGGTGTTTGTTTAACAGATGCTTGGCTGTGAGGTCAGATGTTCGTCTTAACTTCGTGTTGCATTGGCCTTCGGGTTCGATACCTGTTTGTTTAACAGATGCATGACGGTGAGGTCAGATGTTCTTCTACACTTTAGGTTGAGCCAACCTTCGATTTCGATTCCTGTTTGTTTAACAGATGCCTTACAGCGAGTGCAGATGTTTTTCCACACTTTGTGTTAAGCAGGCCTTCGGGTTTAATACATATTTGTTTAACACATGCCTGACGGCGAGGTCAGATGTTCTTCTCTACTTCATGTTGAGCCGGCCTCCGGATTCGATGCTGTTTGGTTTAACAGATGCCTAACGGCGAGTTCAGTTGTACTTATAAACTTCGTGTTGAGCCGGCCTTCTGGTTCGATGCCTGTTTATTTAGCAGATGCCTGACGGCGAGGTCTGATGTTCTTCTCAACTTCTGGTTGAGCCGGCCTTAAGGTTCAATGCATGTTTATTTTGCATATGCCTGACGGCGAGGTCAGATGTTCTTCTCAGCTTCGGGTTGATCCGACCTTCAGGTTCGATGCCTGTTTGTTTAACATATGCTTGACGGAGATGTCAGATGTTCCTCTCAACTTCGTGTTGAGCCGGACTTCAGGTTAGATGAAAACCAGAGGGTGGCCGGAGATCCCTTCCGGTCATCTTCTCCGGCCGCCCAGCCACCATGAATAGTTCCAAAAAAACACATGCATCAAAACTCCACCAAAATTAACAAACTAATAGTCCAAATTCACCCTCTCATCACGAGGAACTCAAATCCATCCTTGTTTTTCATGTTTGAGCAATACACATGCAAATCGAAGACAAATAGGAAATGTGCATAAACTGTAAAACTCAAAATCAGCCAACCAAAGTGTCCAGAATTCATATACACTTCACAAGGAGTTCAAATCCATGTTCCATTTGCTCTATAAACTCAAGAACAAGCCAAAATACAAACAACAAGATTTGTGCTCCAAACAGTAATCAAACCAAATTCCAATTCATTTTACATATTAATGGTCTACATGATTCCTATTTCTCAAATATGCAAGAATGGCACAGAATCGTGGCTTAAATAAAGAGATATGGTGATTTCAAAATTACCTAGTGGAGAACCTCCACTGTGTCTTGTCTTCGTCTGAACCTTCAAGAAACCACCCAGAAACGTTCCAAACACTTGAATAAAGCTTTTAGTGTGCTCAATTTCACTTGATAATAGCCAAAACTCCAAAACTGAATCTCACTTTTCTCTTGCTTTTTCAAGTTTCTATTTCTGCAATTCCACCCCCAATTCGAGCTCTGAGGGTTTGGGAAGCTTGCTAACCTTTTATATGTTGGGTTCAGATGAGAATGGAGCTTTAATTCATGCCATATAGCCCAATTGCCATTTCAATTTTTTCTCACTTTTTCACTTGCCATACTCGTGTTTTCTCCACTGCACCAACCTCAATTTTGTTCCAAATCAATTGCACATGGCCTGAGTTGATCAAAGTGCCAACAATTGGTCCTTGTTTTGATTCTATGGTGGATTTCCCATTTGTTACTTCATGATGAATAAACCATGGAAATGACCAACCAAATGACCAACCAAATGACCTCAAATTTCAAAATTAAACTTGGCATTGTATTTAGAACATCATTTGCACTCAAAAAATGCATAAGTTTTCCTTGAAGAAGTTCCAAATGAATTAAATCCCATTTTCTCATTTTAAGCCTTCTTTATGAAAAATTCAAACACCAAATCTTCAATCCAAACTCAAACCATGACAAGAGATGATTTGGTAATGCAAATGGCCCTATTTGGAGCAAGTTTCATGTTGAAAAGATTTTCATTTGAAGTGTGCAAGTTGGTGAAATGGGCCTATAATTTTATGACCTATAATCTCACTTTCCCAAAACACCCCTGACTTGTAAACCCCATAACTTGAGTTCTACAAACCAGATGAAAGACTTCTAGTACTATTTGGAAAGCTAAACCCATGCTCTACAACTTTCATGTTGGCAAAAAGTTGAGGAGAAACATCCTTCTATGTCAAAAATGGTTTGGAAGTTGGTTGACTTTTGTTGACCAAAATCACATTCATCTGATGACCTGTAACTTGTCTGCATCATAACTTGAGTTCTATAAATCCAATCAAGGACTTCTAGTACTCAAAAGAAAGCTAAGAACATTCTTTACAAGTTTCATGTTGGTCAAAATTGAGATGAGACTTGTATCTTGAGATAGGTGGTCTTGAAGTTAGGCACTAAACAGGGGATTTTACCCTAAGAACCCTAATTTAGTAACTTCTCACACTCTTGGTCCTTGATGAATTGATCTTGAAGTGATATATTAGACCTCTCAACACACCCTACCATGGCCATAGATACTTGGAATTGAGTTTTAACCTCCTTCAATTTCACAGTTAACTAAGGATTTACCAGATGAAAACCCTAGATGCAACATCTTTGCTTGTGGCTTCTTCCACATCACACAAAAACTTGAATAAGCTCCAACATGGCTCTCAAAGCACTCAATGAGCTCTCTAAACATCTTATATCCATAATCATGCATTCACAATCCTCTGATGCTCTTCAACTAGCCTCCAAGTTAGGAGCTGACCCACATACATCCATCCACCCTTCACAAGACCATTAACCTCTTCTTGATGACCTGATGACCATTCAAACTTGAGTAACACCCCTTGCTTAGGCTCAATACTCTGAGAAGGCTTCTCTTGCTATGCACAACCTCTTGATCCCCTGTTCAATGAAACATGTTATGCAATGCAAATGCTAGGACAAAATGAAATGAAACATAAACCAAGTTAAGAAAAGGTTGGGGAAATTTTGGGGTACAACAGTTGCCCCTATTCAAGCGACTTGGACCTGAATGAGTGAAAAGCGAAAGGCTTTCACACCAACAAGGTAAAAGACGATTGAATACCAAAGAACTCGGAAATTTTCCAACCGCAGGAAATCTGAATATAGCTGTACTAATCTCAAAAACACTCTGTTGGGGAAAAAGAATACAAACGTCAAAAACGGCGCCATGGTCTGGATACCATATTGGCAAAAATCAACAATCCAAATTACCGGAGTCTGGGTACTCCATAGAAATCAGAGCCTGGATGCTCAAAGTAATCGGAGCCTGAATGCTCAAAAACACAAACTGGAGCCTAGATGCTTAAAGAAACAAACTAAAGCCTGGCTACTCAAAATGATCGGAGCCTGGATGCTCGATAATAGATCTGAGTCTGGATACTCCATAATCAGAGCCTCGATGCTCGGTACTAAATCTGAGTCTGGATACTCGATTACTGGAGCCTGGATGCTCAGTGCAAATCAGAGCCTGGATGCTCTATGCAAATAACCTGAGTCTGGATACTCGGTTAATAAATCTGAGTCTGTATACTCAATAACTGGAGCCTGGTGTTGCACCCCAAAATTTGCCCAACCTTTTCTAACCTAGGTTTATGTTTCAACTGCATAATCATTTGCATTGACATCATGTACATAGTGTATTCATCTGCATTGCATAGCATAAGCAAGCTATCTTTATCAGGGGATCAAGTGCTATTCTTATCTCAAGAGGCATATTCAAGGGTTTCATTCATATTCAAGACTACTCAGGTCATCAGGTTGACCAGTGAGTTCTCTCCTATCTTGGGGTTGTTTGGGGATCATCAGAGGGTGTATGAGCTATAAGCCAAGAGCATGAGGTGTGTATGGATGTTATGAAGAGCCTAGATGATCATTTTTGAGGAGTAACCAAGTCATTGGAATGATTGCAAGAGCCTCAGTTGAAGTCAGTCAACTAGGGTTTTATCTGGGTCAGCACTAGGTCAATCCTAGGTCAAAGACTGGTTTTGAAAGGAATCAAGGACCATTTGAAGAATGTGGGATTCATTATTTGCTATATGGATATGGATATGGTGTTGTGCTAAAGAAAAATCAGAAGGAATCAAGGAGAAATGGAGTTACCAAATTAGGGTTTCAGTGTAAAATCCCCTAATTTAGGTCAAACTTCAAAGCAGTGTAACTCAAGATGAAAGCTTCATATGGATTTCTGGTCCACATGAAACTTGTATAGTATCTTCATAGCTTTAATTTGAGTGGTGGAAGTCATCAAGATGATTTATAGAACTCAAGTTATAGCTCTTGCAAGTTACAGGTCATCTGAGGGCACTGAAATTTGTCTTTGAAAGTTGTCTGTCTTCCAAGCAACTTTTGACCTTCAAGGAGATTTCAAATGGATTTCTGGCCAACATGAGAGTTGTTAATTATTGTCTTAGCTTTCTAGAAAGGTATGGTATGCCTTCATATGATTTGTGGAACTCTACTTATGGTCTTGGCAAGCAAAGGGTATTTTGGTCATTTGAGAATTACAGGTCATTTCAAGGCTATGCCTAAAACTCATACAAGGAAGCTTCAAATGAAAAACTTCACAACATCAAAGTTGCTCCAAATGTCATTTTGAGTCTAGAAATGAGGTCATGGAAGTTTGGAAATGCATAGAACAAGACTTGATAAAAGTTGGTGGAAAATGACTTAAAAAAGGCATATAACTTGAAAAAGTTCAAGTTGGAAAATGGTTTGAGAGATCTACAAATCCAAAATGGGTCATGTAATATACCAAATTGAATCCCAACAACATTTTTAAGACATTGGTTCAGCCACTTTTTTGAGTTAGGGTTTAAATTTTGGACTTGCTTTGTATTTTTGTTACTTGCATAATAAGGCAAGTATGGAAAACTTGGCACAAGGTAAATTTCAAGGCAAGGGGCTTACATATCATTCCAATTTGGCATGTGAGGAGATTTTGAAGGGCTGTAAGTGCATTGTAAGGAGATACCATGAGATATCAAAATATCATGTCATGAGAATTTCCACATTCTTCCACCACATTCTAGAATCCTCTAAGATCAATCCAGAAACTTCTAGATCTGTACATCATCATCTATATAATGAGTGTGGATCTTTAGGGCAAGGGGTTGGTGAAAAGAGAGTGAGGAGAGAGAGAATTCCATAGTTTCTTCAATTCCAAGCAAGTGAGAGAATTATCATAATACACCATTTCTGTTCAAAGCTTTTGTTCATCTTCCACCTGTGGTGAGTTGTAAGTGTGAAATATCATCCTCCAAGGTCCATCCATGGTTGTTTAAGGAGCTGTTTCTCAAAACTCAAGATTGTGCATCAAAGTTGCAGCCAAGGATACAAGCTTTTCCCTCCATTTTATTTGCAAACAGAAAGATCCTCATCAAGCAAGGATCATCCTCGAAGGATTACAAGCATTGGATTGGACTGTAACCACCTCTGCCATAGCTACCTAGCAGGTTGGTGATTTCTCTTCTATCTCCCTAATTAGGTGTTGTTAGATTAGATTATTAGTGTAAGGTTGTTAGGTTAGGTTAGATGACCATTTTCAGAGAGATTGAGAAGGTTTCATGGAGTTTGGTAACATGGTGAGATCAAGAACTCATGGATTAGGGCAAGATAATATTAGCTTTTTAGCTTAGAGTGATTAGCATAATGCATAGAACGTTCTAGTATAGTTTGAGCAAGTTTAATAACCATGCATATCAGGTGCAATTCTTGGTGCCCTAAGGTTACAGCTATCGAGTTGAATTATAGAGTGAGTTTTAGAAAAATCTAAGTGTAGGATCTTGTAGAGGGCTTTGAGTAGGCCATTTTTTGTTTTTGGATCGGGGGATTTGGTTGAGTGAGGAGAGAGAACAGAGTTGTGGAAGTTCGTGCATGGATGAGGAATTCTGAAAACCCTAGATTCATGTTGGGGACGATGACTAATAGTCGTTGGATCGTTTCCAAATTTTGACTTGTTAGACTCATCGGACGATCCCAATTCAATTTAAGAAACGGAGGGAAAGTCCAAAGTGAAACGCGGCGTTTCACTAAAGACTCAGCATGGGCCTGATCCAAAACGTGCTATCCCCACCCCCCAAACCTGAGCCCAATGGATATGAACTGTGAAATATTACTAATTGCACCGCGCGTCCATTTCATTTTCTTTTGTTTTTTTTCTGATTTAATTTCTTAACCGGGCTTAATGCATAATTGATATCTGTGCCCCACTTCCCTGGCCCATCAATAAATGAACTGAGCGTGGTTGCTAGTAGCACCCCCTCCCCATTTTATTTCTTTTTTGTGTTTTTTAATTCTTTTATATTTTCAGCATCTTCAGAGTTGATGAGGAGTATCTCTTGCTGGCAGCTGTTGAAGTTTCTAGGATCTAGGAGTTAGGCAGAGCTCTAGAGTAGCAAACTTGATTCATAAATATGGAAGGTCTTGATTGCCTCCATTCCTCTCTGTGATGCAGAGTCTCTCTAAGACATTCACCCCCTTCCTTTGGAAGGCTTGGTGATAGTGTCTAAGAGATAGAACTCTTGAGAGAAACATTCTATGTGTTGTTAGCAGTTTGTTTGCCACCCTTGGTGGTCAACTAATTGTTTAACACCCAGTTCATTCTTGTGATTGATTCCTCAGCTTGGAGAGTGGGACTTGAAGAAAAGCCATTGGGGGATTGAAGATCAAAGACTGATGTCTGCTTGAAGCCTGAAGATGGTTGCAGATGCTGATGAAGATTGCTTTGCTGTCTAGTTTTAGCTGTTTTAGTTCTTGATGTATTGTGTGAATTTCTCGGACTGTATTGTTTGCTGTTTAACTTGTTGGGTCGAAAGTGAATGCTGTTCACTTTTGCCTATTGTTTTCTAGGTTCGAGGTTGAGTGGGACTCCCTTGCCTCGTTTGTATTGTTGCATCCATGCATTTTACTGCTTTATTGTATATATCTGTTGTTTCTGTTTTCGTTTATCCCTTAGGATCTCTGTTTCTCTCTGCGCAAGAGAGGAGCATGATAGACATTAGGAGCTAACCCATGTATGATAACATTAGGGTAGATTTTATTCCCCTTTTTCAACCCTAGGATTTGTAGAGTGTCATCTCTTCTTTCTTCAAAACAACAGGAAAACATTAATAAAGGTTACAACAGAAATCAATTCATTTCTTCCGTCAAAAGATTTGAACAAACATCAACCTTTTTTGCAATAAGAAAACCCTTGTTTAAGGTGAGATTTTTCATAAAAGACACTTGAACAGCTTGTGTCGTGCGTAGCCCGAACTACGTTTGCTCTGATCTTCCATGCTGTGTGGAAGTACGTAGGCATAGGATGCGATATCCTAGCGAGCAACCTTTACCCATCCTTCACCCGTAGTGAGGCGAACTACGTTGACTCTGATTTCTCGTTCCAGGCGGGAATACGTAGGCATAAAGTGCGATGCTTTGCCGAGTCATGTTTTCTTTTCTTTTCAGACCTCATCCTTTAGTTTAGATAGAAGTGTAATCCGTACAAACCAAGCAAGCGTGGATCCCATCGAGTACGATGGACGTGAGGGGTGCTAATACCTTCCCCTTGCGTAACCGACTCCCGAATCCAGGTTTTGGTTGCGATGACCATACCTTTTCCCGTATTTGCGTTAGGTTTACTTCGAGCGTTTCCTTTCCCTCTGTTGGGATAAATAACGCACGGTGGCGACTCTTCTGTATTGCCGGCGCCGATTTTCGCAGTAGCGACACCTGGGTGCTCAAATGCAATCTGAGCCTGGATGCTCTATGCAATAAACCTGAGTCTGGATACTCGGTTAATAAGTTTGAGTCTGGATACTCAATAATTGGAGCCTGGATGCTCAATGCAATTCGGAGCCTGGATGCTCTATGCAAATAACCTGAGTCTGGATACTCGGTTAATAAATCTGAGTCTGGATACTCAATGTAAAAGAAATATATTCATCAGGATTTGGATATCCTACAGGTTCAAGTCAAACGATGTTGCTAGGAAACAATATGAGATGTGGTCTGGATACCACATGGGCTGAGAAAACATTAGGTGCCAAGGTCTGGATACCACATGGCGATAGGAGATAACAACAGTTACTGTGATATGGATATCACGGAGCATCAGATAAACTATCATGGTCTGGATACCATACCTACCTTTACCGGAATCCGGGTACTCAAAGGAGAAAGCAAACAGGATTCAACAGGGTTTGGATACCCAACCGACTTTACCGGAGTCTGGATACTCAACGGAGAAAGTGTAAACCAAATTCATCAGGGTCTGGATACCCAACTGACTTTACTGGAATTTGGATACTAGACGAAAAAAGCAATACATTACGAATTGAAAATTCACCGGAGTCTGAATACTCAACGGAGAAAAAGGACTCGCTGGAGTTCTAAGAATACCAATTCAAGTTGATAGAGTCTGAATACTCAACGTAAAAGCCGGAGCCTGAATGCTCAACATAAAAAACCGGAGTCTGAATACTAGACGACATTGACCGGAGTCTAGATACTCAACGGACGGAGGGAAAATATCACAAATATACCCATCAAAACCTGAACACCATATTATCTTCACCGGAGTCTGGATACTCGACGGAAAAAGCACAATAATATCAATCACCGTGGTCTGGATACCACAACCATCTTTACCGGAGTCTGGATACTCGACAGAAAAAGGAAAACCTCATCAACTAGGAACGAACCGGAGTCTGGATACTCAACGGACAAAGGACTTCATCACCATACTTAACATGATCCACTCATATCCGAAGATACTGCTGCGGAATAACATGAGCCGGGGTCTGGATACCACGCGGGCTAAGAGAAATCACATGGTCTAGATACCAAAGGAAAATATCAAACCTCCAAAGATACACTTGAAACAAAGAGATAACAACCTGGTATATGTTTCACATGCAAATGTTTGAAAATGGCATAATTCCCCATACAAGATGGGAATGCTACGGTTTGGGTAGATGTTATGCACACATGCAGATGCAATGGAACTGAAACAGCAAAATAAATGCTAGAGAAGCAGAAACCATCCTGTCAGGAACTGCAAACAACCCTGCAGGGAAAAGCTTACCCGTGCCAATAACGATTGGACTTACACCGAAGCGAAAAGCCTTGAAGTGCTCATCTATCGGGAATAAAGTTCATATAATAATAGGAAATCTAAACTCAACTTAGGATGCAGATCAACACTTGCTGGGGAAAAAGCCCGGGCTGACTCTCCGGAATATGAACTTTCTAAGTAACAGACAACTCATCGGGTACTTAAAACGTCTAGGCTAAACAACCCAACTTACGTGATAGAGAACAACAATACCCTGAACGGCCTTCCAAGACGCAACTATCTTGGGGAATAAAGATCTAACTGAGAAAAAATGACCAACACTGAGATTACACCTTTCCTGCTGGGGGATAAATGATACTGCAGGAAAATCAAACCTGCCGGAGGCCTCAGTCTGCACTGCTGAAAGCTGAGTACCTATAATTAAACTGATGGAGAGGGAAGAATACCAGACCACTACTAGGGAAACTCTGCACTTACTCTATGGGGATACGCCCCGAATCACGACTCGTTGGGGAGTAAGCACATACTCGTGCTCTGCGGAGGATTAAAAGCGCACTGGCAAACTACCAGGGACATGCTAATACACTGCACATGACTCTACGGGGATAGAAATGCAACACCAACTGCTGGAGAACAACACTGTTTAGGGGACAGATGAATCCATCGTATTCATAAAACCTTGCCCCAAGAGTAACAACCCTGCAAAAGGCAAACATGCAAGACATCCTATACAACAGGGCTATTTTGGTCATCATCTGTGACATTGTTCAATTAATATTAATGTCTTAACAATTATTGGCCAAGGCCTACAAGTTTATGTATGCAAGTTCATCAAAAACATCGGGCGTTTTTCACAAACAAAATAGTAAAAGCTAAAACAAAGCACACAGACAAGTACTGAATAGTATATGTTTATTGATAAATAGGCAAATTTTTACAATAGATGCAACTCCTGAAAAGAGGAAGTTGCGCAAAATTACAAGTATGCATAAAAGCAAAATAAGAAAGTGTACATTTTAAACAAAAAGTACAGCAATGTCGGCAATGTGGCGTAGACAAACACCATGAGATGATTCCTCTATGACTCGCCTGACCCTGACGCTTTCCCGACGCTTCGTCTTCAGAAGATATTGATTCGGATAAACGGCCCTCAAGTTCTCCCAATCCACTAAGCAATGAAGTTCATACGCAGACCTCAGTCATTTGCTTTTCAATCCCTAACTTTTTCCTGAACCGCCCTTTCGGGTTTTCGATTCTCCGGGATACCCATTTTTGCCAAAGTCGCCTTTTCAGGTTTCCGACTTTGCGGGGTTACATCTTTTCAATTTTATCCCTAATTTTTTCCCGTACCTATTTTCCTTTTTTATGGTTCGCCGGGATGCCCCATTTTTGCCTGGACTTTTCATTTTGTGTCCAGCGGGTCTCTTTTAAGCAAAGTATTTTTTAACTGCGTCTGCGTTCACAGGGGATGAAAAATCTTCACCATCCATGGTGGATAACACTAAGGCTCCTCCAGAGAAAACCTTTCGTACAACAAATGGACCTTCATAGTTGGGAGTCCATTTGCCCCTGTGATCTGAGTGTGGTGGGAGAATCTTTTTCAGCACAAGATCGCCCGTCTTAAAGCTTCAAGGGTGCACCTTCTTATCGTAAGCTTTCTTCATCCGGCTCTAATACAACCGACCATATGCAATAGATGTTATCCTCTTCTCATCCATCAGGCTTAGCTGATTCAATCTATTCTTGATCCATTCTGCCTCATCGAGCTTTACATAAACCAAAACTCTTAAAGAAGGAATCTCGACTTCTAGCGGTAGGACAGCTTCCATACCATACACTAGCGAGAAAGGAGTTGCTCCGGTTGATGTGCGTACCATCGTATGATAACCATGAAAGGAGAAAGGCAACATTTCATGCAAATCTTTGTAGGTAACAACCATCTTTTGCACTATCTTTTTGATGTTCTTGTTGGCCGCTTCAACAATGCCATTCATCTTCGGCCGATAGGGCGATGAGTTGTGATGTTTAATCTTAAAGTTCTAGCATAACTCCTTCATCATCTTATTGTTCAGATTCAAACCATTGTCAGTAATGATTCGCTCGGGAATTCCATATCTGCAGATGATGTCCTTCTTTATGAATCTTGCTACAACTTGTTTGATTATATTAGCGTACGATGCTGCCTCCACCCACTTGGTGAAGTAATTGATAGCTACCATAATAAAACGGTGTCCGTTAGAAGCAGTGGGCTCGATCTTTCCAATCATATAAATGCCCCACATGGAGAACGACCAAGGGGATGACATCACATTCAACGGGCACGGCGACACATGAATCGTATTAGCATAAATCTGGCATTTATGGCATCTCTTCGCGAATTTGAAACAATCCGACTCCATTGTTAGCCAAAAGTACCTAGCTTGCAGTATCTTCCGAGTCATGGCATGTCCACCGACATGTGTGCCAAAAGTACCCTCGTGGACCTCTTCCATAAGCAAGCTTGCTTCTTTTTCGTCCACACACCTGAGTAGTACCAGATCATGATTCCTTCTATAAAGCACACCATCTGGATTGAGGTAAGAGTTGCCAGAAAATCTCCTAAGAGTCTTCTTATCCTAGGTCGATGCCCCTGGTGGATACTCTTGGTTCTTAAGCAAATTATGGATGTCATGGAACCACGGCTTACCATCGGAAGCTCCCTCAATGGAAAATATGAAAGCGTTCCTGTCAAGGCGTGAGATAACAATCCTTGGAGCTTCATTCTAAAAATTAACCTTGTACATTGAAGATGGCGTAACCAGAGCATCTGCCATTTGATTCTCCGCTCTTGGCACATGGTGGAAGTCTATATGATCGAAAAATGGCAACAGTCTTCTTGCATAATCCTTATAAGGGATCAGATTGGGCTGACGAGTTTCCCATTCTCCTTCGATCTGGTTAACAACTAGCGCTGAATCATCATCATATACATCGAGATTCTTGATCCTCAGATCAATAACTTCTTCCAGACCCATGATGCATGCTTCGTACTCGGCTTCATTGTTGGTGCAAGGAAAAGTTAATCTGGCAGTGAAAGGGATATGAGTTCCATGAGGAGTCGTGATAATTGCCCCTATTCCACTACCATATGAATTAATTGCGCCATCGAATATCATTTTCCATTGAGAACCTTTCTTCGGACCTTCAGTGGGTAATGGCTCATCACAATCCTTTGCTTTCAAGTACATAATGTCCTCGTCAGGAAATTCAAATCTCATTGGTTGGTAATCATCAATTGGCTGTTCAGCAAGGTATTTTGACAGAATACTCCCTTTAATGGCTTTCTGGGAAACGTACTGGATGTCGTACTCTGTCAGTACCATTTTCCATCTGGCAATTCTTCCAGAAAGTGCCTGCTTTTCAAAGACATATTTAATTGGATCCATCTTCGAAAATAGCATGGTTGTATGATTGAGCATGTACTGTCTCAAACGTTTGGCCACCCAAGCGAGTGCGCAACATGTTTTTTCAAGCATTGAGTAACGGGACTCACAATCTGTGAACTTTTTACTCAGATAATAAATCACATGCTCTTTTCTTCCTGTTTCGTCATGCTGACCGAGAACACAACCCATACTATTCTCAAGAACCGTTAAATACATGATTAATGGTCTTCCAGCAACTGGGGGTATCAGTATCGGATGCTCCTGCAAATACTGTTTTATTTTATCGAATGCTTTTTGACAATTTTCATTCCAGACAACCGCCTAATCTTTCTTTAACAGTTTAAACATTAGTTCACACGTGGCTGTTAGATGAGATATGAACCGAGCGATGTAGTTCAACCTCCCTAAGAAACCACGAACTTCTTTTTCAATCTTCGGCGCTGGCATTTCTTGAATAGCTCTTATTTTTGCAGGATCTACCTCGATTCCTTTTCTGCTGACGATAAACCCCAATAACTTTCCGGACCGAACTCCAAAAGTGCACTTATTTGGATTCAACCTCAATTTGAACTTCCTCAACCTCTCAAAAAGCTTCAATAGTTGACCAGATGCTCTTCCTCCATTTGAGACTTCGCAATCATGTCATCAACATAGACCTCGATCTCATGATGAATCATATCATGAAACAAAGTCACCATCGCCCGCTGATAGGTTGCCCCTGCGTTTTTCAACCCAAACGACATCACCTTATAGAAAAATGTTCCCCACGGTGTAATGAATGTTGTTTTCTTCATGTCTTCCAGTGCCATTTTTATCTGATTATAACCAGAGAAGCCGTCCATGAAGGAAAACACTGAGAATTGAGTCGTATTATCGACTAATACGTCAATGTGGGGGAGCGGGAAATCATCCTTTGGGCTCGCCTTATTCAAATATCTATAATCAACGCACATCCGTACCTTACCGTCCTTTTTAGGTACAGGTACGATGTTGGCAACCCACGGAGGGTAAGTTGCCACGGCTAAAAATCCAACGTCCAACTGCTTTTGGACTTCTTCTTTGATTTTTACAGCCATGTCTGGTCTCGTCCTTCTAAGCTTCTGCTTGACGGGTGGACATTCTTCCCGAAGTGGTAAGCGGTGAACCACAATGTCAGTGTCAAGCCCGGGCATATCTTCGTAGGACCAAGCAAAGATGTCACTATACTCTCAAAGCATCTCGATCAGCCTATGCTTGATGTCATCTTGCAATGCAGCCCATATTCTGACATTTCTCACAACCGCTTCAGAACCCAAGTTTACGACCTCAATCTCTTCTTCATGAGGCAGAATGATCTTCTCTTCTTATCTCAAGAGTCTAGCTAACTCTTCGGGCAAGTCTTCATCCTCATCAATCTCTTCTTCAGCTTGAAATACCGAGTTATCAAATTCGAAACGAGTCACAGAAGATTCTTGATCGGTGTCATCTGCAATGATGTAAGTCCTGCAATGAAAATGGTTAAGTGCTTCAAATGATATGTAAACAAACACATTGCCATTTTATTGTTAAAAAAACAAAAACAAGAAAAACAGAGATCTCAAAATTTGAATGGAAAAACGCCCTTTGATTAATAGATGAAACAGTATTCAAACATAAACAAACAAGCCTTGAAATAACAAACCGCTATGCTCTGGGTAAAACATAGGGTTGTACAATAATTGAAAAACAAAGCATTATTGTTCATTGGTCACTTGGACAAATTCCGCAACAAAACAGTTGCATAGACGTTGTCTTGGAACGCATGGCTTGATCCAGGCATCCATATCACAGTCGTTGTCTCCAGCTTCATCAACAGAAATGGCATTAATCTGCTCAAAGAAGACACCCCCGCTAGTAAACCTGATTGGCCCCTTGAACTTTGGCGTGCTTTGTGAAGACGATGGGCGGTACCCCAGACCGAACTTGTCTTGCTTCTGAGGTATATCAATCACTTGCCCCCGGCCTTGGGCTGAACCAGCTTGCACCATAACATGCGCTTATTTGAAAGAAGACATAGCTACCTCAGGCTCTTTTCTCACCACCAGAGACTTCTCCTTCAAATGAACGGTTTCAAAAGCTTGACACAGGGTCTCATGAATTTCCCCATCTACTTCGACATACTTGAAAGAAGACAGGTGACTAACCATTATGTCCTCTTCTCCACACACTGCCACAAACCATGTATTTCAGCTTCTGATGCAGAGTTAATGTAACAGCCCCAGCCGAGTGGATCCATGGTCTACCCAACAAACAGCTATAAGCAGGCTGAATGTCCATGATATAAAATACAACGTCAAAAACATATGGGCCCACTTGGATAGGCAAAGTCAGCTCACCAAAGACAGACCTCCGAGTACCGTCGAAAGCACGTACAACCAAGTCACTTGGTGTACAGGTACTGCCCCGAGTATCTAGCTTCATAAGTGCCTTCTTTGGCAGCACATTCAAAGATGACCATGTGTCAACAAGGACATGGGACATAACCACTTCTCTACATTCAACAGAAATATGCAGCGCACAATTGTGGTTTCTGCCCCTTGGCGTTACGTCTAAATCTGTAAATCCAAGACCATTTCCCATATTTACATGCCCAACCACCCCTTCAAGTTGATTCACTGATATTTCTTGGGGTACGAAAGCGGTACTCAACACCTTCATTAACGCATTCTTGTGTGCTTCGGAACTCAACAACAACGATAATATTGAAATTTTGGAAGGTGTCTGCTGTAAGTGTTCGACTATCTTGTAGTCGCTTTTACGTATCAGCCTCATGACTTCCTCCACATCATTCTCCAAAGATTCCCTCTCGCCAGACTAGGAAGTTTCTTCTATTACCATCTTACCTTTCCCCTTATCTGCTTTTTCATCCACCACTTCAGGCGATGAGAAGACCTTGCCGCTTCGGGTGATCGCTCCTGCTCCCAAAACATTCTCTGCTGACTCAACAGGAAAACTTTTCAAGTCTATCTTCTGACCATTACAATACACCTCGGCTCCGTAGTTCCACGGAATAGCCTTGGTACTCTCATATGGAACATGTCCTGCTTTGGTGATAGTGATTGTTGGTGTCCTAGGCGGCGCTGAGATAGTTATAGTATTATATGGGATCTAGATCGTAGCGACCTCATCCCTTTCTTCATCTTTTATCTCAGCAGGTTTCTTTTCTGTGGTCCGTTCAAACTGCAACGTCCCCTCATCTATCATTCCTTGGATACACCTTCTCAAATCAACGCATCCCTCAGGATAACTTAAACAATCAACACAGTCCTTACTACATTCTGGGAATACACCCCCTCCTAGCAATTTGTCTTTCACAAACTTTAATGGTGTTTTTAGCTCATTCACATCCTTATCATGTCTAAATTCTCCTCCACCAAAATAGCACCAACCCTAGCCTGCCCATGGTTTGGCATAGGGTTTTGCACAACGTTAGGTGCATCATGAGAAAAATTTATTGCTTTGCTGTCAATGAGATCTTGCAGCTTATGTTTAAAAGCCTTGCAATCGTCAATAGAGTGAGCAGGCGCCCCAGAGTGAAACTTGCAACGAGCATTTGCGTCATAGCCGGGTGGGGGAGGACCTGTCAAAGGAGCTAGAGTCCTTTTCTGAATCAATTGCAGCTGTAATAAAGTCTGAAGCACTTGAGAGTATGGCATCAGTGGAGTGTCAAACACTCTATTCAGCCTGGCCCTATCAGGAAACCTCCTATAACCTTGCTGATTTTGTTGTTGTGGTTGATACTGCCTTTGTTGTTGTTGTTGTGGCACATGGATAGTAACACTGGCAACTTGCTATTGGCGATATTGGTTATGTGGCTGACCCCTTCCTCTTCCTCTAGAACTTGTTACTGAGTTAACATCACCTTCACGCTTCTTGTTCCCAAATTCCTTCTTCCCTCCTCCTCCAGCTGAGGGTACTTCTCCCGCCTAAATCTTTCCGAGCTTGATGTCGTTTTCCACCCTTGCACCGGTGATTATCATGTCTGAAAAACTTCCCGAGATACTGCTAATCAGTTTTTCATAGTACACTCCCGGTAAAGTAGAAACAAACATGTCAATGAGCTCACGCTCTACGATGGGAGGCTGCACTCTAGCAGCAGGTTCTCGCCACCTCTGGGCGTATTCTTTAAAGCATTCATTATTCTTTTAGGAAAGATTCTGCAACTGGAATCTATTTGGTGCAAGGTCATTGTTGTACTGATAGTGCCTTACAAAACCTTCGGCTAGGTCTTTCCAGCTGCAGACGTTAGTGGGCTCCAGCCCCATGTACCACTCCAAAGAACGACCAGACAAGCTGTCCTGGATGAAGTGCATCAAGAGGTTTTCATTATTCGAGTACGCGGACATCTTTCTATAGTACGAGCACAGGTGAACTCTCGGGCAAGTGGTGCCTTTGTACTTATCAAAGTCAGACACTTTAAATTTGCGAGGCACCCTTAAATCAGGAATCAAACCCAAATTGGCCATATCTAAACCCATGGAATTCTGGTTTTCGTAGCTTTTCATCTTGTCTTCTAAGAGCTTAAATCTTCTGCTCGCTTCAGCTGACATTTCAGGCTTGAAGTCTTTCATTGAGAAAACATCCCCCTGTTGATCCTCACTCCGAGGATTACACATATTTCCATGAATATCACAATCAGCTCCATGGTCGTAGAAACCATCATTATTACCAGCATACTCGCCTTCTCCAGCACCAATACCAATATTTCCCATGTTTGCGAAGACACTTCCAATCACTCCGACATTACCATCATTCCCATTTCCTCCAGCATTAAGGATAGGTACAGAAGTGTTAACTCGGGGAGTCTCAATGTGGGGAGGGTTAGCAGCAACCCCACCGTGTAACACACCATCATTATCAACTCGCGCAATCAGAGGTTGCACTAAAGTCTGAAGTTGTGCCTGGCCACTAGCAACCCCTTGCATGACCTCCATCAGTTGTGCCATCCGATCTCTCATCTCTTGCATTCCTGCCTGCATCTGATCCATTAGTCTTTTCTGGTTTCGTCTGGTACCGTACCAGTGAGTTATCTGATCTGCAATCTTGAAACACACTAGTGGAGCACAAGAAACAAGATAAGGTTAACAGTTCCGATGCACCTGCAAATGCGAGAAACATGCTAAAATGCAGACATGTATATATGAAAACAGGGAAATTTCCCCCTTGATTCTAGTTTCGGGATAACAACCAAGATGATCGAGAACCCCACAAACAAGAATAGAATAAAAACCCCTCATATATACAATCATAAGCCCACAGGAAAATTATAAACATCAATTAAGTATAATCAGAAAAGGATCTCAACCAACAGGTCTGGTGATGGTCAATAAAAAAAGCCAAAGCTATAGAATACAAAGGAAAAGATCAAGCTGTGTGGCGTGACTGGAAATCCTTCAGCAACGCCTGTGTCTCCAGATGGTCTGGCCTAGCGAGTCAACCACGTATAAGCAGCTCCTGCTGACTGATGGTGGACTTAAGATCCTCGACTGAGTCCTCCTTCCGAAAAACCTTCTCGAGTCTACGCCTCTTGGCATCAGCTCCCTCTCTATGCGCCTCCAAGGTTGCAAGCACTTCATATAGTTTGCAGTCACTATGTCTCCTGAGCGAAGCTTCCTTTGAGATCTCCTCATCTTTAGCTCTAAGTTGAGCCTTCAGCTTGTTGATCTGCGACTTCAACTGGTCTTCACATTGCTTGCTGTTGGGCATGGCAGCGTTCCATTGAGTTTCAAACTTGGAAATCCGCAAGTAGGCTCTATTCAGATCTTACTTTTTAGTAGCAAGCACACTACTAACAGCATTTATGTCTAAACCCAACCGTTCTCTATCGCTCATCTCCTTAGTCAAATCTGTTCCCAAATTGTTCACCAGCTCAGTTTGCTTCTTCAAAGAATAAGTTGCTTCATTCCTCTCACTTCTGAGTTGAGCAATCTCCTTCTCCAACTCTTCGTTTGTCTTCTGCAACTCTTCCTTTTCGCCACATACCTAATTACACCTTTGAATATCCACCGTAATAGGCTCCTCAATCATGGGAGGGCAAACAGGCTCCATTGGAGGAAATGGCATCAAGAACTTTGTTTCCCTCTCATGAATCCAAGCCACGTAGGGGTCATAGGCCTGACTGTTGCTCTTCCCTAATAATGCTTTGCCTCTCCTATGGATGCTTCGCCAAGCACGTTCAAGTCTGATCAAATCATCACCCTCTAACATGCCCGTAAGATACAAAGATTCCTATATCTCCTATTCCTTTGGAGCGTCCCTGAGAGCATATCCGAATTGTCGTACCAACAGAGAAGGGTTATAGTTGACACACCTTTTCCTTCCGACCAGAGGGACGTTAGGAAATCCGCCACAACTATAAATGATTTATGTGCCAAGCATATCTCTATCAAACCAAATAATATCCTTGGCAGTCAGGCCCATCATCCTCTTAGACCACTCTGAAGTAGCAACAGTGTCTACAAACTGACCAGTCTTAGGCATATGACTCATCAACCATCTATAAAGCAAAGGAACACAATATGAGACGTTCTTCCCCCTTCGATTTTCATTCTTGTGGTGCACAGAATGATAAACATCTCCTATGAATGTAGGGACCGGGTTCCCTGAGGCCAGTAGGTAGAAAGCATCCACGTCTACGAAGTTCGGCAGATTCGGAAACAAAATAATGCCATAAATGCAAAGTGCCAGAATAGCACTAAACATAATCCAGCAACCATTCTTAGCGAACTTCTGAGCTTTCTCAACAAGAAAAGGTAACAGAAAACCATAAGTTCCTTTCCTCTCAACTAACTTCCCTTTTAACTATGCAGCATCCAAATGTAATATAGCAGTGAGCCTAGCCAGATCCGGCTCCGCATCTGTGTGGACGAACGACATCTGATCACGGATAGGCACCCCTAACATATCAGAATACTCTTCCAACGTAGGCACCAAAACAAAATCCGAAAAGACGAAGCATCTCAACTGAGCTTCGTAGAACTGCAAGAGAGTATAGACACCACTGATCTCAAAGGATGAATGCTTGCAGACACATCTGGCCAGTCTCCCATAATCTTGTCTAAATTGGCCCATCACATTCTGTTCATCCATAGTAATCAGACTTCTCAAAGAACTGACATCTGGGGTAGGAAACCTGTAAGCAATTGTCCTTTTCAAGGGCTCCATGTCAAGAATGAAGAATAAAACCACTAGAATCAGGAGGGAAATATGCACATGCATCATAAATACATGTTAATGAAGGAATGCAAATGCAAATGCAAACAGAGGATCAAGCTTGCTGTGTTGTAGCTTGAGAAGAACCAGCGCTTCGCTTTAGTACTAACAAATCACTGACATTAGGACCCCTTTGTACCATGAACACAGGTTCACACTGTAAAGAACCGGGTAGTCTGAAGGCCAAAGTTTCCTGCATAACCCGCCCACTCACAAGTATGGACCTATCCACTGACAAGGTTCGGTATCCTATGTGTTCATCAGCGTCACAGACTTTCAAGAAATGATGATACGTTCACCATTTTTGGTTTGACATCATCATCTCTCGAAGAGGCCTAACTTAGCTGAATCCCAAATGATTGGTCCCCAGAGTCGACAACCCTCAGATTCAAATTCCAGTCGGATCCTAAG
This sequence comes from Lathyrus sativus, assembly GCA_963859935.3. NCBI lineage: Eukaryota > Viridiplantae > Streptophyta > Magnoliopsida > Fabales > Fabaceae > Lathyrus > Lathyrus sativus. The sequence continues at coordinate 397,600,442 of OZ012735.1, read as the reverse complement.
GATCGGAAATGAAGTCGTCAAAGAGAATCTCGTCTGAGCGTGAATTTCATGGGGAACTGTGTCTGCTAAGCAAACAAGTCCACCCGCTAGTCTCCACTACTAATTCTAGGCTTATACTCAAGCCCGGGTCCGGCTTATCACTCAATGGAACTTCCCTCCCCACAGCACAACAAGTATGATACAATGCGGAAAGTAAAATGCGGAAGTAAATAAAGATAAAGCACATATATACGCACACCCAAAAGAAAACACACAAGCGCTAGGATTGACTCACATAGGGGATATTCATGTCCCCAGCAGAGTCGCCAGCTGTCGCTACTGCGAAAAAAAAAGGCCGACAATGACTAATAGAGTCGCCACCTATCATTATTTATCCCAAAGAGGGGAAAGGAAACGATCGGAAAAAACCTGATGAAAACGGGAAAAGACGAGGTCGTCGCAACCAAGTCCTAGGTTCGGGAGTCGGTTACGCAAGGGGAAGGTATGAGCATCCCTCACGTTCGTCGTACTCGACGAGATCCACGCATGTGTTTGCTATCTAAAAGGGTGTGTAAACTATCTACGCTAAAGGCTTATGGAAAAAAGAAAAAAAAAGGACTGACTTGGCAGAGCATCGTCGCTCTGTGCCTATGTACTCCCACGTGCAATGGGAAAGTCAGAGTCAACGTAGTTTGACCAACTACGGCCAAAGAAAGGGGGGAAGGTTGCTCGCCAAGACATCACGTCTTGTGCCCACATACTTTCATCTGGTATGAAAGATCAGAGCAAATGTAGTTCGGGCTAAAAGGAACACATGTTGTTCAAGAGTTTTACCCGAGTAGGGTTAACAAACAGTTCTAGCAGTTTGGTGTATGCAACTCGACCATTGGAGACTTAAGCGTTACCGTTTGCGATAGGACTGAAAGTTAACAACACTCTTGCTTATGAAAAGGTTTTCCTGATTAAGAACCCCAAAGGGTGAAAAAGGTTTGAAGTGTTTTTGTGTTTTTTAGAGAAGAAGTGTTTTGAATTTGAGTGTTCATAATGTATGTTGTACTAAAACCTAGGATCGAATGCGTCGCATATCGTTCTAAGGACGTATACTAAACACTCTAGGCAATTGAGAGGTAGCCACTCAATCACCATTTCCCAAGTATAAGGCTCATGGCACAACATTCATTATCTTTATTAAGAGGATTGAAGTTGTTTGAAGATGAGAAGAGAAAGGGACAAACTAAAGGGGGACTACACCAAACCCTAGAAGTTATCATGCAAAGTCCACCTAAAGTTGGGATTACAAAAGGGAAACATCTACCTAATGTTATCATGCATGGTTAGAACCCTAATGTCTATCATAACCTCTCTTAAACAAGCGAGATTAGAAATCCTAAGGGAAGGAAGACAAAAGAAGAAGAAGAAAGAACAAAGGAAACATGCAAATAAGAGAATGCATACATGGAATGCACAATTAGGATGAAAGTGGGAGGAAACATGTGTGGGGCAGTAGCCACCACAAGCTCGTCTCAACCAAGCATGCATATGAGGATGCAAAGAGAAAAGAGAGAGAGATGCATCAAAAGCAAACAAACAATTGTGAAAAAGCCACCAAGAAAAAGCCCTCATGGATTCATCACATTAGGTAAGCTTCAAGTTCCTCCTAAGGAGGGACCAAGCTACCTTAAATGACACTCCAAGGTCATTGGACAGAAGGTAAAGATGAAAAGGAAGGCTCAAAAGCAAAAGAAAGTCATAACAAAAAGAAATGCAAGCTAGAACACAAAGAAATGAAAGCAAACTAACACAATGAAACCCTACTTGAAAGCTCAAAAGCGAACAAACAAATGAATAAGGAAAAAACAATATCATGACCTAAAATTGAACAAACATCATCCTTAACATGTTAGCAACATGAAACAAAAGGGATTGAAAGCTCAAAGGATCAAAAAACGTCATATCCAAATCAAACTAGGTCAAGGTGCATGTATGAACTTCCCTTAGAGGTAACTTGACTTGCAAGTTAACTCAAAATTAGGAAAATGGTTCAAAAATTACCAAATAAAATGCACAAGAAAGCTAAACAAGTTGGCAAACAAAAACCAAAAGCACAAGGCCAATAACCCCTCAAAGCACCGTTAAAAGAAAATAAAATTCAAGATGTACCACTTTGAAATGAGAGAATCGAGGGTCAAAAGAAAAGCCACCAAAGTCAACCCTAAATTCAACCAATCAAGGCAAAAATGGTCCTAAAATTTTTTCAACTCATCAAGTGTATGAGGATCAATTTTCATTCATTGGACCCAAAGGAAATGGAAGAAACAAATAAAAGATCACATAATGTCATAATTTAAATCAATTAATACACTTCCAATATTAAAATCCAATTTTAATTGAAAAATAAAATAAAAAATAAAATAAAAATTTTCCAAAATTAAAAGACATCTCAAAGTCTCTAAAAACTATTTTTGTGATTTTTTGAATAATTGGAAGTAATTAAAAATGATTTAAATGCAAACAGATAATAAACAAAAATAAAATGGAAATAAAAATAAAATAAATAAACAGGCGGTGCAAATAGTAATAAAAAACAATTCAAAAGCCAGGTTGGGCCCAAAGGGGGCGCAAACAGCAACTGAGGCCCAAGCACCCAAAAGAAAATCAGGGTTCACGCATTGATCCACCAAGGTTGGTCAACAAAAGGACCAGCGTGGAATGCAATCAAAACCGTCTGATCAATTCGTATGCACATCACATGGACTGAAATGCGCCAGCACATTAATGAATAATTTAAATGAGATCATGTGCTGCAAAGTCAAAGGGGATGCACGCTGTGTCTTAATCATGAACGTCCATGTGAAAAGTAATCAGATCGTGTGGTGTGTGAGTCATCTCCTTCATTGAGAAGTCAGCCAAAAGTCAATGAAAACCAGAGGGTGGCCGGAGATCCCTTCCGGTCATCTTCTCCGGCCGCCCAGCCACCTTGAATAGTTCCAAAAAAACACAGGCATCAAAACTCCACCAAAATTAACAAACTAATAGTCCAAATTCATCCTCTCATCACGAGGAACTCAAATCCAACCTTGGTTTTCATGTTTGAGCAATACACACAGCAAATCGAAGACAAATAGGAAATGTGCATAAATTGTAAAACTCAAAATCAGCCAACCAAAGTGTCCAGAATTCATCTACACTTCACAAGGAGTTTAAATCCATGTTCCATTTGCTCTAAAAACTCAAGAACAAGCCAAAATACAAACAACAAGATTTGTGCTCCAAACAGAAATCAAACCAAATGCTAGTTCATTTTATATATTAATGGTCTACATGATTCCTATGTCTCAAATATGCAAGAATGACAAAAAATCGTGGCTTAAATAGAGAGTTATGGTGATTTCAAAATTACCTAGTGGAGAACCTCCACTGGGTCTTGTCTTCGGCTGAACCTTTAAGCAAACCACCCAGAAACGTTCCAAACACTTGAATGAAGCTTTTAGTGTGCTCAATTTCACTTGATAATAGTTAAAACTCCAAAACCGAATCTCACTTTTCTCTTGCTTTTTCAAGTTTCTATTTTTGCAATTCCACCACCAATTCGAGCTGTGAGGGTTTTGGAAGCTTGCTAACCTTTTATATGTTGGGTTCATATGAGAATGGAGCTTTAATTCATGCCCTAAAGCCTAATTGCTAATTCAATTTTTTCTCACTTTTTCACTTGCCATACTTGTGTTTTCTCCACTGCACCAGCCTCAATTTTGTTAGAAATCAATTGCACATAGCCTGAGTTGATCAAAGGGCCAACAATTGGTCCTTGTTTTAATTCTATGGTGGATTTCCCATTTGTTACTTCATGATGAAGAAACCATGGAAATGACCAAACAAATGACCTCAAATTGTAAAATTAAACTTGGCGTTGTATTTAGAACATCATTTGCACTCAAAAAAGGCATAAGTTTGCCTTGAAGAAGTTCCAAATGAATTAAATCCCATTTTCTCATTTTATGCCTTCTTTATGGAAAATTCAAACACCAAATCTTCAATCCAAGATCTAACCATGACAAGACATGATTTGGTAATGCAAATGGCCCTATTTGGAGCAAGTTTCATGTTAAAAAGATTTTCATTTGAAGTGTGCAAGTTGGTGAAATGGACCTATAATTTTATGACCTATAATCTCACTTTCCTAAAATACCCCTGACTTGTAAACACCATAACTTGAGTTCTACAAATCAGATGTAAGACTTTTAGTACTCTTTAGAAAGATGAAACCATGCTCTACAACTTTCATGTTGACAAAAAGTTGAGGAGAAACATCATTCTAAGTCAAAAATGGTTTGGAAGTTGGTTGACTTTTGTTGACCAAAATCACATTCATCTGATGACCTGTAACTTGTCTGCATCATAACTTGAGTTCTATAATTCCAATAAAGGACTTCTAGTACTAAAAACAAAGCTAAGAACATGCTTTACAAGTTTCATGTTGGTCAAAAATTGAGATGAGACTTGTATATTGAGATAGGTGGTCTTGAAGTTAGGCACTAAATAAGGGATTTTAACCTGAGAACCCTAATTTAGTAACTTCTCACACTCTTGATCCTTAATGAATTGATCTTGAAATGATATATTAGACCTCTCAACACACCCTCCCATGACCATAGAGACTTGGAATTGAGTTTTAACCTCCTTCAATTTCGCAGTTAACTGAGGGTTTACCAGATGAAAACCCTAGATGCCACATCTTTGCCTGTGGCTTCTTCCACATCACACAACAACTTGAATAAGCTCCAACATGGCTCTCAAAACACTCAATGAGCTCTCTCAACATCTTATATCCATAATCATGCATTCACAATCCTCTGATGCTCTTCAACTTGCCACCAAGTTAGGAGCTGACCCAGATACATCTATCCATCCTTTCACAAGACCATTGACCTCTTCTTGATGACCTGATGACCATTCAAACTTTAGTAACACCCCTTTCTTAGGCTCAATACTCTGAGAAGACTTATCTTTCTATGCACAGCCTCTTGATCCCCTGTTCAATGAAACATCCTATGCCATGAAAAATCTAAGACAGAATGAAATTAAACATAAACCAAGTTAAGAAAAGATTGGGCAAATTTTGGGGTACATCACCGGCCTTCGGGTTCGATACCTGTTTGTTTAACTGATGCATGACAGTGAGGTCCGATGTTCTTCTCAACTTCGGGTTGATCTGGCCTTCAGGTTCGATGCCTGTTTGTTTAACGGATCCCTGACGGTGAGGTCAGATATTCCTATGAACTTCGTGTTTAGCTGGCCTTCGGGTTTGATGCCTGTTTATTTAATAGATGCCTGACAGCGAGGTCAGATTTTCCTCTCAACATCGTGTTGAGCAGGACTTCGGGTTCGATGCCTGTTTGTTTAACAGATGCCTAACGGCGAGGTCAGATGTTTTTTTCAACTACGGGTTGAGACGACCTTCGGGTTCGATGCCTGTTTGTTTAAAAGATGCCTCGCGGTGAGGTTAGATGTTCTTCTCAACTTCGGGTTGAGCCAGCCTTCGGGTTTGATGCATGTTTGTTTAACAGATACCTGGCAGCGATGTCAAATGTTCTTCTCAACTTCGGGTTGAGCCGCCTTTCGGGTTCGAGGCCTGTTTGTTTAATAGATGCCTGACGGCGAGGTCAAATGTTCCTCTCAACTTCGTGTTGAACCGACCTTTTGGTTCGATGCCTGTTTGTTTAACAAATACTGGACGACAAGGTCAGATGTTCTTCTCAACTTCGGGTTAAGTCGGCCTTCGGGTTCGATGCATGTTTGTTTAACAGATCCCTGACGGCGAGTTCATATATTCCTATGAACTTCATGTTGAGCCGGCCATCGGGTTCGATGTCTGTTTGTTTAATAGATGCTTGACAAAGAGGTCGGATGTTTTTCTCATCTACGGGTTGAGACGGCCTTCGGGTTTGATGCTTGTTTGTTTAACAGATGCCTGACTTTGAGGTCAGATGTTCTTCTCAACTTCGGGTTGAGCCGCCCTTCGGGTTCGATGCTTGTTTGTTAAACAGATTCTTGACGGCGAGGTCAGATGTTCCTCTCAACTTTGTGTTGAGCCGGCCTTCGGGTTCGATGCCTGCTTGTTTCACATATGCCTGACGGTGATGTCAGATGGTCTTCTTAACTTCGGGTTTGATGCGTGTTTGTTTAATAAATGCCTGGCGGCGAGGTCAGATGTTCGTCTCAACTTCGTGTTAAGTCGGCCTTCGGGTTCGATGCCTGTTTGTTTTACTGATGCCTGAAGCGAGGTCAGATGTTCTTCTCAACTTCGGGTTGAGCCGGCCTTCGGGTTCGATTCCTGCTTGTTTAACAAATCCCTGACAGCGAGGTCACCTATTCCTATGAACTTCGTGTTGAGACGGCCTTCGGGTTCGATGCCTGTTTTTTTAACATATGCTTGACGGCGAGGTCAGATGTTCCTCACAACTTCGTGTTGAGCCGTCCTTCGGGCTCAATGCCTATTTTTTTAATAGATGCCTGACAACGAGGTCAGATGTTGCTCTCAACATCGTGTTGAGTGGGACGTCGTGTTTGATGCCTATTTGTTTAACAGATGCCTGATGGCAAGGTCTAATTTTCTTATCAACTTCTTGATGAGCAGACCTTCAGGTTCGATTCCTGTTTGTTTAATAGATGTCTGAGGGCGAGGTCAGATGTTTTTCTCAACTTCGGGTTGAGCCGGCCATCGGTTTCGATGCCTGTTTGTTTAAAAAATTCCAGACGGCGAGGCCAGATGTTCTTCTCAACTTCGGGTTGAGTCGGCCTTCGGGTTCGATGCCTGTTTGTTTAACAGATGCCTAACGGCGAGGTCAGATGTTCTTCTCAACTTTCGGGTTGAGCCGGCCTTCGGGTTCGATGCAAGTTTGTTTAACAGATGCCTGACTGAGAGGTCAGATGTTGTTCTCAACTTCGGGTTGAGCCGGCCTTCGGGTTCAATTCCTGTTTTTTTAACAGATGCCTGACGACGATGTTAGATGGTCTTCGTAACTTCGGTTTAAGCCGCCCTTCGGGTTCGATGCGTGTTTGTTTAGTAGATGCCTGGCCGCGAGGTCAGATGTTCGTCTCAACTTCGTGTTAAGTCGGCCTTCGGGTTCGATGCCTGTTTGTTTTACTGATGCCTGACAGCGAGGTTAGATGTTCTTCTCAACTTCGGGTTGAGCCGGCCTTCGGGTTCGATGCCTATTTGTTTAACAGATCCCTGACGGCGAGGTCACCTATTCCTATGAACTTTGTGTTGAGCTGGCCTTCGGGTTTGATTCCTGTTTGTTTAATAGATGCCTGACGGCGAGGTCAGATGTTCCTCTCAACATTCGCGTTGTGCCGGCATTCGAGTTCGATGCTTGCTTGTTTAACATATTTCTGACGGCGAGGTCAGATGTTTTTCTCAAATACGGGTTGAGACGGCCCTTCGGGTTCGATGCCTATTTGTTTAACATATGCCTCACGACGAGGTTAGATGTTTTTCTCAACTTCGGGTTAAGCCAGCCTTCAGGTTTGTTGCATGTTTCTTTTACAGATGCTTGACGGCGAGGTCAGATGTTTTTCTCAACTTGGGGTTGAGCCGCCCTTTGGGTTCAATGCCTGTTTGATTAATAAATGCCTGACGGCGAGGTCAAATGTTCCTCTCAACTTTGTGTTGAGCCGGCCTTCGGGTTCGATGCCTGTTTGTTTAACAAATACCTGACGGCGAGGTCAAATGTTCTTCTCAACTTTCGGGTTGAGTCGGCCTTTGGGTTGGATGCCTGTTTGTTTAACAGATCCCTGATTGTGAGGTCAGATATTTCTATTAACTTTGTGTTGAGCTGTCCTTCGGGTACGATTTCTGTTTATTTAATAGATGCCTGACGAAGAGGTCAGATGTTTTTCTCAACTGCGTGTTGAGACGACCTTCGGGTTCGATTCCTGTTTGTTTAACAGATGCCTGACTGCGAGGTCAGATGTTCTTCTCAACTTCGGGTTGAGCCGGCCTTCTGGTTCGATACCTGTTAGTTTAACAGATGCCTGACAGTGAGTTCAGATGTTCCTCTCAACTTCGTGTTGAGCCGGTGTTCGGGTTCGATGCCTGTTTGTTTAACAGATTCCTGGCGGTGATGTCAGATGGTCATCTTAACTTTGGTTTGAGCCGTCCTTCGAGGTCGATGCATGTTTGTTTAAAAGATGCCTGGCATCGAGATCAGATGTTCGTCTCAACTTCGTGTTAAGCCGGCCTTCGGGTTCGATGCCTCTTTGTTTCACTGATTCCTAATAGCGAAGTCAGATGTTCTTCTCAACTTCGGGTTGAGACGACCTTCGAGTTTGATGCCTGTTTGTTTAATAGATGCCTAACAGAAAAGTCAGATGTTCCTCTCAACTTCGTGTTGTACCGACCTTCAGGTTTGATGCATGTTTGTTTAACAGATGCCTGACGCCGAGGTCAGATGTTTTTCTCAACTACGGGTTGAGACGGCCTTCGGGTTCGATGCCTGTTTGTTTAACAGATGCCTCACGGCGAGGTTAGATGTTCTTCTCAACTTCGGGTTGAGCCAGCATTCAAGTTTGATGCATGTTTGTTTAACAGATGCCTGACGGCGAGGTCAGATATTCTTCTCAACTTTAGGATGAGCCGCGATTCGGGTTCGATTCCTGTTTGTTTAACAGATCCCTGACGGCGAGGTCAGATATTCCTATGGACTTCGTGTTGAGCCGGCCTTCGGGTTCGATGCCTGTTTGTTTAATAGATGTCTGACGGCGAGGTCAGATGTTCCTCTTAACTTCGTGTTGTGTCGGTTGTCGCAACTGCGAAAAACACCCGGCGGAAAACAAAAGAGTCGCCACCTTTCTTTATTTGTCCCGAAGAGAGGGAAAGGAAACGATCGGAAAAACCTAACGAAAAAAAGGAAAAGACTAGGTCATCGCAACCAAGTCCTGGATTCAGGAGTCGGTTACGTAAGGGGAAGGTATTAGCACCCCTCACACCCGTCGTACTCGACGGGATCCATACTTGTTGTCTATCTAAGGGCGTGTTTAACTATCTACGCTACAGACTCACAGGACAAAAAGAAAAAGGAAAAGTGACTCGGCAGAGCATCGCCGCTCTGTGCTTAGGTATTCCCTCGTGCAATGGAAAAGTCAGAGTCAATGTAGTTCGGCTAACTACGGGCGAAGGTGGGGAAAGGTTGCTCGCCAAGACATCGTCGTCTTGTGCCTACGTATCCTCATCTGGTATGAGAAATCAGAGCAAACGTTGTTCGGGCTAACCCAAAACCACAGGTTGATTAAGTGTTTTAACCGAGTAGGGTTAAACCATAGTTCCAGCAGTTAGGGACAAAGCCTGTTTGCCCTAGAACCAAAGCTTAACAACACTCTTTTTTCTGAAAAAGGTTTTCTGATTAATCCCGAAGGAAGAAGGTTTAAATTTTGTTTGTTTTTTTTAGTGAAGTGAATTAATTCGGTTTGTGATTCACGTTGCACTAAAGACTTATGACATAGGAGGGAATGCATCGTGTATCGCTCCTAAATGGGACGTACACTAAACACTCTAGATAAGTGAGAGGAGACCCCTCATTCATCATTCCCCATGTAGCTCAAGGCTCTCAGTGCGCAACGTTTATCGCCTTTATTAGATGAGTTAGAATTGTTTTGAGATGAGAAGAGAGACGCACGGAAGGTCTAAGGGAAACTCGGCCCTAACGTTGTCATGCAAAGCGGTCCTAAAGTTTGGATTAAAGGGGGAACGTCTATCCTAATGTTAGCATGCCTGGATTGAACACCTAATGTCTCTCCTACTCCCATCCTAAACGGAGGGACTAGGAATCCTATGGGGATCATGGCAAAAAGCACAAGAAGAACAAAGGAAAGATCAATCACAAGTAGAAAATGAAAACATGAAAATGCACATTTAGAATGGTGGGAGGGAGGAAAAAATGTGTGAGGTAGCAGCCGCAACAAACGTGTCTCGACCTCAACAGCGATGCAAAATGATGCAAACATGGGGAGAAAAACAAGAGATGAAAGCAAATAAAAATGCAAACAAATGCTCACTTCGAACCACATACACAAGCATTCAACCAAGTGGAAAATGAACACCCATGTCAATAAAATCATGACTAACCAACCACAAACAATGACAAATACCCACAACATTTCGATCCTAATGCATCACATTGATCTATGATGATTCAAATCGAAACGGTATGCGAACAAGCAAGCAAAACAACAAATATGACATTCTGGCACAGTGTTAATCGGGTATCCCCTGAGGTTAACCGGTTAACACCTTCAAAAATTTGGAAAATCTGGAATTTTGAACAGGTTAATCGGTTAACCATATGCGTTAACCGATTAACACTGTTAACATTTGAAAAAAAATTTGAAAGTTTGAAATGGTTAACCGATTAACAATGTACCAGAAGCCAAAAACAACAGCAAAAAAACAACAGCTTATCCAAGGTTCCAACAGATCAACTTATCAATTAAGCACGAAATTAACAACAGAACGCAGAGATCCAACAATAAGGATACACAATTACACAGCAATATCACAATCTGAATGGATCGAAATCAACCAAAATTCAATCGAATATGAAGATTAAAATGATATGCTCAAAAATCAAATCGGATCGAAATTCCAACCTTCGAAGCGGAGATTTACTTTGGTAAATGTTGATCAACTGAATTTGAGCAGATCCAAGCAAGATTATCTGGAAAACTTCAAGATCCACAATAATTCTTGCAAGAGGAATGAAGATCAAACACTTTTAAGCCAAATTACTCCAAATAAGCACTTCCAACTCAAGCTCCAAAATCAGATCTCAATTTGCACGAAAATTGATTATGAAAATTGATCCAATGATGATGGATGAAGGTTTATGATCAAGAATCCATTTATTTCAATGAAAAATCAATGAATCCAAATGATGAAGAGCTTTGAGTGAGGTTTTTGGAATGGAGAAATTTGAGAGAAAATTGAGAGCTCAAGAGTGAATTCTGAAAAATGAATTGAATTATGAGAGATTGGATGGTTTAGTTTGGAGTAAATCACTTAAGTATGACTTAGATTTGGATCCAAAGCAAGGTTTGGAAATTGGACTGGAAAACTTGGCTTGGAAAGTGGGATGGAATTTTGGAGGGAAATCTAAACTTTAAAGAGGTTCTAGATCCTTCCCACATGCAAAATTTGAATTTCCAAAGGCCAAAAATGAATCCCAAATAAAAATTGCTTGAAATCTAACGTGCAAGGCAAAATCTGCTTTGGTTAACCGGTTAACCATATGCGTTAACCGGTTAACACTGTTAAAATTTCAAATCTGGGTTGATTCTCCAATGGTTAATCGGTTAACCATATGTGTTAACCGATTAACACCTTCGAAAATTTGAATTTGGCGCCTTTTGGATGGAAAACCTGTCCGTTTGCCCGTTTCTTGTCGTTTTGAGCTCTATTTAGCTTCTGAACCTCATTTTTGAACGTTATCACTGTGAAAATGCTTGACATGAGCCTGAGTGCTACTTTCTGAACTGCTGTTCTCCTGCAAAAATAAAATAAAATTGGCCGCCTGACCGCTGGAAAAAATAAATGCCCGAGCCTCTGATGCTCGATGTTCGTTTTTCAATCTTTGCGCCGAAATGAACTCGAGCCACAGGAATACCTTGATCCCATGCCTTGAGAACAAATTCTATGATATGCAAAATGCAAAATACAAGAAAACAAAAGCCAGTTACGGCCAAAACGAAAAGGCAAATTTTGGGGTGCTACAGCTGCCCCTATTCAATCGACTTGAGCTTGAAGGGATGAGAGCATCAGCTTTCAAACAAACAAGGTAAAAGACGATTGAATATCAAAGAACTCGGAAATTTGCCACCCGCAGAAATAAACTGCATACTCTGATTGGGAAAAGAAATCTCCGTAAGTAGTTGAATCTAATAAACATCTGTATACTCCGCTGAGGAAGTGAGACTTAACCAAGCAACTCTGGCGGGGAAACAAGAGAAGTTTAAATAAATAACTCTGCTTTGGGACGAGGAGAAACTTAACCAAGTAACTCTGTGGGGAATTCATAACACGATGAACATGTCCATCACAAATTGTGCCATGGTCTAGATACCATATCGGCTGCAAGGGTAACACCTCACATTGTTAGAATATGGATATCCAACGAACATAATACATCAACAAAATTTTCCGGAGTCTGAACATCCACGTACTGACCGAAGTCTGGATACTCCACGAACAAAGGAATCAGAGCCTTACTGCTCGACGTAGTGACCGAAATCTGGGTACTCAACGTACGAAATAACCAACAAGATTTACCAGAGCCTGAACACTCAACGAAACTGACCGGAGTCTGGATACTCAACGAACAATAACCGGAGCCTGGATACTCGACAGAAGTTAACCGGAGCCCGATTACTCGACAAAGCAAGCAATGCAACCCGAATTTGAGATTTACCGGAGCTTGAACGCTCAATGAAGATTGACCGGAGTCTGGATACTCAACGAAATAACCGGAGCCTGAACGCTCGACGAAAATTGACCGGAGCCTAGACGCTCAACGAAGATTGACCAGAGTCTAGATACCTAAAGAAATAACCGGAGCCTGACTGCTCGACGAAATAACCGGAGCCTGAACGCTCGACGAAAATTGACCGGAGCCTGGACGCTCAAGGAAGATTGACCAGAGTCTAGATACTCAAAGAAATAACCGGAGCCTGACTGCTCGACGAAATAACCGGAGCCTGAACGCTCGACGAAAATTGACCGGAGCCTGGACACTCAACGAAGATTGACCGGAGTCTGGATACTCAACGAAATAACCGGAGCCTGATTGCTCGACGACATAACCGGAGCCTGAATGCTCGACGAAAATTGAACAGAGCCTGGACGCTCAACAAAGATTAACCGGAGCCTAAACGCTCAACGGACGAAGAAACATCCATTATGGTCTAAATACCACCTGAGTTTGCAAAGATATCACCCATCAACATCTGATGACACAACTGGGGGAAATAACACAAGCCGAGGTCTGGATACCACACGGGCTAACGGGAGCGGCCATGGTCTAGATACCATATGAGTTTAAAAATACTGTCTCGAACTGTCGGAGTCTGAACACTGCATGGACAAAATGAATCAATGAATTTTTCCAGAGCCTAGATACTCTATGACACCGATCAGAGTCTGCATACTCAATGGACAAATAACACATGTCTGACATTACCATGGTCTGAACACCACAATTGTCTTTACCGAAGTCTGGGCACTCGACGGTAGGAGAAAAATATCAACAACTGGGGACTGACCGGAGTTCGGGTACTCGGCGGACAGAAATATACATCGCAAACACTCATCATGATCTAAATACCAGATGAGTCCCAAAACAACATAATCAGCTAAAATCCGATGATACTGCTGGGGAATAACGTAAGTCGGGGTATGGATACCACGCGGGCTAACCAAAAGCTACCATGGTCTGGATACCAAGGGCGAGAAAAGATCAATTCTCCGGGGAAAACACTTGAAACAAAGAGATAACAACCTGGCTTATGTTTCACATGCGTATGTTTGAAAATGGTGTAATGCTCCATACGAAATGGGAATGCTACGCATTTGGGAGGATGCTAATGCAAATGCAAAAGAACCACCCCAGCAAAATAAATGCTAGGGAGAAAAGATACCCACTCCGCCGGGGAGAGAGAACAACCCTGCCGGGGAGAGTTATCACACGCCAGCAAACTGGACTTACTATGAAAAAAAACCCTGAACGGCCTCCTGGAACAACATCCACTCCGCTGGGGATCAAATCACATCCTGTCGAGGAAAACACCCTAGATAGCTCTCCAAAACTCAACTCTTCTGGGGAATCAAAAAGATTGGCTGGGACATAAGCAACCTTCTGTCTACACCAAACTCCTCCTGTTGAGGAAACCTTCCCTGCAGGAGAGATACGACCACCTGCCGAGATGAACTTTACTCTGCTCGGGGAATCAGCCCTGACTGGCATTCCCGAAAACTCCATCCTGCTTGGGGAGAAAATCCCCTCTGCTTGGGATTACATCAAGCATCAACCTGTCCTGTTGAGGAATATCAGATACTCCTACTAGGAACTCCATTCTACTGGGGAAATCCCATACTCCTGCTCCACCACTTACTCTGTCGAAGGAATCAGCAGTGCACTTTGCTGGAGAAAATCTTGAATGCCGACTCTGTCGGGAAAGGGCGTCACCGACGTTGCCTTTGCTGGAGAAGAAAACCGGTTTACAAACCATCCTGCCGCTGAGGGAATCACTTCTATCCTGCTCTGCTAAGAACAAACTCCACTCTGCTGGGGACTCACTTTCTCACGAATACAAAGCTTTATTCTGTCAGAAATACAACATTTCAAACTTGATAATCGGACTCCGCCGAGGAGCGTAAACAACTCTGCCGGAGAGAGGATGACCACTTCACTGGGGAAGCGAAATTTCTGCTATGGGAAAACAAACCTCTTCATTGCTCATGCCTGACTGCATTTAACCTGCGAGGAACAAGTCCATTCTACTGGAAGTATCACACTTAACCTGCTGAGAATACCCGGCTGATAACAACTACCATTTGCTGCGACTTTGAACTGCTGAGGATAAGGAAATCTCACTCTGCTGAGATAACCCTGTTGACCTGCAACAAAGAAAAACACCATAAATGTTCTATATGTGAAATGGTTACCTCAGTTACCATCCATGATATTTGTCGATCAAGCAAAGTCAATGCTTTCGTTATGCTCTGTAGAGCCTCTTGCTTTTACCTGCAATGTTTACCAAAATAACAGACATTTCGCAAATAAAACAGTAAAATGGACAATAAAAAGAAAGCTCTTTGACTGAAGTGAATACTTTATTGATGAAAGGCCTGTAAATAGGTGAATTACAATTTTGATGCAATTCCTGAAAAGAGGTAATTGCTTAAAAACAAATAAAATACAAATGTCGGCAATGTGGAAACAGACAACCACCATGTGTCGATTCGGCTATGACTTGTATATCTTTGATGTTCCCCATGTTTCGTCTTCTAACAAGACTGACTGGACTGATTCCTTTCCTTCGGGGTAACTGTTCACAAGCGTATAGATCGAACACAGACTGTGAACATTTGCTTTTTAAAATCCCTAACTTTTTCCTGGACCGCCGTTTCGGGTTTTCAATCCACCGGGATACCCATATTTGCCAAAGTTGCCTTTTCAGGTTTTCAACTTTGCGGGTTCATTCTTTTTCTTTTATCCCTAATTTTTGCCCGAACCCATTCTCTTTTTTATGGTTCTCCGGGATGCCCTATTTTTGCCAGGACTTTTCTTTTTGTGTCCAGCAGGTCTCTTTTAAGCAAAGTATTTTTTAACCACGTCCGCGTTCACAGGGGACAAAAAATCTTCACCATCCATGGTAGATAGCAATAAGGCTCTGCCAGAAAAAACCTTTCTTACCATATACAGACCTTCATAATTAGGAGTCCATTTTCCCCTGTGTTCTGTCTGAGGAGGAAGGATCCTTTTCAACACCAAATCCCGTGTTTTGAAGCACCGAGGACGTACTTTCTGATCAAAGGCTTTCTTCATCCTACTCTGGTACACCCGACCATGAGCAATAAACGCCAGTCTCTTCTCGTCAATCAAGCTCAACTGATTCAACCTGGTTCGCACCCATTCAGCTTCGTCAAGCTTTACATCCGACAATACCCTTAAAGAAGGAATCTCAACTTCTAATGGCAGGACTGCTTCTGTACCATATACCAGTGAGAAAGTAGTTGCCCCGGTTGATGTACACACCGAAGTACGATAACTGTGAAGAGCAGAAGGCAACATCTCGTGCCAGTCCTTATAGGTTACTACCATATTTTGCACAATCTTCTTGATATTCTTATTAGTTGCCTCAACAACACCATTCATCTTCGGACGATATGGAGAAGAATTGTGATGTTAAATCTTGAAACTCTGACACAGTTCCTTCACCATTTTGTTATTCAAATTTGAACCATTATCAGTAATGATTCTCTCAGGAATTCCATAACAACAAATGATGTCCTTCTTTATGAATCGGGCGACCACCTGTCTCGTGACATTAGCGAAGGATGCTGCTTCTACCCACTTCATAAAGTAATCAATCGCGACCAGAATGAAGCGATGTCCATTAGAAGCAGTCGGCTCAATCTTTCCAATCACATCGATTCCCCACATGGCAAAAGGCCAAGGAGATGTCAACACATTCAGAGGTTCTGGTGGCACATGCACCTTGTCAGCATAAATCTGGAATTTATGGCATTTTCTGGCGTATTTGAAACAATCGGATTCCATAGTCATCCAATAATACCCAGTGTCTCTACCGTGAAAATAAGGTGTCGGCAAAATAGAAGAGTCGCCACCTTTCGTTATTTATCCCTCGGAATGGGAAAGGAAACGATCAGAAAAACCTGATGAAAAGGTATAAGACAAGGTCATCGCAACCAATGTCTGGATTCGGGAGTCGGTTACGCAAGGGGAAGGTATTAGCATCCCTCATGTCCATCGTACTCGGTGGGATCCACGCTTGTTGTGTTTATCTGACGGGTTGGTTTTACTATCTACCTATCAAGGCTGGTCTGAAAAGAAAAGAAAATGACTCGGCAAAGCGTCGCACTTTATGCCTACGTATTCTCATCAGAGAATGAGAAATCAGAGTCAACGTAGTTCGACTAACTACGGGTTACGGGGGAGGAAGGTGTCTCACCAATACGTCAGTATTATGCCTACGTACTCTCAACAGATATGAGAGATCAGTGCTTACGTAGTTCGGGATAATACGGATTACGGGGGTTCAGATTCTTTTGTTTTTCGAGTAGGGTTAACAAATAGTTCCAGCAGTTTGGTGTATGCAGCTTGCTCATCAGAGACTCGTGCGTTACCGTTTGCGGTAGAACTGAGAGTTAACGACACTCTTTTCTTCAGAAAAACTTTCCTTTGAATTTTGGGCCCATGGGGCAAAGAAGGTTTGGAGTTTGTTTTCTGTCTTTTGCAGAAGAAGTGCTTTTTATGGTTGTTTGTAGTTCGTGCAGCTCTAGAGACTATGACCTGGGAACGAATGCGTTGCATACCGTCCAAAGGACGTATACTAAACACTCTAGACGATTGAGAGAAGGCCGCTCAATTATCATTACCCAAGTAGCTTAAGGCTCGTAACGCACTTGTACTAACTTGCCTTTATTACGTTTTTTACTATTGTTTTAGAGAGAGAAGAGAACGAACTCTACGGGGAAACTGTCAAGCCCTAATGTTGTCATGCCAAGGATTCATCCTATGGTTGAGGTTTGAAACAGGGAACTCCTATATGTTATCATGCATGGGTTTCAACCTAAAGTTCTAATCATCACTTCCTTATCAAAGGAAGTGAGACTCCTAGGGGATCATGTCAATGGGAAACAGACAACAGACAAAAGCATTAGCTAAACAGATAAACAGAAGAAAACGGCAAAGATGCACATGCAATGAAACAATACAAGCAGAGGGAGACTCACTCAACCTCTAGGCAATCAAGCAAAAAGAAAACAATCAAAACAAACAAGCAGAGGGAGACAGGCTAAACCTCTAATGCACACACAGATAAAAAGAAAAACAACACACAAGCAAGGGGAGGATCACCTCAACCCTTAATGCAAACAAGTAGAGGGAGACTCACCCAACCTCTAAGCAGTCATGCTTCTAGCTTAAAATAATCAAAACATGATCCTATTCTAATGCATCAAGCAATTCAAACAAGGGAGAGAAACCACAATGAGCAATAGGGAAGTCATCCCAGGCTACACCAGGTTGGAGGTGTATCAACACCAGAGTCCATCATGGGCTCAACCTCTTGAGGAATGCACAGAATCCAACCAAAGGAAGGATCAGGCTCTCCAAGGAGGGATCCTATGTCAATAGGACAGAAAACTGGGTATTGGTCCTAGATATTAATCTAAGGGTAGCTGATTATAGTGTGTCAAAACGGAGTGTCCATCTCAGGCTCAACCTGTTGAGTAATGCACAGAATCCAACCAAGGGAAGGATTAGGCTCTCCCAAGAGGGATCCTAAGAAAAGGACTTTGAGATGGATGACAGTATATAAACCAAGGGAATATACCATGCCAAGAATGTCAATCCAAGGCTCAACCTCCTGAGGAATGCACAAAATCCAACCAAAGGAAGGATTAGGCTCTCCCAGGAGGGATCCTCTTCAAGACTTGAAAGAGAAAGATAGTACAAACCAAAGGAATGTACTATACTGGGGAATGTCAATTCAAGGCTCAACCTCCTGAGGAATGGACAGAATCCAACCAAAGGAAGGATTAGGCTCTCCCAGGAGGGATCCTCCTCAAGACTTGGATTAAGAGGGTGGGGCAAACCCCAAGGAAGAAAACACATAGGGGAAAGAAGGCAACAGAACAACTTCTAAGGAACCCTACAGACTAGCCACTAGGATCACCTAAGCTAGGGGAATCAAAAGCTCTATCAAGGCTTCAACAAGGTTCTAATGAGGTGTCTACCTAATCACTATTCTATCAAAAAAGGATATGCTACTTAGATTCATCTAATGGTCATTTACAAGGTTAATCTATGAAGTTATCTAAGTTAAGGTCACCTAAACTATAAGCAACTTGTAAAATGGGGAACTAATAGAAAATCAATCCTACAAATCTCAAGGAAAATCCTACATTATCCTACATGAGTTAAGTATCTATGGTACAAAAACCAGGGGCCAAACCTAATCCTAAAGGTTCAAATAAAATCTAAATCCAAAGAGTGTACTAAAGGGGATCCATCAAGAAAGGATCCTAACGAACTATCTCAAACTCCTATTTAGACTCATCTAAAAATCACAACAAAAATCACAACAACCTATCAAGGAGTCTATAACAAGCATGCAAAGTTTCAACTTCAATTTCTAAATCATGAGCTAGCAATAAAATCAGCAATCAAGATAGTCATATTATGCATTTTTAAACACTTATCAAAAATAGAAAAGTGGACATTAAATTGAAAATGGCATCAAAATAAAATCCAAAGGCATGGAAAAATCAGAAATTCAACCAGGATCAACCACATATTTTTCTCATATTTTTCTGATTATTAAAACTATTTAAAATGAATTAAACAAGAAAAACCAATTAAAGAAAATAGAAAAATCAATTAAAGAATTAAAAGAAACCAGTAAATATTAGAGCCATCAGATGAGATTACTGGTCAAGGGATCTAACAGCCACGCGCGTGCCACCTATTTAAATGAAGCGGTACGTATTGGTGTGTGGCAAAGTGTGCTTCAGTTGACTAATCCCTACGGTGCAGCCTAATCCTATCCATCCAACATAAAAGTATGCTCATCTTACGTTCCAGATCACGCCAAGTCACTAAACCCTAATTAGACCAAGCCTCAACCCTCAGATGCAAAGACTCAGTCAACCAATTCAATCAAATCCAACGCTCCCTGTTCATCGTCCCCAATTTAAACTGAAACAAAGAGGGAACTCAGCCACAGTGGCCGGAGAAGGGCGCCACCGTCTTCTCTGGCGAGAGCCATCAAGCTCTGCAACCAAATCTCACGAAACTCATAGAAAATTATATGATTCTTCTCGCCTCCTAACCAGGATCACTAATATCCATTCCATTTCCATTAATTTCTCAAGAATCTCCAAACACGAAGATGAAGAGATAACTACTCAATTCCATAATCATCACCAAAATCAAAATTGGTTACACAGAAATGCTCCTCACTCTTCAAAGATCAAGAATTACTAATCCATTCATGCTAATTCTCAAGAATCATCTAGATATAAGTCCAAACAGAATTTGTGCCTCGCCATGAATCATCACGAAACTTCACCATTATGATCCTAAAATGATCTATGTTGTATCTACAACCTAACCACATGCCAATTTCAGTCTAAACATGCCTAGAACTAGAGAAATTTTGAAGTTTACCAACCTGAACTGAAGCTTGAAATTGGTGGTTCTCACGTGTGAATCCTGGCCTCCAATGCTGCAGATTGCTTCACTGAATGCTCTTGGATGATTCTTGATGCTCAAAAATGCTTGAATCTTCCTCAAACTCCAAATTCACTTCTTGCTCGAAAGCTTCAAAGCTCTAACTTCAATAACAGTTTCTGCTCCAAATGATCTCCAAAAAATGATCTGAATACCATTGTGAACTTAAATAGAAGCTGTTTGGATCTTAACATGGCCCAATCATGGCCCAAATTGAAGAATCCAAAATTTCATTTTCTTCCAAAGTTTAACAATGGAATATGCGTGTACTGGATCTGTTTTTGCTCACTCTTTGCTTCAACAGCTTGCACAACCCTTGGTGAAGATGAATGGCTTAGATTGCAAGCTTGGTTTGATCCTATGGTCAAGATTGATTATGTTTCTTCATCATGAAGTAATCCACTCAATGTCCATGAAATGTGACTCAAATAAAAAATGTAAAATTTCCAATCTCTTTAAAACATCATTTCCAATCAGAAAATGCACAAACTTGTGAAGTTTGGCACAATTGTGATTTATTTTGAGTTTTTCCTTCATTAATACCTTTTAATGATCTTTTTTCAAAAATTTTTCACACTCTTCCTTATTAAATCCACATCAATGGATGCTTGGATCATGGTTGGACTAGAAACACCATTTTGAACAACTTTCAAGTTGAACAAAAGTTCATTCGAGGTGCCTAAGATAGTGAAATGGACCCATAACCAAATATGACCTGTAATTCCAAATACCCAAAATACCCTTACCTTGTAAAGCTCATAACTAGAGTTCTATAAATCCAATCATGGACGTCTAGTACTTTCTAGAAAGATAAGAAGATAAGGAATAACATTCATGTGGACCAAAATTTCATAGGTATCATCCTTCTAGGGAAAAAGTGTCATGCAAGTTGGGTAACTTTCAAGCTCCAAATTCACATGCCTCAGATGACCTGTAAGTTGTCTGGTTCATAACTTGAGTTCTATAAACCCTATCAAGGACTTCTAGTACTCAAATTAAAGCTAGGATCATGCTCTACAACAATCATGTTAGGGTCAAGGTGAGATGAAAATCACATCTTGAGTTAAGTGGTCTTGAAGTTAGGCACTAAACTAGGGGATTTTACATTGTCAAGCATAGCAACCCTAGCTTAGCAACTTCTCACACTCTTGATCCCTAATGAGTTGACCTTGGAATCATCCCTAGGAAATCTAAACACATCAATCCATGATCACATGGCTCTTGAATTAGGTGTCAACCTTCCTCAAATCATCAGTTATCCTAGGGTTGACTAGATGAAACCCTAGTTGTACCAATCTTGGGTAGTTCCTCATATCCTTTGCACAATGACCTATCCAGGCTTCAAAATGAACTTCAACACTTATCAAGAGCTCTCTCAATGCTATAGGTCTAACCTCATGGCTTCAACATCATCAGATGACTTCCCACAACTCTCAAGTTAGGAGATATGCACACTTGGCTTCAACCCTCTCTCTGAGGATCTTTTAACTTCTCTAATAAGGATATCAACCCTTGAACACTTGAATAACCCTCTTAACTAGCTTCATAGCCTTGTGTAACCCTTGATTGGTAGTCATACCTCTTGATCTCCCGCACACATGTCAATGCAATGCAAATGATAATGCTAATATGAATGAAATGAAACACAAGCTAGGTAAAGAAAGGTTGGGCAAATTTTGGGGTGCAACAGCTGCCCCTATTCACACGGCTTGGCCCTGAATGGGTGAGAAGTGAACAACTCTTAAACAATCAAGGTAAAAGATAATTGAATACCAACAAACCCATAAATTTGCCAACCGCATAAGTACACGGTATTCTGATGGGGACAAATCTTTTAAAACTGGAATGGTAGCTGCACAACAACTAGCTAGAGAATACTGATCTGAATCACCGTCAGGATTATTCTCTGATTTTAATGTAGACCTTCGTCCTTAAATCATCAAGGGATCACCGGTTACACGGTAACTGGTGAAGGATTTTAATCTCAACTCTCCGTCAGGATGATCATCCACGTCCTCAAGTCATCAAGGGATCGCCGGTTACACGGTAACTGGTGATTTTCCGACTGCACAGGTAAAGATACTCTGATTGGTAGGAACATCTTTGACATCGGGAATGATAGTTGCACAACAACTTTGCTGGGGAATTGGTTACACGGTAACCGGAGATTTGCCAACCGCACAAGTAAACGATACTTTGGTGGGTAGGACAATCTTTGAAGTCTGAACTAGTTGTTGCACAACAACTGGCCCGAATCTCCATCAGGATGTTCATCGGATTTCACTGCAACTTCTTCCTCAAGTCATCAAGGGATCACTGGTTACACGGTAACTAGCGATACATAGCTAGCATTGTCGTCAGGCATTCTGCGGCATGACAGCAAAAGAAGTCCTCAGGACTCATCAGGTCATTAGGAACCTTTGACAATCTCTATAATTATGCCGTCGGACATTCAAAGAAAATCTCGGGCGTCAGCCGGACTTTGTCAGTAAGTCGAAAATAGAATCCTTAGTCAATCATAAACCACTGGAGATATCTAAACTTTTTCCATCGGGCACTCCGCGTCAGCTGAGGGAACTGCTTCAACATCGCAGTTGGACTTCATCAGTAAGTCTTCAAGGGAAATTTCAAATTCTCTTTTTAGAACCTGCTAGGGATGACACATCTCCGCTGGGGATTCTGGAGAACTATCAAGTAGCTCTGCTTCGGGGACTTCAGAAGTCATTCTGGACAAATAAACTCTGCTGAGGAATTCAAGAATCATCCTGAACAAACAACTTCGTCGGGAACTCTAAGAATCATCTTGAGCAAACAACTCTGGCTACTTCACTGGGGGGTTTTAAGAATCATCTCAAGCACACAACTTTGTTGAGGATTTCAAGAATCATCTTGAGCAAACCATTATGCGGAGGAACACCTGCAAAACAAGAACGGTAACGACCTAGCTCATGTTTCATATGCATATGTTTGACAAGGGCACAATGCTCCACACAGTGGAAATGCTACGCGTTTAGGGTAAATGCTATGCAATCATGCAAAATGCTACGACCCCATCAACAAAATAAATGCTGAAGGGAAAATCCTCCGGTCAAGGAGAAAGAACCACTCTGGTGGAGAGAAAGAATCATCCTACCGAGGAGAAGAAGTCACACCAATCTCAATTGGGCTAATCCTGGGGATACGAACTCCAGACGACTGCTGCGGAGGAATAAAGTCCTACGAGAATCTGAACCCGCCCCACTAGGTATACGACCCTCAAACTGTTGAGGAATATGATGTCAATTGCAGAAATAAACTGCAGGGCCTTCGCAGATAGAATCCTTCTGGAGATACGGACTCCAATGGGGAAATATAGCATTAGCTATTCAGTACTCTCTACTGGGGAAAACCAATCATGGCCTGAACGGGTTCCAAGGATTCAGCTCTCTTGGGGAACTGCACACTCGGTTGAGGATAGGCAATCGAACGTTGGGATAACTCCTACCTGCCGGGAGGAATACAACTCTGTGGGGATTTTCAATTCCATTGGAGACTTCAGTCTGAACCATCGAGAGTTGAACACTTACGGATAGCTTTCTACGAGAAAACCGCCTGTTGACCCACTGCTGGGAATGAATACACTTCTGCGTATGACTCAGCTGGGGAGACGATAATCCTGCCTAGGATACATCTGACTGGGGAGAATCTATCTCTGCTTAGGGAGACATATCAATGCTCACGGTCCTATGCTCAGGCTCCGTGGGGAGACACTACTGAACTCGCTGAGGAAGAAGGAATCATCCTACTTGGAACAACATCTGGCATACTGCCTGGAGGGTGACGTCCCTGCAACAACACGAAAAAACAGACAAGATACCCTTCTCAAAGGGACCTATCGAGGTTATCATCTTGTGACAATGTTCAGGTAATTCATTGTTTCAACAATTATCGGCCTAGGCCAGCAGGTTTATGTATGCGTATTTTATCAACAACATCGGGCGTTCTTTTTTGCAAACAAAACAGGTAAAAAACTAAACAAACAAACGGAAATACTGAATAGTATGTTTATTGATAACGAGCCCCTGAATCGGCAAAATGTTTTACAACAGATGCAAGCTCCTGAAATGAGGAAGTTGCGCAAGCATAATAACATAAATATACATCAGTATACACAAATGTCGGCAATGCGGCGTAGACAAACTCCATGAGTTGATCCCTCTATGACCCACTCGACTTTGATACTTCTCCGACGCTTCAGCTTTAGAAGAGATTGATTCGGATAAACGGCCCTCAGGTCTTTCTAAAGCACTAAACAATGAAAGTTCACACGCGGAACGCAGTCATTTGCTTTTTCAAATCCCTAACTTTTGCCTGAACCGCCCTTTCGGGTTTTCGATTCACCGGGATACCCTTTTTTGCCAAAGACGACCTTCCAAGTTTTCGACTTCGCGGGTGTACATTTTTCCATTTATATCCCTAATTTTTTCCCGAACCTTTTTCCTTTTTTATGGTTCACCGGGATGCCCCATTTTTGCATGGA
The DNA here is from genome assembly GCA_963859935.3 of Lathyrus sativus. NCBI lineage: Eukaryota > Viridiplantae > Streptophyta > Magnoliopsida > Fabales > Fabaceae > Lathyrus > Lathyrus sativus. The sequence goes on along the minus strand of OZ012735.1, from coordinate 397,575,920 downwards.
TATTCCTTTTTTTTTTCCAGCGGGTCATTTTAAGCAAACTATTTTTTAACTGCGTCCGCGTTCACAAGGGATGCAAAATCTTCGCCATCCATTGTGGATAACAACAAGGCTCCTCCCGAGAATACCTTGCTGACGACATACGGACCTTCGTAGTTAGGAGTCCACTTGCCCCTGTGATCGGAGTGTGGCAGAAGAATCTTCTTCAGGACGAGATCACCCGTCTGAAAGCTTCTAGGACGCACCTTCTTATCATAAGCTTTCTTCATTCGGCTCTGGTACAAATGACCATATGCAATCGATGCTAATCTCTTCTCATCCATTAAACTGAGTTGATTTAATTGATTCTGAATCCATTCTGCCTCATCGAGTTTCACGTTAACCAAAACTCGCAAAGAAGGAATCTCAACTTCCAACGGTAGGACAGCCTCCATGCCGTGCACTAGTGAGAAAGGAGTTGCACCGATTGATGTGCGTACCGTCGTACGATAACCGTGCAATGCGAATGGCAACATCTCATGCCAATCATTGTAGGTCACAACCATCTTTTGTACTATCTTCTTAATGTTGTTGGCCGCTTCAACCGCACCATTCATCTTCGGCCGGTAAGGTGATGAGTTGTAATATTCAATCTTGAAGCTCTAGCATAACTCCTTCATCATCTTGTTATTCAGATTCGAACCATTATCAGTAATGATCCGCTCGGGAACTCCGTCTCGACAGATGATGTCCTTCTTTAGGAATCTGGCTACCACCTTCTTGGTCACGTTAGCATACGAGGCTGGCATTTATGACATCTCTTTGTGAATTTGAAGCAATCCAACTCCATCGTCAGCCAGTAATATCCTGCTGTCGCTTCCGCGAAAATAAGGTGCCGGCAAAACAGAAGAGTCGCCACCTTTCGTTATTTATCCCTCAGAACGGGAAAGGAAACGATCGGAAAAACCTGACGAAAAAGGTATAAGACAAGGTCATCGCACCCATTGTCTGGGTTCGGGAGTCGGTTACGCAAGGGGAAGGTATTAGCACCCCTCACGTCCATCGTACTCGATGGGATCCACGCTTGTTGTGTTTACTGGACGGGTTGGTTTTATCTATCTACCTATCAAGGCTGGCTTAAACAGAAAATAAACTGACTCGGCAAAGCGTCGCGCTTTATGCCTACGTATTCTCATCAGAGAATGAGAAATCAGAGTCAACGTAGTTCGACTAACTACGGGTTACGGGGAAGGTGGCTCGCCAATACGTCAGTATTGTACCTACGTACTCTCAAAAGGTATGAGAGATCAGAGCTTATGTAGTTCGGGATGATACGGATTACGGGGATTCAGATTCATCTGTTTTTATCGAGCAGGGTTAAACAGCAGTTCCAGCAGTTAGGGACAAAGCCTGTTTGCGGTGGCGCTGAAGTTTAACGACACTCTTTTCTTCAGAAAAGCCTCCTTTGAATTATGGGCCCACGGGGCAAAAAGGTTTGAAGTTTGTTTTCTGTCTTTTACGAAAGAACTGTTTTTTATTGTGTTTGCAATTTCAATCGCACTAAAGACTTGTGACCTAGGAGTGAATGCGTCGCATGTCACCCAAAGGGTACCATACTAAACATCCCGACTGTTGAAAAGAACTCTCCAACAACCGTTTCCTAAGTAGTTTAAGGCTCGTAGCATACGAAAGAAATCATTCATGATTACTGTATCTTAAGCTGTTTTGAGATGAGAAGAGAGAACAAGCTCAACTATGGGGAGACTATCAAGTCCTAATGTTTTCATGCCAAGGATTCATCCTATGGTTGAGGTTTGAAGCAGGGATCTCCTAGAAGTTATCATGCATAGGTTTCAACCTAAAGTTCTATCATCACTTCCTTATCAAAGGAAGTGAGATTCCTAGGGGATCATGTCAATGATAAACAGAAACAGATAAAGCATCAGCTTAAACAGTAAACAGATATACAGTAGAATGCATGCAATGCAAGTGAGGAAGGAAATATGTGTGGGGCATCTGTAACACCCATTTTAATTATTTAGTCATTTTATTATTATTTTAAATATTATATGTTGATGTGCCCTTTGGTAGGGTGTATTTGATGATGTTTGGTGGGTGTCCCTGAGATGGGAGGATCATTGGTGGTAATTTGGTGAGTTTATAATAATATAAGAAATAATAGTAATATTGGTGGTGGTATTATTATTATTATTATTATTATTATTATTATTATTATTATTATTATTATTATTATTATTATTATTATTAATATTTGTAGTAATATTATTAATATGGAGAATATAATATTATTATTAATATAGTTATTATATTATTATGATTTTTGGTGTGAATATGATAATATAATGAATAATAGTAATATTGGTGGGGATATTATTATTATTATATATTATTATATTTATTAGTATTATTAATATTATTATTATTTTGGTGAGATAATAATAATAATAATATTATTATTATTATTATTATTATTATTATTATTATTATTATTATTAATAATAGTATTATTATGATTAATATTATTAATATTAGTAATATTATATTATTATTATTATTAATATTAAGATTATTATTATTAATATTATTTTATTATTAGTATTAATATAATTTTTATTATTATCATTAGTATTATTATTATTATAATTATAATTATTGTTGGGTGTATTACTATTATTATTATTATGTTGAATATTACTATAATATTACAATAGTATTATATTATTATTATTATTATTATTATTTTTATTATTATTATTATTATTATTATTATTATTATTATTATTATTATTATAATGATTATTATAATTATTATTATTAGAATTATTATTGGGAATATTAGTGGTTGGAATAAGTAAAATAAGAAGTGGAAGGGTTATAGGGAAGTTAGAATGGAAATATGAAAAGGCATGATAGAAACCGTGAGAAGGGAAATTGGGAGAATAGAGAAGAGCGAAGAACAAAGAGAAAGGGAAAAGGCTAGGGATGAAGAATCTTGGAGGAATTTATCACCGATCAGAATAATTATCCAAGTAAGGGGGGAGAAACTTGATTGGGATGGTATATATACATGTATAGGGTAGAGGGGATTCCTTAATCCCGTAGGAAAATGTCGATCTATGAAGTTTTATATTGGCATGCTTGTTATTGTTGTTGCTAATGATAAATTGATGCTTGATATTGATGAATTGTTGATTGGTATGGGTGAATTTGGTATATATATATTATGGTGATATTAGTGAGATTATATGTTGTTACTGCAGTGTTGATAGTAACTATGAATAGAGTTTTGGTGAGATTTCGTGTTGTTATTGTAGCGTTGGTAATGACCATGATTATAAATTTGGGAAAATTATGTGTTGTTCCCTGTGATGTTGTTAGTGACTCTGGTCAGGACCTTGGTGAGATTCAGAGTAACTCTGAAGTGTAAATGTACCGTAATGTTGGTTCTAGAGTAGGAAGTATATGATAATTGGTAAGTATAATGGTGTGTTTGTGTTTGATGATAACTAGTAATTGATAGCGATGGAGTATAGGTCAATGCTGATGAATTGTTGTTTTTGGTTAATTTGGCGTATAGGCTGGTTTAAGGTTTTTAGGGAGATTTTGTGTGACCTTTTAAGGCATCGGTAGAATGTTTAAGCGATGACTTTGGGAATAAGATTTAGGAACCGATTTAGTTACGGTAATGTACAAGGTTGGTACTAGAGTAGGCTGAGAATTTGAGTTGAGATGATAAGTTTAATTTGGCCTAGAATAGTACTGCAGAACTGTGGGGAAGATGGTGAATCACAGCATTCGCTGGGCTTCGCCTGGTGAGTGTTGGCGAAGCTTCGCCTAGCGAATGCCAGCGAGCGTAGCAGAACCAGAATGTGACTTTGGTGATGTTTGGCCTTGAGCATTAGTCTGGGGTGATCTTTCTGGCCTTGATGCATTGTAAGGATGATGAGTGTGGGATCTAACCTGTGTACTGGGTGATAGTACTCATTTCCCTTAATATTGTTGGTGGACAATTAGTTAACGTATATGTATGTAGTGATCAGTAGGATCGTGTGTTCCCGGGTGTTGGGATGTGGTTATATATGGTGTTATAGTATGAATTTGTTTACTATCTGATTGATTTATATGGTGTTGGTGTAATATATCTACACATATATGCATTGATGTATGATGATATGATCAGGAGGATCGCGTGCACTTAGTGTGCCTAAATATGATAGTTATGCATTGGTGTGTGCATATCATGGTGTTTTGGTGGGATGAATCATGTCTCAGGAGGAGCGTAAGTGATTCATCTGTACTCCTTTGTGGAGAATGGTGGGGGATAGATCATGTCTCAGGAGGAGCGTAAGTGATCTATCCAGGTTCGATTGAATGAACCAATGAGTCGGTACCGCATGCATGGTGTTGAGTTGCATATTTGCATTATAATATGTTATATTGTAATTTGAACAGTAGGTTCGTTATATGGAGTTGTTGGGGTGAATATTGGTGTGTTGGTGTGTTTTACTACCTTGTTTACATGTATTACATTACCAATATATTTTTGATCATGTTTTCTCACCCCTTGGTTGTTGTTGTGTCTGTGCTTCTCCGGAAGTACAGATAATCCAGGTACTTAGATAGCTTGGATGGTGGTGTGCCAGTCGAGTCTAGGATGCTTTGATACGTAACACGGGATATGGGTGTTTTAATTGTTTTATGTCAAACTTGTTGTAATCCTGTGACGTATCACTTTTTTTGTGAATTATAATAATAAAGATTTTATGAAATTTGGCGGATGGCCGAGAATGTTGGAATAATGTTTTCCGCTGTATTATTTTTGAGAATAATTAATAAAGTATTTTTATAAAAATTTGGTGATGTGATATCACACTATTTCGGTGAAAACTCTGATGTTTATTTATAATGTTTATATTTTATTTAATTTGGGAAGTGGGGTGTTACAATTGGTATCAGAGCAGGTCGGTCCGTCCGGCCAATGTTGTCTAGTGTTGTTGTTCCCTGGTATGTGACATGTGCGTAAAAACACTGTCGATACATGCTGTTGGTTAAGTTTGTCGGTAGAAGTGGAATGATTCCAGTGGGGGAGAAGTTGTATTTCTCCGGAAAGCTACAATTTGGTGGCTTATGGTGTTGAGGAATGATATAATAGTTGGTAAAGATGGTTTGTACCCCATCATGATTTCGGCTGTCTATTAACAAATTGAGGAACTGATCACCCTTAATCTCTTGTTAATACTGGACGAGATTGTGTTGGATGGGATAGACGCGTCTTGCAAGCTTGGGTGGCGTGAGCAGTGAATAGTCTTGAGTTAAGCTAAGTGCTTAAGGGATTATTTTGAGGAATTTGGCGTAAGACGGTGTTGAAGTGTCTACTTTGACTGAAACTTGGAATGAGAAGGAAAGTGAGAAAAATTGGGATTTGTCAATTATTTGCGATTGCCGGAGGTTTCCGGATGAGGTAGGTGATTTACTATCGGAGTGTGAAGTAAAGCTCACACGTTGACTTTGTTGTTGGAACGAGTCCGATATTAGTGACTCCATATGGTGTGTTTTCGTTGGGATTGGAGAAGTTGAAGAGTCAACTTGAAGACCTTCTAGGAGAGAGGTTCTTTTGTTTGAGTGTGCTACCGTAATGTGCACCAATTTTGTTGGTTAGACAGATAGAAGGTTTTGTGAAGCTTTGGGTGAACTATAAATAAGTGAACAGGGTGACTATCAAGGATAGGTGTTCGCTTCCAAGAGTTAATGATTTGATGGAACAATTGATCGAGGGATGTGAGTCCCTTGGTCATGTGATCTCGAGTAGAGTTCTTGTGGTGGATGGGACGAAGGTCAAAAGTTCTATCCTATTAGGAGGCTCAAAGATCTGCTGTTGAGATTGGAAGTAATTGAGTTTTAAATTATCCATAGATTTAAAATGTGTTGGATGGCTTCCTAAGTATAAAATTGTTGTTGTACGTTAAATTCCGAGATCGCAGCTTTTTACGGAATCGAAATCGGACACTCGGAAGTCGGGTAACGATCGAAAAGAGGATTTTGGGACTGTCATGTTCGCCTGGCGAGCATACTGGCGAACGTCCATATTCGCTGCGGTGTTCGCCTGGCGAAGGGGTCCTGGGCAGAAAATGTTATTCTGGTGTTTTTGCCGTAACGGGAGAACTGTAACTCGGAATGACGCGCGGTTCGAAGCGTTGGAAAGCTATTCAAATTATCTATGAGATGGTGAAGTATTGACATAGATTTAATCTATTTATTGATGAAGTGTGTTTGAATGTTGTGGTAAGGACGGGCGGTACGGTATGTGTTCCCGCTATAACTCACAACTTGTTTGTCCACTTGGCATGGGATCTTCTTTAATTATTTATATAAGGCAATGGTTGTGTTAATAAATGATATTTTAAGGTATTCGAAGAGTATAGAGGATTATGTTGAGCATAAGGAACTGGAGTTATCAGGGTTGGAAAAAGAGCGGTGATATACTTCCGTAAGGAAAGTTCTGCCGAATCCGATAGAACTAATTGTGGTGTTTGTGATGCTTGTTGATATAATTAGGGGATTTGCTAAAGACAACTTCAGCGAGTTTCAATTATGCAAAAGGCAACTTGAAGTGTATAAGAGAAATCATCCGACCAGTGATTTAGAGTTGGTTACTATTGTGATTGTACCGGAGTCGGAGTCTTCAAAAGTTCAGACTGAGATCGGAGATGTTTGGTGATCTTAAGAGTTTAAGGTGTTTGTTTAATTTGAATAAGACGAATATGAGGCATAGGAAATAATTGGGACTTCGAAAAGAGTATGACTTCGAGTTGAATTACCATTCGGGTAAAGCGGACATGGTAGATGATGCAGTGAGTTAGAAATATTTGCATATACCGAAGATGATGGTGAAAAGAGTTAGAACTAATTGAGCAATTTCATAATATGAGTTTTGTGAGTAAGGAGACTTCTTATGGAGTTAAGCTTTTATTATTAAGATCTGACTAGTGATATCCTTGAGCAGAATCGAGAAAGTCAGAAACCTGGGTTGAGTAGTGAATTAGTTGAAATTGATAAATTAGAGTCGAAGAGTGGATTGTCGGGTTTGTGGAAATAGTACCATGATGTGTTATGATAGGGTATGTGTACCAGATGTTGTTGAGGGGAGTAGGAGTACTCGTGAAGAAATACATTGAGGTAGATGGAGTATCCATCCAGGTGCTATGAAGAAGTAACCGAATTTGAGTAGATTGTTTTGGAGACCATGGATAAGGGGGGGGGGGGAGTAGTTGAGGTGGAATATGCTGGTTAGAATTGTAGGAATTCGAAGAGTGAACATCAGAGACTGTTGAGTCTGATGCAGTCGTTAAATATTCCAGAGTGGAAATTAGGTAGTATTTTCACGAAATTGGTGTTGAGATTTCCAAAGAATTTGTAAAGACATAATTTTAATTTGAATTGTTAGGAGTGGATTAACTATTCCGTGTTGAGGATATACGAGATGCATATTGAGAAAGTGGTGAAGTTGGATGAGATACTGACGAATATTGTGTCAGATGGAAATTTGAGGTTTATATTGAGATTTTGGAGGGGCTTACAGGAAGCTTCGGGTACTAAGTTGAAGCTGAGTTTGACCGACCATCCGCAAACTGATGGTCAGTCAGAGAGGACTATTGAGTCTGTAGAGAATTGGTGAGAGCTTGGGTGTCGGATCAAGGTGGAGCGTGGGATGATTAATTATCGTTGATTGAGTTAACTATAATAACGGTTACCATCCTAGTGTCGGAATGGCACTATATGTGGCTTGGTGAGATAGGGAGTGTAGGACTCTCCTGTGTTGAAATAAATCGAGTGAGAGTGTTGTACTCAGACTTGAAAATTATGCTTGAGATGGCTGAGAAGATCGAGAGGATCCGAGGCAATATGTGTTTTGAGAGTCACGCCGGTGACTGGTGTTGGTCGAGCTTCGAAATCTCAAAAGTTCGACCGTGTTCTGTAGTTGTATCAGAGTGGCGCAGCGGAGGCATGGGAGGAGTAACATGTTAGACTGTTTTTCCGTTGTCGCTGTGAATTGGCATGATATGTTTCATGTGTCTTAGTCGAGAAAGTACATTGAACTAGGTGGATGATGTACAAGTGAAAAATATTCCGATTGTTGAGGCATTGCTAGTTCGTTTTGGCGAGCGAGGAACAACTCTGAAGGGAGGAGATATCTTTGGTGAAAGTAGTATAGGGAGGTGCTGCAGAAGGCAGTGTGACCTGAGAATTGGAATAAAGGATGCGGGGAGCGTATCCGGAATTATTTCCATCAGGTAATTTTCGAGGACGAAAATAATTAAAGTGGGGGAGAGTTGTAACACCCATTTTAATTATTTAGTCATTTTATTATTATTTTAAATATTATATGTTGATGTGCCCTTTGGTAGGGTGTATTTGATGATGTTTGGTGGGTGTCCCTGAGATGGGAGGATCATTGGTGGTAATTTGGTGAGTTTATAATAATATAAGAAATAATAGTAATATTGGTGGTGGTATTATTATTATTATTATTATTATTATTATTATTATTATTATTATTATTATTATTATTATTATTATTATTATGATTATTATTAATATTTGTAGTAATATTATTAATATGGAGAATATAATATTATTATTAATATAGTTATTATATTATTATGATTTTTGGTGTGAATATGATAATATAATGAATAATAGTAATATTGGTGGGGATATTATTATTATTATATATTATTATATTTATTAGTATTATTAATATTATTATTATTTTGGTGAGATAATAATATTATTATTATTATTATTATTATTATTATTATTATTATTATTATTATTATTATTATTATTATTAATAATAGTATTATTATGATTAATATTATTAATATTAGTAATATTATATTATTATTATTAATATTAAGATTATTATTATTAATATTATTTTATTATTAGTATTAATATAATTTTTATTATTATCATTAGTATTATTATTATTATAATTATAATTATTGTTGGGTGTATTACTATTATTATTATTATGTTGAATATTACTATAATATTACAATAGTATTATATTATTATTATTATTATTATTATTTTTATTATTATTATTATTATTATTATTATTATTATTATTATTATAATGATTATTATAATTATTATTATTAGAATTATTATTGGGAATATTAGTGGTTGGAATAAGTAAAATAAGAAGTGGAAGGGTTATAGGGAAGTTAGAATGGAAATATGAAAAGGCATGATAGAAACCGTGAGAAGGGAAATTGGGAGAATAGAGAAGAGCGAAGAACAAAGAGAAAGGGAAAAGGCTAGGGATGAAGAATCTTGGAGGAATTTATCACCGATCAGAATAATTATCCAAGTAAGGGGGGAGAAACTTGATTGGGATGGTATATATACATGTATAGGGTAGAGGGGATTCCTTAATCCCGTAGGAAAATGTCGATCTATGAAGTTTTATATTGGCATGCTTGTTATTGTTGTTGCTAATGATAAATTGATGCTTGATATTGATGAATTGTTGATTGGTATGGGTGAATTTGGTATATATATATTATGGTGATATTAGTGAGATTATATGTTGTTACTGCAGTGTTGATAGTAACTATGAATAGAGTTTTGGTGAGATTTCGTGTTGTTATTGTAGCGTTGGTAATGACCATGATTATAAATTTGGGAAAATTATGTGTTGTTCCCTGTGATGTTGTTAGTGACTCTGGTCAGGACCTTGGTGAGATTCAGAGTAACTCTGAAGTGTAAATGTACCGTAATGTTGGTTCTAGAGTAGGAAGTATATGATAATTGGTAAGTATAATGGTGTGTTTGTGTTTGATGATAACTAGTAATTGATAGCGATGGAGTATAGGTCAATGCTGATGAATTGTTGTTTTTGGTTAATTTGGCGTATAGGCTGGTTTAAGGTTTTTAGGGAGATTTTGTGTGACCTTTTAAGGCATCGGTAGAATGTTTAAGCGATGACTTTGGGAATAAGATTTAGGAACCGATTTAGTTACGGTAATGTAAAAGGTTGGTACTAGAGTAGGCTGAGAATTTGAGTTGAGATGATAAGTTTAATTTGGCCTAGAATAGTACTGCAGAACTGTGGGGAAGATGGTGAATCATAGCATTCGCTGGGCTTCGCCTGGTGAGTGTTGGCGAAGCTTCGCCTAGCGAATGCCAGCGAGGGTAGCAGAACCAGAATGTGACTTTGGTGATGTTTGGCCTTGAGCATTGGTCTGGGGTGATCTTTCTGGCCTTGATGCATTGTAAGGATGATGAGTGTGGGATCTAACCTGTGTACTGGGTGATAGTACTCATTTCCCTTAATATTGTTGGTGGACAATTAGTTAACGTATATGTATGTAGTGATCAGTAGGATCGTGTGTTCCCGGGTGTTGGGATGTGGTTATATATGGTGTTATAGTATGAATTTGTTTACTATCTGATTGATTTATATGGTGTTGGTGTAATATATCTACACATATATGCATTGATGTATGATGATATGATCAGGAGGATCGCGTGCACTTAGTGTGCCTAAATATGATAGTTATGCATTGGTGTGTGCATATCATGGTGTTTTGGTGGGATGAATCATGTCTCAGGAGGAGCGTAAGTGATTCATCCGTACTCCTTTGTGGAGAATGGTGGGGGATAGATCATGTCTCAGGAGGAGCGTAAGTGATCTATCCAGGTTCGATTGAATGAACCAATGAGTCGGTACCGCATGCATGGTGTTGAGTTGCATATTTGCATTATAATATGTTATATTGTAATTTGAACAGTAGGTTCGTTATATGGAGTTGTTGGGGTGAATATTGGTGTGTTGGTGTGTTTTACTACCTTGTTTACATGTATTACATTACCAATATATTTTTGATCATGTTTTCTCACCCCTTGGTTGTTGTTGTGTCTGTGCTTCTCCGGAAGTACAGATAATCCAGGTACTTAGATAGCTTGGATGGTGGTGTGCCAGTCGAGTCTAGGATGCTCTGATACGTAACACGGGATATGGGTGTTTTAATTGTTTTATGTCAAACTTGTTGTAATCCTGTGACGTATCACTTTTTTTGTGAATTATAATAATAAAGATTTTATGAAATTTGGCGGATGGCCGAGAATGTTGGAATAATGTTTTCCGCTGTATTATTTTTGAGAATAATTAATAAAGTATTTTTATAAAAATTTGGTGATGTGATATCACACTATTTCGGTGAAAACTCTGATGTTTATTTATAATGTTTATATTTTATTTAATTTGGGAAGTGGGGTGTTACAATTGGTATCAGAGCAGGTCGGTCCGTCCGGCCAATGTTGTCTAGTGTTGTTGTTCCCTGGTATGTGACATGTGCGTAAAAACACTGTCGATACATGCTGTTGGTTAAGTTTGTCGGTAGAAGTGGAATGATTCCAGTGGGGGAGAAGTTGTATTTCTCCGGAAAGCTACAATTTGGTGGCTTATGGTGTTGAGGAATGATATAATAGTTGGTAAAGATGGTTTGTACCCCATCATGATTTCGGCTGTCTATTAACAAATTGAGGAACTGATCACCCTTAATCTCTTGTTAATACTGGACGAGATTGTGTTGGATGGGATAGACGCGTCTTGCAAGCTTGGGTGGCGTGAGCAGTGAATAGTCTTGAGTTAAGCTAATTGCTTAAGGGATTATTTTGAGGAATTTGGCGTAAGACGGTGTTGAAGTGTCTACTTTGACTGAAACTTGGAATGAGAAGGAAAGTGAGAAAAATTGGGATTTGTCAATTATTTGCGATTGCCGGAGGTTTCCGGATGAGGTAGGTGATTTACTATCGGAGTGTGAAGTAAAGCTCACACGTTGACTTTGTTGTTGGAACGAGTCCGATATTAGTGACTCCATATGGTGTGTTTTCGTTGGGATTGGAGAAGTTGAAGAGTCAACTTGAAGACCTTCTAGGAGAGAGGTTCTTTTGTTTGAGTGTGCTACCGTAATGTGCACCAATTTTGTTGGTTAGACAGATAGAAGGTTTTGTGAAGCTTTGGGTGAACTATAAATAAGTGAACAGGGTGACTATCAAGGATAGGTGTTCGCTTCCAAGAGTTAATGATTTGATGGAACAATTGATCGAGGGATGTGAGTCCCTTGGTCATGTGATCTCGAGTAGAGTTCTTGTGGTGGATGGGACGAAGTTAAGAGGATAAGGAACAACATTAAAGTTGACCAAAAGTTCATAGGAGTCATCCTTCTATGGAAAAAGTTTGATGCAAGTTGGGTAACTTTCAAGCCCCCAAATTCACATACCTCAGATGACCTATAACTTGTCAAAGTCATAACTTGAGCTCTACAAATCCTATCAAGGACTTGTAGTACTCAAATTAAAGCTAAGAGCATGCTCTACAACATCCATGTTTTGGTCAAGATGAGATGACAATCACATCTTGAGCTAAATTGCCTTGAAGATAGGGGTCAAACTAGGGGATTTTACACTGTCAAGCCTTAGAAACCCTAGCTTGAAACTTCTCAAACTCTTCAATCATGATGAGTTAACCTTGGAATCATCCTTATAACCCCTCAATGTATCCATCCATGATCACATGGCCTTTGAATTATGTCTCAACCTTGTCCAAATCATCAGTTGACCTAGGGTTGATCCAGTCAAACCCTAATTGCACCACTCATGGCTGAGTCTTCTTAATCTTGCACAATGACCTGTCTAGGCCTCAAAGTAATCTTCACCACTTCTCATGAGCTCTCTCAAGACCTCAAGTCCCTCTCCATGACCTCAGAATCATCTGATGACTTCCCACAACTCTCAAGTTAGGAGACCCACACTCCTGGTTTCAACCATTCTCTCTGAGGATCTTTTAACTTCTCTAGTAAGGATATCAACCCTTGAACACTTGGATAACCTTCTTAGCTAGCTTCAAACTCTTGTGTTGCCCTTGATTGGTAATCATACCTCTTGATCTCCTGCATGCATGTCAATGAAATGCAAATGATGATGCTAATGTGCATGAAATGAAACATAATCTAGGTAAAGAAATGTTGGGCAAATTTTGGGGTGCAACAGCTGCCCCTATTCAAGCGGCTTAGACCTGACTGGGTGAGAAGCGAACGGCTCTCAAACAATCAAGGTACGAGACGGTTGAATACCAACAAACCTGGAAATTTGGCAACTGCACCAGTACACAGTACTCTGACGGGCACAAATCTTCGAGAACTGAAATAATGGCTGCACGACGACTAGCTGGGGAAATGGTCACACGATAACCGGTAATACATGGTCGATCATGCCGTCAAGCATCAGGATTCCTCGGGACTCATCAGGTCAATAATTAAGTTAATCATGACGTCGGGCATTCAAAGAAATCTTTGGGCGTCAACCGAACTTCGTCAGTAAATCGGGAATAGCATTCTCGGTCAATCATGAACCAATTAGGGATATCCAAACTTCTTCCATAAGGCACTCCGCATAAGCTGAGAGAACCACTTCGTTAATACGGTTGGACTTCAATCATCAATTCTTTGAGGAAAGTTTCAACTTCGCTGTTCTGAACCCTGTTAGGGATAACACATCTCCGCCGGGGATTCTGGAGAACTATCAAGTTACTCTGCTTCGGGGTTCAGAAATCATTCTGGGTGAATCATCTCTGCTGAGGAGATCAAGAATCATCTTGAACAAATAACTCCGTGGGGACTTCAAGAATCATCCTGTACCAATAACTCTGCTGGAGATTCCAGGAATCACCCTGAGCAAACACTCTGCCGGGGACTCTAAGCATCAACTTAAGCAACCCTCTCTGGCGACTTCAATGGGGATTTGAAGAATCATCTTAAACAAACACCTTGGCTGGAGAATTCAATAATCATCTTGGGCAAACGACTTTCCCTAGGGGATTCAAGAATCATCTTGAGCAAGCGACTCTGCGGAGGAACACCTGCAAAACAAGCACAGTAACGACCTAGCTCATGTTTCGTATGCATATGCTTTGACAATGGCGCAATGCTCCACACGGTGGAAATGCTACGCGTTTAGGATAAATGCTATGCAATCATGCAAAATGCTACGACTCCATCAGCAAAATAAATGTTGAAGGGAGAATCCTCCTGTCAAGGAGAAAGGACCACTGTGGTGGAGGAAGGACTCATCCTGCCAAGGAGAAAAAGTCACACCAATCTCAATTGGATTCCGCTTGGGGAAATGAACTTTAGTCAACTGCCGCAGGGGAACGAAGCTCCACGAGAACCTGGACCTGCTGAGGAAAGCGATGTCAATCGCATAAATAAACTGCACGACATTCGCAGCCAAACTTTCCTGGAGATAACGACTCCGGTGGGGAGATACAGCATCAGCTATTCAACACTCTACTGGGGACAACCAATCATGGCCCGAACGCTCTCCAAGGACTCGGCTCTCTTGGGGAACTGCAAACTCGGATGGGGAAGAAGGAATCATCCTACTTATCGGGGGGAGTACGACTCTGTGGGGAATTTCAATTCTCCTGGAGACTTCAGTCTGGAACTATCAATTGCTACACACTTCAGTGTATGACTCAGCTGGGGAGATGATGTTCCTTCAGGATACATCTGATTGGGGAGAGAATCTTCTTCGCCCGGGGAGACATATCAATGCCTTACGATCTCACGTTCAGACTCTGCGAGGGAGGCTGCATACGGCCTGGGGACGCATACGGCGTACTACCTGGTATATGCTACCCCTGCAACAACACAAACAAACAGACAAGATACCCTTCTCAAAGGGACCTATCAAGGTTATCATCTTGTGACAATGTTCAAGTAATTCATTGTTTCAACAATCAGTGGCCTAGGCCAGTAAGTTTATGAATGTGCATTTTATCAAAAACATCGGCGTTATTTTTCGCAAACAAAACGGATAAATGCTAAACAGACAAACAGAATTGCTGAATAGTATACATTTTATTGATAACGAACACCTGAATGGGTGAAAATGTTTTACAACAGATCCAAGCTCCTGGAATGAGGAAGCCGCGAAAAAATAAAACATAAATATACATCAGTATATACACAAATGTCGGCAACGAGGCGTAGACGAACACCATGAGTTGATCCCTCTATGACCCACTCGACTTCAATACTTCTCCAACGCTTCAGCTTCAGAAGAGATTGATTCAGATAAACGGCCCTCAGGTCTTCCAAACCACTAGACAAATACAGTCCACACGCGGAACGCAGTCATTTTCTTTTTCAAATCCCTAACTTTTGCCTGAATCGCCCTCTCGGGTTTTCGATTCACCGGGATACCCTTTTTTTGCCAAAGTCGCCCTTCCAGGTTTTCGACTTTGCGGGTATACATTTTTCATTTATATCCCTAATTTTTGCCCGAACCTTTTTCCTTTTTTATGGTTCGCCGGGATGCCCCATTTTTGCCTGGACATTCTTTTACTTTCCAGCGGGTCATTTTTAAGCAAAGTATTTTTTAACTGCGTCCGCGTTCACCGGGGATGCAAAATCTTCGCCATCCATCGTGGATAACAACAAAGCTCCTCTCGAGAAGACCTTGCTGATGACGTACGGACCTTCATAATTGGGGATCCACTTGCCCCGGTGATCGGAGTGTGGAGGAAGAATCTTCTTCAGGACGAGATCACCCGTCTGAAAGCTTCTAGGACGCACCTTCTTATCATAAGCTTTCTTCATTCGGCTTTGGTACAGACGACCACATGCAATCGATGCTAATCTGTTCTCATCCATCAGGCTGAGTTGGTTTAGTCGGTTCTTAATCCATTCTGCCTCATCGAGTTTCACATCAACCAAAACTCGCAAAGAAGGAATATCAACTTCTAACGGTAGGATAGCTTCCATACCGTACACTAAGGAGAAAGGAATGGCCCCGGTTGATGTACATACCGTTGTACGATAACCGTGCAGTGCAAATGGCAGCATCTCGTGCCAATCCTTATAGGTCACAACCATCTTTTGCACAATCTTCTTAATGTTCTTATTGGCCGCTTCAACGGCGCCATTCATCTTCGGCCGGTAAGGAGATGAGTTGTGGTGTTCAATCTTGAAACTCTAGCACAACTTCTTCATCATCTTGTTATTCAGATTCGAACCATTATCAGTAATGATCCGCTCGGGAATTCCGTATCGACAGATGATGTCCCTCTTTATGAATCTAGCCACCACCTGCTTGGTCACATTAGCATATGAGGCTGCCTCCACCCACTTGGTGAAGTAGTTGATAGCTACTAGAATGAAGCGATGACCTTTAGATGCAGTGGGATCAATCTTGCCTATCATGTCGATGCCCCACATGAAGAACGGCCACGGGGAGGACATGACATTTAACGGGCACGGCGGCACATGAATCTTATCAGCATAAATCTGGCATTTATGACATCTCTTCGCGAATTTAAAACAATCTGATTCCATCGTCAGCCAGTAGTATCCTGCTCTCAGGATCTTTCTTGTCATAGCATGCCCGCCGGCGTGCGTACCAAATGTGCCTTCATGGACTTCTTCCATGAGCATACTCGCTTCTTTCTCATCTACACATCTGAGTAGCACGAGATCGTGATTTCTCTTGTACAAAACTCCATCAAGATTGAGATAAAAATTTCCAGACAGCCTCCTCAGAGTCTTCTTATTCTGGGTTGACGCTCCCGCAGGATACTCCTTAGTCATAAGGAAAGTCTGGATGTCATGGAACCATGGCTTGCCATCGGAGGCTTCCTCGATCGCAAAGACGAATGCAGGTCTATCAAGACGAGAAAGGACAATTCTTGGAGCTTCGTTCCAAAAATTGACTTTATACATCAAAGCCAACGTGGCTAAGGCATCAGCCATCTGATTTTCCGCTCTGGGCACATGATGGAGTTCCACTCGATCAAAGAACGGAAGCAGCCTTCTGGCATAATTCATGTACGGCACCAAATTTGATTGGCGAGTCTCCCACTCCCCTTTAATCTGGTTAATCACAAGCGCTGAGTCACCATACACGTCTAGGTTCTTGATTCTCAAATCAATTGCCTCTTCTAGACCCATGATGCATGCTTCGTACTCCGCTTCGTTATTGGTGACTGGAAACGTCAGTCTCGCAGTGAACGGGATATGGGATCCGTGGGGAGTCGTGATGATCGCCCCAATGCCACTTCCGTAAGAATTAACCGCCCCGTCAAATATCAATTTCCACTGGGATTTCCTGTCCGACCCCTCGTCGGGCAATGGTTCATCGCAATCTTTTGCTTTGAGAAACATGATATCCTCATCAGGGAATTCAAATTTCATCGGCTGGTAATCTTCGATCGGTTGTTCGGCAAGGTAATAAGACAATATGCTTCCCTTGATGGCCTTCTGGGAAACGTACTGAATGTCATATTCCGTCAACACCATTTGCCATCTGGCAATCCTGCCCGAAAGCGCTTGCTTCTCGAAGACGTACTTGATCGGATCCATCTTCGAAATTAGCATAGTGGTATGATTGAGCATGTACTGTCATAAATGTTTGGCAGCCCAGGCTAGTGCACAACACGTCTTTTCCAGCATCGAGTAGCGAGATTCACAGTCTGTGAACTTTTTACTCAAGTAGTAAATGGCATGCTCTTTTCTGCCCGTCTCGTCGTGCTGACCGAGAACACAACCCATACTATTCTCAAGAACTGTCAAGTACATGATTAAAGGCCGTCCAGCCACTAGGGGTATCAAGATCGGAGGTTCCTGCAGATACTGTTTTATCTTATCAAATGCCCTCTGGCAATCCTCGTTCCAGATAATCGCCTGATCTTTTCTCAGCAGTTTGAACATCGGTTCATACGTGGCTGTGAGTTGAGAAATAAACCTTGCAATGTAGTTTATTCTGCCCAAGAAACCACGAACTTCTTTTTCGGTTTTTGGCGCTGGCATTTCTTGTATCACTTTAATCTTCGCAGGATCAACCTCAATGCCTCTTTCACTCACGATAAACCCCAGTAGCTTTCCGGGCCGTACTCCGAAAGTACACTTGTTAGGATTCAGCCTCAACCTGAACTTCCTAAGCCTCTCAAAAAGCTTCAGCAAATTGATCAGATGCCCCTCCTCCGTTTGGGACTTCGCAATCATGTCATCAACATAGACTTCAATCTCATGATGAATCATGTCATGAAACAAAGTAACCATTGCTCGTTGGTAAGTGGCCCCTGCGTTCTTCAGACCGAAAGACATTACCTTATAGCAAAATGTTCCCCAAGGTGTGATAAACGTAGTCTTCTCCATGTCCTCCGGCGCCATCTTGATCTGATTGTAGCCGGAGAAGCCATCCATGAATGAAAATACAGAGAACTGAGCTGTATTGTCAACCAACAAATCGATGTGGGGAAGCGGGAAATCATCTTTAGGGCTCGCCCTATTCAAATCCCGATAATCGACGCACATTCGTACCTTACCGTCCTTCTTCGGTACAGGCACTATGTTGGCGACCCATGGAGGGTAAGTAGTGACCGCTAAGAAGCCATCATCAAGCTGCTTCTGCACTTCTTCTTTGATCTTAACGGCCATATCTGGTCGCGTCCTTCTAAGCTTCTGCTTAACAGGAGGACAATCTTCTCGTAGCGGTAAGTGGTGGACCACAATGTCAGTGTCAAGTCCGGGCATATCCTCGTATGACCAAGCAAAGACGTCACTATACTCTCTCAGCATCTCGACCAGTCTCTGCTTGACATTACTCTACAACGCGGCCCCTATCCTGACGTTCCTGACAAGTTCTTCAGAACCCAGATTCACAATCTCAATTTCCTCCTCGTGAGGCAGAATAACTTTCTCTTCTTGTTTCAACAAGCGGGCCAACTCTTTGGGAAGGTCTTCGTCTTCATCAATCTCTTCTTCGGCTTGATAGATCGGGAAATCGAAGTCGAAGTGAGTCGTAGAAGGTACAGAGTCGATGTCATCTGTTATGTGGATCCTGCGATAACAAGGGTTAAGCTTAAAACAAGGATATGCAGGTTAGCACAAACCCCATTGCCATTTTATTGTTTTTTTCAAAACAAATATAAAACAGGAATAACAGAGATCACAATATTTGAATATGAAGAAATACGCCTTTTGATTTATTGATAAAATGCATGTACATAATCAAACGAGGCCCTGACAATAAAACCACTATGTCCCAGGTAGGACATAGGGGTTTACAATGATTGGAAAAAGTAAATCATTACTCTTTGCTTGTCATATGGATGATATCCTTGACGGACCAGTTGTTGAGGCTCTTGCCTGGCTTGCTTGGCTGGATCCAAGAGTCTAAGTCACAGTCGCTATCTCCGCTGTCTTTAGACACTACGTTGACGCTTTCAAATATCACCCCGCCACTGGTAAACTGGATCGGCCCTTTACCTCGCGACGCACTGCTAGAAGAGTAGGCCTCAGCTCCAGGAGAATATCCCAACCCGAACTTGTCTTGTTTGTTAGGTATCTCCAAAATTCGCCCCCAACCTGGGGTAGATCCGGCCTGGACAATGGCCTGGGCTTCCTTGAAGGAAGAGAGAGTCATGTCTGGCTTTTCAGTGACTACAGGAGTCACGCTCTTGACTTTAACAGCTTCGAACGCTTGGCATAGGGTTTCGTGGATTTCCCCATCCATCTCAACATACTTGAAGGACGACAAATGGCTTACCATTATGTCTTCCTCGCCACATACGATCACGATGCTACCTCCGACAGCATACTTGAGTTTCTGGTGCAACGTGGAGGTCACGGCACCCGCGAAATGGATCCATGGCCAGCCCAAGAGACAGCTGTAGGAAGGCATGATGTCCATAATGTAAAAGACCGCATCGAATGTTTCCGGCCCGACTTGGATTGGCAACGTCACCTCCCCGAAAACATGGCGTTTGGTTACATCGAACGCTTTCACAACCAGATTACTGGGTGTGCAAATCACTCCGCGAGTATCTAACTTCATCAATGCTTTCTTCGGAAGAACATTGAGCGACGACCCCGTGTCCACCAACACGTGAGACATAATTGTTCCCCTACACTCTATCGAGATGTGCAGGGCACTATTATGGTTTCTTCCCTTCGACGTCAGCTCCAGGTCAGTGAACCCTAACCCATTTCCAGCATTCACGTGGGCTACGACCTCTTCTAGCTGGTTTACCAATATTTCCTGCGGTACATATGTGGCGTTTAACACCTTCAGCAGTGCGTTGCGGTGTGCTTCAGAACACAGCAACAAATTCAGGATGGAAATTTTCGAGGGTGTCTGATGTAGATGATTCACGATCTTGTAGTCACTCTTTTTAATCAACCTCATAAATTCCTCGGCGTCTTTAACAAGTAAGTCTTTTTCTACCCCGCAAGGGATCTCTTCAACGACTTTACTTTTACCTTTATCAGTTGCATCAGCTCTGTCCGCTTTATCCGTTATGATCTCAGGTGGTGCGAACACTCTTCCGCTGCGAGTAATTCCGCTAACGCCCGCTAGGTTCTCCATAAACAACCCAAACGGTTCTAGTTCCAACTTCTGTCCGGTGCAGTAGACCTCGGCCCCATAATGCCATGGGACAGCGTTGGTGTTTTCGAAAGGTATCGGCCCAGCTTTGGTGATGGTGATCATAGGCAGCCTGGGTGCAGAAATAGTTATCGTCTGGCGAGGGATGGTGATGGTGGAAACCTCATCATCTTGCTTCAGCATTACCTCTCCTGATCCGCTCTCGGCCCTTCGGCTAAATTGCAGGATTCCTTCGGTCATCAGACTTTGAATCCCCTCTATCAACTGTTCACATCCATCAGGACTTGCCGCACAGCCCATACACAGCTCTCCGCAACCTGGAAAGAAACCTCTTTTCATCAACTTAGCTTTAACGAAGCTAAGCGGTGTCTTCAGATCTTTGATGTCAGCCAACAAATCCAAACTCTCGTCTTCAATAATGGCGTTTACTCCCCCTCCCCTATGATTCGGCATAGGGTTCTTCGTGACGTTTGAGACATTATCTAAGAAATTGATGATCTTAGCGTCCACCATGTCCTGCACCTTATGCTTGAAGGCTTTGCAATTCTCTATTGTGTGGCCTGGTGCCCCTGAGTGAAACTCACAAGTTGCATTTGCGTCATAACCTGGCGGAGGTGCCCCTGTCAAGGGAGCCAGGGTTCTCTTCTGGATCAACTGTAGCTGAAGCAAAGTCTGTAATAGTTGCGCGTACGACATGGGAGGAGTCTCGAGGTGACGGCTCGATAGAGGTGCCCGGTTCTGATACTTTCTGTACCCTTATTGATTCGGCTGCTGCTGCTGCTGAACTGCTGGGATAGTTATGCTGGCCACCTGTTGGTGAGAGCCTTTACCCTTTCTTCGAGCGTTGGTCACGGCGCCTGTTTCTCCTTCCCGTCTTTTGCCACCATAAGGTTTCTTGCCTCCTCCAGCTGAGGATGAATCACCTTGAATTTTCCCCGGTTTGATCCCATTTTCAATGTGCTCACCCGTGATAATGAGATCTGAGAAGGTTCCAGACATACCGCTGACCAATTTCTCGTAATAAACCCTTGGGAGGGTGGCTACGAACATTTACACAAGCTCACGTTCAACCATCGGCGGCTGAACTCTTGCTGCCAATTCACGCCACCGCTGGGCGTATTCCTTGAACCCTTCATTGTTCCTTCGACGAGTAACTCCCTCTGCATAATGGTGTATTGAAGACCTTTGACCGAATCTTCCCATGCTCCTTCGCCGAAACAATCTTCTAACTTCCGCTACTTGGACTCAAACGTCAGTTTGTGCTCCTTCAGGTTAGCGAGAGCTTTGTTGAGCTGGCCTTCGGCAGCATATCTGCGAGCGGTTTCTTCATCAAACCTCTTCTCACTAGCCTTCAACTGGGATTTCAGCTTGGATATCTGTTGCATCAACTTATCCTCCCGCTCTTTCCTGTTGGCTAGGGTGGCCTTCCAGTGCTGGTTGAACTTGGATATCCTCCGATACGCTTCATCTAAGTGCTGCTTCTTCGTGGCCAGTACATCATTGACGACTTTGAAGTCTCGACCCATGTGCTCGCGCTCAGCTATCTGCTTAGTCAGATCTGTCCCCAACTGGTTCACCAGCTCGGTCTGCCTCTTGAAGGAATGGATGGCTTCGCTTCTCTCGCTTCTGAGTTGAGCCAATTCTTTCTCCAGTTCTTCGTTTGCCTTCTTCAATTCATCTCTCTCAGCTAACACCTGATTATGCTGCTGAATAGGCACGGTGGTAGGCTCTTCAATCACTGGAGGGCTTTCTGGCTTGGCAGGAAGAAACGTCATCCTTATAGCATCTGCTCTGGCTCTGATCCAAGTCACATATGGAGCATAGGCCTGGCTATTACTCTTCCCCAGCGACGGCTTTCCCCTCTTACTGATACTATTCCAATCGTGCTGAAGCTTAGATAACATATCCCCCTCTAGAAGACCAGTGAGGTACAGAGATTCCTGCACCTCTTCATCCTTCGGCGGAGCTCTCAAAGCATAAGCAAACTATCAGACCAGCAGAGATGGATTATAGTTTATACAACCCGTCCTGCCTATCAAAGGCGCGTTCAGAAACCCGCTGCAGCTGAAGGTAATCTCGGTACCCAACCTATCTCTATCAAACCAGTCAATATCCTCCGCCGGTAGACTCATCAAACGCTCGGACCACTCAGCTGTGGCTGCAGACGAAGCAAAGGGACCCCTCTTGGGTAGATGACTATCAAGCCATTTATAGAGCAAGGGCACACAGCACGAGACATTCTTGCCCCTTCTGTTCTCGTTTTTGTAGTGGACGGAATGGTAGACATCTCCTATCAAGGTAGGGACTGGATTCCCTAAAGCAAAGATGTGGAAGGCGTCAAAGTCCACAAAGTCGGGCATATTGGGGACAGAATGATGCCATATATGCACAGAGCGAGAATCGCGTTCAACATGACCCAACATCCGTCTTTGACGCACTGCTGAGCCTTTCCCACTAAGAACTGCAAGGAGAAACCAGGAACCTTGTTCCAACTAGACAATACCAACTCGGAGGCATCCAGATGAAGTGACAGAGCTAGACTAGCCAGATTAGGCTCACCATCCATATGGACAAAGGGCATCTGACTCTTGATAGGCACACCTAACAAATCCACATACTCCTCTAGCGTGGGTGCGAGAACGAAGTCCTGGAAAGTAAAGCATCTCAACAGAGGATCGTAGAACTGCAACAGGGCGTGCAACCCATTCAACTCAAACGCAGAGGGTTTACGAACCAAACTGAGCAGTTTACCGTAAGACTTTCTGAATTCATCTCTCACAGAATCATCTGCCAAAGCAATCAAACCAGTCAGCTGATCAACATTAGGAGTGGGGAGCTTATAAGCCACAGTCTTCCTCAGAGAACCCATAATAGCACAATAGAAGGCAAGAAATCCTGAATCGGGGGGAAACGGTACCTGCAACACAGACACACGTTAATGAAATGCAAATGAGTATGCAAAGTAATGTAAAATGAAATCATGCAGCAGGAGATCAAGACGAATGTGCTGTTGAGGAGATAAAGGTGAAGATTCTGTATCGGCAAAGCCATAATCCTGCTCTATCAAGAACAACCAATATATCTGATAATAAGAAAACCCTGGTATCGGACCACAAATCTGCTCTGTCAAGAACACACATCTGATAATAAGGACCTCTGATACAGGACCAAAACTCTGCTCTATCAAGAACAAATATCTGATAATAAGGACCTCTGGTACAGGACCCTAAATCTGCTCTGTCAAGAACACACATCTGATAATAAGGACCTCTGATATAGGACCACAAATCTGCTCTGTCAAGAACACACATCTGATAATAAGGACCTCTGGTACAGGACCCTAAATCTTCTCTGTCAAGAACACACATCTGGTAATAAGGACCTCTGGTACAGGACCCTAAATCTGCTCTGTCAAGAACACACATTTGATAATAAGGACCTCTAGTACAGGACCCTAAATCTGCTCTGTCAAGAACGCACATCTGATAATAAGGACCTCTGGTACAGGACCCTAAATCTGCTCTGTCAAGAACACACATCTGATAATAAGGACCTCTGATATAGGACCACAAATCTTCTCTGTCAAGAACAAATATCTGCTGATGAGACCCTCTGATCCCAATCAAAAACCTGCTCTGTCAAGAACAATCATATCTGATGATGAGAACCTCTGATCCCAACAAAACTGATTCCCCATCAAGAAAACCAGGAAGTCTGAGGGTTAAGGTTTCCTGCAACAAGCCCAACCCTGCTCATAGGTATGGACCTAAACTAACTCAAGTTCGGCATCCTATGCGGTCATCAGCGTCACAGACATTCAAGAGGGGTGATACGATACCCAGAAGGTGTGGCATCACCAGCTCATGAAGTGGCCTCACTCGGCTGAATCCCAAATGATCGGTCCCTAGAGTCGACAATCCTCCAAACCAACAACCCCCTCAACCCAAAGGGTTGAAAAAGAAGTCAACCGGGAGAACCTCGTCTGAGCGTGGATTTCATGAGACACTAGTGCCTGCCAAGCAAGCACGCGCCCACTAATTTCCACAACTAATGCTATGTTCACTCAAGCTTGGGTCTGGCTTCTCACTCATCAGAATGCCCCTCCCACAACAGCACAGATAATCATATCATACTGAAAATAAAATGCGGGAAATAAAATGCGATAAATAAACACAACCCAACAAGTAATCATACAAGCGCTTGGATTGACTCGCAGGGGACGTTGGATCCCCAAACTGACTCGCATATGGGACGTTGGATCCCAGGAAACTATCAAGTCCCCAGCAGAGTCGCCAGCTGTCGCTTCCGCGAAAATAAGGTGCCGGCAAAACAGAAGAGTCGCCACCTTTCGTTATTTATCCCTCAGAACAGGAAAGGAAACGATCAGAAAAACCTGACGAAAAAGGTATAAGACAAGGTCATCGCAACCATTGTCTGGGTTCGGGAGTCGGTTATGCAAGGGGAAGGTATTAACACCCCTCACGTCCATCGTACTCGATGGGATCCAAGCTTGTTGTGTTTACTGGACGGGTTGGTTTTATCTATCTACCTATCAAGGCTGGCTTAGACAGAAAATAAACTGACTCGGCAAAGCGTCGCGTGTCACCCAAAGGGTACCATACTAAACATCCCGACTGTTGAAAAGAACTCTCCAACAGCCGTTTCCTAAGTAGTTTAAGGCTCGTAGCGTACGAAAGAAATCATTCATGATTACTGTATCTTAAGGTGTTTTGAGATGAGAAGAGAGAACAGGCTCAACTATGGGGAGACTATCAAGTCCTAATGTTGTCATGCCAAGGATTCATCCTATGGTTGAGGTTTGAGGCAGGGATCTCCTAGAAGTTATCATGCATAGGTTTCAACCTAAATTTCTATCATCCGTTCCTTATCAAAGGAAGTGAGATGCCTAGGGGATCATGTCAATGATAAACAGAAACAGATAAAGCATCAGCTTAAACAGTAAACAGATATACAGTAGAATGCATGCAATGCAAGTGAGGGAGGAAATATGTGTGGGGCATCAGCCTCCACAAGCTCATCTCGACCTCAAGCCAGATATGAATAACTGCAATCATACAGAAGAAATAAAATAAAGTGCTATCAAGCAAAATAATGAGTGACTGCAATCATACAGAGGAAATGAATAACGTGCTATCAAGCAAACACAAACCACATGGGCAAGGGAGCTGGGCTCTACCGAATACCCGCAAGCAAAGCCATACAGTAAAAATACAAGCAGAGGGAGCAACTCAACCTCTAGTGTAATCATGCTCCTAGCTTACATCAGTCTAGATATGGACTTATTCTAATGCATCAAGCAAGTCAAACAAGGCACATCAATACAGAAAAGAAAACAGACAAGAAAGGAAACAGATCAACCACTTCCACAGCTAAACCAACTTGACAGCAGTCCAGTCATCAATCTTCAATAGCTCTTCAGGGCTATCATCTTCCATGACAAGTATCAACTTGCTTCTCCAAGGTTTCAACCCATCAAACATAAGTATCAAATTATTCTCTCTTCCTTAAGCTTCAGCTTTACAGTACATCCCACCTTCAGGCTTTACTCCTAAATACAAGTATCAACTTGACTCCTTCAGGCTCTTAATGCATCAATGTAAATATCAGCTTATCCTTTATTCTTCAAGCCTCAGCTCTTCACTCAATCTCAATTGAATCCTCTTCATAATTATCAACTTGTTCTTCAAGCTTCAGCTCTCTTTGCTTTACCAGTATCAACTTGGTCTTTTCTCTATAAGCTTCAGCTTCTCAAGGTAATCTTCAATCACACAGAAGTATCAACGCTATCCTCCAATATTCTTCAAGCAAGGAACTCCATCCTCTAACAAGGGAGAAAGACGCATCCATCAAGAGCAAAGTTTGGACGATTGGTAGCAGAGTGAAGACCAAAGGTCACCACTGAGCATCCTGTCATCAGAGAAAGGGACCCTCAAAGGTTCTACCAATTTGCAAAGAGCCACACATCCTACCAAAGGAGGGATGAGGCCTTTACAAAGGGACCTTTCATCATAGGGAAGAATGGAATTGATCAACATTTTCCATGTTTATGAAGCAAGAGAACTATCTAGAAGCTCTGCCTATAAAACCCTAATCTTAGCCTAATCAAAACTACACCACAAGAAGGGAAGATCTTCAAATCCAAGCCTCTTCAACTTGCCTTCAACATCATCCAGGAACAAGCAAAGCAAAACCCTAATCTAAGGGAACTAAAGATGTTAATCTAGTTGAGTTATTGCCTTAGAATCATCTAAACCTAGCACCTAAACTAAAATCAATCAAAAATAGCAAACTATCTTATAAATTTCTCCAAAATTTCCTAAGGGATCCTAATTCGATTAAGAATGCCTCATACAAAAACCAGGGACTAAATCATCTATTAAGTCCTAAAATTGAGTCCTAAATCCAAAGGTATCAACCATAAACCCTAAAAATGGAGCTTCTAAAGGTTTCAACCTAAACTACCACCTATGTTCATCACAAAAATGTGAGAAAATTCTATGGGGAGCATGCACATCTATGCTAACTACTCACAAAAAAATAAGATCAAAATCATCATCACATGATCACATAAAATTCCACAAAATCAAGTATCAAACATGACTATTTTAATATCAATTAAAATGTAAAAATTCCCATAAAATCAGAAAATGCATGAAGTAAAAATATTTTTTATCTAAAAAATACTAGACCCTATCATGAATCTAATTCAAAAAGAATGGGGTTAATTGGATCATTTTTCAATTTTTTATGATTTAATCATGAACCATGTATAAAATGAAAAAATTAAAGAAAATCAAAAGAAAAATAATAAATGCACGGTGCAGATAGTAGTGAAAGGCAGTTCAATTCATGGATTGGGCCATTAGGGGGGTGCAGGTATCAAACAATTCACTAAGCCCATAATCAGCAACTAAATGAAACGATGCGTTTCATTAAAACTCAGACTCTTCACAAATTGAAATCCATTCGTGGACATTGGATCTTCATCTGGTCAAAGGTCCTACCCTGATCCAAGGGCTCTGGGATCATCTTCCACCTTTTGATTCTCTGAACCTCGCGCGCAGCTCCGGCCACCACCGGTGGTGCTCCGGTCATCGTCCCCAACCCTAACTCTCTCTAGGATCCTCCATTGCAAGTGGTTTATACATGAAACTTGTCCCAAATCTCACAAGGAACTCACTCATACCATTAATTCAACCTAAATCCTCAAGATTCGCAAGAACCAATTCTCAACCGAAAATGGTAATATCCTTAATTGGTCACTAATTGTCAAATTAACTATCTGAAAACCTTCCTACACCGTTCTACAATGCGTCTAACATCCTAATTCCTATTGATTCTAACTAAAACAAGCTAGAGATCAAAGGTTACCAACCTGAAAAACTCGCGTGCACAGAAGTAGCAAGACCTCAAATCAAGCCTTCAAATGCTCCAGACTCCTTCAGTGAATCACTTCCAAGCTTCTGTATGCAATATAATTGATTGAAATGGCCTCTATTCTTGGTACCAACTCTGAGTTGCAGGTGGAAAAATCTGAGCTCAAGAACACTAATCAGCCACGAATTCCTCTTGATTATGATCTGGAATTAATCCCTAGCATCCGTGGAAGAGGTCGTAATCAAGAAAATGGATGGAAAGTGAAGAAATTGGTGAAACCGAATTCACTTACAAGCAAGAATTTTCCAAACTCAATCTCTGCTCTCTCCTTCAATCATCACCAACCTTTCATCTGAACCTCTTCTACTCAATATATAGAACATCTGTGGATGATCTAGAACCCTCTAGATCCTTATAAAAAGAAATCCAATCTCTCATGACATGAGAAGTTCACTTATATGCCATGGTGTGCACAACTCTGCAAACAACTTGAAACCAGTCTCAAATCCTTCCAATTTCTCCCCTCATGACATTTTGGAAGTGTTTGGCTTGCAAGGGATCTTGATCATGCCTTGAATTTGAGTTTTGCACATGTTACTTATAATGTAGGTAACTACTTTTCAAAGCAAGTCCATAAATTAGACCTCAATTCAAAAATGTGGCTAAACCAATGTTCTTGAAATGCTTTTTAGAGTCAAAATTACCTATTACATGCCTTGGTTTGGATGTGTAGATCAAAAGTATTAATTTCCAACTTTGGTTTATTTAACTTATACCCTTATTTTAGGTCATTTTTGCAACTTTGAGCTACAAGCATTTCCAACATCTCATGACCTCTTGACTAGCCTTAAAACATCACTTTGAACAAGTTTTATGTTGAACATTTTCCCATTTGAAGCTTGGAAATAAGAGTTATGGCCTTATGGTTGAAATGACCTGTAATCTCCAAATGACCAAAATGCCCTTGACTTGTCAAAGCCATAACTTGAGTTCTACAAATCCTATCAAAAGTTCATAGGAGTCATCCGTCTATGGCAAAAGTTTGATGCAAGTTGGGTAACTTTCAAGCCCCTAAATTCACATACCTCAGATGACCTATAACTTGTCAAAGTCATAACTTGAGCTCTACAAATCCTATCAAGGACTTCTAGTACTCGAATTAAAGCTAAGAGCATGCTCTAAAACATCCATGTTGGGGGAAATATGAGATGACAATCACATCTTGAGCTAAATTGCCTTGAAGATAGGGGTCAAACTAGGGGATTTTACACTGTCAAGCCTTAGAAACCCTAGCTTGAAACTTCTCAAAATCTTCAATCATGATGAGTTAACCTTGGAATCATCCTTATAACCCCTCAATGTATCCATCCATTATCACATGGCCTTTGAATTAGGTCTCAACCTTGTCCAAATCATCAGTTGACCTAGGGTTGACCCAGTCAAACCCTAATTGCACCACTCATGGCTGAGTCTTCTTAATCTTGCACAATGACCTGTATAGGCCTCAAAGTGATCTTCACCACTTCTCATGAGCTCTCTCAAGACCTCAAGTCCCTCTCCATGACCTCAGAATCATCTGATGGCTTCCCACAACTCTCAAGTTAGGAGACCCACACTCCTGGTTTCAACCATTCTCTCTGAGGATCTTTTAACTTCTCTAGTAAGGATATCAACCCTTGAACACTTGGATAACCTTCTTAGCTAGCTTCAAACTCTTGTGTAGCCCTTTATTGGTAATCATACCTCTTGATCTCCTGCATGCATGTCAATGAAATGCAAATGATGATGCTAATGTGCATGAAATGAAACATAAGCTAGGTAAAGAAATGTTGGGCAAATTTTGGGGTGCAACACCTGCTCGTAGGATCTTTCTCGTTATAGCATGCCCGCCGGCGTGCGTACCATATGTGCCTTCATGGACTTATTCCATGAGAAAACTCGGTTATTTCTCATCTACACATCTGAGTAGCACGAGATCGTGATTTCTCTTGTACAGAACTCCATCAGGATTGAGATAGAAATTTCCAGACAGCCTCCTCAGAGTCTTCTTATCATGGGTTGACACACCCGCCGGATACTCCTTAGTCATAAGGAAAGTCTGGATATCATGGAACCATGGCTTTCCATCAGAGGCTTCCTCGATTGCAAAAATGAATGCAGGTCTATCAAGACGGGAAATGACAATTCTTGGGGCTTCATTCCAAAAATTGACTTTGTACATCGAAGCCAACGTGGCTAAGGCATCAGCCATCTGATTTTGAGCTCTGGGCATATGATGGAGTTCCACTCGATTAAAGAACAGAAGCAGCCTTCTCGCATAATTCATGTACGACACCAAATTCAACTGACGAGTCTCCCACTCCCCTTTAATTTGGTTAACTACGAGTGCCGAGTCACCATATACATCTAGGTTTTTGATACTCAAATCAATAGCTTGTTCTAAACCCATGATGCATGCTTCGTATTCTGCTTCATTGTTGGTGACTAGGAAAGTCAATCTGGACGTAAACGGGATGTGGGATCCCTGGGGAGTCAAAATGATTGCCTTGATACCACTTCCGTACGAATTAACCGCCCCGTCAAATATCAAATTCCACTAAGACTTCCTATCTGGCCCCTCGTCGGGCAACGACTCATCATAATCTTTCACTTTGAGAAACATTATATCCTCATCAGGGAATTCAAATTTCATCGGCTGGTAATCTTCGATGGGCTTTTCGACAAGGTATTCAGACAATACACTTCCCTTGATGGCCTTCTAGGAAACATACTGAATGTCATACTCCGTCAACACCATTTTCCATCTGGCAATCCTACCCGAAAGCGCTTGCTTCTCGAAGATATACTTGATCAGATCCATCTTCGAAATTAGCATGGTCGTGTGATTGAGCATATACTGTCGTAAACGTTTGGCAGCCCACGCGAGTGCGCAACACGTTTTTTCTAGCATTGAGTAACGGGACTCAAAATCTGTGAACTTTTTACTCAAGTAATAAATGGCATGCTCCTTTCTGCCAGTCTCGTCGTGCTGACCGAGAACGCAACCCATGCTATTCTCAAGAACTGTCAAGTACATGATTAAGGGTCTTCCAGCCACTAGGGGTATCAAGATTTGAGGTTCCTGCAGATACTGTTTTATCTTATCTAATGCCTTCTGGCAATCCTCGTTCCAGATAATCGCTTGATCTTTTTTCAGTATTGTGAACATCGGTTCACACGTGGCCGTGAGTTGAGATATAAACCTTGTAATGTAGTTTATTCTTCCCAGGAAAACCCGAACTTCTTTTTCAGTCTTTGGCGCTGGCATCTCTTGTATTGCTTTTATCTTCGCAGGATCAACCTCAATGCCTTTTTCAGTCACAATAAACCCCAGTAGTTTTCCAGACCGTACTCCAAAAGTAAACTTGTTAGGATTCAGCCTCTCAAAAAGCTTCTCAAAAAGCTTCAGAAAATTGACCCGATGTCCCTCCTCCGTTTGGGACTTCGCAACCATGTCATCAACATAGACTTCAATCTCATGGTGAATCATGTCATGAAACAAAGTGACCATCGCTCGCTGGTAAGTGGCCCCTGCGTTCTTCAGACCGAAGGGCATTACCTTATAGCAAAACATCCCCCATGGGGTGATAAACGTGGTTTTCTCCATGTCCTCCGGCGCCATTTTGATCTGATTATAGTCGGAGAAGCCATCCATGAACGAAAACACGGAAAACTGAGTTGTATTGTCGACCAACACATCAATATGAGGGAGCGGGAAATCATCTTTAGGGCTCGCCCTATTTAAATCTCGGTAATCAACACACATCCGCACCTTACCGTCCTTCTTCGGTACAGGTACTATGTTGGCGACCCATGGAGGGTAAGTAGTGACCGCTAAAAAGCCAGCATCAAGCTGCTTTTGCACTTCTTCTTTGATCTTAACGGCCATATTTGTTCGTGTCGTTCTAAGCTTCTGCTTAACGGGAGGACAATCTTCTCGCAGTGGCAGATGATGGACCACTATGTCAGTATCGAGTCCGGGCATATCTTCATACGACCAAGCAAAGATGTCACTATACTCTCGAAGAATCTCGACCAGTCTTTGCTTGACATTGTTGCGGTGAAAATCGTGATACCAAGCTATTGATTAACTTGAATCTTAATTCTTAAATTCACAACCGGACTTTAATTTATTCAAAGGAAAGGTCTAAAGAAAGAAAAACCCTTTTTGCGATGTAACAATAATGCTAAGAGATTCGGGGATCGGGGGTTGGTTATGCCTATGGTAGGTATTTCACATCCTAAACATCTGTAGTACCCTACAGGAACCTTTTGTTTGTTTGCATGCTAAGTTGGTAAATGTTTTCTAAGGATTGGAATTAGGTAAGGGTGTAGGTTAAGACCTAAAGATAGTTTCTAAGTTTGCTCGCAAAGACATCGCGTCCTCTGCCTACGTATCCTTACTAGGATAGAATCAGAGCAATCGTAGTTCACCTCACTAGGGATGAAGAACACTTGATTATGATCAAGGTTCACAGGGGAACAAACATTACAATGCTTGTATAGATTTTAACAAAACTCTCTAAATCTATGTTATAACACTCAAGAGGGGAGTAAGTAATCATTACCATGATCCTTACATAGAGTTTACAAACTCTATCCTAGGGTTCTAGTTGAAGAAACACTCCTAGTGTAGGTGGGTTTTCTAGACTGAAAGCAAAGTCTAATGGTTTAAATGTTCTAACTCAACTAAGCTAGGGTAGGAGATGACTTCACAAAGTCAAGGGGAGGGTAAATGAGCTATCCATGACACAAGGGTCAATGGAGAGACTTTTCCTTTGGGAGGAGAGACAGAGAGAGACAACTTGGATGAGAACTAAAAAGTTCCATCACTTGGGGAAGAAGTACTTAACAAAGCAAATGAATAATTGAGCAAGATGAAATAAGATTAAGACAAGTAAGCATGCATATTACAATAAGCAGATACTTCAAATAATACCAATGGTTACAACCGATAATCAAATATCTTAACAAAGATTGGAGTATATCTTAACAAAGATTGATGACATATCTTAACAAAGATTGAAGTATATCTTAACAAAGATTGATGACATATCTTAACAAAGATTGAAAACATGATGAAGGTAACAACCACATAAACAAATCACAATTTGAAAGTAAGCATGTCATAAGTTCAAAGCATAACAAATGTAACAGCAATATGCATAGATGATAATCAAACACAGGTAAATCAGTTTAACCTCATAATTTAGGAGGAAACAACATAGGATTATGGTGACAACCAAAGGAGAGTACCGTAGCATGTTAACTAACATGGGATGCAAGAGATCTCACAAGAAGAACAAGCATTTAAAAGGAAATCATCAACAAGTAAGATAACGTTCTTAGTAAATGAACACATTTCCAATAGCCAAAGGGCATCACAATTAATAACAACATGTAATATTCTTATATCATATGAAAATAGACATTATAACAAATATATTGCAAAAAGAAAGGACCAAAAAGAATGAAAAATGAGAGAGTTATGAATCTTTGAAAATTGGAGGAATTAAAGGTACAAAACACATTTAACAAGTAAAAATAAAAAGAAAATGCAGGGGGTGGGAGTTGAACCCACGCCCCCCAGCCTAACACACGCGCGCAAGAAAAAAAAGAAAAAAAAGCAAAAGGGTTGATCCTCCTCAGGGATCGAACCCAGGTCTAGGCTTTGCAAGGCATGATTATGAGTAAGTTTCTTACCACTGGGGTGGCTATACATCCGTTGATATAGCCACCACCATAAACATATAAGGCGTGACTTTGTGAATTTCGGGGCAAATATGAAGCAAAAACAAGGCATTTTTCAAAATATGTTTTGATGTTAAACTTGTTCAATTCTTAGCCAAATTTAGCAAACCTTAGATCAATCTTGGGTGTTTTCAAACAAGGAACAAGATGGTCCAGATGGAATTTTGAAAAGAGGCTTTGAAAAAGAAACACGATGGCAGTTGCTATATTGGATGAAAATGCATTTACAAAGCCAATGATCAAACCAGTTGTAATACCCTAATTTTTACCCCTAAGATCCCACATTTCATTTGCATATCATTCCACAAACAAGATCATACTTTTTTATTCTCTCAGGTCCCTTGTTGTTTCTTACTTGATTTGTGTTTGTTTCTGTTTACTAACATCTAACCAAAATACCAAAAATATTTTTTAATTTGTTTGTTTCTTCTTCTTCTCTGTGTGTTTAGGGTTTTGCAAGGAGATTAATGGCAAGGACATTCATTCAAGTCTAAATCAGATGGAAGTTTGACCTCATCTTGGTCAAACTATCAAGGGATTACTTCATTTGCAAGTTATGTATCAGTGGTCTATTTTCTCAAGAGATGATTGTTCAAGGTCAAGTGGTCTTATGGAGAATCATCAGTTTGTCGAGTAGTGTTTTATGAGAAGTTTTATTCCAGTTTTAATTGAAGATTCAGAGTTTTGTCTGTACAAGTCAAGTTTGGTGGATGTTCAATCAAGATGTTTGTTTTGGGATGCAAGTCCAAAGTGTTCATTCAAGTGTGCAATTTCCAAGTGATTCTAAAAGCATGTTTAGAGATTAATCTTTGAGTTCATTATGACATCAATTTCTTAAGAATTTGTTTTATTCAAGAATTTGATTCCAATTAAATTTGGAAAAGACATGCATATGGCTTACTTGGAATACAAGTTACTTGAAAAGTTAAGGCATTCACCATCATCTAATATTGCCAAAGTTCAAAGTCCAATTACAAATATCCATTAAAGCCAAGAATGTGATGCTTGCTGCTTGCTGAGTTGGCATTTTGGGTTTCAAATGTTAATGTTGCTCAATATCATGGTTGTGCAAAAGCAAGACCACAAACTCAGAGACTTGTATTGAGCAGTCGTTAGTGCGGTATTATATGAATTTTAAGAAGAGTAGACGTCCTGAATGTTTGATGGTCTATGAAAATGGTGAATGGAAGGACTTCCCTACGGATGTTGTTGACTTGGTTAGGAAAGATTTTGATGTAAAAAAAGCAGTTGTGGAGGTTGAGTTAAATGATGCAATGGGTCGGTGGTATTACTGTGATGATTCTTGTGTAACACTTGCAACCCTGCAAGAAGTTTTGTCTGAAAAGGTTTATATCCTCTTTTTCTCTCGAACTAACCAAAGGCCAGCAGCAGTTAGTAGTTCTCTTGCCTCAAATGGTGTAAAGCTCCATCATTCCAATGGGAGTCAGACATCTGAATCTTCTAAGGTTTATGTACAACTCATAACAGTGCAAGCAAAATCAAATTCTGATCAATCTTCTTGGAAAGATATGCCGAGTGTATCTAAGATTGGTAAAGTTCCTTCTAACCTCTGAGTGTTTGATCCTTTCTCTCTCTGTCAAACCAAAAAATGGACATTGATTTCAAAGAGTATCAGTTACGCTGTGAACTTCACGGCCACGAAGACGACGTTCATGGAATAACCATCTGCGGCAACGGCGACATAGCCACATCATCCAGGGATAAAACCGTTAGGTTATGGTCTCAGGAAAATCGCAAATTCGTGTCTTCCAAACTTCTTGTAGGTCACACCAGCTTCGTCGGTCCGTTGACATGGATTCCTCCGAATTCCAATTTGCCTCAGGGCGGTGTCGCTTCTGGCGGCATGGATACTCTTGTCTTGGTTTGGGACTTGAACACAGGTGGGAAGTTTCATACACTCAAAGGTCATCAGTATCAGGTCACCGGCATTGTGTTTGATGATGGAGATCTTGTTTCATCCTCCATTGATTGTACTTTGAAACGGTGGAGGAATGTACAATGGAACAAACTTGTGGAAAGTGCTGAGAAAAGGAACTGTTTATTCAAAGTGTCTAAACCATATCCCTCATTCTTAAATGATGGAAATCTCGCATCTATGAAAGCAAGGATAGACAAACCACATCAGGTAACAAATGTAGTAAACAATGATCTGCCAATTGACAATTATGCACAACAGATTGATCAAGTGCAACCTGAAGACAATGAAACTGGAGCAGCTGCTGCAATACCAATTACTGTAAGGCAGCTGGAAGCTATTGTAAGGTTGAGTGAGTCACTTGCAAAGATGAAACTATCTCATCTTGCTACTGAAGAGAATGTGCAAGAAGCCATAGGGCTTTTCACTGTGTCTACGATGGATGCAACAATTGCACAAGACACTGATGGAAGTTATGATATGAAAACATCTCCAAGGTTTGAGGAATTGAAAAATAGGAAGCATAGTCAATCTGCAAAAAATGATTACGGCAGGAGCCAAAATCAGAGTCCTCCACGTAGGTTTAAGTATTTAGATGTCGATGATGAGAACAGAACAAGGGTTGGCAGATTGATACGACCTTGCAGAGATTTTGCTGTTGGGAATTGCAGAAGAAGCAGCCATTGTCATTTCCTTCACCATGATAAGCAAAGTTATGAGGATAGTAGGGAAAATAGACTCATGCAAGTATGTGCATCATGGCAATTCTGATGAGTTTGATATAGTCTCTGCAGATGAATCATCTAGGAAGAGGAAATCTTCCTGGTGCAGCATCAGATATTCGGGCTATACTTATATTGCTTCTTATTGGTAAATGCTCAGCAGATCCTGTTGTTTTCCAGGAAGTAGGCCAGGAACAATTTTTCATGGAACTTTTAGACGAAACAGATTCAAGAGTGGCATATTATTCATCTGCTTTTCTTCTGAAGCGAATGATGACGGAGAAGTCAGAGTTTTGTGATATGTTCCATGCGAAAGATTCTGGTTGGAGAGAGTGCACTTTATGTGGCAAGCGTCTCCACTGTGGATGCGTTGCTTCAAGGTCTCAGATTGAAATACTTGATACTAGTGGTGTAAGCTGTACAACCTGTGCAAGTAATTTAGGACTTCAACCTATTGCTAGTAATGAAAAGCCTAATGAATCTGGAACAGCAAAGGAAAAACATGTCAATGCGCAGCAGTGCATATCTTTGGCTGACCAATTAAATGTGAAGGATATGCAAGTTGGGAATTATTCAGAAAATGACGGTCTCAGGTGCTGGCTCAAACCTCACAATGTTGATATGGATGGACCTTCTACAGAAATAAAACCAGCAGTTTTACATTCTGTTGGAGAATTTGGTAACACTTCGACATCTCAATTTCATCTTGAGTCAAATGGATCATCTAGGACTGCCAAAGTAGAGAACTGTAAGGCAGATAACATGCAAGATATATATGAATCACTGGCACAGACAAATTTGAGTATGACCCTTGCTACCCCTTTGGTAAATTTTAATCCCTTTCATAATGCCCTTGTTGATGAAAGGGATCAAAGAAAAATGTCACCTCCACTTCTATTGGCGTCTAGATCTCGCCATCTTTTACCTAGACCCCCTAGGCCAACTCTCTCTCCAGGCTTAGAAGGTAATGCAGGCATGGTGTCCCAGATTCGTATAGCAAGGCCTCCTGCTGAAGGACGAGGAAGGAATCAGTTGCTTCCACGATATTGGCCTAGAATTACAGATCAAGAGTTGCAGCAAATATCAGGAGATCCAAATTCCACCATTGTGCCACTCTTTGAAAAGATGCATAGCGCAAGTGATGCTGGTCAAATTGGTCGCTTGGTTCTACCAAAAGCATGTGCTGAAGCATATTTCCCTCCTATATCTCAACCTGAGGGCCTTCCTCTGCGAATCCAAGATGTGAAAGGAAAAGAATGGATGTTTCAATTTCGATTTTGGCCAAATAACAACAGTAGGATGTATGTTTTAGAAGGTGTAACCCCATGCATTCAGTCTATGCAACTGCAAGCTGGTGATACTGTAACATTTAGTCGTATGGACCCTGAGGGGAAACTTATAATGGGGTCTAGAAAGGCAACGAATTCTGCTTCATTACAGTCTCAAAAGGGATGTTCAGAAACCCACCTAAATGCGCTGTCTAAGAAATGGAACTCAGTTGGCGGTGACTTGGATTGACATAATGTAGAAACACCCGAAGGCAGGAAGAGATAACGGCGGTGTGATGACTGTCCTTATCCCAAGGAATACCACCATTCCAACAAAGAAAGAACATGTGTTCTCAACCTATTCCGACAACCAGCCTGGTGTATTGATCCAGGTCTTTGAAGGAGAGAGAACTAGGACTAGAGATAACAATTTGTTGGGCAAGTTTGAACTTTCTGGCATTTCTCCTGCTCCCAGGGTTGTTCCCCAGATTACCGTCTGCTTTGACATTGATGCCAATGGTATATTGAATGTCTCTGCCGAAGACAAGACTACCGGGAAGAAGAACAAGATTACCATCACAAATGACAAGGGTAGGCTTTCAAAGGATGATATTGAGAAGATGGTTCAAGAGGCTGAGAAGTACAAGTCTGAGGATGAAGAGCATAAGAAGAAGGTTGAGGCCAAGAATGCATTGGAAAACTATGCATACAACATGAGGAACACCATCAAGGATTGTCAAACTTTTGCACCTTCTTCTTTTGCAAAACCAGATATGTTCAATTATCAGTATCCTTTTCTTAAGGCGAGTCCTTTTGTAGAGCCGATGAAAACCCAAAATAAATGGTTTGATGACAATCAGTTTGTCAATGTTGATTCCTCAGCCCAATGGTCGCCGGTATCAATCGATGCACAAGAATCCTGCTCGAATGCAGTACTTTTAGGCTTTGGCATTGTTGAGCAATGCACTAAGCAGGATACAGTTTCAAATCTCCTAAAATCTGGGACTGCCGAGTCGCGTATAGATGGTGCAAATACATCCTTGTTATTAGACTTGACGAAATTGCAGTTGTCAGCCATTAATGAACCTCAACAACCATTCTCATCTGACTCGTCGTCTCTTTTATACCTTAATGACAAATTCAACATCAAGAAGCCTTTGCTGTATTTTCTTCAAGATTTTGCACTTACTTCAAAGGTTACAGTTCATCTTGATGGACAAATCACATTTATGGGTGCTGAGATTCAGATGAAAGATCTTCTTTCTGAAGTTGCTGAGTCATACTTGTCAAAGAGCTTACATAAGGGTGAAAAGCAATCAATGCTTGTTCCATACTTCAGCAGAGTGAATATCAATGAAGTAGAAATACAGAGTCATTCATCTGCAATGAAGATGCAATCTACCTTAATTGCTCCTTTAAGGAGTCCTGAGCAAGTCAAAACTTACCCATGAGAAGCTTCATATTAAGCCATATTTCTAAGCCATGTTAATATAATCTCAGCTGACCCCACAAACCTTCCACGTCACTTAAGTGAGCTGAAAGAAAAGGAGTAAAAACGACATGAAAAAGTTTCAGCACAAGTCACGCATAAACACCCAATTCAAAACGGTAGCAAATTTTCATAAACGGCAAATCACTCTCCCTCACTCTCAATCTATAAATATCACACATACCTCATTCATTTCTTCAAACTTGAAAAGCCAGAAAACTTCTGCAGAAATATCACCCCAACCTCTAATTTTCTTCAAGCTTCAATCCTCTTCACCTCTCATACTTTCTTCGTTCATCAAAACCATTTCATACTATATTCACTCTTCTACTTTTTTTTCTTCCAAATTAACCTCAAACAGAGACCAATTTCAAACTACAATTCATTCAGAAGAAGAAGAGAAGCAAGAAGAAGTTTGGATTGATTGTTGCTCCTGAGTTTGAAGGTAGTTTGAGCTTCACCGTCATTTCTGATTCGTTACTTTTGTTGTGTTTCTTTGAATTGTTGGTACTATTGTGAAGAGCTCTTGATTCCGATCACAACCGTGCTGGTTCCGCATCCCGCCGCTTTGATTTGAGTAAGCGTTGAAGCTCCCATGGCCGTGAGCAGTGCCGCGTAAGAGCTAGAAGAAGATGATGAAGCTTTTCTGATTCTTATTTCTTTTCTTTTGATTTTAGTTTTATTGTTTTTTTGTTTAAACATATCTTGGGCCGCGAGGCCTTTTTACTATCATCACCACGTTTTTTACTTTAAACCTCCCTCTTTATTTTTTTAAAGCTTTTCATTCAATTTCATTTTCTAATATTTGTTTTCTTTTGAAATAAATTTTTTTAAAAAATAAATATAGCGTTTGTTTTAGATCTTAAATTTTGATCAGATCTCATCAATATCAATGGACTTTGGGTGTCGATTTTATCCACCAAGAGAGGTGATTGATATTGATGATGATTTAATCGATTTAAGATTCAAATTGTGATTTCTTTTCATTTTAATTTTCTTTCTTCTTCTTTTTATTTTTGATCGATGAAATCTATGGATCATAGATTGTTGATTATCAAGGTTGTTTAATCTTCATTATTTCAAATCTATGGATGAATAATCATTGAGATAATTCTCCGTACTTTGGAATAGTGATAGATTACCTTTGATTAATTGATTAAAAATCTTGATTATGATGAGATCACTACCTCTTTTCTTTTTGTGTGGCATGTTTTAGGAGAGTGGTTTACATATCACTTCTCTAACATGTATTAACACTAACATTTTATTGACCGGCCTCAAATAGTCGTGGTTTCTACATAAACCCGATTACGATTGCTTAACATAGCGCTAAAGTGTCCCCTTAATCGGAAAATGATCATTCGTGGCTCAAACTTACGTTTAAAAGTCCAAGTATGTTTAGTTGCTTGTCTTAAGTCCAATACCTATGAAAATCATTGTTAGGAGGCTTTGATTCTATCAATCCTCTAATGAGTTTTCATTAACCTTGGTCTAAGTGCAAGAATTAATCATCATTGATCATATGTTCTAACCACTAATTACTAATTCACTAACATTATCTTTGTTTAATTTTGTTTATATTCTCTTCTTACTCTTTATTTCTTTACTTTTAGGCTTCCATATTATCATTTCATATCATATCTTTGTTTATGTTTATGTCATTTCTCTTTTGTCCACTTGGACCATATCTTGTTCAAAACACTAATAAAGGATAAAAAATCTCTAAAAAACTTGGTGCTATTAACTTTGTGGTTATGCTCTTGGACTACTCTTAGACCTTGGACTTCATGGACCTTTGGACTTAGAATTAGGACTCTCATTCCTATGCTTGGAGTATTGTGGATCTTAGCCTTTATTTGGCTCGCTCATTAGCTTATGCTTTAAATCGGATGGAATTCTTTTTTGCTTGCTATGGAGTGTGCTACAAGTCGGTTAGATATTTCTTACCTCTAGCTCTTATTTTGGTTTTTAGGATAGTCACTTCATCTCCTCCCCTTCTTAAATTTTCAAAACTTTCTCCCTCTTTCAAAACCTTCTTGGTTTCAAACTTCAAAACCGCTTTCGCAATAAAACCTTGACTTTCGTCAAGTGATTTTTAAACTTTGTTTTTTTCTTAATAAAAGTCAATCAATGTTAATCATTCTTTGACCAATTTCAAAAGACATAAAAAATACAAAAAACTCATCAACTCTTTTTGTGCCTTTATGCACTTTTTCACTTTAAAACTTTTCATAAAGTTTAGACATGATTCATTTCTATAGTTGAGATGTAAATCTCCTATTCCCCATATTATTAAGACTTTGACATTTTCCACGTTGATGTTGAGTGATAGTCTTGTTGATAATCCAAGCAAATCCTCCATCTTTATGTGACGCAGATGTTGTCTTAATACTCGTGGGTGGATAGTCGCAGTTTTCTCTTTGAAATGACGACTTGTCTTTACATCTAAAATCAATCAAAACCAACAAATTTTTGTCATTTGTACCACGAACTACGGGGTTTTGATCCCATATTGCACTTTGTGGGTACGTAGGCATGAGGCGATGAGTCTCTCCAAACACAAAAATCTAAAAAAATAATTCTCTTCTCATCTCCCCAATCTCTTTTCAAACAAACCACTGTCAAACCAAAAAAACGTAAATATTTCAAAGGGCTCCTATAGAGTACTATAGACGTTTTGGGTGCTAACACCTTCCCATTGCGTAACCAACCCCCTTACCCCGATCTCTGTTTCTTGTTCTTGTTTTAGAACTCTTTGGTTTTGTTCGCTCTTTTTCCTTTCCTTTATTTGGATAAAATAAAAGTGCGGTGGCGACTCTTGTTTTCTTTGAGTTAAGTTAATCAATAACTTACACTCACGATTTTTACCGCTACAGAAAAGTGGCGACTCTGCTGGGGACTCCAACGGTTCCTAGTGGGTTTCGCCTACATTGATTTATTTATCGCTTTCTGTTTGAGTTGTTTGTTATTGTTTGTTCTGTTTTGGTGCCTGGTAATTTGTGTGGTGAGATAAGTCCTAACCCGGACTTGAGTGCACTTATGATAGGAGGGTGGTATAGTCTTGTTGGCTTACGTGGAGTAGTCCTTACTAAGCTGACTTGAGATCCCCCGCTCGGTGGAGGCCCCTTTGGAAATTACTGATGTCTTACGAGTAGTCGTAATTGATATTACTTTTTCCGACTGGGAGCCTGAGAAGCTGAGGACCTTAGAACCCTTTAACCCATCTTGGCCTTATTAGGACGTGGTGTGGTGGCTGTTCAGGTGTAGACTTGAATTAGTCGTTACGCGATACCACACTCAGACGAGTTTCTCTTAAGAATATTGTTGGCCGACGAGTAGTCGTTTAAGCCGGTAATATCCAAAAGATGGAATTATGACTCTGGGAACTTTTTAGAACCTTGTTCTACAGGTGATGATATAACCATAGTACATACCATTGTGGGTTGGTTGGTTCTTACCTTTGGCTCCATGCTCGTGCCGAACCTTTGAACCTGTGTGCTTTGTATGTCTTGTTTGTGGGTGTTGCATCTTGCATCTATTCATTCATGAGCATTTTTTCTCAGTTTTCAAGGAACTCAGAGATTTCTTTTTTGCAAATATCGCAATTTTTTTTAGAATCATGGATATTGAAAGAAGTAACACTAAGAAGTACATTTTCACGAGTTTTGACTTACAAGAGTTGAGAAAGCTTGGATCTTTGGTATCTAGTCCTGTAGATTTCAAATGCTGTTTAGGAAACTGTTGATTATTCTGAGGACTGATGTTGAAGAGGGGATTCTTAATACCTTGGTCCAGTTCTACGATCTGTTGCATCGTTGATTTACTTTCCCAGATTATCAACTATTGCCAACTTTAGGGGAGTATGCCTATCTTATGGGTGTACAAGTCTCCATTGAGTTTCTTGAGCGACGTGTCATGAAGGGATCCAAGGATTCAGAGGATTTATTTTCCTCTAGCATATCATCATCTGTTCATCTTCTTACCTCCGGTTCTTGGAAGGGTATCGTGGATTGACTCGTGAAAGAGAAAGACACCATGAAGATCAGCTATATAAGATAAATCAAGAGGCTTTGCAAGAAGTATCAGCTCAGAGTTGGGTCGTTTTCAGACACGATTCCTTAGAACTAGATTTCATTCTCTCTTGTGTTGTAAGATTGATGAAACTGTACTTCAAAGCTGTAATTCTTTCAATATTAATGAAATGAGATTTTTGGTATATCCAGTGTGTTATCTTAATGTAATGTTTGCAAACTGCTTTATAGTTCCTTGAAAACTTGCATTTGCATTTGCATCAAGCATCATTCTGCATTGTATCTTGCCTTTCCCGGGCGTCTTATTTACTTCCTGTTCTTGGTCTTTGTTCAGACAAGTTGTCGCATCACTACAATACTCGAGCTAAAGATGGATCAATTGCAACGAGAGAATCGCAAGCTTCGCGAGGAATTGGCTACTTTGAGGGATGGTATGGAAAGGATCTCTACTCTGGTTGAAACCCTGGTTGTTGCTCAGAATCAACATTCTCCTTATATTTCTCAGACTCCACTTCAAAAGACTGGGATTTCTGAAATCATTTCCACACTCAATTCTATGGCTCTCATTAGCGCTTCCAGTCATGTTACCGAGACGTGTCTCGAAGAAGGTGTCCGGAAAGGATGGTTGACCAAAGAAAATGGTTCTTCTAACAGTTCTAAGGAGTTCGGAAATGGTTTTTCCGAGAAGAAAGAACAAGCTGCTAACGCGATTTCGCAAGAAAAGCGTAGAAGATCTCGTAACAAAAGTAAGCAACAACAG
The DNA here is from genome assembly GCA_963859935.3 of Lathyrus sativus. Taxonomy (NCBI): domain Eukaryota; kingdom Viridiplantae; phylum Streptophyta; class Magnoliopsida; order Fabales; family Fabaceae; genus Lathyrus; species Lathyrus sativus. The sequence goes on along the minus strand of OZ012735.1, from coordinate 397,532,075 downwards.
ACACAACAAAAGATTGAGCAACAAAGTTGTGTTCAAAAGCAAATGCAATTTAATCCAATTCCGATGTCGTATGCAGAATTATTTCCTGTCTTGATACAGAAGAATCTTGCGAAGACCAGGTCTCCTCCTGCTGTTCCAAAAGATTTTCCATGGTGGTATAAACCAGAGGCTCGTTGTGCTTTCCATCAGGGTGCACCGGGGCATGGTCTTGAAGATTGTTTTCCTTTGAAACATGAAGTGCAAAGACTAGTGCAAAAAGGAATTTTGTTTCTCAAAGGCACAAACGTCCAAGTCAATCTGCTACTCGAACATGGTAATGTCGCTGTAGTTGAGATGCATACTGCAACTCCGAATCATTTCAAAGAAACTCAAGTTCGTCCGCCACTTTTTGAGAAAGAATTTTTCAAAATCCAATATGGTTCGAATGGCCAAACTAGTGGAGAAAATTTTGTTAGTGATTCTCAAGTGGGAGAAAATGTTGAGGTTCATGCAATTTAGAATTCTTCTCAGACTCTGCAAAATCCAGTCTTGAATGAACCAAAAGGAGAGACTCGCCAATTTGATTCAATCCCAATGACTTACAGTCAATTATGGTCTTACTTTTCCCGAAACTCGGTAGTGACACCCAGAAAAACCAGAGTCATAAAGTCTCATCCTCATTGGTACAATCCAAATATCAGTTGTGAGTTTCATGATGGGGTAATGTGGCATCCGATTGAGGAGTGCAAGGTTTTCCAAGAAATGGTTCAAGAGATGATTGACGATGGGGTGTTGACTTTCGAAGGAGGAAGCCCATTTTTTAATGGAACGCCTTTATGTTGATAAATCTAAAACTCGAGGAAATTCATATTGCCAGTGTTAGTGGAGTGACCTGTAGCGGTCGTGCATTTGCTTCTATTTCTCCAAAGAAAGTTGAGGATGTTCTTTCAAGCTCAGATTGAGATAGTCTCCTCAGATCATTAGTTCATTTACTGCAATTTTATTTGTAATCTCTCATGTTTGTTAATGATTTGTTTGCTTGTAGAAACTTGTTTGAATTTGAATATTAATCATAATGCAATGAGTATATTTGTCTTGAAGAAATCCATTCGCGTTCGCTCATAAATTTTCTTCCTGCATTTGCAATACCAACTTCTTGTTTGAACTCTTGGAGGGAGGATGATGAGGTGAAAACGCAAAATTTCTGGTTATATGCTTTTGAATAAAACCCTGCTGATGATGTAAGGCATTGTTTCAAATTCCCAAACACCGGAGATATAAGGAAGATAATCCCTTGTAACCCTTTTGAGCCTCGAAGTAGGAGTTTTCCTTTCTAAATGAAAAAACCCTTACATTTTAACCTGGGGCAGGGTAGTCTTCAGTTAAATTGACCAAGTGTTCAAATTTCCAAAAAGAGTGTGTATTTAAGGACCAACCATGATGGTTATCCTTCATTCCCAAGGAAAGAGACGGTCATAACCCTTTCAACAAGTCAGATAAGTCAATGTCACATGATTTGTTCAACAAAAAAAAAAATCCCGCTAAGTCGTACAACTTGAAAACAAGTGACTTAGGCAAAAATTAGGGCATCCCGCTGGACATCAAAAATTCAAAAGAATTGGTCCAGGCAAAAATTAGAGAAAAAACGCGAAAAGCAAAAAGAAAGGATTACAATGAAAAATCCTGAACAAATCTATGTGACTACAAAAGAAAAAAGGGGGGTGACTGTTATTCCTTGAAAAGCCTTATTGGCTCTTAAACCATCATTTTTATCAGTTCCTCAACCATCAAAATCCTTTGAGGGATGAAAAGTTGTGTCTAATTAGCTGAATATAGGACTGAAGAACATCACGGAGAAGGGGTGGGTACAAATAAACTTTGAGCCTAAATATCCTTTTTTCTGAAAACCGTGAACCAGACCACATTAAAACCCTCGAAAGACCTAATTGAAGCAGGTTTATTTTGAAAGCATACTTTAACGAGATAGTGTTCCTGACTCCCATGAGTTATGCTAAAAGACCTTTGTTGGTATTGCATGTGCATTCAAAAATCAATGTCACATCTTAACTAGTGATTCGTTCACAAGTTTTTTTTTTGCGACATGTTTTCAGTAAAAAAAAAACTTCAAGATAAACATATGTAATTGCATTAGAATTATCATTCTCAGAATTAAGCATTTTTCTGCTTACATACATTATTTGACATCATGGAAGCTTACATATGCGTATCAGTGATGAACATAATTTTTTGAAGCCTGAAAATCTGGTGAGTAATTGGCAAATCGTTTCAAGGAATGATCATATCCAGGGGCATGTTTCTTGAAGACTTCGTTGAGCTTGAGCAAGTTTGTTTTCCCAGTTGATGCTTTCGCAGGGGCAAAGCTTGAATACTCCATCAGTAAAAGAATATGCCGACTACAATTAATCTGGGGAAGTTACGTCGAGATTCGACGAATCTCTCAGAGTTTGAAGATATTGGGGCAGATTATTTCAAGGTATTATGAACTCGATATTCTCCCAATTAGAGTTTGTCCTTGTTGATGTTCTCCTCGATACAGTCTGTTGACAATCTCTCAAGCAAAGTTTGGTCTTATTGATGCATTTCTCAGTTGGGCACTAGTTCAAGCATTTTTAACTTGGATTCCCCCTGCAAAGTCTTGATTCAGATTCCTTCAATTTGAGTGTGGTTCTCCTTCCCTAACCTGTTTATGATCAAGCATATTTAAGTGTGAATGTGATTGTTGGATCCCATCATGTTCTATGGTAAAATTTGATGAGGAATCTCTGGCGGATTTTCTACCTCCTCCGTTATGATTCTTTGCTCTTATGGCCAATTTGAACCATATTTCCTTTCTAAGAAGTATTGATATAGCAGTCAACTGTTGGGTTTTCTCTCACCCTGTGTTGAGCTTTAAAATCCCCTGCAGGTTGACTTTTTGCTATGATGTTAACTTCTTAATTATCCCCGCAATTCCAAGTTTTTCTCTCAAGGTTGTTAGTACCTAGAGTATCATCCTTGTTGATCATGTGCAGAGGATACGCATTTATCACTACTGGTTATGAAAGATAGGATATGACCTTCATCAGATTCTTATTCTCCTCAGTAGAGTTTGTTGATGTTCTCCTCAGCAGAGTTATTTCTTGCTCCTCTGGTAGAATTTATTGGCAGCTCCCCAGTAGAGTTGTGTTGATGTTTCCCCATTTGAGCTATATCGAGGTTTCTCTAGTAGGGTTTGCTGATATTCCCTTAGCAGAGTTTTGTTCCTATGGATGACCAGACAAGTATTGATCAGTTTTCCACAGCGAAGTCGTGATTCAAATCTTCTCCAGATGAGTATGTTTCCTTCATCCAGCCAGGTTATGATCAGACAGTTGAGTAGTTCGAGGACCACCTCTCCTTGATGTTATTACCCATGCGGAGACTTGTCTTTAATGATTCCTAGCAGAGATTATGCATATTTACTTTGGATTATTCCACAAGTAGAGAACAATGTTGCTTACTTCTAAGAAGTGTTGACATAGCAGTCACCTGTCGGGTTTCTCTCACCTTGTGATTGGGTGTTGATTTAAAATTCCCCACAGTTTGACTTTTTACTATGATGTTAACTTCTTATTCCCCAGGCAGAGTTGGAAAATTTGTGTTGCTTTGTTTTCTCCAACAGTTTTTTTTCTCGAAGCGGAGTTCATATTGTTGAATTATTGATGGTTGAAGATTGATCTTTGGGGTCTCCTCCCCAAGCGGTATCTCCATTTCCTCAGCAAGGTTTGAGCCTTGTAGTAGGATTTATTTTCCTTTGATGGCTCTTGTGTATCTCTTGCAGGGTTTCTGTTACTGATCCCCAGCATGATCTCCAATGATATCTCTAACTTGCGAAGATTAGCCGAGTATTTCAGTGGTGTTGTGATGTTTTGTTCACCCTCTGTTTGCTTTTTTAGCATATTCATACTCATATGCATGGCATGCGCATTCATTTTGGTTGAGCATAGCATATTTTTGTTGCATTATGAATCCTGCATTTTTTGTTGGTATTTCCCTTTTCCCGGTGTTGTTATCCCTGCGGAATGCGTGTGTCCTCTCTCCACTAGAGTGTCGACCCTTAAGCAGAAAATACCTATCCTTTCTAATTCCCCACTGAGTTTATGCCTTGTGGAAGATGTTTGTTTAGATTTCCGCCCCAGCTTTTATCTGGATGGAATTGTTCCCCAGTTGAGTTATTTCCTCATTGGGTCGAGTCTTGTTTGACCGTTTCTCTCCAGTTTGTTCCTGGATTGAACTTTGGTCTCTTGCAGCGGTTATTTCCCTGGGCTGTGAAACCTGGATGTCGAGAAGGTATTTTTGAGGATTTACTTTCCTCGGAAGGAATCTGTTATTGATTCCCATCAGAAGATGAAGATTTGATTTCCCCAGCGGTGTCTTGATAACACTCTCTTGGTGATTGCTTGTGCGACTTCATGTGACAGTCTCTTTATTTGAGCTACTTGTATGTCTCCAACAAGATAAACCTCACCCCAACAAATGGTTGTCTCTTTATTTGAGAAATTTGTTGTGTGATTTGAGTTGCCCATTGACTGGTAGCAGGTATTTCTTGTGAGTTCATTACCTAAATTTTTCTACCTAGTACTGGGTATCCGGTAATGTTTCTTCACCTTTCGAGTATGTTACCTCTATTGACTGGTAATATTTCTCACCCCTTTTGGTTGGTTATGCTTTACCCATTTGACCGGTAAAAGATAATCCTTCCTCCCGAGCTTGTTGCCTTTATTTTCTGCCTAGTGATAGGTAGTAGGTAGCATTTGTCTCCTCCTTTTGGTCAGTTATCGACATATATTTCTACCCAGTAATCGGTAGTCGGTAATCTTTCCTTGTGAGTTCATTACCCGAAATTTTCTACCTAGTACTGAGTATCCGGTGATGTTTCTTCACCCTTTTGAGTATTTTGCTCATCCTTTTTGGTCAGTTATCGACATATTTTTCTACCCAGTAATCGGTAGTCGATAATCTTTCCTTGTGAGTTCGTTACCCAAATTTTTATACCTAGTACTGGGTATCTGGTAATGTTTCTTCACCTTTTGAGTATATTGCCTTTATTGTGCTATCTATTGATTGGTAGTCGGTAATATTCTCACCCCCTTTGGTTTATTACGCTTATTTTCTACTCAATAACCAGTAGAAGCATTTTACCTGTTCTCTTTGGATCGACTATATTCGCCCAGTAACTGGCAGTTGGTATCTCTTTCCCCATTGAGTCGTTTCCTTTCCCTTATCGGAATAGGATCTTGCTCTTTTGTTTTCTCATGTGGAGTCTCTCTTTTTCTCCCGAGCTTTTGTTTGTCTCGTGTGGCATTATTTCCCCACAAAGGTCTTGTGTTTGCATACCATTAGCATAACCATATCATTTTGTGGTCTCTTAGGGCCAAAAATTGGGTTTATTGTTATATTTAAGTCTCTTCTATCTAGTCGAGACAAAGATGTCAATCTTCATATCTCCGGATAGAAGAATCTTAAATAGGGGCAGCTGTAATACCCTAATTTTTACCCCTAAGATCCCACATTTCATTTGCATATCATTCCACAAACAAGATCATACTTTTTTATTCTCTCAGGTCCCTTGTTGTTTCTTACTTGCTTTGTGTTTGTTTCTGTTTACTAACATCTAACCAAAATACCAAAAATATTTTTCAATTTGTTTGTTTCTTCTTCTTCTTTGTGTGTTTAGGGTTTTGCAAGGAGATTAATGGCAAGGACATTCATTCAAGTCTAAATCAGATGGAAGTTTGACCTCATCTTGGTCAAACTATCAAGGGATTACTTCATTTGCAAGTTATGTATCAGTGGTCTATTTTCTCAAGAGATGATTGTTCAAGGTCAAGTGGTCTTATGGAGAATCATCAGTTTGTCGAGCAGTGTTTTATGAGAAGTTTTATTCCAGTTTTAATCGAAGATTCAGAGTTTTGTCTGTACAAGTCAAGTTTGGTGGATGTTCAATCAAGATGTTTGTTTTGGGATGCAAGTCCAAAGTGTTCATTCAAGTGTGCAATTTCCAAGTGATTCTAAAAGCATGTTTAGAGATTAATCTTTGAGTTCATTATGACATCAATTTCTTAAGAATTTGTTTTATTCAAGAATTTGATTCCAATTAAAGTTGGAAGAGACATGCATATGGCTTACTTGGAATACAAGTTACTTGAAAAGTTAAGGCATTCACCATCATCTAATATTGCCAAAGTTCAAAGTCCAATTACAAATATCCATTAAAGCCAAGAATGTGATGCTTGCTGCTTGCTGAGTTGGCATTTTGGGTTTCAAATGTTAATGTTGCTCAATATCATGGTTGTGCAAAAGCAAGACCACAAACTCAGAGACTTGTATTGAGCAGTCGTTAGTGCGGTATTATATGAATTTTAAGAAGAGTAGATGTCCTGAATGTTTGATGGTCTATGAAAATGGTGAATGGAAGGACTTCCCTACGGATGTTGTTGACTTGGTTAGGAAAGATTTTGATGTAAAGAAAGCAGTTGTGGAGGTTGAGTTAAATGGCCATCATCTTGTGCTGAATTTTTTTGCACATGTATCAGATGAATTTGAAATCTGGTTTGCAGCAACCTATTGCTTGGGTTGATGAGATAATGGATATTAGTCTCGATGTTTTTCATAGTAATTCCCTTAGGGATTCCATGCAGAAATTTTTTCAGCCTGAGGTTTTAGATGGAAACAATAAGTACAAATGTGATGGTTGTAAGAAGATGGTGACGGCTAAGAAGAAGATGTCTATACTTCAAGCACCTAATGTACTTGTGATACAGCTCAAGAGATTTGAGGGCATATTGGGTGGCAAGATTGATAAGACTGTTGGATTGGAAGAGGTTTTGGTGCTTTCTAGCTTCATGTGCAAAGCAAGCCAGGATCCACAACCAGAGTATAAGCTCTTCGGTACTATTGTGCATTCAGGATACTCACCGGAGTCTGGTCACTACTACGCTTATGTAAAGGATGCAATGGGTCGGTGGTATTGCTGTGATGATTCTTGTGTAACACTTGCAACCCTGCAAGAAGTTTTGTCTGAAAAGGTTTATATCCTCTTTTTCTCTCGAACTAACCAAAGGCCAGCAGTAGTTAGTAGTTCTCTTGCCTCAAATGGTGTAAAGCTCCATCATTCCAATGTGAGTTAGACATCTGAATCTTCTAAGGTTGATGTACAACTCATAACAGTGTAAGCAAAATCAAATTCTGATCAATCTTCTTGGAAAGATATGCCGAGTGTATCTAAGATTGGTAAAGTTCCTTCTAACCTCTGAGTGTTTGATCCTTTCTCTCTCTGTCAAACCAAAAAATGGACATTGATTTCAAAGAGTATCAGTTACGCTGTGAACTTCACGGCCACGAAGACGACGTTCGTGGAATAACCATCTGCGGCAACGGCGACATAGCCACATCATCCAGGGATAAAACCGTTAGGTTATGGTCTCAGGAAAATCGCAAATTCGTCTCTTCCAAACTTCTTGTAGGTCACACCAGCTTCGTCGGTCCGTTGACATGGATTCCTCCGAATTCAGATTTGCCTCAGGGCGGTGTCGCTTCTGGCGGCATGGATACTCTTGTCTTGGTTTGGGACTTGAACACAGGTGGGAAGTTTCATACACTCAAAGGTCATCAGTATCAGGTCACCGGCATTGCGTTTGATGATGGAGATCTTGTTTCATCCTCCATTGATTGTACTTTGAAACGGTGGAGGAATGTACAATGGAACAAACTTGTGGAAAGTGCTGAGAAAAGGAACTGTTTATTCAAAGTGTCTAAACCATATCCCTCATTCTTAAATGATGGAAATCTCGCATCTATGAAAGCAAGGATAGACAAACCACATCAGGTAACAAATGTAGTAAACAATGATCTGCCAATTGACAATTATGCACAACAGATTGATCAAGTGCAACCTGAAGACAATGAAACTGGAGCAGCTGCTGCAATACCAATTACTGTAAGGCAGCTGAAAGCTATTGTAAGGTTGAGTGAGTCACTTGCAAAGATGAAACTATCTCATCTTGCTACTGAAGAGAATGTGCAAGAAGCCATAGGGCTTTTCACTGTGTCTACGATGGATGCAATAATTGCACAAGACACTGATGGAAGTTATGATATGAAAACATCTCCAAGGTTTGAGGAATTGAAAAATAGGAAGCACAGTCAATCTGCAAAAAATGATTACGGCAGGAGCCAAAATCGGAGTCCTCCACGTAGGTTTAAGTATTCAGATGTCGATGATGAGAATAGAACAAGGGTTGGCAGATTGATACGACCTTGCAGAGATTTTGCTGTTGGGAATTGCAGAAGAAGCAGCCATTGTCATTTCCTTCACCATGATAAGCAAAGTTATGAGGACAGTAGGGAAAATAGACTCATGCAAGTATGTGCATCATGGAAATTCTGATGAGTTTGATATAGTCTCTGCAGATGAATCATCTAGGAAGAGGAAATCTGCCTGGTGCAGCATCAGATATTCGGGCTATACTTATATTGCTTCTTATTGGTAAATGCTCAGCAGATCCTGTTGTTTTCCAGGAAGTAGGCCAGGAACAATTTTTCAGGGAACTTTTAGACGACACAGATTCAAGAGTGGCATATTATTCATCTGCTTTTCTTCTGAAGCGAATGATGACGGAGAAGTCAGAGTTTTGTGATATGTTCCATGCGAAAGATTCTGGTTGGAGAGAGTGCACTTTATGTGGCAAGCGTCTCCACTGTGGATGCGTTGCTTCAAGGTCTCAGATTGAAATACTTGATACTAGTGGTGTAAGCTGTACAACCTGTGCAAGTAATTTAGGACTTCAACCTATTGCTAGTAATGAAAAGCCTGATGAATCTGGAACAGCAAAGGAAAAACATGTCAATGCGCAGCAGTGCATATCTTTGGCTGACCAATTAAATGTGAAGGATATGCAAGTTGGGAATTATTCAGAAAATGACGGTCTCAGGTGCTGGCTCAAACCTCACAATGTTGATATGGATGGACCTTCTACAGAAATAAAACCAGCAGTTTTACATTCTGTTGGATAATTTGGTAACACTTCGACATCTCAATTTCATCTTGAGTCAAATGGATCATCTAGGACTGCCAAAGTAGAGAACTGTAAGGCAGATAACATGCAAGATATATATGAATCACTGGCACAGACAAATTTGAGTATGACCCTTGCTACCCCTTTGGTAAATTTTAATCCCTTTCATAATGCCCTTGTTGATGAAAGGGATCAAAGAAAAATGTCACCTCCACTTCTATTGGCGTCTAGATCTCGCCATCTTTTACCTAGACCCCCTAGGCCAACTCTCTCTCCAGGCTTAGAAGGTAATGCAGGCATGGTGTCCCAGATTCGTATAGCAAGGCCTCCTGCTGAAGGACGAGGAAGGAATCAGTTGCTTCCACGATATTGGCCTAGAATTACAGATCAAGAGTTGTAGCAAATATCAGGAGATCCAAATTCCACCATTGTCCCACTCTTTGAAAAGATGCATAGCGCAAGTGATGCTGGTCGAATTGGTCGCTTGGTTCTACCAAAAGCATGTGCTGAAGCATATTTCCCTCCTATATCTCAACCTGAGGGCCTTCCTCTGCGAATCCAAGATGTGAAAGGAAAAGAATGGATGTTTCAATTTAGATTTTGGCCAAATAACAACAGTAGGATGTATGTTTTAGAAGGTGTAACCCCATGCATTCAGTCTATGCAACTGCAAGCTGGTGATACTGTAACATTTAGCCGTATGGACCCTGAGGGGAAACTTATAATGGGGTCTAGGAAGGCAACGAACTCTGCTTCATTACAGTCTCAAAAGGGATGTTCAGAAACCCACCTAAATGCGCTGTCTAAGAAATGGAACTCAGTTGGCGGTGACTTGGATTGGCATAATGTAGAAACACCCAAAGGCAGGAAGAGATAACGGCGGTGTGATGACTGTCCTTATCCCAAGGAATACCACCATTCCAACAAAGAAAGAACAGGTGTTCTCAACCTATTCCGACAACCAGCCTGGTGTATTAATCCAGGTCTTTGAAGGAGAGAGAACTAGGACTAGAGATAACAATTTGTTGGGCAAGTTTGAACTTTCTGGCATTTCTCCTGCTCCCAGGGTTGTTCCCCAAATTACCGTCTGCTTTGACATTGATGCCAATGGTATATTGAATGTCTCTGCCGAAGACAAGACTACCGGGCAGAAGAACAAGATTACCATCACAAATGACAAGGGTAGGCTTTCAAAGGATGATATTGAGAAGATGGTTCAAGAGGCTGAGAAGTACAAGTCTGAGGATGAAGAGCATAAGAAGAAGGTTGAGGCCAAGAATGCATTGGAAAACTATGCATACAACATGAGGAACACCATCAAGGATTGTCAAACTTTTGCACCTTCTTCTTTTGCAAAACCAGATATGCTCAATTATCAGTATCCTTTTCTTAAGGCGAATCCTTTTGTAGAGCCGATGAAAACCCAAAATGAATGGTTTGATGACAATCAGTTTGTCAATGTTGATTCCTCAGCCCAATGTTCGCCGGTATCAATTGATGCACAAGAATCCTGCTCGAATGCAGTACTTTTAGGCTTTGACATTGTTGAGCAATGCACTAAGCAGGATACAGTTTCAAATCTCCTAAAATCTGGGACTGCCGAGTCGCGTACAGATGGTGCAAATACATCCTTGTTATTAGACTTGACGAAATTGCAGTTGCCAGCCATTAATGAACCTCAACAACCATTCTCATCTGACTCGTCGTCTCTTTTATACCTTAATGACAAATTCAACATCAAGAAGCCTTTGTTGTATTTTCTTCAAGATTCTGCACTTACTTCAAAGGTTACAGTTCATCTTGATGGACAAATCACATTTATGGGTGCTGAGATTCAGATGAAAGATCTTCTTTCTGAAGTTGTTGAGTCATACTTGTCAAAGAGCTTACATAAGAGTGAAAAGCACTCAATGCTTGTTCCATACTTCAGCAGAGTGAATATCAATGAAGTAGAAATACAGAGTCATTCATCTGCAATGAAGATGCAATCTACCTTAATTGCTCCTTTAAGGAGTCCTGAGCAAGTCAAAACGTACCCATGAGAAGCTTCATATTAAGCCATATTTCCAAGCCATGTTAATATAATCTCAGCTGACCCAACAAACCTTCCACGTCACTTAAGTGAGCTGAAAGAAAAGGAGTAAAAACGACATGAAAAAGTTTCAGCACAAGTCACACATAAACACCCAATTCAAAACGGTAGCAAATTTTCATAAACGGCAAATCACTCCCCCTCACTCTCAATCTATAAATACCACACATACCTCATTCATTTCTTCAAGCTTGAAAAGCCAGAAAACTTCTGCAGAAATATCACCCCAACCTCTAATTTTCTTCAAGCTTCAATCCTCTTCACCTCTCATACTTTCTTCGTTCATCAAAACCATTTCATACTATATTCACTCTTCTACTTTTTTTTCTTCCAAATTAACCTCAAACAGAGACCAATTTCGAACTACAATTCATTCATTCAGAAGAAGAGAAGCAAGAAGAAGTTTGGATTGATTGTTGCTCCTGAGTTTGAAGGTAGTTTGAGCTTCACCGTCATTTCCGATTCGTTACTTTTGTTGTGTTTCTTTGAATTGTTGGTACTATTGTGAAGAGCTCTTGATTCCGATCACAACCGTGCTGGTTTCGCATCCCGCCGCTTTGATTTGAGTAAGCGTTGAAGCTCCCATGGCCGTGAGCAGTGCCGCGTAAGAGCTAGAAGAAGATGATGAAGCTTTTCTGATTCTTATTTCTTTTCTTTTGATTTTAGTTTTATTGTTTTTTTGTTTAAACATATCTTGGGCCGCGAGGCCTTTTTACTATCATCACCACATTTTTTACTTTAAACCTCCCTCTTTATTTTTTTAAAGCTTTTCATTCAATTTCATTTTCTAATATTTGTTTTCTTTTGAAATAAATTTTAAAAAAAAAAAATATAGCGTTTGTTTTAGATCTTAAATTTTGATCAGATCTCATCAATATCAATGGACTTTGGGTGTCGATTTTATTCACCAAGAGAGGTGATTGATATTGATGATGATTTAATCGATTTAAGATTCAAATTGTGATTTCTTTTCATTTTAATTTTCTTTCTTCTTCTTTTTATTTTTGATCGATGAAATCTATGGATCATAGATTGTTGATTATCAAGGTTGTTTAATCTTCATTATTTCAAATCTATGGATGAATAATCATTGAGATAATTCTCCGTACTTTGGAATAGTGATAGATTACCTTTGATTAATTGATTAAAAATCTTGATTATGATGAGATCACTACCTCTTTTCTTTTTGTGTGGCATGTTTTAGGAGAGTGATTTACATATCACTTCTCTAACATGTATTAACACTAACATTTTATTGACCGGCCTCAGATAGTCGTGGTTTCTACATAAACCCGATTACGATTGCTTAACATAGCACTAAAGTGTCCCTTAATTGGAAAATGATCATTCGTGGCTCAAACTTACGTTTAAAAGTCCAAGTATGTTTAGTTGCTTGTCTTAAGTCCAATACCTATGAAAATCATTGTTAGGAGGCTTTGATTCTATCAATCCTCTAATGAGTTTTCATTAACCTTGGTCTAAGTGCAAGAATTAATCATCATTGATCATATGTTCTAACCACTAATTACTAATTCACTAACATTATCTTTGTTTAATTTTGTTTATATTCTCTTCTTACTCTTTATTTCTTTACTTTTAGGCTTCCATATTATCATTTCATATCATATCTTTGTTTATGTTTATGTCATTTCTCTTTTGTCCACTTGGACCATATCTTGTTCAAAACACTAATAAAGGATAAAAAATCTCTAAAAAACTTGGTGCTATTAACTCTGTGGTTATGCTCTTGGACTACTCTTAGACCTTGGACTTCATGGACCTTTGGACTTAGAATTAGGACTCTCATTCCTATGCTTGGAGTATTATGGATCTTAGCCTTTATTTGGCTCGCTCATTAGCTTATGCTTTAAATCGGATGGAATTCTTTTTTGCTTACTATGGAGTGTGCTACAAGTCGGTTAGATCTTTCTTACCTCTAGCTCTTATTTTGGTTTTTAGGATAGTCACTTCATCTCCTCCCCTTCTTAAATTTTCAAAACTTTCTCCCTCTTTCAAAACCTTCTTGGTTTCAAACTTCAAAACCGCTTTCGCAATAAAACCTTGACTTTCGTCAAGTGATTTTTAAACTTTGTTTTTTTCTTAATAAAAGTCAATCAATGTTAATCATGCTTTGACCAATTTCAAAAGACATAAAAAATACAAAAAACTCATCAACTCTTTTTGTGCCTTTATGCACTTTTTCACTTTAAAACTTTTCATAAAGTTTAGATATGATTCATTTCTATAGTTGAGATGTAAATATCCTATTCCCCATATTATTAAGACTTTGACATTTTCCACGTTGATGTTGAGTGATAGTCTTGTTGATAATCCAAGCAAATCCTCCATCTTTATGTGACGCAGATAGTCGCAGTTTTCTCTTTGAAATGACGACTTGTCTTTACATCTAAAATCAATCAAAACCAACAAATTTTTGTCATTTGTACCACGAACTACGGGGTTTTGATCCCATATTGCACTTTATGGGTACGTAGGCATGAGGCGATAAGTCTCTCCAAACACAAAAATCTAAAAAAATAATTCTCTTCTCATCTCCCCAATCTCTTTTCAAACAAACCATTGTCAAACCAAAAAAACGTAAATATTTCAAAGGGCTCCTATAGAGTACTATAGACGTTTTGGGTGCTAACACCTTTCCATTGCGTAACCAACCCCCTTACCCCGATCTCTGTTTCTTGTTCTTGTTTTAGAACTCTTTGGTTTTGTTCGCTCTTTTTCCTTTCCTTTATTTGGATAAAATAAAAGTGCGGTGGCGACTCTTGTTTTCTTTGAGTTAAGTTAATCAATAACTTACACTCACGATTTTTACCGCTACACCAGTCATGCTATGATCAGGAAAAGAGCTCAAACACAACTCAAATATCATGTACATCAAGTTCATACATTCAAACAAACCACTCATGAGTCAAAACTCCAACTGTCATATGGAAATGAGAGAATAAATCAAGACACTTGCAAGTATGATAGGGAAATTATGAAACAGGCCAAATTGAAGTAAATGAATCACAGATACATCCTCAAAACATCACATAGGGTGTGTCTAAACCTTAAAGTTGTTCACAAACAACATGGATTTGAAAAACACATACTGAATCAGTGGTGGACAGGAGGATTGAACAGCATGAGCAAATCATAAACATGATATTGAGAGTATTCTAGCAAGAAAATATTTCAATACATCCTTGATTCAAAAAATGGCACATGAGTTGCTATGTCTTGCACATATAGGATACCAAGCCAAACCAATGTTTAAACATGCTAGGGGTTACAACCAGATCCTAACAAAACCAAAAGACTAACTGTCATCCTAAAAAAATAACAGTGATGTATTGCTAAGCCACAACCAAAATCCAAAGCATAATACCAAATTTGAAAAACAGTGAATGATGTTGAAGGAAAAATGAAGCAGTCATGATGCACATCAAAAGAGAAGTCCACAGGAGGTTTTTGCTTGAAACACAAGAAAAATATCTTTGAAATGGTGCCAATTTGCAAACAAGATCCATGACAACAAAGCTATAACAATTGATATGCTTAATTATGAACAAGGTTGGCAGACAATGCAGCAAAATCCACGACAGCAAAATGTAACAACAGATATGCTCTTGACACAAATATGAAACCTAGCATAAAAATGCCTATATTCAATTTAAACATCAACTCCAATGCAGGTTTACAAACCTAGGGCAGTAGGCAACATAAAAGAGCACAAGTGTTTTTTTCCAAAATAGTTTGACAGCTATGGGATACAAACATGGTTCAAATGCAAAAAAAAAAAGACCTCACATTAACAAACAATACGTACACACACCACAAATATAGAGGGGAATGAGTTACCACTATGAGATTAAACATATTGCAAGCAGACAAGGTTTTGGTATGTGGTCATGGCATTTTGGCTCAAAATTGCAATTAGGTAGTGAAATGAAAATGTAGGTAATTCTAGACCAAACCAAACATCTACACACATTAGAATCAAACATATAGGTGAGTTACAACTCCAAGATCATGCATATACAAACAAAAATACAATTTTGGGTATGTTGTGGCAGATTTAGTGGATAAGTGCAATTGGAAGGTGAATTGTGAAAACAAAACAGGACAGCACAAATAACCATTGTGCACACATCATAAATATCATAAGTGTTTTGACTTCAAGAAATGGCATATATCAAGTAGAATGAAAATTGGTGCATTGTGGTAAAATTTGAAAAAATCTGCCTTGGCATACATTCACCACAACAGGGCATTTTTAAAGCAATGATTTCTTTAATGAAATAGATGTTATACACATATCATGATGATGCTAACAGATGAGGTACAACTCAGAAAAATGGATGAAATCCTTACCAAAACAGAAATTAGCATTTTGAAGCTCATGTCATACAAGAACAATAACTTAAATATGCAGCAAGCCATAACCATGACAGTTGGAGAATTTGGGATCATACACAAGTTGCAAATGGATAGGACAATGATAAAATGCACACAAATCATGTAGAAAATGATTGAAACAAAATGTGATATGTTGATCTCATGATGTTTTGAAGAAAGCAACAGTTGAGGCATGATAAGGCAATTTGAACACTTAGGCAAATTTTGAGCACAAAAGCACCATACACATTCTTAAAATAAGCAAATAAGTGAGTCCACCACTTTAAGTTAAGCAAAAAATACACCAAACCAAAAATGTCATGTTGACTCCAATTTGACAGCAAAGAAAACAAGACTCCAAGATAGCCCAAATAGAAAAGTTCATATCTTTCACATCTCTACCAAGACATACATCATGAATCAAGATCAAACATTAAACCAAGACATGAGGCATAAGAAATAGCAAGTATAACCACTCAAAAACCACTTCATAGCAATGATAGGCAAGAAAGACATGAAAATAACATAATGAAAACAAGGTCCACATTGATTCATACATGATCAGAGGAAAGGGGAGGATCTATGAGCAACTTACAAGTTATCCACATATCTCACTAATGAGCTAGGTTTGACAGTTCTAGGGTTAGTCCATCAACCTTTCAAAGTTAGATCCTAAATCTACCACATGGCCAAAACCCTTACAAACAAGTTAAGCAATAGTATCTAAGCATAAACTTGCAACATAATAACTGTCGCTTCCGCGAAAATAAGGTGCCGGCAAAACAGAAGAGTCGCCACCTTTCGTTATTTATCCCTCGGAACGGAAAAGGAAACGATCAGAAAAACCTGACGAAAAAGGTATAAGACAAGGTCATCGCAACCGTTGTCTGGGTTCGGGAGTCGGTTACGCAAGGGGAAGGTATTAGCACCCCTCACGTCCGTCGTACTCGACGGGATCCACACTTGTTGTGTTTACTGGACGAGTTGGTTTATCTATCTACCTATCAAGGCTGGCTTAACAAGAAAAGAAAAATGACTCGGCAAAGCGTCGCGCTTTATGCCTACGTATTCTCATCAGAGAATGAGAAATCAGAGTCAACGTAGTTCGACCTACGACTGGTTACGGGGAAGGTGGCTCGCCAATACATCAGTATCGTGCCTACGTACTCTCAACAGGCTTGAGAGATCAGAGCTTACTTAGTTCGGGATAATACGGATTACGGGAATTCAGATTCATCTGTTTTATCAAGTAGGGTTAAACAACAGTTCCAGCAGTTAGGGACAAAGCCTGTTTGCGGTGGCGCTGAAGTTTAACGACACTCTTTTCTTCAGAAAAGCTTCCTTTGAATTATGGTCCCACGGGGCAAAAAGGTTTGAAGTTTGTTTTCTGTCTTTTACGAAAGAAGTGTTTTTTACTGTTGTTTGCAATTTCAATCACACTAGAGACTATGACCTGAGAGTGAATGCGTCGCATGTCACCCAAAGGGTGCCATACTAAACATCCAGACTGTTGAAAAGAAGCTCTCCAACAATCCTTTCTCAGATAGCTTAAGGATCGTAACGTACGAAAGAAATCATTCATGATTACTGTATCTTAAGCTGTTTTGAGATGAGAAGAGAAGGCTCAACTACGGGGAGACCATCAAGTCCTACTGTTGTCATGCCAAGGATTCATCCTATGGTTGAGGTTTGAAACAGGGAACTCCTAGAAGTTATCATGCATAGGTTTCAACCTACAGTTCTATCATCACTTCCTTATCAAAGGAAATGAGAGTCCTAAGGGATCATGTCAATGGTAAACAGAAACAGATAAAGCATCAGCTTAACCAGTAAACAGTAATACAGTAAACGACTGTAAAATGCATGTAATGCAAGTGAGGGAGGAAATGTGTGTGGGGTGTCAGCCTCCACAAGCTCATCTCAACCTCAAGCCAGATATGAATAACTGCAATCATACAGGAGAAATAAAATATGCCATCAAGCAAAATATAAGTAACTGCAATCATACAGAAGAAATGAAATGCTATCAAGCAAAACAAACCACATGGGCAAGGGAGCTGGGCTCCACCGAGTACCCGCAAGCAAAGCCATACAGTAACAATACAAGCAGAGGGAGCAACTCAACCTCTAGTGCAATCATGCTCCTAGATTGAAGTCAGTCTAGATATGAACTTAATCTAATGCATCAAGCAAATCAAACAAGCCACATCAATACAGAAAAGAAAACAGACAAGAAAGCAGGTCAACTCCTCTGTCAATTTCACCTTCAGGCTTCACTCTTAACTACCAGTACCAACTTGATTCCTTCAGGCTCTCCAAGCATCAATGTACAAGTATCAACTTATCCTTTATTCCTCAAGCCTCAGCTCTATACTCAATCTCAGTTGGATCCTCTTCATAAGTGTCAACTTAGTCTTCAAGCTTCAGCTCTCTTTGCTCTATCAGTATCAACTTGGTCTTCTTCTCCTACAAGCTTCAGCTTCTCAGAGTAGTCTTCAATCACATGGAAGTGTCAACTTCATCCTTCAATCCTTTAAGCCTTAACTCTTCACTCAATCTCCATGGGGTCTTCAAGTATCAACTTGCTCCTCTTGCTCTTCAAGCTTCAGCTACAATGGCAATGCTCAAGGAATCATCCCCTTCCACACTCTTCAATGAAGTCCTCATCTTCAAACTCAAGTCCAACATCTTTCAAGATACTCAAACCAGAAGACCATTGATTTAACAGAATGAGGGGAAATGATAAACAGCTTACTGACAACCAAAGGAAGCCTGTAAGGGTTCATCATTATGAGAGACTGGTTCCCTCAAAGTTCTATTTCCCAGATAAAGCCACTCATCCCTCCAAAGGAGGGATGTGAATATCTGAGAAGGACTTTTAGTCATTGGGAGGAATGGAAGCACAAGATGCTTTCCATATTTGTGAAAGAAATCATTCTAGTTCTAAGGCTCTCTCTAGGTCTCCTACCTTCTAAATCTCCATCAGACACCTTCAGGCACAAGCAACTCCTATCTCCAAGAAACTTCAAGCAACTTCAAGCATCCTCACCTTGTCTTCAACTTGTCTTCAATCTCAACCAAAGGCAAACAACACAAAAACCCTAATCTAAGGGGACTAAATGAGTTAATCTAGTTGAGTTAGTGCCTTAGAATCATCTAAAACTAGCACCTAAACTAAAACCAAACAAAAATAGAAAACTATCTTATTAATTTCTACAAAAATTCCTAAGGTAACCTAGGTCAATCATGACTCTACCATATTAATTTCAGAGATCCAATCATCAAATAAGACCTCGAAATAAATTCTACATTATGAGGTACTAAACCTAAACCCTAAAAGGAAGCATCTAAATATCAATCTAGAAAGCACACCTATTTTCATCACAAAAATGTGAGAAAAATTCTATGGGAGAATACATGTCTAACCTAATCACACACAAAAAATTAGGATCAAATTCATCACCACATAATCACACAAAATTCATCAAAATTAAGCATCAAACTTAACCATTTTAATATCAATTAAAATGTAAAATTTCCATAAAATCAGAAAATGCATGAAATGAAAATATTTTTTCTCTAAAACATACTAGACTCAATCATGAGTATAATGCAAAAAGAATAAAATTAATTGGATCATTTTTCAATTTTATATGATTTTTTCAAGAACCATGGATAAAGTGAAAAAATAATGAAAATCCAATAAAATAGACAAATGCACGGTGCAAATAGAAACAAAAATCAGTTCAAACTACAAACTGGGCCATCAGGGGGGTGTGGATAGTGGTTATTTCATTAAGCCCAGAACACTACTTAAATGAAACACCGCGTTTCATTTCTTCAGATCCTTCACAAACAGAAATTAAAACATGGTCGTTGGATGACTCCTCTAGTCAAAGTCTTCATGCTGATCCAATGGTGCTAACATCATCTTCTTCGTTTGAACCAAAAATGGGGGGAGAACGCCATTGAAACAGAGCTCAAACATCAACCTCCTCCTCACTCGGGCTCCCTCAAATCTCCATCAAAATCCATGATCTAAAGCCCTAACTCACTCTAAATCTCTCCCTGAGTCTAACCCTAGCCTCAGAATTCATTGAATCAACCTCTAACCTAAAACACAATCAAGAATCAAATATGCTCAGACCTCAATTGTCACCATTCTTCAAATTGTTTGGTCTAAAATGTTCACCATGTTACACTGATCGATTCTTGCTATAATACTCATATTATCTCTCAATATCCAGCATGTTCTTGATCCAAACAGAAATTGTGTCACCTCATTGATCATCATGAAATCTTCTCTAAGTTTCCAGAAACGATCTCCTAACCACATACTATCAATCTAACCTAACAAATTAACCTAATTCTTCTTAAATTAAGGTGAGGGATGAAAGTTTCAAACCTGTGAATTCTTGAGTAACAGATGTAGCAAACCTTCACTTCAACCCTTCTACTGCTCCAAAATCGTTCAATGTATCAAGTTCTTGCTTCTGTATGCAAGAGAATTGATGGAAAACGCCTGGAACTCCAAATTCGATGATGACTTACAGGTGCTGAAAATCAATTGCAAGAACACGATCCTTCAAGGCTTTGGCTATGGAATTGATCTGGAATCATTCAGTATCCTCCATAGAAGTTGTTGAAATCAAAAGAAAGGAAGAAGATGGTGTGGAATGCATAATTCGATTTCAATTTGCAATGAACAAAGTGAAGTTGCAAACTCTCTCCTCTCAATCAATTCTCACCAACCTTGCACTTGAACCCCCTCTAATCAATATATAGGACATCTTGGACCTCTCTAGAACCTTCTGGATTCATCCAAGGAGATGTTGAACTTCTCATATCATCCAAAATCTCATCTCATGCCATACTCACCCCAATTCTGTTTCCCTTGTTGCAGCAGCTTGTTATGATCCTAAAATCTCCCCAAGTGAGATATTAGAGGTGTTACAAGGCCTTGGCAGCTTGTGTATTGATCTCTCATATGTTTTGCAAATGTTACTTAATATGCAAGCATCTACCTTTCAAAGCAAGTCCACAAATTAGACCTAAAATCAAAATTGTGGCTAAACCAATGTTCTTAATATCTTTTTTAGAGTCAAAATGATATATTACATGCCATGGTTTGGATGTGTAGATTGAAAATATCAATTTCCAACTTTGATTCATTTAACTTATACCCTTATTTTAGGTCATTTTTGCAACTTTGAGCTACAAGCATTTACAACATCTCATGACCTTCTTACTAGCCTTAAAAAATCATTTTGAACAAGTTTGATGTTGAACATTTTTCCATTTGAAGCTTGGAAATAGGAGTTATGGCCTTATGCTTGAAATGACCTGTAATCTCCAAATGACCAAAATGCCCTTGACTTGTCAAAGCCATAACTTGAGTTCTACAAATCCTATCAAGGACTTCTAGTACTCTCTAGAAAGCTAATAGAATAAGGAACAACATTCATGTTGACCAAAAGTTCATAGGAATCATCCTTCTTGGGCAAACGTTTGATGCAAGTTGGGTAACTTTCAAGCTCCCAAATCCACAGACCTCAGATGACCTGTAACTTGTCAAAGTCATAACTTGAGTTCTACAAATCCTATCAAGGACTTCTAGTACTCAAATTAAAGCTAAGAGAAAGCTCTACAACATTCATGTTGGGGGCAAGATGAGATGACAATCACATCTTGAACTAAACAGCCTTGAAGATAGGGGTCACACTAGGGGATTTTACACTGTCAAGCCTTAGAAACCCTAGCTTGAAACTTCTCAAACCCTTCAATCATGATGAGTTAACCTTGGAATCATCCTCATAGCATCTCAATGCATCAATCCATGATCACATGGCTCTTGAATTAGGTCTCAACCCTCTCCAAATCATCAGTTGACCTAGGGTTGACTCAGTCAAACCCTAACTGCACCACTCATGGCTGGGTCTTCTTAATCTTGCACAATGACCTATCTAGGCCTCATGATGGCTTTCAAGACATCTCATGAGCTCTCTAAAGGATTCAAGTCCACATTCCTGGCTTCAGAATCATCTGAGGAGCTTCCACAACTCTTAAGTTAGGAGGCACACACTCTTGGTCTCAACCACTCTCTCTGAGGATTTTCTAACTTTTCTCACAAAGATATCAACCCTTGAACACTTGAATAACCTTCTTAGCTTGCTTCAAACTCTTGCCTAGCTCTTGATTGGTAATCATACCTCTTGATCTCCTGCATACATGTCAATGAAATGCAAATGATAATGCTAATGTGAATGAAATGAAACATAAGCTAGGTAAAGAAGAGTTGGGCAAATTTTGGGGTGCAACAGCTGCCCCTATTCAAACGGCTTGAATCTGACTGGGTGAGAAGCGAACGACTCTCAACCAATCAAGGTACGAGACGGTTGAATACCGATAAACCCGGAAATTTTCCAACTGCACAAGTACACGGTACTCTGATGGGAACAAATCTTCGAAAACTGGAATATTAGTTGCACGACAACTAGTTGGGGGATTGGTGACACGGTAACCAATGATACATGGTCGATAATGCCGTCAGGCATCAAGATTCCTCGGGACTCATCAGGTCAACAATCAAGTTAATCATGTCGTCGGGCATTCAAAGAAACCTTTGGGCATCAGCTGGACTTCATCAGTAAGTCGGGAATAGAATTCTCGGTCAATCATGAACCAATTGGGGATATCTAACTTCTACCATCAGGCACTCCGCCTCAGCTGAGAGAACTGCTTTGTCAATACGGTTGGACTTCAACCATCAAGTCTTCAGAGGGAGTTTCAACTTCACTGTTCGGAAACCTGCTGGGCATGATGCATCTCCGCTGGGGATTCTGGAGAACTATCAAGTAACTCTACTTCGGGGATCATGAAATCATTCTGGGTGAGTCATCTCTGCTGAGGAAATCAAGAATCATCTTGAACAAATAACTTTGAGGGGACTTCAAGAATCATCCTGAACCCATAACTCTGCTGGAGATTTCAAGAATCATCCTGAGCAAACACTCTGCCGGGGACTTTAAGCGTCAACTTGAGCAACCCTCTCTGGCGACTTCACTGGGGATTTTAAGAATCATCTTGGGAGAACGACTTTGCTGGGGAATTCAAGAATCATCTTGAGCAAGTGACTCTGCGGAGGAACACCTGCAAAACAAGAACGGTAACGACCTAGCTCATGTTTAGTATGCATATGCTTTGACAACGGCGCAATGCTCCACATGGTGGGAATGCTACGCGTTTAGGATAAATGCTATGCAATCATGCAAAATGCTGCGATCCCGTCAGCGAAATAAATGCTGGAGGGAGAGTCCTCCTGTCAAGGAGAAAGAACCACTCTTGTGGGGGAAGGAATCATCCTGTGAAGAAGTCACGCCAATCTCAATTGGGCTCAGCTTGGGGAAGCAAACTTTAGTTGACTGCTGCAGGGGAACGAAGCTCTACGAGAACCTGGACCTACCGAGGAAAACGATGTCAATCGCAGAAATAAACTGCACGGCATTCGCAGCAAAACTTTCCTGGAGGTAACGACTCCGGCGGGGAAATACAACATCAACTATTCAACCCTCTACTGGGGTAAACCAATCATGGCCTGAGCGGCTTTCAAGGACTCGACTCTCTTGGGGTTTTGCATATTCGGCTGGGGAAGAAGGAATCATCCTGCTTGCTAGGGGAAAGTACAACTCTGCGGGGAATTTCAATTCTGCTGAAGACTTCAGTCTGGAACTATCAATTGCTGCACACTTCAGTATGTGACTCAGCTAGGGAAATAACATTCCTTCAGGATGTATATGATTGGGGAGAGAATCTTCTTTTCCCGGGGAGGCAAATCAATGCTTTACGATCTCACGTTCAGACTCTGTGGGGAGAGGCTGCTGGACTTCGCTGGAGAAGAAGGAATCATCCTGCTTGGGGACGCATACAGCGTACTACCTGGCTACACCTGTAACAACACAAACAAACAGACAAGATACCCTTCTCAAAGGGACCTCTCAATGTTATCATCTTGTGACAATGTTCGAGTAATTCATTGTTTCAACAACCAGTGGCCTAGGCCAGTAGGTTTATGTATGCGTATTTTATCAAAAACATCGGTGTTCTTTTTCGCAAACAAAACAGGTAAATGTTAAACAAACAAACAGAATTGCTGAATAGTATACATTTTATTGATAACGAACCCCTGAATGGGCAAAAATGTTTTACAACAGAGGCAAGCTCCTGGAATGAGGAAGCCGTGCAAAAATAAAACATAAATATACATCAGTATATACAAATGTCGGCAATGAGGCGTAGATGAACACCATGAGTTGATCCCTCTATAACCTACTTGACTTCGATACTTCTCTGATGCTTCAGCTTCAGAAGAGATTGATTCAGATAAACGGCCCTCAGGTCTTCCAAACCACTAAACAATAAAAGTCCACACGCGGAACGCAGTCGTTTGCTTTTTTAAATCCCTAAGTTTTGCCTGAATCGCCCTTCCGGGTTTTCGATTCACCGGGATACCCTTTTTTGCCAAAGTCGCCCTTCCGGGTTTTCGACTTTGCGGGTGTACATTCTTTTCTTTATATCCCTAATTTTTGCCCGAACCTTTTTCCTTTTTTGTGGTTCGCCGGGATGCCCCATTTTTGCTTGGATGCTCTTTTTCTTTCCAGCGGGTCATTTTTTAAGCAAAGTATTTTTTAACTGCGTCCGCGTTCACCGGGGATGCAAAATCTTCACCATCCATCGTGGATAACAACAAGGCTCCTCCCGAGAAGACCTTGCTAACGACATACGGACCTTCGTAATTGGGAGTCCACTTGCCCCGGTGATCGGAGTATGGAGGAAGAATCTTTTTCAGGACGAGATCACCCGTCTGAAAGCTTCTAGGACGCACCTTCTTATCATAAGCTTTCTTCATTCGGCTTTGGTATAAACGACCATGCGCAATCGATGCTAACCTCTTCTCGTCCATCAGGCTGAGTTGGTTTAGTCGGTTCTTAATCCATTCTGCCTCGTCGAGTTTCACGTCAACCAAAACTCGCAAAGAAGGGATCTCCACTTCTAACGGTAGGACAACTTCCATACCGTACACTAAGGAGAAAGGAGTTGCCCCGGTTGATGTACGTACCGTCGTACGATAACCGTGCAGTGCAAATGGAAACATCTCGTGCCAATCCTTATAGGTCACAACCATCTTCTGTACAATCTTCTTGATGTTCTTATTGGCCGCTTCAACGGCGACATTCATCTTCGGCCGGTAAGGAGATGAGTTGTGGTGTTCAATCTTGAAACTCTGGCACAACTCCTTCATCATCTTGTTATTCAGATTCGAACCATTATCAGTAATGATCCGCTCGGGAACTCCGTAACGACAGATGATATCCCTCTTTATGAATTTAGCCACCACCTGCTTGGTCACATTAGCATATGAGGCTGCCTCCACCCACTTGGTGAAGTAGTCGATAGCTACTAGAATGAAGCGATGACCATTAGATGCAGTGGGCTCGATCTTGCCTATCATGTCGATGCCCCACATGGAGAACGGCCACGGGGAGGACATGACATTCAACGGGCACGGCGGCACATGAACCTTATCAGCATAAATCTGCCATTTATGACATCTCTTCGGGAATTTAAAGCAATCCGACTCCATCGTCAGCCAGTAGTATCCTGCTCTCAGGATCTTTCTCGTTATAGCATGCCCGCCGGCGTGCGTACCAAATGTGCCTTCATGGACTTCTTCCATGAGCATACTCGCCTCTTTCTCATCTACACATCTGAGTAGCACGAGATCGTGGTTTCTTTTATACAAAACTCCATTAGGATTGAGATAAAAATTTCCAGACAGCCTCTTCAGAGTCTTCTTATCCTGGGTCGACGCTCCCGCAGGATACTCCTTAGTCATAAGGAAGGTCTGGATATCGTGGACCCATGGCCTGCCATCGGAGGTTTCCTCGATCGCAAAGACGAATGCAGGTCTATCAAGACGGGAAAGGACAATTCTTGGGGCGTCATTCCAAAAATTGACTTTATACATCGAAGCCAATGTGGCTAAGGCATCAGCCATCTGATTTTCAGCCCTGGGCACATGATGGAGTTCTACTCGATCAAAGAACGGGAGTAGCCTTCTGACATAATTCATGTACGGCACCAAATTCGATTGACGAGTCTCCCACTCCCCTTTAATCTGGTTAATCACAAGCGCCGAGTCACCATATACGTCTAGGTTCTTGATTCTCAAATCAATTGCCTCTTCTAGACCCATGATGCATGCTTCGTACTCCGCTTCGTTATTGGTGACCGGAAACGTCAGTCTCGCAGTGAACGGGATGTAGGACCCGTGGGGAGTCGTGATGATCGCCCCAACGCCACTTCCGTAAGAATTAACCGCCCCGTCAAATATCAATTTCCACTGGGATTTCCTATCTGGCCCCTCGTCGGGCAACGGTTCATCGCAATCTTTCGCTTTGAGAAACATGATATCCTCATCAGGGAATTTAAATTTCATCGGCTGAAAATCTTCGATCGGCTGTTCGGCCAGGTATTCAGACAATACGCTTCCCTTAATGGCCTTCTGGGAAACGTACTAAATGTCATATTCCGTCAACACCATTTGCCATCTGGAAATCCTGCCTGAAAGCGCTTGCTTCTCGAAGACGTACTTGATCGGATCCATCTTCGAAATTAGCATGGTTGTGTGGTTGAGCATGTACTGTCGTAAACGTTTGGCAGCCCAGGCTAGTGCACAACACGTCTTCTCCAGTATCGAGTAACGAGATTCACAGTCTGTGAACTTTTTACTCAAGTAGTAAATGGCATGCTCCTTTCTGCCCGTCTCGTCGTGCTGACCGAGAACACACCCCATACTATTCTCAAGAACTGTCAAGTACATGATTAAGGGTCGTCCGGCCAATGGGGGTATCAAGATTGGAGGTTCCTGCAGATACTGCTTTATCTTATCAAATGCCTTATGGCAATCCTCATTCCAGATAATTGCCTGATCTTTCTTTAGCTGTTTGAACATCGTCTCACACGTGGCCATGAGCTGAGAAATAAACCTTGCAATGTAGTTTATTCGGCCCAGGAAACCACGAACTTCTTTTTCTGTTTTTGGCACTGGCATCTCTTGTATTGCTTTTATCTTCGCAGGATCAACCTCGATGCCTCTTTCACTCATGGTAAACCCCAGTAGTTTTCCGGACCGTACTCCGAAAGTACACTTGTTAGGATTCAGCCTCAACCTGAACTTCCTAAGCCTCTCAAAAAGCTTCAGCAAATTGACCAGATGTCCCTCCTCCGTTTGGGACTTCGCAATCATATCATCAACATAGACTTCAATCTCATGATGAATCATATCATGAAACAAAGTAACCATTGCTCGTTGGTAAGTGGCCCCTGCGTTCTTCAGACCGAAAGGCATTACCTTGTAGCAAAATGTTCCCCAGGGAGTGATAAACGTATTTTTCTCCATGTCCTCCGGCGCTATCTTGATCTGGTTGTAACCGGAGAAGCCATCCATGAATGAAAACACGGAGAACTGAGCTGTATTTTTGACCAACACATCAATATGAGGCAGCGGGAAATCATCTTTAGGGCTCGCCCTATTCAAATCCCGATAATCGACGCACATTCGTACCTTACCGTCCTTCTTTGGTACAGGCACTATGTTGGCGACCCACGGAGAGTAAGTAGTGACCGCTAAGAAGCCAGCATCAAGCTGCTTCTGCACTTCTTCTTTGATCTTAACGGCCATATCTGGTCGCGTCCTCCTAAGCTTCTGCTTAACGGGAGGACAATCTTCTCGCAGCGGCAAGTGGTGGACCACGATGTCGGTATCAAGTCCGGGCATATCTTCGTATGACCAAGCAAAGACGTCACTATACTCTCTTAGCATCTCGACCAATCTCTGCTTGACATCACTCTGCAACACGGCCCCTATCCTGACGTTCCTGACAAGTTCTTCAGAACCCAGATTCACAATCTCGATCTCCTCCTCATGAGGCAGAATAACTTTCTCTTCTTGTTTCAACAAGCGGGGCAACTCTTCGGTAAGGTCTTCGTCTTCGTTAATCTCTTCTTCAGCTTGATAGATCGGGCAATCAAAGTCGAAGTGAGTCGTAGAAGGTCCAGAGTCGATGTCATCTGCTATGTGGATCCTGCAATAACAAGGGTTAAGCTTAAAACAAGGATATGCAGGTTAGCACAAACCCCATTGCCATTTTATTGTTTTTCAAAACAAATATAAAACATGAATAACAAAGATCACGATATTTGAATACGAAGAAAAACGCCTTTTGATTTATTGATAAAATGCATGTACATAATCAAACAAGACCCTGACAATAAAACCACTATGCCCCGGGTAGGACATAGGGTTGTACAATGATTGGAAAAAGTAAATCATTACTCTTGGCTTGTCATCTGGATGATATCCTTGACGGACCAGTTGTTAAGGCTCTCACCTGGCTTGCTTGGCTGGATCCAAGAGTCTAGGTCACAGTCGCTATCTCCGCTGTCCTCAGACACTACGTTGATGCTTTCAAATATCACCCTGCCACTGTTAAACTGGATCGGCCCTTTACCTCGCGACGCACTGCTAGAAGAGGAGGCTTCAGCCGCAGGAGAATATCCCAACCCAAACTTGTCTTGCTTGTTAGGTATCTCCAAAATTCGTCCCCAGCCTGGGGTAGATCCGGCTTGGACAACGGCCCAGGCTTCCTTGAAGGAAGAAAGAGTCATCTCTGGCTTTTCAGTGACTACAGGTGCTACGTCTTTGACTTTAACAGCTTCGAACGCTTGGCATAAGGTTTTGTGGATTTCCCCATCCATCTCAACATACTTGAAGGACGACAAATGGCTCACCATTATGTCTTCCTCGCCACATACGGTCACGATGCTACTCCTGACGGCGTACTTGAGCTTCTGGTGCAACGTGGAGGTCACGGCACCCGCCGAATGGATCCATGGCCGGCCCAAGAGACAGTTGTAGGCAGGCATGATATCCATAATATAAAAGACCGTGTCGAATGTTTCCGGCCCAACTTGGATCGGCAACGTCACCTTCCCGAAAACATGGCGTTTGGTTCCATCGAACGCCTTCACAACCAGATCACTGGGTGTGTAAATCACTCCGCGAGTATCCAACTTCATCAATGCCTTCTTCGGAAGAACATTGAGCGATGACCCTGTGTCGACCAACACGTGAGACATAATCGTTCCCCTACACTCTATCGAGATGTGCAGAGCGCTATTGTGGTTCCTCCCCTTCGGCGTCAGCTCTAGGTCAGTGAACCCTAACCCATTTCCAGCATTTACGTGGGCTACGACCTTTTCTAGCTGGTTTACCGATATTTCCTGTGGTACATATGCAGCGTTCAACACCTTCAGCAGTGCGTTGCGGTGTGCCTCAGAACACAGCAATAGATTCAGGATGGAAATCTTCGAGGGTGTCTGATGGAGATGATCCACGGTTTTGTAGTCACTCTTTTTAATCAACCTCATAAATTCCTCGGCATCTTTAACGAGTAAGTCTTTTCCTGCCCCACGCGGGATCTCTTCAACGGCTTTTACTTTTACCTTTATCAGTTGCATCAGCTCTGTCCGCTTTGTCCGCCACGACCTCAGGTGGTGGAAACACTCTCCCGCTGCGAGTAATTTCTCTAACGCCCGCTAGGTTCTCCACAGACGACCCAAACTGTTCTAGTTCCAACCTCTGTCCGTTGCAGTAGACCTCAGCCCCATAATGCCATGGGACAACGTTAGTGCTTTCGAACGGTATTGGCCCAGCTTTGGTGATAGTAATCATGGGCGGTCTGGGTGCAGAAATAGTTATCGTCTGGCGAGGGATGGTGATGGTGGCAACCTCATCATCTTACTTCAGCATTACCTCTCCCGATCCACATTCGGCCCTCCGGCTAAACTGTAAAATCCCTTCAGTCCTCAGACATTGAATTCCCTCTATCAACTGTTCACATCCATCAGGACTAGTCGCGCAGCCCATACACAGCTCTCCGCAACCTGGAAAGAAACCTTTTTTCATCAGCTTAGCCTTAACGAAGCTAAGCGGTGTCTTCAGATCTCTGACGTCAGTCAACAAATCTAAGCTCTCGTCTTCAATAATGGCGTTTACTCCACCTCCCCTATGATTCGGCATAGGATTCTTCGTGACGTTTGGCACATTATCTGAGAAGTTGATGATCTTAGCGTCCACCATGTCCTGCACCTTATGCTTGAAGGCTTTGCAGTTCTCTACTGTGTGGCCTGGTGCCCCTGAGTGAAACTCACAAGTGGCATTCGCGTCATAACCTGGCGGAGATGCCCCTGTCAAGGGAGCCAAGGTTCTCTTCTGGATCAACTGTAGCTGAAGCAAAGTCTACAATAGTTGAGCATACGACATGGGCGGTGTCTCGAGGTGACGACTCGACAGAGGTGCCCGATTCTGATACTTCCTGTACCCTTGTTGATTCAGCTGCTGCTGCGGCTGCTGCTATGGCTGTTGAACCGCCGGGATAGTTATGCTGGCCACCTGCTGGTGAGGGCCTTTACCCTTCCTTCGACGGCGCTCGTTTCTCCTTCCCGTCTCTTGCCACCATAAGGCTTCTTGCCTCCTCTAGCTGAGGACGAATCACCTTGAATTTTCCCCAGTTTGACCCCATTTTCGATGTGCTCACCCGTGATAATGAGATCTGAGAAGGTTCCAGACATACCGCTGACCAATTTCTCATAGTAAACCCCTGGGAGGGTAGCTATGAACATCTGCACAAGCTCACATTCAACCATCGACGGCTGAACCCTGACTGCCAATTCACGCCATCGTTGGGCGTATTCCTTAAACCCTTCGTTGTTCCTTTGCGACAGATTCTGCAGTTGGACTCGGTTCGGCGCCATGTCACTATTATATTGGTAGTGGTGCACGAATGCTTTAGCAAGGTCTTTCCACGTGCGCACACTGGTTGGTTCCAGACTCATGTACCATTCGAGGGAAGGTTCGGACAGACTGTCCTGAAAGAACTGCATCAGCAACTTCTCGTCCTCCGAATGAGCGGACATTTTTTTGTAATATGATCTTAGATGGACGCGAGGGCAAGTGGTGCCCTTGTACTTTTCAAAGTCAGGTACCTTGAACTTGGGAGGCACCTTGAAATCAGCAATCAATCCCAACTTTGACATATCAACACCCAGGGTGTTCTGGTTCTCGATATTTCTCATCTTGTCCTCGAGTGCCTTTAACCTAAGCCGTGCTTCAGCAGTCAGCTCCCCTTCAGCACCTCTCTGAGAGAACACATCGTCTTGACGGTCTTCTAACCATGGCTGAGGCCCGAACAGATTCCCAACGCCTACATTGCCGTTGCCCAGCCCAACATTAACGTTAGCTTCAAAATTTCCATTACCGACGCCCGTCGTATTACCATTGAGTCCCATGTTAGCTATCACATTGCCGTTGGCACTGCCATTTCCCCCGGTCGCAGGGACGCCATTCTGAGGAGTTTCAACTGGTGGAGGGGTAGGCACGGTCCCACCATGGAGTACGTCATTGTTATACACCCTTGAAATCAGAGGTTGAACCAAGGTTCTGAGTTGATCCTGGCCATTGGCTACCCCTTGCATGAGCTCCATGAAGCGATCCATTCTTTCGCGGAGTTCCTGAACATCAGTTTGCACTTGCTCCATGATTCTGGTTTGATTTGCTCTGGTCGGATAGCGGTGGATAGGTCTCTGATCAATCCTGGGACAACCTGAAATAACTTGAAAACACAAAAGGGTTAGGAAAAAAACGACAAAGTGCTTGTTATGAAAATGCTTCATGCAAATGCAAACGTATGTTTGTGCGTTAGGGAGATTTCCCCCGATCCTAGTGCCTGAGTGCCAGTGCTGTTAATAAGAAGTCTGAGTCCAGTCATGGAAATAACATCTCATATATATGAAGAAAGCCCATCAAGGCATTACACAACGTCAGTGAGTACAAGATGAATCAATAGCATGACCTCAGCCAACAAGCCTGGTGATGGTCAGCATACAACAATGATCAAACAAAAGGAATACAAATAGTCAAGCACGGCCATGGGCGCGAAACTCTTCTAACAAATTCCTCGTTTCTGGATGATCAGGCCGAGTGAGTAACCCTTCGACGAGTAGCTCCCTCTGCATAATGGTGTATTGAAGACCTTCGACCGAATCTTCCCATGCTCCTTCGCCGAAACAATCTTCTAGCTTCCGCTTCTTGAATTCAAACGTCAGTTTGTGCTCCTTCAGGTTAGCGAGAGCCCTGTTGAGCTGGCCTTCGGCGGCATATCTGCGAGCGGTTTCTTCATCAAACCTCTTCTCACTAGCCTTCACCTGGGCCTTCAGCTTGGAGATCTGTTGCATCAGCTTATCCTCCCGCTCTTTCCGGTTGGCTAGGGAGGCCTTCCACTGCTGGTTAAACTTGGATATCCTCCGATACGCTTCGTCCAAGTGCTGCTTCTTCGTGGCCAGTACATTGTTGACAGCCTTGAAGTCTCGACCCATGCGCTCACGCTCAGCTATCTGCTTAGTCAAACCTGTACCTAGCTAGTTCACCAGCTCTGTCTGCCTCTTGAAGGAATGAACAGCTTCAGTTCTCTCGCTCCTGAGCTGAGCCAATTCTTTCTCCAATTCTTCATTTGCCCTTTTCAATTCATCTCTCTCAGCTAACACCTGATTATGTTGCTGAATGGGCACGGTAGTAGGCTCTTCAATCACTGGAGGGCTTTCTGGCTCGACAGGAAGAAACGGCATCCCTATAGCATCTGCTCTGGCTCTGATCCAAGTCACATACGGAGGGTAGGCTTGGCTATTGCTTCTCTCCAGCAATGGTTTTCCCCTCTTACTGATGCCATTCCAAGCGCGCTGAAGCTTAGATAACATATCCCCTTCTAGAAGACTAGTGAGGTACAGAGATTCCTGCACCTCTTCATCCTTCGACGAAGCTCTCAAAGCATAAGCAAACTGTCGGACCAGCAAAGACGGATTATAGTTTATACAACCCTTCCTGCCTATCAAAGGCACGTTCGGAAACCCGCTGCAGCTGAAGATAATCTCGGTACCCAACCTATCTCTGTCAAACCAGTCAATATCCTCCGCTGATAGACTCATCAAACGCTCGGACCACTCAGCTGTGGCTGCAGACGAACAAAGGGACCCCTCTTGGGCAGATGACTATCAAGCCATTTATAGAGTAGGGGCACACAGCACAAGGCATTCTTACCCCTTCTGTTCTCATTTTTGTAGTGGACGGAATGGTAGACATCTCCTATCAAGGTAGGGACTGGATTCCCTGAAGCAAAGATGCGAAAAGCGTCGAAGTCCACAAAGTCGGGCATATTGGGGAACAAAATGATGCCATATATGCACAGAGCGAGAATGGCATTGAACACGACCTAACATCCGTCTTTGGCGCACTGCTGAGCCTTTCCCACTAAGAACTGCAAGGAGAAATCGGGAACCTTGTTCCAACTAGACAATACCAACTCGGAGGCATCCAGATGAAGTGAAGGAGCTAAGCTAGCCAATTAGGCTCAGCATCCATATGAACAAAAGGCATCTGCCTCTTGATAGGCACACCTAAAAAATCAGCGTATTCCTATAGCATGGGTGCGAGAACAAAATCCTGGAAGGTAAAGCATCTCAACGGAGGATCGTAGAACTGTAGCAGAGCGTGCAACCCATTCAACTCGAACGCAGAAGCTTTACGAACCAAACTGAGCAATTTGCCGTAAGATTTTCTGAACTCATCTCTCACAGAATCATCTGCTAAAGCAATCAAACCAGTCATCTGAACCACATCAGGGGCAGGGAGCCTATAAGCCACGGTCTTCCTCAGAGAACCCATAACAATATAGTAGAAGGCCAGAAATCCTGAATCGGGGGAAATGGTACCTGCAACACAGACACACGTTAATGAAATGCAAATGAGTATGCAAAACAATGTAAAATGCAATCATGTAGCAGGAGATCAAGGCAACTGTGCTGTGGAGATTCTGTATCAACAAAACCATAATCCTGCTCTATCAAGAACAACCACTATCTCTGATAATAAGAAATCTTTGATATTGGACCACAAATCTGCTCTGTCAAGAACACACACACATGGGACCATAAATCTGCTCTGTCAAGAACAAACATCTGATACAGGACCTCTGATACAGGACCAAAACTCTGCTCTGTCAAGAACAAACATCTGATAATAAGGACCTCTGATACAGGACCAAAACTCTGCTCTATCAAGAACAAACATCTGATAATAAGGACCTCTGATACAGGACCAAAACTCTGCTCTATCAAGAACAAACATACATCTGACAATGAGATCCTCTGATCCCCATCATAAACCTTCTCTGTCAAGAACAAATACATCTGATAATGAGATCCTCAGATCCCAATCAAAACTGATTCGCTGTCAAGAAAACCAGGTAGTCTGAAGGTCAAGGTTTCCTGTAATAAACCCAACCCTGCTCACAGGTATGGACCTAAACTGACTCAAGTTCGGCATCCTATACGATCATCAGCGTCACAGACATTCAAGAGGGGTGATACGATACCCAGAAGGTGTGGCATCACCAGCTCATGAAGCGGCCTCACTCGGCTGAATCCCAAATGATCGGTCCCCAGAGTCGACAATCCTCCAAACCAACAACCCCCTCAACCCAAAGGGTTGAAAAAGAAGTCAACCGGAAGAACCTCGTCTGAGCGTGGATTTCATGAGACACTAGTGCCTGCCAAGCAAGCACGCGCCCACTAATTTCCACAACTAATGCTATGTTCGCTTAAGCCTGGGTCTGACTTCTCACTCATCAGAATGCCCCTCCCACAACAGTACAAATAATCATATCATACTGAAAATAAAGTGCGGGAAATAAAATGCGACAAATAAACACAACCCAACAAGTAATCATACAAGCGCTAGGATTGACTCGCATAGGGAACCGGAGAACCAGAGATTCTGGGTTCGATCCCCAGAAGAGTCGCCAGCTGTCGCTTCCGCGAAAATAAGGTGGAGGCAAAATAGAAGAGTCGCCACCTCTCATTATTTATCCCTCGGAACGGGAAAGGAAACGATCGGAAAAACCTAACGAAAAAGGTATAAGACAAGGTCATCGCAACCATTGTCTGGGTTCGGGAGTCGGTTACGCAAGGGGAAGGTATTAGCACCCCTCACGTCCGTCGTACTCGACGGGATCCACGCTTGTTGTGTTTACTGGACGAGTTGGTTTATCTATCTACCTATCAAGACTGGCTTAACAAGAAAAGAAAAATGACTCGGCAAAGTGTCGCGCTTTATGCCTACGTATTCTCATTAGAGAATGAGAAATCAGAGTCAACGTAGTTCGACCTCCGACTGGTTACGGGGAAGGTGGCTCGCCAATACGTCAGTATTGTGCCTACGTACTCTCAACAGGCTTGAGAGATCAGAGCTTACGTAGTTCGGGATAATACGGATTACGGGAATTCAGATTCATCTGTTTTATCGAGTAGGGTTAAACAGCAGTTCCAGCAGTTAGAGACAAAGCCTGTTTGCGGTGGCGCTGAAGTTTAACGACACTCTTTTCTTCAGAAAAGCTTCCTTTGAATTATGGGCCCACGGGGCAAAAAGGTTTGAAGTTTGTTTTCTGTCTTTTACGAAAGAAGTGTTTTTTACTGTTGTTTGCAATTTCAATCACACTAGAGACTATGACCTGAGAGTGAATGCGTCGCATGTCACCCAAAGGGTGCCATACTAAACATCCAGACTGTTGAAAAGAAGCTCTCCAACAATCCTTTCTCAGATAGCTTAAGGATCGTAACGTACGAAAGAAATCATTCATGATTACTGTATCTTAAGCTGTTTTGAGATGAGAAGAGAAGGCTCAACTACGGGGAGACCATCAAGTCCTACTGTTGTCATGCCAAGGATTCATCCTATGGTTGAGGTTTGAAACAGGGAACTCCTAGAAGTTATCATGCATAGGTTTCAACCTACAGTTCTATCATCACTTCCTTATCAAAGGAAATGAGAGTCCTAAGGGATCATGTCAATGGTAAACAGAAACAGATAAAGCATCAGCTTAACCAGTAAACAGTAATACAGTAAACGACTGTAAAATGCATGTAATGCAAGTGAGGGAGGAAATGTGTGTGGGGTGTCAGCCTCCACAAGCTCATCTCAACCTCAAGCCAGATATGAATAACTGCAATCATACAGGAGAAATAAAATATGCCATCAAGCAAAATATAAGTAACTGCAATCATACAGAAGAAATGAAATGCTATCAAGCAAAACAAACCACATGGGCAAGGGAGCTGGGCTCCACCGAGTACCCGCAAGCAAAGCCATACAGTAACAATACAAGCAGAGGGAGCAACTCAACCTCTAGTGCAATCATGCTCCTAGATTGAAGTCAGTCTAGATATGAACTTAATCTAATGCATCAAGCAAATCAAACAAGCCACATCAATACAGAAAAGAAAACAGACAAGAAAGCAGGTCAACTCCTCTGTCAATTTCACCTTCAGGCTTCACTCTTAACTACCAGTACCAACTTGATTCCTTCAGGCTCTCCAAGCATCAATGTACAAGTATCAACTTATCCTTTATTCCTCAAGCCTCATCTCTATACTCAATCTCAGTTGGATCCTCTTCATAAGTGTCAACTTAGTCTTCAAGCTTCAGCTCTCTTTGCTCTATCAGTATCAACTTGGTCTTCTTCTCCTACAAGCTTCAGCTTCTCAGAGTAGTCTTCAATCACATGGAAGTGTCAACTTCATCCTTCAATCCTTTAAGCCTCAGCTCTTCAACCAATCTCCATGGGGTCTTCAAGTATCAACTTGCTCCTCTTGCTCTTCAAGCTTCAGCTACAATGGCAATGCTCAAGGAATCATCCCCTTCCACACTCTTCAATGAAGTCCTCATCTTCAAACTCAAGTCCAACATCTTTCAAGATACTCAAACCAGAAGACCATTGATTTAACAGAATGAGGGGAAATGATAAACAACTTACTGACAACCAAAGGAAGCCTGTAAGGGTTCATCATTATGAGAGACTGGTTCCCTCAAAGTTCTATTTCCCAGATAAAGCCACTCATCCCTCCAAAGGAGGGATGTGAATATCTAAGAAGGACTTTTAGTCATTGGTAGGAATGGAAACACAAGATGCTTTCCATATTTGTGAAAGAAATCATTCTAGTTCTAAGGCTCTCTCTAGGTCTCCTACCTTCTAAATCTCCATCAGACACCTTCAGGCACAAGCAACTCCTAGCTCCAAGCAACTTCAAGCAACTTCAAGCATCCTCACCTTGTCTTCAACTTGTCTTCAATCTCAACCAAAGGCAAACAACACAAAAACCCAAATCTAAGGGGACTAAATGAGTTAATCTAGTTGAGTTAGTGCCTTAGAATCATCTAAAACTAGCACCTAAACTAAAACCAAACAAAAATAGAAAACTATCTTATTAATTTCTACAAAAATTCCTAAGGGAACCTAGGTCAATCATGACTACCATATTAATTTCAGAGATCCAATCATCAAATAAGACCTAGAAATAAATTCTACATTATGAGGTACTAAACCTAAACCCTAAAAGGAAGCATCTAAATATCAATCTAGAAAGCACACCTATTTTCATCACAAAAATGTGAGAAAAATGCTATGTGAGCTTATATGTCTAACCTAATCACACACAAAAAATTAGGATCAAAGTCATCACCACATGATCACACAAAATTCATCAAAATTAAGCATCAAACTTAACCATTTTAATATCAATTAAAATGTAAAATTCCCATAAAATCAGAAAATGCATGAAATGAAAATATTTTTTCTCTAAAAAATACTAGACTCAATCATGGGTATAATTCAAAAAGAATGGAATTGATTGGATCATTTTTCAATTTTATATGATTTTTTAAAGAACCATGGATAAAGTGAAAAAATAATGAAAATCAAATAAAATAGACAAATGCACGGTGCAAATAGAAACTAAAATAAGTTCAAACTACAAACTGGGCCATCAGGGGGGTGTGGATAGTGGTTATTTCATTAAGCCCAGAACACTACTTAAATGAAACGCCGTGTTTCATTTCTTCAGATCCTTCACAAACTGAAATTAAAACATGGCCTTTGGATGACTCCTCTAGTCAAAGTCTTCATGCTGATCCAATGGTGCTAACATCATCTTCTTCGTTTGAACCAAAAATGGGGGAGAATGCCATTGAAACAGAGCTCAAACATCAACCTCCTCCTCACTCGGGCTCCCTCAAATCTCCATCAAAATCCATGATCTAAAGCCCTAACTCACTCTAAATCTCTCCCTGAGTCTAACCCTAGCCTCAGAATTCATTGAATCAACCTCTAACCTAAAACACAATCAAGAATCAAAATTATGCTCAGATCTCAATTGTTACCATTCTTCAAATTGTTTGGTCTAAAATGTTCACCATGTTACACTGATCGATTCTTGCTATAATACTCATATTATCTCTCAATATCCAGCATGTTCTTGATCCAAACAGAAATTGTGTCACCTCATTGATCATCATGAAATCTTCTCTAAGTTTCCAGAAACGATCTCCTAACCACATACTATCAATCTAACCTAACAAATTAACCTAATTCTTCTTAAATTAAGGTGAGGGATGAAAGTTTCAAACCTGTGAATTCTTGAGTAACAGATGTAGCAAACCTTCACTTCAACCCTTCTACTGCTCCAAAATCGTTCAATGTATCAAGTTCTTGCTTCTGTATGCAAGAGAATTGATGGAAAACGCCTAGAACTCCAAATTTGATGATGACTTGCAGGTGCTAAAAATCAATTGCAAGAACACAATCCTTCAAGGCTTTGGCCATGTAATTGATCTGGAAGCATTCAGTATCCTCCATAGAAGTTGTTGAAATCAAAAGAAAGGAAGAAGATGGTGTGGAATGCAGAATTCGATTTCAATTTGCAATGAATAAAGTGAAGTTGCAAACTCTCTCCTCTCAATCAATTCTCACCAACCTTACACTTGAACCCCTTCTAATCAATATATAGGACATGTTGGACCTCTCTAGAACCTTTTGGATTCATCCAAGGAGATGTTGAACTTCTCATATCATCCAAAATCTCATCTCATGCCATACTCACCCCAATTCTGTTTCCCTTGTTGCAGCAGCTTGTTATGATCCTAAAATCTCCCCAAGTGAGATATTATAGGTGTTACAAGGCTTTGGCAGCTTCTGTATTGATCTCTCATATGTTTTGCAAATGTTACTTAATATGCAAGCAACTACCTTTCAAAGCAAGTCCACAAATTAGACCTCAAATCAAAATTGTGGCTAAACCAATGTTCTTAAAATGTTTTTTAGAGTCAAAATGATATATTACATGCCATGGTTTGGATGTGTAGATTGAAAATATCAATTTCCAACTTTGATTCATTTAACTTATACCCTTATTTTATGTCATTTTTGCAACTTTGAGCTACAAGCATTTCCAACATCTCATGACCTCGTTACTAGCCTTAAAACATCATTTTAAACAAGTGTGATGTTGAACATTTTTCCATTTGAAGCTTGAAAATAGGAGTTATGGCCTTATGCTTGAAATGACCTGTAATCTCCAAATGACCAAAATGCCCTTGACTTGTCAAAGCCATAACTTGAGTTCTACAAATCCTATCAAGGACTTATAGTACTCTCTATAAATCTAAGAGAATAAGGAACAACATTCATTTTGACCAAAAGTTCATAGGAATCATCCTTCTTGGGCAAAAGTTTGATGCAAGTTGGGTAACTTTCAAGCTCCCAAATCCACAGATCTCAGATGACCTGTAACTTGTCAAAGTCATAACTTGAGTTCTACAAATACCATCAAGGACTTCTAGTACTCAAATTAAATCTAAGAGAAAGCTCTACAACATTCATGTTGGGGGCAAGATGATATGACAATCACATCTTGAGCTAAATTGCCTTGAAGATAGGGGTCACACTAGGGGATTTTACACTTTCAAGCCTTAGAAACCCTAGCTTGAAACTTCTCAAACCCTTCAATCATGATGAGTTAACCTTGGAATCATCCTCATAGCATCTCAATGCATCAATCCATGATCACATGGCTCTTGAATTAGGTCTCAACCCTCTCCAAATCATCAGTTGACCTAGGGTTGACTCAGTCAAACCCTAACTGCACCACTCATGGCTGGGTCTTCTTAATCTGGAACAATGACCTATCTAGGCCTGATGATGACTTTCAAGACATCTCATGAGCTCTCTCAAGGCTTCAAGTCCACATTCCTGGCTTCAGAATCATCTGAGGAGCTTCCACAACTCTTAAGTTAGGAGGCACACACTCTTGGTCTCAACCACTCTCTCTGAGGATTTTCTAACTTTTCTGACAAAGATATCAACCCTTGAACACTTGAATAACCTTCTTAGCTTGCTTCAAACTCTTGCCTAGCTCTTGATTGGTAATCATACCTCTTGATGTCCTGCATACATGTCAATGAAATGCAAATGATAATGCTAATGTGAATGAAATGAAACATAAGCTAGGTAAAGAAGAGTTGGGAAAATTTTGGGGTGCAACAATAACCACATATCATTTGCAAATGTCAATATATTAATGAAAGCAAGTATCATTACTATGAAAACTAGAGTTCTTGGCAAAGAACCACAATAGGGCAGCCATGGCATATTTCACAAAAATCAACACAAAATGACAATACATGACAATGTATGATAAATAGAGAGTTGGAATGTCACATACCTCTTGTAGACAATCCTTGAGCAAGCTAAAAGCTTAGAAACCCAGAGATACTCCTTCCTTTACAAAGAGATGAAGTTTGCTTCCTCTTGAAGCAAAAAGACCAAACTTCAAGACAGTTGTAGTTATGTGATTCCCAGTTGATTTTTAATGCTTTGGATAGTTGTAATATGACATATGTGAGGTGTATGGATGATTAAAACAGCAAGAACAAGCCTAGACAAGGATTTGGCAAGTTTTGAGTATAGTGGTCAAACTTTCTTGGTGTGAAAGTTGACTTTTTGAAAAATGGTATTTTTGAGAGGTTTGAGGGTATGGACACCTTCTACACTATATTTAAGGATTGTGTGGATGAATTTGAGAGGCATAGAAATTATAGAACTGGTCTTAAGCAGAGTTTTGCTCAAGACAGCTTTTTGGTGAAAATGGGGATTTTGAGATTTTTGAGTTTCTTAAGGAATGAGAGGAGAATGAGAGCCATGGTTTCTCTGGTTTCTTGAGATTTATCTAGTGTACTTAAACTCATAGAAGAGGCCTCTATTTATAGCCAAACAAGAGTGAGGGCAACCTTGGTCTTTTACCAATTTTGGAGGGAGTTTTCATGAGATTTTTCAAGTGAATCTTGCAAGATCTTCTCCTATCAGCTCCATAGTTCAAAGGAGATCAGAAAACTCAAGTGGAGACGGACATGAAGTGACTGAGATGATCTGTGAAGGTAGAGTGAGCCAGCTGCAACAGTCCTAGCATGAAAAGTTTCGCTCTCCTTCTTACATTTAAATATTATAATGCCAAGTTGTAACCACTTGATATGTTCACCAAAACCATCCTTTTTTCTGGTTTTCTCTCTATCTATGCCTCACATTATCAGTTTGAATCAAGATCCAAGGGCTGAGAGTGGCTCAAGTTGTGAAAATCCAAATTTGAGAATTCTTGACAAAGTGATTTCAAGTGTGACATACCCAACTTCTATGGTGTATAACTTCCTGCTCAAACATTCTATTGAGAAGTTCTACCACAATTTGGAAAGCCCTTAAGTAGATCTATAACTTTCATGTTTTGGGAATTTACAAATTCTAGATGGAACTAGGTTGAAAAACCCTTCTAAGTTGCTGAAAAAACCACTTAAAAGTGCTAAATAACTTAGAATTTTTCTAAGTTATTTCTCCCTAAAAAATGAATTTTGCCATAACTCCAATTGTATGCCTTTTTTTATCATGGACCACTTTGAGACTTTTGTAGGATTTGTCAAGAGCTTCCCAATGAGCTTTGAACCACTTCATTTGGATGTGTGGTTGAGGAGTTATGGTCTTTCCCCTTTCAAAATCCTAATTCCCGATTTTTGCAATTACTTCTTAACCCTTGATCCAATGGTAATGAAATTTTATGGGGAGGTTTAATATGACATAAGGAACATTTTTTATTCACATCTTGAAGTCAAATTCCTTATTTTTGAAGAGTTGACTTTTCGGTCAACCGTTCGATCAATCGGTGACTACGGAGTCGACCGTTGATGATCCGGACATCCTGAGGACTTGAAACTCTTTGGATAGACTTTACTAAGCTATAGGAACTTAATGGACCAAGATCCCACCATTGAAGCATTCTTTAAACCAAAAGTCAAACTACAGTTGACTTTTTCTCGTCGAAAACCCTAATCGGGTACCTTAAATTGCATTGTTCTCAATCCCCGGGTGACCACCTAAATGGAATCCATACTTGATCCAATGTTGTATTATTGATGATGTGGAAACTTATTTGAAGTTGAATCAATCCAACACATTGATTGATCAGACTAGCGAAATCTCGATTTTGACGGTACGGAACCCTAATTCATCTGCATCTTAACAAAGATAAACTTGAAAATGGGTTAAGGTTAGTTAATCAAGTGGATATGATCCTACAATGATGATGAGGATCTAAGGGGTCAAAATTTGGGGTGTAACAGATGTCCCTATTTAAATATCTTCACTAGATGGTAATAAGAGATGACAATCCTCATAAAATCGTAGTGAAAGGTATTTAAATATAGCAAACCAAAAATTTTGTCCCTTAGATCCAATGGTATGCAAAAGGACGAATGAAAATATTCCATGAATCTAAATGATGTTATATGATGCTTGAATGCACGACAGATGCAAACACACGAGCAAATATAAAAGAACGACAATACAACGAGTAACCACTCACGGGGACCCAACGCACTGGGGAAAGATTCAAGACCAAGTAAGCAAGATAGTTCAGACATGACTAAAGATGCTTATCACGGAAATCTTTCACACAGGGGACACAAATTCCACCAGGGAAGACACATCTTCATTGGGGAAAGGAGAAACGAATCTCACTGGGGATAACCAGATGAGAAAATTTCCTATAACGAAGAGTTCAAACGGTATCTTCAGGAAAAGGTTAGAAACAAGGGTAGACGCACCGGGGAAGCTAGTATCCACTAGTTCTCCGAGACTCGACTGGAAAAGCAAAAGCTTCAACTGGGGAGACTGGTGACAACCAGAACCACGAATAACTTCAAACAGTGCTAGTTTCCACTAGACTTATTGGGGATATGGTGACGACCAAATCAATAACGGTTTCC
Source organism: Lathyrus sativus (assembly GCA_963859935.3). Classification (NCBI taxonomy): domain Eukaryota; kingdom Viridiplantae; phylum Streptophyta; class Magnoliopsida; order Fabales; family Fabaceae; genus Lathyrus; species Lathyrus sativus. Next base: position 397,489,243 of record OZ012735.1, on the reverse strand, counting down.
AAGAAGTGCTAAATATTGCTAGACTTCCTGAGGATATGGTAACAACCAAATCGAAGCTCCAATTACAATTGGGAATTCCAAACAATGTTGTTAAAACAACAGGACTCTGGTTGAGGAAGTTGGTAACAATCAACTTTCGGCACAAATAACGATTAGCTTTCAAGCAATGCCAGTAATCACTAGACTTAGAAGAGACTGGTGATAACTAAATCAGGATATACCAATAACAATTGGTTCCGGATGATGCTAGTAACCACTAGACTTAACTGGAGAATTTGGTAACGACCGAGTCTAGGGAGACCAATGACCATTGGATTTTTAAGGAGTTTGGTAACAACCAGACCAATGCGGTGATAACAATCTGCTTTAAGCGATGCCAATAATCATTGGACTTAAACCGATTGGTGATGACCAACTCAGGTATACCAATAACGATTGGTTCGGGATATTCCTAGTAAACACTAGATTTTCCAAACGAGGCTAGTGACCACTAGACTTATAGAGATTAGTAATAACCGAATCAAGGGGTACCAATAACAATTGGATTTGAAGGCGATGACAATAATTATTGGACTTTTAGGGAATTTTGGTGACGACCGACTCCAATACCAATGACCATTGGTTCTTAGAAGGCAATACTAGTAACCACTAGATTTTTTAGCACAGATTGGTGAAACCGAATCAAAAGGACTCCAATAACAATTGGCCTACTTTATAACAGAATCAGTGACGACTGAGTTTGGAAAATGGTACGTGACGACCACATCAAGGTACCGAACACAATTAGTCCTGAACACGTGCTAGTGACTACTAGTCTTTCAAAGATTATTGGTGACGACAAAATCAAAGATGAATATTTGTAGCAACCCCCCATTTGTGTAAATTGGATATTGCTAGTCACCACTAGCTTCCCAGAGAAGATAAGGAAACCCCGGGATGTCAACTTTGAAATGAAACTTGTTACAACAGATCAAGGATAATGGTAACAACCGAAGGATCTCAAAGGCAATAGCCAAACAAACAAAACGAAAACCAAAATGCAAACAAATGCGTATGCTGGCATGATGTTGTATGTAAAATGCAGACCGACCCACAGGAACAAAGGAAAGCAAAACAAAGAAAACAAAGAGAGAACTCGTCACACTGAGTTTCAAAATGCTTCAAGTCAGGCGACATTTTCTTCTTCGGCATAGATAACGATCTTTCCCAATAATATCCTCGTAATTCTGCAGAGAAGAAGTCTTGGCTTAAGAGCCGGAATTGCTGTCAGACGAATCTAGCTTGGTCAAAGGTAACAACAAACTTCCATAACTTTGAGAACTGTGTAATGTTATCAGATTACCTCTAGAACTTTTCAATCATTTTGTCAAATCGTGCTTCCCCTTCTTTAAAACAAAAATTTAAAATTTTCAAAACACTTTGCTTTCATGAAAATTCTTATTAACGAATAAGTGAAATTGCATAACAAATACAGAGGATCATAACAATGATTTGGCCAAAATCTGATTTTATTGATAGGCAAGAACTTTACAAAAGGCAAAGCCTTGGGAACTTTATAAATTTGAAAAATGGCAAACAGAAAAGGTTACAGAATCCCATAACAATCCGGTCCTTTTAACTGTCAGTTCACTTGCTTCGCTGCTTCTGACGAGAATGACAAGCGTTGATATTTCTTCTGGTATCTTGCACAAGACTCTGCCCCGGTGTTCGCTAGCTTTTAAACATTAGGCTTTCATCTTGTTGAAGCACTGGACTCTCCTTTCTAGGTCTTCTGCTTCAGGCGTAGTATTTTCTCACTGCGTCTGAGTTGATGGGATACTTGAGTTGTTCGCCATCCATGGTCTCGAGAATTAGAGATCCTCCGGAGAAGACAGTTTTTACAATGAAAGGACCGTCGTAGTTGGGCATCCACTTGCCGCGTATATCCTTTTTGTTGAACGCTCTGATCATCCTTTGTTAATAGATTTGACTTTGGCACATGGCCATTATTCTTTTCTCATCAATGAGGTTCAATGAGTTGAATCTTTCTTTTATCCATTCGTCTTCATCAAGCTTTGCTTCCGTCAAGATCTTTAAAGAATGAATTTTGACTTCAATGGGTAGAACAGCGTCCATCCCATACACTAAGGAAAAGGGAGTTGCCCCTGTCGAAGTGCGCACTGATGTTCGGTATCCGTGCAAAGCAAATGGTAACATCTCGTGCCAATCCTTGTAAGTTACGACCATCTTATGTACTATCTTTTTGATGTTTTTGTTTGCAGCTTCAACTGCACTATTCATCTTAGGTCTGGAAGGAGACGAATTGTGATGTTTGATCTTGAAATCGTCACAAAGTTCCTTCATTGTTTTGTTGTTTAGATTTGACCCATTGTCAGTGATGATCTGGTTAGGGATACCGTATTGACAAATGATCTCCTCTTTGATGAAGCGAGCAACCACTTGCTTTGTCACGTTCGCATACGACGTTGCTTCCACCCACTTAGTGAAGTAATCAATCGCAACCAGGATGAAACGATGGCCATTGGAAGCTTTTGGCTCTATTGCCCCAATCATATCTATGCCCCACATTGCAAAAGGCCATGGTGATGTCATCACATTGAGAGGATGTGGAGGGACATGCACTTTATCAGCATAGACTTGACATTTATGACACTTCCGAGCGAAGAGTATGCAGTTCGTCTCCAAAGTTAACAAGAAGTAGCCTGCTCTTAAGATTTTCTTAGCCATGGCGTGGCCGTTGGCATGGGTGTCGAAGGTTCCTTCGTGTACTTCAGTCATTATGAGATTCGCCTCGTTTTCATCGACACATCGGAGTAAAACCATGTCATGATTTCTTTTGTACAAGGTACCATTGCTGATGAAGAATTTAGATGACAATCTTCGTATTGCTCTTTTATCAATTGTGGACGCGTCAGCGGGATACTCTTGATTTTGAAGAAAATTCTTGATATCGTGAAACCACAGCTTCTCATCAGATTCTTCATCTATTGTCATGACGTATGCGGGTACTGTCCTTCTTTTGATGCGGATCAGAGGTGCCTCGTTAACAAACTGGACCTTCCACATTGATGCCATCATGGCTAGTACATCGGAAATGTGATTTTCTGCTCTCAGTACATGTTTGAAGGTAATTTTATCAAAATATTCAACCATCTCCAAGATATGAGTCTTGTAAGGGATCAACTTTTCATCCCTGGTTTCCCATTCTCCTTTGAGCTGGTAGATCACTAAAGCAGAATCGCCGATCACTTCCAATATTTTGATGCGAAGATCAATAGCAGCTTCCAACCCTAAGATGCAGGCTTCATACTCGACTATGTTGTTCGTACACAAGAAACAAAGTCGGGCTGTAACGGCAGTGTACCCTCCAGTTGGATTTTTTAGAACAGCTCCGACACCATGTCCGTTCTTGTTTGACTCTCCATCGAACATCATTTCCCAGCGGGATCCAGGCTCGGGACCTTCTTCCGGACCAGGCTTTGGTTTTGTGCGCTGAATATACATCACATCTTCATCAGGAAAATCAAATTTGAGTGGTTGATAATCCTCCATGGGATGCTCTGCGAGGTGTTCTGACAAGACACTTCCTTTGATAGATTTCTGAGCAACATATTGAATATCCTACTCTGATAAGAGCATATGCCATCGGGCTAATCTTCCTGTTTGAGCTGGCTTTTCAAAGATGTACTTGATGGGGTCCATCTTAGAAATCAGCATCGTAGTGTGATGAATCATGTACTATCTCAGACGCCTGGCGGCCCATGCTAAGGCACAACAGGCTTTTTCCAGGGGAGAGTAACAACTCTCGCAATCAGTGAACTTCATGCTCAGATAGTAGATTGCGTGTTCTTTCTTTGTTGACTCATCAGTCTGGGCTAAGGCACAGCCCATTGAATCTTCTAGTACTGTCATATACATGAACAAAGGTCTTCCGGGTACAGGAGGAATCAGCACCGGGGGTTCTTGTAAGTACTGCTTGATCTTCTCAAATGCGGCTTGGCAGTTTTCATTCCATACTACTGTCTGATCTTTTTGTAACAACTTGAAGATCGGCGTGCAAGTAGGAGTCAGATTGGAGATGAGTCTGGAAATGTAATTCAGACGTCCGAGGAAGCCTCTGACTTGTTTCTCTGTTTTAGGAGCAGGCATCTCCTAAATTGCCTTAACTTTGTCGGGGTCTACTTCGATTCCTCGTTGACTAACGATGAAACCAAGTAACTTGCCTGAGCAAACTCTGAAGGTGCATTTTGCTGGATTTAACCTCAGTTAATAATTTCGGAGTCTCTCGAATAGCTTCAATAGATGATCCAAGTGGACTTCTTCACTTTGGGATTTTGCGATCATATCATCCACGTACACTTCGATTTCTTTGTGCATCATATCATGAAAGAGTGTGACCATGGCCCTCTGATACGTTGCCCCTGCGTTCTTCAAACCAAAAGGCATGACCTTATAACAATAGGTGCCCCAGGGTGTGATGAAGGTTGTTTTCTCCATGTCATCTGGATCCACTTTTATCTGATTATAACCAAAAAATCCGTCCATGAATGAGAATACTACGAAGCTTGCTGTATTATCTACCAAAGTGTCAATGTGTGGTAGAGGGAAGTCGTCCTTCGGACTTGCTTTGTTTAAATCCCTGTAATCGACGCACATTCTGACCTTGCCATCCTTCTTCGGGACTGGTACAATGTTTGCCACCCATTCTGGATATTTGGATACTGCTAAAAAGCTGGCGTAAATTTTCTTTTTGACTTCGTCTTGGATTTTACGAGCATGTCTGGTCTTGACCTGCGAAGCTTTTGTTTGACCGGAGTGAAGGAAAATTGCGATCTAAACGCAGCGGAAAACAAAATTTTCCTTTAGTGATCCTTACGAATGAGCATGGTCAGTGATAGAATCGTTACCTCTTTGTGGCGATTCAGATCTTTGATGCAGCGATCACAAGCGTTGATGAAGTGCAACGCCTCTACTCAGTCCACACGAACAGCTTCCGGTCACAGTGCTAGCTGCTTACGAACGGAATTATTTGAGTGAGAAAAGAGAATCAAAAACGAAATTGCATCAAGTGAAAGCTTCATCACAAGGGTTCCTTTTATAGACTCTCTTGTGGGCTGCGGGCTAAAAACCCAATTCACATGATCCATAATAATATTATATATTATTATAATAACTATTATTATAATAAATATATTTATTTTATTATTATTTTATAACCATTATAAAATAACAGTAATTATTATTATATTATCCGAATTTCTATTTTTCACTTAAGTGCACCGTACCTTACGGTGTTCCTTTGATTTCTCTATCTCTCATCAAACTGTCCTTATGTGTGTGACCCTGTAGGATTTCGTAACGTTGGTAATTATATTAAATTATATATTTAACATGATAAACAGTAAGCGGTATCTAGCAACACATCACTGCTACCCAAGTCACGAAAATGTCATGTGATCTGACAAAACCTTTTTCGTGATAATATATGTTTGTACAATTACCCTTTTGCCCCTATGTCTATATTGAACACAAGGCATACACTGTGTCATCCTTGTCCAGTTCAATATTGGGCCCTTAGACATTTCTCCTGTTATGCAGGATTGGCAAATTCCATCTAGGACACTCATGTCCCTCAGCATGCTTCGTGGAGTGCCCATCAACTGTCTTTATGATCATCCAGTTACGGATAATGTTTGATCAGCAATAAAGCACCCGACTCTACATCTAGGGTCCATAGTGGTTTCAGGTCGAAGGGTGGTAATACACCATTATCACCATGAGAATAACTTATGACACTTTGCATAACATACTATGTAGTATTCTCATAGCGGGTCAATCCGGTATAAATATTACTCCTAATATTTATACCTATGTCAAGACTTGATAACTCTTTATCCATGATCCATGAGATGTGATCATCAGTCTATCTTCATAATAGTCTCAATGCTTTTAATGTTATCCCACTTTGCAATAAAGCTTGACTACGGATATTTTAAGAATAATGTCTTTATGTTTAATGGGATCTCATGATTAAGTCACACTTAACATTTCATTAAACAAACTAACTATTCTAGGGACTTTATTATTCTGAAAGACAAACATAATAAAGAAATGCCTTTTATTATTAAACGAATAATCCGATACAAGTACCAAAAAGTATTGGCCTCTAGGGCTTACACCAACAATCTCCCACTAGCACTAGAGCCAATTAGGCATACCCTTAATACCCATAGATCTAGTATGACCATCATGCTTCTGTTGCGCAAGAGGCTTTGTTAATGGGTCAGCGATATTGTCAAGTGTAGGTACTCTGCATATCTTCACATCTCCCCGATCGATTATCTCTCGAATGAGGTGATAACGCCTAAGTATGTGTTTGGATCGTTGGTGAGATCTAGGCTCCTTAGCTTGTGCGATAGCACCATTGTTATCACAATATAAACCAATGGGATCCACAATGCTAGGGACTATGCCAAGTTCACTAATGAACTTCTTGATCCAAACAGCTTCCTTTGCTGCATTTGAGGCAGCAATATACTCGGCCTCAGTTGTAGAATCAGCAACTGTTTCTTGCTTTGAACTTTTCCAGCTCACAGCGCCACCATTGAGACAGAACACATAACCAGATTGTGATCTAAAATCATCCTTATCTGTCTGGAAGCTAGCATCAGTGTAACCAATTACATCAAGCTCTTCCTGACCTCCATATATCAAGAATGAATCCTTAGTCCTTCTCAAGTACTTAAGAATATTCTTGACAGCTACCCAGTGAGCATCACCGGGATCAGATTGGTACCTACTCGTTGCACTTAATGCATACGAGACATCTGGTCGAGTACATAACATGGCATACATGATAGATCCTATTGCAGATGCATATGGAATCTTATTCATGCGATCCCTTTCTTCCTTAGTTGAAGGGGATTGTGTTTTTGATAAACACAGACCATGTTGCATAGGTATGAATCCTTTCTTGGAATCATGCATATTAAAGCGTCTCAACACTTTATCTATGTATGTACTCTGACTGAGGCCAAGCAGTTTTTGTGATCTATCTCTATAGATCCTAATTCCTAATATATAGGCTGCTTCACCTAGGTCTTTCATAGAAAAACAATTCCCTAACCAAGTCTTCACTTGTTGCAAGGTAGGGACATCGTTTCCAATGAGTAATATGTCATCTACATATAATACCAGAAACACGATCATGCTCTCACTAACCTTCTTGTAGACACAAGGTTCATCTTCATTTTTGATGAATCCATATTGTTTTATGGTTTCATCAAAACGAAGATTCCAGCTTCGGGAAGCTTGCTTCAATCCATAGATTGATCGCTGTAACTTGCATATCTTTTGGGCATCTTGTGGTATGTCAAATCCTTCAGGTTGTGTCATGTACACATCCTCAAGAAGATTCCCATTAAGGAAAGCAGTTTTGACATCCATCTGCCATATTTCATAATCATGATATGCAGCGATGGCAAGTAAAATCCGAACAGATTTAAGCATCGCAACTGGTGAAAAGGTTTCATCATAGTCAACCCCATGAATTTGTTTATAGCCTTTTGCAACCAGTCTTGCTTTATAGGTATGTACCTTACCATCCATGTCAGTCTTCTTCTTGAAGACCCACTTGCATCCTATAGGGTTAACTCCTATAGGAGGTTCTACCAAGGTCCAAACCTGGTTTGTGTACATGGAATCCATTTCAGATTTCATGGCTTCTAGCCACTTCTCAGACTCAGGACCAGTTATGGCCTCTTTGTAGGTCACAGGCTCATCTTGATCCATGAGTAATACATCACCCTGATCACTTATGAGATATCCATATCTCTCAGGTTGGTGACGTATCCTGCTTGACCTACGCTGGTCTTGTTCTTCTTGAGCAGGTTGCTCTTCCACAACTACTTGTGTTTCCCGCTCTAGTTCCTCCATAGGTGTTTCAATGTTTTGTGATTCTTGAATTTCTTCAAGCTCTATTTTCCTCCCACTGTTTCCTTTGGAAATAAAATCCCTTTCCAGAAAGACTCCAGTTCGAGCGACAAACACTTTGCCCTCAGAAGGATTGTAGAAGTAATATCCTCTTGTTTCTTTAGGATACCCCACAAATAAGCATTTGTCAGATTTGGGCTCAAGCTTGGTTGAAATTTGTCGTTTGACGTAAACTTCGCAACCCCAAATCTTTATGTAAGACATATGTGGTTTCTTACCACTCCATATCTCATATGGTGTCTTATCAACCTTTTTGGATGGAACACGGTTAAGTGTGTAAGCTGCTGTTAATAATGCATGTCCCCAAAAGGAGTTTGGAAGATCGACGTGACTCATCATGGATCGGACCATGTCTAACAAGGTTCGATTTCTTCTCTCAGATACACCATTCCATTGTGGTGTTCCAGGAGGAGTAAGTTGGGATAGAATCCCATACTCTTTTAGATGGTCATCAAATTCTAGGCTTAAATATTCACCGCCTCGATCTGATCGAAGAACTTTAATATTCTTACCTAGTTGGTTTTGTACTTCATTCTTGAATTCCTTGAACTTTTCAAAGGACTCAGATTTGTGTTTCATTAAATACACATATCCGTATCTACTGAAGTCATCAGTAAAAGTGATGAAGTACTGAAAACCTCCTCTGGCTGGTATGTTCAGTGGTCCACATACATCAGTATGTATGAGTGCCAAAAGATCATTAGCCCTTTCACCTTTTCCTGTGAATGGGGACTTTGTCATCTTTCCAATTAAACAAGATCTGCATGTCTCATATGATTCATAATCAAAAGAGTCCAAGAGTCCATCTTTATGGAGTTTGGAAATGCGTTTCTCATTTATGTGGCCTAATCGACAGTGCCAAAGGTAAGTTGGATTCAACTCATTAGGTTTCAACCTTTTAGTATTAATGTTATAAATTGGCATTTCAAGATCAAGGACATATAGTCCATTATTCATTTTTGCAGTAGCATAGAATATATCATTCAAATAAATGGAGCAACAATTGTTCCTTATTATGAGTGAAAAACCAAACTTGTCCAAACAAGAAACGGAAATAATATTCCTTCTAATTGCAGGTACATAATAACAGTTCTCTAACTGAATTATTAAACCACTAGGTAAAGTTAAAACATAAGTTCCTACAGCTAATGCAGCAACCTTTGCTCCATTGCCAACTCGTAGGTCAACTTCACCTTTTGCCAAATCTCTACTCCTTTTTAGCCCCTGCACATTAGTACAAATGTGAGAACCGCATCCAGTATCTAATACCCATGATGCAGAAGTAGATAAATTAATTTCAATAACAAAAATACCTGAATTTGAAGTCTCTACTCCATTATTCTTATCTTCCAGGTACTTTGGGCAATTTCTCTTCCAATGTCCGGTCTTACCGCAATGGAAGCAAGTGCCCTCCTTTGCTATTCCTCCACTAGGCTTCAAAACAGGAGGAGTGGGTTTGGGTTTGGCAACTTCCTTGCCTTTCCCTCTACCACCCTGTTTGATGGGCCTCTTGTTCTGTTTCTTTCCATTACTGACCATCAGAATGGATTTCCCTTTTGTCTTCATATTCTGCTCAGCAGTTCTCAACATGCCTAGCAGTTCTGGAAGACTTTTGTCCAAGTCATTCATATTGAAATTCAGGACAAACTGAATGAAGCTCTCTGGCAACGATTGCAAGATCAGATCAATCGCAAGTTCTTTTCCAAGGGGAAACCCTAATCTGTCAAGGTTCTCCACATACCCAATCATCTTGAGTACATGGGGACTTACAGGGGCTCCCTCAGCTAACTTGTTGTTAAAAAGGGACTTTGAAACCTGAAACCTCTCATTTCTTGCTTGCTCTTGATAAAGCGTTTTCAGATGTCCGATCATATCGAACGCAAACATGTTCTCGTGTTGCTTTTGCAACTCAGAGTTCATGGTAGCAAGCATGAGGCAAGCGGTTTCATTGGCATCATCGAAATGCTTCTTATAAGCATCTCTTTCTGCCTTTGGTGCAGAACTAGGAGGTTCCTCCTCAGGAACTGGTGTCTCAAAGACATACAGCTTCTTATCGTGCTTGAGGACAATCCTCAGATTACGGTGCCAATCCAGGAAATTTGTCCCAGACAATTTTTCCTTATCTAGGATGGATCGCAAAATATTGTTCGATGTGTTTGTTGTCATGGTAATCTACAAGAGAAATATGAAAATATAAGTATCATTAAAACAACATATTTAATTAGGCCTTTAATCAAATATGCTCCCACTATTTTATTCAAAACAAATGACCCTCATCATTTGATTCGGAAAATCCCGTTGGAAGACTTTCTAGTGGGTCGAGATCCATGTTTCACTTTGTTTTAAGTCAGCGTTAGGCTGATTACACAAAACTAAGTTATTTAGGTAGGAACTCCTTCCAATTGTATCTCATACAACTCTCGAATATTTTCAATTGGGTGAATAACTCCTTATTCTGATCCATCACATGAATCATTCCCAATTCTTGCTTCTAAACATATATAATCTTATTATAATTTGTTTAGTTAAGTTTGACCCATTGTTTTAGCAATTGGATATTACAATTATCCCATCACACCTTACTAATATAGAACATGCACCTCGCGTAGGCGAAACCTACAATGCTCGATACTAGTCTTGATGAGTGCTAAAAATTGGAAAGCATAAACTTAATATTTAATTTTGAGGGAATTTGTTATTAGTTTGATCTCACCGGCTTAACATGCAAAACGTCTCTCACATGCATCAACATACAATTACATGCATCAACATACATATAAAAAAAGATACAATTATGGCCCCTAACGCAATTGTTCTCTCAAGCCAATGAGAGAACCTAAGCTAACCTAATAACGATCTAAGCTTCTCCAAGCATGATCTCCAAGGTTATCCTCCTTTAATATTGAATACTTCCTTTTTTTTTTCATAACATAATATTACATTACATATAAGAAAACTCGTTTTACATACGAGGGAGTGAGATGAGAAAAGAAGTTACATAAAGAGATTGAGAGAGAGGCACGACACGCAGGCCGTATTCAAAAATCCCAAAACAATAATAAAGGAAAAACTAAGGCCATAACTGATCACCACAAATAAATAATAATAAACACACTTTTATTATTAGTTTAAAATTCCGATAATTAAATAAACTAAATTAAATTTCGGCTGATTGATCACACTTTGCAGACTTAGCCGGGCGCCTCCTTGCGGGGTTGTTAGGGGCAACGCCCCAGCGAAAAATTTTATGAACACTTCATTGTATTTCACGTCGTTTCCTGCACAACTTTTGTGCATTTACAACCCCAACCGGAAAAGTCTGCGGCAATACAACACTTGTACTGCCATTAATCCTAATGCAACAATTTCATGCCGTCAAACACAACTCGATTGATAACTCAATATGATAGATCAACATGTCATTGCTTCACCATACTAACGTCGGATTCCGAAGCGAATGAAAATGATGATCTTTCAAAAGAATTACAATCCTTATGTGATTGAATGGATGAAATCAAAATAGTATATCCCATATACCATCTTTGCATCAGAATTTCTTATATCTTATATAAAAGTGATCGATCTAATTGTGTAACCTATGGATGATCAATGTATCGCACAACTTCACCATACTAATGTCGGTTTCTGAAGCATAATCAACATCAATCATCCAAATCGTACACAACAGATGCCAAATTTAATTAATCGTTTATTGTTAAATTCATTCTGTGTTTTAATCGAATCAAATACAAAAAAGACGAAAATTTAACAGCTATCAGATCCATGGTTTCGTAAGTGGCTCTGATACCACTGAAGGAAAATTGCGATCTAAACGCAGTGGAAAACAAAATTTTCCTTTAGTGATCCTTACGAATGAGCATGGTCAGTGATAGAATCGTTACCTCTTTGTGGCGATTCAGATCTTTGATGCAGCGATCACAAGCGTTGATGAAGTGCAACGCCTCTACTCAGTCCACACGAACAGCTTCCGGTCACAGTGCTAGCTGCTTACGAACGGAATTATTTGAGTGAGAAAAGAGAATCAAAAACGAAATTGCATCAAGTGAAAGCTTCATCACAAGGGTTCCTTTTATAGACTCTCTTGTGGGCTGCGGGCTAAAAACCCAATTCACATGATCCATAATAATATTATATATTATTATAATAACTATTATTATAATAAATATATTTATTTTATTATTATTTTATAACCATTATAAAATAACAGTAATTATTATTATATTATCCGAATTTCTATTTTTCACTTAAGTGCACCGTACCTTACGGTGTTCCTTTGATTTCTCTATCTCTCATCAAACTGTCCTTATGTGTGTGACCCTGTAGGATTTCGTAACGTTGGTAATTATATTAAATTATATATTTAACATAATAAACAGTAAGCGGTATCTAGCAACACATCACTGCTACCCAAGTCACGAAAATGTCATGTGATCTGACAAAACCTTTTTCGTGATAATATATGTTTGTACAATTACCCTTTTGCCCCTATGTCTATATTGAACACAAGGCATACACTGTGTCATCCTTGTCCAGTTCAATATTGGGCCCTTAGACATTTCTCCTGTTATGCAGGATTGGCAAATTCCATCTAGGACACTCATGTCCCTCAGCATGCTTCGTGGAGTGCCCATCAACTGTCTTTATGATCATCCAGTTACGGATAATGTTTGATCAGCAATAAAGCACCCGACTCTACATCTAGGGTCCATAGTGGTTTCAGGTCGAAGGGTGGTAATACACCATTATCACCATGAGAATAACTTATGACACTTTGCATAACATACTATGTAGTATTCTCATAGCGGGTCAATCCGGTATAAATATTACTCCTAATATTTATACCTATGTCAAGACTTGATAACTCTTTATCCATGATCCATGAGATGTGATCATCAGTCTATCTTCATAATAGTCTCAATGCTTTTAATGTTATCCCACTTTGCAATAAAGCTTGACTACGGATATTTTAAGAATAATGTCTTTATGTTTAATGGGATCTCATGATTAAGTCACACTTAACATTTCATTAAACAAACTAACTATTCTAGGGACTTTATTATTCTGAAAGACAAACATAATAAAGAAATGCCTTTTATTATTAAACGAATAATCCGATACAAGTACCAAAAAGTATTGGCCTCTAGGGCTTACACCAACACGGAGGACACTCTGGCTTCAGGGAGAGCTTGTGCATAACAATGTCAGTATCCAACCCTGGCATGTCTTGGTAAGACCAAGCAAATATGTCAACATAATCTCTGAGGATCGCTATCAGCTTGTCTTTGATCTCTGGCCTCAATGATGCCCCAATCTTGACTTCTCTTTTTTCTTCTTCTGACCCCAAGTTGATGACTTCAGTCTGCTCTTTGTGGGGCTGGAGATAAACATCTTCGTACTCAGCCATTCTCTTCAACTCTTCTGGGACTTCTAACTCTTCCTCATTCTCTTCTTCAGCTTGAAAGACAGATGAACCACTAGTAGAAGGAGTCGAAGGATCATAGGATTCTGTGGTGGATGGAGGTATTCTGCATGTTTTATTTTGGAACAATTAGACACACACACACACACAGACATGCAGATGAAGGGTTGTTTTTATTTTTCAAAAAGATTGCCATTTTTTCTTTTAACAAAAGAGTGAAAATGATGCGCAAAACAATAAGCAAGAGTTTTAACAAAAACACTTTTTCATTAATGATTTTCAAATTCGCAAAGTGGCCCAATACAAAATAATTCGCAGGCCTTCGGCAAGACCAGGAATTTTAAAGAAAAACACAAAGCTAACAAGCAGAGTGAATTACTCTAAAGGTAAAAAGATGGGAACTTCCACAGCCTCCCAGTTGCGTAAAGCTGCTCCTCCCTTAGTTATTAGATGATCCAGATTACCATCTTCATCTTCAGCAATAATGGCGTTGACTTGCATGCCGCCACTGGTGAATATCTTATTCAAAGACTTCTTCTTCATGGTGCTTTCTTCTGGCTCGCCTTCTAGAGTTGGTTTGTAACCCAACCCTTGTCGATCATTTTTGGCTCGAGCATTGACTTCGATGACCTCTCCCAATCCCAATGGGACTCCAGCTTTCAGTGCCGCCTTAATACTTTGAACAGAGGTAAATGATGGCCCACGGGTTATGTCTGATTCATCAACTAGAACAGCATGGGCTATTTCTAGTGCTTAGAAGGCCGTCTCGAGGGAATCTTCATCAGCCTCAATATACCGGAATGATGACAAGTTGCTCACCATTAAGTCTTATTCTCCATGAACAATGACCAACTGGTCATCCACAACAAACTTCATTTTTTGGTGGAGAGTAGAAGTAACAGCGCCAGCTGCGTGAATCCATGGTCTTCCCAGTAAACAACTGTAGACCGGATTAATGTCCATCACCTGAAAGGTGACTTCGAAGATTTATGGTCCAATCAGGATAGGAAGGTCAACTTCTCCTATCACGGCTCTCCTGGATCCATCAAATGCGTTAACTATGAGAGACGTTGGTCTCATGGTAGCACCTTGATACGCCAGCTTGGCCAATGTCCTTTTAGGCATTACGTTGAGCATTGATCCTGTGTCAACAAGAACTCAGGACATTGTATCCTCTTCACATTTGACCGACACATGTAGAGCACGATTGTGCTTACGCTTCTCAGCTGTCAGATCATTGTCGTCAAAGCTCAATGTGTTGCAGGCAGTGATATTTGCTATAATGGAGTCAAACTGCCCCACTGTGATATCTCTGGTAACATGGGCTTGTGTCAGGATTTTGAGCAAAGCCTGGCGGTGTGCTGGAGAGCTTAGACATAAAGCCATAACCGAGATCTTAGATGGTGTTTGATTTAGTTGGTCCATCACCCTATAATCACTTCGTCTAATGATTCTCAGAAATTCTTCTTCATCATTTTTGGCGCTTTCTTTTCCTTTAACTAAAGGTTCTTTAGTGGCGACTGCCTCTGGAATAGGCTTCTGAGGAACAGGAGCTTTTTGAACAGAAATTGCTGGTGGAGGAGCCACATTATATGTCCGAGGTTGGTAGATGCGACCACTCCGGGTCATTTTGCTTCCACCGGAAATGTTAGCCACATTTGCTAGTTTCTTTTCTTTGAAGATCCCATCGCACCATAAATAGTCTTGCTTTGGTGTCACAACTCTTGGTTAAGGTTTGGATCCTCCCCTCTGTTCAAACCTGGTCTTTCCCTTCCCGAATTTTGGGGGTGCATCGTCACGGAATACCAGTCGGACATTCTTGTAGTTATTATTGTTGTTATCATTCCTGAATACAACTCTCTTGATGGGCTTTTCTGGCATATTAAACACAAGTTCGATGACTGCCACATCTTCCCCCTTTTTCCGGTGAGCGATTTCTATCATCCCCTGCTCAATCATTACCTGAATGTCTTTTTTCACAGCGTCACAACCCTCAGGATTTAGCATACATTCTTTGCAGTCTTCGTGAAATGTTTTAAGCGACCATGCCTGTGCAAGGCGTTTGTGTAGGTCTTCCAATGGAACTTTGATCTCACCAACAGTGGTAACTTTCTTATCTTCTGACCCCTCACCTTCTTCAGTAATGGCATTGACTCCATCATGATTTGGAAGAGGGTTGCTCTTTACGTTGGGATGGTTATCTTCGAAGGACATAATTCTTTTTTCAATTAATTCATGAACTAGATGCTGAAGGGCGAAGCAGCCTTCGAGATCGTGGCCTGGAGCATTCTCATGAAATAGGCGGCGAGCATTTGCATTGTAATAGAACGGGAGTGGATTAGGTGGAGCACCTAATTTTCTTGTTTTGACCAGCCCTCTTTCTATTAACATGGGAAACAGATCGGTGTAGCTCATCTGAATAGGCTGTATTTTTGGCCTATTTGCTTGATAATTCGCCCTCGGAGCCCTGTTCTGCGGCTGTTGACCTTGTGGCTGCTGGTATTGTTGTTGATTATTGGAGTGGTATTGTTGTTGGTTGCCAGACTAATACAGGTGCTGATTACTGGATGCCCCAGGCTGGGGACCATGCTGTGATGAAGGTTGAAAAATCGGAGTCATCGCTGCTACATATGACGGATGGTACTGTTGGCGATGGCTTCTGGAGTTTTGTGCTTTCTTCCCATACGTGATCGCACTTACCCCTCCCTCTTTCTTTTTGTGAAAATTGCTGATTGGTTTCTTTGTTGTGCTGGCGCTGGAGGTAATATTTGGAGTGGTCACTTTTCCACTCTTTAAACCTGCTTCCACTTTGACCCCTACTGCCACAATATCAGCGAAATTTGTTGTGACACTGCTGATCAATCGTTCATAGAATTCTGGTCGAACTGTATCCACAAACCAGTCTGCCAACTCCTTTTCAGTAAGGGGAGGCTCTACTTGTGTTGCAGTTCCGCGCCATCTTTGCACATACTCCTTAAAGGTTTCAGTATTCTTCTGCGCCATGCTGAGAAGCTGACGACGGTCGGGAGCTAAGTCCATGTTGTACTTGTAATGTTGAATAAAAGCATCTGAAAGGTCTTGGAAACTGTGGATCTTTGCTTGATCTAAACTGAGATACCACTTAGTCGAAGCTCCTTTAAGACTATCTTGGAAACAGTGTACTAACAGCTTGTCATTTTCAATATGCGGAGCCATCCGCATACAGTACATGATTAAGTGCACTTTAGGACAAGTGGTCCCCTCATATTTGTCGAATACCGGCATTTTAAATTTCTGAGGAAATACCAATCCAGACACCAGACATAGGTCCTTGGCATCAGATCCAAAGACATCGCTTCCTTTGATGGCCCTCATCCTCTTGGCCATGATGTCCATTTCTACCCTTAATTTTTCGTGTTTTTCGTCTTCGGCTTCAGAACCGTCGGGTATATCAAAGATTGGCTGTTGATTGGCGAAAACAAGTCGCACTGTGGTAGGTCCACCCGCCTGAGTGGAAATAGGATTTCTGATTGTTGAGTCGAACAGGGGATTGAGGCTCGAAGACTTCATATTGTTGAATGGTGGCACAAAATCCCGGGACATGCCATAGGGAAGTTCTGCTGAAGTAACAAGAGCTACTGTGACATTGGTCGCTGCTGTGGCAACTTCAGAGATTACTGTAGGTTGTGTGTCCATCCTTGCCTTGATTATGTTGAGAACTTCCATAATCTGGCTGACGTCAGCTTTGATTCCTTCAATGCCGTTATCCATTTGATCGAACCTCTGGTCATTATCTGCCATCTTCTTTTGAGCTCGGGATCGTGTGTTGTATCCGTGAGTATTCAGCGTGACTCCTTCTCTCTTTTCTCTGAACAAGAACAAAGGATGAGCTGCGGAACCCAGATGCAAGACCGATGCGGGATGAAATGTTAATGTAAATGCAAATGCGAATGCACAAACCATTCAAGGAAAAACAAATTTTTGTTTACAAACAAAAAAAACAAAAAAGTTAGAACAACATGTAACGACATGCTTAAAAAGCGTTTTTCATTTGATAGCTGGAAATCTATTACAATTGGGGGCCCTTGCTAAAAAGCAAGACCTTTATTACAAGAAATGAAAGCAAATTCAACATTAGGATTTCAATCCTTTTAGGGAAAGCAGGGAAATGGTGAAACAAAGATCAATCTAACAAGATGATCCTTCTCCTTCTTTGACTCTAACATGAACTTGGTCCTGGCGGATAATTTCCCACAGGTCTTCGTTCTCTCTTTGCGCTTTGATCAAAGCGTACTTTAGCTCTTCCCTAGTCGTGGGGATCTCAGGCTCCATGGTTATCTCATAATCATGAGTATTGAACATGGTCAAGGCAATTTCTTTTGACCATAGCAGGTACCCTCTGGTAGTTAAACAACTTGCATTCTCCATTGGAGTTAGGCCCAAGAGGTGTGGATCTCTTTGAGCGTATTGAGCATTAGCTTCTAGTTCTCGGTTGCGACCAGTTTCGCAGAAGCAAGATCTCAACAGTTCTGGTTCGGGTTCTGGTCCGGTAGGATACCCATATTGACGCCGGGCAAGGACAGGATTATAGGTGATAACCCCTTCTGTCCCAATGAGAGGCACATTGGGGAAATCTCCGTAACTAGGAATCATGACTTGGTCAGCGAGGCTGGTGTCATACCATGTGATGTCATGGTGCCTGAGGGTGACGAGTTTAGAAACCCATGCGCTTTTGGTAGGAAGCCTCCAAAGGATATGAGTTGGCAGATGAGAAGTAAACCATCGGTCAAGTAGTGCAAGGCAGCATGAGAATTGCCCGGGATCGTACAAGATGAAGCGGTGGATGACTACATAAGTATCAGCTAGTATCGCGTTGACCGGATTTTTGATGATGAAAAGGCGGATCTCCTCTTCACTGATGAAGTCGTAACTGCTTGGGAAGAGATACAACCCATATATCAGAAGTTCTAGAATCGCTTCAAAGATGCCCAAGTTACTGCTTTCATAATGATATTCGGCCATCTCCATTAGGGGACTTGCATCCATTCCATACCATCCTCCTTTCGCTCTCATCGGTGGTAAATCCTCCAGCTTGATATGTAGGGCTTTGGCCAAGTCCCTTTTCTTTGGTTTTCCATAAGGAAGCGTGAAAGTCCATGGAATCTTCAAATAATCAGTATACTCCTCGATGGTTGGGAGTAGCTGAAAGTCTGGAAATACGAAGCAGTGGTAGGTTGTATAGTAAAACTCAACCAAGGCTTGCAGCATGGGCTCGTTGACCGGAGCACTTATCAGTGGTAATAGGTCTCCATATTTGACTATGAAAGCAGCGGGATTTCAGACAAGTCTAGTTAATATCCTTAGACGGCCCAATCTCAGATCCGGAAACGGAAGCATGTCTCTTCTTACCATGTTGTTGTTTGCAAAAAGAAAAAATTGAATTTCCTTGAATGGTTAGAAGAAGTGCAAATGCAAATGCAAATGGTGTCATAGAACTCAGACATTTACGAACATCAGCAGTCGCCATTTCATTGATTAACAAAATGGATTACAAAATATTGTTTCCCCTTACAAGAGTTTTAAATAACAGCTAAATGAATCCTATCAAGGTTCCCCTAGCAGCCTTAAGTTGAGCTTCTCAATCTTTCTTTCCATCTGAGTCTTCTCAAAGTTGAGTATGTCCAGAATTATCTTCCACGGATTAGACTGAGGCTCATAAGGTTCTTCTAGTGCCTTCCTCTTCTTACAAGAGAGGATTTCTTCGTCTTTCAACTAGAGTTGTTTCTGGAGCTCCGCATTTTCTTCGACGACTATTTGATACTTGTGCTTCCAAGCTTCTTCAGTTTGCTGTGCTTTGACCAAAGCAATCTTCAACTTTTCCTCTTCAGACATGAAGACTAAAGGGTGTTCTTCCTTCAAAGCCATAGGCTCTTGCTTAGAATAAGGCATCCTTAGTGTGATGGCTCTCTTTCGAACCCATTGAAGGTAAGGTTCTAAAGAGACACAATTGAGTCTTCCAAGATCCTTTTTCCCTTTCTTGTGTAGATGCTTCCAAGCGTCTATAATCTTCCCTTTTAGTCCTTGACTATCTTCCTCTTCTTTGAAGAAAATGTTTTCCACTTGAACACCGTTAGGTTTGTCCTTTAGAGGGTATCCCAATTGTCGGCGGGCGAGTACTGGATTATAACTGATTCCTCCATTAGCACTGAGAAGAGGTACATTACCAGAATCCCCACAATTGTCAATAATCATTGTCCCTTCATAGTCACAACTATACCAATCAATATCGGAGTGGGTAAGAGCCATGATCTTTTGCGACCACCATCCTTTCTTTGGATCCCAAAAAGCGTTGGCTTTAGGCAAGTGTGAAGTGAACCATTTGTATAACAAAGGAGCGCAACAAGTGATCGTTCCTCCATTATGAAAGTTCCTCAGATGAACAGAATGGTATGTGTCTGCTAACAAGGTAGGCACAGGATTCTTCTTCAAGAAAATTTTAATAGCATTGAGATCCACAAAATTCTGAAAGCTAGGGAACAAGAAGATGCCATAGATGAGTAAGGCAAGGATAGCCTCGAATGCATCCATGCTTAAATGATCCGCATAATACTAAGCTTTCTCGACCAAGAACTCTGCTTTTAAACCAAAAACTCCTCCTTTTGAAATCATATTCTTTTTAATGTCAACCACTCCCAAACTTGTAGCCTTGGCAATATCTTGTTCTTTAGGGTCCTTCTCCACAATTGGAAAAGGAGAATCTTCAAGAATGGGCAATCCAACCAACTGAGAATATTCTTCTAGTGTGGGCACTAGCTGATACTCAGGGAATGTGAAACAATGGTAGAGCGGATCATAAAACTGGAGAAGAGTAGAAAGGAGTCCACTATCCATCTTTATCTTCAAGAGTAGCAACAGCTTCCCATACCGGCTTTGAAATCCCTCTGGATCTGTTACTAAGGTGCTCAACCTTTTCAAGTCATCTAGGTTAAAACCCTTGTAAGTGTACTTTAAAGTTTTCATCCTTTCACTGTTCATGACGACTTCTGATGTTTACAAACAACAAAGTCTGAGTTCCATGAAACCATATGATGATATGATGATATGATGATATGATGATCATGAATGCAATATGCACAAACACAAGCAAATGCATATGCACACAACACAAACTTAGGTTTAAGAATAAGCGTGAGTTCAAGGGTCTACCCATCCCCAAAGATTGTACTATGGATTGATTGTACCTGCCGAACGGGTTCTACAAAGTTCCCAGAGTCATCAACCCATCTTTCAGATATTATCAATTTCCTAAATTACTTGGTAATCGATAATATTCTCAAGAGAATCTCGTCTGAGTGTAGTATCGCGTATCAACTATTTCGGAAATACTTCCTTATAGTCATCGCACTACGTCCTAATAAGGCCAAAGTGGGGTAAAATGTATTCTAAAAGTCCACAGTGTCATGGGCTCCTTCGTTGAAAGTAGCATTGTTTTCACGAATACTCGATCAACAATACTAAAACTTTCAAGAGGGCCTACACTGAGCGGTGGTTTCTCAAGTTAGCTTGGTCGGGAATCAACTCCCTATAAGCCTTCTTGAATATACCACCATCTTATCATAATTACACTCAAGTCCGGGTATAGGACCGTCTCACCATTCAAGTCACCCAACATCCAACAATTAAACAAATATATTGACAAATATACATGTTAAGAAAATATTTACAAATATAGCATGCAATTAAACAAAATAGGCTAAACCCTCAAGTTAAGTAAGGCTTCCGTCCCCAGTGAAGTCGCCATTTCTGTTGCAGTGAGAATCATGATACCAAGCTATTGACTAACTTGAATCTTAATTCTTAAATTCACAACTGGACTTTAATTTATCCAAAGGAAAGGTCTAAAGAAAGAAAAACCCTTTTCCCGATGTAACAACAACGCTAAGAGATTCGGGGATCGGGGGTTGGTTATGCCGAGGGTAGGTATTTCACATCCTAAACATCTGTAGTATCCTACAGGAACCTTTTGTTTGTTTGCATGCTAAGTTGGTAAATGTTTACTAAGGATTGGAATTGGGTAAGGGTGTAGGTTAAGACATAAAGATAGTTTCTATGTTTGCTCGCAAAGACATCGCGTCCTCTGCCTACGTATCCTTACTAGGATAGAATCAGAGCAATCGTAGTTCACCTCACTAGGGATGAAGAACACTTGATTATGATCAAGGTTCACAGGGGAACAAACATTACAATGCTTGTATAGATTTTAACAAAACTCTCTAAATCTATGTTATAATACTCAAGAGGGGAGTAAGTAATCATTACCATGATCCTTACATAGAGTTTACAAACTCTATCCTAGGGTTCTAGTTGAAAAAACACTCCTAGTGTAGGTGGGTTTTCTAGACTTAAAGCAAAGTCTAATGGTTTAAATGTTCTAACTAAACTAAGCTAAGGTAAGAGATGACTTCACAAAGTCAAGGGGAGGGTAAATGAGCTATCCATGACACAAGGGTCCATGGAGAGACTTTTTCTTTGGGAGGAGAGAGAGACAACTTGGATGAGAACTAAAAAGTTCCATCACTTGGGGAAGAAGTACTTAACAAAGCAAATGAATAATTGAGTAAGATGAAATAAGATTAAGACAAGTGAGCATGCATATTACAATAAGCAGATACTTCAAATAATACCAATGGTTACAACCGATAATCAAATATCTTAACAAAGATTGGAGCATATCTTAACAAAGATTGATGACATATCTTAACAAAGATTGAAAACATGATGAAGGTAACAACCACATAAACAAATCACAAATTGAAAGTAAGCATGTCATAAGTTCAAAGCATAACAAATGTAACAACAATATGCATAGATGATAATCAAACACAGGTAAATCAGTTTAACCTCATAATTTAGGAGGAAACAACATAGGATTATGGTGACAACCAAAGGAGAGTACCCTAGCATGTTGACTAACATGGGATGCAAGAGATCTCACAAGAAGAACAAGCATTTAAAAGGAAATCATCAACAAGTAAGATAACAATCTTAGTAAATGAACACATTTCCAATAGCCAAAGGGCATCACAGTTAATAACAACATGTAATATTCATATATCATATGAAAATAGACATTATAACAAATATATTGCAAAAAAAAGGACCAAAAAGGATGAAAAATGAGAGAGTTATGAATCTTTGAAAACTGGAGGAATTAAAGGTACAAAACACATTTAACAAGTAAAAATAAAAAGAAAATGCAGGGGGTGGGAGTTGAACCCACGCCCCACAGACCAACACGCGCGCGCAAGAGAAAAAGAAAAAGAAGCAAAAGGATTGATCCTCCTCAAGGATCGAACCCAGGTCTAGGCTTTGCAAGGCATGATTATGAGTAAGTTGCTTACCACTGGGGTGGCTATACATTCGTTGATATAGCCACCCCCATAAACAAATAAGGCGTGACTTTGTGAATTTCAGGGCAAATATGAAGCAAAAACAAGGCATTTTTCAAAATACGTTTTGATGTCAAACTTGTTCAATTCTTAGCCAAATTTAGCAAACCTTAGATCAATCTTGGGTGTTTTCAAACAAGGAACAAGATGGTCAAGATGGAATTTTGAAAAGAGGCTTTGAAAAAGAAACATGATGGCAGTTGCTATATTGGATGAAAATGCATTTACAAAGCCAATGATCAAACCAGTCATGCTATGATCAGGAAAAGAGCTCAAACACAACTCAAATATCATGTACATCAAGTTCATACATTCAAACAAACCACTCATGAGTCAAAACTCCAAATGTCATATGGAAATGAGAGAAAAAATCAAGACACTTGCAAGTATGATAGGGAAATTACGAAACAGGCCAAATTGAAGTAAATGAATCACACATACATCCTCAAAACATCACATAGGGTATGTCTAAACCTTAAATTTGTTCACAAACAACATGGATTTGAAAAACACATACGGAATCAGTGGTGGACAGGAGGATCGAACAGCATGAGCAAACCATAAACATGATATTGAGAGTATTCTAGCAAGAAAATATTTCAATATAGCCCTGATTCAAAAAATGGCACATGAGTTGATATGTCTTGCAGATATAGGATACCAAGCCAAACCAATGTTTAAACATGCTAGGGGTTACAACCAGATCCTAACAAAACCAAAAAACTAACTGTCATCCTAAAAAAATAACAGTGATGTATTGCTAAGCCACAACCAAAATCCAAAGCATAATTACCAAATTTGAAAAACAGTGAATGATGTTGAAGGAAAAATGAAGCAGTCATGATGCACATCAAAAGAGAAGTCCACATGAGGTTTTTGCTTGAAACACAAGAAAAATATCTTTGAAATGGTGCCAATTTGCAAACAAGATCCATGACAGCAAAGCTATAACAATTGATATGCTTAATTATGAACAAGGTTGGCAGACAATGCAGCAAAATCCATGACAGCAAAATGTAACAACAAATATGCTCTTGACACAAATATGAAACCTAGCATAAAAATGCCTATATTCAATTTAAACATCAACTCCAATGCAGGTTTACAAACCTAGGGCAGTAGGCAACATAAGAGAGGGCAATTATTTTTTTCCAAAATAGTTTGACAGCTATGGGATACAAACATGGTTCAAATGCAAAAAAAAAAAGACCTCACATTAACAAACAATACATACACACCCCACAAATATAGAGGGGAATGAGTTACCACTATGAGATTAAACATATTGCAAGCAGACAAGGTTTTGGTATGTGGTCATGGCATTTTGGCTCAAAATTGCAATTAGGTAGTGAAATGCAAATGTAGGTAATTCTAGACCAAACCAAACATCTACACACATTAGAATCAAACATATGGGTGAGTTACAACTCTAAGATCATGCATATACAAACAAAAATACAATTTTGGGTATGTTGTGGCAGATTTAGTGGATAAGTGCAATTGGAAGGTGAATTGTGAAAACAAAACAGGACAGCAGAAATAACCAATGTGCACACATCATAAATATCAATGGTGTTTTGACTTCAACAAATGGCATATATCAAGTAGAATGAAAATTGGTGCATTTTGGTAAAAATTGAAAAAATCTGCCTTGGCATACATTCACCACAACAGGGCATTTTTAAAGCAATGATTTCTTTAATGAAATAGATGTTATACACATATCATGATGATGCTAACAGATGAGGTACAACTCAGAAAAATGGATGAAATCCTTACCAAAATAGAAATTAGCATTTTGAAGCTCATGTCATACAAGAACAATAACTTAAATATGCAGCAAGCCATAACCATGACAGTTGGAGAATTTGGGATCATACACAAGTTGCAAATGGATAGGACAATGATAAAATGCACACAAATCATGTAGAAAATGATTGAAACAGAATGTGATATGTTGATCTCATGATGTTTTGAAGAAAGCAACAGTTGAGGCATGATAAGGCAATTTGAACACTTTGGCAAATTTTGAGCACAAAAACACCATACACATTCTTAAAATAAGCAAATAAGTGAGTCCACCACTTCAAGTTAAGCAAAAAATACACCAAACCAAAAATGTCATGTTGACTCCAATTTGACAGCAACAAAAACAAGACTTCAAGACAGGCCAAATAGCAAAGTTCATATCTTTCACATCTCTACCAAGACATACATCATGAATCAAGATCAAACATTAAACCAAGACTTGAGGCATAAGAAATAGCAAGTATAACCACTCAAAAACCACTTCATAGCAATGATAGGCAAGAAAGACATGAAAATAACATAATGAAAACAAGGTCCACATTGACTCACACATGATCAAAGGCAAGGGGAGGATCTATGAGCAACTTACAAGTTATCCACATATCTCACTAATGAGCTAGGTTTGACAGTTCTAGGGTTAGTCCATCAACCTTTCAAAGTTAGATCCTAAATCTACCACATGGCCAAAACCCTTACAAACAAGTTAAGAAATAGTATCTAAGCATGAAATTGCAACATAATAACCACATATCATTTGCAAATGTCAATATATTAATGAAAGCAAGTATCATTACTATGAAAACTAGAGTTCTTGACAAAGAACCACAATAGGGAAGCCATGGCATATTTCACAAAAATCAACACAAAATGACAATACATGACAATGTATGATAAATAGAGAGTTGGAATGTCACATACCTCTTGTAGACAAGCCTTGAGCATGCTAAAAGCTTAGAAACCCAGAGACACTCCTTCCTTTACAAAGAGATGAAGCTTGCTTCCTCTTGAAGCAACAAGACCAAACTTCAAGACAGTTGTAGTTCTGTGATTCCCAGTTGATTTTCAATGCTTTAGATAGTTGTAATATGACATATGTGAGGTGTATGGTGATTAAAACAACAAGAACAAGCCTAGACAAGGATTTGGCAAGTTTTGAGTATAGTGGTCAAACTTTCTTGGTGTGAAAGTTGACTTTTTGAAAAATGGTATTTTTGAGAGGTTTGAGGGTATGGACATCTTCTACACTATATTTAGGGATTTTGTGGATGATTTTGAGAGGCTTAGAAATGATAGAACTGGTCTTGAGCAGAGTTTTGCTCAAGACAACTTTTTGGTGAAAATGGGGATTTTGAGATTTTTTAGATTCTTAAGGAATGAGAGGAGAATGAGAGCTATGGTTTCTCTGGTTTCTTAAGATTGCTATGGTGTACTTAAACTCATAGAAGAGGTCTCTATTTATAGCCAAACAAGAGTGAGGGAAGCCTTGGTCTTTTACCACTTTTGGAGGGAGTTTTCATTAGATTTTTCAAGTGAATCTTGCAAGATCTTCTCCTATCAGCTCCATAGTTCAAATGAGATCAGAAAACTCAAGTGGAGATGGACATGAAGTGACGGAGATGATCTGTGAAGGTAGAGTGAGCCAGCTGCAACAGTCCTAGCATGAAAAGTTTCTCTCTCCTTCTTACATTTGAATATTATAATGCCAAGTTACAACCACTTGCTATGTTCACCAAAACCATCCTTTTTTATGGTTTTCTCTCTATCTATGCCTCACATTATCAGTTTGAATCAAGATCCAAGGGCTGAGAGTGGCTCAAGTTGTGAAAATCCAAATTTGAGAATTCTTGACAAAGTTATTTGAAGTGTGACAGGCCCAACTTCTATGGTGTATAACTTCCTGCTCAAACATGCTATTGAGGAGTTCTACCATAATTTGGAAAGCCCTTAAGTAGCTATATAACTTTCATGTTTTGGGAATTTCCAAATTCTAGATGGAACTAGGTTGAAAAACCCTTCAAAGTTGCTGAAAAAACCACTTAAAAGTGCTAAATAACTTAGAATTTTTCTAAGTTATTTCTCCCTAAAAAATGAATTTTGCCATAACTCCAATTCTATGCATTTTTTGATCATGGACCACTTTGAGGCTTTTGTAGGATTTTTCAAGAGCGTTCCAATGAGCTTTGAACCACTTCATTTGGATGTGTGGTTGAGGAGTTATGGTTTTGCTCCTTTCGAAACCCTAATTCCCGATTTTTGCAATTACTTCTTAACCCTTAATCCAATGGTCATGAAATTTTATGGGGAGGTGTAATATGACATAAGGAACATTTTTGATTCACATCTTGAAGTCAAATTCCTTATTGTTGAAGAGTTGACTTTTCGGTCAACCGTTCGTTCAATCGGTGACTACCGAGTCGACCGTTGATGATCTGGACATCCTGAGGACTTGAAACTCTTTGGATGGACTTTAATAAGCCATAGGAACTTAATGGACCAAGATCCCACCATTGAAGCATTCTTTAAACCAAAAGTCAAACTACAGTTGACTTTTTCTCGTCGAAAACCCTAATCGGGTACCTTAAATTGCATTGTTCTCAATCCCCGGGTGACCACCTCAAATTGAATCCATACTTGATCCAATGTTGTATTCTTGATGATGTGGAGACTTATTTGAAGTTGAATCAATCCAACACATTGATTGATCAGACCAGCGAAATCCCGATTTTGACGGTACGGAATCCTAATTCATCTGCATCTTAACAAAGATAAACATGAAAATGGGTTAAGTTTAGTTAATCAAGTGAATATGATCCTACAATGATGATGAGGATCCAAGGGGTCAAAATTTGGGGTGCAACAGACATCGCTCTGTAGCGCAGCCCCTATCCTGACATTCATGACAAGTTCCTCAGAACCCAAATTCATAATCTCAATCTCTTACTCGTGAGGCAGAATGACCTTTTCTTCTTGTTTCAAAAAACGGGCCAACTCTTCAGGAAGGTCTTCGTCTTCATCAATCTCTTCTTCAGCTTAATATATTGCGCAATCAAAGTCGAAGTGAGTCGTAGAAGGTTCAGAGTCGATGTCATCTACGATGTGAATCCTGCAATAACAAGGGTTAAGCTTAAAACAAGGACATGCAGGTTAGCACAAACCATATTGCCATTTTATTGTTTTTTCAAAACAAAAGAAAAAACAAGAATAACAGAGATCACAAAATTTGAATGCAAAGAAAACCGCCCTTTGATTTATTAATAATATGTACATGCATAAGCTATCAAGGCCCTGACAATAAAACCGTTATGCCCCGGGTAAAGCATAAGGTTGTACAATAATTGGAAAAGACAAAGCATTACTCTTTGTGCGTCACTTGGAGGACATCCTGGACGGACCAGTTGTTGAGGCTATTGCCTGGCTTGCTCGGCTGAATCCAGGAGTCCAGGTCGCAATCACTATCTTCGTCGTCTTCATACACGGTGTTGACATTCTCAAATATCACCCCACCTCTTGTGAGCTGAATCGGCCCTTTGACGCACGGCGCACTGCGAGAGGAGGACGCATCAGCAGAAGGAGAATACCTTAACCCAAACTTATCCTGTTTGTTAGGGATTTCCAGAACTTGCCCCCAGCCTGGGGCAGAGCCAGCTTGAACAAGAACTTGAGCTTCCTTGAAGGAAGAAAGATTCATCTCAGGCTTCTCAATCATCACTGGAGTCACATCCTTGACTTTAACAGCTTCAAACGCCTGGCACAATGTTTCGTGGATCTCGCCATCCACCTCATATTTGAAAGATGACAAATGGCTCACCATTATGTCCTCTTCACCACAGACAGTCACGATACTGCCCCCCACAACATACTTCAGCTTCTGGTGAAATGTGGAGGTCACGACACCCGCAGAATGAATCCATGGCCGACCCAATAGAAAGTTGTACGCAGGCATGATATCCATGATGTAAAAGACCGCGTCAAAGGTTTCTGGATCAATTTGAATGGGTAGAGTGACCTCTCCAAAGACATGCCGCTTAGTTCCATCGAAATCTTTTACAACTAGATCATTGGGTGTACAAATTAGCCCTCTTGTATCGAATCTCATCAGGGTGTTCTTTAGGAGAACATTTAGAGATGATCCCGTGTCCACCAACACATGGGACATAACCGTTCCTCGGCACTCTATCGAGATATGAAAAGCATTATTGTGGTTCCTTCCCTTCGGTGTCAGCTCTAGGTCGGTAAACCCTAATCCGTTCCCAGCATTCACGTGAGCAACCACTCCCTCCAGCTGGTTGACAGAGATCTCCTGCGGTACATACGCTGCATGCAGAACCTTCAGCAGAGCGTTGCGGTGTGCCTCAGAACACGACAACAAATTCAGAATGGAGATCTTAGACGGCGTCTGATGAAGATGATCAACGATCTTATAATCACTTTTCTTGATCAATCTCATAAACTCTTCGGCGTCTTTCACCAGCAGGTCTTTCTCTACCCCACGGGAGGTTTCCTCAACGACCTTACCCTTTCCTCTATAAGCCTTCTCAGCCTTGTCAGTCTTGTCAACCACAATCTCTAGTGGAGCGAACACTCGTCCGCTGCGTGTTATCCCGCCAGTTCCAACTAGGTTGTCAACAGATTGCCCAGATGGCTCCAACTCTAATTTTTGTCCATTGAAATAGACATCTGCCCCATAGTGCCATGGAACAGCATTAGTGCTCTCGAATGGTATAGGCCCAGCTTCGTGATGGTGATCGTAGGTGTCCTGGATGCAGCAATGGTTATTGTTTTTCGAGGGATGGTGATGGTGGCAATCTCATCATTCTGCTTCAGCATTACTTCTCCCGATCTACTCTCAACCCTCCGACTAAACTGCAGAATTCCTTCGGTCATCAGACTCTGAATCCCTGCTATCAACTGATCACATCTGTCTGAGTGATTTGCACAATCCATACACAACTTTCCACAACCCGAAAAAATACCTTTCTTCATCAGCTTGGCTTTAACGAAACCAAGTGGTGTTATCAGGTCCTTGACATCAATCAATAAGTCCGACTCTTCCTCTTCGAGGATGGAATTAACCCCATCTCCCCCATGG
The DNA here is from genome assembly GCA_963859935.3 of Lathyrus sativus. NCBI lineage: Eukaryota > Viridiplantae > Streptophyta > Magnoliopsida > Fabales > Fabaceae > Lathyrus > Lathyrus sativus. The sequence continues at coordinate 397,459,485 of OZ012735.1, read as the reverse complement.
TTAGGAATAGGGTTCTTCGTAACATTCAGAACATTATCAGAAAAGTTGATTATTCTGGCGTCAACCATATCTTGCACTGTGTGCTTGAATGCCTTACAGTTATCAATCGAGTGGCCAGGTGCCCCCGAATTAAACTCACATCTTGCATTCGCATCGTAGCCCGGTGGAGGTGTCCCTATCAAGGGAGTTAAGGTTCTCTTCTGAACTAGCTAAAGCTGAAGCGAAGTCTGAAAAAGCTGAGCATACAACATAGGCGGGGTCTCAAGATGACGACTTGATAACAGTGCTTTGTTCTGATACCTGCGGTACCCTTGCTGGTTCTGCTGCTGCTGAGGTTGCTGCACAACAGGAATAGTAATGCTAGCGACCTGCTGACGCTTGCCTTTACCTTTTCCCCGAGCATTGGACACGTAGCTCATCTCACCTTCACGTATCTTACCACTGTAAGGCTTCTTTCCTCCTCCAGCTGAGGATACATCTACACCCTGGATCTTCCCGAGTTTGATGCCATTTTCTACATGCTCTCCAGTGATGATGAGATCGAAGAAGCTTCCCGACATACCACTGACCAGTTTCTCATAATAAACCGCTGGAAGAGTAGCTACGAACATCTCAACAAGTTCTCGTTCAACCATCGGCGGTTGAACTCTAGCTTCCAGTTCACGCCATCTCTGGGCGTACTCTTTAAATCCCTCGTTGTTCTTCTGAGAGAAGTTCTGCAGTTGAACCCAGTTGGGCGCCATATCATTGTTATACTGGTAATGGCGTACAAATGCTTCAGCAAGGTCTTTCCATGTACGTACACTGGTGGGTTCCAAACCCATATACCACTCCAAGGATGGGCCGGACAGGCTGTCTTGGAAGAAGTGCATCAGTAACTTCTCATCTTCAGAAAGAGCGGACATCTTTCGGTAGTACGACCTTAGATGAACACGGGGGGCAGGTGGTACCCTTGTACTTCTGAAAGTCGGGTACCTTAAACTTGGGAGGCACCTTAAAGTCGGAGATCAGTCCCAGTTTGGTCATGTCAACACCCATAGTATTCAAGTTCTCAAAACTCTTCATTTTATCCTCGAGGGCTTTGAACCTTAAACGGGCTTCAGAATTCAATTCCCCCTCATCTCCCTTCTGCGAGAACAAATCCTTTTGGCGATCCTCTTGCCACAGTTGGTTACCCTGAGCAAACCCAGCAACATCAATACCATACAGATTATCGGCCCCAGCGTTCCCCACATTACCAGTTCCTCCAGTGTTGCCATGGCCTATACCAGCATTGCCATTGGCTTCAAAGTTACCGTTACCGACGCCAGTCGTATTCTCATTAGGTCCGATGTTAGTGACAACATTGTCGTTACCACTTTCATTCCCTCCAGTCACAGGGATGCCACCCTGAGGGGTCTCAACAAGTGGAGGGTTGGGAGTATTCCCACCATGAAGCACACCATTGTTGTCAACCCTTGAGATCAGTGGTTGCAGCAGAGTTCTGAGCTGGTCTTGGCCGTTAGCAACCACTTGCATGAGCTCCATGAAGCAGTCCATCCTCTCTCTGAGTTCTTTGATGTCGGTCTGAACTTGTTCCATTGCTCTAGCTTGATTCGCTCGGGTAGAGTATCGATGGATCTATCTTCGGTCAATCCTGAAATAACCTGCAAGACAATGGGTTAGAAAAACGGCTCAAGGTACCTGTTATGCAAATGATTCATGCAAATGCAAACGTGTGTTTGTGCCTTGGGAAGATCCCCCCCCCCCCCCCCCCCCCCCCGATCCTAGTTTCCGAGACAAATAAAGTCTAACATCCAATCATGGAAAGAAATCCTCATATATTTATCTGAAAAAAACCTGCGCGGGTAGCGTACAACTGTAATCACATACAACTGAAGCAACAAGGCATGACCCCAACCAACAGGCCTGGTGGTGATCATCATATCAATGCATAAAAGGTACAAAGAAAATACAAAGAGATCAAGTGCGGCCACGGGCACGAAAATCTTCTAACAACTTCTTTGTAGCGGGATGGTCAGGCTGAGTAAGCAAACTCTGGATCAGCAAATCCCTTTGCCTGATGATATCTCAGAGATTCTCGGCAACGCCCCCATAAACACCTTCTTCAGAACGGTTTTCCACTCTACTCCTCTTAGCATCAGCTCAGAGTTGGCAATCCTGTAAATTTGCCTTGGTCTCAACCAATCTATACTGGACATCTCGTCGAAGTGAGGCTTCAGCCTCTATTTTCTTGTCCTTGATTTCAATCTGGACTTCTAGCTCGGCTACTTGCCAGCTCCTGCTTTTTGGTGGTCAGCACGCCATGCACTGCCTTCAGGTCTAACCCAAGACGTTCTCTAGAATCAGTTTCCTTGGTCAAATTAGCACCCAAGTGGTTGATCATCTCTGTCTGCTTCTTGCAGGTGTGCACGGCTTCGTTCTTTTCTCTCCGAAGTTGAGCCATTTCTTTCTCCAACTCTTCGTTGGCTTTTCGTAGCTCTTCTTTCTCTCGGACTACCTGGTTGAACTTCTGAATATCAACTGTGGTAGGCTCTTTGTACATAGGAGGATACAATGGTTCCACTGTAGGAAATGGCATTAGAAACTTGGCGGCTCTTTCTCGGACCCAGGCCACATATGGATCAAAGGCCTTGTTGTTGCTTTTTCCTAGCAAGACTTTCCCCTTTCGGTGAATTTTGCTCCAAGCATTATGTACCTTAACCAAAGTGTCACCTTCAAGTAACCCTGTGAGATACAGAGATTCCTGTATTTCTTCCTCTTCAGGAGGTCCTCGTAGTGTATACCCAAATTTCCTACCAGCAGAGAGGGATTGTAATTGATACATCCATTCCTTCCGACCAGGGGGATGTTGGGAAAGCCACCGCAACTACACACAATATCTTTGCCCAGTAGATCTCTTTCAAACCAGATGATATTATCAGCAGACAAACCCATCAAACATGCAGACCAGGGTGAAGACTCAGCAGAATCAATGAACGAACCCGTCTTTGGAAGATGGCTAGCAAACCACTTATACAGTAAAGGAGCACAACATGCTACATTCTTCCCCTTTTTGTTTTCATTCTTGCTTTGAACTGAATGGAGGACGTCTCCGAGGAGAGTGGGCACTGGATTCCCGGAAGCAAATATGTGGCAGGCATCCATACCTATGAAGTCTGGATGACTTGGGAATAGCATGATCCCATAAGTGCAAAGGGCTAAGAAGGCATTAAATACATCCCAGCGACCCTTCTTGGCAAACTTTCGGGCCTTTTCCATTAGGAAAGGCAAAGAGAAACCATAAACTCCAATCTTTCTAAACACCATCCCCTTCAACTCCGAATCATCTACATGAAGAGCGGTAGTCAACTTACCCAAGTCAGGTTCACCATCAATAAGGTAATAAGGCATCTGATTCAACAAAGGTACCCCCAACAAGTCAGAATACTCCTCTAAGGTCGGAGCTAGGACATAGTCTAGAAAAACAAAGCATCTGAGTTGCGGGTCGTAAAACTGCAGAAGAGCGTAGAGGCCATTCAACTCATACGTAGAAACCTTACACACAATACCCAGAAGTCTTCCATAACTCTTTCTGAAATTCTCCATCACTGTCTTATCAGCCAAAGAAATCAAAGCCCGTAACTCTCGGATGTCAGGCGTTGGTAGCTTGTAAGCCACAATCTTCTTCAGAGATGCCATATCAGCCATGAGGATCAAGATCACTAGAACCAGGGGAGAAATGTGCACCTACAACACAGACACACGTTAATGATATGCAAATGAGGATGCAAACAATGCAAAATGCAATCATGCAGCAGGAGTTTAAGGTGACTGTGCTGTTGACGAGAAGGACCACAACTCTTCTCTGTCAAGAAAAAACATATCTTTGATGATAAGAACCCTCTGATACCCACAATACTGATTCACTGTCAAGAAAACCAGGATGTCTGGAGGTTAAGGTTTCCTGCAATAACCCGACCCTGCTCACATGTATGGACCTAATCACGGAAAAGGTTTGGCATCCTATGCGTTCATCAGCGTCCTAGACTTTCAAGAAACGATGATACGATACCCAGGAAGGTGTGGCATCATCATCTCTTGAAGTGGCCTCACTTAGCTGAATCCTAAATGATCGGTCCCCAGAGTCGACAATCCTTAGATTCGACAGCCCCTCGAGTCTAAAGGACCGATGGGAATTCATCAAAGAGAACCTCGTCTGAGTATGGATTATATGGGAACTGATGCAAGCAAAGCAAGCACGTCCACCACTAATCCACTCTAATGATATGTATATGCTCTCAAACCTGGGTCTGGCTTCTCACTCATCAGAATGCCCCTCCCACAACAACACAGATAATCATATCATACTGAAAATAAAATGCAGAAGGTAAAATGCGATAAATAAACACAAACCCAACAAGTAAACACGCAAGCGCTAAGATTGACTCGCATAGGGAATCAAAGTCCTCCCCAGCAGAGTCGCCAGCTATCGCTACCACGAAAATAAGGTGCCGGCAAAAAAGAAGAGTCGCCACCTTTCGTTATTTATCCCTCGGAACAGGAAAGGAAACGATCGGAAAAACCTGACGAAAAGGTATAAGACAAGGTCATCGCAACCAATGTTTGGATTCAGGAGTTGGTTACGCAAGGGGAAGGTATTAGCACCCCTCACGTCCATGTTACTCAATGGGATCCACGCTTGTTGTGTTTTTCTGACGGGTTGGTTTTACTATCTACCTATCAAGGCTGGTTTGAAAAGAAAAGAAAATGACTCGGCAAAGCGTCGTACTTTATGCCTATGTATTCTCATCAGAGAATGAGAAATCAGAGTCAACATACTTCGACTAACTACGGGTTACGGGGGAGGAATGTGGCTCGCCAATACGTCAGTATTGTGCCTACGTACTCTCGACAGATATGAGAGATCAGAGCTTATGTAGTTCGGGATAATACAGATTACGAGGATTCAGATTCATCTATTTTTTGAGTAGGATTAACAAACAGTTCCAGCAGTTTGGTGTATGCAGCTTGCTCGTCAAAGACTCGTGCATTACCGTTTACGGTAGAACTGAAAGTTAACGACACTCTTTTCTTCAAAAAAGCTTTCCTTTGAATTATGGGCCCACGGGGCAAAGAAGGTTTGGAGTTTGTTTTCTGTATTTTATGGAAGAAGTGCTTTTTATGGTTGTCTGTAGTCCGTACAGCTCTAGAGACTATGACCTAGGAACGAATGCGTCGCATACCGTCCAAAGGACGTATACTAAAAACTCTAGACGATTGAGAGGAGGCCGTTCAATTATCATTACCCAAGTAGCTTAAGGCTCGTAACGCGTTTGTACTAACTTGCCTTTATTACGTTTTTTTACTATTGTTTTAGAGAGAGAAGAGAACGAACTCTACGGGGAAACTGTCAAGCCCGAATGTTGTCATGCCAAGGATTCATCCTATGGTTGAGGTTTGAAACAGGGAACTCCTATATGTTATCATGCATGGGTTTCAACCTAAAGTTCTAATCATCACTTCCTTATCAAAGGAAGTGAGACTCCTAGGGGATCATGTCAATGGGAAATAGAAAACAGACAAAAGCATCAGCTAAACAGATAAACAGAAGAAAACGACAAAGATGCACATGCAATGAAGCAATACAAGCAGAGGGAGACTCACTCTACCTCTAGGTAATCAAGCAAAAAGAAAACAATCAAAACAGACAAGCAGAGGGAGACAGGCTAAACCTCTAATGCACACACAAATAAAAAGAAAAACAACACACAAGCAAGGGGAAGATCACCTCAACCCTTAATGCAAACAAGCAGAAGGAGACTCACTCAACCTCTAAGCAGTCATGCTCCTAGCTTAAAATAATCTAAACATGATCCTATTCTAATGCATCAAGAAATTCAAACAAGGGAGAGAAACCACAATGAGCAACAGGGAAGTCATCCCAGGCTACATTAGGTTGGAGGTGTATCAACACCAGAGTCCATCATGGGCTCAACCTCTTGAGGAATGCACAAAATCCAACCAAAGGAAGGATTAGGCTCTCCCAAGAGGGATCCTATGTCAATAGGACAGAAAACTGGGTATTGGTCATAGATATCAATCTAAGGGTAGTTGATTATAGTGTGTCAACACAGAGTGTCCATCTCATGCTCAACCTTTTGAGGAATGCACAGAATCCAACCAAGGGAAGGATTAGGCTCTCCCAAGAGGGATCCTAAGAAAAGGACTTTGAGATGGATGACAGTATATAAACCAAGGGAATATACCATGCCAAGAATGTCAATCCAAGGCTCAACCTCCTGAGGAATGCACAGAATCCAACCAAAGGAAGGATTAGGCTCTCCCAGGAGGGATCCTCTTCAAGACTTGAAAGAGAAAGATAGTACAAACCAAAGGAATGTACTATACTGGGGAATGTTAATTCAAGGCTCAACCTCCTGAGGAATGCACATAATCCAACCAAAGGAAGGATTAGGCTCTCCCAGGAGGGATCCTCCTCAAGACTTGGATAAAGAGGGTGGGGCAAAGCCCAAGGAAGAAAACACATAGGGGAAAGAAGGCAACACATCAACTTCTAAGGAACCCTACAGACTAGCCACTAGGATCACCTAAGCTAGGGGAATCAAAAGCTCTATCAAGGCTTCAACAAGGTTCTAATGAGGTGTCTACCTAATCACTATTCTATCAAAAAAGGATATGCTACTTAGATTCATCTAATGGTCATTTACAAGGTTAATCTATGAAGTTATCTAACTTAGGGTCACCTAACCTATAAGCAACTTGTAAAATGGGGAACTAATAGAAAATCAATCCTAAAAATCTCAAGGAAAATCCTACATTATCCTACATGAGTTAAATATCTATGGTACAAAAACCAGGGGCCAAACCTAATCCTAAAGGTTCAAATAAAATCTAAATCCAAAGAGTGTACTAAAGGGGATCCATCAAGAAAGGCTCCTAAAGAACTATCTCAAACTCCTATTTAGAATCATCTAAAAATAACAACAAAAATCACAACAACCTATCAAGGAGTCTATAACAAGCATGCAAAGTTTCAACTTCAAATTCTAAATCATGAGCTAGCAATAAAATCATCAATCAAGATAGTCATATTATGCATTTTTAAACATTTATCAAAAATAGAAAAATGGACATTAAATTGAAATTCGCATCAAAATAAAATCCAAAGGCATGGAAAAATCAGGAATTTAACCAGGATCAACCACATATTTTTCTCATATTTTTCTGATTATTAAAACTATTTAAAATGAATTAAACAAGACAACCAATTAAAGAAAATAGAAAAATCAATTAAAGAATTAAAAGAAATCAGAAAATATTAAATGAAATGGTGCGTATTGGTGTGTGGCAAAGTGTGCTTCAGTTGACTAATCCCTATGGTGCAGCCTAATCCTATCCATCCAACATAAAAGTATGCTCATCTTATGTTCCAGATCTTTCCAAGTCACTAAACCCTAATTAGACCAAGCCTCAACCCTCAGATGCAAAGACTCAGTCAACCAATTCAATCAAATCCAACTCTCCCTGTTCATCGTCCCCAATTTAAACTGAAACAAAGAGGGAACTCAGCCACGGTGGCCGGAGAAGGGCGCCACCGTCTTCTCTGTCGAGAGCCATCAAGCTCTGCAACCAAATCTCACGAAACTCAAAGAAAATTATATGATTCTTCTCGTCTCCTCACCAGGATCACTAATATCCATTCCATTTCCATTAATTCCTCAAGAATCTCCAAACACGAAGATGAACAGAAAACTACTCAATTCCATAATCATCATCAAAATCAAAATTGGTTACACAGAAATGCTCCTCACTCTTCAGAGATTAAGAATTACTAATCCATTCATGCTAATTCTCAAGAATCATCTAGATATAAGTCCAAACAGAATTTTTGTCTCACCATGAATCATCATGAAACTTCACCATTATGATCCTAAAATGATCTATGTTGTATCTACAACCTAACCACATGCCAATTTCAGTCTAAACATGCCTAGAAATAGAGCAATTTTGAATTTTACCAACCTGAACTGAAGCTTGAAATTGGTGGTTCTCATGTGCGAATCCAAGCCTTAAATGCTGCAGATTGTTTCACTGAATGCTCTTGGATGATTCTTGATGCTCAGAAATGTGTTGCACCCCAAAATTTTCCTAACCTTTTCTTACTTGGCTTATGTTTCTTTGCATTAGCATTGCATGGTCATAGCATTTGCATAACATAGCATTGTTCATTTGTGCAGGGGATCAAGTATGGTTTATATCAAGAGGAGCCTATCTAGAGGTCTTATTTAAACTTGATAGGTCACCCAAGTCATCAGGGAGGGGGTTGGGTTCTTGAGAGGTTTAGTTGTTTGTATGTGGTTAATCTCCTAACTTGAGGACCAATTGAAGATCATCAGTGGCTTGTGAGGCCTTGATCATGGATAGAGTGGGTGGATAGAGCTCATGGAGTTCCTTGTGAGTCATGGTGGAGCTCAGTCAAACCATTATGCTAAGTGTGAAGAGTCACAGTTGAAGGTGTTGCAGTTAGGGTTTTTTGCCTGGTCAAACTTGAGTCCACTATGCAATTGAAGAGGATCAAAACCTATTTCTAAGTATTTGTGACCATGGAAATTTGTGTTGGGATACATGAAGTGATATTCCAAGATTAATTCAAGAAGAGTTCAAAGTGTGAGGAGTTGCTAAACTAGGGTTCTCAGGGTAAAATCCCCTATTTAGTGCCTGACTTCAAGACCGCTTATCTCAAGATACAAGTTTCATCTCCACTTTTGGCCAACATGAAACTTGTAGAGCATGCTCTTAGCTTTAATTTTAGTACTAGAAGTCCTCCATTGGATTTATAGAACACAAGTTATGGTCCAGACAAGTTACAGGTCATCAGATGAATGTGAAATTTGTCTGCAAAAGTCAACCAACTTCCAGGACAATTTTGACCTAGAAGGGTGTTTCTCCTCAACTTTTGGCCAAATTAAAGTTGTAGGTCTTGATCGTAGCTTTCCAAATTGTACTAGAAGTCTTCCATCTGATTTGTAGAACTCAAGTTATGATGTTTACAAGTCAGGGGTATTTTGGGTATTTGGAATTACAGGTCATTTTTAAACATAAGTCCATTTCACTATCTTACAAGCTTCAAATGGAGTTTTATTCAATACCAAAGTTGCTCAAAATGATGTTTTTAGTTCAACCCTGTATCCATGAGGCATTGATTTGGATTTGAGAAAGCATTGGTTGAAGAAATTTCTCAAAAAGGCCATTTTAATGAATTAAAAAGGAAAAATTCAAAACAATTGGTAATTGAATGTTTTCAAGCCAAATTAGTACTCATTTTGATTGGAAAATAAGTTATAAACACTTTGGCATCATTAATTTTTGAATTGAGGTTTATAACATGGTCATTTGGTGGATTACTTCATGATGAAGGTACAATTCAAACACACACCTTAGATTAAAATTAAGGCTGCAAACCAATTCATTTACACTCCATGACTCTCAAGAAAGTGAACTGAGGTGAATTGAGAGCATGAGCAGAGCCAATTCGTGCATACCATGAGTGGATTTTTGAGAAAAAATGAAACTTGGAAATCACAAATTGGGCTTTGATTGGGCCTCCAAGGGTTTCAAACAGAATATAAATTGATTGTGGATCATTTTCAGAAGCTTCTAGTGTCATTTTCTATGGAGAATCAGTTAGAGTCATTTGAGAAAGAGCTTGAAGGAGTGAAATTCGAATTTGGGATTTGGAGTGATTTCAGGAGCAATTGAGTATTGAGATTGATCAAGCATCATTCTTTGAAGAAATCTGCACCTTTTGGAGGAAGAATTCGCCCTCAAGAATATCAAATTCGAAGCTTCCGATCAGTTTCTTGTTTCTCAAATTTCCTCTTAGTTTAAGCATAATTAAGTTAGTTTGAGCATGCGGTTAAGTTAGTATTGGTCCTTAGATGGATTTAGAATGGATTTGGTGAAGTTTTACGACAATTTTCGACATGGCACCATTGCTTGTTGTTCGCTTATCTCTCTAGATAGTGGTTAAGAATGCGAAAGAACATGATATTATTTATGTAGGAAGTGAGAGGAAGAGGTTAGTGGTTTCGTTTTAAGTTTTCGTGAGAGTTGAAATTTCTTGGTGATTCTTGATGTCCATGGCTTCTTGAATTTTAATGGAAGAAAGTAAAAATAATGGTAGATTCGGATTCCTTGCGAAAAATCCCATGAAATCGGTTAAAGAAACGTAAGAAACAGTGAAAAAATGAGAGGTCCATGTTGTTGGGGTATCCGTGCGGCCGCCGGTGGTAGGGGGACGGTTGACGGAGTTCACTGGCGAGCTGGAGAAGATGAAGTGGGGAAGACAACGCGTGGTCGTCCGATCGCGTAGGATTGCTGACCTTTTCATCACATCTAGCGGCCTGGGTTCGATCTCGCGTGTGGCCTTTGTTTTAAATGTGAAGTGCTGAGTTTTTTAAATTAGTTCTGCGGGGCCTAATTCCAATGCGCTAACGGCACCCCTCACGTGCAGGCCCAACATGAAATACACTTTAAAACGTTTACTTCAACACCCCCAGGCCTGTTTCACTTAACAAACTAAATGTTGAGTTGTAAACTCAGCTGGGTCAGCGTGCACAGCGCTGTTCGCACCCCCACGCGAAGCCCATTAACCAAATAACACGTGAACTCTGTACTATCTGCACCTCCTCCTGCTTTTTTTTGCTTTTGATTTCTTTTTTTTTCTTTAATTTTCTGTTTTAATGCTGTTTCATTTTAATTCAATAAAAATAGTAAATCCCTTCATAAAATCCTGAAATAAATCATGTGAACACTTTGACATGTTTAGAATTTTATCATGGTTTTATTTTAATTTTCCATTTCTTTTGCAATTAATTTCATATTTTCTATTTTTAGTGTGTTTTAATAATGGGGTAATTGTATGCTGAGTTTGTTGATTTTATTTCTCATTCATGCTTTTTATTTTGGCATTGAAATTTTGTGTGTTGGTTGTAGACATGTTAATGATGTTATGTGATTTTTGTTGAGATTTTTTTAGATCATTCTAAATAGTATTTTAGGTTAGTTGTTTAGGAGTGTCCTTTGTTGGATCCCTTTAGTGTACCCTTGAGGTTTTGGATTTAATTTGAGCCTTTTGGTTTAGGTGTAGCCCCTGATTTTTTCACCATAGAATGTTGACACATATGGGATGATGTAGTATTTTCCTTGGAATTTTTAGGAATGATTTTCCCTTAGTTCCCTATTTTACAAATTGGCCTTAATTTAGGTGATCCTAACTAGTTAAGTGCATAGATTAGTTTTGCAAATGACCATTGGATGATCTTTAGTGTAGATACCTCTTGTAGATCCCTTGAACCCTTAGCATAGATGATCATTAGAAGGTAGCATTTGAGGTTCTTTAGAGATTCAAGTAGGTGGATGATCTTTCCCTAGGGTTAGTTTCCATTTCAATTTTCCTTGCTTGATTGGGATCCTCCTTGTGAGCATGATTCCTCCTGTGGAGGAATTCATTGCAATATCATAAAGGGGTTGAGTCTATGAAAGCTCTCTCTGAGGAAATAGAGTTGGTTGAGTGTATGTGGCAAGTTCCTGTGGAACCTACCTTGCTTCTCAGCTCCATTCTCCTAACATTCTCTCATTCAATCCTTTTTAGGAACCTTCTTGAGGTAGCACAGTCCCTCCTGTGGGGGGAATCTTGAACATCTCTTGAAAGAGCCAAACCTTTAGGTTTCCCCCAAATCTCTTTTAGTTGGTTGAGTGCCTGGGATAAGTTCCTGTGGACCTTACCTTTTCCTCCCAACACCCCAATTTCTTTCCGTAGGATAGAAGCCTTGTCTGACTACTAGTGGATTGAATCCATTATCTGTCATAAATCCTTGTCCTCATTCATTTTTGAGTGGTGTGTTGCATTAGGATAGTTCATGTTTAGTATAGCTTAAGTATAGAAGCATGAATGCATTAAGAGGTTGAGTGGGTCTCCCTCTGCTTGTTTGCCTTAAGGGTTGTGGTGGTTCTCCCCTTGCTTGTATGTTGTTTTTCTTTTTCTAATTGACGTATTTGCATATAAAGGTTGAGTTTGTCTCCCTCTACTTGTCTGTTTTGTCTGTTTTCTTTTTGCTTGATTGTCAAGAAGTTGAGCTTGTCTCCTTCTGCTTGTATTGTTGCATTGCACGCATTTTACTTACAGTTTTTTCTTTACAGTATTTGCTTTGTCTGTTTCTGTATGCCATTGCCATGTTCCCTTAGGAACTCTGACTTCTCTTGTTCAAGAGAAGTTATGACAGACATTAGGGTTCTAACCATGCATGATAACATTAGGTAGCTCCCTCCTAACCTCAACCATAGGATTATTTTTGCATGACAACATTAGGATTGTACAGTTCCCCATAGAGTTCGTTCTCTTCTTGTCTCAAACAACAGTAAAAAACATAATAAAGGCAAGTTAGTACAAAGCGCGTTACGAGCCTTAAGCTACTTGGGAAGTGATGATTGAGCGGTCTCCTCTCAATCATCTAGAGTGTTTAGCATATGTCCTTTGGTCGATATGCAACGCATTCTCTCCTAAGTCATAGTCTCTAGTGTTGTACAAACTACAGACCACTAAAAAACACTTCTCCCATAGAAAACCAGAAAACAAAGATCAAACATCTTTTTGTCCTCTTGGACCTTTAATTCAAAGGAACCCTTTTCGGAAGGAGAGTTTTGTTAACTCTCGGTTCTACCGCAAACGGTAACGCCTAAGTCTCCAATGGTCGAGCTGCATACACCAACTGCTGGAACCGTCTGTTAACCCTACTTGGATAAAAAACAGTTGAAAAAACCTGTGTTCCGTCGTTTCCCAAACTATGTTTGCTCTGATCTTTCACGCTGTGTGAAAGTATGTGGGCACGAGATGCGATATCTCGGTGAGAAACCTTTCTCCCGTAACCCGTAATTAGGCGAACTACGTTGACTCTGATTTCTCGTTCCAGACGGGAATACGTAGGCATAGAGCGCGACGCTTTGCCGAGTCATTTTCTTTTCTTTTCAGACCAGACCTTTAGCGTAGATAGATTAATCAACTCGTCAGATAAACACAACAAGCGTGGATCCCATCGAGTACGATGGACGTGAGGGGTTCTAATACCTTCCCCTTGCGTAACCGACTCCGAAATCCATACAATGGTTGCGATGACCTTGTCTTATACCTTTTCGTCAGGTTTTTCTGATCGTTTCCTTTCCCTCTCTGTGGGATAAATAACGAAAGGTGGCGACTCTTCTGTTTTGCGGGCACCTTATTTTTGCGGTAACCACAGCTGGTGACTCTGCTAGGGACTCCAACGGTTCCCTGTGCGAGTCAATCCTAGCGCTTGTGTGTTTACCTGTTGGGTTGTGTTTATTTATCGCATTTTTACCTTCCGCATTTTATTTTCAGTATGATATTATTAGTGTTGTGCTGTTGTGGGAGGGGGCTCGGATGAGTGATAAGCCGGACCCAGGCTTGAGTATGTACATAGCTTTAGAAGCAGATTTGTGGTGAGCCTGTATGTTAGGCATACACTAGTTCCCACGAAATCTGCACTCAGACGAGGTTCTTTGAGATGATTTCCATTTCCAGCCCAGTGGGTCGTTGAAAGGATTTCAGATCTTGGGATTGTCGACTCTGGGGACCGATCATTTGTGATTCAGCTGAGTGAGGCTACTTCAAGAGATGATGATGCCACACCTTCTGGGTATCGCATCATCATTTCTTGAAAGTCTATGACGCTGATGAACGCATAGGATGCCGTACCTTTATCAATGATTAGGTCCATACCAGTGAGCGGGGTCGGGTTATTGCAGGAAACCGTAACCTTCAGACAACCTGGTTTTCTTAACAGTGAATCAATATTGTGGGTTTCAGTAGGCCTTTATTATCAAAGTGTGGTATTTTCTTGCTGAAGCTAAAATATGACCTGCCACTTCACAGCACAGCACGACACACCACAACACTCTTGATCCCCTGCTGCATTTCGCATTTGCATTTACATTTTCATATTGCATTGCATCTAACACGTATCTGTGTTGCAGGTGTGTAGTTCCCTCTCGATTCTAGCAATCTTGTCCTTTCTGTGTCCATCATGGAGCCCAGTGTGAGCAGAACTCTGGCCTACAAATTTCCTACTCCAGATATCACTACTCTAAGGGGTTTGATTTCCTTGCTTGGTAAAGAAGTGATGAGAGATTTCAGAGGAACATATGGGAAGATGCTCAGCGTTGTGTGCAAGCCATCTGTGTATGAATTGAACGGACTCCAGACTCTACTTCAGTTTTATGATCCCACGTTGCGTTGTTTCACATTTCTAAGCTATGTGCTGGCCCCCACTTTGGAAGAGTTTTCTGTCATATTGGAGATACCCATTCTTGCCCAGGTACCCTTTTGTCCTATTGATCAGGAGCCAGATCTGGCTAAGATTGCTACAGCTCTGCATATTGAGGTTTTTGAATTGAAAGGAAAGACTGTCAAGAGAAATGGAGCCTGGGGATTCCCATTACCTTTTCTATCTGAGAAAGCCCGACACTTCGCCAAGAAGGAATGTTGGGTGGCGTTCAAAGCTAGTTTGGCCCTGTGCATATATGGTATCATGCTATTCCCCAATATTCCGGATTTTGTGGATGTGGATGCTCTTCGTATCTTCGTCTCAAGGAATCTAATCCCCACCTTGCTCGGAGACGTGTATCATTCAGTGCATTACAAGAACGAAAATAGAAGAGGCAATGGTGTGTGCTATTGTGCTTCATTGTTCTACAGATAGTTTGTCACTCATCTACCGAAGGATGGTCCTTTTATAAAGACGACAGAGACGAAGGAATGGTCTGAGCGACTGATGAGCTTGTCTGTCGAAGACATTGATTGGTTTGATAGAGATCGTCTGAGGAGTGAAATTATTTACAGTTGTGGGACCTTTCCTAATGTCCCTCTTGTGGGTAGGAAGGGTTGTATCAACTACAATCCATCTGTTGCTATCAGACGGTTCAGGTATGCTTTGAGGGGCCCTTCTAAGGACGAAGAGGTACAGGAATAGACAATTCGTGAACACTGCATTAAAATTACCATTCGTGAATAGACAATTTTAATTGCAGGTCAGTAGTTGATATGAAGGAATTCCAACAGGGAATAATCAATCATGACTGAATCGTCAGCAGTCTGGATCAGAACTGTATACTGTGAAGCCCTGTGAATCTGGGGCATCGACTTCCAGTGATTTTGGAATCAGTTAGTATGAGGACAAGTCCCGAAGCATCGGTTGATTATGGGACAATTTGTTTGAGAAGCAGTTGATCAGAAGTGGATCTTCTCGAGACCCATTCAGGGGCAATCATCCAGAACTCTTGTGATTTGAGGGTAGATCCCTCCAATGTTCAATCAGGGCAGGTTGAGTCGCTCAACGCTCGTTCAGGGGCAAGCTACTTCAGAAGTATATTGAAACCAACCATGCTGAGAGTGGGTTAATTGAGGATGAATCCTTCCGTTGTACAGATGTTGGGGCAAGCCATCTGAGGATTGTCTCGTTGCCAGCTATTTTCTGTTCAGAGTGAATTTTCCCAAGAGTCGGATTGGGGCAAGTTGAATTGCACTGGGGCAAGTTGTTCAAATGAGTTTGTTCACCCTAGAAAGAGTTCAGTGTCGGGGAATCGTGTCATTACCCTACCAAAAACCTAAACCTTCTGAAGAAGCCTTGCTGCCATTGGATTATTATCCTACAGCCTAACCTGTTACTTGGCAGAACCTTGTAACCAAATCGTTTTAAAGTCCAGTTCTCGTCTGGCAAACCGGAGATCAGTTCTCGTCTGAAATCCAAACCAGAAACCAGCCCTGTCTGGTCACCTTTTTCTTTAACCTATTGTTCAACCAGTTCCCGTCTGGCTAACACAGTCTTAAAGTCCAGTTCTCACCTGGCAAACCGTAAGTCAGTTCTCGTCTGACAACCTAACATATGTTGCTATCAGTTCTCGTCTGGTAGTCTCCCCTTGAATGCTAGTTCTCGTCTAGTATTTCCCTTTTAAATCCATTTTGTTGGTGACCAGAAATAAATCCCTATCACCATAAACCCATCCCTAAACCAGAAAAAGCCTAAGTGTATTCGACACGATGATTCCTAGTGACTCGTATGTTGTCACATTCCCCGACACAAGGCTCGAGTGATCCCAGCTCCATGATTGGTAGTCTGTATTCCCTGTGTTGATGTTGTTGAATCAGGATATTTTCTCAGCAGAGATGTATAGTTTGAGATTGTTTCCCCTGCGCAGTTTGAGATTGCAGCAAGTTGAGATGGCATTTATCCCCTATCAGAGTAGGATCAAGATTATCCTCGGCAGGTTTGATTGATATTCCCGGCAGAGTATGGCCATCCCAAGCGTCGAACGTTGATTAGCATGATGTGCTATTTTCCCAAGTGGGTTGAGACCGAAGCTTTCCCTGACCGGCAGATTTGGGTTTATTTCCCCAGCAGTGGGACTGATGCAATGTGTATCCCCCCAAAGTCCAAGTTTGACTCCTTTCCCCTCCGAGTCCAGGTCATTGACTCATTCCTCCAGCAGAGGTCGACGTTGATTCCCTCACTGAGTAATCTCCAGACGAGTAGATTTTGATGTCAGACCGAGAAGAGTTATTTCTCAGCAGATTGTTGCGTATCCTACAAGGACTTACGGTGTTCAAAAAAGACCGTTCAGGGTTGTTTTCCTCAGTGAAGTGGGATTCAATTTCAGTGATCGATTGTTATCTTCCGCAGTCGCCATAAGTGTTTCCTTGATAGGATCGGTACATCTCCAACAGAGTAGTATAATGAGTAGATAAAGATTGATATCCCCAGTAGTGTTGATACACAGGTATTCCTCATCAGACTTGATAGTCCAACAGGTTACCCAGAAGGGTCAGTCTCCGTAAGGCGTATGCAAGATTATCCTCAGCAGATCAGGATTGATATCCTCGATAGAGTGTAGCAGCATCTCCCTGAAGAGTCTGAATGCGGGACCAGGAGCATTGATATGTATCCCCAAGCAGAGAAGATTCTCTCCCCCAACCAGAGGTATCTTGAAGGATCACCATCTCTCCAGCTGAGTCAGGCGTCGAAGCGTGTGTTCTTCCCCCAGCACCGGGTCACAAGTGCAAGTCTCGTAGGAGACTATTCACTGAAGTGTGCAGCAATTGATAGTGCCAGACCGAAGTCTCCAGCGGAATTGAGATTCCCCACAGAGTCGTACTCTCCCCAATAAGCAGGATGATTCCTTCTTCCCCAGCCGAGTTTGCAGTTCCCTAAGAGAGTCGAGTCCTGGGAAAGCGTTTGGGCCATGATTGGTTTTCCCTCAGTAGAGAGTTGAGTAGCTGACGCTGTTTTTCCCCATCGGAGTCGTTATCTCCTGAAAAGTAGTCGCGAAGGCCACGCAGTTTATTTCTGCGAATGATATTGTGTCCTCAGCAATTGTGGTTTGTATACCTAGATGAGCAGGTCCAGGTTCTCGTAGAGCTTCGTTCCCCTGCAGCAGTCAACTGAAGTTTGTTTCCCCAGGCGGAGTCTAATTGAGATTGGTGTGACTTCTTCTCCTTGGCAGGATGATTCCTTCCTCCACCAGAGTGGTTCCTTTTCCTTGACAGGAGGCTTTTCCCTTCAGCATTTATTTTGCTGACGGGGCCATAGCATTTTGCATGATTGCATAGCATTTACCCTAAACGTGTAGCATTTCAACCGTGTGGAGCATTGCGCCATTGTCAAAGCATATGCATACGAAACATGAGCTAGGGCGTTACCGTTCTCGTTTCGCAGGTGTTCCTCCGCAGAATGGTTTGATCAAGATGATTCTTGAATTCTCCCCAGCAAAGTCGTTTGCCCAAGATGATTCTTAAAATCCCCAGTGAAATCGCCAGAGGGTTGCTCAAGATGATGCTTAGAGTCTCCAGTAGAGTGTTTGCTCAGGAGGATTCCTGAAATCTCCAGCATAGTTATTGATTCAGGATGATTCTTGAAGATCCCGACGGAGTTATTTGTCCAAGATGATTCTTGATTTCCTTAACAGAGTTGATTCACCCAGAATGATTTCTGGATCCCCGAAACACAGTTACTTGATAGCTATCCAAAATCCCCAGTGGAAATGTGTCATCCCCAGCAGGTTTTAAACATAGAAGTTGAACTTTCCTTGGAAGACTTGATGATTGAAGTCTGGCAGCGGTGCCGAAACCCCAGACTTGCTGATGGAGTCCAACTGTATTGACGAAGTAGTTCTCTCAGCTGATGCGGAGTGCCTGACGGTAAAAATTTGGATATCCTTATTTAGTTCACGATTGACCCAGAATTCTGTTCTCGACCTACTGACGAAGTCCGGCTGCCGCCAGAAAATTCCTTTGAATGCCCGATGGCATGAATAGCTTGATTGTTAAAAGTTCCTAATGACCTGATGAGTCCCGAGGAAGTATGATGCAATGACATAGAACGCCTGACGGTATAATCAACCATGCATTGCCGGTTATCGAGTGACCAGTGACCCTTTGATGAATTGAGGACGAATATCTACAGCAAAATCAGATGATCATCCTGACGGAGACCTAAAATCAGACTTTTCCCCGGTTACCGTGTGACCAATTCCCCAGTAGAGTTGTCGTGCAACTGCCATGCTCAGTTTTGAAGATGTTCCTACCGATCAGAGTATCGTTTACCTGTGCGGTGTCAGATCACCTGTTGCCGTGCAACCAGTGATCCCTCGATGATTTGAGGACGCAATGATATCAGATAATTCAGAGAATCATCCTGACGGAGGTTCAGACTAATTCTCCAGCTAGTTGTCGTGCAGCTACTGATTTCAGCTTCCGAAGATTTGTTCCCATCAGAGTACCGTGTACTTGTGTAGTTGGCAAATTTCTGGGTTCTTTGGTATTCAACCGTCTTCTACCTTTGAATGATTGAAAGTCGTTCGCTTCTCAACCCTTCAGGTCCAAGCCGTTTGAATAGGGGAAGCTGTTGCACCCCAAAATTTGACCAACTACTTATCGTAATTTGGCTCATGTTTCGACTCATTTCATTTTGCATTTGCATACCACGTACATTGCATTTTTTTCCAGTCAGATTGACTTTATCGGGATTACAGCCCTCTGATCGCGCTTCAGGCATTTCAGGCCAATACGAGGACGTATTTTGAGAATCGGTGCTCGTTCCCTGTGTTTTCAGCTCTCGCTGTTGTTTTTGAGGACATCTCGGTGCCCGGTTGTTACCGTTTATTTCGCTGTACTCGCGCGTCTTTTTCCTAATCGATTTAATTGGCTGTACGGTATTTTTAGATTTTTCCCCTTATTTTCTAGAATTTTTTAATGGATTTAATTGATTTTTCTAGATATTAGATAGATTTTTTAATAGCTTTAATAGATATTAAATGTTTTTTTAAATAGTTTTTAGTTTTAATATCAATTTTCCCTTTTAGAATAAGTCATTTTTTTAGATACTAAGTAGTTTTTTAAAATGATTTTTAATGGGATAATTCCTTTACTATGTATTTTTTTAAATAGGATTAATAGAGTTTTTCCTATTTTTATTTGTTTAGAAATCAATAGAAGTTTAATAGTTAATTCTTCTTTTTTAGATTTAATTTAGATTTAGAAATTAATAGAGATTAATTAGATCTTAATCACCTTTTTAGATGTTAATTAGGGTCTTAATTCATTTTAATTAGGTTTAGAATAGTCTTAATTTTCAATTTAGGCTTTAATGGCAGTTTTTAATTTTCGTTAGTATTAATTGAGTTTAATTAGGCTTAATCATGTATTAATTAGTGGTTAATCAAGTCTGAGTTGTAGTGGGCCAGATGTCCATTTTCAGGGGCCCAGGTCTAGTCCGCGCCAGGTGGCGATATATAAGTGATCCCACGTGTGCTTTTCTCAGACTACCACTTCATTCTTCACCGCCACGTTTTCATCTCAGAAACTTCCACTTCACATCCACGTTTCATCCCCTCCTCACGCCACCTCGCCCACACTTGGCACTCCCTCAGACTCCCAAATCCCACACGTGGCCTCACTTCCTCTTCCCCCTCCATGCAGTCACCCACGTGTCTCGTCCTCTTTCACCCTCTCTCCCTCGCCTCCGGCCATGCAGCCGCCGCAGGGACCGCCGCAACGGTCGCCGGAGTCCCACCCTAACCATCACCGGAAGCCGTTTTTCGCCGGAAATCTGAAATTCACTGATGAAGGTTCATCTTCTTCATCCGTCATGTTCATCCAACCTTCACCGGAAAACTCAACTTCGCCGGAAAATTCATGCGTATTCATCTTTTTCCCAGAAAACCATCCAAGAACCTTCATCGATCTGATGTTCGCGCGTGTTCAGAAATACCAGAAACACTCAAAGATCTTCATAGATCTTCGTCACCGTTCATCAATCGTTACCAGTTCGTCAGCGAACTTGTCCAGGTCCATAGATCTTCGTTCGTCATGAGACTCATCCTCGTCCTTCATCTTCTTCACATCGTTTTCTAGATTTCTTTCTCCAAGATCCATCGATAACGATAGCAAGAATCGTCATCAGTTCTTCATCAGAGTTTCCAAAATTTCTTCGTAGATATCCATCATGTTCGGTGATCTTGATCACGTTCATGAAGATCCTCCAGAAATCTTCAAACATCATCAAGAGCAGGCAACTTCATCCATCTGGGAATCGATCCTCCATCAGTTTCTAGGACTCGCTCAAGATTTTGATCCTAGATCTCTGCACGCGATCATGGCTCGTAGCATTTCTCCAGAAATCTTCAATCACCGCTCGGTCCAACATCAAGCTTCATCAAAAATCTTCAAAGATGCTCATCGGAGATTCTTCGCCAGAACCTTCAAGAACTCTTTCAAGAACGCCCGATCGGAGTTCGTCACCTTTGTCCAGAAACATCAGGATCTTCAAGGACCTTCGTCGAAGATCCTCATCTTCTTCATCTTGTTTAGTAGTGAGGTAGAAGATTTCATTAGGGTTTGCTTGTACAGGTTTTGGAGGGAGATTGATCTCAGAAAGTTTGTGAGAGATAAGAGGAAACGAGAGAGAGGCTGAGAAGAGAAGGAAACGGCGGTGGAAAAGATGAACAGTGTTTGGAGTTTGAGAGGTTAGGATTAGGGTTTGCTGAATCATGGGTCACGTGGCTGTCAAGGGAACTGGGCTCATAGGCCCATTGGTTTTTTTTTGGCAGCACACCTCCGTTTGTGTAGTTGGGCTGGGCCCATTACCTTTACCATATCATGCACCTCCGTTTTCACCAATAAACCCCCCTGTTTTTATTTCTCTTCTGAATTTCTTTGTATGGTGGGCTGGGCCCATAGGCTGTTTTTGCTGCATTCACACCCAGTCTGCAGTTTGTACCCCCTCCCCTTTTATTTTAATTTCTCCCTTGTATTAGATGAATGAGTGTAATAGATATAGTTCTATTTTTTTTAGGATTATAGTTTTATTTTCCTAGGACATTAATGCATAGTTTTATATAGTTTTATAGAATTTATATTCTATTATTTTTTTTTAGCATATTATAGGGTATTATAGATTTAATATAGTTTTTCTATTTTCTTTATAGAATATTTTAGATAGAATTGTTTTCATTATATTTTCTATAAGCATTTCCCTTTTATATTTCTTTAGAATATTTTCTAGTACAATTTAATTGCTAATTTTTAGGAGTAGACTTGTATTTCCATTTGTTAGTGGATTTGTCTCCTATTTTCTCTCCTATTTTTCGTTTCTCATCTGATTTTATTGTTGGCTGGCCGTGTGACACGATTCAATTGGAGAATGATTTTCGATATCATTTCTCCATCTTGTCTTTGACACGGATATCAATGCGCTACCTCTTAGAGTTCGATTTCTCGGGTAAGTCGAACCATGACGGTCTAAGCGTTACATTGTTCTTGATTCGAGGGTCATCATCAAAGATCCAGAGAGGAGAAGATTAGAATGGAGCTTGCACGCACGTCAGGAGCCCAGGAGCTGCTTCGTTCAACATCATCATCATCATCTTCTTCAAGTCTTCAAGCAACCGTCGAGTGTTGTGAGATCGTTAGATGTGTAGGAAATGACAGTTGAGGAGTTTCTTCTCAATCGTCTAGGATGTCTAGTATGGTACCCTTTGGGTGACATGCGACGCATTCACTCCTACGTCTTAGGTTCTTGCGTGTGCGTCCCGAGTTCCTCCCCGTTTAGGCGTAGGCCTGCTTCCTCTTTGTTCTCGCCCCGTGCGATCGAAACCCTTTTTCTCTCGCATTCATGCGATTGAGACCCTTTCTCTTGCCCCCGTGCAATCGAGACCCGTAGCCTGAACTACGTCATGCTCTGATTTCTCTGACGAGAATACGTAGGCACAAGACGCGACGTCTTGGCGAGCAAGCTTCCCCGTAGTTTCCCAAACTACGTTAGCTCTGATTTCTCAAATGAGAATACGTAGGCACAATATTGACGTATTGGCGAGCCACGTTTCCCCTTTCCCGTTGCCTGAACTACGTCATGCTCTGATTTCTCTGACGAGAATACGTAGGCACAAGACGCGATGTCTTGGCGAGCAAGCTTCCATGTAGTTTCCCGAACTACGTTAGCTCTGATTTCTCTGACGAGAATACGTAGGCACAATACTGACGTATTGGCGAGCCACATTCCACCTTTCCCTGTAGTTTCCCGAACTACGTTAGCTCTGATTTCTCTGACGAGAATATGTAGGCACAATACTAACGTATTGGCGAGCCACCTTTCCACCTTTCCTGTAGTTTCCCGAACTACGTCGTGCTCTGATTTCTCTAACGAGAATACGTAGGCACAATACTGATGTATTGCCGAGCCACCTTCCACCTTTCCCGTAGTCGAACTACGTTTGCTCTGATCTCTCGTACCAGACGAGAGTACGTAGGCATAGGATGCGACATCCTAGCGAGCTACCTCCCTTCTCCCTTTTCCCCGTTTAACTGTAGTAGGTTGAACTACAGCTACTCTGATTTTCTCTGATGAGAATATGTAGGCATAGGATGCAATATCCTAGCGAGCACACTAACAACTAACCTTTTTGTTCTCTCGCAGCCGTGCGATCGAGACTTTCCCGCTGACGACTGATGTTATCCTTTTCTCTTGCCCGAGCGCATTTGAGACCAGACTGTAGTTCTAGTTCCCGTAGGTTCCCATACCTTTAAACCCGACATACTACGTCCGTTCTACCGCAAACAGGTACGCCCAAGTCTCCAATGGTCGAGCAGCGTCCACCTAACTACTAAAATGCGTACGCTAGTATCGTCAACTTAATCTCTCACCCCCGTGTGACCTAGAACACCCTTGTCTAGCCGTAGTTAGCCTGAACTACGTCACGCTCTGATTTCTCTGACGAGAATACGTAGGCCCAAGACGTGACGTCTTGCCGAGCAACATCCCCTGTAGTTTCCCGAACTACGTTGACTCTAACTTTCTCTGATGAGAATACGTAGGCATAGAGTGCGACGCTCTATCGAGTCAATTTCTTTCCGTTTAGATTTAGCAGTCGTAGATAGATTGTTTTTCACCCGTAGACAAACCAACAAGCGTGGATCCCGTCGAGTACGACGGACGTGAGGGGTGCTAATACCTTCCTCTTACGTAACCGACTCCCGAACCCAGACAACGGTTGCGATGGCCTTGTCTTATACCCTATCCGTCAGGTTTTTCCGATCGTTTCCTTTCCCGTTCTGAGGGATAAATAATGAAAGGTGGCGACTCTTCTGTTTTGCCGGCACCTTATTTTCGCGGAAGCGACACATACCATGAGTGGATTTTTGAGAAAAAATTGAAACTTGGAAATCACAAATTGGGCTTTGATTGGGCCTACAAGGGTTTCAAACAGAATATAAATTGATTGTTGATCATTTTCAGAAGCTTCTAGTGCCATTTTCTATGGAGAATCAGTTAGAGTCATTTGAGAAAGAGCTTGAAGGAGTGAAATTCGAATTTGGGATTTGGAGTGATTTCAGGAGCAATTGAGTATTGAGATTGATCAAGCATCATCCATTGAAGAAATCTGCACCTTTTGGTGGAAGAATTCGCCCTCAAGAACATCAAATTCGAAGCTTTCGATCAGGTTCTTGTTTCTCAAATTTCCTCTTAGTTTAAGCATAATTAAGTTAGTTTGAGCATGCGGTTAAGTTAATATTGGACCTTAGATGGATTTAGAATGGATTTGGTGAAGTTTTACGACAATTTTTGACATGGCGCCATTGCTTGTTGTTTGCTTATCTCTCTAGATAGTGGTTAAGAATGCGAAAGAACATGATATTATTGATGTAGGAAGTGAGTGGAAGAGGTTAGTGGTTTCGTTTTAAGTTTTCGTGAGAGTTGAAATTTCTTGGTGATTCTTGATGTCCATGGCTTCTTGTGTTTTAATGGAAGAAAGTTAAAATAAGTGCTAGATTTGGATTCCTTGCGAAAAATCCCATGAAATCGGTTAAAGAAACGTAAGAAACGGTGAAAAAATGAGAGGTCCATGTTGTTGGGGTATCCGCGCGGCCGCCGGCGGTAGGGGGACGGCGGCGGTAGGCACCCTATTTATGGTTTAGGTTACCAAAAGCCCAAAATATTCAAATCAAATCTAAGCATATCAAATCAAATCAAAACAATGAATTACATTTAACAATAGTCAACTAAAGAATAAATTAGCAAAATAACTATCACGAGCATGACCAGTTACTAAAATGAAAGTTATTACTTTCTTATTTCTATAAATAACAGTTCTCACCAACAAATATTCAAATATTTAATTTCTAAAGCCTACTCGTGGCCAAAAATTATCTCAAATTTTTAGATGAAGTGGGGAAGACAACGCGTGGCCGTCCGATCGCGTAGGATTGCTGACCTTTTCATCACATCTAGCGGCCTGGGTTCGATCCCACGTGTGGCCTTTGTTTTAAATGTGAAGTGCTGAGTTTTTTTAATTAGTTCTACTGGGCCTAATTCCAATGCGCTAACGCCACCCCTCACGTGCAGGCCCAACATGAAATACACGTTAAAACGTTTACTTCAACACCCCCAGACCTGTTTCACTTAACAAACTAAATGCTGAGTTGTAAACTCAACTGGGCCAGCGTGCACAGCGCTGTTCGCACCCCCACGTGAAGCCCATTAACCAAATAACACGTGAACTTTGTACTATCTGCACCTCCTCCTGCTTTTTTTTTGCTTTTAATTACTTTTTTTTCTTTAATTTTCTGTTTTAATGTTGTTTCATTTTAATTCAATAAAAATAATAAATCCCTTTATAAAATCCTGAAATAAATCATGTGAACACTTTGACATGTTTAGAATTTTATCGTGTTTTTATTTTAATTTTCCATTTCTTTTGCAATTAATTTCATATTTTCTATTTTTAGTGTGTTTTAATAATGGGGTAATTGTAAGCTAAGTTTGTTGATTTTATTTCTCATTCATGCTTTTTATTTTGGCATTGAAATTTTGTGTGTTGGTTGTAGACATGTTAATGATGTTATGTGAATTTTGTTGAGATTTTTTTAGATCATTCTAAATAGTATTTTAGGTTAGTTGTTTAGGAGTGTCCTTTGTTGGATCCCTTTAGTGTACCCTTGAGGTTTTGGATTTAATTTGAGCCTTTTGGTTTAGGTGTAGCCCCTGATTTTTTCACCATAGAATGTTGACACATATGGGATGATGTAGTATTTTCCTTAGAATTTTTAGGAATTATTTTCCCTTAGTTCCCTATTTTACAAATTGGCCTTAATTTAGGTGATCCTAACTAGTTAAGTGCATAGATTAGTTTTGCAAATGACCATTGGGTGATCTTTAATGTAGATACCTCTTGTAGATCCCTTGAACCCTTAGCATAGATGATCATTAGAAGGTAGCATTTGAGGTTCTTTAGAGATTCAAGTAGGTGGATGATCTTTCCCTAGGGTTAGTTTCCATTTCAATTTTCCTTGCTTGATTGGGATCCTCCTTGTGAGCATGATTCCTCCTATGGAGGAATTCATTGCAATATCATAAAGGGGTTGAGTCTATGAAAGCTCTCTCTGAGGAAATGGAGTTGGTTGAGTGTCTGTGGCAAGTTCCTGTGGAACTTACCTTGCTTCTCAGCTCCATTCTCCTAACATTCTCTCATTCAATCCTTTTTAGGAACCTTCTTGAGGTAGCACAGTCCCTCCAATGGAGGGAATGTTGCACATCTCTTGAAGGAGCCAAACCTTTAGGATTCCCCCAAATCTCTTTTAGTTGGTTGGGTGCCTGGGATAAGTTCCTGTGGACCTTACCTTTGCCTCCCAACACCCCAATTTCTTTCCGTAGGATAGAAGCCTTGTCTGACTACTTGTGGATTGAATCCATTATCTGTCATAAATCCTTGTCCTCATTCATTTTTGAGTTGCGTGTTGCATTAGGATAATTCATGTTTAGTATAGCATAATTATATAAGCATGAATGCATTAAGAGGTTGAGTGGGTCTTCCTCTGCTTGTTTGCCTTAAGGGTTGAGGTGGTTCTCCCCTTGCTTATATGTTGTTTTTCTTTTTCTAATTGACGTATTTGCATATAGAGGTTGAGTCTGTCTCCCTCTGCTTGTCTGTTTTGTCTGTTTTCGTTTTGCTTGATTGTCAAGAAGTTGAGCTTGTCTCCTTTTGCTTGTATTGTTGCATTGCATGCATTTTACTTACAGTTATTTCTTTACAGTATTTGCTTTGTCGGTTTCTGTATGCCATTGCCATGTTCCCTTAGGAACTCTGACTTCTCTTGTTCAAGAGAAGTTATGACAGACATTAAGGTTCTAACCATGCATGATAACATTAGGTAGCTCCCTCCTAACCTCAGCCATAGGATTATTTTTGCATGACAACATTAGGACTATACAGTTCCCCATAGAGTTCGTTCTCTTCTTATCTCAAACAACAGTAAAAAACATAATAAAGGCAAGTTAGTACAAAGCGCGTTACGAGCCTTAAGCTACTTGGGAAGTGATGATTGATAGGTCTCTTCTCAATCATCTAGAGTGTTTAGCATATGTCCTTTTGTCGATATGCGACGCATTCGCTCCTAAGTCATAGTCTCTAGTGTTGTACAAACTACAGACCACTAAAAAACACTTCTCCCGTAAAAAAACAGAAAACAAAGATCAAACATCTTTTTATCCTCTTGGACATTTAATTCAAAGGAACCCTTTTCGGAAGGAGAGTTTTGTTAACTCTCGGTTCTACCATAAACGGTAACGCCTAAGTCTCCAATGGTCGAGCTGCATACATCAACTGCTGGAACCGTCTGTTAAACCTACTCGGATAAAAAACAGTTGAACAAACGTGTGTTCTGTCGTTTCCCGAACTACGTTTGCTCTGATCTTTTGCGCTGTGTGAAAGTACGTGGGAACGAGATGCGATATCTCGGCGAGCAACCTTTCTCCCGTAACCCGTAGTTAGGCGAACTACGTTGACTCTGATTTCTTGTTCCAGACGGGAATACGTAGGCATAGAGCGCGACGCTTTGCCGAGTCATTTTCTTTTCTTTTCAGACCAGACCTTTAGCGTAGATAGATTAATCAACTCGTCAGATAAACACAACAAGCGTGGATCCCATCGAGTACGATGGACGTGAGGGGTGCTAATACCTTCCCCTTGCGTAACCGACTCCTGAATCCAAACAATGGTTGCGATGACCTTGTCTTATACCTTTTCGTCAGGTTTTCCTGATTGTTTCCTTTCCCTTTCTGTGGGATAAATAACGAAAGGTGGCAACTCTTCTATTTTTTTGGCACCTTATTTTCACGGTAGCGACAAAATGCTTAAATCTTCCCCAAACTCCAAATTCACTTCTTGCTCGAAAGCTTCAAAGCTCTAACTGCAATAATGGTTTCTGCTCCAAATGATCTCCAAAAAATGATCTGAATACCATTGTGAACTTAAATAGAAGTTGTTTCGATCTTAACATGACCCAATCATGGCCCAAATTGAAGAATCCAAAATTTCATTTTCTTCCAAAGTTCAACAATGGAATATGCATGTACTGGCTCTGTTTTGGCTCACTCTTTGCTTCAACAGCTTGCATAACCCTTGGTGAAGATGAATGGCTTAGATTGCAAGCTTGGTTTGATCCTATGGTCAAGATTGATTATGTTTCCTCATCATGAAGTAATCCACTCAATTTCCATGAAATGTGACTCAAATCAAAAATGTAAAATTGCCAATCTCTTTAAAACATCATTTTCAATCGGAAAATGCACAAACTTGTGAAGTTTGGCACAATTGTGATTTATTTTGAATTTTTCCTTCATTAATGCCTTTTAATGATCTTTTTTCAAAATTTCTTCACACTCTTCCTTATTCAATCCATATCAATGGATGCTTGGATCATGGTTGGACTAAAAACACCATTTTGAACAACTTTCAAGTTGAACAAAAGTTCATTTGAGGTACCTAAGATAGTGAAATGGACCCATAACCAAATATGACCTGTAATTCAAAATACCCAAAATACCCTTACCTTGTAAAGCTCATAACTAGAGTTCTATAAATCCAATCATGGACTTCTAGTACTATCTAGAAAGCTAAGAAGATAAGGAACAACATTCATGTTGACCAAAAGTTCATAGGAATCATCCTTCTAGAGAAAAAGTGTCATGCAAGTTGGGTAACTTTCAAGCTCCAAATTCACATGCCTTAGAATGACCTGTAACTTGTCTGCCTCATAACTTGAGTTCTATAAACCCTATCAAGGACTTCTAGTACTCAAATTAAAGTTAGGATCATGCTCTAAAACAATCATGTTAGGGTCAAGGTGAGATGAAAATCACATCTTGAGTTAAGTGGTCTTGAAGTTAGGCACTAAACTAGGGGATTTTACATTGTCAAGCATAGCAACCCTAGCTTAGCAACTTCTCACACTCTTGATCCCTAATGAGTTGACCTTGGAATCATCCCTAGAAAATCTCAACACATCAATCCATGATCACATGTCTCTTGAATTAGGTCTCAACCTTCCTAAAATCATCAGTTATCCTATGGTTGACAAGATGAAACCCTAGTTGTACCAATCTTGGGTAGTTTCTCATATCCTTTGTACAATGACCTATCTAGGCTTCAAAATGAACTTCAACACTTCTCAAGAGCTCTCTCAATGCTCTAGGTCTAACCTCATGGCTTCAACATCATCAGATGACTTCCCATAACTCTCAAGTTAGGAGAAATGCACACTTGGCTTCAACCCTCTCTCTGAGGATCTTTTAACTTCTCTGATAAGGGTATCAACCCTTGAACACTTGAATAACCCTCTTAACTAGCTTCATAGCCTTGTGTAACCCGTGATTGGTAGTCATACCTCTTGATCTCTTGCATACATGTCAATGCAATGCAAATGATAATGCTAATATGAATGAAATGAAACACAAGCTAGGTAAAGAAAGGTTGGGCAAATTTTGGGGTGCAACACCCAGCTCTCAACAATTTTCTAGCCATTGCATGTCCATTAGCATGAGAACTGAAAGAACCCTCATGGACTTCCTCCATCAACATGTTTGCTTCAAGTTCATCAACACAATGCAGCAAGACCATGTCAAAATTTCTCCTGTAGAGCATGTCGTCCTTGTTCATATAAAAATTTCCAACTAACCTCCTCAGAGTCTTCTTATCGTTACTGGATTCTCCAGATGGGTACTCCCTAGTCTTGAGAAAATGCTTAATATCAAAATATCAAGGCTTTCCATCGGATGCTTTCTCAACGGCAAACACAAAAGCAGGTCTATCAAGACACATGATAGTGATAGCAGGAGTTTCATTCCAGAAATTCACTTTGTACATCGAAGATAGCATGGCCAAGGTATCTGCCATCTGATTCTTAACCCTCGGCATATGATGGAAATCAACTCTATCAAAGAAAGGCAGCAGTCTCCTTGCATAATCTCTATAAGGCACCGGGTTGGCCTGACGAGTTTCCCACTCTCCTTTGATTTGGTTAACGACTAACGCAAAGTCACCGTATACATCCAGATTCTTAATCCTCATATTAACGGCCTCTTTTAAACCCATAATGCAAACTTCATACTTGGCTTCATTATTGGTGCAGGCGAATGTCAATCGGGCGATGAACGGTATATGAGAACCATGAGGAGTAGTAATGATCGCGCCAATCCCATTACCATACAAATTAACCGCTCCGTCGAAAACCAATTTCCATTGAGATCCCCTCTCAGGACCCTCGTCAGGTAAAGGCTCATCACAGTCTTTCATCCTTAAAAACATGACGTCTTCATCTGGGAAGTCAAACTTCATCGGCTGATAATCCTTAATCGGTTGTTCCGCTAGATATTCCGACAGAACGCTTCCTTTAATGGCTTTTTGGGAAACGTACTGAATATCATACTTTGTTAACACCATTTGCCATCGGGCAATCCTTCCAGAGAGTGCTTGTTTTTCAAAGACATATTTGATCGTGTCCATCTTTGAAATCAATAGGGTTGTGTGGTTTAACATGTACTGTCTCAAACGCTTAGCAGCCCAAGCGAGTGCACAACATGTTTTTTCCAGCATCGAGTACCTCGACTCACAATCGGTGAATTTCTTACTCAGGTAGTAGATGGCATGCTCTTTTCTACCTGACTCATCCTGTTGACTGAGCACACATCCCATTGAGTTCTCAAGAATCGTGAGATACATGATCAGTGGTCTCCCTGCAACTGGAGGCATGAGTATTGGAGGTTCCTGCAGATATTCTTTTATTCTTTCGAATGCTTTCTGAAAATTTTCATTACACCTGTCCGTTTGATCTTTTCTCAACAATTTGAATATTGGTTCACAAGTGGCTGCAAGTTGAGATATAAACCTTGCAATGTAGTTTAATCTCCCCAGGAAACCACGGACCTCTTTTTCCCTTTTCGGCTCAAGCATTTCTTGTATAGCTTTTATTTTGGTAGGATCTACCTCAATACCTCTTTCACTGACAATGAAACCCAATAACTTTCCAAATCTCACCCCGAAGGTGCACTTGTTAGGTTTCAGCCTCAGCTTGAACTTCCTCAGCCTTTCAAACAATTTTAGAAAATTGACTAGATGTCCCTCCTCCGTCTGCGACTTTTCAATCATGTCATCAACATAGACTTCCACCTCATGATGAATCATATCATGAAACAAAGTGACCATCGCCCGCTGATAAGTTGCCCCTGCATTTTTCAATCCAAAGGGCATCACCTTATAGCAAAAAGTCCCCCATGGTGTGATGAAAGTAGTTTTCTCCATGTTCTCTAGGGCCATCTTGATTTGGTTATACCCAGAGGAGCCATCCATGAATGAAAACATATAATAGTGAGCGAGGTTATCAACCAACACATCAATATGGGGGAGCAGGAAATCGTCTTTCGGGCTCACTTTATTCAGATCTCGATAATCAACGCACATCCTGACCTTTCCATCCTTCTTAGGCACATGAACAATATTAGCGACCCACGGAGGGTAATTCGTGACAACAAGAAACCCAGCATTCAGCTGCTTATGAACTTCTTCTTTGATCTTGAATGCCATGTCAGGCCTTGTCCGTCTCAACTTTTGCTTGACAGGCGAGCATTCTTCTCTAAGAGGTAACCGGTGTACCACAATATCTGTATCCAGCCCAGGCATGTCTTGGTAAGACCAAGCGAAGATATCCCTATACTCACTGAGCATTTCAACCAATCTTCTCTTGACACTGTCTTCCAATGCAGCCCCCACTTTGACCTCTTTCTTGTCATCCTCGGTACCCAGATTGATAACCTCAATATCCTCCTAATGAGGCACAATAACCCTTTCCTCCTGCTTGGGAAGTTTGGCTAACTCTTCGGGTAGTTCACAGTCTTCGTTAGTCTCATCTTCAGCTTGATAAATGGGATTATCAAAGTCATACAAAGTCATAGCTGAACCCGAATCGATGGCATCTGATAGAAAAGACCTGCATGAGGATGTTATGTTTATTATGCGATGCAACAAATAATCCACATTGCCATTTTTCTGTTAAGTATAAATGCAAAACAAAAACAAGAAAAACAGGGATCACAATATTTGAATGCGAAACGTCTTTTATTTAATTATAAATTGCAAGTAACAAGAAGGCCCCACAAATGTGTCACTACGTCTTGGGCAGAACGCAGAACTGAACATAATCAAAACAATGAACATTACTCTGCAATAGTAACATGAATGACTTCTTCGGTAGTCCAGCTGCACAGTTTCTAGCCGGGAGTACATGGACAGATCCAGGCGTCCATGCCGTAGTCACTGTCACCTTCATCGTCTTCAACGGCATTAATCCTGTCAAATATCACACCACTGTTAGTGAACTGAATAGGTCCCCTGTATCTCGGAATCTGAGAAGAACTGGAGGGTTTGTATCCCAGGCCGAACTTGTCCTGCTTGACAGGAACATCCAGAACTTGGCCCCACTTCTGAGACGAGCCGGATTCTACGATAGCACGGGCTTCCTTAAGTGATGACATTGAAACCTCTGGGCCCTTGGCTTCTACAGGAGAATTCCCCTGAATCTGAACTACTTCAAATACCTGGCAGAGTTTTTCGTGGATGTCACCATCCACTTCTACGTACTTGAAGGATGACAGATGGCTAACCATAATGCCCTCTTCACCGCACACGGAGGCTTTCTTCCCTTCCACCATGTATTTCAGCTTTTAATGCAATGTTGAGGTAACTGTCCCAGTAGCATGTATCCATGGTCGACCAAGCAAACAACTGTATGTTGGATGGATATTGTCGCTACTGCAAAAAACAACCGGCGGAAAAAACAGAAGAGTCGCCACTTTCGTTATTTATCTCAAAGAGAGGGAAAGGAAACGATCGCAAAAACCTAAAGAAAAAGGAAAGATAAGGTCATGGCAACCATGCCTGGGTTCGGGAGTCGGTTACGCAAGGGGAAGGTATTAGCACCCCTCACGTCCGTCGTACTCGACGGGATCCACACATGTCTTGTCTAGCTAAAAGGGTGTGTAAACTATCTACACTAAAGGCTTATGGACAAAAGAAAAAGAAAACAGAACTGACTCGGCAGAGCATCGCTGCTCTGTGCCTACGTACTCCCTCGTGCAATAGGAAAGTCAGAGTCAACGTAGTTCGCCTAACTACGGCTACAGAAGGGGGAAAGGTTGCTCGCCAAGACATCGCGTCTTGTGCCTACGTACTTTCATCTGGTATGAAAGATCAGAGCAAACATAGTTCGGGCTTACAAGAACACAGGCTGTTCAAAAGTTTTACCCGAGTAGGGTTAATAGGTAGTTCTAGCAGTTGGTGTATGCAGCTCGACCATTGGAGACTTAGGCGTTACCGTTTGCGATAGGACTGAAAGTTAACAACACTCTTGCTTGTGAAAAGGTTTTCCTGATTAAGATCCCGAAGGATAAAAAGGTTTGAAGTGTTTTTGTGTTTTTTTAAGAAGAAGTGTTTTGAATTAGAGTGTTCATAATGTATGTTGTAACAAAGTCTAAAACCTAGGATCGAATGCATCGCATATCGTCCTAAGGATGTATACTAAACACTCTAGGCAATTGAGAGGTAATCACTCAATCACCATTTCCCAAGTACAAGGCTCATGGCACAACATTCATTATATTTATTAAGTGAATTGAAGTTGTTTGAAGATGAGAAGAGAAAGGGGACAAACTAAGGGGGACTAGTCCAAACCCTAAAAGTTGTCATGCAAGGTGCACCTAAAGTTGGGATTACAAAAGGGAAATCTTTACCTAATGTTATCATGCATGGTTAGAACCCTAATGTCTATCATAACCTCTCTTGAAAAAGAGAGGTTAGAAATCCTAAGGGAAGGAAGACAAAGGAAGAAGGAAGAAACATGCATAAGAATGCAAACATGAAATGCAAACATGGAAGACAAGGATGCAATGCAAGTGAGGGAGGAAATATGTGTGGGGCTGGAGCCTCCACAAGCTCATCTCAACCTCAAGCCATATTATGAATAAATGCAAGAGAAGAGGAGAAGAAATGCAACAAGACCAAACCACACTAATGCACCAAAGAAGGCGAACAAACAACATTGAAAAGCATGAAAATAAACACACAAACTAACAATCAATGAACATAATTTTGACCTAAAAATGAACCTACAGCAAGCTCAACATATCTAGAATGTGAAACAAGAATAGTTGAGAGCTTATTGGATCCACAAAGGTCATTTCCAATCCAAACTAGGTCATGTACTTGTGTGAGCTTCCATATGGGATGACCTAACTTGTAAGGTATCTCAAATATAGGAAAACAACTCAAAAATTACCAAATAAAATGCACAAACAAGCTAAACATGTTGGAAAATAGAGACCACAAGCACAAGCAAAATATCCCTTCAAAGCACCCTCAAAAGAAAAAATCATTAGGAGGTACCACTTTGAAATGGGAGAAACAAGAGCAAAAAGAAAAGCCACAAAAGTCAACCTAAAAGTCAACTATCCAGGGGCAAAATGGTCCTCAAAAATCTCTCAACTCATGGTGAACATGAGGAATGATTTTTAATCATTGAACCAAAAAGAAATGAGAGAAACAAATTAAAGAACAAACAATATTGCAATTTAACTAAACTAAAACATTCCCAATATTTAATTCATTTTAAAATAGAAAATAAAATCAAAAAATAAAATAAAAATATCCAGAAAATACTAGACATCTCAAGGTTCACAAAAAATATTTTTGGAGAATTTTTAGGATATTGGAACTATTTTATTTGAATTAAAATGAAACAAATAAAGCAGAATTTTAAAACGAAAATGCTAATTAAATAACAAACATATGTGACAAATAGCAAACAAATTGAGTGCAAATGGTGGACTGGGCCTCCCTGGGGGTGCAAGTAGCGCGTGGGTCATAAGCCCAGCAAGAAAAAACAAATAAAATAAATTCTGGAAATTAAATGCAATTAGTCAACTAAGGTGCACCATGGACAAGTAAGCAAGAGCACATGATAGTTTGGTATTTTGATCAAGTGGCTAGAAACATGACATGTCAATTAAGGAATTTGAGAAATAATTCCATGCACATGAGCAAAAACAAAAACGGTGGGAAATAATCACGGCCGTCCGCGTGAGAAATTAACCGATCGGACGCTCCTCACGCGTCTTCAACCTCTCACCCTCTCACCGGCCAGAAAATGCTTTGGTCACCCTCTCCAAAATTCTGGCCACCGCGGATCACCAACAACAACACAACTCTCTCAATTTTCAACCGTTTTTTACGTTCTTTATATCGAAATTCATCTACACGAAACGAGGATCTCAAATCTTCCATTAATTTCCATTTATCTTGTACCATTAAAGAAAAACGCAAACAACTAGGTTGATGCACAAAAACAAAAGTTCACCAAAACTTCTCCAATTTAATTCTAAAATCATCCTTATGTCATGGAGGTTATAGATCAAGCAACATTGAAGCAAAAACGCGCAAAAACAGTTCATACAAAATCAACAAAGTTTGGAGCTCCATTTTTTAAACGTCGTGAACATCGACGATTAACATCCAGAAATGATCTACATGGTTCATGGATCACAATGCAACAAAAATGGCAGAGAATCATGGCATATTGAGAGTGTAAGGTTGAATTCAAGTTACCTAGTGGAGAACTTCCACTGAGCCTTCAAGTGGAGCTTAAGCTTGCAGAAAATGATCCAAACACGTTCATTGATCCTCAATAAAGCTTTTGCAACCTTCAATTTGCCTTGAAATTGAGTAAATCTGAGAATTCGAAAATTTAATTTTGCTCACTTTTTCCACTTTGTTCTTGCTCCAATTCTTGACCAAAGCCAATTCTTAAGCTTTGTGAAGGTTGGAAATGTTATATATGATGGAACTTGATCAAAATGAGGCCCAATCTCAGTCCATAAAGTCCAAATGAATTTTCACATTTTCCTCACTTTTCTCTCATGAAGGTACACAAATTTGGCATGAAATTGGCTTCAAATTACTTCGTTTCAACTGCTGGGAGTGTTTGGAGTGTGAATGGCTGAGATTTGGTCCTTGTTTCCATCTCAATGGTTGGAATTGAAAGTGTTGCTTCAACATGAAGGAAGCTTGGAAATGGCTCACTTAAACACCTCAAACCAAAAATGTAAAATTGCTAAAGTGTTTAGAATATTGTTTGCACTCAAAAAAATGCATCCATTTGTACCAAAATGATTAAAAATGAATTAATTCACATTTTCATCTTTTTAACCTTTTTCCATGAAAATTCAAATATCAAAACCTCAAACCAAACCAACTCCTTAACTTCTCAATGCTTGACTAAGCAAATAACACCATTTGGAACAAGTTTGATGTTGGAAAAATATTCATTTGAAGTGTGCAAGTTGGTGAAATGGACCTATAATTTTATGACCTATAATCTTTCCCAAAATACCCCTAACTTGTAAACCTCATAACTTGAGTTCTACAAATCATATGAAAGACTTCTAGTACAATTTGGAAAGCTAAGACCAAGACCTACAACTTTCATGTTAACCAAAAGTTAAGGAGAAATATCCTTCTATGTCAAAAAGGGCTTGGAAGTTGGTTTACTTTTGTTGACCAAAATCACATCCCTCTGATGACCTGTAACTTGTCTGGACCATAACTTGAGTTCTATAAATCCAATCAAGGACTTCTAGTACTCAAATTAAAGCTAAGAACATGCTATACAAGTTCCATGTTGGTCAAAAGGTGAGATGTGTTACACCCCAAAAATTGCCCAACTTTTCTTTACTCTAGCTTGTGTTTCATTTCATTCACATTAGCATTATCATTTGCATTTCATTAACATGTATGCAAGAGATCAAGAGGTATGTTCACCAGTAAAGGGCTACACAAGAATGTGAGGCTAACTAAGAAATTTATTCAGATGTTCAAGGGTTGATATCCTTGTCAGAGAAGTTAAAAGATCCTTAGAGAGAGTGATTGAAGCCAAGTGTGTAGGTCTCCTAACTTGAGAATTGTGGGAAGTCATCAGATGATTCTGAAGCCATGAAGTCAGACTTGAGGTCTTAAGAGAGATCATGAGAAGTGTTAAATATCACTTTGAGGCCTAGACAGGTCATTGTGCAAGATTAAGAAGCCTCAGCCATGAGTGGTGCAGCTAGGGTTTGACTGGGTCAACCCTAAATCAACTGAGGATTTGAAGGAAGGTTGAGACCTAATCCAAGATCCATGTGATCATGGATTGATACATTGAGATGTTATAAGAATTATTTCAAGGTTAACTCATCATGATTGAAGAGTTTGAGAAATTTCAAGCTAGGGTTTCTAAGACTTGACAGTGTAAAATCCCCTAGTTTGACCCCTATCTTCAAGGCAATTTAGCTCAAGATATGATTGTCATCTCATCTTGACCCCAACATGATTGTTGTAGAGCATGAGCTTATATTTAATTTGAGTACTAGAAGTCCTTGATAGGGTTTATAGAACTCAAGTTATGAGCCAGACAAGTTACAAGTCATCTGAGGTATGTGAATTTGGAGCTTGAAAGTTACCCAACTTGCATGAAACTTTTGCCCAAGAAGGATGATTCCTATGAACTTTTGGTCAACATGAACGTTGTTCCTTATTCTCTTAGCTTTCTATAAAGTACTAGAAGTCCTTGATAGGATTTGTAGAACTCAAGTTATGGCTTTGACAAGTCAAGGGTATTTTGGGAAGTTGTGATTATGGGTCATTTTTGGTTATAGGTCATTTTCACCAACTTAGACACCTCAAATGAAATTTTGTTCAACTTTAAAGTTGCTCAAAAGGGGGTTTTAACCTTGACCATGTATCAAGGAGACATTGAAATGGCTCAAGGAGTGACTTGGTTCAAGAAGTTGTGAAAAAGGAAGGATTAAAATGGATTAAATGACCAAAAATTCAAATAAATCATTTTGTGTGCAAATGGAGCAAAGTAATATCATTTTTTGAATGGAAAAAGCATTTTAGAAACTTTGGAAATATTAGAATTTTGATTTGAGTCCAATATCATGCCCTTTTTCTTTGTTTCTTCATGATGAAGTAACATAGCATACACAAGCCATTGGATGAAAACAAGGAGGGAAACATCACCATTCATGTTCAATATCTCATGAGAAGTTGAATGCAAGCTTGCTAAGGCCAAAACAGAGTGGGAATCGTGACTGGTGTAAGTGAGATTTTGGAGAGAATTTGAAAATCCAATTTCTCATTCTGAAGCTTTGAGAAAATTCTAGATGATTCTAATGAGTTTTATATAAGTTGGTAAGTGTGTTCAGCCATTTTTTTGGAAGGATTTGAAGCTGGTAGCAGAGAGAGCCATTGAAAATTCAGAGCTGTAAGTTGAAATCGAATTCTGAGTTTCAGGTCAAATCAAGGGAAATTGAAGATTGCATTAGCTTTGGAAGGAGTTTTGGAGTGTATCTGCATCATCTTGGAGGCTGAAGTGATCAAGAACCCCTTCTGTTACACCTCTGAACACAGGTTGGTACATTTCGTTTTTGTGCATAATCTAGGAGGAGATAGATAGAAATATATAGGTGGTTAGGATCTGGATGATGTATAGATGGATTTGAGCTGATCAATTTGGGAGTTAGAGACAAGTTAGGATGCAGATCATTTTCTGTTGAACGTGAATTCTTGCAATTCTTGGATTGATAATCAAGATTAGATAGGGGAAATTGATCACCATGAGATGAGGATCATTTCTGTGCATTTAATTGAAGTTCTGAGGAGATTCAAGATTTTGACATGTTTTGGAATAGCTATCGGGTTTGAAAATCCATGGAGATTTAGATGATTCTAAGGTTGGATTCATGATCAGCATGAAAAATGGAGTGAGATGATGTATCATTTTGTAATTTTTTATGATCTGTATATTGGACCTCACCGGAGAAGAATGTGGTGCGACTGCTCAGGCCACCGTCTGTAAATTCCCTCCATCTGAACATTTGAATGAAGAAGATGAGCTGTGAGCGTTGGATCATCATGAAGACTTGACCAAGTAAACCAAGCAGACGACCACGATTGAGTTTGAAAGGGCTGACTATTGACTGAAGCCAATACGCACTGTTTCACTTAACTGAAGCAAATGGGCCTAGCGCTTGGATTGATATCCACACCCCCCATCTTGCCCAACCCAGGATTTGAACTGACTTGAATTGCTATTTGCTACGAAACTTTTATTAATTCTTTTGTTTTTCTTTTAATTTCATCATTTCATGCTAGTTTGACAATAATTCCTAAAAAATAGAAAAATAGGTCAATTAATTTCAGATTTTTCCCTCTGATTCATGATTGGATCTAGAATTTTATTGAATAAAAATATTAGGAAAATCATGCATTTTCAATTTTTGTGCATTTTTTACATTTTATTTGATAATAAAATTGCCATGGTTGACACCTCTGTTTGATGATTTTAGTGTGATCACTTGGTGATGAGTTTTGGCTTGATTTTTTGTGTGTGATTAGCTTAGACATGTATGCTCCCATAGTATTTTTCTCACATTTTTGTGATGAAATTAGGTGTTGTTTTTAGGTTGAAACTTTAGGTTCTCCCTTTTAGGGTTTAAGCTTAATACCTTATAGTGTAGAATTTATTTCTAGGTCTTATTTGAGGATTTGATCTCTGAAATTAACATGGTAGAGTCATGATTGACATAGGTTCCCATAGTTATTTTTGTAGGATTTCATAATTGATTTTAGTATTTTAGTTAGAATTAACTTTAATACAAGGTTTTAGGTGATCCTAACTTGTTAATTCAACTAGAATGATTTCATTGGTTCCCTTAAAATAGGGTGTTGCTTCTCTTGCTCTTGGATGATGATGAAGACTTATGTGGGCTGCTGTGGAATGCATGGTGGAGCTTGGACTTAAAGATTTCTCTCCTTTTGGTGTAGTTTGTTTAGGGTTAAGGATTAAGGTTTTTAGGGAGATCCTTTAGAATAGACTTTCTTCCTTCGTGAAACATGGAAGGTGTTGATCACTTCCATTCCTCCCTATGATGTAAGGTCCCATTGTGAAGGCCCCATCCCTCCTTTGGTAGGATGTGTGGCTTCTCTCAAGTTGGTAGAACTTTTGAGGGTTCCTTTCTTTGATGGTGGAGTGCTTAGAGGTGGCCTTTGATCTTCACTTTGCTTCTCCCTATCCCCACCTTACTCTTGTTAGATGAATCTTTCTCCCTTGGTA
Organism: Lathyrus sativus; assembly: GCA_963859935.3. Taxonomy (NCBI): domain Eukaryota; kingdom Viridiplantae; phylum Streptophyta; class Magnoliopsida; order Fabales; family Fabaceae; genus Lathyrus; species Lathyrus sativus. The sequence goes on along the minus strand of OZ012735.1, from coordinate 397,419,386 downwards.
GAGGATGGAGTTCCTTGCTAGAAGATTGAAGATGCTAGAGGTCTCACTTCCCTTTGTTTGAAGACTGCCACTGGAGCTGAAGCTTGAAGGAGAAGAACAAGTTGATACTTGTGTTTGATGCCCTGAAAGCTTGATGAAGCAAGTTGATACTTGCTATTGAAGATGAAAGCCTTGAAGAACAGTTACAGACTGAGGACTGAACTGCTGTCAGAGGATTGCTTTGCTGTGAAGTTGTGGAAGCTGTTAATCTGCTTTCTTTCCTGTCTGTCTTCTTTCTCTGCAACTGTATTGATGTGACTTGTGTGATTTGCTTGATGCATTAGAATAAGTTCATGTTTAGATTGTATTAGGCTAGGAGCATGATTGCACTAGAGGTTGAGTTGCTCCCTCTGCTTGTATTTTTACTGTATGGCTTTGCTTGCGGGTATTCGGTAGAGCTTTGCTCCCTTACCTATGTGGTTTGTGATTTGCTTGATGGCATTTAATTTTTTCTGTATGATTGCAGTTATTCATATCTGGCTTGAGGTTGAGATGAGCTTGTGGAGGCTGATGCCCTACACACATTTCCTCCCTCACTTGCATTGCATGCATTTTACAGCTGTTTATCTGTTTACCGTTTAAGATGATGCTTTATCTGTTTCTGTTTATCATTGACATGATCCCCTAGGAATCTCACTTCCTTTGATAAGGAAGTGATGATTAGAACTTTAGGTTGAAATCTATGCATGATAACATCTAGGAGATCCCTGTTTCAAACCTCAACTATAGGATGAATCCTTGGCATGACAACATTAGGACTTGATAGTCTCATCGTAGTTGTCCCTCTCTCTTCCCATTTCAAACAACAGTAAAAAACGTAATAAAGGCAAGTTAGTATAAGCGCGTTATGAGCCTTAAGCTACTTGGGTAATGATAATTGAGCGGCCTCCTCTCAATCATCTAGAATGTTTAGTATAAGTCCCTTGGACGATATGCGACGCATTCGTTCCCAGGTCATAGTCTCTAGTGCTGTACAAACTACAGACAACTAAAAAACAGTTCTTCCGTAAAAGACAGAAAACAAACTTCAAACCTTTTTTGCCTCGTGGGCCCATAATTCAAAGGAAGCTTTTCTGAAGAAAAGATTGTCGTTAACTCCCAGTTCTACCGCAAACGGTAACGCCTAAGTCTCCAAGGGTCGAGCTGCGTACACCAAACTGCTGGAACTGTTTGTTAACCCTACTCGATAAAACAGATGAATCTGAATCCCTGTAAGTCGTATTATCCCGAACTACGTAAGCTCTGATCTCTCATATCTGTTGAGAGTATGTAGGCACAATACTGATGTATTGGCGAGCCACCTTCCCCCATCACCCGTAGTTAGATGAACTATGTTGACTCTGATTTCTCATTCTCTGATGAGAATACGTAGGCATAAAGTGCGACGCTTTGCCGAGTCATTTTCTTTTGTTTTCAGACCAGCCTTGATAGGTAGATAGATAAAACCAACCCGTCAGATAAGCATAACAAGCATGGATCCCATCGAGTACGATGGACGTGAGGGGTGCTAATACCTTCCCCTTGCATAACCGACTCCCGAACCCAGACAATGGTTGCGATGACCTTGTCTTATACCTTTTCGTTAGGTTTTTCCGATCGTTCCCTTTCCCGCTCTGAGGGATAAATAATGAAAGGTGGCGACTCTTCTGTTTTGCCGGCACCTTATTTTCGCGGAAGCGACAGCTGGCGACTCTGCTGGGGACTTTACAGTTTCCTGGGATCCAACGTCCCTTATGCGAGTCAATTTGGGGATCCAACGTCCCCTGCGAAAGTCAATCCTAGCGCTTGTATGATTACTTGTTGGGTTGTGTTTATTTATCGCATTTTATTTCCCGCACTTTATTTTCAGTATGATATGATTATCGACATTATTGTGGGAGGGGCATTCTGATGAGTGAGAAGCCAGACCCAGGCTTGAGAGCTACATAGTATTAGAGTGGGTTAGTGGAGGACGTGCTTGCTTTGCTTGCATCTGTTCCCATGTAATCCACACTCAGACGAGGTTCTCTTTGATGGCTTCCTATTGGTCCTTTGGACTCGAGGGGTTGTCCGATCTGAGGATTGTTGACTCTAGGAACCGATCATTTGGAATTCAGCTAAGTGAGGCCGCTTCAAGAGATGATGATGCCACACCTTCTGGGTATCGTATCATCGTTTCTTGAAAGTCTGTGACGCTGATGACCGCATAGGATGCCGAACCTTTTCCGTGATTAGGTTCATACCTGTGAGCAGGGTCGGGTTTGTTGCAGGAAACCTTAAACTTCAGATTACCTGGTTTTCTTGATAGTGAATCAGTTTTGTTGGTATCAGAGGTTCCCATCATCAGATATGTGGGTGTTCTTGACAGAGCAGATTTATGGTCTGGTATCAGAAGTTTCTTCTCATCAGAGATATGGTTGTTCTTGACAGAGCAGTATTGTGGTTTTGTTGATACAAATCCTTCATCTCCTCAACAACACAGTCATCTTGATCTCCTGCTACATGATTGCATTTTACATTACTTGCATCCTCATTTGCATGTCATTAATGTGTGTCTGTGTTGCAGGTGCATATTTCTCCCCTGGTTCTAGTGATCTTGATCCTTATGGTAGATATGGCATCTCTGAAGAAGACTGTGGCTTACAAGCTACCAACACCTGACATCCGAGAGTTGCGAGCTTTGATTTCTCTGGCTGACAAGACAGTGATGGAGAGTTTCAGAAAGAGTTATGGGAGACTTCTGGGTATTGTGTATAAGCTTCCTATGTACGAGTTGAATGGCCTCTATGCTCTTCTGCAGTTTTACGACCCCCAGCTCAGATGCTTTGTGTTTCCAGACTATGTCCTAGCCCCGACCTTAGAGGAGTACTTTGACCTGTTGGGGGTGCCTTTGATGAATCAAATGCCCTATTATCATGTTGAGAGTGAACCCAAACTGAGTAAGCTGACTGACGCTCTTCATGTAGATGAGTCTGAATTGGGAGGGATGGTATCTAGAAAGATCGGAGTTCATGGTTTCCTTTTGCATTTCCTGATGGAAAAAGCCCGAAAGTTTACCGAGAAGGGTCGCTGGGATGTGTTCAATGCCTTCTTACCCCTTTGTATCTATGGGATCATGCTATTCCCGAATCATCCGGACTTCATAAGCATGGATGCTTGCCATATATTTGCCTCCGGGAATCCAGTGCCTACTCTCCTCGGAGACGTCTACCACTCAATTCACAGCAAGAATGAAAACAGAAAGGGGAAGAACGTGGCATGTTGTGCTCCTTTACTATATAAGTGGTTTGCTAGCCATCTTCCTAAGTCGGGGCCGTTCATTGATTCTGCTGAGTCTTCCCCTTGGTCTGCGCGTTTGATGGGTTTGACTGCTGACAATATTATCTCGTTTGATAGAGATCTGCTGGGCAAAGATATTGTGTATAGCTGTTGTGGCTTTCCGAACATCCCCCTGGTCGGAAGGAATGGATGTATCAACTACAATCCATCTTTGCTGGTACGATAATTTGGGTATGCACTACGAGGTCCTCCTGAAGAGGAAGAGATACGAGAATCTCTGTATTTCACAGGGTTGCTTGAAGGGGAAACTTTGATCAAGGTACAAAATGCTTCGAGCAAAATTCACCGAAAGGGGAAAGTCTTGCTAGGAAAAAGCAACAACAAGGCCTTTGATCCGTACGTGACTTGGGTTCAAGAGAGAGCCGCCAAGTTTCTAATGTTGTTTCCTGCTGTAGAACCATTATGTAATCCCGTGTACAAAGATCCTACTACAGTTGATATTTAGAAATTCAACTAGGTACTCCAAGAGAAGGAAGAGCTACGAAAGGCCAACGAAGAGTTGGAGAAAGAGATCGCTCAACTTCGGAAAGAGAAAAGTGAAGTCGTTTATGCTTGCAAGAAGCAGACTGAGATGATCAATCGTCTAGGCTCCAACCTGACCAAAGAAACTAATGCTAGGGAACGTCTGGGGTTGGATCTGAAGTCAGTGCATTGCGTGTTGACAACCAAGAAACAGGATCTGGACAGAGTGTACCGGAAGCTAACCCAATACGAAAGGGTCTGGAGCAGCACCATAGCCAAGTATAAAGAGCAGGAAGAAAAACTGAAGCAGCGAGTAGCCGAGCTAGAAGCCCAGATTATGGTGAAAGACGAGAAGACAGAGGCTGAAGCCTCGCTGCAACGAGATGTCCAGTATATATTGGCTGAGGCCGAGGCAAATTTGCAAGATTCTCAACTTCGAGCTGATGCTAAAAGGAGAAGAGTCGAGAACCATTCTGAAGAAGGTGTTTCTAGGAGCGTTGCCGATAACCTCCCCGAGTCCATCAGGCAGAGGGACCTGCTAGCCCATGGTTTGCTTACTCAGTCAGATCATCCCGCTACAAAAAAGTTGTTAGAAGATCTTCGTGCCCGTGGCCGCCTATGATCTTTTTGTATTTTCTTTGTACATTTTATGCATTGATATGCTGATCACCACCAGGTCTGTTGTTTGGGGTCATGCCTTATTGCTTCAGTTGTATGTGATTACAGTTGTACGCTACCCGAGCGGGCTTTTCAGATGAATACATGAGGATTTCTTTTCCATGATTGGATCATAGACTTTATTTGTCTCGGAAACTAGGATCGGGGGGGGGGGGGGGATCTCCCCAAGGCACAGACACACGCTTGCATTTTCATGAAGCATTTGCATGACGAGCACCTTGTCATTATTTTCTAACCCTTTGTGTATGCAGGTTGTTCCAGGATTGATCGAAGACCGATCCACCGCTATCCGACCAGAGCGAATCAAGCTAAAGCAATGGAACAAGTGCAAACTGACGTTCAGGAACTCCGAGAGAGGATGGACCGCTTCATGGAGCTCATGCAAGTGGTTGTCAACGGCCAAGACCAGCTCAGAACATTGGTCCAGCCTCTGATCTCAAGGGTTGACAGCAACGGGGTACTCCACGGTGGGAGTGTTCCAACCCCTCCTCCTGTTGAAACTCCTCAGGGTGGCATCCCCGTGACCGGGGGGAATGGCAGTGGTAACGGGAATGTGGTCACTAACATCGGGCTCAATGGTAATACGACTGGCGTCGGTAATGGAAACTTCGAGGCTAATGGCAACGCTGGACTGGGCAATGGCAACACAGGCGCTGAAAATCTGTATGGGCCTCAGCCATGGCTAGAAGATCGTCAAGAAGATTTGTTCTCATAGAGGAGTGCTGAAGGAGAACTGCCTGCTGAAGCACGTCTAAGGTTTAAGGCACTCGAGGACAAAATGAGGAATTTCGAGAACCTGAAAACTATGGGGGTCGACATGACTAAATTGGGATTGATTTCTGATTTCAAGGTGCCTCCTAAATTCAAGGTACCCGACTTTGAGAAATACAAGGGCACCACTTGCCTCGTGTCCACTTAAGGTCATACTACCGAAAGATGTCCGCTCACTCTGAAGACGAGAAGTTGCTGATGCACTTCTTTCAGGATAGCTTGTCCGGGCCATCCCTAGAGTGGTACATGGGTTTGGAACCCACCAGTGTGCGCACTTGGAAGGAATTGGCTGAGGCCTTTGTACACCATTATCAGTATAACAGTGACTTGGCTCCGAACCGGGTTCAACTGCAGAACTTGTCACAGAGGACAACGAGGGATTCAAAGAATACGCCCAGCGATGGCGTGAATTAGCAGCTAGAGTTCAGCCACCGATGGTTGAACGAGAGCTTGTTGAAATGTTTGTAGCCACTCTCCCGGGGGTCTATTACGAGAAATTGGTCAGCGGTATGTCAGGGAGTTTCTCAGATCTCATCATTACTGGCGAGCACGTTGAAAATGGGATCAAATTGGGGAAAATTCAAGGTGGTGATCTATCCTCAGCTGGAGGAGGAAAGAAACCATATGGTAACAAAAGGCGTGAAGGAGAGACGAGCGCCGTGTCTTACGCTCGAAGGAAAGGTAAGGGACAGCGCCAACAGGTGGCTAGCATAACCATCCCTGCTCTCCAACAACCCCAGCCACAGCAGCAGCAACCAAATCAACAAGGATACAGAAGGTATCAGAACAAGGCACCTCTGTCAAGTCGTCACCTTGAGACACCGCCCATGTCTTATGCTCAGCTATTACAAACTCTGCTTCAGTTACAGCTAGTCCAAAAAAGAACCCTGGCTCCCTTGACAGGGGCACCTCCGCAGGGTTATGATGCGAACACAACATGTGATTTTCACTCAGGGGCACCGGGCCACACGATAGAAAACTGCAAAGCCTTCAAGCACAAGGTGCAAGATATGGTGGATGCTAAAATCATCAATTTCTCAGATAATGTGCCGAATGTCACAAAGAATCCTATGTCGAACCATAGGGGAGGTGAGGTGAATGCCATTATTAAAGAGGAGAACTTAGATTTATTGACTGATGTCAAGGATCTGAGGACACCGCTTAGCTTCGTTAAAGCCAAGCTGATGAAGAGAGACTTCTTTCCAGGCTGTGGAGAATTGTGTATGGGCTGTGCGACTCGTCCTGATGGATGCGAACAATTGACAATAGGGATTCAGAGTCTGATGACCAAAGGAATCTTGCAATTTAACCGAAGGGCCGAATGTGGATCTGGAGAGTTAATGTTGAAGCAAGATGATGAGGTTTCCACCATCACCATCCCTCGCCAGACGATAACCATTTCTGCACTCAGGCCGCCCACAATTACCATCACCAAAGCTAAGCCGATACCTTTTGAAAGCACCAATGCTGTCCCATGGCATTATGGGGCAGACGTCTACTATAACGGGTAGAAATTGGAACTAGAACCATCTGGGCAGTCTGTGGATAACCTAGTGGGAATTGGCGGAATCACGCGCGGCAGAAGAGTATTTGCTCCACCTGAGATTGTGGTGGACAAAGTAGACAAAGCTGAGGAAACTGATAAGGGAAATAGTAAAGTCATTGAGGAAACCCCTCGTGGGGCAGAGAAGGACTTACTTGTAAAGGACACTGAAGAGTTCATGAGGTTGATCAAGAAGAGTGATTACAAGATCGTTGACCATCTCCATCAAACACCCTCGAAAATTTCAATCTTGAATTTGTTGCTGTGTTCGGAGTCACATCGCAACGCGCTGTTAAAGGTTTTGAATGCCACATATGTACACAGGAAATCTCAGTCAACCAGTTGGAAGGGGTAGTAGCCCACGTAAGTGCTGGAAATGGGTTAGGGTTCACTGACCTGGAGCTGACGCCGAAGGGAAGAAACCACAACAACGCCCTGCACATCTCGATAGAGTGTAGGGGAACAGTTATGTCTCATGTGTTGGTGGACACTGGGTCATCGCTTAATGTTCTTCTGAAGAAGGCATTGATGAAGTCAGATACTCGAGGATTGATCTGCACACCCAGTGATCTGGTTGTGAAGGCGTTCGATGGAACCAAGCGTCATGTCTTTGGAGAGGTAACTCTGCCAATCCAAGTTGGGCCGGAAACTTTCGACGCAGTCTTCTACATCATGGACATCATGCCAGCCTACAGCTGTCTCTTAGGCCGGCCATGGATCCATTCTGCTGGTGCCGTGACCTCCACGTTGCACCAAAAACTCAAGTATGCTGTAGGGGGCAGCATTGTAACTGTATGTGGCGAGGAAGACATAATGGTGAGCCATTTGTCATCCTTCAAATATGTTGAGATGGATGGGGAAATCCACGAAACCCTATGTCAGGCGTTCAAAGCTGTTAAGGTTAAGGACGTGACTCCTGTAATGATTGAGAAACCAGAGATGACTCTCTCTTCCTTCAAGGAAGCCCGGGCCGTTGTTCAAGCCGGATCTATCCCAGGCTGGGGGCAAGTTCTAGAAATACCTAACAAACAGGACAAGTTTGGGTTAGGATACTCTCCTACGGCTGAAGCCTCCTCTTCTCACAGTGCGTCGCGAGGTAAAGGGCCGATCCAGTTTACCAGTGGCGGGGTGATATTTGAAAGTGTCAACGCAGTGTCTAAAGACGGCGAAGACAGCGATTGCGACCTAGACTCTTGGATCCAGCCAAGCAAACCAGGCCAGAGCCTCAACAACTGGTCCATCAGGGATACCATCCAAGTGACAGGCAAAGAGTAATGATTTACTTTCTCCAATTGTTGTACAACCCTATGTCCTACCTGGGGGCTAGTGGTTTTATTGTCAGGGCCTTGTTTGACTATGTACATGCATTTTACCAATAAATCAAAAGGCGTTTTTCTTCGCATTCAGATGTTGTGATCTCTGTTATTCCTGTTTTATATTTGTTTTGAAAAATAATAAAATGGAAATAGGGTTTCTGCTAACCTGCATATCCTTGTTTTAAGCTTAACCCTTGATTTTGCAGGATCCACAAAACAGATGACATCGACTCTAGACCTTCTACGACTCACTTCGACTTCGATTTCCCGATCTATCAAGCCGAAGAAGAGATTGATGAAGACGAAGACCTGCCCGAAGAGTTGGCCCGCTTGTTGAAACAAGAAGAGAAAGTTATTCTACCTCACGAGGAAGAGATTGAGATTGTGAATTTGGGTTCTAAAGAACTGGTCAGGAACGTCAGGATAGGAGCTGCATTGTAGAGTGATGTCAAGCAGAGATTGGTCGAGATGCTGAGAAAGTATAGTGACATCTTTGCTTGGTCATATGAAGATATGCCCGGACTTGACACTGACATTGTGGTCCATCACTTGCCGCTACGAGAAGATTGTCCTCCTATTAAGCAGAAGCTTAGGAGGACACGACAAGATATGGCCGTTAAGATCAAAGAAGAAGTGCAGAAGCAGCTTGATGCTGGCTTCTTAGCGATCACTACTTACCCTCCGTGGGTCGCCAACATAGTGCCTGTACCGAAGAAGGATGGTAAGGTACGAATGTGCGTCGATTATCGGGATTTGAATAGGGCGAGCCCTAAAGATGATTTCCCGCTCCCTCATATTGATGTGTTGGTCGACAATACAACTCAGTTCTCCGTATTTTCGTTCATGGATGGCTTCTCCGGCTACAACCAGATCAAGATGGCGCTGGAGGACTTGGAGAAAACTACGTTTATTACATCTTGGGGAACATTTTGCTACAAGGTAATGCCTTTCGGTCTGAAGAACGCAGGGGCCACTTACCAACGAGCAATGGTTACTTTGTTTCATGACATAATTCACCATGAGATTGAAGTCTATGTTGATGACATGATTGCGAAGTCCCAAATGGAGGAGGGACATCTGGTCAATTTGCTGAAGCTTTTTGAGAGGCTTAGGAAGTTCAGGTTGAGGCTGAATCCTAACAAGTGTACTTTCGGAGTACGGTCTGGAAAACTACTGGGGTTTATCGTGAGAGAAAGAGGCATTGAGGTCGATCCTGCAAAGATAAAAGCGATACAAGAAATGCCCGTGCCAAAAACCGAAAAAGAAGTCCGTGATTTCTTGGGAAGAATAAACTACATCGCAAGGTTTATCTCTCAGCTCACGGCCACGTCTGAACCGATGTTCAAACTGCTAAAGAAAGATCAGGCGATTATTTAGAACGAGGATTGCCAGAAGGCATTTGATAAGATAAAACAGTATCTACAGGAACCTCCGATCTTGATACCCCCAGTGGCCGGAAGACCCTTAATCATGTAGTTGACAGTTCTTGAGAATAGTATGGGGTGTGTTCTCAGTCAGCACGACGAGACGGGCAGAAAAGAGCATGCCATTTATTATTTGAGTAAAAAGTTCATAGATTGTGAATCTCGTTACTCGATGCTTGAGAAGACGTGTTGTGCACTCGCCTGGGCTGCCAAACGTTTACGACAGTACATGCTCAACCACACAACCATGCTAATTTCGAAGATGGATCCGATCAAGTACGTCTTCGAGAAGACAGCGCTTTCGGGCAGGATTGCCAGATGGCAAATGGTGTTGACGGAATATGACATTCAGTACGTTGCCCAGAAGGCCATCAAGGGAAGTGTATTGTCTGAATACCTCGCCGAACAGCCGATCGAAGATTATCAGCCGATGAAATTTGAATTCCCTGATGAGGATATCATGTTTCTCAAGGTGGAAGATTGCGATTAACCGTTGCTTGACGAGGGTCCAGATAGGAAATCCCAATGGAAATTGATATTTGACGGGGCGGTTAATTCTTACGGAAGTGGCATTAGGGCAATCATCACGACTCCCCATGGATCCCACATCCCGTTCACCGCTAGACTGACATTTATGGTCACCAATAACGAAGCAGAGTACGAAGCATGCATCATGGGTCTAGAAGAAGCAATTGATTTGAGAATCAAGAACCTAGATGTATATGGTGACTCGACACTCGTGATTAACCAGATTAAAGGGGAGTGGGAGACTCGTCAATCGAATTTGGTGTCGTACATGAACTATGCCAGAAGGCTGCTTCCGTTCTTTGATCGAGTGGAACTCCATCATGTGCCCAGGGCCAAAAATCAGATGGTTGATGCCTTAGCCATGTTGGCTTCAATGTATAAAGTCAATTTTTGGAATGAAGCTCCAAGAATTGTTATTTCTCGTCTTGATATACCTACATTCATCTTTGCGATCGAGGAAGCCTCCGATGGCAAGCCATGGTTCCATGATATCCAGACTTTCCTTATGACTAAGGAGTATCCCGCGGGAGCGTCAACCCAGGATAAGAAGACTCTGAGGAGGCTGTCTGGAAATTTCTATCTTAATCCTGATCGAGTTTTGTATAAAAGAAACCATGATCTAGTGATACTCAGATGTGTAGATGAGAAAGAAGCGAGTATGCTCATGGAAGAAGTCCATGAAGGCACATTTGGTGCGCACGCCGGCGGGCATGCTATGACAAGAAAGATCCTGAGGGCGGGATATTACTGGCTGACGATGGAATCAAATTGCTTTAAATTCGCGAAGAGATGTCATAAATGCCAGATTTATGCTGATAAGATTCATGTGCCGCCGTGCCCATTAAATGTCATGTCCTCCCGTGGCCGTTCTCCATGTGGGGCATCGACATGATAGGCAAGATCTAGCCCACTGCATCTAACGGTCATCGCTTCATTCTAGTAGCCATCGAATACTTCACCAAGTGGATGGAGGCAGCCTCGTATGCTAACGTGACCAAGCAGGTGGTGGCTAAATTCATAAAGAGGTACATCATCTGTCGATACGGAATTCCCGAGTGGATCATTACTGATAATGGTTCGAATTTGAATAACAAGATGATGAAGGAGCTGTGCCAGAGTTTCAAGATTGAACACCACAACTCATCTCCTTACCGGTCGAAGATGAATGGCGCCGTTGTAGCGACCAATAAGAACATCAAGAAGATTGTGCAGAAGATGGTTGTGACCTATAAGGATTGGCACGAGATGTTGCCATTTGCACTGCACAGTTATCGTACAACGGTATGTACATCAACCGGGGCAACTCCTTTCTCACTGGTGTACGGTATGGAAGTTGACCTACCGTTAGAAGTTGAGATCCCTTCTTTAAGAGTTTTGGTTGATGTGAAACTCGATGAGGCAGAATGGATTAAGAACCGACTAAACCAACTCAGCCTGATGGACGAGAAGAGGTTAGCATCGATTGCATATGGTCGTCTGTACCAAAGCCGAATGAAGAAAGTCTATGACAAGAAGGTGCGTCCTAGAAGCTTTTAGACGGGTGATCTCGTCCTGAAGAAGATTCTTCCTCCACACTCCGATCACCGGGGCAAGTGGACTCCGAATTACGAAGGTCCGTACATCATCAGCAAGGTCTTCTCGGGAAGAGCCTTGTTGTTATCCACGATGGATGGCGAAGATTTTGCATCCCCAGTGAACGCGGACGCAGTTAAAAAATACTTTGCTTAAAAAATGACCCGCTGGAAAGAAAAAGAATATCCAGGCAAAAATGGGGCATCCCGGCGAACCATAAAAAATGGAAAAAAGTTCGGGCAAAAATTAGGGGTATAAATGGAAAAATGTACACCCGCAAAGTCGAAAACCCGGAAGGGCGACTTTGGCAAAAAAGGGTATCCCGGTGAATCGAAAACCCAAAAGGGCGATTCAGGCAAAAGTTAGGGATTTGAAAAAGCAAATGACTGTGTTCCGCGTGTGGATTTTCATTGTTTAGTGGTTTGGAAGACCTGAGGGCCGTTTATCTGAATCAATCTCTTCTGAAGCTGAAGCGTCGGAGAAGTATCGAAGTCGAGTGATTCATAGAGGGATCAACTCATGGTGTTCGTCTACGTTGCATTGGCGACATTTGTGTATATACTGATGTATATTTATGTTTTTATATTTGCGCAGCTTCCTCATTCGAGGAGCTTGCATCTGTTGTAAAACACTTTTACCCATTCAGGGGTTCGTCATCAATAAAATATATACTATTCAGCAATTTTTTTTTGTTTAGCATCTATCTGTTTTGTTTGCGAAAAAGAACACCGATGTTTTTGATAAAATGCACATACATAAACTTACTGGCCTAGGCCACCAATTGTTGAAACAATGAATTACTTGAACATTGTCACAAGATGATAACTTTGATAGGTCCCTTTGAGAAGGGTATCTCGTCTGTTTGTTTGTGTTGTTGTAGGTACAACATATTCCAAGACAGTACGCCGTATGGTTCCCAAGCAGGATGATTCCTTCTACCCCAGCGAGTGCAGCAGCATCTCCCCATGGAGTTTGAACATGAGATTGTAAGCATTGATATGTCTCCCCAAGCAGAGAAGATTCTCCCCAATCAGAGGTATCCTGAAGGATCGTCATTTCCCCAGCTGAGCCATGCGTTAAGGCATATGTTCTACCCCAGCACCGAGGCAAAGTGCAGATTCTCATAGAAAACTATCCGCAAGTATGCAGCACTCGATAGTTCAAGACTGAAGTCTCCAGCGGAATTGAGATTCCCCGCAGAGTTGTATTCTCCCCAGCAAGCTTACAAATCCCCAAGAGAGCCGAGTCCTTGGAAGCCGTGCGGGCCATGATTGGTTTTCCCCAGTAGAATGTTGAACAGCTGATGCTGTATTTCCCCATCGGAGTCGTTATCTCCAGGGAAGTTTTGCCGCGAAGGCCTTGCAGTTTATTTCTGCGATTGACATTGTTTTCCTCAGCAGTTGTGGTTTGAATACCTGGTTGAGCGGGTTCAGGTTCTTGAAGAAATTTGTTCCCTGCAGCAGTCGTCTGAAGTTCGTTTCCCCAGGCGGAATCCAATTGAGATTGGCGTGACTTCTTCTCCTCGGCAGGATGATTCCTTCCCTCACCAGAGTGGTTCTTTCTTCTTGACAGGGGGATTCTCCCTTCAGCATTTATTTTGCTGATGGGGTCGTAGCATTTTGCATGATTGCATAGCATTTACCCTAAAAACGCGTAGCATTTCCACCGTGTGGAGCATTGTGCCATTGTCAAACATATGCATATGAAACATGAGCTAGGTTGTTACCATTCTTGTTTTGCAGATGTTCCTCCGCAAAATGATTTGCTCAAGATGATTCTTGAATTCCCCAGCGAAGTTGTTTGCTTAAGATGATTCTTAAAATCCCCGGTGAAGTCGCCAGAGTTGGTTGCTCAAGTCGATGCTTAGAATCCCCGGCAGAGTGTTTGCTCAGGATGATTCCTGAAATCTCCAACAGAGTTATTGGTTCAGGATGATTCTTGAAGTCCCCGACGGAGTTATTTGTCCAAGATGATTCTTGAAGTCCTCAGCAGAGATGATTCACCCAGAATGATTTCTGGATCCCCGAAGCAGAGTTACTTGATAGTTCTCCAGAATCCCCCAGCGGAGATGTGTCATCCCCAGCAGATTTCTGAATGGCGAAGTTGAAATTTCCTTGAAGACTTGATGATTGAAGTCCGGAAGCGGTGCCAAAACCCCTGACTTACTGATAAAGTCTAAATGTCGAAGCAGTTCTCCTATCTGACGCGGAGTGCCTGACGGCAAAAGAATGTATATCCTTAGTGGTCCGTGATTGACTAAGGATTCCATTTGAAGACTTACTGATGAAGTCCAGCTGCAATGTCGAAGCAGTTTGCCTAGCTGATGCAGAGTGCTTGACGGCAAAAGATTGCGTATCCTTAGTGGTTCCTGATTAATTAAGGATTCCATTTGAAGACTTACTGACGAAGTCCAACTGTGATGTCGATGCAGCTCTCTCAGCTGATGCAGATTGCCTGATGGCGGAAGTTTGGATATCCCTATTTGGTTCATGAGTGACCGAGGATTCTATTCCTGACTTACTGACGAAGTCCGGCTGACGCCCGAAAGTTTCTTTGAATGCCCGATGGCATGATTAACTTGATTGTTAAAAAATTCCTAATGACCTGATGAGTCCCGAGGAATCCTTCTGCCGCAGTGTTGCAGAATACCTGACGGCAATATCAGCTATGCTTCGCCGGTTACCGAATGACCCGTGATCCCTTAATGACTTGAGGAAGAAGCTGCAGTGAAATCTGATAATCATCCCGACGGAGATTTGAGAGTAGACTTTCACCAGTTACCGAGTAACCGGTGATCCCTTATTGACTTACTGATAAAGTCCGACGAAGATGTTGTCGACGTTCCTAGCGACACGATGAGTCCATAGGTGACGATAAGGAATTCTTCTGCTATGACGCAGGATGCCTGACAGCATGATCAACCATCCATTGCCAGTTACGGTGTAACCGGCGATCCCTTGATGACTTGAGGACGAAGATCTACGGCAAAGTTAGATGAATATCCTGACGGAGATTTGAGATTAGACCCTTCACCAATTCCCGTGTGACCAATTCCCCTAGCAGAGTTGCCGCGCAACTATCATGTTCAGTTTTGAAGATGTTCCTACCAACCAGAGTATCGTTTACCTGTGCGGTTGGAAGATCGCCAATTACTGTGTAACCAGTGATCCCTTGATGATTTGAGGATGCAATGATATCAGATGAATCAGAGAATCATCCTGATGGAGATTCAGATCAGTATTTCTCCAGCTAGTTGTCGTGCAGCTATTATTTCAGTTTCCGAATATTTGTCCCCATCAGAGTACCGTGTACTTGTGTAGTTGGCAAATTTCCGGGTTTGTTGGTATTCAACCGTCTTTTACCTTGATTGTTTGAGAGACGTTCGCTTCTCACCCAGTCAGGTCCAAGCCGTTTGAATAGGGGCAGCTGTTACACCCCCAAAATTGCCCAACTTTTCTTTACCTATCTTGTGTTTCATTTCATTCACATTAGCATTATCATTTGCATTTCATTAACATGTATGCAAGAGATCAAGAGGTATGATCACCAGTCAAGGGCTACACAAGACTGTGAGGCTAGCTAAGAAGGTTATTCAGATGTTCAAGGGTTGATATCCTTGTCAGAGAAGTTAAAAGATCCTCAGAGAGAGTGATTCAAGCCAAGTGTGTAGGTCTCCTAACTTGAGAATTGTGGGAAGTCATCAGATGATTCTGAAGCCATGAAGTTAGACTTGAGGTCTTGAGAGAGCTCATGAGAAGTGTTGAAGATCACTTTGAGGCCTAGACAGGTCATTGTGCAAGATTAAGGTGTGGCATCATCAAGTCCTGAAGAGGCCTCACTTAGACAACTTCCAATTGATCGGTCCCCAGAGTCGACAATCCAACTAACCAGCAATCCCCTCAACCCAAAGGGTTGAAAAAGAAGCCAACCAGAAGAACCTCGTCTGAGCGTGGATTTCATGAGACACTAGTGCCTGCAAAGCAAGCACGCGCCCACTAATTTCCACTCTAATTCTAGGTGCACTCAAGCCCAGGTCTGGCTTATCTCTCAATCATAGAACCCCCTCATACCCACAGCAGCAATAATCTCAATAATATAATGCTGAAAGTAAATACAGAAACGTAAATCCATACAAAACCCACGACGGGAAAACAAGCGCTAGGATTGACTCGTGTAGGGAACCGTTGGAGTCCCCAGCAGAGTCGCCAGTTGTCGCTACTGCGAAAATCGGCGCCGGCTAAACAGAAGAGTCGCCACCGTGCGTTATTTATCCCAACGGAGGGAAAGGAAACGCTCGAAGTAAACCTAACGCAAAGACGGGAAAGGAATGGTCATCGCAACCAAATCCTGGATTCGGGAGTCGGTTACGCAAGGGGAAGGTATTAGCACCCCTCACGTCCGTCGTACTCGACGGGATCCACGCTTGTTTTCTGGTACGGATTGCTATTCTATCTACACTACATGTCAAGGGTTAAAAGAAAAGAAAATGACTCGGCAAAGTGTCGCACTTTATGCCTACGTATTCCCGTCTGGAACGAGAAATCAGAGTCAACGTAGTTCGCCTACCTACTGGAAAGGAGGGGAAGGTTGCTCGCTAGGATACGGCATCCTATGCCTACGTACTTCCATACAGCATGAAAGATCAGAGCAAACGTAGTTCGGGCCACATAAGACACATATTTGTCTGTTTATCTTTTATCCTTCTGAAAAAGGTTTTCTCCTGATTAACCGTCCAAGCGGACAAAAATGACGTTTTGATTGGTTTCCAGTCTTTTACGCAAGAACTGTCTTTTATTGATGTTTGACCTCTTACTGTATCTTTGATCATTTCAAGATGAGAAGAGAACGACGCTATAAAATCCTAGGGTTGAAAAATGGGAATCAAAACTACTCTAATGTTGTCATGCATGGATTAACACCTAATGTCTGTCATATTTCTCTCTTGCACAGAGAAAAATAGAGATCCTAGGGGATAAATGGAAAAGAAACAGCATATATACAGTAAAGCAGTAAAATGCATGAATGCAGCAATACAAGCGAGGCAAGGGAGTCCCACTCAACCTCGAACCTGAGAAAACAATAGGCAAAGTGAAACGGCTTCACTTCAAACCTAAGGGGCAAGCTGAACAAGCCAACAATCAATACAGTAAAAGAAAAATAAAACCCCAAAACCAGCTCTGACAGCACACCAGCTTCTACAGCAATAGCTCTGAAAAACAACAAACTCTGACAGTTGATTAACGCAAAACAGTAACATCTTCAAGTGAACCCCCAAAATCAAACTTCAATAACCTTCAAGCTTTAGATAAGCTCCATCTTCAAGAAACACCAAGCTCTAGCAAGTAATGCACCCCAAACAGTTGACAGCTTCAAACAGCAGCAGAACCCTAATCTCAGCAGATATCCAGCTTTGACAAGTGCAGGCTCTATCTTCACCAATCTTCAATAAACTTCTCATTTTCAAGGCAAGCACTCACAGGAGAGAATCACTTAACAGATTAAGTTGAAATGCTAAACAGCTTATTGACAACCAAAGAAAGCCTATAAGTGTTTAACATTATAAGAGAAAGGTCCCCTCAAAGTTCTACTTCCAGAATAAGCCACTTATCCCTCCAAAGGAGGGATGTGAATATATTAGAAGGACTTTATGTCATAGGTAGGAATAGAATCACAAGATGCTTTCTATGTTTGTAAGAAGAAATCATTCTAATCTAAGGCTCTCCCTATTTCTCCTATCTCCTAAGTCTTCAAAAAACCATCTGCCAGGAATGGAATCTTCATGCATCAAGCTCTATCCCTTGTCTTCAATCATCACTCAAGGTCTTCCTAAGCCTCAACAAGCAAAACTCAAGCCCCAAGCCCAATTGAAAGGCCCAAAACCCAACAAAGAAAGCAACATCCCAAGTGGGAAACACACCAATATCAACCAAATTGCAAAAATCAAGTAAAAATAGAAAAACTCACTATAAAATCCTAATTAAATTTCTAAGGGAGCTTAACTATATACCCTATACCCCATATGAACCCCAAGACCTAAATCAATTTTAAAACCCCAAAACTATGCCCTAAACTGCACCTAATTGTTGTAAAACCGTAATTCTGATACCTCTCCTATCTACCTCTCAAATTAATCTAAATTTCAGTCACAAAAATATGCAAAAATTACTAAGGGTACATGCTTCCCTAATCTAATCATCCACACAAGAATCAATCAAAAATCATGCACCAAAGTCTCATGCTAAATTCAGAAAAATCAAGTACCAAACAAATGCAAAATAAAAGCAATAATATTGTAAAATATGCCAAAAATATAAAATGCATAAAATTAATATTTTTATTATTTCACAATTTTCTAGAGGTCCAAAGGAAACTAGGGAAAAAAATCCCATCCTAAAATGACCATTTTTCAATTTATTGTGAATTATTTGCTAACCTATATGCAAACATAAAATAAAATGAAAATCAATTAAAAAGAAAAACAGGCGTGGTAAATAGCAGTTTTATATAGTTCAAAAGGGAGTTGGGCTCAGGAGGGGGGTGCAGGTATCACAATGCGCTAGGCCCATACCAAACAGAAAACAGAATAAAAAAAACAAAGAAAGATGACAAAACAGGGGGGGGCGGGGGGGGGGGCGAATAGCAAGAGTTTCGCCTTCTTAAGATTGGGCCCCAGACTGGGGGTGCGGTTAGCCATTCTACCTAGGCCCAAAACAAAAACTCACAGTGAGAAGGGGTGTCAATAGGGAAACGGGGGAGACATTCAGCAGACGACCACAATGGGCCTAAGCCCGAGTCCAGTCTCAACTCTATCAGCAGAACAAAACCCTAATGTTATCATTCCCTCTTTCACTATTCACTATCCCCCCAAACCCTAACGGCGCTCTCATTCTCCCAGAGCTGTCTCTCTGATTCTCTCAAACGCAAACCACAAACCAACTCTTGATCCTATCTTCGTTTACCTCCCTCACCTAAACACAAGCGGCGTAAACTCATTCTCTCAAACCTCATTTCGCTTCAAAATCTACCAAACTAACCTAGTGCTCAGCTACCAAAACAACTATGAAGTGCAACAAGTTCAAAGCAAGAACCTGGATACGTGATGAAGACGAGGTTGGTTTCTGGGCGCTGCTGATAAAGATGGCGACACTTACGAAGGATTCAACGGATTATCTTCTGGCGAATTTTGGTTGGTGCTTGAAGATCCACGGCGGCAATGGAGTTCTTGTGGTGAACGGACGAAAACATAACGAACTGGAGACAACTGGAGGAGGATCTTGAAGATCTGAAGAATCGGAGATTTGCTGACGAAAATGCTACGAAGAAGCTGGCGAAGCTCAAGAACGTGACAAAACTGTTGCAAATCGGACGAAATCTGGCGAGTTGGTTGAAGGTTGTTCGTTGAAGATTCTTGGAGTGTTGAAATCTGGAAATCTGGAGATGAAGATGATGAATGTTCTTGAGCTCGTTTGAAGATTTCTGGAAAAAACTTGAACGCGTTGATGAGTCAGATGAATGTTCTTGCGAATCGCTGGCAGATTGATGAGATTCTTGATGTTTCTGGGAAAAATGCAGATTGAGATGAATTTTCCGGTGAGTTCAACGTTTCCGGCGACGGTTAGAAGTTCCGGCGAGAGGTTACGGCGGCGGTGCGGTGGTCTGGTGGCGGTTGCATGTGCGCTGGCGAGGGGTTGCTAATGGGATACGCGTGGCGATCATGCAAGGTGGGGTGGCAGTGGTGGGTGCAGAGAGAGAGACAAGTGGCACTGAGGGAGAGAGAGGAAGGGACACGTGTGAGGAGAGAGGGAGATAGGTGGCAGAGAGCTGTGAGTGATGAGGTGGCTGAAGAGAGAGACGAACGTGTGGAATCTCTCTTTATATGACATGTGGCAAAATTTTGGACTTCATTGACTAGGCCCTGACTGGATAATGGCCCACCATTAATGACTCTGATTCTAATTAAGACCTAATTAAATGCTAATTGAAACCCTAATTAAAATTAAATGAAATTAATTAAAAAACCCTAATCAAAACCTCTAATTAATCCTAATTAAAAATAAAAATAACTCTAATTAACCTATTAAAAAACAGAAAAAAGATTATTTAATATCTAAAAAAAAACTATCAAAATCCTATACTAAATCTATAAAATCAATTAAAAAAAATCTATTAAAATCTAGAAAATAATAAACCTATTAAATCTATTATCACTATTTATTTAAAACTAAATCTCACATTATTATACCCTCCCCTCTTTTAAAACTATATCAAAAACTATTAAAAAAATCTAAAAGGATTATTTAAAATCTATATTAAACTATTCTATTTAATGACAAAAAAACTAATATCTAATAGGCTAAAAAACCATTAAAACTATTAAAAAAAAAGGAATATCTATTTAAAAATCTAAAAAAATCTATTTACTTCTATTAAAGAAAATATCTATTAAATTCTACTAAGAAATTAACCTATTTAATATCTAAAAATCAAGTAAATCTATTAAAAATCTAAAAAATAAAAGAGAAAATCCTAAAAATGCCAAGAAGCCGATTAAATCGATTAGAGAACAATTGCGCAACCATAGCGAAACCCGGGCACCAAGATGGCCTAAAAACACAGGGAACGAGCACCAATTCTCAAAATACACTTATTCAAACTGGCCTGAACTGCCTGAAACGACAGGGGCTGCAATCCCGATAAAATTAATCTGACTGAGAAAATTGCAATGCATGCAGTATGCGAATGCGAATGCAAAATGCGTCGAAACATAAACCAGATATGGGAACCGGTTGGTCAAATTTTGGGGTGCAACAATCATGATTGAAGAGTTTGAGAAATTTCAAGCTAGGGTTTCTAAGACTTGACAGTGTAAAATCCCCTAGTTTGACCCCTATCTTCAAGGCAATTTAGCTCAAGATATGATTGTCATCTCATCTTAACCCTGACATGATTGTTGTAGAGCATGAGCTTAGCTTTAATTTGAGTATTAGAAGTCCTTGATAGGGTTTATATAACTCAAGTTATGAGCCAGGCAAGTTACAAGTCATCTGAGGTATGTGAATTTGGAGCTTGAAAGTTACCCAACTTGCATGAAACTTTTGCCCAAGAATGACGATTTCTTTGAACTTTTGGTCAACATGAATGTTATTCCTTATTCTCTTAGGTTTCTAGAAAGTACTATAAGTCCTTGATAGGATTTGTAGAACTCAAGTTATGGCTTTGACAAGTCAAGGATATTTTGGGAAGTTGTGATTATGGGTCATTTTTGGTTATAGGTCATTTTCACCAACTTAGACACCTCAAATGAAATTTTGTTCAACTTGAAAGTTGCTCAAAAGGGGGTTTTAACCTTGACCATGTATCAAGGAGACACTGAAATGGCTCAAGGAGAGACTTGGTTCAAGAGGTTGTGAAAAAGGAAGGATTAAAATGGATTAAATGACCAAAAATTCAAATAAATCATTTTGTGTGAAAATGGAGAAAAGTAATATCATTTTTTGAATGGAAAAAGCATTTTAGAAACTTTGGCAATATTAGAATTTTGATTTGAGTCCAATATCATGCCCTTTTTCTTTGTTTCTTCATGATGAAGTAACATAGCATACACAAGCCATTGGATGAAAACAAGGAGGGAAACATCAGCATTCATGTTCAATATCTCATGAGAAGTTGAATGCAAGCTTGCTAAGGCCAAAATAGAGTGGGAATCGTGACTAGTGTAAGTGAGATTTTGGAGAGAATTTGAAAATCCAATTTCTCATTCGGAAGCTTTGAGAAAGTTCTAGATGATTCTAATGAGTTCTATATAAGTTGGTAAGTGTATTCAGCCATTTTTTTTGGAAGGATTTGAAGCTGGTAGCAGAGAGAGCCATTGAAAATTCAAAGCTGCAAGTTGAAATCGAATTCTGAGTTTCAGGCCAAATCAAGGGAAATTGAAGATTGCATTAGCTTTGGAAGGAGTTTTGGAGTGTATCTGCATCATCTTGGAGGCTGAAGTGATCAAGAACCCCTTCTGTTACACCTCTGAACACAGGTTGGTACATTTGGTTTTTGTGCATAATCTAGGAGGAGATAGATAGAAATCTATAGGTGGTTAGGATCTGGATGATTTATAGATGGATTTGAGCTGATCAATTTGGGAATTAGAGACAAGTTAGGATGCGGATCATTTTCTGTTGAAGCTGAATTCTTGCAATTCTTGGATTGATAATCAAGATTAGATAGGGGAAATTGATCACCATGAGATGAGGATCATTTATGTGCATTTAATTGAAGTTCTGAGGAGATTCAAGATTTTGACAAGTTTTAGAATAGCTATCGGGTTTGAAAATCCATGGAGATTTAGATGATTCTAAGGTTGGATTCATGATCAGCATGAAAAATGGAGTGAGATGATGTATCATTTTGTAATTTTTGATGATCTGTATATTGGACCTCACCGGAGAAGACGGTGGCGCCACTGCTCAGGCCACCGTCTGTAAACTCCCTCCATCTGAACATTTGAATGAAGATGATGAGCTGTGAGCATTGGATCATCATGAAGACTTGACCAAGTAAACCAAGCAGACGGCCACGATTGAGTTTGAAAGGGCTGACTATTGACTGAAGCCAATACGCACCGTTTCACTTAACTAAAGCAAATGGGCCTAGCGCTTGGATTGATATCCACACCCCCCATCTTGCCCAACCCAGGATTTGAACTGACTTGAATTGCTATTTGCTACGAAACTTTTATTAATTCTTTTGTTTTTCTTTTCATTTCATCATTTCATGCTAGTTTGACAATAATTCATAAAAAATAGAAAAATAGGTCAATTAATTTCATATTTTTCCCTCTGATTCATGATTGGATCTAGAATTTTATTGAATAAAAATATTAGGAAAATCATGCATTTTCAATTTTTGTGCATTTTTTACATTTTATTTGATAATAAAATTGCCATGGTTGACACCTCTGTTTGATGATTTTAGTGTGATCACTTGGTGATGAGTTTTGGCTTGATTTTTTGTGTGTAATTAGCTTAGACATGTATGCTCCCATAGTATTTTTCTCACATTTTTGTGATGAAATTAGGTGTTGTTTTTAGGTTGAAACTTTAGGTGCTCCCTTTTAGGGTTTAAGCTTAATACCTTATAGTGTAGAATTTATTTCTAGGTCTTATTTGAGGATTTGATCTCTGAAATTAACATGGTAGAGTCATGATTGACATAGGTTCCCATAGTTATTTTTGTAGGATTTCATAATTGATTTTAGTATTTCAGTTAGAATTAACTTTAATACTAGGTTTTAGGTGATCCTAACTTGTTAATTCAACTAGAATGATTTCATTGGTTCCCTTAGAATAGGGTGTTGCTTCTCTTGCTCTTGGATGATGATGAAGACTTGTGTGGGCTACTGTGGAATACATGGTGGAGCTTTGATTTGAAGATTTCTCTCCTTTTGGTGTAGTTTGTTTAGGGTTAAGGATTAGGGTTTTTAGGGAGATCCTTTAGAATAGACTTTCTTCCTTCATGAAACATGGAAGGTGTTGATCACTTCCATTCCTCCATATGATGTAAGGTCCCATTTTGAAGGCCCCATCCCTCCTTTGGTAGGATGTGTGGCTCCTCACAAGTTTGTAGAACCTTTGAGGGTTCCTTTCTTTGATGGTGGAGTGCTTAGAGGTGACCTTTGGTCTTCACTTTGCTTCTCCCTATCCCCACCTTACTCTTGTTAGATGAATCTTTCTCCCTTGCTAGAGGATGAAGTTCCTTGCTAGAATAATGAAGATGCTAGAGGTCTCACTTCCCTTTGTTTGAAGACTGCCACTGGAGCTGAAGCTTGAAGGAGAAGAACAAGTTGATACTTGTGTTTGATGCCCTGAAAGCTTGAAGAAGCAAGTTGATACTTGCTATTGAAGATGAAAACCTTGAAGAACAGTTACAGACTGAGGAATGAACTGCTGTCAGAGGATTGCTTTGCTGTGAAGTTATGGAAGCTGTTAATCTACTTTATTTCTTGTCTGTCTTCTTTCTGTGCAACTGTATTGATGTGACTTGTGTGATTTGCTTGATGCATTAGAATAAGTTCATGTTTAGATTGTGTTAGGCTAGGAGCATGATTGCACTAGAGTTTGAGTTGCTCCCTCTGCTTGTATTTTTACTGCATGGCTTTGGTTGCGGGTATTCGGTAGAGCTCTGCTCCCTTGCCTATGTGGTTTGTGATTTGCTTGATGGCATTTTATTTTTTCTGTATGATTGCAGTTATTCATATCTGGCTTGAGGTTGAGATGAGCTTGTGGAGGCTGATACCCCACACACATTTCCTCCCTCACTTGCATTGCATGCATTTTACAGCTGTTTATCTGTTTACCGTTTAAGATGATGCTTTATCTGTTTCTGTTTATCATTGACATGATCCCCTAGGAATCTCACTTCCTTTGATAAGGAAGTGATGATTAGAACTTTAGGTTGAAACCTATGCATGATAACATCTAGGAGATCCCTGTTTCAAACCTCAACTATAGGATGAATCCTTGGCATGACAACATTAGGACTTGATAGTCTCCCCGTAGTTGTCCCTCTCTCTTCCCATCTCAAACAACAGTAAAAAACGTAATAAAGGCAAGTTAGTATAAGCGCGTTACGAGCCTTAAGCTACTTGGGTAATGATAATTGAGTGGCCTCCTCTCAATCATCTAGAATGTTTAGTATACGTCCCTTGGACGATATGCAACGCATTCGTTCCCAGGTCATAGTCTCTAGTGCTGTACAAACTATAGACAACTAAAAAACAGTTCTTCCGTAAAAGAAAGAAAACAAACTTCAAACCTTTTTTGCCCCGTGGGCCCATAATTCAAAGGAGGATTTTCTGAAGAAAAGAGTGTCGTTAACTCCCAGTTCTACCGCAAACGGTAACGCCTATGTCTCCAAGGGTCGAGCTGCGTACACCAAACTGCTGGAACTGTTTGTTAACCCTACTCGATAAAACAGATGAATCTGAATCCCCGTAAGCCGTATTATCCCGAACTACGTAAGCTCTGATCTCTCATATCTGTTGAGAGTACGTAGGCATAATACTGACGTATTGGCGAGCCACCTTCCCCCATCACACGTAGTTAGACGAACTACGTTGACTCTGATTTCTCATTCTCTGATGAGAATACGTAGGCATAAAGTGCGACGCTTTGCCGTGTCATTTTCTTTTGTTTTCAGACCAGCCTTGATAGGTAGATAGATAAAACCAACCCGTCAGTTAAGCACAACAAGCATGGATCCCATCGAGTACGATGGACGTGAGGGGTGCTAATACCTTCCCCTTGCGTAACTGACTCCCGAACCCAGACAATGGTTGCGATGACCTTGTCTTATACTTTTTCGTCAGGTTTTTCCGATCGTTCCCTTTCCTGCTCTGAGGGATAAATAACGAAAGGTGGTGACTCTTCTGTTTTGCCGGCACCTTATTTTCGCGGAAGCGACAAGATGAAACTTGTATCTTGAGATAGATGGTCTTGAAGTCAAGCACTAAATAGGGAATTTTACCCTGAGAACCCTAATTTAGTAACTTCTCACACACTTAACCTTTGATGAATGGAACTTGAAATTACATCTCATATATCCTAACACAACATCCCATGACCATAGAGACTTTGAATTGAGTTTTAATCTCCTTCAATTCCATAATTGACTGAGGATTAGCCAGATGGACCCCCTAGGTGCAACACCTTCAACTGTAACCTTTCACACTAGGCACAAACACTTGGATGAGCTCCACAATGACCCTCAAGGCACTAAATTAGCTCTCTCAACACTTCATCCATAACCATGAACCACAATCCCCTGGTGATCTTGAATTGGCTTCCAAGTTAGGAGTTGACCCACATACATCCATCCTTTCTCTCACCAGACCATTGTCCACTTCCTGATGACTTGATTACCATCCAAACTTAAGTAAAACCCCTTGCTTAGGCTCAACCCTCTGAGTAGACTCCTCTTGAGGTGCACAAATTCTGGATCCCCTGTTAAATGAACAATGCTATGCAATGCAAATGCTAGAACAATGCAATGAAACATAAGCCAAGTTAAGAGAAGGTTGGGCAAATTTTGGGGTGCAACAGATATCCATAATATAGAAAGTTGCATCAAAGATCTATGGCCCTATTTGAATAGGCAGCGTGATCTCTCCAAACACTGATCTCTTAGATCCTTCAAAAGCCCTCACGACCAGATCACTTGGCATGCACAATAAATCATGAATGTCCAACTTCATCAATGCCTTCTTCGGAAGCATATTAAGGGATGATCCTGTATCCACCAAGACATGTTACATCAGAGATCCTCTACACTCCAAAGATATGTGTAAAGCACGGTTATGGTTCCTCCGAGCAGGAGTCAGATCCAAATCAGTAAAGCCGAGACCATTACCGACATTTACATGAGCGACTACCCTTTCCAACTGATTAACAGAAATCTCCTGGGGTACGTACGCTGCATTCAAAACTTTCAGTAGAGCATTGTGATGCGCCTCTGAACTCATCAACAATGACAAGATAGAAATCTTCGAACGAGTTTGATTCAAGTGATCCACAATTTTTTAGTCACTCTTCCGAATTAACCTCATAAATTCCTCTGCGTCGTTTGATAGATCATCGGTAACAACCTGGGGTTCGGAATTCTCTTCAATCACAACTTTACGCTTACCTTTATCATTCTTATCAGTATTAACCTCCGGTGGAGAAAATACCCTACCACTTCTGGTGATACCTCCGACCCCCACTATATTCTCAACCGACGAACTTCCGCTTGCCGATTCTGTCCATTCTTGCTTCTGCCCGTTACAGAACACCTCTCCCCCATAATTCCATGGGATAGCTCTAGTGCTCTCGTACGACATGGGTCCAGGTACAGTAATGGTCACCGGAGCTAGCCTAGCAGGCGCTGAAATATTGATAGTCCGGTATGGAATGGAAATCGTAGTTACTTCGTTTCCGTCATCACTCACTTCTTTCACGACATCTTCTTTCACGAATTTATCAAACTGCAAACAACCTTCATTAATCATTCTCTGAATACCCCTCTTCAAAAGATTATAACCCTCGGGTTGCGCTTCACATTCTGAGTAGTCAGCAGAACAACCAGGAAACACCCCCTTCTTCAACAGACAACCCTTCAAAAATCCAAGTGGAGTCTTCAAATCCTCAACCTCAGTTATCAGATTCAACTTCTCACCCTCAATAATGGCATTGGCTCCGGCCACACCATGATTCGACATTGGGTTCTGAGTCACATTAGGCCCCTCATTGATGAAATTGATAGCTTTGGAATCAAGCAAGTCATGTACTTTATGCTTGAAAGCTTTGCAATGTTCAATATCGTGCCCTGGAGCACCCGAGTTAAAATCACAATGAGGGTTTGCATCATACCCAGCAGGTGGAAGACTAGTGAGAGGAGCCAAGGTCCTCTTCTGAACCAATTGTAACTCCAACAACCGTTGTAAAAACTGAGAATACGGCATAGGAGGATTCGTAAACTGTCTATTAGCCGTTCTTTGTCTAGAAGCATAAGGTCGTTGAACATTGCCTTGCTGATGAGCTGCAGCCGGGATATCTACTGTAGCAACTTGTTGAGAATTATTTTGAGATGAGAAGAGAGACGCACGGAAGGTCTAAGGAAAA
This sequence comes from Lathyrus sativus, assembly GCA_963859935.3. NCBI lineage: Eukaryota > Viridiplantae > Streptophyta > Magnoliopsida > Fabales > Fabaceae > Lathyrus > Lathyrus sativus. The sequence continues at coordinate 397,392,085 of OZ012735.1, read as the reverse complement.
CTCGGCCCTAACGTTGTCATGCAAAGCGGTCCTAAAGTTTGGATTAAAGGGGGAACGTCTACCCTAATGTTAGCATGCCTGGATTGAACAACTAATGTCTCTCCTACTCCCATCCTAAACGAAGGGACTAGGAATCCTATGGGGATCATGGCAAAAAGCACAAGAAGAACAAAGGAAGGATCAATCACAAGTAGAAAATGCAAACATAAAAATGCACATTTATAATGGTGGGAGGGAGGAAAAAATGTGTGGGGAAGCAACCGCCACAAGCGCGTCTTGACCTCAACAATGATGCAAATAAACATGAAAATCAATGCTCACTTCGAACCACATACACAAGCATGCAACCAAGTGGAAAATGAACACCCATGTCAACAAAATCATGATTAACCAACCACAAACAGTGACAAATACCCACAACATTTCGATCCTAATGCATCACACTTAACTATGATGATTCGAATCGAAACGGTATGTGAAGAAGCAAGCAAAATAGCAAATATGACATTCTGGCACAATGTTAATCGATTAACACCTTAAAAAGTTTGGAAAATCTAGAATTTTGAACAGGTTAATTGGTTAACCATATGCATTAACCGATTAACACTGTTAACGTTTGAAAACAAATTTGAAAGTTTGAAATGGTTAACCGATTAACATTGTACCAGAAGCCAAAAACAGCAGCAGCAAATCACTTTTAGCACCAAAACAGCTTATCCAAGGTTCCAACAGATCAACTTATCAATTAAGCACGAAATTAACAACAGAACATAGAGATCCAACAGTAAGGATACACAATTACACAACAATATCACAATCTGAACGGATCGAAATCAACGAAAATTCAATCGAATATGAAGAATAACATGATAAGCTCAAAAATTAAATCGGATCGAGAATTCCAACCTTCAAAGCGGAGATTTGCTTCGGTAAATGTTGATCAACTGAATTTGAGCAGATCCAAGCAAGATTATCCGGAAAACTTCAAGATCCACAATAATTCTTGCAAGAGGAATGAAGATCAAACACTTTTAAGCCAAATTACTCCAAATAAGCACTTCCAACTCAAGCTCCAAAATCAGATCTCAATTTGCACAAAAATTGATTATGAAAATTGATCCATTTATTTCAATGAAAAATCAATGAATCCAAAAGATGAAGAGATTTGAGTGAGGTTTTGGGAATGGAGAAATTTGAGAGCTCAAGAGTGAATTCTAAAAAATGAATTGAATTATGAGAGATTGGATGGTTTGGTTTGGAGTAAATAACTTAAGTATGACTTAGGTTTGGATCCAAAGCAAGGTTTGGAAATTGGATTGGAAAACTTGCCTTGGAAAGTGGCATGGGAATTTGAAGGGAAATCTGAATTTTAAAGAGGTTCTAAATCCTTCCCACATGCAAACTTTGAATTTCCAAAGGCCAAAAATGAACCCCAAATGAAAATTGCTTGAAATCTCTCGTGCAAGGCAAAATCTGCTTTGGTTAACTGGTTAACCATATGCGTTAACCGGTTAACACTGTTAAAATTTCAAATCTGGGTTGATTCTCCAATGGTTAATCGGTTAACCATATGTGTTAACCGATTAACACCTTCCAAAATTTGAATTTGGGGCCTTTTGGAGGGAAAACCTGTCCATTTGCCCGTTTTTTGTCGTTTTGAGCTCTGTTTAGCTTCTGAACCTCATTTTTGAACGTTATCACTATGAAAATGCTTGACATGAGCCAGAGTGCTACTTTCTGAACTGTTGTTCTCCTATAAAAATAAAATAAAATCGGTTGCCTGACCGCTGGGCAAAATAAATTCCCGAGCCTTTGATGCTCGCTGTTCGTTGTTCAATCTTTGCGCCGAAATGAACTCGAGCCACAGGAATACCTTAATCCCATGCCTCGAGAACAAACGCTATGATATGCAAAATGCAAAATGCAAGAAAACAAAAGCCAGTTACCGCCAAAACGAAAAGGCAAATTTTGGGGTGCTACACCGGCCTTCGGGTTCAATGCCTGTTTGTTTAACAGATACCTGACGGCGAGGTCAGATGTTTTTCTCAACTACGGGTTGAGATGGCCTTCGGGTTAGATGCTTTTTTTTAACAGATGCCTCACGACGAGGTTAGATGTTCTTCTCAACTTCGGTTTATGCTAACCTTTGGGTTTGATGCAGGTTTGTTTAACAGATGCTTGACGGTGAGGTCAGATGTTCTTCTCAACTTCGGCTTGAGCCGCCCTTCGTGTTCGATGCCTGTTTGTTTAACAGATGCTTGACGGCGAGGTCAAATGTTCCTCTCAACTTTGTGTTGAGCCGACCATCGCGTTCGATGAGTGTTTGTTTAACAGATACCTAACGGCGAGGTCAGATGTTCTTCTCAACTTCGGGTTAAGCCGGCCTTCGGGTTCGATGCCTGTTGGTTTAACAGATACCTGACGGCGAGGCCAGATGTTCTTCTTAACTATTGGTTGAGCCGGCCTTCGTGTTCGATGCCTGTTCGTTTAACAGATGCCTGACGGCGAGGTTAAATGTTGTTCTCAACTTTGTGTTGAGCGGGACTTCGTGTTCGATTCCAATTTGTTTAACAGATGCCTGACGGCGAGGTCAAATGTTCTTATCAACTTCGTGTTGAGCCGGCCTTCGGGTTGACGCCTGTTTGTTTAGCAAATGCCTGACCGCGAGGTCAGATGTTCTTCTCAACTTCGGGTTGAGCCAACTTTCGGGTTCGATTCCTGTTTGTTTAACAGATGCCTGACTGTGAGGTCAGATGATCTTCTCAACTTTGGGTTGAGCCGGCCTCCAAATTCGATGCCTGTTAGTTTAACAGATGCCTGACGGTGAGGTCAGTTGTTCTTCTAAACTTCGTGTTGAGCCGGCCTTCAGGTTCGATGCCTGTTTGTTTAACAAATGCCTGATGACGAGGTCAGATGGTCTTCTCAACTTCGGTTTGAGCCGCCGGTTGGGTTCGATGCGTGTTTGTTTAACAGATGCGTGGCGGCGAGGTCAGATGTTCTTCTCAACTTTGGGTTGAGCCGGCCTTCTGGTTCGATGTCTGTTTATTTAACAGATGCCTGACGGCGATGTCAGATGTTCTTATCAACTTTTAGTTGAATCTGCATTCGGGTTCGATGCCTGTTTGTTTAACATATGCTTGACGACGAGGTCAGATGTTCCTATCAACTTCGTGTTGAACCGGCCTTCGGGTTCGATGCCTGTTTGTTTAACAGATGCTTGACGGCGAGGTCAGATGTTCCTCTCAACTTCGGGTTGAGCCAGCCTTTGGGTTCGATGCCTGTTTGTTTAACAGATGCCTGATAGCGAGGTTTGATGGTCTTCTTAACTTTGGTTTGAGCCGCCTTTCGGGGTCGATGCGGGTTTGTTTAACAGATGCCTGGCGGCGAGGTCAGATGTTCCTCTCAACTTCGTGTTGAGCCGACCCTCAGGTTCGATCCCTATTTGTTTAACTGATGCCTGACAGCAAGGTCAGATGTTGCTCTCAACTGCGGGTTGAGCCAGCCTTCAAATTCGATGTGTGTTTGTTTAACAGATACCTGGCGGCGAGGTCAGATGTTGCTCTTAACTTCATATCGAGCCGACATTCGGGATTGATGCTTGTTTGTTTAACTGATGCTTGACAGCAAGGTCAAATGTTCTTCTCAACTTCGGGTTAAGCCGGCCTTCGGGTTCAATGCCTGTTTGTTTAACAGATGCTTGACGGCGAGGTCAGATGTTCCTCTCAACTTTGGGTTGAGTCGGCCTTCGGGTTCAATGCCTGTTTGTTTAACATATGCCTGACAGCAAGGTCAGATGGTCTTCTTAACTTCGGTTTGAGCCGCCACTCGGGTTCGATGCGTGTTTGTTTAACAGATGCCTGGTGGCGAGGTCAGATGTTCTTCTTAACTTCGGGTTGAGCTGGCCTTCAGGTTCGATGTGTGTTTATTTAACAGATGCCTAAATGCGAGGTTAGATATTTTCCCCAACTACGGGTTGAGACAACCTTCGGGTTCGATGCCTGTTTGTTTAATAGATGCCTCACGACAAGGTTATATATTCTTCTCAACTTCGGGTTTAGCCAGCCTTCAGGTTTGATGCATGTTTCTTTAAGAGATTCCTGACGGCGAGGTCAGATTTTCTTCTCAACTTCGGGTTGAGCCGCCCTTCTGGTTCGATGCCTGTTTGTTTAACAGATGCCTGACGGCGAGGTCAGTTGTTCTTCTTAAATTTTGGTTGAGTCGGCCTTCGGGTTCGATGCCTGACGGTGAGGTCAGATGTTGCGGTCAACTTCGTGTTGAGCGGGACATCGTGTTCGATGCCTATTTATTTAACAGATGCCTGACGACGAGGTCTAATGTTCTTATCAACTTCGTGTTGAGTCGGCCTTCGGGTTGACGCCTATTATTTTAACAAAGTCTTGACAGCAAGGTCAGATGTTCTTCTGAAATTCGGGTTGAGCCGACCTTCGGGTTTGATGCCTGTTTGTTTAACAGATGCCTGACTGCAAGGTCAGATGTTCTTCACAACTTCGGGTTAAGCTGGCCTTCAAATTCGAAGTCTGTTTGTTTAATAGATGCCTGACGGCCAGGTCAGATGTTCTTCTCAACTTCGTGTTGAGCCGGCCTTCAGGTTCGATGCCTGTTTGTTTAACAGATGCCCGACAATGAGGTCAGATGGTCTTCTAAACTTCGGTTTGAGCCGCCCTTTGGGTTCAATGTGTGTTTGTTTAACAGATGCCTAGCGGCGAGGTCAGATGTTCTTCTCAACTTTGGGTTGAGCCGGCCTTCGATTTTGATGCCTGTTTGTTTAACAGATGCCTGACAGCGAGGTCAGTTGTTCTTCTCAACTTTTGGTTGAATCGGCATTCGGGTTCGATGCCTGTTGTTTAGCATATGCTTGACGGCGAGGTCAGATGTTCCTCTCAACTTCGTGTTGAGCCGGCATTCGGGTTCGATGCCTGTTTGTTTACCAGATGCTTGACGGTGAAGTGATATGTTCCTCTCAACTTTGGGTTGAGCCGACCTTCGGGTTCGATGCCTGTTTGTTTAACAGATGCCTGAGAGCGAGGTCAGATGGTCTTCTTAACTTCGGTTTGAGCCGCCCTTCGGGCTGAATGCGTGTTTGTTTAACAGAAGCCTGGCAGCGAGGTCAGATGTTCCTCTTAACTTCGTGTTGAGCCAGGCTCGGGTTCGATGCCTTTTTTTTAACTGATGCCTGACAGCAAGGTCAGATGTTGTTCTCAACTGCAGGTTGGGCCAGTCTTCAAATTCGATGCGTGTTTGTTTAACAGATGCCTGGCGGCGAGGTAAGATGTTGCTGTAAACTTCATGTTGAGCCGGCCTTCGGGTAAGATGCCTGTTTGTTTAATTGATGCCTGACAGCAAGGTCAGATGTTCTTCTCAACTTCGGGTAGAGCCGGCCTTCGGGTTCGATGCGTGTTGTTTTAACAGATGCCTGACATCGAGGTCAGATGTTTTTCTCAACTACGGGTTGAGACAGCCTTCAGGTTCGATGCCTGTTTGTTTAAAAGATGCCTCATGACAAGGTTATATGTTCTTCTCAACTTCGGGTTGAGCCAGCCTTCGGGTTTGATGCAAGTTTGTTTAACAGAATCATGATGGCGAAGTCAGATGTTCTTCTCAACTTCGGGTTGAGCCGCCCTTCGGGTTCGATGCCTGTTGGTTTAACAGATGCCTGACGGCGAGGTCATATGTTCTTCTCAACTTTTGGTTGAGTCGGCCTTCGGATTCGATGCCTATTTGTTTAACAGATTCCTGACGGCGAGGTCAGATGTTGAGGTCAACATCATGTTGAGCGGGACTACTTGTTCGATGCCTATTTGTTTAACAGATGCCTGACGGCGAGGTCTAATGTTCTTATCAACTTCGTGTTGAGTCAGCCTTCGCGTTGATGCCTGTTTGTTTAACAGAGTCTTGACAGCAAGGTTATATGTTCTTCTCAACTTCGGGTTGAGCTGACCTTTGGGTTCGATGCGTGTTTGTTTAACACATGCCTGGCGGAGAGGTCAGATGTTCTTCTCAACTTTGGGTTGAGCCGGCCTTCGGGTTTGATGCCTGTTTGTTTAACAGATGCCTGACAGCGAGGTCAGATGTTCTTCTCAACTTTTAGTTCAATCGACATTCGGGTTCGATGCATGTTGTTTAACATATGCTTGACAGCGAGTTCAGATGTTCCTCTCAACTTCGTGTTGAGCCGGCCTTCGGGTTCGATGCCTGTTTGTTTACCAGATGCTTGACGGCGAGGTCAGATGTTCCTCTCAACTTTGGGTTGAGCCGACCTTCGGGTTCGATGCCTGTTTGTTTAACAGAGGCCTGACAGCGAGGTCAGATGGTCTTCTTAACATCGGGTTAAGCCGACCCTCAAATTCGATGTCTATTTGTTTAACAGATGTCTGACGGCGAGGTCACATGTTCTTCTCAACTTCGTGTTGAAACAACCTTCATGTTCGATGCATGTTTGTTTAACAGACGCCTGACGACGAGGTCAGATGTTCTTCTCAACTTCGGTTTGAGCCGCCCGTTGGGTTCGATGTGTGTTTGTTTAATAGATGCCTGACGGCGAGGTCTAATGCTCTTATCAACTTCGTGTTGAGTCGGCCTTCGGGTTGACGCCTGTTTGTTTAAAAGATGCGTGACGGCGAGGTCGGATGTTCTTCTCAACTTCGGTTTGAGCCTCCCCTTGGGTTCGATGCGTGTTTGTCTAACAGATGCCTGGCGGCGAGGTCAGATGTTGCACTCAACTTCATGTTGAGCCGGCCTTCAAGTTCAATGCCTGTTTGTTTAACTAATGCCTGACAGCAAGGTCAGATGTTCTTCTGAACTTCGGGTTGAGCCGGCCTTCGGGTTAGATGTGTGTTTGTTTAATAGATGCCTAAATGCAAGGTCAAATGTTTTTCTGAACTACGGGTTGCGACAACCTTCGGGTTCGATGCCTGTTTGTTTAACAGTTGCCTCACAACAAGGTTATATGTTCTTCTCAACTTCGGGTTGAGCCAACATTCGGGTTTGATGCATGTTTGTTTAACAGATTCCTGACGGCGAGGTCAGATTTTCTTCTCAACTTCAGGTTGAGTCGCCCTTCGGGTTTGATGCCTGTTGGTTTAACAGATGCCTGACGGCGAGGTCAGACGTTCTTCTCAAATTTTGGTTGAGCCGGCCTTCGGGTTCGATGCCTGTTTGTTTAACAGATGCCTGACGACGAGGTCAGATGTTGCGGTCAACTTCATGTTGAGCGGGACATCGTGTTCGATGCCTATTTGTTTAACAGATGCCTGACGGTGAGGTCTAATGTTCTTATCAACATCGTGTTGAGTCGGCCTTCGGGTTGACGCCTATTTGTTTAACAGAGTCTTGACAGAGAGGTCAGATGTTCTTCTCAACTTCGGGTTGAGCCGACCTTTGGGTTCGATGCGTGTTTGTTTAACAGATGCCTGGCGGCGAGGTCAGATGTTCTTCTCAACTTTGGGTTGAGCCGGCCTTCGGGTTTGATGCCTGTTTGTTTAACAGATGCCTGATAGCGAGGTCAGATGTTCTTCTAAACTTTTGGTTGAATCGACCTTCGGGTTCGATGCCTGTTGTTTAACAGATGCCTGACTACGAAGTGAGATGTTCTTCTCGTCTTCAGGTTGAGCCGGCCTTCGGGTTCGTTGCCTGTTTGTTTACTAGATGCTTGACGGCAAGGTCAGATGTTCTTCTCAACTTTGGGTTGAGCCGGCCTTCGTGTTCGATGCCTGTTTTCTTAACAGATGCCTAACAGCGAGGTCAGATGGTCTTCTTAACTTCGGGTTTAGTCGGCCTTCAAATTCGATGTCTGTTTGTTTAACAGATGCCTGACGGCGAGGTCAGATGTTCTTCTCAACTTCGTGTTGAAACGGCCTTCATGTTCGATGCTTGTTTGTTTAACAGATGCCTGACGACGAGGTCAGATGTTCTTCTCAACTTCGGTTTGAGCCGCCCGTTGGGTTCGATGTGTGTGTGTGTGTAACAGATGCCTAACGGCGAGGTCTAATGTTCTTATCAACTTCGTGTTGAGTCGGCCTTCGGGTTGACGCCTGTTTGTTTAAAAGATGTGTGACGGCGAGGTCAGATGTTCTTCTCAACCTCGGTTAGAGCCTCCCTTTGGGTTCGATGCGTGTTTGTTTAACAGATGCCTGGCGGCGAGGTCAGATGTTGCACTCAACTTCATGTTGAGCTGGCCTTCAAGTTTGATGCTTATTTGTTTAACTAATGCCTGACAGCGAGGTCAGATGTTCTTCTGAACTTCGGGTTGAGTCGGCCTTCGGGTTCGATGTGTGTTTGTTTAACAGATGCCTAAATGCAAGGTCGTATGTTTTTCTCAACTACGGCTTGAGATAACCTTCGGGTTCGATGCCTGTTTGTTTAACAGTTGCCTCACGACAAGGTTATATGTTCTTCTCAACTTCGGGTTGAGCCAGCCTTCGGGTTTGATGCATGTTTGTTTAACAGATTCTTGATGGAGAGGTCAGATTTTCTTCTCAACTTTGGGTTGAGCCGCCCTTCGGGTTCGATGCCTGTTGGTTTAACAGATGCCTGACAGCGAGGTGAGATGTTCTTCTCAAATTTTGGTTGAGCCGGCCTTCGAGTTCGATGCCTGTTTTTTTAACAGATGCCTGACAGCGAGGTCAGATGTTGCGGTCAACTTCATGTTTAGCGGGACTACGTGTTCAATGCCTAATTGTTTAACAGATGCCTGACGACGAGGTCTAATGTTTTTATCAACTTCGTGTTGAGTCGGCCTTCGGGTTGACGCCTGTTTGTTTAACAGAGTCTTGACGGAGAGGTCAGATGTTCTTCTCAACTTCGGGTTGAGCCGACCTTTGGGTTCAATGCGTGTTTGTTTAACAGATGCCTGGCGGCGAGGTCAGATGTTCTTCTCAACTTTGGGTTGAGCCGTCCTTCGGGTTCGATGCCTGTTTGATTAACAGATGCCTGATAGCGAGGTCAGATGTTCTTCTAAACTTTTGGTTGAATCGACATCCGGGTTCGATGCCTGTTGTTTAACAGATGCCTGACTATGAAGTTAGATGTTCTTCTCGTCTTCGGGTTGAGCCGGCCTTCGGGTTCGATGCCTATTTGTTTAATCGATGCTTGACGGCAAGGTCTGATGTTCCTCTCAGCTTTGGGTTGAGCCGGCCTTCGTGTTCGATGCCTGTTTTCTTAACAGATGCCTAACAGCGAGGTCAGATGGTCTTCTTAACTTCGGGTTTAGCCGACCTTCAAATTCGATGTCTGTTTGTTTAACTGATGCCTGACGGCGAGGTCAGATGTTCTTCTCAACTTCGTGTTGAAACGGCCTTCATGTTCGATGCCTGTTTGTTTAACAGATGTTTGACAACGAGGTCAGATGTTCTTCTCAACTTCGGTTTGAGCCGCCCGTTGGGTTCGATGTGTGTTTGTTTAACAGATGCCTGACGGCGAGGTCTAATGTTCTTATCAACTTCGTGTTTAGTCGACCTTCGGGTTGACGCCTGTTTGTTTAACAGATGCGTGACGGCGAGGTCAGATATTCTTCTCAACTTCGGTTTGAGCCTCCCTTTGGGTTCGATGCGTGTTTGTTTAACAGATGCCTGGAGGCGAGGTCAAATGTTCTTCTCGACTTTGGGTTGAGCCGGCCTTCGGGTTCGATGCCAGTTTGTTTAACAAATGCCTGACGGCGAGGTCAGATGTTCTTCTCAACTTTGGGTTGACCCGACATTTAGGTTCGATGCCTGTTTGTTTAAGATATGCCTGACAACGATGTCAGATGTTCTTCTCAACATCGGGTTGAGCCGGCCTTCGGGTTATATGCGTGTTTGTTTAACAGATGCCTGACAGTGAGGTCAGATGTTTTTCTCAACTACGGGTTGAGACAGCCTTCGGGTTCGATGCTTGTTTGTTTAACAGATGCCTCACGACAAGGTTATATGTTCTTCTCAACTTCGGGTTGAGCCAGCCTTCGGGTTTGATGCATGTTTGTTTAACAGATTCCTGACGGCGAGGTCAGATGGTCTTCTTAACTTCGGTTTAAGCCGCCCTTCGGGCTCTATGCGTGTTTGTTTAACAGATGCCTGGCGGCGAGGTCAGATGTTGCACTCAACTTCAATTTGATCCGGCCTTCGGGTTCGATGCCTGTTTGTTTAACTAATGCCTGGCAGCGAGGTCAGATGTTCTTCTCAACTTCGAGTTGAGCCGGCCTTCGGGTTCGATGTGTGTTTGTTTAACAGATGCCTAAATGCGAGGTCATATGTTTTTCTCAACTACGTGTTGAAACAACATTCGGGTTCGATGCCTGTTTGTTTAACAGATGCCTTACGACAAGGTTATATGTTCTTCTCAACTTCGGGTTGAGCCAGCCATCAGGTTTGATGCATGTTTGTTTAAGAGATTCCTGACGGCGAGGTCAGATTTTCTTCTCAACTTCGGGTTGAACCGCCCTTTGGGTTCGATGTCTGTTGGTTTAACAGATGCCTGACGACGAGGTCAGATGTTCTTCTAAAATTTTGGTTGAGCCGGCCTTCGTGTTTGATGCCTGTTTGTTCAACAGATGCCTGACGACGAGGTCAGATGTTCTTGTCAACTTCGATTTGAGCCGCCCGTTGGGTTCGATGTGTGTTTGTTTAATAGATGCCTAACGGCGAGGTCTAATGTTCTAAGCAACTTCGTGTTGAGTCGGCCTTCGGGTTGACGCCTGTTTGTTTAACAGATGCGTGACGGCGAGGTAAGATGTTCTTCTCAACTTTGGTTTGAGCCTCCCTTTAGGTTTGATGAGTGTTTGTTTAACAGATGCCTGGCGGCGAGGTCAGATGTTCTTCTCAACTTTGGGTTGAGCCGGCCTTCGGGTTCGATGCCTGTTTGTTTAAAAAATGCCTTATGGCGAGGTCAGATGTTCTTCTCAACTTTGGGTTGAGCCGACATTCGGGTTCGATGCCTGTTTTTTTAACATATGCGTGATGGCGATGTCAGATGTTCTTCTAAACTTTTGGTTGAATCGGCATTTGAGTTTGATGCCTGTTTGTTTAACATATGCTTGACAGCGAGGTCATATGTTCCGCTCAACTTCGTGTCGAGCCGGCCTTCGGGTTCGATGCCTGTTTGTTTAACAGATGCTTGACGGCGAGGTCAGATGTTCCTCTCAACTTCGGGATGAGCCAGCCTTCGGGTTCGATGCCTATTTGTTTAATAGATGACTGACAACGAGGTCAAATGGTCTTCTTAACTTCGGTTTGAGCCGCCCTTCAGGCTCGATGCGTGATTGTTTAACAAATGCCTGGCGGCGAGGTCAGTTGTTGCACTCAACTTCATGTTGAGCCGGCCTTCGGGTTCGATGCCTGTTTGTTTAACTAATGCCTGACAACGAGGTCAGATGTTCTTCTCAACTTCGGGTTGAGCCGGCCTTCGGGTTCGATATGTGTTTGTTTAACAGATGCCTAAATGCGAGGTCAGATGTTTTTCTCAACTACGGGTTGAGACAACCTTTGGGTTCGATGCCTGTTTGTTTAACAAATGCCTCATGACAAGGTTATATGTTCTTCTCAACTTCGGGTTGAGCCATCCTTCGGGTTTGATGCATGTTTGTTTAACAGATTCCTGATGGCGAGGTCAGATTTTCTTCTCAACTTCGGGTTGAGCCGCCCTTCGGGTTCGATGCCTGTTGGTTTAACAGATGCCTGACAGCGAGGTCAGATGTTCTTCTCAAATTTTGGTTGAGCCGGCCTTCGTGTTCGATGCCTGTTTGTTCAATAGATGTCTGACGGCGAGGTCAGATGTTACGGTCAACTTCGTGTTGAGCGGGACTTCATGTTCGATGCCTATTTGTTTAACAGATGCTTGACGGCAAGGTCTAATGTTTTTATCAACTTCGTGTTGAGTCGGCCTTCAGGTTCGACGCCTGTTTATTTAACAGGGTCTTGACGGCGAGGTCAGATGTTCTTCTCAACTTCGGGTTGAGCCGACCTTTGGGTTCGATGCGTGTTTGTATAGCAGATGCCTGGCGGCGAGGTCAGATGTTCTTCTCAACTTTGGTTTGAGCCGGTGATCGGTGGATTTCACTTGTGTTTTCAAACGCTATTTGTTGTTAATTTCGCAATGTTTTTATCTGTTTTTGAAGCTTTAGTTGTTATTATCTGAATTACTCGTAGTTGTGTGTCTTCAAGTCTTATTTTTAAGTTTATATTACTTTTGCCGCTGGTGCGTTTGATTCGGTTTCTTTTAGGTGTTTTTGGCAGGAATGGATAGCACGACAGCCGCACCGCTTTCGGAGGCAAAGAAAAGTCGGAAAAGGGAAGTCAAAGCTACAACACGGGTACCCTTGTTGCACAACACGGCCCGTGTCATGGAGGACACGGTTGGCAGACACGGGTAGACTAAAGCAGAAGAAAAGGAGACTCAGACGTACAACACGGGTGCCCGTGTCATGCAACACGGCTCGTGTTGCAGCCCTTGGAGATGAAGCACGCCCTGAAGAAGTCAGCAGCCTGACACGGCCACCCGTGTTGCACAACACGGCCCGTGTCAGGGCCACTGAGAGTGAATTTTTTATATTTTCTGAATTTTTGCTGTCAGACCTATTTTGAAGGGCATTTGAGACATTGCGCGATGTAATTTGAATTTAGATATAAGAGTCACTTTTTAGAAAGTAAGAGACACTTTTGAACAGAGATTAGGATTGACAACTGAGAGGAGAGTTCGGCTGGAAAACAAACGATCGATCAAAAGCGGAAGCAATTGATGATCCAAGGATTTCAACTCGCATTGTAATGATCTTCTCCTTTTCATTTCTAATTGCTTTTATGTTTACAAAGAACATGAGCAGCTAAACCCCAAGTTGTTAGGGGGTGGTCCTAAGTTGCGATGTAATGACTTTTATTTGATTATTCTATTAGAACTATGTTATTCACCTTATATATTTTATTTTGCATTAATCTTAACGCGTATTCATATTGGAAAGTAGAATTCGAATTATGCTTAGGTTTTAATCTGGAAAGTCAACCTAACACTTTTGCAAAATAGTATCACGGTCGATATTGCTTAGGAATGAGGATATCCCGTATCACGTATTTTATGGTCGGAACTATTGCTTGATGTTTTTCATGGACACTGAGGAATTAGTGTACAGGAAACTCATCAAAGGGTTTTCATTAAGGAATTAAGAAAACTAAATTGGCCAACTGATGAATTAAGGTTAATAACTATTATAGCAGAATAATCATACATGGTCTTTACTCGCATCGTCTCCACTCCCCTAACACTGTTCTTAAATTGATTTATAAGTCTTAATTTATTTGTTATATTACTCTGCTACCAAACAAACCACTAAACCTTTTGTTCCTTTGAATCCTAAAAATCCCGTTAATTACTACGCAGTCCTCGAGATCGATACTTGGGACTTTTCCCTTATTACTACAATTGGTAAAAATAGTACACTTGCTATTTTCCCGATCAAGTTTTTGGCGCCGTTGCCGGGGACTGCCAAATTAACATTGTTTTTAGAATCCAAAAGAAATTTTGTTGCTCTGCGACTAAAGTTTTATTATTTATTGCATAACTTTTATCCGCTTGTATTATCTAACGCTTGTCTAATTGTGTATGCGAGGTCAGGCCTTAGCTAAATATTCTTTTGATACAGAACCAGAACGAGCATTACACGAAAGACGGAGAATAGCTAAAGTTAAAAGACTGGAAGAAATAGAGGAAATTATATCTGTGCAGAGCGACTCCGAAGAGAGAGAGACAACACCTGAAACTGTTCAAATGGCTGGAAATCCACCTCAGCCTGAAAGACTGCTAGGAGACTATGGAGGGGCCAATGCTCAACCAAACCGGATGACCATTGTGAATCAACCGGTGAATGTTGCGCATTTTCAGCTACACCCTTCCACCATCCGTCAGTTGGAGAGCAAGCCGTTCGCCGGAAGAATCAACGAAGATGCAAATAAACATCTTTAGAGATTCCTTACGACCACCACCTCGCTGAAGATAGAAGGACATTCTGAAGAGGCCAAGAGATTAGTTATGTTCCCGTTCACACTCACTGATGACCGCACCGCAGCCAAAGTCCTCCAATCGGGGTTGTATTGGCCGTCTTTGTTCAAGGATGCCCAGAACGTAGTTAAGGAATGCGACAGATGTCAACGGACTGGAAATATCTCGAAAAGAAACCAGATGCCGCAGAATTCCATGTTAGAAGTAGAGTTGTTTGATGTTTGGGGGATTGACTTTATGGGACAATTCCCACCTTCATTTGGAAAACACTATATACTGGTAGCAGTTGACTATGTTTCGAAATGGGTAGAAGCAATGGCACTACCAAAAATGATGCTAAAGTAGTGGTCAGGTTTCTGAAGGAGAACATATTTTCGCGGTTTGGAGTACCAAGGGCCCTTATAAGTGATGAAGGAACTCACTTCCTAAATCATCTCATGGAAAAGTTACTCCTTAAGTATAATGTGAAGCACAAAATATCTACTCCGTACCATCCTCAAACCAACGGGCAAGCCGAGGTGTCAAATCGACAACTCAAACAGATATTAGAGAAAACAATGCGTGCATCCCGTAAGGACTGGGCAGTAAAGCTGGACAACGCTCTCTGGGCGTATCGCACTGCATACAAAACACCCATTGGTATGTCCCCTTACCAACTGGTCTATGGTAAAGCTTTCCATCTGCCTCTAGAGTTAGAACACAAGGCATTATGGGCATCAAAAATCCTTAACCTAGACCTCACCAGAGCAGGAGAGTCTAGAACCCTCCAAGTCCATGAGCTAGAGGAATTCAGGAACCGGGCATATGAGAATGCAAAAATTTACAAAGATCAAGCAAAGAAATGGCATGATCGACGTATTCAGAAGATAGAATTTCGGGAAGGACAATTAGTATTGTTGTACAACTCCCGACTGAAACTCTTTCCGGGAAAGCTTAAATCAAAATGGTCGGGACCATTTGTAGTACATAAGGCGTTTCCGCACGGAGCAGTCGAGCTGAAAAATCCAGCAAATGGAGACATTTTTAAAGTAAATGGTCAGCGTCTGAAACCTTACTACGAGGGACAGCAGAAAGATCAAAACGATGTCGTTCATCTCACATGATACGATGACGGACCGTCGAGCCAGGCGATGTAAAACAAAGCGCTTCGTGGGAGGCAACCCACGTATTTTACATTCACGCTTTCATTTTGTTTTTGTTTTAACAGGTTTTGATTAACGTGCAGTTCATCGGTGAAAGAAGAATGTCGGAGACCAGAGGAGAGGAAAAAGTTGAAAAATAGCACCCTGACACGGGTGGCCGTGTTACACAACACGGGCCGTGTCAGGCCTAGTATATCAGGATGAAAAACTTGGGAAAAATGTGGAGTCAGTGGAGCAACACGGGTGCCCGTGTTGCAAGTGCGTGGCTTTGAAAAATATATACTACAGGAGGAGCAACACGGGTTCCCGTGTTGTGCAACACGGCCCGTGTTGCAAGGCACACTCTGGTTTTTAAATTTTTACCCCGTGGGGCCCACCACTTTAACCCCCACTTATCATTAGCAACCACACATTTCATATTATTTTTTCATCTTCCTCCTTCTTCTCCCTCACAAAACCCTTAACCTCCATAACCTTCTCTCCACAAAAGCTTCATTATCTACCACACCCACTCATCGAAAACACTTCCGTCCTTCACAAAAAACGTTCTACTCATCATTGTGCTTATTTCTACGGTCGCGTTTTTCACTAACAGCGATTTCGAAAATTTTCGAACCATCTGTGTTGTTTGTGTTTTGCAGGTTTAAGAATGCCTCCTCGTCGAGACACAGGAAAAGCAGTGGCGGAAACTTCGTGCCCCAGAAAGAGAGCACACCGTATGGCGAATCCTCACGGCATACTCTTTGAAGACCCAGATCATCAGAAGAAGTACTCTAACATCATCAAGCGTAAGCTCGCTCCCACAAGGTATATCTGTAACACTACGCTTGATAATCTAGGGCTGAGAGTAGAAGTCCATAGGATGTTTCACACTCTGGGTATGCTAGAATTTATGCAATTGGAAGCGCCGACTTATGAGCGTATAACTGTTGAATTCTTGAGTACTTTAGAATTTCAGTTGAAGCACAGGTGGACAGGTGTGGAGGAGGAATATTATGGTACACTGAGGTTTAGGTTATTTGATACTGATCATAGCCTGACCATAGCCGAAATAGGAGATATTTTGAAGCTCCCCAATTTTGGACCCGGAGCCCCTCCGGGAAATTTTAGTGCAGGGGACTTCTGGAAGGTTATTACAGGCAGAACTGATTATGTCGCGAAGGCGGCAAAAGCCTCGTGTATCCATAACCCATGTTTCAGGTACGCTCAAAAGGGATTGGCATATACACTGTTCGGAAGGGGTGACAGCACAGGAGTGGCAACTTAGAGGGAGTTGTACTTCATGTATGGCATGGAAAATCAAGAACTCATTAATGTAGCTGCCTTTGCAGCTGATCACCTGAAGAGGGTTGCGAATGCACCTTCCGGCGAAATAAGTGTAGGCGGTATGATTACTCAAATCGCAAATCACTTTGGCCACGGTGCTCTCTTGAGAGAGGAACCCACTGTTGCAGGTAAGACAAAAATAGATCTTGCCACACTGACTGCCCAAGGTATGATTCGAGTCTTTGATAATTACTACTCCTTGGTAAGCCGAAAAAGTCATCTCCTTGCTTTACCTGCCCCTGACTTTATTAGTATTCAAAATGTGAATAAATGGATATATGAGAGCACAATGGAGGATGAAGAAGACCAATTTTATGATGGTACAGGTACAGAATTCTTTGAGGATGAAGGAGATCAGGTAGAAGAAGCGCCTATACTGCCTACTCGAGTCTCACCCCATCAGGAATCAGGCTCAGGCTCTGGAGCTTATCTAAAAAAGAATGGGATTGGATGGAGAATGAGATGTGTCATCTCCGAAGTGAGCAGACGAGGCAAGGCGAGGAGCAGACAAGACAAGGGAACGAACAAATCCGACAAGGCAGGTTGATCGGTGAGATGCACGAATGGATGCGGCAGATGATGCTGCGCGACCAACCTCCGCAACCATGAACTCTGTGAGTCCTCTGCTACTAGTGTTCCAACAGTGAGGACACTGTTGAATTCTAGTGTGGGGGTATTTTATTTGTGTTTTTATGTTATTTGTTTATGTTATTTGTGTGTTTTCAATTCTGTTTTAGTTATTTGGTTATTTAATTTCCAGTGTTA
The DNA here is from genome assembly GCA_963859935.3 of Lathyrus sativus. Taxonomy (NCBI): domain Eukaryota; kingdom Viridiplantae; phylum Streptophyta; class Magnoliopsida; order Fabales; family Fabaceae; genus Lathyrus; species Lathyrus sativus. The sequence continues at coordinate 397,374,872 of OZ012735.1, read as the reverse complement.
GTTTGAGAACATGATAGCAAGTCCATAGGAAAACCCCCTGACTTTGAGCTAATAAAATTAATAACATTGTTGGTTGGGGAACTGTTTAGTGAAGATGTTGAGTGAGGTGATGAGAAAGTATATAGAATACTCAAAAAAAAACTGTGAGGATGAAATCGGAACAATCTTGAGAGATAGGTAAAAGGCAAACACCCTGGGTTTCCCGAATAGGAACGAGTTCGACGTGTAGATTTGTACCATAGTGCTTTGATCTGAGAAGTACCCCTGAGTAGTTTATTTTGACAATCAGGTTTCATAAAAAAGAATCGTGTGTGCAAGGGTAATGAAAAGTATTGAGCTAAGGCACAGAAAAAAAAACAAACAAACAAAAAGGGGCAATTAGGCGACTAATCCTTCTAAGTTGGGTAAACCTCACCCGGTTATTCAGCCCAACGGCGGTCGAACCTGAAAGCCATTCAAAAAGAATAACAGTTCCAGAAAAAGAAAAATGTCATTGATAAATCTTGTGCACACGAGGAAAATCATAAAAGCCGTATAGTGATTGTCCGAATGAAAGGGAGGAAAATCGAAAAAGAAGACTTAAGTACAAAGCATAGTCGGAGAGGTTACCCATAGGGAGACTGAGGTCTGTGGTTTACCGCAGTCTAGTGTTTGCATGTTACCTGTTTTGAGGGAAAAGCCGAGATTAATCCTAGGGGACTTGGAATGAGAAGTTCAAGTATGAGTATCATCACTGTAACTCACAATTCTATGGACGTTCCGTTATGAAAAAGATATTAAGTCGGTTTGGCGAGCTTTTTGCTTGAGGACAAGCAAAAGTTCAAGTTCGGGGGAGTTTGATCGGTAAATTTCACTTGTGTTTTCAAACGCTATTTGTTGTTAATTTCGCAATGTTTTTATCTGTTTTCGAAGCTTTAGTTGTTATTATCTGAATTACTCGTAGTTGTGTGTCTTCAAGTCTTATTTTTAAGTTTATATTACTTTTGCTGCTGGTGCGTTTGATTCGGTTTCTTTTAGGTGTTTTTGGTAGGAATGGATAGCACGACAGTCGCAACACTTTCGGAGGCAAAGAAAAGTCGGAAAAGGGAAGTCAGAGCTACAACACGGGTACCTGTGTTACACAACACGGCCCGTGTCATGGAGGACACGGTTGGCAGACACGGGTAGACCAAAGCAGAAGAAAAGGAGACTCAGACGTACAACACGGGTGCCCGTGTCATGCAACACGGCCCGTGTTGCAGCCCTTGGAGATGAAGCACGCCCTGAAGAAGTCAGCAGCCTGACACGGCCACCCGTGTTGCACAATACGGCCCGTGTCAGGGCCACTGAGAGTGAATTTTTTGTATTTTCTGAATTTTTGCTGTCAGACCTATTTCGAAGGGCATTTGAGACATTTCGCGATGTAATTTGAATTTAGATATAAGAGTCACTTTTTAGAAAGTAAGAGACACTTTTGAACAGAGATTAGGATTAACAACTGAGAGGAGAGTTTGGCTGAAAAACAAAGGATCGATCAAAAGCGGAAGCAATTGATGATCCAAGGATTTCAACTCGCATTGTAATGATCTTCTCCTTTTCATTTCTAATTGCTTTTATGTTTACAAAGAACATGAGCAGCTAAACCCCAAGTTGTTAGGGGGTGGTCCTAAGTTGCGATGTAATGACTTTTATTTGATTATTCTATTAGAACTATGTTATTCACCTTATATATTTTATTTTGCATTAATCTTAACGCGTATTCATATTGGAAAGTAGAATTCGAATAATGCTTAGGTTTTAATCTAGAAAGTCAACCTAACACTTTTGCAAAATAGTATCACGGTCGATATTGCTCAGGAATGAGGATATCCCGTATCACGTATTTTATGGTCGGAACTATTGCTTGATGTTTTTCATGGACACTGAGGAATTAGTGTACAGGAAACTCATCAAAGGGTTTTCATTAAGGAATTAAGAAAACTAAATTGGCCAACTGATGAATTAAGGTTAATAACTATTATAGCAGAATAATCATACATGGTCTTTACTCGCATCGTCTCCACTCCCCTAACACTGTTCTTAAATTGATTTATAAGTCTTAATTTACTTGTTATATTACTCTGCTACCAAACAAAACACTAGACCTCTTGTTCCTTTGAATCCTAAAAATCCTATTAATTACTACGCAGTCCTTGAGATCGATACTTGAGACTTTTCCCTTATTACTACAATTGGTAAAAATAGTACACTTGCTATTTTCCCGATCAAGTTTTTGGCGCTGTTGCCGGGGACTGCCAAATTAACATTGTTTTTAGAATCCAAAAGAAATTTTGTTGCTCTGCGCTAAAATTTTATTATTTACTGCATAACTTTTATCCGCTTGTATCATCTAACGCTTGTCTAATTGTGTATGCGAGGTCAGGCCTCAGCTAAATATTCTTTTGATACAGAACCAGAACGAGCATTACACGAAAGACGGAGAATAGTTAAAGTTAAAAGACTGGAAGAAATAGAGGAAATTATATTTGTGCAGAGCGACTCCGAAGAGAGAGAGACAACACCTGAAACTGTTCAAATGGCTGGAAATCCACCTCAGCCTGAAAGACTGCTAGCAGACTATGGAGGGGCCAATGCTCAACCAAACCGGATGACCATTGTGAATCAACCGGTGAATGTTGTGCATTTTCAGCTACACCCTTCCACCATCCGTCAGTTGGAGAGCAAGCCGTTCGCCGGAAGAATCAATGAAGATGCAAATAAACATCTTCAGAGATTCCTTACGACCACCACCTCGCTTAAGATAGAAGGACATTCCGAAGAGGCCAAGAGATTAGTTATGTTCCCGTTCACACTCACTGATGACCGCACCGCAGCCAAAGTCCTCCAATCGGGGTTGTATTGGCCGTCTTTGTTCAAGGATGCCCAGAACGTAGTTAAGGAATGCGACAGATGTCAGCGGACTGGAAATATCTCGAAAAGAAACCAGATGCCGCAGAATTCCATGTTAGAAGTAGAGTTGTTTGATGTTTGGTGGATTGACTTTATGGGACCATTCCCACCTTCATTTGGAAAACACTATATACTGGTAGCAGTTGACTATGTTTCGAAATGGGTAGAAGCAGTGGTACTTCCAACAAATGATGCTAAAGTAGTGGTCAGGTTTCTGAAGGAGAACATATTTTCGCGGTTTGGAGTACCAAGGGCCCTTATAAGTGATGAAGGAACTCACTTCCTAAATCATCTCATGGAAAAGTTACTCCTTAAGTATAATGTGAAGCACAAAATATCTACTCCGTACCATCCTCAAACCAACGGGGAAGCCGAGGTGTCAAATTGACAACTCAAACAGATATTAGAGAAAACAGTGCATGCATCCCGTAAGGACTGGGCAGTAAAGCTGGACGACGCTCTCTGGGCGTATCGCACTGCATACAAAACACCCATTGGTATGTCCCCTTACCAACTGGTCTATGGTAAAGCTTGCCATCTGCCTCTAGAGTTAGAACACAAGGCATTATGGGCATCAAAAGTCCTTAACCTAGACCTCACCAGAGCAGGAGAGTCTAGAACCCTCGAACTCCATGAGCTAGAGGAATTCAGGAACCGGGCATATGAGAATGCAAAAATTTACAAAGATCAAGCAAAGAAATGGCATGATCGACGTATTCAGAAGAAAGAGAGGAAATTATATCTGTGCAGAGCGACTCCGAAGAGAGAGAGACAACACCTGTAACTGTTCAAATGGCTGGAAATCCACCTCACGACGAGGTCAGATGTTCTTCTCAACTTCGTTTTGAGCCGGCCTTCAGGTTCGATGCCTGTTTGTTTAACAGATGCCTGACGACGAGGTCAGATGTTTTTCTCAACTTCGGTTTGAGCCGCCCGTTGGGTTTGATGTGTGTTTGTTTAACAGATGCCTGGCGGCGAGGTCTAATGTTCTTATCAACTTCGTGTTGAGTCAGCCTTCGGGTTGACGCCTGTTTGTTTAACAGATGCGTGACAGCAAGGTCATATGTTCTTCTCAACTTCGGTTTGAGCCGCCCTTTGGGTTCGATGCGTGTTTGTTTAATAGATGCTTGGCGGCGAGGTCAGATGTTCTTTTCAACTTTTGGTTGAATTGGCATTCGGGTTCTTTGCCTGTTTGTTAAACATATGCTTGACGGCGAGGTCAGATGTTCTTCTCAACTTCGGTGTTGAGCCGGCCTTCGGGTTCGATGCCTGTTTGTTTAACAGATGCTTGACGGTGAGGTTAGATGTTCCTCTCAAATTTGGGTTGAGGGGGCCTTCGGGTTCGATGCCTGTTTGTTTAACAGATGCCTAACAACGAGGTCAAATGGTCTTCTTAACTTTGGTTTGAGCCGCCCTTCGGGCTTGATGTGTGTTTGTTTAACAGATGCCTGGTGGCGAGGTCAGATGTTCCTCTCAACTTCGTGTTGAGCCGGCCCTCGGGTTCGATGCCTGTTTGTTTAACTGATGCCTGACAGCGAGGTCAGATGTTGTTTTCAACTGCAGCTTAAGTCGGTCTTCAAATTCGATGTGTGTTTGTTTAACAGATGCCTGGCGGCGAGTTCAGATGTTGCTCTTAACTTCATGTTGAGCCAGCCTTCGGGTTCGATGCCTGTTTGTTTAATTGATGCCTGACAGCCAGGTCAGATGTTCTTCTCAACATCGGGTTGAGCCGGCCTTCGGGTTATATGCATGTTTGTTTAACAGATGCCTGACAGCGAGGTCAGATGTTTTTCTCAACTACGGGTTGAGACATCCTTCGGGTTCGATGCTTGTTTGTTTAACAGATGCCTCACGACAAGGTTATATGTTCTTCTCAACTTCGGGTTGAGCCAGCCTTCGGGTTTGATGCACGTTTGTTTAACAGATTCCTGACGGCGAGGTCAAATGTTCTTCTCAACTTCGGGTTGAGCCGCCCTTCGCGTTCGATGCCTGTTGGTTTAACAGAGGCTTGACGGTGAGGTCAGATGTTCTTCTCAACTTTAGGTTGAGCCGGCCTTCGAGTTCGATGCCTGTTTATTTAACAGATGCCTGACAGCGAGGTCAGATGTTCTTCTCAACTTCGGTTTGAGCCAACATTCGGGTTCGATGCCTGTTTGTTTAACAAATGCATGACGACGAGGTCAGATGGTCTTCTAAACTTCGGTTTGAGCCTCCCTTAGGGTCGATGCCTGTTTGTTAAACATATGCTTGACGGCGAGGTCAGATGTTCTTCTCAATTTCGTGTTAAGCCAGCCTTCGGGTTCGATGCCTGTTTGTTTAACAGGTGCTTGACGGTGAGGTCAGATGTTCCTCTCAACTTCGTGTTGAGCCGGCCTTCGTTTTCGATGCTTGTTTGTTTAACAGATGCCTGACGGCGAGGTTAGAAGGTCTTCTTAACTTCGGTTTGAGCTGCCCTTCGGGCTCGATGCGTGTTTGTTTAACAGATGCCTGGCGGCGAGGTCAGATGTTCCTCTCAACTTCGTGTTGAGCCGGCCCTCGGGTTCGATGCCTGTTTGTTTAACTGATGCATGACAGCGAGGTCAGATGTTGTTCTCAACTGTGGGTTGAGCCGGTCTTCAAATTCGATGCCTGTTTGTTTAATTGATGCCTGACAGCGAGGTCAAATGTTCTTCTTAACTTCGGGTTGAGCAGGCCTTCGGGTTCGATGCGTGTTTGTTTAACAGATGCCTGACAGCGAGGTCAGATGTTTTTCTCAACTACGGGTTGAGACAGCTTCGAGTTCGATGCACGTTTGTTTAACAGATGCCTCACAACAAGGTTATATGTTCTTCTCAACTTCGGGTTGAGCCAGCCTTCGGGTTCGATGCATGTTTGTTTAACAGATTCCTGACGGCGAGGTCAGATGTTCTTCTCAACTTCGAGTTTAGCTACCCTTCGCGTTCGATGCCTGTTGGTTTAACAGATGCCTGACAGCGAGGTCAGATGTTCTTCTCAACTTTTAGTTGAGCCGGCCTTCGGTTTCGATGCTTGTTTGTTTAGCAGATGCCTGACAGCGAGGTCAGATGTTGCTCTCAACTTCGTGTTGAGCGGGACTTTGTGTTCGATGCCTATTTGTTTAACAGATGCCTGACGGCGAGGTCTAATGTTATTATCAACTTTGTAATGAGTTGGCCTTCGGGTTGACGCCTGTTTGTTTAAAATATGCTTGACGGCGAGGTCAGATGTTCTTCTCAACTTTGGGTTGAGCCGGCCTTCGGGTTGAATGCCTGTTTGTTTAACAGATGCCTGACTACGAGGTCAGATGTTATTCTCATCTTCAGGTTGAGCCGCCCTTCGGGTCCGATGCCTGTTTGTTAAATAGATGCCTGATGGGAAGGTCAGATGTTCTTCTCAACTTCGTGTTGAGCCGACCTTCAGGTTCGATGCCTGTTTGTTTAACAGATTCCTCACGATGAGGTCAGATGTTTTTCTCAACTTTGGTTTGAGCCGCCCATTGGGTTCGATGTGTGTTTGTTTAACAGATGCCTGACGGGGATGTCTAATGTTCTTATCAACTTCGTGTTGAGTCGGCCTTCGGGTTGACGCCTATTTGTTTAACAGATGCGTGACGGTGAGGTCAGATGTTCTTCTCCACTTCAGTTTGAGCCGCCCTTTGGGTTCGATGGGTGTTTGTTTAACAGATGCCTGGCGACAAGGTCAGATGTTCTTCTCAACTTTGGGTTGAGCCGGCCTTCGGGTTCGATGCCTGTTTGTTTAACAAATGGCTGACGGCGAGGTTAGATGTTCTTCTCAACTTCGGTTTGAGCCGACATTCGGGTTCGATGCCTGTTTGTTTAACAAATGCCTGACGACGAGGTCAGATGGTCTTCTAAACTTCAGTTTGAGCCTCCCTTAGGGTTCGATGCGTGTTTGTTTAACGTATGCTTGACGGCGAGGTCAGATGTTCCTCTCAACTTCGTGTTGAGCCGGCCTTCGGGATCGATGCTTGTTTGTTTAATAGATGCTTGACAGCGAGGTCAGATGTTCCTCTAAACTTCGGGTTGAGCCTGCCTTCGGGTTCGATGCCTGTTTGTTTAAAAGATGTCTGACAGCGAGGTCAGATGGTCTTCTTAACTTTAGTTTGAGCCACACTTCGGGCTCGATGCGTGTTTGTTTAACAGAAGCCTCGGGGCGAGGTCATATGTTCTTCTCAACTTTGTGTTGAGCCGGAAACACGTTCGATGCCTGTTTGTTTAACTGATGCCTGACAGCGAGGTCAGATGTTGTGCTCAACTGCGGGTTGAGTCGGTCTTCAAATTCGATGCATGTTTGTTTAATTGATGCCTGACAGCAAGGTCAGATATTCTTCTCAACTTCGGGTTGAGCCGGCCTTCGGGTTCGATGCATGTTTGTTTAACAGATGCCTGATGGGAAGGTCATATGTTCTTCTCAACTTCGTGTTGAGCTGGCCATCAGGTTCGATGCCTGTTTGTTTAACAGATGTCTGACGACGAGGTCAGGTGTTCTTCTCAACTTCGGTTTGAGCCGCCCGTTGGGTTCGATGTGTGTTTGTGCAATAGATGCCTGATGGCGATGTCTAATGTTCTTATCAACTTCGTGTTCAGTCGGCCTTCGGGTTGACGCCTGTTTGTTTAACAGATGCGTGACAACGAGGTCAGATGTACTTCTCAACTTCATGTTGAACAGGCCTTCATGTTGAACAGGCCTTCAGATGTTCTTCTTAACTTCGGTTTGAGCCGCCCTTTGGGTTCGATGGATGTTTGTTTAACAGATGCCTGGCGGCAAGGTCAGATGTTCTTCTCAACTTTGGGTTGAGCCGGACATCGGGTTCGATGCCTGTTTGTTTAACAAATGCCTGACGGCGAGGTCAGATGTTCTTCTCAACTACGGTTTGAACCGGCATTCGGGTTCGATGCCTGTTTGTTTAACAAATGCCTGACGAAGAGGTCAGATGGTCTTCTAAACTTCGGTTTGAGCCTCCCTTAGGGTTCGACGCGTGTTTGTTTAACATATGCTTGACGGAGAGGTCAGATGTTCCTCTCAACTTCGGTTTGAGCCTCCCTTAGGGTTCGACGAGTGTTTGTTTAAAATATGCTTGACGGCGAGGTCAGATGTTCCTCTAAACTTCGTGTTGACCTGGCCTTCGGGTTCGATGCCTGTTTGTTTAACAGATGCCTGGCGGCGAGGTCAGATGTGCCTCTCAACTTTTGGTTGAATCGACATTCGGGTTCGATGCCTGTTGTTTAACATATGCTTGACGGCTAGGTCAGATGTTCCTCTCAACTTCGTGTTGAGCCGGACTTCGGGTTCGATGCCTGTTTGTTTAACAGATGCTTGACGGCGAGGTGAGATGTTCCTCTCAACTTCGGGTTGAGCTGGCCTTCGGGTTCGATGCGTGTTTGTTTAAAAGATGCCTGACAGCGAGGTCAGATGGTCTTCTTAACTTTGGTTTGAGCCACACTTCGGGCTCAATGCGTGTTTGTTTAACAGAAGCCTGGGGGCGAGGTCAGATGTTCTTCTCAACTTCGTGTTGAGCCGGCCTCGGGTTCGATGCTTGTTTGTTTAACTTAGCCTGACAGCGAGGTCAGATGTTGTTCTCAACTGCGGGTTGAGCCGATCTTCAAATTCGATGCCTGTTTGTTTAATTGATGCATGGCAACGAGGTTAGATGTTCTTCGCAACTTTGGGTTGAGCCGGCCTTCGGGTTCGATGCGTGTTTGTTTAACAGATGCCTTACAGTGAGGTCAGATGTTTTTCTCAACTACGGGTTGAGACAGCCTTCGGGTTCGATGCCTGTTTGTTTAACAGATACCTCACGACAAAGTTATATGTTCTTCTCAACTTCGGGTTGAGCCCGCCTTCGGGTTGGATGCATGTTTTGTTTAACAGATTCCTGACGGCGAGGTCAGATGTTCTTCTCAACTTCTTGTTGAACCGCCCTTCGGGTTTGATGCCTGTTGGTTTAACAGATGTCTGACGGCGAGGTCAGATGTTTTTCTCAACTTTTGGTTGAGCCGGCCTTCCGGTTCGATGCCTGTTTGTTTAACATATGCCTGACAGCGAGGTCAGATGTTGTGCTCAACTTCGTGTTGAGCGGGACATCGTGTTCGATTCCTATTGGTTTAACAGATGGCTGATGGCGAGGTCATATGTTCTTATCAACTTCGTGTTGTGTTGGCCTTCCGGCTGACGCCTGTTTGTTTAACATATGCTTGACGACGAGGTCAGATGTACTTCTCAACTTCGTGTTGAACCGACCTTCGGGTTCGCTGCGTGTTTGTTTAACAGATGCATGACAGCGAGGTCAGGTTTTTTTCTCAACTACGGGTTGAGACAACCTTCGGGTTCGATGCCTTTTTGTTTAACGGATGCCTCACGACAAGGTTATATGTTCTTCTCAACTTCAGGTTGAGCCAGCCTTCGGGTTTGATGCATGTTTGTTTAACAGATTCCTGACGGCGAGGTCAGATGTTCTTCTCAACTTCGGGTTGAGCCGCCCTTGGGGTTCGATGCCTGACAGCAAGGTCAGATGTTGCTCTCAACTTCGTGTTGAGCGGGACTTCGTGTTCGATTCTTATTTGTTTAACAGATGCCTGATGGCGAGGTCTTATGTTCTTATCAACTTCGTGTTGAGTTGGCCTTCGGGTTGACGCCTGTTTGTTTAACATATGCTTGACGACAAGGTCAGATGTACTTCTCAACTTCGTGTTGAACCGACCTTCAGGTTCGTTGCGTGTTTGTTTAACAGATGCATGACAGCAAGGTCAGATGTTTTTCTCAACTTCGGTTTGAGCCGGCATTCGGGTTCGATGGCTGTTTGTTTAACAAATGCCTAACGACGAGGTCAGATGGTCTTCTAAACTTCGGCTTGAGCCTCCCTTAGGGTTCGATGCATGTTTGTTTAACATATGCTTGACGGCGAGGTCAGACGTTCCTCTCAACTTCGTGTTGAGCCGGCCTTCGGGTTCGATGCCTGTTTGTTTAACAGATGCCTAACGGCGAGGTCAGATATGCTTCTCAACTTTTGGTGGAATCGACATTCGGGTTCGATGCCTGTTGTTTAACATATGCTTGACGGCTAGGTCAGATGTTCCTCTCAACTTCGTGTTGAGCCGGCCTTCGGGTTCGATGCCTGTTATTTTAATAGATGCTTGACGGCGAGGTCAGATGTTCCTCTCAACTTCGCGTTGAGCCGACCTTCGGGTTCAATGCGTGTTTGTTTAAAATATGCCTGGCAACGAGGTCAGATGGTCTTCTTAACTTTGGTTTGAGCCACACTTCGGGCTCAATGCGTGTTTGTTTAACAGAAGCCTAGGGGCTAGGTCATATGTTCTTCTCAAATTCGTGTTGAGCCGGCCTCGGGTTCGATGCCTGTTTTGTTTAACTGATGCCTGACATCGAGGTCAGATGTTGTTCTCAACTGCGGGTTGAGCCGTTCTTCAAATTCGATGCCTGTTTGTTTAATTGATGCCTGACTGCGAGGTCATATGTTCTTCTCAACTTCGGGTTGATCCAGCCCTCGGGTTTGATGCATGTTTGTTTAACAGATTCCGGAGGGCGAGGTCAGATGTTCTTCTCAACTTCGGGTTGAGCCGCCCTTCGGGTTCGATGCCTGTTGGTTTAACAGATGCCTGACGACGAGGTCAGATGTTCTTCTCAACTTTTGGTTGAGCCGGCCTTCGGGTTCGATGCCTGTTTGTTTAACAGATGCCTGATAGCAAGGTCAGATGTTGCTCTCAACTTCGTGTTGAGCGGGACTTCGTGTTGGATGCCTATTTGTTTAACAGATGCCTGACATCGAGGTCTAATGTTCTTATCAACATCGTGTTGAGTTGGCCTTCGGGTTGACGCCTGCTTGTTTAACATATGCTTGACGGCGAGGTCAGATGTTCTTCTCAACTTCGGGTTCAGCCGGCCTTCGTGTTCGATGCATGTTTGTTTAACAGATGTCTGACTACGAGGTCAGATGTTCTTCTCATCTTCGGGTTGAGTCGGCCTTCGGTTTGACGCGTGTTTGTTTAACAGATGCGAGACGGCGAGGTCAGATGTTCTTCTCAGCTTCGGTTTGATCCGCCATTTGGTTTTGATGCGTGATTGTTTAATAGATGCCTAGCGGCGAGGTCAGATGTTCTTCTCAACTTTGGTTTGAGCCGACCTTCGGGTTCGATGCCTGTTTATTTAACTGATTCCTGACGGTGAGGTCAGATGTTCTTCTCAACTTTTGGTTGAATCGGCATTCGGGTTCGATACCTGTTTGTTTAACATATGCTTGACAGCGAGGTCAGATGTTCCTCTCAACTTCGTGTTGAGATGGCCTTCGTGTTCGATGCCTGTTTGTTTAACAGATGCTTGACGGCGAGGTCAGATGTTCCTCTCAACTTCGGGTTGAGCCGACCTTCGGGTTCGATGCCTGTTTGTTTAACAGATGCCTGACAGCGAGGTCAGATGGCCTTCTTAACTTCGGTTTGAGCCGCCCTTCGGGATCGATGCTTGTTTGTTTAACAGAAGCCTGGCGGCGAGGTCAGATGTTCCTCTCAACTTCGTGTTTAGCTGGCCTCGGGTTCGATGCCTGTTTGTTTGACTGATGCCTGACAGCAAGGTAAGATGTTGTTCTAAACTGCGTGTTGAGCCGGCCTTCAAATTTGATACGTGTTTGTTTAACAGATTCCTGGCGAAGAGGTCAGATGTTGCTCTCAACTTCATGTTGAGCCGGCCTTCGGGTTCGATGCCTGTTTGTTTAATTGATGCCTGACAGCGAGGTCAGATGTTCTTCTTAACTTCAGGTTGAGCCGGCCTTCGAGTTCGATGCCTATTTGTTTAACAGATGCTTGACAGCGAGGTCAGATGTTGCTCTCAACTTCTTGTTAAGCGGGACTTCGTGTTCGATGCCTATTTGTTTAACAGATGCCTGACGGCGAGGTCTAATGTTCTTATCAACTTTGTGTTGAGTTGGCCTTCGGGTTGATGCCTGCTTGTTTAATATATTCCTGACGGCGAGGTCAGATGTTCTTCTCAACTTCGGGTTGAGCCGGCCTTCGGGTTCAATGCCTGTTTGTTTAACAGATGCCTGACTAGAGGTCAGATGTTCTTCACATCTTCGGGTTTAGCCAGCCTTCAAAATCGATGCCTGTTTGTTTAACAGATGCCTGACGACGAGGTCAGATGGTCTTCTCAACTTCGTGTTGAGCCGGCCTTCAGGTTCGATGCCTGATTGTTTAACAGATGCCTGACGACGAGGTCAGATGTTCTTCTCAACTTCGGTTTGTGCCGCCCGTTGGGTTTGATGGTCGTTTGTTTAACAGATGCCTGACAGCGAGGTCTAATGTTCTTATAAACTTCGTGTTGAGTTGGCCTTCGGGTTGACGGTTGTTTGTTTAACAGAAGCTTGACGGTGGGGTCAGATGTTCTTCTCAACTTCGGGTTGAGCCGGCCTTCGGGTTCGATGCGTGTTTGTTTAACATATTCCTGACAGCGAGGTCAGATGTTTTCCTCAACTACGGGTTGAGACAAGCTTCGGGTTCGATGCCTGTTTGTTTAACAGATGCCTCACGACAAGGCATTTGGGTTCGATGCTTGGTTTTTTAACAGATGCCTGACGGCGAGGTCAGATGTTGCTCTCAACTTCGTGTTGAGCGGGACTTCGTGTTCGATTCCTATTTGTTTAACAGATGGCTGATGGCGAGGTCATATGTTCTTCTCAACTTCGTGTTGTGTTGGCCTTCCGGCTGACGCCTATTTGTTTAACATATGCTTGACGACGAGGTCAGATGTACTTCTCAACTTCGTGTTGAACCGACCTTCGGGTTCGCTGCGTGTTTGTTTAACAGATGCATGACAGCGAGGTCAGATTTTTTTCTCAACTACGGGTTGAGACAACCTTCGGGTTCGATGCCTTTTTGTTTAACGGATGCCTCACGACAAGGTTATATGTTCTTCTCAACTTCAGGTTGAGCCAGCCTTCTGGTTTGATGCATGTTTGTTTAACAGATTCCTGACGGCGAGGTCAGATGTTCTTCTCAACTTCGAGTTGAGCCGCCCTTGGGGTTCGATGCCTGACAGCAAGGTCAGATGTTGCTCTCAACTTCGTGTTGAGCGGGACTTCGTGTTCGATTCTTATTTGTTTAACATATGCCTGATGGCGAGGTCTTATGTTCTTATCAACTTCGTATTGAGTTGGCCTTCGGGTTGACGCCTGTTTGTTTAACATATGCTTGACGACGAGGTCAGATGTACTTCTCAACTTCGTGTTGAACCGACCTTCAGGTCACTGCGTGATTGTTTAACAGATGCATGACAGCAAGGTCAGATGTTTTTCTCAACTTCTGTTTGAGCCGGCATTCGGGTTCGATGCCTGTTTGTTTAACAAATGCCTAACGACGAGGTCAGATGGTCTTCTAAACTTCGGTTTGAGCCTCCCTTAGGGTTCGATGCATGTTTGTTTAACATATGCTTGACGGCAAGGTCAGATGTTCCTCTCAACTTCGTGTTGAGCTGGCCTTCGGGTTCGATGCCTGTTTGTTTAACAGATGCCTGGCGGCGAGGTCAGATATGCTTCTCAACTTTTGGTTGAATCGACATTCGGGTTCGATGCCTGTTTTTTAACATATGCTTGACGGCTAGGTCAGATGTTCCTCTCAACTTCGTGTTGAGCCGGCCTTCGGGTTCGATGCCTGTTATTTTAATAGATGCTTGACAGCGAGGTCAGATGTTCCTCTCAACTTCGTGTTGAGCCGACCTTCGGGTTCGATGCATGTTTGTTTAAAATATGCCTGGCAACGAGGTCAGATGGTCTTCTTAACTTTGGTTTGAGCCACACTTCGGGCTCAATGCGTTTTTGTTTAACAGAAGCCTAGGGGCTAGGTCATATGTTCTTCTCAAATTCGTGTTGACCCGGCCTCGGGTTCGATGCTTGTTTGTTTAACTGATGCCTGACATCAAGGTCAGATGTTGTTCTCAACTGCGGGTTGAGCCGTTCTTCAAATTCGATGCCTGTTTGTTTAATTGATGCCTGACAGCGAGTTCAGATGTTCTTCTCAACTTCGGGTTGAGCCAGCCCTCGGGTTTGATGCATGTTTGTTTAACAGATTCCGGACGGCGAGGTCAGATGTTCTTCTCAACTTCGGGTTGATCCGCCCTTCGGGTTCGATGCTTGTTGGTTTAACAGATGCCTGACGACGAGGTCAGATGTTCTTCTCAACTTTTGGTTGAGCCGGCCTTCGGGTTCGATGCCTGTTTGTTTAACAGATGCCTGATAGCAAGGTCAGATGTTGCTCTCAACTTCGTGTTGAGCGGGACTTCGTGTTGGATGCCTATTTGTTTAACAGATGCCTGATGTCGAGGTCTAATGTTCTTATCAACTTCGTGTTGAGTTGGCCTTCGGGTTGACGCCTGCTTGTTTAACATATGCTTGACGGCGAGGTCAGATGTTCTTCTCAACTTCGGGTTCAGCCGGCCTTCGTGTTCGATGCATGTTTGTTTAACAGATGTCTGTGTACGAGGTCAGATGTTCTTCTCATCTTCGGGTTGAGTCGGCCTTCGGTTTGACGCATGTTTGTTTAACAGATGCGAGACGGCGAGGTCAGATGTTCTTCTCAGCTTCGGTTTGATCCGCCCTTTGGTTTTGATGCGTGATTGTTTAATAGATGCCTAGCGGCAAGGTCAGATGTTCTTCTCAAATTTGGTTTGAGCCGGCCTTCGGGTTCGATGCCTGTTTGTTTAACTGATTCCTGACGGTGAGGTCAGATGTTCTTCTCAACTTTTGGTTGAATCGGCATTCGGGTTCGATACCTGTTTGTTTAACATATGCTTGACAGCGAGGTCAGATGTTCCTCTCAACTTCGTGTTGAGATGGCCTTCGTGTTCGATGCCTGTTTGTTTAACAGATTCTTGACGGCGAGGTCAGATGTTCCTCTCAACTTCGGGTTGAGCCGACCTTCGGGTTCGATGCCTGTTTGTTTAACAGATGCCTGACAGCGAGGTCAGATGGCCTTCTTAACTTCGGTTTGAGCCGCCCTTCGGGATCGATGCTTGTTTGTTTAACAGAAGCCTGGCGGCGAGGTCAGATGTTCCTCTCAACTTCGTGTTTAGCTGGCCTCGGGTTTGATGCCTGTTTGTTTGACTGATGCCTGACAGCAAGGTAAGATGTTGTTCTAAACTGCGTGTTGAGCCGGCCTTCAAATTTGATGCGTGTTTGTTTAACAGATTCCTGGCGAAGAGGTCAGATGTTGCTCTCAACTTCATGTTGAGCCGGCCTTCGGGTTCGATGCCTGTTTGTTTAATTGATGCCTGACAGCGAGGTCAGATGTTCTTCTTAACTTCAGGTTGAGCCGGCCTTCGAGTTCGATGCCTATTTGTTTAACAGATGCTTGACAGCGAGGTCAGATGTTGCTCTCAACTTCTTGTTAAGCGGGACTTCGTGTTCGATGCCTATTTGTTTAACAGATGCCTGACGGCGAGGTCTAATGTTCTTATCAACTTTGTGTTGAGTTGGCCTTCGGGTTGATGCCTGCTTGTTTAATATATTCCTGACGGCGATGTCAGATGTTCTTCTCAACTTCGGGTTGAGCCGGCCTTCGGGTTCAATGCCTGTTTGTTTAACAGATGCCTGACTAGAGGTCAGATGTTCTTCACATCTTCGGGTTTAGCCAGCCTTCAAAATCGATGCCTGTTTGTTTAACAGATGCCTGACGACGAGGTCAGATGGTCTTCTCAACTTCGTGTTGAGCCGGCCTTCAGGTTCGATGCCTGATTGTTTAACAGATGCCTGACGACGAGGTCAGATGTTCTTCTCAACTTCGGTTTGTGCCGCCCGTTGGGTTTGATGGTCGTTTGTTTAACAGATGCCTGACAGCGAGGTCTAATGTTCTTATAAACTTCGTGTTGAGTTGGCCTTCGGGTTGACGGTTGTTTGTTTAACAGAAGCTTGACGGTGGGGTCAGATGTTCTTCTCAACTTCGGGTTGAGCTGGCCTTCGGGTTCGATGCGTGTTTGTTTAACATATTCCTGACAGCGAGGTCAGATGTTTTCCTCAACTACGGGTTGAGACAAGCTTCGGGTTCGATGCCTGTTTGTTTAACAGATGCCTCACGACAAGGCATTTGGGTTCGATGCTTGGTTTTTTAACAGATGCCTGACGGCGAGGTCAGATGTTGCTCTCAACTTCGTGTTGAGCGGGACTTCGTGTTCGATTCCTATTTGTTTAACAGATGGCTGATGGCGAGGTCATATGTTCTTCTCAACTTCGTGTTGTGTTGGCCTTCCGGCTGACGCCTATTTGTTTAACATATGCTTGACGACGAGGTCAGATGTACTTCTCAACTTCGTGTTGAACCGACCTTCGGGTTCGCTGCGTGTTTGTTTAACAGATGCATGACAGCGAGGTCAGATTTTTTTCTCAACTACGGGTTGAGACAACCTTCGGGTTCGATGCCTTTTTGTTTAACGGATGCCTCACGACAAGGTTATATGTTCTTCTCAACTTCAGGTTGAGCCAGCCTTCTGGTTTGATGCATGTTTGTTTAACAGATTCCTGACGGCGAGGTCAGATGTTCTTCTCAACTTCGAGTTGAGCCGCCCTTGGGGTTCGATGCCTGACAGCAAGGTCAGATGTTGCTCTCAACTTCGTGTTGAGCGAGACTTCGTGTTCGATTCTTATTTGTTTAACATATGCCTGATGGCGAGGTCTTATGTTCTTATCAACTTCGTATTGAGTTGGCCTTCGGGTTGACGCCTGTTTGTTTAACATATGCTTGACGACGAGGTCAGATGTACTTCTCAACTTCGTGTTGAACCGACCTTCAGGTCACTGCGTGATTGTTTAACAGATGCATGACAGCAAGGTCAGATGTTTTTCTCAACTTCTGTTTGAGCCGGCATTCGGGTTCGATGCCTGTTTGTTTAACAAATGCCTAACGACGAGGTCAGATGGTCTTCTAAACTTCGGTTTGAGCCTCCCTTAGGGTTCGATGCATGTTTGTTTAACATATGCTTGACGGCAAGGTCAGATGTTCCTCTCAACTTCGTGTTGAGCTGGCCTTCGGGTTCGATGCCTGTTTGTTTAACAGATGCCTGGCGGCGAGGTCAGATATGCTTCTCAACTTTTGGTTGAATCGACATTCGGGTTCGATGCCTGTTTTTTAACATATGCTTGACGGCTAGGTCAGATGTTCCTCTCAACTTCGTGTTGAGCCGGCCTTCGGGTTCGATGCCTGTTATTTTAATAGATGCTTGACAGCGAGGTCAGATGTTCCTCTCAACTTCGTGTTGAGCCGACCTTCGGGTTCGATGCATGTTTGTTTAAAATATGCCTGGCAACGAGGTCAGATGGTCTTCTTAACTTTGGTTTGAGCCACACTTCGGGCTCAATGCGTTTTTGTTTAACAGAAGCCTAGGGGCTAGGTCATATGTTCTTCTCAAATTCGTGTTGAGCCGGCCTCGGGTTCGATGCTTGTTTGTTTAACTGATGCCTGACATCGAGGTCAGATGTTGTTCTCAACTGCGGGTTGAGCCGTTCTTCAAATTCGATGCCTGTTTGTTTAATTGATGCCTGACAGCGAGTTCAGATGTTCTTCTCAACTTCGGGTTGAGCCAGCCCTCGGGTTTGATGCATGTTTGTTTAACAGATTCCGGACGGCGAGGTCAGATGTTCTTCTCAACTTCGGGTTGATCCGCCCTTCGGGTTCGATGCTTGTTGGTTTAACAGATGCCTGACGACGAGGTCAGATGTTCTTCTCAACTTTTGGTTGAGCCGGCCTTCGGGTTCGATGCCTGTTTGTTTAACAGATGCCTGATAGCAAGGTCAGATGTTGCTCTCAACTTCGTGTTGAGCGGGACTTCGTGTTGGATGCCTATTTTTTTAACAGATGCCTGATGTCGAGGTCTAATGTTCTTATCAACTTCGTGTTGAGTTGGCCTTCGGGTTGACGCCTGCTTGTTTAACATATGCTTGACGGCGAGGTCAGATGTTCTTCTCAACTTCGGGTTCAGCCGGCCTTCGTGTTCGATGCATGTTTGTTTAACAGATGTCTGTGTACGAGGTCAGATGTTCTTCTCATCTTCGGGTTGAGTCGGCCTTCGGTTTGACGCATGTTTGTTTAACAGATGCGAGACGGCGAGGTCAGATGTTCTTCTCAGCTTCGGTTTGATCCGCCCTTTGGTTTTGATGCGTGATTGTTTAATAGATGCCTAGCGGCAAGGTCATATGTTCTTCTCAAATTTGGTTTGAGCCGGCCTTCGGGTTCGATGCCTGTTTGTTTAACTGATTCCTGACGGTGAGGTCAGATGTTCTTCTCAACTTTTGGTTGAATCGGCATTCGGGTTCGATACCTGTTTGTTTAACATATGCTTGACAGCGAGGTCAGATGTTCCTCTCAACTTCGTGTTGAGATGGCCTTCGTGTTCGATGCCTGTTTGTTTAACAGATGCTTGACAGCAAGGTCAGATGTTCCTCTCAACTTCGGGTTGAGCCGGCCTTCGGGTTCGATGCCTGTTTGTTTAACAGATGCCTGACAGCGAGGTCAGATGGTCTTCTTAACTTCGGTTTGAGCCGCCCTTCGGGATCTATGCTTGTTTATTTAACAGAAGCCTGGCGGCGAGGTCAGATGTTCCTCTCAACTTCGTGTTTAGCTGGCCTCGGGTTCGATGCCTGTTTGTTTGACTGATGCCTGACAGCGAGGTAAGATGTTGTTCTAAACTGCGTGTTGAGCCGGCCTTCAAATTTGATGCGTGTTTGTTTAACAGATTCCTGGCCGCGAGGTCAGATGTTGCTCTCAACTTCATGTTGAGCCGGCCTTCGGGTTCGATGCCTGTTTGTTTAATTGATGCCTGACAGCGAGGTCAGATGTTCTTCTTAACTTAAGGTTGAGTCGGCCTTCGAGTTCGATGCCTATTTGTTTAACAGATGCCTGACAGCGAGGTCAGATGTTGCTCTCAACTTCTTGTTGAGCGGGACTTCGTGTTCGATGCCTATTTGTTTAACAGATGCCTGACGGCGAGGTCTAATGTTCTTATCAACTTCGTGTTGAGTTGGCCTTCGGGTTGATGCCTGCTTGTTTAATATATGCCTGACGGCGAGGTCAGATGTTCTTCTCAACTTTGTGTTGAGCGGGACTTCGTGTTCGATTCTTATTTGTTTAACAGATGCCTGATGGTGAGGTCTTATGTTCTTATCAACTTCGTGTTGAGTTGGCCTTCGGGTTGACGCCTGTTTGTTTAACATATGCTTGACGACGAGGTCAGATGTACTTCTCAACTTCGTGTTGAACCGACCTTCAAGTTCGCTGCGTGTTTGTTTAACAGATGCATGACAGCAAGGTCAGATGTTTTTCTCAACTTCTGTTTGAGCCGGCATTCGGGTTCGATGCCTGTTTGTTTAACAAATGCCTAACGACGAGGTCAAATGGTCTTCTAAACTTCGGTTTGAGCCTCCCTTAGGGTTCGATGCATGATTGTTTAACATATGCTTGACGGCGAGGTCAGATGTTCCTCTCAACTTCGTGTTGAGCCGGTCTTCGGGTTCGATGCCTGTTTGTTTAACAGATGCCTGGCGGCGAGGTCAGATATGCTTCTCAACTTTTGGTTGAGACGGCCTTCGGGTTCGATGCCTGTTTGTTTAACAGATGCCTGACGGCGAGGTCTGATGTTTTTCTCAACTACGGGTTGAGCCGGCCTTCGGGTTCGATGCCTGTTATTTTAATAGATGCTTGACAGCGAGGTCATATGTTCCTCTCAACTTCGCGTTGAGCCGACCTTCGGGTTCGATGCGCGTTTGTTTAAAATATGCCTGGCAACGAGGTCAGATGGTCTTCTTAACTTTGGTTTGAGCCACACTTCGGGCTCAATGCGTGTTTGTTTAACAGAAGCCTAGGGGCTAGGTCATATGTTCTTCTCAAATTCGTGTTGAGCCGGCCTCGGGTTCGATGCTTGTTTGTTTAACTGATGCCTGACATCGAGGTCAGATGTTGTTCTCAACTGCGGGTTGAGCCGTTCTTCAAATTCGATGCCTGTTTGTTTAATTGATGCCTGACAGCGAGTTCAGATGTTCTTCTCAACTTCGGGTTGAGCCAGCCCTCGGGTTTGATGCATGTTTGTTTAACAGATTCCAGACGGCGAGGTCAGATGTTCTTCTCAACTTCGGGTTGATCCGCCCTTCGGGTTCGATGCTTGTTGGTTTAACAGATGCCTGACGACGAGGTCAGATGTTCTTCTCAACTTTTGGTTGAGCCGGCCTTCGGGTTCGATGCCTGTTTGTTTAACAGATGCCTGATAGCAAGGTCAGATGTTGCTCTCAACTTCGTGTTGAGCGGGACTTCGTGTTGGATGCATATTTGTTTAACAGATGCCTGATGTCGAGGTCTAATGTTCTTATCAACTTCGTGTTGAGTTGCCCTTCGGGTTGACGCCTGCTTGTTTAACATATGCTTGACGGCGAGGTCAAATGTTCTTCTCAACTTCGGGTTCAGCCGGCCTTCGTGTTCGATGCATGTTTGTTTAACAGATGTCTGTGTACGAGGTCAGATGTTCTTCTCATCTTCGGGTTGAGTCGGCCTTCGGTTTGACGCATGTTTGTTTAACAGATGCGAGACGGCGAGGTCAGATGTTCTTCTCAGCTTCGGTTTGATCCGCCCTTTGGTTTTGATGCGTGATTGTTTAATAGATGCCTAGCGGCAAGGTCAGATGTTCTTCTCAAATTTGGTTTGAGCCGGCCTTCGGGTTCGATGCCTGTTTGTTTAACTGATTCCTGACGGTGAGGTCAGATGTTCTTCTCAACTTTTGGTTGAATCGGCATTCGGGTTCGATACCTGTTTGTTTAACATATGCTTGACAGCGAGGTCAGATGTTCCTCTCAACTTCGTGTTGAGATGGCCTTCGTGTTCGATGCCTGTTTGTTTAACAGATGCTTGACGGCGAGGTCAGATGTTCCTCTCAACTTCGGGTTGAGCCGACCTTCGGGTTCGATGCCTGTTTGTTTAACAGATGCCTGACAGCGAGGTCAGATGGCCTTCTTAACTTCGGTTTGAGCCGCCCTTCGGGATCGATGCTTGTTTGTTTAACAGAAGCCTGGCGGCGAGGTCAGATGTTCCTCTCAACTTCGTGTTTAGCTGGCCTCGGGTTCGATGCCTGTTTGTTTGACTGATGCCTGACAGCAAGGTAAGATGTTGTTCTAAACTGCGTGTTGAGCCGGCCTTCAAATTTGATGCGTGTTTGTTTAACAGATTCCTGGCGAAGAGGTCAGATGTTGCTCTCAACTTCATGTTGAGCCGGCCTTCGGGTTCGATGCCTGTTTGTTTAATTGATGCCTGACAGCGAGGTCAGATGTTATTCTTAACTTCAGGTTGAGCCGGCCTTCGAGTTCGATGCCTATTTGTTTAACAGATGCTTGACAGCGAGGTCAGATGTTGCTCTCAACTTCTTGTTAAGCGGGACTTCGTGTTCGATGCCTATTTGTTTAACAGATGCCTGACGGCGAGGTCTAATGTTCTTATCAACTTTGTGTTGAGTTGGCCTTCGGGTTGATGCCTGCTTGTTTAATATATTCCTGACGGCGAGGTCAGATGTTCTTCTCAACTTCGGGTTGAGCCGGCCTTCGGGTTCAATGCCTGTTTGTTTAACAGATGCCTGACTAAAGGTCAGATGTTCTTCACATCTTCGGGTTTAGCCAGCCTTCAAAATCGATGCCTGTTTGTTTAACAGATGCCTGACGACGAGGTCAGATGGTCTTCTCAACTTCGTGTTGAGCCGGCCTTCAGGTTCGATGCCTAATTGTTTAACAGATGCCTGACGACGAGGTCAGATGTTCTTCTCAACTTCGGTTTGTGCCGCCCGTTGGGTTTGATGGTCGTTTGTTTAACAGATGCCTGACAGCGAGGTCTAATGTTCTTATAAACTTCGTGTTGAGTTGGCCTTCGGGTTGACGGTTGTTTGTTTAACAGAAGCTTGACGGTGGGGTCAGATGTTCTTCTCAACTTCGGGTTGAGCTGGCCTTCGGGTTCGATGCGTGTTTGTTTAACATATTCCTGACAGCGAGGTCAGATGTTTTCCTCAACTACGGGTTGAGACAAGCTTCGGGTTCGATGCCTGTTTGTTTAACAGATGCCTCACGACAAGGCATTTGGGTTCGATGCTTGGTTTTTTAACAGATGCCTGACGGCGAGGTCAGATGTTGCTCTCAACTTCGTGTTGAGCGGGACTTCGTGTTCGATTCCTATTTGTTTAACAGATGGCTGATGGCGAGGTCATATGTTCTTCTCAACTTCGTGTTGTGTTGGCCTTCCGGCTGACGCCTATTTGTTTAACATATGCTTGACGACGAGGTCAGATGTACTTCTCAACTTCGTGTTGAACCGACCTTCGGGTTCGCTGCGTGTTTGTTTAACAGATGCATGACAGCGAGGTCAGATTTTTTTCTCAACTACGGGTTGAGACAACCTTCGGGTTCGATGCCTTTTTGTTTAACGGATGCCTCACGACAAGGTTATATGTTCTTCTCAACTTCAGGTTGAGCCAGCCTTCTGGTTTGATGCATGTTTGTTTAACAGATTCCTGACGGCGAGGTCAGATGTTCTTCTCAACTTCGAGTTGAGCCGCCCTTGGGGTTCGATGCCTGACAGCAAGGTCAGATGTTGCTCTCAACTTCGTGTTGAGCGGGACTTCGTGTTCGATTCTTATTTGTTTAACATATGCCTGATGGCGAGGTCTTATGTTCTTATCAACTTCGTATTGAGTTGGCCTTCGGGTTGACGCCTGTTTGTTTAACATATGCTTGACGACGAGGTCAGATGTACTTCTCAACTTCGTGTTGAACCGACCTTCAGGTCACTGCGTGATTGTTTAACAGATGCATGACAGCAAGGTCAGATGTTTTTCTCAACTTCTGTTTGAGCCGGCATTCGGGTTCGATGCCTGTTTGTTTAACAAATGCCTAACGACGAGGTCAGATGGTCTTCTAAACTTCAGTTTGAGCCTCCCTTAGGGTTCGATGCATGTTTGTTTAACATATGCTTGACGGCAAGGTCAGATGTTCCTCTCAACTTCGTGTTGAGCTGGCCTTCGGGTTCGATGCCTGTTTGTTTAACAGATGCCTGGCGGCGAGGTCAGATATGCTTCTCAACTTTTGGTTGAATCGACATTCGGGTTCGATGCCTGTTTTTTAACATATGCTTGACGGCTAGGTCAGATGTTCCTCTCAACTTCGTGTTGAGCCGGCCTTCGGGTTCGATGCCTGTTATTTTAATAGATGCTTGACAGCGAGGTCAGATGTTCCTCTCAACTTCGTGTTGAGCCGACCTTCGGGTTCGATGCATGTTTGTTTAAAATATGCCTGGCAACGAGGTCAGATGGTCTTCTTAACTTTGGTTTGAGCCACACTTCGGGCTCAATGCGTTTTTGTTTAACAGAAGCCTAGGGGCTAGGTCATATGTTCTTCTCAAATTCGTGTTGAGCCGGCCTCGGGTTCGATGCTTGTTTGTTTAACTGATGCCTGACATCGAGGTCAGATGTTGTTCTCAACTGCGGGTTGAGCCGTTCTTCAAATTCGATGCCTGTTTGTTTAATTGATGCCTGACAGCGAGTTCAGATGTTCTTCTCAACTTCGGGTTGAGCCAGCCCTCGGGTTTGATGCATGTTTGTTTAACAGATTCCGGACGGCGAGGTCAGATGTTCTTCTCAACTTCGGGTTGATCCGCCCTTCGGGTTCGATGCTCGTTGGTTTAACAGATGCCTGACGACGAGGTCAGATGTTCTTCTCAACTTTTGGTTGAGCCGGCCTTCGGGTTCGATGCCTGTTTGTTTAACAGATGCCTGATAGCAAGGTCAGATGTTGCTCTCAACTTCGTGTTGAGCGGGACTTCGTGTTGGATGCCTATTTGTTTAACAGATGCCTGATGTCGAGGTCTAATGTTCTTATCAACTTCGTGTTGAGTTGGCCTTCGGGTTGACGCCTGCTTGTTTAACATATGCTTGACGGCGAGGTCAGATGTTCTTCTCAACTTCGGGTTCAGCCGGCCTTCGTGTTCGATGCATGTTTGTTTAACAGATGTCTGTGTACGAGGTCAGATGTTCTTCTCATCTTCGGGTTGAGTCGGCCTTCGGTTTGACGCATGTTTGTTTAACAGATGCGAGACGGCGAGGTCAGATGTTCTTCTCAGCTTCGGTTTGATCCGCCCTTTGGTTTTGATGCGTGATTGTTTAATAGATGCCTAGCGGCAAGGTCAGATGTTCTTCTCAAATTTGGTTTGAGCCGGCCTTCGGGTTCGATGCCTGTTTGTTTAACTGATTCCTGACGGTGAGGTCAGATGTTCTTCTCAACTTTTGGTTGAATCGGCATTCGGGTTCGATACCTGTTTGTTTAACATATGCTTGACAGCGAGGTCAGATGTTCCTCTCAACTTCGTGTTGAGATGGCCTTCGTGTTCGATGCCTGTTTGTTTAACAGATGCTTGACAGCGAGGTCAGATGTTCCTCTCAACTTCGGGTTGAGCCGGCCTTCGGGTTCGATGCCTGTTTGTTTAACAGATGCCTGACAGCGAGGTCAGATGGTCTTCTTAACTTCGGTTTGAGCCGCCCTTCGGGATCTATGCTTGTTTGTTTAACAGAAGCCTGGCGGCGAGGTCAGATGTTCCTCTCAACTTCGTGTTTAGCTGGCCTCGGGTTCGATGCCTTTTTGTTTGACTGATGCCTGACAGCGAGGTAAGATGTTGTTCTAAACTGCGTGTTGAGCCGGCCTTCAAATTTGATGCGTGTTTGTTTAACAGATTCCTGGCCGCGAGGTCAGATGTTGCTCTCAACTTCATGTTGAGCCGGCCTTCGGGTTCGATGCCTGTTTGTTTAATTGATGCCTGACAGCGAGGTCAGATGTTCTTCTTAACTTAAGGTTGAGTCGGCCTTCGAGTTCGATGCCTATTTGTTTAACAGATGCCTGACAGCGAGGTCAGATGTTGCTCTCAACTTCTTGTTGAGCGGGACTTCGTGTTCGATGCCTATTTGTTTAACAGATGCCTGACGGCGAGGTCTAATGTTCTTATCAACTTCGTGTTGAGTTGGCCTTCGGGTTGATGCCTGCTTGTTTAATATATGCCTGACGGCGAGGTCAGATGTTCTTCTCAACTTCGTGTTGAGCGGGACTTCGTGTTCGATTCTTATTTGTTTAACAGATGCCTGATGGTGAGGTCTTATGTTCTTATCAACTTCGTGTTGAGTTGGCCTTCGGGTTGACGCCTGTTTGTTTAACATATGCTTGACGACGAGGTCAGATGTACTTCTCAACTTCGTGTTGAACCGACCTTCAAGTTCGCTGCGTGTTTGTTTAACAGATGCATGACAGCAAGGTCAGATGTTTTTCTCAACTTCTGTTTGAGCCGGCATTCGGGTTCGATGCCTGTTTGTTTAACAAATGCCTAACGACGAGGTCAGATGGTCTTCTAAACTTCGGTTTGAGCCTCCCTTAGGGTTCGATGCATGATTGTTTAACATATGCTTGACGGCGAGGTCAGATGTTCCTCTCAACTTCGTGTTGAGCCGGTCTTCGGGTTCGATGCCTGTTTGTTTAACAGATGCCTGACAGCGAGGTCTAATGTTCTTATAAACTTCGTGTTGAGTTGGCCTTCGGGTTGACGGTTGTTTGTTTAACAGAAGCTTGACGGTGGGGTCAGATGTTCTTCTCAACTTCGGGTTGAGCCGGCCTTCGGGTTCGATGCGTGTTTGTTTAACATATTCCTGACAGCGAGGTCAGATGTTTTCCTCAACTACGGGTTGAGACAAGCTTCGGGTTCGATGCCTGTTTGTTTAACAGATGCCTCACGACAAGGCATTTGGGTTCGATGCTTGGTTTTTTAACAGATGCCTGACGGCGAGGTCAGATGTTGCTCTCAACTTCGTGTTGAGCGGGACTTCGTGTTCGATTCCTATTTGTTTAACAGATGGCTGATGGCGAGGTCATATGTTCTTCTCAACTTCGTGTTGTGTTGGCCTTCCGGCTGACGCCTATTTGTTTAACATATGCTTGACGACGAGGTCAGATGTACTTCTCAACTTCGTGTTGAACCGACCTTCGGGTTCGCTGCGTGTTTGTTTAACAGATGCATGACAGCGAGGTCAGATTTTTTTCTCAACTACGGGTTGAGACAACCTTCGGGTTCGATGCCTTTTTGTTTAACGGATGCCTCACGACAAGGTTATATGTTCTTCTCAACTTCAGGTTGAGCCAGCCTTCTGGTTTGATGCATGTTTGTTTAACAGATTCCTGACGGCGAGGTCAGATGTTCTTCTCAACTTCGAGTTGAGCCGCCCTTGGGGTTCGATGCCTGACAGCAAGGTCAGATGTTGCTCTCAACTTCGTGTTGAGCGGGACTTCGTGTTCGATTCTTATTTGTTTAACATATGCCTGATGGCGAGGTCTTATGTTCTTATCAACTTCGTATTGAGTTGGCCTTCGGGTTGACGCCTGTTTGTTTAACATATGCTTGACGACGAGGTCAGATGTACTTCTCAACTTCGTGTTGAACCGACCTTCAGGTCACTGCGTGATTGTTTAACAGATGCATGACAGCAAGGTTAGATGTTTTTCTCAACTTCTGTTTGAGCCGGCATTCGGGTTCGATGCCTGTTTGTTTAACAAATGCCTAACGACGAGGTCAGATGGTCTTCTAAACTTCAGTTTGAGCCTCCCTTAGGGTTCGATGCATGTTTGTTTAACATATGCTTGACGGCAAGGTCAGATGTTCCTCTCAACTTCGTGTTGAGCTGGCCTTCGGGTTCGATGCCTGTTTGTTTAACAGATGCCTGGCGGCGAGGTCAGATATGCTTCTCAACTTTTGGTTGAATCGACATTCGGGTTCGATGCTTGTTTTTTAACATATGCTTGACGGCTAGGTCAGATGTTCCTCTCAACTTCGTGTTGAGCCGGCCTTCGGGTTCGATGCCTGTTATTTTAATAGATGCTTGACAGCGAGGTCAGATGTTCCTCTCAACTTCGTGTTGAGCCGACCTTCGGGTTCGATGCATGTTTGTTTAAAATATGCCTGGCAACGAGGTCAGATGGTCTTCTTAACTTTGGTTTGAGCCACACTTCGGGCTCAATGCGTTTTTGTTTAACAGAAGCCTAGGGGCTAGGTCATATGTTCTTCTCAAATTCGTGTTGAGCCGGCCTCGGGTTCGATGCTTGTTTGTTTAACTGATGCCTGACATCGAGGTCAGATGTTGTTCTCAACTGCGGGTTGAGCCGTTCTTCAAATTCGATGCCTGTTTGTTTAATTGATGCCTGACAGCGAGTTCAGATGTTCTTCTCAACTTCGGGTTGAGCCAGCCCTCGGGTTTGATGCATGTTTGTTTAACAGATTCCGGACGGCGAGGTCAGATGTTCTTCTCAACTTCGGGTTGATCCGCCCTTCGGGTTCGATGCTTGTTGGTTTAACAGATGCCTGACGACGAGGTCAGATGTTCTTCTCAACTTTTGGTTGAGCCGGCCTTCGGGTTCGATGCCTGTTTGTTTAACAGATGCCTGATAGCAAGGTCAGATGTTGCTCTCAACTTCGTGTTGAGCGGGACTTCGTGTTGGATGCCTATTTGTTTAACAGATGCCTGATGTCGAGGTCTAATGTTCTTATCAACTTCGTGTTGAGTTGGCCTTCGGGTTGACGCCTGCTTGTTTAACATATGCTTGACGGCAAGGTCAGATGTTCTTCTAAACTTCGGGTTCAGCCGGCCTTCGTGTTCGATGCATGTTTGTTTAACAGATGTCTGTGTACGAGGTCAGATGTTCTTCTCATCTTCGGGTTGAGTCGGCCTTCGGTTTGACGCATGTTTGTTTAACAGATGCGAGACGGCGAGGTCAGATGTTCTTCTCAGCTTCGGTTTGATCCGCCCTTTGGTTTTGATGCGTGATTGTTTAATAGATGCCTAGCGGCAAGGTCAGATGTTCTTCTCAAATTTGGTTTGAGCCGGCCTTCGGGTTCGATGCCTGTTTGTTTAACTGATTCCTGACGGTGAGGTCAGATGTTCTTCTCAACTTTTGGTTGAATCGGCATTCGGGTTCGATACCTGTTTGTTTAACATATGCTTGACAGCGAGGTCAGATGTTCCTCTCAACTTCGTGTTGAGATGGCCTTCGTGTTCGATGCCTGTTTGTTTAACAGATGCTTGACAGCGAGGTCAGATGTTCCTCTCAACTTCGGGTTGAGCCGGCCTTCGGGTTCGATGCCTGTTTGTTTAACAGATGCCTGACAGCGAGGTCAGATGGTCTTCTTAACTTCGGTTTGAGCCGCCCTTCGGGATCTATGCTTGTTTGTTTAACAGAAGCCTGGCGGCGAGGTCAGATGTTCCTCTCAACTTCGTGTTTAGCTGGCCTCGGGTTCGATGCCTGTTTGTTTGACTGATGCCTGACAGCGAGGTAAGATGTTGTTCTAAACTGCGTGTTGAGCCGGCCTTCAAATTTGATGCGTGTTTGTTTAACAGATTCCTGGCCGCGAGGTCAGATGTTTCTCTCAACTTCATGTTGAGCCGGCCTTCGGGTTCGATGCCTGTTTGTTTAATTGATGCCTGACAGCGAGGTCAGATGTTCTTCTTAACTTAAGGTTGAGTCGGCCTTCGAGTTCGATGCCTATTTGTTTAACAGATGCCTGACAGCGAGGTCAGATGTTGCTCTCAACTTCTTGTTGAGCGGGACTTCGTGTTCGATGCCTATTTGTTTAACAGATGCCTGACGGCGAGGTCTAATGTTCTTATCAACTTCGTGTTGAGTTGGCCTTCGGGTTGATGCCTGCTTGTTTAATATATGCCTGACGGCGAGGTCAGATGTTCTTCTCAACTTCGTGTTGAGCGGGACTTCGTGTTCGATTCTTATTTGTTTAACAGATGCCTGATGGTGAGGTCTTATGTTCTTATCAACTTCATGTTGAGTTGGCCTTCGGGTTGACGCCTGTTTGTTTAACATATGCTTGACGACGAGGTCAGATGTACTTCTCCACTTCGTGTTGAACCGACCTTCAAGTTCGCTGCGTGTTTGTTTAACAGATGCATGACAGCAAGGTCAGATGTTTTTCTCAACTTCTGTTTGAGCCGGCATTCGGGTTCGATGCCTGTTTGTTTAACAAATGCCTAACGACGAGGTCAGATGGTCTTCTAAACTTCGGTTTGAGCCTCCCTTAGGGTTCGATGCATGATTGTTTAACATATGCTTGACGGCGAGGTCAGATGTTCCTCTCAACTTCGTGTTGAGCCGGTCTTCGGGTTCGATGCCTGTTTGTTTAACAGATGCCTGGCGGCGAGGTCAGATATGCTTCTCAACTTTTGGTTGAGACGGCCTTCGGGTTCGATGCCTGTTTGTTTAACAGATGCCTGACGGCGAGGTCTGATGTTTTTCTCAACTACGGGTTGAGCCGGCCTTCGGGTTCGATGCCTGTTATTTTAATAGATGCTTGACAGCGAGGTCAGATGTTCCTCTCAACTTCGCGTTGAGCCGACCTTCGGGTTCGATGCGCGTTTGTTTAAAATATGCCTGGCAACGAGGTCAGATGGTCTTCTTAACTTTGGTTTGAGCCACACTTCGGGCTCAATGCGTGTTTGTTTAACAGAAGCCTAGGGGCTAGGTCATATGTTCTTCTCAAATTCGTGTTGAGCCGGCCTCGGGTTCGATGCTTGTTTGTTTAACTGATGCCTGACATCGAGGTCAGATGTTGTTCTCAACTGCGGGTTGAGCCGTTCTTCAAATTCAATGCCTGTTTGTTTAATTGATGCCTGACAGCGAGGTCAGATGTTCTTCTCAACTTCGGGTTGAGCCAGCCCTCGGGTTTGATGCATGTTTGTTTAACAGATTCCGGACGGCGAGGTCAGATGTTCTTCTCAACTTCGGGTTGAGCCGCCCTTCGGGTTCGATGCCTGTTGGTTTAACAGATGCCTGACGACGAGGTCAGATGTTCTTCTCAAATTTTGGTTGAGCCGGCCTTCGGGTTCGATGCCTGTTTGTTTAACAGATGCCTGATAGCAAGGTCAGATGTTGCTCTCAACTTCGTGTTGAGCGGGACTTCGTGTTGGATGCCTATTTGTTTAACAGATGCCTGACGTCGAGGTCTAATGTTCTTATCAACTTCGTGTTGAGTTGGCCTTCGGGTTGACGCCTGCTTGTTTAACATATGCTTGACGGCGAGGTCAGATGTTCTTCTCAACTTCGGGTTCAGCCGGCCTTCGTGTTCGATGCATGTTTGTTTAACAGATGTCTGACTACGAGGTTAGATGTTCTTCTCATCTTCGGGTTGAGTCGGCCTTCGGTTTGACGCGTGTTTGTTTAACAGATGCGAGACGGCGAGGTCAGATGTTCTTCTCAGCTTCGGTTTGATCCGCCCTTTGGTTTTGATGCGTGATTGTTTAATAGATGCCTAGCGGCAAGGTCAGATGTTCTTTTCAACTTTGGTTTAAGCCGGCCTTCGGGTTTGATGCCTGTTTGTTTAACTGATTTCTGACGGTGAGGTCAGATGTTCTTCTCAAGTTTTGGTTGAATCGGCATTCGGGTTCGATACCTGTTTGTTTAACATATGCTTGACTGCGAGGCAGATGTTCCTCTCAACTTCGTGTTGAGATGACCTTCGTGTTCGATGCCTGTTTGTTTAACAGGTGCTTGACGGCGAGGTCAGATGTTCCTCTCAACTTCGGGTTGAGCCGGCCTTCGGGTTCGATGCCTGTTTGTTTAACAGATGCCTGACAGCGAGGTCAGATGGTCTTCTTAACTTCGGTTTGAGCCGCCCTTCGGGATCGATTCTTGTTTGTTTAACAGAAGCCTGGCGGCGAGGTCAGATGTTCCTCTCAACTTCGTGTTTAGCTGGCCTCGGGTTCGATGCCTGTTTGTTTGACTGATGCCTGACAGCGAGGTCAGATGTTCTTCTTAACTTCAGGTTGAGTCGGCCTTCGAGTTCGATGCCTATTTGTTTAACAGATGCCTGACAGCGAGGTCAGATGTTGCTCTCAACTTCTTTTTGAGCGGGACTTCGTGTTCAATGCCTATTTGTTTAACAGATGCATGACGGCGAGGTCTAATGTTCTTATCAACTTCGTGTTGAGTTGGCCTTCGGGTTGATGCCTGCTTGTTTAATATATGCCTGACGGCGAGGTCAGATGTTCTTCTCAACTTCGGGTTGAGCCGGCCTTCGGGTTCGATGCCTGTTTGTTTAACAGATGCCTGACTACGAGGTCAGATGTTCTTCACATCTTCGGGTTTAGCCGGCCTTCAAAATCGATGCCTGTTTGTTTAACAGATGCCCGACGACGAGGTCAGATGGTCTTCTCAACTTCGTGTTGAGCCGGCCTTCAGGTTCGATGCCTGTTTGTTTAACAGATGCCTGACGACGAGGTCAGATGTTCTTCTCAACTTCGGTTTGTGCCGCCCGTTGGGTTTGATGAGTGTTTGTTTAACAGATGCCTGACAGCGAGGTCTAATGTTCTTATAAACTTCGTGTTGAGTTGGCCTTCGGGTTGACGGCTGTTTGTTTAACAGAAGCTTGACGGTGAGGTCAGATGTTCTTCTCAACTTCGGGTTGAGCCGACCTTCGGGTTCGATGCGTGTTTGTTTAACAGATTCCTGACAGCGAGGTCAGATGTTTTCCTCAACTACGGGTTGAGACAGCCTTCGGGTTCGATGCCTGTTTGTTTAACAGATGCCTCACGACAAGGCATTTGGGTTCGATGCCTTGTTTTTTAACAGATGCCTAACGGCGAGGTCAGATGTTCCTCTCAACTTCGTGTTGAGCCGGCCTTCAGGCTCGATGCCTGTTTATTTAGCAGATGCCTGATGGCGAGGTCAGATATTCTTCTAAACTTCTTGTTAAGCCGGCCTTCGGGTTCGATGCCTTTTTGTTTAACAGATGCCTGACGGCGAGGTCAGATGTACTTCTCAACTTCATGTTGAACAGGCCTTCGGGTTTGATGCCTGTTTGTTTAACAGATACCTGACGGCGAGGTAAGATGTTTTCTCAAATTCAGGTTGAGCCGGCCTTCGTGTTTAATGCCTGTTTGTTTAACAAATTCCTGATGGCGCGGTCAGATATTCTTCTCAACTTTGGGTTGAGCCGGCCTTCGGATTCGATGCCTGTCTCTTTAACAGATGCTTGACAGCGAGGTCAAATGTAACTCTCAACTTTGTGTTGAGCCGGCCTTCGGGTTCGATGCCTGTTTGTTTAACAGATGCCTGACTGCGAGGTCTAAGGTTCCTCTCAACTTCCTGTCGAGACGACCTTCGGGTTCGATGCCTGTTTGTTTAACAGATGCCTGACGGCGAGGTCTGATGTTTTTCTCAACTACGGGTTGAGACGGCCTTCGGGTTCGATGCCTGTTTGTTTAACAGATGCCTCACGGCGAGGTTAGATGTTCTTCTCAACTTCGTTTTGAGGCGGACTTCAGGTTCGATACCTATTTGTTCAACATATGCTTGATGGCGAGGTCAGATGTTCCTCTCAACTTCGTGTTAAGCTGGCCTTCGGATTCGATGCACGTTTGTTTAACAGATGCCTGACGGCGAGGTCAGATGTTGCTCTCAACTTCCTGTTGAGCGGGACTTCGTGTTTGAAGACTATTTGTTTAACAGATGCCTGACGACGAGGTCTAATGTTGTTATCCACTTCGTGCTGAGCTGTCCTTCGGGTTCGATGCCTGTTTGTTTAACAGATGCCTGACAGCGAGGTCAGATGTTCTTCTAAACTTCGGGTTGAGCCGACCTTCGCGTTTGATGCCTGCTTTTTTAACAGATGCCTGATTGCGAGGTCAGATGTTCTTCTCAACTTCGTTTTGAGCCGGCCTTCGTGTTCGATGCCTATTTGTTTAACAGATACCTGATGGCAAGGTTAGATATTCTTCTCAACTTCGGGTTGAGCCGGCCTTCGGGTTCGATGCCTGTTTGTTCAACATATGCTTGATGGCGAGGTCAGATGTTCCTCCCAACTTCGTGTTGAACCGGCCTTCGGATTCGATGCATGTTTGTTTAACAGATGTCTGACGACGAGGTCAGATGTTGCTCTCAACTTCCTGTTGAGCGGGACTTCGTGTTCGAAGACTATTTGTTTAACAGATGCCTGACGACGAGGTCTTATGTTATTATCAACTTCGTGTTGAGCCGTCCTTCGGGTTCGATGCCTGTTTGTTTAACAGATGCCTGACAGCGAGGTCAGATGTTCTTCTAAACTTCGGGTTGAGCCGACCTTCGTGTTTGATGCCTGCTTTTTTAACAGATGCCTGATTGCGAGATCAGATGTGCTTCTCAACTTCGGGTTGAGCCGGCCTTTGGGTTCGATGCCTGTTTGTTTAACAGATACATGACGGCGAGGTCAGATGTTCCTCTCAACTTCGTGTTGAGCCGGGCTTCGGGTTCGATGCCTATTTTTTTAACAGATGCCTGACGACGAGGTCTAATGTTCTTATCAACTTCGGGTTTAGTCTCCCTTCAGGATAGATGCCTGTTTGTTTAACAAATGCCTCACGGTGATGTCATATGTGCTTCTAAACTTCGTCTTGAGCCGGCCTTCGGGTTCGATGCCTATTTGTTTAATAGATACCTGACGGCAAGGTCAGATGTTCTTCTCAACATCCGGTTGAGCCGGCCTTCGAGTTTGATGCCTGTTTGTTTAACAGATGCTTTAAAGCGAGGTCAGATGTTCTTATCAACTTCTGGTTGAGCCGGCCTTCGGAATCGATGCCTGTTTGTTTAACAGATGCTTGTTAGTGAGGTCAGATGTTCCTCTCAACATCGTGTTGAGCCAGCATATGGGTTCGATGCCTTGTTTTTTAACAGATGCCTGACGGCGAGGTCAGATGTTCCTCTCAACTTCGTGTTGAGCCGGCCTTCAGGATCGATGCCTGTTTATTTAACAGATTCCTGATGGCGAGGTCATATGTTTTTCTAAACTTCTTGTTAAGCCGGCCTTCGGGTTCGATGCCTTTTTGTTTAACAGATGCCTGACGGCGAGGTCAGATGTACTTCTCAACTTCGTGTTGAACAGGCCTTCGGGTTTGATGCCTGTTTGTTTAACAGATACCTGATGGTGAGGTAAGATGTTCTTCTCAAATTCAGGTAGAGCCGACCTTCGTGTTCAATGCCTGTTTGTTTAACAAATGCCTGACGGCGCGGTCAGATATTCTTCTCAACTTTGGGTTGAGCCGGCCTTCGGATTCGACTCCTGTTTCTTTAACAGATGCTTGACAGCGAGGTCTAATGTTACTCTCAACTTTGTTTTGAGCCGGCCATCGGGTTCGATGCCTGTTTGTTTAACAGATGCCTGACGGCGAGGTCTAATGTTCTTGTCAACTTCGGGTTGATCCGCCCTTCGGGTTCAATGCCTGTTTGTTTAACAGATGCCTGACGGCGAGGTCTAATGTTCCTCTCAACTTCGTGTTGAGACGGCCTTCGGGTTCGATGCCTGACGGCGAGGTCCGATGTTTTTCTCAACTACGGGTTGAGACGCCATTCGGGTTCGACGCCTGTTTGTTTAACAGATGCCTCACGGCGAGGTTAGATGTTCTTCTCAACTTTGTTTTGAGCCGGCCTTCGGGTTCGATGCCTATTTGTTTAACAGATACCTGATGGCAAGGTTAGATATTCTTCTCAACTTCGGGTTGAGCCAGCCTTCGGGTTCGATGCCTGTTTGTTCAACATATGCTTGATGGCGAGGTCAGATGTTCCTCTCAACTTCGTGTTGAGCCGGCCTTCGGATTCGATGCATGTTTGTTTAACAGATGCCTGACGGCGAGGTCAGATGTTGCTCTCAACTTCCTGTTGAGCGGGACTTCGTGTTCGAAGACTATTTGTTTAACAGATGCCTGACGACGAGGTCTAATGTTATTATCAACTTCGTGTTGAGCCGTCCTTCAGGTTCGATGCCTGTTTGTTTAACAGATGCCTGACAGCGAGGTCAGATGTTCTTCTAAACTTCGGGTTGAGCCGACCTTCATGTTTGATGCCTGCTTTTTTTAACAGATGCCTGATTGCGAGGTCAGATGTTCTTCTCAACTTCGGGTTGAGCCGGCCTTCGGCTTCAATGCCTGTTTGTTTAACAGATGCATGACGGCGAGGTCAGATGTTCCTCTCAACTTCGTAGTGAGCCGGCCTTCGGGTTCGATGCCTGTTTTTTTAACAGATGCCTGACGGCGAGGTCTAATGTTCTTATCAACTTCGAGTTTAGTCTCCATTCAGGATCGATGCCTGTTTGTTTAACAAATGCCTCACGGTGATTTCATATGTGCTTCTCAACTTCGTGTTGAGCCGACCTTCGGGTTCGATACCTATTTGTTTAATAGATACCTGACGGCGAGGTCAGATGTTCTTCTCAACATCCGGTTGAGCCGGCCTTCGGGTTCGATGCCTGTTTGTTTAACAGATGCATGACGGCGAGGTCAGATGTTCCTCTCAACTTCGTGTTGAGCCGGCCTTCGGGTTTGATGCCTATTTTTTTAACAGATGCCTTACGGCGAGGTCTAATGTTCTTATCAACTTCGGGTTTAGTCTCCCTTCAGGATCGATGCCTGTTTGTTTAACAAATGCCTCATGGTGATGTCATATGTGCTTCTCAACTTCGTGTTGAGCCGGCCTTCGGGTTCGATGCCTATTTGTTTAATAGATACCTGAGGGCGAGGTCAGATGTTCTTCTCAACATCCGGTTGAGCCGGCCTTCGGGTTCGATGCCTGTTTGTTTAACATATGCCTTAAAGGGAGGTCAGATGTTCTTATCAACTTCTGGTTGAGCCGGCCTTCGGAATCGATGCCTGTTTGTTTAACAGATGCTTGTCAGTGAGGTCAGATGTTCCTCTCAACATCGTGTTGAGCCAGCATATGGGTTCGATGCCTGGTTTTTTAACAGATGCCTGACGGCGAGGTCAGATGTTCCTCTCAACTTCGTGTTGAGCTGGCCTTCGGGCTCGATGCCTGTTTATTTAACAGATGCCTGATGGCAAGGTCAGATATTCTTCTAAACTTCTTGTTAAGCCGGCCTTCGGGTTCGATGCATTTTTGTTTAACAGATGCCTGACGGCGAGGTCAGATGTACTTCTCAACTTCGTGTTGAACAGGCCTTCGGGTTTGATGCCTGTTTGTTTAACAGATACCTGACGGTGAGGTAAGTGTTCTTCTCAAATTCAGGTTGAGCCGACCTTCGTGTTCAATGCCTGTTTGTTTAACAAATGCCTGACGGCGCGGTCAGATATTCTTCTCAACTTTGGGTTGAGCCGGCCTTCGGTTTCGACGCCTGTTTCTTTAACAGATGCTTGACAGCGAGGTCAAATGTAACTCTCAACTTTGTGTTGAGCCGGCCATCGGGTTCGATGCCTGTTTGTTTAACAGATGCCTGACGGCGAGGTCTAATGTTCTTGTCAACTTCGGGTTGAGCCGCCCTTCGGGTTCAATGCCTGTTTGTTTAACAGATGCCTGACGGCGAGGTCTAATGTTTCTCTCAACTTCGTGTTGAGACGGCCTTCGGGTTCGATGCCTGTTTGTTTAATAGATGCCTGACAGCGAGGTCCGATGTTTTTCTCAACTACGGGTTGAGACGCCATTCGGGTTCGATGCCTGTTTGTTTAACAGATGCCTCACGGCAAGGTTAGATGTTCTTCTCAACTTCATTTTGAGCCGGCCTTCGGGTTCGATGCCTATTTGTTTAACAGATACCTGATGGTAAGGTTAGATATTCTTCTCAACTTCGGGTTGAGCCGGCCTTCGGGTTCGATGCCTGTTTGTTCAACATATGCTTGATGGCGAGGTCAGATGTTCCTCTCAACTTCGTGTTGAGCCGGCCTTCGGATTCGATGCATGTTTGTTTAACAGATGCCTGACGGCGAGGTCAGATGTTGCTCTCAACTTCCTGTTGAGCGGGACTTCGTGTTCGAAGACTATTTGTTTAACAGATGCCTGACGACGAGGTCTAATGTTATTATCAACTTCGTGTTGACCCGTCCTTCGGGTTCGATGCCTGTTTGTTTAACAGATGCCTGACAGATAGGTCAGATGTTCTTCAAAACTTCGGGTTGAGCCGACCTTCGTGTTTGATGCCTGCTTTTTTAACAGATGTCTAATTGCGAGGCCAGATATTCTTCTCAACTTCGGGTTGAGCCGGCCTTCAGGTTCGATGCCTGTTTCCTTAACAGATGTATGACGGCGAGGTCAGATGTTCCTCTCAACTTCGTGTTGAGCCGGCCTTCGGGTTCGATGCCTGTTTTTTTAACAGATGCCTGACGGCGAGGTCTAATGTTCTTATCAACTTCGGGTTTAGTCTCCCTATAGGATCGATGCCTGTTTGTTTAACAAATGCCTCACGATGATGTCATATGTGCTTCTCAACTTCGTGTTGAGCCGGCCTTCGGGTTCGATGCCTGTTTGTTTAATAGATACCTGACGGCGAGGTCAGATGTTCTTCTCAACATCCGGTTGAGCCGGCCTTCGGGTTCGATGCCTGTTTGTTTAACAGATGCCTTAAAGTAAGGTCAGATGTTCTTATCAACTTCTGGTTGAGCCGGCCTTCGGAGTCGATGCCTGTTTGTTTAACAGATGCTTGTCAGTGAGGTCAGATGTTCCTCTCAACATCGTGTTGAGCCAGCATATGGGTTCGATGCCTGGTTTTTTAACAGATGCCTGATGGCGAGGTCAGATGTTCCTCTCAACTTCGTGTTGAGCTGGCCTTCGGGCTAGATGCTTGTTTATTTAATAGATGCCTGATGGCGAGGTCAGATGTTCTTCTAAACTTCTTGTTAAGCCGGCCTTTGGGTTCGATGCCTTTTTGTTTAACAGATGCCTGATGGCGAGGTCAGATGTACTTCTCAAATTCGTGTTGAACATGCCTTCGGGTTTGATGCCTGTTTGTTTAACAGATACCTGACGGTGAGGTAAGATGTTCTTCTCAAATTCAGGTTGAACCGACCTTCGTGTTCAATGCCTGTTTGTTTAACAAATTCCTGACGGCGCGGTCAGATATTCTTCTCAACTTTGGGTTGAGGCGGCCTTCGGATTCGACTCCTGTTTCTTTAACAGATGCTTGATAGCGAGGTCTAATGTTACTCTCAACTTTGTGTTGAGCCGGCCATCGGGTTCGATGCCTGTTTGTTTAACAGATGCCTGACGGCAAGGTCAAATGTTCTTGTCAACTTCGGGTTGAGCCGCCCTTCGGGTTCAATGCCTGTTTGTTTAACAGATGCCTGACGACGAGGTCTAATGTTCCTCTCAACTTCGTGTTGAGACGGCCTTCGGGTTCGATGCCAGTTTGTTTAATAGATGCCTGACGGCGAGGTCAGATGTTGCTCTCAACTTCCTGTTGAGCGGGACTTCGTGTTCGAAGACTATTTGTTTAACAGATGCCTGACGAGGAGGTCTAATGTTATTATCAACTTCGTGTTGACCCGTCCTTCAAGTTCGATGCCTGTTTGTTTAACAGATGCCTGACAGATAGGTCAGATGTTCTTCTAAACTTCGGGTTGAGCCGACCTTCGTGTTTGATGCCTGTTTTTTTAACAGATGTCTAATTGCGAGGTCAGATATTCTTCTCAACTTCGGCTTGAGCCGGCTTTCGGGTTCGATGCCTGTTTGCTTAACAGATGCATGACGGCGAGGTCAGATGTTCCTCTCAACTTCGTGTTGAGCCGGCCTTCGGGTTCGATGCCTGTTTTTTTAACAGATGCCTGACGGCGAGGTCTAATGTTCTTATCAACTTCGGGTTTAGTCTCCCTATAGGATCGATGCCTGTTTGTTTAACAAATGCCTCACGGTGATGTCATATGTGCTTCTCAACTTCGTGTTGAGCCGGTCTTCGGGTTCAATGCCTGTTTGTTTAATAGATACCTGACGGCGAGGTCAGATGTTCTTCTCAACATCCGGTTGAGCCGGCCTTCGGGTTCGATGCCTGTTTGTTTAACATATGCCTTAAAGTAAGGTCAGATGTTCTTATCAACTTCTGGTTGAGCCGGCCTTCGGAATCGATGCCTGTTTGTTTAACAGATGCTTGTCAGTGAGGTCAGATGTTCCTCTCAACATCGTGTTGAGCCAACATATGGGTTCGATGCCTGGTTTTTTAACAGATGCCTGACGGCGAGGTCAGATGTTCCTCTCAACTTCGTGTTGAGCTGGCCTTCGGGCTCGATGCATGTTTATTTAACAGATGCCTGATGGCGAGGTCAGATGTTCTTCTAAACTTCTTGTTAAGCCGGCCTTCGGGTTCGATGCCTTTTTGTTTAACAGATGCCTGACGGCGAGGTCAGATGTACTTCTCAAATTCGTGTTTAACATGCCTTCGGGTTTGATGCCTGTTTGTTTAACAGATACCTGACGGTGAGGTAAGATGTTCTTCTCAAATTCAGGTTTAGCCGACCTTCGTGTTCAATGCCTGTTTGTTTAACAAATGCCTGACGGCGCGGTCAGATATTCTTCTCAACTTTGGGTTGAGCTGGCCTTCTGATTCGACGCCTGTTTCTTTAACAGATGCTTGACAGCGAGGTCAAATGTAACTCTCATCTTTGTGTTGAGCCGGCCATCGGGTTCGATGCCTGTTTGTTTAACAGATGCCTGACGGCGAGGTCTAATGTTCTTGTCAACTTCGGGTTGAGCCTCCCTTCGGGTTTAATGCCTGTTTGTTTAACAGATGCCTGACGGCGAGGTCTAATGTTCCTCTCAACTTCGTGTTGAGACGGCCTTCGGGTTCGATGCCTGTTTGTTTAATAGATGCCTGACGGCTAGGTCTAATGTTTTTCTCAACTACGGGTTGAGACGCCATTCGGGTTCGATGCCTGTTTGTTTAACAGATGCCTCACGGCAGGGTTAGATGTTCTTCTCAACTTTGTTTTGAGCCAGCCTTCGGGTTCGATGCCTATTTGTTTAACAGATACCTGATGGCAAGGTTAGATATTCTTCTCAACTTCGGGTTGAGCCGGCCTTCGGGTTCGATGCCTGTTTGTTCAACACATGCTTGATGGCGAGGTCAGATGTTCCTGTCAACTTCGTGTTGAGCCAAACTTCGGATTCGATGCATGTTTGTTTAACAGATGCCTGACGGCGAGGTCAGATGTTGCTCTCAACTTCCTGTTGAGCGGGACTTCGTGTTCAAAGATTATTTGTTTAACAGATGCCTGACGACGAGGTCTAATGTTTATTATCAACTTCGTGTTGAGCCGTCCTTCGGGTTCGATGCCTGTTTGTTTAACAGATGCCTGACAGCAAGGTCAGATGTTCTTCTAATCTTCGGGTTGAGCCGACCTTCGTGTTTGATGCCTGCTCTTTTAACAGATGTCTGATTGCGAGGTCAGATGTTCTTTTCAACTTCGGGTTGAGCCGCCTTTCGGGTTCGATGCCTGTTTGTTTA
This sequence comes from Lathyrus sativus, assembly GCA_963859935.3. Lineage (NCBI taxonomy): Eukaryota > Viridiplantae > Streptophyta > Magnoliopsida > Fabales > Fabaceae > Lathyrus > Lathyrus sativus. Next base: position 397,334,643 of record OZ012735.1, on the reverse strand, counting down.
ACAGATGCATGACGGCGAGGTCAGATGTTCCTCTCAACTTCGTGTTGAGCCGGTCTTCGGGTTCGATGCTTGTTTTTTTAACAGATGCCTGACGGCGAGGTCTAATGTTCTTATCATCTTCGGGTTTAGTCTCCCTTCAGGATCGATGTCTGTTTGTTTAACAAATGCCTCACGGTGATGTCATATGTTCTTCTCAACTTCGTGTTGAGCCGACCTTCGGGTTCGATGCCTATTTGTTTAATAGATACCTGACGGCGAGGTCAGATGTTCTTCTCAACATCCGGTTGAGCCGGCCTTCGGGTTCGATGCCTTAAAGCGAGGTCAGATGTTCTTATCAACTTCTGGTTGAGCCGGCCTTCGGAATCGATGCCTGTTTGTTTAACAGATGCTTGTCAGTGAGGTCAGATGTTCCTCTCAACATCGTGTTGAGCCAGCAAATGGGTTGGATGCCTAGTTTTTTAACAGATGCCTGACGGCGAGGTCAGATAATCCTCTCAACTTCGTGTTGAGCCGGCCTTCGGGCTCGATGCCTGTTTATTTAACAGATGCCTGATGGCGAGGTCAGATGTTCTTCTAAACTTCTTGTTAAGCCGGCCTTCGGGTTTGATGCCTTTTTGTTTAACAGATGCCTGACGGCGAGGTCAGATGTACTTCTCAACTTCATGTTGAACAGGCCTTCGGGTTTGATGCCTGTTTGTTTAACAGATACCTGACGGCGAGGTAAGATGTTCTTCTCAAATTCAGGTTGAGTCGGCCTTCGTGTTTAATGCCTGTTTGTTTAACAAATGTCTGACGATGCGGTCAGATATTCTTCTCAACTTTGGGTTGAGCCGGCCTTCGGATTCGATGCCTGTCTCTTTAACAGATGCTTGACAGTGAGGTCAAATGTAACTCTCAACTTTGTGTTGAGCCGGCCATCGGGTTCGATGCCTGTTTGTTTAACAGATGCCTGACGACGAGGTCTAATGTTCTTGTCAACTTCGGGTTGAGCCACCCTTCGGGTTCGATGCTTGTTTGTTTAACAGATGCCTGACGGCGAGGTCTAAGGTTCCTCTCAACTTCGTGTTGAGACGGCCTTCGGGTTCGATGCCTGTTTGTTTAATAGATGCCTGACGGCGAGGTCTGATGTTTTTCCCAACTACGGGTTGAGACGGCCTACGGGTTCGATGCCTGTTTGTTTAACAGATGCCTCACGGCGAGGTTAGATGTTCTTCTCAACTTCGTTTTGAGGCGGCCTTCGGGTTCGATGCCTATTTGTTTAATAGATACCTGATGGAAAGGTTAGATATTCTTCTCAACTTCAGGTTGAGCCGGCCTTCGGGTTCGATGCTTGTTTGTTCAACATATGCTTGATGGCGAGGTCAGATGTTCCTCTCAACTTCGTTTTGAGCCGGCCTTCGGATTTGATGCATGTTTGTTTAACAGATGCCTGACGGCGAGGTCAGATGTTGCTCTCAATTTCCTGTTGAGCGGGACTTCGTGTTCGAAGACTATTTGTTTAACAGATGCCTGACGACGAGGTCTAATATTATTATCCACTTCGTGCTGAGCCGTCCTTTGGGTTCGATGCCTGTTTGTTTAACAGATGCCTGACAGCTAGGTCAGATGTTCTTCTAAACTTCGGGTTGAGCTGACCTTCGCGTTTGATGCCTGCGTTTTTAACAGATGCCTGATTGCGAGGTCAAATGTTTTTCTCAACTTCGTTTTGAGCCAGCCTTCGGGGTCGATGCCTATTTGTTTAATAGACACCTGATGGCAAGGTTAGATATTCTTCTCAACTTCGGGTTGAGCCGGCCTTCGGGTTCGCTGCCTGTTTGTTCAACATATGCTAAATGGCGAGGTCAGATGTTCCTCTCAACTTCGTGTTGAGTCGGCCTTCGGATTCGATGCATGTTTGTTTAACAGATGCCTGACGGCGAGTTCAGATATTGCTCTCAACTTCCTGTTGAGCGGGGCTTCGTGTTCGAAAACTATTTGTTTAACAGATGCCTGACGACGAGGTCTAATGTTGTTATCCACTTCGTGCGGAGCCGTCCTTCGGGTTTGATGCCTGTTTGTTTAACAGATGCCTGACAGCGAGGTCAGATGTACTTCTCAACTTCGTGTTGAACAGGCCTTCGGGTTTGATGCCTCTTTGTTTAACAGATACCTGACGGTGAGGTAAGATGTTCTTCTCAAATTCAGGTTGAGCCGACCTTCGTGTTCAATGCCTGTTTGTTTAACAAATGCATGACGGCGCGGTCAGATATTCTTCTCAACTTTGGGTTGAGCCGGCCTTCGGATTCGACGCCTGTTTCTTTAACAGATGCTTGACAGCGAGGTCAAATGTAACTCTCAACTTTGTGTTGAGCCGGCCATCGGGTTTGATGCCTGTTTGTTTAACAGATGCCTGACGGCGAGGTCTAATGTTCTTGTCAACTTCGGGTTGAGGCGCCCTTCGGGTTCAATGCCTGTTTGTTTAACAGATGCCTGACGGCGAGGTCTAATGTTCCTCTCAACTTCGTGTTGAGACGGCCTTCGGGTTCATTGCCTGTTTGTTTAATAGATGCCTGACGGCGAGGTCCGATGTTTTTCTCAACTACGGGTTGAGACGCCATTCGGGTTCGATGCCTGTTTGTTTAACAGATGCCTCACGGCGAGGTTAAATGTTCTTCTCAACTTCGTTTTGAGCCGGCCTTAGGGTTCGATGCCTATTTGTTTAACAGATACCTGATGGCAAGGTTAGATATTCTTCTCAACTTCGGGTTGAGCTGACCTTCAGGTTCGATGCCTGTTTGTTCAACATATGCTTGATGGCGAGGTCAGATGTTCCTATCAACTTCGTGTTGAGCCGGCCTTCGGATTCGATGCAAGTTTGTTTAACAGATGCCTGACGGCGAGGTCAGATGTTCTTATCGACTTCTGGTTGAGTCGGCCTTCGGAATCGATGCCTGTTTGTTTAACAGATGCTTGTCAGTGAGGTCAGATGTTCCTCTTAACATCGTGTTGAGCCGGCATTTGGGTTCGATGCCTGGTTTTTTAACAGATGCCTGACGGCGAGGTCAGATGTTCCTCTCAACTTCGTGTTGAGCCGGCCTTCTGGCTCGATGCCTGTTTATTTAGCAGATGCCTGATAGAGAGGTCAGATATTCTTCTAAACTTCTTGTTAAGCCGGCCTTCGGGTTCGATGCCTTTTTGTTTAACAGATGCCTGACGGCGAGGTCAGATGTACTTCTCAACTTCATGTTGAACAGGCCTTCGGGTTTGATGCCTGTTTGTTTAACAGATACCTGACGGCGAGGTAAGATGTTCTTCTCAAATTCAGGTTGAGTCGGCCTTCGTGTTTAATGCCTGTTTGTTTAACAAATGTCTGACGATGCGGTCAGATATTCTTCTCAACTTTGGGTTGAGCCGGCCTTCGGATTCGATGCCTGTCTGTTTAACAGATGCTTGACAGTGAGGTCAAATGTAACTCTCAACTTTGTGTTGAGCCGGCCATCGGGTTCGATGCCTGTTTGTTTAACAGATGCCTGACGACGAGGTCTAATGTTCTTGTCAACTTCGGGTTGAGCCGCCCTTCGGGTTCGATGCTTGTTTGTTTAACAGATGCCTGACGGCGAGGTCTAAGGTTCCTCTCAACTTCGTGTTGAGACGGCCTTCGGGTTCGATGCCTGTTTGTTTAATAGATGCCTGACGGCGAGGTCTGATGTTTTTCCCAACTACGGGTTGAGACGGCCTACGGGTTCGATGCCTGTTTGTTTAACAGATGCCTCACGGCGAGGTTAGATGTTCTTCTCAACTTCGTTTTGAGGCGGCCTTCGGGTTCGATGCCTATTTGTTTAACAGATACCTCATGGAAAGGTTAGATATTCTTCTCAACTTCAGGTTGAGCCGGCCTTCGGGTTCGATGCTTGTGTGTTCAACATATGCTTGATGGCGAGGTCAGATGTTCCTCTCAACTTCGTTTTGAGCCGGCCTTCGGATTTGATGCATGTTTGTTTAACAGATGCCTGACGGCGAGGTCAGATGTTGCTCTCAATTTCCTGTTGAGCGGGACTTCGTGTTTGAAGACTATTTGTTTAACAGATGCCTGACGACGAGGTCTAATATTATTATCCACTTCGTGCTGAGCCGTCCTTTGGGTTCGATGCCTGTTTGTTTAACAGATGCCTGACAGCGAGGTCAGATGTTCTTCTAAACTTCGGGTTGAGCTAACCTTCGCGTTTGATGCCTGCGTTTTTAACAGATGCCTGATTGCGAGGTCAGATGTTTTTCTCAACTTCGTTTTGAGCCAGCCTTCGGGGTCGATGCCTATTTGTTTAATAGACACCTGATGGCAAGGTTAGATATTCTTCTTAACTTCGGGTTGAGCCGGCCTTCGGGTTTGTTGCCTGTTTGTTCAACATATGCTAAATGGCGAGGTCAGATGTTCCTCTCAACTTCGTGTTGAGCCGGCCTTCGGATTCGATGCATGTTTGTTTAACAGATGCCTGACGGCGAGGTCAGATGTTGCTCTCAACTTCTTGTTGAGCGGGGATTCGTGTTCGAAAACTATTTGTTTAACAGATGCCTGACGACGAGGTCTAATGTTGTTATCCACTTCGTGCGGAGCCGTCCTTCGGGTTTGATGCCTGTTTGTTTAACAGATGCCTGACAGCGAGGTCAGATGTTCTTCTAAACTTCGGGTTGAGCCGACCTTCGCGTTTGATGCCTGCTTTTTTAACAGATGCCTGATTGCGAGGTCAGATGTTCTTCTCAACTTCGTTTTGAGCCGGCCTTCGGGTTCGATGCCTATTTTTTTAATAGATACCTGATGGAAAGGTTAGATATTCTTCTCAACTTCGGGTTGAGCCGACCTTCGGGTTCGTTGCCTGTTTTTTCAACATATGCTTGATGGCGAGGTCAGATGTTCCTCTCAACTTCGTGTTGAGCCGGCCTTCGGATTCGATGCATGTTTGTTTAACAGATGCCTGACGGCGAGGTAAGATGTTGCTCTCAACTTCCTATTGAGCGGGACTTCGTGTTCGAAGACTATTTGTTTAACAGATGCCTGACGACGAGGTCTAATGTTATTATCAACTTTATGTTGAGCCGTCCTTCGGGTTTGATGCCTGTTTGTTTAACAGATGCCTGATAGCGATGTCAGATGTTCTTCTAAACTTCGGGTTGAGCCGACCTTCGCGTTTGATGCCTGCTTTTTTAACAGATGCCTGATTGCGAGGTCAGATGTTTTTCTCAACTTCGTGTTGAGTCGGCCTTCGGGTTCGATGCCTGTTTGTTTAACATATACATGACGGCGAGGTCAGATGTTCCTCTGAACTTCGTGTTGAGCCGGCCTTCGGGTTCGATGCCTGTTTTTTTAACAGATGCCTGACGACGAGGTCTAATGTTCTTATCAACTTCGGGTTTAGTCTCCCTTCAGAATCGATGCCTGTTTGTTTAACAAATGCCTCACGGTGATGTCATATGTGCTTCTCAACTTCGTGTTGAGCCGGCCTTCGGGTTCGATGCCTTGTTGTTTAATAAATACCTGACGGCGAGGTCAGATGTTCTTCTCAACATCCGGTTGAGCCGGACTTCGGGTTCGATGCCTGTTTATTTAACAGATGCCTTAAAGCGAGGTCAGATGTTCTTATCAACTTCTGGTTGAGCCGGCCTTCGGAATCGATGCCTGTTTGTTTAACAGATGCTTGTCAGTGAGGTCAGATGTTCCTCTTAACATCGTGTTGAGCCGGCATTTGGGTTCGATGCCTGGTTTTTTAACAGATGCCTGACGGCGAGGTTAGATGTACTTCTCAACTTCATGTTGAACAGGCCTTCGGGTTTGATGCCTGTTTTTTTAACAGATACCTGACGGTGAGGTAAGATGTTCTTCTCAAATTCAGGTGGAGCCGGCCTTCGTGTTCAATGCCTGTTTGTTTAACAAATGCCTGACGGCGCGGTCAGATATTCTTCTCAACTTTGGGTTGAGTCGGCCTTCGGATTCGATGCATGTCTCTTTAACAGATGCTTGACAGCGAGGTCAAATGTAACTCTCAACTTTGTGTTGAGCCGGCCATCGGGTTCGATGCCTATTTGTTTAACAGATGCCTGACGGCGAGGTTTAAGGTTCCTCTCAACTTCGTGTTGAGACGGCCTTCGGGTTCGATGCCTGTTTGTTTAACAGATGCCTGACAGCGAGGTCCGATGTTCTTCTAAACTTCGGCTTGAGCCGACCTTCACGTTTGATGCCTGCTTTTTTAACAGATGCCTGATTACGAGGTTAGATGTTCTTCTCAACTTCGGGTTGAGCCGTCCTTCGGGTTCGATGCCTGTTTGTTTAACAGATGCATGACGGCAAGGTCAGATGTTCGTCTCAATTTCTTGTTGAGTCGGCCTTCGGGTTCCATGCCTGCTTTTTTAACAGATGCCTGACGGTGAGGTCTAATGTTCTTATCAACTTCGGGTTTAGTCTCCCTTCAGGATCGATGCCTGTTTGTTTAACAAATGCCAAACGGTGATGTCATATAATCTTCTCAACATCCGGTTGAGCCGGCCTTCGGGTTCGATGCATGTTTGTTTCATAGATGCCTTAAAGCGAGGTCAGATGTTCTTATCAACTTCTGGTTTAGCCGGCCTTCGGAATCAATGCTTGTTTGTTTAACAGATGCTTGTCAGTGAGGTCAGATGTTCCTCTCAACATCGTGTTGAGCCGACATTTGGGTTCGATGCCTGGTTTTTTAACAGATGCCTGATAGCGAGGTCAGTTGTTCCTCTCAACTTCGTGTTGAGCCGACCTTAGGGTTCGATCCTTATTTCTTTAACAGATGCCTAACGAAGAGGTCAGATGTTCCTCACAACTTGGTGTTGTGTCGGCCTTCAGGCTCGATGTTTGTTTATTTAACAGATGCCTGATGGCGAGGTCAGATGTTCTTCTAAACTTCTTGTTAAGCCGGCCTTCGGGTTCGATGCCTTTTTGTTCAACAGATGCCTGACGGCGAGGTCAGATGTACTTCTCAACTTCGTGTTGAACAGGCCTTTGGGTTTGATGCCTGTTTGTTTAACAGATATCTGACGGTGAGGTAAGATGTTCTTCTCAAATTCAGGTTGAGTCGGCCTTCGTGTTCAATGCCTGTTTGTTTAACAAATGCCTGACGGCGCGGTCAGATGTTCTTCTCAACTTTGGGTTGAGCCGGCCTTCGGATTCGATGCCTGTTTCTTTAACAGATGCTTGACAGTGAGGTCAAATGTAACTCTCAACTTTGTGTTGAGCCAGCCGTCGGGTTCGATGCCTGTTTGTTTAATAGATGCCTGGCGGCGAGTTCCGATGTTTTTCTCAACTACAGGTTGAGACGGCCTTGAGTTTCGATGCCTGTTTCTTTAACAGATGCCTCACGGCGAGGTTAGATGTCCTTCTCAACTACGTTTTGTGCCGGCCTTCAGGTTCGATGCCTGTTTGTTTAACAGATACCTGATGGCGAGGTCAGATGTTCTTCTCAACTTCGGGTTGAGCCGATCTTCAGGTTCGATGCCTATTTATTTAACAGATTCTTGACAGCGACGTCAGATGTTCTTCTCAACTTTTGGTTGAGCCGGCCATCGGGTTCGATGCTTGTTTGTTAAACATATGCTTGACGGCGAGGTCAGATGTTCCTCTCAACTTCGTGTTGAGCCGGCCTTCGGTTTCGATGCCTGTTTGTTTAACAGATTCCTGACGGCGAGGTCAGATATTCCTCTCAACTTCGTGTTGGGCTGGCCTTCGGGTTCGATGCCTGTTTGTTTAACAGATGCCTCACGGCGAGGTCAGATGTGCCTCTCAAATTCGTGTTGAGCCAGCCTTCGGGTTTGATGCCTGTTTGTTTAATAGATACCTGATGGCGAGGTTAGATGTTCTTCTCAACTTCTGGTTGAGCCGACCTTCTCATTTGATGCCTATTTGTTTAATAGATGCCTGACGGAGAGGTCAGATGTTCTTCTCAACTTCCGGTTGAGCCGGCCTTCGGATTCAATGCCTGTTTGTTTAACACATGCCTGACTGCGATGCCAGATGTTCTTCTCAACTTCGGGTTGAGCCGGCCGTCGGGATCGATTCCTGTTTGTTTAACAGATACCTGATGGTGAAGTCAGATGTTCTTCTCAACTTCGGGTTCTGCCGGCCTTCGGGTTCGATGCCTATTTGTTTAACAGATTCTTGACAACAAGGTCAGATGTTCTTCTTACCCTTTGGTTGAGTCGGCCATCGGGTTCGATGCCTGTTTGTTTAACATATGTTTGACGGCGAGTTCAGATGTTCCTTTCACTTTCGTGTTGAGTCGGCCTTTGGATTCAATGCTTGTTTGGTGAACAGATGCCTGACGGCGAGGTCAGATGTTGCTCTCAACTTCGTGTTGAGCGAGACTTCGTGTTAGAAGCCTATTTGTTTAACAGATGCCTGACGACGAGGTCTAATGTTCTTATCAACTTCGCGTTGAGCCGTCCTTCGGGTTCGATTCATGTTTGTTTAACAGATGCCTGACGGCGAGGTCAGATGTTCTTCTCAACTTCGGGTTGAGCCGGCCTTCGAGTTCGATGCCTGTTTTTTTAACAGATGCCTGACTGCGAGGTCAGATGTTCTTCTCAACTTCGGGTTGAGCCGACCTTCGGGTTCGATGCTTGTTTATTTAACATATGCTTGACGGCGAGGTTAGATGTTCCTCTCATTTGCATGTTGATTCGGCCTTCGGATTCGGTGCCTGTTTGTTGAACAGATGCCTGACGGTGAGGTCAGATGTTGCTCACAACTTCGTGTTAAACGGGACTTCGTGTTCAAAGCCTATTTGTTTAACAGATGCCTGACGACGATGTCTAATGTTCTTATCAACTTCGTGTTGAGCCGTCCTTCGGGTTCGATTCCTGTTTGTTTAACAGATGCCTGACGGCGAGGTCAGATGTTCTTCTCAACATCGGGTTGAGCCGGCCATCGATTTCGATGCCTGTTTGTTTAACAGATGCCTGACTGTAGCGTCAGATGTTCTTCTCAACTTCGGGTTTAGCCGGCCTTCGGGTTCGATGCCTGTTTGTTTAACAGATGCCTGACGGCGAGGTCAAATGTTTCTCTCAACTTCGTGTTGAGTCGGCCTTCGGGTTCGATGCCTGTTTGTTTAACTGATGCCTGACGGCGAGGTCAGATGTTTCTATCAACTTCGTGTTGAGCCAGCCTTCGGGTTCGATGCCTATTTGTTTAATAGATACCTGATGGCGGGGTCAGATGTTCTTCTCAACTTCCAGTTGAGCCGACATTTGCGTTTGATGTCTGTTTGTTTAACAGATGCTTGACGGTGTGGTCAGACATTCCTCTCAATTTCGTGTTGAGCCGGCCTTCGGGTTCGATGCCTGTTTGTTCAACAGATACCTGATGGCGAAGTCAGATGTTCCTCTCAACTTCAAGTTGAGGTGGCCTTTGGGTTCGATGCCTGTTAGCTTAACAGATGTTTGACAGCGAGGTCAGATGTTCTTGTCAACTAAGGGTTGAGACGGCCTTCAGGTTCGATGTCTGTTTGTTTAAATGATGCCTGACAGCGAGGTCAGATGTTCTTCTCAACTTCGGGTTGAGCCGGCCTTCGGGTTCGATGCCTGTTTGTTTAACATATGCCTGACACTGAGGTCACATGTTCTTCGCAACTACAGGTTGAGCCGCCCTTCGGGTTCAATGCCTGTCTTTTTAACAGATGCATGACGACAAGGTCAAATGTTCCTCTCAGCTTCGTGTTGAGCCGGCCTTCGGGTTCGATGCATGTTTGTTTAACATATGCTTGACGGAAAGGTCTAATGTTCTTATCAACTTCAGGTTTAGCTGCCCTTCGGGTTCGATGCCTATTTGTTTAACAGATGCCTCACGGCGAGTTCAGATGTTCTTCTCAACTTTGTGTTGAGCCGGCCTTCGGGTTCGATGCCTGTTTGTTTAATAGATGCCTGATGGCGAGGTAAAATGTTCTTCCCAACTTCCGATTGAGCCGACCTTCGCGTTTGATGCCTGTTTGTTTAACAGATGCCTGTCGGTGAGGTCAGATGTTCTTCTCAACTTGGGTTGAGTCGGCCTTCGGATTCAATGCCTATTTGTTTAACAGATGCTTCACAGCGAGGTCAGATGTTCCTCTCAACTTCGTGTGAGACGACATTCGATTTCGATGCCTGTTTGTTTAACAGATGCTTGACGGCGAGGTCAGATGTTCCTCTCAAATTCGTGTTCTGCCGACCTTCGGGTTCGATGCCTGTTTGTTTAACAGATGCTTGACGGTGAGGTCTAATGTTCTTGTCAACTTCGGGTTGAGCCGCCCTTCGGGTTTGATGCATTTTTGTTTAACAGATGCCTGACAGCAAGGTGAGATGTACTTTTCAACTTCGTGTTGAGCCGGCCTTCGTGTTCAATGCGTGTTTATTTAACGGATACCGGACGGTGAGGTCAGATGTTCTTCTCAAATTCAAGTTGAGTCAGCTTTCGATTTTGATGCCTGTGTGTTTAATAGATGCCTGACGGCGAGGTCAGATGTTCTTATAAACTTCAGGTTAAGCCAGCCTTCAGATTCGATGCCTGTTTTTTTAAAAGATGCTTGACAGCGAGGTCAGATCTTCCACTCAACTTCGTGTTGAGCCGACCTTCAGGTTCGATGCCTGTTTGTTTAACTGTTGCCTGACAGTGAGGTGAGATGTTCTTCTCAACTTCGGGTTGAGCCGACCTTCAAATTTGATGCGTGTTTGTTTAACAGATGCCTGACGGTGAGGCCAGATGTTCTTTTCAACTTCGAGTTAAGCCTCCCTTCAGGTTCGATGCCTGATTTTTTAACAAATGCTTGAAGGCGAGGTCAGATGTTCCTCTCAACTTCGTGTTGAGCCGGCCTTCAGGTTTGATGCCTGTTTCTTTAACAGATGCCTGATGGCGAGGTCAGATGTTCCTCTCAACTTCATGTTGAGCCGGCCTTTGGGTTCGATGCCTATTTGTTTAACAGATGCTTGGCGGCAATGTTAGATGTTCTTGTCAACAAAGGGTTGAGACGGCCTTCGGGTTCGATGCCTGACACCGAGGTCATATGTTCTTCTCAACTACGGGTTGAGCCGCCCTTCGGGTTCAATGTCTGTCTGTTTAACAGATGCATGACGGCTAGGCCAAATGTTCCTCTCAACTTCGGGTTAAGCCGCCATTCTGGTTCGATGCCTGTTTGTTTAACAGATGCCTGATGGCGAAGTCAGATGTTCCTCTCAACTTCAAGTTGAGGTGGCCTTTGGGTTCGATACCTGTTAGCTTAACAGATGCTTGACGGCGAGGTCAGATGTTCTTGTCAACTAAGGGTTGAGACGTCCTTCGGGTTCGATGTCTGTTTGTTTAAATGATGCCTGACAACGAGGTCAGATGTTCTTCTCAACTTCGGGTTGAGCCGGCCTTCGGGTTCGATGCCGGTTTGTTTAACATATGCCTCACACTGAGGTCACTTATTCTTCTCAACTACTGGTTGAGCCGCCCTTCGGGTTCAATGCCTGTCTTTTTAATAGATGCATGACGACAAGGTCAAATGTTCCTCTCAGCTTCGTATTGAGCCGACCTTCGGGTTCGATGCATGTTTGTTTAACATATGCTTGACGGAAAGGTCTAATGTTCTTATCAACTTCAGGTTTAGCCGCCCTTCGGGTTCGATGCCTGTTTGTTTAACAGATGCCCCACATCGAGTTCAGATGTTCTTCTCAACTTCGTGTTGAGCCGGCCTTCGGGTTCGATGCCTGTTTGTTTAATAGATGCCTAATGGTGAGGTAAAATGTTTTTCTCAACTTCCGATTGAGCCGACCTTCACATTTGATGCCTGTTTGTTTAACAGATGCCTGTCGGTGAGGTCAGATGTTGTTCTCAACTTGGGTTGAGTCGGCCTTCGGATTCAATGCCTATTTGTTTAACAGATGCTTCACAGCGAGGTCATATTTTCCTCTCAACTTTGTGTTGAGCCGACATTCGATTTCGATGCCTGTTTGTTTAACAGATGCTTGACGGCGAGGTCAGATGTTCCTCTCAACTTCGTGTTCTGCCGACCTTCGGGTTCGATGCCTGTTTGTTTAACAGATGCCTGACGGTGAGGTCTAATGTTCTTGTCAACTTCGGGTTGAGCCGCCCTTCGGGTTCGATGCCTTTTTGTTTAACAGATGCCTGACAGCGAGGTGAGATGTACTTCTCAACTTCGTGTTGAGCCGGCCTTCGGGTTCAATGCCTGTTTGTTTAACAAATACCGGACGGTGAGGTCAGATGTTCTTCTCAAATTCAAGTTGAGTCGGCTTTCGAGTTTGATGCCTGTGTGTTTAATAGATGCCTGATGGCGAGGTCAAATGTTCTTCTAAACTTCAGGTTGAGCCATCCTTCAAATTCGATGCCTGTTTTTTTAACAGATGCTTGACAGCGAGGTCAGATGTTCCTCTCAACTTCATGTTGAGCCGACCTTCAGGTTCGATGCCTGTTTGTTTAACTGTTGCCTGACAGTGAGGTGAGATGTTCTTCTCAACTTTGGGTTGAACCGGCCTTCAAATTTGATGCGTGTTTGTTTAACAGATGCCTGACGGTGAGGTCAGATGTTCTTTTCAACTTCGAGTTGAGCCGCCCTTCAGGTTCGATGCCTGATTTTTTAACAAATGCTTGAACGCGAGGTCAGATGTTCCTCTCAACTTCGTGTTGAGCCGACCTTCAGGTTTGATGCCTGTTTGTTTAACAGATTCCTGATGGCGAGGTCAGATGTTCCTCTTAACTTCAAGTTGAGCTGGCCTTTGGGTTCGATGCCTATTTGTTTAACAGATGCTTGGCGGCAATGTTAGATGTTCTTGTCAACAAAGGGTTGAGACGGCCTTCGGGTTTGATGCCCGACACCGAGGTCATATGTTCTTCTCAACTACGGGTTGAGCCGCCCTTCGGGTTCAATGTCTGTCTGTTTAACAGATGCATGACGGCTAGGTCAAATGTTCCTCTCAACTTCTGGTTAAGCCGCCATTCTGGTTCGATGCCTGTTTGTTTAACAGATGCCTGATGGCGAAGTCAGATGTTCCGCTCAACTTCAAGTTGAGGTGGCCTTTGGGTTCGATACCTGTTAGCTTAACAGATGCTTGACGGCGAGGTCAGATGTTCTTGTCAACTAAGGTTTGAGACGGCCTTCGGGTTCGATGTCTGTTTGTTAAAATGATGCCTGACAACGAGGTCAGATGTTCTTCTCAACTTCGGGTTGAGTCGGCCTTCGGGTTCGATGCCGGTTTGTTTAACATATGCCTGACACTGAGGTCACTTATTCTTCTCAACTACTGGTTGAGCCGCCCTTCGGATTCAATGCCTGTCTTTTTAACAGATGCATGACGACAAGGTCAAATGTTCCTCTCAGCTTCGTATTGAGCCGGCCTTCGGGTTCGATGCATGTTTGTTTAACATATGCTTGACGGCAAGGTCTAATGCTCTTATCAACTTCAGGTTTAGCCGCCCTTCGAGTTCGATGCCTGTTTGTTTAACAGATGCCCCACAGCGAGTTCAGATGTTCTTCTCAACTTCGTGTTGAGCCGGCCTTCGGGTTCGATGCCTGTTTGTTTAATAGATGCCTAATGGCGAGGTAAAATGTTTTTCTCAACTTCCGATTGAGCCGACCTTCACATTTGATGCCTGTTTGTTTAACAGATGCCTGTCGGTGAGGTCAGATGTTCTTCTCAACTTGGGTTGAGTCGGCCTTCGGATTCAATGCCTATTTGTTTAACAGATGCTTCACAGCGAGGTCAGATTTTCCTCTCAACTTTGTGTTGAGCCGACATTCGATTTCGATGCCTGTTTGTTTAACAGATGCTTGACGGCGAGGTCAGATGTTCCTCTCAACTTCGTGTTCTGCCGACCTTCGGGTTCGATGCCTGTTTGTTTAACAGATGCCTGACGGTGAGGTCTAATGTTCTTGTCAACTTCGGGTTGAGCCGCCCTTCGGGTTCGATGCCTTTTTGTTTAACAGATGCCTGACAGCGAGGTGAGATGTACTTCTCAACTTCGTGTTGAGCCGGCCTTCGGGTTCAATGCCTGTTTGTTTAACAGATACTGGACGGTGAGGTCAGATGTTCTTCTCAAATTCAAGTTGAGTCGGCTTTCGAGTTTGATGCCTGTGTGTTTAATAGATGCCTGATGGCGAGGTCAGATGTTCTTCTAAACTTCAGGTTGAGCCATCCTTCAGATTCGATGCCTGTTTTTTTAACAGATGCTTGACAGCGAGGTCAGATGTTCCTCTCAACTTCGTGTTGAGCCGACCTTCAGGTTCGATGCCTGTTTGTTTAACTATTGCCTGACAGTGAGGTGAGATGTTCTTCTCAACTTTGGGTTGAACCGGCCCTCAAATTTGATGCGTGTTTGTTTAACAGATGCCTGACGGTGAGGTCGGATGTTCTTTTCAACTTCGAGTTGAGCCGCCCTTCAGGTTCGATGCCTGATTTTTTAACAAACGCTTGAACGCGAGGTCAGATGTTCCTCTCAACTTCGTGTTGAGCCGGCCTTCAGCTTTGATGCCTGTTTGTTTAACAGATTCCTGATGGCGAGGTCAGATGTTCCTCTTATCTTCAAGTTGAGCCGGCCTTTGGGTTCGATGCCTATTTGTTTAACAGATGCTTGGCGGCAACGTCAGATGTTCTTGTCAACAAAGGGTTGAGACGGCCTTCGGGTTCGATGCCTGACACCGAGGTCATATGTTCTTCTCAACTACGGGTTGAGCCGCCCTTCGGGTTCAATGCCTGTCTGTTTAACAGATGCATGACGGCTAGGTCAAATGTTCCTCTCAACTTCGTGTTGAGCCGGCCTTCGGGTTCGATGCTTGTTTGTTTAACAAATGCTTGACGGCGAGATCTAATGTTCTTATCAACTTCAGGTTTAGCCTCCCTTCGGGTTCGATGCCTGTTTGTTTAACAAATGCCTCACGGCGAGGTCAGATGTTCTTGTCAGCTTTGTGTTGAGCTGGCATTCCGGTTTGATGACTGTTTTTTTAACAGATGCCTAACGGCGAGGTCAGATGTTCCTCTCAACTTCGTGTTGAGCCGACCTTCGAGTTCGATGCCTATTTGTTTAATAGATACCTGACGGCGAGGTCAGATGTTCTTCTCATCTTCCGGGTGAGACGGCCTTCGGGTTCGATGCCTGTATGTTTCACAGATGCCTGACGACGAGGTCAGATGTTCTTCTCAACTTCGAGTTGAGCCGACCTTCAGATTCGATGCCTGTTTATTTAACAGATGCTTGACAGCAAAGTCAGATGTTCCACTCAACTTCGTGTTGAGCCGGCATTCAGGTTTGATGCCTGTTTTTTAACAGATGCCTGACGGAGAGGTCAGATGTTCCTCTCAACTTCGTGTTGTACCGGCCTTCGGGTTCGATGCCTAATTATTTAACAGATGCTTGACGGCGAGGTCAGACGTTCTTCTCAACTTCAGGTTGAGCCGACCTTCAGATTCTATGCCTGTTTTTTTAACAGATGCTTGACAGCAAGGTCAGATGTTCTTCTCAACTTTGGGTTGAGCCTGCCTTCAAATTCGATTCGGTTTTCTTTAATAGATGCCTGGCGGCGAGGTCAGATGTTCTTCTTAACTTTCGGATGATCCGCCCTTCGGGTTCGATGCTTGTTTGTTTAACAAATGCTTGATGGTAAGGTTAGATGTTCCTCTCAACTTCGTGTTGAGCCGGCCTTTAGGTTCGATACCTGTTTGTTTAACAGATGCTTGACGGAAAGGTTAGATGTTCTTGTAAACTAAAGGTTGAGATGGACTTCGGGTTCGATGCCTGTTTGTTTAACAGATGCCTGACAGCGAGGTCAGATGTTCTTCTCAACTTCGGGTTGAGCCAGCCTTCGGGTTCGATGCCTGTTTGTTTAACATATGCTTGACACCGAGGTCAGATGTTCTTCTCAACTATTGGTCGAGCCTCCCTTCGGATTCGATGCCTGTCTGTTTAACAGATGCATGACGGAAAGGTCCAATGTTCCTCTCAACTTCGTGTTGAGCCGGCCTTCGGGTTCGATGCCTGTTTGTTTAACAGATGCCTGACGGCGAGGTCTAATGTTCTTATCAAATTCGGGTTTAGCCGCCCTTCAGGTTCGATGCCTGTTTGTTTAACAGATGCCTTACGGTGAGGTCAGATGTTCTTCTCAACTTCCGGTTGAGCCGGCCATCGGGTTCGATGCCTATTTGTTTAACAGATGCCTGACAGCAAGGTCAGACGTTCTTCTCAACTTCAGGTTGAGTTGACGTTCAAATTCTATGCTTGTTTTTTTAACAGATGCTTAACAGCGAGGTCAGATGTTCCTCTCAACATCGTATTGAGCTGTCCTTCGGGTTCAATGCCTGTTTGTTTAACTGATGCCTGATAGCACTTCCAGATGTTCTTCTCAACTTCGAGTTGAGCCAGCCTTCAAATTCGATTCGTATTTGTTTAATAGATGATTGACAGAGGGGTCAGATGTTCTTCTCAACTTCGAGTTGAGCCGCCCTTCAGGTTCGATGCCTGTTTGTTTATCAAATTCTTGACGGCGGGGTCAGATGTTCCTCTCAACTTCGTGTTGAGCCGGCCTTCGGGTTTGATGCCTGTTTGTTTAACAGATGCCTGATGGCGAGGTCAGATGTTCTTCGCAACTTCAAGTTGAGACGGCCTATGGGTTCGATGCCTGTTTGTTTAACAGATGCTTGACGGCAAGGTCATATGTTCTTATCAACTAATGGTTTAGACGGAATTCGGGTTCGATGCCTGTTTGTTTAATAGATTCTTGACGGCGAGGTCATATGTTCTTCTCAACTTTGGGTTGAGCCGGCCTTCGGGTTCGATGCCTGTTTGTTTAACATATGCCTGACACCGAGGTCAGATGTTCTTCTAAATTACGGGTTGAGCCGCCCTTCGGGTTCAATGCCTGTCTGGTTAACAGATGCATGACGGCAAGGTCAAATGTTCCCCTCAACTTCGTATTTAGCTGGCCTTCGGGTTCGATGCCTGTTTGTTTAAGAGAGTGCTAAAGGAGAGGTCTAATGTTCTTATCAACTTTGGGTTTAATCGGCCTTCAGGTTCGATGCCTGCTTGTTTAACATATGCCTGACAGTGAGGTCAGATGTTCTTCTCAACTTCGTGTTGAGCCGGCCTCCGAGTTCGATGCCTGTTTGTTTAACAGATGCCTGATGGTGATGTAAGATGTACTTCTCAACATCGTATTGAGCCGGTCTTCGGGTTCGATGCCTGTTCGTTTAACAGATGCCTGACGGCGAGGTTAGACGTTCTTCTCAATTTCGGGTTGAGTCGGCCTTCTGGTTTGATGCCTGTTTGTTTAACACATGAATGACAGCGAGGTCAGATGTTTTTCTCAACTTCGTATTAATCCGGCCTTCGGGTTCGATGCTTGTTTGTTTAACAGATGCCTGGCGGCGAGGTCAGATGTTCTTCTCAACTTCGCGTTGAGCCGGCCTTCGGGTTCGATGCCTGTTTGTTTAACAGATACCAAAAAGCAAGGTCAAATGTTCTTCTCAACTTCGGGTTGAGCCGGTGTTCGGGTTCGATGCTTGTTTGTTTAATAAATGCTTGACGGCGAGGTCAGATGTTCTTCTTAACTAAGGGTTGTTGAGATGGCTTCGGGTTCAATGCCTGTTTATTTAACAGATGCCTGACGGCGAGGTCAGTTGTTCTTGTCAACTTCGGGTTAAGCCGGCCTTTGTGTTCGATGCCTGTTTGTTTTACAGATGCCTGACGGCGAGGTCAAATGTTCTTCTCAACTTCGGGTTAAGCCCCCATTCGGGTTCGATGCCTGTCTGTTTAACAGATGCCTCACAGCGAGGTCAGATGTTCCTCTCAACTTCTTTTTGAGTCGGCCTTCGGGTTCGATGCCTGTTTGTTTACCAGATACCTGACGCCGAGGTCAGATGTTCTTCTTAACTTCTGGTTGAGCTAGCCTTCGGGTTCGATGCCTGTTTGTTTAACAGATGCCTGGCGGCGGGTCAGATGTACTTCTCAATTTAGGGTTGAGCCGACCTTCGGTTTCGATTCCTGTTTGTTTAACTGATGCCTGACAGCATAGGTCAGATGTTCTTCTCAACTTCGGGTTGAGCCAACAATAAAATTCGATTCCTGTTTGTTTAACAGATGCCAAAAAGCAAGGTCAGATGTTCTTCTCAACTTCGGGTTGAGCCAGCCTTCAGGTTCGATGCCTGTTTGTTTAACAGATTCTTGACGACGAGGTCAGATGTTCTCCTTAAATAAGGGTTGAGACGGCCTTCGGGTTCGATGCCTGTTTATTTAACAGATGCCTGACGGCGAGGTCAGATGTTCTTGTCAACTTCGGGTTGAGCCGGCCTTCGGGTTCGATGCCAACTTGTTTAACAAATGCTTGACAGCGAGGTCAGACATTCTTCTCAACTTCAGGTTGAGCAGACCTTCAAATTCTATGCTTGTTTTTTTAACAGTAGCTTAACAGCGCGGTCAGATGTTCCTCTCAACTTCGTATTGAGCCATCCTTCGGGTTCGATGCCTGTTTGTTTAACTGATGCCTGACAGCACTGTCAAATGTTCTTCTCAACTTCGGGTTGAGCCGACCTTCAAATTCGATTATTATTTGTTTAATAGATGCTTGACGGCGGGGTCAGATGTTCTTCTCAACTTCGGGTTGAGCCGCCCTTCGGGTTCGATGCCTGTTTGTTTAACAAATGCTTGACGGCGAGGTCAGATGTTCCTCTCAACTTCGTGTTGAGCCGGCCTTCGGGTTTGATGCCTGTTTGTTTAACAGATGCCTGATGGCGAGGTCAGATGTTCCTCTCAACTTTAAGTTGAGCCGACCTATGGGTTTGATGCCTGTTTGTTTAACAGATGCTTGACGGCAAGGTCATATGTCTTATCAACTAATGGTTGAGACGGAATTCGGGTTCGATGCCTGTTTGTTTAATAGATTCTTGACGGCGAGGCCAGATGTTCTTCTCAACTTCGGGTTGAACCGGCCTTCGGGTTCGATGCCCGTTTGTTTAACATATGCCTGACACCAAGGCCAGATGTTCTTCTCAATTACAGGTTGAGACGCCCTTCGGGTTCAATGCCTGTCTGGTTAACAGATGCATGACGGCAAGGTCAAATGTTCCCCTCAACTTCGTATTGAGCTGGCCTTCGGATTCGATGCCTGTTTGTTTAATAGATGCCTGAAGGAGAGGTCTAATATTCTTATCAACTTCGGGTTTAACCGGCCTTCGGGTACGATGCCTGCTTGTTTAACATATGCCTGACAGCGAGGTCAGATGTTCTTCTCAACTTCGTGTTGAGCCGCCCTCCGAGTTTGATGCCTGTTTGTTTAACAGAGGCTTGATGGTGATGTAAGATGTACTTCTCAACATCGTATTGAGTCGTTCTTCGGGTTCGATGCCTGTTCGTTTAACAGATGCCTGACGGCGAGGTTAGATGTTCTTCTCAATTTCGGATTGAGTTGGCCTTCTGGTTTGATGCCTGTTTGTTTAACACATGCATAACAGCGAGGTCAGATGTTTTTCTCAACTTCGTATTAAGCCGGCCTTCGGGTTCGATGCCTGTTTGTTTAACAGATGCCTGGCAGCGAGGTCAGATGTTCTTCTCAACTTCGCGTTGAGCCGGCCTTCTGGTTCGATGCCTGTTTGTTTAACAGATGCCAAAAAGCAAGGTCAAATGTTCTTCTCAACTTCGGGTTGAGCCGGAGTTCGGGTTCGATGCCTATTTGTTTAATAAATGCTTGACGGCAAGGTCAGATGTTCTTCTTAACTAAGGGTTGAGATGGCCTTCGGGTTCAATGTCTGTTTGTTTAACAGATGCCTGATGGCGAGGTCAGTTGTTCTTGTCAACTTCGGGTTGAGACGGCCTTCGTGTTCGATGCCTATTTGTTTAACATATGCCTGACGGCGAGGTCAAATGTTCTTCTCAACTTCGGGTTAAGCCGCCCTTCGGGTTCGATACCTGTCTGTTTAACAGATGCCTCACAGCAAGGTCAGATGTTCCTCTCAACTTCTTTTTGAGTCGGCCTTCGGGTTCGATGCTTTTTTGTTTACCAGATACCTAACGGCAAGGTCAGATGTTCTTCTCAACTTCCGGTTGAGCCAGCCTTCGGGTTCGATGCCTGTTTGTTTAACAGATGCCTGGCGGCGAGGTCAGATGTTCTTCTCAATTAAGGGTTGAGACGGCCTTCGGGTTCGATGCCTGTTTGTTTAACAGATGCCTGATGGCGAGGTCAGATGTTCTTGTCAACTTCAGGTTGAGCCGGCCTTCGGGGTCAATGCCTGTGTTTTTAATAGATGCTTGAAAGCATGGTCAGATGTTCCTCTCAACTTTGTGTTCAGCCGACCTTCGGGTTTGACGTTTGTTTGTTTAACAGATGCCAGACGGCGAGGTCAAATGTTCCTCTCATCTTCGTGTTGAACCGGCCTTCGGGTTCGATGCCTGTTTGTTTAACATATGCCTAATGGCGAGGTCTAATGTTCCTATCAACTGCAGGTTGTGCTGCCCTTCGGGTTCGATGCATGTTTGTTTAACATATGCCTAATGGCGAGGTCTAATGTTCCTATCAACTTTGGGTTGAGCCTCCCTTCGGGTTCGATGCCTGTTTGGTTAACAGATGCCTCACGGCGAGGTCAGATGTTCCTCTCAATTTCGTGTTAAGCCGGCCTTCGGGTTCGATTCCTGTTTGTTTAACACATGCCTGACGGCGAGGTCAGATGTTCTTCTCAACTTCGTGTTGAACCGGCCTTTGGGTTCGATGCCTGTTTGTTTAACATATGCCTAATGGCGAGGTCTAATGTTCCTATCAACTTTGGGTTGAGCCGCCTGTTGCGGTGAATATTGGATATCAAGCTATTAAATTAACTTGAATCTTAATTCTTTTACAACCGAACTTTATTTTATCCAAAGGAAAGGTCTAAAGAAAGAAAAACCTTTTTCGCGATGTAACGACAACGCTTAAGAGATTCGGGGATCTGGGGTTGGTTATACCTAAGGAAGGTGTTAGCACCCTAAGCATTTGTAGTACTCTACAGGAACCTTTTGTTTGATTGTTTGCTAAGTTTGTGAATGTATGCTATGGACTGGGATTAGGATAAGGGATAGGTAAAGACCTAGATGGTTTTCTAAGTTTGGTCGCAAAGACATCGCATCTTCTGCCTAAGTATCCTAACTAGGATAGAATCAGAGCAATCGTAGTTCACCTCACAAGGGAAGAAGAACACTTGATTAGGATCAAGGTTCAAGGGGGAACAAACATGACAATGTTTGTGTGGAGTTTGAAAAAACTCCCTAATCTAAATTGTAACACTCAAAAGGGGAAGTAAGAAATCATGACGATGATTCTTACATATAGTTGACAAACTCTATCCTAGGGTTCTAGTTGAAGAACACTCCTAGTACAGGTGGGTCTTTTAGACTTAAAGCAAAGTCTAATGGCTTCTAAACTAAGGTTAAAGTGACTTAACAAAGTCAAGAGAAAGGTGAATGAGTTATCCATAACATTAGGGTTATTGGAAAGATCTTTTCCTTTGGAGAGAGAGAGAGGGGAGGCAAATGGGATGAAAGCTGAAAAACCTCATCACTTGGGGAAAGAAAACATTAAGAAAAGTAACAATATGATGAAGATAAAATCATGGTGACAACCATTGAATAAACATGTTTAAAAGATAAAAATAAAGATGCATTGATGCCAATCAAAGCAGATGAACAAACAGGAACTGTGACGACAGATCGAGCCAATTAAGTTCAGCAGAGAAGCAAAGATAAACATGGTAACACCCAAAGATAAAATCCTATCATGTTAACGAACATTTAAGGATATGAATGAAAGCAAGTATCACAAACAATCACAAGCATATCAAAAGAAAATTCATCTGCAGACACGAAAACGATCATAAAATGTACCTAACTTGCACATAGTCAAAAGGCATGAAAAATTAGGCAAACATGAAAATACAAAATACGGCATGAAATTAGACATCAAGATGAAAAAAATGCAAAAAGAATGGGTGAAAAATGATTAAAATTGAGAGAGATATGAATTTTTGAAATTGGGATGAAAAATAACAAAAAATTGGTAAAAGGGTTGCCCTCCTCAGGGGTCGAACCCAGGTATGCAAGGTACAAGGCGCGCAGGTGACAAGGTAATTACCACTAGGGTGGATATACATCCGTTGATGAAAGCCACCCCATAAATATATATGGGATGTTTTAAAACCAAGATGGGCATAAAACAAAACCAAAACCATGATTTGCATTTTCAAGTGTAACTTCCTCATTTCTCAATGTTTTTTCACAAAATTTAGGTGTAAACTGACTAGAATTTCATGAGGAATAAGATGATGGCATTGGTTTTTTGAAATTACTCCCCTAACTCAAAACCCGATAGTACTTGCTTTTTGAAAGTTTGATGTGCATTTTGAAATGTAACTCCTAATTCAATCAGTTTTAAACCAAAGTACTTATGCACACACACCACAATAATGACAATGGATGAATTCATGCAAGAGATAGGATTCAAATCATGCTGTAATGAGAAAAGCTTATGTGAAATGCAAGTCTGTCATGAATAGGGTGTATCATGGTGCAGGCTGAAGTGTAAGTCAATTTTGTGCACATTTTGAACAAGATAATCATAGACACACATTAAGTACATGTTATTGGGTGAATTAGAGCACAAGATGAGGTTCAATTCTGACTGGTGTGAAATGTAGTGATCCAAGTGCAAGATTTGTGAAGTGAAGTGCCTGAAGATGTGCAATTCAAGTTTAAGGCACAAATTGATCAAACCAAACACTCATACAGTTCACATATATATTGTCAACTGAGTTCATGCATAGAAAATGGCTCAAAATATACTGGTGTGAAAAATGGTGCTTCAAGTGTAGGCTTGTGCTTGTGAAATGCATGAGCATGTTCAAATTTTGTTCCAAACATTTTTAAATCAATTCAAACATATACACATTTCATACACATGGTATTGAGTGGTTTCAAACACATTTTGCAGTCAAAAGAAGACTGTCATGAAAAAATGGTATTTCAAGTTGCAAATGACATGAAGGTGATGCATGATGATATGAAATTCAAGTTCTAAGCACATACCAATCAAATGAATCATGCATACAAGTTACATATATGCTACTGAATGAGTTTAGGCACCAAAGATTGTTCCAAGTGGTCTGTGATAGAAAATAACTTTCAAGTTGAAAATTTGACAAGTATGATGCACAAAGATATTCATTTCATGTTCAAAATAGAATCAGGTCAATTGGCTTACATACACACATTGCATATATGTTATTAGATGAAGATCAAGAAAAAGAAGAATTCAAAACAAGCTGTTAGAAAAAATGGCATACCAGCTGTGATATGGTGCTTATGTGCATGCATGAAAACTTTTAAATCAGATTCTAGGCACATACAAACCAAATGGATCATACACACCAGTTACATATAGTTAACAAAACTTTATATGCACAAGAAATAACTAGAATGTGAACAAGACACTTTTTGATATGTCTCATGATATATTGTCTTAAAAATGCATTCTTAAGGTGAAAATGCCAAAACAGGTAAGAACAAATTATGTAGTTCATCCACACATATCACAAATGCAACAATGAATAATTTTGGACACAAGTTTAACCACTCCCTGGCCTGAAATCAGAACTGATATGTCTATGGCAATAAAATGCAAAAATGTGGCATTCTAAGAATGAACATACACACCAAATGAAAACAGCTCAAACTAAACGTACATACACAACATAATCATGTTTTTAAAGGTGATCAAACTCAATAAGCAGATATTTTCCAACCATGACAAGTTTTGACACAAAACATACACATGACACATTTTCCACACAATGAACTCAGAATGCCAAATCATGAAATTATGGTGCAAAGAAAGAATGAAATGTCTACATACCTCTAGTAGAGTGTGTTGAGCATATTAAAATACCAAGAAACCCAGAGGAACTTCAAATGCACCTAGCTTTGGGAGATTTCTTCTTTGTGAAGCAAGAAAGCACACTTCAAGACTGTTGGAGAAATAAACTCCACCAATGATCCTCAATGGTTTTGAAAATTGAGAAATGATATATGTGAGGTGTTTGAGTGATTAGAACGTCAAGCAAATGCTTAGAACAAGTTTTGACTGATTTTGTGGCTTTTGGTCAAAGTAACTTGGTATGGAAGTTGACTTTTTGAATGGTGAGGTTTTTGAGTGGTCTAAGGTCTTGGACACCTTCTATATCATATTTAGAGATTGTGTGGATGATTGTTGGGGAGTTTTAGTGCAGAGAAATGATTTTGGCAGCAATTGTACCAAAACAAATTTTGGTGGTTTTTGGTGAAAATGTGGTTTCGTGATTTTGAAGCAAAGTGTGCAAGAGCAAATGCTTGAGCTTTCTCTGGTTTTTTAGAGTGGATATTGTGTTGTAAATGAAGTGGTGAAGGCCTCTATTTATAGGCAAATGAATGGAGGGGCAGATTTGGAGATTTCCTTCATATGAAGGAAAGATTTACCTTTTTAATCAAACCTCCACAAAGAGGTTTCCTTGGCTGATAGGTAAGCTCCAAAGTCAAACTTCATGATGAGTTTGAAGTGGCTAAGTGTAGGCTAGAATGCATAGGTTGATGGATGGTTCACATTTGTCTTTCCACCTCATGCTTGTCATTTTTACTTTAAGTGCAAGTTGTAAAGCCACTTGCAAGCCCACTTGCAAACTTGGCTAATTCCATTTCCTCTACATTTTCATTGTATTTCCAAGCTACAAAATCTCTACATATTAGATAAAACTTGATTCACAAGCTGAGATTAGTCAGATTGATGAAATAATGGATTTTTGAAACTTGTCAATGTGAGACTTCAAATATGAAACCACCAACTTGCCATAACCATAACTTTCAGCTCACAAATCCTTTTGAGATGTTCTAGTACTCTTTAGAAAGCACTCAAATAGACCTAAAACATTCATTTTTTCATGAGTTTCAATTTCCCAAAGTAACTTGGCCAAAAAGTCTCTCAAAGTTGCTAAAAAAATGAACTTAAAAGTGAAATTTCTCGAAGTCTTTTTCCCTTCTTAAAATGAATTTGATCATAACTCCAAATCTATGCATTTTTTGATCATGGACCGCTTAAGGACTTCTGTAGGATTTGTCAAGAGCTTTCAAATGAGCTTTGAACCACTTCATTTGGATGTGTGGTTAAGGAGTTATGGTTTAGCCCCTTTCAAAACCCTAATTTCCCGATTTTTTGATTACTCCTTCATCCTTGATCCAATGGTCATGAAAATTGATAGGAAAGTGCAATATGATATAAGGAACATTTTTGATTCACACATTGAAGTCCAATTCCTTAAATTTGAAGAGTTGACTTTTAGGTCAACTGTACGATCGATCGGTGACTACCGAGTCGTCTGTTGACACTTTGGACCTCATGAGACTTTGAAACTTCTTGACTGAACTTAATTAAGCTATATGAACTTCATGGATCATAATACCACCATTAAAACACCTTCCAACATCAAAGTCAAACTACATTTGACTTTTACTAGTCAAAAACCCTAATCGGGTGCCCTGAAATACACTGTTCTTGATTCTGGGGTAACAACCTCAAATTGGATTCTCAATTAACATCATATGATACCCTTGATCTTGTTTCATGATTGAATTAGCTTCAAACTTTGATTGATCACAAACCCTGAAGCTTCGATTTGACTGCACAAAACCCTGATTCATCTGTAACTTGACAAAGACAAACTTGCAATGGGTTAAGGTTAGATAATTCATGAGTATGCTCCTAAAATGATAATGAGAATCTAAGGGGTCAAAATTTGGGGTGCAACACCGCCCTTCGGGTTCGATGCCTGTTTTTTTAACA
Organism: Lathyrus sativus; assembly: GCA_963859935.3. Taxonomy (NCBI): domain Eukaryota; kingdom Viridiplantae; phylum Streptophyta; class Magnoliopsida; order Fabales; family Fabaceae; genus Lathyrus; species Lathyrus sativus. The sequence goes on along the minus strand of OZ012735.1, from coordinate 397,308,811 downwards.
TATGCCTAATGGCGAGGTCTAATGTTCCTATCAACTTTAGGTTGAGCCGCCCTTTGGGTTCGATGGCTGTTTGGTTAACAGATGCCTCACGACGAGGTCAGATGTTCTTCTAAACTTCCGGTTGAGCCGGCCGTCGGGTTCGATGCCTGTTTGTTTAACAGATGCCTGACGAGGTCAAATGTTCTTCGCAACTTCGGATTGAGCCGCCCTTCGGGTTCGATGCCTGTTTGTTTAAAAGATACCTGACAGCGAGGTCAGATGTTCTTCTCAACTTCCGGTTCAGCCAGCCTTCGGGTTTGATGCCTGTTTGTTTAACAGATGTCTGGCGGCGAGGTCAGATGTGCTTCTCAACTTCGGGTTGACCGGCCTTCGGGTTCGATTGCTGTTTGTTTAACTGATGCCTGACAACATAGGTCAGATGTTCTTCTCAACTTTGGGGTGAATTTAATGCCTATTTGTTTAATAGATGCCAAAAAGCGAAGTCAGATGTTCTTCTCAACTTCGTGTTGAGCCGACCTTTAGGTTCGATGCCTGTTTGTTTAACAGATGCTTGACGGCGAGGTCAGATGTTCTTCTTAACTAAGGGTTGAGACAGCCTTCGGGTTCGATGCCTGTTTGTTTAACAGATGCCTGACAGCGAGGTCAGATGTTGTTGTCAACTTCGGGTTGAGCCGCCCTTCGGGTACGATTCTTGTTGGTTTAACAGATGCCAGACGACGAGGTCAAATATTCCTCTCATCTTCGGGTTGAGCTGCCCTTCGGGTTCGACGCCTGTTTTTTTAACATATGCCTAATGGCGATGCCTAATGTTCCTATCAACTTCGGGTTGAGCTGCCCTTTGCGTTCGATGCCTGTTTGTTAAACAGATGCTTAACGTCGAGGTCAGATGTTTCTCTCAACTTAGTGTTGAGCCGGACTTCAGGTTCGATTCCTGTTTTTTTAACAGATGCATGACAGCAAGGTCAGATGTTCCTCTCAACTTCGTGTTGAGCCGGCGTTCGGGTTCGATGCCTGTTTGTTTGACAGATGCCTGACGACGAGTTCAAATGTTCTTCTCAACTTCGGGTTAAGCCGCCCTTAGGGTTCGATGCCTGTTTGTTTAATAGATGCCTCACGGCGAGGTCAGTTGTTCTTCTCAACTTCGTGTTGAGCCGGCCTTCGGGATCAATTTCTGTTTGTTTAAGATATGCCTAACAGCATGGTCAGATGTTCTTTTCAACTTCAGTTTGAGCTGGCTTTCTGGTTCGATCCCTGTTTGCTTAACAGATGCATGACGGCGAGGTCAGATGTACTTCTCAACTTCGTGTTGAACCGGTCTTCGGGTTCGATGCCTGCTTGTTTAACAGATGCCTGACTGCGAGGTCAGATGTTCTTCTCAACTTCGTGTTGAGCCGGCCTTCTAGATCGAAGCCTGCTTGTTTAACAGATGCCTTACGGCGAGGTCAGATGTTCTTCTCAACTTCGGGTTGAGCCGACCTTCTAGTTCGATGCCTGTTTGTTTAACAGATGCATGACGACGAGGTCAGATGTTCTTCTCAACTTTGGTTTGAGGCATCCTTCTGGTTCGATGCCTGTTTATTTAACAGATGCCTGAAGGCGAGGTTAGATATTCTTATGAACTTCGTGTTGAGCCGGCCTTCGGGTTCGATGCCTGTTTATTTAGCAGATGCTTGGCGGCGAGGTCAGATGTTCCTCTTAACTTCGTGTTGTACCGGCCTTCGAGTTCGATGCCTGTTTGTATTACAGATGCTTGACGGTGAGGACAAATGTTCTTCTTAACTAAGGGTTGCGACGACCATCGGTTCAATGCCTGTTTGTTCAACAGATGCCTGACAGCGAGGTCAGATGTTCTTGTCATCTTTGGGTTGAGCCAGCCTTCGGGTTCGATGCCTGTTTGTTTAACAGATGCCGGACAACGTGGTCAGATGTTCTTCTCAACTTCGGGTTGAGCCGCGCTTCGAAGTCGATGTCTATTTGTTTAGCAGATGCCAGACGACGAGGTCAAATGTTCCTCTCATCTTCGTGTTGAACCGGCCTTCGGGTTCAATGCCTGTTTGCTTAACACATGCCTAATGGCAAGGTCTAATGTTCCTATCAACTTTGGGTTGAGCCGCCCTTCGGGTTCGATGCCTGTCTGTTTAACAGATGCCTTACGGCGAGGTCAGATATTCCTCTCAATTTCGTGTTGAAACGGCCTTCGGGTTAGATGCATATTTGTTTAACAGATACCTGACGGCGAGGTCAATTATTTTTTTCAACTTCCGGTTGAGCCGGCCTTCGGGTTCGATGCCTGTTTGTTTAACAGATGCCTGACGACGAGGCCAGTTGTTCCTCAGAACTTCGTGATGAGCTGGCCTTCGAGATCGATGCATGTTTGTTTAACAGATGCCATACAGCGAGGTCAGATGTTCTTCTTAACTTCGTGTTGAGCCGGCCTCCGGGTTCGATGCCGGTTTGTTTAATAGATGCCTGACGTCGAGGTCAGATGTACTTCTCAACTTTGTATTGAGACGGCCTTCGTATTCGATGCCTGTTTGTTTAATAGATGCCTGACATCGAGGTCAGATGTTCCTCTCAACTTCGTGTTAAGCGGGCCTTCGGGTTCGATGCCTGTTTGTTTAACAGATGCCTAACAGCGACGTCAGATGTTCTTCTCAACTTCGTGTTGATCCGGCCTCCGGGTTCGATGCCTATTTATTTAACAGATGCCTGACGGCAAGGTTAGATGAACTTCTCAACTTCGTGTTGAGCCGGCCTTCGGGTTCGATGCCTGTTTGTTTAACAGATGCCTGACAGCGCGGTCAGATGTTCTTCTCAACGTCGGGTTGAGCCGCCCTTCGGGGTCGATGTCTGTTTGTTTAACAGATGCCAGACGACGAGGTAAAATGTTCCTCTCATCTTCGTGTTGAACCAGCCTTCGGGTTTGATGCCTGTTGGTTTAACGTATGCCTAATGGCGAGGTCTAATGTTCCTATCAACTTCGGGTGGAGCCGCCCTTCGGGTTCGATGGCTGTTTGTTTAACAGATTCCTCACGGCGAGGTCAGATGTTCCTCCCAATTTCGTGTTGAGCCGCCTTCGGGTTCGATGCCTTTTTGTTTAACAGATACCTGACGGAGAGGTCAGATGTTCTTCTCAACCTCCGATTGAGCCGGCCTTCAGACTCAATACCTGTTTGTTTAACAGATGCCTGATGACGAGGTCAAATGTTCTTCTCAACTTCGGGTTGAGCAGCCCTTTAGGTTCGATGCCTGTTTTTTTAATAGATGCCTCACGACGAGGTCAGATGTTCCTCTCAACTACTTATTGAGCCGGCCTTCGGGTTTGATGCCTGTTTGTTTAACAGATACCTGACGGAGAGATCGGATGTTCCTCTCAACTACGTGTTGTGCCGGCCTTGGGGTTCGATGCCTGTTTCTTTAACAGATGCCTGGCAGCAAGGTCAGATATTCTTCTCAACTTCGGGTTCAGCCGCCCTTCAGAGTCGATGTCTGTTTGTTTAACAGATGCCATATGGCGAGGTCAAATGTTCCTCTCATCTTCGTGTTGAACCAGCCTTCGGGTTCGATGCCTGTTTGTTTAACATATTCCTAATGGCGAGGTCTAATGTTCCTATCAACTTCGGGTTGAGCCGCCCTTCGGGTTCGATACTTGTTTGTTTAACATATGCCTAATGGCGAGGTCTAATGTTCCTATCAACTTCGGGTTGAGCCGCCCTTCGCGTTTGATGCCTGTTTGTTTAATAGATGCTTAACAGCGAGGTCAGATGTTCCTCTCAACTTCGTGTTGAGCCGACCTTCGAGTTCGATGCCTGTTTGTTTAACAGATGCCTGACAGCAAGGTCAGATGTTCCTCTAAAATTCGTGTTGATCCGACCTTCAGCTTCGATGCCTGTTTGTTTAACAGATGCCTCACGGCGAGGTCAGATGTTCCTTTCAACTTCGTTTTGAGCCGGCCTTCGGGATCGATGCCTGCTTGTTTAACAGATGCCTGACAGCGAGGTCAGATGTTCTTCTCAACTTTGTGTTGAGCTGGCCTCCGGGTTCGATGCCTGTTTGTTTAACAGATGCCTGACGTCGAGGTTAGATGTACTTCTAAACTTTGTGTTGAGACTGCATTCGAATTCGATGCCTGTTTGTTTAACAGATACTTGACAGCAAGATCATATGTTCCTCTCAATTTCGTGTTGAGCCGACCTTCGGGTTAGATGCCTATTTGTTTAATAGATGTCTGACGGTGAGGTCAGATGTTCCTCTCAACTTCGTGTTGAGCCGGCCTTCGGGTTCGATGCCTGTTTGTTTAACAGATGCCTGACAGCGAGGTCAGATGTTCTTCTCAACTTCGTGTTGAGCCGGCCTCCGGGTTTGATGCCTATTTAATTAACAGATGCCTGACAGCAAGGTCAGATGAACTTCTCAACTTTGTGTTGAGCCGGCCTTCGAGTTCCATGCCTGTTTGTTTAACAGATGCCTGACAGCGCGGTCAGATGTTCTTCGTAACATCGGGTTGAGCCACCCTTCGGGGTCGATCTCTGTTTGTTTAACAAATGTCAGACGGCGAGGTAAAATGTTCCTCTCATCTTCGTGTTGAACCTACCTTCGGGTTCAATGCCTGTTGGTTTAACATATGCCTAATGGCGAGGTCTACTGTTCCTATCAACTTCGGGTTGAGCCGCCCTTCGAGTTCGATGCATGTTTGTTTAACAGATGCCTCACGGCGAGGTCAGATGTTCCTCCCAATTTTGTGTTGAGCCGGGCTTCGGGTTCGATGCCTATTTGTTTAACAGATACCTGACGGCGAGGTCAGATGTTCTTCTCAACTTCCGGTTCAGCTGGCCTTCAGATTCGATACCTGTTTGTTTAACAGATGCCTGACGACGAGGTCAAATGTTCTTCTCAACTTCGGGTTGAGCCGCCCTTCAGGTTCGATGCCTGTTTGTTTAACAGATGCCTCACGGCGAGGTCAGATGTTCCTCTCAAATTCGTTTTGAGCCGGCCTTCGGGTCCGATGCCTGTTTGTTTAACAGATACCTGGCGGCGAGATCAGATGTTCGTCTCAACTTCGTGTTGAGCCAGCCTTCGGGTTCGATGCTTGTTTGTTTAACAGATGCTTGGCCGCGAGGTTAGATGTTCTTCTCAACTTCGTGTTGAGCCGGTCTTCGGGATCGATGCCTGTTTGTTTAATAGATGCCTGACAGTAAGGTATGATGTTCTTCTCAACTTTGTGTTGAGCCGGCATCCGGGTTCGATGCCTGTTTGTTTAACAGATGCCTGACGCCGAGGTCAGATGTACTTCTCAACTTCGTGTTGAGGCGGCCTTCGGATTCGATGCCTGTTTGTTTAATAGATGCTTGACAGCAAGGTCATATGTTCCTCCGAACTTCGGGTTCAGCCGACCTTCAGGTTTGATGCCTGTTTTTTTAACAGATGCCTGACGGTGAGGTCAAATGTTCCTCTCAACTTCGTCTTGAGCCTGCATTCGGGTTCGATGCCTGTTTGTTTAACAGATGCCTGACGGCGAGGCCAGTTGTAACTTACAACTTCGTGATCAGCTGGCCTTTGAGATTGATCCCTGTTTGTTTAACAGATGCCTGACAGCGAGGTCAGATGTTCTTCTCAACTTTGTGTTGAGCTAGCCTCCGAGTTCGATGCCTGTTTGTTTAACAGATGCCTTACGGCGAGGTCAGATGAACTTCTCAAATTCGTGTTGAGCCGGCCTTTGGGTTTGATGCCTGTTTGTTTAACAGATGCCTGACGGCGAGGTCAGATGTTCTTCTCAACTTCGGGTTGAGACGACCTTCGGGTTCGATGCCTGTTTGTTTAACTGATGCATGACGGCAAGGTCAGATGTTCTTCTTAACTTTGGGTTGAGCCAGCCTTCGGGTTCGATGACTCTTTGTTTAACTGATGCATGACGGCAAAGTCAGATGTTACTCTCAACATCGTGTTGAGCAGGACTTCATGGTTGATGCCTATTTGTTTAACAAATGCCTCACGACGAGGTCTAATGTTCTTATCAACATTGTGTTGAGCCGACCTTCGGGTTCGATGCCTGTTCGTTTAATAGATTCCTGACGGAAAGGTCAGATGTTCTTTTCAACTTCAGGTTGAGCTGGCCTTCGGGTTCGATTCCTGTTTCTTTTACAGATGCCTGACGGCGAGGTCAGATGTTCTTCTCAAATTCCGATTGAGCCGGCCATCAGGTTCGATGCCTGACAGCGAGGTCAGATGTTCTTCTCAACTTTGGGTTGAGCCGGCCTTCGGATTCGATTCCTGTTTGTTTAACAGATGCTTGAAACCAAGGTCAAATGTTCCTCTCAACTTCGTGTTGAGCCGACCTTCGAGTTCGATGCCTGTTTGTTTAACAGATGCCTGACGGGAAGGTCAGATGTTCCTCACAACTTCGTGTTGAACCGGCCTTCGGGTTCAATGCCTGTTTGTTTAATAGATGCCTAAAGCCGAGGTCCGTTGTTCCTCACAACTTCGTGTTTAGCCGGCCTTCATGATTGATGCCTGTTTGTTTAACTGATGTCTGACAGCAAGGTCAGATGTCCTTCTCAACTTTGAGTTTAGCCGGCCTTCAAATTCGACGCGTGTTTGTTTAACAGATGCTTGACAGCGAGGTTAGATGTTCTTCTCAACTTCGGTTTGATCCGGCCTTCGGGTTTGACGCCTGTTTGTTTAACAAATCCATGACGGCAAGGTCAGATATTCCTATGAACATTGTGTGTAGCCGACCATCAGGTTCGATGCCTGTTTGTTTAACAGATGCGTGACGGCGAGGTCAAATGTTCCTCTCCACTTCGTGCTGTGTCGGCCTTCGGGTTCGATGCATGTTTGTTTAACAAATGCGTGATGGCAAGGTCAAACGTTCCTCTCAACTTCAAGTTGAGCCGGCCTTCGGGTTTGCTTCCTGTTTGTTTAAGAGATGCTTGACAGCAAGGTCAGATGTTCTTCTACACTAAGGGTTGAGACGACCTTCGGGTTTGATGCCTGTTTGTTTAACAGATGCCTAAAGGCGAGGTCAGATATTCTTCTAAACTTCAGGTTTAGCCGGCCTTCGGGTTCGATGCCTATTTGTTTAACAGATGCCTGACAGCAACGACATATGTTCTTCTCAACTTCAGGTTGAGCCAGCCTTCGCGTTTGATGCCTGTTTATTTAACAGATGCCTGACAACAAGGTCAAATATTCCTCTAAACATCGTGTTGAGCCGACCTTCGGTTTCGATGCCTGTTTTCTTAATAGATGCTTGACATCGAGGTCAGGTCTTCCTCTCAACTTCGTGTTGAGCCGACCTTCGGGATCGATGCCTGTTTGTTTAACAAATTCCGGACAATGAGGTCACATGTTCCTCTAAACTTCGTGTTGAGCCGGCCTTCGGGTTCGGTGCATGTTTGTTTAACAGATGCCTGATGGCGAGGTCAGTTGTTCCTCTCAACTTCGTGTTGAGCCGGCCTTCAGGATCGATGCATGTATGTTTAACAGATACCTGACAGCGAGGTCAGATGTTCTTCTCAACTTCATGTTGAGCCTTGCTCCAGGTTCGATTCCTGTTAGTTTAACAGATGTCTTACAGTAAGGTCTGATGTTCTTCTCAACTTTGTGTTGAGCCGGCCTCCGGGTTCGATGCCTGTTTATTTAACAGATGCCTGACGGCAAGGTCAGATGAACTTCTCAACTTCGTGTTGAGCCGGCCTTCGGGTTCGATGCCTGTTTATTTAACAGATTTCTAACAGCACGGTCCGATGTTCTTCTCAACGTCGGGTTCAGCCGCCCTTCAGAGTCGATGTATGTTTGTTTAACAGAAGCCAGACGGCGAGGTGAAATGTTCCTCTCATCTTCGTTTTGAACCGGCCTTCGGGTTCGATGCCTGTTTGTTTAACATATTCCTAATGGCGAGGTCTAATGTTCCTATCAACTTCGGGTTGAGCCGCCCTTCGAGTTCGATGCCTGTTTGCTTAACATATTCCTTATGGCAAGGTCTAATGTTCCTATCAACTTCGGGTTGAGCCGCCCTTCGCGTTCGATGCCTGTTTGTTTAATAGATGCTTAACAGCGAGGTCAGATGTTCCTCTCAACTTCGTGTTGAGCCGGCCTTCGGGTTCGATGCCTGTTTGTTTAACAGATGCCTGACATCAAGGTCAGATGTTCCTCTCATCTTCGTGTGGAACCGGCCTTCGGGTTCGATGCCTGTTTGTTTAACATATTCCTAATGGCGAGGTCTAATGTTCCTATCAACTTCGGGTTGAGCCGCCCTCCGGGTTCGATGCCTATTTGTTTAACATATGCCTAATGGAGAGGTCTAATGTTCCTATCAACTTTGGGTTGAGCCGCCCTTCGCGTTCGATGCCTGTTTGTTTAATAGATGCTTAACGGCGAGGTCAGATGTTCCTCTCAACTTCGTGTTGAGCCGGCCTTCGGGTTCGATGCCTGTTTGTTTAACAGATGCCTGACGACAAGGTCAGATGTACTTCTCAACTTCGTTTTGAGACTGCCTTCGAATTCGATGCCTGTTTGTTTAACAGATGCTTGACAACAAGGTTATATGTTCCTCTCAACTTCGTGTTGAGCCGACCTTCGGTTTAGATGCCTATTTGTTTAACAGATGTCTGACGGTGAGGTCATATGTTCCTCTCAACTTCGTGTTGAGCCGGCCTTCGAGTTTGATGACTGTTTGTTTAACAGATGCCTGACAGCGAGGTCAGATGTTCTTCTCAACTTCGTGTTGAGCCGCCCTTCGGGGTTGATGTCTGTTTGTTTAATAGATGTCATACGGCGAGTTCAAATGTTCCTCTCATCTTCCTGTTGAACCGGCCTTCGGGTTCGATGCCTGTTGGTTTAACATATGCCTAATGGAGAGGTCTAATGTTCCTATCAACTTCGGGTTGAGCCGCCCTTCGGGTTCGATGCCTGTTTGTTTAACAGATGCCCCATGGCGAGGTCAGATGTTCCTCCCAATTTCGTGATAAGTCGACCTTCGGGTTCAATGCCTGTTTGTTTAACAGATACCTGACGGCGAGTTCAGATGTTCTTCTCAACTTCCGGTTGAGCTAGCCTTCAGATTCGATACCTGTTTGTTTAACAGATGCCTGACGACGAGGTCAAATGTTCTTCTCAACTTCGGGTTGAGCCGCCCTTCAGGTTCGATGCCTATTTGTTTAACAGATGCCTCACGGCAAGGTCAAATGTTCCTCTCAACTTCGTTTTGAGCCGGCCTTCGGGTTCGATGCCTGTTTGTTTAACAGATACCTGAAGACGAGATCAGATGTTCCTCTCAACTTCGTGTTGAGCCATCCTTCGGGTTCGATGCCTGTTTGTTTAACAAATGTTGTGCGGCGAGGTTAGATGTTCTTCTCAATTTCGTGTTGAGTCGGCCTTCGGGATCGATGCCTATTTGTTTAATAGATGCTTGATAGTAATGTCTGATGTTCTTCTCAACTTTGTGTTGAGCCGGCATCCGGGTTCGATGCCTGTTTGTTTAACAGATGCCTGACGCCGAGATCAGATGTACTTCTCAACTTCGTGTTGAGGCGGCCTTCGGATTCGATGCCTGTTTGTTTAACAGATGCTTGACAGCGAGGTCATATGTTCCTCCCAACTTCGGGTTCATCCGACCTTCGGGTTTGATGCCTGTTTGTTTAACAGATGCCTGACGGTGAGGTCAGATGTTCCTCTCAACTTCGTCTTGAGCCTACCTTCAGGTTCGATGCCCCTTTGTTTAACAGATGCCTGACGGCGAGGCCAGTTGTTCCTTACAACTTCGTGATCAGCTGGCCTTTGAGATTGATCCCTGTTTGTTTAACGGATGCCTTACAGCGAGGTCATATGTTCTTCTCAACTTTGTGTTGAGCTGGCCTCCGAGTTCGATGCCTGTTTGTTTAACAGATGCCTTACAGCGAGGTCAGATGAATTTCTCAACTTCGTGTTGAGCCGGCCTTCGGGTTCGATGCCTGTTTATTTAACAGATGCCTGACAGCGAGGTCAGATGTTCTTCTAAACTTCGGGTTGAGACGACCTTCAGGTTCGATGCTTGTTTGTTTAACTGATGCATGACGGCAAGGTCAGATGTTCTTCTTAACTTTGGGTTGAGCCAGCCTTCGGGTTCAATGCCTCTTTGTTTAACTGATGCATGACGGCAAGGTCAGATGTTACTCTCAACTTCGTGTTGAGCGGGACTTCATATTTGATGCCTATTTGTTTAACAGATCCCTAACGTCGAGGTCTAATGTTCTTATCAACATTGTGTTGAGCCGGCCTTCGGGTTCGATGCCTGTTCGTTTAATAGATTCCTGACGGAAAGGTCAAATGTTCTTTTCAACTTCAGGTTGAGCTGGCCTTCGGGTTCGATTCCTGTTTCTTTAACAGATGCCTGACTGCGAGGTCAGATGTTCTTCTCAACTTCGGGTTGAGTCGGCCTTCGGGTTCGATGCCTGTTTGTTTAACAGATGCCTGACGGTGAGGTCAGATGTTCTTCTAAACTTTGTGTTAAGCCGGCATTCGGGTTTGATGCCTGTTTGTTTAATTGATCATTAACTGCCAGGTCAGATATTCCTATGAACTTCGTGTTCAACCGGCCTTTGGGTTCGATGCCTGTTTGTTTAACAGATGCCTGACAGCGAGGCCAGATGTTCCCCGCAACTTTGGGTTGTGTCAGCCTTTGGGTTGGATGCCAGTTTATTTAACAGATGCCTGAAGGAGAAGTCAGATGTTCCTCTCAACTTCAAGTTGAGCCGGCCTTCGGGTTCGATTCCTGTTTTTTTTAACAGATGCTTGACGGCGAGGTCAGATGTTTTTCTCAACTAAGGGTTGAGACAGCCTTCGGGTTCGATGCCTGTTTGTTTAACAGATGCCTAAAGACGATGTCAGATGTTCTTCTGAACTTTGGGTTGAGCCGGCCTTCGGGTTCGATGCCTGTTTGTTTAACAGATGCCGTACAGCAAGGTCAGATGTTCCTCTCAACTTCGAGTTGAGTTGACCTTCGGGTTCGATGCCTGTTTGTTTAACAGATGTCTGACGGCGAGGTCAGATGTTCTTCTCAACTTCCGTTTAGCCGGCCATCGGGTTCGATGCCTGTTTGTTTAACAGATGCCTGACAGCGAGGTCAGATGTTCTTCTCAACTTCGTGTTGAGCCGACCTTCGAGTTCGATGCCTGTTTGTTTAACAGATGCCTGACGGGGAGGTCAGATGTTCCTCACAACTTCGTGTTGAGTCGGCCTTCGGGTTCAATGCCTGTTTGTTTAACAGATGCCTGACGGCGAGGTCAGTTGTTCCTCACAACTTCGTGTTGAGCCGACCTTCATGATTGATGTCTGTTTGTTTAATTGATTCCTGACAGTAAGGTCAGATGTACTTCTCAACTTTGAGTTGAGCCGGCCTTCAAATTTGATGTGTGTTTGTTTAACAGATGCCTGACGGTGATGTCAGATGTTCTTCTCAACTTCGGTTTATGCCGGCCTTTGGGTTCGACGCCTGTTTGTTTAACAAATCCCTGACGGCAAGGTCAGATATTCTTATGAACATCGTGTGTAGCCGGGCATCATGTTCGATGCTTGTTTGTTTAACAGATGCGTGACGGCAAGGTCAAATGTTCCTCTCCACTTTGTGTTGTGTCGGCCTTCGGGTTCGATCCATGTCTGTTTAACAAATGTGTGATGGCAAGGTCAGACGATCCTCTCAACTTCAAGTTGAGCCGGCCTTCGGGTTCGCTTCCTGTTTGTTTAAGAGATGCTTGACAGCGAGGTCAGATGTTCTTCTCATCTAAGGGTTAAGACGGCCTTCGGGTACGATGCCTGTTTGTTTAACAGATGCCTAAAGGCGAGGTCAAATATTCTTCTCAACTTCGGGTTTAGCCGGCCTTCGGGTTCGATGCCTATTTGTTTAACAGATTCCTGACATCAAGGGCATATGTTCTTCTCAACTTCAGGTTGAGCCGCCCTTCGTGTTTGATGCCTGTTTATTGAACAGATGCCTGACAACAAGATCAAATATTCCTCTCAACTTCGTGTTCAGCCGGCCATCGGTTTCGATGCCTGTTTTCTTAATAGATGCTTGACATCGAGGTCAGATCTTCCTCTCAACTTCTTATTGAGCCGACCTTCGGGATCGATGCCTGTTTGTTTAACAAATTCCGGACAATGAGGTCACATGTTCTTCTCAACTTCGTGTTGAGCCGTCCTTTGGGTTCGGTGCTTGTTTGTTTAATAGATGCCTGACAGCGAGGTCAGTTGTTCCTCTCAACTTTGTGTTGAGTCGGTCTTCAGGATCGATGCCTGTTTGTTTAACAGATACCTGACAGCGAGGTTAGATGTTCTTCTCAACTTCGTGTTGAGTCGTTCACCGGGTTCGATGCCTGTTAGTTTAACAGATGTCTAATGGCGAGGTAAGATGTACTTCTCAATTTCGTGTTGAGTCGGGCTTCGGGTTCGATGCCTGTTTGTTTAACAGATACCTGATGGCGAGGTCAGATGTTCTTCTCAACTTCCGGTTGAGCCGGCCTTCAGGTTCGATGCCAGTTTATTTAATAGATGCCTCACGGCGAGGTCAGATGTTCCTCTCAACTTTGTTTTGAGCCGGTATTCGGGTTCGATGCCTGTTTGTTTAACCGATACCTGACGGCGAGGTCAGATGTCCCTCTCAACTTCGTGTTGAGCCGGCCTTCGGGTTCGATTGCTGTTTGTTTGACAGATGCCTGGCGCGAGGTCAGATGTTCTTCTCAACTTCGTGTTGAGCCGGCCTTCGGGATCGATGCCTGTTTATTTAACAGATGCCTGATGGCGAGGTCAAATGTTCTTCTCAACTTTGGGTTGAGCCGGCCTTCTGGTTTGATGCCTGTTTGTTTAACAGATGCATGACAACAAGGTCAGACGTTCTTCTCAACTCCGGTATTCGGGTTCGATGCCTGTTTGTTTAACAGATACCTGACGGCAAGGTCAGATATTCTTATGAACTTCGTGTTAAGCCGGCCATCAGGTTCAATGCTTGTTTTTTTAACAGATGCCTGACGGCGAGGTCAGATGTTCTCTTCAACTTTGGGTTGAGCCAGCCTTCGGGTTCGATGCCTGTTTGTTTAACAGATGCCTGACAGCACGGTCAGATGTTCTTCTCAACTTCGGGTTGAGCCGCCCTTCGGGGTGGATGTCTATTTGTTTAACAGATGCCAGACGACGAGGTCAAATGTTCCTGTCATCTTCGTGTTGAACCGGCCTTTGGGTTCAATGCCTGTTTGTTTAACACATGCCTAATGGCAATGTCTAATGTTCCTATCAACTTCAGGTCTAGCCGCCCTTCAAGTTCGATGCCTGTCTGTTTAACAGATGCCTTACGGCGAGGTCAGATTTTCCTCTCAATTTCGTGTTGAGCCGGCCTTCGGGTTCGATGCTTGTTTGTTTAACAGATACCTGACGGTGAGGTCAGATGTTCTTCTCAACTTCCGGTTGAGCCGGCCTTCGGGTTCGATGCCTGTTTGTTTAACAAATTCCTGACGACGAGGTCAAATGTTCATCTCAACTTCGGGTTGAGATGCCCTTCAGGTTCGATGCGTGTTTGTTTAACAGATGACTCACAGCGAGGTCAAATGTTCCTCTCAACTTCATTTTGAGCCGGACATCGGGTTCGATGCCTGTTTGTTTAATAGATACCTCACGGCGAGGTCATATGTTCCTCTCAACTTCATGTTGAGCCGGCCTTCGGGTTCGATGCCTGTTTGTTTAACAGATGCCTGGCAGCGAGGTCAGATGTGCTTCTCAACTTCGTGTTGACCCAGCCTTCGGGATTGATGCCTACTTGTTTAACAGATGCCTGACAGCGAGGTCAGATGTTCTTCTCAACTTTGTGTTGAGCCGGCCTCTGGGTTAGATGCATGTTTGTTTAACAGATGCCTGACATCAAGGTCATATGTACTTCTCAACTTCGTGTTGAGGCGGCCTTCGAATGCGATGCCTGTTTGTTTAACAGATGCTTGACAGCAAGGTCATATGTTCCTCTCAACTTCGTGTTGAGCCGACCTTCGGGTTCGATGCCTGTTTGTTTAACAGATGCCTGACGTGTGGAGGTAAATCGCCACACATCACACAAGTCTGCAAGACATTGGTCAATACAGGTTTGGATGATGACAAATTACAGCCTTGGATAGATTGGAAATTATAAACTCCAGATCTACTAAACAGATGCAACGTATCACCTACCATATCCTTTTATACTTATCTTAAAACTGTTGTAATAAATATACTATGTGTAGATAAAATGCAATCATGACCAGAGGCATGAAAGACCACAAGCTGATGAATTTTTGCAGGTTTGCAGGGCATGAGTCGACCATAGGGTTGGCGCATGCATCAGAGCACTTTTCTACTGGTCAGGGCACAATGGCAATGAGTCGACCATAGGGTCGGCGCATGAAGGAAATAGTTTTCAACGGGTCAGTGCATGCCGACTGTATGGTCGACGCATACTGACGTATTTTCCAGATTTCCACAAACACAGGCCATGCGTCGACGCACAGACCTGCTGCGGTCGACCGTTCGCGCGGAAATCCTGTTTTTAAATGATTCCCTCTTATATTTGAAATACTGTTATGTCTATAATTGGGTTGGTACTATATATACTTGTTTAACCACTTGTGTCATATTAACATTTGATAATATTTGATTCATGTGTTCAAAAACAAGAAAGAGTGAAATAGGTGTCCAAGATTCATCATCTTCATCTCACAACATTTCAATTACACACAACCATTTTTGAAGTGCATTGTGAGTGATTCAAGGTGATAAGGTTTGAAGCTTAGATTGGTGAATTAAGTTCGGGTTGAAGATCGTGACAGGTTCTTTCTTGAATAAAACCGTTGGGGTTTTACCCTCCAAGATTGGTTTGAATTTTGGGGGTTTTTGGACGAGATTCTTCATCAAGGGTCAATTGAGCGAAGTTGATTGTGAAGAGGTGTTCTTCACAAGTCTAGTAGCGGATTCAGTGATATTGAAGGGAAGATCTCGGGTTCGATTTGTTGCTGTTGAGATCAGCCGGAGCCGAAGGTTTGAACAACAACGTGTTATTCAATAAGGTAGTTGGAATCGGAGGTCCATCAACAACAATCGGAGGACTTGATTCATCTTGAATCAAGGGGCAAGGAGTGAAAGCAACTTTCAACACATTGAGATTTCTGTTGTATATTTGCTGCTCAATCCTTGAATAAACTGTTACATTCAACAGGTGATATCTATAAAATCTATCTTAATTCTAGTTTTAGAATTGAGGGCAGACGTACCCCGAAGCGAGGACGACGGGGGAACTGCCTCACCAAATACTTGTCTTCTCTATTTTTCAGCATTTACGTTATAGCTCAAAATAAGTGATTTTTGTATAAGCACTATTGTCAAATTGTGATATCAATTGAGTAAGAGGTTAAAACTCTGTTTTTGACTCCAAAGTACAATAAGACATTGTACTAGGCTAGTTGGAATCACTTACTCAACATAAATATCACTTGGAATGTTTTTCACACCAAGTTTTTGACAAATTGCTTGAACCAAAATTATCTTACTTGTGCATCTAGTTTTGGTTTGCTCTTTGAATCATTGGAACTAGGAATCCTAACAACTGAAGTAGATTATTAATAAGTGTGATTAGTGTTGTGATTCTATTTTCCATATTGTCATTAATCCAAAGGCTTACGCATATCCGGTTTTCCAATGACCGTTCGTTTTAGACTATATTTTCCTCGGCCGCTTCCGCACTTAAAACAATTTTTCAAAACCAATTTTTAATTGGTAGCGCCAACTCAAATTTTAATTGGGGATCTATTCAACCCCCCTTCTAGATCCGTGCCATAGTCTAACAAGTGGTATCTAGAGCTCCGGTTATTCGGTGCTTCAAATACAACGTAGATAGAAAATGGCTAACGAACCAAAAGGGGCGTACAATATAGCTCCCGTTTTTAACGGTGAAAATTATAGTTATTGGAAAGACTGTATGCAGGTGCATATAAACTCCATAGACAGAAAAATATGAAACGTTATCCTCAATGGTCCAATAGAAATTATTATGACCAATGCAGATAACGTAGTTATGCCTAAGCCCGAAGCACAATGGACCGATGACGATGAGAAAAAATACAACTATGATTGGAAAGCCAAAAATATCTTAATCTCCTCATTAGGTGTAGATGAATACTATCGTGTATCCCATTGTCCTACTGCTAAGGCCATGTGGGATTCACTACAAATAGCCCATGAGGGGACAAACGATGTTAAATTGGCTAGAATCAACACATTAACACAAGAGTTCGATATCTTTTTCATGGAGCAAGGGGAAACCATTACTGACATGCAAAAGAGATTTACTCATCTCATTAATCGTTTACATTCATTAGGTAGGCTTGTTTCCAATGATGTTGCTACTAATAAGATCTTAAAATGTCTTCACAGGGAATGACAACCAAAAGTGACCGCCATCAAAGAAGCACATGATCTTACCTTATTAGACTTGACAACATTGTTTGGCAAACTACAAGAGCATGAACAGGTACTCTTGAGCCTAGACCAACGCGAAAAGATGGAAAAGAAAGACAAAACGAAGGTGAGTGAAAAGAAATCGATAGCTCTCAAGACTTCCTCCTCGAAGTTTCAAGCAAAAGAGCAAAGTGATTATTCCTCAAGCGACGAAGAAGAAGAGGACAAGAGCGAAGATATGGGGTTGTTTGTCAAATGATATAACCGTTACGTGAGAAAGAACGACATCCAACATTCCGAGAAGAACTTGGTAAACTTCCGAAAACAATCGAGGTACTCCAAGGATGATGACTCAAAAGGTAAAAAGACTAGAGGGACATGCTACAAGTGTGTAAAGCCCGGTCACTACAAACCGGACTGTCCGATGAACAAAAAGGGAAAGGAAAAGGAATCATCAAAGTCACACAAGAAATCATCAAAGCCTAGGAGAGCGTAAATAGCTTGGGAAAGCGACAGCGACTCGTCTTCCTCTGATGAAAGCTCTAGTGATGAAGAAGAGTCCGTGAATCTATGCCTCTCCGCTCATCAGAAAAATAAGAAAAAACAGGCACGTCACTCTAAAAATGATAAGTCTTCAAATATGTGGCATTCAGAATTACAAACCGCATTTAATGCTTTACACAATGAAGCAATTGAAGCCTTCAAGAAACTTTCCTCTAATAAAAGAATTTTTACGTATTTAGAGCACAAAGTTAAAGAGTCCGAAAAGAAATTAGAGGACCTTAAGGCTTCTATTGTGAAAGGCAATGAATCGGATTGTAAGGACAATAGAAATCCTTTCGACTTTGGGTGTGATACTTGTCATATTTGGCAAGGTGAGGTTAGAAACCTCAAGGAGAAATTAAACAAGGAACTTGAGCCTAAAATTACATTTGCTATTGATAAAAAGGATTTTAGAAAAAGTATGATTAACCCATACCAAAAATATGCATATGTAATTAGGGATCAAGCAAGTAAAAGTGATTCTAAAGTCGATTTTGCATGCTTATATTGTTGCAAGAAAGGCCACTCCATTGGTAAATGCCGATTTAGGAGATTTCTTGTTCCTAAAGGCATCTACCAATGGTTGCCCAAACGCAACCATTTTTTCGCTAACCTATTAGGACCCAATATGCCATTGGGTACCTCCTTGTGCTAATTATGTTTTGATAGGTGAAATGTGTCGAGACCACCGAGAGAAGATGGGTTCTCGATAGTGGGTGCTCAAGACACATGTCTGGAGACATATCCTTATTCATAGACATTGTGGCTAACAAGAAAGGGTATGTAACTTATGGTGATAACAACCGCGGAGCAATACTAGGTAAAGGTAGTGTAGGTAATCCCGCCTCTTTAATGATTTTCGACGTGTTGCTTGTCGAAAACCTTAAACATAATCTGCTTAGCATTAGCCAATTATGTGACAAAGGATACAATGTATCTTTTTCAAAAGATTGTTGCAAAATTGTGCATGAAAATGATAAGAAGAATATGTTTAATGGTTTTAGAGTAAACAACATATATATGCTTGACTTAAATGAAGTATCATTAACAAGCGACAAATTCCTCATAACTATGAGTGAAGACTCATGGCTATGACATAGGCGTTTAGCGCATGTTAACTTTGACTTACTCAATAAGGTAGTCTCAAAAGACCTAGTTTTAGGACTTCCCAAAATAAAGTTCACCAAGGATCACCTTTGTGATGCTTGTCAAAAAAGGAAGCAAATGAGGATCTCATTTAAATCCAAAAAGATAATTTCAACAACGAGACCTCTTGAACTTTTTCATATGGACTTGTTTGGGCCGTCTAGGATCAAAAGTCTAGGAGGAAACTATTACGGGTTCGTAATAGTGGAAGACTTTTCTAGGTTTTGTTGGACCATCTTTTTAGTAAGTAAAAGTGATACATTTGCCGCTTTTGAAACGTTTGCTAAGCTTTCCCAAAATAAGGTAAATACAAACATAGTGTCAATTAGAAGCGACCATGGAGGTGAGTTTGAAAATCACTTATTTGAAGAATATTGCGGTAACCATGGTATAGATCATAACTTCTCCGCTCCACGCACCCCTCAACAAAACGGGGTTGTGGAGCGTAAAAACCGTATTTTAGAAGAATTGGGAAGAACAGTGATTAACGAAAGTGGTTTACCAAAATATTTTTGGGCCGACGGCATTAATACGGCGTGTTATGTTTTGAATAGGGTGCTTATTCGCCCCATTCTAAATAAAACACAGTATGAACTTTAAAAGGGCGAAAGCCAAATGTTTCTCACTTGCATGTGTTTGGATGCAAATGTTTTGTATTAGACAATGGAAAGGAAAACTTGGGAAAATTTGATTCCAAAGCCGATGAAGGTATCTTCCTCGGATACTCTCAATCGAGTAAAGCATATAGAATATATAATAAACGATTACTTGCTGTAGAAGAGTCTGTGCATGTTACTTTTGATGAGTCCTATCCGAGAAATGTCGGAAAGGATAGTGTTGTTCATGGTGCAAGTACATCCACAGAAGACATACTCAAAAGTGGCGAGACGGGGATTGATCAACCTGACAAAGTCAAAGTTGAGGAGGATAAGGATGTACACCATGATGTAACAGAGGAAGTTCATCCGCCGTCAAACGATGATCTCCCTCAAGCTTGGAAGTCATCTTAAGACCATCCAATTGAAAACATTCTCGGAGACATCACAAAGGGTGTAACAACTCGATCGAAGCTAATTAATTTATGTTATCACTTCGCATTCATTTCACAGATGGAACCTAAAAACCCTAAGGAAGCCCTACTCGATGAACACTGGTTTTTGTCAATGCAGGAGGAACTGAATCAGTTCACTAGAAATGAGGTTTGGGACCTTGTCCCTCCTCCGCGAGGTCATCGAGTAATCGGCACCCGATGGGTGTTTAGAAATAAACTGGACGAGAACAGAGTAATAACTCGCAACAAGGCGCGGTTATTCGCGCAAGGGTATAACCAAGAGGAAGGCATCGACTATGAGGAAACTTATGCGCCGGTTGCCCGACTCGAGGCTATACGCCTTTTACTTGCTTTCGCTTGTGCGAAGGATTTTAAATTATTTCAAATGGACGTCAAAAGTGCGTTCCTTAACGGGTTCATAAATGAAGAAGTCTATGTTGCTCAACCACCTGGTTTTGAGTCTCATGAGTATCCTGATCATGTCTACAAACTGAAAAGAGCTTTTCACGGTCTCAAACAAGCTCCTAGAGCTTGGTATGAGAGACTAAGCAAATTCTTACTTGATCAAGGCTACTCAAGAGGAAAGGTTGATACTACTCTCTTCATTAAACATCAAGGAAAGCACTTAATTCTTGTACAAATTTATGTTGACGATATCATATTTGGATCCACTAACATGAATCTTGTAAGAGAGTTTGCTGAGCTTATGCAGGGTGAATTCGAGATGAGTATGATGGGTGAACTCACATACTTTCTCGGTTTGTAAATCAAGCAACTGAAGGAAGGAACATTCGTGAGCCAAACAAAATATTATTTGGAGCTTCTCAAGAGATTTGATATGGCAAATTCAAAAGCCATAGACACTCCTATGCCAACATGTGTAAATATGAGTAAAGATGAAAGTGGTAAGAATGTTGAGGTAAAAAGGTACAGAGGTATGATTGGCTCGCTTCTCTATCTTACTGCTTCTCGTCCCAACATTATGTTTAGCGTGTGTATGTGCGCCAGATACCAATCATGTCCTAAGGAATCCCACCTAAAATCTGTCAAACGCATACTTCGATACCTATCTGGTACTCCGAAATATGGACTGTGGTATTCCAAAGGTAATGATTGTTCATTGGTAGGCTTCTCCGATTCCGATTTTGCCGGTTGCAAATCGGATAGGAAAAGCACCAGTGGTACGTGTCACTTATTTTCAAATTCCTTGGTCAGTTGGCACAGCAAGAAACAAGTGTCCGTTGCTCTGTCAACCGCCGAAGCGGAATACGTAGCCGCCGGTAGTTGTTGTGCGCAAGTCCTATGGCTTAAACAACAACTATTGGACTTCAATTTGAAGCTAGAACGTGTTCCAATATTTTGTGACAACACCAGTGCTATAAATCTTACCAAAAATCCGGTGTTACATTCGCGTTCCAAACACATAGAAATTCAACACCATTTTCTGAGGGACCATGTAGAGAAGGGTGACGTTGTCTTTGAACACGTTGATACCAAAAACCAACTAGCGGACATTTTCACAAAGCCGCTAGCCACTGAGCCCTTCTTTCATATCCGTCGAGAACTTGGTATTCTTGACATTTCTGATCGGGTTTAACAATTACTACGTTCATAATTAATCTATTTACAACTATGCTTTTGTACTACTAACAAGTTTAGCGTTTGTTGCAAGTACAAATATGTGGTTAACAAGTGTGGTCGATATAGAGGTGATATTGCTCCTTTCTCTCTCTTTATATCTCTCTCTCTCTCTAAACATTCATGACTTGAAACTAAGTATATCGTTTGACAATCATGGTATTTATATATGTCTATGACTTTTGCTGCTAATACTATGTGTGTTGAATGCAAATTATATTGTGAAAGGGTGAATAGGCATGATAAATAGGCAAGTGTGGCATTCTGCATTATATGAAACTGAAAAATTGGGTTTTTGAAGGTTATGAGTCGACCTAAACAGGACAACGGTCGACGCATGCTGTAGACTTTCAAAATTATCAAAAAACATACAGTATGCATCGACGCATGCAGGGGCTATGGTCGACGGCTCGCGCAAAAACCCAGAATTTTTTTGGAAAACCGTTCCAGTTTCTCTTCCTCTACATTTAATGTACTGTCAACTTTTTTTATGATTTGATATTGCATTTGTCTTATAAATTGCATCTAGGCATCTATTGTGTCCTTTTGTCTTCTCCCTCTTACCAAAACCCTAAAACCTCTCTCTATTAAAGGGAGTAGTCTTCATCCTCTCCAAAATCATCCTCAACTACTCTCTTCAAAGTTCATTTCTACAAAATCTCCAAAAATCATCATCAATGGCTTCTCTTTTTTGCAAAAATACATGTAAGAGATCAAGGGCCTCATCATCATCTGCTTCAGTCCCCATTACCGCTGTCTCACTAGTTCATCCACCTGCTGTTGAAAACTTCAACAAGAGTCTCAGCAAAAGAGCAATCGTTCCACAGCATGCCTTCTACCAGGCAACGGCGGAGCGCTTGTATCTCACCCAAATTCTGTCTCTGTTGGAGGTTCAGGGGTTCTTCAATTTTCTGGAGTGAAACACAAAGTATAGTGAGGATTTGGTCCGGGTGTTCTACACAAATATGCGTGGTAACTTTCAAGGTCAATATTTCCACACTTCTGTCGGCAATAAACTGGTAAACATAAATTCTGAAGTCTGGAACAAGTATTTTGATTTGACTGTCGATGCTTATGCACCACCTCTTCATGAGGTAACGGACACTCGTACGGTGCCAGGGTATGAGTTTAAGAGCGCTCTAAATGACATGCTCAAAAGACCCTATCCAGATGCCATTGTCAACAGTGATGCCTTTCCTAGAACGGTCACAGCCGGGAAACTCCAAACAGGGGAGTGCATCCTTCAGCGGATTGTCGCTTGCATCCTACGACCGAAAAAAGGTGGACTGTCCTGTGTCGAACAAGCTGAGGTACATCTCATCTATATATTGAAACATATGATCAAAATAAACTGGCCATACTATATTGCAAGCAGGATTTTTGCTCCGAGAGAATCAAGTAGAGGCACTGCTCTAGCCTATGGGTCATTTATTTCGGAAATTCTTGCCGCAACAAATGTTGTATACCCAACATTTCCTTGTGTTTCAGTCCCCTCTGACAAAGAATTTAGCACCAAAACCCTTGCCATGATGGGGTATTTTTGGTGTGATGAACGACAATCATACAGATTTGTCTGTCGAGCCAATATTCCTCGGGTGACTTGTGACAGTTCCGATGACAGCTCTGAAGAGGAAAGTGAAGAACAAGGTGAACAGGACGATGATGAAGAAAATACAGCTTCAGAGGTACAAGAACCTGTATGTGAGACGCAAGACTATCATCAATCGCCAGTTCAACATGTGTCTCCAAATACCGATTGACTCCAGCATTCAGCTCCATCTGAAGAACAAGAAGAAGGTTATACAAATCAGGGATGGGGTGAATGGCAATACACAGGCTGGACTACCCTGGGTAGATTCTACGACCCATATCACGGCTACCCTCAAGACTATTAACCTTCCCAGCACTCATCACCTCCTCCACCATCAGACAACTCCGAAGTAATTAATATGCTGCAGTCCATGCAGTTAGATCAACAAACCTTCATGAGGAGTCAAGATACGCAAATGGAGCAGATTAGAGTTGAGCTTCATACCCAAAATGAAAGGTTAAATTCATTTTCGACTCGGATGGACGCCCGTCTTGAAGCTCTTGTTGAATCACATGAAAGGCAAGACCTGGAAATCACCGATTCTCTTCATCACCTCAACATGTCCGTAGAAGCATTTCTGGACTTCTCGGATCCTTACCGCAATCCCGATATTACATACCGGGGGAGGGGCCGAGGTCGGGGTCGGGGATATTAGTTTCATAGTTTCATATTTGTTTCTTCTATGTACTTTCCATTTTTCCGCGTTATGTTTGCCTGAATATTCACCTATTTGCATGTTCTCTTAATTATCTATTAATTCAAGTTACTTTTGTTCATTATCATTCTTATGTGTGAAGTTTGGTAATTAATTATCACATATTGTATGTTTTCTGTTAATTGATGCGTTCTCCTTCACTTTTTGATGTTGTCAAAGGGGGAGAAGAACATGTAGCAAGCCAGCACCAAAGCCAAGTCAGGATATTAACAACAGTTGATGGTTGTTTGTTCTGCAGCCTTATATTACAAAAGAAAGGGGGAGCTGGTATATACATTGCATATTGGTTGTTTTGGTTGTATACAGGTTGTCATCATCAAAAAGGGGAAGATTGTGGAGGCAAATCGCCACACATCACACAAGTCAGCAAGACATTGGTCAATACAGGTTTCGATGATGACAAATTACAGCCTTGGATAGATTGGAAATTATAAACTCCAGATCTACTAAACAGATGCAACGTATCACCTACCATATCCTTTTATACTTTTCTTAAAATTGTTGTAATAAATGTACTATGTGTAGATAAAATACAATCATGACCAGAGGCATGAAAGACCACAAACTGATGAATTTTTGCAGGTTTGCAAGGCATGAGTCGACCATAGGGTCGGCGCATGCATCAGAGCACTTTTCCACTGGTCAGCGCACAAAGGCAATGAGTCGACCATAAGGTCGGCGCATGAAGGAAAAATTTTCCTACGGGTCAGCGCATAAAGGCATGAGTCAACCATAGGGTCGGCAAATGTAGGAAATTGTTTTCAATGTGTCAGCGCACGCCGACTGTATGGTCGACGCATACTGACGTATTTTCCAGATTTCCACAAACACATGCCATGCGTCGATGCACAGACCTGCTGCGGTCGACCGTTCGCGCGGAAATTCTGTTTTTAAATGATTCCCTCTTATATTTGAAATATTGTTATGTCTATAATTGGGTTGGTACTATATATACTCGTTTAACCACTTGTGTTATATTAACATTTGATAATATTTGATTCATGTGTTCAAAAACAAGAAAGAGTGAAATAGGTGTCCAAGATTCATCATCTTCATCTCACAACATTTCAATTACACACAACCATTTTTGAAGTGCATTGTGAGTGATTCAAGGTGATAAGGTTCGAAGCTTATATTGGTGAATCAAGTTCGGGTTGAAGCTCGTGACAGGTTCTTTCTTGAATAAAACCGTTGGGGTTTTACCCTCCAAGATTGGTTTGAATTTTGGGGGTTTCTGGACGAGATTCTTCATCAAGGGTCAATTGAGCGAAGGTGATTATGAAGAGGTGTTCTTCACAAGTCTAGTAGCGGATTCAGTGATATTGAAGGGAAGATCTCGGGTTCGATTTGTTGCTGTTGAGATCAGCCGGAGCCGAAGGTTTGAACAACAACGTGTTATTCAATAAGGTGGCTGGAATCGGAGGTCCATCAACAACAATCGGAGGACTTGATTCATCTTGAATCAAGGGGCAAGGAGTGAAAGCAACTTTCAACACATTGAGATTCCTGTTGTATATTTGCTGCTCAATCCTTGTATAAACTATTACATTCAACAGGTGATATCTATAAAATCTATCTTAATTCTAGTTTTAGAATTGAGGGCAGACGTACCCCGAAGCGAGGACGACGGGGGAACTGCCTCACCAAATACTTGTCTTCTCTATTTTTCAGCATTTACGTTATAGCTCAAAATAAGTGATTTTTGTATAAGCATTATTGTAAAATTGTGATATCAATTGAGTAAGAGGTTAAAACTCTGTTTTTGACTCCAAAGTACAATAAGATATTGTACTAGGCTAGTTGGAATCACTTACTCAACATAAATATCACTTGGAGTGTTTTGCACACCAAGTGTTTGACAAATTGCTTGAACCAAAATTATCTTACTTGTGCATCTAGTTTTGGTTTGCTCTTTGAATCATTGGAACTAGGAATCCTAACAACTGAAGTAGATCATTGATAAGTGTGATTAGTGTTGTGATTCTATTTTCCATATTGTCATTAATCAAAAGGCTTACGCATATCTGGTTTTCCAATAACCGTTCGTTTTAGACTATATTTTCCTCGGCCACTTCCGCACTTAAAACAATTTTTCAAAACCAATTTTTAATTGGTAGCGCCAACTCAAATTTTAATTGGGGATATATTCAACCCCCCCCCCCCCCCCTTCTAGATCCGTACCATAGTCTAACATGACGGTAAGGTCAGATGTTCCTCTCAACTTCGTGTTGAGTCGGCATTCGGGTTCGATGCCTGTTTGTTTAACAGATGCCTGACAGCGAGGTCAGTTGTTCCTCACAACTTCGTGTTGAGCCGACCTTCATGATTGATGCCTGTTTGTTTAACTGATGCCTGACAGCGAGGTCAGATGAACTTCTCAACTTCGTGTTGAGCCGGCCTTCGGGTTCGATGCCTGTTTGTTTAACAGATGCCTGAAAGCACGGTCAGATGTTCTTCTCAACGTCGGGTTGAGCCGCCCTTCGGGGTCGATGTCTATTTGTTTAACAGATGCCTGACGGCGAGGTCAGTTTTTCCTCACAACTTCGTGTTGAGCCGACCTTCAGGTTCGATGCCTGTTTGTTTAACATATGCCTAATGGCGAGTTCAGATGTCCTTCTCAACTTTAAGTTGAGCCGGCCTTCAAATTCGATGCGTGTTTGTTTAAGAGATGATTCACCGCGAGGTCAGATGTTCCTCCCAATTTCGTGTTGAGCCAGCCTGCAGGTTCGATGCCTGTTTGTTTAATAGATACCTGACGGCGAGGTCAGATGTTCTTCTCAACTTCCGGTTGAGCCGCCCATCAGGTTCAATGCCTGTTTGGTTAACAGATGCCTCATGGCGAGGTCAGATGTTCCTCTCAACTTCGTTTTGAGCCGGCCTTCGAGTTCGATGCCTATTTGTTTAAAAGATACTTGACGGTGAGATCATATGTTCCTCTCAACTTCGTGTTGAGCCGGCCTTCAGGTTCGATGTCTGATTGTTTAACAGATGCCTGGCGGCGAGGTCAGATGTTCTTCTCAACTTCGAGTTGAGTCAGTCTTTGGGATCGATGCCTGTTTGTTTAACAGATGCCTGACAGCAAGGTCTGATGTTCTTCTCAACTTTGAGTTGAGCCGGCCTCCGGGTTCGATGCCTGTTTGTTTAACAGATACCTGACGCCGAGGTCAGATGTACTTCTCAACTTCGTGTTGAGGCGGCCTTCGGATTCGATGCCTGTTTGTTTAACAGATGCTTGACAGCGAGGTCAGATGTTCTTCTCAACTTCGGGTTTAGCTGACCTCGGGTTTGATGCGTGTTTGTTTAACAGATGTCTGACGGGGAGGTCAGATGTTCCTCTTAACTTCGTCTTGTGCCGACCTTCGGGTTCGATGCCTGTTTGTTTAACAGATGCCTGACGGCGAGGCCAGTGTTCCTCACAACTTCGTGATGAGCTGGCCTTTGAGATTGATCCCTGTTTGTTTAAGAGATGCCTCACAGCAAGGTCAGATGTTCTTCTCAAATTCGTGTTGAGCTAGCATCCAGGTTCGATGCCTGTTTGTTTAACAGATGCCTAACAGCGAGGTCAAATGAACTTCTCAACTTCGTGTTGAGTTGGCCTTCGGGTTCGATGCCCGTTTGTTTAACAGATGCCTGACGGCAAGGTCAGATGTTCTTCTCAACTTCGGGTTCGATCCATGTTTGTTTAACTAATGCATGACGGCGAGGTCAGATGTTTTTCTTAACTTTGGGTTGAGCCAGCCTTCGGGTTCGATGCCTCTTTGTTTAACTGATGCATGACGGCAAGGTCAGATGTTACTCTCAACTTTGTCTTAAGCCGACATTCGGGTTTGATGTCTATTTGTTTAAAAGATCATTAACGGCGAGGTCAGATATTCCTATGAACTTCGTGTTGAGCCGGCCTTTGGGTTCGATGCCTGTTTATTTAACAGAAGCCTGACAGTGAGGCCAGATGTTCCCCTCAACTTCGGGTTCTATCGGCCATTGGGTTGGATGCCAGTTTATTTAACAGATGCCTGAAGGAGAATTCAGATGTTCCTCTCAACTTCAAGTTGAGCCGGCCTTCGGTTTCAATTCCTTTTTGTTTAACAGATGCTTGTCGGCGAGGTCAGATGTTTTTCTCAACTAAGGGTTGAGACAGCCTTCAGGTTTGATGCCTGTTTGTTTAACAGATGCCTGACAGCGAGGTCATATGTTCTTCTCAACTTTGGGTTGAGTCAGCCTTCGGATTCGATGCCTGTTTGTTTAACAGATGCCTGGCGGGAAGGTCAAATGTTCCTCTCAACTTCGTGTTGAGCCGGCCTTCAGGTTCGATGCCTGTTTGTTTAACATATGCCTAATGGCGAGTTCAGATGTCCTTCTCAACTTTAAGTTGAGCCGGCCTTCAAATTCGATGCGTGTTTGTTTAAGAGATGATTCACCGCGAGGTCAGATGTTCCTCCCAATTTCGTGTTGAGCCAGCCTGCAGGTTCGATGCCTGTTTGTTTAATAGATACCTGACGGCGAGGTCAGATGTTCTTCTCAACTTCCGGTTGAGCCGCCCATCAGGTTCAATGCCTGTTTGGTTAACAGATGACTCATGGCGAGGTCAGATGTTCCTCTCAACTTCGTTTTGAGCCGGCCTTCGAGTTCGATGCCTATTTGTTTAAAAGATACTTGACGGTGAGATCATATGTTCCTCTCAACTTCGTGTTGAGCCGGCCTTCAGGTTCGATGTCTGATTGTTTAACAGATGCCTGGCGGCGAGGTCAGATGTTCTTCTCAACTTCGAGTTGAGTCAGTCTTTGGGATCGATGCCTGTTTGTTTAACAGATGCCTGACAGCAAGGTCTGATGTTCTTCTCAACTTTGAGTTGAGCCGGCCTCCGGGTTCGATGCCTGTTTGTTTAACAGATACCTGACGCCGAGGTCAGATGTACTTCTCAACTTCGTGTTGAGGCGGCCTTCGGATTCGATGCCTGTTTGTTTAACAGATGCTTGACAGCGAGGTCAGATGTTCTTCTCAACTTCGGGTTTAGCTGACCTCGGGTTTGATGCGTGTTTGTTTAACAGATGTCTGACGGGGAGGTCAGATGTTCCTCTTAACTTCGTCTTGTGCCGACCTTCGGGTTCGATGCCTGTTTGTTTAACAGATGCCTGACGGCGAGGCCAGTGTTCCTCACAACTTCGTGATGAGCTGGCCTTTGAGATTGATCCCTGTTTGTTTAAGAGATGCCTCACAGCAAGGTCAGATGTTCTTCTCAAATTCGTGTTGAGCTAGCATCCAGGTTCGATGCCTGTTTGTTTAACAGATGCCTAACAGCGAGGTCAAATGAACTTCTCAACTTCGTGTTGAGTTGGCCTTCGGGTTCGATGCCCGTTTGTTTAACAGATGCCTGACGGCAAGGTCAGATGTTCTTCTCAACTTCGGGTTCGATCCATGTTTGTTTAACTAATGCATGACGGCGAGGTCAGATGTTTTTCTTAACTTTGGGTTGAGCCAGCCTTCGGGTTCAATGCCTCTTTGTTTAACTGATGCATGACGGCAAGGTCAGATGTTACTCTCAACTTTGTCTTAAGCCGACATTCGGGTTTGATGTCTATTTGTTTAAAAGATCATTAACGGTGAGGTCAGATATTCCTATGAACTTCGTGTTGAGCCGGCCTTTGGGTTCGATGCCTGTTTATTTAACAGAAGCTTGACAGCGAGGCCAGATGTTCCCCTCAACTTCGGGTTCTATCGGCCATTGGGTTGGATGCCAGTTTATTTAATAGATGCCTGAAGGAGAAGTCAGATGTTCCTCTCAACTTCAAGTTGAGCCGGCCTTCGGTTTCAATTCCTTTTTGTTTAACAGATGCTTCACAGCGAGGTCAGATGTTTTTCTCAACTAAGGGTTGAGACAGCCTTCAGGTTCGATGCCTGTTTGTTTAACAGATGCCTGACAGCGAGGTCATATGTTCTTCTCAACTTTGGGTTGAGTCAGCCTTCGGATTCGATGCCTGTTTGTTTAACAGATGCCTGGCGGGAAGGTCAAATGTTCCTCTCAACTTCGTGTTGAGCCAGCCTTCGGGTTCGATGCCTGTTTGTTTAACAGATGGCTGACAGCGAGGTTAGTTGTTCCTCACAACTTCGTGTTGAGCCGGCCTTCATGATTGATGCCTGTTTGTTTAACTGATGCCTGACAGCAAGGTCAGATGTCCTTCTCATCATTGAGTTGATCCGGCCTTCAAATTCGATGAGTGTTTGTTTAACAGATGCCTGACGGCAAGGTCAGATGTTATTCTCAACTTCGGGTTGAGCCGGCGTTCGGGTTCGATGCCTGTTTGTTTAACAAATCCCTGACGGCATAGTCAGATATTCCTATGAACATCGTGTGTAGCCGACCTTCAGGTTAGATGCTTGTTTGTTTAACAGATGCGTGACGGCGAGGTCAAATGTTCCTCTCTACTTCGTGTTATGTCGGCCTTCGTGTTCGAAGCCTGATTGTTTAACAGACGCGTGATGGCGAGGTCAGACGTTCCTCTCAATTTCAAGTTGAGCCGACATTCGGGTTCACTTCCTGTTTGTTTAAGAGATGCTTGACGGCGAGGTCAGATGTTCTTCTCAACTAAGGTTTAAGACGGCCTTCGGGTTCGATGCCTGTTTGTTTACCAGATGCCTAAAGGCGAGGACAGAAATTCTTCTCAACTTCGGGTTTAGCCGGCCTTCGGGTTCGATGCCTGTTTGTTTAACAGATGCCTGACAGCGAGGCCAGATGTTCCCCTCAACTTCGGGTTGTGTCGGCCTTTGGGTTGGATGCCAGTTTATTTAACAGATGCCTGAAGGAGAAGTCAGATGTTCCTCTCAACTTCAAGTTGAGCCGGCCTTCAGTTTCAATTCCTTTTTGTTTAACAGATGCTTGATGGCGAGGTCAGATGTTTTTCTCAACTAAGGGTTGAGACAGCCTTCAGGTTCGATGCCTGTTTGTTTAACAGATGCCTGACAGCGAGGTCATATGTTCTTCTCAACTTTGGGTTGAGTCAGCCTTCGGATTCGATGCCTGTTTGTTTAACAGATGCCTGGCGGGAAGGTCAAATGTTCCTCTCAACTTTGTGTTGAGCCGGCCTTCGAGTTCGATGCCTGTTTGTTTAACAGATGCCTGACAGTGAGGTCAGTTGTTCCTCACAACTTCGTGTTGAGCCGACCTTCATGATTGATGCCTGTTTGTTTAACTGATGCCTGACAGCGAGGTCAGATGTCCTTCTCATCTTTGAGTTGATCCGACCTTCAAATTCGATGAGTGTTTGTTTAACAGATGCCTGACGGCAAGGTCAGATGTTCTTCTCAACTTCGTGTTGAGTCGGCATTCGGGTTCGATGCCTGTTTGTTTAACAGATGCCTGACAGCGAGTTTAGATGTTCTTCTCAACTTCGTGTTGAGCCGGCCTCCGGGTTCGATGCCTGTTTATTTAACAGATGCCTGACGGCAAGGTCAGATGAACTTCTCAACTTCGTGTTGAGCCGGCCTTCGAGTTTGATGCCTGTTTGTTTAACAGATGCCTGACAGCACGGTCAGATGTTCTTCTCAACGTCGGGTTGAGCCGCCCTTCGGGGTCGATGTCTATTTGTTTAACAGATGCCTGACGGCGAGGTCAGTTGTTCCTCACAACTTCGTGTTGAGCCGGCCTTCAGGTTCGATGCCTGTTTGTTTAACATATGCCTAATGGCGAGGTCAGATGTCCTTCTCAACTTTAAGTTGAGCCGGCCTTCAAATTCGATGCGTGTTTGTTTAAGAGATGACTCACCGCGAGGTCAGATGTTCCTCCCAATTTCGTGTTGAGCCAGCCTGCAGGTTCAATGCCTGTTTGTTTAATAGATACCTAACGGCGAGGTCAGATGTTATTCTCATCTTCCGGTTGAGCCGCCCGTCAGGTTCAATGCCTGTTTGGTTAACAGATGCCTCATGGCGAGGTCAGATGTTCCTCTCTACTTCGTTTTGAGCCGGCCTTCAAGTTCGATGCCTATTTGTTTAACAGATACCTGACGGCGAGATCATATGTTCCTCTCAACTTCGTGTTGAGCCGGCCTTCGGGTTCGATGTCTGATTGTTTAACAGATGCCTGGCGGCGAGGTCAGATGTTCTTCTCAACTTCGTGTTGAGTTAGTCTTTGGGATCGATGCCTGTTTGTTTAACAGATGCCTGACAGCAAGGTCTGATGTTCTTCTCAACTTTGAGTTGAGCCGACCTCCGGGTTCGATGCATGTTTGTTTAACAGATACCTGACGCCGAGGTCAGATGTACTTCTCAACTTCGTGTTGAGGCGGCCTTCGGATTCGATGCCTGTTTGTTTAACAGATGCTTGACAGCGAGGTCAGATGTTCTTCTCAACTTCGGGTTTAGCTGACCTCGGGTTTGATGCGTGTTTGTTTAACAGATGTCTGACGGGGAGGTCAGATGTTCCTCTTAACTTCGTCTTGTGCCGACCTTCGGGTTCGATGCCTGTTTGTTTAACAGATGCCTGACGGCGAGGCCAGTGTTCCTCACAACTTCGTGATGAGCTGGCCTTTGAGATTGATCCCTGTTTGTTTAAGAGATGCCTCACAGCAAGGTCAGATGTTCTTCTCAAATTCGTGTTGAGCTAGCATCCAGGTTCGATGCCTGTTTGTTTAACAGATGCCTAACAGCGAGGTCAAATGAACTTCTCAACTTCGTGTTGAGTTGGCCTTCGGGTTCGATGCCCGTTTGTTTAACAGATGCCTGACGGCAAGGTCAGATGTTCTTCTCAACTTCGGGTTCGATCCATGTTTGTTTAACTAATGCATGACGGCGAGGTCAGATGTTTTTCTTAACTTTGGGTTGAGCCAGCCTTCGGGTTCGATGCCTCTTTGTTTAACTGATGCATGACGGCAAGGTCAGATGTTACTCTCAACTTTGTCTTAAGCCGACATTCGGGTTTGATGTCTATTTGTTTAAAAGATCATTAACGGCGAGGTCAGATATTCCTATGAACTTCGTGTTGAGCCGGCCTTTGGGTTCGATGCCTGTTTATTTAACAGAAGCCTGACAGTGAGGCCAGATGTTCCCCTCAACTTCGGGTTCTATCGGCCATTGGGTTGGATGCCAGTTTATTTAACAGATGCCTGAAGGAGAATTCAGATGTTCCTCTCAACTTCAAGTTGAGCCGGCCTTCGGTTTCAATTCCTTTTTGTTTAACAGATGCTTGTCGGCGAGGTCAGATGTTTTTCTCAACTAAGGGTTGAGACAGCCTTCAGGTTTGATGCCTGTTTGTTTAACAGATGCCTGACAGCGAGGTCATATGTTCTTCTCAACTTTGGGTTGAGTCAGCCTTCGGATTCGATGCCTGTTTGTTTAACAGATGCCTGGCGGGAAGGTCAAATGTTCCTCTCAACTTCGTGTTGAGCCGGCCTTCAGGTTCGATGCCTGTTTGTTTAACAGATGGCTGACAGCGAGGTTAGTTGTTCCTCACAACTTCGTGTTGAGCCGGCCTTCATGATTGATGCCTGTTTGTTTAACTGATGCCTGACAGCAAGGTCAGATGTCCTTCTCATCTTTGAGTTGATCCGGCCTTCAAATTCGATGAGTGTTTGTTTAACAGATGCCTGACGGCAAGGTCAAATGTTATTCTCAACTTCGGGTTGAGCCGGCGTTCGGGTTCGATGCCTGTTTGTTTAACAAATCCCTGACGGCATAGTCAGATATTCCTATGAACATCGTGTGTAGCCGGCCTTCAGGTTAGATGCTTGTTTGTTTAACAGATGTGTGACGGCGAGGTCAAATGTTCCTCTCTACTTCGTGTTGTGTCGGCCTTCGTGTTCGAAGCCTAATTGTTTAACAGACGCGTGATGGCAAGGTCATACGTTCCTCTCAATTTCAAGTTGAGCCGACATTCGGGTTCGCTTCCTGTTTGTTTAAGAGATGCTTGACGGCGAGGTCAGATGTTCTTCTCAACTAAGGTTTAAGACGACCTTCGGGTTCGATGCCTATTTGTTTAACAGATGCCTAAAGGCGAGGACATAAATTCTTCTCAACTTCGGGTTTAGCCGGCCTTCGGGTTCGATGCCTGTTTGTTTAACAGATGCCTGACAGCGAGGCCAGATGTTCCCCTCAACTTCGGGTTGTGTCGGCCTTTGGGTTGGATGCCAGTTTATTTAACAGATGCTTGAAGGAGAAGTCAGATGTTCCTCTCAACTTCAAGTTGAGCCGGCCTTCAGTATCAATTCCTTTTTGTTTAACAGATGCTTGACGGCGAGGTCAGACGTTTTTCTCAACTAAGGGTTGAGACAGCCTTCAGGTTCGATCCCTGTTTGTTTAACAAATGCCTGACAGCGAGGTCATATGTTCTTCTCAACTTTGGGTTGTGTCAGCCTTCGGATTCGATGCCTGTTTATTTAACAGATGCCTGGAGGGAAGGTCAAATGTTCCTCTCAACTTCGTGTTGAGCCGGCCTTTGAGTTCGATGCCTGTTTGTTTAACAGATGCCTGACAGCGAGGTCAGTTGTTCCTCACAACTTCGTGTTGAGCCGGTCTTCATGATTGATGCCTGTTTGTTTAACTGATGCCTGACAGCGAGGTCAGATGTCCTTCTCATCTTTGAGTTGATTCGGCCTTCAAATTCGATGAGTGTTTGTTTAACTGATGCCTGACGGCAAGGTCAGATGTTCTTGTCAACTTCGGGTTGAGCCGGCGATCGGGTTCGATGCCTGTTTGTTTAACAAATCCTTGACGGCAAGGTCAAATATTCCTATGAACATCGTGTGTAGCCGGCCTTCAGGTTAGATGCTTGTTTGTTTAACAGATGCGTGACGGCGAGGTCAAATGTTCCTCTCTACTTCGTGTTGTGTTGGCCTTCGGGTTCGAAGCCTGATTGTTTAACAGACGCGTGATGGCGAGGTCAGACGTTCCTCTCAACTTCATGTTTAGCCGACATTCGGGTTCGCTTCCTGTTTGTTTAAGAGATGCTTGACGGCGAGGTCAGATGTTCTTCTCAACTAAGGTTTAAGACGGCCTTCGGGTTCGATGCCTGTTTGTTTAACAGATGCCTAAAGGCGAGGAAAGATGTTCTTCTCAACTTCGGGTTTAGCCGGCCTTCGGGTTCGATGCCTGTTTGTTTAACAGATGCCTGACAGCAAGGTCATATGTTCTTCTCATCTTCGGGTTGAGCCGCCCTTCGCGTTCGAAGCCTGTTTATTTAACAGATGCCTGACAACAAGGTCAAATATTTCTCTCAACTTCGTGTTGAGCCGGCCTTCGGTTTCGATGCCTGTTTTCATAACAGATGCTTGACATCGAGGTCAGATGTTCCTCTTAACTTTGTGTTGAGCTGGCCTTCGGGTTCGATGCCTGTTTGTTTAACAGATGCCTGACAGCGAGGTCAGATGTTCCTCTCAACTTCGTGTTGAGCCGACCTTCAGGATCGATGCATGTTTGTTTAACAGATACCTGACAGCGAGGTCAGATGTTCTTCTCAACTTCGTGTTGAGCCGGCCTCCGGGTTCGATGCCTGTTAGTTTAAAAGATGCTTGGCAGTGAGGTTATATGTTCTTCTCAACTTTGGGTGGAGCCGGCCTTTTGGTTCGATTCCTGTTTGTTTAACTGATGCCTGAGAGTATAGGTCAGATGTTCTTCTCAACTTTGGGTTGATCCAGCGATCAAATTCGATGCCTGTTTGTTTAACAGATGCCAAACAGCAAGGTCAGATGTTCTTCTCAACTTCGGGTTGAGCCGACCTTCGGGTTCAATGCCTGTTTGTTTAACAGATCCCTGACGGTGAGGTCAGATATTCTTATGAACTTCATGTAGAGCCGCCCTTCGGGATCAATGCCTTTTTGTTTAACAGATGCCTGACGACGAGGTCAGATGTTCCTCTCAACTTCGTGTTGTGCCGCCCTTCAGGTTCGATGCCTGTTTGTTTAACAGATGCCTGGTGGCGAGGTCAGATGTTCTTCTCAACTTTGTGTTGAGTCGGCCTCCGGGTTGTATGCCTGTTTATTTAATAGATGCCTGACGGTGAGGTCAGATGTACTTCTCAACTTTGTGTTGAGCAGGCCTTCGGGTTCGATACCTGTTTGTTTAACAGATGCCTGACGGCGAGGTCAGATGTTCTTCTCAAATTCGAGTTGAGCCGGTCTTCGGGTTCCACGCCTGTTTGTTTAACAAATGTCTGACAGCGAGGTCAGATGTTTTTCTCAACATCGGGTTGAGCAGGCCTTCGGGTTCGATGCCTGTTTGTTTTTCAGATCCCTGACGGCAAGGTCAGATATTCCTATGAACTTCGTGTTGAGACGGCCTTCGGGTTCGAAACCTGTTTGTTTAACTAATGCATGACGACGAGGTCAGATGTTCCTCCCAAATTCAAGTTGAGCCGGTCTTTGGGTTCGATGCCTGTTTGTTTAACAGATGCCTGACGGCGAGGTCAGATGTTCGTCTCAATATTGGGTTGAGCCGACCATCAGATTTGATGCCTGTTTGTTTAATAGATGCTTGACAGCGAGGTCAGATGTTCCTTTCAACTTCGTATTAAGCCGACCTTGGGGTTCGATGCCTGTTTGTTTAACAGATGCTTGACGGCGAGGTCAGATGTTCTTTTCAACTAAGGGTTGAGATAGCCGTCGGGTTCGATGCCTGTTTGTTTAACAGATGCCTGACAGCGAGGTCAGATGTTCTTCTCAACTTTGTGTTGACTCGGCCTTCGGGCTTGATGTCTGTTTGTATAACAGATGCCTGATGGCGAGGTCAGATGTATTTCTCAACTTCGTGTTGAGCCGGCCTTCGGATTCGATGCATGTTTGTTTAACAGATGCCTGACGGTGAGGTCAGATGTTCTTCTCAAGTTCGGGTTGAGCCGGCCTTCTGGTTCAATGCCTTTTTGTTTAACAGATGCATGATGGCAAGGTCAGATGTTCTTCTCAACTTCAGGTTGAGCCACCTTCAGGTTCGATGCCTGTTTGTTTAACAGATGCCTGGCAGCGAGGTTAGATGTTCTTCTCAATTTTGGGTGGAGCCGGCCTTCAGGTTAGATACCTGTTTGTTTAACTGATGCCTGACAGTATAGGTCAGATGTTCTTCTCAACTTTAGGTTTAGCCAGCGATCAAATTCGACGCCTGCGTGTTTAACAGATGCCTGATTCGCGGTCGCTCGCGGATCAATAACGAGAAATTTTAGGAAAATGCAGTACAACGACAGTGACTCGGAATATCGTCTCACAAGGATTCTTGCAGGAATAATCAAATACAGTAATGAAATATGGGGGGTTTTGATTAAGATAAAATAAACGAAAAATAAGTGATTAGAAAAAGTGATTGTAGTAATGAGTTGAAACGGCTAATCTACTGTTTTCATTTCCCAACTTATCATCGATCCTAATAATTCCCAATTCCTAAGCGGATTCTATCCCCTTTCCGATTATAATAAGAATCAACAAGCGTAATTGATATTATACGATACACGTTTCTAATTTCTGAATTAAGCAAACAGATAAAATAGTAACCGTGAATTAAGCAAACACGAGAAACATATGCGGATTAAGTAACCGCGATTAAAGTATAAGAACATGCAATCATCGAAATAAATCAATCATCCCTAAGATAAATCGAATTAAGCAAACAAAATATCATAGAGAAGAATTGAAAGGAAATAGATTTTATTGGAAATTAAAAGAACCTCAAAGTGTTGGCGGGAACCGATTACAGCAGATTAATCCGAAGGAATTAGTTCTCCATAATTCATACAAAGCTCCAACAAATATTTTCGTGAATAGTGAATAGGATACTGTAAACGAGGTTTCCCCTCAAAATAAAACAATGGATTCAATTCATAACCCAACTGGGTCAAAAACATAACCCAGGCCCAAAACAAGATCAAAACTAAAACAAAATTATAATGCTGTAACTTGAAACAAAATTCTGGAATTTTGAGCCCCGAATCTGACTTCGGCTCCAACATGAAAGTCGTAGCTCTCTCTCTTAGCTTTCCGGATATTTTTAGAACGCCTCAAACGGATTCCCGGAACTCCAGTTATGATCGTTTCCGTGCAGACTGCTAAAGCTGAAAAATAGTTGCGATAATTAAATTAAACCAAAAATAAAATAAAATAAGAAAACATAATAAAATATAATAATAAACAAAATAAAATAAAGAAATGCCTAAGTAAAAATGTAGGAGAATGTGCATAAATATGCACTGATCAAATTCCCCCGGACTTGAACTTTTACACTCCGAGCAAAATTAAAACAAAACAAGGGAAGCACACACACATCAATAGTTACTCATTCCAGGCTACAAGTCTTCATCGCTTAAGTTTGCATCGATAGGTACTAATCTTACACACTAAGGATATCATAGGAACACTAATCCACAATTGTGCGGTCATAAGGCTCCCTCCTATACAAACCAATCCAAATCATGTCGTTATGCCTAAGTCTAACTTACTCATCCTCTTTTTTTTGCTCTCTTTCATTCTAGTGCAATCACATTAAGCCCTTTATCTATTCACACACATGGTAACTGAGCTTGTTAGTGACTATGATCCTTTTTTTTCTCAACAATTTGGAATTAAACATTTTTTTGTCTTTTCTTTTTTTCTTTTTCACTTTTTGTCTTTCTCTTTTTCTTCTTTTTTTCTTCTTCTTATTAAGCATATGATCATTCACTTATTTGCATCAGCTCAACTACTTAGCATGTGATTTCTAGATGGTGCTGAGTGATAGATAAACTACTTAAAAGCTATTAGAGGACGAGAACTCAAGACTATGCCATAACAAGTATCTAACTCGACTTCCATATTTGGGAGACTCAAGGTGTTAAAACGATATCGATCTTATGAGTTGTTCCCAAGTCTCTGCAAACTAATCCCAAATTAGATTATAGCCCAGAACTTTCAAAAAGATGCAAAATTTTTTTATATTTTTATTATTATAACTGAAAACAAAACAAAACAAAATATAAAGCAAAGGTTTCCCTATCCCAGACTTAAAACAAGCATTGTCCTCAATGAAAGGACATAAATATAAAATAAGAGTGAGGGAAAGGAAATAACACACCCGACGAGTCAAGGTGGATAAGTGATCACATATGCATCCTTTCCCAAAGAGAGATTTCCTGCAGTCTCCTCTTCCAAAGTGGGTAGTAACTTTGGATAGCATCCATCGCCCTTGAAATTTATATTAGTGCCTTCACCTTTTATTCCAGGATCAAATAAGAATCTTCGATAAATAAAAGTGTCGAATGGGCACGTGAATTTGATATCCTTTTCCACAACATCAGAGATCAATGGGTTAAGGGGTTGCTTCACTGCTTTTCTTCCCACTTCCATCGAGGTCGATCCAATTCCCTTCTTATGTTTCTTCAAAACCTGTAAAGGTTTATTATCTTCATCAAAATCAAGGTTAGAAGAAATTATAACTGAAAGCTTTTTATCCATATCTGAATAAGCATAATTCAGATTGGTATGAATTGGCTTAAGCTCCAAGGGGGGAGGTTGTTCAATGGATGGTGAGGTTGGGGCAGCCGTGATGTTAAGAGTTTTAGCTTCATAAACAACTTCATCTGCATGAAAAACATCACCCTGTAGGGCAGCATTAATCTCAGCACAAATAGAGCAAATGTTAGTGTCGGTACATGAATCACAAGAGTAAGTATCATCAAAATCTGCTAATGATGGAAAATCAAAATACAATTCAGAATAAGTATCACCAACTAAATTAGAATGAAACTCTTTTGGATTCACTACTGTTTGGGCAGATGGTTGGTTTGAATCTTGAGCTTGCTGCATGGCATTCACTATAGTGGCAAGCTGTTCAATCTGTGTCTGCAAAGCTTGAAGACTTGAATCTGTTTGTTGCTGAAACTGAAGATCATTTATAGTCATTTGCTTGACAAGGTCCTCTAGTGAAGGTTCAGAAGGTGTAGAGCACATAATTTGGAATTCATTCATATGCTTATTCGGATCCTCACCTGCAAGTCCATTAAACCTTGACAACAAGTGTATTAAACCTGATTCCGATTCGAAAGGAATAGAAACATCATCATATTCAATACACAAGCTATTATAATTTACATCAGGGGCAACTAATTGTCTTAAGGTTATATTATCAGCCATTTCAAAATCAAGTTCAGTATCCGAAGCAAACAAGTTATGCAGATAGTCAGACTCAGACTCAGACTCAAACACAATGATGGAAAACAATTAATTAAATTTCAAAAAAATAAAATAATACCAGAATTAAACTAATTAAGCAAAATAACAATTATGAGAATTTTTTCGATTTTTTTCAACTCTACCGGACAATTTTTCTGCTTTTCTTAGGTAAAACAGTTTTACGATCAGACACAATTTTTCCAAAAACAGATTTTTTACGATTTGGACTGTACAACGCGAATTGGACGAAACCGTGAGGAAACTAAGGTCTAGACTCGAGGATACTAACTAACTCTATGACTCTAAAATTGATTAATAACGACAAGAATCCCCGGCAACGACGCCAATTTGATTCGCGGTCTCTCGCGGATCAAAAACGAGTAATTTTAGGAAAATGCAGTACAGCGACAGTGACTCGGAATATTGTCTCACAAGGATTCTTGCAGGAATAATCAAATACAGTAATGAAATATGGGGGGTTTTGATTAAGATAAAATAAACGAAAAATAAGTGATTAGAAAAAGTGATTGTAGTAATGAGTTGAAACGGCTAATCTACTGTTTTCGTTTCCCAACTTATCATCGATCCTAATAATTCCCAATTCCTAAGCGGATTCTATCCCCTTTCCGATTATAATAATAATCAACAAGCGTAATTGATATTATACGATACACGTTTCTAATTTCTGAATTAAGCAAACAGATAAAATAGTAACCGTGAGTTAAGCAAACACGAGAAACATATGCGGATTAAGCAACCGCGATTAAAGTATAAGAACATGCAATCAATATCGAAATATATCAATCATCCCTAAGATAAATCAAATTAAGAAAACAAAATATCATAGAGAAGAATTGAAAGGAAATAGATTTTATTGGAAACACCATAAGAAAATTGGCAAATTACGACGGTTCATCTTGGTAGGTTACGACAGTTTCAACCTCCGCAATTTGCAAGTCACGACGGTTACAAAAATGTCGTTGAAATATGTGTCGCGGGGCGGTATTGCGTAGGTTTTCAAAACTGTCACACCGGCCGTCGTTATCTCTCACGATAGGGAGGGAACTGACGTAATTTTCATATTGCGACGGTTATCAACCGTCGTAACTTTCCATTTGATTTTTGTTTTAATTGTTGATTACATCGGTTCCAACCGCCACAAGTTTCTGTTCCACAGGTACATTTGTAGGTAAATCCGCAGGTAATTTATTTTTAAAATTAAAAAAAAATTGTTAGTAGAAATATGAACAGAAAGGGAGAAGGAAATCACATATATTCTTCATTCAACTAAGCATATATGATATTACATTTATATAAGCACCATGTCACTTTATATGTTAGAAGCTTATAATGTACTTTATAAGCTGAAAAATCCTTCTATAAAGTATGTCTAGATACAACTAACGGGTGAAAAGGCAAAAAGACCTCTCAGTGAACATAAATTGTGGAAAATTTAACTAAAACACTGACATCTCTTATGTATGTCATTCATTAGTGAGAAACATGATATATATTAAACTAAATATATATGACGAGGACATCAGGCTCATCTATATCCCTCTAGCACATAACAGATTGATAATAAAATATTATCAACAAATTAGGATCTGAAAAGAGAGTAAAGAAACAAGATCACTAATATGAAACTATATATTTATGAACAAAATCTTTTACGAGAGAAAAATGTCTGACCAGGCCTGATGCTTTTCGACACTCACCAATTTAATACGGTCATCCCTGAGAAAATAGAAATAAATATTTGAACAATCCTCTCAAATTACATTCAAATAAGGAATCAAATACATTGAAGAATATTTTTGTAATTAAAATCTATCAGGCTATAATACCCATTCTCAACGAAGGAAATGATTGCTTACAAAGTTGCTGAGAAACCAACAAGCCTATGTTCATCTCCATAATCACCTAGTAACAGCACTTGGAAGAGCTTATTTAAACTCTTATGTCAGTACATTCGTAAGTGTTTGGAAAAGGATATGGAATTATCTTATGATACATCTATAAACTGGTTTACGGTTATGTAAAGTTTGCCCTCATTTCCTCTTCAATTATAAACAAAACTTATACACAAACTCTAGTATGATAACTAACTGTAACAAGTTAACTAATTCATGACAAAATTCATATTCTATTATATGATGATGCAATATATTTGAAATTTTAATTTCCATCACTAGCCTAAAAGAAAAATTGCTAAATTATCTACGAAGATGGAAACTTGAAATGACCCCGTAGTAATGAAATATGAAAATTGAGCAATCAAATTCAACTTACAAACCAGGTACAAAGTACTATAAGCCTCGTCAATAAAATTGAGCTGCCAATCTTTGAGATCCTTCTCAATAAATACTGCAGTTGTCCCAAACTGCACAATACCAAATAAGCAAGTAAAAGCCACCCAAGTTCAAAATGTTCCCATTGGCATCCTTAAATAGAGACAAGTATAGTGTAACTATTCATACAAATTATAATATTAGATATCAAATTAAGATTCATATAGTGAAAATTTGTAATATACAGAATGAGACACGGGTAATAATCGATCAACTTTATTCATGTAATAGATTCGCTTCACTTTCAATAATCATTACCTTCAAAATATTGAGATAGATAGTTAGATAAACCAAGTACTTTCATCCTCTAATTTTATCTCAAAGAAAGTTAGATTACATAGTAAGAGATGTATATTTAATCATACATAAAGAAAGATGGAGGAGAACCTAGAATAAAACCTATAATCAATTGTATGAAATGGATATGCAAAATATTCTACCAACATTTAGGGCTCTACAGCAGGGTAAGCATATGAAGGTTCACCAATTGTATGAAATGGATATGCAAAATATTCTACCAACATCTACTCATCATTGGGAAAATCATCAGCAAATTATTCAGGGTCAGAAACAGGTTTTTCCAAAGAAGAACGTATCTCCACTAAAGCATAAAAAATCATCGAATATCACATTAAAAAATACTTGTGAAATTGCAAAGAGCCAAAAGTAACGTTCCAAAGTCACTTGTTTATATATGTGATACAAATTATGGTAATATATTACGCATTAGCTCCCGCAAACTATTGTTTCTGTAAAGTAGTAATACATGCAAAAATAAAATTGTGAACCTTAAGTTGCCTTCTAGAGATTCATACCTAATTGCTTTGAATTGAGTCGAACTTGGAAAAATAGAAACTCTTGACACGGGATTGAAGTTGAATTAAGTCATCCTTGGACTCGTGAAGTGACCATACAATTTCTAGTTTTAGTCCTTCTGATATATGCAGTAGAAAATTGATCATTGGTTTAGTCGATATTGACTTGAAGATAATTAGTGCTAGATGAAAGAAAAAAATGGTTCCATAGACACATGTACTATCTAATAATCCTCTTATAAATATCCAATCAAACACTAGAAGATAATTAATGCTAGATGGAAGACAAATATGGTTTTCCACTACCTCTTTATTACAATTTGGTCATGTTTTAAAAATCTTAAATTACTTAATTTAGAAGGAAAGTAACTAAGAGAAGAAGCTAGAAAGAGGTTGTGTTTATTCAGTGGAGAACCCCTTCTAACATACACCGGCGCCTATTGTGTGGAGGAAAAGTTGCATGTTAGTTGTCATACTAATGAATCTAGAGACCTAGTTAAATGAATAGGATTTTAACGCTGAATTTTAAGCACTAGCCAATACTTACCTTAAAGTGTCTCTAAACAGGGTGTAAGGCTTTTATATCATCTCATTCCACTAAGGAAAGATGTCATTATCTTCATGGAAGTTTCAATAACTTGGAAAATCCATATATCATTTGATATGCCTAAAACATAATATCAAGATCAATAGATGATTCAAACAATTAATTGATGAAAAAATACACATAAACAAACAAGGTTAAGACAATTAATTGATGAAAATATATTAATTCTATAAACAAGTGAGATATGAGCATGATCATTGCTATGACACAATCCACAAGAGCATATCATGTACAGTTCCTGCAATACTCAAAGTTGTCTTGCATCCTTGTTCTGAGCATCATGATCCACCATTGGCAGGTGATTCGTCAAATTGTGAGGATGATCACTGTCTCCCTTTTTTCCTTGGGTTTTTACAAAGGTTGCGCTGCCATTTTAGACAACTAAATTTTATCTTGGCCCTGCAATCATTTTGCACCTAATTAATTAGAAGTGAATAACTTAAAGATATTGATAACAATTCTTACTTTCCTTTTGCCCTTGCAACGATTCTGCACCTAATTTTAAAGTGATTAATTTCCTCTTTCTAACTATTATGTTACTATTTAAATTTAGTTCGATTGAGAGATAAATAATAGTAACATGAATCTGGGACTATCAGGTTAAATTAGGTGTAGATTAGTTGCTAACAGTGATTAAATTAGGTACAAAATAATTCCTTTTGCCCCTGCAAATTATGAAGCCAAATTAAGTTACTCTCAATCCTAACCGTTATGTTCTGGTGTAGTAAACTAATAAATCATGGTACTTCTATGGATGGATCATGAACCACTATTTACACTCTAAGTACTATACCTCATTGCCATAATAAGAGACAGACAAAAGATATTTCATAATATAGAGGGAAGAGAAAGAAAAAAATACTTCACCCATCAACCACACTTTGGATAAATTTAACTGCCACTGCCCATAAACTCAATGGATGAAACAAACATTATTGAACCATGAAAAGCTCTGCAAAACACAATGATATAGCAATAAAACAGTAAACTCATGGCCACAAAACCTTTTCTTTATTCAACTTAATTCATTTTCTATACATGCATGAGAAAATCTTCGATCTTCAATTGATAACAAATGAATACATCTTAAAATACAAACAATAATGACCAATATTTAGTTTTGAATCAACATCACAAAGACCCTAATTGACATTTTTGAATAAGATTCACAATCATTTATTTTAAACAAGGGTGAAAGTTTAAATACAATAACCATACAAGGTATATTAGCATGATTACATTACATATTTGAACATAAGATGTAAAACCTAACCTTTTCTCTCCTTAAATAATGAAAGACCTTGGTACATTATATAGTTTCCTTCTCACGTATCTATTGTACAGAGTATAAGATGTTACAAATGCCTCCAGTTCCTCTATAAATAAACACCCATATTAATTCTAGAGTTAATAATGAAGATAACATCAATTTTGGAGTTGCTTCCAACATTATTAAACAAAGTGTC
This sequence comes from Lathyrus sativus, assembly GCA_963859935.3. Classification (NCBI taxonomy): domain Eukaryota; kingdom Viridiplantae; phylum Streptophyta; class Magnoliopsida; order Fabales; family Fabaceae; genus Lathyrus; species Lathyrus sativus. The sequence goes on along the minus strand of OZ012735.1, from coordinate 397,264,333 downwards.
CCTGAATTTGGCTTTGATTAAGAATTAGTATTAAACAAAATTTAATAAAATAATTTTTAATTAAAAAGTATCACAACATTAAAATCTAATAGTCCCAGATTCTGATAGCAACATCGCATCAAAATCTAATGCATCAGGATTTAAAGTAACATGAAGATTCGGCTTCATATAACTTGTTATTGCATCTAACAACAATATATTCTTAATAAAAATTTCCTCACATAAGATAAACATCAACTAAGCCAAATGACCATGTGTGTAACTCCTAAACAATTCATGGAAAATGAAATTCAAAAAACAATGTAAAATATTACCAAAAGAGAGAAGGAAATTCTTCACAATCATGAATATTTACATTTTCAATATTTCTAGGCATATAATGGAAGAAGCTTACCATGTACTTATCCAAAATATTTGATAGTAAACCATCCTAAAAAATTCATAGAAAATGAAATTCATAAATTAGTGCAAAATATTATCAAAAGGAATTTTTTTCACAAAAATCAAGAATCTTTCCATTTTAAAGGTCTATAAGAGTATGATGGAAGAAGCTCACCGTACATTGATCCAAAATATTTGACAGTGATCGATCCACCTTTTAGTTCTCTTTGGAAGCATAACTTTCAGAGTTTGTAGGTGTGATGTAATTAGGTGTATTTTCCATCTAAAAAGTAATCCACTATTATAGTAATCCTAAAATAGGTTTTTAGAAATTTCCAATGTAATTTCTTACAGTACTCTTCATGATTGTTCATTGAGTTTTGGCTATGTTTATCCCAAAAGCACAACAAGAACAACAACTCTTGAGAAAAGCAACAAGGATGAAGTTCCATATAAAATAAAACAGGGTAAACCAACAAAAGAACATTTTAAACCATGAACACTTGCATTAAAACTTTAAACATGTGAGAACACATTGGATACTAAGGACTAGTAGATGGATTTATATACCCATGACTTATTAGCAAATTGATAAATAAGAGGTTTCTTCGAAATACAAACCTGAGATCTATAAAACATTCATAAAAATCCCTCGTATCTTCGTCATCCCATACGTGTTCAATAGAAGAATATTTCTCAGAAGCAGAAGAAATAATCTCCCTGTCACTAGTAACTCGTTGAAAGGAACCGTCAACAATCGACATAGCCGTATTGACCATCCATGTTCGTGAGCTGTGGTAATTGGAGACACAATTGTTAAGGAATTTGGCATCAGTGTGGCATATTGAGAGAATAATAGTTTACAGAAAATGAAATCACATGTTAGGGTTTTGTGATTCAAAGAATTTCATCTTATTTTTCGGGAAATAATTTTAACATGATAGGGTTTTTTGTTGAGACTTGAAGAAAAGAATGAAATTTGGGAGAGGGAAGAATGATTTATTGAAAATATTAAGGCGATTGAATTAACCGTCCCTAGTCAAAGAAACAAAATAGAAGTTTTAAGGCATATATGAGCTAAAGAAGTGAACGACTTTTGAAAAAACATATGCGGTACTATATTGACGACGATTGTAAAATGTGTCACCGTCGAAGGCTTTGTGCTAGGACTGTTTTGTAAACCGAATGGGGCTTATTTTAAATTGGATTCTAATTCTTTAGAAAAAATTGAGACAGTTGGCATTACCTGTTGTAGCAAGTGTCGCGAATATGAAATAAGGACAGTTTTTTCACAGGGGTCGCAATCTATGTGTCGCAAAATGAAAAATTTCTTGTAGTGAAATTAAAAGAACCTCAAAGTGTTGGCGGGAACCGATTATAGCAGATTAATCCGAAGGAATTAGTTCTCCATAATTCATACAAAGCTCCAACAAATATTTTCGTGAATAGTGAATAGGATACTGTAAACGAGGTTTCCCCTCAAAATAAAACAATGGATTCAGTTCGTAACCCAACTGGGTCAAAAACATAACCCAGGCCCAAAACAAAATCAAAACTAAAACAAAATTCTAATGTTGTAACTTGAAACGAAATTCTGGAATTTTGAGCTTCGAATCTGACTTCGACTCCAACACGAAAGTCGTAGCTTTCTCTCTTAGCTTTCCGGCGATTTTTAGAACGCCTCAAACGGATTCCCGGAACTCCAATTATGATCGTTTCCGTGCAGACTGCTAAAGCTGAAAAATAGTTGCGATAATTAAATTAAACCAAAAATAAAATAAAATAAGAAAACATAATAAAATATAATAATAAACAAAATAAAATAAAGAAATCCCTAAGTATAAATGTAGGAGAATGTGCATAAATATGCACTGATCAATGCCAAACAGCGAGGTCAGATGTTCTTCTCAACTTCGGGTTGAGTCGGCCTTCGGGTTCGATGCCTGTTTGTTTAACAGATCCCTAACGGCGAGGTCAGATATTCTTATGAACTTCGTGAAGAGCCGACCTTCGGGATCGATGCCTGTTTGTTTAATAGATTCCTGACGGCGAGGTCAGATTTTCTTCTAAACTTCGGGTTGAGTCGGCCTTCGGGTTCGATGCCTGTTTGTTTAACAGATCCCTAACGGCAAGGTCAGATATTCCTATGAACTTCGTGTTGATCCGGCCTTCGGGTTTGATGTCTGTTTGTTTAATAGATGCCTGACGACGACGTCAGATGTTCCTCTCAGCCTCGTGTTGTGCCGACCTTTGGGTTCGACGCCTGTTTGTTTAACAGATGCCTGAAGGCGAGGTCAGATGTACTTCTCAACTTCGTGTTGAGCCGGCCTTCCGATTCGATGCCTGTTTGTTTAACAGATGCCTGACGGCGAGGTCAGATGTTCTTCTCAACTTCGGGTTGAGTCGGCCTTCTAGTTCGATGCCTATTTGTTTAACAGTTGCATGACGGCGAGGTCAGATGCTCTTCTCAACTTTGGGTTGAGCCACCTTCAGGTTCGATGCCTGTTTGTTTAAAAGATGCCTGGCAGCGAGGTCAGATGTTCTTCTCAACTTTGGGTGGAGCCGGCCTTCGGGTTCGATTCCTGTTTGTTTAACAGATCCCTGACAGCGAGGTCAGATATTCTTATGAGCTTCGTGTAGAGCCGAACTTCAGGATCAATGCCTTTTTGTTTAACAGATGCCTGACGGCGAGGTCAGATGTTCCTCTCAACTTCGTGTTGTGTCGGCCTTCAGGTTCGATGCCTGTTTATTTAACAGATGCTTGGCGGCGAGGTCAGATGTTCTTCTCAACTTTGTGTTGAGTCGGCCTCCGGGTTGTATGCCTGTTTATTTAACAGATGCCTGACAGTGAGGTCAGATGTACTTCTCAACTTCGTGTTGAGCAGGCCTTCGGGTTCGATACTTGTTTGTTTAACAGATGCCTGACGGCGAGGTCAAATTTCTTCTTAACTTCGGGTTGAGCCGGTCTTCGGGTTCCACGCCTGTTTGTTTAACAAATGTCTGACGGTGAGGTCAGATGTTCTTTTCAACATCGGGTTGAGCCGGCCTTCGGGTTCGATGCCTATTTGTTTAACAAATCCCTGACGGCAAGGTCATATATTCCTATGAACTTCGTGTTGAGACGGCCTTCGGGTTCGATGCATGTTTGTTTAACTAATGCATGACGGCGATGTCAGATGTTCCTCCCAAATTCAAGTTGAGCCGGCCTTCGGGTTCGATGCTTGTTTGTTTAACAGATGTCTGACGGCGAGGTCATATGTTCGTCTCAACTTCGGGTTGAGCCGGCCTTCAGATTTGATGCTTGTTTGTTTAACAGATGCTTGACAGCAAGGTCAGATGTTCCTTTCAACTTCGTATTAAGCCGACCTTAGGGTTCGATGCCTGTTTGTTTAACAGATGCTTGACGGCGAGGTCAGATGTTCCTTTCAACTAAGGATTGAGATAGCCGTCGGGTTCGATGCCTGACTGTTTAACAGATGCCTGACAGCGAGGTCAGATATTCTTCTCAACTTTTTGTTGAGTCGGCCTTCGGGTTTGATGCCTGTATTTTTAGCAGATGCCTAACGGCGAGGCCAGATGTATTTTTCAACTTCGTGTTGAGCCGGCCTTCGGATTCGATGCATGTTTGTTTAACAGATGCCTGACGGCGAGGTCAGATGTTCTTCTCAACTTCGGGTTGAGTCGGCCTTTTGGTTCGATGCCTTTTTGTTTAACCGATGCATGATGGCGAGGTTAGATGTTCTTCTCAACTTCAGGTTGAGCCACCTTCATGTTCAATGCCTGTTTTTTTAACAGATGCCTGGCAGCGAGGTTAGATGTTCTTCTCAATTTTGGGTGGAGTCGGCCTTCAGGTTAGATACTTGTTTATTTAACTGATGCCTGACAGTATAGGTCAGATGTTCTTCTCAACTTTGGGTTGAGCCAGCGATCAAATTCGACGCCTGTTTGTTTATCAGATGCCAAACAGCAAGGTCAGATGTTCTTCTCAACTTCGGGTTTAGTCGGCCTTCGGGTTCGATGCCTGTTTGTTTAACAGATCCCTAACGGCGAGGTCAGATATTCTATTGAACTTCGTGTAGAGCCGGCCTTCGGGTTTGATGCCTGTTTGTTTAATAGATGCCTGACGGCGACGTCAGATGTTCCTCTCAACTTCGTGTTGTGCCGGCCTTCGGGTTCGATGCCTGTTTGTTTAACTCATGCATGATGGCAAGGTCAGATGTTTCTCCAGAATTCAAGTTAAGCTGGCCTTTGTGTTCGATGCCTGTTTGTTTAACAGATTCCTGACGGCGAGGTCAGATATTCTTCTCAACTTCGGGTTGAGCCGACCTTTGGATTCAATGCCTGTTTGTTTAACAAATGCTTGACAGCAAGGTCAGATGTTCCTCTCAACTTCGTATTGAGCCGACCTTCGGGTTCGATGCCTGTTTGTTTAACAGATGCTTGACAGCGAGGTCAGATGTTCTTCTCAACTAAGGGTTGAGATGGCCGTCGGGTTTGATGCCTGTTTGTTTAACAGATGCCTGGCTGCGAGGTTAGATATTTTTCTCAACTTTTTGTTGAGTCGGCCTTCGGGTTTGATGCCTGTTTGTTTAACAGATGCCATAAGGCAAGGTCAGATGTACTTCTCAACTTCGTGTTGAGCCGGCCTTCGGATTCGATGCTTGTTTGTTTAACAGATGCTTGACGGCGAGGTCAGATTATCTTCTTAACTTCGGGTTGAGCCGGCCTTCGGGTTCCACACCTGTTTGTTTAACAGATACCTGACAGCGAGGTCATATGTTCTTCTCAACTTCGGGTTGAGCCGCCCTTCGGGTTCAATGCCTGTTTGTTTAACCGATCCCTGACGGTGAGGTCAGATTTTCCTATGAATTTCGTGTTGAGCCGTCCTCCAGGTTCGATGCCTGTTTAATAAACGGATGCCTCACGGCGAGGTCAAATGTTCCTCTCAACTTCGTGTTGTGTCGGCCTTCGGGTTCAATACCTGTTTGTTTAACTAATGCCTGACGGCGAGGTCATATTTTCTACCCAAGTTCAAGTTGAGCCGGCTTTTGGGTTTGATGCCTGTTTGTTTAACAGATGCCTGACGGCGAGGTCAGTTTTTCTTATCAACTTCGTATTGAGTCGAACTTCAGATTCGATGGATGTTTGTTTAACAGATGCTTGATAGCAAGGTCATATGTTCCTCTCAACTTCGTATTGAGCCAACCTTCAGGTTCAATGCCTGTTTGTTTAACAGATGCCTGACTGCGAGGTTAGATGTTCTTCTCAACTTTTTGTTGAGTCGGCCTTCGGGATTGATGCCTGTTTGTTTAACAGATGCCTTGAGGCAAGGTCAGATGTACTTCTCAACTTCGTGTTTAGTCGGCGTTCGGGTTCGATGCCTGTTTGTTTAACAGATGCCTGACGGCGAGGTCAGATGTTCTTCTCAAATTCGGGTTGAGCCGACATTTAGATTTAATGCGTGTTTGTTTAATAGATGCTTGACTACAAGGTCAGATGTTCCTCTCAACTTCGTGTTGAGCCGACCTTCGGGTTCGATGCCTATTTGTTTAACAGATGCTTGACAGTGAGGTCAGATGTTCTTCTCAACTAAGGGTTGAGACGGTCGTCGGGTTCGATGCCTGATTGTTTAACAGAAGCCTGACAACGAGGTCATATGTTCCTCTCAACTTCGTGTTGTGCCGGCCTTCGGGTTCGATGCCAGTTTGTTTAACAGATGCCAGACAACGAGGTCAGATGTTCTTCTCAACTTCGGGTTGAGCCGGCCTTCAGATTCAATGCCTGTTTGTTTAACAGATGTTTGACAGCAAGGTCAGATGTTCCTCTCAACTTCGTGTTAAACCGACCTTCTGGTTCGATGCCTGTTTGTTTAACAGATGTTTGGCGGCGATGTCAGATGTTCTTCTCAACTAAGGGGTGAGACGGTCGTCGGGTTCGATGCCTATTTGTTTAACAGATGCCTGACGGCGAGATCAGATGTTCTTCTCAACTTCGTGTTGTAACGGCCTTCGGATTCGATGCCTGTAATTTAACAGATGCTTGAAGGCGAGGTCTGATGTTCTTCTCAACTAAGGGTAGAGACGGCCGTCGAGTTTGATGCCTGTTTGTTTAACAGATGCCTGACGGTGAGGTCAGATGTTCTTCTCAACTTCGTGTTGAGTCGGCCTCCGGGTTTGATGCCTGTTTGTTTAACAGATTCCTAACGGCGAGGTCAGATATTCTTCTCAACTTCGGATTTGAGCCGACCTTCGGGTTCCACGCCTGTTTGTTTAACAAATGTCTGACGGCGAGGTCAGATGTTCTTCTCAACTTTGGGTTGAACTGGCCATTGGGTTCGATGCTTGTTTGTTTAACAGATCCCTGATGGCGAGGTCTGATATTCCTATTAACTTCGTGTTGAGCCGGCCTTCGGGTTCGATGCCTGTTTGTCTAACAGATGCCTGACAAAAGGTCAGATGTTCCTCTTGACTTCGTGTTGTACCGACCTTCTGGTTCGATGCCTGTTTCTTTAACTAATATATGATGGCGAGGTCACCTGTTCCTCCCAAGTTCAAGTTGAGCCGGCCTTCGGGTTCGATTCCTGTTTATTTAACAAATGCCTGACGACGAGGTCAGATGTTCTTCTCAACTTCGGGTTGAGCCGGCCTTTAGATTCAATCCCTGTTTGTTTAACATATGCATGACAGCAAGCTCAGATGTTCCTCTCAACTTCGTGTTGATCCGACCTTCGGGTTTAATGCCTGTTTGTTTAACAGATGCTTCACGGCAAGGTCAGATGTTCTTCTCAACTAAGGGTTGAGACGGTCGTCGAGTTCGATACCTATTTGTTTAACAGATGCCTGACGGCGAGGGCAGAGGTTCTTCTCAACTTCGTGTTGAGTCGGCCCCCGGGTTTGATGCCTGTTTGTTTAACAGATACCTGACGGCGAGGTCAAATGTACTTCTCAACTTTGTGTTGAGCCGGCCTTCAAGTTCGATGCCTGTTTGTTTAGTAGATGCCTAACGGCGAGGTCAGATGTTCTTCTCAACTAAGGGTTGAGACGGTCGTTGGTTTTGATGCCTATTTTTTTAACAGATGCCTGGCGGCGTTGTCAGATGTTCTTCTCAACTTTGTGTTGAGTCAGCCTCCGGTTTTGATGCCTGTTTGTTTAACAGATGCCTAACAGCGAGGTCAGATGTACTTCTCAACTTCGTGTTGAGCCGACCTTCGGGTTCGATGCCTGTTTGTTTAGCAGATGCTTGACGGCGAGGTCAAATGTTCTTCTCAACTAAGGGTTGAGACGACCGTCGGGTTTGATGCCTGTCTGTTTAACAGATGCCTGATGGTGAGGTCAAATGTTCTTCTCAACTTCTTATTGAGTCGGCCTCCGGGTTTGATGCCTGTTTGTTTAACAGATGCCTGACGGCAGGGTCAGATGTACTTCTCAACTTCGTGTTGAGCCGGCCTTCGCGTTCGATTCGCCGTTGTGCGCAGATAAAAACTAGTGTTTTTGATAAAAACGTAATACAGCGACAATTCAACTCGGATATCGTCTCAAGGATTCTTGTATGTGATTAATCTACCGAAATCTAAATGGGGGTGGGGGGTTTGGTTTCTGATCAATTAAATAAAGAGAATGCAATTAAGCGGTTAAAGTAAGTGATTATCAAAATAAGTCAATCTACTGTTTTCGGTTCCGACTTATCATGGGTTTCTACCTTACCAATTTCCTAAGTGACTTCGATCTCTATTCGATTCCTATGACAATTAACAAGCGCAAAATGCATAAACTAGATTGACAATCCTATATTCCGAATTAAGCAAACGGATTAAGTTTTCGTGAATTAAGCAAACACGAATTATAAGCGCGAATTAACGAAAAAGTGACGTAACGGCGAATAAAAGTTAAGGATGCAATCATACGAATTTAATCAAAACAATTCTATAAACTAACAGATTAAGCAAAAGCAATTCATAGAATAGTGTTGAAAGAGAAACGAATTAAATTGATAAAGTATAAACCTCAAAGCGTTGGAACGCGATTACAACAGAATGACTCTAAGGAATTTGTTAGCCATGGTTCTGTCAAAGCTTCAAATATTTTTTTCGTGAATAGTAACTAGGTGAACAATAACACGAGTATTTTTCCCTTAAAAAGAAAACAAATCCGGGTCATAACCCAACTGGGTCGAAAACATAACCCATGCCCAATACATGACCCAACACTAAAATAAAATTCTAATGTTGTAACTTCAAACGAAATTATGGAATTTTGGGCTCCGCTTCTGACTTCGGCTCCAACATGAAAGTTGAGGCTCTCTCTCTTAGCTTTCCGGCGATTTTTAGAACGCCTTAAACGGATTTCCGGAACTCCAGTTATGATCGTTTCTGTGCAGACTGCTAAAGCTGAAAAATAAAGTGCAAAAATCAAATTAAGCCAAAAATAAAATAAAATATAAAAACAAAATAAAACATAAAAATAATCAAAATAAAGTAAAGAAATGCCTAAGAAAAAAATATAGGAGAATGTGCATAAATATGCACTGATCAATTTCCCCCAGACTTGAACTTTTGCACTCCGAGCAAAATTAAAATAAAACACATCAAAACAAAGAAACTTCAAAACAAAAATGAAACAAAGCATGCAAACTCAAAAGTTATCAGGATACAAGATGCAAACACACTTCTAAGTCTAAGTTTCAATACATGGCATTAGTGAGAAATTCAACTGTGACATTCAAAGTAAGTATGAAAAACAGATCACCAAAAAGTACATCAAAAATATCAAGACCCTCACAAGATAAACTGTTTCCACTGAACTCTCAAGTGTTTAGGTTACTGTTTACACTCAAAGCAAAACATGAAAGTAGTACTACCATAAGCTTGAAAAGACTCTAACATTCACCATTGAAATACATTGCACACAAAGATCAAAAGGACTTTTATTATGGTTGTAATTTGGCCAAGGTCAGGGTGAGATATATCATAAGGGGTACTAAGCTAAAATTCAAAGAGTTAAAAGAGGATTGAAGGAATTGCAGGAGTTGAACTACAAAACATCTCAAAGGGAAATTCTATTGAACAACAAACTCACAACTTATTTCTCTTCTCTTTTTCCTTTTATTCTCTTTTTATTTTCTTTTTTTATTTCAGAAGGACTAATATTGACAACCTTCTCTATTTTTATCATTTTTCATTCTTTTTTTTTCTTTTCTTTTTCTATATTTCTTTTCTACCAACATCATAATAACATCATAATAACAATATAAACAAAATGTTCAACCCCAAACAACTCCATACAAGACTCTTCCAACCCCTTGAATAGGGTGATAATATTGTTTTTCACTTTTCGGCTTGTAATGAGTTTTAAACACACAAAAAAGGATAATAGACTCAAAGGGGTTTACAAACAAAGGGAAAATACTGTTAAGGTTGACTTTTTGGCTATCTGGTTAAAAAAACAAAATAAACAAAATTGCCTTTATCATGTCAGTGTGCACAAGTAAACAAACAGCTTCAACAAGAGTCAATTCAAGTTCTAGAGACAAACAAACATGAGTGAAATCACACAAGAAAGAAAAAGATGCATTTTTATGTGTTCTCCATTATTAGGCTCAATGTCTCACAAGGGTTATTGATCTCTCACTAATGATGTACAATTTAGATTTTAGTCAGACATATATACTAAAAATGCACACAAAAAAAATAAATCACATCATACCATAAGTCTTTAGACCAAGATAGAGAGAATATTCATAGATGTAGCAGAATAACCAACAAGAAAATATGAAATTTCATTTTATTTTTTTTATTCAATGAAAACAAACAAACAAAAGCAAAAGGTTCCCTCCCACACACTTAAGACATACATTGCCCTCAATGAAAATGACTCAATTATAAAGTAAGAGTGAGAGAAAGGAAAGGGTGCTCCCTGGTCAAGTTGTAGTGTAGTTGGGCGCTTTCAAAGAAAGCTCCTCTATGCTGACATCTTCAGGCACCGAACTCTCATGGAATAACTTCAGACGCTGCCCGTTAACCTTGAAGACTTTGTCAGTGCCTGCACTTTTAATTTCTACTGCACCATGAGGGAAAACATTAGTAACAACGAAGGGGCCAATCCATTTGGATCGATGTTTCCCAGCTATAAGCTTAAGGCGGGAATTAAACAATAAAACATGTTGGCCCACAGAAAACTCTTTCCTAGAAATCATTTTATCATGGAAGTGCTTAGTTTTTTCTTTATAAATTCTAGAGCTTTCATAAGCCTCTAATCTAAGCTCTTCCAACTGTTGTAATTGGAGTTTTTTTTCAATACCTTCTTGTTGCATCTCCAAATTACAACTTTTCACCGTCCAATAGGCACAGTGTTCTATCTCAACAGGAAGATGGCATGCCTTACCAAAAACAAGTCGATAAGGAGACATCCCAATGGGTGTCTTGAAAGCTGTTCTCTGAGCCCAAAGTGCATCTTCTAGACGACGACTCCAGTCCTTCTTGTTTAGTTGCACCATTTTCTCTAAAACTTGTTTGATCTCCCTGTTTGAGATCTCAGCTTGCCCATTAGTTTGTGGGTGATATGCAGTAGAGACTCTGTGCACAACTCCATACTTCCGGAGCAAAGCTTCCATGGTGCGGTTACAGAAATGAGTGCCTTGGTCACTGATGATAGCCCGCGGTATTCCGAACCTGCAAAAGATATTAGACCTGACAAATTCTGCAACAACTCTAGAATCATTAGTCCTAGTGGGGATAGCTTCTACCCACTTTGAAACATAATCAACAGCAAGCAAAATATAAAGGAAGCCAAACGACACAGGAAAGGGACCCATGAAGTCGATTCCCCATACATCAAATACCTCACAAAAAAGCATAGGCTGCTGAGGTTTTTCACTCTTACGAGTGATATTTGTACCTGCTATCTGGCACTCTTTACAAGTGCGGTAAGTCTCATAAGCATCTTTAAAAATAGTTGGCCAATAGAAACCTGAGTCAAGCACTTTTCTTGCAGTTCTTTGAGGGCCAAAATGTCCTCCGACTTGAGACGCATGAGAGAAATTTAAAATGGATTCAATCTCATAGTCGGGAACACATCTTCTAATCACCTGATCACTACCAAACTTCCAAAGATATGGATCATCCAAAACACCATATTTGGCATCACTTTTTAGTTTATGAATTTGTGATCTAGACGCACCTGTAGGAAAAACACCAGCAACAAGATAATTAACAATATCAGCAAACCAAGGTGTAATACCATGCAAGACTAAAAGCCGCTCATCAGGAAAGTCATCCTGAATAGGGAAGGGATCTTCATGTCTCTCCATCCAGCTCAAATGGTCAGCCACTAAGTTCTCAGCTTCACTTTTGTCTTTAATCTCTACATTAAACTCTTGGAGCAACAACATCTACCGAATCAATCTCGGTTTTGCATACGGCTTCTTCAACTGGTACTTTAAAGCTGCATGGTCAGTAAAAACAACAACCTTGGAACCTAGCAAATAAGATATGAATTTATCAAGAGCAAAAACAATAGCTAGAAGTTCTTTTTCAGTGGTAGTGTAATTTGACCGTGCAGAATCTAAAGTCCTAGAAGCATAGTAAATAATATGGGCAGCCTTGTCAACTCTTTGTGCAAGGACAACCCCAACAACATAATTCGAAGCGTCACACATAAGCTCAAAAGGGAGGGTCCAGTAAGGGGCTGAATTATGGGAGCGGAGGTCAATGCTTTCTTCAAGAAGTCAAACGCCTGTTTGCATTTGTCATCTAAGTGGAAAGTAACGTCATTCTTCAATAAGTTTGACAACGGAAGAGCTATCTTGCTGAAATCCTTGATGAAACGCCTGTAAAAATCTGCATGACCAAGAAAAGAATGAATCTCGCGAATGTAAGATGGGTAAGGTAGTGTAGAAATCACATCAATCTTAGCAGGGTCAACAGAAATTCCTTTTTCAGAAATTATATGACCAAGAACAATTCCCTACTCAACCATAAAATGACATTTTTCATAATTTAAAACAAGGTTGGTTTCAATGCATCTTTCTAAAATCAAGCTTAAACTGCTCAAGCATGCATTAAAGGAAGAACCATAGACAGTGAAGTCGTCCATAAAGACTTTCATGCACTTTTCAATAAAATCAGAAAAGATACTAAGCATGCAACACTGGAAAGTGCCAGGAGCATTGCAAAGACCAAAAGGCATCCGCCTATAAGAAAAAGTACCGAAGGGACAAGTAAAAGTGGTCTTCTCTTGATCTTCAGGTGCAATATGAATCTGAAAGTAACATGAAAAGCCATCAAGAAAACAATAATGTGATTTACCAGCTAGCCGTTCAAGCATTTGGTCGATGAACGGTAAAGGAAAGTGATCCTTTCTAGTAGCCTGGTTCAGTCTCCTGTAATCGATACAAACTCTCCAGCTATTCTGCACTCTAGTGGGAACAAGTTCATTCTTTTCATTTTTGACAACTGTAAGTCTAGATTTCTTAGGTACAACCTGCACTGGGCTTACCCACTTACTGTCAGAGATAGGATAAATGATACCTGCTTGCAAGAGTTTGGTTACCTCTTTTTTCACGACATCAAGAATCAAAGGATTAAGCCTCCTTTGGGTCTGCCTTACTGTTTTCGCACCATCCTCAAGTAAAATTATGTGCATACACATGGAAGGACTAATTCCTGGAAGGTCGGCTAATGTCCATCCGATTGCCTTCTTGTGCTTCTTCAAAACCTGCAAAAGCTTATTTTCTTGATCGAAATCAAGGTTAGAAGAAATAATAACAGGGAGTTTTTCGTTACTCTCTAAGTAAGCATATTTCAGGTTCTCAAGGAGCTCTTTTTGCTCTAAGGACGGGGGCTGCTCGGTAGATGGGATGGTCGGGGCAGCAGGAACGTCAAGAGCATCAGCTGTAAAAATAGCTTCGTCGATTACAACTTCACCTGTAGGAAATATATCAGCCTGCAGGGCAGCACAATCTCAGCGCACACAACACAAAGGTTAGTGTCAGTACAATCAAAACATGAATAAACATCATCAAAACCCGAGAGGGATGGAAAATCAAGTGAAAATAATTCAGAACAAGTGTCCTCAATCAGCTCAGATATCAATCCAATATGAAAAACAGAATGCTACTCTAATGGATGTTTCGTGGCATCAAAAATGTTGAATTTTGCGACAATGTCACCAAACTCCATGGACATGCTTCCATCATCAACATCAATTTTCGTTTTTGCCGTTTTCATGAACGGTCTTCCTAAAATGATGGGAGCTTTGCTGGACTTTGTTTCTCCTTCCATGTCAAGAATGTAAAAATCTGCAGGAAAAATTAAATCGTTAACTTGAACAAGGACATCTTCGATTATGCCGGCAGGGCGAGTGTTGCTCATGTTCGCCAACTGAATGATTAAACCTGTAGGCTACAAAGGACCAAGACAAAGGTTATTATAAACAGAAATAGGCATAACATTAATGCTTGCTCCTAAATCAAGCATGCAATCATCGAATTTACTATTCCCGATGGTACAAGGAATAACAAAAGTTCCCGGGTCTTTGCACTTTTGTGGTAGGACCGGAGTAGTGAGGAGGGCTGAAACTTCGCCTGTAAATTTTTCAGATGAAGGCTTGGGTTGAATAAAGGAAGAAATATTTCTTCCTAAATTGACTCTCTCACTTCCCTTCATTCTCCTCTTGTTGGTGCACAAATCCTTCAGAAATTTAGCATACTTAGGAACCTGCTTAATCACATCAAGTAACGGAATGTTTACCAAAACTTTTCGAAAAACATCTAATATCTCTCTTTCTTTGTCTCCCTCCTCAATTCTCTTATTTTTCAGAACTCTATGTGGGAAGGGGACTGGTGGTACATACTCTTTTTCTTTAATTTTTTCAGTTTTGACCACAACAGCAGAAGGAGAAGGAGGTTCAGCAGACGGTTCAGAAGTAGGAAGTTCAGAAGTTACCTCAATGATTTTTTTTTAGGGGCTGGTTTTATAACTTTTCCGGATCTTAAAGTGATGGCTCTCACATTAGCATTAGGACCCTTTGGGTTGACAATTGTTTGGGCTGGAAGTTGGTTCGACCCTTGGCCTTGCATGTTATTAATTTGTGTAGCAAGTTGTCCCATCTGTGTATTCAAGTTCTGGATGCTAGCATCGGTTCTTTGTTGGAACTGAAGGTTGTTGACGACCATTTAATTAACAAGTTCCTCTAAAGAAGGTCCGAAAGGTGCAGGGGCAACAACCGCTTGAGGTGGGTTAGGTTGTTGGCTGGTTTGTGGGTTTCCATATCAGAGGTTGGGATGGTTCCTCCAATTCGGGTGGTACTTATTAGTGGACAGGTCGGGAATGTTGTACCGGTTTTGGTTGTTACTTTGGTTGTAAAGGGATGCAGCATAAGCCGGAGGTAATTCAGTAGGCATATCATCTTGCAGAATAGGACATGTATCAGTAGGATGATCAGAAGAAGTACAAATACCACATAACCTCGGTGGTTGGGTTTGATGGGCTGCTTGTGTCTTACCTACGACTATCAGCTGTTGCACTAAGTCTTTCAGCTCATTCATTCTGTTTTCGAAGGCTTTGTTAGAGTGAGACACATGAGAGGAAACATGAATTTCGTTCACACTCTTTACCTGGACAGAATTATTTCTTGTTGTGAACTGTTGGGAATTTAGTGACATGTTCTCAATTAGAGCCTTGGCAGCAGCTGGAGTCTTATCAACAAGAGCTCCACCGCTAGCAGCATCAAGAATGTTTCTATCCATCGGTAACAAACCTTCGTAAAAGTACTGGATGAGTAGTTGTTCGATGAGTAGCTGGATACCAAATGCTTGAATCTCTCCCAATACTCGGTCAATGACTCATTACCCTATCTAATACCACAAATCTCCTTTCTTATCGAGGTAGCTCTGGATGCAGGAAAATATCTCTCAAGGAACACTTTTTTCAGAGCATTCCAGTTTGCAATTGAATTTGGCTCGAGGGAGTATATCCAATCCTTTGCTGCACCCTGCAATGAAAAAGGAAAAGCTCGAAGTTTGATATGATCTTCAGTGATCCCTTCAGGCTTCAATGGCGTAGAACACACCACTTGAAATTCTTTCAGATGTTTGTGAGGATCTTCACCTACAAGAACTCTAAACTTCGGCAACAAATGGATTAAACCCGATTTTAACTCAAAAGGAACAGCATCAGCAGCATACTCAATACATAAACCGTTATAATTTACATCAGGCGCGACTAATTGCCTTAGAGTTCTATTGTCAGCCATTTCAAAATCAATGGTGGGTGATGGTGGTGAACTAGTGGTAACTTGGACTGCTCTACGTCGTGTGTGCAAAGTTCTCTCTGCTTCAGGATCAAACACAACAAGTTCAGAACAGGATGACCTAGTTGTCAGGACTAATGCACAGCAATGCAGCAACAATGTTCAAAATGCCAACAATGTCCCTAAAATGCAAAAACAAGCACAAAGAAAGAAATTGATCAAAAAAACTTCAGAAAAATAAAATGACACCAAAATTAATCTAATGTCTTAAAAATAGAATTTTGAGAATTTTTTCAATTTTTTCCGACTCTATGAAACCAGTAAATAAATCATTAAAAATAGAAAAAAATGGTTTTTTGGCGATTCGAAAACCCACCACCCATAAATACTTTGTAGTAAGGGATAAACGTTTCTAGAATTTTTTCACTTCAAGTGCTCAGAACAGATTTTGAATCGGACTCAATTTTTAAAAAACCGATTTTTTTTACGTTTTGGACTCTAAAACGCGACTTCGATGAAACCGCGAGGAAAATAAGGTCTAGACTCGAGGAAACAAACCCTATGACTCTAAATTTGATTAATAATGACAAGAATCCCCGGTAACGGCGCCAATTTGATCCGCTGTCGGGAGCGGATCAAAACGAGTGTTTTTGATAAAAACGTAATGCAACGACAATTCAACTCGGATATCGTCTCAAGGATTCTTGTATGTGATTAATCTACCGAAATCGAAATGGGGGGGGGGGGTTGGTTACTGATCAATTAAATAAAGAGAATGCAATTAAGCGGTTAAAATAAGTGATTATCAAAATATGTTAATCTACTGTTTTCGGTTCCGGCTTATCACAGGTTTCTACCTTACCAATTTCCTAAGCGACTTCGATCTCTATTCGATTCCTATGTCAATTAACAAGGGCAAAAGACATAAACTAGATTGACAATCCTATATTCCGAATTAAGCAAACGGATTAAGTTTTCGTGAAAACAGGCATCGAACCCGAAGGCCGGCTCAACACGAAGTTCATAGGAATATCTGACCTCGCCATCAGGCATCTGTTAAACAAATAGGCATCAAACATGAAGTCCCGCTCAACACGAAGTTGAGAGTAACATCTGACCTCGCTGTCAGGCATCTGTTAAACAAATAGGCATCAAACACGAAGTCCCGCTCAACATGAAGTTCATAGGAACATCTGACCTCGCCGTCAAGGATCTGTTAAACAAACAGGCACCGAACATGAAGGCCGGCTCAACCCGAAGTTAAGAAGAACATCTGACCTCGCTGTCAGGCATCTGTTAAACAAACAGGCATCAAACCCGAAGGCCGGCTCAACCCGAAGTTGTGAAGAACTTCTGACCTCTCCGTCAGGCTTCTGTTAAACAAACAGGCATCGAACCCGACGGCCGGCTCAACCCAAAGTTGAGAAGAACATCTGACCTCGTTGTTAGGCATCTGTTAAACCAAGAGGCATCGAACCCGAAGACTGACACAACACGAAGTTGAGAGGAACATCTAACCTCGCCGTCAGACATCTATTAAACAAACAAGCATCGAACCCGAAGGCCAGATGTTGCACCCCAAATTTTGACCCCTTAGATCCTTATCTCCATTGTAGGATTATATTTATTTGATTAACTAACCTTAACCAATTTCAAGTTTATCTTTGTTAAGATGCAGATGAATTAGGGTTCCGTACCGACAAAATCGGGATTTCGGTGGTCTGATCAATCAATGTATTGGAATGATTCAACCTCAGCTAGGTCTCCACAACATCAAGAATACAACATTGGATCAATTATGAATTCAATTTGAGGTGGTCACCCGGGAATTGAGAACAGTGCAATTTAAGATACCCGATTAGGGTTTTCGACGAGAAAAAGTCAATTGTAGTTTGACTTTTGGTTTAAAGAGTGTTTCAATGGTGGGATTTTGGTCCATTAAGTTCCTATGGCTTAGTAAAGTCCATCCAAAGAGTTTCAAGCCCTCAGGATGTCTGGATCATCGACAGTCGACTCGGTAGGCACCGATTGATCGAACGGTTGACCGAAAAGTCAACTTTTCAACAATAAGGAATTTGACTTCAAGATCTGAATCAAAAATGTTCCTTATATCATATTACACCTCCTCATAAAATTTCATGACCATTGGATCAAGGGTTAAGAAGTAATTGTAAAAATCGGGAATTAGGGTTTCGAAAAGGGCAAGACCATAACTCCTCAACCACACATCCAAATGAAGTGGTTCAAAGCTCATTGAAAAGCTCTTGACAAATCCTACAAAAGCCTCAAATTGGTCCATGATCAAAAAATGCATAGAATAGGGGTTATGACAAGACTCATTTTAGGAAGGTAAATAACTTAGAAAAATTCTAAGTAATTTAGCCTTTTTAAGTGGTTTTTTTAGCAACTTGGAGGGGTTTTTCAACCTAGTTCTATCAAGAATTTGGAAATTACCAAAACATGAAAGTTATAGAGCTATTTAAGGGCTTTCTAAATTGTGGTAGAACTGCTCAATAGCATGTGTGAGCAGGGAGTTATGCACTATGAAAGTTAGGGTTGTCAACACTTGAAACCACACTCCAACACTTCCCAAAAATCAGTTTTTCACAAGTTGAGATCTCCTCAGACCTTGGATCATGATTCAATACAATATTAAGATGTGTAGAGGAAAGGAAATGCAGAAAATGTAAAGTTTGGAGAGAGAGAGAGAGAGGTAGGTTGCAACTTGGCATTATTTTAATCAAATGTGTAAGAAGGAGAGAGAAACGTTTCATGCCAAGACTGTGCAGCTGGCTCACCCTACCTTCATAGATCATCTCAATCACTTCATGTCCATCTCCACTTGAGTTTTCTGATCTCTTTGAACTATGGAGCTGATAGGAGAAGATTTTGCAAGATTCAATTGAAAAATCTCATGAAAATCCCTCTAAAAGTGGTAAAAGACCAAAGCTTCCCTCACTCTTGTTTTGGATATAAATAGAGGCCTCTTCCATGAGTTTATACCATAGCACTCTACATACCTAGAGAAAACCACTTGCTCTCATTCAATCTTGCCCTTGCTTACAAGTGAAGGAAGCTCCCTAAAAAATACTAAAATCTGCCTTGGAGCAAAGTGCCTTCTAAAATCATTTCCACACATCCAAACTCACCAAAAACCATCTACACAACCCATAAATATTGTGTAGAAGGTGTTCATACTTTCAAACTACTCAAAAATAGCATTTTTCAAAAAGTCAACTTTCACACCAAGAAAGTTTGACCACTATGCTCAAAATCTGCCAAATCCTTGTCCAGACCTATTCTTGATGTTCTAACCATCCATACACCTCATAGATGTCATATTGCAACTGTCCAAGGCATTGAAGATTAGTGGTAAAGCTCATTTCTCAAGTTGTCCTAAGGTTTACATATTGCTTCAAGAGGAAGCAAACTTCAATTTTGGGCCAAAAATTAGATCTATGGTTTTATTTGTGTTATAACTTGCTCAACATAGTCCACAAAAGGTATGTAATCCATAAACCTCTCATTTTACCTTACATTGTTATGTTTTGCATTCTTGAGGTGTTTTTGTGAAAACTATGTGTATGCTGTCCCAAAACAGCTCTTTGTCAAGAGCTTGTATTCATTTCATTGTTTCTTACTTTTGTTAAGGTATAATATGTGTGAAATGATGTACTAATGTTGTTCATGTGTTAAAGTTGATTGATGTTTGTTTATTACAGTTGTAACTCATATGTTAAAAACATGTGGATTGTGATGCTTATCATTGTCATGGTAAGAATGTGTAGTTTTACCTTGACATATTTTAGGGCCTATTTTCATTAGATAGCATATTTGAAGTTTGTGCGTGGTAGTAACATAGGTCATACCTGCCTGCACTTGTCTTTGACAGTTTTCCTTACCATTTCTCAAAATACTACCATCACCAGGCCAAATTTTGAATCAAAGAGAATGTGTCTAGTTTTGAGGCATAACACCATTTGTTATCATATAAATGACATGTGTGCATCATTTGTGTGGCATAAAACCACATCTTTTGAGATTATACCTGTTGCACCATCAAGACAGTTTTTTGCACCAACACCACATGCCAATTTTTGCCTTGAATGAATATGTTTACTTTTTGAGCTTAAAACCCTCTGTCATCATATTCATGATATGTGTGCATCATTATGTGGCATGAAACTCATCATCTTGAAATATACCTGTTTGCATTGGCAACTTCTCCCAAAACTGTTTTCACATGTTATACCACCAAACCACCTTGAAATTTGCCACAGTTGTGACTGTCATGAGAGGTATGCCTTGAGTTTGATGTGTTGAATTTCTGTTTTTGACACATGCTTGATTTAATGATGATGCTGTTGTAACTTTAGATTCTGATGAGGGCTAGTTTGATATCCTTGAGGTTGTGACTGCTAGGATCTAGTTGGTTGATTGGAGTCAGGTTTAAGCGTGTTCAGTCTAGTCTTAAAATTTGGATAATACATGCTTGGATCTTTTTACTCAGATTTGATGAGAGGTAAACATTTCTTGGTCTGTGCAAGTTGGTTATGATGATGCCTTTGGATTGAGGATAGTGTGTCTTGGATTTGCATTTAAAATAGGATTGTGACAGAACTGTTGCCTTGAGTTTTTTATTGAATTGTCATAACTGCCTAACTCCTCATGCTAGGAAGGTGGTCTAAGTTGCGGTGAGGGACAATTCTGCTGTCATGAGTTGGGGGGGGGGGGGTCTGTTCAGCTTAGTTTTTTACTCCTAATAATTAAACTGTTGTGGTGACTGTCAAACAGTCCAATTTTTAATCATTTAGAAATGCCTTTTACAACTTGCATAAACTCTTGTTTGATATTAAACTGTTTTGATCACCTTGTGTTGATCATGGTCAATTCATATTCACCAATGCATCTTCAAACCTGCATTTTTATCAGAAATTCAATAGATTTAGAATCCATATGAGTTGAGTTTGCAAAACTGCTAGTCTCATTTCTGCATTGCCCTTAAAGATAAACTGTTGGTGAACATGTTGGGGTATTGGATCTATTGTCAATTGATGCTTTGAGGTTTGATAACCTATGTTGCCTTCAAGTTTCTGTTATTTTAAAAGCTGCTAAATTTGTGTGTGTGAGGCTTTTAGCCTATTGCATTTGAAGTTGACTCATGAGGTTGTTGCTGCAGATCTTGATGAGCAAGCATTATTCTGCCCACTGTAAGGATATAATAGTCTTGTTTGTTAACTATCCTTGAGATTTATGCATAAGGGTTGTTATCCTAAGGTTGTAAAACTTGCATCTGTGAATGATTTGGATTGATGAATGATATAGGCATTATCATGCTAGGTTGCATTTATGTCAATAGCCTTTTTAGGATCAGTTGTAGGTTTGTTAGCTTTAACTCAATTGGCAAGTTTGGTTTGATTTTGGTGTGCTTTATTGCTGTCTAGACCAGTTTGTTGGAATTGATCAAAGAATCTATCAGTTTTTTGTTTGAGCTATTTTGATTGTTGCTTTTGTTTCTACTCAAACTGTTTTGAACTTGTTATTGCAACTTATGTCACAATTTCAAAACCACCAGCCACTTTGTATTCAGGTTTGAATTTAAGTTTTGTTTGTTTTGGAACTTCACGTATATTGTATTTGGAGGGTGTGAGGACCTTCAAAATGTTGTAAGCATGAGAGATTGGAGTTGTAGCTTTGAAAGTGCATTTCAAACACATAACATGCATTTACTTTCGAATTTTAATTTGTGCCCATTTTTGGAGAAAACTGAAGTTACCATTGGATTCCTCATTCAATTTCATGTGATTTAGACCTAAAGTTTGTTAAAAACCATAAAGTTTTGATCAAGTTATGAATCAAATTGCATTTCAGTTCTTAACTTGTTCTTGCCTCTTCCAATTTGCCCAGAATATCATGAAAAGCATGTCTTATATGTTTATGGGGGTGGCTATATCAACGGATGTATAGCCACCCCAGTGGTAGAAGCATGCGCGCATATCATACCTTTCATTAGCCAGACCTGGGTTCGATCCCTGAGGAGGATCAACCCTTTTGCTTTTCTTCTTTTTTTCATATTTTCCATGCTTCACCATGTTTTCTACCAGGATAGCGCGCGTGTATGTGCCCTAGTGGCCAGTTTGCTTGCCTGCAAGCTGAGGGGCGTGGGTTCAACTCCCACCCTTTGCACTTTTATTTTGATTTTACTTGTTAAATATTGTTTTGTATATAAAACATCCAATATTCATATCTTCCTCATTTTTCATCCTTTTTGGTCCATTCTTTTTGCAACATGTTTGTTTTAAAGTCTATTTTCATATGATATAAGAATATTACATGTTATTAATTGTGATGCCCTTTGGCTATGTGGAAATGTGTTCATTTGTTAAGATCGTTATCTTACCTACTGTTGAATTCCCTTTAATCATGTTTGAATTTTCTTGTGAGATCTTTGCTTCCCATGCCAGTTAACATTTTAGGGTTTACTCTCCTTTGGTTATCACCATAATCCCATGATGCATTCCTCCTAAATTATGAGGTTAAACTAATTTACTTGTGTTTGATTGTCATCAATACATATTATTGTTAAATTTGTTATACTTTGAATTTATAACATGTTTACTTTCAAATTGTGATATGTTTACATGGTTGTTACCTTCATCATGTTTCAATCTTTGTTAAGACTATGCTTCTATCTTTGTTAATATATTTGATTACCGGTTGTAACCATTGGTGTTTGAAGTATCTGTTTATTGTAATATGCATGCTTATTTGATTGTAATCTTATTCCTCTTGCTTTATGATTATGCTTTGTTAAGTTTATTTCCCCAAAGTGATGAAACTCTTTAGTTCTCATCCAAGTTGCCTCATATTTTCCCTTCCAAAGGAAAGTCTCTCTATTGACCCTTGGGTCATAGATAGCTCATTAACAAAGGTCTGGATAGAACCTTCTCCCCCTTTTGGTCTGGATAGAACCAATAGGATTTAAACATCATAGGTCTGGGTAGAACCTTCCCCTTTTGGTCTGGATAGAACCAATAGGATACCCTTATAGGTCTGGATAGAACCTTCCCCTCCTTTTGGTCTGGATAGAACCAATAGATCCTTATTCTGTAGTTCGTGCCCGAACTACGACTGCTCTGATTTCTCATTGGACAATGAGAATACGTAGGCACAAGATGCGATATCTTGACGAACAACCTTTCCCTTTCTCCTACCTTTTGGTCTGGATAGAACCATTTGGTCTTACAACGTAGAACTTTAGGATAGAGTTTGGTTAACTCTATGTAAAAATCATGGATATGATTACTTACTTCCCTTTCTTGAGAGTTCAACATAGATTTAGAGAGTTGTCTTAAACTGTACACAAGCATGGATATGTTTGTTCCCCTCTGAACCTTGATCATAATCAAGTGTTCTTCAACCCTAGTGAGGTGAACTATGATTGCTCTGATTCTATCCTAGTTAGAATACGTAGGCAGAGGACGCGATGTCTTTGCGAGCAAACTTAGAAACTATCTTTAGGTTTTAACCTACACCCTTTACCCAATCCCAATCCTTAGCAAACATTTACCAACTTAGCATGCAAACAAACAAAAGGTTCCTGTAGAGTACTACAAATGTCTACGAGGTGAAATACCTACCCTAGGCATAACCAACCCCCGATCCCCGAATCTCTTAGCATTGTTGTTACATCACACAAAAGGGTTTTTCTTTCTTTAGACCTTTCCTTTGGATAAATTAAAGTCCGGTTGTAATCTAAGAATTAAAGATTCAAGTTAATCAATAGCTTGGTATCACGATTATCACCACAACACCGGCTCAACACGAAGTTCATAGGAATATCTGACCTCGCCGCCAGGCATCTATTAAACAAATAGGCATCGAACACGAAGTCCCGCTCAACATGAAGTTCATAGGAACATCTGACCTCGCCGTCAGGGATCTGTTAAAAAACAGGCATCGAACATGAAGGTCGGCTCAACCCGAAGTTGAGAAGAACATCTGACCTTGCTGTCAGGCATCTGTTAAACAAACAGGCATCGAATTTGATGGTCGGCTCAATCCAAAGTTATGAAGAACTTCTAACCTCTCCGTCAGGCTTCTGTTAAACAAACAGGCATCGAACCCGACGGCCTGCTAAACCCAAAGTTGAGAAAAACATCTGACTTCGCTGTCAGGCATCTGTTAAACAAACAGGCATCGAACCCGAAGGCCGGTTCAACACGAAGTTGAAAGGAAAATTTGACCTCTCTGTGAGGCATCTACTTAACAAACAGGCATCGAACCCGAAGGGCGGCTCAACCAGAAGTTGATAAAAAACATTAGACCTCGCCTTCAGGAATCTGTTAAACAAACAAGCATCAAACCCGAAGGCCGGCTCAACACGAAGTTGAGAAGAACATTTGACCTCGACGTCAGGAGTCTGTTAAACAAACAGGCATCGAACCCGAATGGGGGCTCAACCCGAAGTTGAGAAGAACATCTGACCTCGCTGTCAAGCATCTGTTAAACAAACAGGCATCGAACCCGAAGTTCATAGGAATATCTGACCTCGCTGTAAGGCATCTGTTAAACAAACAGGCATCGAACACGAAGTCCCGCTCAACATGAAGTTGAGAGCAACATCTGACCTCGCCGTCAAGCATCTGTTAAACAAACAGGCATGGAACACGAAGGCTGGCGCAATCCAAAGTTGAGAAGAACATCTTACCTCGTTGTTAGGCACTTGTTAAACAAACAGGCATCAAATTTGATGGTCGGCTCAACCCGAAGTTGTCAAGAACCTCTGACCTCGGCGTGTGGCATCTGTTAAACAAACAGGCATCAAACCTGAATGCCGGCTCAACACGAAGTTTAGAAGTACATCTGACGTCGCCGTTAGGGATCTATTAAACAAAAAGGCATCAAACCCGGAGGCCGGATCAACCTGAAGTTTAGAAGAGCATCTGACCTCGCTATCAGGGATCTGTTAAACAAACAAGCATCGAATTTGATGGCCGGCTCATCCCGAAGTTGAGAAGAACTTCTGAACTCATTGTCAGGCATCAGTTAAACAAACAGGAATCGAACCCGAAGGCCGGCTCAACCCGAAGTTGAGAAGAACTTTTGACCTCGCCGTCAGGCATCTATTAAACAAACAGGCATCGAACCCGAAGACCGGCTCAACACAAAGTTCATAGGAATATCTGACCTCGCCATCAGGGATCTGTTAAATAAACATGCATCGAACCCGTAGGCCGGCTCAACACGAAGTTTATAGGAATATCTGACCTTGCTGTCAGCCATCTGTTAAACAAATAGTCATCGAAGACGAAGTCCCGTTCAACACGAACTTGAGAGCAACATCTGACCTCGCTGTCAGGCATCTGTTAATCAAACAGGCATCAAACTCGAAGGGAGGCTCAACCCGAAGTTGAGAAGAACATCTGACCTCGCCGTCAGGCATATGTTAAACAAACAGGCATCGAACCCGGAGGCCGCCTCAACACGAAGTTCAGAAGAACATCTGACCTCGCCGTAAGGTACCTGTTAAACAAACAGGTATCGAACCCGAAGGCCGACTCGAAATGAAGTTGAGAAGAACATCTGATCTCGTCGTCAAGTATCTGTTAAACAAATAGGCATCGAACCCCAAGGCCGGCTCAACACAAAGTTGAGAGGAACATTTGACCTCGGCGTCAGGCATCTATTAAACAAACAGGCATCGAACCCAAAAGGGGGCTTAACCCGAAGTTGAGAAGAAAATCTGACCTCGCTGTCAGGCATCTATTAAACAAATAGGCATCGAACCCGAAGGCTGGCTCAACACGAAGTTCATAGGAATATCTGACCTCACCGTTAGGCATCTATTAAACAAATAGGCATCGAACACGATGTCCCACTCAACACGAAGTTGAGAGCAAGATCTAACCTCACCGTCAGGCATCTGTTAAGCAAACAGGCATCGAACCCGAAGGCCGGATCAACACGAAGTTGAGAGGAACATTTGACCTCACCGTCAGACATCTGTTAAACAAACAGGCATCGAACCCGAAGGGCGGCTCAACCCGAAGTTGAGAAGAACATACGTCCTCGCTGTTAGGCATCTGTTAAACAAACAGGCATCGAACCTGAAGGCCAGCACAACACGAAGCTGAGAGGAACATCTAACATAGCCGTCAGACACCTATTAAAAAAACATGCATCGAACCCGAAGGCCGGTTCAACACGATGTTCATAGGAATATCTGACCTCGCCGTCGGGCATCTATTAAACAAATAAGCATCGAACACGAAGTCCCACTCAACATGAAGTTGAGAGCAACATCTGACCTCGCCATCAGGAATTTGTTAAACAAACAGGCATCGAACCCGAAGGCCAGCTCAACACGAAGTTGAGAGGAACATTTGACCTCGCTGTCAGACATCTGTTAAACAAACAGGCATCGAACCCGAAGGGCGGCTCAACCCGAAGTTGAGAAGAACATTTGTCCTCGCTGTTAGGCATCTGTTAAACAAACATGCATCAAACCCAAAGGCCGGTACAACATGAAGTTGAGAGGAACATCTAACCTCGCTGTCAAACATCTATTAAATAAACAAGCATCGAACCTAAAGGTTGGCTCAACACGAAGTTCATAGGAATATCTGGCCTCACCGTCAGGGATCTCTTAAACAAACTAGCATCGAACACAAAGGTCGGCTCAACTCGATGTTGAGAAGAACATTTAACCTTGCTGTCAGGCATCTGGTAAACAAACAGGCATCGTTTTTGATGGTCGGCTCAACCCGAAGTTGAGAAGAACATCTAACCTCTCTGTAAGGCATCTCTTAAACAAATAGGCATCGAACCCGACAGCCGGCTCAACTCGAAGTGTAAAAGAACATCTGACCTCGCTGTCAAGCATCTGTTAAACAAACAGGCATCGAACCCGAAGGCCGGCTCAACACGAAGTTCATAGGAATATCTGACCTCGCCATTAGGGATCTGTTAAACAAACATGCATCGAACCCGTAGGCCGGCTCAACACGAAGTTTATAGGAATATTTGACCTTGCTGTCAGCCATCTGTTAAACAAATAGTCATCGAACACGAAGTCCCGTTCAACACGAACTTGAGAGCAATATCTGACCTCGCCGTCAGGCATCTGTTAATCAAATAGGCATCGAACTCGAAGGGCGGCTCAACCCGAAGTTGAGAAGAACATCTGACCTCGTTGTCAGGCATATGTTAAACAAACACGCATCGAACCCGAAGGCCGACTCAACACGAAGTTCATAGGAATATCTGACCTCGCCGTCAGGCATCTGTTAAACAAATAGGCATCAAACACGAAGTCTCGCTCAACACGAAGTTCATAGGAATATCTGACCTCGCCGTCAGGAATCTGTTAAATAGACAAGCATCGAACACCAGCTGCAAGCAAAGCAAGCACGTCCTCCACTAACCCACTCTAATACTATGTAGCTCTCATGCCTGGGTCTGACTTCTCACTCATCAAAATGCCCCCTCCCACAATAGTGCAGATAATCATATCATACTGAAAATAAAGTGCGGGAAATAAAGTGCAATAAATAAACACAACCCAACAAGTAATCATACAAGCGCTAGGATTGACTCTCGCAGGGGACGTTGGATCCCCAGACTGACTTGCATAAGGGACGTTGGATCCCAGGAAACTATCAAGTCCCCAACAGAGTCGCCAGCTGCTGGGGATGACCCAGACAGCTAGGAAGAGAATCCAAGATAAGACTCGCTTAGAGAACCAGAGTCCCCAGCAGAGTCGCCAGCTGTCGCTTCCGCGAAAATAAGGTGCCGGCAAAACAGAAGAGTCGCCACCTTTCGTTATTTATCCCTCAGAATGGGAAATGAAACGATTGGAAAAACCTGACGAAAAGGTATAAGACAAGGTCATCGCAACCATTGTCTGGGTTCGGGAGTCGGTTACGCAAGGGGAAGGTATTATCACCCGTCACGTCCATCGTAATCAATGGGATCCATGCTTGTTGTTTTTATCTGACGGGTTGGTTTTATATATCTACATATCAAGGCTGGTTTGAAAAGAAAAGAAAATGACTCGGCAAAGCGTCGCGCTTTATGCCTACGTATTCTCATCAGAGAATGAGAAATCAGAGTCAACGTAGTTCAGCTAACTACGGGTGATGGGGGAAGGTGGCTCGCCAATACGTTAGTATTGTGCCTACGTACTCTCAACAGGTATGAGAGATCAAAGCTTACGTAGTTCGGGATAATACGGATTACGGGAATTCAGATTCATCTATTTTTTCGAGTCGTGTTAACAAACAGTTCCAGCAGTTTGGTGTACGCAACTCGACCCTTGGGGACTTAGGCGTTACCGTTTGCGGTAGAACTGGGAGTTAACGACACTCTTTTCTTCAGAAAAGCTTCCTTTGAATTATGGGCCCACGGGGCAAAAAGGTTTGAAGTTTGTTTTCTATCTTTTACGGAAGAACTGTTTTTTAGTTGTCTGTAGTTTGTACAGCACTAGAGACTATGACCTGGGAACGAATGTGTCGCATATCGTCTAAAGGACGTATACTAAACATTCTAGACGATTGAGAGGAGGCCACTCAATTATCATTACCCAAGTAGCTTAAGGCTCGTAACGCGCTTGTACTAACTTGCCTTTAGTACGTTTTTTACTGTTGTTCGAGATGAGAAGAGAGAACAGGCTCATCTAAGGGGAGACTATCAAGTCCTAATGTTGTCATGCCAAGGATTCATCCTATGGTTGAGGTTTGAAATAGGGAACTCCTAGAAGTTATCATGAATAGGTTTCAACCTAAAGTTCTAATCATCACTTCCTTATCAAATGAAGTGAGATTCCTAGGGGATCATGTCAATGATAAACAAAAACAGATAAAGCATCAGCTTAAACAGTAAACAGTAAACAATTATAAAATGCATGCAATGCAAGTGAGGGAGGAAATGTGTGTGGGGCATCAGCCTCCACAAGCTCGTCTCGACGTCAAGCCAGATATGAATAACTGCAATCATACAGGAAGAATAAAATGCCATCAAGCAAAACCTAAACCACATAGGCAAGGGAGCATGGCTCTACCGAATACCAGCAAGCAAAGCCATACAGTAAAAATACAAGCAGAGGGAGAAGCTCAACCTCTAATGCAATCATGCTCCTAGCTTAACACAATCTAAACATGAACTTATTCTAATGTATCAAGAAAATCACACAAGTCACATCAATACATTTGCACAGAAAGCAAACAGACAGGAAAGAAAGCAAATCAACAGCTTCCACAGCCTCACAGCAAAGCAATCCTCTGACAGCAGTTCAGTCCTTAGTCTGTAACTGTTCTTCAAGGCTTTCATATCCAATAGCAAGTATCAACTTTCTTCTTCAAGCTTTCAATGCATCAAACACAAGTATCAACTTGTTCTCCATCTTCTTCAAGCTTCAGCTCTCAATTTGATCTCCTTCACACAAGTGTCAACTTGTTCTTCTTGATCTTCAAGCTTCAGCTCCAAGGGAAGTCTTCAAACACAGGTAAGTGCAACCTCTAGCATCTTCAATCTTCTAGCAAGGAACTCCATCCTCTAGCAAGGGAGAAAGATTCAACTAACAAGAGCAAGGTGGGGATAGGGAGAAACAAAGTGAAGACCAAAGGTCACCTCTAAGCACTCCACCATCAAGGAAAGGAACCCTCAAAGGTTCTACCAATTTGTGAGGAGCCACTCATCCTACCAAAGGAGGGATGGGGTCTTCACAATGGGACCGTACATCATAGGGAGGAATGGAAGTGATCAACACCTTCCATGTTTCATGAAGGAAGAAAATCTATTCTAAGATATCTCCCTAAAACCCTAATCCTTAACCCTAAACAAACTACACCAAAGGAAGAGCAAACTTCAAGTCCAAGCTCCACCATGCATTCCATAGCAGCCCACACATGCCTTCTTCATCATCCAAGAGCAAGAGAAGCAACACCCTAATCTAAGGGAACTAAAGAAGTCATTCTAGTTGGGTTAGCAAGTTAGGATCACCTAAAACCTAGTATTAAAGTTAATCCTAACTAAAATACTAAAACCAATTGTAAAATCCTACAAAAATAACTATGGGAACCTAGGTCAATCTTGACTCTACCATGTTAATTCCAGAGATCAAATCCTCAAATAAGACCTAGAAATAAATTCTACACTACAAGGTACTAAACCTAAACCCTAAAAGAAAGCACCTAAAGTTTCAACCTAAAAACCCTACCTAATTTCATCAAAAAAATGTGGGGAAAATACTATGGGAGCATACATATCTAAGCTAATCACACACAAAAAATCAAGCCAAAAGTCATCACCAAGTGATCACACTAAAATCATCAAACAGAGGTATCAACCATGGCCACTTTATTATCAAATAAAATGTAAAACATGCACAAAAATTGAAAATGCATGATTTTCCCAATATTTTTATTCAACAAAATTCTGGATTCAATCATGAATCAGGGGGAAAAAATCTGGAACTAATTGACTTATTTTTCTATTTTTCATGAATTGTTTTCAAACTAACATGAAATGCACAAAAATAATAAAACAATATTAGAAGAAAAGATGAACAGAGGGTGTATTCAGCAACTCATTCCAACTAGTTTCGCTTGGGCCCAGCACAATAGGGGTGCACATAGCAATTGGGCGTGAGGCCCATCTGAACATCAATTCAGTTCAAACAAATAACTAGGGGAGGGGGTGTGTTGAGCAAGCAATTGCCTTGTAAAACCTTGTTGGGCCTGGAGACGGGGGTGAGGATAGCAACTGAAGCCAAGGCCCACACGCTCTGAATTCACTTGTATTCTCTTCAATTCTCAAAGTGAAAAATAAAAAGCACACACGCTAGGACTCGAACTCATGCGTGTTTGGTTCACCCAGCGAAGCTTCAAAAGTTTCAATTCTGATAAGTAAAACACTGCGTTTGGATGTGAGGATACGTGGCGCAACATACACGCTAGGATGGATAGACTGAGTCAAGCATTCAACATAAACGGACGGCCAATACTTCGTCTTCTTCATTCAAACCTGCAACACTCGCGCGCAACCCACGGCCACCGCCGGTGACATCTCCGGTCACCCTGCACAACCCTAACTTCCTCTACACACATCCATTGGCCACGATCTTTACATGAAACTTGACCAGAATTTCACCAACAACTCAACCATACCACTTATTCACTCTAACAACGCAAGAATCTTGAGATAACCATCTCAACCGAAAATGAAATCCACCCTAAGTTGTCTCTAAAGTTGCAATTAACCATCCAAAATCCATCTAGATCATGAATAGAACCTAACCGCATGCTTCTAGTTCACTAAATACACATAATCAGAGAGAGATTTCAAGAATTTAAAACCTGTCTTTGAGCTTGGATTGCAGTGGATTCAAGCCTCAATTCTCTTCCAAACCTTGCAGAAACGTTCAGTGATCAATGGTGGATGCTTCTTGATGCTCAGTTCTGGTTGAAAACTCTTGATTCTCAAAAATGAATTTTCACTTCCAAGCTTTGTTCTTCACTTCTCTCCAATGGCTCTTCAACGAAAATGATCACCAGATCCTTCCAATTCTGTTCTAAATCCTTTTTATATTCTGTTTCAATGGATTAGAGGCCCAAACCAGGCCCATTCATGAGTTTTTGATTTTCACCTTTCTTCTAAATTTCCAAAGTTGATATCCACCTTCAAGCCTTGCTCACACTCCAATTTCATCCAAACCATACACTTAAGCCTTGTGGGATGTAGTGATGTGGTTTGTTTCCTTTGATTTCAACATATGGAGTGTGTGAGGTGTGTTTCTTATTTGTGAAGCAACCTTCCAAATGGCCATGTTAAGCACTTCAAATAAAAAATGTAATAATGCCAATCTCTTTAGAACATCAATTCCATTCAAAATGACTACAAATTTGACTTGAAAACATGTTATTCTCAATTGTTTTGATTTTCTCATCTTAATTCATTAAAATGGCTTTTATATGAACTTTCTTACACCAATGCTTGATATAATCCATATCAATGGACTATTGATACTTATACAAGCTAAAAACATCATTTTGAACAACTTTCATGTTGAACAAAAATCCATTTGAGGCCTGCAAGATGGTGAAATTGACTTATGATTCAAAATGACCTGTAATGTCCAAATAACCAAAATACCCTTGACTTGTCAAAGCCATAACTTGAGTTCTACAAATCCTATGAAAGACTTATAGTACTCTCTAGAAAGCTAAGAGAATAAGGAACAACATTCATGTTGACCAAAAGTTCATAGGAATCATCCTTCTAGGGCAAACGTTTCACGCAAGTTGGGTAACTTTCAAGCTCCAAATTCACATTCCTCAGATGACTTGTAACTTGTCTGGCTCATAACTTGAGCTCTATAAACCCTATCAAGGACTTCTAGTACTCAAATTAAAGCTAAGATTATGCCCTACAACAATTATGTTAGGGTCAAGATGATATGAATATCATATCTTGAGTTAAATAGTCTTGAAGTCAGGGGTCAAACTAGGGGATTTTACACTGTCAAGTCTGAGCAACCCTAGCCTGAAACTTCTCATACTCTTCAATCATGATGATTTAACCTTGGAATCATCCTTAGAACATCTTAATGCATCAATCCATGATCACATGGATCTTGAATTAGGTCTCAACCTTCTTCAAATCCTCAGTTGACCTAGGGTTGACCCAGTAAACCCTAGCTGCACCAATCATGGCTGAGGCTTCTTGTTCTTGCACAATGACCTGTCTAGGCCTCCAAGTGATCTTAAACACTTCTCATGAGCTCTCTCAAGACCTCAAGTCCAACTCTATGGCTTCAGAATCATCTGATGACTTCCCACAATTCTCAAGTTAGGAGACCTACACACTTGGCTTGAATCACTCTCTCTGAGGATCTTTTAACTTCTCTGACAAGGATATCAACCCTTAAACATCTGAATAACCTTCTTAGATAGATTCATAGTCTTTTGTAGCCCTTAATTTGTAATCATACCTCTTGATCTCCTGCACACATGTCAATGAAATGCAAATGATAATGCTAATGTGAATGAAATGAAACACAAGCTAGGTGAAGAAATGTTGGGCAAATTTTAGGGTGCAACAGCTGCCCCTATTCAAACGGCTTGGACCTGACTGGGTGAGAAGCGAACAACTCTCAAACAATCAAGGTACGAGACGGTTGAATACCAATAAACCCGGAAATTTGCCAACTGCACAAGTACACGGTACTATGATGGGACAAATCTTTGGAAACTGAAATAATAGTTGCACGACAACTAGCTGGAGAAATACTGATCCGAACCTCCGTCAGGATGATTCTCTGATTTATCTGATATCATTGCATCCTCAAATCATCAAGGGTCACCGATTACACGGTAACTGGCAATCTGCCAACCGCACAGGTAAACAATACTTTGATTGGTAGGAACATCTTCGAAACTGAGCATGACAGTTGCACGGCAACTTGCTGGGGAATTGGTCACACGGTAATTGGTGAAGTCTAATCTCAAATCTCCGTCAGGATGATCATCTAATTTTGCCGTAGATCTTCGTCCTCAAGTCATCAAGGGATCACCGATTACACGATAACTGGTAATGAATGGTTGATTATACCATCAGGCGTCCTGCGTCATAGCAGAAGAATTCCTCGGGACTCATCAGGTCATTAGGAACTTTTTAGCAATCAAGTTAATTATGTCGTTGGGCATTCAAAGAAATTTTCGGGCGTCAGCCGGACTTCGTCAGTAAGTCGGGAATAGAATCCTCGGTCAATCATGAACCAAATAGGGATATCCAAACTTCTTCCATCAGGCACTCCGCATCAGCTGAGAGAACTGCTTTGACATCACAGTTCGACTTCGCAAATAAGTCTTCAAATGGAATCCTTAATCAATCAGGAACCACTAAGGATATACAATCTTTTGCCGTCAGGCACTCTGCGTCAGCTGAGATAACTGCTTCGACATCGCAGTTGGACTTCGTCAGTAAGTCTTCAAATGGAATCCTTAATCAATCACGGAACAATAAGGATATACATTCTTTTACCGTCAGGCACCCTGCGTCAGCTAGGTAAACTGCTTCGACATCGCAGCTGGACTTCATCAGTAAGTCAGGGGTTTTGGCACTGCTGCCAGACTTCAATCATCAAGTCTTCAAGGGAAGTTTCAACTTCGCTGTTTAGAAACCTGTTGGGGATGACACATCTCCACTGGGGATTCTGGAGAACTATCAAGTAACTCTGCTTCGGGGATCCAGAAATCATTCTGGGTGAATCAACTCTGCTGAGGACTTCAAGAATCATCTTGGACAAATAATTCCGCCGGGAACTTCAAGAATCATCCTGAACCAATAACTCTGCTGGAGATTTCAGGAATCATCCTGAGCAAACACTCTGCCGGGAACTCTAAGTATCAACTTGAGCAACCAACTCTAAGTATCATCCTAAGTAATCATACCTCTTGATCTCCTGCACACATGTCAATGAAATTCAAATGATAATGCTAATGTAAATGAAATGAAACACAAGCTAGGTGAAGAAATGTTGTGCAAATTTTGGGGTGCAACACATATGACCTTGCCGTCAGGGATCTGATAAATAAAAAGGCATTGAACCTAGAGGCCGGCTCAACCTGAAGTTGAGAAGAACACCTGACCTCGCTATCAGGCATCTGTTAAACAAACAGGCATCGAATTTGATGGCAGGCTCAACCCGAAGATGGGAAGAACATCTGAACTCATTGTTAGGCATCAGTAAATAAACAGGAATTGAACCCGAAGGACGACTCAACCCGAAGTTGAGAAGAACATCTGGCCTCGCCATTAGGAATCTGTTAAACAATCTGGCTTCGAACTCGAAGGCCGGCTCAACACGAAGTTGAGAAGTACATCTGACCTCGCCGTCAGGCATCTGTTAAACAAACAGGCATCGAACCCGGAGGCCGGCTCAACACGAAGTTGAGAAGAAAATCTGACTTCGCCGTCGGTTATCTGTTAAACAAACAAGCATCGAACCCAAAGGCTGGCACAACACGAAGTTGAGAGGAACATTTTACCTCACCGTGAGGCATCTACTAAACAAACAGGCATTGAACCCGAAGGGCGGTTCAACTAGAAGTTTATAAGAACATTAGACCTTGTCGTCAGGAATTTGTTAAACAAACAGGCATCGAACGCGAAGGTCGGCTCAGCACGAAGTTGAGAGGAACATTTGACCTCTCCGTCAGGCATCTGTTAAACAAACAGGCATCGAACCCGAAGGGGGGCTCAAACCGAAATTGAGAAGAACATCTGACTTTGCTGTCAGGCATCTCTTAAAAAAACAGGCATCGAACCCGAAGGCCGGCTCAACACGAAGTTCATAGGAATATCTGACCTCGCCGTCGGGCATCTTTTAAACAAATAGCCATCGAACACGAAGTCCCGCTCAACACAAAGTTGAGAGCAACATTTGACCTTGCCGTAAGGGATTTGTTAAACAAACAGGCATCGAACACGAAGGTCGGCTCAACCCGAAGTTGAGAAGAACATCTGACCTCGTTGTCAGGCATCTATTAAATAAACAGGCATCGAATTTGATGGTCGGCTCAACCCAAAGTTGAGAAGAACATATGACCTCTCCGTCAGACATCTGTTAAAAAAACAGGCATCGAACCCGATGGCCGACTCAACCCGAAGATGAGAAGAACATCTGACCTCGTCGTCAGTCCTCTGCTAAACAAACAGGCATCGAACCCGAAGTCTGGCACAACATGAAGTTGAGAAGTACATCTGACCTTGCCGTCAGGGATCTGTTAAACAAAAAGGCATCGAACCCGGAGGCCTGCTCAACCTGAAGTTGAGAAGGACATCTGACCTCGCTATCAGGCATCTGTTAAACAAACAGGCATCAGATTTGATGGCCGGCTCAACCCGAAGTTGAGAAGAACATCTAACCTCGCTGTCAGGCATCTATTAAATAAACAGGCATCGAACCCGAAGGCAGGCTCAAACCGAAGTTGAGAAGAACATCTGATCTCGCCGTCTGGCATCTATTAAACAAACAGGCATCGAACTTGAAGGCCGACTCAACACGAAGTTGAGAAGTACATTTCACCTCGCCGTCAGGTATCTGTTAAACAAACAGGCATCGAACCCGAAGGCCGGATCAAAATGATGTTGAGAAGAACATCTGACCTCGCCGTCAGGCATCTGTTAAACAAACAGGCATCGAACCCGAAGGCCGATATAACACGAAGTTGAGAGGAACATTTAACCTCTCCGTGAGGCATCTACTTAACAAACAGTTATCAAACCCGAAGGGCTGCTGAACCAGAAGTTGATAAGAACATTAGACCTTGCCCTCAGGCTTCTGTTAAATAAACAGGCATCGAACCCGAACGGGGGCTCAACCCGAAGTTGAGAAGAATATATGACCTTGCTGTCAGGCATCTGTTAAATAAACAGGCATCGAACCCGAAGGCCGACTCAACACGAAGTTTATTGGAATATCTGACCTCGCTGTTAGGCATCTGTTAAACAAACAGGTATCGAACAAAAAGTCCCACTTAACACGAATTTGAGAGCAACATCTGACCTCGTCTTCAGGCATCTGTTAATCAAACAGGCATCGAACTCGAAAGCCGGCTCAACCCGAAGTTGTGAAGAACTTCTGACCTCGCCGTCAGGCATCTGTTAAACAAACAGGCATCGAACCCGAAGGCCGGTTCAACACGAAGTTCATAGGAATATATGACCTCGCCGTCAGGCATCTATTAAACAAATAGGCATCGAGCACGAAGTCCCACTCAACATGAAGTTCACAGGAATATCTGACCTCGTCGTCAGGGAGCAGTTAAGCAAACAGGCATCGAACACGAAGGCCGGCTCAGCCCGAAGTTGAGAAGAATATCTGACCTTGCTGTTAGGCATCTATTAAACAAACAAGCAGCGAATTTGATGGTCGGCTCAACCCGAAGTTGTGAAGAACTTCTAACCTCTCTGTCAGGCTTCTGTTGAACAAACAGGCATCCAACCCGACGGCCGGCTCAACCCGAAGTTGAGAAGAAAATCTTACCTCGCCGTCAGGCATCTGTTAAACAAACAGGCATCAAACCCGAAGGTCGGCTTAACACGAAGTTGGAAAGTACACATGACCTCAACGTCAGGGATCTATTAAACATAAAGGCATCGAACCCGGAGGCCGGCTCAACCAGAAGTTGAGAAGAACATCTGACCTCGCTATCAGGCATCTGTTAAACAAACAGGCATCGAATTTGATGGCCAGCTCAACCCGAAGTTGAGAAGAACATCTGAACTCATTGTCAGGCATCAGTTAAACAAACATGAATCAAACCCGAAGGTCGGCTCAACCAGATGTTGAGAAGAACATCTGACCTCGCCGTCAGGAATCCGTTAAACAAACAGGCATCGAACCCGAAGGTCGGCTCAACACGAAGTAGAGAAGTTCATCTGACCTTGCCGTCAGGCATATGTTAAACAAACAGGCATATAACCCGAAGGCCGGCTCAACACGAAGTTGAGAAGTACATCTGACCTCGCCATAAGGTATCTGTTAAACAAACAGTCATCGAACCCAAAGGCCGGCTCAAAATGAAGTTGAGAAGAACATCTGACCTCGCCGTCAGGTATCTGTTAAACAAACAGGCATCAAACTCGAAGGTCGGCTCAACATGAAGTTGAGAGGAACATTTGAACTTGCCGTGAGGCATCTACTTAACAAACAAGCATCGAACCCGAAGGGCGTCTCAACCAGAAGTTAATAAGAACATTAGACCTCGCCGTCAGGAATCTATTAAACAAACAGGCATCGAACCCGAAGGGAGGCTCAACACGAAGTTCAGAGGAACATTTGACCTCGGCGTCAGGCATTTGTTAAACAAACAGGCATCGAACCCGAAGGGGGGTTCAACCCGAAGTTGAGAAGAATATCTGACCTCGCTGTCAGGCATCTGTTAAAAAAACAGGTATCGAACCCGAAGGCCGGCTCAACACGAAGTTAATAGGAATATCTGACCCCGCCGTCAGGCATCTGTTAAACAAATAGGCTTCGAACACGAAGTTGGGAAGTACATATGACCTCGTTGTCAGGGATCTGTTAAATAAAAAGGCATCGAACCCGGAGGCCGGCTCAACCTGAAGTTGAGAAGAACATCTGACCTTGCTATCAGGCATCTGTTAAACAAACAGGCTTCTAATTTGATGGTCGGCTCAACCCGAAGTTGAGAAGAAGATCTGAAGTCATTGTCAGGCATCAGTTAAACAAACAGGAATCAAACCCGAAGGCTGGCTTAACCTAATGTTGAGAAGAACATCTGACCTCGCCGTTTGGAATCTGTTATACAAATAGGCATTGAACCCGAAGGCCGGCTCAACACGAAGTTGAGAGGAACATTTGACCTCGCCGTGAGGCATATGTTAAATAAACAAGCATCGAACCTGAAGGGGGGCTCAACCCGAAGTTGAGAAGAACATCTGACCTCACTATCAGGCATCGAACCCAAAGGACGGCTCAACATGAAGTTCATAGGAATATCTGACCTCGTCGTTTGGCATCTGTTAAAAAAATAGGCATCGAACACGAAGTCCCGCTCAACACGGAGTTAAGAGCAACATCTGAGCTTGCTGTCAGGCATCAGTTAAACAAACAGGCATTGAACCCGAAGGTCGGCTCAACACGAAGTTCATAGGAATATCTGACCTCGCCGTCACTCATCTATTAAACAAATAGGCATCGAACACGAAGTCCCGGTAAACAAAAAGTTGAGAGCAACATCTGACCTCGCCGTAAGGGACCTGTTAAATAAACAGGCATCGAACACGAAGGCCAGCTCAACCCGAAGTTGAGAAGAACATCTGACCTCGCTGTCAGGCATCTAATAAACAAACAGGCTTAGAATTTGATGGCCGGCTCAACCCGAAGTTGAAAGGAACATCTAACCTCGCCATCAAGCATCTATTAAACAAACAGGCATCGAACCCGAAGGCCGGCTCAATCCGAAGTTGAGAAGAACATATGGCCTCGCTGTCAAGGATATGTTAAACAAACCGGTATCGAATTTGATGGTCGGCTCAACCCGAAGTTAAGAAAAACATCTGAACTCGTTGTCAGGCATCAGTTAAAAAACAGGAATCAAACCCGAAGGCCGGCTCAACCCAAAGTTGAGAACATCATCTGATCTCGCCGTCAGGCATCTGTTAAACAAACAGGCATCGAACCCGAAGGCCGGCTCAACACGAATTTGTGAGGAACATTTGACCTCACTGTCTGACATCTGTTAAACAAACTTGCATCAAACCAAAAGGCTGGCTCAACTGGAAGTTGAGAAGAACATCTAACCTCACCCTGAGGCATCTGTTAAACAAACATGCATCGAACCCGAAGCCCGGCTCAATACGAAGTTGAGAGGAACATCTGACCTCGCCGTCAAGCATATGTAAAATAAACAGGCATCGAACCCGAAGGCCGGCTCAACCAAAAGTTGATAAGAACATTTGATCTTGCCGTCAGGCATCTGTTAAACAAACAGGTGTCGAACCCGAAGGTCGGCTTAACCCGAAGTTGAGAAGAAAATCTGACCTCACCGTCAGGTATCTGCTAAAGAAACAGGTATCGAACCAGAAGGTCGGCTTAATACAAAGTTGAGAGGAACATTTGACGTCCCCGTCAGGAATGTATTAAACAAACAGGCATCGAACAAGAAGGACGGCTCAACCCGAAGTTAAGAAGAACATCTATACTCGCCATCAGGTATATGTTAAACAAACATGCATGAAACCCGAAGGCTGGCTCAACCCGAAGTTGACAAGAACATCTAACCTCACCATGAGGCATATGTTAAACAAACAGGCATCGTACCCAAAGGTCGGCTCAACCCGTAGTTGAGAAAAACATTTGACCTAGCCGTCAGGCATCTATTAAACAAACAAGCATCAAACCCAAATGCCGGCACAACACAAAGTTGAAAGGAACATCTAACCTCGCCATCAAGCATCTATTAAACAAACAGGCATCGAACCCGAATGCCGACTCAATCCGAAGTTGAGAAGAACATATGGCCTCGCTGTCAAGGATATGTTAAACAAACCGGTATCGAATTTGATGGTCGGCTCAACCCGAAGTTAAGAAAAACATCTGAACTCGTTGTCAGGCATCAGTTAAAAAACAGGAATCAAACCCGAAGGCCGGCTCAACCCAAAGTTGAGAACATCATCTGATCTCGCCGTCAGGCATCTGTTAAACAAACAGGCATCGAACCCGAAGGCCGGCTCAACACGAATTTGTGAGGAACATTTGACCTCACTGTCTGACATCTGTTAAACAAACTTGCATCAAACCAAAAGGCTGGCTCAACTGGAAGTTGAGAAGAACATCTAACCTCACCCTGAGGCATCTGTTAAACAAACATGCATCGAACCCGAAGCCCGGCTCAATACGAAGTTGAGAGGAACATCTGACCTCGCCGTCAAGCATATGTAAAATAAACAGGCATCGAACCCGAAGGCCGGCTCAACCAAAAGTTGATAAGAACATTTGATCTTGCCGTCAGGCATCTGTTAAACAAACAGGTGTCGAACCCGAAGGTCGGCTTAACCCGAAGTTGAGAAGAAAATCTGACCTCACCGTCAGGTATCTGCTAAAGAAACAGGTATCGAACCAGAAGGTCGGCTTAATACAAAGTTGAGAGGAACATTTGACGTCCCCGTCAGGAATCTATTAAACAAACAGGCATCGAACAAGAAGGACGGCTCAACCCGAAGTTGAGAAGAACATCTATACTCGCCATCAGGTATATGTTAAACAAACATGCATGAAACCCGAAGGCTGGCTCAACCCGAAGTTGACAAGAACATCTAACCTCACCATGAGGCATATGTTAAACAAACAGGCATCGTACCCAAAGGTCGGCTCAACCCGTAGTTGAGAAAAACATTTGACCTAGCCGTCAGGCATCTGTTAAACAAACAAGCATCAAACCCAAAGGCCGGCACAACACGAAGTTGAAAGGAACATCTAACCTCGCCATCAAGCATCTATTAAACAAACAGGCATCGAACCCGAAGGCCGGCTCAATCCGAAGTTGAGAAGAACATATGGCCTTGCTGTCAAGGATATGTTAAACAAACCGGTATCGAATTTGATGGTCGGCTCAACCCGAAGTTAAGAAAAACATCTGAACTCGTTGTCAGGCATCAGTTAAAAAACAGGAATCAAACCCGAAGGCCGGCTCAACCCAAAGTTGAGAACATCATCTGATCTCGCCGTCAGGCATCTGTTAAACAAACAGGCATCGAACCCGAAGGCCGGCTCAACACGAATTTGTGAGGAACATTTGACCTCACTGTCTGACATCTGTTAAACAAACTTGCATCAAACCAAAAGGCTGGCTCAACTGGAAGTTGAGAAGAACATCTAACCTCACCCTGAGGCATCTGTTAAACAAACATGCATCGAACCCGAAGCCCGGCTCAATATGAAGTTGAGAGGAACATCTGACCTCGCCGTCAAGCATATGTAAAATAAACAGGCATCGAACCCGAAGGCCGGCTCAACCAAAAGTTGATAAGAACATTTGATCTTGCCGTCAGGCATCTGTTAAACAAACAGGTGTCGAACCCGAAGGTCGGCTTAACCCGAAGTTGAGAAGAAAATCTGACCTCATCGTCAGGTATCTGCTAAAGAAACAGGTATCGAACCAGAAGGTCGGCTTAATACAAAGTTGAGAGGAACATTTGACGTCCCCGTCAGGAATCTATTAAACAAACAGGCATCGAACAAGAAGGACGGCTCAACCCGAAGTTGAGAAGAACATCTATACTCGCCATCAGGTATATGTTAAACAAACATGCATGAAACCCGAAGGCTGGCTCAACCCGAAGTTGACAAGAACATCTAACCTCACCATGAGGCATATGTTAAACAAACAGGCATCGTACCCAAAGGTCGGCTCAACCCGTAGTTGAGAAAAACATTTGACCTAGCCGTCAGGCATCTGTTAAACAAACAAGCATCAAACCCAAAGGCCGGCACAACACGAAGTTGAAAGGAACATCTAACCTCGCCATCAAGCATCTATTAAACAAACAGGCATCGAACCCGAAGGCCGGCTCAATCCGAAGTTGAGAAGAACATATGGCCTTGCTGTCAAGGATATGTTAAACAAACCGGTATCGAATTTGATGGTCGGCTCAACCCGAAGTTAAGAAAAACATCTGAACTCGTTGTCAGGCATCAGTTAAAAAACAGGAATCAAACCCGAAGGCCGGCTCAACCCAAAGTTGAGAACATCATCTGATCTCGCCGTCAGGCATCTGTTAAACAAACAGGCATCGAACCCGAAGGCCGGCTCAACACGAATTTGTGAGGAACATTTGACCTCACTGTCTGACATCTGTTAAACAAACTTGCATCAAACCAAAAGGCTGGCTCAACTGGAAGTTGAGAAGAACATCTAACCTCACCCTGAGGCATCTGTTAAACAAACATGCATCGAACCCGAAGCCCGGCTCAATACGAAGTTGAGAGGAACATCTGACCTCGCCGTCAAGCATATGTAAAATAAACAGGCATCGAACCCGAAGGCCGGCTCAACCAAAAGTTGATAAGAACATTTGATCTTGCCGTCAGGCATCTGTTAAACAAACAGGTGTCGAACCCGAAGGTCGGCTTAACCCGAAGTTGAGAAGAAAATCTGACCTCATCGTCAGGTATCTGCTAAAGAAACAGGTATCGAACCAGAAGGTCGGCTTAATACAAAGTTGAGAGGAACATTTGACGTCCCCGTCAGGAATCTATTAAACAAACAGGCATCGAACAAGAAGGACGGCTCAACCCGAAGTTGAGAAGAACATCTATACTCGCCATCAGGTATATGTTAAACAAACATGCATGAAACCCGAAGGCTGGCTCAACCCGAAGTTGACAAGAACATCTAACCTCACCATGAGGCATATGTTAAACAAACAGGCATCGTACCCAAAGGTCGGCTCAACCCGTAGTTGAGAAAAACATTTGACCTAGCCGTCAGGCATCTGTTAAACAAACAAGCATCAAACCCAAAGGCCGGCACAACACGAAGTTGAAAGGAACATCTAACCTCGCCATCAAGCATCTATTAAACAAACAGGCATCGAACCCGAAGGCCGGCTCAATCCGAAGTTGAGAAGAACATATGGCCTTGCTGTCAAGGATATGTTAAACAAACCGGTATCGAATTTGATGGTCGGCTCAACCCGAAGTTAAGAAAAACATCTGAACTCGTTGTCAGGCATCAGTTAAAAAACAGGAATCAAACCCGAAGGCCGGCTCAACCCAAAGTTGAGAACATCATCTGATCTCGCCGTCAGGCATCTGTTAAACAAACAGGCATCGAACCCGAAGGCCGGCTCAACACGAATTTGTGAGGAACATTTGACCTCACTGTCTGACATCTGTTAAACAAACTTGCATCAAACCAAAAGGCTGGCTCAACTGGAAGTTGAGAAGAACATCTAACCTCACCCTGAGGCATCTGTTAAACAAACATGCATCGAACCCGAAGCCCGGCTCAATACGAAGTTGAGAGGAACATCTGACCTCGCCGTCAAGCATATGTAAAATAAACAGGCATCGAACCCGAAGGCCGGCTCAACCAAAAGTTGATAAGAACATTTGATCTTGCCGTCAGGCATCTGTTAAACAAACAGGTGTCGAACCCGAAGGTCGGCTTAACCCGAAGTTGAGAAGAAAATCTGACCTCATCGTCAGGTATCTGCTAAAGAAACAGGTATCGAACCAGAAGGTCGGCTTAATACAAAGTTGAGAGGAACATTTGACGTCCCCGTCAGGAATCTATTAAACAAACAGGCATCGAACAAGAAGGACGGCTCAACCCGAAGTTGAGAAGAACATCTATACTCGCCATCAGGTATATGTTAAACAAACATGCATGAAACCCGAAGGCTGGCTCAACCCGAAGTTGAAAAGAACATCTAACCTCACTATGAGGCATATGTTAAACAAACAGGCATCGTACCCAAAGGTCGGCTCAACCCGTAGTTGAGAAAAACATTTGACCTAGCCGTCAGGCATCTGTTAAACAAACAAGCATCAAACCCAAAGGCCGGCACAACACGAAGTTGAAAGGAACATCTAACCTCGCCATCAAGCATCTATTAAACAAACAGGCATCGAAGCCGAAGGCCGGCTCAACACGAAGTTCATAGGACTGTCTGACCTCGCCATCAGGGATCTGTTAAACAAATAGGCATCGAACACGAATTCCCGCTCAACACGAAGTTGAGAGCAGCATCTGAACTCGCCGTCAAGCATATGTTAAATAAACAGGCATCGAACCCGAAGGCCGGCTCAACCAAAAGTTGAGAAGAACATTTGACCTCACCGTCAGGTATCTGTTAATCAAACAGGCATCGAACCCGAAGGTCGGCTCAACCCGATGTTGAGAAGAACATCTGACCTCGCCGTTTGGCATCTATTAAACAAACAGGCATCGAACCCGAAGGTCGGCTCAACACGAAGTTGAGAAGTACATCTAACCTTGCCGTCAGAGATCTGTTAAATAAAAAGGCATCGAACCCGGAGGCCGGCTCAATCCGAAGTTGAGAAGAACATATGGCCTCGCTGTCAAGGATATGTTAAACAAACCGATATCGAATTTGATGGTCGGCTCAACCCGAAGTTAAGAAAAAACATCTGAACTCGTTGTCAGGTATCAGTTAAAAAACAGGAATCAAACCTGAAGGCCGGCTCAACCCAAAGTTGAGAACATCATCTGATCTCGCCGTCAGGCATCTGTTAAACAAACAGGCATCGAACCCGAAGGCCGACTCAACACGAATTTGTGAGGAACATTTGACCTTGCTGTCTGGCATCTGTTAAACAAACTTGCATCAAACCAAAAGGCTGGCTCAACTCGAAGTTGAGAAGAACATCTAACCTCACCCTGAGGCATCTGTTAAACAAACATGCATCGAACCCGAAGCCCGGCTCAATACGAAGTTGAGAGGAACATCTGACCTCGCCGTCAAGCATATGTTAAATAAACAGGCATCGAACCCGAAGGCCGGCTCAACCAAAAGTTGAGAAGAACATTTGATCTTGCCGTCAGGCATCTGTTAAACAAAC
Source organism: Lathyrus sativus (assembly GCA_963859935.3). Classification (NCBI taxonomy): domain Eukaryota; kingdom Viridiplantae; phylum Streptophyta; class Magnoliopsida; order Fabales; family Fabaceae; genus Lathyrus; species Lathyrus sativus. The sequence goes on along the minus strand of OZ012735.1, from coordinate 397,219,591 downwards.
AGGTGTCGAACCCGAAGGTCGGCTTAATCCGAAGTTGAGAAGAAAATCTGACCTCACCGTCAGGTATCTGCTAATGAAACAGGTATCGAACCAGAAGGTCGGCTTAATACAAAGTTGAAAGGAACATTTGACGTCCCCGTCAGGAATCTATTAAACAAACAGGCATCGAACAAGAAGGACAGCTCAACCCGAAGTTGAGAAGAACATCTATACTCGCCATCAGGTATCTGTTAAACAAACATGCATGAAACCCGAAGGCTGGCTCAACCCGAAGTTGACAAGAACATCTAACCTCACCGTGAGGCATATGTTAAACAAACAGGCATCGTACCCAAAGGTCGGCTCAACCCGTAGTTGAGAAAAACATTTGACCTAGCCGTCAGGCATCTGTTATACAAACAAGCATCAAACCCAAAGGCCGGCACAACACGAAGTTGAAAGGAACATCTAACCTCGCCATCAAGCATCTATTAAACAAACAGGCATCGAACCCGAAGGCCGGCTCAACACGAAGTTCATAGGACTATCTGACCTCGCCATCAGGGATCTGTTAAACAAATAGGCATCAAACACGAATTTCCGGTCAACACGAAGTTGAGAGCAGCATCTGAACTCGCCGTCAAGCATATGTTAAATAAACAGGCATCGAACCCGAAGGCCGGCTCAACCAAAAGTTGAGAAGAACATTTGACCTCACCGTCAGGTATCTGTTAATCAAACAGGCATCGAACCCGAAGGTCGGCTCAACCCGAAGTTGAGAAGAACATCTGACCTCACCGTCTGGCATCTATTAAACAAACAGGCATCGAACCCGAAGGTCGGCTCAACACGAAGTTGAGAAGTACATATAACCTTTCCTTCAGAGATCTGTTAAATAAAAAGGCATCGAACCCGGAGGCCGGCTCAATCTGAAGTTGAGAAGAACATATGGCCTCGCTGTCAAGGATATGTTAAACAAACCGATATCGAATTTGATGGTCGGCTCAACCCGAAGTTAAGAAGAACATCTGAACTCGTTGTCAGGTATCAGTTAAAAAACAGGAATCAAACCCGAAGGCCGGCTCAACCCAAAGTTGAGAACATCATCTGATCTCGCCGTCAGGCATCTGTTAAACAAACAGGCATCGAACCCGAAGGCCGACTCAACACGAATTTGTGAGGAACATTTGACCTCGCTGTCTGGCATCTGTTAAACAAACTTGCATCAAACCAAAAGGCTGGCTCAACTCGAAGTTGAGAAGAACATCTAACCTCACCCTGAGGCATCTGTTAAACAAACATGCATCGAACCCGAAGCCCGGCTCAATATGAAGTTGAGAGGAACATCTTACCTCGCCGTCAAGCATATGTTAAACAAACAAGCATCGAACCCGAAGGCCGGCTCAACCAAAAGTTGAGAAGAACATTTAATCTTGCCGTCAGGCATCTGTTAAACAAACAGGTGTCGAACCCGAAGGTCGGCTTAACCCGAAGTTGAGAAGAAAATCTGACCTCACCGTCAGGTATCTGCTAAAGAAACAGGTATCGAACCAGAAGGTCGGCTTAATACAAAGTTGAGAGGAACATTTGACGTCCCCGTCAGGAATCTATTAAACAAACAGGCATCGAACAAGAAGGACAACTCAACCCGAAGTTGAGAAGAACATCTATACTCGCCATCAGGTATCTGTTAAACAAACATGCATGAAACCCGAAGGCTGGCTCAACCCGAAGTTGACAAGAACATCTAACCTCACCGTGAGGCATATGTTAAACAAACAGGCATCGTACCTAAAGGTCGGCTCAACCCGTAGTTTAGAAAAACATTTGACCTAGCCGTCAGGCATCTGTTATACAAACAAGCATCAAACCCAAAGGTCGGCACAACACGAAGTTTAAAGGAACATCTAACCTTGCCATCAAGCATCTATTAAACAAACAGGCATCGAACCCGAAGGCCGGCTCAACACGAAGTTCATAGGACTATCTGACCTCGCCATCAGGGATCTGTTAAACAAATAGGCATCGAACACGAATTCCCGCTCAACACGAAGTTGAGAGCAGCAGCGAACCCGAAGGCCGGCTCAACCAAAAGTTGAGAAGAACATTTGACCTCGCCGTCAGGTATCTGTTAATCAAACAGACATCTATCCCGAAGGTCGGCTCAACTCGAAGTTAAGAAGAACCTCTGACCTCGCCGTCAGGTATGTGTTACACAAACAGGCATCGAAGCCGAAGGCCGGCTTAACCCAAAGTTGATAAGAATATTAGACCTCCCTGTCAGGCATCTGTTAAACAAACAGGCATGGAACTCGAAGGCAAGCTCAACCTGAAGTTGAGAAGAACATCTGACGTCGCCGTCAGGCATCTGTTAAACAAACATGCATCAAACCCGAAGGCTGCTTCAACCCGAAGTTTAGAAGAACATCTAACCTCACCATGAGGCATCTATTAAACAAACAGGCATCGAACCCAAAGGTTGTCTCAAACCGTAGTTGAGAAGAACATTTGACCTCGCCGTCAGGCATCTGTTAATCAAACAGGCATCGAACCTGAAGGTCGGCTCAACTCGAAGTTCATAGGAATATCTGACCTCGCCATCAGGGATCTTTTAAACAAATAAGATCGAACACGAATTCCCACTCAACACGAAGTTGAGAGCAGCATCTGACCCCGCCGTCAAGCATATGTTAAACAAACAGGCATCGAACCCGAAGGCCGGCTCAACCCAAAGTTGATAAGAACATCTGACCTCGCCGTCAGGCATCTGTTAATCAAACAGACATCGAACCCGATGGTCGGCTCAACTCGAAGTTGAGAAGAACGTCTGACCTTTGCCGTCATGCATCTGTTAAACAAACATGCATCAAACCCGAAGGCTTCCTCAACCCGAAGTTTAGAAGAACATCTAACCTCACCATGAGGCATCTATTAAACAAACAGGCATCGAACCCAAAGGTCGTCTCAACCCGTAGTTGAGAAAAACATTTGACCTAGCCGTCAGGCATCTGTTAAACAAATAGGCATCGAACCCGATTGCTGGCATAACACGAAGTTGAGAGGAACATCTGACCTTGCCGTCAGATATCTATTAAACAAACATGCATCGAACCCGAAGGCCGGCTCACCCTGAAGTTGAGAAGAACATTTGACCTCGCTGTCAGGCATCTGTTAAACAAACAGGCATCGAATTTGATGACCATCTTAACCCGAAGTTGATAAGAACATTAGACTCACCGTCAGACATCTGTTAAACAAACAGGCATCAAACCCGAAGGCCGGCTCAACAAGAAGTTGACAGTAACATTAGACCTCGCCGTCAGGCATCTGTTAAACAAACTTGAATCAAACCTGAAGGCTTGCTCAACCCGAAGTTGAGAAGAACATCTAACCTCACCCCGAGGCATCTGTTAAACAAACAGGCGTCGAACCCGAAAGCCGGCTCAACACGAAGTTGAGAGGAACATCTGACCTCGCCATAAAGCATATGTTAAATAGACAGGCATCGAACCCGAAGGCCGACTCAACCAAAAGTTGAGAAGAACATTTGACCTCGCTGTCAGGCATCTGTTAAACAAACAGGTGTCGAACCCGAAGGTCGGCTCAACCCGAAGTTGAGAAGAACATCTGATCTCACCTTCAGGTCTCTGTTAAAGAAACAGGCATCGAACCCGAAGGCCGGATTAACACAAAGTTGAGAGGAACATTTGACGTCCCCATTAGACATCTATTAAACAAACAGGCATCGAACCTGAAGGCCGACGCAACACAAAGTTCATAAGAATATCTGACCTCGCCGTAAGGCATCTGTTAAATAAATAGGCATCGAACACGAAGCCCCGCTCAACACGAAGTTGAGAGAAACATCTAACCTCGCCGTCAGGCAACTGTTAAACAAACAGGCATCGAACCCGAAGGCTGGCTTAACACGATGTTGAGTGGAAAATTTGACCTCGCCGTCAAGCATATGTTAAATAAACAGGCATCGAACCAGAAGGACGGCTCAACCAAAAGTTGAGAAGAACATTTGACCTCGCCGTTTGGCATCTCTTAAACAAACAGGTGTCAAACCCGAAGGTTGGCTCAACCCGAAGTTGAGAAGAACATATGACCTCACCGTCAGGTATCTGTCAAAGAAACAGGCATCGAACCCGAAGGCCGGCTTAACACAAAGTTGAGAGGAACATTTGACGTCCCCGTTAGGCATCTGTTAAACAAACAGGCATCCAAGAAGAAGGGCGTCTCAACCCGAAGTTGAGAAGAACATATGACCTCGCCGTCAGGTATCTGTTAAGCAAACATACATCAAACCAAAAGGCTGGCTAACCCGAAGTTGACAAGAACATCTAACCTCACCGTGAGGCATATGTTAAACAAACAGGCATCGAACCCGAAGGCCGTCTCAACCTGTAGTTAAGAAAAACATTAGACCTAGCCGTCAGGCATCTGTTAAACAAACAGGCATCGAACCCGAAGGCTGGCTCAACACAAAATTCATAGGAATATCTGACCTCGCCATCAGGCATCTGTTAAATAAACAGGCATCGAACCCGTAGGCCGGATCAACCCGAAGTTGAGAAGAACATCTGACCTTGTCGTCAGGCATCTGTTAAACAAACATGCATCGAACCCCAAGGTCGGTTCAACACGAAGTTGAGAGGATCATTTTACCTCGCCGTTAGGCAACTGTTAAACAAACAGGCATCGAACCAGAAGGGCGGCTCAACCCGAAGTTGAGAAGAACATCTGACCTCGCTGTAAGGCATCTGCTAAACAAATAGGCATCGAACACGAAGTCCCGCTCAACACGAAGATGAGAGCAACATCTGACCTCGCTGCCAGGCATTTGTTAAATAAACGGGCATCGAACTTCAAGGCCGACTCAACACGAAGTTGAGAGGAACATCTGACCTCGCCGTTAAGCATATGTTAAACAGGCTTCGAATCCAAAGGAAGGCTCAACCAAATGTTGAGAATAACATTTGACCTCGCCGTCAGGCATCTGTTAATCAAACAGGCATCGAACGCGAAGGCCAGCTCAACCTGAAGTTTATAAGAACATTAGACCTTCCCATCAGGCATCTGTTAAACAAACATGCATCGAACCCGAAGGCCGGCTCAACCTGAAGATGAGAAGAACATCTGACCTCGCTGTCAGGCATCTTTTAAACAAACATGCATTAAACCCGAAGGCTGGCTCAACCCGAAGTTTAGAAGAACATCTAACCTTACCGTGAGGCATCTATTAAACAAACAGGCATCGAACCCAAAGGTCGTCTCAACCCGTAGTTGAGAAAAACATTTGACCTTGCGGTCAAGCATCTTTTAAACAAACATGCATTAAACCCAAAGGCTGGCTCAACCCGAAGTTTAGAAGAACATCTAACCTTACCGTGAGGCATCTATTAAACAAACAGGCATCGAACCCAAAGGTCGTCTCAACCCGTAGTTGAGAAAAACATTTGACCTTGCGGTCAGGCATCTGTTAAACAATCAGGCATCGTACCCAATTGCTGGCACAACACGAAGTTGAGAGGAATATCTGACCTTGCCGTCAGACATCTATTAAACAAACAAGCATCGAACCCGAAGGCCGGCTCAACACGAAGTTCATAGGAATATCTTACCTTGCCGTCAGGGATATGTTAAACAAACAGGCATCGAACACGAAGGTCGGCTCAACCCGAAGTTGAGAAGAATATTTGACCTCGCTGTCAGGCATCTGTTAAACAAACATGCATCGAATTTGATGACTACCTCAACCCGAAGTTGATAAGAACATTAGACCTCGCCGTCAGGCATCTGTTAAACAAACAGGCATCGAACCCGAAGGCCGTCTCAACAAGAAGTTGAGAGGTACATTTGACCTTGCCGTCAGGCGTCTGTTAAACAAACTTGCATCAAACCCGAAGGCTGGCTCAACCCGAAGTTGAGAAGAACATCTAACCTCACCCTGAGGCATCTGTTAAACAAACAGGCATCGAACACGAAGGCCGGATCAACCGGAAGTTGAGAAGAACATTTGACCTCGCTGTCAGGCATTTGTTAAACAAACAGGCATCGAATTTGATGGCCACCTCAACCCGAAGTTGATAAGAACATTAGACCTTGTTGTCAGGCATCTGTTAAACAAACAGGCATCGAACCTGAAGGCCGTCTCAACAAGAAGTTGAGAGGAACATTTGACCTTGCCGTCAGGCATCTGTTAAACAAACTTGAATCAAACCCGAAGGCTGGCTCAACCCGAAGTTGAGAAGAACATCTAACCTCACCCTAAGGCATCTGTTAAATAAACAGGCATCGAACCCGAAGGCTATCTCAACCCGTAGTTGAGAAAAAAATTTGACCTAGCCATCAGGCATCTGTTAAACAAATAGGCATCGAACCTGAAGGCCGGTACAACAAGAAATTGAGAGGAAAATCTGACCTCGCCGTCAGGCATCTATTAAACAAACAGGCATCGAACCCGAAGGCCGGCTCAACACGAAGATTATAGGAATATCTAAACTCGCCATCTGGGAGCAGTTAAACAAACAGGCATCGAACACGAAGGTCGGCTCAGCCTGAAGTTGAGAAAAACATCTGACCTCGCTGTCAGGCATTTGTTAAACAAATAGGCATCGAACCCGAAGGCCAGCTCAAGAAGAAGTTCATAGGAATATCTGACCTCACCGTAAGGCATCTGTTAAACAAATAGGCATCGAACACGAAGTACCGCTCAACACGAAGTTGAGAGCAACATTTGACCTCGCTGCCAGGAATTTGTTAAATAAACGGGCATCGAACTTCAAGGCCGGCACAACGTGAAGTTGAGTGGAACATCTGACCTCGCCGTCCAGCATATGTTAAATAAACAGGCTTCGAACCCGAAGGCTGGCTCAACCAAAAGTTGAGAAGAACATTTGACCTCGCCGTCAGGCATCTGTTAATCAAACAGGCATCGAACCCGAAGGTCGGCACAACCCGAAGTTGAGAAGAACATCTGACCTCGCCATCAGGAATTTGTTAAACAAACAAGCATTGAACCCGAAGGCCAGCTCAACCCGAAGTTTATAAGAACATTATACCTCCACATCCGGCATCTGTTAAACAAACATGCATCGAACCTGAAGGTCGACTCAACCTGAAGTTGAGAAGAACATATGACCTCGCCGTCAGACATATGTTAAACAAACATGCATTAAACCCAAAGGCTGGCTAAACCCGAAGTTTAGAAGAACATCTAACCTTACTGTGAGGCATCTATTAAACAAACAGGCATCGAACCCAAAGGTCGTCTCAACCCGCAGTTGAGAAAAACATTTGAACAGTCGTCATGCATCTGTTAAACAAACCGGCATCGTACCCAATTGCTGGCACAACATGAAGTTAAGAGGAACATCTAACCTTGCCGTCAGACATCTATTAAACAAACAGACATCGAACCCGAAGGCCGGCTCAACACGAAGTTCATAGGAATATCTTACCTTGCCGTCAGGGATATGTTAAACAAACAGGCATCGAACACGAAGGCCGGCTCAACCCGAAGTTGAGAAGAACATTTGACCTTGCTGTCAGACATCTGTTAAACAAACAGGCATCGAATTTGATGGCCACCTCAACCCAAAGTTGATAAGAACATTAGACCTCGCCACCAAGCATCTGTTAAACAAACAGGCATCGAACCCGAAGGCCGGCTCAACAAGAAGTTGAGAGGAACATTTGACCTTGCCGTCAGGCATCTGTTAAACAAACTTGCATCAAACCCGAATGCTGGCTCAACCCGAAGTTGAGAAGAACATCTAACCTCACCCTGAGGCATCTGTTAAACAAACAGGCATCGAACCCGAAGGCTGTCTCAACCTGTTGTTAAGAAAAACATTTGACCTAGCAATCAGGCATCTGTTAAACAAATAGGCATCGAACCCGAAGGCCGGTACAACAAGAAATTGTGAGGAACATCTGACCTCGCCGTCAGGCATCGAACCCGAAGGCCGGCTCAACACAAAGTTGATAGGAATATCTGAACTCGCCATCTGGGAGCTGTTAAAAAAACAGGCATCGAACACGAAGGTCGGCTCAACCCGAAGTTGAGAAAAACATCTGACCTCGCTTTCAGGCATATGTTAAACAAACAGGCATCGAACCCAAAGGCCAGCTCAACAAGAGGTTGAGAGGAACATTTGACCTCGCCATCAGGCATTTGTTAAACAAACAAGCATCGAACTCGAAGGGCGGCTCAACACGAAGTTGAGAAGTACATCTGACCTCGCCGTCAAAGATCTGTTAAACAAACAGGCATCGACCCCAGAGGCTGGATCAACCCGAAGTTGACATTTGTCCTTGCTGTCAGGAATCTGTTAAACAAACAGGCATCGAGATTGATGGTCGGCTCATCCCGAAGTTGAGAAGAACATCTGACCTTGTTGTCAGGCATCAGTTAAAAAAACAGTAATCGAACGCGAAGGCCGACTCAAACTGAAGGTGATAAGAACATCTAACCTCTCCGTCAGGTATCTGTTAAACAAACAGGCATCGAACTTGAAGGCCGGTTCAACCCGAATTTGATAAGAACATTAGACCTCGCCGTTAAGTATTTATTAAACAAACAGGCATCGAACCCGAAGGTCAGCTCAACCCGAAGTTGAAAAGTACATCTGACCTTGCCGTCAAGCATCTGTTAAACAAACATGGATCGAACCCGATGGCTGGGACAACACGAAGTTGAGAGGAACATCTGAACTCGCAGTCAAAAATTTATTAAACAAAAAGGCATCGAACCCGAAGGCTGGCTAAACACGAAGTTCATAGGAATATCTGACCTTGCCGTCAAGGATCTGTTAAACGAACAGGCATCGAACACGAAGGTCGGCTCAACCTGAAGTTGAGAAGAACATCTGACCTCCTGTCAGGCATCTGTTAAACAAACAGGCATCGAACCCGAAGGCCAGCTCAACAAGAAGTTGAGAGAAACATTTGACCTCGCAGTCAGGCATCTGTTAAACAAACTTGCATCAAACCCGAAGGCTGGCTCAACCCGAAGATGAGAAGAACATCTAACCTCACTATGAGGCATGTGTTAATCAAACAGGCATCGAACATGAACATTGTCTCAACCCGTAGTTGAGAAAAACATTTGACCTAACTGTCAGGCATATGTTAAACAAACAGGCATCGAACCCGAAGGCAGGCACAACACGAAGTTCATAGGAATATCTGACCTCGCCATTTGGGATCTATTAAACAAACATGCATCAAACACAAAGGTCGGCTCAACCTGAAGATGAGAATAACATCTGACCTCGCTTCATGCATCTGTTAAAGAAACAGGGATCGAATTTGATGTTCGACTCAACCCGAAGTTGATAAGAACGTTAAACCTCGCCGTCAGGCATCTATTAAACAAATAGGCATCGAACTCGAAGGGAGGCTCAACACGAAGTTGAGAAGTACATCTGACCTCGCCGTTAGAGATCTGTTAAACAAACAGGCATCGACCCTGGAGGCCGGCTCAACCTGAAGTTTAGAAGTACATCTGACCTGGCTGTCAGGCATCTGTTAAACAAACGGGCATCGAGATTGATGGTCGTCTCATCTCGAAGTTGAGAAGAACATCATACCTAGTTGTCAGGCATCAGTTAAACAAACAGGAATCGAACCCGAAGGCCGGCTCAAAACGAAGGTGAGAAGAACATCTGACCTCGCTGCCAGCCATCTGTTAAACAAATAGGCATCGAACACGAAGTCCCACTCAACACAAAGTTGAGAGCAACGTCTGACCTCGCTGTAAGGCATATATTAAACAAATAGGCATCGAACACGAAGACCCGCTCAACACTAAGTTGAGAGGAACATCTGACCTCGCCATCAAGCATATGTTAAATAAACGAGCATCGAACCCGAAGGCCGGCACAAACAAAAGTTGAGAAGAACATTTAGCCTCACCATGAGGCATCTGTTAAAAAAATATGCATCGAACCCGAAGGCCGTCTCAAACCGTAGTTGAGAAAAAGATTTGACCTAGCCGTCAGACATCTGTTAAACAAATAAGCATCGAACCCGAAGGCTGGCACAACACGAAGTTGAGAGGAACATCAGACCTCGCCGTTAGACATCTAATAAACAAACAGGCATCAAACCCGAAGGCCGGCTCAACACGAAGTTCATAGGATCTTCTGACCTCGTCGTCAGGGATCTGTTAAACAAACAGGCATCGAACAGGAAGGCCGACTCAACCCAAAGTTGAGAAGAACATCTGACCTCGCTGTCAAGAATTTGTTAAACAAACAGGCATCAAATTTAATGTCCAGCACAACCCAAAGTTGATAAGAACATTCGATCTCGCTGTCAGGCATCTGTTAAACAAACAGGCAACGAACCAGAAGGGCGGCTTAACCCGAAGTTGAGATGAACATCTGACCTCGCTGCTAGGCATATATTAAACAAACATGCATCAAACCCGAAGGCTGGCTCAACCCGAAGTGGAGAAGAATATCTAGCCTCACTGTGAGGCATCTGTTAAACAAACAGGCATCGAACCCGAAGGCCGTCTCAAACCATAGTTGAGAAAAACATTTGACCTAGTCGTCAGGCATCTATTAAACAAACAGGCATCGAACCTGAAGGCTGGCACAACACGAAGTTTAGAGGAATATCTCACCTCGCCCTCAGACATCTATTAAACAAACAGGCATCGAACCCGAAGGCCGGCTCAACACGAAGTTTATAGGAATATCTGACCTCGCCGTCAGGGATCTTTTAAATAAACAGGCATCGAACACGAAGGCTGGCTCAACCCAAAGTTGAGAAGAACATCTGACCTCGCTGTCAAGCATCTGTTAAACAAACAGGCATCGAATTTGATGGCTAGCTCAACTCGAAGTTGATAAGAACATTAGACCTCGCTGTCAAGCATATGTTAAACAAACAGGCATCGACCCTGAAGGCCGGCTCAACAAGAAGTTGAGAGGAACATTTGTTAAACAAATAGGCATCGAACCCGAAGGGCAGCTCAACACGAAGTTGAGAAGTACATCTGACCTCGCCGTCAGGGATCTGTTAAACAAACAGGCATCGAATTTAATGGCCAACTAAACCCGAAGTTGATAAGAACATTTGATCTCGCAGTCAGGCATTTGTTAAACAAACAGGCATCGAGCTAGAAAGGCGGCTCAACCCGAAGTTGAGATGAACATCTGACCTCGCCGTCACGCATTTGTTAAACAAACATGCATCAAACCCGAAGGCTGGCTCAACCCGAAGTTGAGAAGAACATTTAGCCTCACCATGAGGCATCTGTTAAACAAACCGTAGTTGATAAAAACATTTGACCTAGGCGTCAGGCATTTGTTAATCAAACAGGGATCGAACTCGAAGGCTGACACAACACGAAGTTGAGAGCAACATCTGACCTCGCTGTCAGACATCTATTAAACAAATAGGCATTGAACCCGATGGCCGGCACAACACGAAGTTCATAGGAATATCTGGCCTCGCCGTCAGGGATCTATTAAACAAACAAGCATCGAACACGAAGGACGGCTAAACCCAAAGTTGAGAAGAACACCTGACCTCGTTGTCAGGCATCTGTTAAACAAACATGCATCGAATTTGATGGCCAGCTCAATCCGAAGTTGATAAGAACATTAGACCTCGCCGTCAGGCATCTGTTAAACAAACATGCATCGAATCAGAAGGTCGGCTCAACAAGAAGTTGAAAGGAACATTTGACCTCACCGTCAGGTATTTGTTAAACAAACAGGCATCGAACCAGAAGGGCGGCTCAACACAAAGTTCATAGGAATATCTGACCTTGCTGTAAGGCATCTGTTAAACAAATAGGCATCGATCACGAAGTCGGCTCAACACAAAGTTGAGAAGTACATCTGACCTCGCCGCCAGGCATTTTTAAAGAAACGGGCATCAAACCCGAAGGCCAGCTCAACCCAAAGTTGAGAGGAACATCTAACCTCTCCGTCAAGCATATGTTAAATAAATAGGCATCGAACCCAAAGTCCAGCTCAAACAAAACATGAGAAGAACATTTAACCTCGCCGTCAGGCATCTGTTAAACAAACAGGCATCAAACCCAAAGGTCGGCTCATCCCGAAGTTGAGAAGAACACCTGATCTCGCCGTCAGGTATCTATTAAACAAACAGGCATCGAACCCAAAATTCGGCTCAACAACATGTTGAGAGTAACATTTGACGTCCCCGTTAGGCATCTATTAAACAAACAGGCATCGAACCAGAAGGGCGACTCAACCCGAAGTCGAGATGAACATCAGACCTCGCGGTCAAGCATCTGTTAAATAAACATGCATCAAACCCGAAGGCTGGCCCAACCCGAAGTTGAGAAGAACATCTAGCCACACCATGAGGCATCTGTTAAACAAACAGGCATCGAACCCGAAGGCCGTCTCAAACCGTAGTTGAGAAAAAAATTTGACCTAGCTATCAGGCATCTGTTTAACAAACAGGCATCGAACCCAAAGGCTGGCACAACACGAAGCTGAGAGGAACATCTGACCTCGCTGTCCGACATCTATTAAACAAACAGGCATCGAACCCGAAGGCCAGCTCAACACGAAGTTCATAGGAATATCTGACCTCGCCGTCAAGGATCTGTTAAACAAACAGGCATCGAACACGAAGGCCGGCTAAACCCAAATTTGAGAAGAACATCTGACCTTGCTGTCAGGCATCTGTTAAACAAACAGGCATCGAATTTGATGGCCAGCTCAACCCGAAGTTGATAAGATCATTAGACCTCGCGGTCAGGCATCTGTTAAACAAACAAGCATCGAACCCGAAGGCCGGCTCAACAAGAAGTTGAGAGGAACATTTAACATCACCGTCAGGCATTTGTTAAACAAACAGGCATCGAACCAGAAGGGCGGCTCAACACGAACTTGAGAAGTACATCTGACCTCGCCGTCAGGGATCTGTTAAACAAACAGGCATCAAACCCAGAGGTCGACTCAACCTGAAGTTGAGAAGAACATCTGACCTCGCTGTCAGACATCTGTTAAACAAACAGGCATCGAGATTGATGGTCGTCTCATCCCGAGGTTGACAAGAACATCTGACCCCGTTGTCAGACATCAGTTAAACAAACAGGAATTGAACCCGAAGGCCGGCTCAAATCGAAGGTGAGAAGAACATCTGACCTCGCTGCCAGGCATATGTTAAACAAATAGGCATCGAACACAAAGTCCCGCTCAACACGAAGTTTAGAGCAACATCTGACCTCATCGCCAGGCATTTGTTAAACAAACGGGCATCGAAACTGAAGGTCGGCTCAACACGAAGTTGAAAGGAACATCTGACCTCGCTGTCAAGCATTTTTTAAATGAACAGGCATCGAACCCGAAGGCCGGCTCAAACAAAAGTTTAAAAGAACATTTGACCTCGCCGTCAGGCATCCGTTAAACAAACAAGCATCGAACCCGAAGGTCGGCTCAACCCGAAGTTGAGAAGAACATTTGACCTTACTGTCAGGTATCTGTTAAACAAACAGGCATCGAACCCGAAGGTCGGCTCAACACGAAGTTGAGAGGAACATTTGACGTCCCCGTCTGGCATCTGTTAAACAAACAGGCATCGAACCAGAAGGGCGACTCAACCCGAAGTTGAGAAGAACATCTGACCTCGCTGTCAGGCATCTGTTAAATAAACATGCATCAAACCCGAAGGTTGGCTCAACCCGAAGTTGAGAAGAACATCTAAAGTCATTGTGAGGCATTTGTTAAAGAAACAGGCATCGAACCCGAAGGCAGTCTCAATCTGTTGTTCAGAAAAACATTTGACCTAGCCTTCAGGCATCTATTAAACAAACAGGCATCGAACCCGAAAGCTGGCACAACATGAAGTTGAGAGAAACATTTGACCTTGCTGTCAGACATCTATTAAACAAACAGGCATCGAACCCGAAGGACGACTTAAAACGAAGTTCATAGGAATATCTGACCTCACCGTCACGGATCTATTAAAGAAACAGGCATCGAACATGAAGGCCGGCTCAACCCGACGTTGACAAGAACATCTGTCCTTGCTGTCAGGCATTTGTTAAACAAACAGGCGTCGAATTTGATGGCCAACTCAAATCGAAGTTGATAAGAACATTAGACCTCACTGTCAGGCATCTGTTAAACAAAAAGGCATCGAACCCGAATTGAGGCTCAACACGAGGTTGAGAAGTACATCTGACCTCGCCGTCAGGGATCTGTTAAACAAACAGGCATCGAACCCGGAGGTCGGCTAAACCCGAAGTTGAGAAGAACATCTGACCTCGTTGTCAGACATCAGTTAAAAAAACAGAAACCGAACCCGAAGGCCGACTCAAACCGAAGGTGAGAAGAACATCTGACCTCGCCGCCAGGCATCTATTAAACGAATAGACATCAAACACGAAGTCCCACTCAACACGAAGTTGAGATCAACATCTGACCTCGCCGTCAGGCATCTGTTAAACAAAAAGGCATCGAACCCCAAGGCCGGCTCAACACGAAGTTGAGAGGAACATTTGACCTCGCCGTCAGGCATCTGTTAAATAAATAAGCATCGAACCCGAAGGGCGGCTCAACCAGAATTTGAGAAGAATATATGACATCGCTGTCAGGCATCTGGAAAACAAACAGGCATCGAACCCGAAGGCTGGCTCAACACGAAGTTCACAGGAATATCTGACCTCGCCGTAAGGCATCTTTTAAACAAATAGGCATCGAACACGAAGTCCCGCTCAACACGAAGTTGAGAGCAACATCTGACCTTGCCGCCAGGAATTTCTTAAACAAACGGGAATCAAACCTGAAGGCCTCCTCAACACGAAGTTGAGAGGAACATCTAACCTCGCCGTCAAGCATATGTTAAAGAAACAAGCATCGAACCCGAAGGGCGACTCAACACGAAGTTGAGAGGAACATTTGACCTCACAGTCAGGCATCTGTTAAACAAACAGGCATCTAACATGAAGGGCGGATCAACACGAAGTTGAGAAGTATATCTGACCTCGCCGTCAGGGACCTGTTAAACAAACAGGCATCGAACCCGGAGGCCGGCTCAACCCGAAGTTGAGAAGAACATCTGACCTCACTGACAGGCATCTGTTAAACAAACAGGCATCGAGATTGATGGTCGGCTCATCCCGAAGTTGAGAAGAACATCTGACCTCGTTGTCAGACATTAGTTAAACAAACAGGAACCGAACCTGAAGGCTGGCTCAAAGCGAAGGTGAGAAGAACATTTGACCTCGCCGCCAGGCATCTGTTAAACAAATATGCATCGAACACGAAGTCTCGCTCAACACGAAGTTGAGAGAAACATCTGACCTCGCCGTCAGGCATCGAACCCGAAGGGCGGCTCAACCCGAAGTTGAGAAGAACATCTGACGTCGCTGTCAAGCATCTGTTAAAAAAATAGGCATCGAACTCGAAGGTCGGCTCAACACAAAGTTCATAGAAATATCTGACCTCGCTGTCAGGCATCTGTTAAACAAACAGGCATCGAACCCCAAGGCCGGCTCAACACGAAGTTGAGAGGAACATTTGACCTCTCCATCAGGCATCTGTTAAAAAAATAGGCATCGAACCCGAAGAGCGGCTCAATCAGTATTTGAGAAGAACATATGACGTCGCAGTCATGCATCTGTTAAACAAAGAGGCATCGAACCCGAAGGCCGGCTCAACACGAAGTTCATAGGAATATCTGACCTCGCCGTAAGGCATCTTTTAAACAAATAAGCATCGAACACGAAGTCCCGCTCAACACGAAGTTGAGAGCAACATCTGACCTCGCCGACAGGCATTTGTTAAACAAACGGGCATCGAACCCGAAGTCCCGCTCAACACGAAGTTGAGAGAAACATCTGACCTCGCCGTCAGGCATCTGTTAAACAAACAGGCATCGAACCCGAAGTTCGGCTCGACACGAAGTTGAGAGGAACATCTGACCTCACCGTCAGGTATCTATTAAACAAACAGGCATCAAACTCGAAGGACGTCTCAACACGAAGTTCATAGGAATATCTGACCTCCCCGTCAGGGATATGTTAAACAAACAGGCATCAAACACGAAGGTCGGCTCAACCCGACATTGAGAAGAACATCTAACCTCGCTGTCAAGCATCTGTTAAACAAACAGGCATCGAGTTTGATGGCCAGCTCAACCCGAAGTTGATAAGTACATTAGACCTCGCTGTTAGGCATATGTTAAACAAACATGCATCGAACCCGAAGGCCGGCTCAACAAGAAGTTGAGAGGAACATTCGACCTCACCGTCAGGCATCTGTTAAACCAATAGGCATCTAACCCGAAGGGCGGCTCAACACGAAGTTGAGAAGTACATCTGACCTCGCCGTCAGCGACCTGTTATACAAACAAGCATCGAACCCGGAGGCTGGCACAACCCGAAGTTGAGAAGAACATCTGACCTCGCTGACACGCATCTGTTAAACAAACAGGCATCGAGATTGATAGTTGGCTCATCCCGAAGTTGAGAAGAATATCTGACCTCGTTGTCAGACATTAGTTAAACAAACAGGAACTGAACCTGAAGGCTGGCTCAAAGCGAAGGTGAGAAGAAGATCTGTTAAACAAATAGGCATCGAACACGAAGTCCCGCTCAACACGAAGTTGAGAGCAACAGCTGACCTTGCAGTCAGGCATCTGTTAAACAAACAGGCATCGAACCCCTTGGCCAGCTCAACATGAAGTTGAGAGGAACATTTGACCTTGCCGTCAGGCATCGAACTCGAAGGGCGGCTCAACCCGAAGTTGAGAAGAACATCTGACGTCGATGTCAAGCATCTGTTAAACAAACAGGCATCAAACCAGAAGGTCGGCTCAACACAAAGTTCATAGAAATATCTGACCTCGCCGTAAGGCATCTGTTAAACGAATAGGCATCGAACTCGAAGTCCCGCTCAAAACGAAGTTGAGAGCAACATCTGACCTCGCCGCCAGGCATTTGTTAAAAAAACGAGCATCGAACCCGAAGGCCGGTTCAACACGAAGTTGAGAGGAACATCTGACCTCACCATCAAGCATATGTTAAATAAACTAGCATCGAACCCGAAGGCCGGCTCAACCAAAAGTTGAGAAGAACATTCGATCTCGCTGTTAGGCATCTGTTAAACAAACAGGCATCGAACCCGAAGGTCGGCTCAACCCGAAGTTGAGAAGAACATCTGACCTCACCGTCAGGTATCTGTTAAACAAAGAGGCATCAAACTCGATGGTCGGCTCAACACGAAGTTGAGTGGAACATTTGACATCCTCGTCAGGCATCTGTTAAACAAACAGGCATCAAAGCAGAAGGGCGACTCAACCCGAAGTTGAGAAGAACATCTGACCTCGCTATCAGGCATCTATGAAACAAACATGCATCAAACCCGAAGGCTGGATCAACCCAAAGTTGAGAAGAACATCTAACCTCACCGTGAGGCATCTATTAAACAAACAGGCATCGAACCCGAAGGCCGTCTCAACTCGTAGTTGAGAAAAACATTTGACCACGCCATCAGGTATCTGTTAAATAAACAGGCATTAAACCCGAAGGCTGGCACAACACGAAGTTGAGAGGAACATCTGACCACGCTGTCAGACATCTATTAAATAAACAGGCATCGAACCTCGTCGTCAGAGATCTGTTAAACAAACAGGCATCGAACACGAAGCCCGACTCAACCCGAAGTTGAGAAGAACATATGACCTTGCTGTTAGGCACTGTTAAACACACTGGCATCGAATTTGATGGCCAGCTCAACCCGAATTTGATAAGAATATTAGACCTCGCTGTCTGGAATCTATTAAACAAACAGGCATCAAACCCGAAGAACGGCTCAACAAGAAGTTAGGAGGAACATTTGACCTCGCCGCCAGGCATCTGTTAAACAAACAGGCATCGAAGCCGAAGGGCGGCTCAACACAATGTTGAGAAGTACATCTCACCTCGCCGTCTGGGATCTGTTAAACAAACCAGCATCGAACCCGGAGGCCGGCTAAACCCGAAGTTGAGGAGAACATCTGACCTTGTTGTCAGGCATTTGTTAAATAAACAGGCATCGAACCAGAAGGGCGGCTCAACCCGAAGTTGAGAAGAACATCTGACCTCGCCGTCAGGCATCTGTTAAACAAACATGCATCAAACCCAATGGTTGGCTCAACCCGAAGTTGAGAAGAACATCTAACCTCACCGGGAGGCATCTGTTAAACAAACAGGCATCGAACCCGAAGTCCGTCTCAACCCGTAGTTGAGAAAAATATTTGACCTAGCCTTCAGGCATCTATTAAACAAACAGGCATCGAACCCAAAGGCCGGCTCAACACGAAGTTCATAGGAATATCTAAGCTCGCCGTCAGGGATCTGTTAAGCAAACAGGCATCGAACACGAACGTCGGCTCAACCCGACCTTGACAAGAACATCTGTCCTCGCTGTCAGGCATCTGTTAAACAAACATGCATCGAATTTGATGGCCAGCTCAAAACGAAGTTGATAAGAACATTAGACCTTGATGTCATGCATCTGTTAAACAAATAGGCATGGAACCCGATGGCCGGCTCAACAAGAAGTTGAGAGGAACATTTGACCTTGCCGTCAGGCATCTGTTAAACAAAAAGGCATCGAACCCGAAGGGCAGCTCAACACGAAGTTGAGAAGTACGTCTGACCTTGCCGTTATGGATCTGTTAAACAAACAGGCATCAAACCCGGAGGCCGGCTCAACCCGAAGTTGAGAAGAACATCTGACCTCGTTGTCAGACATCAGTTAAACAAATAGGAACTGAACCCGAAGGCCGGCTCAAACCGAAGGTGAGAAGAACATCTGACCTGGCCGTCAGACATCTATTAAACAAATAGGCATCGAACACGAAGTCCCGCACAACACGAAGTTGAGAGCAACATCTGACCTCACCCTCAGGCATCTGTTAAACAAACAGGCATCGAACCCCAAGGCCGGCTCAACACGAAGTTGAGAGGAACAGTTGACCTCGCCGTCAGGCATCTGTTAAACAAACAGGCATCGATGCCGACGGGCGGCTCAACCCGAAGTTGAGAATAACATATGACGTCGCTGTCTGGCATTTGTTAAACAAACAGGCATCAAACCCGAAAGCCGGCTCAACACGAAATTCATATGAATATCTGACCTTGTCGTAAGGAGTCTTTTAAACAAATAGGCATCGAACACGAAGTCTTGCTATACACGAAGTTGAGAGCATCATCTGACCTCGTCGCCAGGCATTTGTTAAACAAACGGGCATCAAAAATGAAGGTCGGCTCAACACAAAGTTGAGAGGAACATCTGACCTCGCCGTCAAGCATTTGTTAAATAAACATGCATCGAACCCGAAGTCCGGCTCAAACAAAAGTTGAGAAGAACATTTGACCTCGCCGTCAGGCATCTGTTATACAAACAGGCATCGAACCCGAAGGTCGGATCAACCCGAAGTTGAGAAGAACATATGACCTTGCTCTTAGGCCTTGTTAAACAAATTGGCATCGAATTTGATGGCCAACTCAACCCAAACTTGATAAGAACATTAGACCTCGCTGTCAGGAATCTGTTAAACAAACAGGCATCAAACCCGAAGGACGGCTCAACGAGAAGTTGAGAGGAACATTTGACCTCGCCGTCAGGCATCTGTTAAACAAACAGGCATCGAACCCGAAGGTGGCTCAACACTATGTTGAGAAGTACATTTGACCTCGCCGTCAGGGATCTGTTAAACAAACCGACATTGAACTGGGAGGCTGGCTAAACCCGAAGTTGAGAAGAACATCTGACCTTGCTGTCAGGCATCTTTTAAACAAACATGCATCAAACCCGATGGTTGGCTCAACCCGAAGTTGAGAAGAACATCTAACCTCACCGGGAGGCATCTGTTAAACAAACAGGCATCGAACCCGAAGGCCGTCTCAACCCGTAGTTGAGAAAAACATTTGACCTAGCCTTCAGGCATCTTTTAAATAAACAGGCATCGAACCTGAATTCCGTCTCAACCCATAGTTGAGAAAAACATTTGACCTAGCCTTCAGGCATCTGTTAAACAAACAGGCATCGAACCCGAAGGCTGGCACAACACGAAGTTGAGACAAACATCTAACCTCGCTGTCAGACATCTATTAAACAACCAGGCATCAAACCCGAAGGCCGACTCAACACGAAGTTCATAGGAATATCTGACCTCGCCGTCAGGGATCTGTTAAACAAACAGGTATCGAACACGTACCCCGGCGCAACCCGACCTTGACAAGAACATCTGTCCTCGCTGTCATACATCTATTAAACAAACATGCATTGAATTTGATGGCCAGCTCAAATCAAAGTTGATAAGAATATTAGACCTTGTTGTCATGCATCTGTTAAACAAATAGGCATGGATCCCGAAGGTCGGCTCAACAAGAAGTTGAGAGGAACATTTGACCTTGCCGTCAGGCATCTGTTAAACAAACAAGCATCGAACCCAAAGGGCGGCTCAACACGAAGTTGAGAAGTACATCTGACCTCGCCATCAGGGATCTGTTAAACAACCAGGCATCAAACCCGGAGGCCGACTCAACCCGAAGTTGAGAAGAACATCTGACCTCGTTGTCAGACATCAGTTAAACAATCACGAACCGAACCCGAAGGCCGACTCAAACCGAAGGTGAGAAGAACATCTGACCTCGCCGCCAGGCATCTATTAAACAAACAGGCATCGAACAAGAAGTCCCACTCAACACGAAGTTTAGAGCAACATCTGACCTCGCCGTCAGGCATCTGTTAAACAAACAGGAATCGAACCCCAAGGCCAGCTCAACACGAAGTTGAGAGGAACAGTTGACCTCGCCGTCAGGCATCTGTTAAACAAACAGGCATCGAACCCGACGGGCGGCAAAACCCGAAGTTGAGAATAACATATGACGTCGTTGTCTGGCATTTGTTAAACAAACAGGCATCGAACCCGAAGGCCGGCTCAACACGAAATTCATATGAATATCTGACCTCGCCGTAAGGCATCTTTTAAACAAATAGGCATCGAACACGAAGTCCCGCTTAACACGAAGTTGAGAGCAACATCTGACCTCGCCGCCAGGCATTTGTTAAACAAACGGGCATCGAACGCGAAGGTCGGCTCAACACAAAGTTGAGAGGAACATCTGACCTTACCGTCAAGCATATGTTAAATAAACAAGCATCGAACCCGAAGGCCGGCTCAACCAAAAGTTGAGAAGAACATTCGATCTCGCTGTTATGCATATGTTAGACAAACAGGCATCGAACCTGAAGGTCGGTTCAACCCAAAGTTGAGAAGAACATCTGACCTCACCGTCAGGTATCTGTTAAACAAAGAGGCATCGAACTCGAAGGCCGGCTCAACACGAAGTTGAGTGGAACAATTGACATCCCTGTCAGGCATCTGTTTAACAAACAGGCATCGAACCAGAAGGGCAACTCAACCCGAAGTTGAGAAGAACATCTGACCTCGCTATCACGCATCTGTGAAACAAACATGCATCAAACCGGAAGGCTGGATCAACCCAAAGTTGAGAAGAACATCTAACCTCACCGTGAGGCCTCTGTTAAACAAACAGGCATCGAACCCGAAGGCCGTCTCAAACTGTAGTTGAGAAAAACATTTGACCTAGCCATCAGGTATCTGTTAAATAAACAGGCATCGAACCCGAAGGATGGCACAACACGAAGTTGAGAGGAACATCTGACCTCGCCGTCAGACATCTATTAAATAAACAGGCATCGAACCCGAAGGCCGGCTCAACACGAAGTTCATAGGAATATATGACCTCGCCGTCAGAGATCTGTTAAACAAACAGGCATCGAACACGAAGGCCAGCTCCACCCGAAGTTGAGAAGAACATCTGACCTTGCTGTTTGGCACTGTTAAATAAACTGGCATTAAATTTGATGGCAAGCTCAACCTGAAGTTGATAAGAACATTAGACCTCGCTGTCTGGAATCTATTAAATAAACAGGCATCGAACCCGAAGGCCGGCTCAACACAAAGTTAATAGGAATATATGACCTCGCCGTCAGAGATCTGTTAAACAAACAGGCATCGAACACGAAGGCCGGCTCCACCCGAAGTTGAGAAGAACATCTGACCTTGCTGTTAGGCACTGTTAAATAAACTGGCATTAAATTTGATGGCAAGCTCAACCTGAAGTTGATAAGAACATTAGACCTCGCTGTCAGATATCTATTAAACAAACAGGCATCGAACCCGAAGGCCGGCTCAACACGAAGTTCATAGGAATATCTGACCTCGCCGTCAAGGATCTGTTAAACAAACACCTATGAACTTCGTGTTGAGCCGGCCTTCGGGTTCGATGCCTGTTTGTTTAATAGATGTCTGACACCGAGGTCAGATGTTTCTCTCAACTTCGTGTAGTGCCAGCCTTCGGGTTCGATGCCTGTTTGTTTAACAGATGCCTGAAGGCTAGGTCAAATGTTTTTCTCAACTACGGGTTGAGACGGCCTTCGGGTTCGATGCCTGTTTGTTTAACACATACATCACGGTGAGGTTAGATGTTCTTCTCAACTTCGGGTTGAGACAACCATCGGGTTTGATGCATGTTTGTTTAACAGATACCTTACGGCGAGGTCAAATGTTCTTCTCAACTTCGGGTTGAGCTGCCCTTCTAGTTCGATGCCTGTTTGTTTAACAGATGCCTGACAGGGATGTCAATTGTTCCACTCAACTTCGGGTTGAGCCGAACTTCGGGTTCGATGCCTGTTTGTTTAACGGATCCCTGACGGCGAGGTCAGATGTACTTCTCAACTTCGTGTTGAGCCGCCCTTCGAGTTCGATGCCTGTTTGTTTAACAGATGCCTGACAGCAACGTCAAATGTTCCTCTCAACTTCTTGTTGAGCTGGCCTTCGGGTTCGATGCCTATTTGTTTAACAGATACCTGACAGCAAGATCTAATGTTCTTATCAACTTCGGTTTGAGCTGGGCATCAAATTCAATGCCTGTTTGTTTAATAGATGTGTGACAGCAAGGACAGATGTTCTTCTCAAGGTCGGGTTGAGCCGGCGTTCGTCTTCGATACCTGTTTTTTTAACAGATCCCTGACGGAGAGGTCAGATATTCCTATGAACTTCGTTTTGAGCCGGCCTTCGGGTTCGATGCCTGTTTATTTAATAGATGTCTGACAGCGAGGTCAGATGTTTCTCTAAACTTCGTGTTGTGCCAGCCTTCGTGTTCGATGCCTGTTTGTTTAAATGATGCCTGACAGCGAGGTCAAATGTTCTTATCAACCTCGGGTTTAGCCACCCTTCGGATTCGATGCCTATTTGTTTAACAGATGCCTGACGGTGAGGTCAGATGTTCTTTTCAACTTCGGGTTAAGCCGACCTTCGGGTTCGATGCCTGTTTGTTTAAAATATGTTTGACGGCAAGGTCAAATGTTTTTCTCAACTAAGGATTGAGATGGCCTTCGGGTTCGATGCCTGTTTGTTTAACAGATGCCTGACGGTGAGGTCAGATGTTCTTCTCAACTTCGGGTTGAGCCGGCCTTCGGATTTGATGCCTGTTTGTTTAACAGATGCTTGACAGTGAAGTCAAATGTTCCGCTCAACTTCATGTTGAGCCGACCATCGGGTTTGATGCATGTTTGTTTAACATATTCCTGACAGCGAGGTAATATGTTCCTCTCAACTTCGTGTTAAGTAGTCCTTTGGGTTCGATGCCTGTTTGTTTAACAGTTGCCTGACGGCGAGGTCAAATGTTCTTCTCAACTTCGGGTTAAGCCGGCCTTCAGGTTCGATGCCTGTTTGTTTAACAGATGACTGACGGCGAGGTCTAATGTTCTTATCAACTTCGGGTTGAGCCTCCCTTCGAATTTGATGCCTGTTTGTTTGACAGATGCTTGACAGTGAAGTCAAATGTTCCTCTCAACTTCATGATGAGCCGACCTTCGAGTTCGATGCCTGTTTGTTTAACATATGCCTGACGGCTAGGTTAGATGTTCCTCCCAACTTCGTGTTGAGCCGGCCTTCGGGTTCGATGCCTGTTTGTTTAACAGATGTCTTACGGCGAGGTCAGATGTTCTTCTCTACTTCGTGTTGTGCCGGCCTTCGGGTTCGATGCCTATTTTTTTAACTAATGCCTGATGGAGAGGTCATATGTTCCTCTTAACTTCAAGGTGAGCCGGCCTTCGGGTTCGATAGGTGTTTGTTTAACAGATGCTTGACGCAACGTCAGATATTCCTCTCAACAAAGGGTTGAGATGGCCTTCGGGTTTGATTCCTGTTTGTTTAACAGATGCCTGACGGCGAGGTTAGATGTTCTTCTCAACTTCGGGATGAGCCGACCTTTGGGTTCCACACCTTTTTGTTTAACAGATGCCTGACGGCGAGGGAAGATGTGCTTCTCAACTTCGGGTTGAGCCAGCCTTTGGGTTCGATGCCTGTTTGTTTAATAGATGCCTGGCGGCTAGGTCAGATGTTCTTCTCAACTTCGGGTTGAGCCGGCCTTCGGGTTCGATTCCTGTTTATTTAACTTATGCCTGACAGCGAGGTCGGATGTTCTTCTCAACTTCGGGTTGATTCGGCCATCAAATTCGATGCCTGTTTGTTTAACATATGCCTGACATTGAGGTCAGATATTCTTCTCAACTTCGTGTTGTGTCGACGTTCGGGTTCGATTCCTGTTTGTTTAACTAATGCCTGATGGGGAGGTCAGATATTCCTCTAAACTTCAAGTTGAGATGGCCTTCAGGTTCGATTCCTATTTTTTTAACAAATGTTTGACGGGGAGGTCAGATGTTCTTCTCAATTAAGGATTGAGACGGCCTTCGGGTTCGATGCTTGTTTGTTTAACAGATGCTTGACGGCGAGGTCTAATGTTATTATCAACTTCAGGTTTAGCCGCCCTTCGGGTTGAATGCCTGTTTGTTTAATAGATGCTTGACGGAGAGGTCAGATGCTCTTCTCAACTTCGGGATGAGCCGGCCTTCGAATTTGATGCCTGTTTGTTTAACAGATGCTTGACAGTGAAGTCAAATATTCCTCTCAACTTCATGATGATCCGACGTTCGGGTTCGATGCCTGTTTGTTTAACAGATGCCTGACGGTGAGGTCAGATGTTCTTCTCTACTTCGTGTTGTGCCGACCTTCGGGTTCGATGCCTGTTTGTTTAACTAATGCCTGATGGGGAGGTCTTATGTTCCTCTCAACTTCAAGGTGAGCCGGCCTTCGGGTTCAATAGTTGTTTGTTTAACAGATGCTTGACGGTGACGTAGATATTCTTCTCAACTAAGGGTTGAGGCGGCCTTCGGGTTTGACTCCTGTTTGTTTAAGAGATGCCTGACGGCGAGGTTAGATGTTCTTCTCAACTTCGGGTTGAACCGCCATTCGGGTTCCACACCTTTTTGTTTAACAGATGCCTGACGGCGAGGGAAGATGTTCTTCTCAACTTCGGGTTGAGCCGGCCTTTGGTTTCGATGCCTGTTTGTTTAATAGATGCCTGGCGGCTAGGTCAGAGGTTCTTCTCAACTTCGGGTTGAGCTGGCCTTCGGGTTCGATTCCTGTTTGTTTAACTTATGCCTGACAGCGAGGTCGGATGTTCTTCTCAACTTCGGGTTGATTCGGCCATCAAATTTGATGCCTGTTTGTTTAACATATGCCTGACATTGAGGTCAGATGTTCTTCTCAACTTCGTGTTGTGTCGGCTTTCGGGTTCGATGCCTGTTTGTTTAACTAATGCCTAATGAGGAGGTCAGATATTCCTCTAAACTTCAAGTTGAGCCGGCCTTCAGGTTCGATTCCTGTTTTTTTAACAGATGTTTGACGGGGAGGTTAGATGTTCTTCTCAATTAACGATTGAGACGGCCTTTGGGTTCGATGCCTGTTTGTTTAACATATGCTTGACGGCAAGGTCAAACGTTCTTCTCAATTTCGGGTTGAGCCAGCCTTCGGGTTCGATGCCTGTTTGTTTAACAGATGCCTGACGGTGAGGTCTAATGTCTTATCAACTTCGGTTTGAGCCGCCCTTCGGGTTCGATGCCTGTTTTTTTAACAGATGCCTGACGATAAGGTCAGATGTTCTTCTCAACTTCGGGTTGAGCCGGCCTTCGGATTTGATGCATGTTTGTTCAACAGATGCTTGACAGTGAAGTCAAATGTTCCTCTCAACTTCATGATGAGCCGACGTTCGGGTTCGATGCCTGTTTGTTTAACAGATGCCTGGCGGCGAGGTCAGATGTTCTTCTCTACTTCGTGTTGTGCCGGCCTTCGGGTTCGATGCCTGTTTGTTTAACTAATGCCTGATGGGGAGGTCATATGTTCCCCTCAACTTCAAGGTGAGCCGGCCTTCGGGTTCAATAGTTGATTGTTTAACAGATGCTTGACGGCGACGTAGATATTCTTCTAAACTAAGGGTTGAGACGGCCTTCGGGTTTGATTCCTGTTTGTTTAACAGATGCCTGACGGCGAGGTTAGATGTTCTTCTCATCTTCGGGTTGAACCGGCCTTCGGGTTCCACACCTTATTGTTTAACAGATGCCTGACAGCGAGGGAAGATGTTCTTCTCAACTTCGGGTTGAGCCGGCCTTTAGTTTCGATGCCTGTTTGTTTAATAGATGCCTGGCGGCTAGGTCAGAGGTTCTTCTCAACTTCGGGTTGAGTTGGCCTTCGGGTTCGATTCCTGTTTGTTTAACTTATGCCTGACAGCGAGGTCGGATGTTCTTCTCAACTTCGGGTTGATTCGGCCATCAAATTCGATGCCTGTTTTTTTAACATATGCCTGACATTGAGGTCACATGTTCTTCTCAACTTTTTGTTGTGTCGGCGTTCGAGTTCGATGCCTAATTGTTTAACTAATGCCTGATGGGGAGGTCAGATATTCCTCTAAACTTCAAGTTGAGCCGGCCTTCAGGTTCGATTCCTGTTTTTTTAACTGATGTTTGACGGGGAGGTCAGATGTTCTTCTCAATTAAGGATTGAGACGGCCTTCGGGTTCGATGCCTGTTTGTTTAACAGATGCTTGACGGCGAGTTCAAATGTTCTTCTCAACTTCGGGTTGAGCCGGCCTTCGGGTTCGATGCCTGTTTGTTTAACAGATGCCTGACGGCGAGGTCTAATGTCTTATCAACTTCGGTTTGAGCCGCCCTTCGGGTTCGATGCCTGTTTTTTTAACAGATGCCTGACGATAAGGTCAGATGTTCTTCTCAACTTCGGGTTGAGCCGGCCTTCGGATTTGATGCATGTTTGTTCAACAGATGCTTGACAGTGAAGTCAAATGTTCCTCTCAACTTCATGATGAGCCGATGTTCGGGTTCGATGCCTGTTTGTTTAACAGATGCCTGACGGCGAGGTCAGATGTTCTTCTCTACTTCGTGTTGTGCCGGCCTTCGGGTTCGATGCCTGTTTGTTTAACTAATTCCTGATGGGGAGGTCATATGTTCCTCTCAACTTCAAGGTAAGCTGGCCTTCGAGTTCAATAGTTGTTTGTTTAACAGATGCTTGACGGCGACGTAGATATTCTTCCCAACTAAGGGTTGAGACGACCTTCGGGTTTGATTCCTGTTTGTTTAACAGATGCCGGACGGCGAGGTTAGATGTTCTTCTCAACTTCTGGTTGAACCGGCCTTCGGGTTCCACACCTTTTTGTTTAACAGATGCCTGACGGCGAGGGAAGATGTTCTTCTCAACTTCGGGTTGAGCCGGCCTTTGGTTTCGATGCCTGTTTGTTTAATAGATGCCTGGCGGCTAGGTCAGAGGTTCTTCTCAACTTCTGGTTCAGCTGGCCTTCGGGTTAGATTCCTGTTTGTTTAACTTATGCCTGACAACGAGGTCGGATGTTCTTCTGAACATCGGGTTATTTCGGCCATTAAATTCGATGCCTGTTTGTTTAACATATGCCTGACATTGAGGTCACATGTTCTTCTCAACTTCGTGTTGTGTCGGTGTTCGGGTTCGATGCCTGTTTGTTTAACTAATTCCTGATGGGGAGGTCAGATATTCCTCTAAACTTCAAGTTGA
Organism: Lathyrus sativus; assembly: GCA_963859935.3. Taxonomy (NCBI): domain Eukaryota; kingdom Viridiplantae; phylum Streptophyta; class Magnoliopsida; order Fabales; family Fabaceae; genus Lathyrus; species Lathyrus sativus. The sequence continues at coordinate 397,191,646 of OZ012735.1, read as the reverse complement.
GCCGGCCTTCAGGTTCGATTCCTGTTTTTTTAACAGATGTTTGACGGGGAGGTCAGATGTTCTTCTCAATTAAGGATTGATACGGACTTCGGGTTCGATGCCTGTTTGTTTAACAGATGCTTGACGGCAAGGTCAAATGTTCTTCTCAACTTCGGGTTGAGCCGGCCTTCGGGTTTGATGCCTGTTTGTTTAACAGATGCCTAACGGGGAGGTCTAATGTCTTATCAACTTCTGTTTGAGCCGCCCTTCGGGTTCGATGCCTGTTTTTTTAACAGATGCCTGACGATAAGGTTAGATGTTCTTCTCAACTTCGGGTTGAGCCGGCCTTCGGATATGATGCATGTTTGTTCAACAGATGCTTGAGAGTGAAGTCAAATATTCCTCTCAACTTCATGTTGAGCCGACCTTTGGGTTCGACGCCTGTTTGTTTAACAGATGCCTGACAGCGAGGTTAGATGTTCCTCTCAACTTCGTGTTGAGCCGACCTTCGGGTTCGATGCCTGTTTGTTTAACAGATGCCTGACAGCGAGTACAGATGTTCTTATCAACTTCGGGTTGAGCCGCCCTTCGGGTTCAATTCCTGTTTGTTTAAGAGATGCTTGAATGAGAGGTCAGATGTTCTTCTCAACATTGGGTTAAGCCGGCCTTCGGATTTGATGCCTGTTTGTTTAACAGATGCTTGACAGTGAAGTCAAATATTCCTCTCAACTTTATGTTGAGACGACCTTCGGGTTCGATGCCTGTTTGTTTAACAGATGCCTGACGGCGAGGTCAGATGTTCCTCTCAACTTTGTGTTGAGTCGGCCTTCGGGTTAGATGCCTGTTTGTTTAACAGATGCCTGACGGTGATGTCAGATGTTCTTATCAACTTTGGGTTGAGCCGCCCTTCGGGTTCGATGCCTGTTTGTTTAACAGATGCTTGACGATGAGGGCAGATGTTCTTCTCAACTTCGGGTTGAGCAGGCCTTCGGATTTGATGCCTGTTTGTTTAACAGATACTTGACAGTGAAGTCAAATGTTCCTCTCAACTTCATGTAGAGCCGACCTTCGGGTTTAATGCCTGTTTGTTTAAAAAATGCCTGACGGCGAGGTCAGATGTTCCTATCAACTTCGTGTTGAGCCGGCCTTCGGGTTCGATGCCTGTTTGTTTAACAGATGCCTGACGACGAGGTCATATGTTTTTATCCACTACGGGTTGAGCCGCCCATCGGGTTCGATGCCTGTTTGTTTAACAAATGCCTGACGATGAGGTCATATGCTCTTCTCAACTTCGGGATGAGCCGGCCTTCAAATTTGATGCCTGTTTGTTTAACAGATGCTTGACAGTGAAGTCAAATGTTCCTCTCAACTTCATGATGAGCCGACCTTCAGGTTCGATGCCTGTTTGTTTAACAGATGCCTGACGGCGAGGTCAGATGTTCCTCTCAACTTCGTGTTGAGTCGGCCTTCGGGTTAGATGCCTGTTTGTTTAACAGATGCTTGACGGTGAGGTCAGATGTTCTTCTCAACTTCGGGTTGAGCCGGCCTACGGATTTGATGCCTGTTTGTTTAACAGATACTTGACAGTGAAGTCAAATGTTCCTCTCAACTTCATGTAGAGCCGACCTTCGGGTTTAATGTCTGTTTGTTTAACAAATGCCTGACGGAGAGGTCAGATGTTCCTATCAACTTCGTGTTGAGCCGGCCTTCGGGTTCGATGCCTGTTTGTTTAACAGATGCCTGACGACGAGGTCAGATGTTTTTATCCACTACGGGTTGAGCCGCCCATCGGGTTCGATGCCTGTTTGTTTAACAAATGCCTGACGATGAGGTCAGATGCTCTTCTCAACTTCAGGATGAGCCGGCCTTCGAATTTGATGTCTGTTTGTTTAACAGATGCTTGACAGTGAAGTCAAATGTTCCTCTCAACTTCATGATGAGCCGACCTTCGAGTTCGATGCCTGTTTGTTTAACAGATGCCTGACGGCGAGGTTAGATGTTCCTCCCAACTTCGTGTTGAGCCGGCCTTCGGGTTCGATGCCTGTTTTTTTAACAGATGTCTGACGGCGAGGTCTGATGTTCTTCTCTACTTCGTGTTGTGCCGGCCTTCGGGTTCGATGCCTGTTTGTTTAACTAATGCCTCATGGGGAGGTCATATATTCCTCTCAACTTCAAGGTGAGCCAGCCTTCGGGTTCGATAGGTGTTTGTTTAACAGATGTTTGACGGTGACGTCAGATGTTCTTCACAACTAAGGGTTGAGACGGCCTTCGGGTTTGATTCCTGTTTTTTTAACAGATTCCTGACGGCGACGTGAGATGTTCTTCTCAACTTCGGGTTGAGCCGCCCTTCGGGTTCCATACCTTTTTGTTTAACAGATGCCTGACGGCGAGGGAAGATGTTCTTCGCAACTTCGGGTTGAGCCGGCCTTTGGGTTCGATGCCTGTTTGTTTAACAGATGCCTGGCGGCTAGGTCAGATGTTCTTCCCAACTTCGGGTTGAGCCGGCCTTCGGGTTCGATTCCTGTTTGTTTAACTTATGCCTGACAGCGAGGTCAGATGTTCTTCTCAACTTCGGGTTGACTCGACCATCAAATTCGATGCTTGTTGTTTAACAGATGCCTGACGGTGAGGTCAGATGTTCTTCTCAACTTTGGGTTGAGCCGGCCTTCGGATTTGATGCCTGTTTGTTCAACAGATGCTTGACAATGAAGTTAAATATTCCTCTCAACTTCATGTTGAGCCGACCTTCGGGTTCGATGCCTGACGGCGAGGTCAGATGTTCCTCTCAACTTCGAGTTGAGCCGGCCTTCGGGTTCGATGCCTGTTTGTTTATAGATGCCTGACGGCGAGGTCAGATGTTCTTATCAACTTCGGGTTGAGCCGCCCTTCGGGTTCGATGCCTGTTTGCATAACAGATGCCTGACGGCGAGGTCAGATGTTCTTCTCAACTAAAGGTTGAGACGGCCTTCGGGTTTGATTCCTGTTTGTTTAACAGATGCTGACAGCGAGGTCAGATTTTCTTCTCACCTTCGGGTTGAGCCAGCCTTCGGGTTCCACACCTTTGTGTTTAACAGATGCCTGACGGCGATGGCAGATGTTCTTCTCAACTTCGGGTTGAGCCGGACTTTGAGTTCGATGCCTGTTTGTTTAACAGATGCCTGGCGGCTAGGTCAGATGTTCTTCTCAACTAAAGGTTGAGACGGCCTTTGGGTTCTATTCCTGTTTGTTTAACAGATGCCTAACAGCGAGGTCGGATGTTCTTCTCAACTCCAGGTTGAGTCGGCCATCAAATTCGATGCCTGTTTGTTTAATATATGCCTGACATCGAGGTTAGATGTTCTTCTCAACTTCGTGTTGTGTCGGCGTTAGAGTTCGATGCCTGTTTAATTAACTAATGTCTGATGGGGAGGTCATATATTCCTCTCAACTTCAAGTTTAGCCGGCCTTCGGGTTCGATTCCTGTTTGTTTAACAGATGTTTGACAGCGAGGTCAGATATTCTTCTCAATTAAGGATTGAAACGGCCTTCGGGTTCGATGCCTGTTTGTTTAACAGCTGCCTGACGCCGAGGTCAAATGTTCTTCTCAACTTCGGGTTGAGCCGGCCTTCGGGTTCGATGCCTGTTTGTTTAACAGATGCCTGACGGCGAGGTCTAATGTTCTTATCAACTTCGGTTTGAGCCGACCTTCGGGTTCGATGCCTCTTTGTTTAACAGATGCCTGATGATAAGGTCAGATGTTCTTCTCAAATTCGGGTTGAGTCGGCCTTCGGATTTGATGCCTGTTTGTTCAATAAATGCTTGATAATGAAGTTAAATATTCCTCTCAACTTCAATTTGAGCCGACCTTCGGTTTCGATGCCTGTTTGTTTAACAGATGCCTGACAGCGAGGTCAGATGTTCCTCTCAACTACGTGTTGAGCCGGCGTTCGGGTTTGATGCCTGTTTGTTTAACAGATGCCTGACGGCGAGGTGAGATGTTCTTATCAACTTCGGGTTGAGCCTCCCTTCGGGTTTAATGCCTGTTTGTTTAACAGATGCTTGACAGTGAGTTCAGATGTTCATCTTAACTTTGGGTTGAGCCGGCTTTCGGATTTGAGGTTTGTTTGTTTAACAGATGCTTGACAGTGAAGTCAAATATTCCTCTCAAATTCATGTTGAGCCGACCTTCGGGTTCGGTGCCTATTTGTTTAACAGATGCCTGACAGCGAGATCAGATGTTCCTCTCAACTTCGTGTTGAGCTGGCCTTCGAGTTCGATGCATGTTTGTTTAACAGATGCCTGACGGCGAGGTCAAATGTTCTTAACAACTTTGGGTTGAGCCGCCCTTCGGTTTTAATGCCTGTTTGTTTAACAGATGTTTGACGGTGACGTTAGATGTTCTTCTCAACTAAGGGTTGATACATCCTTCGAGTTTGATTCCTGTTTGTTTAACAGATTCCTGACGGCGACGTCAGATGTTCTTCTCAACTTCGGGTTGAGCCGGCCTTCGGGATCCACACCTTTTTGTTTAATAGATGCCTGACGGCGAGGGAAGATGTTCTTCGCAACTTCGGGTTGAGCCGGCCTTTGGGTTCGATGCCTGTTTGTTTAACAGATGCCTGGCGGCTAGGTCAGATGTTCTTCCCAACTTCGGGTTGAGCCGGCCTACGGGTTCGATTCCTATTTGTTTAACTAATTCCTGACAACGAGGTCAGATGTTCTTCTCAACTTCGGGTTGACTCGGCCATCAAATTCGATGCCTGTTGTTTAACAGATGCCTGATGGTGAGGTCAGATGTTCTTCTCAACTTTGGGTTGAGCCGGCCATCGGATTTGATGCCTGTTTGTTTAACAGATGCTTGACAGTGAAGTTAAATATTCCTCTCAACTTCATGTTGAGCCGACCTTCGGGTTCGATGCCTGTTTGTTTAATAGATGCCTGACGGCGAGGTCAGATGTTCCTCTCAACTTCGAGTTGAGCCGGCCTTCGAGTTCGATGCCTGTTTGTTTATAGATGCCTGACGACGAGGTCAGATGTTCTTATCAACTTCGGGTTGAGCCGCCCTTCGAGTTCGATGCCTGTTTGTTTAACAGATGCCTGACGGTGAGGTCAGATGCTCTTTTCAACTTCGGGTTGAGCCGACCTTTGAATTTGATGCTTGTTTGTTTAACAAATGCTTGACAGTGAAGTCAAATGTTCCTTTCAACTTCATGATGAGCCGACCTTCGAGTTCGATGCCTGTTTGTTTAACAGATGTCTGATGGCGAGGTTAGATGTTCCTCTCAACTTCGTGTTGAGCCGACCTTCGGGTTCGATACCTGTTTGTTTAACAGATGCCTGACAGCGAAGTCAGATGTTCTTCTCTACTTCGTGTTGTGCCGGCCTTCGGGTTCGATGCCTGTTTTTTTAACTAATGCCTGATAGGGAGGTCAGATATTCCTCTCAACTTCAAGTTGAGCCGGCCTTCGGGTTTGATTCCTGTTTGTTTAACAGATGTTTGACGGCGACGTCAGATGTTCTTCTCAATTAAGGATTGAGACGGCTTTCGGGTTCAATGCCTATTTGTTTAACAGAAGCCTGACGGCGAGGTCAATTGTTCTTCTCAACTTCGGGTTGAGCCGGCCTTCGGGTTCGATGCCTGTTTGTTTAGTAGATGCCTGACGGTGAGGTCTAATGTTCTTATCAACTTCGGGTTGGGTCGTCTGTTGCACCCTAAAATTTGCTCAACCTATTTCACTTGGTGTATGTTTCAATTGCATTGTCATTTGCATAATAAGTCATGTACATAGTCTAATCATTTGCATAGCATAGCATTACAAGTCATCTAGCAAGGGACCAAGTGCCATTCTTATCAAAAAGATGCGCATCAAGGGGTTTTGTTCAAGTTCAAGACCATCCAAGTAATCAAGGAATGAGTTGAAGATCATCAATAAGTGTGTGAGCCATGAATGAGGGTATGGAAAAGATCATAGAATACCTAGAGGGTCATTTTGAATATGAGACAAGTTATTGGTGCAAGTACAAGAGCCAGAGTTGAGGTACAGTCAACTAGGGTTTCATCTGGGTCAACCCTAGGTCAACTGAGTGATTGAAGAGCATCAAGGCTTAATTGAAAGGTGTGGGATTCATGAATTGATATGTGGATACAGGTGTGGTGTTATGCCAAGTAGAAATCAAAAGGAATCAAGAAGAAGAGGAGTTGCTAAAATAGGGTTTCAGTATAAAAAACCCTAATTTAGGCCTAACTTCCAAGCCAGATAAGTCAAAATACAAGCTTCAAATGAATTCTTGGTCAACATGAAACTTGTAGAGCATCTCAATAGCTTTAATTTGAGTACTATAAGTCTTAAAGGAGATTTATAGAACTCAAGTTATGGTTCTTGCAAGTTATGGGTCCTCAGAGGACACTGAAATTTATCTGTGAAAGTCACTTGACTTCCAAGCAACTTTTTCCCATGAAGGAATTTTCAAATGGATTCTTGGCCCACATAAGAGTTGTAGATCTTGATCTGAGCTTAAATTTGAGTACTAGAAGTCCTCAAGGGGATTTATGGAACTCAAGTTATGGTCTTGGCAACCTAGAGGTATTTTGGGAAAGTTGAATTACAGGTCATTTTTCAACATAGGTCCAAATCTCCATCTTCCACTCATCAAATGAAAAAATGTTCGACATCAGATGTGTTCAAAATGTTGGAATGGCTTGCTTCACAAAATCATAAAAATGGCCTAAAATGAAGGTATATTTTAAATGAACCAAAGTTGAAAATTGGGGTTTTTGATCTACACAACCAAACCAAGCCATATGACATACCAATTTGATTGTAAAAAGCATTTTGAGAACATTGAAATTGCCACAATTTTTAATTGAGGGTTATTTCAAGGACTTGCTTTGTAAATTGGTTACTTGAACCATAAGGCACATATGCAAAACCACGCTTCCAAGCAAATGCAAGGCTCCTTTCCATCCATACACCTCCAATATCTCATTTGGAGAGAATTTAAACTCAGAACAAAGAAAATTACAAGCCAAATCATGAGCTGGTATGAGTCCATAGCATGACATGAGATCTCATGACATGAGATGGTGAATTTCTCATTGGATCAATCTAGGACTTTCTAAGGTCTTCATTCACACTCTATATATGGATATGAAGTGATCCAAAGCAAGAGTTGGTGAGAATTGAAGGAGAGAAGAGAGAGTGAGATCAAAAATTTTCTGTTGCAATTCAAAATCGGTTACAAGCATTTCATCCATTTCAATCCAAGATTTTGATTGCATTCACTTCCATTGATACTAGTGAGTGTTTCCAGATCAAGTTCCAAGCAAATTGGTGGAGAAATCGTGTTCTTGCGATTGAAAATTCTCATCTGCAACTCACTATTGGGTTCCAAGATTCAAGAGGATTCAACCAATTCATTTGCAAACAGAAGCAAGATTATGACTCATTGAAGGTGTCTGGAAGTTCTCAAAGCTTGATTTGAAGATTTCATACCTCTGTTCATCTCAAATTTGCAGGTAGGTAAACTTCACTCCATGGCATGATCTAGGTAGTTTCAATCTGTTTTGATTTTTTAGATTCAATGTAGGTTAGTGTATGAAGCTTTCTGGTAGCTTTAGGATCAATTTAGAGACAATTAAGTGAGTGACTCAATTTCTGTTCATGCTTGTATCTTGTTGTTCTTGGTGTTATAATCATAATTTGATGGCTAGAAATGTTCCGTGAAGCATGGTGAAGAGTTTAGGCCACTCAATTTTAAGTTTGGTGAGTTTTGATTCTTGAGTAATTTCTGAAGTTTGAATCGTGTTTGGAGCTAGGATTAGTTTCAAGGTATTCTATTACCATAGCTGAATTCCTAGTGAAATTCTGAGTGGATTAGGGTTTTAAATTTTTGCATTTGATGAGGATTTGAGGGAGCACGATTAGGAAGAAGATGAAGTTGCAAGCTCTGTTTCCATGGCTGTTCTCCCTCCACAATTCAAAAGGAAGAAGACGATCTGACCATCATTGGATATGAGGAGGACTTTTGACCAAAACGAGATCCAATGGCCACAAGTTGCCCTCAGTTTGTGAAGGAGAAGGCTGAAGATCAAGACGCAGCGTTTCATTTAAGTTGTAACATTGGGCTTAGTGGAAACATTCTATCAACACCCCCTCTCTGGGCCCAGTTGGTTTTTACATTGTTTTTTATTGCTATTTGACACATATGTTTTACATTTTTCCATATTTTCCTTTATTTTCACACTTTATTTTTAGGTTCTTTAAAAATTCATAATAAATTCAAAAATAGTTTTTTTTAAATGGGACTTTTTTTTCCATTCTCATAATTGTCTCAAGAAAATTATAGAAAAATAAAATTAGCATTTTAGTCATTTTTCTATTTTTGGTGATTTTTTACATTTAGTTGCTTTTATTGCATTTTATTTTGTATATCCATTTTGCTGAATTTTTTTTAGCCATTTTGTTTTAAATTTTGATGTAATTCCTTTTGTTTTAGTTAGATTATAGTATTAGGTTCCTCCTGGATTTTGTTCACATTTTTGTGACTTAAATTTAATTGTTTTTGAGAGGTGTGAAGCAAGTGTGCTAGAATTAGGGTTTCAACTTGACATAGGTGCATTCAACACATAGTTCTTGGGTTTTTATTTTGATTTAGGCCTTGGGGTTTATGTGGGGTATAGGGTACATAGATAGGGTCCCTTAGAAATAAATCTAGGATTTTATGATGAATATTTCCATTTTATTTAATTTTTGCAAGTTGATTGATATTGGTGTGCTTCCCTCATGGGAAGTTGCTTTGTTTGTTGAGTCTTGGGCCTTTTCTTTGGGTGTTGTGTCTTGTGCTTGGCTTGAGGATTTTATGAAGACCTTGGAAGAAGATTAAAGACCAATAATGATGCTTAGAGCTTGAAGTTGCTTGTGCTTGAAGTTGCTTGATGAAGACTTAGGAGATAGGAGATATAGGAAGAGCTCCAGAGTAGACTGATTTCTTCTGTCAAACATAGAGAGCTTTTTGTGCCTCTATTTCATCCTATGACACAAGGTCTCCTGAAAGAGCTCCATCTCTCCTTAGGAGGGATGTAGAGCATGCTTTGTTTGGGTAGAACCTTGAGGATAACTTTCACTAGCTGTGTTAAGATCTTAGTGATTTCCCTGGGTTGTCATTAAGCCTCTTAACATTTCAACTTCATCTATCACTTGATTCTCTCCTGTGAGTGTTTGCATTGAAGATTGGGAGCCTATTAAAGCTAAGAAGTGCATTAAGGACTGGTGAAGAATAAGCTTGTACCTGTCAAAGCTGGATATCTGTTGTAGACTAGGGATTGCTGTTGATTGAAGCTGTCTGTTTGTTGAGGTTCAGTGCTTGCTAAAGCTGGAGATTATAGGACACAAGAGCTTACCTGAAGCTTGAACATCATTGGAAAGTGAAGATGGGATCTTGCTTGAAGTTGTTACTGTCAACCTTTTGCTGTTGATCAACTGTATTTGTCAGAGCTGGTGTTGTTTGAGCTACTTGCTGTAGGAGCTAGGGTTGCTGTCAGAGCTGGTGTTGGGTTTTATTTCTTTTCCTGTATTGATTGTTGGCTTGTTCAGCTTGCCCCTTAGGTTTGAAGTGAAGCTGCTTCACTTTGCCTATTGTTTTCCCAGGTTCGAGGTTGAGTGGGACTCCCTTGCCTCGCTTGTTTTGCCGCATCTCATGCATTTTACTGTTTACTGTATATCTGCTGTTTCTTTTCCGTTATCCCCTAGGATCTCTGATTTCCTCTGTGCAGGAGGGAATTATGACAGACATTAGGTTGTAATCTAGGCATGATAACATTAGGGTAGTTTTGATTCCCCTTTCAAACCCTAGGGTTTTTTAGACTTCTTTCTCTTCTATCTCAGAACAATTCAAAACACAGTAATAAGGATAATCGATGCCGTACGCTACGAGCCTTAAGCTATTTGAGAAAGGTTGTTGGAGGGTCACTCTTCAGTAATCTGATTGCTTAGTGTGTTACCCTTAGGGTGACATACGACGTAGTCACTCTCAAATCATAGTCTCTAGTGCGTCAGAGATTGCAAACATCATAAAAAAACAGTTCTTGCGTAAAAGACTGACAACAAACATCAAAATGTCATTTTTTGTCCGCTTGGACTCTTAATCAGGAAAAACCCTTTCATAAGGAGATAAAAAACATTCAGACAAGCTTGTGTCTTTCGTAGCCCGAACTACGTCTGCTCTGATCTTTCATGCTGTATGAAAGTACGTAGGCATAGGATGCGATATCCTAGCGAGCAACCTTCCCCTCCTTTCCCGTAGGTAGGCGAACTACGTTGATTCTGATTTCTCATTCTAGACGGGAATATGTAGGCATAAAATGCGATACTTTGTCGAGTCATTTTCTTTCTTTTTAACCTCAGCCCTGTAGAATAGATAGAATAATAATCCGTACCAGAAAACAAGCGTGGATCCCGTCGAGTACGACAGACGTGAGGGGTGCTAATACCTTCCTCTTACGTAACCGACTCCCGAATCCAGGATTTGGTTGCGATGACCATTCCTTTCCCGTCTTTACGGTAGGTTTACTTCGAGCGTTTCCTTTCCCTCCTTTGGGATAAATAACGCACGGTGGCGACTCTATTGTTCAGCCGGCGCCGATTTTCGCAGTAGCGACAGCTGGCGACTCTGCTGGGGACAGGAATATCCCCTATGTGAGTCAATCCTAGCGCTTGTTTTCCCGTCATGGGTGTTGTATAGATTTACTTTTCTGTCTTTACTTTCCGCATTTTATTATCAGCCTTATACTGTTATTGCTGCTGTGGGAAGGGGGTAATTTGTTGAGAGATAAGCCGGACCTAGGCTTGAGGTTACACATAGACTTAGAAGTAGAGAGTAGTGGTTAGCCTGCTTGCTTAGCGCGCACCAGCTAGCCACGAAATTTACGCTCGGACGAGATTCTCTTTGATGCTTCTTGCCTGTCCCTTAGGGCTCGACAAGTTGTCTGACCCGAGGATTGTCGACTCTGGGAACCTATCAATTGGGATTCAAATAAGTGAGGCCGCTTCAAGGGATGATGATGCCACACCTTCTGGGTATCGTATCATCACTCTTGAAAGTCTGTGGCGTTGAACCCGCATAGGATGTCGTACCTCGTCTGCGAGTTAAGTATATACCTGTGAGGGGTAGGTGGGTCTGTTTGTAGGAAAACCTTTAACCTCAAAACACTCGGTTTATCTCTTTCAGTGAGACGCGGTTACCAAGTTCATTTGAGTAATTGGTTTGGTTTGAAATGAAGATTGGATGGTTCTCAAGGCTTCAGTACAGAGCAGCACAGTCTATCAGCATTGCACTTGATCCCTTGTTTGCATATGCATGTGCATTTTCATGATTGCATTTCATTAACATGTATTTATGTTGCAGGTGATCATTTCCCTCAGATTCTAGTAAATCCTCTAGCCAGACATGGAGTCCCTGAAGAAGACAGTTGCTTACCGGTTGCATTCGCCAGATATCAGTTCCTTGCTGGGTTTAGTTGCTCTAGCAGATGAGAAAATGAGGGCTGAGTTCAGAGTATCTTATGGAAGATTTCTTAGCCTGTTGTACAGACCTTCGGCATTTGAGACAACTGGGGTGTATACCTTGTTACAGTTTTATGAGCCGCAGCTGAGATGTTTATTATTTCCTGACTATATTCTAGCACCCACTTTGGAGGAGTATTCTGCGATGTTGGGAGTTCCTGTGCTAGACCAGATGCCCTTTGTACATGTCGATGCTGAGCCTGAGTTGGCTACACTCACTGAGATTGTCAGTTTGGACGCTTCTGAGTTTCCGGGAGGCTTGGTCAAGCTGAACGGAGCTTATGGCTTTCACCTGTCTGTCCTGGTTGAGAAGGTTGCGCAGTGCGCGAAGTGTGGATGTTGGGTTGCCTTCAGTGCTATTCTAGCTGTCTGCATCTTTGGGATTGTCCTGTTTCCTAATGTACCAGATTTTGTCGACTCTGACGCCTTCATGATTCTCGCCTCGAAGAATCTAGTTCCTACTCTCTTGGGCGATGTTTATCATTCCATTCACTACAAGAATGAGAAACGCGTGGCAAAAATGTTTCTTGTTGTCTTCCTCTCCTGTACAAGTGGTTCCAGGGGCACCTTCCGAAGAAAGGACCTTTTGTGGATGCTGTTGATACTTTGGATTGGCCTTCCCGGTTGATAGGGTTGTCTGCTGAGAATATCGTTTGGTTTGATCGAAGTATGCTTGGTACTGACATTATATATAGTTGCAGTGGCTTCCCGAATGTCCCCTTGATCGGACGGAAAGGCTGTATCAACTATAATCCTTCACTGCTGGTAAGACAGTTCGGTTACGTTTTGAGAGATGCTCCTATTGAGAAGGAGATACAGGAATCTCTGTATCTCACAGGCTTATTGGACGCAGCTGTTTTGATCAGATTGAGACATGCATGGGCTAATATCCATAGGAGGGGGAAAGCTTTGCTCGGCAAGAGCAACAACAGAGCTTATGATCCTTATTTGGCTTGGATCCGCGAGAGAGTTAGTACTTCTTTGATGCCTTATCCTGTTGTGGAACCCCTGTATCTTCCATTGATTGATGTACCTCCTTCGGAAGAGGGTGAGAAGTATAACAAATTGTTGGCTGAAAACGAGGAACTGAAGAAAGCCAATGAGGAGTTAGAGAAGGAGATCTTCCAGTTACGTCGTGAGAAGAAGGAAGCCACCTTCACTGTGAAGGAGCAGACTGAATTGATTAACAGGTCGGGATCAGAGCTGACGGAAGCAACCAACAAGAAAGAAAAAGTGGGAATAGCCTTAAATGGTGTTAGCAAGGTGCTTACTTCCAAGAAGGAACTTCTAAGCAAAGCTTATGCTCGTATCAGCAAGGGGGAAGCTTTGTGGAATGCCACGCTTACCAAGCGGAAGGAGCGTGAAGGCAAACTGAAGCTGCAGATTGCCACACTAGAGGCACAGATTAGAGCCCAAGACGCAAAGATCGCTGAAGAGACATCACTTAGGAGCGCTGCTGAGCTCAGAGTAAGTGACATTGACGAGAAGCCGAGAAGGTATGAAGAGAAGGCCGGTTCCAAGAGGTACAGATTTGACGAGAGTTCTAGCGAAGGAACCTACCAGGACAATGCCAAAAAGCTGAGATCCACTACCGAGCGGCATGCCTTACTGATTCAGGAGCTGATCTCCCGACTAGGGCACTCGGAGACGATGAGTATATTGGAGGACGTCAGAGCACGCCATTTGGCCTGATTTATCTTTGCCTTGCCTTTGATATTTGTACTTGTATTTGGACCATCGCCAGGCTTGTTGGCCGAGGTCTCTTTAGTGTATTCAGTTGTACTCTCGTACTCAGCCTCTTGACATGTATTTATATATGAGGGTTTTCTGATTCCTTGCTTGCTGGATAGGGACTCCATTGTCGTCATGGCCTTCTCTCCGAAACTAGAATCGGGAGGGAATATAACCTGTAGCATATTTACACATTTGCATTTTGCATTCATATTGCATAACCGGTATCCTCGAATCTGTATCTTATTTCCTTCGTCTGCAGGTTTCCAGGATTGACGAACCAAGAGTTCACCGCTACTCAACCCGAAACAACTGCAAAAGAATCATGGATCAAGTCCAGGTAGAGATGCAAGAGATTCGCGAGAAGTTGAACCTGTTCATGCAGGCCATGGAGAGTATTGCTAAAGGCCAAGAGAATCTCCAGACTTTGGTACAGCCGCTGCTGACGCGGGCTAATGGGAACGACAACAATGACCACAACTCTGTGCATTTCGAAACTCTTCATGAGGATGGTCCCCCTACTCCTGTGGTTCCTCTTGTAGTGACCCCACCTGTGGTGGTTGTAAACAACGACGCTGGCGGTGGCAACGGCAACGCAGGGAATAATAATGAGATTGTTGTTAATAATGTTGGAATTGGAGATGCCAATCTGGGCGGTGGTAACTTCAATGGCGGTAATGGTTTTGGTAACAATGGGTTCGGCTATAACAACCAGGGGTTTGAGTACGGCAATCAGGGCGGAAAGTTCGGCTTCAACACTCAGGGCTTCGGCTATGACGGTTTTGGTAACGCTAACCAGGGTTATGGTGGAAATGGTGCTGGATTGGTTCCTATCAACACTGGTTTCGTGCATGTTGGGGTCAATTTAGGCTATGGTAATGGGGGACGAGGTCCCATGGCTAACCAGCAAGGGTTTGGTCGCAACACTGGTTATAACGGGTACGGAAATGAAAATGTGAACTAGGGCGAAGATTGTCAAGAGGATGCCTTTTCTAAAAGAGGTATGGGATTTGAGGGACCCGTCGACAATACTCAGAGGATTAAAATGCTTGAAGAGCAGGTAAAGGGTATGGCTAATCAGAATTCTACCGGACTAGACATGACTACGATGGGCTTAGTGCCTGGGCTGAGGGTACCGCTGAAATTCAAAGCTCCCACTTTCGACAAATATAAGGGGGACACTTGCCCTAAGGTGCATGTCCGCTCTTATTACAGAAGGATGTCCGCGTATTCGGATGACGAAAGGATGCTTATGCATTTCTTTCAAGACAGCCTATCAGGACCGTCACTCGAGTGGTACATGGGATTGGAGCCCGCTCAAATCAAAACCTGGAAGCAATTGGCGGATGCTTTCGTCCTGCATTATAAATATAATAGTGATCTGGCACCGAACCGAGTTCAATTGTAAGGTTTGTCGCAGAAGAAAGAGGAAAGCTTTAAAGAGTATGCGCAGATGGCGCGATATGGCAGCAAGAGTACATCCTCCGTTGGCTGAGAGAGAAATGAATAGTATGTTCATTGGGACATTTACGGGGATATATTACGAAAAATTGTTTAATGTTTCGTTGAGTAGTTTTTCAGATTTGATTCTCATGGGTGAGATGGTCGAAGACAGTATTAAGGTTGGAAGATTCCAAGCAGGTGAGTCTGCCCCCACAGGAGGTACCAGGAAAACATTCGGTGGTAGGCGTCAAGGTGATTCTAGCGCTGTGTTTGGCGGCAGAGGTCGGGGCAGAGGACGAAGTCAGTATGCTCAGCATCAACAGGTCGCTCGTGTTACCATTCCCTTTCCACAACAACAACAACAGCAACAACCGCAGCAGCAGCAACAACAAAGGCAACACCCCGCCCAACGCAGAATCCTAGAGGGCAAGCCCAGGTGAGTATTTGAAACGCCTCCTTCAACATATGCCGAACTACTTCAAATACTTCTAGGGTTAACGTTGGTTGAGAAGAGGACCATGGTACCGTTAACGGGCAATCCTCCGTTTGGCTATGATGCGGGTAAGCACTGTGATTTCCACTCCGGGGCGCCCGGACATGATATTGAAGGCTGTCATGCGTTTAAACATAAAGTCCAAGACTTGTTGGACAGCAAAGCTATTAACTTTGGACAGGCGGGTCCAAATATAGTACAACAGCCTATGCCCAATCACGGGGCAAACGCCATCCTGACCGAGAAGAATTTGAATCTGGTGATGGATGTCAATGAGCTGAAGACACCGTTAGGTGAGATCAAAAGCAGGTTGTTAAAAGGGGGTGTATTCCCGGGGTGCGACGAATTTTGCTTGGATTGTTGGATACAGCCAGAGGGTTGTAATAAGTTGAAACAAGGTATTCAGGCTTTGATGAATGAAGGGACGTTGCAGTTTAATAGAACCGTAGTAGAAGAGCCTGTAGAGGCATTGTTGTGACTGTGACAATTCCAAGGAAAATAATAACAATAACGGTGCCCGCCAGGCGGCCGACGATCACTATTACTAAAGCAGGACCTGTTCCTTTTGAAAGTACCAAAGCAGTGTCGTGGACCTACGGGTTGGAGGTATATTGTGATAGTGAGAAAATTGAAGTAAATAAACAACCAGCTGGGGTTGTAGATAATGTGGTCGGAACCGGAGGTATGACCAGAAGTGGAAGAATCTTCACAGCACCTGAGGTAGAGGCAGAAAGATTGGAAAAGGGGAAAGCCAAGGTAGACGAGAACGGCCCCTCGCAGACAAAGGAAAAGGAAACATCGCTTAAGGATGTGGAAGAGTTTATGAGGCTCATCCGTAAAAGTGATTACAAAATTGTTGAGCACCTCCAGCAAACACCATCGAAGATCTCGATCTTGTCACTGCTATTATGTTCCGAGGCCCATCAGAACGCCTTATTGAAAATTCTAGACACGTCATTTGTACCCCAAGATGTTTCCGTGAATCAGTTAGAAGGGGTGACGGCGCATGTTAATGCAGGTCATAGTTTGGGATTTACGGATTTTGATTTGACCCCGAGGGGGAGAGAGCATAATATGGCGCTGCATGCAAGATTGTCAAACTCGCGAGTCTACTCAGACTCGTAAAGGGTCTGTAGACCCGACTCGCAGACTCGACTCGCAAACTCGTACGAGTCTATGGAAAATTTAAAATGACTTTTAAAAACCTATATATGACACATGTATGACACACACATGTATTTTAAACTTGTAAATACCTCATATATGATACAAATATATATATATATATATATATATATATATATATATATATATATATATATATATATATATATATATATATATATATATATATATATATATATATATATATATATATATATATATATATATATATATATATATATATATATATATATATTAGAATACCAATTAACATCAAAATATAAATTTCATACTCCATAACAAAGTTCTTAATAAAAAATTTCAATAATAAAACAAACAAAACAGTAAAGTATGTATTTAAAGACTTAAAGTATATATTTCTTCTTAATTGACTACTACATAAAGCAAAAAATCATAAAACAAATATGCTAATGGTTTTAAACATCCAAAACTCCAGTAAAATCATCACCACCAATATCATCACCATCATCTTCATTGGTATCTTGAGTATCATCATAAAATTCTATCCCGGATGAAACACCTTCTTCATCGTTAACCAAAGTTGGATTGCTTGAATTTCCATTTCCACCTAATTCAACATTTCCACCACCACCACTACTTTGCACAATATTAGTAACAACAATATCAACTTCCACAATATTGTTAACAATAATATCATCTTACTCAACATTAACTTTAGTTTACATATTTTCTGCATTAGGATCTTCAATTAACCATTCATCACCTTTACACAAGAGAATATACAAGAGAAGCATCCAATTAAAACATATAAGAAAAATACTTACACAATAAATGATTGATTTACGGGAACTAACGCGAACAAAGTAGGAGACATGATAAACGCACGTCGTTTATTAAGGGATAAAGAGAGGAAGAAACTTTTCTAAAACAAGGGACTAGGAGAAAGGCTTTCTAATTCTCGTACAAGAAAAAAGTAAGGGTTTTTTTTAAATAAAATAAAATCTATTAGGAAATTTGGTCCTTTTTCAGGTTAAAAAAACAAAATTCAAAACATTTATAGACTCATAAACTCACCATAGACTCGCGAGTCTATACGAGTTTATGCGAGTCTACCTGAGTCTACTCGAGTTTATCAAAAAATGATTCTACGCGTGAGTCTACTCATTTTCGCTTCATAGACTCGTAAACTCGTACGAGTTTACGAGTCTACCCGCGAGTTTGACAACCTTGGCTGCATGTATCAGTAGAATGCCGGGGCACGGTCATGTCCCATGTTTTAGAGGATACTGGGTCTTTCTTGAATGTGCTTCCGAAGAAAGCAATGATGAAGTTGGATGTCAGAGGGATTCTCTGCACGCCCAGTGACTTAGTGGTAAGAGCGTTTGATGGAACGAGGAGGTCAGTGTTCGGATCGATAACATTGCCATTGCAGGTGGGGCCGGAGATTTTTGAAACTGAATTCTACATAATGGACATCCAGCCCGCGTATAGTTGCCTCCTGGGGCGCCCATGGATCCATGCTGCCGGGGCAGTCACATCCACGTTGCACAAAAAATTGAAGTATATGGTGGGGGATAGTGTCGTCACCGTTTGTGGAGAAGAAGATATTCTGGTTAGCCATCTGTCTTCATTCAGATACGTGGAAGTCGACAGAGAGATTCATGAGACACCCTGTCAAGCATTTGAAGGGCTAAAGGTTAAAGGCAAAGCTCCAGTACCCAAGATATCAGATGTGGCAGTGTCATCATACAAAGAGGCTCAGGCTCTAGTACGGGCAGGCGAAACAAAGGGTTGGGGTCAAGTATTGGAGATTCCCGTGAAGAACGACAGGTTCGGGCTTGGATATCATCCTTCGTCATCAGCATCCTCTTCCGGAGCGCCCAAGTTCAGAGGGCCAATAACCATTACGCCAAGTGGAGTGAGCTTCGAGACCATCAATGCTGTTTCCAATTCTAAGGAAGGAGATAGAGACTGTGATATGGACGCGTGGATCAAGCCAAGCGTGCCAGGACAAGGGCTTTGCAATTGGTCTATTCAGGAGACTGTTCCTGTGACAACTAAATAGTAATGATTTGTTTTTTTAATTGTTGAATAATCATGTGCCCTACTTGGGGCACAATGATTTTTCTTAGAGCCATTTTGGTTATGTACAGTACATTGTTTAATCATGAATAAAGGCGTTTTTCATATACAAATATTGTGATCCTTGTTTTTCCTGTTTTTATTTTTATAATAAAATGGCAACGTGGTTATTTGCTTTGTCTGCGTTTTGAAGCATTTAACCATTTCCTTTGCAGGATTACTATTTCAGATGACATCTATGAACCGCCTATGACTCATTTCGACTTCGAGCACCCGGTATTTCAGGCTGAGGAAGAGATTATGGAAGATGGCGACGTACCAGAAGAGCTGACCTGGTTATTGAAACAAGAGGAAAGAATCATTCTGCCTCATGAGGAAGTCATTGAGATTATCAATTCGGGGTCGGAAGGGGTTGAAAGGAACATCCGTATAGGGGCCGCACTACAAAGCGACGTTAAGCAGAGGTTGGTTGAGATGCTCAAAGAGTACAATGATATTTTTGCCTGGTCGTACGAGGACATGCCGGGGTTGGATACGGATATGGTTGTGCACTGTCTGCCATTAAAAGAAGAATGCCTGCCGGTTAAGCAGAAGCTCTGAAGAACTAGACCGGACATGGCTGTGAAGATTAAGGAGGAAGTTCAAAAACAGTGGGATGCTGGTTTCCTAGCTGTTACAAAATATCCCTCATGGGTCGCTAATATTGTGCCAGTGCCAAAGAAAGACGGTAAAGTGCGAATGTGTGTAGACTACCGTGACTTGAACAAAGCGAGCCCAAAAGATGATTTTCCACTTCCTCACATCGATGTGCTGGTTGATAACACTGCTCAATTCTCCATATTCTCCTTCATGGATGGCTTCTCGGGCTATAATCATATCAAAATGGCATCAGAAGACATGGAGAAGACTACTTTCATTACTCCCTGGGGAATATTTTGTTATAAAGTGATGCCCTTCGGATTGAAGAATGCTGGGGCAACATATCAAAGTGCTATGACGACTCTCCTTCATGACATGATGCATAAAGAGATCGAGGTTTATGTTGATGATATGATTGCCAAATCCCAGACGGAGGAGGAGCATTTGATTAATCTGTTGAAGTTGTTCAAAAGGCTTAGGAAGTTCAGGCTGAGACTGAACCCTAACAAGTGCACCTTCTGGGTGAGATCGGGTAAACTACTGGGGTTCATCGTGAGCAAAAAAGGAATAGAGGTTGATCCTGCGAAAATAAAAGCAATACAAGAAATGCTGATGCCTAAAACAGAAAAAGAAGTGTGCGGGTTTTTAGGGAGGTTGAACTATATCGCCCGGTTCATATCTCACTTAACCGCAACATGCGAGCCATTATTCAAGCTGTTAAAGAAGGACCAGGTCGTGGCCTAGAATGAAAATTGTCAAACGGCGTTCGACAAGATAAAAGAATACTTGCAGGAACCTCCTGTTTTGATACCCCTAGTGGTCGGGAGACCGTTGATTATGTATATGACGGTTCTTGAGGAAAGTATGGGTTGTGTTCTCGGTCAACACGACGAGACAGGACGTAAAGAGCATGCGATCTACTATTTGAGTAGGAAGTTTACTGACTGTGAGTCCAGATACTCAATCCTCGAAAAAACGTGTTGCGCGCTAGCCTGGGACGCCAAACGTTTGAGGCAGTACATGCTAAATCATATAACCCTGCTAATTTCAAAGATGGATCCAATCAAATACGTGTTTGAGAAGCAAGCACTCTCCGGAAGAATTGCCCGATGGCATATGGTGTTAACCGAATATGATATTCAGTATGTCTCGCAAAAGGCTATTAAAGGTAGCGTTTTGTCAGAATACCTTGCGGAGCAGCCTGTTGAGGACTACCAATCGATGAGGTTTGATTTTCCTGACGATAATATCATGTACCTGAAGATGAAAGATTGTGAAGAACCGTTGTCGGACGAAGGACCAGAATTGGGTTCCAAATGGCAGTTAATATTTGATGGAGCTGTGAATTCCTATGGTAGTAGAATAGGTGCGATTATTACTACTCCTCAGGGGTCGCACATCCCCTTTACGGCCCGATTGACCTTTCCGGTTACCAATAATGAAGCTGAATACGAGGCTTGCATCATGGGTCTTGAAGAAGCTATTGATTTGCGAATCAAACACCTGGATATATATGGAGACTCGACTCTAGTGGTGAATCAGATTAAAGGAGAATGGGAGACACGTCAGCCCAATTTGATACCATATATGAATTATGCAAGGAGATTGTTGCCTTTCTTCGACAAGGTGGAATTGCATCATGTGCCGCGGGCAGAAAATCAAATGGCTGACGCCCTGGCGACATTGTCTTCCATGTATAAAGTTAACTTCTGGAACGAGGCTCCCCGGATTGTTATCTCTCGGCTTGATAGGCCTGCGTTCATATTTGCTATTGACGAAGCATCTGATGATAAACCCTGGTACTATGACATCCAGAATTTCCTGAAGAACAAGGAGTACCCGGCTGGGGCATCCAGTCGAGATCAGAAGACTCTCAGGAGATTGGCTGGTAATTTCTATTTGAACCCGGACGATATCCTATACAAGAGAAACCACGACTTGGTGTTGCTACGCTGTGTAGACGAGAAAGAGGCGAACTTGCTCATGGAAGAGATACATGAGGGTACATTTGGTACACATGCTGATGGGTATGCTATGACGAGAAAACTGCTGCGGGCAGGTTATTAGTGGCTAACTATGGAAACAGACTGTTTCAAGTTTGCAAAGAGGTGTCATAAATGCCAGATTTATGCGGACAAGGTCCATGTACCCCCAAGTCCTTTGAATGTGATGTCCTCACCATGGCCATTCTCGATGTGGGGAATTGATATGATTGGTAAAATCGAGCCTACAGCATCAAACGGACACCGGTTCATCTTGGTGGCAATCGATTACTTCACCAAGTGGGTGGAAGCAGCGTCATATGCCAATGTCACCAAACAAGTGGTAGCCAGATTTATCAAGCGGGATATTATCTGCAGATATGGAATCCCTGAGCGGATTATCACCGACAACGGTTCGAATTTGAATAACAAGATGATGAAAGAGCTGTGCCAGAATTTCAAGATTGAGCATCACAACTCTTCTCCTTACCGACCCAAGATGAATGACGCTGTTGAAGCGGCCAATAAGAACATAAAGAACATTGTTCAGAAGATGGTGGTGACGTATAAGGACTGGTACGAGATGCTACCTTTCGCTTTGCACGGTTATCGTACGACGATACGCACATCAACCGGGGCAACCCCTTTCTCGTTGGTATACAGAATGGAAGCGGTGTTACCGTTGGAAGTTGAGATTCCTTCCCTGAGGGTATTACGAGATGTCCAACTTGACGAGGCAGAATGGGTAAAAGACAGGTTGAATCAGCTGAGCTTAATGGATGAGAAGAGGCTAGCTTCTCTCGCATACGGTCGGTTGTACCAGAGCCGAATGAAGAAAGCATACGATAAGAAGACATGTCCGCGAAGCTTTCAGACGGGTGACCTTGTGCTGAAGAGGATTCTCCCGCCACAAACAGATCACAAGGGCAAGTGGACCCCTAATTACGAAGGGCCTTACGTTGTCAGGAAAGTCTTCTCTGGAGGAGCCTTGCTACTATCTACCATGGATGGTGAAGACTTTTCGTCTCCTGTGAATTCGGACGCCGTTCAAAAATACTTTGCTTGAAAGAAGACCCGTTGGACAGTAAAAAGAGAGTCCAGGCAAAAATGGGGCATCCTGGCGAACCAAAAACAGAATAAAAGGTTCGGGCAAAAGTTAGGGATAAAATTGAAAAGATGTACACCCGCGAAGTCGAAAACCTACATTGGGCAGCTTCGGCAAAAAAGGGTATCCCGGTGAATTGAAAACCCGCAAAGGGCGATTCACGCAAAAGTTAGGGATTTAAAAAAGCAAATGACTGCGGTCCGAATTCGATACCTGCATTGCTTAGTGGTTTGGGAACACCTGAGGGTTCATTTATCCAACACAATCTCTTCCGAAAAGTGAATACCGGGAAAGCGTCATAGTCAGGCGAGTCATAGGAGGATCAGCTCACGATGTTTGTCTACACCACGTTGCTGACATGTGTACAAATTCGAGTTGTATTTTTATTTTATTATGTTTCCTGTGCATATATGTATGTGTGTGTGCATAACTTCCTCTTTTCAGGAGTTGCATCCGATGTACAAAACTTTGCCTATTCAGAGGCCTGTTATTAATAAAACATGTTATTCAGTATTTGATGTTTATGCTTTACTGTTTTGTATATGGAAAACGCCGATGTTTTTGATAAACTTGCACTTGCATAACTTTGCTGGCCCTTGCCAATAATTGATAAAACTTCGAATTGACTGAAGTAACGTCATGGACACTAACCCGAATAGAGTTGGTTGTATAGATTTGTCTTGTCTCGTTTGCGTTTTGCAGGGTTCTCGCCCTTGAAGAGGAAAATCAGAAATTGTGGCCCCCAGCCGGAGGTTCGTGGTGAAAGAATTAACTTTGTGCGACGCCAATCCCCATGCAGGTCGCACATCATCTTCAGAAATTGGGATGATTTTTGTCTTTTACCGAAGAGATCAATTTCCCTAGCTAATCGTAGCTTATCCTCAGAGGATATCCCCAGCCCGTCAAGATCAGTATCCCTTGCAGAGGTTGCACTCCCCAGAGAGTCGAGTATGGGAACGATCAATCCCCAGCTTGGAGGATTCCTGCAGAGTTTAGCCAAGTCATAGTTGGTTCAGAAGGATTATTCCCATAGAAGATGGTTTTCTTCTCGCAGGTCGTAATGCCTTCGTAAGGATGATTATCCCCAGCGGAGCGGTAACTCCGAGTTGGTAAGCTGTGCCCAGACAATGCGTTTCCTCCAGAAGGATTTCCTCGTTCCCCAGCTGAGTCGTTTCTTGCTCAGCCGGTTTACTATCCCCAAGAGAGTCGATTCTTCCCCCGGCGGAGTTATTCTCCCCAACAGGTGTTCTTTCCTCCCAGTGGAAATCAAAGTTTAATCTCCTCGGCAGAGTTGGTAATGTTGTCCGGCATTTATTTTGCCATAGGACTTTATGATACTCGTTCATCCCTTACATGGTGGTATTTGCTTTCAACAGCCGTGTTGAAACAAGCGTGTCATAGTTTCCCCAGAAGCTCGAGCTTGCATTCGCATTTACATATAGTGATGGCAGAGCATTACCCGTAGCAATGACGGTGTTATTTTCCTGTAGTGCTGACAGAGAGTTATTACCCGTAGCGATGGCGGTGTTATTTTCCTGTAGTGGTGACAGAGAGTTATTACCCGTAGCGATGGCGGTGTTATTTCCCGTAGTGATGGCGGAGTATTTCCCGTAGTGATGCGGAGTCATTACCCGTAGCGATGGCGGTGTTATTTCCCGTAGTGATGGTGGAGTATTTCCCGTAGCAATGACAGTGTTATTTTCCCAGAGTTATTTTCCCGTAGTGGTGGCGGAGCTCTTTTCCTGTATCGTTGGCAGAGTTATGTTTGTTGACAGAAGTACGTCCCCAGTGAAGTTGTCCAGGTTATTCCTATATTGACAAGTTTGGTGCTGCGCAGGCAGTTAATCGGATCTGTATCAGGTGGTTGATCAGTGGTTACCGTAACAATCAAGTTCAATCGACGAATGTTGTTCCCCAAGCAGTGGTGCAGTTTATTTCTGTGGTTGGCAAATTTCCGGGTTCTTGGTATTCAACCGTCTCGTACCTCGAATGTTTGAAGGTCGTTCGCTCTTCACCCAGTCGGGTCCAAGCTGTTTGAATAGGGGCAGCTGTTGCACCCTAAAATTTGCTCAACCTATTTCACTTGGTTTATGTTTCAATTGCATTGTCATTTGCATAATAAGTCATGTACGTAGTCTAATCATTTGCATAGCATAGCATCACAAGTCATCTAGCAAGGGACCAAGTGCCATTCTTATCAGAAAGAGGCCCATCAAGGGGTTTTGTTCAAGTTCAAGACCATCCAAGTAATCAAGGAATGAGTTGAAGCTTTGAAAAGTTTGAGGGTCAACTAGTGGATTTCTCTCCTAATCTTGGGGGGTTGAAGATCATCAATAAGTGTGTGAGCCATGACTGAGGGTATGGAAAAGATCATAGAAGACCTAGAGGGTCATTTTGAAGATGAGACAAGTCATTGGTGCAAGTACAAGAGCCAGAGTTAAGGTACAGTCAACTAGGGTTTCATCTAGGTCAACCCTAGGTCAACCCTAGGTTAACTGAGTGATTGAAGAGCATCAAGGCTTAATTGAAAGGTGTGGGATTCATGAATTGACATGTGGATACAGGTGTGGTGTTATGCCAAGGAGAAATCAAAGGGAATCAAGAAGAAGAGGAGTTGCTAAAATAGGGTTTCACTATAAAAAACCCTAATTTAGGCTTAACATCCAAGCCAGATAAGTCAAAATACAAGCTTCAAATGAATTCTTGGTCAACATGAAACTTGTATAGCATCTCAATAGATTTAATTTGAGTACTAGAAGTCTTCAAGGATATTTATAGAACTCAAGTTATGGTTCTTGCAAGTTATGGGTCCTCATAGGACACTGAAATTTATCTGTGAAAGTCACTTGACTTCCAAGCAACTTTTGCCCATGAAGGAGTTTTCAAATGGATTCTTGGCCAACATAAGAGTTGTAGATATTGATCTTAGCTTTAATTTGAGTACTAGAAGTCCTCAAGGGAATTTATGGAACTCATGTTATGGTCTTGGCAACCCAAGGGTATTTTGAGAAAGTTGTATTACAGGTCATTTTTCAACATAGTTCCAAATCTCCATCTTCCACTCCTCAAATGAAAAAATGTTCAACATGAGATGTGTTCAAAATGATGTTTTTAGGCTAGGTAAAAGGTCATGAGAACTTGGAATGGCTTGTTTCACAAAATCATAAAAATGGCCTAAAATGAAGGTATATTTTAAATGAACCAAAGTTGAAAATTGGGGTTTTTGATCTACACAACCAAACCAAGCCATATGACATACCAATTTGATTGTAAAAAGAATTTTGAGAACATTGACATTGCCACAACTTTGAATTGAGGGTTATTTCAAGGACTTGCTTTGTAAATTGGTTACTTGAACCATAAGGCACATATGCAAAACCACACTTCCAAGCAAATGCAAGGCTCCTTTCCATCCATACACCTCTAATATCTCATTTGGAGAGAATTTAAAATCAGAACAAATCAAATTACAAGCCAAATCATGAGCTGGTATGAGTGCATAGCATGACATGAGATCTCATGACATGAGATGGTGAATTTCTCATTCGATCAATCTAGAACTTTCTAGGGTCTTCATTCACACTCAATATATGGATATGAAGTGATCCAAAGCAAGAGTTGGTGAGAATTGAAGGAGAGAAGAGAGAGTGAGATCAAAATTTTTCTGTTGCAATTCAGAATCGGTTACAAGCATTTCATCCATTTCAATCCAAGATTTTGATTGCATTCACTTCCATTGATACTAGTGAGTGTTTCCAGATCAAGTTCCAAGCAAATTGGTGGAGAAATCGTGTTCTTGCGATTGAAAATTCTCATCTGCAACTCACTATCGGGTTCCAAGATTCAAGAGGATTCAACCAATTCTTTTGCATACAGAAGCAATATTATGACTCATTGAAGGTGTCTGGAAGTTCTCAAAGCTTGATTTGAAGATTTCATACCTCTGTTCATCTCAAATTTGCAGGTAGGTAAACTTCACTCCATGGCATGATCTAGGTAGTTTCAATCTGTTTTGATTTGTTAGATTCAATGTAGGTTAGTGTATGAAGCTTTCTGGTAGCTTTAGGATCAATTTAGAGACAATTAAGTGAGTGACTCAATTTCTGTTCATGCTTGTATCTTGTTGTTCTTGGTGTTATAATCATAATTTGATGGCTAGAAATGTTCCGTGAAGCATGGTGAAGAGTTTAGGCCACTCAATTTTAAGTTTGGTGAGTTTTGGTTCTTGAGTAATTTCTGAAGTTTGAATCGTGTTTGGAGCTAGGATTAGTTTCAAGGTATTCTATTACAATAGGTGAATTCCTGGTGAAATTCTGAGTGGATTAGGGTTTTAAATTTTTGCATTTGATGAGGATTTGAGGGAGCACGATTGGGAAGATGATGAAGTTGTAAGCTCTGTTTCCATCGCTGTTCTCCCTCTACAATTCAAAAGGAAGAAGACGATTTGACAACCATTGGATATGAGGAGGACTTTTGACCAAAACGAGATCCAATGGCCACAAGTTGCCCTCAGTTTGTGAAGGAGAAGGCTGAAGATCAAGACGCATCGTTTCATTTAAGTTGTAACATTGGGCTTAGTGGAAACATTCTATCAACACCCCCTCTCTGGGCCCAGTTGGTTTTTACATTGTTTTTTATTGCCTTTTGACACATGTTTTACATTTTTCCATATTTTCCTTTATTTTCACACTTTATTTTTAGGTTCTTTAAAAATTCATAATAAATTCAAAAATAGGTCTTTTTATATGGGAGTTTTTTCTCCATTCTCATAATTGTCTCAAGAAAATTATAGAAAAATAAAATTAGCATTTTAGTCATTTTTCTATTTCTGGTGATTTTTTACATTTAGTTGCTTTTATTGCATTTTATTTTGTATATCCATTTTGCTAAATTTTGTTTAGCCATTTTATTTTACATTTTGATTTAATTCCTTTTGTTTTAGTTAGATTATAGTATTAGGTTCCACATGGATTTTTTTCACATTTTTGTGACTTAAATTTAATTGTTTTTGAGAGGTGTGAAGCAAGTGTGCTAGAATTAGGGTTTCAACTTGACATAGGTGCATTCAACACATAGTTCTTGGGTTTTTAGTTTGATTTAGGCCTTGGGGTTTATGTGGGGTATAGGGTACATAGCTAGGGTCCCTTAGAAATAAATCTAGGATTTTATGATGAATATTTCCATTTTATTTAATTTTTGCAAGTTGATTGATATTGGTGTGTTTCCCTCTTGGGAAGTTGCTTTGTTTGTTGAGTCTTGGGCCTTTTCTTTGGGTGTTGGGTCTTGTGCTTGGCTTGAGGATTGTATGAAGACCTTGGAAGAAGATTAAAGACCAATAATGATGCTTGGAGCTTGAAGTTGCTTGTGCTTGAAGTTGCTTGATGAAGACTTAGGAGATAGGAGATATAGGAAGAGCTCCAGAGTAGACTGATTTCTTCTGTCAAACATAGAGAGCTTCTTGTGCCTCTATTTCATCCTATGACACAAGGTCCCCTGAAAGAGCTCCATATCTCCTTAGGAGGGATGTAGAGCATGCTTTGTTTGGGTAGAACCTTGAGGATAACTTTCACTAGCTGTGTTAAGATCTTAGTGATTTCCCTGGGTTATCATTAAGCCTCTTAACATTTCAACTTCATCTATCACTTGATTCTCTCCTGTGAGTGTCTGCATTGAAGATTGGGAGCCTATTAAAGCTAAGAAGTGCATTAAAGATTGGTGAAGAAGAAGCTTGTACCTGTCAAAGCTGGATATCTATTATAGACTAGGGATTGCTGTTGATTGAAGCTGTCTATTTGTTGAGGTTCAGTGCTTGCTAAAGCTGGAGATTATAGGATACAAGAGCTTACCTGAAGCTTGAGAATCATTGGAAAGTGAAGATGGTATCTTGCTTGAAGTTGTTACTGTCAACCTTTTGATGTTGATCAACTGTATTTGTCATAGTCTCTAGTGCGTCAGGGATTGCAAACATCATAAAAAACAGTTCTTGCATAAAAGACTGAAAACAAACATCAAAATGTCATTTTTTGTCCGCTTGGACTCTTAATCAGGAAAAACCCTTTCATAAGGAGATAAAAAACATTCAGACAAGCTTGTGTCTTCCGTAGCCCGAACTACATCTGCTCTGATCTTTCATGCTGTATGAAAGTATGTAGGCATAGGATGCGATATCCTAGCGAGCAACCTTCCCCTCCTTTCCTGTAGGTAGGCGAACTACGTTGACTCTGATTTCTCGTTCTAGACGGGAATACGTAGGCATAAAGTGCGATACTTTTCCGAGTCATTTTATTTCTTTTTAACCTCAGACCTGTAGAATAGATAGAATAACAATCCATACCAGAAAACAAGCGTGGATCCCGTCGAGTACGACGGACGTGAGGGGTGCTAATACCTTCCCCTTGCGTAACCGACTCCCGAATCCAGGATTTGGTTGCGATGACCATTCCTTTCCTGTCTTTGTGGTAGGTTTACTTCGAGCATTTCCTTTCCCTCCTTTGGGATAAATAACGCACGGTGGAGACTCTTCTGTTCAGCCGGCGCCGATTTTCGCAGTAGCGACACCGCCCTTCGGGTTCGATGCCTGTTTGTTTAACAGATGCCTGACGACGTGGTCAAATGTTTTTCTCAACTTCGTGTTGTGCCGGCTCTTCGGATTTGATGCCTGTTTGTTTAACAGATGCTTGACAGTGAAGTCAAATGTTCCTCTCAACTTCATGTTGAGCCGACCTTCGGATTTGATGCCTGTTTGTTTAACAAATGCCTAACGGCGAGGTCAGATGTTCCTCTCAACTTCGAGTTGAGCCGGCCTTCGGGTTTGATGCCTGTTTCTTTAATAGATGCCTGACGGCGAGGTCAGATGTTCTTATCAACTTCGGGTTGAGCCGGCCTTCGGGTTTGATGCCTGTTTGTTTAACAGATGCCTGACGGTGAGGTCAGATGCTCTTCTCAACTTTGGGTTGAACCGACCTTTGAATTTGATGCTTGTTTGTTTAACAGATGCTTGACAGTGAAGTCAAATGTTCCCCTCAACTTCATGATGAGCCGACCTTCGAGTTCGATGCCTGTTTGTTTAACAGATGCCTGACAGCGAGGTTAGATGTTCCTCTCAACTTCGTGTTGAGCCGACCTTCGGGTTCGATGCCTGTTTGTTTAACAGATGCCTGACGGCGAGGTCAGATGTTCTTCTCTACTTCGTGTTGGGCCGGCCTTCGAGTTCGATGCCTGTTTGTTTAACTAATGTTTGATAGGGAGGTCAAATATTCCTCTCAACTTCAAGTTGAGCCGGCCTTTGGGTTCGATTCCTGTTTGTTTAACAGATGTTTGTCGGCGAGGTCAGATGTTCTTCTCAATTAAGGATTGAGACGGCCTTCTGGTTCGATCCCTGTTTGTTTAACAGATGCCTGACAGCGAGGTCAATTGTTCTTCTCAACTTCGGGTTGAGCCGGCCTTCGGGTTCGATGCCCTGTTTGTTTAACAGATGCCTGACAGCGAGGTCTAATGTTCTTATCAACTTCGGGTTGGGCCGCCCTTCGGGTTCGATGCTTGTTTGTTTAATAGATGCCTGATGGCGACGTCAGATGGTCTTCTTAACTTCGTGTTTTGCCGGCCTTCGGATTTGATGCCTGTTTGTTTTACAGATGCTTGACAGTGAAGTCAAATGTTCCTCTCAACTTCATGTTGAGCCGACCTTCGGGTTCGATGCCTGTTTGTTTAACAGATGCCTGACGGCGAGGTCAGATGTTCTTATCAACTTCGGGTTGAGCCGCCCTTCGGGTTCGATGCCTGTTTGTTAACAGATGCTTGAAGGTGAGGTCAGATGTTCTTCTCAACTTCGGGTTGAGCCAGCCTTCGGATTTGATGCCTGTTTGTTTAACAGATGCTTGATAGTGAAGTCAAATGTTTCTCTCAAATTCGTGTTTAACCGACCTTCGGGTTCGATGCCTGTTTGTTTAACAAATGCCTGACGACAAGGTCAGATTTTCCTCTCAACTTCGTGTTGAACCGACCTTCGGGTTCGATGCCTGTTTGTTTAACAAATGCCTATTGGCAAGGTCAGATTTTCCTTTCAACTTCGGATTGAGCCGACCTTCTGGTTTGATGCCTGTTTGTTTAACAGATGCATGACGGCAAGGTCAGATGTTCTTATCAACTTCGGGTTGAGCTGGCCTTCTGGTTCGATGCCTGTTTGATTAACAGATGCCTGATGGTGAGTTCAGATGTTCTTCTCAACTTCGGGTTGAGCCGGCCTTCGGATTTGATGCCTGTTTGTTTAACATATGCTTGACAGTGAAGTCAAATGTTCCTCTCAACTTCATGTTGAGCCGACCTTTGGGTTTGATGCCTGTTTGTTTAACAGATGCCTGACGGCGAGGTCAGATGTTCCTCACAACTTCGTGTTGAACCGGCCTTCGAGTTCGATGCCTGTTTGTTTAACAGATGCCTGATAGCGAGGTCAGATGTTCTTATCAACTTTGGGTTGAGCCGCCCTTCGGGTTGGATGCCTGTTTGTTTAACAGATGCTTGATAGTGAGGTTATATTTTCTTCTCAACTTCGGGTTGAGCCGGCCTTCGAATTTGATACCTGTTTGTTTAATAGATGCTTGACAGTGAAGTCAAATGTTCCTCTCAACTTCATGATAAGCTGACCTTCGGGTTCGAAGCCTGTTTGTTTAACAAATGCCTGACGGCGATGTTAGATGTTCCTCCCAACTTTGTGTTGAGCCGGCCTGCGGGTTCGATGCCTGTTTGTTTAACAGATGCCTGACGGCGAGGTCATATGTTCTTCTCAACTTCGTGTTGTGCCGGCCTTCGGGTTCGATGCCTGTTTGTTTAATTATTGCCTGATGGGGAGGTCATATGATCCTTTCAACTTCAAGGTGAGCCAGCCTTCGGGTTCGATAGCTGTTTGTTTAACAGATGTTTGACGGCGAGGTCAGATGTTCTTCTCAACTAAGGGTTGAGACGGCCTTCGTGTTTGATTTCTGTTTGTTTAATAGATGCCTGAAGGCGAGGTCAGATGTTCTTCGCAACTTCGGGTTGAGTCGACCTTCGCGTTCCACACCTTTTTGTTTAACAGATGTTTGATGGCGAGGGCAGATGTTCTTCTCAACTTCGGGTTGATCCGACCTTTGGGTTTGATGCCTGTTTGTTTAACAGATGTCTGGCGGCTAGGTCAGTTGTTCTTATCAACTTCGGGTTGAACCGGCCTTCGGGTTCTATTCCTTTTTGTTTAACTAATGCGTGACAGCGAGGTTGGATGTTCTTCTCAACTTCGGGTTGAGTCGGCCATCAAATTCGATGCCTGTTTGTTTAACATATACCTGACAGAAAGGTCAGATGTTCTTCTCAACTTCGTATTGTGTCGGCTTTTAGGTTCGATGCCTGTTTGTTTAACTAATGCCTGAGGGGGAGGTCAGATATTCCTCTGAACTTCAAGTAAAGTCGGCCTTCGGGTTCGATTCCTGTTTGTTTAACAGATGTTTGACGATGAGGTCAAATGTTCTTCTCAATTAAGGATTGAGACGGCCTTCGGGTTCGATGCCTGTTTCTTTGACAGATGCCTAACGGCGAGGTCAAATGTTCTTCTCAACTTCGGGTTGAACCGGCCTTCGGGTTCGATGCCTGTTTGTTTAACAGATGCCTGACGGCGAGGTCTAATGTTCTTATCAACTTCGGGTTGGGCCGCCCTTCGGGTTCCATGCCTGTTTGTTTAATAGATGCCTGACGGTGAGGTTAAATGTTCTTCTCAACTTTGAGTTGAGTCAGCCTTCGGATTTGATGCCTGTTTGTTTAACAGATGCTTGACAGTGAAGTCAAATGTTCCTCTCAACTTCGTGTTGAGCCAACCTTCGGTT
The DNA here is from genome assembly GCA_963859935.3 of Lathyrus sativus. Classification (NCBI taxonomy): domain Eukaryota; kingdom Viridiplantae; phylum Streptophyta; class Magnoliopsida; order Fabales; family Fabaceae; genus Lathyrus; species Lathyrus sativus. The sequence goes on along the minus strand of OZ012735.1, from coordinate 397,159,655 downwards.
TCGATGCCTGTTTATTTAACAATTTCCTGACAGCAAGGCCAGATGTTCCTCTCAACTTCGTGTTGAGCCGGCCTTAACGTTCGATGCATGTTTGTTTAATAGATGCCTGACGGCGAGGTCAGATGTTCTTATCAACTTTGGGTTGAGCCGCCCTTCGGGTTCGATGCCTGTTTGTTTAACAGATGCTTGACAGTGAGGTCAGATGTTCTTCTCAACTTCGTGTTGTGCCGGCCTTCGGGTTCGATGCCTGTTTGTTTAACTAATGCCTGATGGGGAGGTCATATATTCCTCTCAACTTCAAGGTGAGCCGGCCTTCTGGTTCAATATCTGTTTGTTTAACAGATGTTTGACGGTGAGGTCAGATGTTCTTCTCAAATATGGGTTGAGACGACCTTTGGGTTTGATTCCTGTTTGTGTAACAGATGCCTGACGGCGAGGTCAGATGTTCTTCTCAACTTTGGGTTGAGTCGGCCTTCGGGTTCCACACCTTTTTGTTTAACATATACCTGACAGCAAGGTCAGATGTTCGTCTCAACTTCTTGTTGTTTCGGCCTTCGGGTTCGATGCCTGTTTGTTTAACTAATGCCTGATGGGGAGGTCGGATATTCCTCTCAACTTCAAGTTGAGCCGGCCTTCGGGTTTGATTCTTGTTTGTTTAACTGATGTTTGATGACGAGGTCAGATGTTATTCTCAATTAAGGGTTGAGACGGCCTTCGGGTTCGATGCCTGTTTGTTTAACAGATGCCTGATGGCGAGGTCAAATGTTCTTCTCAACTTTGGGTTGAGCCGGCCTTCGGGTTCGATGCCTGTTTGTTTAACAGATGCCTGACGGCGAGGTCTAATGTTCTTATCAACTTCGGGTTGGCCCGCCCTTCGGTTTCGATGCCTGTTTATTTTACAGATGCCTGACAGCGAGGTCAGATGTTTTTCTCAACTCGGGTTTAGCCGGCCTTCGGTTTCGAATCCTGTTTGTTTAACTAGTACCAGACACCGAGGTCAGATGTTCTTGTCAACCTCGGGTTGAGTCGGCCATCATATTTGATGCCTGTTTGTTTAACATATGCCTGACAACGAGGTCAGATGTTCTTCTCAACTTCGTGTTGTGTCGGCCTTCGGGTTCAATGCCTGTTTGTTTAACTAATTCCTGATTAGGAGGTCAGATATTCCTCTCAACTTCATGTTGAGCCGGCCTTCGGGTTCGATTCCTGTTTGTTTAACAGATGTTTGACAGTGAGGTCAGATGTTCTTCTCAATTAAGGATTGAGACGGCCTTCGGGTTCAATGTCTGTTTGTTTAACAGATGCCTGACGGCGAGGTCAGATATTCTTATCAACTTCGGGTTGAGCCGCCTTTCGGGTTCGATGCCTGTTTGTTTAACAGATGCGTGACAGTGAGGTCACATGTTCTTCTCAACTTCGGGTTGAGCTGGCATTCGAATTTGATGCCTGTTTGTTAAACAGATGCTTGACAGTAAAGTTAAATGTTCCTCTAGACTTCGTGTAGAGCCGACCTTCGAGTTCGATGCCTGTTTATTTAACAAATGCCTGACCGCGAGGCCAGATCTTCCTCTCAACTTCGGGTTGAGTCGGCCTTCGGGTTCGATGCCTGTTTGTTTAACTAATGCCTGATTGGAATGTCATATGTTCCTCTCAACTTCAAGGTGAGCCAGACTTCGAGTTCGATAGCCGTTTGTTTAACAGATGTTTGACAACGAGGTCAGAAGTTCTTCTCAACTAAGGGTTGAGACGTCCTTCGGGTTTGATTCCTGTTTATTTAACAGATGCCTGACGGCGAGGTCAGATGTTCTTCTCAACTTCTGGTAGAGTCGGCCATCAAATTCGATGCTTGTTTGTTTAACATAGGCCTGACAACGAGGTCAGATGTTCTTCACAACTTCGTGTTGTGTCGGCCTTCGAGTTCGATGCCTGTTTGTTTAACTAATGCCTGATGGGGAGGTCAGATATTCCTCTGAACTTCAAGTAAAGTCGGCCTTCGGGTTCGATTCCTGTTTGTTTAACATATGTTTGACGGCGAGGTCAGATGTTCTTCTCAATTAAGGATTGAGACGGCCTTCGGGTTCGATGCCTGTTTCTTTAACAGATGCCTAACGGCGAGGTCAAATGTTCTTCTCAACTTCGGGTTGAACCGGCCTTCGGGTTCGATGCCTGTATGTTTAACAGATGCCTGACGGCGAGGTCTAATGTTCTTATCAACTTCGGGTTGGCCCGCCCTTCGGTTTCGATCCCTGTTTGTTTAACAGATGTCTGACAGCGAGGTCAGATGTTTTTCTCAACTTCGGGTTTAGCCGGCCTTTGGTTTTGAATCCTGTTTGTTTAACTAGTACCAGACACCGAGGTCGGATGTTCTTGTCAACTTCGGGTTGAGTCGGCCATCATATTTGATGCCTGTTTGTTTAACATATGCCTGACAGCGAGGTCAGATGTTCTTCTCAACTTCGTGTTGTGTTGGCCTTCGGGTTCGATGCCTGTTTGTTTAACTAATTCCTGATTAGGAGGTCAGATATTCCTCTCAACTTCATGTTGAGCCGGCCTTCGGGTTCAATTCCTGTTTGTTTAACAGATGTTTGACAGTGAGGTCAGATGTTCTTCTCAATTAAGGATTGAGACGGCCTTCGGGTTCAATGTCTGTTTGTTTAATAGATGCCTGACGGCAAGGTCAGATATTCTTATCAACTTCAGGTTGAGCCGCCTTTCGGGTTCGATGTCTGTTTGTTTAACAGATGCGTGACAGTGAGGTCAGATGTTCTTCTCAACTTCGGGTTGATCCGGCCTTCGAATTTCATGCCTGTTTGTTAAACAGATGCTTGACAGTGAAGTTAAATGTTCCTCTAGACTTGGTGTAGAGCCGACCTTCGATTTCAATGCCTGTTTATTTAACAAATGCCTGACTGCGAGGCCAGATGTTCCTCTCAACTTCGCGTTTAGTCGGCCTTCGAATTTGATGCCTGTTTGTTTAACAGATGCTTGACAATGAAGTCAAATGTTCGTCTCAACTTCATGTTGAGCCGACCTTCGGGTTCGACGCCTGACGGCGAGGTCAAATGTTCCTCTCAACTTCGTGTTGAGCCGGACTTCGGGTTCGATGCCCGTTTGTTTAAAAGATGCGTGACGGCAAGGTCAGATGTTCTTATCAACTTCGGGTTGAGCAACCCTTCGGGTTCGATGCCTGTTTGTTTAACAGATGTCTGACGGTGAGGTCAGATGTTCTTCTCAACTTCGTGTTGTACCGGCCTTCGGGTTCGATGCCTGTTTGTTTAACTAATGCCTGATGGGGTGGTCATATGTTCCTGTCAACTTCAAGGTGAGCCAACCTTCTAGTTCGATACCTATTTGTTTAACAGATGTTTGACGGCGAGGTCAGATGTTCTTCTCAACTAAGGGTTGAGACAGCCTTCGGGTTTGATTCCTCTTTGTTTAACAGATGCCTGACGGCGAGGTCAGATGTTCTTCTCAACTTCGGGTTGAGCCGGCCTTCGGGTTCCACACCTTTTTGTTTAACAGATGCCTGACGGTGATGGCAGATGTTCTTCTCAACTTCGGGTTGAGCCGACCTTTGGGTTCGATGCATGTTTGTTTAACATATGACTGGCGCCTAGGTTAGATGTTCTTCTCAACTTCGGGTTGAGCCGGCCTTCGGGTTCGATTTCTGTTTGTTTAACTATTGCGTGACAACAAGGTCGAATGTTCTTCTCATCTTCGGGTTTAGTCGGCCATCAAATTCAATGCCTGTTTGTTTAACATATGCCTGACAGCGAGGTCAGATGTTCTTCTCAACTTCGTGTTGTGCTGACCTTCGGGTTCGATGCCTGTTTGTTTAACTAATGTCTGATGGGGAGGTCAGATATTCCTCTCAACTTCAAGTTGAGTCGGCCTTCGGGTTCGATTCCTTTTTGTTTAACAAATGTTTAACGGCGAGATCAGATGTTCTTCTCAATTAAGGATTTAGACGGCCTTCGGGTTCAATGCCTATTTGTTTAACAGATGCCTGACGGCGAGGTCAAATGTTCTTCTCAACTTCGGGTTGAGTCGGCCTTCGGGTTCGATGCCTGTTTGTTTAACAGATGCCTGACAGCGAGGTCTAATGTTCTTATCAACTTTGGGTTGGGCCACCCTTCGGGTTCGGTGCCTGTTTGTTTAACAGATGCCGGACGGCGAGGTCAGATGTTCTTCTCAAATTCGTGTTGTGCCGGCCTTCGGGTTCGATGCTTGTTTGTTTAACTAATGCCTGATGGGGATGTCATATGTTCCTCTCAACTTCAAGGTGAGCCAGCCTTCGGGTTCGATAGCTGTTTGTTTAACAGATGTTTGACAGCGAGGTCAGAAGTTCTTCTCAACTAAGGGTTGAAACGTCCTTCGGGTTTGATTCCTGTTTATTTAACAGATGCCTGACGGTGAGGTCAGATGTTCTTCTCAACTTCGGGTAGAGTCGGCCATCAAATTCGATGCCTGTTTGTTTAACATAGGCCTGACAACGAGGTCATATGTTCTTCACAACTTCGTGTTGTGTCGGCCTTCGAGTTCGATGCCTGTTTGTTTAACTAATGCCTGATGGGGAGGTCAGATATTCCTCTGAACTTCAAGTAAAGTCGGCCTTCGGGTTCGATTCCTGTTTGTTTAACAGATGTTTGACGGCGAGGTCAGATGTTCTTCTCAATTAAGGATTGAGACGGCCTTCGGGTTCGATGCCTGTTTCTTTAACAGATGCCTAACGGCGAGGTCAAATGTTCTTCTCAACTTCGGGTTGAACCGGCCTTCGGGTTCGATGCCTGTTTGTTTAACAGATGCCTGACGGAGAGGTCTAATGTTCTTATCAACTTCGGGTTAGGCCGCCCTTCGGGTTCCATGCCTGTTTGTTTAATAGATGCCTGACGGTGAGGTTAAATGTTCTTCTCAACTTCGAGTTGAGTCGGCCTTCGGATTTGATGCCTGTTTGTTTAACAGATGCTTGACAGTGAAGTCAAATGTTCCTTTCAACTTCGTGTTGAGCCAACCTTCGGTTTCGATGCCTGTTTATTTAACAATTTCCTGACAGCGAGGCCAGATGTTCCTCTCAACTTCGTGTTGAGCCGACCTTCACGTTCGATGCATGTTTGTTTAACAGATGCTTGACGGCGAGGTCAGATGTTCTTATCAACTTTGGGTTGAGCCGCCCTTCGGGTTCGATGCCTGTTTGTTTAACAGATGCCTGACAGTGAGGTCAGATGTTCTTCTCAACTTCGTGTTGTGCCGGCCTTCGGTTTCGATGCCTGTTTGTTTAACGAATGCCTGATGGGGAGGTCATATGTTCCTCTCAACTTCAAGGTGAGCCGGCCTTCTGGTTCAATATCTGTTTGTTTAACAGATGTTTGACGGTGAGGTCAGATGTTCTTCACAAATATGGGTTGAGACGACCTTTGGGTTTGATTCCTGTTTGTGTAACAGATGCCTGACGACGAGGTCAGATGTTCTTCTGAACTTCTGGTTGAGTCGGCCTTCGGGTTCCACACCTTTTTGTTTAACATATACCTGACAGCAAGGTCAGATGTTCGTCTCAACTTCTTGTTGTTTCGGCCTTCGGGTTCGATGCCTGTTTGTTTAACTAATGCCTGATGGGGAGGTCGGATATTACTCTCAACTTCAAGTTGAGCCGGCCTTCGGGTTTGATTCTTGTTTGTTTAGCTGATGTTTGACGACGAGGTCAGATGTTCTTCTCAATTAAGGGTTGAGACGGCCTTCGGGTTCGATGTCTGTTTGTTTAACAGATGCCTGATGGCGAGGTCAAATGTTTTTCTCAACTTCGGGTTGAGCCGGCCTTCGGGTTCGATGCCTGTTTGTTTAACAGATGCCTGACGGCGAGGTCTAATGTTCTTATCAACTTCGGGTTGGCCCGCCCTTCGGTTTCGATCCCTGTTTGTTTAACAGATGCCTGACAGCGAGGTCAGATGTTTTTCTCAACTTCGGGTTTAGCCGGCCTTTGGTTTCGAATCCTGTTTGTTTAACTAGTACCAGACACCGAGGTCGGATGTTCTTGTCAACTTCGGGTTGAGTCGGCCATCATATTTGATGCCTGTTTGTTTAACATATGCCTGACAGCGAGGTCAGATGTTCTTCTCAACTTCGTGTTGTGTCGGCCTTCGGGTTCCACACCTTTTTGTTTAACAGATGCCTGACGGTGATGGCAGATGTTCTTCTCAACTTCGGGTTGAGCCGGCCTTTGGGTTCGATGCATGTTTGTTTAACATATGCCTGGCGCCTAGGTTAGATGTTCTTCTCAACTTCGGGTTGAGCCGGCCTTCAGGTTCGATTCCTGTTTGTTTAACTATTGCGTGACAACGAGGTCGAATGTTCTTCTCATCTTCGGGTTTAGTCGGCCATCAAATTCAATGCCTGTTTGTTTAACATATGCCTGACAGCGAGGTCAGATGTTCTTCACAACTTCGTGTTGTGCCGACCTTCGGGTTCGATGCCTGTTTGTTTAACTAATGTCTGATGGGGAGGTCAGATATTCCTCTCAACTTCAAGTTGAGTCGGACTTCGGGTTCGATTCCTTTTTGTTTAACAAATGTTTAACGGCGAGATCAGATGTTCTTCTCAATTAAGGATTTAGACGGCCTTCGGGTTCAATGCCTATTTGTTTAACAGATGCCTGACGGCGAGGTCAAATGTTCTTCTCAACTTCGGGTTGAGTCGGCCTTCGGGTTCGATGCCTGTTTGTTTAACAGATGCCTGACGGCGAGGTCTAATGTTCTTATCAACTTCGGGTTGGGCCACCCTTCGGGTTCGGTGCCTGTTTGTTTAACAGATGCCTGACGGCGAGGTCAGATGTTCTTCTCAAATTCGTGTTGTGCTGGCCTTCGGGTTCGATGCTTGTTTGTTTAACTAATGCCTGATGGGGATGTCATATGTTCCTCTCAACTTCAAGGTGAGCCAGCCTTCGGGTTCGATAGCTGTTTGTTTAACAGATGTTTGACAGCGATGTCAGAAGTTCTTCTCAACTAAGGGTTGAAACGTCCTTCGGGTTTGATTCCTGTTTATTTAACAAATGCCTGACGGTGAGGTCAGATGTTCTTCTCAACTTCGGGTAGAGTCGGCCATCAAATTCGATGCCTGTTTGTTTAACATAGGCCTGACAACGAGGTCATATGTTCTTCACAACTTCGTGTTGTGTCGGCCTTCGAGTTCGATGCCTGTTTGTTTAACTAATGCCTGATGGGGAGGTCAGATATTCCTCTGAACTTCAAGTAAAGTCGGCCTTCGGGTTCGATTCCTGTTTGTTTAACAGATGTTTGACGGCGAGGTCAGATGTTATTCTCAATTAAGGATTGAGACGGCCTTCGGGTTCGATGCCTGTTTCTTTAACAGATGCCTAACGGCGAGGTCAAATGTTCTTCTCAACTTCGGGTTGAACCGGCCTTCGGGTTCGATGCCTGTTTGTTTAACAGATGCCTGACGGAGAGGTCTAATGTTCTTATCAACTTCGGGTTAGGCCGCCCTTCGGGTTCCATGCCTGTTTGTTTAATAGATGCCTGACGGTGAGGTTAAATGTTCTTCTCAACTTCGAGTTGAGTCGGCCTTCGGATTTGATGCCTGTTTGTTTAACAGATGCTTGACAGTGAAGTCAAATGTTCCTTTCAACTTCGTGTTGAGCCAACCTTCGGTTTCGATGCCTGTTTATTTAACAATTTCCTGACAGCGAGGCCAGATGTTCCTCTCAACTTTGTGTTGAGCCGGCCTTCACGTTCGATGCATGTTTGTTTAACAGATGCTTGACGGCGAGGTCAGATGTTCTTATCAACTTTGGGTTGAGCCGCCCTTCGGGTTCGATGCCTGTTTGTTTAACAGATGCCTGACAGTGAGGTCAGATGTTCTTCTCAACTTCGTGTTGTGCCGGCCTTCGGGTTCGATGCCTGTTTGTTTAACGAATGCCTGATGGGGAGGTCATATGTTCCTCTCAACTTCAAGGTGAGCCGGCCTTCTGGTTCAATATCTGTTTGTTTAACAGATGTTTGACGGTGAGGTCAGATGTTCTTCACAAATATGGGTTGAGACGACCTTTGGGTTTGATTCCTGTTTGTGTAACAGATGCCTGACGACGAGGTCAGATGTTCTTCTGAACTTCGGGTTGAGTCGGCCTTCGGGTTCCACACCTTTTTGTTTAACATATACCTGACAGCAAGGTCAGATGTTCGTCTCAACTTCTTGTTGTTTCGGCCTTCGGGTTCGATGCCTGTTTGTTTAACTAATGCCTGATGGGGAGGTCGGATATTACTCTCAACTTCAAGTTGAGCCGGCCTTCGGGTTTGATTCTTGTTTGTTTAGCTGATGTTTGACGACGAGGTCAGATGTTCTTCTCAATTAAGGGTTGAGACGGCCTTCGGGTTCGATGTCTGTTTGTTTAACAGATGCCTGATGGCGAGGTCAAATGTTCTTCTCAACTTCGGGTTGAGCCGGCCTTCGGGTTCGATGCCTGTTTGTTTAACAGATGCCTGACGGCGAGGTCTAATGTTCTTATCAACTTCGGGTTGGCCCGCCCTTCGGTTTCGATCCCTGTTTGTTTAACAGATGCCTGACAGCGAGGTCAGATGTTTTTCTCAACTTCGGGTTTAGCCGGCCTTTGGTTTCGAATCCTGTTTGTTTAACTAGTACCAGACACCGAGGTCGGATGTTCTTGTCAACTTCGGGTTGAGTCGGCCATCATATTTGATGCCTGTTTGTTTAACATATGCCTGACAGCGAGGTCAGATGTTCTTCTCAACTTCGTGTTGTGTCGGCCTTCGGGTTCGATGCCTGTTTGTTTAACTAATTCCTGATTAGGAGGTCAGATATTCCTCTCAACTTCATGTTGAGTCGGCCTTCGGGTTCGATTCCTGTTTGTTTAACAGATGTTTGACAGTGAGGTCAGATGTTCTTCTCAATTAAGGATTGAGACGGCCTTCGGGTTCAATGTTTGTTTGTTTAATAGATGCCTGACGGCAAGGTTAGATATTCTTATCAACTTCGGGTTGAGCCGCCTTTCGGGTTCGATGCCTGTTTGTTTAACAGATGCGTGACAGTGAGGTCAGATGTTCTTCTCAACTTCGGGTTGAGCCGGCCTTCGAATTTCATGCCTGTTTGTTAAACAGATGCTTGACAGTGAAGTTAAATGTTCCTCTAGACTTGGTGTAGAGCCGACCTTCGATTTCAATGCCTGTTTATTTAACAAATGCCTGACCGCGAGGCCAGATGTTCCTCTCAACTTCGCGTTGAGCCGGCCTTCGAATTTGATGCCTGTTTGTTTAACAGATGCTTGATAATGAAGTCAAATGTTCGTCTCAACTTCATGTTGAGCCGGACTTCGGGTTCGATGCCCATTTGTTTAAAAGATGCATGACGGCAAGGTCAGATGTTCTTATCAACTTCGAGTTGAGCAACCCTTCGGGTTCGATGCCTGTTTGTTTAACAGATGTCTGACGGTGAGGTCAGATGTTCTTCTCAACTTCGTGTTGTACCGGCCTTCGGGTTCGATGCCTGTTTGTTTAACTAATGCCTGATGGGGAGGTCATATGTTCCTCTCAACTTCAAGGTGAGCCAGCCTTCTGGTTCGATACCTGTTTGTTTAACAGATGTTTGACGGTGAGGTCAGATGTTCTTCTCAACTAAGGGTTGAGACAGCCTTCGGGTTTGATTCCTGTTTGTTTAACAGATGCCTGACGGCGAGTTCAGATGTTCTTCTCAACTTCGGGTTGAGCCGGCCTTCGGGTTCCACACCTTTTTGTTTAACAGATGCCTGACGGTGATGGCAGATGTTCTTCTCAACTTCGGGTTGAGCCGGCCTTTGGGTTCGATGCATATTTGTTTAACATATGCCTGACGGCTAGGTTAGATGTTCTTCTCAACTTCGGGTTGAGCCGGCCTTCGGGTTCGATTCCTGTTTGTTTAACTATTGCCTGACAACGACGTCGAATGTTCTTCTCATCTTCGGGTTTAGTCGGCCATCAAATTCAATGCTTGTTTGTTTAACATATGCCTGACAGCGAGGTCAGATGTTCTTCTCAACTTCGTGTTGTGCCGACCTTCGGGTTCGATGCCTGTTTGTTTAACTAATGTCTGATGGGGAGGTCAGATATTCCTGTCAACTTCAAGTTGAGTCGGCCTTCGGGTTCGATTCCTTTTTGTTTAACATATGTTTAACGGCGAGGTCAGATGTTCTTCTCAATTAAGGATTTAGACGGCCTTCGGGTTCAATGCCTATTTGTTTAACAGATGCCTGACGGCGAGGTCAAATGTTCTTCTCAACTTCGGGTTGAGTCGGCCTTCGGGTTCGATGCCTGTTTGTTTAACAGATGCCTGACGGCGAGGTCTAATGTTCTTATCAACTTCGGGTTGGGCCACCCTTCGGGTTCGATGCCTGTTTGTTTAACAGATGCCTGACGGCGCGGTCAGATGTTCTTCTCAAATTCGTGTTGTGCCGGCCTTCGGGTTCGATGCTTGTTTGTTTAACTAATGCCTGATTGGAATGTCATATGTTCCTCTCAACTTCAAGGTGAGCCAGCCTTCGGGTTCGATAGTTGTTTGTTTAACAGATGTTTGACAGCGAGGTCAGAAGTTCTTCTCAACTAAGGGTTGAGACGTCCTTCGGGTTTGAATCCTGTTTATTTAACAGATGCCTGACGGCGAGGTCAGATGTTCTTCTCAACTTCGGGTAGAGTCGGCCATCAAATTCGATGCCTGTTTGTTTAACATAGGCCTGACAACGAGGTCAGATGTTCTTCAGAACATCGTGTTGTGTCGGCCTTCGAGTTCGATGCCTGTTTGTTTAACTAATGCTTGATGGGGAGGTCAGATATTCCTCTGAACTTCAAGTTAAGTCGGCCTTCGGGTTTGATTCCTATTTCTTTATCAGATGTTTGACGGCGAGGTCAGATGTTCTTCTCAATTAAGGATTGAGACGACCTTCGGGTTCGATGCCTGTTTGTTTAACAGATGCCTGACAGCGAGGTCAAATGTTCTTCTCAACTTCGGGTTGAACCGGCCTTCGGGTTCGATGCCTGTTTGTTTAACATATGCTTGACAGCGAGGTCAGATGTTCTTCTCAACTTTGTGTTGTGTCGGCCTTCGGGTTCGATGCCTGTTTGGTTAACTAATTTCTGATTGGGAGGTCAGATATTCCTCTCAACTTCATGTTGAGCCGGCCTTCGGGTTCGATTCCTGTTTGTTTAATATATGTTTGACAGCGAGGTCAGATGTTCTTCTCAATTAAGGATTGAGACGGCCTTCAGGTTCGATGCCTGTATGTTTAACAGATGCTTGACAGTGAACTCAAATGGTCCTCTAGACTTCGTCTTGAGCCGACCTTCGGGTTCGATGCCTTTTTGTTGAACAAATGCATGACGGCGCGGTCAGATATTCCTCTCAACTTCGTGTTGAGCCGACCTTCAGGTCCGATGCCTGTTTGTTTTACAGATGCCTAACGCCAAGGTCAGATGTTCTTATCAACTTCGCGTTGAGCCACCCTTCGGGTTTGATGCCTAATTGTTTAACAGATGCTTGACGGTGAGGTCAGCTGTTCTTCTCAACTTCAAGGTGAGCCGACCTTCGGGTTCAATAGCTGTTTGTTTAACAGATGTTTGACGGCGAGGTCAGATGTTCTTCTTAACTAAGGGTTGAGACGGCCTTCGGGTTTTATTCCTATTTGTTTAACAGATGCCTGATGGCAAGGTCATATGTTCTTCTCAACTTCGGGTTGAGTCGGCCTTCGGGTTCCACACCTCTTTTTAAACAGATGCGTGATGTCGTGGGCAGATGTTCTTCTCAACTTTGGGTTGAACCGACCTTTGGGTTCGATGCCTGTTTGTTTAATAGATGCCTGGCGGCTAGGTCAGATGTTCTTCTCAACTTGGGGTTGCGCCGGCCTTCGGGTTCGATTCCTTTTTATTTAACTAATGCCTGACAGCGAGGTCGGATATTCTTCTCAACTTCGGGTAGAGTCGGCCATCAAATTTGATGCCTGTTTGTTTAACATATGCCTGACAGCGAGGTCAGATGTTCTTCTCAACTTCGTGTTGTATCGGCCTTCGGGTTCGATGCCTGTTTGTTTAACTAATGCCTGATGGGGAGGTCAGATATTCCTCTGAACTTCAAGTTGAGTCGGCCTTCGGGTTCGATGCCTGTTTGTTTAACAGATGCCTGACGGCGAGGTCAAATATTCTTCTCAACTTCGGGTTGAACCGGCCTTCGGGTTCGATGCCTGTTTGTTTAACAGATGCCAGACGGCGAGGTCTAATGTTCTTATCAACTTCGGGTTGGTCCGCCCTTCGGGTTCGATGCCTGTTTGTTTAATAGATGCCTGAAGGTGAGGTTTGATGTTCTTCTCAACTTCGGGTTGAGCCGGCCTTCGGATTTGATGCCTGTTTGTTTAATAGATGCTTGACAGTGAAGTCAAATTTTCCTCTCAACTTCATGTTGAGCCGACCTTCGGGTTGGATGCCTGACGGCGAGGTCAGATGTTCCTCTCAACTTCGTGTTGAGCCGGACTTCGAGTTCGATGCCTGTTTGTTTAACAGATGCCTGAAGGCGAGGTCAGATGATCTTATCAACTTCGGGTTGAGCCACCCTTCGGGTTCGATGCCTGTTTATTTAACAGATGCTTGACAGTGAGGTCAGATGTTCTTCTCAACTTCGGATTGAGCCGGCTTTCGGATTTGATGCCTGTTTGTTGAACAGATGCTTTATAGTGAAGTCAAATGTTCCTCTCAACTTCGTGTTTAGCCGACCTTCGGGTTCGATGCCTGTTTATTTAACAAATGCCTGACAACGAGGCCAGATGTTCCTCTCAACTTCGTGTTGAGCCGACCTTCAGGTTCGATGCCTGTTTTTTTAACAGATGCCTGACAGCGAGGTCAGATGTACTTATCAACTTCGGGGTGAGCCGCCCTTCGGGTTCGACGCCTGTTTGTTTAACAGACTCTTGACGGTAAGGTCAGATGTTCTTCTCAACTTCGTGTTGTGCCGGCCTTTAGGTTTGATGCCTGTTTGTTTAACTAATGCCTGATGGGGAGGTTATATGTTCCTCTCAGCTTCAAGGTGAGTCGGCCTTCTGGTTCGATACTTGTTTGTTTAACAGATGTTTGACAGCGAGGTCAGATGTTCTTCTCAACTAAGGGTTGAGACGGCCTTCGGGTTTTATTCCTATTTGTTTAACAGATGCCTGACGGCGAGGTCATATGTTCTTCTCAACTTCGGGTTGAGCCGGCCTTCAAATTCGATGCCTCTTTGTTTAATATATGCCTGACAGCGAGGTCAGATGTTCTTCTCAACTTCGTGTTGTGTCGGCCTTCGGGTTCGATGCCTGTTTGTTTAACTAATGCCTGATGGGGAGGTCAGATATTCCTCTGAACTTCAAGTTAAGTCGGCCTTCGGGTTCGATGCCTGTTTGTTTAACAGATGCCTGACGATGAGGTCAAATATTCTTCCCAACTTCGGGTTGAACCGGCCTTCGGGTTCGATGCCTGTTTGTTTAAGAGATGCCTGACGATGAGGTCCAATGTTCTTATCAACTTCGGGTTGGGCCGCCCTTCGGGTTCGATCCTTGTTTGTTTAACAGATGCCTGAAGGTGAGGTTTGATGTTCTTCTCAACTTCGGGTTGAGCCGGCCTTCGGATTTGATGCCTGTTTGTTTAATAGATGCTAGACAGTGAAGTCAAATTTTCCTCTCAACTTCATGTTGAGCCGACCTTCGGGTTCGACGCCTGACGGCGAGATCAGATGTTCCTCTCAACTTCGTGTTGAGCCGTACTTCGAGTTCGATGCCTGTTTGTTTAACAGATGCCTGAAGGCGAGGTCAGATGATCTTATCAACTTCGGGTTGAGCCACCCTTCGGGTTTGATGCCTGTTTGTTTAACAGATGCTTGACAGTAAGGTCAGATGTTCTTCTCAACTTCGGATTGAGTCGGCCTTCGGATTTGATGCCTGTTTGTTGAACAGATGCTTTATAGTGAAGTCAAATGTTCCTCTCAACTTCGTGTTTAGCCGACCTTCGGGTTCGATGCTTGTTTATTTAACAAATGCCTGACAGCGAGGCCAGATGTTCCTCTCAACTTCGTGTTGAGCCAGCCTTCAGGTTCGATGCCTGTTTTTTTAACAGATGCCTGACAGCGAGGTCAGATGTACTTATCAACTTCGGGGTGAGCCACCCTTCGGGTTCGACACCTGTTTGTTTAACAGATTCCTGAAGGTAAGGTCAGATGTTCTTCTCAACTTCGTGTTGTGTCGGCCTTCAGGTTTGATGCCTGTTTGTTTAACTAATGCCTGATGGGGAGGTTATATGTTCCTCTCAACTTCAAGGTGAGCCGGCCTTCTGGTTCGATACCTGTTTGTTTAACAGATGTTTGACAGCGAGGTCAGATGTTCTTCTCAACTAAGGGTTGAGACGGCCTTCGGGTTTTATTCCTATTTGTTTAACAGATGCCTGACGGCGAGGTCATATGTTCTTCTCAACTTCGGGTTGAGCCGGCCTTCAAATTCGATACCTCTTTGTTTAATATATGCCTGACAGCGAGGTCAGATGTTCTTCTCAACTTCGTGTTGTGTCGGTCTTCGGGTTCGATGCCTGTTTGTTTAACTAATGCCTGATGGGGAGGTCAGATATTCCTCTGAACTTCAAGTTAAGTCGGCCTTCGGGTTCGATGCCTGTTTGTTTAACAGATGCCTGACGGCGAGTTCAGATCTTCTTATCAACTTCGGGTTGAGCCGCCCTTCGGGTTTGATGCCTAATTGTTTAACAGATGCTTGACGGTGAGGTCAGATGTTCTTCTCAACTTCAAGGTGAGCCGACCTTCGGGTCCAATAGCTGTTTGTTTAACAGATGTTTGACGGCGAGGTCAGATGTTCTTCTTAACTAAGGGTTGAGACGGCCTTCGGGTTTTATTCCTATTTGTTTAACAGATGCCTGACGGTGAGGTCAGATGGTCTTCTCAACTTCGGGTTGAGCCGGCCTTCGGGTTCCACACCTTTTTTTTAACAGATGCCTGACGGCGAGGGCAGATGTTCTTCTCAACTTCGGGTTGAGCCGGCCTTCCGGTTCGATTCCTTTTTGTTTAACTAATGCCTGATAGCAAGGTCAGATATTCTTCTCAACTTCGGGTAGCGTCGGCCATCAAATTCGATGCCTGTTTGTTTAACATATGCCTGACAGCGAGGTCATATGTTCTTCTCAACTTCGTGTTGTGTCGGCCTTCGGGTTCGATGCCTGTTTGTTTAACTAATGCCTGATGGGGAGGTCAGATATTTCCTCTGAACTTCAAGTTAAGTCGGCCTTCGGATTCGATTCTTGTTTGTTTAACAGATGTTTGACGGCGAGGTCATATGTTCTTCTCAATTAAGGATTGAGACAACCTTCAGGTTCGATGCCTGTTTGTTTAACAGATGCCTGACGGCGAGGTCAAATGTGCTTCTCAACTTTGGGTGTAACCGGCCTTCGGGTTCGATGCCTGTTTGTTTAACAGATGCCTGACGGCGAGGTCTAATGTTCTTATCAACATCGGGTTGGGTCGCCCTTCGGGTTCGATGCCTGTTTGTTTAACAGATTCCTGACGGTGAGGTTAGATGTTCTTCTCAACTTCGGGTTGAGCTGGCCTTCGGATTTGATGCCTGTTTGTTTAACAGATGCTTGACAATGAAGTGAAATGTTCGTCTCAACTTCATGTTGAGCCGACCTTCGGGTTCGACGCCTGACGGCGAGGTCAAATGTTCCTCTCAACTTCGTGTTGAGCCGGACTTCGGGTTCGATTCCCGTTTGTTTAAAAGATGCTTGACGGCAAGGTCAGATGTTCTTATCAACTTCGGGTTGAGCAACCCTTCGGGTTCGATGCCTGTTTGTTTAACAGATGTCTGACGGTGAGGTCAGATGTTCTTCTCAACTTCGTGTTGTGCCGGCCTTCGGGTTCGATGCCTGTTTGTTTAACTAATCCCTGATGGGGAGGTCATATGTTCCTCTCAACTTCAAGGTGAGCCAGCCTTCTGGTTTGATACTTGTTTGTTTAACAAATGTTTGACGGCGAGGTCAAATGTTCTTCTCAACTAAGGGTTGAGACAGCCTTCAGGTTTGATTCCTGTTTGTTTAACAGATGCCTGACGGCGAGGTCAGATGTTCTTCTCAACTTCGGGTTGAGTCGGCCTTCGGGTTCGATGCCTGTTTGTTTAACTAATCCCTGATGGGGAGGTCATATGTTCCTCTCAACTTCAAGGTGAGCCAGCCTTCTGGTTTGATACCTGTTTGTTTAACAAATGTTTGACGGCGAGGTCAAATGTTCTTCTCAACTTTGGGTTGAGCCGACCTTCGGGTTCAATGCCTATTTGTTTAACAGATGCCTGACGGCGAGGTCAAATGTTCTTCTCAACTTCGGGTTGAGTCGGCCTTCGGGTTCGATGCCTGTTTGTTTAACAGATGCCTGACGGCGAGGTCTAATGTTCTTATCAACTTCGGGTTGGGCCACCCTTCGGGTTCGATGCCTGTTTGTTTAACAGATGCCTGACGGCGCGGTCAGATGTTCTTCTCAAATTCGTGTTGTGTCGGCCTTCGGGTTCGATGCTTGTTTGTTTAACTAATGCCTGATTGAAATGTCATATGTTCCTCTCAACTTCAAGGTGAGCCAGCCTTCGGGTTCGATAGTTGTTTGTTTAACAGATGTTTGACAGCGAGGTCAGAAGTTCTTCTCAACTAAGGGTTGAGACGTCCTTCGGGTTTGATTCCTGTTTATTTAACAGATGCCTGACGGCGAGGTCAGATGTTCTTCTCAACTTCGGGTAGAGTCGGCCATCAAATTCGATGCCTGTTTATTTAACATAGGCCTGACAACGAGGTCAGATGTTCTTCAGAACATCGTGTTGTGTCGGCCTTCGAGTTCGATGCCTGTTTGTTTAACTAATGCTTGATGGGGAGGTCAGATATTCCTCTGAACTTCAAGTTAAGTCGGCCTTCGGGTTTGATTCGTATTTCTTTATCAGATGTTTGACGGCGAGGTCAGATGTTCTTCTCAATTAAGGATTGAGACGACCTTCGGGTTCGATGCCTGTTTGTTTAACAGATGCCTGACAGCGAGGTCAAATGTTCTTCTCAACTTCGGGTTGAACCGGCCTTCGGGTTCGATGCCTGTTTGTTTAACATATGCTTGACAGCGAGGTCAGATGTTCTTCTCAACTTTGTGTTGTGTCGGCCTTCGGGTTCGATGCCTGTTTGGTTAACTAATTTCTGATTGGGAGGTCAGATATTCCTCTCAACTTCATGTTGAGCCGGCCTTCGGGTTCGATTCCTGTTTGTTTAATATATGTTTGACAGCGAGGTCAGATGTTCTTCTCAATTAAGGATTGAGACGACCTTCAGGTTCGATGCCTGTATGTTTAACAGATGCTTGACAGTGAACTCAAATGGTCCTCTAGACTTCGTCTTGAGCCGACCTTCGGGTTCGATGCCTGTTTGTTGAACAAATGCATGACGGCGCGGTCAGATATTCCTCTCAACTTCGTGTTGAGCCGACCTTCAGGTCCGATGCCTGTTTGTTTAACAGATGCCTAACGCCAAGGTCAGATGTTCTTATCAACTTCGCGTTGAGCCACCCTTCGGGTTTGATGCCTAATTGTTTAACAGATGCTTGACGGTGAGGTCAGATGTTCTTCTCAACTTCAAGGTGAGCCGACCTTCGGGTTCAATAGCTGTTTGTTTAACAGATGTTTGACAGCGAGGTCAGATGTTCTTCTTAACTAAGGGTTGAGACGGCCTTCGTGTTTTATTCCTATTTGTTTAACAGATGCCTGACGGCGAGGTCATATGTTCTTCTCAACTTCGGGTTGAGTCGGCCTTCGGGTTCCACACCTCTTTTTAAACAGATGCGTGATGTCGTGGGCAGATGTTCTTCTCAACTTTGGGTTGAGCCGACCTTTGGGTTCGATGCCTGTTTGTTTAATAGATGCCTGGCGGCTAGGTCAGATGTTCTTCTCAACTTGGGGTTGCGCCGGCCTTCGGGTTCGATTCCTTTTTATTTAACTAATGCCTGACAGCGAGGTCGGATATTCTTCTCAACTTCGGGTAGAGTCGGCCATCAAATTTGATGCCTGTTTGTTTAACATATGCCTGACAGCGAGGTCAGATGTTCTTCTCAACTTCGTGTTGTATCGGCCTTCGGGTTCGATGCCTGTTTGTTTAACTAATGCCTGATGGGGAGGTCAGATATTCCTCTGAACTTCAAGTTAAGTCGGCCTTCGGGTTCGATGCCTGTTTGTTTAACAGATGCCTGACGGCGAGGTCAAATATTCTTCTCAACTTCGGGTTGAACCGGCCTTCGGGTTCGATGCCTGTTTGTTTAACAGATGCCAGACGGCGAGGTCTAATGTTCTTATCAACTTCGGGTTGGTCCGCCCTTCGGGTTCGATGCCTGTTTGTTTAATAGATGCCTGAAGGTGAGGTTTGATGTTCTTCTCAACTTCGGGTTGAGCCGGCCTTCGGATTCGATGCCTGTTTGTTTAATAGATGCTTGACAGTGAAGTCAAATTTTCCTCTCAACTTCATGTTGAGCCGACCTTCGGGTTGGACGCCTGACGGCGAGGTCAGATGTTCCTCTCAACTTCATGTTGAGCCGGACTTCGAGTTCGATGCCTGTTTGTTTAACAGATGCCTGAAGGCGAGGTCAGATGATCTTATCAACTTCGGGTTGAGCCACCCTTCGGGTTCGATGCCTGTTTATTTAACAGATGCTTGACAGTGAGGTCAGATGTTCTTCTCAACTTCGGATTGAGCCGGCCTTCGGATTTGATGCCTGTTTGTTGAACAGATGCTTTATAGTGAAGTCAAATGTTCCTCTCAACTTCGTGTTTAGCCGACCTTCGGGTTCGATGCCTGTTTATTTAACAAATGCCTGACAACGAGGCCAGATGTTCCTCTCAACTTCGTGTTGAGCCGACTTTCAGGTTCGATGCCTGTTTTTTTAACAGATGCCTGACAGCGAGGTCAGATGTACTTATCAACTTCGGGGTGAGCCGCCCTTCGGGTTCGACGCCTGTTTGTTTAACAGATTCCTGACGGTAAGGTCAGATGTTCTTCTCAACTTCGTGTTGTGCCGGCCTTTAGGTTTGATGCCTGTTTGTTTAACTAATGCCTGATGGGGAGGTTATATGTTCCTCTCAGCTTCAAGGTGAGTCGGCCTTCTGGTTCGATACTTGTTTGTTTAACAGATGTTTGACAGCGAGGTCAGATGTTCTTCTCAACTAAGGGTTGAGACGGCCTTCGGGTTTTATTCCTATTTGTTTAACAGATGCCTGACGGCGAGGTCATATGTTCTTCTCAACTTCGGGTTGAGCCGGCCTTCAAATTCGATGCCTCTTTGTTTAATATATGCCTGACAGCGAGGTCAGATGTTCTTCTCAACTTCGTGTTGTGTCGGCCTTCGGGTTCGATGCCTGTTTGTTTAACTAATGCCTGATGGGGAGGTCAGATATTCCTCTGAACTTCAAGTTAAGTCGGCCTTCGGGTTCGATGCCTGTTTGTTTAACAGATGTCTGACGATGAGGTCAAATATTCTTCCCAACTTCGGGTTGAACCGGCCTTCGGGTTCGATGCCTGTTTGTTTAAGAGATGCCTGACGATGAGGTCCAATGTTCTTATCAACTTCGGGTTGGGCCGCCCTTCGGGTTCGATCCTTGTTTGTTTAACAGATGCCTGAAGGTGAGGTTTGATGTTCTTCTCAATTTCGGGTTGAGCCGGCCTTCGGATTTGATGCCTGTTTGTTTAATAGATGCTAGACAGTGAAGTCAAATTTTCCTCTCAACTTCATGTTGAGCCGACCTTCGGGTTCGACGCCTGACGGCGAGATCAGATGTTCCTCTAAACTTCGTGTTGAGCCGGACTTCGAGTTCGATGCCTGTTTGTTTAACAGATGCCTGAAGGCGAGGTCAGATGATCTTATCAACTTCGGGTTGAGCCACCCTTCGGGTTTGATGCCTGTTTGTTTAACAGATGCTTGACAGTAAGGTCAGATGTTCTTCTCAACTTCGGATTGAGTCGGCCTTCGGATTTGATGCCTGTTTGTTGAACAGATGCTTTATAGTGAAGTCAAATGTTCCTCTCAACTTCGTGTTTAGCCGACCTTCGGGTTCGATGCTTGTTTATTTAACAAATGCCTGACAGCGAGGCCAGATTTTCCTCTCAACTTCGTGTTGAGCCAGCCTTCAGGTTCGATGCCTGTTTTTTTAACAGATGCCTGACAGCAAGGTCAGATGTACTTATCAACTTCGGGGTGAGCCACCCTTTGGGTTCGACACCTGTTTGTTTAACAGATTCCTGAAGGTAAGGTCAGATGTTCTTCTCAACTTCGTGTTGTGTCGGCCTTCAGGTTTGATGCCTGTTTGTTTAACTAATGCCTGATGGGGAGGTTATATGTTCCTCTCAACTTCAAGGTGAGCCGGCCTTCTGGTTCGATACCTGTTTGTTTAACAGATGTTTGACAGCGAGGTCAGATGTTCTTCTCAACTAAGGGTTGAGACGGCCTTCGGGTTTTATTCCTATTTGTTTAACAGATGCCTGACGGCGAGGTCATATGTTCTTCTCAACTTCGGGTTGAGCCGGCCTTCAAATTCGATACCTCTTTGTTTAATATATGCCTGACAGCGAGGTCAGATGTTCTTCTCAACTTCGTGTTGTGTCGGTCTTCGGGTTCGATGCCTGTTTGTTTAACTAATGCCTGATGGGGAGGTCAGATATTCCTCTGAACTTCAAGTTAAGTCGGCCTTCGGGTTCGATGCCTGTTTGTTTAACAGATGCCTGACGGCGAGTTCAGATCTTCTTATCAACTTCGGGTTGAGCCGCCCTTCGGGTTTGATGCCTAATTGTTTAACAGATGCTTGACGGTGAGGTCAGATGTTCTTCTCAACTTCAAGGTGAGCCGACCTTCGGGTTCAATAGCTGTTTGTTTAACAGATGTTTGACGGCGAGGTCAGATGTTCTTCTTAACTAAGGGTTGAGACGGCCTTCGGGTTTTATTCCTATTTGTTTAACAGATGTCTGACGGCGAGGGCAGATGTTCTTCTCAACTTCGGGTTGAGCTGGCCTTCCGGTTCGATTCCTTTTTGTTTAACTAATGCCTGATAGCAAGGTCAGATATTCTTCTCAACTTCGGGTAGCGTCGGCCATCAAATTCGATGCCTGTTTGTTTAACATATGCCTGACAGCGAGGTCATATGTTCTTCTCAACTTCGTGTTGTGTCGGCCTTCGGGTTCGATGCCTGTTTGTTTAACTAATGCCTGATGGGGAGGTCAGATATTTCCTCTGAACTTCAAGTTAAGTCGGCCTTCGGATTCGATTCCTGTTTGTTTAACAGATGTTTGACGGCGAGGTCATATGTTCTTCTCAATTAAGGATTGAGACAACCTTCAGGTTCGATGCCTGTTTGTTTAATAGATGCCTGACGGCGAGGTCAAATGTGCTTCTCAACTTTGGGTGTAACCGGCCTTCGGGTTCGATGCCTGTTTGTTTAACAGATGCCTGACGGCGAGGTCTAATGTTCTTCTCAACTTCGAGTTGAGTTGGCCTTCGGGTTCGATGCCTGTTTGTTTAACAGATGCCTGACGGCGAGGTCTAATGTTCTTCTCAACTTCGAGTTGAGTTGGCCTTCGGGTTCGATGCCTGTTTGTTTAACAGATGCCTGACGGCGAGGTCTAATGTTCTTCTCAACTTCGGGTTGAGCTGGCCTTCGGATTTGATGCCTGTTTGTTTAACAGATGCTTGACAATGAAGTCAAATGTTCGTCTCAACTTCATGTTGAGCCGACCTTCGGGTTCGACGCCTGACGGCGAGGTCAAATGTTCCTCTCAACTTCGTGTTGAGCCGGACTTCGGGTTCGATTCCCGTTTGTTTAAAAGATGCCTGACGGCAAGGTCAGATGTTCTTATCAACTTCGGGTTGAGCAACCCTTCGGGTTCGATGCCTGTTTGTTTAACAGATGTCTGACGGTGAGGTCAGATGTTCTTCTCAACTTCGTGTTGTGCCGGCCTTCGGGTTCGATGCCTGTTTGTTTAACTAATCCCTGATGGGGAGGTCATATGTTCCTCTCAACTTCAAGGTGAGCCAGCCTTCTGGTTTGATACCTGTTTGTTTAACAAATGTTTGACGGCGAGGTCAAATGTTCTTCTCAACTAAGGGTTGAGACAGCCTTCAGGTTTGATTCCTGTTTGTTTAACAGATGCCTGACGGCGAGGTCAGATGTTCTTCTCAACTTCGGGTTGAGTCGGCCTTCGGGTTCGATGCTTGTTTGTTTAACTAATCCCTGATGGGGAGGTCATATGTTCCTCTCAACTTCAAGGTGAGCCAACCTTCTGGTTTGATACCTGTTTGTTTAACAAATGTTTGACGGCGAGGTCAAATGTTCTTCTCAACTAAGGGTTGAGACAGCCTTCAGGTTTGATTCCTGTTTGTTTAACAGATGCCTGACGGCGAGGTCAGATGTTCTTCTCAACTTCGGGTTGAGTCGGCCTTCGGGTTCCACACCTTTTTGTTTAACAGATGCCTGACGGTGATGGCAGATGTTCTTCTCAACTTCGGGTTGAGCCGACCTTTGGATTTGATGCATGTTTGTTTAACATATGCCTGGCGGCTAGGTTAGATGTTCTTCTCAACTACGGGTTGAGCCGGCCTTCGGGTTCGATTCCTGTTTGTTTAACTATTGCCTAACAACGAGGTCGGATGTTCTTCTCATCTTCGGGTTTAGTCGGACATCAAATTCAATGCCTGTTTGTTTAACATATACCTGATAGCGAGGTCAGATGTTCTTCTCAACTTCGTGTTGTGCCGACCTTCGGGTTCGATGCCTGTTTGTTTAACTAATGTCTGATGGGGAGGACAGATATTCCTCTCAACTTCAAGTTGAGTCGGCCTTCGGGTTCGATTCCTTTTTGTTTAACAGATGTTTAACGGCGAGGTCAGATGTTCTTCTCAATTAAGGATTTAGACGGCCTTCGGGTTCAATGCCTATTTGTTTAACAGATGCCTGATGGCGAGGTCAAATGTTCTTCTCAAATTCGAGTTGAGTTGGCCTTCGGGTTCGATGCCTGTTTGTTTAACAGATGCCTGACGGCGAGGTCTAATGTTCTTATCAACTTTGGTTTGGGCCACCCTTCGGGTTCGATGCTTGTTTGTTTAACAGATGCCGGACGGCGCGGTCAGATGTTCTTCTCAAATTCGTGTTGTGCCGGCCTTCAGGTTCAATGCCTGTTTGTTTAACTAATGCCTAATGGGGATGTCATATGTTCCTCTCAACTTCAAGGTGAGCCAGCCTTCGGGTTCGATAGCTATTTGTTTAACAGATGTTTGACAGCGAGGTCAGAAGTTCTTCTAAACTAAGGGTTGAGACGTCCTTCGGGTTTGATTCCTGTTTATTTAACAGATGCCTGACGGCGAGGTCAGATGTTCTTCTCAACTTCGGGTAGAGTCGGCCATCAAATTCGATGCCTGTTTGTTTAACATAGGCCTGACAACGAGGTCAGATGTTCTTCACAACTTCGTGTTGTGTCGGCCTTCGATTTCGATGCCTGTTTGTTTAACTAATGCTTGATGGGGAGGTCAGATATTCCTCTGAACTTCAAGTTAAGTCGGCCTTCGGGTTTGATTCCTATTTGTTTAGCAGATGTTTGACGGCGAGGTTAGATGTTCTTCTCAATTAAGGATTGAGACGACCTACGGGTTCGATGCCTGTTTGTTTAACAGATGCATGACAGCGAGGTCAAATGTTCTTCTCAACTTCGGGTTGAACCGGCCTTCGGGATCGATGCCTGTTTGTTTAACATATGCTTGACAGCGAGGTCAGATGTTCTTCTCAACTTTGTGTTGTGTCGGCCTTCGGGTTCGATGCCTGTTTGGTTAACTAATTTCTGATTGGGAGGTCAGATATTCCTCTCAACTTCATGTTGAGCCGGCCTTCGGGTTCGATTCCTGTTTGTTTAATATATGTTTGATAGCGAGGTCAGATGTTCTTCTCAATTAAGGATTGAGACAGCCTTCAGGTTCGATGCCTGTATGTTTAACAGATGCTTGACAGTGAAGTCAAATGGTCCTCTAGACTTCGTCTTGAGCCGACCTTCGGGTTCGATGCCTGTTTGTTGAACAAATGCATGACGGCGAGGTCAGATATTCCTCTCAACTTCGTGTTGAGCCGACCTTCAGGTTCGATGCCTGTTTGTTTAACAGATGCCTAACGCCAAGGTCAGATGTTCTTATCAACTTCGCGTTGAGCCCCCCTTCGGGTTTGATGCCTAATTGTTTAACAGATGCTTGACGGTGAGGTCAAATGTTCTTCTCAACTTCAAGGCGAGCCGACCTTCGGGTTCAATAGCTGTTTGTTTAACAGATGTTTGACGGCGAGGTCAAATGTTCTTCTTAACTAAGGGTTGAGACGGCCTTCGGGTTTTATTCCTATTTGTTTAACAGATGCCTGACGGCGAGGTCATATGTTCTTCTCAACTTCGGGTTGAGTCGGCCTTCGGGTTCCACACCTCTTTTTTAACAGATGCGTGATGTCGTGGGCAGATGTTCTTCTCAACTTTGGGTTGAGCCGGCCTTTGGGTTCGATGCCTGTTTGTTTAATAGATGCCTGGCGGCTAGGTCAGATGTTCTTCTCAACTTCGGTTTGCACCGGCCTTCGGGTTCGATTCCTTTTTGTTTAACTAATGCCTGACAGCGAGGTCGGATATTCTTCTTAACTTCGAGTAGAGTCGGCCATCAAATTTGATGCCTCTTTGTTTAACATATGCCTGACAGCAAGGTCAGATGTTCTTCTCAACTTCGTGTTGTGTCGGCCTTCGGGTTCGATGCTTGTTTGTTTAACTAATGCCTGATGGGGAGGTCAGATATTCCTCTGAACTTCAAGATAAGTCGGCCTTCGGGTTCGATGCCTGTTTGTTTAACAGATGCCTGACGGCGAGGTCAAATATTCTTCTCAACTTCGGGTTGAACCGGCCTTCGGGTTCGATGCCTGTTTGTTTAATAGATGCCTGACGGCGAGGTCTAATGTTCTTATCAACTTCGGGTTGGGCCGCCCTTCGGGTTCGATGCCTGTTTGTTTAACAGATGCCTGAAGGTGAGGTTTGATGTTCCTCTCAACTTCGTGTTGAGCCGGACTTCGAGTTCGATGCCTGTTTGTTTAACAGATGCCTGAAGGCGAGGTCAGATGATCTTATCAACTTCGGGTTGAGCCACCCTTCGGGTTTGATGCCTGTTTGTTTAACAGATGCTTGACAGTAAGGTCAGATGTTCTTCTCAACTTCGGATTGAGTCGGCCTTCGGATTTGATGCCTGTTTGTTGAACAGATGCTTTATAGTGAAGTCAAATGTTCCTCTCAACTTCGTGTTTAGCCGACCTTCGGGTTTGATGCTTGTTTATTTAACAAATGCCTGACAGCGAGGCCAGATGTTCCTCTCAACTTCGTGTTGAGCCAGCCTTCAGGTTCGATGCCTGTTTTTTTAACAGATGCCTGACAGCGAGGTCAGATGTACTTATCAACTTCGGGGTGAGCCACCCTTCGGGTTCGACACCTGTTTGTTTAACAGATTCCTGAAGGTAAGGTCAGATGTTCTTCTCAACTTCGTGTTGTGTCGGCCTTCAGGTTTGATGCCTGTTTGTTTAACTAATGCCTGATGGGGAGGTTATATGTTCCTCTCAACTTCAAGGTGAGCCGGCCTTCTGGTTCGATACCTGTTTGTTTAACAGATGTTTGACAGCGAGGTCAGATGTTCTTCTCAACTAAGGGTTGAGACGGCCTTCGGGTTTTATTCCTATTTGTTTAACAGATGCCTGACGGCGAGGTCATATGTTCTTCTCAACTTCGGGTTGAGCCGGCCTTCAAATTCGATACCTCTTTGTTTAATATATGCCTGACAGCGAGGTCAGATGTTCTTCTCAACTTCGTGTTGTGTCGGTCTTCGGGTTCGATGCCTGTTTGTTTAACTAATGCCTGATGGGGAGGTCAGATATTCCTCTGAACTTCAAGTTAAGTCAGCCTTCGGGTTCGATGCCTGTTTGTTTAACAGATGCCTGACGGCGAGTTCAGATCTTCTTATCAACTTCGGGTTGAGCCGCCCTTCGGGTTTGATGCCTAATTGTTTAACAGATGCTTGACGGTGAGGTCAGATGTTCTTCTCAACTTCAAGGTGAGCCGACCTTCGGGTTCAATAGCTGTTTGTTTAACAGATGTTTGACGGCGAGGTCAGATGTTCTTCTTAACTAAGGGTTGAGACGGCCTTCGGGTTTTATTCCTATTTGTTTAACAGATGCCTGACGGTGAGGTCAGATGGTCTTCTCAACTTCGGGTTGAGCCGGCCTTCGGGTTCCACACCTTTTTTTTAACAGATGCCTGACGGCGAGAGCAGATGTTCTTCTCAACTTCGGGTTGAGTCGGCCTTCCGGTTCGATTCCTTTTTGTTTAACTAATGCCTGACTGCAAGGTCAGATATTCTTCTCAACTTCGGGTAGCGTCGGCCATCAAATTCAATGCCTGTTTGTTTAACATATGCCTGACAGCGAGGTCATATGTTCTTCTCAACTTCGTGTTGTGTCGGCCTTCGGGTTCGATGCCTGTTTGTTTAACTAATGCCTGATGGGGAGGTCAGATATTTCCTCTGAACTTCAAGTTATGTCGGCCTTCGGATTCGATTCCTGTTTGTTTAACAGATGTTTGACGGCGAGGTCATATGTTCTTCTCAATTAAGGATTGAGACAACCTTCAAGTTCGATGCCTGTTTGTTTAACAGATGCCTGACGGCGAGGTCAAATGTGCTTCTCAACTTTGGGTGTAACCGGCCTTCGGGTTCGATGCCTGTTTGTTTAACAGATGCCTGACGGCGAGGTCTAATGTTCTTATCAACATCGGGTTGGGCCGCCCTTCGGGTTCGATGCCTGTTTGTTTAACAGATTCCTGACGGTGAGGTTAGATGTTCTTCTCAACTTCGGGTTGAGCTGGCCTTCGGATTTGATGCCTGTTTGTTTAACAGATGCTTGACAATGAAGTCAAATGTTCGTCTCAACTTCATGTTGAGCCGACCTTCGGGTTCGACGCCTGACGGCGAGGTCAAATGTTCCTCTCAACTTCGTGTTGAGCCGGACTTCGGGTTCGATTCCCGTTTGTTTAAAAGATGCCTGACGGCAAGGTCAGATGTTCTTATCAACTTCGGGTTGAGCAACCCTTCGGGTTCGATGCCTGTTTGTTTAACAGATGTCTGACGGTGAGGTCAGATGTTCTTCTCAACTTCGTGTTGTGCCGGCCTTCGGGTTCGATGCCTGTTTGTTTAACTAATCCCTGATGGGGAGGTCATATGTTCCTCTCAACTTCAAGGTGAGCCAGCCTTCTGGTTTGATACCTGTTTGTTTAACAAATGTTTGACGGCGAGGTCAAATGTTCTTCTCAACTAAGGGTTGAGACAGCCTTCAGGTTTGATTCCTGTTTGTTTAACAGATGCCTGACGGCGAGGTCAGATGTTCTTCTCAACTTCGGGTTGAGTCGGCCTTCGGGTTCCACACCTTTTTGTTTAACAGATGCCTGACGGTGATGGCAGATGTTCTTCTCAACTTCGGGTTGAGCCGGCCTTTGGGTTTGATGCATGTTTGTTTAACATATGCCTGGCGGCTAGGTTAGATGTTCTTCTCAACTACGGGTTGAGCCGGCCTTCGGGTTCGATTCCTGTTTGTTTAACTATTGCCTAACAACGAGGTCGGATGTTCTTCTCATCTTCGGGTTTAGTCGGCCATCAAATTCAATGCCTGTTTGTTTAACATATACCTGACAGCGAGGTTATATGTTCTTCTCAACTTCGTGTTGTGCCGACCTTCGGGTTCGATGCCTGTTTGTTTAACTAATGTCTGATGGGGAGGACAGATATTCCTCTCAACTTCAAGTTGAGTCGGCCTTCGGATTCGATTCCTTTTTGTTTAACAGATGTTTAACGGCGAGGTCAGATGTTCTTCTCAATTAAGGATTTAGACGGCCTTCGGGTTCAATGCCTATTTGTTTAACAGATGCCTGACGGCGAGGTCAAATGTTCTTCTCAACTTCGAGTTGAGTTGGCCTTCGGGTTCGATGCCTGTTTGTTTAACAGATGCCTGACGGCGAGGTCTAATGTTCTTATCAACTTTGGGTTGGGCCACCCTTCGGGTTCGATGCTTGTTTGTTTAACAGATGCCGGACGGCGAGGTCAGATGTTCTTCTCAAATTCGTGTTGTGCCGGCCTTCGGGTTCGATGCCTGTTTGTTTAACTAATGCCTGATGAGGATGTCATATGTTCCTCTCAACTTCAAGGTGAGCCAGCCTTCGGGTTCGATAGCTATTTGTTTAATAGATGTTTGACAGCGAGGTCAGAAGTTCTTCTAAACTAAGGGTTGAGACGTCCTTCGGGTTTGATTCCTGTTTATTTAACAGATGCCTGACGGCGAGGTCAGATGTTCTTCTCAACTTCGGGTAGAGTCGGCCATCAAATTCGATGCCTGTTTGTTTAACATAGGCCTGACAACGAGGTCAGATGTTCTTCACAACTTCGTGTTGTGTCGGCCTTCGAGTTCGATGCCTGTTTGTTTAACTAATGCTTGATGGGGAGGTCAGATATTCCTCTGAACTTCAAGTTAAGTCGGCCTTCGGGTTTGATTCCTATTTGTTTAGCAGATGTTTGACGGCGAGGTTAGATGTTCTTCTCAATTAAGGATTGAGACGACCTACGGGTTCGATGCCTGTTTGTTTAACAGATGCTTGACAGCGAGGTCAAATGTTCTTCTCAACTTCGGGTTGAACCGGCCTTCGGGATCGATGCCTGTTTGTTTAACATATGCTTGACAGCGAGGTCAGATGTTCTTCTCAAATTTGTGTTGTGTCGGCCTTCGGGTTCGATGCCTGTTTGGTTAACTAATTTCTGATTGGGAGGTCAGATATTCCTCTCAACTTCATGTTGAGCCGGCCTTCGGGTTCGATTCCTGTTTGTTTAATATATGTTTGACAGCGAGGTCAGATGTTCTTCTCAATTAAGGATAGAGACAACCTTCAGGTTCGATGCCTGTATGTTTAACAGATGCTTGACAGTGAAGTCAAATGGTCCTCTAGACTTCGTCTTGAGCCGACCTTCGGGTTCGATGCCTGTTTGTTGAACAAATGCATGACGGCGAGGTCAGATATTCCTCTCAACTTCGTGTTGAGCCGACTTTCAGGTTCGATGCCTGTTTGTTTAACAGATGCCTAACGCCAAGGTCAGATGTTCTTATCAACTTCGCGTTGAGCCACCCTTCGGGTTTGATGCCTAATTGTTTAACAGATGCTTGACGGTGAGGTCAGATGTTCTTCTCAACTTCAAGGCGAGCCGACCTTCGGGTTCAATAGCTGTTTGTTTAACAGATGTTTGACGGCGAGGTCAAATGTTCTTCTTAACTAAGGGTTGAGACGGCCTTCGGGTTTTATTCCTATTTGTTTAACAGATGCCTGACGGCGAGGTCATATGTTCTTCTCAACTTCGTGTTGAGTCGGCCTTCGGGTTCCACGCCTCTTTTTTAACAGATGCGTGATGTCGTGGGCAGATGTTCTTCTCAACTTTGGGTTGAGCCGGCCTTTGGGTTCGATGCCTGTTTGTTTAATAGATGCCTGGCGGCTAGGTCAGATGTTCTTCTCAACTTCGGGTTGCACCGGCCTTCGGGTTCGATTCCTTTTTGTTTAACAAATGCCTGACAGCGAGGTCGGATATTCTTCTCAACTTCGGGTAGAGTCGGCCATCAAATTTGATGCCTCTTTGTTTAACATATGCCTGACAGCGAGGTCAGATGTTCTTCTCAACTTCGTGTTGTGTCGGCCTTCGGGTTTGATGCTTGTTTGTTTAACTAATGCCTCATGGGGAGGTTATATGTTCCTCTCAACTTCAAGGTGAGACGGCCTTCTGGTTCGATACCTGTTTGTTTAACAGATGTTTGACGGCGAGGTCATATGTTCTTCTCAACTAAGGGTTGAGACGGCCTTCGGGTTTGATTCCTGTTTGTTTAACAGATGCCTGACGGCGAGGTCAAATGTTCTTCTCAACTTCGGGTTGAACCGGCCTTCGAGTTCGATGCCTGTTTGTTTAACAGATTCCTGACGGCGAGGTCTAATGTTCTTATCAACTTTGAGTTGGGCCGCCCTTCGGGTTCGATGCCTGTTTGTTTATCAGATGCCTGACGGTGAGGTTAGATGTTCTTCTCAACTTTGGGTTGAGCTGGCCTTCGGATTTGATGCCTGTTTGTTTAACAGATGCTTGACAGTGAAGTCAAATGTTCCTCTGAACTTCATGTTGAGCCGACCTTCGGGTTCGACGCCTGACAACGAGGTCAGATGTTCCTCTCAACTTCATGTTGAGCCAGACTTCGGGTTCGATGCCTGTTTGTTTAACAGATGCCTGATGGCGAGGTCAGATGATCTTATCAACTTCGGGTTGAGCCGCCCTTCGGGTTCGATGCCTGTTTGTTTAACAGATGCCTGACGGCGAGGTCTAATGTTCTTATCAACTTCGGGTTGGGCCGCCCTTCGGGTTCGATGCCTATTTGTTTAACAGATGCCTGAAGGTGAGGTTTGATGTTCTTCTCAACTTCGGGTTGAGCCGGCCTTTGGATTTGATGCCTGTTTGTTTAATAGATGCTTGACAGTGAAGTCAAATTTTCCTCTCAACTTCATGTTGAGCCGACCTTCGGGTTCGACGCCTGACGGCGAGGTCAGATGTTCCTCTCAACTTCGTGTTGAGCCGGACTTTGAGTTCGATGCATGTTTCTTTAACAGATGCCTGAAGGCGAGGTCAGATGATCTTATCAACTTCGGGTTGAGCCGCCCTTCGGGTTCGATGCCTGTTTGTTTAACAGATGCTTGACAGTGAGGTCAGATGTTCTTCTAAACTTCGGATTGAGCCGGCCTTCGGATTTGATGCCTGTTTGTTGAACAGATGCTTGATAGTGAAGTCAAATGTTCCTCTCAACTTCGTGTTTAGCCGACCTTCGGGTTCGATGCCTGTTTATTTAACAAATGCCTGACAGCGAGGCCAGATGTTCCTCTCAACTTCGTGTTGAGCCGGCCTTCAGGTTCGATGCCTGTTTGATTAACAGATGCCTGACGGTGAGGTCAGATGTACTTATCAACTTCGGGGTGAGCCGCCCTTCGGGTTCGACGCCTGTTTGTTTAACAGATTCCTGACGGTAAGGTCAGATGTTCTTTTCAACTTCATGTTGTGTCGGCCTTCGGGTTTGATGCCTGTTTGTTTAACTAATGCCTGATGGGGAGGTTATATGTTCCTCTCAACTTCAAGGTGAGCCGGCCTTCTGGTTCGATACCTGTTTGTTTAACAGATGTTTGATGGCGAGGTCAGATGTTCTTCTCAACTAAGGGTTGAGACGGCCTTCGGGTTTGATTCCTGTTTGTTTAACAGATGCCTGACGGCGAGGTCAAATGTTCTTCTCAACTTCGGGTTGAACCGGCCTTCGAGTTCGATGCCTGTTTGTTTAACAGATTCCTGACGGCGAGGTCTAATGTTCTTATCAACTTTGAGTTGGGCCACCCTTCGGGTTCAATGCCTGTTTGTTTATCAGATGCCTGACGGTGAGGTTAGATGTTCTTCTCAACTTTGGGTTGAGCTGGCCTTCGGATTTGATGCCTGTTTGTTTAACAGATGCTTGACAGTGAAGTCAAATGTTCCTCTCAACTTCATGTTGAGCCGACCTTCGGGTTCGACGCCTGACAGCGAGGTCAGATGTTCCTCTCAACTTCGTGTTGAGCCAGACTTCGGGTTCGATTCCTGATGGTTTAACAGATGCCTGACGGCGAGGTCTAATGTTCTTATCAACTTCGGGTTGGGCCGCCCTTCGGGTTTGATGCCTGTTTGTTTAACAAATGCCTGACGGCGAGGTCAGATGTTCTTCTCAACTTTGGGTTGAGCCGACCTTCAGATTTGATGCCTGTTTGCTTAACAGATGCTTGACAGTGAAGTCAAATGTTCCTCTCAACTTCATGTTGATTCGACCTTCGGGTTCGATGCCTGTTTATTTAACAGATGCCTGACCGCGAGGCAAGATGTTCCTCTCAACTTCGTGTTGAGCCGACCTTCAGGTTCGATGCCTGTTTGATTAACAGATGCCTGACGGTGAGGTCAGATGTTCTTCTCAACTTCGTTTTATGTCGGCCTTCGGGTTCGATGCCTGTTTGTTTAGCTAATGCCTGATGGGAAGGTCATATGTTCCTCTCAACTTCAAGGTGAGCCAGCCTTCTGGTTCGATACCTGTTTGTTTAACAGATGTTTGACGGCAAGGTCAGACGTTCTTCTCAACTAAGGGTTAAGACGGCCTTCGGGTTTGATTCCTGTTTGTTTAACAGATGCCTGACAGCGAGGTCAGACGTTCTTCCCAACTTCGGGTTGAGTCGGCCTTCGGGTTCCACACCTTTTTGTTTACCAAATGCCTGACAGCGAGGGCAGATGTTCTTCTCAACTTCGGGTTGAGCCGACCTTTGGGTTCGATGCCTGTTTGTTTAACAGATGCCTGGCGGCTAGGTCAGATGTTTTGCTCAACTTCGGGTTGAGCCGGCCTTCGGGTACGATTCCTGCTTTTTAACTAATGCCTGACAGCGAGGTCGGATGTTCTTCTCAACTTCGGGTTGAGTCGGCCATCAAATTCGATGCCTGTTTGTTTAACATATGCCTGACAGTGAGGTCAT
This sequence comes from Lathyrus sativus, assembly GCA_963859935.3. Classification (NCBI taxonomy): domain Eukaryota; kingdom Viridiplantae; phylum Streptophyta; class Magnoliopsida; order Fabales; family Fabaceae; genus Lathyrus; species Lathyrus sativus. Next base: position 397,126,947 of record OZ012735.1, on the reverse strand, counting down.
ATGTTCTTCTCAACTTCGTGTTGTGCCGGCCTTCGGGTTCGATGCCTGTTTGTTTAACTAATGCCTGATGGGGAGGTCAGATATTCCTCTTAACTTCAGGTTGAGCCGGCCTTTGGGTTCGATTCCTGTTTGTTTAATAGATGTTTAACAGCGAGGTCATATGTTCTTCTAAATTAAGGATTGAGACGGCCTTCGGGTTCGATGCCTATTTGTTTAACATATACCTGACGGCGAGGTCAAATGTTCTTCTCAAGTTCGGGTTGAGCCGGACTTCGGGTTCGATGCCCGTTTGTTTAAAAGATGCCTAACGGCAAGGTCAGATGTTCTTATCAACTTCGGGTTGAGCAACCCTTCGGGTACGATGCCTGTTTGTTTAACAGATGTCTGACGGTGAGGTTAGATATTCTTCTCAACTTTGTATTGTGCCGGCCTTCGGGTTCGATGCCTGTTTGTTTAACTAATGCCTAATAGGGAGGTCATATGTTCCTCTCAACTTCAAGGTGAGCCAGCCTTCTGGTTCGATACCTGTTTTTTTAACAGATGTTTGACGGCGAGGTCAGATGTTCTTCTCAACTAAGGGTTAAGACGGCCTTCGGGTTTGATTCCTGTTTGTTTAATAGATGCCTGACAGCGAGGTCAGACGTTCTTCCCAACTTCGGGTTGAGTCGGCCTTCGGGTTCCACACCTTTTTGTTTACCAAATGCCTGACAGCGAGGGCAGATGTTCTTCTCAACTTCGGGTTGAGCCGACCTTTGGGTTCGATGCCTGTTTGTTTAACAGATGCCTGGCGGCTAGGTCAGATGTTTTGCTCAACTTCGGCTTGAGCCGGCCTTCGGGTACGATTCCTTCTTTTTAACTAATGCCTGACAGCGAGGTCAGATGTTCTTCTCAACTTCGGGTTGAGTCGGCCATCAAATTCGATGCCTGTTTGTTTAACATATGCCTGACAGTGAGGTCATATGTTCTTCTCAACTTCGTGTTGTGCCGGCCTTCGGGTTCGATGCCTGTTTGTTTAACTAATGCCTGATGGGGAGGTCAGATATTCCTCTTAACTTCAGGTTGAGCCGGCCTTTGGGTTCGATTCCTGTTTGTTTAATAGATGTTTAACAGCGAGGTCATATGTTCTTCTAAATTAAGGATTGAGACGGCCTTCGGGTTCGATGCCTATTTGTTTAACATATACCTGACGGCGAGGTCAAATGTTCTTCTCAAGTTCGGGTTGAGCCGGACTTCGGGTTCGATGCCCGTTTGTTTAAAAGATGCCTAACGGCAAGGTCAGATGTTCTTATCAACTTCGGGTTGAGCAACCCTTCGGGTACGATGCCTGTTTGTTTAACAGATGTCTGACGGTGAGGTTAGATATTCTTCTCAACTTTGTGTTGTGTCGGCCTTCGGGTTCGATGCCTGTTTGTTTAACTAATGCCTGATAGGGAGGTCATATGTTCCTCTCAACTTCAAGGTGAGCCAGCCTTCTGGTTCGATACCTGTTTGTTTAACAGATGTTTGACGGCGAGGTCAGATGTTCTTCTCAACTAAGGGTTGAGACAACCTTCGGGTTTGATTCCTGTTTGTTTAACAGATGCCTGACGGCGAGGTCATATGTTCTTCTCCACTTCGGGTTGAGCCGGCCTTCGGGTTCCACACCTTTTTGTTTAACAGATGCCTGACAGCGATGGCAGATGTTCTTCTCAACTTCGGGTTGAGCCGGCCTTTGGGTTCGATGCATGTTTCTTTAACATATGCGTGGCGACTAGGTTAGATGTTCTTCTCAACTTCGGCTTGAGCCGGCCTTCGGGTTCGATTCCTGTTTGTTTAACTATTGCCTGACAACGAGGTCGGATGTTCTTCTCATCTTCGGGTTTAGTCGGCCATCAAATTCAATGCCTGTTTGTTTAACATATGCCTGACAGCGAGCTCAGATGTTCTTCTCAACTTCGTGTTGTGCCGACCTTCGGGTTCGATGCCTGTTTGTTTAACTAATGTCTGATGGGGAGGACAGATATTCCTCTCAACTTCAAGTTGAGTCGGCCTTCAGGTTCAATTCCTTTTTGTTTAACAGATGTTTAACAGCGAGGTCAGATGTTCTTCTCAATTAAGGATATAGACGGCCTTCGGGTTCAATGCCTATTTGTTTAACAGATGCCTGACGGCGAGGTCAAATGTTCTTCTCAACTTCGAGTTGAGTCGGCCTTCGGGTTCGATTCCTGTTTGTTTAACAGATGCCTGACGACGAGGTCTAATGTTCTTATCAACTTCGGGTTGGGCCACCCTTTGGGTTCGATGCCTGTTTGTTTAACAGATGCCTGAAGGCGAGGTCAGATGTTCTTCTCAAATTCGTGTTGTGCCGACCTTCGGGTTCGATGCCTGTTTGTTTAACTAATGCCTGATGGGTGTTGCACCCCAAAATTTGACCAACCGGGTCTCGTATCTGGCTCTACGTTTCGACGCATAACCGCATTCGCATCTGCATATCGCATACATTGCATTTTTCATTTGTATTGATTTTATCAGGGATCACAGCTCTCGTCTCGTGTTTCGGGTGTTTTTAATCAGTTTAATAGGTAGAATCGATTTTTGGGATATTTCGGTGCCCGTTTATTTTTACCGATTATTTTTGTGTCGTTCGGTGCTTATTTTGTTCCTCCGGGAATTGTTGTGTTTTTCTGGATTTTATTGGCTATTTTTAGGATTTTTAAATAGATTTTAATCATTTTAGGATTTAATAGAATTTTTAAATAGATTTTTTAATCATTTTAGATATTTTTAAATAGCATTTTCTCTTTTTAGAATTTAAATAGATTTTATCTTTTTAAATAGGATAATATAGATTTTTAGAATATTAATTGTTTTTTTTGAATATTTTCTTTTAAATAATATAGAATTTAATAGATTTTAAATAGTTTTAATATGTTTTAATTCATTTTTTAGAATTTAAATAGATTTTATCTTTTTTTTAATAGAATAATATAGTTTTATTAGGATTTATAGGATTTAATTAGAATAATAATCAGATTTTAATTCATTTAGTTAATTAGTAATTAGTGGTTAATCATTGTCATTAGTCCAGTTTTAATTCATTAATCCATTTCAGTTTTTAGAGTTTTTTAAAGATTTTCGTGTAGGCCCAATTAGCAGGCCCAATTGGTTTTTTTTGTTGTTCAGTATGAGCCCAGTCTCAGTCAAAAACGTCCAGATTCATCCACCAGCTTCCACCATTTTCCAGCGCATCCCAGCACCTTCTAGAAGCTGCCAGAATTTTCTCAGCTTATATAACCAGCTCGCCACGTGTGGCGCAAGGGGAGGGCCCACCTTTCCACTCCACCAGACGCCACCTCACTCCTCAGACGCTCTCTCCACCTGCCACGCATGGGGACACGCGTCCCGCATGCAGCCTTCCTCTCCACCAACTCCCCCACGCGTCATCACCAATGACCCTCGCCTGAAAACTTCGCCGGCCGGCCTGCATGGCCGGCGGCCACCGCAGATCACCGGAAACCCACAAACACCCAGATTTCGGCCAACCTGCAACCTTCATCTTCTCCTCCCTCCGATCAACTTCCATGACCATCCACAAACTTCTAAATCCCTGGGGATTTCCTTCGATCTCCGTTCAACCTTCAATCTCCGTCCAACCTTCATAATTTCCCAGAATCTTCGAACCTCCAGAGATTTCCAGAAGATCACCGTTGCTTCTTCATCACCAGATCTTCATCACTTCATCAACGTTTCCAGAAACCTTCTCCCACGAACTTCAGAGCAACAATCATCATCATTCCCAGATGATCAGCAACATCATTTCGTGCAACTTCAAGGATCTGAGATTTTCAATCCTCAATCAATAAGAACAAAATTTCATAAATCGGCCGTGTATGTATCAAGAACGCTCATCAACGCTCCAGATCTCCAGATCATCATCCACATTCTTCATCATCAGCAACACCAAAATTCCAGAAGATCATCAGTTCATCTGTTCTTCATCAAGAACAACCAGTCTTCAGCGTCATCCATCAAGAACCATTCCAGAAGAACATCAATCTTCAAGCGTTTCCAGAAAACATCCAGAAACGTTCATCCCCATCATATGAATCTCCATCAACGAACCTTCATCGAAGTCTCAATATCTTCTGCTAGTGTTCCTCTGTCTGAACGGAGAGGAGGAGAGATTGCGAGAGGAAACGAGGATTTGAAAGGAAGATTGAAGAACGAGGGTGAGAAAGGGAGAACGGCGGCGGCGGAGAAAGGATTAGGGTTTTTCAGAAACTGAAAGGGACGAGAGGAAGGAGATGGGTTCACATGGTTGGTGGGCTAGGCCCAATTCTATTTTTGATCAACACACCCCTCTGGGTTTTTTGGACGAATTCTGGGCTGGGCCCAATGAAGCTGACTACTCCAGTACACCCCAGTTCAACTCATACACCCCACCCCATTGTTTTTGTTTTTTCTGAAATCTTTGTTGGGCTGGGCCCTCATTGTCTTTTATTTTTTTGTTAATCCCCTGTAATCCATGCACCCCCTCCCTTATATTTTTCTTTTTGTTATTTTTCTATATAGTTATATGAGAAAAATAGAGAAAAAATTAAGAGAAAAAAATATTATGAAAAAAAGAAAAAGAATTGAAAAGAAATACATTTGAAAAAATATTAAAAGAAAAAGAAATAAAAGAAAGAGAAATATTCATAGAAAAATATGGAGAAAAGTATAGAGAAAAATACATAGAAAAATAGAGAAAAAATATGTGAGAAAAATAGAAAATTATATTGGAAAAGAGAAGAAAAGAAGTGAAAAATATGTTGAAGAGAAAAGAAGAAAAAGAGAAAAATATTAGTGTAGCCTTAATATTTTTTCAAGCATTTTCTTTTAGGATATATTTCTATAGAGATGATTTTAGGATAGTTTAGAAGCCCATTTGTTAGGGGGCTCTTTTCCATTCAATTTTTCAGGATAGAATAGGATAGCGTTTCCTAGGAGATTGATTTTCAGTATCCACTCATTGTAATCATTTTTCGGAGATTAATAAAACGAGATTTGAGCTGTGGTCCCGAAGTAGCCGAACTACAACTGCTCTGATTCTTCGTACCAGACGAAGATATGTAGGCATAGGATGCGATATCCTAGCGAGCACACTAACGACTAACCTGTTGTTCTCTCGCGGCTGTGCGATCGAGACTTTCCCGCTGACGATTAATTGATACCCTTTTTCTCTCCTGCCCGAGTGCATTTGAGACCGAGCCATAGTTTTGACCATAGGTTCCCGACCTTGTGAAACCAGTTGTTTTTCTCACTGTTGTGTGAGAATGTTTGTTTAGCCGTAGTTAGTCTGAACTACGTAAAGCTCTGATCTTCCATGCAGTGGAAGTACGTAGGCACAAGACGCGAGGTCTTGGCGAGCCAATTTTCCCCGTAGTCCCGAACTACGTTGACTCTGACTTTCTCTCTTGAGAATACGTAGGCATAGAGTGCGACGCTCTATCGAGTCAGTTCCCTTCCGTTTAGATTTAGCAGCCGTAGATAGTTTGTTTTGCATCCAGTAGACAACCCAAGCAAGCGTGGATCCCGTCGTGTACGACGGACGTGAGGGGTGCTAATACCTTCCCCTTGCGTAACCGACTCCCGAACCCAGGTTTTGGTTGCGATGACCATACCTTTTCCCCGTTTTTCGCGAGGTTTACTTCGAGTGTTTCCTTTCCCGCTCTGAGGGATAAATAACGCACGGTGGCGACTCTTCTGTCAGCCGGCGCCGATTTTCGCAGAAGCGACAGCTGGCGACTCTGCTGGGGAATTCATAGTTTCCTAGGGATCCAATGTCCCGAAAGCGAGTCAATTTTGGGATCCAACGTCCCTCGAGAGAGTCAATCCTAGCGCTTGTTCGCTTGTCTATTTGGGGTTTATTTATCGATATTATCTGTTGCTGTTGGGTGTTACGGGTGTTCTATGATTGAGAGAAGCCGGACCTGGGCTTGAGTGCACCCTAGACTTAGAGTGGAAATTAGTGGGCGCGTGCTTGCTTTGTAGGCACTAGTGTCTCATGAAATCCACGCTCAGACGAGGTTCATCCGGTTGGCTTCACTTTCAACCCTTTGGGTTGAGACGGTTGCTGGTTTGGTGAATTGTCGACTCTGGGGACCGATCATTTGGAAGTTAGCTAAGTGAGGCCTCTTCAGGACTCGATGATGCCACTCCTTCTGGGAATCGTATCGTCAGTTCTGAAAGTCTGTGACGCTGACGACCGCATAGGATGCCGTACCTTATCAGATATAGGTCCACACCTGTGAGTGGGGGGGTTTTTTTGTGCAGGAAACTTGACTTCCAACCTACCCTTTATTCTGGTCTTCTCTTCAGAGAGCAACTGTACTCCGTCAGCAGTGCAGCAGTATTTAAATTGTGTGGGGGCTGTGATCCCGTGTTTGTTGCATTGCATTGCATTTGCATATGCATCTTCGCATCATATTGCATGCCATTCGCCAGCTAGCCAGAGCTCTTATCCAGCCGTTATTTTGATTCTGAAGGTGAATATTGAAGACGACCAAGAGGTTGAAGCAGATTTGAGCAGAATCGAGCATCGGAGTCAGCTGAAGACCATTGGTAGCTATGTCAGAGAGCAGCTTCCAGTTCATTGATACCTTGTCAGGTTTCACCGTGACGCCCAATCCTCTGTATGGATCTCCGCGCGACGAAGACTTTCCGCAAGTGAACAACCTTACTGCAGCTCAGCCTGTGCAGCCATCTGTTGAAGACCAAGGTCTGCGTGAGCAGTTTGTTGTCCGAGGTGAACGTTCTCCTTCTGTTGATGTCTCAGACTACCAGGGTTTTGCCTTCCCTGTGCCAAAGCCCCGAAGAGAGGTCCCAACAGCCAAGAATGAAGACCCATTAGCTCCCGTGTATGCTGAAAGATTTCGCGCATTAGAGGAGAGATTCAAAGCCTTGAAGGGTAAAGACGCTGTTACTCCTAGTGCTGCAGATATGTGTCTGGTTCCTGGCCTAGTATTACCTCCAAAGTTCAGAATGCCGAGGTTTGAAAGGTACAAAGGAGATAGTTGCCCGAAGCAACATTTGGTGATGTTCTGCCGAAGAATGACTTCATTTGTGCACAACGACAAGCTGATGATTCATTGCTTTCAAGATAGTCTGACTGGGGCACCTCTGAGTTGGTATATGCAGTTAGAGCGTGATCAGATCCGATCATGGATGGATTTAGCCAATGCTTTTCTGAAGCAGTACGACTATAATCTTGATGAAGCTCCTATTCGCATGCAGCTGCAAGAATTGTCTCAAGGGAACAATGAATCTATCAGGAAGTATGCTCAGAGATGGAGAGAATTTGCTGGTAGAGTGCAACCACCGCTCCTAGACCAAGAGCTGAAAGGCATGTTCGTAAACTCCTTGCAGAGCCCGTACTTCGAAAGAATGCTTGGAACCGCACCAAATTTCTCTGAGTTAGTAAGGACGGGAGAGCACATTGAGTATGGTGTAAGGACTGGAAGAATCCCGTATGTTTCAAGAGGTCAGGCCAGTGAAACTGAATCTCTCTGTAGCTCTCAATCTGAAGATGAAGCTATGATCAATGCGGTCCTGACAGATGTTGGATATTCTCAAGTCGAATCGGTGAAATCTGTTGGTTCTCCGTCTTCTCAGCGGTCAGTATCTTCTGCGTCTCGTTATTCTGGACAGACAGCCGTGCCTGGGGCACCCCATCAGGAATCTTATGTCGCTTCCATTGCAAAGCAGCAAGCCCGTGGCCGAGGTTATCAGAATCAGCGTCAGAATCAGAACAGACCTCGCAACAACTTGGAACGAAGGAATGGTCCTTCTCACCCAGTGCCGATACCGTATAGCCAGTTGCTACCATCTTTGATTCAGAAGTCTTTGGTAGAACCGAAAGGTCTTAAGCCAGTTCCAGAGCCTTACCCTCCTGGGTACAATCCCCACGATCAGTGTGGTTATCATGGTGGCTCACCGGGGCATTCGACGGAAGATTGTAAAGCATTTCAGGCGAAGGTACAGCAGTTGATTGACCAGGATCGCATTTCCTTTCGAGAAGGATTTCTGTTTGTTCATCCAAACCCCTCAGCTATCTAAGCTCGTAGACTCGGAAAGTATTCCCCAAAAGCCAGTGGTTCAGACAGGCAGGCGCCTCAGCATTGGCAGTCCTCAGATCTTTTTACATCATTTGCATTTGTAGTTTCTTTTCTGTTAGTTACTACCTGCTTTTGAACATTGTATGTTTTGAATGGTGATAATAATAAAGTGACTATGCATTTTTCTGAATTAATCATGTCGCTGTCGCTCATTTACTGCATTGCACTGACACTTGCATTTTTATTCACTCCATTTTTTCGCTGTGACTAGCAAAGTTAGGAGGGAGGATGATGAAACTAAAACTCATAACCGATGATCATATGCTTTCAGATAAGACCGTACCGATGACGTACAAGGCATTGTTTCAAATTCCCCAAACACTGGAGATATAAGGAGTTAGTCCCTTGTTAACCACTTCGAGCCAGGAAGTAGAAGTTTTTTCGGACTTTTTAAACCCTTGCATCTTAACCCGGGGCAGGGTAGTTGTCAGTTAGCTTGACCGAGCATTCAAATCTTACAGAGGAGTGTTGTCTTTCGAGGACCAACCAGTTTATACCTTTCAAAAGGTCAAACCTCACCAATCAGGAGTGAGACAGTTACAATCCTTTCGGAGCAATCAAGACAACCAGTGTCACACGACTTTGTTCCAAAAGAAAGAATAAGAAAGCCCGCTAAGTAAAAAGAAAGAAAAAGCTGGAAAGCTAATACTTAGGCAAAAATTAGGGCATCCCGCTGGACTTCAAAAGAAAAGAAAAATCGAAAAGAACTCAAAAGGAGTCAGTCCAGGCAAAAGTTAGGGAATCAAAAGAATGAAAAAGAAGGGATTAAAAAGAAATTTTCCCCAGCAAATCACAAAGTCGTGTACACAGACACCGAAAGCGAAGAAAGAGTAACTGTCACTCTAGAAGAAAAGCTTGTGAATTCCTTAACTGTGGTTCTTACCATTCAACATACCTCTCGAAGAGGCGAGTGCTCGTGCCAGGTTAACTGAACCTTAGGATCGGAGATCATCACGTAGAAGGGGTGGGTACAAACCAAAATTTGAGCCAAATATCCTTTGTTCCACGAACCGTGAACCCGACCACGATACAACCCTTAAAAGACCTAATTGAGGTAGGGTTAGTCTGAAGCGCATTACGATAAGGTTGAGTAACCTGACTCCTTCTTGACTTGCTAGTCACATCCTTGTCGTATTTTTCACTGACCACGTAAGCACTACGTTTGAACTTTGGTTCACTCGTCACTCACAATCATAGCATGTAAATGAGTGACAGCTCAAAATTTTTTCAAAATCTGTATAACCACTGCATTAAGATTACCATTCGTGAACAGACAATTTTAATTGCAGGTTAGTAGTTGGCATGAAAGAAATTCCAGCAGGGAATAATCGAGCATGACTGAGTAATTCAGCAGTCTGAACCAGAATGATGTATGTTGTGAAGCCTTGTGAATCAGGGGCATTATCCTCCAGTAAGTTCGGAATCAGTCAGTCTGAGGACAGGTCCCGAAGCTTCATTTGAGCAGGGGCAGGTTGTTTGAGAAGCAGTTGATCAGAAGTGCGTCTTCTCGAGAGCCAATCAGGGGCAGTTATACAGAATGCTGATATTTGAAAGCAGATACTTCCAGTGGATAATCAGAGCGGGTTAAGTCGCTAGAACGCTCATTCAGGGGCAAGTCATCGCAGAGAATGTTGAAATCAACTGGGTTGTTAGGTGTCTAATGGAGATTGAATGCTGTTGTCGTGCAGATGCCGGGGCAAATATTCTCGAAGCCGTCTCGTAGCAAGCTATTCAGAGCGGTAATCTCAGGAATTGTACTGGGGCAAGTTGTTTAAGCCAGTCTTTTTATCCCCAGCTGATTGTACTAGGGCAAGTTGTTCAAACCAGCCTGTTTATCCCCCAACCGGAGTTGAGTATCGGGGAATCATGTCAAGTACTCTTATCAAAAACCTTAAGAAAGTCTTGTTGTCGTTGGATCATTATCCTGCATTTTAAACCTGTTACGTGTCAGTAACCAGTCGTTTCCAAAGTCCAGTTCTCGCCTGGCAAACCGGTAACCAGTTCTCGTCTGGCCCACCTTCCGTAAGCATCAGTTCCCGTCCTGGTGCAGTTTATTGTAAGTATCAGTTCTCGTCTGGTGCAGTTTATTGTAAGCAGCAGTTCCCGTCTGGTGCAGTTTATTGTAAGCAGCAGTTCCCGTCTGGTGCAGTTTATTGTAAGCAGCAGTTCCCGTCTGGTGCAGTTTATTGGTAACCAGTTCTCGTCTGGTCACCGTTTCTTCAAGTGTTGTATCAGTTCTCGCCTGGTACATGTCGTTGCGTAACCAGTTCTCGCCTGGTTATCGTGTGTTTCACCCTATGTGTTATACCAGTTCTCGCCTGGTGTACGTTAGCTTTCAGCCAGTTCTCGCCTGGTTGTCTTTTTCTCAGTCTGTTATCCAGTCAGCCCCGTCTGATGTTCAAAAACACAAAAATCAGTTTTCCTAATCTATTTTCCTATCAGTTCTCGCCTGGTAGTCTACCCTTGAATGCTAGTTCTCGTCTAGTATTTTCCATTCCACTATGTACATAATTCATGTTTTTCCTAAACCAGAAAAACAAAAAACCTAAAGGTATCTGACACAGCAGTTCCCAATGACCCGCATGTTGTCATGTTCCCCGATACGAAGCTCGGCAGATACCAGCGCTCCGAGTAATGTTTGAATTCCTTGTGGATGTTGTTAAATCCGAATTGTCACTCTTCAGCAGACGAAAGTTGCTTATTATCCCCGGAAGAGTCGAGATCGTGTTTTACCCCGTATCGGAGTAGGATCAGGAGTATCCTCAGCAGATTAAGATTGATATCCTTGATAGTAGGGGCATTTCCAGCAGTATGTTGCGCGCAATTAACCTCAGTTTGGGTCAATCCCCGCAGAGTACAATCAGTTGCCAATGGTTTGAAGAAAGCATCCCCGAGCAGAGTTGTTCTCTTTCCCTAGTAAAGTTGCCAAGCAGTGTTGCCTTTTCATTTCTCCAGCAGAACGGTTATCCCCAGCGGATTTGATTTCCCGTTTCCGGCATTTATTTTGCTGAGATAATTCTGTGACTTCAGTTCATCCCCGGTAGAGTTGGCGTTGCCTTCGGCATTTATTTTGCCAAGTGGTTTTCAGACCTGGTGATCTCTGGCAGCTAGAGCTTGCATTAGCATTTGCATGTATAGTCATAGCATTTATACAAGCACATAACATATCCATGCCGTCTGGGCCTCGCATTTTCAAACAAAACGCATAGCATTTACATGTCATATAGGGCATTGCATCATTATCAAGCATACGCATGTCGAAACATAGACCAAGGATGGTTACCTATTGGATTTTGAATTTGTTCACCTGCAGAGTTGTTTGGTTCAGCTTCTCGTCTTCCCCAGCGGAGTGATTCTTCATTTGGTTGTTACGTCAGCATCGAAAAAAACAACAACAACGGAGATTGACATATATCAAGCTTTTCTGAAGCTGCCGCCTTCGTCAAGTTCGCAGTGAACTGTGAGTTGACCATATTTGATCCCACGAGAGAGATGGGGAATCAAGTCGTTTGCTTTTCCGAAGCATTATTTCAATACTTGTGGCGTTACACATGTGTTGAAAAGGAGAAGAAAATTTATCAGAAAATTGACCAGTTGTTGCCGTGACAACCAAACTTCAGTTATTGGAAGCTATTTCTCAAGCAATTCTGCAGTATATTCTTGCGGTTGGCAAATTTCAGGGTTCCATTTGTATTCAACCGTCATCTACCTTGAATGTTTGAAGGCTGAGCGCTCTTCACCCATTCAGGTCGAAGTCGCTTGAATAGGGGCAGCTGTTGCACCCCAAAATTTGACCAACCGGGTCTCGTATCTGGCTCGACGTTTCGACGCATAACCGCATTCGCATCTGCATATCGCATACATTGCATTTTTCATTTGTATTGATTTTATCAGGGATCACATCTCTCGTCTCGTGTTTCGGGTGTTTTTAATCAGTTTAATAGGTAGAATCGATTTTTGGGATATTTCGGTGCCCGTTTATTTTTACCGATTATTTTTGTGTCGTTCGGTGCTTATTTTGTTCCTCCGGGAATTGTTGTGTTTTTCTGGATTTTATTGGCTATTTTTAGGATTTTTAAATAGATTTTAATCATTTTAGGATTTAATAGAATTTTTAAATAGATTTTTTAATCATTTTAGATATTTTTAAATAGCATTTTCTCTTTTTAGAATTTAAATAGATTTTATCTTTTTAAATAGGATAATATAGATTTTTAGAATATTAATTGTTTTTTTTGAATATTTTCTTTTAAATAGTATAGAATTTAATAGATTTTAAATAGTTTTAATATGTTTTAATTCATTTTTTAGAATTTAAATAGATTTTATCTTTTTTTTAATAGAATAATATAGTTTTATTAGGATTTATAGGATTTAATTAGAATAATAATCAGATTTTAATTCATTTAGTTAATTAGTAATTAGTGGTTAATCATTGTCATTAGTCCAGTTTTAATTCATTAATCCATTTCAGTTTTTAGAGTTTTTTAAAGATTTTCGTGTAGGCCCAATTAGCAGGCCCAATTGGTTTTTTTTGTTGTTCAGTATGAGCCCAGTCTCAGTCAAAAACGTCCAGATTCATCCACCAGCTTCCACCATTTTCCAGCGCATCCCAGCACCTTCTAGAAGCTGCCAGAATTTTCTCAGCTTATATAACCAGCTCGCCACGTGTGGCGCAAGGGGAGGGCCCACCTTTCCACTCCACCAGACGCCACCTCACTCCTCAGACGCTCTCTCCACCTGCCACGCATGGGGACACGCGTCCCGCATGCAGCCTTCCTCTCCACCAACTCCCCCACGCGTCATCACCAATGACCCTCGCCTGAAAACTTCGCCGGCCGGCCTGCATGGCCGGCGGCCACCGCAGATCACCGGAAACCCACAAACACCCAGATTTCGGCCAACCTGCAACCTTCATCTTCTCCTCCCTCCGATCAACTTCCATGACCATCCACAAACTTCTAAATCCCTGGGGATTTCCTTCGATCTCCGTTCAACCTTCAATCTCCGTCCAACCTTCATAATTTCCCAGAATCTTCGAACCTCCAGAGATTTCCAGAAGATCACCGTTGCTTCTTCATCACCAGATCTTCATCACTTCATCAACGTTTCCAGAAACCTTCTCCCACGAACTTCAGAGCAACAATCATCATCATTCCCAGATGATCAGCAACATCATTTCGTGCAACTTCAAGGATCTGAGATTTTCAATCCTCAATCAATAAGAACAAAATTTCATAAATCGGCCGTGTATGTATCAAGAACGCTCATCAACGCTCCAGATCTCCAGATCATCATCCACATTCTTCATCATCAGCAACACCAAAATTCCAGAAGATCATCAGTTCATCCGTTCTTCATCAAGAACAACCAGTCTTCAGCGTCATCCATCAAGAACCATTCCAGAAGAACATCAATCTTCAAGCGTTTCCAGAAAACATCCAGAAACGTTCATCCCCATCATATGAATCTCCATCAACGAACCTTCATCGAAGTCTCAATATCTTCTGCTAGTGTTCCTCTGTCTGAACGGAGAGGAGGAGAGATTGCGAGAGGAAACGAGGATTTGAAAGGAAGATTGAAGAACGAGGGTGAGAAAGGGAGAACGGCAGCGGCGGAGAAAGGATTAGGGTTTTTCAGAAACTGAAAGGGACGAGAGGAAGGAGATGGGTTCACATGGTTGGTGGGCCAGGCCCAATTCTATTTTTGATCAACACACCCCTCTGGGTTTTTTGGACGAATTCTGGGCTGGGCCCAATGAAGCTGACTACTCCAGCACACCCCAGTTCAACTCATACACCCCACCCCATTGTTTTTGTTTTTTCTGAAATCTTTGTTGGGCTGGGCCCTCATTGTCTTTTATTTTTTTGTTAATCCCCTGTAATCCATGCACCCCCCTCCCTTATATTTTTCTTTTTGTTATTTTTCTATATAGTTATATGAGAAAAATAGAGAAAAAATTAAGAGAAAAAAATATTATGAAAAAAAGAAAAAGAATTGAAAAGAAATACATTTGAAAAAATATTAAAAGAAAAAGAAATAAAAGAAAGAGAAATATTCATAGAAAAATATGGAGAAAAGTATAGAGAAAAATACATAGAAAAATAGAGAAAAAATATGTGAGAAAAAATAGAAAATTATATTGGAAAAGAGAAGAAAAGAAGTGAAAAATATGTTGAAGAGAAAAGAAGAAAAAGAGAAAAATATTAGTGTAGCCTTAATATTTTTTCAAGCATTTTCTTTTAGGATATATTTCTATAGAGATGATTTTAGGATAGTTTAGAAGCCCATTTGTTAGGGGGCTCTTTTCCATTCAATTTTTCAGGATAGAATAGGATAGCGTTTCCTAGGAGATTGATTTTCAGTATCCACTCATTGTAATCATTTTTCGGAGATTAATAAAACGAGATTTGAGCTGTGGTCCCGAAGTAGCCGAACTACATCTGCTCTGATTCTTCGTACCAGACGAAGATATGTAGGCATAGGATGCGATATCCTAGCGAGCACACTAACGACTAACCTGTTGTTCTCTCGCGGCTGTGCGATCGAGACTTTCCCGCTGACGATTAATTGATACCCTTTTTCTCTCCTGCCCGAGTGCATTTGAGACCGAGCCATAGTTTTGACCATAGGTTCCCGACCTTGTGAAACCAGTTGTTTTTCTCACTGTTGTGTGAGAATGTTTGTTTAGCCGTAGTTAGTCTGAACTACGTAAAGCTCTGATCTTCCATGCAGTGGAAGTACGTAGGCACAAGACGCGAGGTCTTGGCGAGCCAATTTTCCCCGTAGTCCCGAACTACGTTGACTCTGACTTTCTCTCTTGAGAATACGTAGGCATAGAGTGTGACGCTCTATCGAGTCAGTTCCCTTCCGTTTAGATTTAGCAGCCGTAGATAGTTTGTTTTGCATCCAGTAGACAACCCAAGCAAGCGTGGATCCCGTCGAGTACGACGGACGTGAGGGGTGCTAATACCTTCCCCTTGCGTAACCGACTCCCGAACCCAGGTTTTGGTTGCGATGACCATACCTTTTCCCCGTTTTTCGCGAGGTTTACTTCGAGCGTTTCCTTTCCCGCTCTGAGGGATAAATAACGCACGGTGGCGACTCTTCTGTCAGCCGGCGCCGATTTTCGCAGAAGCGACAATGGGGATGTTATATGTTCCTCTCAACTTCAAGGTGAGCCAGCCTTCGGGTTCGATAGCTATTTGTTTAATAGATGTTTGACAACGAGGTCAGAAGTTCTTCTCAACTAAGGGTTGAGACGTCCTTCGGGTTTGATTCCTGTTTATTTAACAGATGCCTGACGGAAAGGTCAGATGTTCTTCTCAACTTCGGGTAGAGTCGGCCATCAAATTCGATGCCTGTTTGTTTAACATAGGCCTGACAACGAGGTCAGATGTTCTTCACAACTTCGTGTTGTGTCGGCCTTCGAGTTCGATGCCTGTTTGTTTAACTAATGCCTGATGGGGAGGTCAGATATTCCTCTAAACTTCAAGTTAAGTCGGCCTTCGGGTTCGATTCCTGTTTGTTTAACAGATGCCTGACGGCGAGGTCAAATGTTCTTCTCAACTTAGGGTTGAACCGGCCTTCGGGTTCGATGCCTGTTTGTTTAACAGATGCCTGACGGCGAGGTCTAATGTTCTTATCAACTTCGGGTTGGGCCGCCCTTCGGGTTCGTGCCTGTTTGTTTAACAGATGCCTGAAGGTGAGGTTTGATGTTCTTCTCAACTTCGGGTTGAGCCGGCCTTCGGATTTGATGCCTGTTTGTTTAATATATGCTTGACAGTGAAGTCAAATTTTCCTCTCAACTTCATGTTGAGCCGACCTTCGGGTTTAACGCCTGACGGCGAGGTCAGATGTTCCTCTCAACTTCGTGTTGAGCCGGACTTCGAGTTCGATGCCTGTTTGTTTAACAGATGCCTGAAGGCGAGGTCAGATGATCTTATCGACTTCGGGTTGAGCCGCCCTTCGGGTTCGATGCCAGTTTGTTTAACAGATGCTTGACGGTGACGTCAGATGCTCTTCTCAACTTCGGATTGAGCCGGCCTTCGGATTTGATGCCTGTTTGTTAAACAGATGCTTGATAGTGAAGTCAAATGTTCCTCTCAACTTCGTGTTTAGCCGACCTTCGGGTTCGATGCCTGTTTATTTAACAAATGCCTGACAGCGAGGCCAGATGTTCCTCTCAACTTCGTGTTGAGCCGGCCTTCAGGTTCGATGCCTATTTTTTTAACAGATGCCCGACAGCGAGGTCAGAGGTACTTATCAACTTCGGGGTGAGCCGCCCATCGGGTTCGATGCCTGTTTGTTTAATAGATTCCTGACGGTAAGGTCAGATGTTCTTCTCAACTTCGTGTTGTGTCGGCCTTCGGGTTTGATGCCTGTTTGTTTAACTAATGCCTGATGGGGAGGTCATATGTTCCTCTCAACATCAAGGTGAGCTGGCCTTCTGGTTCGATACCTGTTTGTTTAACAGATGTTTGACGGCGAGGTCAGATGTTCTTCTCAACTAAGGGTTGAGACGGCCTTCGGGTTTGATTCCTGTTTGTTTAACAGATGCCTGACGGCGAGGTCAAATGTTCTTCTCAACTTCGGGTTGAACCGGCCTTCGGGTTCGATGCCTGTTTGTTTTACAGATTCTTGACAGCGAGGTCTAATGTTCTTATCAACTTCGAGTTGGGCCGCCCTTCGAGTTCGATGCTGTTTGTTTATCAGATGCCTGACGGTGAGGTTAGATGTTCTTCCCAACTTCTGGTTGAGCTGGCCTTCATATTTAATGCCTGTTTGTTTAACAGATGCTTGACAGTGAAGTCAAATTTTCCTCTCAACTTCATGTTGAGCCGACCTTCGGGTTCGACGCCTGACGGCGAGGTCAGATGTTCCTCTCAACTTCGTGTTGATCCGGACTTCGAGTTCGATGCCTGTTTGTTTAACAGATGCCTGAAGGCGAGGTCAGATGATCTTATCAACTTCGGGTTGAGCCGCCCTTCGGGTTCGATGCCTGTTTGTTTAACTGATGCTTGACAGTGAGGTCAGATGTTCTTCTCAACTTCGGATTGAGTCGGCCTTCGGATTTGATGCCTGTTTGTTGAACAGATGCTTGATAGTGAAGTCAAATGTTCCTCTCAACTTCGTGTTTAGCTGACCTTCGGGTTCGATGCCTGTTTATTTAACAAATGCCTGACAGCGAGGCCAGATGTTCCTCTCAACTTCGTGTTGAGTCGGCCTTCAGGTTCGATGCCTGTTTTTTTAACAGATGCCTGACAGCGAGGTCAGATGTACTTATAACCTTCGGGGTGAGCCGCCCTTCGGGTTCGATGCCTGTTTGTTTAATAGATTCCTGACGGTAAGGTCAAATGTTCTTCTCAACTTCGTGTTGTATCGGCCTTCGGGTTTGATGCTTGTTTGTTTAACTAATGCCTGATGGGGAGGTCATATGTTCCTCTCAACATCAAGGTGAGCTGGCCTTCTGGTTCGATACCTGTTTATTTAACAGATGTTTGACGGCGAGGTCAGATGTTCTTCTCAACTAAGGGTTGAGACGGCCTTCGGGTTTGATTCCTGTTTGTTTAACAGATGCCTGACGGCGAGGTCAAATGTTCTTCTCAACTTCGGGTTGAACCGGCCTTCGGGTTCGATGCCTGTTTGTTTAAAAGATTCTTGACGGCGAGGTCTAATGTTCTTATCAACTTTGAGTTGGGCCGCCCTTCGGGTTCGATGCTGTTTGTTTATCAGATGCCTGATGGTGAGGTTAGATGTTCTTCCCAACTTCTGGTTCAGCTGGCCTTCAGATTTAATGCTTGTTTGTTTAACAGATGCTTGACAGTGAAGTCAAATTTTCCTCTCAACTTCATGTTGAGCCGACCTTTGGGTTCGACGCCTGACGGCGAGGTCAGATGTTCCTCTCAACTTCGTGTTGAGCTGGACTTCGAGTTCGATGCCTGTTTGTTTAACAGATGCCTGAAGGCGAGGTCAGATGATCTTATCAACTTCGGGTTGAGCCGCCCTTCGGGTTCGATGCCTGTTTGTTTAACTAATGCTTGACAGTGAGGTCAGATGTTCTTCTCAACTTCGGATTGAGCCGGCCTTCGGATTTGATGCCTGTTTGTTGAACAGATGCTTGATAGTGAAGTCAAATGTTCCTCTCAACTTCGTGTTTAGCCGACCTTCGGGTTCGATGCCTGTTTATTTAACAAATGCCTGACAGCGAGGCCAGATGTTCCGCTCAACTTCGTGTTGAGCCGGCCTTCAGGTTCGATGCCTGTTTTTTTAACAGATGCCTGACAACGAGGTCAGATGTACTTATCAACTTTGGGGTGAGCCGCCCTTCGGGTTCGATGCCTGTTTGTTTAATAGATTCCTGACGGTAAGGTCAGATGTTCTTCTCAACTTCGTGTTGTATCGGCCTTCGGGTTTGATGCCTGTTTGTTTAACTAATGCCTGATGGGGAGGTCATATGTTCCTCTCAACTTCAAGGTGAGCCGGCCTTCTGGTTCGATACCTGTTTGTTTAACAGATGTTTGACGGCGAGGTCAGTTGTTCTTATCAACTAAGGGTTGAGACGGCCTTCGGATTTGATTCCTGTTTGTTTAACAGATGCCTGACGGCGAGGTCAAATGTTTTTCTCAACTTCGGGTTGAATCAGCCTTCGGGTTCGATGCCTGTTTGTTTAACAGATTCCTGACGGTGAGGTCTAATGTTCTTATCAACTTCGAGTTGGGCCGCCCTTCGGGTTCGATGCCTATTTGTTTATCAGATGCCTGACAGTGAGGTTAGATGTTCTTCCCAACTTCGGGTTGAGCTGGCCTTCAGATTTGATGCCTGTTTGTTTAACAGATGCTTGACAGTGAAGTCAAATTTTCCTCTCAACTTCATGTTGAGCCGACCTTCGGGTTCGACGCCTGACGGCGAGGTCAGATGTTCCTCTCAACTTCGTGTTGAGCCAGACTTCGAGTTCGATGCCTGTTTGTTTAACAGACACCTGAAGGCGAGGTCAGATGATCTTATCAACTTCGGGTTGAGCCGCCCTTCGGGTTCGATGCCTGTTGGTTTAACAGATGTTTGACAGTGAGGTCAAATGTTCTTCTCAACTTCGGATTGGGCCAGCCTTCGGATTTGATGCTTGTTTGTTGAACAAATGCTTGATAGTGAAGTCAAATGTTCCTCTCAACTTCGTGTTTAGCCGACCTTCGGGTTCGATGCTTGTTTATTTAACAAATGCCTGACAGCGAGGCCAGATGTTCCTCTCAACTTCGTGTTGAGCCGGCCTTCAGGTTCGATGCCTGTTTTTTTGACAGATGCCTGACAGCGAGGTCAGATGTACTTATCAACTTCGGGGTGAGCCGCCCTTCGGGTTCGATGCCTGTTTGTTTAATAGATTCCTGACGGTAAGGTCAGATGTTCTTCTCAACTTCGTGTTGTGTTGGCCTTCGGGTTTGATGCCTGTTTGTTTAACTAATTCCTGATGGGGAGGTCATATGTTCCTCTCAACTTCAAGGTGAGCCGGCCTTCTGGTTCGATACCTGTTTGTTTAACAGATGTTTGACGGCGAGGTCAGATGTTCTTCTCAACCAAGGGTTGAGACGGCCTTCGGGTTTGATTCCTGTTTGTTTAACAGATGCCTGACGGCGAGGTCAAATGTTCTTCTCAACTTCGGGTTGAACCGGCCTTCGGGTTCGATGCCTGTTTGTTTAACAGATTCCTGACGGCGAGGTCTAAAATTCTTATCAACTTCGAGTTGGGCCGCCCTTCGGGTTCGATGCCTGTTGGTTTATCAGATGCCTGACAGTGAGGTTAGATGTTCTTCCCAACTTCGGGTTGAGCTGGCCTTCAGATTTGATGCCTGTTTCTTTAACAGATGCTTGACAGTGAAGTCAAATTTTCCTCTCAACTTCATGTTGAGCCGACCTTCGGGTTCGACGCCTGACGGCGAGGTCAGATGTTCCTCTCAACTTCGTGTTGAGCCGGACTTCGAGTTCGATGCCTGTTTGTTTAACAGATGCCTAAAGGCGAGGTAAGATTATCTTATCAACTTCGGGTTGAGCCGCCCTTCGGGTTCGATGCCTGTTTGTTTAACAGATGCTTGACAGTGAGGTCAGATGTTCTTCTCAACTTCGGATTAGGCCGGCCTTCGGATTTGATGCCTGTTTGTTGAACAGATGCTTGATAGTGAAGTCAAATGTTCCTCTCAACTTCGTGTTTAGCCGACCTTCGGGTTCGATGCTTGTTTATTTAACAAATGCCTGACAACGAGGCCAGATGTTCCTCTCAACTTCGTGTTGAGCCGGCCTTCAGGTTCGATGCCTGTTTTTTTAACAGATGCCTGACAGCGAGGTCAGATGTACTTATCAACTTCGGGGTGAGCCGCCCTTCGGGTTCGATGCCTGTTTGTTTAATAGATTCCTGACGGTAAGGTCAGATGTTCTTCTCAACTTCGTGTTGTGTTGGCCTTCGGGTTTGATGCTTGTTTGTTTAACTAATGCCTGATGGGGAGGTCATATGTTCCTCTCAACTTCAAGGTGAGCCGGCCTTCTGGTTCGATACCTGTTTGTTTAACAGATGTTTGACGGTGAGGTCAGATGTTCTTCTCAACCAAGGGTTGAGACGGCCTTCGGGTTTGATTCCTGTTTGTTTAACAGATGCCTGACGGCGAGGTCAAATGTTCTTCTCAACTTCGGGTTGAACCGGCCTTCGGGTTCGATGCCTGTTTGTTTAACAGATTCCTGACGGCGAGGTCTAATGTTCTTATCAACTTCGAGTTGGGCCGCCCTTCGGGTTCGATGCCTGTTTGTTTATCAGATGCCTGACGGTGAGGTTAGATGTTCTTCCCAACTTCGGGTTGAGCTGGCCTTCAGATTTGATGCCTGTTTGTTTAACAGATGCTTGACAGTGAAATCAAATTTTCCTCTCAACTTCATGTTGAGCCGACCTTCAGGTTCGACGCCTGACGGCGAGGTCAGATGTTCCTCTCAACTTCGTGTTGAGCCGGACTTCGAGTTCGATGCCTGTTTGTTTAACAGATGCCTGAAGGCGAGGTAAGATGATCTTATCAACTTTGGGTTGAGCCGCCCTTCGGGTTCGATGCCTGTTTGTTTAACAGATGCTTGACAGTGAGGTCAGATGTTCTTCTCAACTTCGGATTAGGCCGGCCTTCGGATTTGATGCCTGTTTGTTGAACAGATGCTTGATAGTGAAGTCAAATGTTCCTCTCAACTTCGTGTTTAGCCAACCTTCGGGTTCGATGCTTGTTTATTTAACAAATGCCTGACAGCGAGGCCAGATGTTCCTCTCAACTTCGTGTTGAGCCGGCCTTCAGGTTCGATGCTTGTTTTTTTAACAGATGCCTGAC
Source organism: Lathyrus sativus (assembly GCA_963859935.3). NCBI lineage: Eukaryota > Viridiplantae > Streptophyta > Magnoliopsida > Fabales > Fabaceae > Lathyrus > Lathyrus sativus. The sequence continues at coordinate 397,105,464 of OZ012735.1, read as the reverse complement.
AGCGAGGTCAGATGTACTTATCAACTTCGGGGTGAGCCTCCCTTCGGGTTCGATGCCTGTTTGTTTAATAGATTCCTGACGGTAAGGTCAGATGTTCTTCTCAACTTCGTGTTGTGTCGGCCTTCGGGTTTGATGCCTGTTTGTTTAACTAATGCCTGATGGGGAGGTCATATGTTCCTTTCAACTTCAAGGTGAGCCGGCCTTCTGGTTCGATACCTGTTTGTTTAACAGATGTTTGACGGCGAGGTCATATGTTCTTCTCAACTAAGGGTTGAGACGGCTTTCGGGTTTGATTCCTGTTTGTTTAACAGATGCCTGACGGCGAGGTCAAATGTTCTTCTCAACTTCGGGTTGAACCAGCCTTCGGGTTCGATGCCTGTTTGTTTAACAGATTCCTGACGGCGAGGTCTAATGTTCTTATCAACTTCGAGTTGGGCCGCCCTTCGGGTTCGATGCATGTTTGTTTATCAGATGCCTGACGGTGAGGTTTTAATGTTCTTCTCAACTTCGGGTTGAGCTGGCCTTCGGATTTGATGCCTGTTTGTTTAACAAATGCTTGACAGTGAAGTCAAATGTTCCTCTCAACTTTAAGTTGAGCCGACCTTCGGGTTCTACGCCTGACGGCGAGGTCAGATGTTCCTCTCAACTTCGTGTTGAGCCAAACTTCGGGTTCGATGCCTGTTTGTTTAACAGATACCTGAAGGCGAGTTCAGATGATCTTATCAACTTCGGGTTGATCCGCCCTTCGGGTTCAATGCCTGTTTGTTTAACAGATGCCTGACGGCGAGGTCTAATGTTCTTATCAACTTCGGTTTGGGCCGCCCTTTGGGTTCGATGCCTGTTTGTTTAACAGATGCCTGACGGCGAGGTCAGATGTTCTTCTCAACTTCGGGTTGAGCCGACCTTCAGATTTGATGCCTGTTTGCTTAACAGATGCTTGACAGTGAAGTCAAATGTTCCTCTCAACTTCATGTTGGGCCGACCTTCGGGTTCAACGCCTGACGGCGAGGTCAGATGTTCCTCTCAACTTCGTGTTGAGCCAGACTTCGGGTTCGATGCCTGTTTGTTTAACAGATGCCTGAAGGCGAGGTCAGATGATCTTATCAACTTCGGGTTGTGTCGCCCTTCGGTGTCGATGCCTGTTTGTTTAACAGATGCTTGACAGTGAGGTCAGATGTTATTCTCAACTTCGGGTTGAGCCGGCCTTCAGATTTGATGCCTGTTTGTTTAATAGATGCTTGACAGTGAAGTCAAATGTTCCTCTCAACTTCGTGTTGATCCGACCTTCGGGTTCGATGCCTGTTTATTTAACAGATGCCTGACCGCGAGGCAAGATGTTCCTCTCAACTTCGTGTTGAGCCGACCTTCAGGTTCGATTCCTGTTTGTTTAACAGATGCCTGACGGTGAGGTCAGATGTTCTTGTCAACTTCGTTTTATGTCGGCCTTCGGGTTCGATGCCTGTTTGTTTAACTAATGCGTGATGGCAAGGACATATGTTCCTCTCAACTTCAAGGTGAGCCGACCTTCTGGTTCGATACCTGTTTGTTTAACAGATGTTTGACGGCGAGGTCAGACGTTCTTCTCAACTAAGGGTTAAGACGGCCTTCGGGTTTGATTCCTGTTTGTTTAACAGATGCCTGACAGCGAGGTTAGATGTTCTTCTCAACTTCGGGTTGAGTCGGCCTTCGGGTTCCACACCTTTTTGTTTACCAAATGCCTGACAGCGAGGGCAGATGGTCTTCTCAACTTCGGGTTGAGCCGGCCTTTGGGTTCGATGCCTGTTTGTTTAACAGATGCTTGGCGGCTAGGTCAGATGTTCTGCTCAACTTCGGGTTGAGCCAGCCTTCGGATACGATTCCTGTTTTTTTAACTAATGCCTGACAGCGAGGTCAGATGTTCTTCTCAACTTCGGGTTGAGTCGGCCATCAAATTCGATGCCTGTTTGTTTAACATATGCCTGACAGCGAGGTCATATGTTCTTCTCAACTTCGTGTTGTGTCGGCCTTCAGGTTCGATGCCTGTTTGTTTAAAAGATTCTTGACGGCGAGGTCTAATGTTCTTATCAACTTTGAGTTGGGCCGCCCTTCGGGTTCGATGCTGTTTGTTTATCAGATGCCTGATGGTGAGGTTAGATGTTCTTCCCAACTTCTGGTTCAGCTGGCCTTCAGATTTAATGCTTGTTTGTTTAACAGATGCTTGACAGTGAAGTCAAATTTTCCTCTCAACTTCATGTTGAGCCGACCTTTGGGTTCGACGCCTGACGGCGAGGTCAGATGTTCCTCTCAACTTCGTGTTGAGCTGGACTTCGAGTTCGATGCCTGTTTGTTTAACAGATGCCTGAAGGCGAGGTCAGATGATCTTATCAACTTCGGGTTGAGCCGCCCTTCGGGTTCGATGCCTGTTTGTTTAACTAATGCTTGACAGTGAGGTCAGATGTTCTTCTCAACTTCGGATTGAGCCGGCCTTCGGATTTGATGCCTGTTTGTTGAACAGATGCTTGATAGTGAAGTCAAATGTTCCTCTCAACTTCGTGTTTAGCCGACCTTCGGGTTCGATGCCTGTTTATTTAACAAATGCCTGACAGCGAGGCCAGATGTTCCGCTCAACTTCGTGTTGAGCCGGCCTTCAGGTTCGATGCCTGTTTTTTTAACAGATGCCTGACAACGAGGTCAGATGTACTTATCAACTTTGGGGTGAGCCGGCCTTCGGGTTCGATGCCTGTTTGTTTAAAAGATTCTTGACGGCGAGGTCTAATGTTCTTATCAACTTTGAGTTGGGCCGCCCTTCGGGTTCGATGCTGTTTGTTTATCAGATGCCTGATGGTGAGGTTAGATGTTCTTCCCAACTTCTGGTTCAGCTGGCCTTCAGATTTAATGCTTGTTTGTTTAACAGATGCTTGACAGTGAAGTCAAATTTTCCTCTCAACTTCATGTTGAGCCGACCTTTGGGTTCGACGCCTGACGGCGAGGTCAGATGTTCCTCTCAACTTCGTGTTGAGCTGGACTTCGAGTTCGATGCCTGTTTGTTTAACAGATGCCTGAAGGCGAGGTCAGATGATCTTATCAACTTCGGGTTGAGCCGCCCTTCGGGTTCGATGCCTGTTTGTTTAACAGATGCTTGACAGTGAAGTCAAATTTTCCTCTCAACTTCATGTTGAGCCGACCTTCGGGTTCGACGCCTGACGGCGAGGTCAGATGTTCCTCTCAACTTCGTGTTGAGCCGGACTTCGAGTTCGATGCCTGTTTGTTTAACAGATGCCTAAAGGCGAGGTAAGATTATCTTATCAACTTCGGGTTGAGCCGCCCTTCGGGTTCGATGCCTGTTTGTTTAACAGATGCTTGACAGTGAGGTCAGATGTTCTTCTCAACTTCGGATTAGGCCGGCCTTCGGATTTGATGCCTGTTTGTTGAACAGATGCTTGATAGTGAAGTCAAATGTTCCTCTCAACTTCGTGTTTAGCCGACCTTCGGGTTCGATGCTTGTTTATTTAACAAATGCCTGACAGCGAGGCCAGATGTTCCTCTCAACTTCGTGTTGAGCCGGCCTTCAGGTTCGATGCCTGTTTTTTTAACAGATGCCTGACAGCGAGGTCAGATGTACTTATCAACTTCGGGGTGAGCCGCCCTTCGGGTTCGATGCCTGTTTGTTTAATAGATTCCTGACGGTAAGGTCAGATGTTCTTCTCAACTTCGTGTTGTGTTGGCCTTCGGGTTTGATGCTTGTTTGTTTAACTAATGCCTGATGGGGAGGTCATATGTTCCTCTCAACTTCAAGGTGAGCCGGCCTTCTGGTTCGATACCTGTTTGTTTAACAGATGTTTGACGGTGAGGTCAGATGTTCTTCTCAACCAAGGGTTGAGACGGCCTTCGGGTTTGATTCCTGTTTGTTTAACAGATGCCTGACGGCGAGGTCAAATGTTCTTCTCAACTTCGGGTTGAACCGGCCTTCGGGTTCGATGCCTGTTTGTTTAACAGATTCCTGACGGCGAGGTCTAATGTTCTTATCAACTTCGAGTTGGGCCGCCCTTCGGGTTCGATGCCTGTTTGTTTATCAGATGCCTGACGGTGAGGTTAGATGTTCTTCCCAACTTCGGGTTGAGCTGGCCTTCAGATTTGATGCCTGTTTGTTTAACAGATGCTTGACAGTGAAATCAAATTTTCCTCTCAACTTCATGTTGAGCCGACCTTCAGGTTCGACGCCTGACGGCGAGGTCAGATGTTCCTCTCAACTTCGTGTTGAGCCGGACTTCGAGTTCGATGCCTGTTTGTTTAACAGATGCCTGAAGGCGAGGTAAGATGATCTTATCAACTTTGGGTTGAGCCGCCCTTCGGGTTCGATGCCTGTTTGTTTAACAGATGCTTGACAGTGAGGTCAGATGTTCTTCTCAACTTCGGATTAGGCCGGCCTTCGGATTTGATGCCTGTTTGTTGAACAGATGCTTGATAGTGAAGTCAAATGTTCCTCTCAACTTCGTGTTTAGCCAACCTTCGGGTTCGATGCTTGTTTATTTAACAAATGCCTGACAGCGAGGCCAGATGTTCCTCTCAACTTCGTGTTGAGCCGGCCTTCAGGTTCGATGCCTGTTTTTTTAACAGATGCCTGACAGCGAGGTCAGATGTACTTATCAACTTCGGGGTGAGCCTCCCTTCGGGTTCGATGCCTGTTTGTTTAATAGATTCCTGACGGTAAGGTCAGATGTTCTTCTCAACTTCGTGTTGTGTCGGCCTTCGGGTTTGATGCCTGTTTGTTTAACTAATGCCTGATGGGGAGGTCATATGTTCCTTTCAACTTCAAGGTGAGCCGGCCTTCTGGTTCGATACCTGTTTGTTTAACAGATGTTTGACGGCGAGGTCATATGTTCTTCTCAACTAAGGGTTGAGACGGCTTTCGGGTTTGATTCCTGTTTGTTTAACAGATGCCTGACGGCGAGGTCAAATGTTCTTCTCAACTTCGGGTTGAACCAGCCTTCGGGTTCGATGCCTGTTTGTTTAACAGATTCCTGACGGCGAGGTCTAATGTTCTTATCAACTTCGAGTTGGGCCGCCCTTCGGGTTCGATGCATGTTTGTTTATCAGATGCCTGACGGTGAGGTTTTAATGTTCTTCTCAACTTCGGGTTGAGCTGGCCTTCGGATTTGATGCCTGTTTGTTTAACAAATGCTTGACAGTGAAGTCAAATGTTCCTCTCAACTTTAAGTTGAGCCGACCTTCGGGTTCTACGCCTGACGGCGAGGTCAGATGTTCCTCTCAACTTCGTGTTGAGCCAAACTTCGGGTTCGATGCCTGTTTGTTTAACAGATACCTGAAGGCGAGTTCAGATGATCTTATCAACTTCGGGTTGATCCGCCCTTCGGGTTCAATGCCTGTTTGTTTAACAGATGCCTGACGGCGAGGTCTAATGTTCTTATCAACTTCGGTTTGGGCCGCCCTTTGGGTTCGATGCCTGTTTGTTTAACAGATGCCTGACGGCGAGGTCAGATGTTCTTCTCAACTTCGGGTTGAGCCGACCTTCAGATTTGATGCCTGTTTGCTTAACAGATGCTTGACAGTGAAGTCAAATGTTCCTCTCAACTTCATGTTGGGCCGACCTTCGGGTTCAACGCCTGACGGCGAGGTCAGATGTTCCTCTCAACTTCGTGTTGAGCCAGACTTCGGGTTCGATGCCTGTTTGTTTAACAGATGCCTGAAGGCGAGGTCAGATGATCTTATCAACTTCGGGTTGTGTCGCCCTTCGGTGTCGATGCCTGTTTGTTTAACAGATGCTTGACAGTGAGGTCAGATGTTATTCTCAACTTCGGGTTGAGCCGGCCTTCAGATTTGATGCCTGTTTGTTTAATAGATGCTTGACAGTGAAGTCAAATGTTCCTCTCAACTTCGTGTTGATCCGACCTTCGGGTTCGATGCCTGTTTATTTAACAGATGCCTGACCGCGAGGCAAGATGTTCCTCTCAACTTCGTGTTGAGCCGACCTTCAGGTTCGATTCCTGTTTGTTTAACAGATGCCTGACGGTGAGGTCAGATGTTCTTGTCAACTTCGTTTTATGTCGGCCTTCGGGTTCGATGCCTGTTTGTTTAACTAATGCGTGATGGCAAGGACATATGTTCCTCTCAACTTCAAGGTGAGCCGACCTTCTGGTTCGATACCTGTTTGTTTAACAGATGTTTGACGGCGAGGTCAGACGTTCTTCTCAACTAAGGGTTAAGACGGCCTTCGGGTTTGATTCCTGTTTGTTTAACAGATGCCTGACAGCGAGGTTAGATGTTCTTCTCAACTTCGGGTTGAGTCGGCCTTCGGGTTCCACACCTTTTTGTTTACCAAATGCCTGACAGCGAGGGCAGATGGTCTTCTCAACTTCGGGTTGAGCCGGCCTTTGGGTTCGATGCCTGTTTGTTTAACAGATGCTTGGCGGCTAGGTCAGATGTTCTGCTCAACTTCGGGTTGAGCCAGCCTTCGGATACGATTCCTGTTTTTTTAACTAATGCCTGACAGCGAGGTCAGATGTTCTTCTCAACTTCGGGTTGAGTCGGCCATCAAATTCGATGCCTGTTTGTTTAACATATGCCTGACAGCGAGGTCATATGTTCTTCTCAACTTCGTGTTGTGTCGGCCTTCAGGTTCGATGCCTGTTTGTTTAACTAATGCCTGATGGGGAGGTCAGATATTCCTCTTAACTTCAGGTTGAACCGGCCTTCGGGTTCGATTCCTGTTTGTTTAATAGATGTTTAATGGCGAGGTCATATGTTCTTCTAAATTAAGGATTGAGACGGCCTTCGAGTTCGATGCCTATTTGTTTAACATATACCTGACGGCGAGGTCAAATGTTCTTCTCAAGTTCGGGTTGAGCCGGCCTTCGGGTTCGATGCCTGTTTGTTTTAGAGATGCCTGCCGGCGAGGTCTAATGTTCTTATCAACTTCGGGTTGGGCCGCCCTTCGGGTTCGATGCTCGTTTGTTTAACAGATGCCTAACAGCGAGGTCAGATGTTCTTCTCAACTTCGTGTTGTGCCGGCCTTCGGGTTCGATGACTGTTTATTTAATTAATGCCTGATGGGGATGTCATATGTTCCTCTCAACTTCAAGGTGAGCCAACCTTCGGGTTCGATAGCTGTTTGTTTAACAGATGTTTGACAGCGAGGTCAGATGTTCTTCTCAAATAAGGGTTGAGACGGCCTTCGGGTTTGATTCCTGTTTATTTAACAGATGCCTGACGGCGAGGTCAGATGTTCTTCTCAACTTCGGGTTGAGCCGGCCTTCGGGTTCCACACCTTTTTGTTTAACAGATGCCTGACGGCAAGGGCAGATGTTCTTCTCAACTTCAGATTGAGCCGGCCTTTGGGTTCGATGCCTGTTTGTTTAACAGATGCCTGGCGGCTAGGTCATATTTTCTTCTCAACTTCGGGTTGAGCCGGCCTTCGGTTTTAAATCCTGTTTGTTTAACTAATGCCAGACACCAAGGTCGGATGTTCTTGTCAACTTCGGGTTGATTCGGCCATCAAATTCGATGTCTGTTTGTTTAACATATGCCTGACAGTGAGGTCAGATGTTCTTCTCGACTTCGTGTTGTGTCGGCCTTCGGGTTTGATGCCTGTTTGTTTAACTAATTCCTGATTGGGAGGTCAGATATTCCTCTCAGTTTCATGTTGAGCCGGCCTTCGAGTTCGATTCCTGTTTGTTTAAAAGATGTTTGACATCGAGGCCAGATGTTCTTCTCAATTAAGGATTGAGACAGCCTTCGGGTTCGATGCCTGTTTGTTTAACAGATGCTTGACAGCGAGGTCAAATGTTCTTCTCAACATTGGGTTGAGCCGACCTTCGGGTTCGATGCCTGTTTGTTTAACAGATGCCTGACGGTGAGGTCTAATGTTCATATCAACATAGGGTTGGGCCGCCCTTCGGGTTTGATGCATGTTTGTTTAACAGATGCCTGACGGTGAGGTTAGATGTTCTTCTCAACTTCGGGTTGAGTCGGCCTTCGGATTTGAGGCCTGTTTATTTAACAGATGCTTGACAATGAAGTCCTATGTTCCTCTAAACTTCATGTTAAGCTGACCTTCAGGTTCGATGCCTGACGGCGAGGTCAGATGTTCCTCTCAATTTCGTGTTGAGCCGGCCTTCGGGATCAATGCCTGTTTGTTTAACATATGTCTGACGGCGAGGTCAGATGTTCTTATCAACTTCAGGTTGAGCCGCCCTTCGGGTTCGATGCCTGTTGGTTTAACAGATGCGTGACAGTGAGGTCAGATGTTCTTCTCAACTTCGGGTTGTGCCGGCCTTCGGTTTTGAATCCTGTTTGTTTAACTAATGCCAGACACCGAGGTCGGATATTCTTGTCAACTTCGGGTTGAGTTGGCCATCAAAATCGATGTCTGTTTGTTAAACATATGCTTGACAGCAAGGTCAGATGTTCTTCTCAACTTCGTGTTGTGTCGGCCTTCGAGTTCGATGCCTGGTTTTTAACTAATTCCTGATTGGGAGGTCAGATATTCCTCTCAACTTCATGTTGAGCCGGCCTTCGGGTTCGATTCCTGTATGTGTAAAATATGTTTGACAGCGAGGCCGAATGTTCTTCTCAATTAAGGATTGTGACGGCCTTCGGGTTTGATGCCTGTTTGTTTAACAGATGCTTGACGGTGAGGTCAAATGTTCTTCTCAACATTGGGTTGAGCCGACCTTCGGGTTCGATGCGTATTTGTTTAACAGAAGCCTGACGGTGAGGTCTAATGTTCTTATCAACATCGGGTTGGGCCGCCCTTCGGGTTCGATGCCTGTTTGTTTAACAGATGCCTGACGGTGAGGTTAGATGTTCTTCTCAACTTCGGGTTGAGCCGGCTTTCGGATTTGATGCCTGTTTATTTAACAGATGCTTGACAGTGAAGTCCTATGTTCCTCTCAACTTCATGTTGAGCCGACCTTCAGGTTCGATGCCTGACGGCGAGGTCAGATGTTCCTCTCAATTTCGTGTTGAGCCGGCCTTCAGGTTCGATGCCTGTTTGTTTAACAGATCTCTGACGGTGAGGTCAGATGTTCTTATCAACTTCGGGTTGAGCCGCCCTTCGGGTTCGATGCCTATTTGTTTAACAGATGCGTGACAGTGACGTCAGATGTTCTTCTCAATTTCGGGTATGCCGGCCTTCGAATTTGATGCCTGTTTGTTTAACAGATGCTTGACAGTGAAGTCAAATGTTCCTCTAGAATTCGTGTTGAGCCGACCTTCGGGTTCGATGCCTGTTAGTTGAACAAATGCCTGACGGCGAGGTCAGATGTTCCTCTCAACTTCGTGTTGAGCCGGCCTTCAGGTTCGATGCCTGTTTGTTTAACAGATGTCTGACGGCAAGGTCAGATGTCCTTATCAAATTCGGGTTGAGCCGCCCTTCGGGTTTGATGCCTGTTTGTTTAACAGATGCCTGACGGTGAGGTCAGATGTTCTTCTCAAATTCAAGGTGATCCGGCCTTCGAGTTCAATAGCTGTTTATTTAACAGATGTTTGACAGCGAGGTCAGATGTTCTTCTTAACTAAGGGTTGAAACAGCCTTCGGGTTTTACACCTTTTTTTTAACATATGCCTGATAGCGAGGGCAGATGTTCTTCTCAACTTTGGGTTGAGCCGGCCTTTGGGTTCGATGCCTGTTTGTTTAACAGATGCCTGACGGCTAGGTCAAATGTTCTTCTCAACTTCGGGTTGAGCCGGCCTTCGGGTTCGATTCCTTTTTGTTTAACTGATTCCTGACAGTGAGGTCGGATATTCTTCTCAACTTCGGGTAGAGTCGGCCGTCAAATTATTTTCCTGTTTGTTTAACATATGCCTGACAGCAAGGTCAGATGTTCTTCTCAACTTCGTGTTGTGTCGGCCTTCGGGTTCGATGCCTGTTTGTTTAACTAATGCCTGATGGGGAGGTCAGATATTCCTCTAAACTTCAAGTTATGTCGGCCTTCGGGTTCGATTCCTGTTTGTTTAACAGATGTTTGATGGCGAGGTCAGATGTTCTTCTCAATTAAGGAATTAGACGGCCTTCGGGTTCGATGCCTGTTTGTTTAACAGATGCCTGACGGCGAGGTCAAATGTTTTTCTCAACTTCGGATTGAACTGGCCTTCGTGTTCGATGCCTGTTTGTTTAACAAATGCCTGACGGCGAGGTCTAATGTTCTTATCAACTTCGGGTTGGGCCGCCCTTCGGGTTCGATGCCTGTTTGTTAAACACATGCCTGTCGGTGAGGTTAGATGTTCTTCTCAACTTCGGGTTGAGCCGACCTTCGGTTTTGATGCTTGTTTGTTTAACAGATGCTTGATAGTGAAGTCAAATGTTCCTCTCAACTTCGTGTTGGGCCGACCTTCGGGTTCGACGGCTGACGGCGAGGTCAGATGTTCCTCTCAACTTTGTGTTGAGCCGGCCTTCGGGTTTAATGCCTGTTTGTTTAACAGATGCCTGAAGGCGAGGTCAGATGATCTTATCATCTTCAGGTTGAGCCGCCCTTCGGGTTCGATGCCTGTTTGTTTAACAGATGCTTGATGTTGCCCCCGAAAATTTGCTCAACCTTTGCTTACCTGGTTTATGTTTCATTGCATTATCATCTGCATAGTTATATCATTTGCATATCATGTTATCATTCACATAGTAGGGGATCAAGTGTGATTATTCTCAAAAGGAGCCTAGCAAGAGGCCTCATTCAAGATTGAGAAGTTTGCAAAGTCATCAGAAGGTGGCTTGAGTGCCTAAGGGTTTAGGTGTTTCAGTGTGAATCTTCTCCTAACTTGAGGATCAACTGAAGACCATCTGAGGGTTGTGAAGTTTGGAATGTGAGAAGAGTATGTATATGGATCTCAAAGAATGCCTAGAGGGCCATGGGAGAGCTTAATCAAGTCATTGTGTCAATTGCAAGAGCCACAGTTGAGGTGCAAACAATTAGGGTTTCATCTGGGTTAATCCTAGGTCAACAGTGCAATTGAAGAGTATCAAAAGCCTACTTTTAGGTCATGGAGTTCACGAAATGATATGGTGAGACATTTGTGGTGTTGTGCCAAGATCAAATCAAGAAGAGTCAAGAGTGTGGGAAGTTGCTAAAATAGGGTTTTAGTGCAAAATCCCCTATTTAGTGCCTAACTTCAAAACCACATAAGTCAAGATACAAGTTTCAAAGGGATTTTTGGCCAACATGAAACTTGTAAAGCATCTCAATACCTTTAATTTGAGTACTAGAAGTCCTCAAGGGGATTTATAGAACTCAGGTTATGACCCATACAAGTTACAAGTCCTCAGATGTCTCTGAAATTTGTCTTTGAAAATCATCTGACTTCAAAGCTATTTTTGACCTAGAAGGAGGTTTCACATGAACTTTTAGCCAACATGAAAGTCGTTCCTCATGATCTTAGCTTTATAAATTGTACTAGATGTCTTGCATCTGATTTGTAGAAATCAAGTTATGAGGTTTATAAGTCAGGGGTATTTTGGGAAAATGAGATTATAGGTCATTTTCAATCATAGGCCAAAAACTCCAACTTGCACTTGTCAAATGCAATTTTGTTCAACATGAAAGTTGTTCAAAATGGGGTGTTTAGGCTAGCCAAGAGTTCATGATGGATTGATTGTGTTCATAGAAAGGCTTGGTTTGAATTGGTTTCAAAAAGGGAAATTTTCAAATGGATTAAGGAGGGAAAATGCCAATTTTGAGTTATAGGACCAAAACATGTCAAGTAACCACATTTTTTGAATGGAAATTGAATTTTGGACACAATGACATTAGCAGAATTTTGAGTTTAGGCCAAGTTTCATGAGTTGTCATGTAGTTGCTTCAAATGCAAGTTATATAGCCAATTCATTCTACAATGCAATTCTGGCTGTGCAATCAATCCAATTTCACTCTAAAATCAATTTGCAAGCTGATAGAACCTTCTAGAGCAAGTGACACAGCCTGAAATCGTGACTGTTACATTGGATTTGAAGGAAAAATCAGAAATTGCAATTGGCTGGATTGGGCTTCAAACACACTTCAAAAGCCCATAAAAACATTCTATATATTCATTGCAGTGAATTCAGAGTGGTTTTGGCATTCATTTCGTGAAGAACACTGAAGCTGCAGTTGAAAAATTCCAAGAAGCAAGTGAAATCGTGTTTTGAGTTCTAGGCTGATTCAGAGCAAATTGAAGGTTGAAGCATCATCCTCTAGCATCCTTGAAAGATTCTGGAGAGTTTTGAAGCTTGATTCGAGTTCTAGCTACCTCTGTTAGTGGATCTACATCAGGTTAGTAAACTTCAAAATTCCTCTTGATTTAGGTAGATGTCGTTCATATTATGCATGTGGTTAGGATCTAATAAAGGAATAGATCGTTTCTGGATTGAAATTGGAGCAATTAGTGACAATTTAGGTTGAAGTGAATTTTCTGTTTGGGCACGAGTTGATTTGATCTTAAGGCTATAACATGATTTGGATAGATCAGGATGAACTATGAAGCATGAGGAACGTTTCTGTGTCATTAGATTTGCAATTGGTGATGTTTGATTTGGATGACATTTCTGAACTTTGATTTGTGTTTTAAAATCTATGGAGAGTTAGAACATTTGAGTAAGAGATTTGAGATCCTGATGAAATTCTGGAGAGATTGATGTAAGGATTGTTGATGTTTGATCACCTGCAACCACCTGCTCACCGGAGAAGACGACCGGAGTCTTCTCCGGCCACCGTCTCTGATCTCCACCTGGCCAGCCTGAATTTTGGAGAAGATGAGTCCATAGCCATCAGATCTTGCCTTTGACCTTGACAAGACCAAAGATCCAACGACCACGACTTAAAATTTTATTTGACTTTCTGAGGATCAAAACGATGCAGTTTCATTAAATGAGGTGGCATGCCCTCAACGCTTTGATCAGTGGACCAGTCTCCTCATCTTGTGGCTCATGTTTTATTCTGAGTTTTAATTTTCTTTTATTCATTTTTGTTTATTTTAAATGCTTTATTGATTCAAAAAATCACAATAAATTCAATTTGGATCCAAAAATTATTTTAAAAATATCTACATGATCTTGAGAGAATTTGTGATTTTTTGAAATCAATAAAATGCATTTTCATGCATTTTTCAATTTAATTGGATTTTTCTTATTTTTGTTAATTATTTTAATTTTGCATATTTGACCATCTATTTTGTTGAATTTTGTTCCTCCAATTGGTGATGAGTTTGGCTTTGAGTTTTTAGTATGTTTTCGGGTAGATATTCATGTTCCCTTAGAATTTTTGTTGGAATTTTAGAACAACTTTAGGTTCTGTTTTAGGTGTTGAGACTAGAGCCTTCCCAAACTTGTGGATTACCTTAATACCCTTCAATCTAAAAATTATTTAGGTGACTTAAAAGTTGAGTTAGGATTTAATATTTTAACCCTAAGTTGTTCAAACATGTATGTTCCCCTAGGAATTTTATTAGATTTTTACAACTTTGGTTTCTATTTTAGTTGTATTTTTCAATTTGCTTGTGCTTGTGGTGTTCTATTTTGTGTGCATTTGCTTGTTTGGTCTTGTTGGTGACTTTGGAGCTGGATTGGCTTGGATTCCTTTTTGAGAGGTCTTCTGGACATGGTATAGCTGATATGGTTTGAAGATTGGAGCTTGGATTTGAGGTTTCCTTTTCTTTTAGGAGTTGTTTTAGTAGCTTAGGAAATTAGGGTTTTAGGAAGAGCCATTAGAGATAGTTTTGATTCTTTCATCAAACATAGAATGCATTGTGTGCTTCCATTCTATCCAATGATGTAAAGTCCTCCTAGGGAAACTCCATCTCTCCTTTGGAGGGATGTGTGGTATGCCCATAGTTGAGTAGAACTTTGAGGATGCCCTTCCATTTCAATGTTGGTACTTGATGATTTCCTTTGGTTTTCATCTGGTTCTCAACATTGCAACCTTGATCTTAGTGATTGTTCTCTGCTTGGAGTGTGTTTGCTAGAGCTTGAATTTGAAGTTTGATGAAGCTTGAAGATAGAAGCTAGCTTGAAGAAGAAGTGTTGTTGTCAACTTTGCTGTCAAGAGGATTTGCTGTTTAGAGCTGTTGTTGAGTACTGAAGTTGCTGTCTGCTGAAGACTGTTGCTGCTGCTTGGGCTGTTTCTTTTCTTTTGTTGTATTGTTTTTTTTGCTTGTGTTGATTACCCTTAGGTTTGAGGTGGAGCTTGTCTCCTCTTGCCTATTGTTTTCTCCCTTGCCTCACTGGTATTGTTGCATAGCATGCATTTTTACTGTTTACTGTTTACTGTTTATTGCTTGCTTTCTTTTGATGTTTCCCCTAGGATCTCTGATTTCCTCTGTGCAAGACAGTATTATGACAGGCATTAGGTTTTGACCCATGCATGATAACTGTAGGTAGATTCCCTGTCAACCATAGTTTTAGGGTGTCTTTCTCTTCTCATCTCAAATCAATTCAAAAACACAGTAATAAGGTTAATTGAAGTCGTGCATTACGAGCCTTAAGCTATCTGGGAAAAGGTTGGTGGAGAGCCTCTCTCCAGTAATCTGGATGTTAGTGTGGTACCCTTTGGGTGACATATGAAGCGTTCACTCCTGGGTCATAATCTCTAGTGCGACTGAGATTGCAAACATCCTAAAAAACAGTTCTTTCGTAAAAAACTCAAACAAACATTCAAACTCTGTTTTTGTCCTCTTGGACCTTTAATTAGGAAAACCCTTTTCAGAAGGAGATATAAAAAACTGTCAGACAAACCTGTGTCTTCCGTAGCCTGAACTACATTTGCTCTGATCTTTCATGCCGTATGAAAGTACGTAAGCACAAGATGCGGTATCTTGGCGAGCAACCTTCCCCCCTTAACCCGTAGTTAGGCGAACTACATTAATTCTGATTTCTCGTTCCAGACGGGAATACGTAGGCATAAAGTGCGATACTTTGTCGAGTCACTTTCTTTTCCTTTTAGACCAGACCTTTAGAGTAGATAGATAAACATACCCTTAGATAGTAAACAAGCGTGGATCCCGTCGAGTACGACGGACGTGAGGGGTGCTAATACCTTCCCCTTGCGTAACCGACATCCAAATCCAGGATTTGGTTGTGATGACCCTTCCTTTCCCTCTTTGCGTTAGGTTTACTCTGAGATTTTTCTTTCCCTCTTGTGGGATAAATAACGCACGGTGGCGACTCTTCTGTCATGGTCGGCGCCGATTTTCGCAGTAGAGACACTTGACAGTAAGGTCAGATGTTCTTCTCAACTTCGGCTTGAGCCGGCCTTCGGATTTGATGCCTGTTTGTTTAACAGATGCTTGACAGTGAAGTCAAATGTTCCTCTCAACTTCGTGTTGAGCCGACCTTCGGGTTCGATGCCTATTTATTTAACAAATGCCTGACAGCGAGGCCAGATGTTCCTCTCAACTTCGTGTTGAGTCGGCCTTCAGGTTCGATGCCTGTTTATTTAACAGATGCCTGATGGCGAGGTCAGATGTTCTTATCAACTTCGGGTTGAGCCGCCCTTTGGGTTCGAGGCCTGTTTGTTTAACAGATGCTTGACAACTCTGCTGGGGACACTCAGTGGTTCCCTATGCGAGTCAATCCTAGCACTTGTTTTCCCGTCTGGGGTTTTGTATGTATTTATTTTTCTGTCTTTACTTTCGGTAATGTATTATTGTTATTGTGCTGTGGGTAGAGGGTTAGTTTGAGAGATAAGCTGGACCTGGGCTTGAGTGCACATAGACTTAGAAGTAGAGAGTAATGGTTAGCCTTCTTGCTTTGCTCACACCAGCTAGCTACGAAATTTACACTCAGACGAGATTCTCTTTGATGGCATCTTGCCTGGCCCTTTGGGCTCGACAGGTTGTTGGATTTGAGGGTTGTCGACTCTGGGAACCTATCATTTGGGATTCGGCTAAGTGAGGCCTCTTCAAGGGATGATGATGCCACACCTTCTAGGTATCGTATCATCGCTCTTGAAAGTCTGTGATGCTGATGACCGCATAGGATGTCGTACCTCGTCTGCGAGTTAGGTACATACCTGTGAGGGGTAGGTGGGTCTTTTTGCAGAAAAACTCTGGCCTCAGAACACCTGGTTTGTCTCTGTCAGTGAGAATTGGTTATGAGGGTTCTTTTGTGGTTGGTTTGGTTTGAGGAGAAGATCTGATGGTTCTCAAGCTGCAGTATAGCACAACACAGTTTTTCATTATTGCACTTGATCCCCTGTTGCATATGCATCATCATTTTCATGTTTGCATTTCATTAACGTGTATTTATGTTGCAGGTGTGCTTTTTCCCCTTAGATTCTAGTGTTCTTCTTGCCAGACATGGAGTCCATGAAGAGAACAGTTGCTTACAGGTTGCCTTCTCCAGATATCAGTCCCTTATTGCAGTTGGTTGCTCTCACAGATCAGGGAGTGAGGGCTGAGTTCAAAGAGTCTTATGAGAAGCTGCTCAGTTTGTTGAGCAGACCTTCTATGTCTGAGATGACTGGATTGTATACCTTGATGCAGTTTTACGAGCCTCGGTTGAGATGCTTCTTGTTCCCTGATTTTATTCTGGCCTCTACTTTGGAGGAGTATTCTGATATGCTGGGAGTTCCTGTGCTAGATCAGATGCCTTTTATTCATGAGGATACTGAGCCTGAGTTGGCTAAGCTTGCTGAGATTGTCAGTTTAGATGCTTCTGAGTTCCCTGGAGGTTTGGTCAAGTTGAATGGAGCTTATGGTTTTCATCTTTCTCGCTTGGTTGATAAGGCTACGCAGTGTGCGAAGGATGGATATTGGATTGTCTTCAATGCTATTCTGGCGGTTTGCATTTATGGGATTGTACTGTTTCCCAACTTGCCTGATTTTGTTGACTCAGATGCTTTCTTTATTCTTGCCTCGAAGAATCCGGTGCCTACTCTCTTGGGTGACGTTTATCATTCTATTCACTATAAGAATGAGAAGTGTCGGGGAAAGAATGTTTCTTGTTGTGTACCTCTTATATACAGGTGTTTTCAGGGAGATCTCCCTATGCGGGGACCTTTTGTTGATACTGCTGGTACTTTAGATTGGTCTTCCAGATTGATGGGATTGTGTGCTGAGAACACTGTTTGGTTTGATCGGAACCTGCTCGCAGTGAATATTATATATAGTTGTAGTGGCTTTCCGAAAGTTCCTTTGATTGGACGGAAAGGCGGTATTAACTATAACCCTTCTCTGCTTGTGAGACAGTTTGGCTATGCTTTGAGGGACTCTCCGGTTGAAGACGAGATACAGGAATCTCTGTATCTCACGGGTTTATTAGATGGAGATGTTTTGGTCAGATTGAGGCATGCTTGGGGTAATATTCACAGAAGAGGAAAGATATTGCTTGGTAAGAGTGATAGTCGAACTTATAATCCTTATCGACTCTGGATCCATGAAAGAGTTAGGACTTTTTTGATGTTGTATCCTGTTGTAGGGCCCTTGTATCTTCCGGTTATTGAGGAACCTATTTCAGTAGAGATTGAGATATATAACAAGCTGCTGGCTGAGAAGGAAGAGTTACAAAGAGCGAATGAAGAGCTAGAGAAAGAGATTTTCCAGCTTCGGCATGAGAAGAATGAGGCAACCTTCACTTTGAAGAAGCAGACTGAGATGATTAATAGGTTAGGTTCAGATTTGACTGAAGAAACCAGCAAGAGAGAGAAAGCGGGAGTAGCCTTGAATGGTGTTAGTAGTGTGCTTGCTACTAAGAAAGAACTTCTGAACAAGGCTTGTTCTCGACTTTCTAAATGGGAATCTTTGTGGAATGCCACACTTACTAGCCGAAAGGAGCGTGAAGATGAGTTAAAGCTTCAGATTTCCCAGTTAGAGGAGCAGCTCAGTGCTAAGGATGCGAAGATTGCTGAAGAAGTATCTCTTAGACGTGACGTTGAGTCTAGAGTAAGTAGCATGGTCCAAGAAACTAGGGGTGGTGAATTGAAGGCTGGCTTCAAAAGATGCAGGGTGGATGAGTGTTTTGGTAGGGGAGCCTGTGAAGAGGACGCCAAAAAGCTGAGATCCACTATTGAGCGGCATGCATTACTGATACAGGAGCTAATCTCCAAACTAGGTCATTCGGAGACATTGAGGCTATTGGAAGATGTCAGGGCGCGCCATTTGGCCTGATTTGTCTTTGCTTTACTCTTGTTATTTGTACTTGTATTTCGACCATCGTCAGGCTTGTTGGCTGAGGTCTTTTCAGTTGTATTCAGTTGTATCTTTGTACTCTGCCTCTTGGCATTTATCTATGTATGAGGTTTTTGATTCTGCGATTTCTTATTTGGGACTCCATTATCGTTATGGCTTCTTCTCCGGAACTAGAATCGGGGGGGAAATTAACCTGTTGCATGTTTACACGTGTGCATTTGCATATTCATATTGCATGGCAGGTACATTTTTAAGCTTGAATCTTATCTCCTACATCTTACAGGTTGTTTCAAGATTGACGAATAGAAAACTCACCGGTACGCTACAAGAAGCAACAATAAGAAGATCATGGATCAGGTACAGTCTGAGATGCAGGAGATCCGGGATAGGTTGGCCCAATTCATGCAGACCATGGAGGTTGTGGCTAAAGGCCAGGAACATCTTCAAACTCTGGTGCAACCGCTGCTGGCGCGAGCGGCTGGTAATACTGAATACAACTCTGCTCATGTTGAGACTCCTCACAGGGAGGAAGTGATACCAAATGCTGGTGAGATTGGTATTGGCAACGGCAACGGCAACGCTGGTAACAGAAATGCTGATAATGTTAATGGAAATGTGGAGACGAACAGGAATGTTGGTATCAATACTGGTTTCGGTGACAACAAGCAGGGTCTTGGCTTTGGCAATCGGGATGGCAATGATGGTTTCAATAATCAGGGCCTCGGGAACGGAGGGTTTGGTGATAACAATAAAGGTTTTGGTAATAATGGCTACGGCAATGCTGGATTTGGCAATATGAATACCAATGGTGCTGGGATAGGTCCTTTCAATACTGGTTTTGGGACAGTGGCTGCTAATCAAGAGCTTGGCAATCTGAGGTATGATCCCAGGTTCTTCCAGAGTGGTCATGGGTATGGTTGTAATGCCGCTTATGACGGATATGGTAATGAGGGGCCGTACTGGAATAGAGATCGTCAGGATGATGCCTTTTCTGGGCATCTTCCTTACGGGTATGATACTAGTAAGCAGTGTGAATTTCATTCCGGGGCACCCGACCATGATATCGAGAGTTGTCATGCTTTTAAGCACAAGGTACAAGATTTGATTGATAGTAAAGTCATTAACTTAAGTCAGGACGGTCCCAACATTGTACAGAAACCAATGCCGAATCATGGAGCGAATGCTGTTTTGACAGAGGAGGATTTGGATTTGGTTATGGACGTAAATGATCTGAAGAGACCTTTAAGCTATGTTAAAAGCATATTGTTAAAAGGAGGGGTCTTCCCCGGATGTGATGAGTACTGTTTGGATTGTTGGACCCGACCAGAGGGCTGTATTGATTTGAAGAGAGGTATTCAGACCATGATTGATGAGGGAACTTTGCAGTTTGACCGCATTGCTGTTGAAAAACCTGATGAGGTAACATGTGAAAAGCAGGGTGAGGTCGCAACAATTACAATTCCACGAAAGACTATTACGATATCAGCGCCCGTCAAGCGGCCAACTATCACAATAACGAAAGCAGGACCCGTTCCTTATGAGAGTACGAAAGCCATTCCATGGAATTATGGGTTGGAAGCTTTTTGCAACGGGGAAAAGATTAATGTGGATAGCCAGCCAGCAGGGGCAGTGGGCAATATTGTTGAAGCGGGAGGCATGACCCGAAGTGGTAGAATCTTCACTTCACCCGAAATCGAGGCTGAAAGGATTGCTAGAGGCAAAGCCAAAGTGAATGAAGGAGGACCTTCCCAGTCAAGAGAAAAGGAAACATCGATCAAGGATGTAGAAGAGTTTATGAGGTTGATTCGCAAAAGTGACTATAAGATTGTGGAGCACTTGCAGCAGACGCCCTCCAAAATTTCAATCCTATCTTTGTTGCTTTGTTCCGAGGCCCATCAAAATGCCTTGTTGAAAATCTTGGACACGTCTTTTATACCTCAGGAAGTAACTGTTAATCAGCTTGAGGGGGTACTGGCGCATGTGAATGCTGGCCACATCCTGGAATTTACTGACTTTGATTTGACGCCTAGAGGTCGGGATCATAATATGGCTTTGCATATTTCAGTGGAATGCCAAGGCACTATTATGTCGCATGTTCTTGTAGACACCGGATTATCTTTGAATATGTTGCTGAAGAAGGTTATGATGAAGCTAGATGTCCGAGGAATCATATGCATGCCAAGTGACTTGGTCGTGAGGGCTTTTGATGGGACCAGAAGGTCAGTGTTTGGGTCCATAACGTCGCCACTCCAGGTCGGGCCGGAAGTGTTTGACACATTGTTCTACATCATGGACATACATCCAGCTTACAACTATTTACTAGGGCGACCATGGATACATTCTGCAGGGGCTGTGACGTCCACGCTGCATCAGAAGCTTAAATACATGGTCGGTGACAGTGTTGTTACTATTTGCGGAGAGGAGGACATTCTGGTTAGTCATCTTTCGTCATTCAAGTACGTCGAAGTGGATGGGGAGATCCATGAGACGCCATGCCAAGCCTTCGAGGGGTTGCAGATCAAGGACAAGTCTCATGTTCCCGTCAAAGGGCCAGAGGTGGCCATGTCTTCGTACAAAGACGCTCAGGCAGTGGTTCAGGCTGGAGCAACTAGAGGATGGAGCCAAGTCTTGGAAATTCCCGTCAAGATGGACAAGTTTGGGTTGGGGTATCGCCCGACATCGTCACCTTCCGCATCAGGCATGCCAAAGTTCAAAGGACCAGTGGTGATCACTCCAGGTGGGGTCTGTTATGAAACGATCAATGTTGTTTCTGACGCTGAAGACGGAGATAGTGACTGCGATATGGACTCGTGGATCAAGCCCGACGTGCCAGGACAGAATCTGTGCATATGGTCTATCCAGGAACTTGTCCCAGTGACTACAAAACAATAATGATTTGTTTTCTCAATTATTGTATAATCCTGTGTCCTACCTGGGGCATAGTGATTTTGTTTTTAGGGCTACCTGCTTATGTGTGTACTTTGGTTAATCATTAATAAAGACATTTTTCTCATGCAAATTTTGTGATCCTTGTTTTTCCTGTTTTTGCTTTAACAATAAAATGGCAACGTGGTTATGTGTTTTGTTTGCATTATTTGAAACATTTAACCATTCTCATTGCAAGATTCATATTTCAGACGACACCGATCACGAACTTCCTATGACTCGCTTCGACTTCGAGCACCTGATATTTCAAGCAGAAGAAGAGATTGTTGAGGATAATGGCTTATCAGAAGAGCTGACTCGACTTTTGAAACAAGAAGCGAGAATCATTATGCCTCATCAGGAGGAAATTGAAATTATCAACGTGGGGTCCGAAGAGGTTGTCAGGAATATCCGGATAGGGGCTGCACTGCAAAGTGATATCAAGCAAAGGCTTATCGAGATGCTGCAAGAATACAGTGATATATTTGCTTGGTCTTACGAAGACATGCCTGGGTTGGATACTGATATGGTGGTTCACCGTCTGCCATTGCGCGAAGAATGTCCGCCGGTTAAACAAAAACTCAGAAGAACTCGACCAGATATGGCTGTGAAAATTAAGGAGGAAGTTCAGAAACAATGGGATGCTGGTTTTCTGGCTGTCACAACTTATCCCTCATGGGTCGCCAATATAGTACCTATACCAAAGAAAGATGGTAAGGTGCGGATGTGCGTGGACTATCGAGATTTGAATAAGGCGAGCCCAGAGGATGACTTTCCGCTTCCTCATATTGATGTGCTGGTCGACAACACCGCTCAATTCTCCGTGTTTTCCTTCATGGACGGCTTTTCGGGCTATAATTAGATAAAGATGGCGCCAGAGGATATGGAGAAAACCACTTTTATTACCCCGTGGGGAACGTTCTGCTACAAAGTGATGCCCTTTGGTTTGAAGAACGCCGGGGCAACTTTGGGTTGAGCCGACCTTCGGATTTGATGCTTGTTTATTTAACATATTTTTGACAGCGAGGTCATATGTTCTTCTCAATTAAGGATTGAGACGGCCTTCGAGTTCGATGCCTATTTGTTTAACAGATGCCTGACGGCGAGGTCAAATGTTCTTCTCAACTTCAGGTTGAGCCGGCCTTCAGGTTCGATGCCTGTTTGTTTAACAGATGCCTGACGGCAAGGTCCAATGTTCTTATCAACATCGGGTTGAGCCGCCCTTCGGGTTCGATGCCTGTTTGTTTAACAGATGCCTGACGGTGAGGTCAGATGTTCTTCTCAACTTCGGGTTGAGCCGGCCTTCGGATTTGATGCCTGTTTGTTTAACAGATGCTTGACAGTGAAGTCAAATGTTCCTCTCAACTTCATGTTGAGCCGGCCTTCTGGTTCGATGCTTGTTTGTTTAACAAATGCCTGACAGCGAGGTCAGATCTTCCTCTCAACTGCGTGTTGTGCCGGCCTTCGGGTTCGATGCCTGTTTGTTTAACTAATGCTTGACAGTGAATTCAAATGTTCCTCTCAACTTCATGTTGAGCGACCTTCGGGTTCGATGCCTGTTTGTTTAACAGATGCCTGACGGCGAGGTCAGATGTTCCTCTCAACTTCGTGTTGAGCCTCCCTTCGAGTTCGATGCCTTCTTGATTAACAGATGCCTTACGGCGAGGTCAGATGTTCCTCTTATGTTCGTGTTGAGCCGGCCTTCGGGTTCGATGCCTGTTTGTTTAATAGATGCCTAACAGCGAGGTCAGATGTTCTTCTCAACTTCGTGTTGTGCCGGCTTTCGGGTTCGATGCCTGTTGGTTTAACTAATGCCTGATGGGAAGGTCATATGTTCCTCTCAACTTCAAGGTGAGCCGGCCTTCGGGTTCGATACCTGTTTGTTTAACAGATGTTTGACAGCGAGGTCAGATGTTCTTCTCAACTAAGGGTTGAGACGACCTTCAGGTTTGATGCCTAATTATTTAACAGATGCCTGATGGCGAGGTCAGATGTTCTTCTCAACTTCGGGTTGAGCCGGCCTTCTGGTTTCACACCTTTTTGTTTAACAGATGCCTGATGGCGAGGTCAGATGTTCTTCTCAACTTCGGGTTGAGCCGGCCTTTGGGTTTGATGCCTGTTTGTTTAACAGATGCCTGGCGGCTAGGTCAGATGTTCTTCTCAACTTCGGGTTGAGCCGGCCTTCGGGTTCGATTCCTGCTTGTTTAACTAATGCCTGGCAGCGAGGTCGGATGTTCTTCTAAACTTCATGTTGAGCCGACCTTCGGGTTCGATGCCTGTTTGTTTAACAAATGCCTTACGGCGAGGTCAGATGTTCCTATGAACTTCGTGTTGAGCCGACCTTCGGGTTCGATGCCTGTTTGTTTAACAGATGTCTGACGCTGAAGCCAGATGTTCTTATCAACTTCGGGTTGAGCCTCCCTTCGGGTTCGATGCCTGTTTGTTTAACAGATGCCTGACATTGAGGTCAGATGTTCTTTTCAACTTCGGGTTGAGCCGGCGTTCAGATTTGATGCATGTTTGTCTAACAAATGCTTAACTTCATGTGTAGCCGACCTTCGGGTTCGATGCCTGTTTATTTAACAGATGCCAGATGGTGAGGTCAGATGTTCCTCTCAACTTCGTGTTGAGCCGGCCTTCGGGTTCGATGCCTGTTTGTTTAACAGATGTGTGACGACGAGGCCAGATTTTCTTATCAACTTCAGGTTTAGCCGCCCTTCGGGTTCGATGCGTGTTTGTTTAACAGATGCCTGACGGAGAGGTAAGATGTTCTTCTCAACCTCAGGTTGAGCCGACCTTCGAATTTGATACCTGTTTGTTTAACAGATGCTTGACAATGAAGTCAAATGTTCCTCTCAACTTCATGTTGAGCCGACCTTCTGGTTCGATGCTTGTTTGTTTAACCGGTGCCTGACAGCGAGGTCAAATGTTCCTCTTAACTTCGTGTTGAGCCGGCCTTCGGGTTCGATGCCTGTTTGTTTAAGAGATGCCTGACGGCAAAGTCTAATGTTCTTATGAACTTCGGGTTGAGCCGCCCTTCGGGTTCGATGCCTGTTTGTTTAACAGATGCCTGACGTTGAGGTCAGATGTTCTTTTCAACTTCGGGTTGAGCCAGCCTTCATGTTCGATGCCTGTTTGTTTAACAGATGTTTGACGGCTAGGTGTCGCTTGCGCGAAAATAAGGTGCCGGCATGACAGAAGAGTCGCCACCTTTCGTTATTTATCCCTCAGAGCGGGAAAGGAAACGATCGGAAAAACCTGACAAAAAAGGGTAAGACAAGGTCATCGCAACCATTATCTGGGTTCGGGAGTCGGTTACGCAAGGGGAAGGTATTAGCACCCCTTACGTCCATCGTACTCGATGGGATCCACGCTTGTTTGTTTACTTGGATGGGTTGGTTTTATTCTATCTACCTATCAAGGCTGGCTGAAAAAGAAAAAGAAAAAATGACTCGGCAAAGCGTCGCACTTTATGCCTACGTATTCTCATCAGAGAATGAGAAATCAGAGTCAACGTAGTTCGGCCTACGAAGGATTATGGGGGAAGGTAGCTCGCCAAGACTTCGCCATCTTGTGCCTACGTACTCTCAACAGGCATGAGAGATCAGAGCTCACGTAGTTCGGGAAACTACGGTTTATTTCCTGTTTTGAAAGAAGTGTTTTTTATTGTGTTTGCGATTTCAACCGCACTAGAGACTATGACCTGAGAGTGAATGCGTCGCATGTCACCCAAAGGGTACCATACTAAACATCCAGACTGTGGAAAATGAACTCTCCCACAACCCTTTCTCAGATAGCTTAAGGCTCGTAACGTACGAAAGAAATCATTCATGATTACTGTATCTTAAACTGTTTTGAGATGAGAAGAGAACAGGCCCAACTAGGAGGGAGACTATCAAGTCCTACTGTTATCATGCCATGGATTCATCCTATGGTTGAGGTTTGAACAGGGAACTCCTAGAAGTTGTCATGCATAGGTTTCAACCTAAAAGTCTATCATCAAATCCTTATCAAAGGAAATGAGAGTCCTAAGGGATCATGTCAATGATACACCAAAACAGACAAAGCATCAGCTTAACAGTAAAATGCATGCAATGCAAGTGAGGGAGGAAATGTGTGTGGGGCTTCAGCCTCCACAAGCTCGTCTCAACCTCAAGCCAGTCGTGAAATAACAGTAATCATACTGAAAATAAACAACATGCTATCAAGTAATAAACAGTAAACTGCGGTCATACAGATAAAAATGAAATGAAATGTCATCCATGCTTGAGAAAGAAAGAATCTACATCTACTCTCTAATCCTAACCCTAAAACAGAACTCTAATCAGAAGAAAGCAAAGCCCTAAAGCAAACCCTACACAAGAGATCAATCCCAGTCTCCAAGCTTCAAAACAAGCTTACCAAAGAAAGGGAGCTAAGTAGGCAGACTCATAGTGTCTTCCTCAGGAAAGCACTAGGAGGCTTATACTTAGGACTCATATCCCATGTGGCTCAACAACTGTGATCGGTTTACGTTCCTCCTCAGGAGAAATTAAACTCACAAGCAGGCTCCAACATCACTGGATATTTGAGAAATCCTACCTGAACTAGTGGAACTAAGTGAATAGACCCATAGGACCTTCCTCAGGAAAGTACTAGGAGGCTTCCACTTAGGAGTTGTATCCCATATGGCTCAACAACTGGCGATTAGTTTATATTCCTCCTCAGGAGAAATTAAACTCACAAGTTGGCTCCTACATCATTTGATACTTAAGAAATCCTGGATAAACTAAGGGAACTAAATGAATAGACCCATAGGACCTTCCTCAGGAAAGTACTAGGAGGCTTCCACTTAGGAGTTGTATCCCATGTGGCTCAACAACTGTGATCAGTTTACATTCCTCCTCAGGAGAAATTAAACTCACAAGTTGGCTCCTACATCATTGGATACTTAAGAAAGAGGTGAGAAGAAAGAATGAAAGTCATTCATAGTGCCTTCCTCAGGAGAGTACCATGAACTTCCCTCAAACATCAGGATCTCAAACCCCACAGACAGGGAACAAGCTCCAACCTCGACCTCAATATTTTTCCAGTTTCTTGATATCAAATTAATCTACTCATGGTGCTGATGATTCTAAGCTAATGATCTTGGATTAAAATCACATATCTAGCTAGTTCTTGATCATTAAAGTATGCATGTCAAATCTTCAACCTTCATAGAACGATCCTAAACTTTCCAGCATTGTTCATTAATGGCTTCTAATCATAAATATCCTAACCAATCTATCTATTGATGCATAAATAAGGAGATTCGAAGGTTTTTGCAAACCTGTTATTTGATGATGGCAGGGGTAGTTCTCTTGCAATTCAGCTCTTGCCACTTGCCAAGCTGGCTCTACAATGGATGCTAAGACTCCTGGGAGCAGTGGTTCTTGATCACACCCTTTGGTTCACTCTAGCCAATCCTTCATGCAATTTGGATGGAAGCTTCGAATCACATGTACCAGTCACTAATCCCTCTTAATCTTGCATGCTTCTTACTCCATGATGATGGTGGAAGATGATTGTAACAAGAAATTTGGTAGTAGATGAGGTTTGGATGAAGTTTGAAATCAAAATGCAACTTGGAGTGATGGGATCAAAATAGGTATTGCAAGCTTAATGAATCACCAACCAGGGTATGGATCCTCTCTAGGGCATATATATAGGTGCCAATGGAAAGATGTGGAAGCTTTGAGAACCTTCCAAGAAGTTTCTAGAATGTATCACGCAATGAGAATTTGAATTTGTCATCTTGAGTAAATCTCATGCAATCTCATGATAAACCATGAAATCCTACTTAATTTCTCCCCATATGATAATATGACATGAAAACAAGGCCTTACAAACCCTTATGTAGCATTTTCTCACTTTTCCTTTTGGTGCCTTAAGATGCAAGAATGAAAATTACAAAGCAACCTCACTTTTTAAGCCTAAACTCAAAAATGTGGCTAAACCATTGTTTTTAAAAAGATGTTTGGAGTCAAAATGACATATTGGATGACCCATTTTAGATTTGTGGATCTCCCAAACCAAAATTCCATTTCAACTTTTTCAACTTATAAGCCATTTTAGGTCATTTTTACCCACTTTTAAAAATCCATGCTCTAAGCCTTTTCAATAACTCATGACCACTTTTCTAGGCTTAAAATTCCATTTTGAACAACTTTCATGTTTTTAGTTTTTCCATTTGAGGCTTGGAAATAGGAGATATGGCCTTTGCTTAAAATGACCTATAACTGCCAAATGACCAAAATACCCCTGTCTTGTTCAAACCATAAGTTGAGTTATAAAAATCCTATCAAGGACTTCTAGTACTCTATAGAAAGCTAAGAAGATGCTATTCAACATTCATGTTGACCAAGAGATCATAGGAATCATCCTACTAGGGCAAAAGTTGTCTGCAAGTTGGGTGACTTTCAAGGACCCAGATTCACACACCTCAGCTGACCTGTAATTTGTCAAAACCATAACTTGAGCTATGCACATCCTATCAAGGACTTCTACCACTCAAATTAAAGCTAGGAACAAGCTCTACAACATTCATGATGTGGGGAAGATGAGATGTCAATCACATCCTGAGCTAAAACTTCCTGGAAGATAGGGATCAAATTAGGGTTTTCTCACTGTCAATCCTTGGAAACCCTAACTCAAAACTTCTCAAACTCCTCATTCATGATGAGTTGGTCTAGGGATCATCTTTATAACATCTCCATACATCATTCCATGATCTCATGGCCCTTGGGTTATGTCTCAACCTTCTCCAAATTTTCAGTTATCCTAGGGTTGACCCAGTCAAAACCCTAATTCTACCATTCATGGTTGAATCTTCTGAGTTCTTGCACAACGACTTCTCTGGACTTCATGATGGCTATCAAGACATCTCATAGGCTTTCTCAAATCATCAAGTTCATTCTCAAAGTCTCAGAATCATCTGAGGAGCACCCACAACTTTCAAGCTATGAAGCACACAACCCGAGTTTCAATCAATTCTTCTGAGGATCTCCTGAACTTTCAGATGAAGGTATCAACTTTCAAACACTTGATGGATAAATAAATGTTGGTCAAATTTTGGGGTGCAACAGCTGCCCCTATTCAAACGGCTTGAACCTGAATGGGTGAGAAGCGAATGGCTCTCAGCCAATCAAGGTGCGAGACGGTTGAATATCGGTAAACCCGAAAATTTGCCAACTGCTCAACTTGTCGAACACTGGAATAATAGCTGCACGGCAACTATCTGGAGAAATACTGATCTGACCTCGCCGTCGGAAACAAACAATGCATCCAACATCGCCGCTGGAAGACTAGAGAACCTGAATCACCAAAGTACCCAACATCGCCGTTGGAGCACGAACCATCCAACATCACCGCTGGAGAACTGAGTTAACTGACACACCCAACATCGCCGCTGGAGAACTGAGTCTGACATACCCAACATCGCCGCTGGAGAACTGAGTCTGACATCGCCGTCGATCAACCAAAATACCCCGCATCGCCGCTGGAGAGAATACAACACTGAACAAAATACCCCGCATCGCCGCTGGAGAACTGCATCTGACATCGCCGTCGGACAATCAACATACCCCGCATCGCCGCTGGGGAACTAAATCTGTCAAAATACCCCGCATCGCCGCTGGAGAACTAAAGGATCTGCATCACCTAACATCGCCGTCAGAAGACTGGATCAACTTGACCTGCCCAACATCGCCGCTGGAAAACTGAATCTGACATCGCCGTCGGAAACAAACATCGCCCTGAGAGACACTCGACATCGCCGTCGTACCATCATCATCTCTGCTGGGGATTTAAAGAGTCTGACATCGCCGTCGAACATAATCTTCTGACATCGCCGCCAAAACAGACATAATCTGACCTCGCCGTCAAAGCAAACATCCAACATCGCCGTCGAACAAACATAATCTGACCTCGCCGTCAAACAAACATTCAACCTCGCCGTCGAACAAATATCCAACCTCGCCGTCGAACAATCATTCAACCTCGCCGTCGAACAAATATCCTGAAAACGAACATCCAACCTCGCCATCGAACAAATATCCAACCTCACCGTCGAACACAACATGATCTGACCTCGCCGTCAAACAATCATTCAACCTCGCCGTCGAACCAATATCCAACCTCGCCGTCGAACAATCATTCAACCTCGCCGTCGAACAAATATCCAACCTCGCCGTCAAACACAACATGATCTGACCTCGCCGTCAAACAATCATTCAACCTCGCCGTCGAACCCAACATGATCTGACCTCGCCGTCAAACAATCATTCAACCTCGCCGTCGAACCCATCATAATCTGACCAAATCTAACCTGGGGGTCACCCCTGGTAACTGGAACAACAGGTACACTTGCATATTTGAAATTACTCCGCTGGGAATGAGAGACTCAACCAAGCACACTCTGATCTGGGGTTCACCCTCAGCACCATAGCGAATATCCGAATACTGCTGCATACTGAGTTCACCGTAGAACTTCAACATCAAAGATATATGAAACTTTGGCCCCTGGCCACTTCCAGCTTCAGCTAGAAAAGATCTTCAAGCACTTCTGAAGATAAGCATCCTTGGTCTCCAAGGATGGCAACTCTGCAGGAGGTATCTTCGACTTCAATCTGAAGAAAATGATCCTTGGCCTTCAAGGATACATGGATATGCCTTCAAGCAACTCCTCCTCTGCTATAGAGTATCCATGACTTCAGTCAGGGATATACTTCGGCCTTCAGTCCGAAAAAATGAATCCTAGGTCATTCATGACCTTAGGGGATAACCTTGCCCTTAGGCACCTTTGCTTCAGCTAGGAAATTTGTGACTTCAGTCAGAGAAATGGTATCCTGAGCCATTCATGACTCTTCGGGGATTCAAACACTTTGCCTTCCGGCAAACCCCACTTTGGCTGGAGAAACATCTTCGACTTCAGTCAGAAGAAACACTACTCACTTGATCGCAATCAATCATCACCTCAGGACAACCGACTTGGTCTTCAGGCCAACACGGATCACCTTGTTATATCTACAAACTTTGGAACCTTGTCCTCAGCCACACGTTGATTCATCAACAAGGACATCTGAGCTCACAGGAACCTTCTGATATCGCCTTCAGGCGTTCACGAAGTCAATCTTCAGATTGGACATCTCTGCTGGAGCAGGCATTTCACGCTGCTAAGGACTTCAAGAATCACCTTGAACACACAACTCCGTCGGGCACCTTCAAGAATCATCCTGAACTGATAACCATTCTGGAAACTTTACTCTGCTGGGTCTCCCAGGAATCTTCCTGGGCAACTCTTGCTGGGACCGCTACTGGGGAGCTCAAGAATCATCCTAAGCAAACAACTCGGGAAACTGCGCTGAGGTCTTAAGAATCATCTTAAGCAAACGGCCCTGCTGCAGAATTCAAGAGTCGTTCTGAACTGCAGACTTCGCTGGGGATCTCAAAAATCATCTTGAGCGAGCGACTGTGGGAATTACACCGGGGTCCTAAGAATCATCTTAAGAAAACGACCTCGTTAGGGAGAATGTCAGGAATCATCCTGAGCAGCTGATCCTTCGGCCGAACACCTGTAAGCAAGAATGATAATAGCCTAGATCATGCTTATGATGCATATGCTTCGGCGCCATGCCCCACACGGTGGAAATGCTATGCGTTTATGCTAAATGCTATGCAATCATGCACAATGCTATGCAGTGTTAAATGCTATGCAGTGTTAAATGCTATGCAGTGTTAAATGCTATGCAGTGTTGAATGTTATGCAATCATGCACGATGATGCGATCCCGTCAGCAAAATAAATGCCGAGGGGAGATTCTCCTGTCAAGGAGAAAGAACTACTCAGATAGAGGAATCATCCTGCGGAGGAGAACGTGGACACGCCAATATCCATTGGACTCCGCCTGGGGAATTAATCTTCCGCGGACTGCTGCAGGGAAAACAACTTCAGTTGATCTGCTGCAGGGGAACGAAGCTCTACGAGAACCTGGACCTGCTGAGAGACAGTGATACCAATCGCGAGAATAAACTGTGTGGCCGTCTAAGCTAAGCTTCTGGGGATAACCACTCTGTGGGGAAACAACTTCAGCTGCTCGACACTCCATTGGGGAAAATCCAATCATAGTCTGATCATCTTCCAAGGACTCGGCTCTCATGGACATCTGCAAACTCGGCTGAGG
This sequence comes from Lathyrus sativus, assembly GCA_963859935.3. NCBI lineage: Eukaryota > Viridiplantae > Streptophyta > Magnoliopsida > Fabales > Fabaceae > Lathyrus > Lathyrus sativus. Next base: position 397,074,257 of record OZ012735.1, on the reverse strand, counting down.
AAGGAGAAATCATTTTGCTTCGCTGGAGAGGGTGCGACTCTGGGGAAATACAGCATCAGCTGCCCCACGCTCTGCTAGGGAACATCCACTCATGGTCCCAACTGCTACCAAAGATTCGGCTCTCTTGGGGGTTTGTAGACTCAGTCGGGGAAAGAGAAATCATTCCCCTTCACTGGGGAGTATGACTCTGATGAGGAGTTTCAATTTCGCTGGGGAAGAAAGAATCATCTGACTTCGGGGGAGAATACGACTCTGCCGGGGACTACAACATCAGTTGTTCCAACGCTCTACTGGGGAAGAGAGAATCATCCGACTTTAGGAGAGAGTACAGCTCTGGTGAGGAATTTCAATTCCGCGGGAGACTTCAGTCTGGCACCATCAGTTACTGCATACTTCGGTGTACGAACAGCTTCCTACAAGACTTGCACTCGTGACCCGGTGCTGGGGGAGACACCTGCTTCGGCGACTTTACTGGGGAAAACACGAGCTTCGGCACCCGAACATTTCTACGAAACTTGCACTTGTGACCCGGTGTTGGGGGAGAAGACATCATTCTTCGGTGCTTGACTCAGCTGATGAGGTGACATTCCTTCAGGATGCGTCTGCTTGGGGAAGAGAATCATCTCTGCCTGGGGAGACATATCAATGCTCACTGTCTTGCGTTCAGATTCTGCGGAGGAGAGACTACTGAACTCTGCTGGAGAAGGAGGACTCGCCCTGCTTCGGGGATGCGCACGACACACCGTCTGGAATATGCTATACCTGCAACAACACAAACAAACAGACAAGATACCCTCCTCAAAGGGGCCTATCAAGGTTATTATCTCGTGACAATATTCAGGTAATTAATTGCTTCAACAATCAATGGGCCTAGGCCCGCAAGTTTATGTATGCGCATTTTATCAAAAAACATCGGCGTTTTCATTCGCAAACAAAACAGATAAATGCTAAATAGGCAAGCAGAATTGCTGAATAATGTGCATTTTATTGATGATGAACCCCTGAATGGGCAAAAATGTTTTACAACAGAGGCAAGCTCCTGGAATGAGGAAGCCGCGCAAAAATAAAACATAAATATACATCAGTATATACAAATGTCGGCAACGAGGCGTAGACGAACACCATGAGTTGATCCCTCTAAGACCCACTCGACTTCGATACTTCTCTGATGCTTCAGCTTCGGAAGAGATTGATTCAGGTAAACGGCCCTCAGGTCCTCCAAACCACTAAACAATGAAAGTCCACACGCGGAACGCAGTCATTTGCTTATTCAAATCCCTAACTTTTGCGTGAACCGCCCTTTACGGGTTTTCAGTTCACCGGGATACCCCTTTTTGCCGAAGCCGCCCAGTGTAGGTTTTCGACTTCGCGGGTGTACATTTTTTCAATATATCCCTGACTTTTGCCCGAACCTTTTATTCTGTTTTTGGTTCGCCGGGATGCCCCTTTTTTGCCTGGACTCTTTCTTTTTTGTCCAGCGGGTCTCTTTCAAGCAAAGTATTTTTTAACTGCGTCCGCGTTCACCGGGGATGCAAAATCTTCACCATCCATCGCGGATAACAACAAAGCTCCTCCTGAGAAGACCTTGCTGACGACATACGGCCCTTCGTAATTCGGAGTCCACTTGCCCCAGTGATCGGAGTGTCGCGGAAGAATTTTCTTCAGGACGAGATCACCCGTCTGAAAGCTTCTAGGTCGCACCTTCTTATCGTAAGCCTTCTTCATTCGGCTTTGGTACAGGCGACCAAATGCAATCGATGCTAACCTCTTCTCGTCCATCAGGCTGAGTTGGTTCAAACGATTCGTAATCCATTCTGCCTCGTCGAGTTTCACGTCAACCAAAACTCGCAAAGAAGGAATCTCCACTTCCAACGGTAGGACAGCTTCCATACCGTACACCAAGGAGAAAGGCGTTTCCCTGGTCGACGTACGCATCGTCGTACGATAACCGTGCAAGGCAAACGACAGCATCTCGTGCCAATCTTTGTACGTCACAACCATCTTCTGAACAATCTTCTTGATGTTCTTGTTGGCCGCTTCAACAGCGCCATTCATCTTCGGCCGGTAAGGAGATGAGTTGTGGTGTTCGATCTTGAAGCTCTGGCACAGCTCCTTCATCATCTTGTTATTCAAATTCGAACCATTATCAGTAATGATCCGCTCGGGAATTCCATAGCGACAGATGATCTCCCTCTTTATGAATTTAGCTACCACCTGCTTGGTCACATTAGCGTACGAGGCTGCCTCCACCCATTTGGTGAAGTAGTCGATAGCTACCAGAATGAAACGATGACCATTGGATGCAGTGGGCTCGATCTTGCCTATCATGTCTATGCCCCACATGGAGAACGGCCAAGGGGAGGACATGACATTTAATAGGCACGGCGGCACATGAACTTTGTCAGCATAAATCTGGCATTTGTGACATTTCTTCGCGAATCTGAAGCAATCCGACTCCATAGTCAGCCAATAATATCCTGCTCTCAGGATCTTTCTTGTCATGGCGTGCCCGCCGGCGTGCGTACCAAATGTGCCCTCATGGACTTCTTCCATGAGCATACTCGCCTCTTTCTCATCTACACATCTGAGTAGCACAAGATCGTGGTTTCTCTTATACAGCACTCCATCAGGATTGAGATAAAAGTTTCCAGCTAGCCTCCTTAGAGTCTTCTTATCCTGGGTTGACGCACCCGCAGGATACTCCTTAGTCGTAAGGAAGGTCTGGATGTCGTGGAACCATGGCTTGCCGTCGGCGGCGTCCTCGATTGCAAAGACAAATGCCGGTCTATCAAGACGCGAAAGTACAATTCTTGGAGCCTCATTCCAATAATTGACTTTATACATTGAAGCCAACGTGGCTAAGGCATCAGCCATCTGATTTTCAGCCCTGGGTACATGATGAAGTTCCACTCGATCAAAGAATGGAAGCAGCCTCCTGGCATAGTTCATGTACGACACCAGATTCGCTTGACGAGTTTCCCACTCCCCTTTAATCTGATTGATTACAAGTGCTGAGTCACCATATATGTCTAGATTCTTGATTCTCAAATCAATTGCTTCTTCTAGACCCATGATACAAGCTTCATACTCTGCTTCATTGTTGGTAACTGGAAACGTCAGTCTCGCAGTAAACGGGATGTGGGATCCGTGGGGAGTCGTGATGATAGCCCCGATACCACTTCCATAGGAATTAACCGCTCCGTCGAATATCAACTTCCACTGAGACTTCCTATCTGGCCCCTCATCGGGCAATGGCTCATCGCAATCCTTCGCTTTGAGAAACATAATATCCTCGTCAGGGAATTCGAACTTCATCGGCTGGTAGTCTTCGATTGGCTGTTCGGCAAGGTAATCAGACAATACGCTTCCCTTAATGGCCTTCTGAGAGACGTACTGAATATCATATTCCGTTAACACCATTTGCCATCTGGCAATCCTGCCCGAAAGAGCCTGCTTCTCGAAGACGTACTTGATCGGATCCATCTTCGAAATTAGCATAGTGGTGTGGTTGAGCATATACTGTCGTAGACGTTTGGCGGCCCAAGCTAGTGCACAACACGTCTTCTCCAGCATCGAGTATCGAGATTCACACTCAGTGAACTTTTTACTCAAATAATAAATGGCATGCTCCTTTCTGCCCGTCTCGTCGTGCTGACCGAGAACACACCCCATACTATTCTCCCGAACCGTCAGGTACATGATTAATGGTCGTCCAGCCACTGGGGGTATCAAGATTGGAGGTTCTTGAAGATACTGCTTTATTTTGTCGAATGCCTTCTGGCAATCCTCATTCCAAGTAATCGCCTGATCTTTCTTTAAAAGCTTGAACATCGGTTCACAAGTGGCCGTGAGCTGAGAGATAAACCTTGCAATGTAGTTTATTCGGCCCAAGAAACCACGAACTTCTTTTTCTGTTTTCGGCGCTGGCATTTCTTGGATAGCTTTTATTTTCGCAGGATCAACTTCAATCCCTCGTTCACTAACGATAAACCCCAATAACTTTCCGGACCGCACTCCGAAAGTGCACTTGTTAGGATTCAGCCTCAGCCTGAATTTCCTAAGCCTCTCAAAAAGCTTCAATAAGTTGACCAGATGCTCTTCCTCCGTTTGGGACTTTGCAATCATGTCATCAACATAGACCTCGATCTCATGATGAATCATATCATGAAACAAAGTTACCATTGCTCGCTGGTAAGTGGCCCCTGCGTTCTTCAGACCGAAGGGCATTACCTTATAGCAAAACATTCCCCAGGGGGTGATGAACGTCGTTTTCTCCATGTCCTCCGGTGCCATCTTAATCTGATTGTAACCGGAGAAGCCATCCATGAATGAAAACACGGAAAACTGGGCTGTGTTATCGACCAACACATTGATATGAGGCAACGGGAAATCATCCTTAGGGCTCGCCCTGTTCAAATCCCGATAATCGACGCACATGCGTACCTTACCGTCCTTCTTTGGTACATGCACTATGTTGGCGACCCACGGAGGGTAAGTGGTAACGGCTAGAAATCCTGCGTCCAACTGCTTCTGGACTTCTTCTTTGATTTTTACAGCCATATCTGGTCTCGTCCTCCTAAGCTTCTGCTTGACTGGAGGGCAATCTTCTCGCAACGGCAAGCGATGAACCACGATGTCAGTGTCAAGTCCGGGCATATCTTCGTATGACCAAGCAAAGACGTCACTATACTCTCGAAGCATCTCGACCAGTCTATGCTTGACATCAACCTGCAGCGCAGCCCCTACTCGGACTTTTCTGACGAGCTCTTCAGAACCCAGATTTACGATCTCAATATCCTCCTCGTGAGGCAGAATAACCTTCTCCTCTTGTCTCAACAAGCGGGCCAACTCTTCCGGAAGGTCTTCGTCTTCATCAATCTCATCCTCGGCTTGATAGATCGGGCAATCAAAGTCGTAGGGAGCCGTAGAGGGTCCAAAGTCGATGTCATCTGTTATATGGATCCGGCAATAATTAAGTTTAAAGCAAGAATATGCAGGTTAGCACAAACCTCGTTGCCATTTTGCTGTTTTTCGAAATAAACATAAAACAGGAATAACAGAGAACACAATATTTGAGTACGGAGAAAACGCCTTTTATTTATTAACAAAATGCATGTACATAATCCAACAAGGCCCTGACAATAAAACCGTTATGCCCCGGGCAGGACATAGGGTTGTACAAAGATTGTAAAAAGCAAATCATTACTCTTCACTTGTCAGCTTGATAATCTCCTTGATGGTCCAATTGTTGAGGCGCTCGCCCGGCTTGCTTGGTTGAATCCAGGCGTCAAGATCACAATCGCTATCCCCGCTATCCTCAGACGCTGCGTTGATGCTTTCGAAAATTACTCCCCCTTGGTGAATAGGATCAGCCCTTTCCCACGAGACGAGCTGCCAGAAGAAGATGAAGCTTCAGCTTCAGGAGAATATCCCAATCCAAACTTATCCTGCTTGATTGGTATATCCAAAACATGCCCCCAGCCTGGGGTGGAACCGGCTTCGACGACGGCCCGAGCTTCCTTAAACAAGGAGAGATTCATCTCTTGCTTCTCTGCGACGACAGGAGCTACCTCTTTCACCTTGATGATTTCAAATGCTTGGCAGAGAGTTTCATGGATCTCGCCATCCATTTCAACATATTTAAAGGATGACAAGTGGCTCACCATAATGTCCTCCTCACCACAGACGGTTACTATGCTGCCCCCGACAGCATATTTGAGCTTCTGATGCAGCGTGGACGTCACGACACCAGCAGCATGGATCCATGGCCGACCTAAGAGGCAACTGTAGGCAGGCATGATATCCATGATATAGAAAACCGTATTGAACGTCTCAGGACCAACTTGAATTGGCAGGGTCAACTCTCCGAAGACGTGGCGCTTAGTCCCGTCAAAGGCTTTCACTACCAGATCACTGGGCGTGCAAAGCAATCCACGGGTATCCAACTTCATCAGTGCCTTCTTCGGAAGCACGTTAAGCGACGAACCCGTATCCACCAGGACATGCGACATGATAGTGCCTCTGCACTCTATGGAGACGTGCAAGGCGCTGTTGTGGTCTCTTCCTTTAGGAGTCAGCTCTAGATCTGTAAATCCCAGCCCATTACCAGCATTAACATGGGCTACCACCTCTTCCAGTTGATTTACTGATATCTCCTGCGGCACGTATGCAGCGTTCAATACCTTCAGTAATGCATTGCGGTGCGCTTCAGAACACAACAACAGGTTAAGAATCGAGATCTTTGACGGAGTCTGATGAAGATGATCTACAATCTTGTAGTCGCTCTTCTTGATTAATCGCATGAACTCTTCAGCATCTTTAACTAGCAAATCTTTTTCTGCCCCAGAAGGGACCTCCTCGACAGCTTTGCCTTTACCTTTATCTACAGCGTCAGCTCGGACCACTTTCTCTGCTGCAACCTCTGCTGGCGCGAACACTCTACCGCTTCTAGTAATGCCACTGACTCCGGCAAGATTCTGCACAGTCGATCCGAACGACTCAAGCTCTATCTTCTGATCATTTTAGTAGACTTCGGCGCCGTAATGCCATGGAACGGCGTTAGTGCTTTCGAATGGAATTGGCCCGGCCCTGGTGATAGTAATGGTAGGCGGTCGGGGCGCAGAAATAGTAATAGGGTGACGAGGAATAGTAATGGTAGCAACTTCATCTGCCTGTTTCAGCACGACTTCCCCTGATGCACTCTCAACGCTCCGACTGAACTGCAAAATACCCTCGGACATCAGACTTTGGATACCTTCGACCAGCTGCTCACACCCATCAGGAAGTGTAGCACAAGCCATACATAACTCTCCGCATCCAGGAAAGAAGCCCTTCTTCAGCAACTTAGCCTTGACAAAACTAAGCGGCGTCTTCAAACCTTTGACATCAGTCAGCAAGTCCGCACTTTCCTCAGTGATAACGGCATTCACTCCGCCTCCCTTATGATGAGGCATAGGGTTCTTGGTAACGTTGGGCACACTGTCAGAAAAGTTGATGACCTTGGCGTCCACCAAGTCCTGTACTTTGTGCTTAAAAGCTTTACAATTCTCAATCGTATGGCCTGGTGCCCCAGTATGGAAATCACAAGTAGCATTGGCGTCATACCCCGGCGGCGGTGCCCCTGTTAAGGGAGCCATTGTCCTCTTTTGAACTAGTTGGAGCTGAAGCAACGTTTGCAGAAGCTGTGCATACGACATGGGTGGAGTTTCAAAGTGACGATTTGTCAGAGGAGCCCGATTCTGATATCTTCTATACCCCTGCTGATTCTGCTGCTGAGGCTGTTGCGGCTGCGGTGGAGCAACTGGGATATTTATGCTAGCAATCTGAGGCTGAGGGCCCTTGCCCTTTCTCCGAGCATTAGTGACAGCACTGGCATCTCCCTCTCGACGCTTGCCAGCGTAAGGTTTCTTACTACCTCCTCCAGCTGAGGATGATTCGCCCTGAATCTTTCCGATCTTTATACCGTTCTCGACATGCTCTCTCATAGTGATGAGAGCCGAGAATGTCCCAGACATGCCACTGACCAGCTTTTCATAGTAGATTCCAGGAAGGGTAGCCACGAACATTTGCACTAGCTCACGCTCAACCATCGGCGGTTGAACTCGAGCAACCAATTCACGCCAACGCTGGGCGTACTCTTTAAAGCTTTCATTGTTCCGCTGTGAGAGATTCTGAAGCTGAACTCGGTTGGGAGCCAAGTCGCTATTGTATTGATAGTGGAGGACGAACGCTTCAGCGAGGTCTTTCCAGGTGCGCACATTAGCGGGCTCCAGGCCCATATACCATTCGAGTGATGGACCAGAAAGACTATCCTGGAAGAAGTGCATCAACAACTTCTCATCGTCAGAATAAGCGGACATCTTTCTATAATAAGATCGAAGGTGAACACGGGAGCAAGTAGTACCCTTATACTTCTCAAAGGCAGGCACCTTGAACTTATGAGGTACCTTAAAATCAGCAATCAACCCGAGCTTGGACATATCAACGCCCAATGTGTTCTGATTTTCAATGTCTCTCATCTTGTCTTCCAGCGCTTTGAACCTGAGTCGAGCTTCAGCATTCAACTCTGCTTCTACACCTCTCTGAGAGAATATGTCATCCTGATGGTCCTCCAGCCACGGTTGAGGCACCAACAGATTTCCTGCGCCAGCATTGCCGTTGACCGGCCCTATGTTAACATTGGCTCCCAGACTACCATTGCCGACGCCTGCCGCATTGAGTCCAATATTAGTCATCAGATTGCCGTTAGCGCTGCCGTTGCCCCCGGCAACAGGAACAACATTATGTGGAGCATCCACTGGAGGAGGAGTAGGCACGGCCCCGCCGTGAAGTATGCCATTACTGTCAACCCTGGAGATCAGAGGTTGAACCAAAGTACGAAGCTGGTCTTGACCATTAGCGACTACCTGCATCAGTTCCATAAAACGATCCATCCGTTCACGAAGCTCTTGAACATCTGACTGCACCTGGTCCATTATCCTTGTCTGATTAGCGCGAGTTGAGTAACGGTGAATGAGTTTTTGATCAATCCTGGAGATCGAAAGCAGCTCGGAACCTGTTTACCTGAAAAACTTGTCAACATTAAAGGTTAGGAAAAGCAACAGAATGTATGTCATGCGAAATGCATCATGCGGATGTATGCGTGTGTCTGTGTGCTTGGGAGATTTCCCCCGATCCTGGCACCTTAGTACCACTGCTGACAATAATAAGGAGGGGAATCTGGGCCCAATCATGGAAACAGCAACCTCACATATACACAGGAAGCCTGTGGCATTAGTGATAGTCAACTTCGACGCATCAGGGATTGAGAACTCGTACGCAACAGTCTTTCTGAGAGAGGCTGTAGTAATACAATAAGAGGCGAGAGATCCTAGATCGGGGAAACGGTACCTGTCACAGACACACGTCAATGGAATGCGAATGATCATGCAAACTAATGCAAAATGCAGGCATGCAGCAATATATCCAGGTGGCTGCTGTGGAGATTTGGTATCAACAGTCACTGATGAGAAGGAAACCCCGGTGTAAAACCACTGATCTGATCTGCTGAGAATAACCATCTGACAGGACCAAGATCGAAATTCTGCTCTGTCAAGAGCAAGTGCCTGATAATAAGGACCCCAGATGCATGATCAGAAAACGTCTGCTGATGAAGTCTGCAGACCCCAGATCAAAAATCTGCCCTATCAAGAACAAACACACAGCTGCTGATGAGATCTTCAGACCCCACTCAAAATCTGCTCCATCCAGGACAAACCTCTGATGACAATACTCTGATCGAAACCTGCTCTATCAAGAACAGACATACACCCGATGATACAATCCTCTGACCAAAAAAAACTTGCTCTGTCAAGAACAGTCAAATCTGCCACCGAGAACCCTGATACCAACATAACTGATTCACTGTCAAGAAAACCAGGTAGTCTGAAGGTATAAGTTTCCTGCAATATCCCAATCCCACTCACAGGTATGGACCTAATCCACGGACAAAGGTACGGCATCCTATGCGGTCATCAGCGTCACAGACTTTCATGAGTGACGATACGATTCCCAGAAGGAGTGGCATCATCAAGTCATGAAGAGGCCTCACTTAGCTGACTTCCAAATGATCGGTCCCCAGAGTCGACAATCCTCACGTCTGGACTCCCCTCAGATCCTCAGGACCGGAAAGGAGCACCTCGGCGAGAACCTCGTCTGAGCGCAGATTTCGTAGGGAACTGTGCCTGCTCAGCAGACAGGTTCGTCTACTACTCTCCGCAACTATGTCTAGGTGCATACTCAAGCCCAGGTCCGGCTTCTCACTCATAGTAACATCCCTCTCCCACAGCAGCACAGATAATCATATCAAACTGGAAATAAAATGCGGGAAATAAAGTGCGGGAAGTAAAAATGCGATAAATAAACGCAACCCAACAAGCAAACATACACGCGCTAGGATTGACTCTCATAGGGAACCGAAGAACCAGAGATTCCGGGTTCGATCCCCAGCAGAGTCGCCAGTTGTCGCTTGCGCGAAAATAAGGTGCCGGCATGACAGAAGAGTCGCCACCTTTCGTTATTTATCCCTCAGAGCGGGAAAGGAAACGATCGGAAAAACCTGACAAAAAAGGGTAAGACAAGGTCATCGCAACCATTGTCTGGGTTCGGGAGTCGGTTACGCAAGGGGAAGGTATTAGCACCCCTTACGTCCGTCGTACTCGACGGGATCCACGCTTGTTTGTTTACTTGGATGGGTTGGTTTTATTCTATCTACCTATCAAGGTTGGCTGAAAAAGAAAAAAAAAAATGACTCGGCAAAGCGTCGCACTTTATGCCTACGTATTCTCATCAGAGAATGAGAAATCAGAGTCAACGTAGTTCGGCCTACGAAGGATTATGGGGGAAGGTAGCTCGCCAAGACTTCACCATCTTGTGCCTACGTACTCTCAACAGGCATGAGAGATCAGAGCTCACGTAGTTCGGGAAACTACGGTTTATTTCCTGTTTTGAAAGAAGTGTTTTTTATTGTGTTTGCGATTTCAACCACACTAGAGACTATGACCTGAGAGTGAATGCGTCGCATGTCACCCAAAGGGTACCATACTAAACATCCAGACTGTGGAAAAGGAACTCTCCCACAACCCTTTCTCAGATAGCTTAAGGCTCGTAACGTACGAAAGAAATCATTCATGATTACTGTATCTTAAACTGTTTTGAGATGAGAAGAGAACAGGCCCAACTAGGAGGGAGACTATCAAGTCCTACTGTTATCATGCCATGGATTCATCCTATGGTTGAGGTTTGAACAGGGAACTCCTAGAAGTTGTCATGCATAGGTTTCAACCTAAAAGTCTATCATCAAATCCTTATCAAAGGAAATGAGAGTCCTAAGGGATCATGTCAATGATACACCAAAACAGACAAAGCATCAGCTTAACAGTAAAATGCATGCATTGCAAGTGAGGGAGGAAATGTGTGTGGGGCTTCAGCCTCCACAAGCTCGTCTCAACCTCAAGCCAGTCATGAAATAACAGTAATCATACTGAAAATAAACAACATGCTATCAAGTAATAAACAGTAAACTGCGGTCATACAGATAAAAATGAAATGAAATGTCATCCATGCTTGAGAAAGAAAGAATCTACATCTACTCTCTAATCCTAACCCTAAAACAGAACTCTAATCAGAAGAAAGCAAAGCCCTAAAGCAAACCCTACACAAGAGATCAATCCCAGTCTCCAAGCTTCAAAACAAGCTTACCAAAGAAAGGGAGCTAAGTAGGCAGACTCAAAGTGTCTTCCTCAGGAAAGCACTAGGAGGCTTATACTTAGGACTCATATCCCATGTGGCTCAACAACTGTGATCGGTTTACGTTCCTCCTCAGGAGAAATTAAACTCACAAGCAGGCTCCAACATCACTGGATATTTGAGAAATCCTACCTGAACTAGTGGAACTAAGTGAATAGACCCATAGGACCTTCCTCAGGAAAGTACTAGGAGGCTTCCACTTAGGAGTTGTATCCCATATGGCTCAACAACTGGCGATTAGTTTATATTCCTCCTCAGGAGAAATTAAACTCACAAGTTGGCTCCTACATCATTTGATACTTAAGAAATCCTGGATAAACTAAGGGAACTAAATGAATAGACCCATAGGACCTTCCTCAGGAAAGTACTAGGAGGCTTCCACTTAGGAGTTGTATCCCATGTGGCTCAACAACTGTGATCAGTTTACATTCCTCCTCAGGAGCAATTAAACTCACAAGTTGGCTCCTACATCATTGGATACTTAAGAAAGAGGTGAGAAGAAAGAATGAAAGTCATTCATAGTGCCTTCCTCAGGAGAGTACCATGAACTTCCCTCAAACATCAGGATCTCAAACCCCACAGACAGGGAACAAGCTCCAACCTCGACCTCAATATTTTTCCAGTTTCTTGATATCAAATTAATATACTCATGGTGCTGATGATTCTAAGCTAATGATCTTGGATTAAAATCCCATATCTAGCTAGTTCTTGATCATTAAAGTATGCATGTCAAATCTTCAACCTTCATAGAACGATCCTAAACTTTCCAGCATTGTTCATTAATGGCTTCTAATCATAAATATCCTAACCAATCTATCTATTGATGCATAAATAAGGAGATTCGAAGGTTTTTGCAAACCTGTTATTTGATGATGGCAGGGGTAGTTCTCTTGCAATTCAGCTCTTGCCACTTGCCAAGCTTGCTCTACAATGGATGCTAAGACTCCTGGGAGCAGTGGTTCTTGATCACACCCTTTGGTTCACTCTAGCCAATCCTTCATGCAATTTGGATGGAAGCTTCGAATCACATGTACCAGTCACTAATCCCTCTTAATCTTGCATGCTTCTTACTCCATGATGATGGTGGAAGATGATTGTAACAAGAAATTTGGTAGTAGATGAGGTTTGGATGAAGTTTGAAATCAAAATGCAACTTGGAGTGATGGGATCAAAATAGGTATTGCAAGCTTAATGAATCACCAACCAGGGTATGGATCCTCTCTAGGGCATATATATAGGTGCCAATGGAAAGATGTGGAAGCTTTGAGAACCTTCCAAGAAGTTTCTAGAATGTATCACGCAATGAGAATTTGAATTTGTCATCTTGAGTAAATCTCATGCAATCTCATGATAAACCATGCAATCCTACTTAATTTCTCCCCATATGATAATATGACATGAAAACAAGGCCTTACAAACCCTTATGTAGCATTTTCTCACTTTTCCTTTTGGTGCCTTAAGATGCAAGAATGAAAATTACAAAGCAACCTCACTTTTTAAGCCTAAAATCAAAAATGTGGCTAAACCATTGTTTTTAAAATGATGTTTGGAGTCAAAATGACATATTGGATGACCCATTTTGGATTTGTGGATCTCCCAAACCAAAATTCCATTTCAACTTTTTCAACTTATAAGCCATTTTAGGTCATTTTTACCCACTTTTAAAAATCCATGCTCTAAGCCTTTTCAATAACTCATGACCACTTTTCTAGGCTTAAAATGCCATTTTGAACAACTTTCATGTTTTGAGTTTTTCCATTTGAGGCATGGAAATAGGAGATATGGCCTTTGCTTAAAATGACCTATAACTGCCAAATGACCAAAATACCCCTGTCTTGTTCAAACCATAAGTTGAGTTCTACAAATCCTATCAAGGACTTCTAGTACTCTATAGAAAGCTAAGAAGATGCTCTTCAACATTCATGTTGACCAAGAGATCATAGGAATCATCCTACTAGGGCAAAAGTTGTCTGCAAGTTGGGTGACTTTCAAGGACCCAGATTCACACACCTCAGCTGACCTGTACTTTGTCAAAACCATAACTTGAGCTCTGCACATCCTATCAAGGACTTCTACCACTCAAATTAAATCTAGGAACAAGCTCTACAAGATTCATGTTGTAGGGAAGATGAGATGTCAATCACATCCTGAGCTAAAACTGCCTGGAAGATAGGGATCAAATTAGGGTTTTCTCACTGTCAATCCTTGGAAACCCTAACTCAAAACTTCTCAAACTCCTCATTCATGATGAGTTGGTCTAGGGATCATCTTTATAACATCTCCATACATCATTCCATGATCTCATGGCCCTTGGGTTATGTCTCAACCTTCTCCAAATTTTCAGTTATCCTAGGGTTGACCCAGTCAAAACCCTAATTCTACCATTCATGGTTGAATCTTCTGAGTTCTTGCACAACGACTTCTCTGGACTTCATGATGGCTATCAAGACATCTCATAGGCTTTCTCAAATCATCAAGTTCATTCTCAAAGTCTCAGAATCATCTGAGGAGCACCCACAACTTTCAAGCTATGAAGCACACAACCCTAGTTTCAATCAATTCTTCTGAGGATCTCCTGAACTTTCAGATGAAGGTATCAACTTTCAAACACTTGATGGATAAATAAATGTTGGTCAAATTTTGGGGTGCAACACTAGGTCTGATGTTCTTCTCAACTAAGGGTTGAGACGGCCTTCGGGTTTGACGCCTGTTTGTTTAACAGATGCCTGACGGCGAGGTCAGATGTTCTTCTCAACATCGGGTTGAGTCGGCCTTAGGGTTCCACACCTTTTTGTTTAACAAATGCCTGACGGCGAGGTCAGATGTTCTTCTCAACTTTGTGTTGTGCCGGCCTTCTGGTTTGATGCCTGCTTGTTTAACTAATGCCTGACGGCGAAGTCAAATGTTCTTCTCATCTTCGGGTTGAGCCGCCCTTCGGGTTTGATGCCTGTTTGTTTAACAGATGCTTGACGGTGAGGTCAGATGATCTTCTCAACTTCGGGTTGAGCCGGCCTTCGGATTTGATGCCTGTTTGTTTAACAGATGCTTGACAGTGAAGTCAAATGTTCCTCTCAATTTTGTGTTGAGCTGCCCTTCGGGTTCGATGCCTGACGGTGAGGTCAGATGTTCTTCTCAACTTCAAGTTGAGACGGCCTTCGGGTTCTATGCCTGTTTGTTTAACAGATGCCTAACAGCAAGGTCAAATGTTCTTCTGAACTTCAGGTTGATCCGACCTTCGGGTTCGATGCCTGTTTGTTTAACAGATGCCTAGTGGAGAGGTCTAATGTTCTTATCAACTTCGGGTTGAACCGCACTTCGAGTTCGATGCCTGTTTGTTTAACAGATGCCTGACGGTGAGTTTAGATGTTCTTCTCAACTTCGGGTTGAGCCGGCCTTCGGATTTGATGCCTGTTTGTTTAACAGATGCTTAATAGTGAATCAATTGTTCCTCTCAACTTCATGTTGAGCCGACCTTCAGGTTCGATGCCTGTTTGTTTAACAGATGCCTGACGGCAAGGTCATATGTTCCTCTCAACTTCGTGTTGAGCCGACCTTCAGGTTCGATGCCTGTTTATTTAACAGATGCCTAACGGCGAGGTAGGATGTTCTTATCAACTTCGGGTTGAGCCGGCCTTCGGGTTCGATGCCTGTTTGTTTAACAGATGCCTGACGGCGAAGTCAGATGTTCTTATCAACTTCGGGTTGAGCCGCTCTTCGGGTTCGAGGCTTGTTTGTTTAACAGATGCCTGACGGTGAGGTCAGATGTTCTTCTCAACTTCGGGTTGAGCCGGCCTTCGGGTTCCATGCCTGTTTGTTTAACAGATGCCTGACAGCTAGGTCAAATGTTATTCTCAACTTCAGCTTGAGCCGGCCTTCGGGTTCGATTCCTACTTGTTTAACTAATGCCTGGCAGCGAGGTCGGACATTCTTCTCAACTTCATGTTGAGCCTACCTTCGGGTTCGATGCCTGTTTGTTTAAAAGATGCCTGACGGCGAGGTCAGATGTTCCTCTCAAATTCGTGTTGAGCCGGCCTTCGGGTTCGATTCCTGTTTGTTTAACAGATGCCTGACAGCGAAGTCAGATGTTCTTATCAACTTCGGGTGGAGCCGCCCTTCGGGTTCGATGCACGTTTGTTTAACAGATGCTTGGCAATGAGGTCAGATGTTCTTCTCAATTGCGGGTTGAGCCGGCCTTCGAGTTTGATGCCTGTTTGTTTAACAGATGCTTGACAGTGAAGTCAAATGTTCCTCTCAATATCATATCGAGCCGACCTTCAGGTTTGATGCCTCTTTATTTAACAGATGCCTGACGGCGAAGTCAGATGTTCCTCTCAACTTCGTGTTCAGTCGGCCTTCGGGTTCGATGCCTGTTTGTTTAACAGATGCCTGACAGCGAGGTCAGATGTTCTTCTCAACTTCGTGTTGTGCCGGCCTTCGGGTTTGATGCATGTTTGTTTAACTAATGCATGATGGGGAGGTCAGTTGTTCCTCTCAACTTCAAGGTGAGTCGGCCTTCGGGTTTGATACCTGTTTATTTAATAGATGTTTGACAGCGAGGTCAGATGTTCTTTTCAACTAAGGGTTGAGACGGCGTTCGGGTTTGATGCCTAATTGTTTAACAGATGCCTGACGGTGAGGTCAGATGTTCTTCTCAACTTCGGGTTGAGCCGGCCTTCTGGTTTCACACCTTTTTGTTTAATAGATGCCTGATGGCGAGGTCAGATGATCTTCTCAACTTCGGGTTGAGCTGGCCTTTGGGTTTGATGCCTGTTTGTTTAACAATTGCCTGGCGGCTAGGTCAGCTGTTCTTCTCAACTTCGGGTTCGATGCCTGCTTGTTTAACTAATGCCTGGCAGCAAGGTCGGATGTTCTTCTCAACTTTGGGTTGAGTCGGCCATCAAATTCGATGTCTGTTTGTTTAACATATGCCTAACAGCGAGGTCAGATGCTCTTGTCAACTTTGTGTTCTGCCGGCCTTCGGGTTCGATGCTTGTTTGTTTAACAAATTCCTGATGGGGAGGTCAGATGTTCCTCCAAACTTCGAGTTGAGCTGGCCTTCGGGTTCGATGCATGTTTGTTTAACAGATGTTTGACGGCGAGGTCTGATTTTCTTCTCAATTAAGGATTTAAACGGCCTTCGGGTTCGATGCCTGTTTGTTTAACAGATGCCTAACGGCGAGGTCAAATGTTCTCAACTTCGAGTTGAGCCGGCCTTCGGGTTCGATGCCTGTTTGTTTATAAGATGCCTAGCGGAGAAGTCTAATGCTCTTATCAACTTCGGGTTGAGCCGTCCTTCGGGTTCGATGCCTGTTTGTTTAACAGATGCCTGACGTTGAGGTCAGATGTTCTTTTCAACTTCGGGTTGAGCCGGCCTACGGATTTGATGCCTGTTTATTTAACAAATGCTTGATGGTGAAGTCAAATGTTCCTCTCAACTTCATGTTGAGCCGACCTTCGGGTTCGATGCCTGTTTATTTAACAGATGCCTGACGGCGAGGTCAGATGTTCCTATCAACTTCGTGTTGAGCCGGCCTTCGGGTTCGATGCCTGTTTGTTTAACAGATGCCTGACGATGATGTCAGATGTTCTTCTCAACTTCGTGTCGTGCCGGCCTTCGTGTTCGATGCCTGTTGGTTTAACTAATGCGTGATGGGGAGGTCAGATGTTCCTCTCAACTTCAAGGTGAGCCGGCCTTTGGGTTCGATACCTGTTTTTTCAACAGATGTTTGACAGCGAGGTCAGATGTTCTTCTCAACTAAGGGTTGAGACGACCTTCGGGTTTGATGCCTAATTGTATAACAGATGCCTGATGGCAATGTCAGATGTTCTTCTCAACTTCGGGTTGAGCCGGCCTTTGGGTTCGATGCCTGTTTGTTTAACAGATGCTGGGCGGCTAGGTCAGATGTTCTTCTCAACTTCGGGTTGAGCCGGGCTTCGAGTTTGATTCCTACTTGTTTAACTAATGCCTGGCAGCGAGGTCAGATGTTCTTCTCAACTTCGGGTTGAGTCGGTCATCAAATTCGATGTCTGTTTGTTTAACATATGCCTAACAGCTAAGTCAGATGTTCCTATGAACTTCGTGTTAAGCCGGCCTTCGGGTTCGATGCCTGTTTGTTTAACAGATGCCTGACGGTGAAGTCAGATGTTCTTATCAACTTCGGGTTGAGCCGCCCTTCGGGTTCGATGCTTGTTTGTTTAACAGATGCCTGACGGTGAGGTCAGAGGTTCTTCTCAACTTCAGGTTGAGCCGACCTTCGAATTTGATGCCTGTTTGTTTAACAGATGCTTGATAGTGAAGTCAATTGTTCCTCTCAACTTCATGTTGAGTCGACCTTCGGGTTCGATGCCTGTTTATTTAACAGATGCCTGACGGCAAGGTCAGATGTTCCACTCAACTTCGTGTTGTGCCGGCCTTCGGGTTCGATGCCTGTTTGTTTAACTAATGCCTGATGGGGAGGTCAGTTGTTCCTCTCAACTTCAAGGTGAGCCGGCCTTCGGGTTCGATACCTGTTTGTTTAACAGACGGTTGACTGTGATGTCAGATGTTCTTTTTAACTAAGGGTTGAGACGGCCTTCGGGTTTGATGCCTAATTGTTTAACAAATGCCTAACGGGATCAAGATTTGCTGAACAAAGCTCTAGCTAGCTTGGAAGATCGCAAGCAGAGGTTCGAGTCCAAGAAGCGAAAGTTAGAGGATTATTTTGGCCAGGGAGCGTGGGAAGATTCAGTCGAGGGTCTCCAGTGTACTATCATGCAGAGAAAGTCTGTTGTTGAAGGGTTACTCACTCGTCCAGATCACCCCGAGACTAGAGAGTTACTGGAGGAGTTTCGTGCCCGCGGTCGCACTTGATTATCTTTATAGCTCTTTGTTTTTTTTTGTTTTTTTTTATTCTTTTTGTAGGCTGACCATCACCAGGCTTGTTGGTTGAGGTCATGCTATTGATTCCCATTGCATTCGTTGACTTTGTATTATTGCCTTGTGGGTCTTATCTATATGTGAGATGTTATTCCAGTGACTAGATCCGAACTTCTTGTTATCAGCACTTGCACTCTGGCATTCGAATTGCGGGAAAATCTCCCTAATGCACAGACGCACGTTTGCATTTGCATAAATCATTCGCATAGCAGGTACCTTGTATTGTTCTCTTAACTCTTTGTTGATGCAGGTTCCAGGATTGCCAACCAGCGAATTCATCGCTATCTTACCAGAAGCAACTGTAAGAAAGTCATGGACCAGATGCAGACTGAGATGCAGGAGATGCGTGACCGTATGGCGCAGTTCATGCAGGTGATGGAGACTGTGGCTAAGGGCCAGGAGCAGCTGCAAACTCTGGTGCAGCCTCTGATTGCTAGGGTTGATAGTCAGGGTGTGCTACATGGCGGTTTTGCTAATCATCCTTCTCGAGTCGGGACTCCGCGAGCAGATGACACGGTACCGGTGGTTGTCCTCAATATAACTAAGAATGATAACAGAGCTGAGAATATGGATGTGACGGGGAATGCTGGTTTCAATGTTGGCTCTGGGAATGCTGGTCTCAGTGCTGGTTTTGGTGGTAATCAAGGCTATGGCAATCAGGGTTACAAAAATCAAGGTTACGGTAATCAGGGCTTCGATAATGCAGGTTTCGGCAATGCAAGCCACAATGGTATGGGATTGGGCGTTCATAATGATGGTTTTGGGCCAGGCACTAGAAATCAAGGTTTCGGTAATATGGGATACGGGCCTAGGAATAATCAGACTGGGTTTGGTCCTCATACTGCTTATGCTAAATATGGTAATGAGGATTCTCACTGGGACGAAGATCTCCAGGAAGATGCTTTCCCTCCTCCAGGCAGGGATTTTGAGGCGCCCGCTGGCAATGATAGAAGGTTCAGGTTGTTGGAGGAACATATGAGGAATCTCGTTAATCAGAACACCACGGGGTTGGACGTGGCTAACATGGGATTGGTCCCTGGCTTGAGGGTACCAATCAAATTCAAAGCGCCCGCATTTGACAAGTATAAGGGGGATACTTGCCCGAGAGTTCACGTGCGATCTTACTATCGGAGAATGTCCGCCTACTCTGATGACGAAAAGATGCTGATGTATTTTTTCCAAGACAGCTTGTCGGGATCATCATTGGAATGGTACATGAGGCTAGAGCCTACTCAAATTGGTAGCTGGAAGGAACTAGCAGAAGCTTTTGTCAAGCATTACCAATACAACAACGACCTTGCGCCGAACAGGGTCCAGCTCCAAAATCTCTCTCAGAAGAATAACGAGAGTTTCAAAGAATACGCCCAGAGGTGGCGTGAGCTAGCTGCCAGGGTGCACCCACCCATGGTAGAGCAGGAGTTGGTAGATATGTTTGTGGGCACTTTCTCTGGGCTGTACTATGACAGGCTCATTAATTGTACGACGACTAATTTTTCCGAGTTAATACTCTTGGGGGAACGTATCGAGAATGGTGTTAAGATTGGTAAGATTCAAGCGGGTGAGTCAACCTTAGCTGGAGGTGGTAAAAAGGCTTTTGGGAATAAGAGACAGGGAGATACCAATGCAGTATGTAGTGATCAGAGAAGGGATAGAAGTCGGAATTGGCACAGGCAACAGATCGCCAGTGTGACAATTCCTGTACCTCAACAACAACGACAACGGCCATAACAGCAACAGGGACAACAGGACGCTGCTCCACAGAGATATCAAGGACGGGATATGGTTGTGAAAAGAGTCTTTGATGCACCTCCGCTACCTTATGCTCAGCTTCTTCCAACCTTGTTACAGTTGCAGCTTGTTGAGAAAAGGACGCTAGCTCCGCCGAAGAGCACGCCTCCTTATGGGTATGACGTTAATGCACATTGCGACTTCCACTCCAGGGCACCCGGTCATACCATCGAGAATTTTCAAGCGTTCAAGCACAAGGTGCAAGATTTAGTAGATAGCAAAGCTATAAACTTTGGTAATGAAGCGCCCAATATTGAGAAGAATCTGATGCCGCCTCACGGATCGGCACAGGTGGGTGCAATTTTGGAGGATGCTGGTCTGAATCTGGTTATGAAGGTGGACGAATTGAAAACACCTCTGGATTATGTCAAGAGTAGGTTACTGAAAGGGGGGTGTTCCCTGGTTGTAGTGCTGATTATATTGATTGTTTGGCCCAGCCTGAGGGTTGTAATAACTTGCGAAGAGGTATTCAAAGAATGATTGACGAAGGTACGCTGCAATTTGATCGCACTGCTGAAGAAAAGCCTGTTGAGGCAAAAGTTGAGAAGCAGGGTGAAGTTGCAACGATTACAATACCGTTCAAAACTGTCACGATATCGGCACCTCCCAAGAGGCCGACTATCACAATTACCAAAGCTGGACCTATTCCGTATGAAAGTACTAAAGCCATCCCCTGGAATTATGGGGCGGAAGTGTATTGCAACAGGGAGAAGCTTAACTTGCCGAGCCCGCCTGTAGGATTCGTTGATAATCTTGTGGGGGCAGGGGGCATAACCCGCAGTGGCAGAATCTTTACGTCGCCAGAAGTAGAAGCTGAGAGAATTGCAAAGGGGAAAGGTAAGGTCAATGAGGAAGGACCATCGTAGGAGAAAGAAAAAGAGGCTTTGACCAAAGATGTAGAAGAATTCATGAGATTAATTCGGAAGAGCGATTATAAAATCGTCGATCATCTGCAGCAGACGCCTTCCAAAATATCAATTTTGTCGTTGTTGCTTTGTTCCAAGGCTCACCAGAATGCGTTGTTGAAAGCTCTGGACGCTGCCTATGTACCCCATGAGATATCCGTGAATCAACTCGAGGGAGTGATTGCGCACGTGAACACGGGTCATGGCCCTGGCTTTACTGACTTTGATTTGACGCCCAAGGGCCGCAATCATAACAGTGCGTTGCATATTTCTGTCGAGTGTAGGGGCACTGTTATGTCCCACGTCCTTGTTGACACTGGTTCATCCTTAAATGTCTTGCCTAAGAAAGCATTGCTGAAGCTAGACACCCGAGGAGTAATCTGCACGCCAAATGATTTAGTGGTGAGGGCATTTGACGGAACGAGAAGGTCTGTATTTGGAGAATTGACTTTGCCGATCCAGGTCGGTCCAGAAGTGTTCGACACCATGTTTTACATCATTGATATACAGCCAGCTTATAGTTGTTTGCTTGGACGACCGTGGATCCATGTTGCAGGGGCTGTGACGTCGACGTTGCACCATAAGCTTAAGTATACGGTCGGTGGTAGCATTGTCACTATATGTGGGGAGGAAGACATTCTGGTCAGTCACCTATCATCGTTTAAATATGTTGAAGTGGATGGTGAGATCCATGAGACATTGTGCCAAGCCTTTGAAGTAGTGCAGATCACAGACAAATCTCCTGTCATCAGCAAGGGGTCAGAGGTAGCCATGTCGTCGTACAGAGAAGCCCAAGCGATAGTTCAGGATGGGGAAGCTAAAGGTTGGGGTCGAGTTCTGGAGATTCCTGTTAAGCAAGACAAGTTCGGCTTAGGGTATCACCCATCGTCATCATCTTCCTCACAGGGCAAGCCGGGATTCAAAGGGCCGATCGTGTTCACTCCAGGAGGAGTCAGTTTTGAGTAGATCAACGTGTATGACAGTAAAGAAGGCGATAGCGACTGTGACATGGAGTCGTGGATCAAGCCCAGCGAGCCAGGACAGAGCCTATGCAACTGGTCTATCCAGGACTTTATTCAAGTGACGCTGAAACAGTAATGCTTTGTTTTTCAATTATTGTATAATCCTATGTCCTACCCGGGGCATAGTGATTTTATTTCAGGGCCTACTTGCTTATGTGTATGCTTTGTTTAAACATCAAATAAAGGCATTTTCCTCATGCAAATTTTGTGGTCCCTGTTTTTTCTGTTTTTATTTTTACAATAAAATGGCAATGTGGTCGTGTGCTTCGTTTACATATCATTTGAAGCATTTAACCCTTTCTCTTGCAGGATGATCCATATTGCAGATGACACCGATCAAGATCTCCATATGACTCGCTTCGACTTTGAGCACCCGATATTCCAAGCCGAAGAAGAGATTGTTGAGGACGACGACTTACCAGAAGAGTTGACTCGTCTGTTGAAACAAGGAGAATCATTATGCCTCATCAGGAGGATATTGAGATCGTTAATCTTGGTTCGGAAGAAATTGTCAGGAATGTCCGGATAGGGGCTGCGTTTCAAAGTGATATCAAGCAGAGACTTGTCGAGATGCTTCGAGAGTATAGTGACATCTTTGCTTGGTCTTATGAAGATATGCCTGGGCTAGATACTGGTATTGTGGTCCACCGCTTGCCATTGCGTGAAGACTGTTCACCGGTCAAGCAGAAGCTCAGAAGAACTAAACCAAATATGGCCATAAAGATTAAAGAGGAAGTACAGAAACAGTGGGAAGCTGGTTTCCTAGCTGTTACAACTTACCCTCCGTGGGTCGCCAATATAGTACCTGTACCAAAGAAAGATGGTAAGATACAGATGTGCGTTGCCTATCGGGATCTGAACAAGCCGAGCCCCAAGGATGACTTCCCGCTTCCTCATATTGATGTGTTGGTCGACAACACTGCGCAATTCTCTGTGTTTTCCTTCATGGACGGCTTTTCGGGCTATAATCAGATTAAAATTGCGCCGGAGGATATGGAGAAAACCACTTTTATTACCCCGTGGGGAACGTTCTGCTACAAAGTGATGCCCTTTGGTTTGAAGAACGATGGGGCAACATATCAACGTGCTATGACGGCTCTCTTTCATGACATGATGCATAAAGAGATTGAGGTCTATGTTTGTCACTTCCGCGAAAATAAGGTGCCAGCAAAATAGAAGAGTCGCCACCTTTCGTTATTTATCCCTCGGAGCGGGAAAGGAAACGATCGGGAAAACCTGACGAAAAGGGTAAGACAAGGTCGTCGCAACCATGTCTGGGTTCGGGAGTCAGTTACGCAAGGGGAAGGTATTAGCACCCCTCGCGTCCGTCGTACTCGACGGGATCCACGCTTGTTGGTTTGTCTACGGGTGAAAAACAATCTATCTACGGCTGCTAAATCTAAACGGAAAGAAATTGACTCGATAGAGCGTCGCACTCTATGCCTACGTATTCTCATTAGAGACTGAGAAATCAGAGTCAACATAGTTCGGGAAACTACGGGGGGAAGATATGCTCGGCAAGACGTCACGTCTTGTGCCTACGTATTCTCATCATAGAAATCAAAGCATGACGTAGTTCAGGCTAACTATGGCTAGACAGGGTGTTCTCGGTCACACGGGGGTGAGAGATCAAGTTGACGATACTAGCGTACGCATTCTAGCAGTTAGGTGGACGCTGCTCGACCAATGGAGACTTAGGCGTACCTGTTTGCGGTAGAACGGACGTAGTATGCCAGGTTTCGAGGCATGGGAACCTACGGGAACTAGAACTACGATATGGTCTCAAATGCACTCGGGCAAGAGAAAAGGATAACATCAGTCGTCAGCGGGAAAGTCTCAATCGCACGGCAGCGAGGAGAACAAAAGGTTAGTTGTTAGTGTGCTCGCTAGGATATCGCATCCTATGCCTACATATTCTCTTCAGAGAAAATCAGAGCAGCTGTAGTTCAGCTTACAACTAAGGGGAAAGGTGGCTCGCCAATACATCAGTATTGTGCCTATGGGGGAAGTTTGCTCGCCAATACATCAGTATTGTACCTACGTATTCTCATCAGAGAAATCAGAGCGGGACGCAGTTCAGGATAATGAATCTCGATTGCACGGGGGCAAGAGAAGGGGATACAGACCTACGTCTAAACGGGAAGGAACTCGGGACACACGCGCAAGAACCTAAGACGTAGGAGCGAATGCGTTGCATATCACCCCAAGGGTGATACACTAAACACCCAAGTTACGTGAGAGTGACCCTCCCGCAACCATTTCCTACGTATCTAACAATCTCACAACACTCGACGGTTGCTTGAAGACTGGAATTAGATGGATGTTACCGAACGGAGTGGTTCCGTTGACCCTTGATATGCGTGCAAGCTACATTCCAATCTTCTCCTCTCTGGATCTTGATGCTGACGCTCGAATCTGAACAATGTGACGCTTAGACCGTCATAGCTCGACTTATACGAGAAATCGAACTCTAAGAGGTAGCGTGTTGATATCCGTGTCAAAGACAAGATGGAGAACTGATATCGAAAATCACTCTCCAATTGAATCGTGTCACACGGCCAGCCAAAAATAAAATCGGGATAAAATCAGATAGAACGAAAATAAGAGAGAAAATGGGAGACAAATCCACTAACAAAATGGAAATAACATGCTACGGCAAAATACGACAATTAAATTCCAACTAGAAAATATTCTAAAGAATTAAATCTATAAATGCGTATAGAAAAATATAATGGAAATTCTATATAAAATCCTATACTATTCTATGAAGAAAATAGCAAAACTATATTAAATCTATAATACCCTATAACATGCTAAAAAATAATAGAATATAAATTCTATAAAACTATGCATTAATATCCTAGGAAAATAAAACTATAATCCTAAAAAAAATAAAACTACATCTATTACACTCAGTCATCCAATACAAGGGAGAAATTAAAAATAACAAGGGAAGGGGTACAAACTGCAGCTTGGGGTAATGCAGCAAAAACAATACAGGGCCCAACCCACAAAGAAAATCAGAAAAGAAATAAAAACACAAAAACGGGGGGTGCGTCAGAAATTGCTTCAGCAAAGGTACAGGGCCCGACCCAATTACACACGGAGGGGGGGGGGGGGGAGAAACGAAAATGGGGGATGCGAAACAGAATGGGCCCTAGAGGCCCAAGACCCAACCAAGCCCTTTAATCCATCCCCTTCAGCAAACATAACCCTAATCCCAATTTTGCAGAACACTGTTCATCTGCATGCGCCGTTTCTCCCAACCTTTTCTCCGCTCAGACCTCTTCTCCATCTCCCTCGTTCAAGCTTCTCTCTCAAACACGCTTCACCAACCTTTCGTTTTACATCTCACAACAAAATAAATGAACCAAAACGAACCACCGCAAAAGCAATGATTCTTGGATGAAGACGTTCGTGATTTTCTGGCGATTTGTTGAAGGTGGGGATGAACGTCTTCATCTTCTTTGAAGAACACCTGGAAACACTGAAGAACTTGCTGAACTTCAGATGAAGACGAAGATTTCTGGAGACGAGTAGGGGATCCGGTGAAGACGACGAGCGAGGATCTGGGCGAAAATCAGCAAAATAGATTAAGATCCTGAAGATTTGCTGTAGTTTTGGCGTTGGCTGTTTGTGGATCGGAGGTGTTCATGACATTCTTGATGAACGATGAACAAATCTGGAAAAACACAGGAAGCTTATGAACGTTCTTGGTGATTCTGAAGAAATCTGGAAATCGCGAGGAACACGTTCTTGAACAAACTTTGATGCATGCGCTTCTGGAGGATTTGGCGAACGGAGATGGAGATCCAAAGAAATCGCTCACTGATGAGGATGATTGATTAACATTGCTGATAAAAAAACTCATTGATCGAACGATGATGTTGATGTTTGAAGGATCTTGTTTGAAGGTTTTTTTCTGGAAACGAAGTGAGCAAGATGGTGGTTGGTGAGGAACACGATGAGGTTCCGGCAAGATTTCCGGCGAAGTTGAGCGAAGAGGATGAACGGAGAGGACGATGATGGTTGCTGATCCTGGAGAAACGGACGAGTTTTCTGGTGAATTGTGTTTCCCGGTGGTAGTTGCGGTGGCCGGAGGAGGTTAGGGTGGCCGAAGGTGAGCGGTTAGGGTGGTTGCATGGCCGGCGGCCATGCATCCGGTGAGGGATGTGGGTGGGTGAGGAAGCGCCACGTAGCTCACATCCATGAAGGAGAGAATATGGCGAAGCCACGTGTGGGGAGGTGTGGAAGTCTCAGAGATTGAAACGTGGCGTGGAGAAGTGAGGTGGGGGACTCTGAGTATGAAACGTGGCGTGAAGAGGAGGGGTTGTGAGGTAGACGCGTGTGAGGGGTGAGGCTTGCATGCAGGCCACGTGGTGAGTTCTGAGGGATAGAAAAAAAATGATGTGGCCAGCCACCGAAATGAACACGTGGGAATGCTTATATGCGGACACCTGGACTGATTGGGACTGGGCCTCCAAAAACGGCTGGGCCCACGAATTTGGACTGACTAATATCATGATTAATGACTAATTAAACTCAATTAACTAAATGAAGACTCAATTGACACTAACGAAAATTTAAAACAGTAATTAAATCCTAAATGAAAATTAAAGACTATTCTAACCTAATTAAAACTAAGAAGACCCTAATTAACATCTAAACAAATGATTAAGACCTAATTAATCTACTTAAATCCTAATTAAATCTAAAAAAGAGGATTAACCTATAAAACTCTATTAATTTCTAAACTAATAAAAAACTCTATTAATTTCTATTTTAAAAATACCTAGTAAAAGAATATCCTATTAAAAATTATTTTAAAAACTCTACTTAATATCTAAAAAATATGATTTATTCTAAAATCTATTTAAAAACAATTTAATATCTATTAAGGCTATAAAAAAAACTATCTAATATCTAGAAAAATGAATTAAATCCATGAAAAAATTCTAGAAAATAAGGG
Source organism: Lathyrus sativus (assembly GCA_963859935.3). Lineage (NCBI taxonomy): Eukaryota > Viridiplantae > Streptophyta > Magnoliopsida > Fabales > Fabaceae > Lathyrus > Lathyrus sativus. The sequence continues at coordinate 397,047,371 of OZ012735.1, read as the reverse complement.
AAAAAATCTAAAAAAACGAAGAAGCCGATTGAATCGATTAGCGACTATATCGAAATAAACGGTAAAAATTCGGACACCGAGAGGTCCTCAAAACAACAGTGAGAGCTGAAAATACCGGGAACGAGCATCAATTCTCAAAATACGTCCTCGTATTGGCCTGAAATGCTTGAAGCGCGATCAGAGGGCTGTAATCCCGATAAAGTCAATCTGATTGGAAAAAATGCAATGTACGTGGTATGCAAATGCAAAAATGAAATGAGTCGAAACATGAACCAAATAGCGATACGTAGTTGGTCAAATTTGGGGGTGCAACAATGTTGACGATATGATTTCCAAGTCTCAGACGGAGGAAGAGCACCTGGTAAATCTTCTGAAATTGTTTGAAAGGCTTAGGAAATTCAGGCTGAGGATGAATCCTAATAAGTGCACCTTCGGGGTGAGATCCGGTAAGCTACTGGGGTTCATTGTTAGCGAAAAAGGAATAGAGGTTGATCCTGCTAAAATAAAAGCAATACAAGAAATGCCAGCACCAAAAACAGAGAAAGAGGTTCATGGTTTTTCAGGGAGGTTGAACTACATTGCCCGGTTCATATCTCACCTAACTGCCACGTGTGAGCCAATGTTTAAATTGTTGAAAAAAGACCAGGCAATTGTCTGGAATGAAAATTGTCAAAAGGCGTTTGAAAAAATAAAAGAGTACTTGCAGGAACCTCCGATTTTGATACCCCCAGTAGCCGGGAGACCACTGATCATGTACTTGATGGTTCTTGAGAATAGTATGGGTTGTGTTCTCGGTCAACATGACGAGACTGGACGAAAAGAGCATGCGATTTATTACTTGAGTAAAAATTTCACAGAATGTGAGTCTCGTTACTCAATGCTTGAAAAGATGTGTTGTGCACTTGCTTGGGCTGCTAAACGTCTGAGACAATACATTCTAAATCATACAACCATGCTAATTTCGAAGATGGATCAGATCAAATACGTCTTTGTGAAGCAGGCACTTTCTGGAAGGATTGCCTGATGGCAGATGGTATTGACAGAGTACGATATACAATATGTTTTGCAAAAGGCTATCAAAGGTAGCATATTGCCAGAGTACTTGGCTGAGTAGCCCATCGATGATTACCAGCCGATGAAGTTTGATTTTCCTAACGAGGATATCATGTACTTAAAGATGAAAGACTGCGAAGAGTCGTTGGATGGTGAAGGTCCTGAGCTGGGTTCCCAATGGCTATTGATTTTTGACGGTGCTGTGAATTCATATGGAAGTGGATTTGGGGCAATCATTACGACTCCCCATGGGATGCACATCCCGTTCACTGCCAGATTGACGTTCCCAGTTACTAATAATGAAGCTGAATATGAGGCGTGTATCATGGGTCTCGAGGAGGCTATTGATTTGAGGATTAAAAATCTGGATGTGTATGGAGACTCCGCGCTAGTCGTGAACCAGATCAAGGGAGAATGGGAGACTCGTCAGCCTAATCTGATACCATATATGAATTATGCAAGGAGGTTGTTGCCTTTCTTTGACATAGTAGAGTTTCACCATGTGCCACGGGCAGAAAATCAGATGGTTGATGCTCTTGTGACATTGACTTTGATGTACAAAGTTAACTTTTGGAATGAGGCTCCCAGAATAGTCATCTCTCGCCTTGATAGGCCCGCCTTCATATTCCCCATTGAGGAAGCTTCCGATGGCAAGCCGTGGTATTTTGATATCCAGAATTTCCTAAAGAACCAAGAGTATCCGACTGGGGCATCCAGCCGTGATAAGAAGACTCTTAGGAGATTGGCTAGTAATTTCTACTTGAATCCGGATGGTGTTCTATACAGGAGAAACGATGATTTGGTGCTTTTGCGATGTGTTGATGAGAAAGAAGCTAATCTGCTCATGGAAGAGGTCCACGAGGGAACCTTTGGCACACACGCCGGCGGACATGCTATGTCTCGAAAGTTATTACGGGCAGGGTATTATTGGCTGACGATGGAAAGAGATTGTTTCAAATTTGCAAAGAAGTGCCACAAGTGCCAAATCTATGCAGACAAGATTCAGGTACCGCCGAGTCCTTTGAACGTTATGGCGTCCCCGTGGCCTTTCTCCATGTGGGGCATTGATATGATTGGCAAAATTGAGCCCACCGCATCCAACGGACACCGGTTCATCTTGGTAGCTATCGATTACTTCACTAAATAGGTTGAAGTCGCATCTTACGCTAATGTTACCAAGCAAGTAGTAGCCCAGTTTATCAAAAAGGACATCATTTGTCGTTACGGCATTCCTGAAAGGATCATTACTGACAATGGTTCAAACCTGAATAACAAGATGATGAAGGAATTGTGCCAGAATTTCAAGATTGAGCATCATAATTCATCTCCCTACCGGCCCAAGATGAATGGCGCTGTCGAAGTGGCCAATAAGAACATTAAGAAGATTGTTTAGAAGATGGTTGTGACATACAAAGACTGGCACGAGATGTTACCCTTAGCATTACATGGTTATCATACGACGGTACGCACATCGACCGGGGCAACACGTTTCTCACTGGTATATGGTATGGAGGCTGTCCTACCATTAGAAGTTGAGATTCCTTCCTTGAGAGTATTGCTCGATGTTAAACTTGATGAGGCAGAGTGGGTAAGGAATAGATTGAATCAACTCAGTTTGATGGATGAGAAGAGACTTGCATCTATCGCATATAGTCGGTTATATCAGAGCCGAATGAAGAAAGCTTACGACAAGAAGGTGCGCCCTCGAAGCTTTCAGACGGGCGATCTGGTGCTAAAGAAGATTCTCCCACCACAATCAAATCACAGGGGCAAATGGACTCCCAACTATGAAGGTCCATACATTATGCGAAAGGTCTTCTCTGGAGGAACCTTACTATTGTCCACCATGGATGGCGAATATTTTTCATCCCCTGTGAACTCAGACGCAGTTAAAAAATACTTTGCTTAAAGAGACCCGTTGAACAGAAAAAAGAGAGTCCAGGCAAAAATGGGGCATCCCGGCGAACCAAAAAGAAAAAGAAATAGGTTCGGGCAAAAGTTAGGGATAAAAATTGAAAAGATGTACACCCGCGATGTCGAAAACCTGAAAAGGCGACCTCGGCAAAAAAGGGTATCCCGGTGAATTGAAAACCCGCAAAGGGCGATTCATTCAAATGTCAGGGATTGAAAAAAGAAAATGACCGCGGTCCGAGTCTGATACTGCATTACTTTGTGGTTTGGGAACACCTGACGGTCGATTATCCAAGTCAATCTCTTCCAAGGACGGAGTATCGAGAAAGCGTCGGAGTCAGGCGAGTCATAGGAGGATCATCTCATGGTGTTCGTCTGTGCCACATTACCGACATGTATACAAATTTCTTTATACCTCTGTACATATTTGCATATACCTTATGGCTTCCTCTTTTCAGGAGTTGCATCCATTGTACAAAACTTTGCCTATTTACGGGCCCGTTATCAATGAAACGCATACTATTCAGTACTTGATTGTTTGTTCTTGTTTTAACTTCGCTGTTTTGTTTGTGGAAAATGCCGATGTTTTTGATAAACTTGCACGGGCATAAACTTGCAGGCCTCGGCCAATAATTGTTAAAACTTTGAATTGACTGAGCGATCACCACGGCTATTGACCTGGATATTTCCTTTTGTATAGGATATCTCGTTGTTGCTCCTATTTTGCAGGGTCGTTACCTTTGCAGCAAACAGCTAAGGGATCGTGTCTCCCTAGCCATAGTCCCTTAACGTAGGAGCAGGCTCTAGGTGATTTTATTCCTCCCTAGCAGATGGAAGTTGCACTTTATCCCCAGAAGAGTGGGATGCGAGTTAGCAAGCTGCCCGACAGTGATATAATCCCCAGGATGGCTTTTATGTTCTCCAGCGGGTCATCTTTCCTCCAGTAGGATGCTCACCTTCAACAGAGTTCGCAACTCCGAGCTTGTGAGCTATTCCCCAGCATGATTGTTTCTACCCCCCAGCAGAGGTGGTTTCACCTTTCCAACATTTATTTTGCTGGAATATGTCTGTGATACCTAGTTATCCCCAGTGGAGTTAGCTTTGTCTTCAGCATTTATTTTGCTGAAGCGGTTATGTATCCAGCTTTTCTCCAGCAGTCTGAGCCTGCATTTGCATCTTGCATATATCACCATATTTGCAAATACGTAGCATTCCATTTTTTATGGAGCATTACGCCATTGTTAACATACACATTTTGAAACATAAACCAGGTTGGTTACCTATTTTGTTTCAGGTGTTTCCCTGCAGGTTTGGAACTCTTGTTCAGGATGGTTTCGGATGTTCAAATTCTTGACGTGAGATAAGTGATGATCGCATTTGTCCCCTCATCAATGTTGCTTGGTTAAGTTTCTCTTCTTCCCCAGTAGGTTCTTCCTCGGATGACTGTTACGTCGACATTGAGAACTTCATGATTATACCTTCGAAGTTGGTACCCATTTTCGATCAAGATGGATGTCTGGCAGCCGATGTTAGAAGTTCCCCGCAGAGTTGTTTGGTCAAGTCTGTGTATGCTCTTTTCTCGCTTCTATTTAGCGTTTACCCATTTCCGAGGAAATGGAAGGTCAGTGATATTGGCATTTCTCTCTTCTATTTAGCGGTTGCCCATTTCCGAGGAAATGGAAGGTCAGAGATATTGACATTTCTCGCTTCTATTTAGCGTTTACCCATTTCCGAGGAAATGGAAGGTCAGAGATATTGACATTTCTCGCTTCTATTTAGCGTTTGCCCATTTCCGAGGAAATGGAAGGTCAGAGATATTGACATTTCTCGCTGTCTTTTAGCGTATGCCCATTTCTGAGGAAATGGAAGGTAAGAGATATTGACATTTCTCACTGTCTTTTAGCGTATGCCCATTTCCAAGGAAATGGAAGGTCAATGATGTTGATGGGATTCGCTTTTATGAAGAGTATGCCTGTTTCTGCGGAAATGGAGGATAAAGAATATTAATGTCATGCTTTACGTAGTGCCCGCTTATCGTAACTTTTGTCGTTGACTCAACACCTGTGGCATCATACAGGTGGTTGATATTGAAATCAGGTTCTTTATCGAATGATTGATCAGTTGTTGCTGTGACAACCGAATTCAATTTTCTGGATGTGGTGTTCCCAAGCAGTTTGGAAGTTTACTTCTTCAGTTAGCCAATTTCCGGGTTCTCTGGTATTCAACCATATCCTACCTCGATTTCCTGAAAGTCGTTCGCTTTTCATCCTATCTAGTCCAAGCCGCTTGAATAGGGGCAGCTGTTGCACCCCAAAATTTGCCTAACCTTTTCTTACTTGGTTTATGTTTCATTGCATTAGCATATCATTGATCTAACATTTGCATAGCATAGCATGGTTCATTTAATAGGGGATCAAGTGTGGAGCCTATCTAGAGGTCTTATGCAAGTTTGAGAAGTCATTATAGTCATCAGGAAGAGGGTTGGTTTCTTAAGGAGTTCATTGGCTTGTATGGGGTTAGTCTCCTAATTTGAGGGCCAGTTGAAGATCATCAAGGGATGGTGAGGTCTTGACCAAGGTGAGAGGGTGTGAGTAGAGCTCATTGAAGTACTTTGAAGGTCATGGTGGAGTTCAATCAAGTCATTGTGCCAAGTGTGAAGAGCCACAGTTGAGGGTGTTATAAGTAGGGTTTTCATCTGAGTAACCCTAAGTTAACTGTGCAATTGAAGAGGATCAAAGTTCATTTTTGAGTCTTTGCAATCATGGATAGTTGTGTAGAGACACATGAGATGATATTCCAAGATCTATGCAAGAAAAGTTCAAGGTGTGAGGAGTTGCTAAATTAGGGTTCTCAAGGTAAAATCCCCTATTTAGTGCCTAACTTCAAGAACACTTATCTCAAAATGCAAGTTTCATCTTGTTGCACCCCAAAATTTGCCCAACCTCTTTCCTTACTGGGTCTATGTTTCATTGCATTAAAATTTGCATAGTTATATCATTTGCATATCATGATATCATTCATATATAAGGGGATCAAGTGTGATTCTTCTCAAGAGAAGCCTAGCAAGAGGTCTTATTCAAGATTGAGAAGTTATCAAAGTCATCAGGAGGTAATTTGAGTGCCTAATAGTTTAGATGCTTGCATGAAGATTTTCTCCTAACTTGAGGATCAATTGAAGACCATCAGAGGGATATGAAGTGTTGAATATGAGAAGAGTATGTGTATGGAGTTCATAGAATGCCTAGAGGGCCATGGGAGAGCTCAATCAAGTCATTGTGTCAAATGCAAGAGCCACAGTTGAAGTGCAAGCAATTAGGGTTTCATCTGGGTCAATTCTAGGTCAACTGTGCAATCGAAGGGTATCAAAGCCTACTTTTAGGTCATGGAGTTCATGAAATGATATGTTGAGACATTTTTGGTGTTGTGCCAAGATCAAGTCAAGAAGAGTCAAGAGTGTGGGAAGTTGCTAAATTAGGGTTTCAGTGTAAAATCCCCTATTTAGTTCCTAACTTCAAGCATTTATACCTTAAGTAACGCTTTTAGTTCCCCTATAGTTTACACACTTATTTTGCTTTGATTCCCCTAAAACCATACCAACCTAGCTAAACACAGTAACACCCGAAAATACTAGCTTGATTACGAGTCCCTGTGGGATCGATATCTTTTATTACTACGCGATAGACTGTGCACTTGCAGTTAGTTCAGTTAGACATAGAAAGTCGCGATTAAGTTTTTGGCGCCGTTGCCGGGGACCCGTTTAGTCAATAGTGTAATCCTTTGTTACACAGTATAGACTAGGTTAACTATTCTCTCTCCCTCTACTCGTTCTTCGGTTGTATGCCAAGTACTCGCTCACAAGGAGACATCTTACAGCCTACAATCGTCGAACTAGAGCGCTTCTTACATTTAAGAAGGCGCATCCTCGAATATCAACGAAAATATAATATTCCTGATCTTCTAGCTCATCCTCCTGTTGAAGAGTCAAAGATGGCTGACGGACCTCAGAACAAACCGCTGAAGGACTCTGCTACCCCCTCTCAGCTGGAGCCTCGAAGTAGCATTGTTGCCCCGGCTATCAATCGGAACGATTTGGAACTGAAACCGTCATTGCTGTCAGCTGTACAACAACATCAATTCTCAGGAAATGAAACTGAGGATTTGAATGAACACTTAACGAAGTTTGTGCAATACGCAGACACAGTGAAGGCAAATGGAGTGACTCCAGACGCAATAAGACTTCGTCTCTTTCCTTTCTCTCTTAGAGATAGAGCTTGGACATGGTTACAATCCTTACCATCCAACTCCGTTACGACGTGGGAATATTTGAAGAACGTTTTCTTAGCAAGATACTTTCCGCCAAGCAAAACTGCTATGCTCAGAGCTCAAATCAACGGATTTCGACAAAAAGATGCTGAAGCTCTCTACGAAGCGTGGGAAAGGTTCAAGGATATGATGAGAGTATGTCCTCACCACGGTTTAGAAGACTGGGTGATGATCCGTACTTTCTACAATGGGCTTTTGTATAACACTAGATTAACGGTAGACGCCGCCGCAGGCGGTGCACTTATGGATAAGCCATACGACGAAGCCTATCAACTTATCGAAAACATGTCTCAGAACCACTGCCAATGCGGAGGTGAAAGAACTCCAGCAGAGAAACCCGTAGCGAAAGGTGGGATGTACAAGATCAGCAGTCTTGAAAAGTTCAACGCTATGGTAGATGCTCTAGCGCAGAAAATCGACAGTCTGACCGTTACCCCAACTGCAACCGTAGCTGTTGTAACTCCGAATTGTGAGTTATATGGAACCGCCACTCATAATGCGCCCGAGTGCCCATTATTGGCAGGAATCCCACCAGACCAAGTTAACTACGCTCAAGGAAATCCTTACGCAAATACTTACAACCCAGGAAGGAGGAATCACCCAAACATTTCCTACAAAAGCGATAATGCCTTGCAAGCACCAGCTGCTCCGCCAGGATATCAGAAACCAGCCGCTGCTGCCCAGACTGCCCCTAGGAAATCAAATCTCGAAGTGATGATGGAAAAATTCATAGCTACTCAAGCTCAAACAAATAAAGAATTCCTGAATCAAAACATACACACTAGCGAGCAAATTAAACAGCTGACCGAAAAAGTATACGCTTTAGCCACCCACAATAAAATGCTCGAAACACAGATATCACAAGTGGCTCAACAACAAGCCTTTGCAGCCGCACCAGCTGGGACATTTCTAGGTCATCCAGAACCTAATCTGAAAGGTCATGCAAACGCTATCATATTGAGAAGTGGAAAAGAATTGGAAGGCCCAACAGATCCTAGGAATGAAGATCTAGTCATGCATCAGAAATCTGATAAACCAACAGAAAAGGAGTCTGAAACAGAAAAGAAGGAATGTGACGAGCAAAAGGCCGCCATAGATAAAAACTCATATGTGCCTCCAGCGCCATATAAGCCACCGATTCCTTATCCTCAAAGATTCATAAATTCCAAAACTTTAGGACAATTTAAGAAATTCGTTGAACTTCTGAAACAACTAAATATCACTATTCCTTTCACAGAAGCGATAACTCAAATGCCGTCATACGCTAAGTTTCTTAAAGAAATCTTGTCTAACAAAAGGAAAATCGAGGATAACGAAATAGTTACACTTACTGCCGATTGTAGCGCAATCATTCAAAACAACATGCCTCCTAAACTAAAAGACCCAGGTTGTTTCTCCATACCTTGCGTCATAGGAAAGTTCGTTATAGACAAAGCTTTATGCGATCTAGGAGCCAGTATAAGTGTCATGCCCTTATCTATATGCAAAAAGCTGAATATGGGAGAACTAAGACCAACTAAAATGTCCGTGCAATTGGATGACCGATCAGTCAAATATCCTGTCGGTGTGCTGGAAAACGTTCCAAGACGCATAGGCCAATTCTATATCCCAACCGACTTCATAATCATGGACATCAAAAAGGACTCTGTTACCCCAATTATCCTAGGAAGACCGTTCCTAGCGACAGCCGGAGATATCATAGACGTAAAGAAAGGAAGGCTAACATTCGAAGTAGGAGAAGAAAAGATAGAGTTCATCCTTACTAAGTTCTTGAAGGCACCAGCTATAGATGACACATGCTATATAGTAGATGTCATTGACGAATGCATACGAGAATTAGAGAAGGAAGAAATTACATATTCTGAAATCATGAAGATCCAAATCCCTGCTATTCATGAAGACGACGACTGGCGTGCACCATACAAAGATGATAGTCCGAGCGAGATCTTAACACTAACTCCAAACCACATGCCAGGTCCGAAAAACCCAGCTTTAGAACTTAAAGAACTACCTAAAACCCTCAGGTACGAATTCTTAGATACAGAATTCAAAAGACCAGTAATAGTCAATGCAAATTTAGGACAGTCAGAAACTGAGCAATTACTAGAAGTCCTAAGGAAATACCCAACTGCGTTAGGCTATAATATAAGCGATCTAAAAGGCATAAGTCCTTCCATCTGTATGCACCGTATCATGCTAGAGGAAGTGCGCAAAACTTCAAGAGAACATCAGAGAAGGATAAACCCGATCTTAAGCACTGTAGTCAAAGACGAGGTGAAAAAGTTATTAGACGCAGGAATCATATACACGATCTCTGACAGCCAATGGGTCAGCCCAGTACACGTAGTGCCAAAGAAAGGAGGCGTTATTGTAGTGAAGAATGCAAAAGGTGAATCGATAACCCAAAGAGTTGTGACCAGAAACAGGATGTGTATCGATTACAGAAAACTGAATAAGGCGACTCGGAAAGATCACTTCCCTTTACCTTTCATAGACCAGATGTTGGAAAGACTAGCGAAACATTCGTATTTCTGCTATCTGGATGGTTATTCGGGATTCTTTCAAATTCCTATTCACCCCGATGACCAAGAAAATACAACATTCACCTGTCCTTATGGCACTTTTGCTTATCACCGAATGTCGTTCAGACTATGCAATGCTCCAGCAACCTTCCAAAGATGCATGATGGTAATCTTTGCGGATTTCATAGATGACATCATGGAAGTGTTCATGGATGACTTCTCTGTATGCGGATAAAGCTTTGAAAGATGCCTGTCAAATTTAGAAATGGTACTCAAAAGATGCGCTAAAGTGAACCTTGTCCTTAATTGGGAGAAATGCCATTTCATGGTCCGACAAGGCATCGTTTTAGGACACGTCATATCTAAAAAAGGAATTGAAGTTGACAAAGCTAAAATAGAGATCATAAAGGTTCTTCAACCTCCGAAAACCGTACGAGAAATACGAAGCTTTTTAGGACACGCTGGATTCTACCGAAGATTCATAAACGATTTCTCGAAAATCACAAAACCTCTGACATGTTTGTTGATGAAAGATGTTGAGTTCGTTTTCGACAAAGACTGCTTGGAAGCATTCGAAACTCTAAAAACAGCGCTCATTACCGCACCAATCATGCAGCCCCCAGATTGGCGGCTACCATTCGAAATCATGTGCGATGCGAGTGATTATGTTGTAGGCGCAGTTCTAGGACAAAGGAAAGACAAGAAGCTTCACGCAATCTACTACGCCAGTAGAACTTTAGACCCTTCCCAAATGAACTACGCCACAACGGAGAAGGAACTTCTAGCAGTTGTGTTTGCACTTGACAAATTATGTTCCTACTTGGTAGGAGCCAAAATAATCATATACCCAGATCACGCTGCCATTAGGTACCTAATAAGTAAAAAGGACGCCAAACCAAGATTATTGAGATGGATCCTATTATTACAAGAGTTCGACTTAGAAATTAAAGATAAGAAGGAGACCGAGAACATAGTTGCAGATCACTTATCCCGAATAGAGGGGATTAAACAAGAATCAGTGCCTATCAATGACGATTTTCCCTACGAACGTCTAATAGCCAAATTGGAAAGCGATATGTCCAACTCAACCTCGGAAGAACCAGAAGTTAAGAAAGTCGTGGAAGCTGTCTATGTCCAAGCGACTTTGCCTTGGTTTGCCGACATCGTTAATTACTTGGCCGCAGGCGTGCTTCCACCGGACCTAGCTTATCAACAAATGAAGAAATTCTTCCATGACTTAAAGCATTACTATTGGGACGAACCTCTACTCTTCAAACGAGGCGCCGACAACATATACCGTCGCTGTGTTCGAGAGGAAGAAATAAACGACATCATTTCCCAATGCCATTCAGCACCTTATGGTGGTCATGCTAGTACTTTAAAGACGTGCGCTAAAATTCTACAATCTGGCCTATTTTGGCCCAGCCTCTGGAAGGATGTCCATATCGCTGTACTCAAATGCAACCAGTGCCAACGCACTGGAAACATCTCACGACGCGATGAGATGCCTCAGAAAGGAATTTTAGAAGTAGAAATCTTTGACGTCTGGGGAATAGACTTCATGGGACCTTTCCCATCTTCTTTTGGAAACAAATATATACTCGTCGCCGTCGACTATGTATCTAAATGGATAGAGGTCGTTGCCACTCCAACAAATGACGTGCGAGTAGTCGTCAAACTCTTTAGAAACACAATCTTTCCTAGATTCGGTGTGCCCAGACTCGTCATTAGTGACGGTGGTTCACACTGCATATCGCGAATCTTTGACAAACTCCTCTCCAAATACGGAGTCAAACACCGCGTAGCTACACTGTATCATCCACAAACGAGTGGACAAGTGGAGGTTTCGAACAGAGAAATAAAGCAAATTTTGGAAAAGTCTGTCGCAACCTCCAGGAAAGATTGGTCATCAAAACTAAACGAAGCTTTATGGGCTTATAGGACCACCTTTAAGACACCAATAGGTACCACACCATTTAAATTGGTTTACGGAAAATCCTGTCACCTGCCAGTAGAATTAGAGCATAAAGCCTTCTGGGCTATTAAGACGCTGAACTTCAACTACACTGCGGCAGGACAGAAACGAATCTTGAACCTTCACGAATTGGAAGAGCTCAAATTGGACGCATATGAGAATGCCCGCATCTACAAAGAAAGAACCAAGAAATGGCATGATAAACGTCCGATTCGGAAACAATTCAGTGTGGGAGACATCGTGCTCCTATTCAACTCAAGATTAAAACTTTTCCCTAGAAAATTAAAATCTAAATGGTCTGGACCTTTTGAGGTAACCAAAATCCTTAAAAGTGGAGCTGTTGAAATCAGAAATCAAATCAACGCACAGTTTATACTAAACGGACAACGTTTGAAGCATTATAATCAAAACGAACACAACCACCACGTGAGCAATGTGAAATTGCTCGAGCTTCCCGAATAGCTTGCAGCCAAGCTATCGTCAGACTTTTGACGTTAAAAACAGCGTTGATTGGGAGGCAACCCAATTTTTCCCGTTTTTCCCTTCTAAATTTATTGAAACTATGTTTTCATTTTAACTAATAATTTCCATAAATTTCTATTTTCTTATTTTCTACTATTTATTTTATTTTATTTTTCTTTCTTTTATCACCTTTTGCTTCTTAAAAATCTAATCTGAGTAAATGTGATTTCAACTTTTCTAGGATTTTAAAGTCGTTCTACTTTTCTCCCATTTTTATCCGACTAACCTCCGAGTATGGCTGACATCGACGTTACGACCGTTGTATTTAGAGGACTAGCTCACAAGGCCAGATTTGAGGCACTGACTCAGAGAAGCTTTGCTTCGACTCTGTACTAGGATAAATCCACCATGGATATGCTAGGAATCCAGGATAGCATTCAGTATCTATTTAACCAATTAGGCTGGGAGCAAACTGCTCTAAAGACCCAAGTTACTACCTACCGCGAACTCACGTTCAAATTCCTTAGCTCCTTAAGCTACTTACCCAAACATGGCTATGGATCCAACAAAGAGATGATAACCTTTAGAATGTTTGGAATGGACCACACCCACAACCGTACGTCGTTAGCTAACATCCTAGGCTTCCCTAGCGGACCTTTTGTGTTTACCAACACTGAAGAGGATTTTGATCTCGAGTTAGAACAATTCTGGGGTACCATCACAGGTAACTATCACCCTGAACCTAATGACATGCACAATAACGAGATACATAATCCAACACTCCGTTACTTCCATAGGATTTTAGCCCATACCCTATTTGGGAAGGAGGAAAACATTACAACAGTCTCAAAGGAAGAGTTGTTCATCCTTTTCTGTGCTTCACAAGGCCGCCCTGTCAATGTTGTCCCTTTTATGATGAGGGCATTCATACGCCTTAATCAGGAACCTCATTCACCCATTTTAATAGGAGGCTTAGTCACCATGATTGCCCACGAAATTGGCCTGAGGTACCACCTGAACAGAGCCATTCGTTTTGGCAACCTCAGATCAATGGACATCCAATTCTGCTTCAACAGACGTATCTTAGGTACCTTAGGACCAGGAGCCTACGAATACCTCATAGCCGATCAACCTGTCCACCTTTTCACATTGCCCAACCACGAGCTAACGAGTATCCACAACAGAAACAATTGGATTTATGAATTGGACGAGCCTATGGGACCTCCATCACCTCACTCCACACCCCAGGTTTACATGTACGACAGTGATCACATATCAGAAGCAGATGACTATATGTACTACAAAGATTATGAGTCTGAAGTGGAGACAGATCCTGAGACCTCTCCTAATTACTATAACTTTCCTGACCCCACTCCTGAACAAGACACATACAAGTTGGACACTATTCTGAGAACTATGGACGATTTCAAGCTGGAACTAACCACTATAAAAGATGAATTAACGCAACTTCACATGGATTTCGTTACTTAGATGGACGTAGTTAGCGACCAATTTGATGACGGTATTCAGCGGATCAACAACTTGGAGAAACCAAAGGAGTGATGTTTTAGTTTTCTTTTTAAGTCTAGTTTACTGCATTTCACGTTGTTTCCCATTATTTAATTTTGCAATTGTTTATTTTTGGATATTGTATTACATTAAACTCGTTTTTAGATTCAATGTTATTTTAATTTCATTCTGGTATTTCCCTTAATTTTGTTTCCTGTTATATTCTATTTTGTAACTACTCTCTCATACTGCATTAGAATAAAAATCACTGTGGAAAACGCCCCCTAAGTAAACTTCTGCAATTCTGTAGAATTTGCTGGTGTGACGGTCGTCACACACCCCTGACGGTCGTCACGCGAACAAAACCCCAATTCTGTCAAAACAGGGGTTACGAACCTTTCCACCTCCACTCTCCCAATTTCCCACTTTCACACATTTAAACTCCACTACAACCTTCCGAATTCCCCATTAATCCTCCACCATTTCAACTTCCATTTCACTATTTTATATTGACCTCTGCATTCCCATACTTCTTCATCCGCAGAAACTATCTATTTTCCATCTCTGAACCTCTCTCACGAAAAAAATGGCTAGACAAAATCGTGAAAACCCCAACTTGAGCAATATCCTTTTCTGAGAAGGCGAGGCTGGCGAAAGGCAGAGGACCAACTACATAGCTTTCCATCAACAGTGGCTTCAACTGAACCGCTATGCTCGCCTAGATTCTTTGACAGAACTGGGTATTCTGGATGGTGTAACTTGGATGCTACAGAGGGCCGGCATTTGGCATCTCTGCACCAACCCTCAACCCACCTACGAGCAACTCACACTAGAGTTTCTCAGTTCCTTCGCGTATGTGACTTCACCCGGCGATACCAACTAGCTCACCGGCGCCGCTTGCTTCCGCTTGTTCGGCACCGAATATCAAGTCTCCCAGGACTGCATCGCCGTCATGCTGCAATTTTCTCACGGCGACGATGCTCATCGCCGCCCCGCCGATCAGTTCTACCATGAAGCTTTCACTCTGTGGAACCAACTGACCGGCACCACTACTGATAGTTGGGAGACTCTGAATGCCACTCACATCCACAACCCAACAATCCGCTACTTTCATCGCGTGTTGAGAAACACCATCTTCGCTCGTGACAGTAACCACAAAGTCAACTCGAAGGAGCTGTTCTTTCTTCGTTGCGTGTTTGCTTCGGAACCCGTTAACGCCGCCCCATTCCTCTTGGCTCACATTCAAGCCAACTGCAACCGTGGCTCAAAACCATTCTATTTTGGTGGCATCATCACATCTATCGCCTTAGGCCTCGGTCTTGGCGACCACCTCCAGACCCTTCGCCAGATGCCCACTGTCTTCCTAGACACCGACCATTGTTGCGCCTCTCACCTAATCAGATTCCGCGCAGATGGGAAATATCATCCGGTAGTGCAAGGCCGCACTATCCAGAGCATTATCATGCCCTCTCGCACTTGAATGCATCCGCAGGACGGAGCCAACTGGCTCTTTGATCTGAATGCTCCTGCTGCCCCACCTCAGGAAAATGCCCAAGGGGCCAGGGATGAAGTTCAAGACGAGTTGGATAGAGCTGACCAGACTGAGCCATCACAACCACCTCCTACCGAAGGTCCTTCCTCGCGCCGCCGCCGCCGTCCTGAAACCGATGACACAACCGCTGCTCTCCTCCGCTGCATCGAACAACAGAATCAGATGATGCTTCTGATGGAACAACAAAACCGACGGGCTGAACAGTTCGAAGCTTGGCAGAGAGAACAAACCGGTCACATGAGGACATCTATGCAGCAGAACCAGGACGTCCAATCTGGCCTGGTCGATGACATGGCCAACCTCACTGTGCGAGTCGACGGCCTCCGCGAGTACATCTTCCACACCAGAGCTTTGAACCTTGAGGCACACGACGGAAGAGCCAGAGGTAAAGGTAGTGATAGAGGAAGAGGAAGGGACTAGTAGTATTTTTCATTTCTTGTATGTTGTTTTTTCTTTCCTTTGTATTTTTCCCTTCCGCATTCTTTCAAATCAGTGAGGACACTGATTGAGATAGTGTGGGAGCGGACCGTTATTTCCCTTTTCCGTGTTATTTCCTATTCCGATGGTACCTTTCTTTCAAATTTTCAATTTAAAGTATTGTTAATTTTGGCAAATAAAGCTCATTTATATATATATCCATTACGTGAACTCCCCGCGCTTTATACGACATATACAAAGAAACTTTTATCCTCTCCAAAGCATCACGTGACACGCCTAAGCTTTACCAAGTGCGGAATTCCCGAGAAGAAAATTATAACAAAGCCACTACCGCCCTGACACCTTAGACCTCTGGCTTATGCGAGTCAGTCTCACTACTTACTCTTACCAAAGCCTCAAGTTTCGACTCAAACGGAGCCCCCAGTAGTTTATACGAGCAGTCAGCACCATCCTAAAACACTTCTAAGTAAGAAACTGATGCAAATAAGTGTGTGATCTCTAGTATGAAATGAATAATCATGAAAAAAAGAAAAGCCATATAGCCTAAATATAGAGACATGTTCCTTCTAAGTTAGGTGCTCCTCGCCCGAGCATTTAGCCCAACGGTACGAAACTCTTGCAGATTTATAGCAGAATGAGCATATGTGCGAAGAAAAATCAAACTAGAAAAGAGATCATAGTCACCCACATGTTTGCTTGCCATGAACGTGTATGGACAACAGGCTTAATGTGATTGCGCCAGAACGAAACTGGGTAAAATTTATTGCGAGAAGCTTGAAGCCGAGCTGCAGTAACATGATTGGGACTGGCTTGCATAAAAGAGAGGCCTTCGAAGACTTACAATCCAGTGTCATTGCCGTATATGTTTTGTTTCCATTGGACCCCCAAATTTACTAACTTGACGTCTAAGAAATCTTATCGAAGGAAGAGCGTGTCGCGTGCTTGCCAAATTTTAAATTTTTCCTACCTTTTCTTGAGGACAAGCAAAGATCCATGTTTAGGGGAGTTTGATAACACGAAATCGTATATATATAATGACATACATTTTTACTAATCAGTGACTGGTTTCACTCTGATTTCAGGTATTTCCACATTATTTGTCCAGTATTTTGCAGGTATTCAAAGTTCATGCTCAAATGGAGCAAGATGAAGAAAACAAACAATTACAGATGAAAACCAGATGAAAAATAGGCCAAAAACAACAAATACAAATTTTGCTGATGTGACGACCGTCACAAGCCCATGACGACCGTCATACGTGTTACGACCGTCATGCTTTAAAAAGTGCAAAAATGCTGCATGTGCTGTGAGTGCTTTCAAATACCAAAAGGAGTGGACCACTAACTCCTACATTTTCTGAGATCAATCCCACTTCCTGAGGCAATTAACCGTTGGAAATTCCATCTATAAAAGGAGGGAGCTGGTACTAGAAAAGGGGAGCTGCATTAAAGACACGAAGTGCTGCCAATTTACTTTCAGAGCAATTTTTGAGTTTCAGAATTTCTTATTGTTTATTGTTTCCTTTTTCTTTCTTTCCTTGCAATTGTTGTTTTACTTTCCGAATTCTATTCTGTATGAGTAATTGGCACAAAGACTAAATCCTGCCGACATTTTGGAGGATTTCCCAAAAGCCAATCGAATTATTTATAGGTTCTCATTTTAATCATTAATTGAATTCTATTTCCGATTATAATGCATATTTACATTTTTTGCCATTGTTTACGTGTTCTTAGTTTATATTCCATGTCCAGCTAAATTTAAGTAATCGATATGTAATAAGTAGTCAGATGGGATTCGATAATTAACCGGTGTATACTTTCCTTTTCAAACTTATTTATGGCTTTAGTTTTTAAATAGATTTTTCTAAAATAAATGTTCGTTGCGACAGCGAGAACTCATTTAAAAGCAGTTTTGCCACGACAGTGGGAAATTCATAAAGGTACGAACCAACAAGCGACAGCTGAGGTTAGGTCCAGATAGTAAAAACTAAGCATTCGTTTTAAAAACAGCGACAACGCTTTAAAAAGGATTAGAGTTTATTGGTTTTCAAAAAGTGATTTTAACTACGAACGGGATAGCGACTGCATACGTTTCGCCTTAGAGTTGAGAATAGTGTCGACAACCATCATGAGACAAAGGTCCTTAAACTGTCATTTTCTTCTTAACTATTTTTAAAAACACCCGAAACACCGGTAACTTGTCGAATCCTTGAAGAAACAACATATTGCATACCGATTCAAGCATTTACACCTTAAGTAACGTTTTTAGTTCCCCTATAGTTTACACACTTATTTTGCTTTTATTCCCCTAAAACCATACCAACCTAGCTAAACACAGTAACACCCGAAAATAGTAGCTTGATTACGAGTCCCTATGGCATCGATATCTTTTATTACTACGCAATAGACTATGCACTTCCAGTTAGTTCAGTTAGACATAGAAAGTCGTGATCAGAACCCGAAGGCCGGCTCAACACCAAGTTGAGAGGAACATTTGACCTCGCCGTCAGGCATCTGTTAAAAAAACATGCATCGAAACCGAAGGCGGCTCAACTCGAAGTTGTGAAGAACATCTGACCTCGCCGTCAGGTATCTGTTAAACAAACAGGCATCGAACCCGAAGGCCGGCTCAACCCGAAGTTGATAAGAACATTTGACCTCGCTGTCAGGCATCTGTTAAACAAACAGGCATCGAACCCGAAGGCCAGCTCAACCTGAAGTTGAGAAGAACATCTGACCTCGCCGTCAGGTATCTATTAAACAAACAGACATTGAACCCGAAGGCCGGATTAACACGAAGTTGAGAGGAACATTTGACCTCGCCGTGAGGCATCTCTTAAACAAGTAGTCATCGAACCCGAAGGGCGGCTCAACCAGAAGTTAATAAGAACATTAGTCCTCGCCGTCAGGTATCTGTTAAACAAACAGACATTGAACCCGAAGGCCGGATCAACACGAAGTTGAGAGGAACATCTGACCTCGCCGTGAGGCATCTCTTAAACAAGTAGTCATCGAACCCAAAGGCCGGCTCAACACCAAGTTGAGAGGAACATTTGACCTCGCCGTCAGGCATCTGTTAAATAAACAGGCATCAAAATCGAAAGCGGCTCAACCGGAAGTTGAGAAGAACATCTGACCTCGCCGTCAGGTATTTGTTAAACAAACAGGCATCAAACCCGAAGGCCGGCTCAACCCGAAGTAGAGAAGAACATCTGACCTCGCTGTCAGGCATCTGTTAAACAAACAGGCGTCGAACTTAAAGGCCGGCTCAACCTGAAGTTGAGAAGAACATCTGACCTCGCCGTCAAGTATCTGTTAAACAAACAGGCATTGAGCACAAAGGCTGGCTCAACACGAAGTTGAGAGGAACATCTGACCTCACCGTGAGGCATCTGTTAAACAAGCAGGCATCGACCCCGAAGGGCGGCTCAACCAGAAGTTGATAAGAACATTAGACCTTGTCGTCAGGCATCTATTAAACAAACATGCATCGAACCCGAAGGCCGGCTCAACACCAAGTTGAGAGGAACATTTGACCTCGCCGTCACGCATCTGTTAACCAAACAGGCATCGAAACCGAAGGTGGTTCAACCCGAAGTTGAGAAGAACATCTGACCTCGTTGTCAGGCATCTGTTAAATAAACAGGCATTGAACCCGAATACCGGCTCAACTTTAAGTCGAGAGGCACATCTGACCATGTCGTCAAGCATTAGTTAAACAAATAGGCATCGAATCCGAAGGCCGGCACAACACGAAGTTGAGAGGAACATCTGACCTCACCGTCAGGAATTTGTTACACAAACAGGCATCGAACCCGAAGGCCGACTCAACATGAAGTTCATCGGAATATCTGACCTTGCCGTCAGTGATCCGTTAAACAAACAAGCATCGAACCCGAAGTTGATAAGAACATTAGACCTTGCCGTCAGGCCTCGGTTAAATAAACAGGCATCGAACCCGAAGGCCGGCTCAACACGAAGTTGAGAGAGGAACATTTGACCTTGCCGTCAGGCATCTGTTAAACAAATAGGCATCGAACCCGAAGGGCGGCCCAACCCGAAGTTGAGAAGAACATATGACCTTGCTGCCAGGCATCTATTAAACAAACATGCATCAAACCCGAAGACCAGCTCAACCCGAAGTTGAGAAGAACATCTGACCTCGCCGTCAGGCATCAGTTAAACAAATAGGCATTGAACCCAAACGTCGGCTCAACACGAAGTTCATAGGAATATTTGACTTCACCGTCAAGGATCTGTTAAACAAACAAGCATCGAACCTGAAGGCCGGCTCAACCCGAAGTTGAGAAGTACATCTGATGTCGCTGTCAGGCATCTGTTAAACAAACAGGCATCGAACCTGATGGGCGTCTCAACCCTTAGTTGAGAATAACATCTGACCTCGCCGTCAAGCATCTGTTAAACAAACAAGCATTGAACCCGAACGCCGGCTCAACTTGAAGTTGAGAGGAACATGTGACCCCGCCATCAGGCATTAGTTAAACAAACAGGCATCGAACCCGAAGGCCGGCACAACACGAAGTTGAGAGGAATATCTGACTTCACCGTCAGGCATCTGTTAAATAAACAAGCATCGAACCTGAAGGTCGGCTCAACACGAAGTTCATAGGAATATATTTTAGCACCCCAAAAGTTTCCTTCTCGTTTTATACTTGGATTATGTTTCATTTTCGCATTTATCATTTTGCATTGCATAACATTCGGTCTCGAGGCATTGGATCAAGACGTTCCTGTGGCTTAGGTGCATTTCGGAGCAAGAGATTGAACAACGAACAGAGAGCATCAGAGCTTCGACATTTATTTAGCCCAGCAATTGAGCTTCATTGGAATCAATAGATTCTTGAGCATAATCCTCCATCTACCATCATCATTTGATCAATTCTCATCTTCAATTTTCGTGCAAGTTCAGATCTGGATTTTGAAGTGATTGTAGAAGTGCTTATTTGGAGTAATTTGGCTTAATTGTGAAGGATCTTCATTCATACATCATCAACTAGCTTGGAGCTTGAAGTATTCCAGACTTCTTTGCTTAGATCTACACAATTACATTTGATTCATCAATTACCGAATCAATTCTCCGATTCATAGGTTGGATTTCTGATCCGATTTAATTTTCGAGCTTATTTGCATATTCACCATGTTAATCTTCATATTCGATTGAATTGTGATTGATTTGATTTGGTTGATCCATGATATGGTTGTGTTGATCTGTTTGCATACTGTTTAAATCATGATTTTCTGGTTTATATTCGTGAATTAGTGATTATGCGATCATCCGGTTGATCGGATAAGTGCTTATTTGCTGGAAAGTGGTTCTGTTTGCTGTTTTTCTGCTTCTGGTACAGTGTTAACCGGTTAACGTATACGGTTAACCGGTTAACCAACTCAAATATTCAAATTTTTCAAATTTTTTAGGGTGTCAACCGGTTAACGCCTGGTGTTAACCGATTAACACCTATGAATTTCCAGATTTTCACACATTTTACACAGGTTAACCGATTAACCGTATGTGTTAACCGATTAACACTGTGCCAGAATGCCATATTTTGCTGTTTTCTTGCATGTTCGTATACCAGTTCGATTTGAATCATCATAGATCAGTGTGACGCATTAGAATTGAATTGTTTTGGATATTTTCTACTGTTTGTGGTTGTTTAATCATGATGTTGTTGCCATGTGTGATCATTCTTTCAATTATTTGCATGTTTGTGTGTGGTTCGAGTCGATCATTCATTTACATGTTCGTATACTTTCATCTCTTGTTTTCTTCACATGTTTGCATCATTCTTGCATCGCTGTTGAGATCGGGACGCGCTTGTGGCGGCTGCTGCCCCACACACTTTTCCTCCCTCCCACCATTCTAATTGTGCATTTTTCATGTTTTCATTTATCTACTTGTGATTGATCCTTCCTTTGTTCTTCTTGTGCTTTCTTGCCATGATCCCCATAGGATTCCTAGTCCCTCCGTCTAGGATGGGAGTAGGAGAGACATTAGATGCTCAATCCAAGTATGCTAACATTAGGGTAGATGTTTCCCCTTCTTATCCAAACTTTAGGAGTACTTTTCATGACAACGTTAGGGCCGAGTTTCCCTTAGACCTTTCGTGCGTCTCTCTTCTCATCTCAAAATCACGATAACTCATTTAATAAAGGCGATAAACGTTGTGTGCTATGAGCCTTAAGCTACATGGGGAATGATGACTGAGGGGTCTCCTCTCGCTTATCTAGAATGTTTAGTATCTATCCCGTTTGGGGGCGATATACGGCACATTCGCCTCCATGTCATAGTCTTTAGTGCAACGTGAATCACAAACCGAATTAATTCACTTCACTAAAAAATAGAAAACAAATTCAAACCTTTTTACTTCGGGATTAATAGGGAACTTTTTTTTCAGAAAAGAGAGTTCTGTTAAGCTTTAATTCTACCGCAAACAGGCTTCGTCCCTAACTGCTGGAATTATTGTTTAACTCTACTCAATTAAAACGCTTAATCAACATGTGGTTTCGTGTACGCCCGAACTACGTGTGCTCTGATCTTTCATACCAGATTAAAGTACGTAGGCACAAGACGCGATGTCTTGGCGAGCAACCTCCCCCCTTGTTCCGTAGTTAGCCGAACTACGTTGACTCTGATCTTTCATACCAGATGAAAGTATGTAGGCACATAGACGCGATGCTCTGTCGAGTCTCTAGCTTCTTTTCTTTTTGTCCCGCAAGCCTGTAGCATAGATAGTTTAAACACACCATTAGATAGACAACAAGCATGGATCCTGTCGAGTACGACGAACGTGAGGGGTGCTAATATCTTCCCCTTGCGTAACCGACTCCCGAACCCAGGATTTGGTTGCGATGACCTCGTCTTCTCCCTTTTCGTCAGGTTTTTCCGATCGTTTCCTTTCCCTCTATTTGGGATAAATAACGAAAGGTGGCGACTTTTCTGTTTTTGTCAGGTGTTTTTTGCAGTTGCAACAGCTGGAGACTCTGCTGGGGATCAAACCCAGAGTCTCTGGTTCGCTATGCGAGTCACTCCTAGCGCTTGTCTGTTTGCGTCTTTGGGTGTTTACCTTTGTACAATTTTTGCTTTATGTACTTTGTCTGTTGTATATTATTATATTGCATTTCTGTTGCTGTTGTGCTATGGGTTGGGGTTGTTCTATTGAGAGATAAGCCGAACCTGGGCTTGAGTATACACATAGGATTAGAGTGGAGAATAGCGGGAGCTTGTGTGGCGTCTGGCTGCGCAATAGCTCGCGTGAAATTCACATTCAGACGAGGTTTTTCTTTGGAAATATTCTATCCTGCGTGTCTGGTGCAGTTGATGGAATATTGACTTAGAGAGACTGTCGACTCTAGAGACTGTTCATTTGGGAAGTAAGCTAAGTGAGGCCGCTTCGTTAGACTATGATTCCAAACCGGAAACGGTGAACATATCATCATTTTTCGAAAGTCTGTTACGCTGACCACCCGCATAGGATGCCGTACCTTTCAAGACTAGAACCCACATGTGAGAGGGATGGGTTTTACAGGAAACCTGGCCTTCAACCAACCCTGGTTTTCTTGTGGATGCAGAATTTTGATCCTGATTGTTCTATCCAGTGTGTTATCTCAGTATTCTGATTAGAACGAATCTTTGGTTGAATTCAGTCAACGGCACAGCAGCGCATTTGAGCATTGGATACTTTGATCCCATGTGTGCATTTGCATATCATTTTGCATTTAACATTGCATGTTTATGTGTGTTACAGGTTCTCGTCTATAAGCTTAGCAGAAAGAGGATTGTTGTGTATAAGTTTCCTGCACTTGAGTTGGGACCTTTATTTGGTTTGATTTCCTTGGCTGAGCCTGGTGTTCTTGCAGCTTTTAGAGAACAGTATGGTGGAATTCTGAAGTTTGCCCATAAGCTTATGACTTTTTAGCATGGAGCTATTCATACCTTAATGCAGTTTTACGATCCTCCACTGAGATGCTTCACATTTCTGGACTATGTGTTGGTTCCTACTTTGGAAGAATTTGCTTACATCTTGGGTGTTCCGAATCGGAACAAAGTGTCTTTCTTCGGTTCCAAGGAAGAACCTAATCTTGAGGAGTTGTCCGTCGCTCTTTATTTGAGCGCCTCTAATTTGGCGGGTCATGTTATCAGTAGAAACGGAGTTTCCGGATTTGCTTTCCCCTTCCTGGTCGATAAAGCCCGAGAGTATGCTGACAAAGGTTGTTGGGTAGTTTTCAGTGCTATATTGGCTCTGTGTGTTTACGGCATTGTGTTGTTTCCCAATGTACCTGACTTTGTGGATTTTGATGCTTTTCATGTCTTTGCTTCCAAGAATCCTGTGTCAACTCTTCTAGGAGACTTGTGTCATGCAGTGCATTACAAGAACGAGAAAAGAAGAGGAAAGATGGTTTCTTGTTGCGCGCTGTTGTTGCATAAGTGGTTTGTTGATCACCTTCCTCGCTCAGGAGCTTTTGTGCCTTCCGCGAACTCATCTGAATGGTCGAAGAGCCTTATAGGTTTAACGGAGAAGAATATTGTCTGGTTCAATCGAGACATGTTGGGTCGTGAGCTTATTTTCAGTTGTGATAGCTTTCCTAATGTGCCTTTGATGGGGAGGAAAGGCGGTATCAATTATAATCCTTCTCTTGTCGTAAGACAGTTCGGTTATGCTTTGAAAGGACCTCCGAAAGAAGAGGAATTGCAGGAATCTCTGTACTTCACAGGTGTAGCTGATCCGTGTATCTCGGCCCAATTTGTGGACGCTTGGGGTAAGATTCACAAGAAGGGAAAGCTTTCTTTGGTCAAAGGAGATTGTAGAGCCTATGATTCATACTTGGATTGGATTCAGAAGAGAGTTGAAGAGGCTTTGTTGCCGTTTCCTGTTGAAGTACCATTGTATCCTTTAGTCATCGAGCTGCCTACAACTGTTGATATCTCGAGGTATACTAAGCTTTGGGCAGAGAAGGAAGAGCTGTGCAAAGAGAATGAAGAGTTGAAGCAGGAGATTAGTCAGCTAAAGCATGATAAAGGTGAAGCTTTGTATTTGGCCAAGACAAATGCAAAATTGTTGACCAAGTTGAAGGAAGAGCTTGTGGATCAGGTACAAGCATGTAAGCAAGTCGGTCTTGATATGAAAAGCACTTGTGATGTTTTGAAGATTAAGAAGGAGGATTTAGATAGAGCCTATCTGAAGATATCCAAATTCAATGCACAGTGGAATGCTATTGTGACCGCCAACAAGAGTAGAGAAGATCAGCTTCGTGTCCAGGTTGATAAGCTGAAAGCGCGATTCAAGGCTAAGGAAAGAGAGCTGTTGCTAGAAATGTTTCGCAGGATTATGATCAAGCAGAAATGCCAAGAGACTTTATCAGCACTTGAAGAGTTCAAGATCCGTGCAGAGGTGAAGAAACCCAGGCTCGAAGATGCCTTTAGCGAAGATGCTTGGGAGGATCATTGTTATTATCTCCGGGATGTAATACACAAGAGGGAGTTTTGTCTTTTGTAGTTTCATTTGATTTTGTATCTTGATCATCACTAGAGATGTTAGATGAGATCAATGCTTCTTTGTATGCGGATATTTCTCATTTGGTTGTATTGTTTCAGCTTTACTTGATATATGAGGAGTTTTATTGTGGTGTTCTTATCCATCTCTGCTGTTCTTGTTTATCGAAACCGGAATCAAGGGGAAAGATCTCCCTGTGCATACATAGGCATGTTTGCATTTTGCATCCTGTATCCTCATTTGCATTGCAGGTTGTTCTTGGCATCCTTGTGTTCTTATCTCTACTTGGTTTTCTTTAGTTCAGGATTGAGGAATTCAGCTTCCACAGATACTCTACTTGAGGGAATCAGCAGAAGGTGATGGATCAGGTACAGGAGGAATTGCAGAAGGTTAGGGCTCGTATGGCCCAATTTATGGAACTGTTTCAGACTGTCGCCAGTGGACAGGAGCAGTTGAGAACTCTCGTTCAGCCGTTGATAGCACGGGTTGATGAAGATGGTGTTTTGCACGGAGGGGATGGTGTTGTTCATCCTCCGGTTGGCGGGTCTATTCCTCAAGGTATTCCTATTGTTGTTGCACCTCCGGGCGGAGGAGTTGCTGGTGAGAATGGTAATATCACGGGCAATGGCAGTGTGTGCGTTGTGCACGGGGTTGCTGGTCCTCATTGGGAGGATAATCAAGATAATATATTTTCTGTGAAAGATCTAGATGGTGGTTTCCCAACTGAAGCCGACCGACGTTTCAAACTGATTGAGGAGAAAATGAGGTCATTGGAGAATCAGAATTCTTTAGGCTTGGATATGTCTGATCTTGGTTTGGTTCCTGGGGTCAGGATTCCCCCAAGTTTAAAGTTCCCGATTTCGATAAGTACAAAGGGATGACTTGCCCCAGAGTACACATCCGGGCCTACTTCAGGAAAATGTCTGCCTATTCCAGTGATGAGAAGATGTTGATGCATTTCTTCCATGATAGCCTGGCTGGAACCTCATTGGAATGATATATGGGGCTTGAGAGGACCCATATTCGTAGCTGGAAAGATTTGGATGAGGCTTTTGTGCGTCACTACCAATATAATAGTGATATGGCACCCAATCGGATACAATTGCAGAGTCTGTCGCAGAAGAGTTCTGAGAGCTTTAACGAGTACGCCCAGAGGTGGCGAGATCTGGATGCAAGGGTACAACCTCCTTTGGTTGAAAGGGAGTTGATAGACTTGTTCATGGCTTCGTTACCGGGTGTGTATTTTGAGAAGATGATAGGCTACATGTCTGTAGGTTTCTCTAATTTGGTGATCGCTGGTGAACGAATTGAAAGTGGGATCAAATCTGGTAAGATTTCCAATGGTGGTGGATCCTCTTCGGGAGGAACTAAGAAGCCGTATTCTGCAAACCCAAGAGAAGGGAGGGGGATGCAAATGCTATTTCGCACAAAGGTAAGGGGAGAGCTCAGTCTCGTCAGCATCATCAGGTAGCTACTGTGAATATCCCTGCCGCAGCTCCGCAACAAGGCAACGCTCAGCGTCCTTATCCTGCTAGGCGCCGGATGCCTGATAGGCAGTTTACAAATCCTCTGATACCCTATTCTCAGTTGTTACAACAGATGTTGCAGTTACAATTGGTGCAGAAGAGGACCTTGGCTCCTCTCACAGGTATACTGCCTCCTGGCTACGATGCAAACGCTCATTGTGATTTTCACTCAGGCGCCCCAGGGCACGACATTGACCATTGTAAAGCTTTTAAGCATAAGGTCTAGGATTTGCTCGATTCTAAAGCTATTAATTTCACCAATGAGGGACCCAATATTACTCAGAACCCGATGCCGGATCATGGTGGGGTGGCAGCCAACGCCGTTATTGAAGGTGAAAAGTTGAATCTGATAACTGATGTTGAAGATTTAGAAACTCCGCTAGGTTTTGTGAAAGCTTGTTTGTTGAAGAAGGGTGTATTTCCTGGTTGTTCTGCTAAATACTCAGAATGTGAAGCGCAGCCTGAGGGTTATGATCTTTTGAAGAGGGGTATTCAGAGGATGATTGACGAAGGTTGTCTGCAATTTGACAAAGTTGTGAAAGAAGACGTTGTGAAAGAGGTGAGTAATGACGAAGTTGCCACTATTTCTATTCCATACCAGACTATCAATATTTCAGCGTCGGCCAAGCCAGCTCCGGTGACCATTACTATACTAGGGCCCATGCGTACGAGAGCACTAGAGTTATCCCATGGAACTATGGAGGAGAAGTATTCTGTAACGGGCATAAACAAGAATGGATAGAATCGCAAAGCGGAAGTTCATCGGTTGAGAACATAGTCGGTGCCGAAGGTATTACCAGAAGTGGTAGGGTTTTCTCTCCACCAGAGGTTGTTGCTGATAAGAATGACAGGGGTAAGCATAAAGCGGTGATTGAAGAGAATGCTCAACCCCAGGTTGTTAGTGGTGATCTTTCAAAGGATACGGAGGAATTATGAGATTAATTCGGAAGAGTGACTACAAGATTGTGGATCACTTGAATCAAACTTCGTCAAAAAATTTTATCTTGTCATTGTTGATGAGTTCGGAGGCGCGTCGTAATGCTCTGTTGAAAGTTTTAAATGCAGCGTATGTACCCCAGGAGATTTCTGTCAATCAGTTGGAGGGGGTAGCCGCTCACGTGAATGTCGGTAATGGTCTCGGCTTTACTGATTTAGATCTGACGCCTACTGGGAGAAATCATAATCGTGCTCAGCACATATCGTTGGAGTGTAGAGGATCTCTGATGTCACATGTTTTGGTTGATACGGGGTCATCCCTCAATGTGCTTCTGAAGAAGGCATTGATGAAGTTGGACATTCAGGGTTTGTTGTGCACGCCCAATGATCTGGTGGTTAGGGCTTTTGATGGATCAAAGAGATCAGTAGTTGGAGAAATCACGCTGCCTATTCAGATAGGGCCAGAGGTCTTTGATGCAACCTTCTATATTATGGATATCCAGCCAGCATACAGTTGTTTGCTCGGCCGACCTTGGATACATGTTGTTGGGGCAGTTACCTCAATGTTGCATCAAACGCTGAAATACATGGCGGGAGGGAGTATAGTTACTGTGTACGGTGAAGAAGACATTATGGTTAGCCATTTGTCATATTTCAAGCATGTAGATGTGGAGGGTAAGATCCACAAAATGCTCTGCCAGGCCTTTGAAGCGGTTCAGATTCAAGGGAAGTCTCTTGTAGCAGCCAAGGGTCCAGAGGTTTCGATGTCATCGCTCAAGGAAGCCCGTGCTATCGTAGAATCCGGCTCGTCTCAGAAGTGGGGTCAAGTTCTCGATGTTCATGTCAATCAAGACAAGTTTGGTCTGGGATACAAACCATCCGGTTCTTCTCAGATTCCAAGATACAGGGGGCCAGTTTAGTTCACCAGCAGTGGTGTGATTTTTGATCGGATCAATGCTGTTGAAGACGATGAAGGTGACATTGACTGCGACATGGATGTGTGGATTCGTCCATGTACTCCCGGCCAGAAGCTGTGCAACTAGACTACCAAAGAAATCATTCATGTTACTGCTGCAGAGTAATGTTCATATGTTTTGAATATGTTCAATCCTGCGTTCTGCCCAAGACGTAGTGACCGATTCGTGGGGCCTTCTTGTTATTTACAGTTTATCATTAATAAAAGACGTTTCACATTCAAATAATGTGATCCCTGTTTTTGTTTTGCATTTACACTTAACAGAAAAATGGCAATGTGTTTTGTTTGTTACATCGCATAATAAATATAACATCCTCATGCAAGTCTTTTCTATCAGATGCCATTGATTCAGGTTCAGCTATGACTTCGTATAATATTGATAATCCCATTTATAAAGCTGAAGATAAGACTAACGAAGACTGTGAATTGCCCGAAGAGTTAGCCAGGCTTCTCAAGCAGGAAGAAAGGGTTATTGTACCTCATCAGGAGGATATTGAGATTATTAATCTGAGTATCGAGGATGACAAGAAAGATGTTAAAGTGGGGGCTGCATTGGAAGACAGTGTCAAGAGAAGATTGGTTGAAATTCTCCGAGAGTATAAAGATATCTTCGCTTGGTCTTACCAAGACATGTCTGGGCTGGATACTGATATTGTGGTACATCGGTTACCTCTCAGAGAAGATTGCTCGCTAGTCAAGCAGAAGTTGAGACGGACAAGGCCTGACATGGCAGTCAAGATCAAAGAAGAAGTTCAGAAGCAGTTGAATGCTGGGTTTGTTGCTGTCACGAATTACCCTCTGTGGGTCGCTAATATTGTTCCTGTACCTTAAAAGGATGGAAAGGTCAGGATGTGCGTTGATTATCGAGATCTGAATAAAGCAAGCCCGAAAGACGATTTCCCTCTCCCTCATATTGATGTGTTGGTTGATAACACTGCGCAGTATTCCGTATTTTCGTTCATGGATGGCTTCTCTGGGTATAACCAAATCAAGATGGCCCCAGAGGACATGGAGAAAACTACTTTCATCACACCATGGGGGACTTTTTGCTATAAGGTGATGCCCTTTGGATTGAAAAATGCAGGGGCAACCTATCAGCGGGCGATGGCCACTTTGTTTCATGACATGATTCATCACGAGGTGGAATTCTATGTTGATGACATGATAGCAAAGTCACATACGGAGGAGGGATATCTGGTCGATCTTCTGAAATTGTTCGAAAGGCTTAGGAAGTTCAAGTTGAGGCTGACTCCTAACAAGTGCACCTTCGGGGTGAGATCTGGAAAGTTACTGGGTTTCATTGTCAGTGAAAAGAGTATTGAGGTAGATCCTGCCAAAATAAGAGCTATACAAGAAATGCCTGAGCCGAGAACAGAAAAAGAGGTTCGTGGTTTTCTGGGGAGATTAAACTACATTGCAAGGTTTATATCTCATCTCATAGCCACTTGTGAACCAATATTTAAACTGCTAAGAAAAGATCAAACGAACAGGTGGAATGAAAATTGCCAGAAGGCTTTTGAAAGAATAAAAGAGTATCTACAGGAACCTCCAATATTAATGCCTCTAGTTGCAGGGAGACAACTGATAATGTATCTCACGATTCTTGAGAATTCAATGGGATGTATGCTCGGTCAACAGGACGAGTCAGGTAGAAAAGAGCATGCCATCTATTACCTGAGTAAGAAATTAACTGATTGTGAGTCGAGGTACTCGATGCTGGAAAAAACATGTTGTGCACTCTCTTGGGCCGCAAAGCGGTTGAGATAGTACATGTTAAACCACACAACCCTATTGATTTTGAAGATGGATCCAATCAAATATGTCTTTGAAAAACAAACACTCTCCGGAAGAATTGCCCGTTGGCAAATGGTGTTTACAAAGTATGATATTCAGTATGTTTCCCAGAAAGCTATTAAGGGAAGTGTCCTGTCGGAATATCTCGCAGAACAGCCGATTGAGGATTATCAGCCGATGAAGTTTGATTTCCCAGACGAAGATGTCATGTTTTTTAGAATGAAAGATTGTGATGAGCCTTTACCTGGCGAGGGTCCTGAGAGAGGATCTCAGTGGAAAATGGTTTTCAACGGAGCAGTTAATTCATATGGTAATGGAATTGGCGCGATCATTACTACTCCTCACGGTTATCATATACCGTTCACCGCCCGACTGACATTCACTTGCACCAATAATGAAGCCGAGTATGAAGCTTGCATTATGGGTTTAGAAGAGGCCGTTGATATGAGGATTAAGAATCTGGATGTATACGGTGATTCAACACTGGTCGTTAACCAGATCAAAGGAGAATGGGAAACTCGTCAGGCCAACCTGGTGCCTTATAGAGATTATGCAAGGAGACTGCTGCCTTTCTTCGATAGAGTTGATTTTCATCATATGTCGAGGGCTGAGAATTATATGGCGGATGCCTTGGCCACGTTCGTTTCTATGTATAAAGTGAATTTCTGGAATGAAACTCCTGTTATCACCATCATGCGTCTCGATAGACCTGCTTTTGTGTTTGTCGTTCAGAAAGCTTCCGACGGAAAGCCTTGGTATTTCGATATCAAGAATTTTCTCAAGACTCAGGAGTACCCATCTGGGGCATCTAGCAAGGATAAGAAAACTCTAAGAAGGTTAGTCGGCAATTTCTATCTGAACAAAGACGATGTGCTTTACACGAGAAATTTCGACATGGTCTTGCTACGTTTTGTTGATGAACTTGAAGCAAACCTGTTTATGGAAGAAGTCCACGAGGGTTCTTTTGGTACTCATGCCGGTGGACATGCAATGGCTAGAAAATTGTTGAGATCTGGGTATTATTGGATGACTATGGAATCCGATTGTTTCAAATACGCCAAAAAATGCCATAAATGCCAGATTTATGCGAATAAGGTGCATGTGCCACCAGCTCCTCTGAATGTGTTGACATCTCCTTGGCCTTTTTCCATGTGGGGAATTGATGTGATTGGAAAGATTGAGACAACTGCTTCTAATGGGCATCGCTTCATCCTGGTCGCAATTGATTACTTTACGAAGTCGGTAGAAGCAGCGTCCTTCGCTAATGTCACGAAGTAGGTGGTCACCCGATTCATAAAGAAGGACATCATTTGTTGTTATGGTATTCTGGAGAGAATCATTACTGATAATGGTTCAAATTTGAATAACCAAATGATGAAGGAACTGTGTCAGAGTTTCAAGATAGAACATCACAATTCTTCTCCATATCGTCCTAAGATGAATGGTGTTGTTGAGGCAGCTAATAAGAATATCAAGAAGATTGTGCAGAAGATGGTTGTGACCTACAAATACTGACACAAGATGTTGCCTTTTGCTCTTCATGGTTATCGTACTTCAGTGCGTACATCAGTCGGGGCAACTCCTTTCTCACTGGTGTATGGTACGGAAGCAGTCCTGCCATTAGAAGTTGAGATTCCTTCTTTAAGAATTTTTTCGGATGTGAAGCTTGACGAAGCTGAATGGGTGAGAACCAGGTTGAATCAGCTGAGCTTGATTGATGAAAAGAGATTAGCAGCCATCGCGCATGGCCGGTTGTACCAGAGTAGGATGAAGAAAGTCTTTGATCAGAAAGTGCGTCCTCGGTGCTTCCAGACAGGTGATTTGGTGTTGAAAAGGATCCTTCCTCCTTAGACAGATCACAGGGGAAAATGGACTCCTAACTATGAAGGTCTATATGTGGTAAGAAAGGTTTTCTCTGGCGGAGCCTTATTACTATCTACTATGGATGGTGAAGATTTTTCGTCCCCTGTGAACGCAGACGTGGTTAAAAAATACTTTGCTTAAAAGAGACCCGCTGGACACAAAAAGAGAAAAGTCCAGGCAAAAATGGGGCATCCCGGTGAACCATAAAAAGAAAAGGTTTGGGCAAAAATTAGGGATAAAAAATAAAAGATGTAAACCCGCAAAGTTGAAAACCTGAAAAGGCAACTTTGACAAAAATGGGTATCCCGGTGGATTGAAAACCCGAAAGGGCGATCCAGGCAAAAGTTAGGGATTCAAAAAAGCAAATGATCGCGGTCCGTGTTCGATCTGTAAGCTTGTGAGCAGTTATCCCGAAGGAAAGGAATCAGTCTAGTCAGTCTTGTCAGAAAACGAAATATGGGGAACATCGAAGACATACAGGTCATAGCCGAATCGACACATGGTAGTTGTCTGTTTCCACATTGCCGACATGTTCATTGTAATTGTTTTCTTGTTTTTGAGCAATTACCTCTTTTTAGGAGTTGCATCTGAATTATAATTCGCATATTTGTAGGCCCTTCATCAATAAAAGTATTCACTTCAGTCAAAGAGCTTTCTTTTTCTTGTCCATTTTACTGTTTTGTTTGCGAAATGTCTATTATTTTGGTAAACATTGCAGGTGAAGGCAAGAGGCTGTACAGAGCATAACGAAAGCGCTGACTTTGCTTGATCAGCAGGATCATGGATGGTAACTGAGGTAACCATTTCACATGTAGGGCATTTCTGTTGTTTTTCTTTGTTGCAAGTCAACAGGGTTATCATAATCAGTTGAGTTTCCCTTATCCTCAGCAGTTCAAGTCGCAACAAGTAGCAGTGGTTGTCAGCCGAGTATTCTCGACGAATTAAGTGCGGTGTTTCCGGCAGAATGGGCTTGTTTCCCCTAGCAGAGATTTCGCTTCAGTGAAGGGGTCAGTTTATCCCCCGGAAGAGCTGCGTCCTCTCCGGCAGGGTCCGATTACCGAGTTTGAAATGTAATTTTCCAACAGAATAAAGCTTTATCATCGTGAGAAAGTGAGTCCCCGGTAGGGTGGAGTTGTTCTCAGCATATCAGGATAGAGGTGTTTCCCTCAACGGTGGGATGGTTTGTACACCAGTGGAGGCAACGTCGGTGACGACCTTCCCCACGGAGTTAGTTCAGGATTTTCTCAGCAGAGTGCAGTGCTGATTCTCTCGATAGAGTAAGTGGTAGAACAGGAGTCTGGGTTTTCCCCAGCGGATTCAAGTTTCCCGTAGAGTAGGAGTATTTAATATTCCTCAGCAAGACAAGTTGATATTTGATGTAATCCCAAGCAGAGCGGATTTTCACCCCGAGCAGGATGGGGTTTTCAGGAATGCCGTTCAGGGCAAGCCTCTTGAGCAGGATAAAGTCAATCTTTGGTGGTCGATTGTTTTTCCCCCGCAGAGATGGCTTCCGCAGCAGAAGAGGCGTGATTTAAGCATCGAATTGGTTGTGTCCCCGCAGAGTTATTCAAGTTCCCAGGAGATTTAATCCCCGGCGGTGTGGATTTCTCTTCCCGAGGCAGAGTTTTTCTCGCCAGCGGAGTGGGTATCTTTTCTCCCTAGCATTTATTTTGCTGGATGGTTCGTTTGCATTAGCATCCTCCCAAATGTGTAGCATTTCCATTTCGTATGAAACATTACGCCATTTTCAAACATATGCATCTGAAACATAAGCCAAGTTTGGTGTTTTGGGACCGGATATCTTTTTCGGCAGAGATTGTTTGAATTAAGGGGTTTTCGTGTTATCCACGTCAGGATGGATTTCTGGATCAGGTTTTTATCAGATTTCTTCCCAGCTGAGTAGTTTGGGTAAATGTTTTCGCTTTCTCCAGGTGAGTCGCTTGTGAATGTTGCCTTCCCTGGTCCAACTTGTGGTTCTTCCTCAACGGAGTTGTTCAGACTTTTGGTTGGTCATCGTTGTTTATTTCAACTTTTGGTTGATGACTCAGTGGCGTTTGGATGTTATTCCAACTTTTGGTGGTTGTTCTTTATTGCTCTCAGCGGAGTCGTGGATTCCAACTTTTGGTAGGTACCCTCCTGCATATGGTTGTATTTGGTGATCCCAACTGTTGGTTGGTAATCTTAGGGCTTCCCCGAGCGGAGTCTTTATTTCAACTTTTGGTTGATAATCCTTGTTGTTCTAACTCTTGGTTAGTAGCCGTTGTTCTAACTTTTGGTTACTGGCCTTTTATTTCAACTCTTGGTTGATAATCCGGGATGATTATCTCAACTTTTAGTTGGTAGTCTTCTGTGGTGGAGTCAGCTTTGTGTAGCATCCCCCAGCTATCTTGGCTTTTGGTTAGTAGCTTTTGATCGATGAGGATTTTTCCCAACAATCCTAACTCTTGGTTAGCGGCTTGTGTTTTGACCTTGGATCACCGGGATTTCATGGTGATTCTAAATGTTGGTTAATACCTTTGTTTCCCAACTTTTGGTTGGAAGTTTTCCCCTGCGGTTGTCCCAACTCTTGGTTGGTATCCCCCTATTTCCCCAGTAAGGTCGGTTTGAGACGTCTATTGTCGTTCCAACTTTTGGTTGGTAGTCCTCCTTTTTCCCTGAAGAGTCGTTATCTCAACTTTTGGTTGATAAGAAGATCTGGTGTTTTCAACTCTTGGTAGGTAGTTCTCCTTTTATTCCTCAGCGGAGTCGTTATCTCAACTTTTGGTTGATGAGGAGATTTGGCATTTTCCAACTTTTGGTTGGTGGTTATGGTTTCTACGGTATGGTCAATCATGGATGTCGGTTCGTTTTCCAACTCTTGGTTAGTAGCCTTGGATTCCCAAGTGAGGTTGTCGTATTCGGTGTGGTCGATTTGGTGACGATTTTCCAACTCTTAGTTGGTAACTTTGGTACTCTGTTTGTTGATTCTGACTTTTTGGTCAGTATGCCTCCTCAGCAGAGTTGTCGTTTTCCGACTCTTGGTTGGTAGGGGTGGTGTTATCCCCAGAGAATGACTCTTATCTCATCTTTTGGATGATGCAGTTAGATTGTTGGCCTGTGATGGATGTTGACTCCCTAGCGAGGTCGTCTCGTCATGGAAGTTTCGGTTGGTGTTGTGGCAATCCCGACTTTTGGTCGGTAGCGTTTGGGTTCTTATCCCATCTCTTGGATGGGCTTCTTTGATTGTAGTCCTATGGTAGATGTTTGTTCTCCATAGAGTCATCTGTTTGGTCTACTCTTTCCCTAGTGGGGTCCCCACAAAGATGTTTGGTTACTCTTTTGTTCCTCAGCAGGGTTTGTTCCAACTTTTGGTGGGTATTCGGAGTTTATCCCGACTCTTGGTTGGTATTTGGTGGTGGTTTCGTCCTAGCTCTTGGTTGGTATCCGTTGGTCTTTGTTCCGACTCTTGGTTGGTATCCTCCATGCGTTTTCCCAACTTTTAGTTGGCATCTTTTGGATGAAGTTTAGATTGTATTGAATTGTTATCCCCAGCACGTCGTTTCCCGACTCTTAGTTGATAGTCGTTGTTTTGCATTCCTGCGGAGTGCAAATTTCCGGGTTATTTGGTATTCAATCATCTTGTACTTTGAATGGTTGAAAGCGGATGCTTTTCCTCCCTTCAGGCCCAAGTTGTTTGAATAGGGGCAGCTGTAGCACCCCAAAATTTTCCTTCTCGTTTTATACTTGGCTTATGTTTCATTTTCGCATTTAGCATTTTGTGTTGCATAGCATTCGGTCTCGAGGCATGGAATCAAGGCGTTCCTGTGGCTCAGGTGCATTTCGGAGCAAGAGATTGAACAGCGAACAGAGAGCATCAGAACTTCGACATTTATTTTGCCCAGCAATCGAGCGATCGATTTTATTCTATTTTGCAGGTTAATTCCATATCAGAAATCAGCATTCAGACTCATAACAAGCATTTTCACAGTGACGACACTCAAAAATGAGGTTCAGCAGCTAAACAGAGCTCCAGACAGTTGAAAGAGGGGAAATGGACAGATTTCCCACCAAAAGGCACCAAATTCAATTTTTTGACTGTGTTAATCGATTAACACATATGGTTAACCGATTAACCATTTGAAAATCAGCCCAGAATTGAAGTTTTAACAGCGTTAACCGGTTAACGCATATGGTTAACCGGTTAACCATATCAGAATTTGCCTTGTACGTGAATTTTCAAGTGGATTTGCTTTGGTGTCCAATTTTGATCAGTTGAAAGCCCATTTTTGCACTTGGGAAGGATCTAGAACATTATTTGAAATTTGGTTAAATTTCATTTCCCTCCAAATTCCCAAACCTCATTCCATACCACAATTTCCAAACCAACTTCCAACCCTTGCTTTGGATCCCATACCAAGAGAGTATTTAAATGATTTTACTCCAAAGCAAGCCATTCTAACCTTCATAATTTTCATTTCAAATTCAGAGTTGATCAATTCTCTCAATTTCCTCCATAGCCAAAACCTTCATTCAAAGCTCATCTTCCTTGGAACTATTGATTCTTCATTGGAATTAATAGATTCTTGAGCATAATCCTCCATCTACCATCATCATTTGATCAATTCTCATCTTCAATTTTTGTGCAAGTTCAGATCTGGATTTTGAAGTGATTGTAGAAGTGCTTATTTGGAGTAATTTGGCTTAATTGTGAAGGATCTTCATTCATACATCATCAACTAGCTTGGATCTTGAAGTATTCCGGACTTCTTTGCTTAGATCTACACAATTACAGTTGATTCAACAATTACCGAATCAATTCTCCGATTCGTAGGTTGGATTTCTGATCCGATTTAATTTTTGAGCTTATTTGCATATTCACCATGTTAATCTTCATATTCGATTGAATTGTGATTGATTTAATTTGGTTGATCCATGATCTGGTTGTGTTGATCTATTTGCATGCTGTTTAAATCATGATTTTCTGGTTTATATTCATGAATAAGTGATTATGCGATCATCCGGTTGATCGGATAAGTGCTTATTTGCTGGAAAGTTGTTATGTTTGCTGTTTTTCTGCTTCTGGTACAGTGTTAACCGGTTAACGTATATGGTTAACCGGTCAACGTATACGGTTAACCAACTCAAATATTCAAAATTTTCAAAGTTTTCAGGGTGTCAACCGGTTAACGCCTGGTGTTAACCGATTAACACCTATGAATTTCCAGATTTTCACACATTTTACACAAGTTAACCGATTAACCGTATGTGTTAACCGATTAACACTGTGCCAGAATTCCATATTTTGCTGTTTTCTTGCATGTTCGCATACCAGTTCCATTCGAAACATCATAGAATTGAATTGTTTTGGATATTTGCTACTGTTTGTGGTTGTTTAATCATGATGTTGTTGCGATGTGTGATCATTCTTTCAATTATTCGCATGTTTGTATGTGGTTCGAGTCGATCATTCGTTTGCATGTTCGTATGCTTTCATCTCTTGTTTTCGCCACATGTTTGCATCATTCTTGCATCACTGTTGAGGTTGAGACGCGCTTGTAGCGGCTACTGCCCCACACACTTTTCCTCCCTCCCACCATTCTAATTGTGCATTTTTCATGGTTTCATTTATCTACTTGTGATTGATCCTTCCTTTGTTCTTCTTGTGCTTTCTTACCGTGATCCCCATAGGATTCCTAGTCCCTCTGTCTAGGATGGGAGTATGAGTGACATTAGGTGCTCAATCCAAGTATGCTAACATTAGGGTAGATGTTTCCCCTTCTTATCCAAACTTTAGGAGTACTTTGCATGACAACGTTAGGGCCGAGTTTCCCTTAGACCTTCCGTGCGTCTCTCTTCTCATCTCAAAATCATGCTAACTCATTTAGTAAAGGCGATAAACGTTGTGCGCTACGAGCCTTAAGCTACATGGGGAATGATGAGTGAGGGGTCTCCTCTCGCTTATCTAGAATGTTTAGTATATGTCCCCTTTTTACTTCGGGATTAATCGGGAACTTTTATTTTTTCAGAAAAGAGAGTTTTGTTAAGCTTTAATTCTACCGCAAACAGGCTTCGTCCCTAACTGCTGGAATTATTGTTTAACTCTACTCGATTAAAAAGCTTAATCAACCAGTGGTTTCGTATACGCCCGAACTACGTGTGCTCTGATCTTTCATACCAGATGAAAGTACATAGGCACAAGACGTGATGTCTTGGCGAGCAACCTCCCCCTTCTTCCGTAGTTAGCCAAACTACGTTGACTCTGATCTTTCATACCAGATGAAAGTACGTAGGCACAGAGACGCGATGCTCTGTCGAGTCTCTCTTTTCTTTTCTTTTTGTCCCGCAAGCCTGTAGCGTAGATAGTTTAAACACACCCTTAGATAGAACATCTGACCTTGCTATCAGGCATCTGTTAAACAAACAGGCATCGAATTTGATGCCCGGCTCAACCCAAAGTTGAGAAGAACATGTGACCTTGCTGTCAGGAATCAGTTAAACAACTAGGAATTGAACCCGAAGGCCGACTCAACCCGAAATTGAGAAGAACATCTGACCTCGCCACCAGGCACCTGTTAAACACAAAGGCATCGAACTCAAAGGCCGGATCAACCAGAAGTTGAGAAGAACATCTGACCTCGCCGTCAGGCATCTATTAAACAAACAGGTGTCGAACCCGAAAGCCGGCTCAACCCGAAGTTGAGAAGAACATCTGACCTCGCTGTTAGGCATCTCTTAAATAAACAGGCATCGAACCTGAAGCCCGACTAAAAATGAAGTTGAGAAGTACATTTGACCTTGCCGTCAGGACACTGTTAAACAAACATGCATCGAACCCGGAGGCCGGCTCAACACGAAGTTGAGAAGAACATCTGACCTCACTGTTAGGCATCGGTTAAACAAACAGGCATCGATCCTGAAGGCCGGCTAAACACGAAGTTAAGAGGAACATCTGACCTCGCCGTCAGGCATCTGTTAAACATTCAGGCAACGAACCTGTTGGCCGGCTCAACACAAAGTTGAGAGGAACATCTGACCTCGCTGTCAAGCATCTGTTAAAAAAACAGACATCAAATCTGAAGGGCGGCTCAACCCGAAGTTCATAATAACATTAGCCCTTGCAGTCAGGCACCTGTTAAACAAACAGGCATCGAACCCGAAGGGCGGCTCAACACGAAGTTGAGAGGAACATTTGACCTCGCCATCAAGCATCTGTTAAACAAACAGGCATCATACCCGAAGGGCGGCTCAACCCGAAGTTGAGAAGAACATCTGACCTCACCGTCAGACATCTGTTAAACAAACAAGCATCGAACCCGAAGGCCGTCTCAACCCTTAGTTGAGAAGAACATCTGACCTCGCTGTCAAGCATCTATTAAACAAACAGGCATCGAACCCGAAGGTCGGCTCAACCCGAAGTTGAGAAAAACATCTGACCTCTGCGTCAGGCATCTGTTAAACAAACAGGCATCGCACTCGAAAGCCGTCTCAACACGAAGTTCATAAGAATATCTGACCTCGCCGTCAGGGATCTGTTAAACAAATAGGAATCAAATCCGAAGTTGAGAAGAACATCTGACCTTGTTATCATGCATCAGTTAAATAAACAGGAATCAAACCCGAAGATGAAAAGAACATCTGACCTTGCCGTCAGGCATCAGTTAAACAAACAGGCATCGAACTTGAAGGCCGGCTCAACACGAACTTCATTGGAATATCTGACCTCGCCTTCAGGGATCTGTTAAACAAACAGGCATCGAACCCGAAGGCCGGCTCAACCCTAAGTTGAGAAGAACATCTGACCTCGCTGTCAGGCATCTGTTAAACAAACAGGCATCGAATTTGATGGTCGGCTCAACCCAAAGTTGAGAAGAACATCTGACCTCGCCGTAAGGCATCTCTTAAAATAACAGGCATCGAACCCGAAGGCCTGCTCAACCTGAAGCTGAGAAGAACATCTGACCTCGCTGTCAGGCATCTGTTAAACAAACAAGAATCGAACCCGAAGACCGGCTCAACACGTAGTTGAGAAGTACATCTGACCTCGCCGTCAAGGATCTGTTAAACAAACAGGCATCGAACCCGGAGGCCGGCTCAACCCAAGTTAATAAGAACATCTGACCTCCCTGTCCGACATCTATTAAACAAACAGGCATCGAATTTGATGGACGGCCCAACCTGAAGTTGAGAAGAACATCTGACCTTGTTGTCAGGCATCAGTTAAACAAACAAGAATCGAACTCGAAGTTGAGAAGAACATATGACCACGTCGCCAGGCATCTGTTAAATAAACACGCATCGAACCTGAAGGTCGGCTCAACCCGAAGTTGAGAAGAACATCTGACTTCGCTGTCAGGCATCTGTTAAACAAACAAGCATCGAACCCGAAGTCCGGCTCAACACGAAGTTCATTGGAATATCTGACCTTGCCTTCAGGGATCTGTTAAATAAACAGGCATCGAACCCGAAGGCCGGCTCAACCCGAAGTTGAGAAGAACATCTGAGCTCACTGTCAGACATCTGTTAAACAAACAGTCATCGAATTTGATGGTCGGCTCAACCCAAAGTTGAGAAGAACATCTGACCTCGCTGTAAGGCATCTGTTAAACAAACAGGCATCGAACCCGAAGGCCTACTCAACCCGAATTTGAGAAGAACATCTGACCTCGCCGTCAGGCATCTGTTAAACAAACAGGCATCGAAACCCGAAGGACGGCTCAACACGAAGTTGAGAAGTACATCTGACCTCGCCATCAAGGATCTGTTAAACAAACAGGCATCGAACCCGGAGGCCGGCTCAACCCGAAGTTGAGAAGAACATTTGGCCTCGCTGTCCGGCATCTGTTAAACAAACAGGCATCAAATTTGATGGTCGGCTCAACCCGAAGTTGAGAAGAACATCTGACCTCGTTGTCAGGCATCAGTTAAACAAACAAGAATCGAACTCGAAGTTAAGAAGAACATATGACCACGCCGCCAGGTATCTGTTAAACAAATAGGCATCGAACCTGAAGGTCGGTGTCGCTACCGTGAAAATAAGGTGCCGGCAAAATTGAAGAGTCGCCACCTTTCGTTATTTATCCCTCAGAACGGGAAAGGAAACGATCAGAAAAACCTGACGAAAAGGTATAAGACAAGGTCATCGCAACCATTGTCCGGGTTCGGGAGTCGGTTACACAAGGGGAAGGTATTAGCACCCCTCACGTCCATCATACTCGATGGAATCCACGCTTGTTGTGTTCATCTGACGGGTTGGTTTTACTATCTACCTATCAAGGCTGGCTTAAAAAAGAAAAGAAAATGACTCGGCAAAGCGTCACGCTTTATGCCTACGTATTCTCATCAGAGAATGAGAAATCAGAGTCAACGTAGTTCGCCTAACTACGGGTTACGAGGAAGGTGGCTCGCCAATACGTCAGTATTGTGCCTACGTACTCTCAACAAGTATGAGAGATCAGAGCTTACGTAGTTCGGGATAATACGGCTCACGGGGATTCATATTCATCTGTTTTATCGAGTAGGGTTAACAAACAGTTCCAGCAGTTGGATGTACGCAGCTCGACCCTTGGAGACTTAGGCGTTACCATTTGCGGTAGAACGGGGAGTTAACGACACTCTTTTCTTCAGAAAAGCTTCCTTTGAATTACGGGCCCACGGGGCAAAAAGGTTTGAAGTTTGTTTTCTGTCTTTTACGGAAGAACTATTTTTATGGATGTTTGCAACCAATATGGCACTAGAGACTATGACCTTAGAGTGAATGCGTCGTATGTCACCCAAAGGGTGCCATACTAAACATCCAGACTGTTGAAAAGAAACTCTCCAACAATCCTTTCTCAGATAGCTTAAGGCTCGTAACGTACGACGTCAGTTAACCTTTATTACGGTATTTTGATTTGTTTTGAGATGAGAAGAGAGAACGAACAGGTTCAACTAAGGGGAAGACTATCAAGTCCTAATGTTGTCATGCCAAGGATCCATCCTATGGTTGAGGTTTGAAACAGGAAACTCCTAGAAGTTGTCATGCATAGGTTTCAACCTAAAGTTCTAATCATCACTTCCTTATCAAAGGAAGTGAGATTCCTAGGGGATCATTTCAATGATACACAGAAACAGAGAAAGCATCAGCTTAAACAGTAAACAGTAAACAATACAGGAAACTACTGTAAAATGCATGCAATGCAAGTGAGGGAGGAAATGTGTGTGGGGCATCAGCCTCCACAAGCTCATCTCAACGTCAAGCCAGATATGAATAACTGCAATCGTACAGAAGAAGTGAAATAAAATGCCATCAAGCACACACAAACCACATAGGCAAGGGAGCAGGGCTCTACAAGATACCAGCAAGCAAAGCCATACAGTAAAAATACAAGCAGAGGGAGCAACTCAACCTCTAGTGCAGTCATGCTCCTAGTTTAAGTCAGTCTAAACATGGACTTATTCTAATGCATCAAGCAAGTCAAACAAGTAACATCAATACAGTTGCACAGAAATCAAACAGACAGGAAAGAAAGCAGATCAACAGCTTCCACAGCTTCATAGCAAAGCTCCTCTGACATCAGTTCAGTCTTAAATCTTCAACTGCTCCTCGAGGCTATCATCTTCAATAGCAAATATTAACTTACTTCTTCAAGCTTTCATTACATCAACCATAAGTATCAACTTATTCTTTCTTCTTCAAGCCTCAGCTCCAAAGTAAACTCCACCTTCAGGCTTCAATCCCAATTGCAAGTGTCAACTTGGCTCCTTCAGGCTCTCAAAGTATCAAACACAAGTATCAACTTGTTTTCCTCAAGCTTCAACTCTTTCTTTAATCTCAATTTGATTCCCTTCACAAATGTCAACTTGTTCTTCTTGGTCTTCAAGCTTCAGCTTCAATGGCAGTCTTCACATACTGGGAAGTGCAACTTCTAGCATCTTCAATCTTCTAACAAGGAATTTCATCGTCTAGCAAGGGAGAAAGATTCATCTAACAAGAGCAGGGTTTGGATAATAGACAGCAGAGTGAAGACCAAAGGTCACCACTAAGCATTCCATCATCAGAGACAGGGACCCTCAAAGGTTCTACCAACTTGTGAAGAGCCACACATCCTACCAAAGGAGGGATGAGGCCTTTACAAGGGGACCTTACATCATAGGGAAGAATGGAAGTGATCAACACCTTCCATGTTTATGAAAGAAGAGAATCTATCTAGAAGCTCTGCCTGCAAACCCTAATCTTAACAACTAATCAACACTACACCAAAAGAAGGGAAGTCTTCACATCCAAGCTTCCTCAAGCATTCCATGGTAGCCCAAGCTTGTCTTCAACATCATCCAAGAGCAAGAGAGGCAAAACCCTAATCTAAGGGCACTAAAGAAATCAATCTAGTTGAATTAGCAAGTTAGGATCACCTAAAACCTAGTACTAAAGTTAGTCCTAACTAAAATACTAAAACCAATTGTAAAATCCTACAAAAATAACTATGGGACCCTAATTCAATCATGAATCTACC
Source organism: Lathyrus sativus (assembly GCA_963859935.3). Taxonomy (NCBI): domain Eukaryota; kingdom Viridiplantae; phylum Streptophyta; class Magnoliopsida; order Fabales; family Fabaceae; genus Lathyrus; species Lathyrus sativus. Next base: position 397,003,552 of record OZ012735.1, on the reverse strand, counting down.
ATACAAAATCCAGAGGTTGAATCATCCACCAAGTCCTAGAGATAAAACCTAGATCACAAGGTACTAAGCATAAACCCTAAAAATAGAGCACCTAAAGTTTCAAATTAAAACTACCACCTAATTTCATCACAAAAATGTGAGAAAAATCTAATGGGAACATGCATATCTATGCTAGCTACACACAAAAAATCAAGGCAAGAATCATCACCAAATGCACAAACAAAATTCATCAAAACAAGGTATCAACCATGGCCATTTTAATATCAATTAATATTCAAAAAATGCAAATAAAATCACAAATGCATGAATTCTTAATATTTTTAATCTATAAAATTCTAGATTCAATCATGAATCAAGGAAAAAAAGTTTGGAATTAATTGATCAATTTTCCTATTTTTCATGAATTAATTTCTAAGTCACATGAAATGCACAAAATAAAAGAAAATAAAAGAAGTTAATAAGCACGCGTGGCAAATAGCAAATACAAGCAGTTCATTTCAAGATTTGGGCCCAGAGGGGGGGTGTGAGTATTAATTTGTCACTAGACCCAGGCGCCTTGAATTCTTGTCTTCCCTTCAGTTCACACAAAAAATAAGCCAGGGGAGGGTGCATTCAGCAACCAAATGCCTTGTAAATCCATACTGGGCCTGGATGGGGGGTGGTGATAGTAACTGAAACCAAATCCCAACGCTCCAATTCCTCAGATCAACTCAATTCACAAAATCAGAAAACATTACACGCCAGGATTCGAACTCATTACTCCTTGGTCCACACAGCGAAGTTCACCAGGTTACTAAGCAAAACGGTGCGTTTAAGAGGATGGACGCGTGGCTCAACGTGAGCCCTGGGATCCACAGACCAAGTCAATCTTTCCACATGAACGAATGGTGAGGATTATGTCTTCCTCGTTTCAAACCTGCAAACCACGCGCGCAAGCCAAATCGCCGGTGGCTTTTCCGGCCACCCCTGTGCAACCCTAAGTCTCTCTACACTCAACCATTTGCCACGATGTCTAGATGAATCTTGACCAGAATTTCCTCAGGAATTCAACCATACCATTTATTCGCTCTAAAAACACACGAATCGTGAAACCACAATCTCAACCAAAAATGGCATTCAACCTAAATCGTCTCTAAAGTTGCAATTAACTATCCAAGATCCATCTATATCAATAGGGGAACCTAACCACATGCTTCTAGTTCATTAAAAGCGCATAATCAGTGAGAAATTTCAAGAAGTTAGAACCTGTCTTGGAGCTTGGATTGCAGTGGATACACGCCTCAATTCTCTTCCAAACCTTGCAGAATTCTTCAGGGATTAATGGAGAATGTTTCTTGATGCTTAATTCTGGCTGAAACCTCTTGATTCTCCAAGATGAATTTTCACTTTCAAGCTTCTTGCTCCACCTCTCCCCAATGGCTCCTCCACGAAAAATGATCACCAAAACCCTCTAATTCAGTTCTAAATCCCTTTTATATTCTGTTTCAATGGATTATAAGCCCAAAGCAGGCCCATTCATGAGTTTTGGATCTTCATTTTTTCCTCCAAATTTCAATATGGATATGTGCCTTCAAGCCTTGTTCATACTCCAAAATCATTCCAAACCATTCACTTAAGCCTTATGGAGTGTAATGAAGTGGTTTTCTCCCTTTGGTTTCAACATATGGAGTGTGTAGGGTATGTTTCTTACTTGTGAAGCAATCATCCAAATGGCTATGTTAAGCACTTCAAATAAAAAATGTGACAATGCCAATCTCTCTAAAACATCAATCCCATTCAAAATGACCACAAGTTTAACTTGAAAACAAGTTATTCTCAATTGTTTTGAATTTTCTCATTTTAAGTCATTAAAATGGCTTTTATATGGACTTTATTCAACCAATGCTTTATATGATCCACATCAATGGACTCTTGATACTTAGACAAGCTAAAAACATCATTTTGAACAATTTTCATGTTGAACAAAAATTCATTTGAGGCTTGCAAGATGGTGTAATTGACCTATGATTCAAAATGACCTGTAATGTCCAAATACCCAAAATACCCTTGACTGGTCAAAGCCATAACCTGAGTTCTACAAATCCAATCATGGACTTCTAGTACTCTATAGAAAGCTAAGAGAATAAGGAACAAAATTCATGTTGACCAAAAGTTCATAGGAATCGTCCTTCTAGGGCAAAAGTGTCATGCAAGTTGGGTAACTTTCAAGCTCCAAATTCACATACCTCAGATGACTTGTAACTTGTTAAAGCCCTAAGTTGAGTTCTACAAATCCTATCAAGGACTTCTAGTACTAAAATTAAATTTAAGACCATGCTCTACAACAATCATGTTGGGGGTAAGATGAGATGACAATCACATCTTGAGCTAGATTGCCTTGAAGATAGGGGTCAAACTAGGGGATTTTACACTGTCAAGCTTTAGAAACCCTAGCTTGAAACTTCTCAAACTCTTCAATCATGATGAGTTGACCTTGGAATTATCCTCAGAACATCTCAATGTATCAATCCATGATCACATGGCCCTTTAATTAGGTCTCAACCTCCTTCAAATCCTCAATTGGCTTAGGGTTGACCCAGTCAAACCCTAGCTGCACCACTCATGGCTGAGCCTTCTTAATCTTGCACAATGACCTGTCTAGGCCTCAAAGTGATCTTTAACACTTCTCATGAGCTCTCTCAAGACCTCAAGTCCAACTTCATGGTTTCAGAATCATCTGATGGCTTCCCACAACTCTCAAGTTAGGAGACCTACACACTTGGTTTCAACCACCCTCTCTGAGGATCTTTTAACTTCTCTGACAAGGCTATCAACCCTTGAGCACCTGAATAACCTTCTTAGCTAGCTTCAAACTCTTGTGTAGCCCTTGGTTGGTAATCATACCTCTTGGTCTCCTGCACACATGTCAATGAAATGCAAATGATAATGCTAATGTGAACGAAATGAAACATAAGCTAGGTAAAGAAAAGTTGGGCAAATTTTGGGGTGCAACAGCTGCCCCTATTCAAACGGCTTGGACCTGACTGGGTGAGAAGCGAGCGGCTCTCAACCAATTAAGGTAAAATATGGTTGACTACCAACAAACCCAAAAATTTGCCAACTGAACGAGTACACGGTACTCTGATGGGGACAAATCTTCGGAAACTGAAATAATAGCGCACGACAACTAGCTGGAGAATTGGTCACACGGTAACCGGTGAAATGTCTAATCTTAAATCTCCGTCAGGATGATCATCTGATTTTGCTGTAGATCTTCGTTCTAAAGTCATCAAGGGATCACTGGTCATTCGGCAACCAGCGATACATAGCTGATATTGCCGCCAGGCATTCCGCGGCATTGCTGCAGAAGAATTCCTCGGGACTCATCAGGTCATTTAGGAACTTTTTTAACGATTCAAGTTAATCATGCCATCGGGCACTCAAAGGAATTTTCGGGCATCAGCCGGACTTCATCGGCAAGCCTGGAATGGAATATTTGGTCAATCATAAACCCAATAGGGATATCTATTCTTCTGCCGTCAGGCATTCCGCATCAGCCAGGCAAGCTACTTTGACCTCGTGGTTAGACTTCATCAGTAAGTCAGGATTTTTTGCACCACTGCCGGACTTCAATCATCAAGTCTTCAAGGGAAGTCTCAACTTCTCTGTTAAAACCTGCTGGGGATGACACATCTCCGCTGGGGATTCTGGAGAACTATCAAGTAACTCTGCTTCGGGGCTTCAGAAATCATTCTGGATGAATCAACTCTGCTGAGGACTTGAAGAATCATCTTGGACAAATAACTCAATCGGGAACTTCAAGAATCATCTTGAACCGGTAGCTCTGCCGGAGATTTCAGGAGTCATCCTGAGCAAACGCTCTGCCGGGGACTTCAAGCATCAACTTGAGCGACCCACTCTGGCGACTTCACTAGGGATTTTAAGGTTCATCTTAAGCAATCAATTTCGCTGGGGCATTCAAGAATCATCTTGAGCAAATAACTCCTCTGAGATCTCAGGAATCATCCTGAGCAAACACTCTGCCGAGGAGCACCTGCAAAACAATAACGGTAACGCCCTAGCTCATGTTTCGTATGCATATGCTTTGACAATGGCGTAATGCTCCACATGGTGGAAATGCTACGCGTTTAGGGTAAATGCTATGCAATCATGCAAGATGCTATGACCCCATCAGCAAAATAAATGCTGAAGGGAGAATCCTCCTGTCAAGGAGAAAGGACGACTCTGGTGGAGGAAGGACTCATCCTGCCAAGGAGAAGAAGTCACATCAATCTCAATTGGACTCCGCCTGGGGAAATGATCTTCATTTGACTGCTGCAGGGGAATAAAGCTCTCCGAGAACTTGAACCCGCTCAACCAGGTATTCAAACCACAAACTGTCGAGGAAATGATATCAATCGTAGAAATAAACTGCACGGCATTCGCAGCAAAACTTTCCTGGAGATAACGACTCCGGTGGGGAAATACAACATCAGCTATTCAACACTCTACTGGGAAAAACCAATCATGGCCCGCACGGCTTCCAAGGACTCGGCTCCCTTGGGGATCTGCAGACTCGGCTGGTGAAATAGGAATCATCCTGCTTATATGGGAGAGTACAACTCTATGGGGAATCTCAATTCTGCCGGAGACTTCAGTCTGTAATATCGAGCGCTGCACATGTCAGTATATGACTCAGCTGAGGAGACGATGATCCTTCAGGATGCCTCTGATTGGAGAGAGAATATTCTCTGCTTGGGGAGACATACCAATGCTTACAATCTCACGTTCAGACTCCATAGGGAGATGCTGCTACATTTGCTGGAGGAGAAGGAATCATCCTGCTTGGGAAACATACAGCGTACTGCCTGGAATACGTTATACCTGTAACAACACAAACAAACGGACAAGATACCCTTCTCAAAGGGACCTATCAAGGTTATCATCCTGCAACAATGTTCAAGTAGTTCATTGTTTCAACAATTATCGGCCTAGGCCAGTAAGTTTATGTATACGCATTTTATCAAAAACATCGGCGTTTCTTTTTCGCAAACAAAACAGGTAAATGCTAAACAAGCAAATAGAATTGCTGAATAGTATACATTTTATTGATAACAAACCCCTAAATGGGCAAAAATGTTTTACAACAGATGCATGCTCCTGGAATGAGGAAGCTGCGCAAATATAAAAACATAAATATACATCAGTATATACACAAATGTCGGCAATGAGGTGTAGACGAACACCATGAGTTGATCCCTCTATGACCCACTCGACTTCGATACTTCTCCGACGCTTCCGCTTCAAAAGAGATTGATTAAGATAGACGGCCCTCAGGTCTTCCAAACCACTAAACAATGTGAGCCCACACGCGGGATGCAGTCATTTGCTTTTTCAAATCCCTAACTTTTGCCTGAATCTCCCTTTCGGGTTTTCGATTCACCGGGATACCCTTTTTTGCCAAAGTCGCCCTTCCAGGTTTTCGACTTTGCGGGTGTACATTCTTTTCTTTTATATCCCTAATTTTTGCCCGAACCTTTTTCCTTTTTTATGGTTCGCCGGGATGCCCCCTTTTTGCCTGGATATTCTTTTTCTTTCCAGCGGGTCATTTTTTAAGCAAAGTATTTTTTAACTGCGTCCGCGTTCACCGGGGAAGCAAAATCTTCGCCGTCCATCGTGGATAACAGCAAGGCTCCTCCTGAAAAGACCCTGCTGACGACGTACAGACCTTCGTAATTGGGAGTCCACTTGCCCCGGTGATCGGAGTGTGGAGGAAGAATCTTCTTCAGGACGAGATCACCTGTCTGAAAGCTACTAGGACGCACCTTCTTATCATAAGCTTTCTTCATTCGGCTTTGGTACAGACGACCATATGCAATCGATGCTAACCGCTTCTCGTCCATCAGGCTGAGTTGGTTTAGTCGGTTCTTAATCCATTATGCCTCATCGAGTTTCACGTCAACCAAAACTCGTAAAGAAGGAATCTCAACTTCTAATGGTAGGACAACTTCTATACTGTACACCAGTGAGAAAGCAGTTGCCCCGGTTGATGTATGTACCGTTGTACGATAACCGTGCAGTGCAAATGGCAGCATCTCGTGCCAATCCTTATAGGTCACAACCATCTTCTGTACAATCTTCTTAATGTTCTTATTGGCCGCTTCAACGGCGCCATTCATCTTCGGCCGGTAAGGAGATGAGTTGTGGTGTTCAATCTTGAAACTCTGGCACAGCTGCTTCATCATTTTGTTATTCAGATTCGAACCATTATCAGTAATGATCCGCTCGGGAATTCCGTAATGACAGATGATGTCCCTCTTTATGAATTTAGCCACCACCTGCTTGGTCACGTTAGCATACGAGGCTGCCTCCACCCACTTGGTGAAGTAGTCGATGGCTACTAAAATGAAACGATGACTGTTAGATGCAGTGGGTTCGATCTTGCCTATCATGTCGATTCCCCACATGGAGAACGGCCACGGGGAGGACATGACATTCAACGGGCACGGCGGCACATGAATCTTATCAGCATAAATCTGGCATTTATGACATCTCTTCGGGAATTTAAAGCAATCCGACACCATCGTCAGCCAGTAGTATCCTGCTCTCAGGATCTTTCTTGTCATAGCATGCCCGCCGGCGTGCGTACCAAATGTGCCTTCATGGACTTCTTCCATGAGCATACTCGCCTCTTTCTCATCTACACATTTGAGTAGCACGAGATCGTGGTTTCTTTTATACAAAACTCCATCAGGGTTGAGATAAAAATTTCCAGACAGCCTCCTCAGAGTCTTCTTATCCTGGGTTGACGCTCCCGCATGATACTCCTTAGTCATAAGGAAGGTCTGGATATCGTGGAACCATGGCTTGCCATCGGAGGCTTCCTCAATCAAAAAAACGAATGCAGGTCTATCAAGACGAGAAATGACAATACTTGGAGCTTCATTCCAAAAATTGACTTTATACATCGAAGCCAACGTGGCTAAGGCATCAGCCATCTGATTTTCAGCCCTGGGCACATGATGGAGTTCCACTCGATCAAAGAACGGAAGCACCCTTCTGGCATAATTCATGTACGGCACCAAATTCGACTGGCAAGTCTCCCACTCCCCTTTAATCTGGTTAATCACAAGTGCTGAGTCACCATACACATCTAGGTTCTTGATTCTCAAATCAATCGCTTCTTCTAGACCCATAATGGATGCTTCGTACTCAGCTTCGTTATTGGTGACCGGAAACGTCAGTCTAACAGTGAACGGGATGTGGGATCCGTGGGGAGTCGTGATGATGGCCCCAATACCACTTCCATAAGAATTAACTGCCCCGTCAAATATCAATTTCCACTGGGACTTCCTATCTAGACCCTCGTCGGGCAACGGTTCATCACAATCTTTCGCTTTGAGAAACATGATGTCCTCATCAGGGGATTCAAATTTCATCGGCTGGTAATCTTCAATCGGCTGTTCGGCAAGGTACTCAGACAATACGCTTCCCTTGATGGCCTTCTGGGAAACATACTGAATGTCATATTCCATCAACACCATTTGCCATCTGGCAATCCTGCCCGAAAGCGCTTGCTTCTCGAAGACGTACTTGATCGGATCCATCTTCGAAATTAGCATGGTGGTGTGATTGAGCATGTACTGTCGTAAACGTTTGGCAGCCCAGGCTAGTGCACAACACGTCTTCTCCAGCATCGAGTAACGAGATTCACAGTCTGTGAACTTTTTACTCAAATAGTAAATGGCATGCTCCTTCCTGCCCGTCTCGTCATGCTGACCGAGAACGCACCCCATACTATTCTCAAGAACTGTCAAGTACATGATTAAGGGTCTTCCGGCCACTGGGGGTATCAAGATCGGAGGTTCCTGTAGATACTGTTTTATCTTATCAAATGCCTTCTGGAAATCCTCGTTCCAGATAATCGCCTGATCTTTTTTCAGTAGTTTGAACATCGGTTCACACGTGGCCATGAGCTGAGAAATAAACCTTGCAATGTAGTTTATTCTACCCAAGAAACCAGGGACTTCTTTTTCGGTTTTTGGCGCTGGCATTTCTTGTATTGCTTTTACCTTCGCAGGATCAACCTCAATGCCTCTTTCACTCACGATAAACCCCGGTAGTTTTCCCGACCGTACTCCAAAAGTACACTTGTTAGGATTCAGCCTCAACCTGAACTTCCTAAGCCTCTCAAAAAGCTTTAGCAAATTGACCAGATGTCCCTCCTCCGTTTGGGACTTCGCAATCATGTCATCAAGATAGACTTCAATCTCATGGTGAATCATGTCATGAAACAATGTAACCATTGCTCGTTGGTAAATGGCCCCTGTGTTCTTCAGACCAAAAGGCATTACCTTGTAGCAAAACGTTCCCCAAGGTGTAATAAACGTAGTTTTCTCCATGTCCTCCGGCGCCATCTTGATCTGATTGTAACCGGAGAAGCCATCCATGAACAAAAACACGGAGAACTGAGCTGTATTGTCGACCAACACATCAATATGAGGCAGCGGGAAATCATCTTTAGGGCTCGCCCTGTTCAAATCCCGATAATCGACGCACATTCGTACCTTACCGTCCTTCTTCGATACAGGCACTATGTTGGCGACCCACGGAGGGTAAGTAGTGACCGCTAAGAAGCCAGCATCAAGCTGCTTTTGCACTTCTTCTTTGATCTTAACGGCCATATCTGGTCGGGTCCTTCTAAGCTTCTGCTTAATGGGAGGGCAATCTTCTCGCAGCGGCAAGTGATGGACCACGATGTCAGTGTCAAGTCCGGGCATATCTTCGTAAGACCAATCTCTGCTTGACATCACTCTGCAGCGCGGCCCCTATCCTGACGTTACTGACAAGTTCTTCAGAACCCAGATTCACAATCTCAATCTCTTCCTCGTGAGGCAGAATAACTTTCTCTTCTTGTTTCAACAAGCGGGCCAACTCTTCGGGAAGGTCTTCGTCTTCATCAATCTCTTCTTCGGCTTGATAGATCAGGAAATCGAAGTCGAAGTGAGTCGTAGAAGGTCCAGAGTCGATGTCATCTGCTATGTGGATCCTGCAATAACAAGGGTTAAGCTTGTGAAAAGGATATGCAGGTTAGCACAAACCCTATTGCCATTTTATTGTTTTTCAAAAAAAATATAAAACAGCAATAACAGAGATCACAACATTTGAATGCGAAGAAAAACACCTTTTGATTTATTGGTAAAATGCATGTACATAATCAAACAAGGCCCTCACAATAAAACCACTATGCCCCGGGTAGGACATAGGGTTGTACAATGATTGGAGAAAGTAAATCATTACTCTTTGCCTGTCACTTGGATGGTATCCCTGATGGACCAGTTGGTAAGGCTTTGGTCTGGTTTGCTTGGCTGGATCCAAGAGTCCAGGTCGCAATCGCTGTCTTCGCCGTCTTCAGACACTGCACTGACACTTTCAAATATCACCCCGCCGCTGGTAAACTGGATCGTCCCTTTACCTCGCGACGCACTGCGAGAAGAGGAGGCTTCAGCCGCCGGAGAGTATCCTAACCCAAACTTGTCCTGCTTGTTAGGTATTTCTAGAATTCGCCCCCAACCTGTGGTAGATCCGGCCTGAACCACGGCCCGGGCTTCCTTGAAGGAAGAGAGAGTCATCTCTGGTTTCTCAGTGATTACAGGAGCCACGTTCTTGAATTTAACAGCTTCGAACACCTGACATAGGGTTTCGTGGATTTCCCCATCCATCTCAACATATTTGAAGGACGACAAATGGCTCACCATTATGTCTTCTTCGCCACAAACAGTTACAATGCTGCCTCCGACAGCGTACTTGAGTTTCTGGTGCAACGTGGAGGTCACGGCGCCAGTAGAATGGATCCACGGCCGGCCTAAGAGACAGCTGTAGGCGGGCATGATGTCCATAATATAGAAGACTGCGTCGAAAGTTTCCGGCCCGACATGGATTGGTAGCGTTACCTCTCCGAAGACATGACGCTTGGTTCCATCGAAAGCCTTCACCACCAGATCACTGGGTGTGCAGATCAATCCTCGAGTATCTAACTTCATCAATGCTTTCTTCGGAAGAACATTGAGCAATGACCCTGTGTCCACCAACACATGAGACATAATCGTTCCCCTACACTCTATCGAGATGTGCAGGGCGCTGTTGTGGTTTCTTCCCTTCGGCGTCAGCTCCAGGTCAGTGAACCCTAACCCGTTTCCAGCATTCACGTGGGCTACAACCCCTTCCAACTGGTTGACCGAGATTTCCTGCGGTACATACGTGGCATTGAAAACCTTTAACAGCGCGTTGCGATGTGACTCCGAACACAGCTACAAATTCAGGATGGAGATTTTTGACGGTGTTTGATGGAGGTGATCCACGATCTTGTAATCACTCTTCTTGATCAGCCTCATGAACTCTTCAGCGTCCTTTACAAGCAAGTCCTTCTCTACCCCGCGAGGGGTTTCCTCAACGACTTTACTCTTTCCCTTATCGGTCTCATCAGCTTTGCCCGCTTTGTCTGCCACACCCTCAGGTAGAGCAAATACTCTTCCGCTCCGCGTGATTCCGCCAATTCCCACTAGGTTATCCACAGACCGCCCAAATGGTTCTAGGTCCAACTTCTGTCCGTTGTAGTAGACGTCTGCCCCATAGTGCCACGGGACAACATTAGTACTTTCAAAAGGTATCGGTCCAGCCTTGGTGATGGTAATTGTGGGCGGCCTGGGCGCAGAAATGGTTATTGTCTTGCGAGGGATGGTGATGGTGGCAACCTCATCATCTTGCTTCAGCATTACCTCTCCATATCCACATTCGGCCCTTCGGCTAAACTGTAAGATTCCTTCGGTCATCAGACTCTGAATCCCTTCTATCAACTGCTCACATCCATCAGGACGAGTCGCACAGCCCATGCACAGTTCTCCACAGCCCGGAAAGAAGTCTCTCTTCATCAGTTTAGCTTTAACGAAACTAAGCGGTGTCTTCAACTCCCTGACGTCATTCAATACATCCAAATTCTCGTCTTCAATAATGGCATTCACCCCACATCCCCTATGATTCGACATAGAGTTCTTCGTGACATTTGGCACATTATCTGAGAAATTGATGATCTTAGCATCCACCATATCCTGCACCTTGTGCTTGAAGGCTTTGCAATTTTCTATCGTGTGGCCTGGTGCCCCCGAGTGAAACTCACATGTTGCATTCGCATCATAACCTGGCGGAGGTGCCCCTGTCAAGGGAGCCAGGGTTCTCTTCTGGACTAACTGCAACCGAAGCAGAGTTTGTAATAGCTGAGCATAAGATATGGGTGGCGTCTCAAGGTGACGGCTTGACAGAGGTGCCCTGTTTTGATACTTTTTGTACCCTTGCTGATTCGGCTGCTGCTGTGGCTGGGGTTGTTGGACTGTAGGGATGGTTATGCTAGCCACCTGCTGGCGAGGGCCTTTACCTTTCCTTCGAGCGTTGGACACGGCGCTCGTCTCTCCTTCACGCCTTTTGTTACCATACGGTTCCTTTCCTCCTCTAGACGAGGATACATCACCTTGAATTTTCCCCAGTTTGATCCCGTTTTCAACGTGCTCGCCGGTGATGATGAGATCTGAGAAGCTTCCAGACATACCGCTGACCAATTTCTCGTAATAAACCCCTGGGAGGGTGGCTACAAACATTTCAACAAGCTTCCGTTCAACCATCGGCGGCTGAACTCTAGCTGCCAATTCAGGCCACCGCTGGGCGTACTTTTGGAACCCTTCGTTGTTCCTCTGTGACAAATTTTGAAGTTGCACTCGGTTCGGAGCCAAGTCACTGTTATATTGGTAATGGTGCACGAATACCTCAACAAGTTCCTTCCACGTGCGCACACTGGTGGGATCCAAACTCATGTACCATTCCAAGGATGTCCCAGACAAGCTATCCTGAAAGAAGTGCATCAGCAGCTTCTCGTCTTCAGAGTGAGCGGACATCTTCTGGTAGTATGACCTTAAGTGGACACGAGGGCAAGTGGTGCCCTTGTACTTCTCAAAATCGGGTACCTTGAATTTGGGAGGCACCTTGAAATCAGCAATGAATCCCAATTTAGACATGTCGACACCCATAGTGTTCAGGTTCTCGAAATTCCTCATCTTTTCCTCGAGTGCCTTAAACCTCAGACGTGCTTCAGCAGTCAGCTCTCCTTCAGCACCCTTCTGGGAGAACAAATCTTCTTGACGGTCTTCTAACCATGGCTGAGGCCCATACAGATTTCCAACACCTGTGTTGCCGTTGCCCAGTCCAACATTGACATTAGCTTCAAAATTTCCATTACCGACGCCAGTCGTATTACCATTGAGCCCCATGTTAGCGATCATATTGTCGTTACCACTACCGTTCCCCCCGGTCACGGGGATGCCGTTCTGAGGAGTTTCAACAGGTGGAGGGGTTGGAACAGTCCCACCATGGAGTACACCATTGCTGTCGACCCTTGAAATCAGAGGCTGGACCAAAGTTCTGAGCTGGTTTTGGCCATTGGCAACCACTTGCATGAGCTCCATGAAGCGGTCCAACCTCTCTCAGAGCTCCTAAACGTCAGTCTGCACTTGCTCCATTGCTCTAGCTTGATTCTCTCTGGTCGGATAGCGGTGGATTGGTCTTTGATCAATCCTGGAACAACCCGAAACAACCTGTATACACAAAAGGGTTAGAAAAAACGACAAAGTGCTCGTTATGCAGATGCTTCATGCAAATGCAAACGTGTGTCTGTGCGTTAGGGAGATCTTCCCCCGATCCTAGTGCCTGAGTGCCAGTGCTGATAATAAGAAGTCCGAGTCTAGTCATGGAAATAACATCTCATATATAAAGAAAGCCCATCAAGGCGGTACACAACGTCACTGGATACAAGCAGAATCAATAGCATGACCTCGACCAACAAGCCTGGTGATGGTCAACATACAACAATGATCAAAACAAAAGGATTACAAATATAGTCAAGTACGGCCACGGGCTCGAAACTCTTCTAATAGATCCCTCGTTTCTAGATGATCAGGCCGAGTGAGCAACCCTTCGACGAGTAACTCGCTCCGCATAATGGTGTATTGAAGACCTTCAACTGAGTCTTCCCATGCTCCTTCGCCGAAACAATCTTCTAGCTTCCGCTTCTTGGATTCAAACGTCAGTTTGCGCCCTTTCAGGTTAGCAAGAGCCTTGTTTAGCAGGCCTTCAGTGGCATATCTACGAGCGTTTTCTTCATCAAACCTCTTCTCACTAGCCTTCACCTGGGCTCTCAACTTGGAGATCTCCTGCTTCAGTTTATCCTCCCATTCCTTGTTGTTGGCTAGGGTGGCCTTCCAATGCTGATTAAACTTGGATATTCTCCGGTACGCTTCATCCAAGTGCTGCTTCTTGGTGGCAAGTACGTCATTGACAGCTTTGAAGTCTCGACCCAAGCGCTCACGCTCAGCCATCTGCTTAGTCAAATTCGTCCCTAACTGGTTCACCAGCTCTGTCTGCCTCTTGAAGGAATGGACGGTTTCGCTTCTCTCGCTTCTGAGTTAAGCCAATTCTTTTTCCAGTTCTTCATTTGCCTTCTGCAACTTATCTCTCTCAGCTAACACCTGGTTGTACTGCTGAATAGGCACGGTGGTAGGCTCTTCAATCACTGGAGGGCTTTCTAGCTGGGCAGGTGGAAACGGCATCCCTATAATATCTGCTCTGCTCTGATCCACGTCACATATGGAGCGTAGGCTTGGCTATTACTTTTTCCCAGCAACAGTTTTCCCCTCTTACTGATACCCTTCCAAGCGTGCTGAAGCTTAGATAACATATCCCCCTCTAGGAGACCAGTGAGGTACAAAGATTCCTGCACCTCTTCATCCTTCAGCGGAGCTCTCAAAGCATAAGCAAACTGTCGGACCAGCAGAGATGGATTATAGTTGATACAACCCTTCCTGCCTATCAAAGGCACATTCGGAAACCCACTGCAGCTGAAGATAATCTCAGTACCCAACCTATCTCTATCAAACCAGGCAATATCCTCCGCTGATAGACTCATCAAACGCTCAGACCACTCAGCTGTGGCTGCAAACGAAGCAAAGGGACCCTTCTTGGGTAGATGACTATCAAGCCATCTATAGAGCAGGGGCACACAGCACGAGATGTTCGTACCCCTTCTGTTCTTGTTCTTGTAGTGGACGGAATGGTAAACATCTCCTATCAAGGTAGGGACTGGATTCCCTGATGCAAAGATGTGAAATGCGTTGAAGTCTACAGAGTCGGGCATGTTGGGGAACAAAATGATGCCATATATGCACAGAGCAAGGATGGCGTTGAAAATGATCTAACATCCGTCCTTGGCGCATTGCTGGGCCTTTCCCTCTAAGAACTGCAAGGAGAAACCAGGAACCCTGTTCCAACTAGACAAGACCAACTCGGAGGCATCCAGATGAAGTGAAGGAGCTAGACTAGCCAGATTAGGCTCAACATCCATATGAACAAAGGGCATCTGACTCTTGATAGGCACACCTAACAAATCAGCATACTCCTCTAGTGTGGGTGCGAGAATAAAGTCTGGGAAAGTAAAGCATCTCAAAGGAGGGTCGTAGAACTGCAGCAAGGCGTGCAACCCATTCAACTCAAACACAGAAGGTTTACGAACCAAGCTGAGCAGTTTCCCATAAGACTTTCTGAATTCACCTCTCACATAATCATCTGCGAAAGCAATCAAACCAGTCAGCTGAACAACATCAGGAGTGGGGAGTTTGTAGGCCACAGTCTTCCTCAAAGAACCCATAATAGCGCAATAGAAGGCAAGAAAACCTGAACCGGGGGAAACGGTACCTGCAACACAGACACACGTTAATGAAATGCAAATGGGTATGCAAAGCAATGTAAAATGCAATCATGCAGCAGGAGATCAAGACAACTGTGCTGTTGAAGAGATGAAGGTTCTGTATCAACAAAACCACAATACTACTCTGTCAAGAAGCATCATATCTCTGATGAGAAGAAAACCCTGATATCGGACCATAAATCTGCTCTGTCAAGAACAAATACACATATATCTGATGATGAGGAGAAACCCCTGATGTCAGATTATAACCCTGCTCTGTCAAGAACACACATACATCTGATAATAAGGACCTTTGATACAGGACCACCACTCTGCTCTGTCAAGAAAAAATACAGATCTGATGATGAGAACCTATGATACCCCCAAAACTGATTCACTATCAAGAAAACCAGGTAGTCTGAAGGTTAAGGTTTCCTGCAACAAACCCGACCCTGCTTACAGGTATGGACCTAAACTGACACAAGTTCGGCATCCTATGCGGTCATCAGCGTCACAGACATTCAAGAGGGGTGATACGATACCCAGAAGGTGTGGCATCACCATCTCCTGAAGCGGCCTCACTTAGCTAAATCCCAAATGATCGGTCCCCATAATCGACAATCCTCCAAACCAACAACCCCTTAGGCCCAAAGGGCCGGAAAAGAAGTCAACCGGGAGAACCTCGTCTGAGCGTGGATTTCATGAGACACTAGTGCCTGCAAAGCAAGCACGCGCCCACTAATTTCCACAACTAATGCTAGGTACACTCAAGCTTGGGTCTGGCTTCTCACTCATCAGAATGCCCCTCCCATAACAGTACAAATAATCATATCATACTGAACATAAAGTGCAGGAAATAAAATGCGATAAACAAACACAACCCAACAAGTAATCATACAAGCGTTAGGATTGACTCACAGGGGACGTTGGACCCCCAAACTGACTCACATAAGGGACGTTGGATCCCAGGAAACTATAAAATTCCCCAGCATAGTCGCCAGTTGTCGCTACCGCAAAAATAAGGTGCCGGCAAAACAGAAGAGTCGCCACCTTTCGTTATTTATCCCTCAGAACGGGAAAGGAAATGATCGGAAAAACCTGACGAAAAGGTATAAGACAAGGTCATCGCAACCATTGTCCAGGTTCGGGAGTCGGTTACGTAAGGGGAAGGTATTAGCACCCCTCACGTCCATCGTACTCGATGGGATCCACGCTTTTTGTGTTCATCTGACGGGTTGGTTTTACTATCTACCTATCAAGGCTGGCTTAAAAAGAAAAGAAAATGACTCGGCAAAGCGTCGCGCTTTATGCCTACGTATTCTCATCAGAGAATGAGAAATCAGAGTCAACGTAGTTCGCCTAACTACGGGTTACGGGGAAGGTGGCTCGCCAATACGTCAGTATTGTGCCTACGTACTCTCAACAGGTATGAGAGATCAGAGCTTACGTAGTTTGGGATAATACGGCTCACGGGGATTCAGATTCATCTGTTTTATCGAGTAGGGTTAACAAACAGTTCCAGCAGTTGGATGTACGCAGCTCGACCCTTGGAGACTTAGGCGTTACCGTTTGCGGTAGAACGGGGAGTTAACGACACTCTTTTCTTCAGAAAAGCTTCCTTTGAATTACGGGCCCACGGGGCAAAAAGGTTTGAAGTTTGTTTTCTGTCTTTTACGAAAGAACTGTTGTTATGGATGTTTGCAATCAATATCGCACTAAAGACTATGACCTGAGAGTGAATGCGTCGCATGTCACCCAAAGGGTGCCATACTAAACATCCAGACTGTTGAAAAGAAACTCTCCAACAATCCTTTCTCAGATAGCTTAAGGCTCGTAACGTACGACGTCAGTTAACCTTTATTACTATATTTTGATTTGTTTTGAGATGAGAAGAGAGAACGAACAGGTTCAACTAAGGGGAAGACTATCAAGTCCTAATGTTGTCATGCCAAGGATTCATCCTATGGTTGAGGTTTGAAACCGGGAACTCCTAGAAGTTGTCTTGCATAGGTTTCAACCTAAAGTTCTAATCATCACTTCCTTATCAAAGGAAGTGAGATTCCTAGGGGATCATTTCAATGCTACACAGAAACAGAGAAAGCATCAGCTTAAACAGTAAACAGTAAACAGTACAGGAAACAACTGTAAAATGCATGTGTCGCTTCCGCGAAAATAAGGTGCCGGCAAAACAGAAGAGTCGCCACCTTTCGTTATTTATCCCTCAGAACGGGAAAGGAAACGATCGGAAAAACCTGACGAAAAGGTATAAGACAAGGTCATCGCAACCATTGTCTGGGTTCGGGAGTCGGTTACGCAAGGGGAAGGTATTAGCACCCCTCACGTCCATCGTACTCGATGAGATCCATGCTTGTTGTGTTTACTGGACGAGTTGGTTTATCTATCTACCTATCAAGGCTGGCTTAAAAAGGAAAGAAAATGACTCGGCAAAGCGTCGCGCTTTATGCCTACGTATTCTCATCAGAGGATGAGAAATCAGAGTCAATGTAGTTCGGCTAACTACGGGTTACGGGGAAGGTGGCTCGCCAATACGTCAGTATTGTGCCTACGTACTCTCAACAGGTATGAGAGATTAGAGCTTACGTAGTTCGAGATACTACGGATTACGGGAACTTAGATTCATCTGTTTTATCGAGTAGGGTTAAACAACAGTTCTAGCAGATAGGGACAAAGCCTGTTTGCGTTGGCGCTGAAGTTTAACGACACTCTTTTCTTCAGAAAAGTTTCCTTTGAATTATGGGCCCACGGGGCAAAAAGGTTTGAAGTTTGTTTTCTGTCTTTTACGGAAGAAGTGTTTTTTATTGTGTTTGCAATTTCAATCGCACTAAAGACTATAACCTGAGAGTGAATGCATCGCATGTCACCCAAAGGGTGCCATACTAAACATCCAGACTGTTGGAAATAAACTCTCCAACAATCCTTTCTCAGATAGCTTAAGGCTCGTAACGTACGAAAGAAACCATTCATGATTACTGTATTTTTATCTGTTTTGAGATGAGAAGAGAGCAGGCTCAACTACGGGGAGACTATCAAGTCCTACTGTTGTCATGCCAAGGATTCATCCTATGGTTGAGGTTTGAAATAGGGAACTCCTAGAAGTTATCATGCATAGGTTTCAACCTAAAGTTCTATCATCACTTCCTTATCAAAGGAAATGAGAGTCCTAAGGGATCATATCAATGATAAACAGAAACAGATAAAGCGTCAGCCTAAACAGTAAACAGTAAACAGTAAACGACTGTAAAATGCATGCAATGCAAGTGAGGGAGGAAATGTGTGTGGGGCAGCAGCCTCCACAAGCTCATCTCAACCTCAAGCCAGAATGAATAACTGTAATCATACAGCAACAATAACAACATGCTATCAAGCAAAATATAAGAGACTGTAATCATACAGAAGAAAATAAAATGTTGTCATGCAAAACAAACCACAGGGGCAAGGGAGCAGGGCTCTACCGAATACCCGCAAGTAAAGCCATACAGTAAAAATACAAGCAGAGGGAGCAACTCAACCTCTAGTGCAATCATGCTCCTAGATTAAAGTCAGTCTAATCATGGACTTATTCTAATGCATCAAGCAAGTCAAACAAGGCACATCAGCACAGAAAAGAAAACAGACAAGAAAGCAGATCAACCCCTCTCTTCCAATTCCAAGCTTCAGCTCTTCTGACAACACTTCAGTCTTCAGACTTCAACACCCTTCAAGGCTATCAACCTCACTGGCAAGTATCAACTTGCTTCTCCAAGGTTTCAATACATCAAACATAAGTGTCCACTTATTCTCTCTTCTCCAAGCTTCAGCTCTTCAGTCAGTTCTACCTTCAGGCTTCACTCTTAACTACAAGTATCAACTTGATTCCTTCAGGTTCTCAATGCATCAATGTGAGTGTCAACTCATCCTTTATTCCTCAAGCCTCAGCTCCACACTCAATCTCAACTGAATCCCCTTCATAAGTATCAACTTAGCTCTCAAGCTTCAGCTCTCTTTGCTTTACCAGTATCAACTTGGTCTTCTTCTTCCCCTACAAGCTTCAGCTGATCAGAGTAGTCTTTAATCACATGGAAGTGTCAACTTTATCATTCAATTCATTTCCAAGCCTCAGCTCTTCATTCAATCTCCATTGGGTCTTCAAGTATCAACTTGGTCTTCAAGCTCTTCAAGCTTCAGCTGAAATGGAAATGCTCAAGGAATCATCCTCTTCCACACTCTTCAAGGAAGTTCTCATCTTCAAACTCAAGTCCACCATCTTTAAAGATACTCAAACCAGAAGACAATTGATTTAACAGGATGAGGGGAAATGATAAACAGCTTACTGACAACCAAAGGAAGCCTGTAAGGTTTCATCATTATGAGAGACTGGTTCCCTCAAAGTTCTACTTCCCAGATAAAGCCACTCATCCTTCCAAAGGAGGGATGTGAATATCTTGGAAGGACTTTTAGTCATTGGGAGGAATGGAAGCACAAGATGCTTTCCATATTTGTGAAAGAAATCATTCTAACTTTAAGGCTCTCCCTATGTCCTCTATCTCCTAAATCTTCATCAGACACATTCAGGCATAAGCAAATCCAAAGCTCCAAGCAACTTCAAGCAACTTCAAGCACCCTCACCTTGTCTTCAACTTGTCTTCAATCTCAACCAAAGGCAAACCAAGCACAAACCCTAATCTAAGGGGACTAAGGAGGTTAAACTAGTTGAATTAGTAAGTTAGGATCACCTAAACCCTAATACTAAAGTTAGTCTTAACTGAAATACTAAAACCAATTGTAAAATCCTACAAAAATATCTATGGGAACCTAGGTCAATCATGACTCTACCACATTAATTTCAAAGATCAAACCATCAAATTAGACATAGAAATAAATTCTACATTACAAGGTATCAAACCTAAACCCTAAAAGGAAGCACCTAAGTCTCAATCTAGAAAGCATACCTATTTTCATCACAAAAATGTGAGAAAAATACTATGGGAGCATACATTTCTAACCTAATCACACACAAAAAAATTAGGCTCAAAATCATCACCAAGTGATCACACTAAATTCCACAAAATTGTGCATCAAACATAATCATTTTAATATCAATAAAAATGTAAAATTCCCATAAAATCAGAAAATGAATAAAATGAAAATATTTTTTATCTAAAAAATACTAGACTCAATCATGAGTATAATGCAAAAAGGACGGGGTTAATTGGATTAATTTTCAATTTATTATGAATTTTACAAGAACCATGGATAAAATGAAAATTAAAAGAAAATCAAACTAAAATAATAACACGCGCGGTGTGGATAGTAATCAGAATCAGTTTAAACAATGGGTTGGGCCATCAAGGGGGTGTGAATATCACTTAGTTCACTAAGCCCAACACCACAAATAAATGAAACGGTGCGTTTCGTTATCAGAATTCCTTCACAAGCTGAGATTAAAACGTGGCCGTTGGATGAGCCTCAAAGTCCAAGTCAAAACAAGATCTGATGGTCCCAGAGTCATCTTCAACCTTTTCAAACCTCTGCAACTCGCGCCCAGCTCCGGCCACCACCGGTGGTGCTCCGGTCACCTTCCTCAACCCTAATTCTCTCTACAGGCCTCCATTGCAAATGGTCAAAACATGAATCTTGTCCCAAATCCTGTCACGAGTTCAATCATACCCTTTATTCAGCCTAAATCCTCAAGATTCACCATATCCAAATATCAACCGAAAATGGTAATGCACCTATTTTGTCACTAATTCTCAAATTAACTATCTGAGATCAATCCTACACCGTTCTACAATGAGTCTAACACCTTAATTCAACTTAATTCTACCTAAATCATGCTAGAGGAAGAAAGTTACCAACCTGAAAATCTTGGATGAACAGATGCACTAAACCTCCAATTCAAGCTCTACAATCTTGTAAACACGATCAATGAACCCTTTCCTTGCTTCTGTATGCAAAAGAACCGGTTGAAAGTGCTTGAATCTTGAAACCCGATGGTGAGTTGCAGGTGGAAAAATTCACTTGCTCATACACTATTCAGCCACGAATCCTCTTTGATTATGATCTGGAATCACTCCGTGTTATCCATAGAAGAAGTTTCAATCAAGAAAATGGATGGAAAATGAAGAATTTGGTGAAACCGAATTCAAATGCAATCCAAGAAATAACAATCTCAATCTATGCTCTCTCCTTCAATCATCACCAACCTTTGCATTGGATCAACTCTATTCAATATATAGATGATGTTTTGATGATCTAGAACCCTTTAGATCCTTCTAATGAGAGTTTCCACTTCTCATGTCATGAGATTTTCAACCATGTATCATGATATGCACAAACCTTGCAAACAGCTTGGAATTCAT
Source organism: Lathyrus sativus (assembly GCA_963859935.3). Taxonomy (NCBI): domain Eukaryota; kingdom Viridiplantae; phylum Streptophyta; class Magnoliopsida; order Fabales; family Fabaceae; genus Lathyrus; species Lathyrus sativus. The sequence continues at coordinate 396,982,429 of OZ012735.1, read as the reverse complement.
CTCATTCACTTTCAATTTCTCCCCTAGTGATATTTTGGAAGGGTTTAGCTTGCAAAGGGCCTTGCTCATGCCTTGATTTTGAGTTTTGCAAATGTTACTTAATATGCAAGCAAGTACTTTCCAAAGCAAGTCCACAAATTGAATCTCAACTCCAAAATGTGGCTAAACCAATGTTCTTAAAATGTTTTCTAGAGTCAAAATGATATATTACATGCCATGGTTTGGATGTGTAAGTTGAAAATATAAATTTCCAACTTTGGTTTATTTAACTTATGCCCTTATTTTAGGTCATTTTTGCAACTTTGAGCTACAAGCATTTCCATCATCTCATGACCTCCTTAATTGCCTTAAAACATCATTTTGAACAAGTTTTATGTTGAATATTTTTCCATATGAAGCATGGAAATAGGAGTTATGGCCTTATGGTTGAAATGACCTGTAATCTCCAAATGACCAAAATACCCTTGACTTGTCAAAGCCATAACTTGAGTTATACAAATCCTATCAAGGACTTATAGTACTCTCTAGAAAGCTAAGAGGATAAGGAACAACATTCATGTTAACCAAAAGTCCATTGGAATCATCCTTCTTGGGCAAAAGTTTGATGCAAGTTGGGTCACTTTCAAGGCCCCAGATTCACATACCTCAGATGACCTGTAACTTGTCAAAGTCATAACTTGAGTTCTACAAATCCTATCAAGGACTCCTAGTACTCAAATTAAAGCTAAGAACAAGATCTACAACATTCATGTCGGGGGCAAGATGAGATGACAATCACATCTTGAGCTAAATTGCCTTGAAGATAGGGGTCAAACTAGGGGATTTTACACTGTCAAGCCTTAGAAACCGTAGCTTGAAACTTCTCAAACTCTTCAATCATGAGGAGTTGACCTTGGAATCATCCTTATAGCATCTCAATGCATCAATCCATGATCACATGGCTATTGGATTAGGTCTCAACCCTCTCCAAATCATCAGTTGACCTAGGGTTGACCCAGTCAAACCCTAATTATCACTCATGGCTATGTCTTCTTCATCTTGTACAATGACCTGTCTAGGCTTCATGATGGTTTTAAAGACATCTCATAAGCTCTCTCAAGGCTTCAAGTCCACATTATTGGGTTCAGAATCATCTGAGGTCTTCCCACAACTCTCAAGCTAGGAGACACACCCTCTTGGTTTCAACCACTCTCTCTGAGGATCTTTTAACTTCTCTGATAAGGATATCAACCCTTGAACACTTGAATAACCTTCTTAGCTAGCTTCAAAATCTTGTGTAGCTCTTAATTGGTAATCATACCTCTTGATCTCCTGTATACATGTCAATGGGATGCAAATGATAATGCTAATATGAATGAAATGAAACATAAGCTAGGTAAAGAAAAGTTGGGCAAATTTTGGGGTGCAACAGCTGCCCCTATTCAAACGACTTGAACTTGACTGGGTGAGAAGCGAACGACTCTCAACCAATCAAGGTGTGAGACGGTTGAATACCGACAAACCCTGAAATTTGCCAACTACACAAGTACACGATACTCTGACGAGAACAAGTCTTCGAAAACTAAAATATTAGCTGCACGGCAACTAGCTGGAGAATTGGTCACACGGTAACCGGTAATACATGGTCGATCATGCCGTCAGGCATCAAGATTCCTAGGGACTCATCAGGTCAACAATCAAGTTAATCATGTCGTCGGGCATTCAAAGAGAACTTTCGGGCATCAGTCGGACTTCATCAGTAAGTCGGGAATAGAATTCTCAGTCAATCATGAACCAGTTGGGGATATCCAACTTCTACCATCAGGCACTCTGCATCAGCTGAGAGAACTGCTTCGTCAATATGGTTAGACTTCAATCATCAAGTCTTCGAGGGAAGTTTCAACTTTGCTGTTCGGAAACCTGTTGGGGATGTCGCATCTCCGCTGGGGATTCTGGAGAACTATCAAGTAACTCCGCTTCGGGGATCCAGAAATCATTCTGGGTGAATCATCTCTGCTGAGGACATCAAGAATCATCTTGGACAAATAACTCCGCGGGGACTTCAAGAATCATCCCGAACCAATAACCATGCTGGAGATTTCAGGAATCATCTTGAGCAAACGCTCTGCCGGGGACTCTAAGCATCAACTTGAGCAACCAACTCTGGCGACTTCACTGGGGGTTTTAAGAATCATCTTAAGCAAACGACTTTGCTGGGGAATTCAGGAATCATCTTGAGCAAGCGACTCTGCGGAGGAACACCTGCAAAACAAGAACGGTAACGACCTAGCTCATGTTTCATATGCATATGCTTTGATAATGGCGCAATGTTCCACACGGTGGAAATGCTACGCGTTTATGATAAATGCTATGCAATCATGAAAAATGTTGTGATCCCGTCAGCAAAATAAATGCTGAAGGGAGAATCCTCCTGTCAAGGAGAAAGAAACACTCTGGTGGAGGGGAGGAATCATCCTGCCAAGGAGAAAGAACCACACCAATCTCAATTGGACTCCGCACGGGGAAGCAAACTTCAGTTGACTGCTGCAGGGGAATAAAGCTCTACGAGAACCTGAACCTGCTGAGGAAAGCGATGTCAATCGCAGAAATAAGTTGCGCGGCCTTCGCGACTACTTCCCTGGAGGCAACGACTCCGGCGGGGAAATACAGCATCAGCTATTCAACAATCTACTGGGGAAAACCAATCCTGGCCCGAACGGCTTCCAAGGACTCGGCTCTCTTGGGGATCTGCAAACTCGGCTGGAGAAGAAGAAATCATCCTGCTTCGGGGGAGAGTACGACTCTGTGGGGAATCTCAATTCCGCTGGGGACTTCAGTCTGGAACTATCGATTGCTGCATACTTCAGCGCATGACTCAGCTGGGGAGACGACATTCCTTCGGGATGTACTTGACTGGGGAGAGAATCTTCTCTGCCTGGGGAGACATATCAATGTGTACGATCTCACGTTCAGACTCTGCGGGGAGAGACTGCTAAACTTTGCTGGAGAAGGAGGAATCATCCTGCTTGGGGACGCGCACGGCGTACTACCTGGTACATGCTACACCTTCACCAACACAAACAAATAGACAAGACACCCTTCTCAAAGGGGCCTATCAAGGTTATCATCTTGTGACAATATTTAAGTAATTCATTGTTTCAACAATCAGTGGCCTAGGCCAGTAAGTTTATGTATGCGCATTTTGTCAAAAACATCGGCATTCTTTTTCGCAAACAAAACAGATAAATGGTAAACAGACAAATAGAATTGTTGAGTAGTATACATTTTATTGATAATGAACCCCTGAATGGGTAAAAATGTTTTACAACAGAGGCAAGCTCCTAGAATGAGGAAGCTGCGCAAAAAATAAAACATAAATATACATCAGTATATACACATGTCGGCAACGAGGCGTAGACGAACACCATGAGTTGATCCCTCTATGACCCACTCGACTTCGATACTTCTCCGACGCTTCAGCTTCAGAAAAGATTGATTCAGATAAACGGCCTTCAGGTCCTCAAAACCGCTAAGCAAATACAATCCACACGCGGAACGCAGTCATTTGCTTTTTCAAATCCCTAACTTTTGCTTGAATCGCCCTTCCGGGTTTTCGACTCACCGGGATACCCTTTTTTGCCAAAGTCGCCCATCCGGGTTTTCGACTTTGCGGGTGTACATTTTTTCAATTTATATCCCTAATTTTTTCCCGAACCCTTTTCCTTTTTTATGGTTCGCCGGGATGCCTCATTTTTGCCTGGATACTCTTTTTCTTTCCAGCGGGTCATTTTTAAGCAAAATATTTTTTAATTGCGTCCGCGTTCACCGGGGATGCAAAATCTTCACCATCCATCGTGGATAACAACAAAGATCCTCCCGAGAAGACCATGCTGACGATGTACGGACCTTCGTAATTGGGAGTCCACTTGCCCCGGTGATCGGAGTGTGGAGGAAGAATCTTCTTCAGGACGAGATCACCCGTCTGAAAGCTTCTAGGACGCACCTTCTTATCATAAGCTTTCTTCATTTGGCTTTGGTACAGACGACCATGCGCAATCGATGCTAACCTCTTCTTGTCCATCAGGCTGAGTTGGTTTAGTCGGTTCTTAATCCATTCTGCCTCGTCGAGTTTCACGTCAACCAAAATTCGCGAAGAAGGGATCTCCACTTCTAACGGTAAGACAGCCTCCATAGCATACACTAAGGAGAAAGGAGTTTCCCCAGTTGACGTACGTACCGTCGTACGATAACCGTGCAGTGCGAATGGCAACATCTCGTGCCAATCTTTATAGGTCACAACCATCTTCTGCACAATCTTCTTAATGTTCTTATTGGCCGCTTCAACGGCGCCATTCATCTTCGGCCGGTAAGGAGATGAGTTGTGGTGTTCAATCTTGAAACTCTGGCACAACTCCTTCATCATCTTGTTATTCAGATTCGAACCATTATCAGTAATGATCCGCTCGGGAATTCCGTAACGACAGATGATGTCCCTCTTTATGAATTTAGCCACCACCTGCTTGGTCACGTTAGCATATGAGGCTGCCTCCACCCACTTGGTGAAGTAGTCGATAGCTACTAGAATAAAGCGATGACCGTTAGATGCAGTGGGCTCGATCTTGCCTATCATGTCGATGCCCCACATGGAGAACGGCCACGGGGAGGACATGACATTCAATGGGCACGGGGGCACATGAACTTTATCAGCATAAACATGACATTTATGACATCTCTTCGCGAATTTAAAGCAATCTGATTCCATCGTCAGCCAGTAGTATCCTGCTCTCAGGATCTTTCTCGTCATAGGATGCTCGCCGGCGTGGGTACCAAATGTGCCTTCATGGACTTCTTCCATGAGCAGACTCGCCTCTTTCTCATCTACACATCTGAGTAGCACGAGATCGTGGTTTCTTTTATACAAAACTCCATCAGGATTGAGATAAAAATTCCCAGACAGCCTCCTCAGAGTCTTCTTATCCTGGGTTGACGCTCCCACAGGATATTCCTTAGTCATAAGGAAAGTATGGATGTCATGGAACCATGGCTTGCCGTCGGCGGCTTCCACGATCGCAAAGACGAATGCACAACGTGGCTAAGGCATCAGCCATTTGATTTTCTGCCCTGGGCACATGATGGAGCTCCACTCGATCAAAGAACGGAAGCAGCCTTCTGGCATAGTTCATGTACGGCACCAAATTCGATTGACGAGTCTCCCACTCCCCTTTAATCTGGTTAATCACAAGTGCCGAGTCACCATATACATCTAGGTTCTTGATTCTCAAATCAATTGCTTCTTCTAGACCCATGATGCATGCTTCGTACTCCGCTTCGTTATTGGTGACTGGAAACGTCAGTCTTGCAGTGAACGGGATATGGGATCCGTGGGGAGTCGTGATGATCACCCCAATGCCACTTCCGTAGGAATTAATCGCCCCGTCAAATATCAATTTCCATTGGGATTTCCTATCTGGCCCCTCGTCGGGCAACTGTTCATCGCAATCCTTCGCTTTGAGAAACATGATATCCTCATCAGGGAATTCAAATTTCATCGGCTGGTAATCCTCGATCGGCTGTTCGGCAAGGTAATCAGACAATACGCTTCCCTTGATGGCCTTCTGGGACACGTACTGAATATCATATTCCGTCAACACCATTTGCCATCTGGCAATCCTGCCCGAAAGCGCTTGCTTCTCAAAGACGTACTTGATCGGATCCATCTTTGAAATGAGCATAGTGGTGTGATTAAGCAGCCCAGGCTAGTGCACAACATGTCTTCTCCAGCATCGAGTAACGAGATTCACAGTCTGTGAACTTTTTACTCAAGTAGTAAATGGCATGCTCCTTTCTGCCCGTCTCGTCGTGCTGACTGAGAACACACCCCATACTATACTCAAGAACTGTCAAGTACATGATTAAGGGCCGTCCAGCCACTGGGGGTATCAAGATCGGAGGTTCCTACAGATACTGTTTTATCTTATCAAATGCCTTCTGGAAATCCTCATTCCAGATAATCGTCTGATCTTTCTTTAGTAGTTTGAACATCGGCTCACACGTGACCTTGAGCTGAGAGATAAACCTTGCAATGTAGTTTATTCTGCCCAGGAAACCACGAACTTCTTTTTCTGTTTTCGGCACTGGCATTTCTTGTATCGCTTTTATCTACGCAGGATCAACCTCGATGCCTCTTTCACTCACGATAAACCCCAATAACTTTCCGGACCGTACTCCGAAATTACACTTGTTAGGATTCAGCCTCAACCTGAACTTCCTAAGCCTCTCAAAAAGCTTCAGCAAATTGACCAGATGTCCTTCCTCCGTTTGGGACTTCGCAATCATGTCATCAACATAGACTTCAATCTCATGATGAATCATGTCATGAAACAAAGTAACCATTGCTCGTTGGTAAGTGGCCCCTGCGTTCTTCAGACCGAAAGGAATTACCTTGTAGCAGAATGTTCCCCAGGGAGTAATAAACGTAGTTTTCTCCATGTCCTCCGGCGCCATCTTGATCTGATTGTAACCGGAGAAGCCATCCATGAACGAAAACACGGAAAACTGAGCTGTATTGTCGACCAACACATCAATATGAGGCAGCGGGAAATCATCTTTAGGGCTCGCCCTATTCAAATCCCGATAATCGACGCACATTCGTACCTTACCGTCCTTCTTCGGTACATGCACTATGTTGGCGACCCACGGAGGGTAAGTAGTGACCGCTAAGAAGCCAGCATCATGCTGCTTTTGCACTTCTTCTTTGATCTTAACGGCCATATCTGGTCGCGTCCTCCTAAGCTTCTGCTTAACGGGAGGACAATCTTCTCGTAGCGGCAAGTGGTGGACCACGATGTCAGTATCAAGTCCGGGCATATCTTCGTATGACCAAGCAAAGACGTTATTATACTCTCTTAGCATCTCGACCAATCTCTGCTTGACATCACTCTGCAATGCAGCCCCTATCCTGACGTTCCTAACAAGTTCTTCAGAACCTAGATTCACGATCTCGATTTCCTCTTCATGAGGCAGAATAACTTTCTCTTCTTGTTTCAACAAGCGGGCCAACTCTTCAGGAAGGTCTTCGTCTTCATCAATCTCTTCTTCGGCTTGATATATCGGGCAATCAAAGTCGAAGTGAGTCGTAGAAGGTCCAAAGTCGATGTCATCTGCTGTGTGGATCCTGCAATAACAAGGGTTAAGCTTAAAACAAGGATATGCAGGTTAGCACAAACCCCATTGCCATTTTATTGTTTTTCAAAACAAATATAAAACAGGAATAACAGAGATCACAATATTTGAATACGAAGAAAAACGCCTTTTGATTTATTGATAAAATGCATGTACATAATCAAACGAGGCCCTGACAATAAAACCACTATGCCCCGGGTAGGACATAGGGTTGTACAGTGATTGGAAAAAGTAAATCATTACTCTTTGCTTGTCATCTGGATGATATCCTTGACGGACCAGTTGGTAAGGCCCTCGCCTGGCTTGCTTGGCTAGATCCAAGAGTCGAGGTCACAGTCGCTATCTCCGCTGTCTTCAGACACCGTGGTGATGCTTTCAAAAATCACCCCGCCACTGGTAAACTGGATCGGCCCTTTACCTCGCGACGCACTGCTAGAAGAGGAGGCTTCAGCTCCAGGAGAATATCCCAACCTAAACTTTTCTTGCTTGTTAGGTATCTCCAAAATTCGTCCCCAACCTGGGGTAGATCCGGCTTGGACAACGGCCCGGGCTTCCTTGAAGGAAGAGAGAGTCATCTCTGGCTTTTCAGTGATTGCACGAGCTACGTCCTTGACTTTAACAGCTTCGAACGCTTGGCATAGGGTTTCGTGGATTTCCCCATCCATCTCGACATACTTTAAGGACGACAAATGGCTCACCATTATGTCTTCCTTGCCACACACAGTCACGATGCTACCTCCGACAGCATACTTGAGTTTCTGGTGCAACGTGGAGGTCACGGCTCCAGCAGCATGGATCCATGGCCGGCCCAAGAGACAGCTGTAGGCGGGCATGATGTCCATGATGTAAAATATCGCGTCGAATGTTTCCGGCCCGACTTGGATTGGCAACGTCACCTCCCCGAAAACATGGCGTTTGGTTCCATCGAACGCTTTCACAACCAGATCACTGGGTGTACAAATTACTCCACGAGTATCTAACTTCATCAATGCCTTCTTCGGAAGGACATTGAGCGATGACCTCGTGTCCACCAACACGTGAGACATAATTGTTCCCCTACACTCTATCGAGATGTGCAGGGCGTTATTGTGATTCCTCCCCTTCGGCGTCAGCTCCAGGTCAGTGAACCCTAACCCATTTCCAGCATTCACGTGGGCTACGACCCCTTCCAACTGGTTGACCGATATTTCCTGCGGTACATACGTGGCATTCAACACCTTCAGCAGCGCGTTGCGGTGTGCCTCAGAACACAGCAACAAATTCAGGATGGAAATTTTCGAGGGTGTTTGATGGAGATGATCCACAATCTTGTAGTCACTCTTTTTAATTAACTTCATGAATTCCTCGGCGTCTTTAACAAGTAAGTCTTTTTCTACCCCACGCGGGATCTCTTCAACGACTTTACTTTTACCTTTATCAGTTGCATCAGCTCTGTCCGCTTTATCCGTCACGACCTCAGGTGGTGCAAACACTCTTCCGCTGCGAGTGATTCCTTTAATTCCCGCAAGGTTCTCCACAGACGACCCAAACGGTTCTAGTTCCAACTTCTGTCCGTTGCAGTAGACTTCAGCCCCATAATGCCATGGGACAACATTAGTACTTTCGAACCGTATCGACCCAACTTTGGTGATGGTAATCGTGGGCGGTCTGGGTGCAGAAATAGTTATCGTCTGGCGAGGGATGGTGATGGTGGCAACCTCATCACCTTGCTTCAGCACTACCTCTCCTGATCCACTTTCGGCCCTCCGACTAAACTGTAAAATCCCTTCAGTCATCAGACTCTGAATTCCCTCTATCAGCTGTTCACATCCATCAGGACTAGTAGCACAACCCATACACAACTCTCCGCAACCTGGAAAGAAACCTCTTTTCATCAGCTTAGCCTTAACGAAGCTAAGCGGTGTCTTCAGATCTCTGACGTCAGTCAGCAAATCCAAACTCTCGTCTTCAATAATGGCGTTTACTCCACCTCCCCTATGATTCGGCATAGGGTTCTTCGTGACATTTGGCACATTATCTGAGAAGTTGATGATCTTAGCGTCCACCATGTCCTGCACCTTATGTTTGAAGGCTTTGCAGTTTTCTATTGTGTGGCCTGGTGCCCCTGAGTGAAATTCACAAGTTGCATTCGCGTCATAACCTGGAGGAGGTGCCCTTGTCAAGGGAGCCAGGGTTCTCTTCTGGATCAACTGTAGCTGAAGCAAAGTCTGCAATAGTTGCGCGTACGACATGGGCGGTGTCTCGAGGTGACGACTCGACAGAGGTGCCCGGTTCTGATACTTTCTGTACCCTTGTTGATTCGGTTGCTGCTGCTGCTGCTGTGGCTGTTGAACTATCGGGATAGTTATACTGGCCACCAGTTGGTGAGGGCCTTTACCCTTCCTTCGAGCGTTGGTCACGGCGCTCGTTTCTCCTTCCTGTCTTTTGCCACTATAAGGTTTCTTTCCTCCTCCAGCTGAGGACGAATCACCTTGAATTTTCCCGAGTTTGATCCCATTTTCGATGTGCTCACCCGTGATAATGAGATCTGAGAAAGTTCCAGACATACCGCTGACCAATTTCTCATAGTAAACCCCTGGGAGGGTGGCTACGAACATCTGCACAAGCTCATGTTCAACCATCGGCGGCTGAACCCTGGCTGCCAACTCACGCCACCGCTGGGCGTATTCCTTAAACCCTTCGTTGTTCCTTTGCGACAGATTCTGTAGCTGGACTCGGTTCGGGGCCAAGTCGTTATTGTATTGGTAGTGGTGCACAAATGCTTCAGCAAGGTCCTTCCACGTGCGCACACTGGACAAACTGTCTTGAAAGAAGTGCATCAGCAACTTCTCGTCCTCAGAATGAGCTGATATTTTCCGATAATATGATCTCTGGTGGACGCGAGGGCAAGTGGTGCCCTTATAAACCTTGAACTTGGGAGGCACCTTGAAATCAGCAATTAGTCCCAGCTTGGACATATCAACGCCCAGGGTGTTCTGGTTCTCGATATTTCTCATCTTATCCTCGAGTGCCTTGAACCTTAGACGTGCTTCAGCAGTCAGCTCCCCTTCCGCACCTCTCTGAGAGAACACATTGTCCTGACGATCTTCTAACCACGGATGAGGCCCGAACAGATTCCCAACACCTGCATTGTCGTTGCCCAGCCCGACATTGACATTAGCTTCAAGACTCCCATTACCGACGCCCGTCATATTGCCATTGAGTCCCATGTTAGCTATAACATTGCTGTTGGCACTGCCATTCCCCCCGGTCACGGGGACGCCATTCTGCGGAGTTTCAACTGGTGGAGAGGTAGGCACGGTCCCACCATGGAGTACCCCATTGCTATCGACCCTTGAGATTAGAGGCTGAACCAAGGTCCTGAGCTGATCCTGGCCATTGGCGATCGCTTGCATGAGCTCCATGAAGCGATCCATTCTTTCGCGGAGTTCCTGAACATCAGTTTGCACTTGCTCCATGATCCTGGTTTGATTTGCTCTGGTCGGATAGCGGTGAATAGGTCTCTGATCAATCCTGGAACAACCTGAAACAACCTGAAAATCTAAAAGGGTTAGGAAAAAACGACAAAGTGCTCGTTATGCGAATGCTTCATGCAAATGCAAACGTGTGTCTGTGTGTTAGGGAGATTTCCCCCGATCCTAGTGCCTGAGTGCCAGTGCTGATAATAACAAATCCGAGTCCAGTCATGGAAATAACAATTTCATATATAAATAAAGCCCATCAAGGCAGTACACAACATCAGTGAGTACAAGACAAATCAATAGCATGACCCCAACCAACAAGTCTGGTGATGGTCAGCCTACAACAACGATCAAAACAAAAGGAATACAAATAGTCAAGCACGGCCACGGGCGCGAAACTCTTCTAACAACCCCTTCGTTTCTGCATGATCAGGCCGAGTGAGTAACCCTTCGACTAGTAACTCTCTCTGCATAATAGTGTATTGAAGACCTTCGACCGAATCTTCCCATGCTCCTTCGCCGAAACAATCTTCTAGATTCCGTTTCTTGGATTCAAACGTCAGTTTGCGCTCCTTCAGGTTATCGAGAGCTCTGTTGAGCTGGCCTTCAGCGGCATATCTGCGAGCGGTTTCTTCATCAAACCTCTTCTCATTAGCCTTCACCTGGGCTTTCAGCTTGGAAATCTGTTGCATCAGCTTGTCCTCCCGCTCTTTCCTGTTGACTAGGGAGGCCTTCCAGTGCTGGTTGAACTTGGATATCCTCCGATATGCCTCGTCCAAGTGCTGCTTCTTCGTGGCTAGCACATCGTTGACAACTTTGAAGTCTCGACCCATGCGCTCACGCTCAGCTATCTGCTTAGTCAAATCTGTGCCCAGCTGGTTCACCAGCTTTGTCTGCCTCTTGAAGGAATAAATGGCTTCGTTTCTCTCGCTCCTGAGTTGTGCCAATTCTTTCTCCAGTTATTCATTTGCCCTCTTCAATTCATCTCGCTCAACAAACACCTAATTATGTTGTTGAATGGGCACGGTAGTGGGCTCTTCAATCATTGGAGGGATTTCTGGCTTGGCAGGAAGAAACGGCATCCCTATAGCATCTGCTCTGGCTCGGATCCACGTCACATATGGAGCGTAGGCTTGGCTATTGCTTCTCCCCAGCAATGATTTTCCCCTCTTACTGATGCCATTCCAAGCGCGCTGAAGCTTAGATAACAGATCCCCCTCTAGAAGACCAGTGAGGTACAGAGATTCCTGCACCTCTTCATCCTTCGGCGGAGCTCTCAAAGCATACGCAAACTGTCGGACCAACAAAGACGGATTATAGTTTATACAACCTTTCCTGCCTATCAAAGGCACATTCGGAAACCCGCTGCAGCTGAAGATAATCTCGGTACCCAACCTATCTCTGTCAAACCAGTCAATATCCTTTGCAGATAGACTCATCAAACGCTCAGACCATTCAGCTGTGGCGGCAGACGAAACAAAGGGACCCCTCTTGGGTAGATGACTATCAAGCCATTTATAAAGCAGGGGCACACAGCACGAGACATTCTTGCCCCTTCTGTTCTTTTTCTTGTAGTGGATGGAATGGTAGACATCTCCTATCAAGGTAGGGACTGGATTTCCTGAAGTGAAGATGCAAAATGCGTCGAAGTCTACAAAGTCGGGCATATTGGGGAACAGAATGATGCCATATATGCACAGAGCGAGAATGGCGTTGAATACGACCCAACATCCGTCTTTGGCGCACTGCTGAGCCTTTCCCACTAAGAACTGCAAGGAGAAACCGGGAACCTTGTTCCAACTAGACAATACCAACTCGGAGGCATCCAGATGAAGTGACGGAGCTAGACTAGCCAGATTAGGCTCATCATCCATATGAACAAAAGGCATCTGCCTCTTGATATGCACACCTAACAAATCAGCATATTCCTCCAGTGTGGGCGCGAGGACAAAATCCTGGAAAGTAAAGCATCTCAACGGAGGATCGTAGAACTGCAGCAGAGCGTGCAACCCATTCAACTCGAACGCAGAAGGTTTACGAACCAAACTGAGCAACTTGCCATAAGATTTTCTGAACTCATCTCTCACAGAATCATCTGCTAAAGCAATCAAACCAGTCAGCTGAACCACATCAGGGGCAGGGAGCTTGTAAGCCACGGTCTTCCTCAGAGAACCCATAACAATACAATAGGAGGCAAGAAATCCTGAATCGGGGAAAACGGTACCTGCAACACAGACACACGTTAATGAAATGCAAATGAGTATGCAAAGCAATGTAAAATGCAATCATGCAGCAGGAGATCAAGGCAACTGTGCTGTGAAGATTCTGTATCAACAAAACCATGTTGCTGCTCTGTCAAGAACAACCACTATCTCTGATAAGAAGAAAACCCTGGTATCGGACCACAAATCTGCTATGTCAAGAACACACACTCATAGGACCATAAATCGGCTCTGTCAAGAACAAACATCTGATAATAAGGACCTCTGATACCGGACCAAAAATCTGCTCTGTCAAGAACACACATCTGATAATAAGGACCTCTGATACAGGACCAAAACTCTGCTCTGTCAAGAACAACCATCTTATAATAAGGACCTCTGATACAGGACCAAAACTCTGCTTTGTCAAGAACAAACATACATCTGCTGGTGGGACCTTCTGATCCCAATCATAAACCTGCTCTATCAAGAACAAATACACATATGATGATAAGATCCTCTGATCCCAATCAAAAACCTGCTCTGTCAAGAACAATCATATATCTGCAGATGAGATCCTCAGATCCCAACAAAACTGATCCACTATCAAGAAAATCAGGTGGTCTGAAGGTCAAAGTTTCCTGCAGTAAACCCAACCCTGCTCACAGGTATGAACCTAAACTGACTCATATTCGGCATCCTATGCGGTCATCAGCGTCACAGACATTCAAGAGGGGTGATACGATACCCAGAAGGTGTGGCATCATCAGCTCATGAAGCGGCCTCACTCGGCTAAATCCCAAATGATCGGTCCCCAGAGTCGACAATCCTCCAAACCAACAACCCCCTCAACCCAAAGGGTTGAAAAAGAAGTCAACCGGGAAAACCTCGTCTGAGCGTGGATTTCATGAGACACTAGTGCCTACCAAGCAAGCACGCGCCCACTAATTTCCACAACTAATGCTATGTTCACTCAAGCCTGGGTCTGGCTTCTCACTCATCAGAATGCCCCTCCCACAACAGCACATATAATCATATCATACTGAAAATAAAGTGCGGGAAATAAAGTGCGATAAATAAACACAACCTAACAAGTAATCATACAAGCGCTAGGATTGACTCTCACAGGGGACGTTGGTCCATAAACTGACTCGCATTCGGGATGTTGGATCCCAGGAAACTATCAAGTCCCCAGCAGAGTCGCCAGCTGTCGCTTCCGCGAAAATAAGGTGCCTGCAAAACAGAAGAGTCGCCACCTTTCGTTATTTATCCCTTAGAACGGGAAAGGAAAAGATCGGAAAAACCTGACGAAAAGGTATAAGACAAGGTCATCGCAACCATTGTCTGGGTTCGGGAGTCGGTTACGCAAGGGGAAGGTATTAGCACCCCTCACGTCCATCGTACTCGATAGGATCCACGCTTGTTGTGTTTACTGGACGAGTTGGTTTATCTATCTACCTATCAAGGCTGGCTTAAAAAGGAAAGAAAATGACTTGGCAAAGCGTCGCGCTTTATGCCTACGTATTCTCATCAGAGGATGAGAAATCAGAGTCAACGTAGTTCGGCTAACTACGGGTTACGGGGAAGGTGGCTCGCCAATACGTCAGTATTGTGCCTACGTACTCTCAACAGGTATGAGAGATCAGAGCTTACGTAGTTCGGGATACTACGGATTACGGGAACTTAGATTCATCTGTTTTATCGAGTAGGGTTAAACAGCAGTTCCAGCAGTTAGGGACAAAGCCTATTTGCGTTGGCGCTGAAGTTTAACGACACTCTTTTTTTCAGAAAAGCTTCCTTTGAATTATGGGCCCACGGGGCAAAAAGGTTTAAAGTTTGTTTTTTGTCTTTTACGAAAGAAGTGTTTTTTATTGTGTTTTTTATTGTGTTTGCAATTTTTATTGTCTTTTACGAAAGAAGTGTTTTTTACTGTATTTTAATCTGTTTTGAGATGAGAAGAGAGCAGGCTCAACTACGGGGAGACTATCAATTCCTACTTTTGTCATGCCAAGGATTCATCCTATGGTTGAGGTTTGAAACAGGGAACTCCTAGAAGTTATCATGCATAGGATTCAACCTAAAGTTCTATCATCACTTCCTTATCAAAGGAAATGAGAGTCCTAAGGGATCATATCAATGATAAATAGAAACAGATAAAGCATAAGCCTAAACAGTAAACAGTAAACAGTAAACGACTGTAAAATGCATGCAATGCAAGTGGGGGAGGAAATGTGTGTGGGGCAGCAGCCTCCACAAGCTCATCTCAACCTCAAGCCAGAATGAATAACTGTAATCATACAGCAACAATAACAACATGCTATCAAGCATAATATAAGAGATTGTAATCATACAGAAGAAAATAAAATGCTGTCAAGCAAAACAAACCACATGGGCAAGGGAGCAGGGCTCTACCGAATACCCGCAAGCAAAGCCATATAGTAAAAATACAAGCAGAGGTAGCAACTGAACCTCTAGTGCAATCATGCTCCTAGATTAAAGTCAGTCTAACCATGGACTTATTCTAATGCATCAAGCAAGTCAAACAAGGCACATCGGCACAGAAAAGAAAACAGACAAGAAAGCAGATCAACCCCTCTCTTCCAATTCCAAGCTTCAACTCTTCTGACAGCACTTCAGTCTTCAGACTTCAACACCCTTCAAGGCTATCAGCCTCACTGGCAAGTATCAACTTGCTTCTCCAAGGTTTCAATCCATCAAACATAAGTGTCCACTTATTCTCTCTTCTCCAAGCTTTAGCTCTTCAGTCAGTTCTACCTTCAGGCTTCACTCTTAACTACAAGTATCAACTTGATTCCTTCAGGTTCTCAATGCATCAATGTGAGTGTCAACTCATCCTTTATTCCTCAAGCCTCAGCTCCACACTCAATCTCAACTGAATCCCCTTCATAAGTATCAACTTAGTTCTCAAGCTTTAGCTCACTTTGCTTTACCAGTATCAACTTGGTCTTCTTCTTCCCCTACATGCTTCAGCTGCTCAGAGTAGTCTTTAATCACATGGAAGTGTCAACTTTATCATTCAGTTCTTTTCCAAGCCTCAGCTCTTCATTCAATCTCCATTGGGTCTTCAAGTATCAACTTGGTCTTCAAGCTCTTCAAGCTTCAGCTGAAATGGCAATGCTCAAGGAATCATCCTCTTCCACACTCTTCAAGGAAGTTCTCAATTTCAAACTCAAGTCCACCATCTTTCAAGATACTCAAACCAGAAGGCAATTGATTTAACAGGATGAGGGGAAATGATAAACAGCTTACTGACAACCAAAGGAAGCCTGTAAGGGTTCATCATTATGAGAGACTGGTTCCCTCAAAGTTCTACTTCCCAGATAAAGCCACTCATCCTTCCAAAGGAGGGATGTGAATATCTTGGAAGGAATTTTAGTCATTGGGAGGAATGGAAGCACAAGGTGCATTCCATATTTGTGAAAGAAATCATTCTAACTCTAAGGCTCTCCCTATGTCCTCTATCTCCTAAATCTTCATCAGACACATTCAGGCATAAGCAAATACAAAGCTCCAAGCAACATCAAGCAACTTCAAGCACCCTCACCTTGTCTTCAACTTGTCTTCAATCTCAACCAAAGGCAAACCAAGCACAAACCCTAATCTAAGGGGACTAAGGAGGTTAAACTAGTTGAATTAGTAAGTTAGGATCACCTAAAACCTAGTACTAAAGTTAGTCCTAACTAAAATACTAAAACCAATTGTAAAATCCTACAAAAATATCTATGGGTACCTAGGTCAATCATGACTCTACCACATTAATTTCAGAGATCAAACCATCAAATTAGACCTAGAAATAAATTCTATATTACAAGGTATCAAACCTAAACCCTAAAAGGAAGCACCTAAGTCTCAATCTAGAAAGCATACCTATTTTCATCACAAAAATGTGAGAAAAATATTATGGGAGCATACATGTCTAACCTAATCACACACAAAAAATTAGGCTCAAAATCATCACCAAGTGATCACACTAAATTCCACAAAATTGTGCATCAAACATAATCATTTTAATATCAATAAAAATGTAAAATTCCCATAAAATCAGAAAATCAAATTAAGGATGGGGTTAATTGGATTAATTTTCAATTTATTATGAATTTTTCAAGAACCATGGATAAAATGAAAATTAAAAGAAAATCAAATTGAAATAATAACACGCGCGGTGTGGATAGTAATCAGAATCAGTTTAAACAATGGGTTGGGCCATCAGGGGGTGTGAATATCACTTAGTTCACTAAGCCCAGCACCACAAATAAATGAAACGGTGCGTTTCGTTATCAGAATTCCTTCACAAGATGAGATTAAAACGTGGTCGTTGGATGAGCCTCAAAGTCCAAGTCAAAACAAGATCTGATGGTCCCAGAGTCATCTTCAACCTTTTCAAACCTCTGCAACTCGCGCCCAGCTCTGGCCACCACCGGTGGTGCTCCGGTCACCTTCCTCAACCCTAATTCTCTCTACAGGCCTCCATTGCAAATGGTCAAAACATGAATCTTGTCCCAAATCTTGTCACGAGTTCAACCATACCCTTTATTCAGCCTAAATCCTCAAGATTCACCATATTCAAATCTCAACCGAAAATGGCAATGCACCTATTTTGTCACTAATTCTCAAATTAACTATCTGAAATCAATACTACACCGTTCTACAATGAGTCTAAAACCTTATTCAACTTAATTCTACCTAAATCATGCTAGAGGAAGAAAGTTACCAACCTGAAAATCTTGGATGAACAGATGCACTAAACCTCCAATTCAAGCTCTACAATCTTGCAGACACGATCAATGAACCCTTTCCTTGCTTCTGTATGCAAAAGAACCGGTTGAAAGTGTTTGAATCTTGAAACCCGATGGTGAGTTGTAGGTGGAAAAATTCACTTGCTCATACACTATTCAGCCACGAATCCTCTTGGATTATGATCTGGAATCACTCCTTGACATCCATACAAGAAGTTTCAGTCAAGAAAATGGATGGAAAATGAAGAATTTGGTGAAACCGAATTCAAATGCAATCCAAGAAATAACAATCTCAATCTATGCTCTCTCCTTCAATAATCACCAACCTTTGCATTGGATCAACTCTATTCAATATATAGATGATGTTTTGATGATCTAGAACCCTCTAGATCCTTCTAATGAGAGTTTCCACTTCTCATGTCATGAGATTTTCAACCATGTATCATGATATGCACAAACCTTGCAAACAGCTTGGAATTCATCTCATTCCCTTTCAATTTCTCCCCTACTGATATTTTGGAAGGGTTTAGCTTGCAAAGGGCCTTGCTCATGCCTTGATTTTGAGTTTTGCAAATGTTACTTAATATGCAAGCAAGTACTTTCCAAAGCAAGTCCACAAATTGAATCTCAACTCAAAAATGTGGCTAAACCAATGTTCTTAAAATGTTTTCTAGAGTCAAAATGATATATTACATGCCATGGTTTGGATGTGTAGGTTGAAAATATCAATTTCCAACTTTGGTTTATTTAACTTATGCCCTTATTTTAGGTCATTTTTGCAACTTTGAGCTACAAGCATTTCCATCATATCATGACCTCCTTACTAGCCTTAAAACATCATTTTGAACAAGTTTGATGTTGAAGATTTTTCCATTTGAATCTTGGAAATAGGAGTTATGGCCTTATGGTTGAAATGACCTTTAATCTCCAAATGACCAAAATACCCTTGACTTGTCAAAGCCATAACTTGAGTTCTACAAATCCTATCAAGGACTTCTAGTACTCTCTAGAAAGCTAAGAGGATAAGGAAAAACATTCATGTTTACCAAAATTCCATAGGAATCATCCTTCTTGGGCAAAAGTTTGATGCAAGTTGGGTGACTTTCAAGGCCCCAGATTCACATACCTCAGATGACCTGTAACTTGTCAAAGTCATAACTTGAGTTCTACAAATCCTATCAAGGACTCCTAGTACTCAAATTAAAGCTAAGAACAAGATCTACAACATTCATGTCGGGGGAAATATGAGATGACAATCACATCTTGAGCTAAACTTCCTTGAAGATAGGGGTCAAACTAGGGGATTTTACACTGTCAAGCCTTAGAAACCCTAGCTTGAAACTTCTCAAACTCTTCAATCATGAGGAGTTGACCTTGGAATCATCCTTATAGCATCTCAATGCATCAATCCATGATCACATGGCTATTGGATTAGGTCTCAACCCTCTCCAAATCATCAGTTGACCTAGGGTTGACCCAGTCAAACACTAATTATCACTCATGGCTATGTCTTCTTAATCTTGTACAATGACCTGTCTAGGCTTCATGATGGCTTTCAAGACATCTCATAAGCTCTCTCATGGCTTCAAGTCCACATTCTTGGCTTCAGAATCATCTGAGGTCTTCCCACAACTCTCAAGCTAGGAGACACACCCTCTTGGTTTCAACCACTCTCTCTAAGGATCTTTTAACTTCTCTGACAAGGATATCAACCCTTGAACACTTGAATAACCTTCTTAGCTAGCTTCAAACTCTTGTGTAGCTCTTAATTGGTAATCATACCTCTTGATCTCCTGCATACATGTCAATGGGATGTAAATGATAATGATAATATGAATGAAATGAAACACAAGCTAGGTAAAGAAAAGTTGGGAAAATTTTGGGGTGACACAGCATGCAATGCAAGTGAGGGAGGAAATGTGTGTGGGGCATCAGCCTCCACAAGCTCATCTCAACCTCAAGCCAGATATGAATAACTGCAATCATACAGAAGAAGTGAAATAAAATGCCATCAAGCACACACAAACCACATAGGCAAGGGCGCAGGGCTCTACCAAATACCAGCAAGCAAAGCCATACAGTAAAAATACAAACAGAGGGAGCAACTAAACCTCTAGTGCAGTCATGCTCCTAGTTTAAGTCAGTCTAAACATGGACTTATTCTAATGCATCAAGCAAATCAAACAAGTCACATCAATGCAGTTGCACAGAAATCAAACAGACAGGAAAGAAAGCAGATCAACAGCTTCCACAACTTCACAGCAAAGCTCCTCTGACATCAGTTCAGTCTTCAATCTTCAACTGCTACTCGAGGCTATCATCTTCAATAGCAAATATCAACTTACTTCTTCAAGCTTTCAATACATCAACCATAAGTATCAACTTATTCTTTCTTCTTCAAGCCTCAACTTCAAAGTAAACTCCACCTTTAGGCTTCAATCCCAATTGCAAGTGTCAACTTGGCTCCTTCAGGCTCTCAAAGTATCAAACACAAGTATAAACTTGTTTTCCTCAAGCTTCAACTCTTTCTTTAATCTGAATTTGATTCCCTTCACAAATGTCAAGTTGTTCTTCTTGGTCTTCAAGCTTCAGCTTCAATGGCAGTCTTCACATACTGGGAAGTGCAACTTCTAGCATCTTCAATCTTCTAACAAGGAATTCCATCCTATATCAAGGGAGAAAGATTCATCTAACAAGAGCAGGGTTTGGATAATAGACAGCGGAGTGAAGACCAAAGGTCACCACTAAGCATTCCATCATCAGAGACAGGGACCCTCAAAGGTTCTACCAACTTGTGAAGAGCCACACATCCTACCAAAGGAGGGATGAGGCCTTTGCAAGGGGACCTTACATCATATGGAAGAATGGAAGTGATCAACACCTTCCATGTTTATGAAAGAAGAGAATCTATCTAGAAGCTCTGCCTGCAAACCCTAATCTTAACACCTAATCAACACTACACCGAAAGAAGGGAAGTCTTCACATCCAAGCTTCCTCAAGAATTCCATGGTAGCCCAAGCTTGTCTTCAACATCATCCAAGAGCAAGAGAGGAAAAACCCTAATCTAAGGGCACTAAAAAAATCAATCTAGTTGAATTAGCAAGTTAGGATCACCTAAAACCTAGTACTAAAGTTAGTCCTAACTAAAATACTAAAACCAATTGTAAAATCCTACAAAAATATATATGGGACCCTAATTCAATCATGAATCTACCATACAAAATCCAGAGGTTGAATCATCCACCAAGTCCTAGAGATAAAACCTAGATCACAAGGTACTAAGCATAAACCCTAAAAATAGAGCACCTAAAGTTTCAACTTAAAACTACCACCTAATTTCATCAAAAAAATGTGAGAAAAATCTAAGGGGAACACGTATATCTATGCTAGCTACACACAAAAAATCAAGGCAAGAATCATCATCAAATGCTCAAACAAAATTCATCAAAACAAGGTATCAACCATGGCCATTTTAATATCAATTAATATTCAAAAAATGCAAATAAAATCACAAATACATGAATTCTTAATATTTTTAATCTATAAAATTCTAGATTCAATCATGAATCAAGGAAAAAAAGTTTGGAATTAATTGATCAATTTTCCTATTTTTCATGAATTAATTTCTAAGTCACATGAAATGCACAAAATAAAAGAAAATAAAAGAAGTTAATAAGCACGCGTGGCAAATAGCAAATACAAGCAGTTCATTTCAAGATTTGAGCCCAAAGGGGGGGTGTGAGTATTAATTTGTCACTAGACCCAGGCGCCTTGAATTCTTGTATTCCCTTCAGTTCACACAAAAAATAAGCCAGGGGAGGGTGCATTCAGCAACCAAATGCCCTGTAAATCCATACTGGGCCTGGATGGGGGGTGGTGATAGTAACTGAAACCAAATCCCAACGCTCCAATTCCTCAGATCAACTCAATTCACAAAATCAGAAAACACTACACGCCAGGATTCGAACTCATTAGTCCTTGGTCCACACAGCGAAGTTCACCAGGTTACTAAGCAAAATAGTGCGTTTAAGGGGATGGACGTGTGGCTCAACGTGAGCCCTGGGATCCACAGACCAAGTCAATCTTTCCACATGAACGAATGGTGAGGATTATGTCTTCCTCGTTTCAAACCTGCAAACCACGCGCGCAAGCCAAGTCGCCGGTGGCTTTTCCGACCACCCCTGTGCAACCCTAAGTCTCTCTACACTCAACCATTTGCCATGATGTCTAAATGAATCTTGACCAGAATTTCCTCAGGAATTCAACCATACCATTTATTCGCTCTAAAAACGCACGAATCGTGAAACCACAATCTCAACCGAAAATGGCATTCAACCTAAATCGTCTCTAAAGTTGCAATTAACTATCCAAGATCCATCTATATCAATAGGGGAACCTAACCACATGCTTCTAGTTCATTAAAAACGCATAATCAGTGAGAAATTTCAAGAAGTTAGAACCTGTCTTGGAGCTTGGATTGCAGTGGATACACGCCTCAATTCTCTTCCAAACCTTGCAGAATTCTTCAGGGATTAATGGAGAATGTTTCTTGATGCTTAATTCTGGCTGAAACCTCTTGATTCTCCAAGATGAATTTTCACTTTCAAGCTTCTTGCTCCACCTCTCTCCAATGGCTCCTCCACGAAAAATGATCACCAAAACCCTCTAATTCAGTTCTAAATCCCTTTTATATTCCGTTTCAATGGATTAGAAGCCCAAACCAGGCCCATTCATAAGTTTTGGGTCTTCACTTTTTCCTCCAAATTTCAATATGGATATGTGCCTTCAAGCCTTGTTCATACTCCAAAATCATTCCAAACCATTCACTTAAGCCTTATGGAGTGTAATGAAGTGGTTTCCTCCCTTTGGTTTCAACATATGGAGTGTGTAGGGTACGTTTCTTACTTGTGAAGCAATCATCCAAATGGCTATGTTAAGCACTTCAAATAAAAAATGTGACAATGTCAATCTCTCTAAAACATCAATTCCATTCAAAATGACCACAAGTTATTCTCAATTGTTTTGAATTTTCTCATTTTAAGTCATTAAAATGGCTTTTATATGGACTTTCTTCCACCAATGCTTGATATGATCCACATCAATGGACTCTTGATACTTAGACAAGCTAAAAACATCATTTTGAACAACTTTCATGTTGAACAAAAATTCATTTGAGGCTTGCAAGATGGTGTAATTGACCTATGATTCAAAAAGATCTGTAATGTCCAAATACCCAAAATACCCTTGACTGGTCAAAACCATAACTTGAGTTCTACAAATCCAATCATGGACTTCTAGTACTCTCTAGAAGCTAAGAGAATAAGGAACAACATTCATGTTGAACAAAAGTTCATAGGAATCATCCTTCTAGGGAAAAAGTGTCATGCAAGTTGGGTAACTTTCAAGCTCCAAATTCACATACCTCAGATGACTTGTAACTTGTCAAAGCCCTAACTTGAGTTCTACAAATCATATCAAGGACTTCTAGTACTCAAATTAAATCTAAGAACATGCTCTACAACAATCATGTTGGGGGTAAGATGAGATGACAATCACATCTTGAGCTAGATTTCCTTGAAGATAGGGGTCAAACTAGGGGATTTTACACTGTCAAGCTTTAGAAACCCTAGCTTGAAACTTCTCAAACTCTTCAATCATGATGAGTTGACCTTGGAATCATCCTCAGAACATCTCAATGTATCAATACATGATCACATGGCCCTTGAATTAGGTCTCAACCTCCAAATCCTCAGTTGGCTTATGGTTGACCCAGTCAAACCCTAGCTACACCACTCATGGCTGAGCCTTCTTAATCTTGCACAATGACCTGTCTAGGACTCAAAGTGATCTTTAACACTTCTCATGAGCTCTCTCAAGATCTCAAGTTTAACTTCATGGCTTCAGAATCATTTGATGGCTTCCCACAACTCTCAAGTTAGGAGACCTACACACTTGGTTTCAACCACCCTCTCTGAGGATCTTTTAACTTCTTTGACAAGGCTATCAACCCTTGAGCACCTGAATAACCTTCTTAGCTAGCTTCAAACTCTTGTGTAGCCCTTGGTTGGTAATCACACCTCTTGGTCTCCTGCACACATGTCAATGAAATGCAAATGATAATGCTAATGTGAACAAAATGAAACATAAGCTAGGTAAAGAAAACTTGGGCAAATTTTGGGGTGTAACAGTCGGCTCAACCCGAAGTTGAGAAGAACATCTAACTTCGTCGTCAGGCATCTGTTAAACAAACAAGCATCGAACCCGAAGGCCGTCTCAACACGAAATTCATTAGAATATTTGACCTCGCCTTCAGGGATCTATTAAACAAACAGGCATCGAACACGAAGGTCGGCTCAACCCGAAGTTGAGAAGAACATCTGACCTCGCTGTCAGGCATCTGTTAAACAAAGAGACATCGAATTTGACGGTGGGCTCAACCAATACTTGAGAAGAACGTCTGACCTCGCCATAAGGCATATGTTAAACAAACAGGCATCGAACCCGAAGGCCTGCTCAACCGGAAGTTGAGAAGAAAATCTGACCTCACCGTCAGACATCTGTTAAACAAACAGGAATCGAACCCGAAGGCCAGCTCAACATGAAGTTGAGAAGTACATCTGACCTCGCCATCAAGGATCTGTAAAACAAACAGGCATCGAACCCGGAGGCCGGCTCAACCCGAAGTTGAGAAGAACATCTGACCTCGCTGTCCGACATCTGTTAAAGAAACAGACGTCGAATTTGATGGCCGACTCAACCCGAAGTTGAGAAGAACATCTGACCTCGTTGTCAGGAATATGTTAAACAAATAGGAATCGAACTCGAAGTTGAGAAGAACATCTGACCTCGCTGTCAGGCATCTGTTAAACAAAATGGCATCAAATTTTATGGTCGGCTCAACCCAAAGTTTAGAAGAACATCAGACCTCGCCGTAAGGCATCTGTTAAATAAACAAGCATCAAACCCGAAGCCCTGCTCAAACCGAAGTTGAGAAGAACATCTGACCTCGCCGTCAGGTATCTCTTAAACAAACAGGCATCGAACCCAAAGGTCGGCTTAACACGAAGTTGAGAAGTATATCTGACCTCGCCGTCAAGGATCTGTTAAACAAACAGGCATCGAACCCGGAGGCCGGCTCAACCTGAAGTTGAGAAGAACATCTGACCTCGCTATCTGGCATCTGTTAAATAAACAAGTATCGAATTTGATGGCCGACTCAACCCGAAGTTGTGAAGAACATCTGACCTCGTTGTCAGGCATCAGTTAAACAAACAAGAATCGAACTCGAAGTTGAGAAGAACATATGACCGCGCCGCCAGGAATCTGTTAAACAAACAGGCATCGAACCTGAAGGCCGGCTCAACCTGAAGTTGAGAAGAACATATGAATTCGCCGTCAGGCATCTGTTAAACAAACATGCATCGAACCTGAAGGCCGGCTCAACATGAAGTTCATTGGAATATTTGACCTCGCCTTCAGGGATCTGTTAAACAAACAGGCATCGAACCTGAAGGCCGGCTCAACCCGAAGTTGAGAAGAACATGTGACCTCGCTGTCAGGCATCTGTTAAAGAAACAGGCATCGAATTTGATGGTCGGTGTCATACCCCAAATTTGTCCTACTCTTGTATACTTTCCATATGCACAACCATCCAATAACCATACCCAGAAAATTCAAAAAAAATGGAGAGTAGCTGTTCAAGAAGGTTCAATGATTGATTCAATGACTTCAATTCAAGCCCATTATTCATTCTGAGATCAATTCAAGATGGATTTAAGTGTTGTTCATTTGTCAAAGATTAAATTGAGTTATTCCATTTATGAATGAGGATTTCAAGATATCGAGAATTTATTTCAAGGTTGATTTTGGTTCAAGACAGACATACCATTTATTTAGAAAAAATTGCGAGTTTGATTCAAGCATGTCAATATTCAAGACTATTGCAGATTCGGTCAAAAGTTAATTCAATAAATTGGTTAAAGTTCAAGGTTTAATAATCATGATCAAATCAATGACAAATTCAAAGGTTTATGCCAACATGGATGTGCAAAATTAAAAAGAAGACCTTAAGGCCCATGGACCATTGCAACCGTGTCCAGAATTGTTGTTTGTGAAGAAAATTTGAATGGTTGAAGTCATAATTTAAAGTTAGTCAAACCTCGTTTCAATTTGGTTTTAAGTCTTGATGTTCAAATTAATTAGACTTTTATATTGAGTTAGGACAAGAACATCAAAGTTGGTTTGGAGTTAGGCCCATTACAAGGAGGTCACATGAAGAAATACATTTTATTTATTTTGTTGACATAAAGAATAGAAAGGAGAATTATGTTTTTTCACACCCATGATCCACTTTGTTCCTGCTAAAGCTATGAAAGTCAAAGTCTCGATACAAATCGTGATTCGCCTACCCGCTAGTAAACAAATAAAGACCATTCATACTACAAAGGTAATAATTAGTTTGGGCTTTTACAAATGAAAGTGAATAAAACATGATTATAATTCATGGGAGTTTCTTGTCTCTTCTATACATGCCATGTCCCACGCCTATAATAAGCTTGAAGTCTATCTTGGAAAAGCCAATTTTCATAGTAGTTATAGCAGGCCACATCATGGTTGGAACTTTCACCAAGGCTTCATGTTGACCCCACACCAAATTCTCACAATCTCCCAAGACAACTTTTGCAATGAAAATTAAAAGAAAAATGGCATAACTTGAAAAAGATGAGAGGCGCGTTTCTTCCCGTGCAGTACATGCGGTTATGCACCGAAACACTTCAGCTTGCACTAACCAGGCCCCACTCTCTGAAAAGCTGCAGGTACCCCTCACCAATACTGCTCCACATAAATTTATTGCTAAAGCCTCATGAGAAATAAAAAACTTGCATAATGTTTTAAGTCACAAAAGCCCTGCATCAAAAGAAAAGCAGCAGTGAGAAGGAACTTCAAAAGGAAATTTGCGAAACAACAAGGCCACAGTACACTTCATACAGAAAGACCACCACTCTTCACAAATTCTGCCACAAGGGGACCACAAGACAGTCCACATAAAACAACAGTACGGCCTACTGCTATGCCCACCTCCCACACACAAGGCATACACATAAAATTTTCACAAAAAAAAAAGCAGCAGCAAAAAACACGATGCTACTAAACGCTTTTGTTCATACAAACCGTCATTACTACACTAGTCACCAAATTGTTTCGATCACAAAGTTGAGCCAGCTATCAATTTTCCTTTCCAATTGCAAGCCAAGTTTTCACTATATGACTTACTCCCAACCTTGCCCACATGTAAGCCATGGCATGAGTGCCATTTCAACCTGTCACGTTTTCCAGCCGTTGAACAGCAACAGTAAACCAAAGAACAATATTATATCCTGCCAAGTGGTAGTCACCTGCACCATAATATTGGAACCCGTATCAGTTCCATGAGGGTTTTATAGAAGAATAAAAGGTGGAAAAACGGACAGTAAAAAAGAAGAGAGAAATTAATTGCATAATCCTTAGCATAACGGCATACTAGAGGCACTATGAAGAATGTGTACTATCTGAGAAACACAATAGACAATAAAAATGAAATGAGTCCACTATTGTACCTGCAGCAGCTTTAATCTACAGCAGCTCCCATAAAACCATGTCCTGCAGCATGTTGCACAACAAATTTCAAACAAAACCTGTATGCCCCACAACCATACCAACAACAATTTGTCCACACCATGATCACTTTGGACTCCCTAATGGACCTGCAAAACTACAAACAGAGGGAAGCAAATATCAGCTACCGCAACAAGACACTAACAAATAAAACTAGCATGGCTCACCTTCAATCCACAAACAACCTTTCGCTGCAAAAGGTACGGTTGCAATAGGCCTACATAAAAACAATACCAAGCCACCACAGAAAGTTGTATTATACCAAAACTATAGAGAAATTCGTACTACACAAACACCAAAAGCAATCCTTGTACTACAATTTACAGCTCACAATTTTCATCAGTCCATATAGCCATGATTCACATACAAATTTTACAAACAAAAACACCTCACTGCGGGTGAATACAAAAGACATCAATAAAACCAAGCTCCAAAACTCGATCCTTCAACAAAAAGGGGCTCTCCCTCAAAACCTCAAAAGGGATTCTTCTTAAAACCCACTCTTCAATCTCAGCAACAGGGGGTAACCTTCGAAATTCCTTCACAAAATTTCTCCCTCAACTTCAAATCTCAAAATCCCTTTCTTGCTCTCAAACTCTGACTTCCTTCTAACAACCTTCAATACCCACTTCAAACCATTCGAAAACCTTCAAAAATAATCTGAAATCCTCTCTTCTTCAACCTTCATATTCTCAAATCTCGTACCTTCTCCTTTAAAACATCTTCATAAAAACAACAAAACCTGCATAATTTTTCCTGCTGAAAGAACCCTTCAACATCAAAAGTCAACCGAAAATCCTCTTCAGTAAATGGCGAAAACACTTCCAAACCTCTTCAAATCGCGACCCCTTCTCAGACTTCAAACAAACAACTTCATTATCTCTATTTCTCCAAACTTCCATTTATGGTAAACACACCACCAAACCCTTCGCCGTTCACAAACAAAACCACTTTCAACATTCCTTAAACCTTTGTCAAACCTAAATAGAACCCAACCACAACAAATTTCGAAATCAACCCAAACACTCACAAATCTTCGATCAAACCCAAATCCGAACTCGTATAAGCTATAACCCACTATTTCTCCTTCCCAAATTTCCTTCCAAACTAAACAAAGAAGAAAGAGCCCATCCATAAATTCCTTCACCAAATTCATCATCTCACTAAAAAAAAAAACGAAAACAATCCCCTCACCTCCTTCTTCATCTTTCGAACATCAAAACCCCAACCTTCTTCAAACTTCCACCCTTCTTCTTCGAAAAAAAAACATTCAACATAAACTTATTCTTTTTTTTCAAATCCTAATCCACCGAACTAACAACAACAACCTCAAACTATCGAACCCCTCAACCAAACCTAGAAAACCATAGAAATCAAGAAGAGAGAAATGAAGATAAATTGAGGGTGAATCATTGCTAGCTCAAGGTGAATCAAAAAACAGAAGCAGCAGAGAGTTTGAGATGGGAGCCGAGAGGAGATATTTCGTTTTTCTCTCGTCTGGTTCGTGAGAAAGAACGTTGGACAAGAGGGGATTTCCTTTGATACATCTGTTGAGCCGTTTTTTTTTATTATTTTGGTTCCAGATCTGGTTTTTGCTGATGGGCTTATAGCCCGTTTGACTCCTGCGGTACCCTCTCTCTTTGTTAAATTGATTTCCTTTTCTTAGTTTTTTTTTTAATATAATATTTCTAATCTAGTTTTCTTTTAAAATTTTATAAATGTTTTTTTATATAATTAAAATTGTTAGAGTATTATGTATACATTTTTCTAAATATGTTTCTTTTTAGTTTAATTTTTAGAGTTTATTTTGATAAATTTTCTTAGAGTTATATTTTATTTTTTATTTATTTATCATTGGACATTTTATTTCACTTTCCCCTTTTTAGGTCGATGACGATACCCCGAGTTATAGTTTGTCAAATTATTGACAAGTAATAACAAACCCGAGACCAATTTTTTTTCAAAGCTTTCATTTTCGTTTTTTTATGATGACTTTAATAATTATTATCGGTCAAATTATTGATGGATGATAGTTCTGTCAAAACTATGTCATTTTCGCTTCAAATCTTTTTTTAAGCATTTTTCTCAAAAACTCCAAAAGAGGGAGCTTCTTGAAATCTAGCATTTCTTGGACCTTCGAATGAGCAACTCTCAAGACTCGCTCTTGAGTTGTTATTCATTCAATCTTTCGATTTTCTCAAACGTATTTTCTCAACTTCTTTTTCTCGATTAAAGCTCTGAAACAAGGAAATTCTTGGAATCTAGCATTCCTTGAATTTTCGAGTGAATAGTTCTCGAGGCATGCCCTTGAGTTATTATTCACTCAATCTGTTGACTCTTTTTCAAACATCTTTTTCGATTAAAACTCCGAAAGAAGGAGATACTTGGAATCTAGCATTCCTTGTGTCTTCGAGTGAATAATTCTCGAGGCACGCTCTTGAGTTGTTATTCACTCAACCTTTCGATCCTTTCAAATTCCATCATTTTCAAGCATTCTCCTAAGTCGAATGCTCGTCCGCATTCGCAACCCATATTTCATTCACAATTCCTCGTGGTTTCGATATTAGGAGCACCCTCAGGGACTAATATCGTTTCTCACAGTCATAACGCTTGACACGTCGTCAAGTCGGTTTCAGTTTCAAACGAATCCTCGATACGTCGTCGAGCTACTTCAAAACAACTTCCTTTTGGCCTCGCATGCCATCTTTCGATTCGATCCTTTCACAAACATTTTTAAAACTTACGAAAGAGGAATATCCTTAGAATCTAGCATTCTTTGAATATTCGAATGAGTAACTCTCGAGGAGCGCCCTTGAGTTGTTATTAGTTCATTCTTTCAATTTCAAAACATCCAATTCTTTATCTTCAGCTTATTCAGTCAATTCCCGAAAGAACTGAGTTCTTGGAATCTCGCATTCTTTGAATTCTTGAGTGACAAGCTCTTAAGGAGCGCTCTTGGGTTGCTTGTTAGTCACTCTTTCGTCTCTTTCTCGAACTTCCAACCTATTCAACCTCATATTTTCGTGGTTGTTACCACGAACTACGGACGCTCCGATTCTTTATTCATTCTTGAATATAAGATACGTAGGCACAAGATTGCGATGATCTTGGCGAGCACACTTCCATTTTTCTCCCCCATTCCACACTTCTATCCATCTTCCGTTTTCCCCATCCATTCCCGTGGTCGAACTACGATGCTCTGATTTCTCATTCTCGTCCGAATGAACATACGTAGGCACAAGGGATCCAATCCTTGGCGAGCACCCTATCCTCTAACCACCCATCTCTCCTTTGCGGCTTTAACCTTTTACCCTACCAACTTGCCTTAGCAACGAAAAAAAACAAGTAAACCTAGACAAACACTCCCCACATTTACCTTAAGAGGTTCCTGTCGAGTACGACGGACGTGAGGGGTGCTAATACCTTCCCCTCACGTAACTGACTCCCGAACCCGGAACATGGTTGCGACAGCCCTGTTCCTATCCCTTTCGTTTTTAAGAGGTTTTCTCGATATTTTCCTCTCCCGTTTATTCGGGAAAAATAAAGTTCGGTGGCGACTCTGTCGAACCGCATTTCCGCGCCTTTCGCGCGAGGGTCGCGTTTCTCCGAAATATCTCCGTGATTTTTCGAGGTGCGACAGCTGGCGACTCTGCTGGGGACATTTTTGCTCCATGCAAAGAGAGAGTCGAGCCTATCTTTTGGTTTGTGAGGAGTGTTTGTTTTTTATTTGTTTTCTTTTTGTATTTGTTCTCTTGTAGATTTTATTTGTGCTTGTTATCTTGGTGGCCTCTTGGTTCTTGGGATGACATCATGAGTAAGGCTCTACGCCCGAGTTTTGGTAAAAGCAGAGAGAACACATAGTTTAGAATTGGTAGTCGAGTAGTGTTAGTCTCCGAGGACTTGCTCCTTGTGGGCCTAGCATGAAAGCTCCTCCAGAGGAGACTTATTCATAGATCTCGTTGTAACGCAGCTAGCCTGTTGCACGACTTGATTAATGAAGGGTCCGTGATTCTGGAAACCTTTTGTTAGCACCAGCTCCGATATTAGTGGTCGTGTAATGTTAGTCTCCAAGGACTCGCTCCTTGTGCGCCTAGCACGAGGACCCCGCTCAGGAGAGACCTTATCGTCATTATCGTCGTAATACAGCCAGCCTGTTGCGTGACGCTAATACGACTAGTGTCTGTGATCCAGGGAACCGAACGTAGAAACCATCTCGTAAGTGGGTTTATGGGTAGAATGTCTAGATCTTCCCGCATAGGTCGTACCTGTCAATGTTCTTTGAGCAGGAATTATGTTTACAGTTACCAGCTTCAGGAGCTGTTTGAACTATGATCTTGGGATCCTGGATCTTGTATCTTGCATTGCATCTTGCATATCATTCGCATTGCATTTCATATGTTGTGCATTTTGCATTTCCAGTCCTCCAACAGAATCTTATGTCTTCGTTCCTTCCTCTCCAGTAAATCAAGCTGATTCCTCGACACCAATACGCAACTAGAGCCAATACCAGACGAATGATGGAGCAGATTCAACAGGAGCAAGCTGCCTTCAGGGAAGAGTTGGATTCTATGAAAGGAAAGATCGCCCAGATCCTCAAAGCCATCCTCGCGGCCAGAAGAGAGGAAGAACAGCGTGAAGCCGCTGCTGTCGTCAACAATGGCCAAGGACAGGGGTCTACTGCCATCCCTTTGGTTCCAATTCCAAATCCTCATGGGATGTCGTTGAACTTCAATAACGCAGCTGAAGGAAACACTTCTCAGCCAATCCCAGCGCCTGGAGTTGCTGTTGGAGTTATCCCGCAGGCCCAGCCTACTGCTGTGCAAATCCCAGTTCCTCATATCGAAGATACTCTGATGGATCAGTATGACGACTTTCAGAACTACCATGCTGCTATCCCCATTGCCAGTCCCATTGCTGCTCAAGATTCTGAAGCCATGAAGATGTGCCGAGATCTAGCCGAGAAACTCCGAGCCATGGAGGGGCACAATTCAAATTCTTTTAGTGCTTTGGAATTATGCTTGGTGCCTGATGTTGTCATTCCTTCCAAGTTCAAAGTGCCCGAATTTTCGAAGTACAAAGGTCTCAGTTGCCCGAATATTCATCTGAAGATGTACTGTCGCAAGATGGCTGCCTATGCCAGAGATGAAAAGCTCATGATCCATTGCTTCCAAGACAGCTTGTCTGGGGCACCACTCGAATGGTATATGCAGCTGGAGCGTAATAGTGCGCGCACTTGGGCTGAGCTAGCTGATGCATTTGTCAAGCAGTACAAGTACAACACTGACCTTGCTCCGAATCATACTCAGCTTTAGAGTATGACTCAGAAGGATAGCGAATCCTTCAAGGATTACGCGCAACGATGGAGAGAGTTAGCCGCAAGGGTGCATCCACCTCTTGTTGACCGTGAATTGATTGACATCTTCATGGGTACTTTACAAGGCCAATACTACGAAAAGCTGATCGGAGTGTCTCTGCTGGATTTTCTGACTTGGTGATCGTCGGTGAGAGGATTGAAGAAGGGCTGAAGAGTGGAAAGATCCCAGGAGGTCCTAATAGCCAGGCTAATGCCAAAAAGCCTTTCAATGGATACAAGAAGAAGGAGGGCGAAACAAATGCCATCTTTTTGCAGAAGGGGCAAGCTTCTCAACAAGCTCCTGCTCCTATGCCTTATCAAGTTCCCTACTATCAGTATCCATATGTTGCTGTTGCGCAATATGCTCCAATGCCTTATCAGCCAGCTGTTCAAGCAGTGCAAGCTCAGATGCCACGGCAACAGGCTCCTCAGCAACAAGCCTACAACCAGCAAGGATATTAGTATCCTCCTCAGTAACAGCAGATGCAAGCTACTCAGCAACGACAAGGTGTTCGCCCACAGCGTCCGCAGAGAACCTGGAGACCAGGTAGAGTCTTTGATCGCCTGCCAATGAAATATGCTAGCATCTTTGCTCAGTTGATGGAGAAAAAGGCTATTGTTCCAAGAGATTTGGCTCCTCCAACTGTCATTCCTGCCGATTACGATGCAAATGCTCATTGTGAGTTTCATAAGGGCGCTCCAGGTCACACCATTGAGGACTGCAGGGCTTTCAAGCACATAATTCAAGACATGATTGACAGGGATGCTATCAACTTCAATGGAAAGTCTCCAAATATCATCAACGATCCGTTGCCATCGGCCAACTAGTGCCAACAATCAATTCCAGTCAAGTCCATTCTCTGAAGAAGGCCGTCATGCTGCCATTTAATCTTTTATTTTCCTTATGTTTGTCTTTGTTTGTTTTAGTACTGTATGCTTTGAACAATTGCCATTTCGTATTTGGTTTTCATTAATGTATCGTTTATGCATATTTTGAATTAATTATGTCGTATTCACTCATTTTCATTTATCACCGACACATTTATTCACTTCACTCTATCCACTGTTGTTTAGTGCGAGTTTGCTCCGTCATCCTTTTGGTGGGGGGTCTATCATGGTCATTAATGATAGATTGTGCGATAGTTTTTTTGTGTTTCGCTCCGTCATCCTTTTGGTTGGGGGTCTATCATGGTCATTAATGATAGATTGTGCAATGTGTTTTGCGTTTCGCTCCGTCATCCTTTTGGTGGGGGGTCTATCATGGTCATTAATGATAGATTGTGCGATAGTTTGTTTGTGTTTCGCTCCGTCACCCTTTTAGTGGGGGGTCTATCATGGTCATTAATGATAGATTGTGCGATGTGTTTTGTGTCCCACTCCGTCATCCTTTTGGTGGGGGGTCTATCATGGTCATTAATGATAGATTGTGCGATGTGTTTATTTGTGTTTCGCTCCGTCATCCTTTTGGTGGGGGGTCTATCATGGTCATTAATGATAGATTGTGCGATGTGTTTTGTGTTTCGCTCCGTCATCCTTTTGGTGGGGGGTCTATCATGGTCATTAATGATAGATTGTGCGATAGTTTGTTTGTGTTTCGCTCCGTCACCCTTTTAGTGGGGGGTCTATCATGGTCATTAATGATAGATTGTGCAATGTGTTTTGTGTCCCGCTCCGTCATCCTTTTGGTGGGGGGTCTATCATGGTCATTAATGATAGATTGTGCGATGTGTTTATTTGTGTTTCGCTCCGTCATCCTTTTGGTGGGGGGTCTATCATGGTCATTAATGATAGATTATGCGATGTGTTTATTTGTGTCTCGCTCCGTCATCCTTTTGGTGGGGGGTCTATCATGGTCATTAATGATAGATTGTGCGATAATGTGTTGCTCTATCGTCCTTTTGGGGATAGTAGCCGTATGTGTTTCATCCCATCATCCTTTTGGTGATGGTGACCTTTTGCCAGTTATTTACAATCTACCCGGGGGTACTCCCATCCATAATTTTCAATTCCCAAGATTTCCTTTCTTTTTCGGACAAATTCAGGGTCTTCTTTATATCTAATTGTCTTCTACCTCGAAAGAATGAACGCTGCAACATTTCATCTTACTCGGTCTAAGTCAATTAGATAGGGGCATCTGTCATACCCCAAATTTGTCCTACTCTTGTATACTTTCCATATGCACATCCATCCAATAACCATACCCAGAAAATTCAAAAAAAAGGGAGATTAGTTGTTCAAGAAGGTTCAATGATTGATTCAATGACTTCAATTCAAGCCCATTATTCATTCTGAGATCAATTCAAGATGGATTTAAGTGTTGTTCATTTGTCAAAGATTAAATTGAGTTATTCCATTTATGAATGAGGATTTCAAGATATCGAGAATTTATTTCAAGGTTGATTTTGGTTCAAGACAGACATACCATTTATTTAGAAAAAATTGCGAGTTTGATTCAAGCATGTCAAGATTCAAGACTATTGCAGATTCGGTCAAAAGTTAATTCAATAAATTGTTTAAAGTTCAAGGTTTAATAATCCTGATCAAATCAATGACAAAGTCAAAGGTTTATGCCAACATGGATGTGCAAAATTAAAAAGAAGACCTTAAGGCCCATGGACCATTGCAACCGTGTCTAGAATTGTTGTTTGTGAAGAAAATTTGAATGGTTGAAGTCATAATTCAAAGTTAGTCAAACCTCGTTTCAATTTGGTTTTAAGTCTTGATGTTCAAATTAATTAGACTTTTATATTGAGTTAGGACAAGAACTTCAAAGTTGGTTTGGAGTTAGGCCCATTACAAGGAGGTCACATGAAGAAATACATTTTATTTATTTTGTTGACATAAAGAATAGAAAGGAGAATTATGTTTGTTCACACCCATGATCCACTTTGTTCCTGCTAAAGCTATGAAAGTCAAAGTCTCGATACAAATCGTGATTCGCCTACCCGCTAGTAAACAAATAAAGACCATTCATACTACAAAGGTAATAATCAGTTTGGGCTTTTACAAATGAAAGTGAATAAAACATGATTATAATTCATGGGAGTTTCTTGTCTCTTCTATACATGCCATGTCCCACGCCTATAATAAGCTTGAAGTCTATCTTGGAAAAGCCAATTTTCATAGTAGTTATAGCAGGCCACATCATGGTTGGAACTTTCACCAAGGCTTCATGTTGACCCCACACCAAATTCTCACAATCTCCCAAGACAACTTTTGCAATGAAAATTAAAAGAAAAATGGCATAACTTGAAAAAGATGAGAGGCGCGTATCTTCCCGTGCAGTACATGCGGTTATGCACCAAAACACTTCAGCTTGCACTAACCAGGCCCCACTCTCTGAAAAGCTGCAGGTACCCCTCATCAATACTATTCCACATAAATTTATTTCTAAAGCCTCATGAGAAATAAACAACTGGCATAATGTTTTAAGTCACAAAAGCCCTGCATCAAAAGAAAAGCGGCAGTGAGAAGGAGCTTCAAAAGGAAATTTGCGAAACAACAAGGCCACGATACACTTCATACGGAAAGACCACCACTCTTCACAAATTCTGCCACAAGGGGACCACAAGATAGTCCACATAAAACAACAGTATGGCCTACTGCTATGCCCACCTCCCACACACAAGGCATACACATAAAATTTTCACAAAAAAAAAGCAGCAGCAAAAAACACGATGCTACTAAACGCTTTTGTTCATACAAACCGTCATTACTACACTAGTCACCAAATTGTTTCGATCACAAAGCTGAGCCAGCTATCACTTTTCCTTTCCAATTGCAAGCCAAGTTTTCACTATATGACTTACTCCCAACCTTGCCCACATGTAAGCCATGGCATGAGTGCCGTTTTAACCTGACACGTTTTCCAGCCGTTGAACATTAACAGTAAACCAAAGAACAATATTATATCCTACCAAGTGGTAGTCACCTGCACCATAATATTGGAACCCGTATCAGTTCCATGAGGGTTTGTTAGAAGAATAAAAGGTGGAAAAACGGACAGTAAAAAAGAAGAGAGAAATTAATTGCATAATCCTTAGCATAACGGCATACTAGAGGCACTATGAAGAATGTGTACTATCTGAGAAACACACAACAGACAATAAAAATGAAATGAGTCCACTATTGTACCTGCAGCAGCTTTAATCTACAGCAGCTCCCATAAAACCATGTCCTGCAGCATGTTGCACAACAAATTTCAAACAAAACCAGTATGCCCCACAACCATACCAACAACAATTTGTCCACACCATGATCACTTTGGACTCCCTAATGGACCTGCAAAACTACAAACAGAGGGAAGTAAATATCAGCTACCGCAACAAGACACTAACAAATAAAACTAGCATGGCTCACCTTCAATCCACAAACAACCTTTCGCTGCAAAAGGTACGGTTGCAACAGGCCTGCATAAAAACAATACCAAGCCACCACAGAAAGTTGTATTATACCAAAACTACAGAGAAATTCGTACTACACAAACACAAAAAGCAATCCTTGTACTACAATTTACAGCTCACAATTTTCATCAGTCCATACAGCCATGATTCACATACAAATTTTACAAACAAAAACACCTCACTGCGGGTGAATACAAAAACATCAATAAAACCAAGCTCCAAAATTCGATCCTTCAACAAAAAGGGGATCTCCCTCAAAAACTCAAAAGGGATTCTTCTTAAAACCAACTCTTCAATCTCAGCAACAGGGGGTAACCTTCGAAATTCCTTCACAAAATTTCTCCCTCAACTTCAAATCTCAAAATCCCTTTCTTGCTCTCAAACTCTGACTTCCTTCTAACAACCTTCAATACCCACTTCAAACCATTCGAAAACCTTCAAAAATAATCTGAAATCCTCTCTTCTTCAACCATCATATTCTCAAATCTCGTACCTTCTCCTTTAAAACTTCTTCATAAAACAACAACAAAACCTGCATAATTTTTCCTGCTGAAAGAACCCTTCAACATCAAAAGTCAACCGAAAATCCTCTTCAGTAAATGGCGAAAACACATCCAAACCTCTTCAAATCGCGACCCCTTCTCAGACTTCAAACAAACAACTTCATTATCTCTATTTCTCCAAACTTCCATTTCTGGTAAACACACCACCAAACCCTTCGCCGTTCACAAACATAACCACTTTCAACATTCCTTAAACCTTTCTCAAACCTAAATAGAACCCAACCACAACAAATTTCAAAATCAACCCAAACCCTCACAAATCTTCGACCAACCCCAAATCCGAACTCGTATAAGCTATAACCCACTATTTCTCCTTCCCAAATTTCCTTCCAAACTAAACAAAGAAGAAAGAGCCCATCCATAAATTCCTTCACCAAATTCATCATCTCACTAAAAAAAAAACGAAAACAATCCCCTCACCTCCTTCTTCATCTTTCGAACATCAAAACCCCAACCTTCTTCAAACTTCCACCCTTCTTCGAAAAAAAAAACATTCAACATAAACTTATTCTTTTTTTTCAAATCCTAATCCACCGAACTAACAACAACAACCTCAAACTATCGAACCCTTCAACCAAACCTAGAAAACCATAGAAATCAAGAATAGAGAGAAATGAAGATAAACTGAGGGTGAATCATTGCTAGCTCAAGGTGAATCAAAAAACAGAAGCAGCAGAGAGTTTGAGATGGGAGCCGAGAGGAGATATTTCGTTTTTCTCTCGTCTGGTTCGTGAGAAAGAACGTTGGACAAGAGGGGATTTCCTTTGATGCATCTGTTGGGCCGTTTTTTTTTTTATTATTTTTGTTCCAAATCTGGTTTTTGCTGATGGGCTTATAGCCCGTTTGACTCCTGCGGTACCCTCTCTCTTTGTTAAATTGATTTCCTTTTCTTAGTTTTTTTTTTTAATATAATATTTCTAATCTAGTTTTCTTTTAAAATTTTATAAATGTTTTTTTATATAATTAAAATTGTTAGAGTATTATGTATACATTTTTCTAAATATGTTTCTTTTTAGTTTAATTTTTAGAGTTTATTTTGATAAATTTTCTTAGAGTTATATTTTATTTTTTATTTATTTATCATTGGACATTTTATTTCACTTTCCCCTTTTTAGGTCGATGACGATACCCCGAGTTATAGTTTGTCAAATTATTGACAAGTAATAACAAACCCGAGACCAATTTTTTTTCAAAGCTTTCATTTTCGTTTTTTTATGATGACTTTAATGATTATTATCGGTCAAATTATTGATGGATGATAGTTCTGTCAAAACTATGTCATTTTCGCTTCAAATCTTTTTTTAAGCATTTTTCTCAAAAACTCCAAAAGAGGGAGCTTCTTGAAATCTAGCATTTCTTGGACCTTCGAATGAGCAACTCTCAAGACTCGCTCTTGAGTTGTTATTCATTCAATCTTTTGATTTTCTCAAACGCATTTTCTCAACTTCTTTTTCTCGATTAAAGCTCCGAAACAAGGAAATTCTTGGAATCTAGCATTCCTTGAATTTTCGAGTGAATAGTTCTCGAGGCATGCCCTTGAGTTATTATTCACTAAATCTGTTGACACTTTTTCAAACATCTTTTTCGATTAAAACTCCGAAAGAAGGAGATACTTGGAATCTAGCATTCCTTGTGTCTTCGAGTGAATAATTCTCGAGGCACGCTCTTGAGTTGTTATTCACTCAACCTTTCGATCCTTTCAAATTCCATCATTTTCAAGCATTCTCCTAAGTCGAATGCTCGTCCGCATTCGCAACCCACATTTCATTCACAATTCCTCGTGGTTTCGATATTAGGAGCACCCTCAGGGACTAATATCGTTTCTCACAATCATAACGCTTGATACGTCGTCAAGTCGGTTTCAGTTTCAAACGAATCCTCGATACGTCGTCGAGCTACTTCAAAACAACTTCCTTTTGGCCTCGCATGCCATCTTTCGATTCGATCCTTTCACAAACATTTTTAAAACTTACGAAAGAGGAATATCCTTAGAATCTAGCATTCTTTGAATATTCGAATGAGTAACTCTCGAGGCGCGCCCTTGAGTTGTTATTAGTTCATTCTTTCAATTTCAAAACATCCAATTCTTTATCTTCAGCTTATTCAGTCAATTCCCGAAAGAACTGAGTTCTTGGAATCTCGCATTCTTTGAATTCTTGAATGACAAGCTCTTAAGGCGCGCTCTTGGGTTGCTTGTCAGTCACTCTTTCGTCTCTTTCTCGAACTTCCAACCTATTCAACCTCATATTTTCGTGGTTGTTACCACGAACTACAGACGCTCTGATTCTTTATTCATTCTTGAATATAAGATACGTAGGCACAAGATTGCGATGATCATGGCGAGCACACTTCCATTTTTCTCCCCCATTCCACACTTCTATCTATCTTCCGTTTTCCCCATCCATTCCCGTGGTCGAACTACGATGCTCTGATTTCTCATTCTCGTCCGAATGAACATACGTAGGCACAAGGGCCCCAATCCTTGGCGAGCACCCTATCCTCTAACCAACCATCTCTCCTTTGCGTCTTTAACCTTTTACCCTACAAATTCGCCTTAGCAACGAAAAAAAACAAGTAAACCTAGACAAACACTCCCCACATTTACCTTAAGAGGTTCCCGTTGAGTACGACGGACGTGAGGGGTGCTAATACCTTCCCCTCACGTAACCGACTCCCGAACCCGGAACATGGTTGCGACAGCCCTGTTCCTATCCCTTTCATTTTTAAGAGGTTTTCTCGATATTTTCCTCTCCCGTTTATTCGGGAAAAATAAAGTTCGGTGGCGACTCTGTCGAACCGCATTTTCGCGCCTTTCGCGCGAGGGTCGCGTTTCTCTGAAATATATCCGTGATTTTTCGAGGTGCGACAGCTGGCGACTCTGCTGAGGACATTTTTGCTCCATGCAAAGAGAGAGTCGAGCCTATCTTTTGGTTTGTGAGGAGTGTTTGTTTTTTATTTGTTTTCTTTTTGTATTTTTTCTCTTGTAGATTTTATTTGTGCTTGTTATCTTGGTCGCCTCTTGGTTCTTGGGATGACATCATGAGTAAGGCTCTACGCCCGAGTTTTGGTAAAAGCAGAGAGAACACATAGTTTAGAATTGGTAGTCGAGTAGTGTTAGTCTCCGAGGACTTGCTCCTTGTGGGCCTAGCATGAAAGCTCCTCCAGAGGAGACCTATTCATAGATCTCGTTGTAACGCAGCTAGCCTGTTGCACGACTTGATTAATGAAGGGTCCGTGATTCTGGAAACCTTTTGTTAGCACCAGTTCTGATATTGGTGGTCGTGTAATGTTAGTCTCCAAGGACTCGCTCCTTGTGCGCCTAGCACGAGGACCCCGCTCAGGAGAGACCTTATCGTCATTATCGTCGTAATACAGCCAGCCTATTGCGTGACGCTAATACGACTAGTGTCTGTGATCCAGGGAACCAAACGTAGAAACCATCCCGTAAGTGGGTTTATGGGTAGAATGTCTATATCTTCCCGCATAGGTCGTACCTGTCAATGTTCTTTGAGCAGGAATTATGTTTACAGTTACCAGCTTCAGGAGCTGTTCGAACTATGATCTTGGGATCCTGGATCTTGTATCTTGCATTGCATCTTGCATATCATTCGCATTGCATTTCATATGTTGTGCATTTTGCATTTCCAGTCCTCCAACAGAATCTTATGTCTTCGTTCCTTCCTCTCCAGTAAATCAAGCTGATTCCTTGACACCAATACGCAACTAGAGCCAATACCAGACGAATGATGGAGCAGATTCAACAGGAGCAAGCTGCCTTCAGGGAAGAGTTGGATTCTATGAAAGGAAAGATCGACCAGATCCTCGAAGCCATCCTCGCGGCCAGAAGAGAGGAAGAACAACGTGAAGCCGCTGCTGTCGTCAACAATGGCCAAGGACAGGGGTCTACTACCATCCCTTTGATTCCAATTCCAAATCCTCATGGGATGCCGTTGAACTTCAATAACGCAGCTGAAGGAAACACTTCTCAGCCAATCCCAGCGCCTGGAGTTGCTGTTGGAGTTATCCCGCAGGCCCAGCCTACTGTTGTGCAAATCCCAG
Source organism: Lathyrus sativus (assembly GCA_963859935.3). Taxonomy (NCBI): domain Eukaryota; kingdom Viridiplantae; phylum Streptophyta; class Magnoliopsida; order Fabales; family Fabaceae; genus Lathyrus; species Lathyrus sativus. The sequence goes on along the minus strand of OZ012735.1, from coordinate 396,940,817 downwards.
TTCCTTATATCGAAGATACTCTGATGGATCAGTATGACGATGTTCAGAACTACCATGCTACTATCCCCATTGCCAATCCCATTGCTGCTCAGGATTCTGAAGCCATGAAGATGTGCCGAGATCTAGCCGAGAAACTCCGAGCCATGGAGGGGCACAATTCAAATTCTTTCAGTGCTTTGGAATTATGCTTGGTGCCTGATGTTGTCATTCCTTCCAAGTTCAAAGTGCCCGAATTTTCGAAGTACAAAGGTCTCAGTTGTCCAAATATTCATCTGAAGATGTACTGTCACAAGATGGCTGCCTATGCCAGAGATGAAAAGCTCATGATCCATTGCTTCCAAGACAGCTTGTCTGGGGCATCACTCGAATGGTATATGCAGCTGGAGCGTAATAGTGTGCGCACTTGGGCTGAGCTAGCTGATGCATTTGTCAAGCAGTACAAGTACAACACTGACCTTGCTCCGAATCGTACTCAGCTTCAGAGTATGACTCAGAAGGATAGCGAATCCTTCAAGGATTACGCGCAACGATGGAGAGAGTTAGCCGCAAGGGTGCATCCACCTCTTGTTGACCGTGAATTAATTGACATCTTCATGGGTACTTTACAAGGCCAATACTACGAAAAGCTGATCGGTAGTGTCTCTGCTAGATTTTCTGACTTGGTGATCGTCGGTGAGAGGATTGAAGAAGGGCTGAAGAGTGGAAAGATCCCAGGAGGTCCTAATAGCCAGGCTAATGCCAAGAAGCCTTTCAATGGATACAAGAAGAAGGAGGGTGAAACAAATGCCGTCTTTTTGCAGAAGGGGCAAGCTTCTCAACAAGCTCCTGCTCCTATGCCTTATCAAGTTCCCTACTATCAGTATCCATATGTTGCTGCTGCGCAATATGCTCCAATGCCTTATCAGCCAGCTGTTCAAGCAGTGCAAGCTCAGATGCCACGGCAACAGGCTCATCAGCAACAAGCCTACAACCAGCAAGGATATCAGTATCCTCCTCAGCAACAGCAGATGCAAGCTACTCAGCAACGACAAGGTGTTCGCCCACAGCGTCCACAGAGAACCTGGAGACCAGATAGAGTCTTTGATCGTCTGCCAATGAAATATCTGACCTCATCGTCAGGCATCTGTTAAACAAACAGGCATCGAACCCGAAGGCCGTCTCAACACGAAGTTAAGAAGTACATCTGACCTCGCCGTCTGGGATCCGTTAAACAAACGGGCATCGAACCCGAAGGCCAACACAACCCGAAGTTAAGAAGAACATCTGACCTCGCCGTCAGGCATCTGTTAAACAAACAGGCATCGAACCCGACGGCCGTCTCAACCCATAGTTGAGAAGAAAATCTGAGCTCGCCGTCAAGCATCTGTTTAACAAACAGGCATCGAACCCGAAGGCCGGCTCAACCCGAAGTTGAGAAGAACATCTGACCTCTGCGTCAGGCATTTGTTAAACAAACAAGCATCGCACTCGAAGGCTGGCTCGACACGAAGTTCATAAGAATATATGCCCTCGCCGTCAGGGATCTGTTAAACAAATAGGCATCAAATGCGAAGTTGAGAAGAACATCTGACCTCGTTGTCATGCGTCAGTTAAACAAACAGGAATCGAACCCAAAGTTGAGAAGAACATCTGACCTTGCCGTCAGGCATCAGTTTAACAAACAGGCATCGAACCCGAAGGCTGGCTCAACATAAAGTTCATTGGAATATCTGACCTTGCATTCAGGGATCTACTAAACAAACAGGCATCGAACCCGAAGGCCAGCTCAACCCGAAGTTGAGAAGAACATCTGACCTTGCTGTCAGGCATCTGTTAAACAAACAGGCATCGAATTTGATGGTCAGCTCAACCCAAAGTTGAGAAGAACATCTGACCTCGCCGTAAGGCATCTGTTAAACAAACAGGCATCGAACCCGAAGGCCTGCTCAACCCGAAGATGAGAAGAACATCTGACTTCACCGTCACGCATTTGTTAAACAAACAGGCATCGAACCCGAAGGCCGGCTCAACACGAAGTTAAGAAGTACATTTGACCTTGTCGTCTGGGATCCTTTAAACAAACGGGCATCGAACCGGAAAGCCAGCACAACCCGAAGTTAAGAAGAACATCTGACCTTGCCGTCAGGCATCTGTTAAACAAACAGGCATCGAACCCGAGGGCCGTCTCAACCCATAGTTGAGAAGAAAATCTGAGCTCGCCGTCAAGCATCTGTTTAACAAACAGGCATCGAACCCGAAGGCCGGCTCAACCCGAAGTTGAGAAGAACATCTGACCTCTGCGTCAGGCATTTGTTAAACAAACATGCATCGCACTCGAAGGCTGGCTCGACACGAAGTTCATAAGAATATCTGCCCTCGCCGTCAGGGATCTGTTAAACAAATAGGCATCAAATGCGAAGTTGAGAAGAACATCTGACCTCGTTGTCATGCATCAGTTAAACAAACAGGAATCGAACCCAAAGTTGAGAAGAACATCTGACCTTGCCGTCAGGCATCAGTTTAACAAACAGGCATCGAACCCGAAGGCTGGCTCAACATAAAGTTCATTGGAATATCTGACCTCGCATTCAGGGATCTACTAAACAAACAGGCATCGAACCCGAAGGCCAGCTCAACCCGAAGTTGAGAAGAACATCTGACCTTGCTGTCAGACATCTGTTAAACAAACAGGCATCGAATTTGATGGCCAGCTCAACCCAAAGTTGAGAAGAACATCTGACCTCGCCGTAAGGCATCTGTTAAACAAACAGGCATCGAACCCGAAGGCCTGCTCAACCCGAAGATGAGAAGAACATCTGACTTCACCGTCAAGCATTTGTTAAACAAACAGGCATCGAACCCGAAGGCCGGCTCAACACGAAGTTGAGAAGTACATCTGACCTCGCTGTCAAGGATTTGTTAAACAAACAGGCATCGAACCCAGTGGCTGGCTCAACCCGAAGTTGAGAAGAACATCTGACCTCGCTGTCCGGCATCTGTTAAACAAATAGGCATCGAATTTGATGGTCGGCTCAACCCGAAGTTTAGAAGAACATCTGACCTTGTTGTCAGGCATTAGTTAAACAAACAAGAATCGAACTCAAAGTTGAGAAGAACATATGACCACGCTGCCAAGCATCTGTTAAACAAACTGGCATCAAACCTGAAGGTCGGCTCAACTCGAAGTTGAGAAGAACATCTGACTTCGCCGTCAGGCATCTGTTAAACAAACAGGCATCGAACCCGAAGGCCGGCTCAACACGAAGTTCATTGGAATATCTGACCTCGCCTTCAGGGATCTTTTAAACAAATAGGCATTGAACCCGAAGGCCGGCTCAACCCGAAGTTGAGAAGAACATCTAACCTCGCTGTCAGGCATCTGTTAAACAAACAGGCATCGAATTTGATGGTCGGCAAAACCCAAATTTAAGAAGAACATCTGACCTCGCCATAAGGCATCTGTTAAACAAAAAGGCATCGAACCCGAAGGCCTGCTAAACCCGAAGTTGAGAAGAACATCTGACCTCACCGTCAGGCATCTGTTAAACAAACAGGCATCGAACCCGAAGGCCGGCTCAACACGAAGTTGAGAAGTACATCTGACCTCGACGTCAAGGATCTGTTAAACAAACAGGCATTGAAACTGGTGGCCGGCTCAACCCGAAGTTGAGAAGAACATCTGACCTCGCTGTCCGGCATCTGTTAATTAATACAGGCATCGAATTTGATGGCCGGTTCACCACGAAGTTGAGAAGAAAATTTGACCTCGTTGTCAGGCTTCAGTTAAACAAACAAGAATCGAACTCGAAGTTGAGAAGAACATATGACCACGACGCCAGGCATCTATTAAACAAACAGGCATCGAACCTAAAGGTCGGCTCAACCCAAAGTTGAGAAAAACATCTGACTTCCCCATCAGGCATCTCTTAAATAAACAGGCATCGAACCCGAAGGTCAGATCAATCCAAAGTTGAGAAGAACATCTGACCTCATCGTCAGGCATCTGTTAAACAAACAGGCATCGAACCCGAAGGCCGGCTCAACACGAAGTGAAGAAGTACATCTGACCTCGCCGTCAGGGATCCGTTTAACAAACAGGCATCGAACCCGAAGCCCAACACAACCCGAAGTTGAGAAGAACATCTGACCTCGCCGTCAGGCGTCTAATAAAAAAACAGGCATCGAACCCGAGGGCCGTCTCAACCCTTAGTTGATAAGAACACCTGAGCTCGCCGTCAAGCATCTGTTTAACAAACAGGCATCGAACACGAAGGCCGGCTCAACCCGAAGTTGAGTCGAACATCTGACCTCTGCGTCAGGCATCTATTAAACAAACAGGCATCGCACTCGAAGGCCGGCTCGACACAAAGTTCAAAAGAATATCTGACCTCGCCGTCAGGGATCTTTTAGAAAAATAGGAATCAAATCCGAAGTTGAGAAGAACATCTGACCTCGTTGTCATGCATCAGTTAAACAAACAGGAATCGAACCCGAAGTTGAGAAGAACATCTGACCTTGCCGTCAGGCATCAGTTAAACAAACAGGCATCGAACCCGAAGGACGGTTCAACACGAAGTTCATTGGAATATCTGACCTCGCCTTCAGGGATCTATTAAACAAACAGGCATCGAACCCGAAGGCCGGCTCAACCCGAAGTTGAGAAGAACATCTGACCTCGCTGCCAGGCATCTATTAAACAAAATGGCATCGAATTTGATGGTCGGCTCAACCCAAAGTTGAGAAGAACATCTGCCCTCGCCTTAAGGCATCTGTTAAACAAACAGGCATCAAACCCGAAGGCCTCCTCAACCCGAAGTTGAGAAGAACATCTGACCTCGCCGTCAAGGATCTGTTAAACAAACAGGCATCGAACCCAGAGGCCGGCTCAACCCGAACTTGAAAAAAACATCTGACCTCGTTGTCTGGTATCTGTTAAACAAACAGGCATCGAATTTGATGGTCGGTTCAACCCGAAGTTGAGAAGAATATCTGACCATGTGGTCAGGCATCAGTTAAACAAACAAGAATCGAATCAAAGTTGAGAAAAACATATGACCACGCCGCCAGGCATCTGTTAAACAAACAGGCATCGAACCTGAAGGTCGGCTCAACCCGAAGTTGAGAAGAAAATCTGACTTCACCGTCAGGCATCTGTTAAACAAACCGGCATCGAACCCGAAGGCTGGTTCAACACGAAGTTCATTGGAATATCTGACCTCGCCTTTAAGGATCTGTTAAACAAACAAGCATTGAACTCAAAGGCCGGATCAACTCGAAGTTGAGAAGAACATCTGACCTTGCTTCAGGCATCTGTTAAACAAACTGGCATCAAATTTGATGGTCGGCTCAACACGAAGTGGAGAAGAACATCTGACCTCGCCGTAAGACATCTGTTAAACAAACAGCCATCGAATCCGAAGGCCTGCTCAACCCGAAGTTGAGAAGAACATCTGACATCGCCGTCAGGCATCTGTTAAACAAACAGGCATCGAACCCGAAGGCCGACTCAACATGAAGTAGAGAAGTACATTTGACCTCGCCGTCAAGGATCTGTTAAACAAACAGGCATCGAACCCGGAGGCCGGCTCAACCCGAAGTTGAGAAGAACACTTGACCTCGTTGTCCGACATCTGTTAAAGAAACAGGCATCGAATTTGATGGCCGACTCACCCCGAAGGTGAGAAGAATATTTGACCTTGTTGTCAGGAATCAGTTAAAGAAACAAGAATCGAACTCGAAGTTGAGAAGAACATATGACCACACCGCCAAGCATCTGTTAAACAAACAGGCATTGAGCCTAAAGGTCGGCTCAACCTGAAGTTGAGAAAATCATCTGACTTCGCTGTCAGGCATCTGTTAAACAAACAAGAATCAAACCCGACGGTCGGATAAACCCAAAGTTGAGAAGAACATATGACCTCATCGTCAAGCATCTGTTAAACAAACAGGGATCGAACCCAAAGGCCGGCTCAACACGAAGTTGAGAAGTACATCTGACCTAGCCGTCAGGGATCCGTTAAACAAACAGGCATCGAACCTGGAGGCCGGCTCAATCTGAAGTTGAGAAGAACATCTGACCTTGCTGTCAGGCTTATGTGAAGCAAACAGGCATCGAATTTGATGGCTGGCTCAACCCGAAGTTGAGAACAACATCTGACCTCGTTGTCAGGCATCAGTTAAACAAACAGGAATCAAACCCGAAGTTGAGAAGAACATCTGACCTTGCCTCCAAGAATCTATTAAACAAATAGGCATCGAACCTGAAGGTCGGCTCAACCCGAAGTTGAGAACAACATCTGACCTCGCTGTCAGGCATCTGTTAAACAAACATGCATCGAACCCGAAGGCCGGCTCAACACAAAGTTGAGATGAATATCTGACCTTGCTGTGAGGCATCTATTAAACAAATAGGAATCAAACCCGAAAGGCGACTCAACTCGAAGTTGAGAAGAAACATCTGACCTCGTTGTCAGGCAACTGTTAAACAAACAGGCATCGAACCCGAATGGCGGCTCAACACGAAGTTCCTAGGAATATCTGACCTCGCTGTCAGGGATCTGTTAAACAAACAGGCATCGAACTCGATGGCCGGCTCAACCTGATGTTGAAAAGAACATCTAGCCTCGCTGTCAGGCATCGAATTTGATGACAGGCTCAACCTAAAGTTGAGTAGAACATCTGACATCGCCGTCAGGCATCTGTTAAACAAACAGGCATCGAACCCGAAGGTCGGCTCAACACGAAGTTTAGAAGTACATCTGACCTCGCCGTCAGGGAGCTGTTAAACAAACAGGCATCGAACTTGGAGGCCGGCTCAACCTGAAGTTGAGAAGAAAATCTGACCTCGCTGTCAGGCATCTGTGAAACAAACAGGCATCGAATTTGATGGCCGGCACAATCCATAGTTGTGAATAACATTTGACCTCGTTGTCAGGCATCAGTTAAACAAACAGGAATCGAACCCGAAGTTGAGACGAACATCTAACCTTGCCGCAAAGAATCTGTTAAACAAACAGGTATCGAACCTAAAGGTCGGCTCAACCCGAAGTTGAGAAGCACATCTGACCTCGTTGTCAGGCATCTGTTAAATAAACTGGCAATGAAACCGAAGGGCGGCTCATCCCGAAGTTGAGATAACATCTGACCTCGCTGTCAGGCATCTGTTAAACAAACAGGCATCGAACCGAAGGGCGGTTCAACCCGAAGTTGAGAAGAACATCTGACCTCACCGTCCGGCACCTGTTAAACAAATAGGCATCAAACCCGAAGGCCAACTCAACATGAAGTTCATAGGAATATTTAGCCATGACGTCAGGGATCTGTTAAACAAATAGGAATCAAACCCGAAGGCCGACTCAACTTGAAGGTTAGAAGAACATCTGACCTTGCTATCAGACATCTGTTAAACAAACAAGCCTCGAATTTGATGGCCGGCTCAACCCAAAGTTGAGAAGAGCATATGACTTCACAATCAGGCATCTGCTAAACAAACAGGCATCGAACCCGAAGGACGGCTCAACCCGAAGTTGAGAAGAACGTCTGACCTCGCCGTCAGGCATCTGTTAAACAAATAGGCATCGAACCCGAAGCCTGGCTCATCACGAAGTAGAGAAGTACATCTGACCTCGCCGTCAGGGATCTGTTAAACAAACAGGCATCAAACACGGAGGTCGGCTCAACCTGAAGTTGAGATGAACATCTGACCTTGCTGTCAGGGCTCTATTAAACAAACAGGCATCAAATTTGATGGCTGGCTCAACCCGAAGTTGAGAAGAACATCTGACCTCGTTGTCAGGTATCAGTTAAACAAACAAGAATCGAACCCAAAGTTGAGAAGAACATTTGACTTCGCCGCGAGGAATCTGTTAAATAAACAGGCATCGAACCTGAAGGTCGGCTCAACCCGAAGTTGAGAAGAACATCTGACCTCGCCGTCAGGCATATTTTAAACAAACAGGCATCGAACCAGAAAGTCGGCTCAACACGAAGATCATAAGAATATCTGACCTCACCGTCAAGGATCTGTTAAAAAAACTAGGCATCGAACCCGAAGGCCGGCTCAACCATAAGTTGAGAAGAACATCTGACCTCGCTCTCAGGCATCTGTTAAACAAACATGCATCGAATTTGATGGTCGGCTCAACCCGAGGTTGAGAAGGACATCAGACCTTGCTGTCATGCATCAGTTAAACAAACAGGAATCGAACCCGAATTCCAACTTAACCTGAAGTTGAGAAGAACATCTGACCTCGCTGCCAGGCATCTGTTAAACAGACAAGCATCGGACCCGAACGCCAGCTCAACCTGAAGTTGAGAAGAACATCTGACCTCACTGTCAGACATCTATTAAACAAACAGGCATCGATCCCGAAGGCCAGCTCAACACGAAGTTGAGAAGAACATCTGACCTTGATGTCAGGCATCTGTTAAACAAACAGGCATCGAACCTGATGGCTGGCTCAACACGAAGTTGAGAGGAACATCTGACATCGCTGTCAGGCATCTATTAAACAAACAGGCATCGAACCCGAAGGTCGGCTCAACATGAAGTTGAGAGGAATATTTGACTTCACTATCAAGCATCTATTAAACAAACAGGCATCAAATCTGAAGGCTGGCTCAACCCGAAGTTGAGAAGAACATCTAACCTCACCGTCAAGCATATGTTAAACAAAGAGGCATCGAACCCGAAGGCCGTCTCAACCCTTAGTAGAGAAGAAAATATAACCTCACCGTCAAACATCTATTAAACAAACAGGCATCGAACCCGAAGGTCGACTCAACTTGAAGTTGAGAGGAACATATGACCCCCCCATCAGGCATTAGTTAAACAAACAGGCATCGAACCCGAAGGGCGAGTCAACATGAAGTTGAGAGGAACATATGACCTCGCCGTGTGGCATCTGTTAAACAAACAGGCATCGAACCCGAAGGGTGGCTCAACCCGAAGTTGATAAGAACATTAGACCTTGCCATCAGGCATCTGTTAAACAAACACGCATCGAACCTGAAGGTCGACTCAACCCGAAGTTGAGAAAAACATCTGACCTCGCGGTCAGTCATTTGTTAAACAAACAGGGATCGAACCCGAAGGCCGGCTCAACCCAAAGTTTAGTAGAACATTTGACCGCGCCGTCAGGAAACTGTTAAAGAAACAGGCTTCGAACCCGAAGGCCGGCTTAACACGAAGTTCAGAAGTACATCTGACCTTGTCGTTAGGCATCTGTTAAACAAACAGGCATTGAACCCTTAAGTTGGCACAACACGAAGTTGAGAGGAACATCTGACCTCCCCGTTAGGCATCTGTTAAACAACAAGCATCGAACCTGAAGGCCGGCTCAACCAGAAGTTTAGAAGAACATCTGACCTCGCTCTCAGGCATCTGTTAAACAAACATGCATTGAATTTGATGGTCGGCTCAACCCGAGGTTGAGAAGGACATCAGACCTTGCTGTCATGCATCAGTTAAACAAACAGGAATCGAACCCGAATGCCAGCTTAACCCGAAGTTGAGAAGAACATCTGACCTCGCCGCCAGGAATCTGTTAAACAAACAAGCATCGAACCCGAAGGCCGGCTCAACCTGAAGTTGAGAAGAACATCTGACCTCACTGTCAGACATCTATTAAACAAACAGGCATCGATCCCGAAGGCCAACTCAACACGAAGTCAAGAAGAACATCTGACCTTGATGTCAGGCATCTGTTAAACAAACAGGCATCGAACCTGATGGCTGGCTCAACACGAAGTTGAGAGGAACATCTGACATCACTGTCAGGCATCTGTTAAACAAACAGGCATCGAACCCGATGGTCGGCTCAACATGAAGTTAAGAGGAATATTTGACATCACTGTCAAGCATCTATTAAACAAACAGGCATCAAATCCGAAGGCTGGCTCAACCCGAAGTTGAGAAGAACATCTGACCTCACCGTCAGGCATATGTTAAACAAAGAGGCATCGAACCCGAAGGCCGTCTCAACCCTTAGTAGAGAAGAAAATCTGACCTCGCCGTCAAACATCTATTAAACAAACAGGCATCGAACCCGAAGGTCGGCTCAACTTGAAGTTGAGAGGAATATCTGACCCCCCATCAGGCATTAGTTAAACAAACAGGCATCGAACCCGAAGGGCGGGTCAACACGAAGTTGAGAGGAACATATGACCTCGCCGTGAGGCATCTGTTAAACAAACAGGCATCGAACCCGAAGGGCGGCTCAACTCGAAGTTGATAAGAACATTAGACCTCGCCATCAGGCATCTGTTAAACAAACACGCATCGAACCTGAAGGTCGGCTCCACCCGAAGTTGAGAAAAACATATGACCTCGCTGTCAGGCATTTGTTAAACAAACAGGCATCGAACCCGAAGGCCGACTCAAACCGAAGTTGAGTAGAACATTTGACCGTGCCGTCAGGCAACTGTTAAAGAAACAGGCTTCGAACCCGAAGGCCGGCTTAACACGAAGTTCAGAAGTACATCTGACCTTGTCGTTAGGCATCTGTTAAACAAACAGGCATCGAACCCTTAAGCTGGCACAACACGAAGTTGAAAGGAACATCTGACCTCGCTGTTAGGCATCTGTTAAACAAACACGCATCGAACCCGAAGGCCGGCTCAACACGAAGTTCATAAGAATATCTGACCTCGCCGTTAAGGATATGTTAAAAAAACAAGAAATCGAACCCGAAGATGAGAAGAACATCTGACCTCGCTCTCAGGCATCTGTTAAACAAACAGGCATCGAATTTTATGGTCGGCTCAACCCGAGGATGAGAAGGACATCAGACCTTGTTGTCATGCATCAGTTAAACAAACAGGAATCGAACCCGAAGGCTAGCTCAACCCTAAGTTGAGAAGAACATCTAACCTCGCCGCCAGGAATCTGTTAAACAAACAAGCATCGAACACGAAGGCCGGCTCAACCTGAAGTTGAGAAGAACATCTGACCTCGATGTCAGTTATCTATTAAACAAAAAGGCATTGAACCCGAAGTCCGGCTTAACACGAAGTTGAGAAGTACATATGAACATGCTGTCAGGCATCTGATAAACGAACAGGCATCGAACCCCGAGACCGGCTCAACACAAAGTTGAGAAGTACATTTGACATCGCCGTCAGGGATCTGTTAAACAAACAGGCATCGAACACAGAGGCCGGCTCAACCCGAAGTTGAGAAGAACATCTGACCTCGCTGTCAAGCATCGAACCTGAAGGTCGGCTCAACCCGAAGTTGAGAAAAACATCTGACCTCGCTGTCAGGCATTTGTTAAACAAACAGGCATCGAACCCGAAGGCCGGCTCAACCCGAAGTTGAGAAGAACATTTGACCGCGCTGTCAGGCAACTGTTAAAGAAACAGGCTTTGAACCCGAAGCCCGGCTTAATGCAAAGTTGAGAAGTACATCTGACCTCGCCGTCAGGCATCGAACCCTGAGGCTGGCACAACACGAAGTTGAGAGGAACATCTGACCTCGTTGTCAAGCATCTGTTATACAAAATGGCATCGAACCCGAAGGCCGGCTCAACACGAAGTTCATAAGAATATCTGACCTCGCCTTCAGGGATCTGTTAAACAAACATGCATCGAACTCGAATGCCGGCTCAACCCGAAGTTGAGAAGAACATCTGACCTCGCTGTCAGGCATCTGTTAAACAAACAGACATCGAATTTAATAGCCGGCTCAACCCAAGGTTGAGAAGAACATTTGACCTTGCTGTTAGGCATCAATTAAACAAACAGGAATCGAACCCGAAGGCCGGCTCAACCCGAAGTTGAGAAGAACATCTGACCTCTCCGCCAGGCATCTGTTAAATAAACAAGCATTGAACCCAAAGGCCGGCTCAACCTGAAGTTGAGAAGAACATCTGACCTCGTCGTCAGGCATCTGCTAAACAAACAGGCGTGGAACCCGAAGGCAGACTCAACCTGAAGCTGTGAAGAACCTCTGACCTCATCGTCAGGCATCTGTTAAACAAACAGGCGTGGAATCCGAAGGCCGGCTCAACCCGGAGTTGAGAAGAACATATGACCTCGATGTTAGGCATTTGTTAGACAAATAGGTATCAAACCCGGAGACCGGCTCAACACGAAGCTGAGAAGAACGCCTGACCTTGTGTCAGGCATCTATTAAACAAACAGGCATCGATCCCGAAGGCCAGCTCAACACGAAGTCGAGAGGAACATATGACATCGCTGTCAGGCATCTGTTAAACAAACAGGCATCGAACCCGAAGGTCGGCTCAACATGAAGTTGAGAGGAATATTTGACTTCACTGTCAAGCATCTATTAAACAAACAGGCATCAAATCCGAAGGCTGGCTCAACCCAAAGTTTAGAAGAACATCTGACCTCACCGTCAGGCATCTGTTAAACAAAGAGGCATCGAACCCGAAGGCCGTCTCAACCCTTAGTAGAGAACAAAATCTGACCTCGCCGTCAAACATCTATTAAACAAATAGGCATCGAACCCGAAGGTCGGCTCAACATGAAGTTGAGAGGAACATCTGACCTCCCCATCAAGCATTAGTTAAACAAACAGGCATCGAACCCGAAGGGCGAGTCAACGCGAAGTTGAGAGGAACATATGACCTCGCCGTGAGGCATCCGTTAAACAAACAGGCATCGAACCCGAAAGGGGCTCAACCCAAAGTTGATAAGAACATTAGACATCACCATCAGGCATCTGTTAAAAAAACACGCATCGAACCCGAAGGTCGGCTCAACATGAAGTTGAGAGGAACAACTGACTTCACTGTCAAGCATCAGTTAAACAAACAGGTATCAAATCCGAAGGACGACACAACCCGAAGTTGAGAAAAACTTTTGACCTCATCGTCAGGCATCGGTTAAACAAATAAGGCCGGCTCAACCGGAAGTTGAGAAGCACATTTGAACTCGCCGTCATGCATCTGTTAAACAAACAGGCATCGAACCCTGAGGCTGGCACACACGAAGGTGAGAGGCACATCTGACCTCGCCGTCAGGCCACTGTTAAACAAACAGGCATCGAACCCGAAGGCCGTCTCAACACGAAGTTCATCAGAATATCTGACCTCGCCGTCAGGGATCTGTTAAACAAACAGGTATCAAACCCGAAGGCCGGCTCAACCCGATGTTGAGAAGAACATCTGACCTTGCTGTCCGGCATTTGTTAAACAAACAGGCATCGAATTTGATGGCCGGCTCAACCCGAGGTTGGGAAGAACATCTGACTTTGTTGTTAGGCATCAGTTAAATAAACAGGAACCGAACTTGAAGGTCGGCTCAACCCGAAGTTGAGAAGAACATCTGACCTCGCTGCCAGGCATTTGTTAAACAAACAAGCATTGAAGCTAAAGGTTGTTTCAACCTGAAGTTGAGAAGAACATCTGACCTCATTGTCAGGCATCTGTTAAACAAACAGGCGTGGAACCCGAAGGTCGGCTTAACTTGAAGTTGAGAAGAACATCTGAACTCATCGTCAAGCATCTGTTAAACAAACAGGCGTGGAATCAGAAGGCCGGCTCAACTCAAATTGAGAAGAAAATTTGACCTCGATGTGAGTAATCTGTTAAATAAAAAGGCATCGAACCCGAAGGTCGGCTCAACACGAAGTTTAGAAGTACATCTGACCTCGCTGTCAGGCATCTGTTAAATAAACAGGCATTGAACCCGGAGGCCGGCTCAACACGAAGTTGAGAAGAACATCTGACCTCGCTGTCAGGCATCTATTAAACAAACAGGCATCGATCCTGAAGGCCGGCCCAACACAAAGTCAAAAGGAACATCTGACCTCGCTGTCAGGCATCTGTTAAACAAACAGGCATCGAACCTGAAGGCCGGCTCAACACGAAGTTAAAGAAACATCTGACCTTGCGGCCAGGCATCTGTTAAACAACCAAGCATCGAACCCGAAGGTCGGTTCATCATGAAGTTGAGAGGAACATTTGACTTCACTGTCAAGCATCTGTTAAACAAACAGGCTTCAATTCCGAAGGCCGACACAACCCGAAGTTGAGAAGAACATTTGACCTCACCGTCAGGCATCAGTTAAACAAATAAGGCCGGCTCAACCGAAAGTTGAGAAGCACATCTTGCCTCGCCGTCAGGCATCTGTTAAACAAACAGGCATCGAACCCTGAGGCTGGCACAACACGAAGTTGAGAGGAACATCTGACCTCGCCGTCAGGCATCTGTTAAACAAACAGGCATCGAACCCGAAGGCCGGCTCAACACAAAGTTCATAAGAATATCTGACTTCGCCGTCAAGGACCTGTTAAACAAACAGGCACCGAAACCGAAGGTCGGCTCAACCCGATGTTGAGAAGAACATCTGACCTCGCTGTTAGGCATCAGTTAAACAAACAGGAATCGAACCCGAAAGCCGGCTCAACCCGAAGTTGAGATGAACATCTGACCTCGCTGCCAGGCATCTGTTAAACAAACAAGCATTGAACCTAAAGGCAGGCTCCACCTCAAGTTGAGAAGAACATCTGACCTCGTCGTCAGGCATCTGTTAAACAAACAGGCGTGGAACCCGAAGGCCGGCTCAACCTGAAGTTGAGAAGAACATTGGACCTCATCGTCCGGCATCTGTTAAACAAACAGGCGTGCAATCCGAATGGCGGCTCAACACGAAGTTGAGAGGAACATATGACCTCGTTGTGAGGCATCTGTTAAACAAACAGGCATCGAACCCGAATGGTGGCTCAATCCGAAGTTGATAAGAACATTAGACCTTGCCGTCAGGCATTAGTTAAACAAACAGGCATCGAACCCGAAGGGCGGGTCAATGTGAAGTTGATAGGAACATATGACCTCGCCGTGAGGCATCTGTTAAACAAACAGGCATCGAATCCGAAGGGGGCTCAACCCGAAGTTGATAAGAACATTAGACCTCACCATCAGGCATCTGTTAAACATACACGCATCGAACCCGAAGGTCGGCTCAACATGTAGTTGAGAGGAACAACTGACTTCACTGTCAAGCATCTTTTAAACAAAAAGGTATCAAATCCGAAGGACGGCACAACCCGAAGTTGAGAAGAACATTTGACCTCATCGTCAGGCATCGATTCAACAAATAAGGCCGGCTCAACCGGAAGTTGAGAAGCACATTTGAACTCGCCATCAGGCATCTGTTAAACAAACAGGCATCGAACCCGAAGGGCGGCTCAACCCGAAGTTGATAAGAACATTAGACCTCGCCATCAGGCATCTGTTAAAGAAACACGCATCGAACCTGAAGGTCGGCTCCACCCGAAGTTGAGAAAAACATATGACCTCGCTGTCAGGCATTTGTTAAACAAACAGGCATCGAACCCGAAGGCCGGCTCAAACCGAAGTTGAGTAGAACATTTGACCGTGCCGTCAGGCAACTGTTAAAGAAACAGGCTTTGAACCCGAAGGCCGGCCTAACACGAAGTTCAGAAGTACATCTGACCTTGTCGTTAGGCATCTGTTAAACAAACAGGCATCGAACCCTTAAGCTGCACAACACGAAGTTGAAAGGAACATCTGACCTCGCTGTTAGGCATCTGTTAAACAAACACGCATCAAACCCGAAGGCCGGCTCAACACGAAGTTCATAAGAATATCTGACCTCGCTGTTAAGGATATGTTAAAAAAATAAGAAATCGAACCCGAAGTTGAGAAGAACATCTGACCTCGCTCTCAGGCATCTGTTAAACAAACAGGCATCGAATTTTATGGTCGGCTCAACCCGAGGATGAGAAGGACATCAGACCTTGCTGTCATGCATCAGTTAAACAAACAGGAATCGAACCCAAAGGCCAGCTCAACCCTAAGTTGAGAAGAACATCTAACCTCGCCGCCAGGCATTTGTTAAAGAAACAAGCATCGAACACGAAGGCCGGCTCAACCTGAAGTTGAGAAGAACATCTGACCTCGTCGTCAGACATCTATTAAACACATAGGCGTGGAACCCGAAGGCCGGCTCATCCCGAAGTTGAGAAGAACATCTGACCTCGATGTCAGTTATCTATTAAACAAAAAGGCATTGAACCCGAAGTCCGGCTTAACACGAAGTTGAGAAGTACATATGAACATGCTGTCAGGCATCTGATAAACAAACAGGCATCGAACCCCGAGACCGGCTCAACACAAAGTTGAGAAGTACATTTGACATCGCCGTCAGGGATCTGTTAAACAAACAGGCATCGAACACAGAGGCCGGCTCAACCCGAAGTTGAGAAGAACATCTGACCTCGCTGTCAAGCATCGAACCTGAAGGTCGGCTCAACCCGAAGTTGAGAAAAACATCTGACCTCGCTGTCAGGCATTTGTTAAACAAACAGACATCGAACCCGAAGGCCGGCTCAACCCGAAGTTGAGAAGAACATTTGACCGCGCTGTCAGGCAACTGTTAAAGAAACAGGCTTTGAACCCGAAGCCCGGCTTAACGCAAATTTGAGAAGTACATCTGACCTCGCTGTCAGGCATCGAACCCTGAGGCTGGCACAACACGAAGTTGAGAGGAACATCTGACCTCGTTGTCAAGCATCTGTTATACAAAATGGCATCGAACCCGAAGGCCGGCTCAACACGAAGTTCATAAGAATATCTGACCTCGCATTCAGGGATCTGTTAAACAAACATGCATCGAACTCGAATGCCGACTCAACCCGAAGTTGAGAAGAACATCTGACCTCGCTGTCAGGCATCTGTTAAACAAACAGGCATCGAATTTAATAGCTGGCTCAACCCGAGGTTGAGAAGAACATCTGACCTTGCTGTTAGGCATCAATTAAACAAACAGGAATCGAACCCGAAGGCCGGCTCAACCCGAAGTTGAGAAGAACATCTGACCTCGCCGCCAGGCATCTGTTAAATAAACAAGCATTGAACCCAAAGGCCGGCTCAACCTGAAGTTGAGAAGAACATCTGACCTCGTCGTCAGGCATCTGCTAAACAAACAGGCGTGGAACCCGAAGGCAGGCTCAACCTGAAGCTGTGAAGAACATCTGACCTCATCGTCAGGCATCTGTTAAACAAACAGGCGTGGAATCCGAAGGCCTACTCAACCCGGAGTTGAGAAGAACATATGACCTCGATGTTAGGCATTTGTTAGACAAATAGGTATCAAACCCGGAGACCGGCTCAACACGAAGCTGAGAAGAACGTCTGACCTTGTGTCAGGCATCTATTAAACAAACAGGCATCGATCCCGAAGGCCAGCTCAACACGAAGTCGAGAAGAACATCTGACCTCACTGTCAGGCATCTGATAAACAAACAGGCATCGAACCTGAAGGCTGGCTCAACACGAAGTTGAGAGGAACATATGACATCGCTGTCAGGCATCTGTTAAACAAACAGGCATCGAACCCGAAGGTCGGCTCAACATGAAGTTGAGAGGAATATTTGACTTCACTGTCAAGCATCTATTAAACAAACAGGCATCAAATCCGAAGGCTGGCTCAACCCGAAGTTTAGAAGAACATCTGACCTCACCGTCAGGCATCTGTTAAACAAAGAGGCATCGAACCTGAAGGTCGTCTCAACCCTTAGTAGAGAACAAAATCTGACCTCGCCGTCAAACATCTATTAAACAAACAGGCATCGAACCCTAAGGTCGGCTCAACATGAAGTTGAGAGGAACATCTGATCTCCCCATTAGGCATTAGTTAAACAAACAGGCATCTAACCCGAAGGGCGGGTCAACGCGAAGTTGAGAGGAACATATGACCTCGCCGTGAGGCATCCGTTAAACAAACAGGAATCGAACCCGAAAGGGGCTCAACCCAAAGTTGATAAGAACATTAGACCTCACATCCTGGCATCTGTTAAACAAACACGCATCGAACCCGAAGGTCGGCTCAACATGAAGTTGAGAGGAACAACTGACTTCACTGTCAAGCATCAGTTAAACAAACAGGTATCAAATCCGAAGGACGGCACAACCCGAAGTTGAGAAAAACATTTGACCTCATCGTCAGGCATCGGTTAAACAAATAAGGCCGGCTCAACCGGAAGTTGAGAAGCACATTTGAACTCACCGTCATGCATCTGTTAAACAAACAGGCATCGAACCCTGAGGCTGGCACAACACGAAGGTGAGAGGCACATCTGACCTCGCCGTCAGGCCACTGTTAAACAAACAGGCATCGAACCCGAAGGCCGTCTCAACACGAAGTTCATCAGAATATCTGACCTCGCCGTCAGGGATCTGTTAAACAAACAGGTATCGAACCCGAAGGCCGGCTCAACCCGATGTTGAGAAGAACATCTGACCTTGCTGTCAGGCATCTGTTAAACAAACAGGCATCGAATTTGATGGCCGGCTCAACCCGAGGTTGGGAAGAACGTCTGACTTTGTTGTTAGGCATCAGTTAAACAAACAGGAACCGAACTTGAAGGTCGGCTCAACCCGAAGTTGAGAAGAACATCTGACCTCGCTGCCAGGCATCTGTTAAACAAACAAGCATTGAAGCTAAAGGTTGTTTCAACCTGAAGTTGAGAAGAACATCTGACCTCATTGTCAGGCATCTGTTAAACAAACAGGCGTGGAACCCGAAGGTCGGCTCAACTTGAAGTTGAGAAGAACATCTGAACTCATCGTCAAGCATCTGTTAAACAAACAGGCATGGAATCAGAACGCCGGCTCAACTCAAATTGAGAAGAAAATCTGACCTCGATGTCAGTAATCTGTTAAATAAAAAGGCATCGAACCCGAAGGTCGGCTCAACACGAAGTTTAGAAGTACATCTGACCTCGCTGTCAGGCATCTGTTAAACAAACAGGCATTGAACCCGGAGGCCGGCTCAACACGAAGTTGAGAAGAACATCTGACCTCGCTGTCAGGCATCTATTATACAAACAGGCATCGATCCTGAAGGCAGGCTCAACACAAAGTCGAAAGGAACATCTGACCTCGTTGTCAGGCATCTGTTAAACAAACAGGCATCGAACCTGAAGGCCGGCTCAACACGAAGTTTAGAGAAACATCTGACCTTGCGGTCAGGCATCAGTTAAACAACCAAGCATCGAACCCGAAGGTCGGTTCATCATGAGGTTGAGAGGAACATTTGACTTCACTGTCAAGCATCTGTTAAACAAACAGGCTTCAAATCCGAAGGCCGACTCAACCCGAAGTTGAGAAGAACATTTGACCTCATCGTCAGGCATCAGTTAAACAAATAAGGCCGGCTCAACCGAAAGTTTAGAAGCACATCTTGCCTCGCCGTCAGGCATTTGTTAAACAAACAAGAATCGAACCCTGAGGCTAGCACAACACGAAGTTGAGAGGAACATCTGACCTCGCCGTCAGGCATCTGTTAAACAAACAGGCATCGAACCCGAAGGCCGGCTCAACACAAAGTTCATAAGAATATCTGACTTCGCCGTCAAGGACCTGTTAAACAAACAGGCATCGAAACCGAAGGCCGGCTCAACCCGATGTTGAGAAGAACATCTGACCTCGCTGTTAGGCATCAGTTAAACAAACAGGAATCGAACCCGAAAGCCGGCTCAACCCGAAGTTGAGATGAACATCTGACCTCGCTGCCAAGCATCTGTTAAACAAACAAGAATTGAACCTAAAGGCAGGCTCAACCTGAAGTTGAGAAGAACATCTGACCTCATCGTCAGGCATCTGTTAAACAAACAGGCGTGCAATCCGAATGGCGGCTCAACACGAAGTTGAGAGGAACATATGTCCTCGCTGTGAGGCATCTGTTAAACAAACAGGCATCGAACCCGAAGGGTGGCTCAATCCGAAGTTTATAAGAACATTAGACCTTGCCGTCAGGCATTAGTTAAACAAACAGGCATCGAACCCGAAGGGCGGGTCAATGTGAAGTTGAAAGGAACATATGACCTCGCCGTGAGGCATCTGTTAAACAAACAGGCATCGAACCCGAAGGGGGCTCAACCCGAAGTTGATAAGAACATTAGACCTCACCATCAGGCATCTGTTAAACATACACGCATCGAACCCGAAGGTCGGCTCAACATGTAGTTGAGAGGAACAACTGACTTCACTGTCACACATCTTTTAAACAAACAGGTATCAAATCCGAAGGACGGCACAACCCGAAGTTAAGAAGAACATTTGACCTCATCGTCAGGCATCGGTTCAACAAATAAGGCCGGCTCAACCGGAAGTTGAGAAGCACATTTGAACTCGCCGTCAGGCATCTGTTAAACAAACAGGCATCGAACCCTGAGGCTGGCACAACACGAAGGTGAGAGGAACATCTGACCTCGCAGTCAGGCAACTTTTAAACAAACAGGCATCGAACCCGAAGGCCGTCTCAACACGAAGTTCATCAGAATATCTGATCTCGCTGTCAGGGATCTGTTAAACAAACAGGCATCGAACCCGAAGGCCGGCTCAACCCGATGTTGAGAAGAACATCTGACCTCGCTGTCAGGCATCTGTTAAACAAACAGGCATCGAATTTGATGGCAGGCTCAACCCGAGGTTGAGAAGAACATCTGACTTTGCTGTTAGGCATCAGTTAAACAAACAGGAATCGAACTTGAAGGCCGGCTCAACCCGAAGTTGAGAAGAACATATGACCTCGCTGCCAGGCATCTGTTCAACAAACAAGCATTGAACCTAAAGGTCGTTTCAACCTAAAGTTGAGAAGAACATCTGACCTCATTGTCAGGCATCTGTTAAATAAACAGGCGTGGAACCCGAAGGCCGGCTCAACTTGAAGTTGAGAAGAACATCTGACCTCATCGTCAAGCATCTATTAAACAAACAGGCGTGGAATCAGAAGGCCGTCTCAACTCAAATTGAGAAGAAAATCTGACCTCGATGTTAGTTATCTGTTAAATAAAAAGGCATCGAACCCGAAGGTCGGCTCAACATGAAGTTTAGAAGTACATCTAACCTCGCTGTCAGACATCTGTTAAACAAACAAGCATTGAACCCGGAGGCCGGCTCAACACGAAGTCAAAAAGAACATCAGACCGCGCTGTCAGGCATCTATTAAACAAACAG
The DNA here is from genome assembly GCA_963859935.3 of Lathyrus sativus. Lineage (NCBI taxonomy): Eukaryota > Viridiplantae > Streptophyta > Magnoliopsida > Fabales > Fabaceae > Lathyrus > Lathyrus sativus. The sequence continues at coordinate 396,919,886 of OZ012735.1, read as the reverse complement.
GCATCGATCCTGAAGGCCGGCTCAACACGAAGTCGAAAGGAACATCTGACCTCGCTGTCAGACATCTGTTAAATAAACAGGCATCGAACCTGAAGGCCGGCTCAACACGAAGTTGAGAGAAACATCTGACTTTGCTGTCAGGTATCTGTTAAACAACCAGGCATCGAACCCAAAGGTCGGTTCAACATGAAGTTGAGAGGAACATTTGACTTCACTGTCAAGCATCTGTTAAACAAACAAACTTCAAATCCGAAGGCCGACTCAACCCGAAGTTGAGAAGAACATTTGACCTCACCGTCAGGCTTCAGTTAAACAAATAAGGTCGGCTCAACCAAAAGTTGAGAAGCACATCTTGCCACGCCGTCAGGAATCTGTTAAACAAACAGCCATCGAACCCTAAGGCTGGCACAACACGAAGTTGAGAGGAACATCTGACCTTGCCGTCACGCATCTGTTAAACAAACAGGCATCGAACCCGAAGGCCGGCTCAACACAAAGTTCATAAGAATATCTGACCTCGCCGTCAAGGACCTGTTAAACAAACAGGCATCGAAACTGAATGCCGGCTCAACCCGATGTTGAGAAGAACATCTGACCTCGCTGTTAGGCATCAGTTAAACAAACAGGAATCGAACCCGAAAGCCGGCTCAACCCGAAGTTGAGATGAACATCTGACCTCGCTGCCAGGCATCTGTTAAACAAACAAGAATTGAACCTAAAGGCAGGCTCAACCTGAAGTTGAGAAGAACATCTGACCTCGTCGTCAGACATCTGTTAAACAAACAGGCGTGCAATCCGAATGGCGGCTCAACACGAAGTTGAGAGGAACATATGACCTCGCTGTGAGGCATCTGTTAAACAAACAGGCATCGAACCCGAAGGGTGGCTCAATCCGAAGTTGATAAGAACATTAGACCTTGCCGTCAGGCATTAGTTAAACAAACAGGCATCGAACCCGAAGGGCGGGTCAATGTGAAGTTGAGAGGAACATATGACCTCGCCGTGAGGCATCTGTTAAACAAACAGGCATCGAACCCGAAGGGGGCTCAACCCGAAGTTGATAAGAACATTAGACCTCACCATCAGGCATCTGTTAAACATACACGCATCGAACCCGAAGGTCGGCTCAACATGTAGTTGAGAGGAACAACTGACTTCACTGTCACACATCTTTTAAACAAACAGGTATCAAATCCGAAGGACGACACAACCCGAAGTTAAGAAGAACATTTGACCTCATCGTCAGGCATCGGTTCAACAAATAAGGCCGGCTCAACCGGAAGTTGAGAAGCACATTTGAACTCGCCGTCAGGCATCTGTTAAACAAACAGGCATCGAACCCTGAGGCTGGCACAACACGAAGGTGAGAGGAACATCTGACCTCGCCGTCAGGCAACTTTTAAACAAACAAGCATCGAACCCGAAGGCCGTCTCAACACGAAGTTCATCAGAATATCTGATCTCGCTGTCAGGGATCTGTTAAACAAACAGGCATCGAACCCGAAGGCCGGCTCAACCCGATGTTGAGAAGAACATCTGACCTCGCTGTCAGGCATCTGTTAAACAAACAGGCATCGAATTTGATGGCAGGCTCAACCCGAGGTTGAGAAGAACATCTGACTTTGCTGTTAGGCATCAGTTAAACAAACAGGAATCGAACTTGAAGGCCGGCTCAACCCGAAGTTGAGAAGAACATATGACCTCGCTGCCAGGCATCTGTTCAACAAACAAGCATTGAACCTAAAGGTCGTTTCAACCTAAAGTTGAGAAGAACATCTGACCTCATTGTCAGGCATCTGTTAAATAAACAGGCGTGGAACCCAAAGGCCGGCTCAACTTGAAGTTGAGAAGAACATCTGACCTCATCGTCAAGCATCTGTTAAACAAACAGGCGTGGAATCAGAAGGCCGTCTCAACTCAAATTGAGAAGAAAATCTGACCTCGATGTCAGTTATCTGTTAAATAAAAAGGCATCGAACCCGAAGGTCGGCTCAACATGAAGTTTAGAAGTACATCTGACCTCGCTGTCAGGCATCTGTTAAACAAACAAGCATTGAACCCAGAGGCCGGCTCAACACGAAGTTAAAAAGAACATCAGACCGCGCTGTCAGGCATCTATTAAACAAACAGGCATCGATCCTGAAGGCCGGCTCAACACGAAGTCGAAAGGAACATCTGACCTCGCTGTCAGACATCTGTTAAACAAACAGGCATCGAACCTGAAGGCCGGCTCAACACGAAGTTGAGAGAAACATCTGACTTTGCTGTCAGGTATCTGTTAAACAACCAGGCATCGAACCCAAAGGTCGGTTCAACATGAAGTTGAGAGGAACATTTGACTTCACTGTCAAGCATCTGTTAAACAAACAAACTTCAAATCCGAAGGCCGACTCAACCCGAAGTTGAGAAGAACATTTGACCTCACCGTCAGGCTTCAGTTAAACAAATAAGGTCGGCTCAACCGAAAGTTGAGAAGCACATCTTGCCACGCCGTCAGGAATCTGTTAAACAAACAGCCATCGAACCCTAAGGCTGGCACAACACGAAGTTGAGAGGAACATCTGACCTTGCCGTCACGCATCTGTTAAACAAACAGGCATCGAACCCGAAGGCCGGCTCAACACAAAGTTCATAAGAATATCTGACCTCGCCGTCAAGGACCTGTTAAACAAACAGGCATCGAAACTGAATGCCGGCTCAACCCGATGTTGAGAAGAACATCTGACCTCGCTGTTAGGCATCAGTTAAACAAACAGGAATCGAACCCGAAAGCCGGCTCAACCCGAAGTTGAGATGAACATCTGACCTCGCTGCCAGGCATATGTTAAACAAACAAGCATTGAACCTAAAGGAAGGCTCAACCTGAAGTTGAGAAGAACATCTGACCTCGTCGTCAGACATCTGTTAAACAAACAGGCGTGGAACCCGAAGGCCGGCTCAACCTGAAGTTGAGAAGAACATCGGACCTCATTGTCAGGCATCTGTTAAACAAACAGGCGTGCAATCCGAATGGCGTCTCAACACGAAGTTGAGAGGAACATATGACCTTGCTGTGAGGCATATGTTTAACAAACAGGCATCGAACCCGAAGGGTGGCTCAATTCAAAGTTGATAAGAACATTAGACCTTACCGTCAAGCATCTGTTAAACAAACAGTCATCGAACCCGAAGGCCGACTCAACATTAAGTTGAGAGGAACATTTGATTTCACTGTCAAGCATCTGTTAAACAAATAGGCATCAAATCCGAAGGCCGGCTCAACCCGAAGTTGAGAAGAACATCTGACCTCACCGTCAGGCATATGTTAAACAAACAAAGTCGGATCAACCAGAAGTTGAGAAGCACATCTTACCTTGCCGCCAGGCATCTGTTAAACAAACAGGCATCGAACCCGAAGGCTGGCTCAACCTGGTGTTGAGAAGAACATCTGACCTTGCTATTAGGCATTAGTTAAACAAACAGGAATCGAACCCGAAGGCCGGCTCAACCCGAAGCTGAGATGAACATCTGACCTCGCCGCCAGGCATCTGTTAAACAAACAAGCATTGAACCTAAAGGTCGGCTCAACCTGTGTTGAGAAGAACATATGACCTCGTCGTCAGGCATCTGTTAAACAAACAGGCGTGGAACCCGAAGGCTGGCTCAACCTGAAGTTTAGAAGAACATCTGACCTCATCGTCCATCATCTGTTAAACAAACAGGCGTGGAATCTGAAGGGAGACTCAACCCGATGTTGAGAAGAACATCTGACCTCGATGTCAGTTATATGTTAAACAAAAAGGCATCGAACCCGAAGGCCGGCTCAACACGAAGTTGAGAGGAACATCTGACCTTGATATAAGGCATCTATTAAATAAACAGGCATCGAACCCGAAGGTTGGATCAACATTAAGTTGAGAGAAACATTTGACTTCACTGTCAAGCATCTGTTAAACAAACAGGCTTTAAATCCGAAGGCCGGCTCAACCCGATGTTCAGAAGAACATTAGACTTCACCGTCAGGCTTCTATTAAACAAACTAGCATCAAACCCGAAGGCCAGCTCAACTGGAAGTTGATAAGTACATATGACTTTACCGTCAAGCATCTGTTAAACAAAGAGGCATCAAACCCGAAGGCCGTCTCAACCCTTAGTAGAGAAGAAAATATGACCTCGTCGTCAAACATCTGTTAAACAAACAGACGTCGAACCCGAACGCCGGCTATACTTGAATTTGAGAGGAACATCTGACCTCTCCATCAGGCATTAGTTAAATAAACAGGCATCGAACCCGAAGGGCGGCTCAACACGAAGTTGAGAGGAACATATGACCTCACAGTGAGGCATCTTTAAACAAACAGGTATCGAACGCGAAGGGTGGCTCAATCAGAAGTTGATAAGAACATTAGACCTTGCCGTCAGGCATCTGTTAAACAAACAGGCATCGAACCCGAAGGTCGGTTCAACATGAAATTGAGAGGAACATTTGAATTCACTGTCAAGCATCTGTTAAACAGACAAGCATCAAATCCGAAGGTCGGCTCAACCCGAAGTTGAGAAGAACATCAAGCATCACCGTCAGGCATCTGTTATACAAACAAGGTCGACTCAACCAGAAGTTGAGAAGCACATCTTACCTCGCCGTCAGGTATCTGTTAAACAAATAAGCATCGAATATGAAGGCCGACTCAACACGAAATTGAGAGGAACATATGACCTCTCTGTGAGACATCTGTTAAACAAACAGGCATCGAACCCGAAGGGCGGCTCAATCCGAAGTTGAGAAGAACATCTGACCTCGATGTCAGTTATCTGTTAAACAAAAAGGCATCGAACCCGAAGGCCGGCTCCACACGAAGTTGAGAAGTACATCTGACCTCGCTGTCAGGCATCTGTTAAACAAACAGGCATCGAACCTGGAGGCCGGTTCAACACGAGGTTGAGAAGAACATCTGACTTCGCTGTCAATAATCTCTTAAACAAACAGGCATCGATCCCGAATGCCAGCTCAACACGAAGTCGAGAGGAACATCTGAACTCGCTGTCAGGCATCTGTTAAACAAACAGGCCTCGAACCCGAAGGCCGGCTCAACACGAAGTTGAGAGGAACATCTGACCTTGATGTCAGGCATCTATTAAATAAACAGGCATCGAACCCGAAGGTTGGCTCAACATTAAGTTGAGAGAAACATTTGACTTCACTGTCAAGCATCTGTTAAACAAACAGGCTTTAAATCCGAAGGCCGGCTCAACCCGAAGTTCAGAAGAACATTTGACCTCACCGTCAGGCATCTATTAAACAAACAAGCATCAAACCCGAAGGCCAGCTCAACCGGAAGTTGATAAGCACATATGACTTTATCGTCAAGCATCTTTTAAACAAAGAGGCATCAAACCCGAAGGCCGTCTCAACCCTTAGTAGAGAAAAAAATCTGACCTCGCCATCAAACATCTGTTAAACAAACAGGCGTCGAACCCGACGGCCGGCTATACTTGAATTTGAGAGGAACATCTGACCTCTTCATCAGGAATTAGTTAAATAAACAGGCATCGAACCCGAAGGGTGACTCAACTCGAAGTTGAGAGGAACATATGACCTTGCAGTGAGGCATCTGTTAAACAAACAGGTATCAAACCCGAAGGGTGGCTCAACCCGAAGTTGATAAGAACATTAGACCTTGCCGTCAGGCATCTGTTAAACAAACAAGCATCGAACCCGAAGGTCGGTTCAACATGAAATTGAGAGGATCATTTGACTTCACTGTCAAGCATCTCTTAAACAAACAAGCATCAAATCCGAAGGCCGGCTCAACCCGAAGTTGAGAAGAACATCTGGCCTCACCGTCAGGCATCTGTTAAACAAGCAAGGTCGGCTCAACCAGAAGTTGAGAAGCACATCTTACCTCGCTGTCAGGTATCTGTTAGACAAATAGGCATCGAATATGAAGGTCGGCTCAACACGAAATTGAGAGGAACATATGACCTCGCTGTGAGGTATCTGTTAAACAAACAGGCATCGAACCCGAAGGGCGGCTCAACCCGAAGTTGATAAGAACATTATAACTCGCTGTCAGGCATCTGTTAAACAAACATGCATCGAACCCGAAGGTTGGCTCAACATGAAGTTGAGAGGAACATTTGACCTCGCCGTCAGGTATCTGTTAAATTAACAGGCATCGAACTCGAAGGCCGGCTCAACCCGAAGTTGAGAAGAACATCTGAACTCGCTGTCAGGCATCTGTTAAATAAACAGGCATCAAACCCGAAGGCCGTTTCAACCCTTATTTGAGAAGAAAATTTTACCTCGCCGTCAAACAACTGTTAAACAAACAGGTATCGAACACGAAGGCCGACTCAAATTGAAGTTGAGAGGAACATCTGACCTCCCCATCAGGCATTATTTAAACAAATAGGCATCGAACCCAAAGTCTGGCACAACACAAAGTTGAGAAGAACATCTGACCTCGCTGTCAGGCATCTGTTAAACAAACAGGCATCGAACCCGAAGGCCGGCTCAACACGAAGTTGAGAGGAACATCTGACCCCGCCATCAGCCATCTGTTAACCAAACAGGCATCGAACCCGAAGGTCGACTCAACATGAAGTTGAGAGGAAAATTTGAGTTCACTGTCAAGCATCTGTTAAACAAACAGGCATCAAATTCGAAGGCCAAATCAACACGAAGTTGAGAAGAACATCTGACCTCACCATCAGTAATCTGTTAAAAAAACAGGCATCGAACCCGAAGGTCGGCTCAACATGAAGTTGAGAGGAACATTTGACTTCACTGTCAAGCATCTGTTAATCAAACAGGAATCTATTCCGAAGGCCGGCTAAACCCAAAGTTGAGAAGAACATTTGACCTCACCGTCAGGCATCTATTAAACAAACAAGCATCGAACCCAAAGGCCGGCTAAACCAGAAGTTGATAAGCACATCTGACCTTGCCGTCAGGCATCTTTTAAACAAAGAGGCATCAAACCCGAAGGCCGTCTCAACCCTTAGTAGAGAAGAAAATCTGACCTCGCTGTCAAACATCTATTAAACAAATAGGCATCGAACCCGAAGGCCGGCTCAACTTGAAGTTGAGAGGAACATCTGACCTCCCCATCAGGCATTAGTGAAACAAACAGGCAACGAACCCGAAGGGCGGCTCAACACGAAGTTGAGAGGAACATATGACCTCGCTGTGAGGCATATGTTAAATAAACAGGCATCGAACCTAAAGGGTGGCTCAACCCGAAGTTGATAAGAACATTAGACCTTGCCGTCAGGCATCTGTTAAACAAACAGGCATCGAACCCGAAGGACGGTTCAACATGAAGTTGAGAGGAACATTTGACTTCACTGTCAAGCAACTGTCAAACAAACAGGCATCAAATCCGAAGGCCAGATCAACACGAAGTTAAGAAGAACTTCTGACTTCATCGTCAGGAATCTGTTAAACAAACAGGAATCGAACCCGAAGGTCGGCTGAACATGAAGTTGAGAGGAACATTTGACTTCACTGTCAAGCATCTGTTAAACAAACAAGCATCAAATCCGAAGGCCGGCTAAACCTAAAGTTGAGAAGAACATTTGACCTCATGGTCAGGCATCTGTTAAACAAACAAGCATCGAACCCGAAGGCCGGCTCAACCAGAAGTTGATAAGCACATCTGACCTTGCCGCCAGTCATCTTTTAAACAAAGAGGCATCAAACCCGAAGGTCGTCTTAACCCTTAGTAGAGAAGAAAATCTGACCTCGCTGTCAAACATCTGTTAAACAAATAGGCATCGAACCCGAAGGCCGGCTCAACTTGAAGTTTAGAGGAACATCTGACCTCCCCATCAGGCATTAGTGAAACAAACAGGTAACGATCCCGAAGGGCGGCACAACACGAAGTTGAGAGGAACATATGACCTCACAGTGAGGCATCTGTTAAAGAAACAGACATCGAACCCGAAGGATGGCTCAACCCGAAGTTGATAAGAACATTAGACCTTGCCGTCAGTCATCTGTTAAACAAACAGGCATCGAACCCGAAGGTCGGTTCAACATGAAGTTGAGAGGAACATTTGACTTCACTGTCAAGCATCTGTTAAACAAACAAGCATCAAATCCGAAGGCCAGATCAACACGAAGTTGAGAAGAACATCTGACCTCACCGTCAGGAATCTGTTAAACAAACAGGCATCGAACCCGAAGGTCGGTTGAACATGAAGTTGAGAGGAACATTTGACTTCACTGTCAAGCATCTGTTAAACAAACAAGCATCAAATCCGAAGGCCGGCTAAACCCAAAGTTGAGAAGAACATTTGACCTCACGGTCAGGCATCTGTTAAACAAACAAGCATCAAACCCGAAGGCCGGCTCAACCAGAAGTTGATAAGCACATCTGACCTTACCGTCAGGCATCTTTTAAACAAAGAGGCATCAAACCCGAAGGTCGTCTCAACCCTTAGTAGAGAAGAAAATCTGACCTCGCTGTCAAACATCTGTTAAACAAATAGGCATCGAACCCGAAGGCCGGCTTAACTTGAAGTTGAGAGGAACATCTGACCTCCCCATTAGGCATTAGTGAAACAAACAGGCAACGAACCCGAAGGGCGGCTCAACACGAAGTTGAGAGGAACATATGACCTCGCTGTGAGGCATCTGTTAAAGAAACAAGCATCGAACCCGAATGATGGCTCAACCCGAAGTTGATAAGAACATTAGACCTTGCCGTCAGGCATCTGTTAAACAAACACGCATTGAACCCGAAGGTCGGTTCAACATGAAGTTGAGAGGAACATTTGACTTCACTATCAAGAATCTGTTAAGCAAAAAGGTATCAAATCCGAAGGCCGGCTGAACCCTAAGTTGAGAAGAACATCTGACCTCACCGTAAGGCATCTGTTAAACAAACAAGGCCGGCTCAATCTGAAGTTGAGAAGCACATCTTACCTCGCCATCAAGTATCTGTTAAACAAACAGGCATCGAATCCGAAGGCCGCCTCAACACGAAATTGAGAGAAACATATGACCTCGCCGTGAGGCATCTGTTAAACAAACAGGCATCGAACCCGAAGGGCGGCTCAACCCGAAGTTGATAAGAACATTATACCTCGCCGTCAAGCATCTGTTAAACAAACAAGCATCGAACCCGAAGGTCGGCTAAACCAGAAGTTGAGAGGAACATTTGACCTCACCGTCAGGAATCTGGTAAAATAACAGGCATCGAACCCGAAGGCCGGCTCAACCTGAAGTTGAGAAGAACATCTGAACTCGCTGTCAGGCATCTCTTAAACAAATAGGCATCAAATCCGAAGGCCGGCTCAACCCGAAGTTGAGAAGAACATCTGACCTAGTCGTCAAACATCTGTTAAACAAACAGGCATCGAACCCGAAGGCGGCTCAAATTGAAGTTGAGAGGAAAATCTGAACTCCCGATCAGGCATTAGTTAAACAAACAGGCATCGAACCCGAAGTCTGGCACAACACGAAGTTGAGAAAAACATCTGACCTCGACGTCAGGCATCTGTTAAACAAACAGGCATCGAACCCGAAGGCCATCTCAACATGAAGTTGAGAGGAACATTTGACTTCGCAGTCAAGCATATGTTAACCAAATAGGCATCATATCCGAAGGCCGGCTCAACCCGAAGTTGAGAAGAACATCTGACCTCACCGTCAGGCATCTGTTAAACAAACAGGCATCGGACCCGAAGGGTGGCTCAACCCGAAGTTGATAAGAACATTAGACCTTGCAGTCAGGCATCTGTTAAACAAACAGACATCGAACCCGAAGGCCGGCTCAACTCGAAGTTGAGAAGAACATTTGACCTCGCCGTCAGGCATCTGTTAAAATAACAGGCATCGAACCTGAAGGCCGGCTCAACCCGAAGTTGAGAAGAACATCTGACCTCGCGGTCAGGCATCTGTTAAAAAAACTGGCATCAAACCCGAAGGCCATCTCAACCTTTAGTTGAGAACACATTTGACCTCGCCGTCAAATATCTGTTAAACAAACAGGCATCGAATTCGAAAGTCGGCTTAACATGAAGTTCAAAGGAACATCTGACCTCGCCGTCAGGCATCTGTTTAACAAATAGGCATCGAACCCTAAGGTCGGCTCAACATGAAGTTGAGAACAACCTTTGACTTTACTGTCAAGTATCTATTAAACAAACAGGCATCAAATCCGACTGTCGGCTCAACCCGAAGTTGAGAAGAACATATCACCTCACCGTTAGACCTCTTTTAAACAAACAGGCATCGAACCCGAATGCCATCTCAATCCTTAATTGAGAAGAACATCTGACCTCGCCGTCAAATATCTGTTAAACAAACAGGTATCGAACCCGAAGGCGGCTCAAATTGAAGTTGAGAGGAACATCTGACCTCCCCATCAGGCATTAGTTAAACAAACATACATTGAACCCGAAGTCTGGCACAACACGAAGTTGAGAAGAACATCTGACCTAGCCGTCAAGCATCTGTTAAACAAACAGGCATCGATTCCGAAGGCCGGCTCAACACGAAGTTGAAAGGAACATCTGACCTCGACGTCAGGCATCTTTTAAACAAACAGGCATCGAACCCGAAGGTCAGCTCAACATGATGTTGAGAGGAACATTTGACTTCACAATCAAGCATATGTTAAACAAACAGGCATCAAATCCGAAGGCCGGCTCAACCCGAAGTTGAGAAGAACATCTGACCTCACTGTCAGGCATCTGTTAAACAAATAGGCATCGAACCCAAAGGGCGGCTCAACCCGAAGTTGATAAGAACATTAGACCTCGCCGTCAGGCATCTGTTAAAATAACAGGCATCGAACCAGAAGGTCGGCTCAACCCGAAGTTGAGAAGAACATCTGACCTTGCCGTCAGGCATCTGTTAAACAAACTGGCATCAAACCCGAACACCTTCTCAACCCTTAGTTGAGAAGAACATTTGACCTCGCCGTCAGGCATCTGTTAAACAAACAGGCATCAAATCCGAATGTCGGCTCAACATGAAGTTGAGAAGAACATCTGACCTCACCTTTAGGCATCTTTTAAACAAACAGGCATCGAACCCGAATTGCGGTTCAACCCGAAGTTGATAATAAAATATGACCTCGCCGTCAGGCATCTGTTAAAAAATAGGCATTGAACACGAATGCCTTCTCAATCCTTAATTGAGAAGAACATTTGACCTTGCCGTCAAACATCTGTTTAACAAACAAGCATCGAACCCGAAGGTCGGCTCAATTTTAAGTTTAGAGAAACATCTGACCTCCCCATCAGGCGTTAGTTAAACAAACAGGCATCGAACCCGAAGTCCGGTACAACACGAAGTTGAGAAGAACATCTAACCTCGCTGTCAGGCATCTGTTAAACATACAGGCATCGAACCCGAAGGCCGGCTCAACACGAAGTTGAGAGGAACATCTGACCTTGCCGTCAGGCATCTGTTAAACAAACAGGCATTGAACCCGAAGGTCGGCTCAACATGAAGTTGAAAGGAACATTTGACTTCATTGTCAAGCATCTGTTAAACAAACAGGCATCAAATCCGAAGGCCGACTCAACCTGAAGTTGAAAAGAACATCTGACCTCACCGTCAGGTATCTGTTAAACAAACAGGCATCGAACCCAAAGGGCGGTTCAAACCGAAGTTGAGAAGAACATTTCACCTCGCCGTCAGGCATCTGTCAATCAAACAGGCATCAAACCCGAAGGCCATCTCAATCCTTAGTTGAGAAGAACATTTGACCTCGCCGTCAAACATCTGTTAAACACACAGGCGTCGAACCCGAAGGCCGGCTCAACAAGAAGTCTAGAGGAACATCTGACCTACCCGTCAGGCATCTGTTAAACAAACAGACATCGAACCCGAAGTCTTGCACAACACAAAGTTGAGAAAAACATCTAACCTCGCCGTCAGACATCTGTTAAAGAAACAGGCATCAAACCCGAAGGCCAGCTCAACACGAAGTTGAGAGGAACATCTGACCTAGCCGTCAGGCATTTGTTAAACAAACAGGCATCGAACCCAAAGGCCGGGCCAACACGAAGTTGAGAGGAACATCTGACCTAGCTGTAAGGAATATGTTAAACAAACAGGCATCGAACCTGAATGTCGCTCAACATGAAGTTGAGAGGAACATTTGACTACACTGTCAAGCATCTGTTAAATAAACATGCATCAAATCCGAAGACCGGCTCAACCCGAAGTTGAGAAGAACATCTGACCTAACCGTCAGGCATCGAACCCGAAGGGCGGCTCAACCCGAAGTTCATAAGAACATTAGACCTCGCCGTCAGGCATCTCTTAAACAAACAGGCATCGAACTCGAAGGCCGTCCGAACACGAAGTTGAGAAGAACGTCTGACCTCGCTGTAAGGAATCTGTTAAACAAACAAGCATTGAACTCGAAGGGCGGCTCAACCCGAAGTTGATAAGAACATTAGACCTCTCTAATAGGGAGTTGTTAAACAAACAGGCATCGAACCCGAAGGCCGGCTCAACCCGAAGTTGAGAAGAACATTTGACCTCGCCGTCAGTCATCTGTTAAACAAACAGGCATTGAACCCGAAGGTCGTCTCAATCCTTAATTGAGAAGAACATCTGACCTCGCCGTCAAACATCTGTTAAACAAACAGGCATCGAACCCGAAGGCCGACTCAACTTGAAGTTGAGAGGTACATCTGACCTCCCCATCAGGCATTAGTTAAACAAACAGGCATCGAACCTGAAGGCCGGTACAACACGGAGTTGAGAAGAACATCTGAGCTCGCTGTCAGGCATATGTTAAACAAACAGGCATCGAATTTGATGGCCGACTCAACCCGAAGATTAGAAGAACATCTGACCTTGCTGTCAGGCTTTAGTTAAACAAACAGGAATCGAACCCGAAGATCGGATCAACTCGAAGCTGAGAAGAACATCTGACCTAGCCGCCAGTCATTTGTTAAACAAACAGGCATCGAACCCAAAGGTCGGCTCAACCCGAATTTGAGAAGAATATCTGACGTCGCTGTTAGGCATCTTTTAAATAAACAGGCATCAAACCCGAAGGCCGTCTCAACTCTTAGTTGAGAAGAACATATGACCTCGCCGTCAAACATCTGTTAAACAATCAGGTATCGAACCCGAAGGCCGGCTCACCTTGAAGTTGAGAGGAACATGTGACCTCCCCATCAGGCATTTGTTAAACAAACAGGCATCGAACCCGAAGGCCGACACAACACGAAGATACGAAGAACATCTGACCTCGCCGTCAAGCATCTGTTAAACAAACAGGCATCGAACCCGAAGGCCGGCTCAACGCGAAGTTGAGAGGAACATCTGACCTCGCCGTCAGGCATCAGTTAAACCAACAGGCATCGAACTCGAAGACCGACTCAACATGAAGTTGAGAGGAACATTTGACTTCACTGTCAAGCATCTGTTAAACAAACAGGCTTCAAATCCGAAAGCCGGCTCAACCCGAAGTTGAGAAGAACATCTAACCTCAATGTCAGGCATCTGTTAAATAAACAGTTATCGAACCCGAAGTTGATAAGAACATTAGACCTCGCCGTCAGGCATCTGTTAAAAACACCGGCATCGAACCCGAAGGCCGTCTCAACCCCAAGTTCAGAAAAACATTTGACCTCGCCGTCAGGCATCTATTAAACAAACAGGCATCGAACCCAATGGCCGTCTCAAACCTTAATTGAGAAGAACATCTGACCTCGCCGTCAAACATCTGTTAAACAACATGAAGTTGAAAGGAACATTTGAGTTCACTGTCATGCATCTGTTAAATAAACAGGCATCAAATCCGAAGGTCGGCTCAACCCGAAGTTGAGAAGAACATCTGACCTCACCGTCAGGCATCTGTTAAACAAATAGGCATCGAACCAGAAAGGCGGCTCAACCCGAAGTTGATAAGAACATTAGATCTCTCTGCCAGGCATCTGTTAAACAAACAGGCATCGAACCCGAAGGCCGGCTCAACACGAAGTTAAAAGGAACATCTGACCTCGCCATCAGGCATCTGTTAATCAAACAGGCATTGAACCTGAAGGTTGACTCAACAAGAAGTTGAGAGGAACATTTGACTTCACTGTCAAGCATCTGTTAAATAAACAAGCATCAAATCCGAAGGTCAGCTCATCCCGAATTTGAGAAGAACATCTGACCTCACCGTCAGGCATATGTAAAACAAACAGGCATCAAACCCGAAGGGCGGCTAAACCCGAAGTTGAAAAGAACATCTGACCTCTCCGCCAGGCATCTGGTAAACAAACAGGCATCAAACCCGAAGGCCAGCTCAATCCTTAATTGAGAAGAACATCTGACCTTGCCGTCAAACATCTGTTAAACAAACAGGCATCGAACACGAAGGCCGGCTCAACCCAAAGTTGAGAAGAACATCTGACCTCACCGTCAGGCATCTGTTAAACAAACAGGCATCGAACCCGAAGGCCGACTCAACACGAAGTTGAGAGGAACATCTGACCTTGCCGTCAGGCATCTGTTAAACAAAAAGGTGTGGAACCCGAAGGTCAGATCAACCCAAAGTTGAGAAGAACATCTGACCTCCCAGTCAGGCATCTGTTAAACAAACAAGCATCAAACCCGAAGGCCGTCTCAACCCTTAGTTGAGAAGAACATCTGATCTCTCCGTCAAACAGGCATCGAACCCAAAGGGCGGCTCAACCCGAAGTTGATAAGAACATTTGACCTCCCCGTCCGGCATCTTTTAAACAAACAGGCATCGAACCCGAAGGCCGACTCAACACGAAGTTGATTGGAACATCTGACATCGACGTCAGGCATCTGTTAAATAAACAGGCATCAAATTTGAAGACCGGCTCATCCCGAAGTTGTGAAGAACATCTGACATCACCGTCAGGCATCTGTTAAACAAATATGCATTGAACCTGAAGGGCGGCTCAACCCGAAGTTGATAAGAACATTAGACCTCTCTGCCAGGCATCTGTTAAACAAATAGGCATCAAACCCGAAGGCCGGCTCAACCCGAAGTTGAGAAGAACATCTGCATTTCCGTCAGACATCTGTTAAACAAACAGGCATCGAACCCGAAGGTCGGCTCAACACGAAGCTTACTTCGCCGTCAGGCATCTGTTAAACAAACAGGCATCGAACCCGAAGTCCGGCTCAACCCGAAGTTGATAAGAACGTCTGACCTCGGTGTCAGGCATCTCTTAAACAAACAGGCATCGAACCCGAAGGCCGGCTCAACCCGAAGTTGATAGGAAGATCTGACCTCGCCGTCAGGCATCTGTTAAATAAACAGGCATCGAACCCGAAGGCCGGCTCACACGATGTTTAGAGGAAAATCTGACCTAGCCGTCAGGCATCTGTTAAACAAACACGCATCGAACCTGAAGGTCGGCTCAACATGAAGTTGAGAGGAACAGTTGACTTCACTCTCAAGCATTTGTTAAACAAACAGACATCAAATCCGAAGGTCGGCTCAACCCGAAGTTGAGAAGAATATCTGACCTCACTGTCAGGCATCTGTTAAACAAACAGGCATCGAACCCGAAGGGCGGCTCAACTCGAAGAAGATAAGAACATTAGACCTCTCCGCCAGGCATCTGTTAAACAAACAGGTATTGAACCCGAAGGCCGGCTCAACCCGAAGTTGAGAAGAACATTTTACCTCGCCGTTAGGCATCTGTTAAAAAAACAGGCATCGAACCCGAAGGCCGTCTCAATTCTTAATTGAGAAGAACATCTGACCTCGCCGCCAAACATCTGTTAAACAAACAGGGATCAAACCCGAAGGCCGGCTCAACTTGAAGTTGAGAAGAACATCTGACCTCACCGTCAGGCATCTGTTAAACAAACAGGCATCGAACCCGAAGGGCGGCTCAACCCGAAGTTGAGAATAACATCCGACCTCGCTTCCAGGAATTAGATAAACAAGCAGGAATCAAACCCGAAGGCTGGCTCAACCCGCAATTGAGAAGAACATCTGACCTAGCTGTCAGGCATCTGTTAAACAAACAGGCATCGAACCCAAAGGCCGACTCAACACGATGTTGAGAGGAACATCTGACCTTGCCGTCAGGCATCTGTTAATCAAAAAGGTGTGAACCAGAAGGCCGACTCAATCCGAAGTTGAGAAGAACAGTTGTCCTCGCCGTCAGGCATCTATTAAACAAACAGGCATTAAACCCGAAGGCCGTCTGAACCCTTAGTTTAGAGGAACATCCGACCTCGCTGTCAAACATCTGTTAAACAAACAAGCATCGAACCCGAAGGGCGGCTCAACCCGAAGTTGATAAGAACATCTGACCTCGCTGTTAGGCATCTGTTAAACAAACCGGCATCGAACTCGAAGGCCGGCTCAACACGAAGTTGATAAGAACATATGACCTCGCCGTCAGGCATCTCTTAAACAAACAGGTATCAAACCCGAAGGGCGGCTCAACCCGAAGTAGATAAGAACATCTGACTTCCCCGTTAAACAAACAGGAATCAAACCCGAAGGTCGACTCAACCCGAAGTTGAGAAGAACATCTGACCTCACCGTCAGGCATCTGCTAAACAAACAGCCATCAAACCCGAAGGGCGGCTCAACCCGAAGTGGATAAGAACATTAGACCTCTCCGACAGGCATCTGTTAAATAAATAGGTATCGAACCCGAATGTCGGCTCAACCCGAAGTTGAGAAGAACATTTTACCTCGCTGTTAGGCATCTGTTAAACAAACAAGCATCGAACCCGAAGGCCGTCTCAATCCTTAATTGAGAAGAACATCTGACCTCGCCGCCAAACATCTGTTAAACAAACAGGCATCAAACCCGAAGGTTGGCTCAACTTGAAGTTGAGAAGAACATATGACCTCACCGTCAAGCATCTGTTAAACAAACAGGCATCGAACCCGCAGGGCGGCTCAACCCGAAGTTGAGAAGAACATCCGACCTCGCTTCCAGGCATTAGATAAACAAGCAGGAATCAAACCCGAAGGCTGGCTCAACCCGCAATTGAGAAGAACATCTGACCTAGCTGTCAGGCATCTGTTAAACAAATAGGCATCGAACCCAAAGGCCGACTCAGCACGATGTTGAGAGGAACATCTGACCTCTCTGTCAGGCATCTGTTAAACAAAAAGGTGTGAAACCAGTAGGCCGGATCAATCCGAAGTTGAGAAGAACATCTACCTCGCCGTCAGGCATCTATTAAACAAACAGGCATCAAACCCGAAGGCCGTCTGAACCCTTAGTTGAGAGGAACATCAGACCTCGCTGTCAAACATCTATTAAACAAACAAGCATCGAACCCGAAGGGCGACTCAACCCGAAGTTGATAAGAACATCTGACCTCGCCGTTAGGCATCAGTTAAACAAACAGGCATCGAACTCAAAGGCCGGCTCAACACGAAGTTGATAAGAACATATGACCTCGCCGTCAGGCATCTCTTAAACAAACAGGCATCAAACCCGAAGGGCGGCTCAACCCGAAGTAGATAAGAACATCTGACTTCGCCGTTAAACAAACAGGCATCAAACCCGAAGGCCGGCTCAACCCGAAGTTGATAAGAACATCTGACCTCGCTGTCAGGCATCTGTTAAACAAACAGGCATCGAACCCGAAGGCCGGCTCAACACGAAGTTGAGACTAACATCTGACCTTGCCGTCAGGCATTAGTTAAACAAACAGGCATCGAACATGAAGGTAGGCTCAACCTGAAGTTGAGAGGAACATTTGAGTTCATTGTCAAGCATCTGTTAAACAAACAGGCATCAAATCCGAAGGCCGGCTCAACCCGAGGTTGAGAAGAACATCTGACCTCACCGTCAGGCATCTGTTAAATAAACAAGCATCGAACCAGAAAGGCGGCTCAACCCGAAGTTGATAAGAACATTAGACCTCTCCGTCAGGCATTTGTTAAACAAACAGTTATTGAACCCGAAGGCCGGCTCAACCCAAAGTTGAGAAGACCATTTGACCTGGCCGTTTGGCATCTGTTAAACAAACAGGAATCAAACCCGAAGGCCGTCTCAATCCTTAATTGAGAAGAACATTTGACCTCGCCGTCACACATCTGTTAAACAAACATGCATTGAACCAAAAGGCCGGCTCAACTTGAAGTTGAGAAGAACATCTGACCTAACGGTCAGGCATTTGTTAAACAAACAGGAATCGAACCCGAAGGTCGGCTCATCCCGAAGTTGGGAAGAACACCTGACCTCGCTGCCAGGCATCTCTTAAACAAACAGGCATCGAACCCGAAGGCCGGCTCAACCCGAAGTTGAGAGGAACATCTGACTTCTCCGTCAGGCACCTGTTAAACAAACAGGCATTGAACCTGAAGGTCGGCTCAACATGAAGTTGAGAGGAACATTTGACTTCACTGTCAAGCATCTATTAAACGAACATGCATCAAATCCGAAGGCCGGCTCAACCCGAAGTTGAGAAGAAAATCTGACCTCACCGTCAGCCATCTTTTAAATAAACAGGCATCAAACCCGAAGGGCGGCTCAACCCGAAGTTGAGAAGAACATTTGACCTCTCCGCCAGGCATCTGTTAAACAAACAGGCATCGAACCCGAAGGCCGACTCAATCCTTAATTGAGAAGAACATCTGACCTCGCGCGACAAGCATCTCTTAAACAAACAGGCATCGAACTCGAAGGTCGGCTCAAGTTGAAGTTGAGAAGAACATCTGACCTCGCCGTCAGGCATCTGTTAAACAAACAGGCATCTAACCCGAAGGCTGGCTCAACACGAAGTTGAGAGGAACATCTGACCTCGCCGTCAGGCATCTGTTAAACAAAAAGGTGTGGAACCCGAAGGCCGGCTCAACCCAAAGTTGAGAAGAACATCTGACCTCCCCGTCAGGCATCTGTTAAACAAACAGGCATCAAACCCGAAGGTCGTCTCAACCCTTAGTTGAGAAGAACATCTGACCTCGCCATCAAACATCTGTTAAACAAACAGGTATCGAACCCGAACGACAGCTCAACTTGAAGTTGATAAGAACATATGACCTCCCCGTCAGGCATATGTTAAACAAACAGGCATCGAACCCGAAGGCCGGCTCAACACGAAGTTGAGAGGAACATCTGACATCGACGTCAGGCATCTGTTAAATAAACAGGCATCAAATCTGAAGGTTGGCTCAACCCAAAGTTGAGAGGAACATCTGACTTCAATGTCATGCATCTGTTAAACAAACAGGCATCAAATCCGAAGGCCGACTAAACCCGAAGTTGAAAAGAACATCTGACCTCAACGTCAGGCATCTGTTAAAAAACAGGCATCGAAGCCAAAGGGCGGCTCAACACGAATTTGATAAGAACATCTGACCTCACCGTCAGGCATCTCTTAAACAAACAGGCATCGAACCTGAAGGCCAGCTTAACATGAAGTTGAGAGGAACATCTGACCTCGCCGTCAGGCATCTGTTAATCAAACAGGCATCGAACCTGAAGGTCGGCTCAACATGAAGTTGAGAGGAACATTTGACTTCACTGTCAAGCATCTGTTAAACAAACAGGCATCAAATTTGAATACCGGCTCAACCCAAAGTTGAGAAGAACATCTAACATCACCGTCAGGCATCTGTTAAACAAATAGGCATCGAACCTGAAGGGCGCCTCAACCCTAAGTTGATAAGAACATTAGACCTCTCCGCCAGGCATCTTCTAAACAAACAGGCATCGAACCCGAAGACCGGCTCAACCCGAAGTTGAGAAGAACATCTAACATCGCCGTCAGACATCTGTTAAACAAACAGGCATCGAACCCGAAGGCCGGCTCAACCCAAAGTTGATAAGAACATCTGACCTCGCTGTCAGGCATCTGTTAAATAAACAGGCATCGAAGTCGAAGGCCGACTCAACACGAAGTTGAGAAGAAAATTAGATCTCACTGTCAGGCATCTGTTAAACAAACAAGCATCGAACCCGAAGGGCGCCTCAACCCGAAGTTGATAAGAACATATGACTTCGTCGTCAGGCATCTAATAAACAAACAAGCATCGAGCTTGAAGGCCGGCTAAACACGAAGTTGAAAGGAACATCTGACCTCTCCATCTGGCATCTGTTAAACAAAAAGGCATCGAACCTGAAGGTAGGCTCAACATGATGTTTAGAGGAACATTTGACTTTACTGTCAAGCATCTGTTAAACAAACAGGCATTAAATCCGAAGGCCGGCTCAACCCGACGTTGAGAAGAACATCTGACCTCACCGTCAAGCATCTGTTAATTGAGAAGAACATCTGACCTCGCCGTCAAGCATCTGTTAAACAAACAGGCATCGAACCCGAAGGCCGGCTTAACTTGAAGTTGAGAAGAACATCTGACCTCACCATCAGGCATCTGTTAAACAAACAGGCATCGAATCCGAAGGGTGTCCCAAACCATATTTGATAAGAACATCTGGCTTCGCCGTCAGGCATCTGTTAAACAAACAGGCATCGAACCCGAAGGGCGGCCCAATCCGATGTTGATAAGAACATCTGACCTCGCTGTCAGGCATCTGTTAAACAAACAGGAATCGAACCCGAAGGTCGGCTCATCCCGAAGTTGAGAAGAACACCTGACCTCTCCGCCACGCATATCTTAAACAAACAAGCATCGAACCCGAAGGCCGGCTCAACCCGAAGTTGAGAGGAACATCTGACTTCGCTGTCAGGCATCTGTTAAACAAACAGGCATTGAACCTGAAGGTCGTCTCAACATGAAGTTGAGACGAACATTTGACTTCACTGTCAAGCATCTGTTAAACGAACAGGCATCAAATCCGAAGGCCGGCTCAACCCGAAGTTGAGAAGAAAATCTGACCTCACCGTCAGCCATCTTTTAAATAAACAGGCATCAAACCCGAAGGGAGGCTCAACCCGAAGTTGAGAAGAACATTTGACCTCTCCGCCAGGCATCTGTTAAACAAACAGGCATCGAACCCGAAGGCCGACTCAATCCTTAATTGAGAAGAACATCTAACCTCGCGCGAAAAACATCTCTTAAACAAACAGGCATTGAACCCGAAGGTCGGCTCAACTTGAAGTTGAGAAAAACATCTGACCTCGCCGTCAGGCATCTGTTAAACAAACAGGCATCTAACCCGAAGGCTGGCTCAACACGAAGTTGAGAGGAACATCTGACCTTGCCGTCAGGCATCTGTTAAACAAAAAGGTGTGGAACCCGAAGGCCGGCTCAACCCAAAGTTGAGAAGAACATCTGACCTCCCCGTCAGGCATCTGTTAAACAAACAGGCATCAAACCCGAAGGCCGTCTCAACCCTTAGTTGAGAAGAACATCTGACCTCGCCATCAAACATCTGTTAAACAAACAGGTATCGAACCCGAACGGCAGCTCAACTTGAAGTTGATAAGAACATATGACCTCCCCGTCAGGCATATGTTAAACAAACAGGCATCGAACCCGAAGGCCGGCTCAACACGAAGTTGAGAGGAACATTTGACATCGACGTCAGGCATCTGTTAAATAAACAGGCATCAAATCTGAAGGTTGGCTCAACCCGAAGTTGAGAGGAACATCTGACTTCATTGTCAAGCATCTGTTAAACAAACAGGCATCAAATCCGAAGGCCGACTCAACCCGAAGTTGAAAAGAACATCTGACCTCAACGTCAGGCATCTGTTAAAAAACAGGCATCGAAGCCAAAGGGCGGCTCAACACGAAATGGATAAGAAGATCTTACCTCACCGTCAGGCATCTCTTAAACAAACAGGCATCGAACCTGAAGGCCAGCTTAACACGAAGTTGAGAGGAACATCTGACCTCGCCGTCAGGCATCTGTTAATCAAACAGGCATCGAACCTGAAGGTCGGCTCAACATGAAGTTGAGAGGAACATTTGACTTCACTGTCAAGCATCTGTTAAACAAACAGGCATCAAATTTGAATGCCGGCTCAACCCGAAGTTGAGAAGAACATCTAACATCACCGTCAGGCATCTGTTAAACAAATAGGCATCGAACCTGAAGGGCGGCGAAACCCGAAGTTGATAAGAACATTAGACCTCTCCGCCAGGCATCTTCTAAACAAACAGGCATCGAACCCGAAGACCGGCTCAACCCGAAGTTGAGAAGAACATCTAACATCACCGTCAGACATCTGTTAAACAAACAGGCATCGAACCCGAAGGGCGGCTCAACCCGAAGTTGATAAGAACATATGACTTCGTCGTCAGGCATCTAATAAACAAACAAGCATCGAACTCGAAGGCCGGCTAAACACGAAGTTGAAAGGAACATCTGACCTCTCCATCTGGCATCTGTTAAACAAAAAGGCATCGAACCTGAAGGTAGGCTCAACGTGATGTTTAGAGGAACATTTGACTTTACTGTCAAGCATCTGTTAAACAAACAGGCATTAAATCCGAAGGCCGGCTCAACCCGACGTTGAGAAGAACATCTGACCTCACCGTCAAGCATCTGTTAATTGAGAAGAACATCTGACCTCGCCGTCAAGCATCTGTTAAACAAACAGGCATCGAACCCGAAGGCCGGCTCAACTTGAAGTTGAGAAGAACATCTGACCTCACCATCAGGCATCTTTTAAACAAACAGGCATCAAACCCGAAGGCCGGCTCAACCCGAAGTTGAGAAGAACATTTGACCTCTCCGTCAGGCATCTGTTAAACAAACAGGCATCGAACCTAAAGGCCGACTCAATGCTTAATTGAGAAGAACATCTGACCTCGCATGTCAAACATCTGTTAAAAAAACAGGCATCGAACCCGAAGGTCGGCTCAACTTGAAGTTGAGAAGAACATCTGACCTCGCCGTCAGGCATCTGTTAAACAAACAAGCATCTAACCCGAAGGCTGGCTCAACCCGAAGTTGAGAAGAACATCTGACCTCCCCGTCAGGCATCTGTTAAAAAAACAGGCATCGAACCCGAAAGGCGGCTCAACCCGAAGATGATAAGAACATCTGACCTCACCGTCAGGCATCTCTTAAACAAACAGGCATCGAACCCGAAGGCAGGCTTAACATGAAGTTGAGAGGAACATCTGACCTCGCTGTAAGGCATCTGTTAAACAAAGAAGCATCGAACCTGAAGGTCGGCTCAACATGAAGTTAAGAGGAACATTTGACTTCACTGTCAAGCATCTGTTAAACAAACAGGCATCAAATTCGAAGGCCGGCTCAACCCGAAGTTGAGAAGAACATCTGACATCACCGTCAGGCATCTGTTAAATAAATAGGCATCGAACCTGAAGGGCGGCTCAACCCGAAGTTGATAAGAACATTAGACCTCTCCGCCAGGCATCTTCAAAATAAATAGGCGTTGAACCCGAAGACCGGCTCAACCCGAAGTTGAGAAGAACATCTAACATCGCCGTCAGACATCTGTTAAACAAACAGGCATCAAACCCGAAGGCCGGCTCAACCCAAAGTTGATAAGAACATCTGATTTCGCCGTCAGGCATCTGTTAAATAAACAGGCATCGAAGTCGAAGGCCGGCTCAACACGAAGTTGAGAAGAAAATTAGATCTCACTGTCAGGCATCTGTTAAACAAACAGGCATCGAACCCGAAGGGCGGCTCAACCCGAAGTTGATAAGAACATATGACTTCATCGTCCGGCATCTAATAAACAAACAGGCATCGAACTCGAAGGCCGGTTCAACCCGAAGTTGATAAGAACATCTGACCTCGCTGTCAGGCATTTGTTAAACAAACAGGCATCGAACCCGAAAGTCGGCTAAACACGAAGTTGAAAGGAACATCTGACCTCTCCATCTGGCATCTGTTAAACAAAAAGGCATCGAACCTGAAGGTAGGCTCAACATGATGTTTAGAGGAACATTTAACTTTACTGTCAAGCATCTGTTAAACAAACAGGCATCAAATCCGAAGGCCGGCTCAACCCGACGTTGAGAAGAACATTTGACCTCACCGTCAAGCATCTGTTAAACAAACAGGCATCGAACCCGAAGGGCGGCTCAACCCAAAGTTGATAAGAACATTAGACCTTTTCGCCAGACATATGTTAATCAAACAGGCATCGAACCCGAAGGCCGGCTCAACCCGAAGTTGAGAAGAACATTTGACCTCGCCGTTAGGCATCTGTTAAACAAACAAGCATCGAACCCGAAGGCCGTATAAATCCTTAATTGAGAAGAACATCTGACCTCGCCGTCAAGCATCTGTTCAACAAACAGGCATCGAACCCGAAGGCCGGCTCAACCTGAAGTTGAGAAGAACATCTGACCTCACCGTCAGGCATCTGTTAAACAAACAGGCATCGAACCTGAAGGGCGGCCCAAACCGAATTTGATAAGAACATCTGACTTCGCCGTCAGGCATCCATTAAACAAACAGGCATCGAACCCGAAGGGAGGCCCAACCCGAAGTTGATAAGAACATCTGACCTCGCTGTCAGGCATCTGTTAAACAAATAGGAATCAAACCCGAAGGTCGGCTCATCCCGAAGTTGAGAAGAACACCTGACCTTTCCGCCAGACATCTCTTAAACAAACAGGCATCGAACCCGAAGGCCGGCTCATCCCGAAGTTGAGAGGAACATCTGACTTCACCGTCAGGCATCTGTTAAACAAACAGGCATTGAACCTGAAGGTCGGCTCAACATGAAGTTGAAAGGAACATTTGGCTTCACTGTCAAGCATCTGTTAAACAAACAGGCATCAAATCCGAAGGCCGGCTCAACCCGACGTTGAGAAGAACATCTGACCTCACCGTCAAGCATCTGTTAAACAAACAGGCATCGAACCCGAAGGGCGTCTCAACCCAAAGTTGATAAGAACATTTGACCTCTTCGCCAGACATATGTTAATCAAACAGGCATCGAACCCGAAGGCCGGCTCAACCCGAAGTTGAGAAGAACATTTGACCTCGCCGTTAGGCATCTGTTAAACAAACAAGCATCGAACCCGAAGGCCGTATCAATCCTTAATTGAGAAGAACATCTGACCTCGCCGTCAAGCATCTGTTCAACAAACACGCATCGAACCCGAAGGCCGGCTCAACCTGAAGTTGAGAAGAACATTTGACCTCACCGTCAGGCATCTGTTAAACAAACAGGCATCGAACCTGAAGGGCGGCCCAAACCGAATTTGATAAGAACATCTGACTTCGCCGTCAGGGATCTATTAAACAAACAGGCATCGAACCCGAAGGGAGGCCCAACCCGAAGTTGATAAGAACATCTGACCTCGCTGTCAGGCATCTGTTAAACAAATAGGAATCAAACCCGAAGGTCGGCTCATCCCGAAGTTGAGAAGAACACCTGACCTTTCCGCCAGACATCTCTTAAACAAACAGGCATCGAACCCGAAGTTGAGAGGAACATCTGACTTCGCCGTCAGGCATCTGTTAAACAAACAGGCATTGAACCTGAAGGTCGGCTCAACATGAAGTTGAAAGGAACATTTGACTTCACTGTCAAGCATCTGTTAAAAAAACAGGCATCGAACCCGAAGGCCGACTCAATCCTTAATTGAGAAGAACATCTGACCTCGCACGTCAAACATCTGTTAAAAAAACAGGCATCGAACCCGAAGGTCGGCTGAACTTGAAGTTGAGAAGAACATCTGACCTCGCCGTCAGGCATCTGTTAAACAAACAGGTATCTAACCCGAAGGCCGGCTCAACCCGAAGTTGAGAAGAACATCTAACCTCCCCGTCAGGCATCTGTTAAAAAAACAGGCATTGAACCCGAAGGGCGGCTCAACCCGAAGATGATAAGAACATCTGACCTCACCGTCAGGCATCTCTTAAACAAACAGGCATCGAACCCGATGGTCGGCTTAACATGAAGTTGAGAGGAACATCTGACCTCGCTGTAAGGCATCTGTTAAACAAACAAGCATCGAACCTGAAGGTCGGCTCAACATGAAGTTGAGAGGAACATTTGACTTCACTGTCAAGCATCTGTTAAACAGGCATCAAATTCGAAAGCTGGCTCAACCCGAAGTTGAGAAGAACATCTGACATCACCGTCAGGCATCTGTTAAACAGATAGGCATCGAACCTGAAGGGCGGCTCAACCCGAAGTTGATAAGAACATTAGACCTCTCCGCCAGGCATCTTCTAAACAAACAGGCATCGAACCCGATGACCGTCTCAACCCGAAGTTGAGAAGAACATTTAACATCGTCGTCTGACATCTGTTAAACAAACAAGCATCGAACCCGAAGGCCGGCTCAAGCCGAAGTTGATAAGAACATCTGACCTCGCAGTCAGGCATCTGTTAAACAAACAGGCATCGAAGTCGAAGGCCGGCTCAACACGAAGTTGAGAAGAAAATTAGATCTCACCGTCAGGCATCTGTTAAGCAAACAGGCATCGAACCCGAAGGGCGGCTCAACCCGAAGTTGATAAGAACATATGACTTCGTCGTCAGGCATCTAATAAACAAACAGGCATCAAACCCGAAGGCCGGTTCAACCCGAAGTTGATAAGAACATCTGACCTTGCTGTCAGGCATTTGTTAAACAAACAGGCATCGAACCCGAAGGCCGGCTCAACACGAAGTTGAGAGGAACATCTGACCTCTCCATCTGGCATCTGTTAAACAAACAGGCATTGAACCTGAAGGTAGGCTCAACATGATGTTTAGAGGAACATTTGACTTCACTGTGAAGCATCTGATAAACAAACAGGCATCAAATCCGAAGGCCGGCTCAACCCGAATTTGAGAAGAACATCTGACCTCACCGTCAGGCATCTGTTAAACAAATAGGCATCGAACCTGAAGGGCGGATCAACCCAAAGTTGATAAGAACATTAGACCTCTCCGTTAGACATCTGTTAATCAAACAGGCATCGAACCCGAAGGCCGGCTCAACCCGAAGTTGAGATGAACATTTGACCTCGTCGTTAGGCATCTGTTAAACAAACAAGCATCGAACCCGAAGGCCGTCTCAATCCTTAATTCAGAAGACCATCTGACCTCGCCGTTAAGCATCTGTTAAACAAACAGGCATCGAACCCGAAGGCTGGCTCAACTTGAAGTTGAGAAGAACAACTGACCTCACCGTCAGGCATCTGTTAAACAAACAGGCATCGAACCCGAAGGGCGGCCCAACCCGAAGTTGATAAGAACATCTGACTTCACCGTCAGGCATCTGTTAAACAAACAGGCATCGAACCCGAAATCTGGCTCAACCCGAAGTTGATAAGAACATCTGACCTCGCCGTCAGGCATCTCTTAAACAAACAGGCATCGAACCCGAAGGGCGACTCAACCCGAAGTTGATAAGAACACCTGACTTCATCTTCAGGCAATAGTTAAACAAACAGGAATCAAACCCGAAGGCCGGTGCAACCCGAAGTTGATAAGAACATCTGACCTCGCTGTCAGGCATCTGTTAAACAAACAGGCATCGAACACGAAGGCTGGCTCAACACGAAGTTAAGAAGGACATTTGACCTCTCCGCCAGACATCTGTTAAACAAACAGGCATCGAACCCGAAGGCCGACTCAACACGAAGTTGAGAGGAACATCTGACCTCCCCGTCAGGCATCTGTTAAACAAACAGGTGTGGAACCCGAAGTCCGGTTCAACCCGAAGTTGAGAAGAACATCTGACCTCCCCGTCAGGCATCTGTTAAACAAACAGGCATCAAACCCGAAGGCCGTCTCAACACTTAGTTGAGAAGAACATATGACCTCGATGTCAAACATCTGTTAAACAAACAGGCATCGAACCCGAAGGGCAGCTTAACCTGAAGTTGATAAGAACATCTGACCTCCCCGTCAGGCATCTGTTAAACAAATAGGCATCGAACCCGAAGGGCGGCTCAATCCGAAGTTGATAAGAACATTAGCCCTCTCTGCCAGGCATCTGTTAAACAAACAGGATCGAACCCGAAGGCCGGCTCAAAGGGAAGTTGAGAAGAACATTTGACCTTGACGTCATGCATCTGTTAAATAAACAGGCACCAAATCCGAAGGCCGGCTCAACCCGAAGTTGAGAGGAATAACTCACCTCACTGTCAAGCATCTGTTAAACAAACAGGCATCAAATCCGAAGGCTGACTCAACCCGAAGTTGAAAAGAACATCTGACCTCGCCATCAGGCATTTGTTAAAAAAACAGGCATCGATCCCGAAGGGCGGCTCAACCCGAAGTTGATATGAATATTTGACCACACCGTCAGGCATCTCTTAAACAAACAGGCATTGAACCCGAAGGCAGGCTCAACACGAAGTTGAGAGGAACATAGGACCTCGCCGTCAGGCATCTGTTAAAGAAACAGGCATCGAATCTGAAGGTCGGATCAACATGAAGTTGAGAGGAACATTTGACTTCACTGTCAAGTATCTGTTAAACAAACAGGCATCAAATCCGAAGGCCGGCTCAACCCGAAGTTGAGAAGAACATCTAACATCACCTTCAGGCATGTGTTAAACAAATAGGCATCGAACCTGAAGGGCGGCTCAACCCGAAGTTGATAAGAACATTAGACCTCTCCGCCAGGCATCTGTTAAACAAACAGGCATCGAACCCGAAGCCCGGCTCAACCTAAAGTTGAGAAGAACATCTAACATCACCGTCAGACATCTGTTAAACAAACAGGCATCGAACCCAAAGGCCGGCTCAACACGAAGTTGAGAGGAACATATGACCTCGCCGTCAGGAATCTGTTAAACAAACAGGCATCAAACCCGAAGGTCGGCTCAACCCAAAGTTGATAAGAACATCTCACCTCGCCGTCAGGCATCTGTTAAACAAACAGGCACCGAACTCGAAGGCCGACTCCACACGAAGTTGAGAAGAAAATTAGACCTCACCATCAGGCATCTGTTAAACAAACAGGCATCGAACCCGAAGGGCGGCTCAACCCGAAGTTGATATGAACATCTGACCATACTGTCAGGCATCTCTTAAACAAACAGGCATCGAACCCGAAGGCCGGCTCAACACGAAGTTGAGAGAAACATCTGACCTCGCTGTCAGGCATCTGTTAAACAAACAGGCATCGAATATGAAGGTCGGCTCAACATGAAGTTGAGAGGAACATTTGACTTCACTGTCAAGCATCTGTTAAACAAACAGGCATCAAATCCGAAGGTCGGCTCAACCCGAAGTTCTGAAGAACATCTGGCATCACCGTCAGGCATCTGTTAAACAAATAGGCATCGAACCTGAAGGGCGGCTCAACCCGAAGTTGATAAGAACATTAGACCTCTCCGCCAGGCATCTGTTAAACAAACAGGTATCGAACCCGAAGCCCGGCTCAACCCGAAGTTGAAAAGAACATCTAGCATCACCATCAGACATCTGTTAAACAAGCAGGCATCGAACCTGAAGGCCGGCTCAACACGAAGTTGAGAGGAACATCTGACGTCGCCGTCAGGCATCTGTTAAACAAACAGGCATCGAACCCGAAGGCCGGCTCAACCCGATGTTGATAAGAACATCTGACCTCGCTGTCAGGCATCTCTTAAACAAACAGGAATCGAACCCGAAGGCCGGCTCAACACGAAGTTGAGAGGAACATCTGACCTCTCCGTCAGGCATCTGTTAAACAAACAGGCATCGAACCTGATGGTAGGCTTAACATGAAGTTTAGAGGAACATTTGACTTCACTGTCAAGCATCTGTTAAACAAACAGGCATCAAATCCGAAGGCCGGCTCAACCCGAAGTTGAGAAAAGCATCTGACCTCACCGTCAGGCATCTGTAAAACAAACAGTGATCGAACCCGAAGGGTGGCTCAACCCGAAGTTGATAAGAACATTAGACCTCTCCACCAGACATCTGTTAATCAAACAGGCATCGAACCCGTAGGCCGGCTCAACCCGAAGTTGAGAAGACCATTTGACCTCGCTGTTAGGCATCTGTTAAACAAACATGCATCGAACCCGAAGGCCATCTCAATCCTTAATTGAGAAGAACATCTGACCTCGCCGTCAAGCATCTGTTAAACAAACAGGCATCGAACTCGAAGGTCGGCTCAACTTGAAGTTGATAAGAACATCTGGCTTCGCCGTCAGGCATCTGTTAAACAAACAGGCATCGAACCCGAAGGCCGGCTCAACCCGAAGTTGATAAGAACATCTGACCTCGACGTCAGGCATCTGTTAAACAAACAGGCATCGAACTCAAAGGCCGGCTCAACACGAAGTTGTGAAGAAAATTAGACCTCACCGTCAGGCATCTGTTAAACAAACAGGCATCGAACCCGAAGGCCGGCTCAACCCGAAGTTGATAAGAACATCTGACCTCGCTGTCAGGCATCTGTTAAACAAACAGGAATCGAACCCGAAGGCCAGCTCAACACGAAGTTGAGAGGGACATCTGACCTCTCTGTCAGGCATCTGTTAAACAAACAGGCATCGAACCTGAAGGTAGGCTCAACATGAAGTTTGGAGGAACAATTGACTTCACTATCAAGCATCTGTTAAACAACCAGGCATCAAATCCGAAGCCCGGTTCAACCCGAAGTTGAGAAGAACATATGACCTCACCGTCAGGCATCTGTTAAACAAACAGGCATCGAACCCGAAGGGCGGCTCAACCCGAAGTTGATAAGAACATTAGACCTTTCCGCCAGACATCTATTAATCAAACAGGCATCGAACCCAAAGCCCGGCTCAACCCGAAGTTGTGAAGAACATCTAGCATCGCCGTCAGACATCTGTTAAACAAGCAGGCATCGAACTTGAAGGCCGGCTCAACACGAAGTTGAGAGGAACATCTGACCTCGCTGTCAGGCATCTGTTAAACAAACAGGCATCGAACCCGAAGGCCGGCTCAACCCGATGTTGATAAGAACATCTGACCTCGCTGTCAGGAATCTGTTAAACAAACAGGAATCGAACCCGAAGGCCGGCTCAACACGAAGTTGAGAGGAACATCTGACCTCTCCGTCAGGCATCTGTTAAACAAACAGGCATCGAACCTGAAGGTAGGCTCAACATGAAGTTTAAAGGAACATTTGACTTCACTGTCAAGCATCTGTTAAACAAACAGGCATCAAATCCGAAGGCCAGCTCAACCCGAAGTTGAGAAGAGCATCTGACCTTACCGTCAGGCATCTGTAAAACAAACAGGCATCGAACCCGAAGGGCGGTTCAACCCGAAGTTGATAAGAACATTAGACCTCTCCACCAGACATCTGTTAATCAAACAGGCATCGAACCCGTAGGCCGGCTCAACCCGAAGTTGAGAAGAACATTTGACCTCGCCGTTAGGCATCTGTTAAACAAACATGCATCGAACCCGAAGGCCGTCTCAATCCTTAATTGAGAGGAACATCTGACCTCGCCGTCAAGCATCTGTTAAACAAACAGGCATCGAACCCGAAGGTCGGCTCAACTTGAAGTTGATAAGAACATCTGACTTCGCCGTCAGGCATCTGTTAAACAAACAGGCATCGAACCCGAAGGCTGGCTCAACCCGAAGTTGATAAGAACATCTGACCTCGCCGTCAGGCATCTTTTAAACAAACAGGCATCGAACTCGAAGGTCTGCTCAACACGAAGTTGTGAAGAAAATTAGACCTCACCGTCAGGCATCTGTTCAGGCATCTGGGAACCCGAAGGGCGGCTCAACCCGAAGTTGATAAGAATATCTGACTTTGCCGTCAGGCATCTGTTAAACAAACAGGCATCGAACCCGAAGGCCGCATCAACCCGAAGTTGATAAGAACATCTGACCTCGCTGTCAGGCATCTGTTAAACAAACAGGAATCGAACCCGAAGGCCGGCTCAACACGAAGTTGAGAGGGACATCCGACCTCTCCGTCAGGCATCTGTTAAACAAACAGGCATCGAACCTGAAGGTAGGCTCAACATGAAGTTTAGAGGAACAATTGACTTCACTGTCAGGCATCTGTTAAACAAACAGGCATCGAACCCGAAGGGAGGCTCATCCCGAAGTTGAGAAGAACATTAGACCTCTCCGCCAGACATCTGTTAATCAAACAGGCATCGAACCCAAAGGCCGGCTCAAACCCGAAGTTGAATAAAACATTTGACCTCGCCGTTAGGCATCTATTAAACAAACATGCATAGAACCCGAAGGCCGTCTCAATCCTTAATTGAGAAGAACATCTGACCTCGCCGTCAAGCATCTATTAAACAAACAGGCATCGAACCTGAAGGCCGGCTCAACTTGAAGTTGAGAAGAACATCTGACCTCACCGTCAGGCATCTGTTAAACAAACAGGCATCGAACCCGAAGGGCGGCCCAACCCGAAGTTGATAAGAACATCTGACTTCGTCGTCAGGTATCTGTTAAACAAACAGGCATCGAACCCGAAGGTCGGCTCAACCCGAAGTTGATAAGAACATCTGACCTCGCCGTCAGGCATCTCTTAAACAAACAGGCATCCAACCCGAAGGGCGACTCAACCCGAAGTTGATAAGAACATCTGACTTCGGCGTCAGGCATCTGTTAAACAAACAGGCATCGAACCCGAAGGCCGGCGCAACGCGATTTTGATAAGAACATCTGGCCTCGCCGTCAGGCATCTGTTAAACAAACAGGCATCGAACCCGAAGGTCGGCTCAACATGAAGTTGAGAGGAACATCTGACCTCGCCGTCAGGCATCTGTTAAACAAACACGCATTAAACCTGAAGGTCGACTCAACAAAAAGTTGAGGGGAACATTTGAGTTCACTGTCAAGCATCTGTTAAAGAAACAGGCATCAAATCCGAAGGCCGGCTTAACCAGAATTTGAGAAGAACATCTGACCTCACTGTCAGGCATTTATTAAAGAAACAGGCATCAAACCCGAAGGGCGGCTCAACCCGAAGTTGAGAAGAACATTTGACCTCTCCGCCAGGCATCTGTTAAACAAACAGGCATCGAACCCGAAGGCCGGCTCAATCCTTAATTTAGAAGAACATCTGACCTCGCCGTCAAACATCTGTTAAACAAACAGGCATTGAACCCGAAGGTCGGCTCAACTTCAAGTTGAGAAGAACATCTGACCTCACCGTCAGGCATCTGTTAAAATAAAAAGGCATCGAACCCGAAGGCCAGCTCAACACGAGGTTGAGAGGAACATCTGACCTCGCTGTCAGGCATCTGTTAAACAAAAAGGTGTGAAACCCGAAGGTCGGATCAACCCGAAGTTGAGAAGAACATCTGACCTCCCCATCAAGCATCTGTTAAACAAACAACCATCAAACCCGAGGGCCGTCTCAACCCTTAGTTGAGAAGAACATCTGATCTCACTGTCAAACAGGCATCGAACCCGAAGGGCGGCTCAACCCGAAGTTCATCAGAACATCTGACCTCCCCGTCAGGCATCTGTTAAACAAACAAGCATCAAACCCGAAGGCCGGCTCAACACGAAGTTGAGAGGAACATCTGACATCGACGTCAGGAATCTGTTAAATAAACAGGCATCAAATCCAAAGACCGGCTCAACCCGAGGTTGAGAGGAACATCTGACTTCGCTGTCAAGCATCTGTTAAACAAACATGCATCAAATCCGAAGGCCGACTCAACCCGAAGTTGAAAAGAACATATGACCTCAACATCAGGCATCTGTTAAAAAAACAGGCATCGAACTCGAGGGGCGGCTCAACCCGAAGTTGATAAGAACATCCGACCTCACCGTCAGGCATCTCTTAAACAAACAGGCATCGAACCCGAAGGCCGACTCAACACAAAGTTGAGAGGAACATCTGACCTCGCCGTCAGGCATCTGTTAAACAAACAGGCATCGAACCTGAAGGTCGGCTCAACATGAAGTCGATAGGAACATTTGACTTCACTGTCAATCATCTGTTAAACAAACAGGCATCAAATCCGAAGGCCGACTCAACCCGAAGTTGAAAACAACATATGACCTCAACATCAGGCCTCTGTTAAAAAAACAGGCATCGAACTCGAGGGGCGGCTCAACCCGAAGTTGATAAGAACATCCGACCTCACCGTCAGGCATCTCTTAAACAAACAGGCATCGAACCCGAAGGCCGGCTCAACACAAAGTTGAGAGGAACATCTGACCTCGCCGTCAGGCATCTGTTAAACAAACACGCATCGAACCTGAAGGTCGGCTCAACATGAAGTCGAGAGGAACATATGACTTCACTGTCAAGCATCTGTTAAACAAACAGGCATCAAATCCGAAGGCCGGCTCAACCCGAAGTTGAGAAGAGCACCTGACCTCACCGTCAGGCATCTGTTAAACAAACAGGCATCGAACCCGAAGGGCGGCTCAACCCGAAGTTGATAAGAACATTAGACCTCTCCGCCAGGCATCTATTAAACAAACAGGCATCGAACCTGAAGGCCGGCTCAACCCGAAGTTGAGAAGAACATTTGACCTCGCCATTAGGAATCTCTTAAACAAACAGGCATCGAACCCGAAGGCCCTCTCAATTCTTAATTGAGAAGAACATCTGACCTCGCTGTCAGGCATCTGTTAAACAAATAGGCATCGAACCCGAAGGCCGGCTTAACATGAAGTTGAGAGGAACATCTACCTCGCCATTAGGCATCTATTAAACAAACAGGCATTGAACCTGAAGGTCGGCTTAACATGAAGTCGAGAGGAACATTTGACTTCACTGTCAAGCATTTGTTTAACAAACAGGCATCAAATCCGAAGGCCGACTCAACCCGAAGTTGAGAAGAGCATTTGAACTCTCCGCCAGGCATCTGTTAAACTAACAAGCATCGAACCCGAAGGTCGGATCGATCCTTAATTGAGAAAAACATCTGACCTCGCCGTCAAACATCTGTTAAAGAAACAGGCATCAAACCCGAATGCCATCTCAACTTGAAGTTAAGAATAACATCTGACCTCACCGTTAGGCATCTGTTAAACAAACAGGCATCGAACCCGAAGGCCGTCTCAACCCTTAGTTGAGAAGAACATCTAACCTCACCGTCAAACAGCTGTTCAACAAACAGGCATCGAACCCGAAGGGCGGCTCAACCCGAAGTTGATAAGAACATCTGACCTCCCCGTCAGGCATCTGTTACACAAACAGGCATCGAACCCGAAGGCCAGCTCAACACGAACTTGAGAGGAACATCTGACATCGACGTCAAGCATCTGTTAAATAAACAGGCATCAAATCTGAAGGTCGGCTCAACCCGAAGTTGAGAGGAACATCTGACTTCACTGTCAAGCATCTGTTAAACAAACAGACAGCAAATCCGAAGGCCGACTCAACCTGAAGTTGAAAAGAACATCTGACCTCAATGTCAGGCATCTGTTAAAAGAATAGGCATCAAACCCGAAGGGCGGCTCAACTCAAAGTTGATAAGAACATCTGACCTCACCGTCAAGCATCTCTTAAACAAACAGGGATCGAACCCGAAGGCCGGCTCAACACAAAGTTGAGAGGAACATCTGACCTCACCGTCAGGCATCTGTTAAAAAAACAGGCATCGAACCTAAAGGTCGGCTCAACATGAAGTTGAGAGGAAAATTTGACTTCACTGTCAAGCTTCTGTTAAACAAACAGGCATCGAACCCGAAGGCCGACACAAAACGAAGTTGAGAAGAACATCTAACTTCGCGGTCAGGCATCTGTTAAATAAACAGGCATCGAACCCGAAGGTCGGCTCAACCCGAAGTCGATAAGAACATCTGACCTCGCTGTCAGGCATCTCTTAAACAAACAGGCATCGAACCCGAAGGGCGGCTCAACCCGAAGTTGATAAGAACATCTGACTTCGCCATCAGGCATCTGTTAAACAAACAGGCATCGAACCCGAAGGCCGGCTTAACATGAAGTTGAGAGGAACATCTGACCTCGCCGTTAGGCATCTATTAAACAAACAGGCATTGAACCTGAAGGGCGGCTCAACATGAAGTCGAGAGGAACATTTGACTTCACTGTCAAGCATTTGTTAAACAAACAGGCATCAAATCCGAAGGCCGGCTCAACCCGAAGTTGAGAAGAACATTTGAACTCTCCGCCAGGCATCTGTTAAACTAAGAAGCATCGAACCCGAAGGTCGGATCGATCCTTAATTGAGAAAAACATCTTACCTCGCCGTCAAACATCTGTTAAACAAACAGGCATCAAACCCGAAGGCCATCTCAACTTGAAGTTAAGAAGAACATCTGACCTCACCGTCAGGCATCTGTTAAACAAACAGGCATCGAACCCGAAGGCCGTCTCAACCCTTAGTTGAGAAGAACATCTAACCTCACCGTCAAACAACTGTTCAACAAACAGGCATCGAACCCGAAGGGCGGCTCAACCCGAAGTTGATAAGAACATCTGACCTCCCCGTCAGGCATCTGTTAAAAAAACAGGCATCGAACCCGAAGGCCAGCTCAACACGAACTTGAGAGGAACATCTGACATCGACGTCAAGCATCTGTTAAATAAACAGGCATCAAATCTGAAGGCCGGCTCAACCCGAAGTTGAGAGGAACATCTGACTTCACTGTCAAGCATCTGTTAAACAAACAGGCAGCAAATCCGAAGGCCGACTCAACCTGAAGTTGAAAAGAACATCTGACCTCAATGTCAGGCATCTGTTAAAAAAATAGGCATCAAACCCGAAGGGCGGCTCAACCCGAAGTTGATAAGAACATCTGACCTCACCGTCAAGAATCTCTTAAACAAACAGGGATCGAACCCGACGGCCGGCTCAACACGAAGTTGAGAGGAACATCTGACCTCACCATATGGCATCTGTTAAATAAACAGGCATCGAACCTAAAGGTCGGCTCAACATGAAGTTGAGAGGAAAATTTGACTCCACTGTCAAGCATCTGTTAAACAAACAGGCATCGAACCCGAAGGCCGACACAACACGAAGTTGAGAAGAACATCTGACTTTGCGGTCAGGCATCTGTTAAACAAACAGGCATCGAACCCGAAGGTCGGCTCAACCCGAAGTCGATAAGAACATATGACCTCGCTGTCAGGCATCTCTTAAACAAACAGGCATCGAACCCGAAGGGCGGCTCAACCCGAAGTTGATAAGAACATCTGACTTCTCCATCAGGCATCTGTTAAACAAACAGGCATCGAACCCGAAGGTCGGCTTAACATGAAGTTGAGAGGAACATCTGACCTCGCCGTTAGGCATCTATTAAACAAACAGGCATTGAACCTGAAGGTCGGCTCAACATGAAGTCGAGAGGAACATTTGACTTCACTGTCAAGCATTTGTTAAACAAACAGGCATCAAATCCGAAGGCCGACTCAACCCGAAGTTGAGAAGAGCATTTGAACTCTCCGCCAGGCATCTGTTAAACTAACAAGCATCGAACCCGAAGGTCGGATCGATCCTTAATTGAGAAAAACATCTGACCTCGCCGTCAAACATCTGTTAAACAAACAGGCATCAAACCCGAAGGCCATCTCAACTTGAAGTTAAGAAGAACATCTGACCTCACCGTCAGGAATCTGTTAAACAAACAGGCATCGAACCCGAACGCCGTCTCAACCCTTAGTTGAGAAGAACATCAAACCTCACCGTCAAACAGCTGTTCAACAAACAGGCATCGAACCCGAAGGGCGGCTCAACCCGAAGTTGATAAGAACATCTTACCTCCCCGTCAGGCATCTGTTAAACAAACAGGCATCGAACCCGAAGGCCAGCTCAACACAAACTTGAGAGGAACATCTGACATCGACGTCAAGCATCTATTAAATAAACAGGCATCAAATCTGAAGGCCGGCTCAACCCGAAGTTGAGAGGAACATCTGATTTCACTGTCAAGCATCTGTTAAACAAACAGGCAGCAAATCCGAAGGCCGACTCAACCTGAAGTTGAAAAGAACATCTGACCTCAATGTCAGGCATCTGTTAAAAAAATAGGCATCAAACCCGAAGGGCGGCTCAACCCGAAGTTGATAAGAACATCTGACCTCACCGTCAAGCATCTCTTAACCAAACAGGGATCGAACCCGAAGGTCGGCTCAACACGAAGTTGAGAGGAACATCTGACCTCACCGTCAGGCATCTGTTAAACAAACAGGCATCGAACCTAAAGGTCGGCTCAACATGAAGTTGAGAGGAAAATTTGACTTCACTGTCAAGCATCTGTTAAACAAACAGGCATCAAATCCGAAGGCCGGCTCAACCCGAAGTTGAGAAGAACATCTGACCTCACCGTCACGCATCTGTTAAACAAATAGGCATCGAACCCGAAGGGCGGCTCAATCCGAATTTGATAAGAACATTAGACCTCTCCACCAGGCATCTGTTAAACAAACAGGCATCGAACCCGAAGGCCGGCTTAACCCGAAGTTGAGAAGAACATTTGACCTCGCCATTAGGAATCTCTTAAACAAATAGGCATTGAACCCGAAGGCCCTCTCAATCCTTAATTGAGAAGAACATCTGACCTCGCTGTCAAACATCTGTTAAACAAACAGGCATCGAACCCGAAGGCCGGCTCAACTTGAAGTTGAGAAGAACATCTGACCTCGCCGTCAAACATCTGTTAAACAAACAGGCAACGAACCCGAAGGACGGCTCAACTTGAAGTTGAGAAGAACATCTGACCTCGCTGTCAGGCATCTCTTAAACAAACAGGCATCGAACCC
Source organism: Lathyrus sativus (assembly GCA_963859935.3). Taxonomy (NCBI): domain Eukaryota; kingdom Viridiplantae; phylum Streptophyta; class Magnoliopsida; order Fabales; family Fabaceae; genus Lathyrus; species Lathyrus sativus. The sequence continues at coordinate 396,881,499 of OZ012735.1, read as the reverse complement.
GAAGGGCGGCTCAACCCGAAGTTGATAAGAACATCTGACTTCGCCATCAGACATCTGTTAAACAAACAGGCATCGAACCCGAATGTCGGCTTAACACGAAGTTGAGAGGAACATCTGACCTCGCCGTCAGGCATCTGTTAAACAAACAGGCATCGAACCTGAAGGTCGGCTCAACATGAAGTTGAGAGGAACATTTGACTTCACTGTCAAGCATCTGTTAAACAAACAGGCATCAAATCCGAAGGCCGGCTCAACCCGAAGTTGAGAAGAACATTTGAACTCTCCGCCAGGCATCGATTAAACTAACAGGCATCGAACCCGAAAGTCGGCTCGATCCTTAATTGAGAAGAAAATTTTACCTCGCCGTCAGGCATCTGTTAAACAAACATGCATCAAACCTGAAGGTCGGCTCAACATGAAGTTGAGAAGAACATCTGACCTCGCTGTCAAACATCTATTAAACAAACAGGCATTGAACTCGAAGGCCGGCTCAACTTGAAGTTGAGAAGAACATCTGATCTCACTGTCAGGCATTTGTTAAACAAACAGACATCGAACCCGAAGGCCGACACAACACGAAGTTGAGAAGAACATCTGACTTCGCGGTCAGGCATCTGTTAAACAAACAGGCATCGAACCCGAAGGTCGGCTCAACCCGAAGTTGATAAGAACATCTGACCTCGCTGTCAGGCATGTCTTAAACAAACAGGCATCGAACACGAAGGTCGGCTCAACCCGAAGTTGATAAGAACATATGACTTCGCCATCAGGCATCTGTTAAACAAACATGCATCGAACCCGAAGGCCGGCTTAACACGAAGTTGAGAGGAACATCTGACCTCGTCGTCAGGCATCTGTTAAACAAACAGGCATTGAACCTGAAGGTCGACTCAACATGAAGTTGAGAGGAACATTTGACTTCACTGTCAAGCATTTGTTAAACAAAAAGGCATCAAATCTGAAGGCCGACTCAACCCGAAGTTGAGAAGAACATTTGAACTCTCCGCCAGGCATCTTAACAATCTGCCTGGCATCGAACCCGAAGGGCGGCTCAACCCGAAGTTGATAAGAACATCTGACTTCGCCATCAAGCATTTGTTAAACAAACAGGCATGGAACTCGAAGGCCGGCTTAACACGAAGTTGAGAGGAACATCTGACCTCGCCGTTAGGCATCTGTTAAACAAACAGGCATTGAACCTGAAGGTCGACTCAACATGAAGTTGAGAGGAACATTTGACTTCACTGCCAAGCATCTGTTAAACAAACAGGCATCGAACCTGAAGGTCGGCTTGATCCTTAATTGAGAAGAACATCTGACCTCGCCGTCAAACATCTGTTAAACAAACAGGCATCAAACCCGAAGGCCGTCTCAACTTGAAGTTGAGAAGAACATCTGACCTCACCGTCAGGCATCTGTTAAACAAACAGGCATCGAACCCGAAGGCCGGCTCAACACGAAGTTGAGAGGAACATCTGACCTCGCCGTCAGGCATCTGTTAAACAAAAAGGTGTGGAACCCGAAGGCCGGCTCAACCCGAAGTTGAGAAGAACTTCTGACCTCCCCGTCAGGAATCTGTTAAACAAACAGGCATCAAACCCGAAGGTCGTCTCAACCCTTAGTTGAGAAGAACATCTGACCTCACCGTCAAACTGCTATTCAACAAACAGGCATCGAACCCGAAGGGCGGCTCAACCCGAAGTTGATAAGAACATCTGACCTCCCCGTCAGGCATCTGTTAAACAAACAGGTATCGAATCCGAAGGCCGGCTCAACACGAACTTGAGAGGAACATCTGACATCGACGTCAGGCATCTGTTAAATAAACAGGCATCAAATCTGATGGCCGGCTAAACCCGAAGTTGAGAGGAACATCTGACTTCACTGTCAAGCATCTGTTAAACAAACAGGCAGCAAATCCGAAGGCCAACTCAACCCGAAGTTGAAAAGAACATCTGACCTCAATGTCAGGCATCTGTTAAAAAAATAGGCATCGAACCCGAAGGGCGGCTCAACCCGAAGTTGATAAGAACATCTGACCTCACCGTCAAGCATCTCTTAAACAAACAGGCATCGAACCCGAAGGCCGGCTTAACCCGAAGTTTATAAGAACATCTAACCTCGCCATCAGACATCTCTTAAACAAACAGGCATCGAACCCGAAGGGCAGCTCATCCCAAAGTTGAGAAGAACATCTGACTTCGCCGTCAAGCATCTGTTAAACAAACAGGCATCGAACCCGAAGGCCAGCTCAACACGAAGTTGAGAGGAACATCTGACCTTGCCGTCAGGCATATGTTAAACAAACATGCATTGAACCTCAAGGTCGGCTCAACATGAAGTTGAGAGGAACATTTGACTTCACTGTCAAGCATCTGTTAAACAAACAGGCATCGAACCCAAAGGTCGGCTCAACCCGAAGTTGAGAAGAACATTTGACCTCGTCGTTGGGCATCTGTTAAACAAACAGGCATCAAACTCGAAGGTCGTCTCAATCCATAATTAAGAAGAACATCTAACCTCGCCATCAGACATCTCTTAAACAAACAGGCAACGAACCCGAAGGGCGGCTCAACCCGAAGTTGAGAAGAACATCTGACTTCTCCGTCAGGCATCTGTTAAACAAACAGGCATCGAACCCGAAGGCCAGCTCAACCCGAAGTTGAGAGGAACATCTGACCTCGCCGTCAGGCATATTTTAAACAAACATGCATTGAACCTCAAGGTCGGCTCAACATGAAGTTGAGAGGAACATTTGACTTCACTGTCAAGCATCTGTTAAACAAACAGGCATCAAATCCGAAGGTCGGCTCAACCCGAAGTTTAGAAGAACATCTGACCTAACCGTCAGGCATCGAACAAGAAGGGCGACTCAACCCGAAGTTGATAAGAACATTAGACCTCTCCACTAGGCATCTATTAAACAAACAAGCATCGAACCCGAAGGCCGGCTCAACCCGAAGTTGAGAAGAACATTTGACCTCGCGGTTGGGCATCTGTTAAACAAACAGGCATCAAACCCGAAGGTCGTCTCAATCCTTAATTGAGAAGAACATCTGACCTCGCCGTCAAACATCTATTAAACAAACAGGCATCGAACCCGAAGGTCGGCTCAACTTGAAGTTGAGAAGAACATCTGACCTCACCGTCAGGCATTTGTGAAACAAACAGGCATTGAACCCAAAGGGCGGCTCAACCCGAAGTTGATAAGAACATATGACTTCACCTATAGGCATCTGTTAAACAAACAGGCATCGAACGCGAAGGCCATCCCAACCCGAAGTTGATAAGAACATCTGACATCACCTTCAGGCATCTCTTAAACAAAGAGGCATCGAACCCGAAGGTCGGCCCAACATGAAGTTGAGAGGAACATCTGACCTCGCCGTCAGGCATCTGTTAAACAAACAGGCATCGAACCTGAAGGTCGGCTCAACATGAAGTTGAGAGGAACATTTGACTTCACTGTCAATCATCTGTTAAAGAAACAGGCATCAAATCCGAAGGCCGGCTCAAGCCGAAGTTGAGAAGAACATCTGACATCGATGTCAAGCATCTGTTAAATAAACAGGCATCAAATCCGAAGGCCGACTGACCCAAAGTTGAGAGGGACATCTGACTTCACTGTCAAGCATATGTTAAACAAACAGGCATCAAATTCAAAGGCTGACTCAACCCGAAGTTGATAAGAACATCTGACCTCGCCGTCAGGCATCTGTTAAACAAACAGGCATCGAACCCGAAGGCCGGTTTAACACGAAGATGAGAGGAACATCTGACCTCAACGTCAGGCATCTGTTAAACAAACAGGCATAGAAACTGAAGGTCGGCTCAACATGAAGTTGAGAGGAACATTTGATTTCACTGTTAAGCATCTGTTAAACAAACAGGCATCAAATCCGAAGGCCGGCTCAACCCAATGTTGAGAAGAACATCTGACCTAACCATCAGGCCTGTGTAAAACAAATCGGCATCGAACCCGAAGGGCGACTCAACCCAAAGTTGATATTAACATTTGACCTCTCCGCCAGGCATCTGTTAAACAAACAGGCATAGAACCTAAAGGCCCTCTCAATCCTTAATTGAGAAGAACATCTAACATCACTGTACAAAATCTGTTAAACAAACAGGCATCGAACCCGAAGGCCGGCTCAACTTGAAGTTGAGAAGAACATCTGACCTCACCGCCAGGCATCTGTTAAACAAACAAGCATCGAACCTGAAGGACGGCACAACACGAAGTTGAGAAGAACATCTGACTTCGCCGTCAGGCATCTGTTAAACAAACAGGCATCGAACCCGAAGGCCGGCTCAACCCAAATTTTATAAGAACATCTGACCTCGTCGTCAGACATCTCTTAAACAAACAGGCATCAAACCCGAAGGGTGGTTCAACCCGAAGTTGAGAAGAACATCTGACTTCGCTGTCAGGCATCTGTTAAACAAACAGGCATCGAACCCGAAGGCCAGCTCAACACGAAGTTGAGAGGAACATCTGACCTCGCCGTCAGGCATATGCTAAACAAACAGGCATTGAACCTCAAGGTCGGATCAACATGAAGTTGAGAGGAACATTTGACTTCACTGTCAAGCATCTGTTAAACAAATAGGCATCGAACCTGAAGGCCGGCTCAACTTGAAGTTAAGAAGAACATCTGACCTCACCGTCAGGCATCTGTTAAACAAACAGGCATCGAACCCGAAGGGCGGCTCAACCCAAAGTTGATCAGAACATCTGACTTCACCGTCAGGCATCTGTTAAACAAACATGCATCGAACCTGAAGGTCAGCTCAACATGAAGTTAAGAGGAACATTTGACTTCACTGTCAAGCATCTGGTAAACAAACAGGCATCGAATCCGAAGGCCGGCTCAACCCAAAGTTGAGAAGAACATCTGACCTCACCATCAGGCATGTGTAAAACAAATAGGCATCGAACCCGAAGGGCGACTCAACCCGAAGTTGATAATAACATTAGACCTCTCCGCCAGGCATATGTTAAACAAACAGGCATCGAACCTGAAGGCACTCTCAATCCTTAATTGAGAAGAACATTTGACCTCGCTGTCAAAAATCTGTTAAACAAACAAGCATCGAACCCGAAGGCCGGCTCAACTTGAAGTTGAGAAGAACATCTGACCTCACCGTCAGGCATCTGTTAAACAAACAAGCATCGAACCCGAAGGCCGGCACAACACGAAGTTGAGAAGAACATCTGACTTCGCCGTCAGGAATCTGTTAAACAAAAAGGCATTGAACCCGAAGGCCGACTCAACCCAAATTTTATAAGAACATCTGACCTCACCGTCAGACATCTCTTAAACAAACAGGCATCGAACCCGAAGGGCGGCTCAACCCGAAGTTGAGAAGAACATCTGACTTCGCCGTCAGGCATCTGTTAAACAAACAGGCATCAAACCCGAAGGCCAGCTCAACACGAAGTTGAGAGGAACATCTTACCTCGCCGTCAGGCATATGTTAAACAAGCAGGCATTGAACCTCAAGGTCGGATCAACATGAAGTTGAGAGGAACATTTGACTTCACTGTCAAGCATCTGTTAAACAAACAGGCATCAAATCCGAAGGTCGTCTCAATCCTTAATTGAGAAGAACATCTGACCTCGCCGTCAAACATCTATTAAACAAACAGGCATCGAACCCGTAGGCCGGCTCAACTTGAAGTTGAGAAGAACATCTAACCTCACCGTCAGGCATCTGTTAAAAAAACAGGCATCGAACCCGAAGGGCGGCTCAACCCGAAGTTGACAAGAACATATGACTTCACCGTTAGGCATCTGTTAAACAAACAGGCATCGAAACCGAAGTCCGGCTCAACCCGAAGTTGATAAGAACATCTGACATCGCCGTCAGGCATCTCTTAAACAAAGAGGCATCGAACCCGAAGGCCGGCCCAACACGAAGTTGAGAGGAACATCTGACCTCGCCGTCAGGCATCTATTAAACAAACAGGCATCGAATCTGAAGGTCGCTCAACATGAAGTTGAGAGGAACATTTGACTTCACTGTCAAGCATCTGTTAAACAAACAGCCATCAAATCCGAAGGCCGGCTCAAGCCGAAGTTGAGAAGAACATCTGACATCGATGTCAGGCATCTGTTAAATAAACAGTCATCAAATCCGAAGGCCGGCTTACCCAAAGTTGAGAGGGACATCTGACTTCACTGTCAAGCATATGTTAAACAAACAGGCATCAAATTCGAAGGCCGACTCAACCCGAAGTTGATAAGAACATCTGACCTCGCCGTCAGGCATCTGATAAACAAACAGGCATCGAACCCGAAGGCCGGTTCAACATGAAGTTGAGAGGAACATCTGACCTCACAGTCAGGCATCTGTTAAAGAAACACGCATCGAAACTGAAGGTGGGCTCAACATGAAGTTGAGAGGAACATTTGACTTCACTGTTCAGCATCTGTTAAACAAACATGCATCAAATCCGAAGGCCGGCTCAACCCGAAGTTGAGAAGAACATCTGACCTCACCGTCAGGCATCTGTTAAATAAATAGGCATCGAACCTGAAGGCCGGCTCTACTTGAAGTTGAGAAGAACATATGACCTCACCGTCAGGCATCTGTTAAACAAACAGGCATCGAACCCGAAGGGCGGCTCAACCCGAAGTTGATAAGAACATCTGACTTCACCGTCAGGCATCTGTTAAACAAACATGCATCGAACCTGAAGGTCGGCTCAACATGAAGTTGAGAGGAACATTTGACTTCACTGTCAAGCATCTCGTAAACAAACAGGCATCAAATCCGAAGACCGGCTAAACCCAAAGTTGAGAAGAACATCTGACCTCACCATCAGGCATCTTTAATACAAATAGGCATCGAACTCGAAGGGCGACTCAACCCGAAGTTGATAATAACATTAGACCTCTCGGCCAGGCATCTGTTAAACAAACAGGCATCGAACCTGAAGGCCCTCTCAATCCTTAATTGAGAAGAACATCTGACCTCGCTGTCAAAAATCTGTTAAACAAACAGGCATCGAACCTAAAGGCCGGCTCAACTTGAAGTTGAGAAGAACATCTGACTTCACCGTCAGGCATCTGTTAAATAAACAAGCATCGAACCCGAAGGCCGGCACAACACGAAGTTGAGAAGAACATCTGACTTCGCTGTCAGGCATCTGTTAAACAAACAGGCATCGAACCCGAAGGTCGGCTCAACTCGAATTTTATAAGAACATCTGACCTCGCCGTCAGACATCTCTTAAACAAACATGCATCGAACCCGAAGGGCGGCTCAACCCGAAGTTGAGAAGAACATCTGACTTCGCCGTCAGGCATCTGTTAAACAAACAGGCATCGAACCCGAAGGCCAGCTCAACACGAAGTTGAGAGGAACATCTGACCTCGCCGTCAGGCATATGTTAAACAAACAGGCATTGAACCTTAAGGTCGGATCAACATGAAGTTGAGAGGAACATTTGACTTCACTGTCAAGCATCTGTTAAACAAACAGGCATCAAATTCGAAGGTCGTCTCAATCCTTAATTGAGAAGAACATCTGACCTCGCCGTCAAACATCTGTTAAACAAACAGGCATCGAACCCGAAGGCCGGCTCAACTTGAAGTTGAGAAGAACATCTGACCTCACCGTCAGGCATCTGTTAAACAAACAGGCATCGAACCCGAAGGGCGGCTCAACCCGAAGTTGATAAGAACATATGACTTCACCGTTAGGCATCTGTTAAACAAACAGGCATCGAACCCGAAGGCCAACTCAACCCGAAGTTGATAAGAACATCTGACATCGCCGTCAGGCATCTCTTAAAAAAAGAGGCATCGAACCCGTAGGCCGGCCCAACACGAAGTTGAGAGGAACATCTGACCTCGCCGTCAGGCATCTGTTAAACAAACAGGCATCGAACCTGAAGGTCGGCTCAACATGAAGTTGAGAGGAACATTTGACTTCATTGTCAAGCATCTGTTAAACAAACAGACATCAAATCCGAAGGCCGGCTCAAGCCGAAGTTGAGAAGAACATCTGACATCGATGTCAAGCATCTGTTAAATAAACAGGCATCAAATCCGAAGGCCGGCTTACCCAAAGTTGAGAGGGACATCTGACTTCACTGTCAAGCATATGTTAAACAAACAGGCATCAAATTCGAAGGCCGAATCAACCCGAAGTTGATAAGAACATCTGACCTCGCCGTCTGGCATCTGTTAAACAAACAGGCATCGAACTCGAAGGCCGGTTCAACACGAAGTTGAGAGGAACATCTGACCTCACCGTCAGGCATCTGTTAAACAAACAGGCATCGAAACTGAAAGTCGGCTCAACATGAAGTTGAGAGGAACATTTGACTTCACTGTTAAGCATCTGTTAAACAAACAGGTATCAAATCCGAAGGCCGGCTCAACCCGAAGTTGAGAAGAACATCTGACCTCACTGTCAGGCATCTGTTAAACAAATAGGCATCGAACCTGAAGCCCGGCTCAACTTGAAGTTGAGAAGAACATCTGACCTCACCGTCAGGCATCTGTTAAACAAACAGGCATCGAACCCGAAGGGCGGCTCAACCCGAAGTTGATAAGAACATCTGACTTCGCCGTCAGGCATCTGTTAAACAAACATGCATCGAACCTGAAGGTCGGCTCAACATGAAGTTGAGAGGAACATTTGACTTCACTGTCAAGCATCTGGTAAACAAACAGACATCAAATCCGAAGGCCGGCTCAACCCAAAATTGAGAAGAACATCTGACCTCACCATCAGGCATCTGTAAAACAAATAGGCATCGAACCCAAAGGGCGACTCAACCCGAAGTTGATAATAACATTAGACCTCTCCGCCAGGCATCTGTTAAACAAACAGACATCGAATCTGAAGGCCCTCTCAATCCTTAATTGAGAAGAACATCTGACCTTGCTGTCAAAAATCTGTTAAACAAACAGGCATCGAACCTGAAGGCCGGCTCAACTTAAAGTTGAGAAGAACATCTGACCTCACCCTCAGGCATCTGTTAAACAAACAAGCATCGAACCCGAAGGCCGACACAACACGAAGTTGAGAAGAACATCTGACTTCGCTGTCAGGCATCTGTTAAACAAACAGGCATCGAACCCGAAGGCCGGCTCAACCCGAATTTTATAAGAACATCTGACCTCACCGTCAGACATCTCTTAAACAAACAGGGATCGAACCCGAAGGGCGGATCAACCCGAAGTTGAGAAGAACATCTGACTTCGCCGTCAGGCATCTGTTAAACTAACAGGCATCGAACCCGAAGGCCAGCTCAACACGAAGTTGAGAGGAACATCTGACCTCTCCGTCAGGCATATGTTAAACAAACAGGCATTGAACCTCAAGGTCGGATCAACATGAAGTTGAGAGGAACATTTGACTTCACTGTCAAGCATCTGTTAAACAAACAGGCATCAAATCCGAAGGTCGTCTCAATCCTTAATTGAGAAGAACATCTGACCTCGCCGTCAAACATCTGTTAAACAAACAGGCATCGAACCCGAAGGCCGGCTCAACTTGAAGTTGAGAAGAACAACTGACCTCACCGTCAGGCATCTGTTAAATAAACAGGCATCGAACGCAAATGGCGACTCAACCCGAAGTTGATAAGAACATATGACTTCGCCGTTAGGCATCTGTTAAACAAACAGGCATCGAACCCGAAGGCCAGCTCAACCAAAGTTGATAAGAACATCTGACATCACCGTCAGACATCTCTTAAACAAATAGGCATCGAACCCGAAGGCCGGCCCAACACGAAGTTGAGAGGAACATCTGACCTCGCCGTCAGGCATCTGTTAAACAAACAGGCATCGAACCTGAAGGTCGGCTCAACTTGAAGTTGAGAGGAACATTTGACTTCACTGTCAAGCATCTGTTAAACAAACAGGCATCAAATCCGAAGGCCGGCTCAAGCCGAAGTTGAGAAGAACATCTGACATCGATGTCAGGCATCTGTTAAATAAAAAGACATCAAATCCAAAGGCCGGCTGACCCAAAGTTGAGAGGGACATCTGACTTCACTGTCAAGCATATGTTAAACAAACAGGCATCAAATTCGAAGGCCGACTCAACCCGAAGTTGATAAGAACATTTGACCTCGCCGTCAGGCATCTGTTAAACAAACAGGCATCGAACTCGAAGTCCGGTTCAACACGAAGTTGAGAGGAACATCTGACCTCACCGTCAGGCATCTGTTAAACAAACAGGCATTGAAACTGAAAGTCGGCTCAACATGAAGTTGAGAGGAACATTTGACTTCACTGTTAAGCATCTGTTAAACAAACAGGTATCAAATCCGAAGGCCGGCTCAACCCGAAGTTGAGAAGAACATCTGACCTCACCGTTAGGCATCTGTTAAACAAATAGGCATCGAACCTGAAGGCCGGCTCAACTTGAAGTTGAGAAGAACATCTGACCTCACCGTCAGGCATCTGTTAAACAAACAGGCATCGAACCCGAAGGGCGGCTCAACCCGAAGTTGATAAGAACATCTGACTTCGCCGTTAGGCATCTGTTAAACAAACATGCATCGAACCTGAAGGTCGGCTCAACATGAAGTTGAGAGGAACATTTGACTTCACTATCAAGCATCTGGTAAACAAACAGACATCAAATCCGAAGGCCGACTCAACCCAAAATTGAGAAGAACATCTGACCTCACCATCAGGCATCTGTAAAAAAATAGGCATCGAACCCGAAGGGTGACTCAACCCGAAGTTGATAATAACATTAGACCTCTCCGCCAGGCATCTGTTAAACAAACAGGCATCGAACCTGAAGGCCCTCTCAATCCTTAATTGAGAAGAACATCTGACCTTGCTGTCAAAAATCTGTTAAACAAACAGGCATCGAACCTGAAGGCCGGCTCAACTTAAAGTTTAGAAGAACATCTGACCTCACCGTCAGGCATCTGTTAAACAAACAAGCATCAAACCCGAAGGCCGACACAACACGAAGTTGAGAGGAACATCTGACCTCACCGCCAGGCATCTGTTAAACAAACAGGCATCGAAACTGAAAGTCGGCTCAACATGAAGTTGAGAGGAACATTTGACTTCACTGTTAAGCATCTGTTAAACAAACAGGTATCAAATCTGAAGGCCGGCTCAACCCGAAGTTGAGAAGAACATCTGACCTCACCGTCAGGCATCTGTTAAACAAATAGGCATCGAACCTGAAGGCCGGCTCAACTTGAAGTTGAGAAGAACATCTGACCTCACCGTCAGGCATCTGTTAAACAAACAGGTATCGAACCCGAAGGGCGGCTCAACCCGAAGTTGATAAGAACATCTGACTTCGCCGTCAGGCATCTGTTAAACAAACATGCATCGAACCTGAAGGTCGGCTCAACATGAAGTTGAGAGGAACATTTGACTTCACTGTCAAGCATCTGGTAAACAAACAGACATCAAATCCGAAGGCCGGCTCAACCCAAAATTGAGAAGAACATCTGACCTCACCATCAGGCATCTGTAAAACAAATAGGCATCGAACCCAAAGGGCGACTCAACCCGAAGTTGATAATAACATTAGACCTCTCCGCCAGGCATCTGTTAAACAAACAGGCATCGAACCTGAAGGCCCTCTCAATCCTTAATTGAGAAGAACATCTGACCTTGCTGTCAAAAATCTGTTAAACAAACAGGCATCGAACCTGAAGGCCGGCTCAACTTAAAGTTGAGAAGAACATCTGACCTAACCGTCAGGCATCTGTTAAACAAACAAGCATCGAACCCGAAGGCCGACACCACACGAAGTTGAGAAGAACATCTGACTTCGCTGTCAGGCATCTGTTAAACAAACAGGCATCGAACCCGAAGGCCGGCTCAACCCGAATTTTATAAGAACATCTGACCTCGCCGTCAGACATCTCTTAAACAAACAGGGATCGAACCCGAAGGGCGGATCAACCCGAAGTTGAGAAGAACATCTGACTTCACCGTTAGGCATCTGTTAAACTAACATGCATCGAACCAGAAGGCCAGCTCAACACGAAGTTGAGAGGAACATCTGACCTCTCCGTCAGGCATATGTTAAACAAACAGACATTGAACCTCAAGGTCGGATCAACATGAAGTTGAGAGGAACATTTGACTTCACTGTCAAGCATTTGATAAACAAACAGGCATCAAATCCGAAGGTCGTCTCAATCCTTAATTGAGAAGAACATCTGACCTCGCCGTCAAACATCTGTTAAGCAAACAGGCATCGAACCCGAAGGCCGGCTCAACTTGAAGTTGAGAAGAACAACTGACCTCACCGTCAGGCATCTGTTAAACAAACAGGCATCGAACGCAAAGGGCGACTCAACCCGAAGTTGATAAGAACATATGACTTCTCCGTTAGGCATCTGTTAAACAAACAGGCATTGAACCCGAAGGCCGGCTCAACCCAAAGTTGATAAGAACATCTGACATCACCGTCAGGCATCTCTTAAACAAAGAGGCATCGAACCCGAAGGCCGGCCCAACACGAAGTTGAGAGGAACATCTGACCTCGCCGTCAGGCATCTGTTAAACAAACAGGCATCGAACCTGAAGGTCGGCTCAACATGAAGTTGAGAGGAACATTTGACTTCACTGTCAAGCATCTGTTAAACAAACAGGCATCAAATCCGAAGGCCGGCTCAAGCCGAAGTTGAGAAGAACATCTGACATCGATGTCAGGCATCTGTTAAATAAACAGACATCAAATCCAAAGGCCGGCTGACCCAAAGTTGAGAGGGACATCTCACTTCACTGTCAAGCATATGTTAAACAAACAGGCATCAAATTCGAAGGCCGACTCAACCCGAAGTTGATAAGAACATCTGACCTCGCCGTCAGGCATCTGTTAAACAAACAGGCATCGAACTCGAAGTCCGGTTCAACACGAAGTTGAGAGGAACATCTGACCTCACCGTCAGGCATCTGTTAAACAAACAGGCATTGAAACTGAAAGTCGGCTCAACATGAAGTTGAGAGGAACATTTGACTTCACTGTTAAGCATCTGTTAAACAAACAGGTATCAAATCCGAAGGCCGGCTCAACCCGAAGTTGAGAAGAACATCTGACCTCACCGTTAGGCATCTGTTAAACAAATAGGCATCGAACCTGAAGGCTGGCTCAACTTGAAGTTGAGAAGAACATCTGACCTCACCGTCAGGCATCTGTTAAACAAACAGGCATCGAACCCGAAGGGCGGCTCAACCCGAAGTTGATAAGAACATCTGACTTCGCCGTTAGGCATCTGTTAAACAAACATGCATCGAACCTGAAGGTCGGCTCAACATGAAGTTGAGAGGAACATTTGACTTCACTGTCAAGCATCTGGTAAACAAACAGACATCAAATCCGAAGGCCGACTCAACCCAAAATTGAGAAGAACATCTGACCTCACCATCAGGCATCTGTAAAACAAATAGGCATCGAACCCGAAGGGCGACTCAACCCGAAGTTGATAATAACATTAGACCTCTCCGCCAGGCATCTGTTAAACAAACAGGCATCGAACCTGAAGGCCCTCTCAATCCTTAATTGAGGAGAACATCTGACCTTGCTGTCAAAAATCTGTTAAACAAACAGGCATCGAACCTGAAGGCCGGCTCAACTTAAAGTTGAGAAGAACATCTGACCTTACCGTCAGGCATCTGTTAAACAAACAAGCATCGAACCCGAAGGCCGGCACAACACGAAGTTGAGAAGAACATCTGACTTTGCTGCCAGGCATCTGTTAAACAAACAGGCATCGAACCCGAAGGCCGGCTCAACCCGAATTTTATAAGAACATCTGACCTCGCCGTCAGACATCTCTTAAACGAACAGGGATCGAACCCGAAGGGCGGCTCAACCCGAAGTTGAGAAGAACATCTGACTTCACCGTCAGGCATCTGTTAAACTAACATGCATCGAACCCGAAGGTCAGCTCAACACGAAGTTGAGAGGAACATCTGACCTCTCCGTCAGGCATATGTTAAACAAACAGACATTGAACCTCAAGGTCGGATCAACATGAAGTTGAGAGGAACATTTGACTTCACTGTCAAGCATTTGATAAACAAACAGGCATCAAATCCGAAGGTCGTCTCAATCCTTAATTGAGAAGAACATCTGACCTCGCCGTCAAACATCTGTTAAGCAAACAGGCATCGAACCCGAAGGCCGGCTCAACTTGAAGTTGAGAAGAACAACTGACCTCACCGTCAGGCATCTGTTAAACAAACAGGCATCGAACGCAAAGGGCGACTCAACCCGAAGTTGATAAGAACATATGACTTTGCCGTTAGGCATCTGTTAAACAAAAAGGCATCGAACCCGAAGGCCGGCTCAACCCAAAGTTGATAAGAACATCTGACATCGCCGTCAGGCATCTCTTAAACAAAGAGGCATCGAACCCGAAGGCCGGCCCAACACGAAGTTGAGAGGAACATCTGACCTCGCCGTCAGGCATTTGTTAAACAAACAGGCATCGAACCTGAAGGTCGGCTCTACATGAAGTTGAGAGGAACATTTGACTTCACTGTCAAGCATCTGTTAAACAAACAGGCATCAAATCCGAAGGCCGGATCAAGCCGAAGTTGAGAAGAACATCTGACATCAATGTCAGGCATCTGTTAAATAAACAGACATCAAATCCAAAGGCCGGCTGACCCAAAGTTGAGAGGGACATCTGACTTCACTGTCAAGCATATGTTAAACAAACAGGCATCAAACTCGAAGGCCGACTCAACCCGAAGTTGATAAGAACATCTGACCTCGCCCTCAGGCATCTGTTAAACAAACAGGCATCGAACTCGAAGGCCGGTTCAACACGAAGTTGAGAGGAACATCTGACCTCACCGTCAGGCATCTGTTAAACAAACAGGCATCGAAACTGAAGGTCGGCTCAACATGAAGTTGAGAGGAACATTTGACTTCATTGTTAAGCATCTGTTAAACAAACAGGTATCAAATCCGAAGGTCGGCTCAACCCGAAGTTGAGAAGAACATCTGACCTCACCGTGAGGCATCTGTTAAACAAATAGGCATCGAACCTGAAGGCCGGCTCAACTTGAAGTTGAGAAGAACATCTGACCTCACCGTCAGGCATCTGTTAAACAAACAGGCATCGAACCCGAAGGGCGGCTCAACCCGAAGTTGATAAGAACATCTGACTTCGCCGTCAGGCATCTGTTAAACAAACATGCATCGAACCTGAAGGTCGGATCAACATGAAGTTGAGAGGAACATTTGACTTCACTGTCAAGCATCTGGTAAACAAACAGACATCAAATCCGAAGGCCGGCTCAACCCAAAATTGTGAAGAACATCTGACCTCACCATCAGGCATCTGTAAAACAAATAGGCATCGAACCCGAAGGGCGACTCAACCCGAAGTTGATAATAACATTAGACCTCTCCGCCAGGCATCTGTTAAACAAACAGGCATCGAACCTGAAGGCCCTCTCAATCCTTAATTGAGAAGAACATCTGACCTTGCTGTCAAAAATCTGTTAAACAAACAGGCATCGAACCTGAAGGCCGGCTCAACTTAAAGTTGAGAAGAACATCTGACCTCACCGTCAGGCATCTGTTAAACAAACAAGCATCGAACCCGAAGGACGGCACAACACGAAGTTGAGAAGAACATCTGACTTCGCTGTCAGGCATCTGTTAAACAAACAGGCATCGAACCCGAAGGCCGGCTCAACCCGAATTTTAAAAGAACATCTGACCTCGCCGTCAGACATCTCTTAAACAAACAGGCATCGAACCCGAAGGGCGGCTCAACCCGAAGTTGAGAAGAACATCTGACTTCACTGTCAGGCATCTGTTAAACAAACAGGCATCGAACCCGAAGGCCAGCTCAACACGAAGTTGAGAGGAACATCTGACCTTGCCGTCAGGCATATGTTAAACAAACAGGCATTGAACCTCAAGGTCGGATCAACATGAAGTTGAGAGGAACATTTGACTTCACTGTCAAGAATCTGTTAAACAAACAGGCATCAAATCCGAAGGTCGTCTCAATCCTTAATTGAGAAGAACATCTGACCTCGCCGTCAAACATCTGTTAAACAAACAGGCATCGAACCCGAAGGCCGGCTCAACTTGAAGTTGAGAAGAACATCTGACCTCACCGTCAGGCATCTGTTAAACAAACAGGCATCGAACCCGAAGGGCGGCTCAACCCGAAGTTGATAAGAACATATGACTTCACCGTTAGGCATCTGTTAAACAAACAGGCATCGAACCCGAAGGCCAGCTCAACCCGAAGTTGATAAGAACATCTGACATCGCCGTCAGGCATCTCTTAAACAAAGAGGCATCGAACCCGAAGGTCGGCCAAACACGAAGTTGAGAGGAACATCTGACCTCGCCGTCAGGCATCTGTTAAACAAACAGGCATCGAACCCGAAGGCCGGCCCAACACGAAGTTGAGAGGAACATCTGACCTCGCCGTCAGGCATCTGTTAAACAAACAGGCATCAAATCTGAAGGCCGGCTCAAGCTGAAGTTGAGAAGAACATCTGACATCGATGTCAGGCATCTGTTAAATAAACAGGCATCAAATCCAAAGGCCGACTGACCCAAAGTTGAGAGGGACATCTGACTTCACTGTCAAGCATATGTTAAACAAACAGGCATCAAATTCGAAGGCCGACTCAACCCGAAGTTGATAAGAACATCTGACCTCGCCGTCAGGCATCTGTAAAACAAACAGGCATCGAACTCGAAGGCCGGTTCAACACGAAGTTGAGAGGAACATCTGACCTCACCGTCAGGCATCTGTTAAACAAACAGGCATCGAAACTGAAGGTCGGCTCAACATGAAGTTGAGAGGAACATTTGACTTCACTGTCAAGCATCTGGTAAACAAACAGACATCAAATCCGAAGGCCGGCTCAACCCAAAATTGAGAAGAACATCTGACCTCACCATCAGGCATCTATAAAACAAATAGGCATCAAACCCGAAGGGCGACTCAACCCGAAGTTGATAATAACATTAGACCTCTCCGCCAGGCATCTGTTAAACAAACAGGCATCGAACCCGAAGGGCGGCTCAACCCGAAGTTGATAAGAACATCTGACTTCGCCGTCAGGCATCTCTTAAACAAACATGCATCGAACCTGAAGGTCGGCTCAACATGAAGTTGAGAGGAACATTTGACTTCACTGTCAAGCATCTGGTAAACAAACAGACATCAAATCCGAAGGTCGGCTCAACCCAAAATTGAGAAGAACATCTGACCTCACCATCAGGCATCTGTAAAACAAATAGGCATCGAACCCGAAGGGCGACTCAACCTGAAGTTGATAATAACATTAGACCTCTCCGCCAGGCATCTGTTAAACAAACAGGCATCAAACCTGAAGGCCCTCTCAATCCTTAATTGAGAAGAACATCTGACCTTGCTGTCAAAAATCTGTTAAACAAACAGGCATCGAACCTGAAGGCCGGCTCAACTTAAAGTTGAGAAGAACATCTGACCTCACCGTCAGGCATCTGTTAAACAAACAAGCATCGAACCCGAAGGCCGGCACAACACGAAGTTGAGAAGAACATCTGACTTCGCTATCAGGCATCTGTTAAACAAACAGGCATCGAACCTGAAGGCCGGCTCAACCCGAATTTTATAAGAATATCTGACCTCGCCGTCAGACATCTCTTAAACAAACAGGCATCGAACCCGAAGGGCGGCTCAACCCGAAGTTGAGAAGAACATCTGACTTTGCCGTCAGGCATCTGTTAAACAAACAGGCATCGAACCCGAAGGCCAGCTCAACACGAAGTTGAGAGGAACATCTGACCTTGCCGTCAGGCATATGTTAAACAAACAGGCATTGAACCTCAAGGTCGGATCAACGTGAAGTTGAGAGGAACATTTGACTTCACTGTCAAGCATCTGTTAAACAAACAGGCATCAAATCCGAAGGTCGTCTCAATCCTTAATTGAGAAGAACATCTGACCTCGCCGTCAAACATCTGTTAAACAAACAGGCATCGAACCCGAAGGCCGGCTCAACTTGAAGTTGAGAAGAACATCTGACCTCACCGTCAGGCATCTTTTAAACAAACAGGCATCGAACCCGAAGGGCGGCTCAACCCGAAGTTGATAAGAACATATGACTTCACCGTTAGGCATCTGTTAAACAAACAGGCATCGAACCTGAAGGCCAGCTCAACCCGAAGTTGATAAGAACATCTGACATCGCCGTCAGGCATCTCTTAAACAAAGAGGCATCGAACCCGAAGGCCGGCCCAACACGAAGTTGAGAGGAACATCTGACCTCGCCGTCAGGCACCTGTTAAACAAACAGGCATCGAACCTGAAGGTCGGCTCAACATGAAGTTGAGAGGAACATTTGACTTCACTGTCAAGCATCTGTTAAACAAAAAGGCATCAAATCTGAAGGCCGGCTCAAGCTAAAGTTGAGAAGAACATCTGACATCGATGTCAGGCATCTGTTAAATAAACAGGCATCAAATCCGAAGGCCAGCTAACCCAAAGTTGAGAGGGACATCTGACTTCACTGTCAAGCATATGTTAAACAAACAGGCATCAAATTCGAAGGCCGACTCAACCCGAAGTTGATAAGAACATCTGACCTCGCCGTCAGGCATCTGTAAAACAAACAGGCATCGAACTCGAAGGCCGGTTCAACACGAAGTTGAGAGGAACATCTGACCTCACCGTCAGGCATCTGTTAAACAAACAGGCATCGAAACTGAAGGTCGGCTCAACATGAAGTTGAGAGGAACATTTGACTTCACTGTTAAGCATCTGTTAAACAAACAGGTATCAAATCCGAAGGCCGGCTCAACCCGAAGTTGAGAAGAACATCTGACCTCACCGTCAGGCATCTGTTAAACAAATAGGCATCGAACCTGAAGGCCGGCTCAACTTGAAGTTGAGAAGAACATCTGACCTCACCGTCAGGCATCTGTTAAACAAACAGGCATCGAACCCGAAGGGCGGCTCAACCCAAAGTTGATAAGAACATCTGACTTCGCCGTCAGGCATCTGTTAAACAAACATGCATCGAACCTAAAGGTCGGCTCAACATGAAGTTGAGTGGAACATTTGACTTCACTGTCAAGCATCTGGTAAACAAACAGACATCAAATCCGAAGGCCGGCTCAACCCAAAGTTGAGAAGAACATCTGACCTCACCATCAGGCATCTGTAAAACAAATAGGCATCGAACACGAAGGGCGACTCAACCCGAAGTTGATAATAACATTAGACCTCTCCGCCAGGCATCTGTTAAACAAACAGGCATCGAAACTGAAGGCCCTCTCAATCCTTAATTGAGAAGAACATCTGACCTCGCTGTCAAAAATATGTTAAACAAACAGGCATCGAACCTGAAGGCCGCCCCAACTTGAAGTTGAGAAGAACATCTGACCTCACCGTTACGCATCTGTTAAACAAACAAGCATCGAACCCGAAGGCCGGCACAACACGAAGTTGAGAAGAACATCTGACTTCGCTATCAGGCATCTGTTAAACAAACAGGCATCGAACCTGAAGGCCGGCTCAACCCGAATTTTATAAGAATATCTGACCTCGCCGTCAGACATCTCTTAAACAAACAGGCATCGAACCCGAAGGGCGGCTCAACCCGAAGTTGAGAAGAACATCTGACTTTGCCGTCAGGCATCTGTTAAACAAACAGGCATCGAACCCGAAGGCCAGCTCAACACGAAGTTGAGAGGAACATCTGACCTTGCCGTCAGGCATATGTTAAACAAACAGGCATTGAACCTCAAGGTCGGATCAACATGAAGTTGAGAGGAACATTTGACTTCACTGTCAAGCATCTGTTAAACAAACAGGCATCAAATCCGAAGGTCGTCTCAATCCTTAATTGAGAAGAACATCTGACCTCGCCGTCAAACATCTGTTAAACAAACAGGCATCGAACCCGAAGGCCGGCTCAACTTGAAGTTGAGAAGAACATCTGACCTCACCGTCAGGCATCTTTTAAACAAACAGGCATCGAACCCGAAGGGCGGCTCAACCCGAAGTTGATAAGAACATATGACTTCACCGTTAGGCATCTGTTAAACAAACAGGCATCGAACCCGAAGGCCAGCTCAACCCGAAGTTGATAAGAACATCTGACATCGCCGTCAGGCATCTCTTAAACAAAGAGGCATCGAACCCGAAGGCCGGCCCAACACGAAGTTGAGAGGAACATCTGACCTCGCCGTCAGGCACCTGTTAAACAAACAGGCATCGAACCTGAAGGTCGGCTCAACATGAAGTTGAGAGGAACATTTGACTTCACTGTCAAGCATCTGTTAAACAAAAAGGCATCAAATCTGAAGGCCGGCTCAAGCTAAAGTTGAGAAGAACATCTGACATCGATGTCAGGCATCTGTTAAATAAACAGGCATCAAATCCGAAGGCCAGCTAACCCAAAGTTGAGAGGGACATCTGACTTCACTTTCAAGCATATGTTAAACAAACAGGCATCAAATTCGAAGGCCGACTCAACCCGAAGTTGATAAGAACATCTGACCTCGCCGTCAAGCATCTGTAAAACAAACAGGCATCGAACTCGAAGGCCGGTTCAACACGAAGTTGAGAGGAACATCTGACCTCACCGTCAGGCATCTGTTAAACAAACAGGCATCGAAACTGAAGGTCGGCTCAACATGAAGTTGAGAGGAACATTTGACTTCACTGTTAAGCATCTGTTAAACAAACAGGTATCAAATCTGAAGGCCGGCTCAACCCGAAGTTGAGAAGAACATCTGACCTCACCGTCAGGCATCTGTTAAACAAATAGGCATCGAACCTGAAGGCCGGCTCAACTTGAAGTTTAGAAGAACATCTGACCTCACCGTCAGGCATCTGTTAAACAAACAGGCATCGAACCCGAAGGGCGGCTCAACCCAAAGTTGATAAGAACATCTGACTTCGCCGTCAGGCATCTGTTAAACAAACATGCATCGAACCTAAAGGTCGGCTCAACATGAAGTTGAGTGGAACATTTGACTTCACTGTCAAGCATCTGGTAAACAAACAGACATCAAATCCGAAGGCCGGCTCAACCCAAAGTTGAGAAGAACATCTGACCTCACCATCAGGCATCTGTAAAACAAATAGGCATCGAACACGAAGGGCGACTCAACCCGAAGTTGATAATAACATTAGACCTCTCCGCCAGGCATCTGTTAAACAAACAGGCATCGAAACTGAAGGCCCTCTCAATCCTTAATTGAGAAGAACATCTGACCTCGCTGTCAAAAATATGTTAAACAAACAGGCATCGAACCTGAAGGCCGCCCCAACTTGAAGTTGAGAAGAACATCTGACCTCAGCGTTACGCATCTGTTAAACAAACAAGCATCGAACCCGAAGGACGGCACAACACGAAGTTGAGACGAACATCTGACTTCACCGTCAGGCATCTGTTAAACAAACAGGCATCGAACCCGAAGGCCGGCTCAACCCGAATTTTATAAGAACATCTGACCTCGCCGTCAGACATCTCTTAAACAAACAGGCATCGAACCCGAAGGGCGGCTCAACCCGAAGTTGAGAAGAACATCTGACTTCGCCGTCAGGCATCTGTTAAACAAACAGGCATCGAACCCGAAGGCCAGCTCAACACGAAGTTGAGAGGAACATCTGACCTCGCCGTCAGGCATATGTTAAACAAACAGGCATTGAACCTCAAGGTCGGATCAACATGAAGTTGAGAGGAACATTTGACTTCACTGTCAAGCATCTGTTAAACAAACAGGCATCAAATCTGAAGGTCAGCTCAACCCGAAGCTTAGAAGAACATCTGACCTAACCATCAGGCATCTGTTAAACAAACAGGCATCGAACAAGAAGGGCGGTTCAACCCGAAGTTGATAAGAACATTAGACCTCTCCACTAGGCATCTGTTAAACAAACAGGCATCGAACCCGAAGGTCGGCTCAACCCGAAGTTGAGAAGAACATTTGACCTCGCCGTTGGGCATCTGTTAAACAAACAGGCATCAAACCCGAAGGTCGTCTCGATCCTTAAGTGATAAGAACATCTGACCTCACCGTCAAACATCTGTTAAACAAACAGGCATCGAACCCGAAGGCCGACTCAACTTGAAGTTGAGAATAACATCTGACCTCACTATCAGACATCTGTTAAACAAACAGGCATCGAACCCGAAGGGCGGCTCAACCCGAATTTGATAAGAACATCTGACTTCGCCGTTAGGAATCTGTTAAACAAACAGGCATCGAACCCGAAGGCCAGCTCAACCCGAAGTTGATAAGAACATCTGACATCGTCGTCAGGCATCTCTTAAACAAAGAGGCATCGAACCCGAAGGCCGGCTCAACACAAAGTTGAGAGGAACATCTGACCTCGCCGTCAGGCATCTTTTAAACAAACAGGCATCGAACCTGAAGGTCGGCTCAACATGAAGTTGAGAGGAACATTTGACTTCACTGTCAAGCATCTGTTAAACAAATAGGCATCAAATCCGAAAGCCGGCTCAAGCCGAAGTTGAGAAGAACATCTGACATCATTGTCAGGCATCTGGTAAACAAACAGGCATCAAATCCGAAGGGCGGCTCAACCCAAAGTTTATAAGAACATCTGACCTCACAGTCAGGCATCTCTTAAACAAACAGGCATTGAACGTGAAGGCCGGCTCAACTCGAAGTTGAGAGGAACATCGGACCTCGCCGTCAGGCATCTGTTAAACAAACAGGCATTGAACCTGATAGTCGGCTCAACATGAAGTTGAGAGGAACATTTGACTTCACTGTCAAGCATCTGTTAAACAAACAGGCATCAAATCCGAAGGCCGACTCAACCCAAAGTTGAGAAGAACATCTGACTTCACCGTCAGGCATCTGTTAAACAAACAGGCCTCGAACCCGAAGGCCGGCTCAACTTGAAGTTAAGAAGAACATCTGACCTCACCGTCAGGCATCTGTTAGATAAACAGGCATCGAACCTGAAGGGCGGCTCAACCCGAAGTTGATAAGAACATCTGACTTCGCCGTCAGGCATCTGTTAAACAAACATGCATCGAACCTGAAGGTCGGCTCAACATGAAGTTGAGAGGAACATTTGACTTCACTCTCAAGCATCTGGTAAACAAACAGGCATCAAATCCGAAGGCCGGCTCAACCCAAAGTTGAGAAGAACATCTGACCTCACCATCAGGTGTCGCTTGCGCGAAAATAAGGTGTCGGCACAACAGAAGAGTCGCCACCTTTCGTTATTTATCCCTCAGAGCGGGAAAGGAAACGATCGGAAAAACCTGACGAAAAAGGGTAAGACAAGGTCATCGCAACCATTGTCTGGGTTCGGGAGTCGGTTACGCAAGGGGAAGGTATTAGCACCCCTCACGTCCGTCGTACTCGACGGGATCCACGCTTGTTTGTTTACTTGGACGGGTTGGTTTTATCTATCTACCTATCAAGGCTGGCTGAAAAAGAAAAGAAAAATGACTCGGCAAAGCGTCGCACTTTATGCCTACGTATTCTCATCAGAGAATGAGAAATCAGACTCAACGTAGTTCGGCCTACGAAGGATTACGGGGGAAAGGTTTAAGGTTGCTCGCTAGGACGTCGCATCCTATGCCTACGTACTTCCACACAGTATGGAAGATCAGAGCAAACGTAGTTCGGGAAACTACGGGTTATTTCCTGAAAAAAGTGTTTTTTATTGTGTTTGCGATTTCAACCGCACTAGAGACTATGACCTGAGAGTGAATGCGTCGCATGTCACCCAAAGGGTACCATACTAAACATCCAGACTGTGGAAAAGGAACTCTCCCACAATCCTTTCTCAGATAGCTTAAGGCTCGTAACGTACGAAAGAAATCATTCATGATTACTATATCTTAAACTGTTTTGAGATGAGAAGAGAACAGACCCAACTAGGAGGGAGACTATCAAGTCCTACTGTTATCATGCCATGGATTCATCCTATGGTTGAGGTTTGAACAGGGAACTCATAGAAGTTGTCATGCATAGGTTTCAACCTAAAAGTCTATCATCAAATCCTTATCAAAGGAAATGAGAGTCCTAAGGGATCATGTCAATGATACACCAAAACAGACAAAGCATCAGCTTTAACAGTAAAATGCATGCAATGCAAGTGAGGGAGGAAATGTGTGTGGGGCTTCAGCCTCCACAAGCTCATCTTGACCTCAAGCCAGTCATGAAATAACAGTAATCATACTGAAAAATAAACAACATGCTATCAAGCAACATACAGTAAACTGCAGTCATACAGATAAAAGAGAGGAAGTGCCATCAGGCCAGCAAACCACATGCTTGAGAAAGAAAGGATCTACATCTAATCTGTAATCCTAACCCTAGCAAAATCCTGATCAAATCTAAGCAAAGCCCTAAAGCAAAACCCTAACCAAAAGGAATCAATCCCAGTCTTCAAGCTTCAAAGCAAGCTTACCAAAGAAAGGGAGTTAAGTAGGCAGACTCATAGTGTCTTCCTCAGGAAAGCACTAGGAGGCTCATACTCAGGAGTCATATCCTATGTGGCTCAACAACTGTGATCAGTTTACGTTCCTCCTCAGGAGAAACTAAACTCACATGAAGGCCCCAACATCATTGGATACTTAAGAGATCCTACCTGAACTAGTGGAACTAAGTGAATAGACCCATAGGACCTTCCTCAGGAAAGTACTAGGAGGCTTCCACTTAGGAATTGTATCCCATGTGGCTCAACAACTGTGATCAGTTTACATTCCTCCTCAGGAGAAATTAAACTCACATGTTGGCTCCAACATCATTAGATACTTGAGAAGTCCTAGATGAACTAAGGGAACTAAGTGAATAGACCCATAGGACCTTCCTCAGGAAAGTACTAGGAGGCTTCCGCTTAGGAATTGTATCCCATGTGGCTCAACAACTGTGATCAGTTTACATTCCTCCTCAGGAGAAATTAAACTCACATGTTGGCTCCAACATCATTGGATACTTAAGAAAGGGGTGAGAAGAAAGAATGAAAGACATCCATAGTGCCTTCCTCAGGAAAGTACCATGAATTTCCCTCAACCTTCAGGATCTCAAACCTCACAGACAGGGAATAAGCTCCAAACTCTGGGTCTCTGGGTCTTGATCTACAATATTCTTCACCATTCTCTTCAACAAGCTCTTCAAAACAAACCAAGCCCCACAAAAAATTCCCAAAAATAAACCCCAGAGACAGACAAATAACCACAGAACAGTCAAAACCATCAGTCAACTTCAGAAAATACCTAAAAATACTAAAGCAAGAGGGAAAAATCTGACAATCATTCACAAGGGTCTATAACATCTACCCATACCATCCCTATATACCCATACCCAAAAATCAAATCAAAACTCTCCACAGAAAATGAATTATTTCACCTATGCATCCTTAAACCCTAATTATGATACCCTAATGCTAGCCTAATTAAACTAATCAAATTTTAATCTAAAAATCAAGAATTAAATCCTATGGGGAACTATGATTCAATATCTAACTATGCCAAAAAGAATGAACTCAAAATCCTAAGGGAAGGTCCTAAAAGAAATTCTACAAAATGGAGTACAATATTAACCCTATTAAAATGCTATTTAAAAGGATAATATTCTAAAAATATTAAAAGAAAAATAAAATGGAATTTTATTTATTGATATTTTTGTAGACAGAATTATGAACATATGAAAAAAACAAGCATTAAAAAATATTAATTTTTCAATTTTCTATGAATTTTTTAATATGCAAGAAATATAAAGGAAATTAAAAATAAAAGAAATTGATTTAAAGGGGAGGGGTGAGAACAGAAGAAACGCCCAGTTGATTCTCATGATGGGCCCAGGAAGGGGGGTGCGCCTAGCAGGGCGCGCCTGGGCCCAATGGCTACCAGAAAATGAAAAGAAAATTAAACGGAAATTGGAAATGCAACGGTACGAATAGCAATACATTTTAGTTAAAAAAAAGGGATTGGGCCGTGCGAGGGGTGTGAATAGCACAAGTTCATTGAGCCCAGAATCATTCACTTAATTAAACGCTGCGTTGCAGCTGGGGAACTTCCCTCCGTTTCTTGATTTGAACACAGACCGTTGGATGCGACTAAAGAGTCAAGATCTGGATGCGATCGGACGGCTGGGAGGTTGTCTTCAACCTCCAGCTAGGGTTTCCTCCCCAAACCAGTTTCACGCGCTAAACTTCCACTCCCTCTAGCTCTCTCATCTAGCAACTAATTGCCTCGGTGTAAAGACCAAAATTACTCCTCTCATTACCCTCTATAAGACTATGGCCATGGATCTTTCTAAAACTCAACCTATAAAGAGACACGATGAGGGAAAGTTCTGGGCACACTTGTTTACACCTGGTTTGCATGGAAATAACTATGGCTCAAACTATGCAAGAATGTTCTATATGCTGTGGGGAGTATACTAAACTAAAGAACTAGGATTATAGTACACTAATACACGAGTTCTTGATCCTAAAACAGAAACTACCATGGAACCAACCTTCATATAATGCCTTCAAACTCATCATGATTCATCCCTAAGAGTCTCTAATCACATATATCCTAACAACAAGTTCTAATACTGAATAAACAAGGAGATTCGAAGGAAGTTTCTTACCTTGCAAGTGATGATGGCTATGGTGGTTTCTCTTCAATCCAAGCCTTGATGCTTGCTTCAGATGCTCTTCAATGGATATATGTTCTTCTGTTTGCAATGGTTCTTGCTTACACCTCTTGAATCACTCTATCCAATTCTTCATGCAACTTGGAGTGAAGACTTGGATCTCATGAACCAGCCACGAATTCCTCTCAATTTTGTTTGCCAATTGCTCTATGATGATGGTAGATGATGATGATAACAAGAATTATGATGATTGATGGAGTTTCAATGGAGTTTGAAAGCAAAATGCAATATGGAGTTATGGAATCAAACTATGTAGTGCAAGCACTCTCAATCACCAACCCTGCCATGGATCAACTCTAGGGCATTTATAGAGAAGGATGGAAGTGTGTAGAAGCTTGTAGAAGATTCCAAGAAGTTTCTAGAATGTATCATGCAATGAGATTTTGATTTTTCCATATTTAGTAATTCTCATGAAAACTCATGATAAGCCATGCATTTCCACTTAATATCTCCTTAAATGAGTAATTGGTATTGAATGAGTGAAAAAACAAGCTAAACCTTGCCTTATGCCAAGTTTCTCAAAGGTTCCTTAATATGCAAGCATGAACTTTACAAAGTAGCCCCCATTTTAAGACCTCAAATCAAAATTCTACTTGAACCATTGTTTTTAAAATGATGTTAGGAGTCAAAATGACATATTGGATGACCCATTTTGGATTTGCACATCTCCTAAACCAATTTCCAACTTGGATTCGTTTAACTTAGAAGTCATTTTTAGGTCATTTTTACCCAATCTTGTAAATCCTTGCTACAAGCTTTTTCAATAACTCATGACCACTTTTCTAGGCTTAAAATCCCATTTTGAACAACTTTGATGTTTTTAGTTTTTCCATTTGAGGCTTGGAAATAGGAGATATGGCTTTTACTTAAAATGACCTATAACTTCCAAATGACCAAAATACCCCTGTCTTGTTCAAACCATAAGTTGAGTTCTACAAATCCTATCAAGGACTTCTAGTACTATCTAGAAATCTAAGAAGATGCTCTTCAACATTCATGTTGACCAGGAAATCATAGGAATCATCCTACTAGGGCAAAAGTTGTCTGCAAGTTGGGTGACTTTCAAGGATCCAGATTCACATACCTCAGCTGACCTGTAATTTGTCAAAACCATAACTTGAGCTCTGCAACTCCTATCAAGGACTTCTACCACTCAAATTAAAGCTAAGAACAAGCTCTACAACATTCATGTTGTGGGGAAGATGAGATATCAATCACATCGTGAGCTAAAACTACCTGGAAGATAGGGATCAAATTAGGGTTTTTTCACTGTCCATCCTTAGAAACCCTAACTCAAAACTTCTCAAACTCCTCAATCATGATGAGTTGGTCTAGGAATCATCTTTATAACATCTTAATACATCACTCCATGATCTCATGGCCCTTGGATTAGGTCTCAACCTTCTCCAAATCTTCAGCTGATCTAGGATTGACCCAGTCAAAACCCTAATTCTACCATTCATGGTTGAATCTTCTGAATTCTTGCATAATGACCTCTCTGGGCTTCATTATGGCTTTCAAGACATCTCATAGGCTTTCTCAAAGCTTCAAGTTCATTCTAAAAGTCTCAGAATCATATGAGGAGCTCCCACAACTCTCAAGCTATGAAGCACACAACCTTGGTTTCAACCAATTCCTCTGAGGATCTCTTGAACTTTCTGATGAGGGTATCAACTTTCAAACACTTGATGGGTAAATAAATGTTGGTCAAATTTTGGGGTGCAACATCTGCCCCTATTCAAACGGCTTGAACCTGACTGGGTGAGGAGCGAACGGCTCTCAGCCAATCACGGCGCGAGACGGTTGAATACCGGTAAACCCGAAAATTTGCCAACTGCTCAAGTCTTCGAATATTGCAATACTAGCTGCTCACCAACTAGGCGGAGAAGTACTGATCTGACATCGCCGTCAGTTATCCACGTTACCTTCTTATGATGTTGCCTTCAGACAACCACAACCCCCAACCTCGCCGCTGGAAGACTAAACCATCTGACATCGCCGTCGGATAATCAAAATACCCCGCCTCGCCGCTGGAGAACTAAATCATCTGGCATACCCAACATCGCCGCTGGAAAACTGAATCTGACATCGCCGCCGGAAACAAACATCATTCTGAGAGACACTCGACATCGCCGTCGTACAAACATCATCCCTGCTGGGGATTTAAAGAGCCTGACCTCGCCGTCAAACAAACATTCAACCTCGCCGTCAAACACAAACATGATCTGACCTCGCCGTCAAATCCAAACATCCAACCTCGCCGCCGGACAAACATAATCTGACCTCGCCGTCAAATCTAAACATCCAACCTCGCCGCCGGACAAACATAATCTGACCTCGCCGTCAAATAATCAAAATTCCCCGCCTCGCCGCTGGAGAACATACAACTCTGAACAACTCTGACCTGAGGTTCACTCCTGGTAAATGGAACAAAAGGTACACTTGCGTATTTGAAACTACTCCGCTAGAGGTGAGAGACTCAACCAAGCACGCTCTGATCTGGGGTTCACCCTCAGAACCATAATGAACATCCGAATACTACTGCACACTGCCCACCGTAGAACTTCAACATCAAAGCTATACGAAACCCCGGCCCCTGGCCGCTTCCAGCTTCAGCTAGAAAAGATCTTCACGTACTTCTGAAGATGGGCATCCTTGGCCTTCAAGGATGTAAACTTTGCCTGTCGGCAACTCTGCAGGAGGTATCTTCGATTTCAGTCCGAAGAAAAAGATTCTTGGCCTTCAAGGATACATGGACCTGCCTTCAGGCAACTCCGCCTCTGCTATAGAGCATCCGAGACTTCAGTCAGGGATATACTTCGGCCTTCAGTCCGAAAAATGAATCCTAGGTCATTCATGACCTTGGGGATAACCTTGCCTTCAGGCACCTTCGCCTCAGCTTGGGAAATCTGTGACTTCAGTCAGAGAATTGGTATCCTGAGCCATTCATGACTCTACAGGGATTCAAACGCTTTGCCTTCAGGCAAACTCCGCTTCAGCTGGAGAAACATCTTCGACTTCAGTCAGAAGAAACACTATTCACTTGATCGCAATCAATCGTCACCTTAGGACAACTGACGTGGTCTTCAGGCCAACCCGGATCTCCTTGCACATAAAAGCTGCATCTACAAACTTTTGAACTCTGTCTTCAGACAAATGTTGATTCATCAACCAGGAAATCTGAATCCACAGGAACCTTCTGATATCGCCTTCAGGCGTTTACGAAGTCAATCTTCAGATTAGACATCACTGTTGGAGCGAACATATCACGCTGCTAAGGACTTCAAGAATCATCTTGAACAAACAACTCCGTCGGGCACCTTCAAGAATCATCCTGAACCGATAACCATTCTGGAGGCTTTATTCTGCTAGGGATTCCAGGAATCTTCCTGGGCAACTTTTGCTGGGGACGCTACTGGGGAGCTCAAGAATCATCCTAAGCAAACAACTCGGGAAACTGCGCTGAGGTCTTAAGAATCATCTTAAACAAACGGCCCTGCTGAGAAATTCAAGAATCGTCTCGAACTGAAGACTTCGCTGGGGATCTCAAAAAATCATCTTGAGCGAGCGACTGTGGGGATTACACCGGGGTCTTAAGAATCATCTTAGGAAAGCGACCTCGTTGGGGAGAATGTCAGGAATCATCCTGAGCAACTGATCCTTCGGCCGAACACCTGTAAAACAAGAATGATAATAACCTAGATCATGCTTATGATGCATATGCTTCGGCGCCATGCCCCACACGGTGGAAATGCTATGCGTTTATGCTAAATGCTATGCAGTCATGCACCATGATGCGGTCCCGTCAGCAAAATGAATGCCGAAGGGGAAATTCTCCTGTCAAGGAGAAAGAACCACTCAGATAGAGGAATCATCCTGCTGAGGAGAACGTGGACACGCCAATATCAATCGGACTCTGTCTGGGGAAATGATCTTCGGTTGACTGCTGCAGGGGAAACAACTTCAGTTGATCAGCACTCCACTGGGGAGAAGCCAATCATGATCTGATCGACTTCCAAGGACTCGATTCTCTTGGACATCTGCAACCTCGGCTGAGGAAGGAGAAGTCATTCTGCTTCGCTGGAGAGAGTGCGACTCTGGGGAAATACCGCATCGGCTGTTCAATACTCTGCTAGGGAAAATCCACTCATGGTCCCAACTGCTTCCAAGGATTCGGCTCTCTTGGGGGTTTGCGGACTCAGCCGGGGAGAGAAATCATTCTACTTCACTGGAGAGTACAACTCTGATGAGGAAT
Source organism: Lathyrus sativus (assembly GCA_963859935.3). NCBI lineage: Eukaryota > Viridiplantae > Streptophyta > Magnoliopsida > Fabales > Fabaceae > Lathyrus > Lathyrus sativus. The sequence continues at coordinate 396,850,613 of OZ012735.1, read as the reverse complement.
TCTAATTCCGCTGGGGAAGAAGGAGTCATCCGACTTCAGGGGAGAGTATAACTCTACAGGGGAAGACAGCATCAGCTGTTCCAACACTCTACTGGGGAAGAGGGAGTCATCCAGCTTTGGGAGAGAATACGGCTCTGGTGGGGAATTTCAATTCCGCGGGAGACTTCGATCTGGCACCATCAGTTACTGCGTCCTTTGGCATACGAACAACTTCCTGCGAGACCTGCACTTGTGACCCGGTGCTGGGGAGAGACACCTGCTCCGGCGTCTTTACTGGGGGCAAACACGAGCTTCGGCACCCGAACATTCCTATGAAATCTGCACTTGCGACCCGGTGCGGGGGGACATATGAGCTTCGGCGCTTGAACACTTCTGATGAGGTGACGTTCCTTCAGGATGCGTCTGCTTGGGGAAGAGAATCATCTTTGCATGGGGAGACATATCAATGCTCACTATCTTGCGTTCAGATTCTGCGGAGGAGAGACCGCTGAACACTGCTGGAGAAGGAGGACTCGCCCTGCTTCGGGGATGCGCACGACGCATCTTCTGGAAGGTGCTACACCTGCAACAACACAAACAAACAGACAAGATACCCTCCTCAAAGGGGTTATCAAGGTTATTATCTCGTGACAATATTCAGGTAATTAATTGTTTCAACAATCAATGGGCCTAGGCCCGTAAGTTTATGTATGCGCATTTTATCAAAAACATCGGCGTTTTCATTCGCAAACAAAACAAATAAATGCTAAATAGGCAAACAGAATTGCTGAATAACATGTATTTTATTGATGGTGAACCCCTGAATGGGCAAAAATGTTTTACAACAGAGGCAAGCTCCTGGAATGAGGAAGCCGCGCAAAAATGAAACATAAATATACATCAGTATATACAAATGTCGACAACGAGGCGTAGACGAACACCATGAGTTGATCCCTCTAAGACCCACTCGACTTCGATACTTCTCCGACGCTTCAGCTTCGGAAGAGATTGATTCAGATAAACGGCCCTCAGGTCTTCCAAACCACTAAACAATGAAAGTCCACACGTGGAACGCAGTCATTTGCCTATTCAAATCCCTAACTTTTGCGTGAACCGCCCTTTACGGGTTTTCAGTTCACCGGGATACCCTTTTTTGCCGAAGCCGCCCAGTGTAGGTTTTCGGCTTCGCGGGTGTACATTTTTTCAATATATCCCTAATTTTTGCCCGAACCTTTTATTCTGTTTTTGGTTCGCCGGGATGCCCCTTTTTTGCCTGGACTCTTTCTTTTTTTGTCAAGCGGGTCTCTTTCAAGCAAAGTATTTTTTAACTGCGTCCGCGTTCACCGGGGATGCAAAATCTTCACCATCCATCGTGGATAACAACAAAGCTCCTCCTGAGAAAACTTTGCTGACGACATACGGCCCTTCGTAATTCGGAGTCCACTTGCCCCGGTGATCGGAGTGTGGCGGAAGAATCTTCTTCAGGACGAGATCACCCGTCTGAAAGCTTCTAGGACGCACCTTCTTATCATAAGCTTTCTTCATTCGGCTTTGGTACAGGCGACCAAATGCAATCGATGCTAACCTCTTCTCGTCCATCAGGCTGAGTTGGTTCAAACGATTCGTAATCCATTCTGCCTCATCGAGTTTCACATCAACCAAAACTCGCAAAGAAGGAATCTCCACTTCTAACGGTAGGACGGCTTCCATACCGTACACCAAGGAGAAAGGAGTTGCCCCGGTCGACGTACGCATCATCGTACGATAACCGTGCAAGGCAAATGGCAGCATCTCGTGCCAATCTTTGTACGTCACAACCATCTTCTGAACAATCTTCTTTATGTTCTTGTTGGCGGCTTCGACGGCGCCATTCATCTTCGGCCGGTAAGGAGATGAGTTGTGGTGTTCAATCTTGAAGCTCTGGCACAGCTCCTTCATCATCTTGTTATTCAGATTCGAACCATTATCAGTAATGATCTGCTCGGGAATTCCATAGCGACAGATGATGTCCCTCTTTATGAATTTAGCTACCACCTGCTTGGTCACATTAGCGTACGAGGCTGCCTCCACCCATTTGGTGAAGTAGTCGATAGCTACCAGAATGAAACGATGACCATTGGATGCAGTGGGCTCGATCTTTCCTATCATGTCGATGCCCCACATGGAGAACGGCCAAGGGGAGGACATGATATTCAATGGGCACGGCGGCACATGAACTTTATCAGCATAAATCTGGCATTTATGACATTTCTTCGCGAAACCGAAGCAATCTGACTCCATAGTCAGCCAGTAATATCCTGCTCTCAGGATCTTTCTCGTCATGGTGTGCCCGCCGGCGTGCGTACCAAATGTGCCCTCATGGACTTCTTCCATGAGTGTACTTGCCTCTTTCTCATCTACACATCTGAGTAGCACGAGATCGTGGTTTCTTTTATACAGCACTCCATCAGGATTGAGATAAAAGTTTCCAGACAGCCTCCTCAGAGTCTTCTTATCCTGGGTTGACGCTCCCGTAGGATACTCCTTAGTCATAAGGAAAGTCTGAATGTCATGGAACCATGGCTTGCCGTCGGCGGCATCCTCGATTGCAAAGACAAATGCCGGTCTGTCAAGACGCGAAAGCACAATTCTTGGAGCCTCATTCCAAAAATTGACTTTGTACATTGAAGCCAACGTGGCTAAGGCATCAGCCATCTGATTTTCAGCCCTGGGTACATGATGGAGTTCCACTCGATCGAAGAACGGAAGCAGCCTCCTGGCATAATTCATGTATGGCACCAAGTTCGCTTGACGAGTTTCCCACTCCCCTTTAATCTGATTGATTACAAGCGCTGAGTCACCATATACGTCTAGATTCTTGATTCTCAAATCAATTGCCTCTTCTAGACCCATAATACATGCTTCATACTATGCTTCATTGTTGGTAACTGGAAACGTCAGTCTCGCAGTAAACGGGATGTGGGATCCGTGAGGAGTCGTGATGATAGCCCCGATACCACTTCCATAGGAATTAACCGCTCCGTCGAATATCAACTTCCACTGAGACTTCCTATCTGGCCCCTCATCGGGCAATGGCTCATCACAATCCTTCGCTTTGAGAAACATAATATCCTCGTCAGGGAATTCAAATTTCATCGGCTGGTAGTCTTCGATTGGCTATTCGGCAAGGTAATCAGACAATACGCTTCCCTTAATGGCTTTCTGGGAGACATACTGAATATCATATTCTGTTAACACCATTTGCCATCTGGCAATCCTGCCCGAAAGAGCCTGCTTCTCGAAGACGTACTTGATCGGATCCATCTTCGAAATTAGCATAGTGGTGTGATTGAGCATGTACTGTCGTAGACGTTTGGCAGCCCAAGCTAGTGCACAACACGTCTTCTCCAGCATCGAGTATCGAGACTCACACTCAGTGAACTTTTTACTCAAATAATAAATGGCATGCTCCTTTCTGCCCGTCTCGTCGTGCTGACCGAGGACACACCCCATACTATTCTCCAGAACCGTCAGGTACATGATTAATGGCCGTCCAGCCACTGGGGGTATCAAGATTGGAGGTTCTTGAAGATACTTCTTTATTTTGTCGAATGCCCTCTAGCAATCCTCATTCCAAGTAATCGCCTGATCTTTCTTTAAAAGCTTGAACATCGGTTCACAAGTGGCCGTAAGCTGAGAAATAAACCTTGCAATGTAGTTTATTCGGCCCAAGAAACCACGAACTTCTTTTTCTGTTTTCGGCGCTGGCATTTCTTGGATAGCTTTTATTTTCGCAGGATCAACTTCGATACCTCGTTCACTAACGATAAACCCCAATAACTTTCTGGACCGCACTCCGAAAGTGCACTTGTTAGGATTCAGCCTCAGCCTGAATTTCCTAAGCCTTTCAAAAAGCTTCAATAAGTTGACCAGATGCTCTTCCTCCGTTTGGGACTTTGCAATCATGTCATCAACATAGACCTCGATCTCATGATGAATCATATCATGAAACAAAGTTACCATTGCTCGCTGGTAAGTGGCCCCCGCGTTCTTCAGACCGAAGGGCATTACCTTGTAGCAGAATGTTCCCCAGGGGGTGATAAACGTCGTTTTCTCCATGTCCTCCGGTGCCATCTTGATCTGATTGTAACCGGAGAAGCCATCCATGAATGAAAACACGGAAAACTGGGCTGTGTTGTCGACCAACACATCGATATGAGGCAACGGGAAATCATCCTTAGGGCTTGCCCTATTCAAATCCCGATAATCGACGCACATGCGTACCTTACCGTCCTTCTTCGGTACAGGCACTATGTTGGCGACCCACGGAGGGTAAGTGGTAACGGCTAGAAATCCTGCGTCCAACTGCTTCTGGACTTCTTCTTTGATTTTTACAGCCATATCTGGTCTCGTCCTCCTAAGCTTCTGCTTGACTGGAGGGCAATCTTCTCGCAACGGCAAACGATGAACCACGATGTCCGTGTCAAGTCCGGGCATATCCTCATATGACCAAGCAAAGACGTCACTATACTCTCGAAGCATCTCGACCAGTCTATGCTTGACATCATTCTGCAACGCAGCCCCTACTCTGACATTTCTGACGAGCTCCTCAGAACCCAGATTTACTATCTCAATGTCCTCCTCGTGAGGCAGAATAACCTTTTCCTCTTGTCTCAACAAGCGGGCCAACTCTTCCGGAAGGTCTTCGTCTTCATCAATCTCATCCTCGGCTTGATATATCGGGCAATCGAAGTCGTAGTGAGCCGTAGAGGGTCCAGAGTCGATGTCGTTTGTTACGTGGATCCTGCAATAACAAGGGTTAAGTTTAAAGCAAGAATATGCAGGTTAGCACAAACCTCGCTGCCATTTTATTGTTTTTCGAAATAAACATAAAACAGGAATAACAGAGAACACAATATTTGAGTACGAAGAAAACGCCTTTTATTTATTAACAAAATGCATGTACATAATCCAACAAGGCCCTGACAATAAAACCACTATGCCCCGGGCAGGACATAGGGTTGTACAAAGATTGTAAAAAGCAAATCATTACTCTTCACTTGTCAGCTGGATAATCTCCTTGATGGTCCAATTGTTGAGGCGCTCGCCCGGCTTGCTTGGCTGAATCCAGGCGTCAAGATCACAATCGCTATCCCCGCTGTCCTCAGACGCTGCGTTGATGCTTTCAAAAATCACTCCGCCCTTGGTGAATAGGATCGGCCCCTTCCCACGAGACGAAGACGAAGAAGATGAAGCTTCAGCTTCAGGAGAATACCCCAATCCAAACTTATCCTGCTTGATCGGTACCTCCAACACATGCCCCCAGCCTGGAGTGGAACCGGCTTCGACGACGGCCCGAGCTTCTTTGAATGAGGAGAGATTCATCTCTTGCTTCTCTGCGACGACAGGAGCTACCTCTTTCACCTTGACGGTTTCAAATGCTTGGCAGAGAGTTTCATGGATCTCGCCATCCATTTCAACATATTTAAAGGATGACAAGTGACTCACCATAATGTCCTCCTCACCACAGACGGTTACTATGTTTCCCCCGACAGCATATTTGAGCTTTTGATGCAGCGTGGACGTCACGGCACCGGCAGCATGGATCCATGGCCGACCTAAGAGGCAACTGTAGGCAGGCATGATATCCATGATATAAAAAACCGTATCGAACGTCTCCGGACCAACCTGAATCGGCAGGGTCAACTCTCCGAAAACGTGGCGCTTAGTTCCATAAAAAGGCTTTCACCACCAGATCACTGGGCGTGCAAAGTAATCCACGAGTGTCTAACTTCATTAGAGCCTTCTTCGGAAGCACATTAAGCGACGAACCCGTATCCACCAGGACATGCGACATGATTGTGCCTCTGCACTCTATCGAGACGTGCAAGGCGTTGTTGTGATCTCTTCCTTTAGGAATCAGCTCTAAATCTGTGAATCCCAGCCCATTGCCAGCGTTAACATGGGCTACCACCTCTTCTAGCTGATTTACTGATATCTCCTGCGGCACGTAGGCAGCGTTCAATACCTTCAGCAACGCGTTGCGGTGCGCTTCAGAACACAGCAACAAGTTGAGAATAGAGATCTTTGACGGAGTCTGGTGAAGATGATCTACAATCTTGTAGTCGCTCTTCTTGATTAAACGCATGAACTCCTCAGCATCTTTAACTAGCAAATCCTTCTCTGCCCCAGAAGGGACCTCTTCGACAGCTTTGCTTTTACCCTTTTCCGCAACGTCAGCTCGGACCACTTTCTCTGTTGCAACCTCTGCTGGCGCGAACACTCTTCCGCTTCGAGTGATGCCACTGACTCCGACAAGATTTTGCACAGTCGATCCGAATGGCTCCAGCTCTAACTTCTGACCATCGCAATAGACCTCGACGCCTTAATACCATGGAACGGCGTTGGTGCTCTCGAATGGGATTGGCCCGGCCCTGGTAATAGTGATTGTAGGCGGTCGGGGCGCAGAAATAGTAATAGGTCGACGAGGAATGGTAATGGTGGCAACTTCATCTGCCTGCTTCAGCACGACCTCCCTTGATATGCTTTCAATGCTCCGGCTGAACTGCAAAATACCCTCAGACATCAGGCTTTGGATACCTTCGACCAGCTGTTCACACCCATCAGGAAGTGTAGCACAAGCCATACATAACTCTCCGCATCCAGGAAAAAAGCCCTTCTTCAGCAACTTAGCCTTGACAAAACTAAGCGGCGTCTTCAAGTCTTTGACATCAGTCAGCAAGTCTGCACTTTCCTCTGTGATAATGGCGTTCACTCCGCCTCCCCTATGATGAGGCATAGGGTTCTTGGTAACGTTGGGCACACTATCAGAAAAGTTAATGACCTTGGCGTCTACCAGGTCCTGCACTTTGTGCTTAAAAGCCTTACAGTTCTCAATCGTATGACCTGGTGCCCCCGTATGGAAATCACAAGTGGCGTTGGCGTCATACCCCGGTGGTGGTGCCCCTGTCAAGGGAGCCAGCGTCCTCTTTTGAACTAGCTGAAGCTGAAGCAAAGTTTGCAAAAGCTGCGCATACGACATAGGTGGAGCTTCAAAATGACGGCTTGCCAAAGGAGCCCGATTCTGATATTTCCTATACCCCTGCTGATTCTGCTGCTGTGGTTGCTGCTGCTGCGGAGCCGCTGGGATATTTATGCTAGCAATCTACTGCTGAGGGCCCTTGCCCTTTCTCCGAGCATTAGTGATGGCACTTGCATCCCCTTCCCGACGCTTGCCCGCGTAGGGTTTCTTACCACCTCCTCCAGCTGAGGATGATTCGCCTTGAATTTTTCCGATCTTTATTCCGTTCTCAACATGCTCGCCCATAGTGATGAGAGCCGAGAACGTCCTGGACATGCCACTGACCAGCTTTTCATAGTAGATTCCAGGAAGGGTAGCCACAAACATTTGCACTAGCTCGCGCTCAACCATCGGCGGTTGAACCCGAGCAGCCAATTCACGCCACCGCTGGGCGTACTCTTTAAAGCTTTCATTGTTCCGCTGTGAGAGATTCTGGAGCTGAACTCGGTTGGGAGCCAAGTCGCTATTGTACTGATAGTGGAGGACGAACGCTTCAGCGAGATCTTTCCACGTGCGCACTGTAGCGGGCTCCAAGCCCATATACCATTCGAGGGATGGACCAGAAAGACTATCTTGGAAGAAGTGCATCAGCAACTTCTCATCGTCAGAATAGGCGGACATCTTTCTATAATAAGATCGAAGATGGACCCGAGGGCAAGTAGTACCCTTATACTTCTCAAAGACATGCACCTTGAACTTATGAGGTACCTTGAAATCAGCAATCAACCCGAGCTTGGACATATCAATGCCCAATGTATTCTGATTTTCAATGTCTCTCATCTTGTCTTCCAGCGCTTTGAACCTGAGTCGAGCTTCAGCATTCAACTCTGCTTCCACACCTCTTTGAGAGAATACGTCATCCTGATGGTCCTCCAGCCACAGTTGAGGCACCAACAGATTTCCGACACCAGCATTGCCATTGACCGGCCCTATGTTAACATTGGCTCCCAGACTACCATTGCCGACGCCTGCCGTATTGAGCCCGATATTAGTCATCAGATTGCCGTTAGCACTGCCGTTGCCCCCGGCAACAGGAACAACGTTCTGTGGAGCATCCACTGGAGGAGGAGTAGGCACAGCCCCGCCGTGCAGTATGCCATTACTGTCAACCCTGGAGATCAAAGGTTGAACCAAAGTACGAAGTTGGTCCTGACCATTAGCGACCACCTGCATCAGTTCCATAAAACGATCCATCCGTTCACGGAGCTCTTGAACATCCGACTGCACCTGGTCCATGATCCTTGTCTGATTAGCGCGAGTTGAGTAACGGTGAATGAGTCTTTGATCAATCCTGATGACCGGAAGCAGCTCGGAACCTGTGAACCTGAAAAACCTATCAAGATTAAAGGTTAGGAAAAGCAACAAAATGTATGTCATGCAAAATGCTTCATGCAGATGTATGCGTGTGTCTGTGTGCTTGAGAGATTTCCCCCGACCCTAGCGCCTTAGTACCAGCGCTGACAATAACCAGAAGAATAGAAATCTGAGCCCAATCATGGAAACAGCGATCTCATATATACATAGTACCAGCGATAGCCAACTTCGACACCTCAGGGACCGAGAGAGGCTGTAATAATACAATAAGAGGCGAGAGATCCTGGATCGGGGAAACGGTACCTGTCACAGACACACGTTAATGGAATGCAAATGAACATGCAAACTGATGCAAAATGCAGGCATGCAACAATATATCCAGGTGGCTGCTGTGGAGATTAGGTATCAACAATCACTGATGAGAAGAAAACCCCGGTGCAAGACCACTAATCTGATCTGCTAGGAACGACCTTCTGACAGGACCATATAGCATCTATTAAACAAACAGGCATCAAACCCGAAGGCCAGCTCAACCCGAAGTTGATAATAACATTAGACCTCGCCGTCAGGCATATGTTAAACAAACAGGCATTGAACCTCAAGGTTGGATCAACATGAAGTTGAGAGGAACATTTGACTTCACTGTCAAGCATCTGTTAAATAAATAGGCATCAAATCCGAAGGTCAGCTCAACTCGAAGCTTAGAAGTACATCTGACCTAACCGTCAGGCATCTGTTAAACAAATAGGCATCGAACAAGAAGGACGGTTCAACCCGAAGTTGATAAGAACATTAGACCTCTCCACTAAGCATCTGTTAAACAAACAGGCATCGAACCCGAAGGTCGGTTTAACCCGAAGTTGAGAAGAACATTTGACCTCGCTGTTGGGCATCTGTTCAAAAAACAGGCATCAAACCCGAAGGTCGTCTCGATCCTTAATTGAGAAGAACATCTGACCTCACCGTCAAACATCTATTAAACAAACAGGCATCGAACCCGAAGGCCGGCTCAACTTGAAGTTAAGAATAACATCTGACCTCACTTTCAGACATCTGTTAAACAAACAGGCATCGAACCCGAAGGTCGGCTCAACCCGAAGTTGATAAGAACATCTGACTTCGCCGTTAGGCATCTGTTAAACAAACAGGCATCGAACCCGAAGGCCAGCTCAACCCGAAGTTGATAAGAACATCTGACATCGCCGTCAGGCATCTCTTAAACAAAGAGGCATCGAACCCAAAGGTCGGCTCAACACAAAGTTGAGAGGAACATCTGACCTCGCCGTCAGGCATCTTTTAAACAAACAGGCATCGAACTTGAAGGTCGGCTAAACATGAAGTTGAGAGGAACATTTGGCTTCACTGTCAAGCATCTGTTAAACAAACAAGCATCAAATCCGAAGGCCGGCTCAACCCGAAGTTGAGAAGAACATCTGACATCGATGTCAGGCATCTCTTAAACAAACAGGCATTGAACCTGAAGGCCGGCTGAACTCGAAGTTGAGAGGAACATCGGACCTCGCAGTTAGGCATCTGTTAAACAAACAGGCATTGAACCTGATAGTCGGCTCAACATGAAGTTGAGAGGAACATTTGACTTCACTGTTAGGCATCTGTTAAATAAACAGGCATCGAACCTGAAAGGCGGCTCAACCCGAAGTTGATAAGAACATTTGACTTCACCGTCAGGCATCTGTTAAACAAACATGCATCGAACCTGAAGGTCGGCTCAACATGAAGTTGAGAGGAACATTTGACTTCACTGTCAAGCATCTGGTAAACAAACAGGCATCAAATCCGAAGGCCGGCTCAACCCAAAGTTGAGAAGAACATCAGACCTCACCATCAGGCATCTGTAAAACAAATAGGCATCGAACCCGAAGGGCGACCCAACCCGAAGTTGATAATAACATTAGACCTCTCCGCCAGGCATCTGTTAAACAAACAGGCATCGAACCTGAAGGCCCTCTCAATCCTTAATTGAGAAGAACGTTTGACCTCGTTGTCAAAAATCTGTTAAACAAACAGGCATCGAACCCGAAGGCCAGCTCAACTTGAAGTTGAGAAGAACATCTGACCTCACCGTCAGGCATCTGTTAAACAAACAAGCATCGAACCCGAAGGCCGGCACAACACGAAGTTGAAAAGAACATCTAACTTCGCCGTCAGGCATCTGTTAAACAAACAGGCATCAAACCCGAAGGCCGGCTCAACCCGAATTTTATAAGAACCTCTGACCTCGCCGTCAGACATCTCTTAAACAAACAGGCATCGAACCCGAAGGGCGGCTCAACCCGAAGTTGAGAAGAACATCTGACTTCGCTGTCAGGCATCTGTTAAACAAACAGGCATCGAACCCGAAGGCCGGCTCAACTTGAAGTTGATAAGAACATCTGACCTCACCGTCAGGCATCTGTTAAACAAACAGGCATCGAACCTGAAGGGCGGCTCAACCCGAAGTTGATAAGAACATCTGACTTCGCCGTCAGGCTTCTGTTAAACAAACATGCATCGAACCTGAAGGTCGGCTGAACTCGAAGTTGAGAGGAACATCGGACCTCGTCGTCAGGCATCTGTTAAACAAACAGGCATTGAACCTGATAGTCGGCTCAACATGAAGTTGAAAGGAACATTTGACTTCACTGTCAGGCATCTGTTAAAGAAACAGGCATCGAACCTGAAGGGCGGCTCAACCCAAAGTTGATAAGAACATCTGAATTCGTCGTCAGGCATCTGTTAAACAAACAGGGATCGAACTTGAAGGTTGGATCAACATGAAGTTGAGAGGAACATCTGTCTTCACTGTCAAGCATCTGGTAAACAAACAGGCATCGAACCCGAAGAGCGGCTCAACCCGAAGTTGATAAGAATATTAGAAATGTCCGCCAGGCATCTGTTAGACAAACAGACATCAAACCCAAAGGTCGGCTCAACCCGAAGTTGAGAAGAACATTTGACCTCACCGTCAGGCATCTGTTAAACAAACAAGCATCGAACCCGAAGGGCGGCTCAACCCGAAGTTGATAAGAACATCTGACTTCGCCGTCAGGCATCTGTTAAACAAACAGGCATCGAACCCGAAGGGCGGCTCAACCCGAAGTTGAGAAGAACATTTGACCTCTCCACCAGGCATCTGTTAAACAAACAGACATCGAACCCGAAGTTGATAAGAACATCTGACTTAGCCGTCAGGCATCTGTTAAACAAACAGGCATCGAACCCGAAGGGCGGCTCAACCCGAACTTGAGAAGAAGATCTGACCTCACCGTCAAGCATCTGTTAAACAAACAGGCATCGAACCCGAAGGCCGGCTCAACCCGAAGTTGAACAGAACATTTGACCTCGTCGTTAGGCATCTGTTAAACAAACATGCATCAAACCCGAAGGCCGTCTCAATCCTTAATTGAGAAGAACATCTGACCTCGCCGTGAACATCTGTTAAACAAACAGGCATCGAACCCGAAGGCAGGCTCAAGTTGAAGTTGAGAAGAACATATGACCTCACCGTCAGGCATCTGCTAAACAAACAGGCATCAAACCCGAAGGGTGGCTCATCCCAAAGTTTATAAGAACATATGACTTCACCATCAGGCATCTGTTAAACAAACAGGCATCGAACCCGAAGGGCGGTTCAACCCGAAGTTGAAAAGAACATCTGACCTCACCGTCAGGTATCTGTTAAAAAAATAGGCATCGAACCTGAAGGCCGGCTCAACCGGAAGTTGAGAAGAACATCTGACCTCACCGTCAGGCATCTGTTAAACAAACAGGCATCGAACCCGAAGGGCGGCTCAACCCGCAGTTGAGAAGAACATTTGACTTTTCTGCAAGGCATCTGTTAAACAAACAGGCATCGAACCCGTAGGCCGGCTCAATTCTTAATTGAGAAGAACATCTGACCTCGCTGTCAAACAAATGTTAAACAAACAGGGATCGAGCCCGAAGGCCGGCTCAACTTGAAGTTGAGAAGAACATCTGACCTCACCGTCAGGCATGTGTTAAACAAACAGGCATTGAACCCGAAGGGCGGCTCAACCCGAAGTGTAGAAGAACATTTGACCTCTCCACCAGGAATCTGTTAAACAAACAGGCATCGAACCCGAAGGTCGGCTCAATCCTTAATTGAGAAGAACATCTGACCTCGCCATTAAACATCTGTTAAACAAATAGGCATCGAACCCAAAGGCTGGCTCAACATGAAGTTGAGAAGAACATCTGACCTCACCGTCAGGTATCTGTTAAACAAACAGGCATCGAACCCGAAGGCCGGCACAACACGAAGTTGAGAGCAACATCTGACCTCGCCGTCAGGTATCTGTTAAACAAAAAGGTGTGGAACCCGAAGGTCGGCTCAACCCGAAGCTGAGAAGAACATCTGACCTCCCCGTCAGGCATCTGTTAAACAAACAGGCACAAACCGGAAGGTCATCTCAACCTTTAGTTAAGAAGAACATCTGACCTCTCCGTCAAACATCTGTTAAACAAACAGGCATCGAACCCGAAGGGCTGCCCAACCCGAAGTTGATAAGAACATCTGACCTCCCCGTCAGGCATCTGTTAAACAAACAGGCATCGAACCCAATGGCCGACTCAACACGAATTTGAGAGGAACATCTGACCTCACCATCAGGCATATGTTAAACAAACAGGCATCGAACCCGAAGGCCGGCTCAACCCGAGGTTGAGAAGAACATTTGAACTCGCCGTTAGGCATCTGTTAAACAAACAGGCATCAAATTCGAAGGCCAACTCAACCCGAAGTTGAAAAGAACATCTGACCTCAACGTCAGGCATCTGTTAAAAAACAAGCATCGAACCCGAAGGGCGGCTCAACCCGAAGATGATAAGAACATTTGACCTCGCCTTCAAGCATCTCTTAAACAAACAGGCATCGAACCCGAAGGCCGGCTCAACACGAAGTTGAGATGTACATCTGACCTCGCCATCAGGCATCTGTTAAGCAAACAGGCATCGAACCTGAAGGTCGGCTCAACATGAAGTTGAGAGGAACATTTGACTTCACTGTCAAGCATCTGTTAAACAAACAAGCATCAAATCCGAAGGCCAGCTCAATCCGAAGTTGAGAAGAACATCTGACCTCACTGTCAGGCATCTGTTCAACAAATAGGCATCGAACCCGAAGTTGATAAGAACATTATACCTCTCCGCCAGGCATCTGTTAAACAAACAGGCATCGAACCCGAAGGCCGGCTCAACCCGAAGTTGAGAAGAACATTTGACATTGCCGTTAGGCATCTGTTAAACAAACAGGCATCGAACCCGAAGGCCGTCTCAATCCTTAATTGAGAAAAACATCTGACCTCGCTTTCAATCATCTGTTAAACAAACAGACATCGAACCCGAAGGCCGGCGCAACATTAAGTTTAGAAGAACATCTGACCCCACCGTCAGGCATCTGTTAAACAAACAGGCATCAAACCCGAAGGGCGGCTCAACCCGAAGTTGATAAGAACATCTGACTTCGCCGTTAGGCATCTGTTAAACAAACAGGCATCGAACCCGAAGGCCGGCTCAACCCGAAGTTGAATAGAACATTTGACCTCGCCGTTAGGCATCTGTTAAACAAACATGCATCGAACCCGAAGGCCGTCTCAATCCTTAATTGAGAAGAACATCTGACCTCGCCGTGAACATCTGTTAAACAAACAGGCATCGAACCCGAAGGCAGGCTCAAGTTGAAGCTGAGAAGAACATCTGACCTCACCGTCAGGCATCTGCTAAACAAACAGGCATCAAACCCGAAGGGTGGCTCATCCCAAAGTTTATAAGAACATATGACTTCACCTTCAGGCATCTGTTAAACAAACAGGCATCAAACCCGAAGGGCGGCTCAACCCGAAGTTGAGAAGAACATCTGACCTCACCGTCGAGTATCTGTTAAAAACACAGGCATCGAACCTGAAGGCCGACCTAACCGGAAGTTGAGAAGAACATCTGACCTCACCGTCAGACATCTGTTAAACAAACAGGCATCGAACCCGAAGGGCGGCTTAACCCGAAGTTGAGAAGAACATTTGACCTCTCTGCAAGGCATCTGTTAAACAAACAGGCATCGAACCCGTAGGCCGGCTCAATCCTTAATTAAGAAGAACATCTGACCTCGCTGTCAAACATCTGTTAAACAAACAGGGATCGAGCCCGAAGGCCGGCTCAACATGAAGTTGAGAAGAACATCTGACCTCACCATAAGGCATCTGTTAAACAAATAGGCATCGAACCAGAAGGGCGGCTCAACCCGAAGTTGATATGAACATCTGAATTCGCCATCAGGCATCTATTAAACAAACAGGCATCGAACTGGAAGGGCGACTCAACCCGAAGTTGAGAAGAACATCTGACCTCACCGTTAGGTATGTGTTAAACAAACAGGCATTGAACCCGAAGGGCGGCTCAACCCGAAGCGTAGAAGAACATTTGACCTCTCCACCTGGAATCTGTTAAACAAACAGGCATCGAACCCGAAGGTCGGCTCAATCTTTAATTTAGAAGAACATCTGACCTCGCCGTTAAACATCTGTTAAACAAATAGGCATCGAACCCAAAGGCTGGCTCAACATGAAGTTGAGAAGAACATCTGACCTCACCGTCAGGTATCTGTTAAACAAACAGGCATCGAACCCGAAGGCCGATACAACACGAAGTTGAGAGCAACATCTGACCTCGCCGTCAGGTATCTGTTAAACAAAAAGGTGTGGAACCCGAAGGCCGGCTCAACCCGAAGTTGAGAAGAACATCTGACCTCCCCGTCAGGCATCTGTTAAACAAACAGGCATCAAACCGGAAGGTCATCTCAACCTTTAGTTGAGAAGACATCTGACCTCTCCGTCAAAAATCTGTTAAACAAACAGGCATCGAACCCGAAGGGCTTCCCAACCCGAAGTTGATAAGAACATCTGACCTCCCCGTCAGGAATCTGTTAAACAAACAGGCATCGAACCCAATGGCCGACTCAACACGAATTTGAGAGGAACATCTGACCTCACCATCAGGCATCTGTTAAAAAAACAGGCATCGAACCCGAAGGCCGGCTCAACCCGAGGTTGAGAAGAACATTTGAACTCGCCGTTAGGCATCTGTTAAACAAACAGGCATCAAATTCGAAGGCCGACTCAATCCGAAGTTGAAAAGAACATCTGACCTCAACGTCAGGCATCTGTTAAAAAACAGGCATCGAACCCGAAGGGCGGCTCAACCCGAAGATGATAAGAACATCTGACTTCGCCGTTAGGCATCTGTTAAACAAATAGACATCGAACCCGAAGGCCAGCTCAACCCGAAGTTGATAAGAACATCTGACATCGCCGTCAGGCATCTCTTAAACAAAGAGGCATCGAACCCGAAGGCCGGATCAACACAAAGTTGAGAGGAACATCTGACCTCGCCGTCAGGCATCTCTTAAACAAACAGGCATCGAACCCGAAGGTCGGCTCAACACGAAGTTGAGAGGTACATCTGACCTCGCCATCAGGCATCTGTTAAACAAACAGGCATCGAACCTGAAGTTTGGCTCAACATGAAGTTGAGAGGAACATTTGACTTCACTATCAAGCATCTGTTAAACAAACAAGCATCAAATCCGAGGGCTGGCTCAATCCGAAGTTGAGAAGAACATTTGACCTCACTGTCAGGCATCTGTTAAACAAATAGGCATCGAACCCGAAGTTGATAAGAACATTAGACCTCTCCGCCAGGCATCTGTTAAACAAACAGGCATCGAACCCGAAGGCCGGCTCAACCCGAAGTTGAGAAGAACATTTGACCTTGCTTTCAATCATCTGTTAAACAAACAGACATCGAACCCGAAGGCAGGCGCAACTTTAAGTTTAGAAGAACATCTGACCCCACCGTCAGGCATCTGTTAAACAAACAGGCATCAAACCCGAAGGGCGGCTCAACCCGAAGTTGATAAGAACATCTGACCTCGCCGTCAGGCATCTCTTAAAAAACAGGCATCAAACCCGAAGGCCGGCTCAACACGAAGTTGAGAGGAACATCTGATGTCGCCGTCAGGCATCTGTTAAACAAACAGGCATCGAACATGAAGGTAGGCTCAACATGAAGTTGAGAGGAACATTTGACTTCACTATCAAGCATCTGTTAAACAAACACGCATCAATTCCGAAGGACGGCTCAACCCGAGGTTGAGAAGAACATCTGACCTCACCGTCAGGCATCTGTTAAACAAACAGGCGTCGAACCCGAAGGGTGGGTCAACCCGAAGTTGATAAGAACATTAGACCTCTCCGTCAGGCATTTATTAAACAAACAGGCATCAAATTCAAAGGCCGCCTCGACCCGAAGTTGAGAAGAACATCTGACCTCAATGTCAGGCATCTGTTAAACAAACAGGCATCGAACCCGAATGGCAGCTCAACCCGAAGTTGATAAGAATATCTGACTTCGCCGTCTGACATATGTTATACAAACAGGCATCGAACCCGAAGGCCGGCTCAACACGAAGTTGAGAGGAACATCTGACCTCGCCGTCAGGCATCTGTTAAACAAACAGACATCGAACCTGAAGGTCGGCTCAACATGAAGTTGAGAGGAACATTTGACTTCACTGTCAAGCATCTGTTAAACAAACAGGCATCAAATCCGAAGGCCGGCTCAAGCCGAAGTTGAGAAGAACATCTGACATCGATGTCAGGCATCTGTTAAATAAACAGGCATCAAATCCGAAGGCTGGCTCAACCCAAAGTTGAGAGGGACATCTGACTTCACTGTCAAGCATATCTTAAACAAACAGGCATCAAATTCGAAGGCCGACTCAACCCGAAGTTGATAAGAACATCTGACCTCGCCGCCAGGAATCTCTTAAACAAACAGGCATTGAACATGAAGGTCGGCTCAACACGAAGTTGAGAGGAACATTTGACCTTGCTGTCAGGCATCTGTTAAACAAACAGGCGTCGAACCTGAAGGTCGGCTCAACATTAAGTTGAGAGGAACATTTGACTTCACTGTCAAGTATCTGTTAAACAAACAAGCATCAAATCCGAAGGTCGGCTCAACCCGAAGTTGAGAAGAACATCTGACCTCACCGTCAGGTATCTGTTAAACAAACAGGCATCGAACCCGAAGGCCGGCTCAACTTGAAGTTGAGAAGAACATATGACCTCACCGTCAGGAATCTGTTAAACAAATAGGCATCGAACCTGAAGGTCGGCTCATCATGAAGTTGAGAGGAACATTTGACTTCACTGTCAAGCATCTGTTAAACAAACAGGCATCAAATCCGAAGACCGGCTCAACCCGATGTTGAGAAGAACATCTGACCTCACCGTCAGGCATCTGATAAACAAACAGGCATCGAACCCGAAGGGCGGCTCAACCCGAAGTTGATAAGAACATTAGAACTCTCCGCCAGGCATCTGATAAACAAACAGGCATCAAACCCAAAGGTCGGCTCAACCCAAAGTTGAGAAGAACATTTGACCTCACCGTCAGGCATCTGTTAAACAAACAGGCATCGAACTCGAAGGGCGGCTCAACCCAAAGTTGATAAGAACATATGACTTCGCCGTCAAGCATCTGTTAAACAAACAGGCATCGGACCCGAAGGGCGGCTCAACCCGAAGTTGAGAAGAACATTTGACCAATCCACCAGGCATCTGTTAAACAAACAGGCATCGAACTCGAAGTTGATAAGAAAATCTGACTTCGCCGTCAGGCATCTATTAAACAAACAGGGATCGAACCTGAAGGGCGGCTCAACTCGAAGTTGAGAAGAACATCTGACCTCACCGTAAGGCATCTGTTAAACAAACAGGCATCGAACCCGAAGGCCGGCTCAACCCGAAGTTGAGAAGAACATTTGACCTCGCCGTTAGGAATCTGTTAAACAAACAGGCATGGAACCCGAAGGCCGTCTCAATCCTTAATTGAGAAGAACATCTGACCTTGTCGTCAAACATCTGTTAAACAAACAGGCATCGAACCCGAAGGCCGACTCAACTTGAAGTTGAGAAGAACATCTAACCTCACCGTCAGGGATCTGCTAAACAAACAGGCATCGAACTCGAAGGGTGGCTCATCCCGAAGTTGATAAGACCATCTGACTTCGCCGTCAGGCATTTGCTAAACAAACAAGCATCGAACCCGAAGGGTGGCTCATCCCGAAGTTGAGAGGAACATTTGACTTCACTGTCAAGCATCTGTTAAACAAACAGTCATCAAATCCGATGGCCGGCTCAACCCAAAGTTGAGAAGAACATCTGACTTCACCGTCAGGCATCTGTTAAACAAACAAGCATCGAACCCGAAGGGCGGCTCCACCCGAAGTTGATAAGAACATTAGAAATGTCCGCCAGGCATCTGTTAAACAAACAGGCATCAAACCCAAAGGTCGGCTCAACCTGAAGTTGAGAAGAACATCTGATCTCACTGTTGCACCCTAAAATTTGCTCAACCTTATTCACTTGGTTTATGTGTCAATATCATTAACATTTGCATATAGAGGCATGTACATAGTCTAATCATCTGCATAGCATAGCATAGCAAATCATCCAACAGGGACCAATCATTATTCTCATCTCTATGAGCCTATCAAGAGGTTATTATTCTAATTCAATCCCATTCAAGTCATCAGAAAGAATTTGAAAGCTATCAAGTCAATGGATCAAGCAAGTGCATCTAGCTCCTATATGAGGGTGTCTGGGGATCATCAAAGTAAGTTGTGAGCTGTGGATGGAGCATGGAGAGTATATGGGCATCATGGAAGACTTAGAAAGTCATTTGGAGAAGGAGACAAGTCATTGGTGTAGTCACAAGAATTGCAGTTGAAGACAGTCAACTAGGGTTTCATCTGGGGTCAACTCTAGGTCAATTGACTGATTGAAGGACATTAAGGGCTATTGGAGAGATGTGGGGTTCATAATTTGGCATGTGGAGAAGGATATGGTGATGTGCTAAGAAGAAATCAAGAGAAATCAAGGAGAAGAGGAGTTTCTAAATTAGGGTTTCTGTGTAAAATCCCCTAGTTTAGGTCAAATTTCCAAGCAAGATAAGTCAAATTGCAAGCTTCAAATGGATCCTTGGTCAACATGAAACTTGTATAGGATCTCAATACCTTTAATTTGAGTGGTGGAATACATCAAGGAGATTTATGGAACTCAAGTTGTGGTCCTTGCAAGTTACAGGTCATCTGAGGTATCTGAAATTTTGTCTGTGAAAGTGACTTGACTTCCAAGCAATATTTACCCCTCAAGGAGATTTCAAATGAATTTCTGGTCAACATAATAGTTGTTCCTCATTGTCTTAGCTTTCTAGAATGGTATGGTATGTCTTCATATGATTTGTAGAACTCTACTTATGGTCTTGGAAAGCAAAAGGTATTTTGGTCATCTGAGAATTACAGGTCATTTCAAGCCTATGCCCAAAACTCATACAAGGAAGCTTCAAATGGAAAACTTTACAACATCAAACTTGTTCCAAATGACATTTTGAGTCTAGAAAAGTGACCATGAGAGATTGGAAAGATTCATAGCACAAGGTTTCAAAATTGTTGGATTTAATGAATAAAAAAGGACTTAAAAATGAGATTTTTCATATTTTGGCCAAATGGGACAAAATTATAGGTCATTTTGAATGGAAAAGTCATTTTGAGAACATTGGCTAAAGTGGAATTTTGAGGTTAGTTCAAATTTTGAGAGTTATTCAAGGTTGCTTACAAAGGAAGAAACATAAGCCAAATCCAAGGGAAATCACACAAGGGAAGTTTCTCCAAGTTTCTAGGAGGTTTTAATGTCATGTATATATTGATATGAGAAGGTTCATGCAAGGGTTGGTGATCACATTTACTCAAAACCACAAGTTTCACACACTTTCCCTCATTTTGCAAAAGCTTCTCAAACTCTCTCAAACTATCATCAATTTCCACCATTCTTGATCTGTTCTTCATCATCATCATCCAAGGATCAGAATTCACACATTCATTTGGCTAATTGAAGGAGGAATCGTGCCATTCATCATCATCATTCAAAGTGCAAGAATCTTGGAATTAGGAGATTCAAAGCCTTGGAGCATCATTGGTTGCATACAGAACTCATCACCAAGTTCACTGATAAGTTTCCCATCATTTCAAGCATTGGATCAAGAGGATTCCATAGCTATTTTCATCATCACACCAGGTTGGTAACTTCATTCGAATTGCATGATTTATTGAGAATTATAGGGAATTGTTAGTATAGATCGGTTAGGATAAGTAAGATGATTGATTTTGGTAAGTTTGGATAAGTTTCATGGATGTTGATCATGGTGCACTAATTCTGTTAGAGATCATAACATCAAGAATAATGAAAGATAATCTTAGGTTAATGGCTCAGATTAATCAGCACGAAATGTAGATGAGTTTAGGGCAAGAATTGGTGAGCTTTGGATAAGTTGATGACAGGTGTTAATGGTGGTTTACAACTGTTATTCTCTTCGAGTTGGTCTATTGAGTGAGTGTTAGGGAGAGTTATGGTTATGGCTGTGTAGAGGAGAGTTTCTAGAGCAACTTTGCTCTTTGGATCGAAGGCATCTATGGAGAATGGAGAGAGAACAGGGAGCTCGAAGATTGCATGCATAGAAGATGATTTCAGGGTTAGGGTTTGTCCAAGGTTGAAGATAACCTTTGGACCGTTTGATCTGGCTTTGACCTTAGACTTATTTACCAATCCAACGGCCACGATTGATTGACAAAACGGAGGGAAATTTCAAACCATGAAATGCCCCGTTTCATTAATATTTTCTGACTGGGCTTCAAAACTCGTTGCTATACACACCCCTCAATGCAGGCCCAATCTAAACTGAACGTGAAAAGATGCTATTCGCACCGTTTTGTTTTTTTTAATTTTTGTTGACTTTCTGACGCCTCCTGGGCCTAATGCAAAGCTGCTATTCGTACCCCCACTGCCTGGCCCAGTTCATGGTTTTAACTAGTTTTCATTACTTTTTGCACCCCTTTCATATTAATTCATTTCATTTTATTTCAAAAAAACATTAAATCTTCAAAAAATCATAATAAATCCTAAAATGCATATTTTCCATTGGTTCTTTTTGCATTAGTTTCTTAATTTGGTCAAGAAAATTATCATCCAAAAAAATTAATAGTTCCTTTTATTTTCATATTTTTGGCATTTTTTCCTTTTAATTAGGTGTAAATAATATTTTGTTTAGTACATGAATTTGTTAATTTTTGTTCTAATAGTCGCTTTAATATTTTTCACCCATTCTTTTTAGGTTGATTAGTAGATAAGATTAGCTTGTATATACAATTTAGTTCACAATTTTAGAAATTAATTTTAGGTGATTTGTTTAGATGTGAATAGCATGAACAAAATTAGGGTTTAAGTGATGACTTAGGAGAATTGAATCATTTCCCTTAGGATTTAGAGAGTGAAAGTTTGGGGTATGGGACTATAAGGATTATGGGTAGTTATCAGATCCCTTAGAAATTGTTAGGGTTCCCCTACTGCTATTAATATACTGTCTATATTTGCTTGACTGGTGTGGTGTGCCCTCTTTGGGGTTTTCTTTTGTCTGTGTGGGGTACTGGGATTGCTTGGGGATTGGGAGAGCTGAAGACTTGTGATGATGAAACCCTTGGAGATCCAGAGATTGAAGTCCAACTTCCAGAGTTGAAGAGGAGATTCTTGCCAGCAGCTGTTGAGGAGACTAGGGTTTAGGAGCTAGGCAGGGCTCTAGATTAGAAAGCTTGTTTCTCAAATATGGAATGCCTTGTCTGCATCCATCCTTTCCCTATGATTCAAAGTCTCTTTCAAATATCCACCTCCTTCCTTTGGAAGGATCAGTGAATGTATTTGAAAGATAGAACTTTTGAGGGAAAACTGTCTATATAATGTTAACAGTTAATGAACCACCCTTGGTAGGTAATTGACTGTCTGACATTCTTTCACTTCATCTTGTTGATTGATATTCATCCTAGAGATTGAGACTTGAAGAAAAGCCATTGCAGATGGGAGATTGATGATCAAAACCTTTGCTGGAAAGCTGTGGAGATGGAGATTGATGCTTGTAGCTGATTAGAGATGACTTGAAGACAGATGTTGATGCAGAGCTGTTGTGGCTGTTTATTTTTGCTGTATTTCATTTCTGATGTATTGATTGGTTTTCTGGACTGTATTGTTTGCTGTTTACCCTGTTGGGTTGAAAGTGAAGTCTGTTCACTTTTGCCTATTGTTTTCTAGGTTCGAGGTTGAGTGGGACTCCCTTGCCTCGCTTGTATTGCTGCATCCATGCATTTTACTGCTTTACTGTATATATCTGCTATTGTTTCTGTTTCCGTCTATTCCCTTAGGATCTCTGTTTCTCTCTGCGCAAGAGAGGAGCATGATAGACATTAGGTCTTAACCCATGCATGATAACATTAGGTTAGTTTGATTCCCTTCGCAACCGTAGGTTAGAGTTCTGTCCCTTCTTTCTCAAAACAAACAGAAAAATACAATAAAATTTCAAACACAATAAAAGACATTTCTTCCGTAAAAGAATGTGAACTCATCAAGACGTCATTTTTGTCCGCTTGGACTGCTAATCAGAAAAAACCTTTTTCAGAAGGAATAAAATCAACCAAGACAAGCTTGTGTCGTACGTGGCCCGAACTACGTTTGCTCTGATCTTCCATGCAGTGTGGAAGTACGTAGGCATAAGATGCGATATCCTAGCGAGCAACCTTCCCCTCCTTTCCCGTAGGTAGGCGAACTACGTTGACTCTGATTTCTCGTGCCAGACGGGAATACGTAGGCATAAAGTGCGATACTTTGCCGATTCATTTTATTTTCTTTTAACCCTTAACCCTTAGTTTAGATAGAAATAACAATTCGTACCAGAAAACAAGCGTGGATCCCGTCGAGTACGACGGACGTGAGGGGTGCTAATACCTTCCCCTTGCGTAACCGACTCCCGAATCCAGGATTTGGTTGCGATGACCATTCCTTTCCCCGTTTTGCGGTAGGTTTACCTCGAGCGTTTCCTTTCCCCTCTTTGGGATAAATAACGCGCGGTGGCGACTCTTCTGTTCAGCCGGCGCCGATTTTCGCAGTAGCGACAGCTGGCGACTCTGCTGGGGACCCAACGTCCCCTGGCTGCTAAGGACTGCGATAGTTCTTATGCATTTGGGATCCAACGTCCCTTAAGAGAGTCAATCCTAACGCTTGTTTTCCCGTCGAGGATTTTGTATGGATTTATATTTCTGACCTTTTATTTTCAGCATTATATATATTGATTATTATTGCTGTATTGGGGTGTGACGGGTGTTCTTTGATTGAGAGATAAGCCGGACCTGGGCTTGAGTGCACCTAGAATTAGAGTAGAAAGTAGTGGGCACGTGCCGGCTTTGCTTGCATTAGTGTCCCATGAAATCTACACTCGGACGAGGTTCTTCTGGTTGGCTTCTTTTTCTACCCTTTGGGTCGAAGGGGTTGTTGGTCAGCTGAATTGTCGACTCCGGGAACCGATCATTTGGAAGTTGGCTAAGTGAGGCCTCTTCAGGATTTGATGATGCCACTCCTTCTGGGAATCGTATCATCAACCCTGAAAGTCTGTGACGCCGACAACCGCATAGGATGTCGTACCTTTGTCAGTTACTAGGACATCCACCTGTGAGAGGGTTGGGGTTATGCAGGTAACTAGACCTTCAGACTACCGGTTCGTTTCTTGATTTGAGATCCTGGGTATTTATTGAGAGTTCTGAGGTCTGTCAGAGACCAGTTGGAGAGTTCTGAGGTCTGTCAGAGACCAGTTGGAGATGTGATTTGAGGTCTACCAGAGACCAGCCGGAGTTATGGTTGGAGGTCTATCAGAGACTATTGTTGGAGCTTTGCTTTAGGTCTATCTGAGACCAGGGTTTGAGGATTTCTAGAGAGTCTATCTGATACTTCTTGATATGGTTCAGGCTATTCAACTACGGCAGTTGGTCCCTGTGGCATGTTACTTGCATTGCATTGTTTGCATACTCATTATCATTGCATCCCATTAACGTGTGTCTGTGCTGCAGGTGCATTCGCATATCCTCCGATTCTAGTGCCCAGACTTCTGAGTATTGATTATGGCTGGTTTGAGGAAAACAGTTGCGTATAAGCTGCCTACACCTGATATTACTCCTTTGCTTGGTCTGATATCTCTTGCTGATGAGGAGGTTAGGAGAAGCTTCAGAATGAGTCATGGGAGATTACTGAGATTAGTCTGCAAGCCCACTGCTGATGAGATGAATGGGCTATACACCTTGATGCAGTTCTATGACCCCACATTGAGATGTTTTACGTTTGCTGACTTCATTCTGGGGCCTACCATTGAGGAGTATGTGGAGTTTACTGAGCTACCAGTGCAGAACAAGGTTCCCTTTATTCACTCTGCTGTTGAGCCCAAGTTGGAGGACTTAGCTAAAGCCTTGCATATGGACGCTGCAGAACTGTTAGTGACTTCTTGGCTTGGAGTTTCAGGTTTCTCTCTTGATTTCCTGGTTGACAAAGCTCAGGAGTATGCCAAGAACGGATGTTGGGTGGTTTTCAATGCTATTTTGGCTCTATGCATTTATGGGATTGTGCTGTTCCCTAACTTGCCCAATTTTGTAGACTTGGACGCTTTCCATCTATTTGCTGCCGGCAATCCAGTGCCAACGTTGATCGGAGACTTCTATCACTCCTTGCACTACAAGAACGAAAACATAAGGGGAAAGGTTGTTTACTGTTGTGCGCCTTTGTTGAATATGTGGTTCAAGAGTCATCTTCCCATGAAGGGATCTTTTGTGGAGAGTGCAACCACAACTAGCTGGTCAGAGCGCCTGATGAGGCTATCTTCCGAAGACGTTGAATGGTTTGATAGAGATCTGCTGGGATCTGAACTTATCTTCAGTTGTTCTGGGTACCCCAATGTTCCGTTGATAGGGAGGAAAGGGTGTATCAATTACAACCCTTCTCTGTTCATTCGCCAATTCGGATATGCGCTGAAGAACCCACCCAAGGAGGAGGAAGTACAGGAATCTCTGTACTTCACCGGAGAATTGAAGGGGGAGTTATTAGCCAAGCTGCAGCATGCCTGGACGCGTATTAACCGAAGAGGGAAGCCGCTGTTAGGGAAGAATGACTGTCAGGCTTATGCACCTTACAGAGTTTGGATCCAGGAGAGAGCAAGTCAGTTGCGGATGCCATTTCCAGATGCACCAGTCCTTGTTCCTATTCCGGTAGCAGAGCCAACTACTGTTTCTAGGGAGGCCTACGAGCAAGTGGTGAAAGAGAAAGAAGCCTTGATGAAGATCAACGAAGGGTTAGAGTAGGAGCTAGCCCAGATACGCAGTGAGAAAAACAAGGCCGTGCATGCTTTCCAACAGCAGATTGAGCTAATGAACAGATTAGGGGCTGAGTTAACTGAGGAGAGGAAGAAGCGCGAACGTCTAGGGTAAGAGTTCAGAAGCTCCCATGACATGCTGGAATCTAAAAAGAAAGCACTTGACATCGCTCACCGAGAGATCTCTTCTTGCAATAAGACCTGGAATGCCACGCTCACCAACAATAAGAAGAGGGAAGATAAGTTGAAGCAGCAAATTTCCAACCTCGAAGAGCAATTGAAGTCCAGCATCAAGAAGTGTGAAGAAGAAGTGATGACCCGATATAGTCTCCAGAACGCACTGAACAAGGCCATCAAAGGCAGAGATGAAGCTGTGTCTCAGAAGCGTAAACTAGAGGATCGCTTCGGAGAAGGGGCGTGGGAGGAAACTGCTGAAGACGTGCGACGGGTTATTAAGAAAAGGAACCAACTTGTTGAAGGGCTGCTTACCAGACCAAGTCATCCGGAGACCAAGAAGTTGCTAGAAGAGTACCAGACTTATGGGAGTGTTTGATCCTTTCATGTAGTAGCTTGTATGATTTATTTGCATAGTGCTGACCATCACCAGGATTGTTGGTTGAGGTCATGCCTTCTCTTTGTACTCAGTGATATTGTATTCTTGGCTCATTGGTTCTCTGCAATATATGAGGCTTTCTGTGATTCAGCTCCAATCTTTATATTGTTAGCACTGTCACTGCACTGGCACTTCACACTAGAATCGGGGAATGCTATTCCCTAATGCACAGACACATAATGCATTGCATTCATATTCACATTGCATTACAGGTAATCATTGGAGGGTATCTTATTTCCTGCTCTGTACCAGGTATTTTCAGGATTGAAGATCAGCGCCCACACCGCTACTCGACTCGCACCAACTGTCGAAGAATCATGGATCAAATGCAGAGCGAGATGCAAGATATGCGCGAGAAGCTAGCACTCTTCATGCAGACCATGGAGACTATTGCAAAAGGTCAGGAGAATTTGCAAGCCATGGTGCAGCCTCTGTTGGTCAGAAACGCCGGTCACGGTAATGAGGATCATCAGTCTGTGCGAGTCGATACTGTTCATGGAGATGGCACTCCCACGCCAGTGGCTCCACCGGTAGTCAATATACCTGCTGCTAATGTCAACAACGCTACCGCTGCTGGGAACGGTAACGTCGAAGTTGGGAACGAGACTGCTGTCCATAACGTTGGGCTTGGTGATACCAACTTGGGTGATAATATGGGAGGCAACGGCTTCGGCAATGCTAGATTCGGGTTCAACGATCAGGGATTCGATAACGCTGGGAAATATGGTTTCAATGCTCAAGGCTTTGGGCAAGATGGTTATGGTGTGGCCAATCAGGGTTACGGAGGTTTCGAGAATGGAAACGGCGCTGGGTTAATGGCTTTTGGACCTACTGGAGTTGCTCAGGGGTACGGCAACAGAGGCCGAGGCCCGGTGATGAACCAGATTAGGGTTGGCCATAATAATGGATATGATGGGTATGGAGTTGGGAATGGTATGTGGCAAGAAGATCAGCAGGAGGACGCCTTCTCTGGGGGAGGCTTTGAAGGGCCGATGGATAACTCCCAGAAGATCAGAATGCTAGAAGAGCAGATGAGGGGGGTCCTGAACCAAAGTGTTGTGGGCTTAGACATGGCAACGATGGGTCTGGTACCTGGCTTGAGGGTGCCAATCAAATTCAAAGCTCCTACGTTTGATAAGTATAAAGGAGATACCTGTCCGAAAGTGCACGTGCGGGCTTATTACAGAAAGATGTCTGCGTACTCAACTGATGAGAGAATGCTAATGCATTTCTTTCAAGATAGTTTGTCAGGCCCTTCCCTAGAGTGGTACATGGGGTTGGAGCCAACGAGTATAAAGACATGGAAGCAGCTAGCAGAGGCATTTGTAGCTCACTATAAGTATAACAGCGACTTGGCGCCCAATCGGGTCCAATTGGCAGGGCTGTCTCAGAAAAAGGATGAGAGCTTTAAAGAGTACGCGCAAAGATGGCGCGACATGGCTGCTAGGGTCCGTCCTCCTTTAGAAGACAAGGAAATGAATGACATGTTCGTCGGCACATTCACAGGCATGTTCCATGACAAGTTGTTTAATACATCTCTGGCCAGTTTCTCTGATTTGATTCTGATGGGAGAAAAGATTGAACATAACATTAAGCAGGGAAAGTTCCAAACTGAGGAATCAACTGCATCTGGCAGTAATAGGAAGGCTTTTGGTCGCCGCCGTCAGGGCGATGCAAGCCCCGTGTTTGGGGGCCGAGGCAGAGGTCGAGGCAGGGGTCGGAACCAATATCATCAGCCGCAGCAGGTGGCGAGTGTTACTATTCCATATCAGCAACCACCATTGCAACAACAACCGTTTCAGCAGCAGCCAATGCAGCAGCAGCAGCCACAACAACAACAGCAGCAGCAGCCGCAGCAGGGGGCACAGCAGGCTCAACGAAGATTCCAGGGTGGTAAACCAAGAAGAGTGTTTGAGAAGCCTCCTTCAACGTATGCTGACTTGTTGCAGACATTGTTGGGTTTGAACCTGGTAGAGAAGAGAACTCTGGCGCCTATAACGGGAACTCCTCCGTATGGTTATGATGCAAGCAGGCACTGTGAGTTTCATTCTGGGGCTCTGGGCCACGATGTAGAGGGTTGCCATGCTTTTAAGCACGTTGTGCAGGATCTCTTGGACAATAAGGCTATCAATTTCGGAACGGCAGGTCCGAATATAGTGCAGAAACCCATGCCTAATCATGGGGCGAACGCCATTCTGACTGAGGAAGGGTTGAATCTGATTATGAATGTCGACGATTTAAAGACGCCGTTGAACGAGATAAAAAGCAGATTGTTGCAAGGGGGTGTTTATCTAGGATGTGACGAGTATTGCTTAGAATGCTGGACCCTAGCCGGGGGGTGTGATGATTTGAAGAAAGGCATTCAGGCTTTAATTGATGGAGGCACATTGCAGTTTGACCGAGCAGCAACTGAAGAGCCTGCAGGGGCGGTAGCAGATGATCAGAGTGATGTGGCCACTGTAACGATTCCTCGAAAGACAATCACTATTGCAGCACCAGTCCAGCGACCACTGATCACTATAACTAAGGTCGGACCGATCCCGTACGAGAACACAAAAGCAGTCCCATGGTCATATGGGTTGGAGGTGTATTGTGACGGGATAAAGATTGATGTTAATAAGCAGCCGGCCGAGACTGTAGACAACGTTGTTGGTTCAGGAGGTATGACAAGGAGTGGTAGGATCTTTATATCGCCTGAAGTAGAGGCCGAAAGGCTGGCAAAAGGAAAAGGGAAGATGGTTGAAAATGTCCCAGTGCAGGCAAGCGAAAAAGCATCGGCATCGAAAGATGTAGAAGAGTTCATGCGCTTGATTCGAAAAAGTGATTACAAGATTGTGGAGCATCTGCAACAGACGCCATCCAAGATATCTATCCTGTCGTTGCTACTATGTTCTGAAGCTCACAGAAATGCTTTGTTGAAAGTCCTGGATACTTCTTTTGTACCCCAAGACGTCTCCGTGAATCAGCTGGAAGGAGTGCTGGCACATGTGAATGCAGGCCACAGCTTGGGCTTTACTGACTTCGACTTGACCCCGAAGGGGAGAGATCATAATATGGCGCTGCACATATCTGTCGAGTGTAGAGGATCAGTAATGTTGCATGTATTGGTCGATACCGGATCATCCTTAAATGTGCTGCCCAAGAAAGCGACGATGAAGCTAGATGTCAGAGGAATCCTGTGCACGCCCAGTGACTTGGTAGTTAGAGCGTTTGATGGCACGCGGAGAACAGTCTTTGGATCAATAACATTGCCTCTACAGGTGGGGCCGGAGGTGTTTGCTACTGAATTCTATATCATGGATATACAACCTGCATATAGCTGCCTGCTCGGAAGACCCTGGATTCATGGGGATGGGCAGTCACGTCTACCCTGCATCAGAAGTTGAAATATATGGTCGGAGACAGCATGGTCACCGTATGCGGAGAAGAGGACATCCTGGTCAGCCATCTGTCGTCATTTAAATATGTGGAGGTCGACGGAGAGATCCACGAAACACCCTGCTAGGCATTTGAAGGGTTGCGTATCAAGGACAAAGGTCCAGGGCCGAGCAGAGTGTCGGAGATAGCCGTCTCGTCGTATAAAGAAGCCCAAGCTCTGGTGGAGGCAGGAGAAGCAAAGGGCTGGGGCAAAGTGCTGGATATTCCTGTAAAGATGGACCGGTTCGGGCTGGGGTACCAACCGTCGTCATCAACTCCTGCTGTGAGGGCACCCCGTTTTAGAGGGCCAATAACCATCTCTGCCAGTGGAGTATGTCATGAAACCATCAATGCTGCTTCGGAGTCTGACGAAGGAGACAGCGACTGCGATATGGATGCCTGGATTCAGCCAAGCATGCCAGGACAGGGACTGTGCAACTGGTCTATTCAGGAGCTTGTTCCTGTGACTCTTAAACAGTAATGCTTTGTTTTATTAATTGTTGAATAATCTGATGTCTTGCCCGGGGCATCATGATTTGCTTAGGGCTGTGCTGTTATAAACATTGCGTAGTTATCATCAAATAAATGGCATTTTTTCATGCGCAAACATTTCGATCTCTGTCTTTCTTGTTTTGTATTTTTCAATAAAATGGCAACGGGGTTATTCGCTTTATACGCTTTTTGAAGCACTTAACCATTCTTTTTGCAGGATAACATTTTCAGATGACATCCTTGAACCACCTATGACTCGTCCCGACTTTGAACATCCGGTATTTCAGGCCGAAGAAGAGGTTGTCGAAGATAGTGACGTTCCAGAAGAACTGTCTTGGTTGGTGAAGCAAGAGGAAAGAGTCATTCTGCCTCACGAAGAGGTCATCGAAGTTATCAACTTGGGGTCGGAAGGGGTTGAGAAGAATATTCGTATCGGAGCCGCACTACAGAGTGATGTCAAGCGAAGACTGGTTGAAATGCTCCGAGAGTATAGTGATGTATTCGCTTGGTCGTATGAAGATATGCCAGGGCTCGATACAGATATGGTTGTGCACCGTCTGCCATTGAAAGAAGAATGCCCACCGGTCAAACAAAAGCTTCGCAGAACCAGACCAGACATGGCAGTAAAGATCAAAGAGGAAGTTCAAAAGCAGTGGGATGCTGGTTTCCTGGCTGTGACAAAATATCCCTCATGGGTTGCTAACATCGTACCAGTGCCAAAGAAAGATGGCAAGGTTCGAATGTGCATGGATTATAGGGATTTGAATAAAGCAAGCCCGAAAGACGATTTTCCACTTCCTCATATCGATGTGCTAGTTGATAATACTGCTCAATACTCCATATCCTCCTTCATGGATGGCTTCTCAGGCTATAATCAGATCAAAATGGCGCCAGAGGACATGGAGAAGACCACTTTCATAACGTCTTGGGGAACATTTTGTTACAAAGTGATGCCCTTTGGTTTGAAGAATGCTGGGGCAACATATCAGCGTGCAATGACGACTCTTTTCCATGATATGATGCATAAAGAGATCGAAGTTTATGTTGACGATATGATTGCCAAATCCCAGACGGAGGAAGAGCATCTGGTGAATCTGCTGAAGTTATTTAAAAGGCTTAGGAAGTTCAGGCTGAGACTGAACCCTAACAAATGCACCTTCGGGGTGAGATCGGGTAAACTGCTGGGGTTTATCGTCAGTGAAAGAGGAATAGAGGTCGATCCTGCTAAAATAAAAGCGATACAAGAAATGCCGAAGCCTAAAACAGAGAAAGAGGTGCGCGGGTTCTTAGGGAGGTTAAACTACATCGCTCGGTTCATATCCCACCTAACTGCTACGTGTGAACCATTGTTCAAGCTGTTGAAAAAAGATCAAGTTGTGACGTGGAACGAAAATTGTCAAAAGGCGTTCGATAAGATAAAGCAGTATTTGTAGGAGCCTCCTATTTTGATACCCCCAGTGGCAGGGAGACCCTTGATCATGTATTTGACGGTTCTTGAGGGAAGCATGGGTTGTGTCCTCGGTCAACACGACGAGACAGGAAGAAAAGAGCATGCGATTTACTACTTGAGTAAGAAATTTACAGATTGTGAATCTCGATACTCAATGCTTGAGAAAACTTGTTGCGCGCTAGCCTGGGCCGCCAAGCGTTTGAGGCAATACATGCTGAATCATACAACCATGCTCATCTCGAAGATGGATCCTATCAAATATGTATTCGAAAAGCAGGCGTTGTCAGGGAGAATTGCCCGTTAGCAGATGGTCTTGACTGAATATGACATCCAATATGTCTCGCAAAAGGCTATAAAGGGGAGTGTGCTGTCTGAGTATCTGGCGGAGCAGCCTATTGAAGATTACCAATCGATGAGGTTTGATTTTCCTGACGAGGATATCATGTACCTAAAGATGAAAGATTGCGAAGAGCCGTTGCCAGACGAGGGACCAGAGTTGGGTTCCAAATGGAAGATGATATTTGACGGAGCTGTGAACGCTTACGGTAGCGGAATAGGGGCAATCATCACTACTCCACACGGGTCGCACATCCCGTTTACTGCCCGCTTGACCTTTGCAGTTACCAATAATGAAGCCGAATACGAAGCTTGTATAATGAGGCTCGAAGAAGCCATTGATTTGCGAATCAAGAATCTGGACGTATACGGAGACTCAGCTCTGGTGGTGAATCAGATCAAAGGGGAATGGGAGACACGTCATCCCAACTTG
The DNA here is from genome assembly GCA_963859935.3 of Lathyrus sativus. Classification (NCBI taxonomy): domain Eukaryota; kingdom Viridiplantae; phylum Streptophyta; class Magnoliopsida; order Fabales; family Fabaceae; genus Lathyrus; species Lathyrus sativus. Next base: position 396,818,212 of record OZ012735.1, on the reverse strand, counting down.
ATACACTACATGAACTATGCAAGGAGATTGTTGCCTTTCTTCGACAAGGTTGAATTGCATCATGTACCGCGGGCAGAGAATCAAATGGATGACGCCCTGGCCACTTTGTCATCCATGTACAAAGTCAACTTTTGGAACGAGGCTCCCAGAATCATTATCTCTCGGCTTGATAGGCCTGCCTTCGTATTTGCTATTGATGAAGCATCCGATGACAAACCGTGGTATTTCGATATCCTTAATTTCCTGAAGAACAAAGAGTATCCGGCTGGGGCATCCAGTCAAGATCAGAAGACTCTCAGGAGATTAGCGGGTAATTTCTATTTGAATCCAGATGGTGTCTTGTACAGAAGGAACCACGATTTGGTGTTGTTGCGTTGTGTAGACGAAAGATAGGCAAAGCTGCTCATGGAGGAAATACACGAAGGTACCTTTGGCACGCATGCTGGTGGGCATGCTATGACGAGGAAGTTGCTGCGAGCAGGATATTTTTGGCTGACTATGGAAACTGATTGTTTCAAGTTTGCGAGGAAGTGCCACAAGTGCCAAATTTATGCTGATAAGATCCATGTGCCTCCGAGTCCTCTGAATATAATGTCATCGCCATGGCCATTCTCAATGTGGGGAATCGATATGATTGGAAAGATCGAGCCGACAGCTTCTAACGGGCACCGGTTCATTCTAGTAGCAATCGATTATTTCACCAAGTGGGTAGAAGCGGCGTCATATGCAAATGTAACGAAGCAAGTGGTGGCCAGATTCATCAAGAGAGATATCATTTGCCGATATGGGATCCCCGAGCGGGTAATCACGGACAACGGATCAAACCTGAACAACAAAATGATGAAGGAGCTCTGTCAGAATTTCAAGATCGAACATCACAACTCCTCCCCTTACCGACCCAAGATGAATGGCGCTGTTGAAGCGGCCAATAAGAATATCAAGAAGATCGTTCAAAAGATGGTAGTGACCTATAAGGATTGGCACGAGATGCTACCCTTCGCTTTGCACGGTTATCGTACGACGGTACGCACATCAACCGGGGCAACCCCGTTCTCGTTGGTATACGGAATGGAAGTTGTGCTACCATTGGAAGTTGAGATCCCTTCTCTGAGGGTATTGCGAGACGTTCAGCTAGACGAGGCAGAATGGGTGAAAGATAGGTTGAACCAACTGAGCTTGATGGATGAGAAGAGGCTAGCTTCTCTAGCATACAGTCGTTTGTACCAGAGCCGAATGAAGAAAGCATATGATAAGAAGATACATCCGCGAAGCTTTCAGACGGGCGACCTTGTGCTGAAAAGGATTCTCCCGCCGCAAGCAGATCACAGGGGCAAGTGGACCCCCAACTACGAAGGGCCATATGTCGTCAGAAAAGTCTTTTCAGGAGGAGCGTTATTGTTGTCCACCATGGACGGTAAAGACTTTACGTCACCTGTGAATTCGGACGCAGTTAAAAAATACTTTGCTTAAAATTGACCCGCTGGACAAAAAAGGAGAGTCCAGGCAAAAATGGGGCATCCTGGCGAACCAAAAACAGAATGAAAGGTTCGGGCAAAAGTTAGGGATAAAATTGAAAAATGTACACCCGCGAAGTTGAAAACCTACACTGGGCGGCTTCGGCAAAAAAGGGTATCCCGGTGAACTGAAAACCCGTAAAGGGCGGTTCACGCAAAAGTTAGGGATTTGAAAAGCAAATGACTGTGGTCCAAATTGGATACGGCATTGAGCATTGGTGCGGGAGAATATGCCTGAGGAGTCGATTATCAGATACAATCTCTTCGGAAGTATGGATACCGGGAAAGCATTAGAGTCGGACGAGTCATGGGAGGATCAGTTCGTGGTGTTCATCTACATCCCGTTGCCGACATGTGTACAAATTCAGTTTGTCAATATATTTATGCTTCTTGTGCATACTTGTATACTTGCTTTGCGTAGCTTCCTCTTTCAGGAGTTATATCCCGTGTACAAAACTCCGCCTATTCAGGGGCCCAATCAATAAAATATGTTATTCAGTACTTGATGCTAGTTCTTTACTGTTTTGTGCATGATAAAACGTCTAAGTTTACTGAAACTAGCATGTGTATAACATCACTGGCCCTTGCCAACAATTGCTAAAGCTCTGAATTAACTGAAAATAACGTCACTAACCTGAATCGATTTGGTTGCATAGGCTTGTCCTGTCTTGTTTGTGTTGTTGCAGGTTTCATAGCCGTATGAGGAAGACGATCAAAAGACTGCGATAACGAAAGACTCGACCCCCACGCAGGTCGTGCATGTTCGTCCTGAAGAGAGATCGAGTTCCCCAGCTGGTCGTAGCTTATCCAAGGGACATGCCCCAGCAGAGTCATTCATCCTCAGCAGAATTGACGATTCAAAGATTGTAGGCTGTATTCAGGCAGTATGGTGTCTCCCAGAAGGATTCCCTATCTCAAGCAGAGTGGTTTAGCCGCAGAAGATCAATGTTTGTGAGCTGTATTCAGACAGTTTACCTTTCCCCGCAGGGACATTTACTCTCTCCCAGTGGAGTCAGTTATTTTTCCCCAAGAGAATCATCCCATCCCCAGTGGAATTTTCTTTGCAAGGGTTTTCATTCCTCCCAGTGGAACTCGAAGATTAAGACTCTCCCCGGAAGAGTTGGTGTGGGTCCTGGCATTTATTTTGTCAGAATACCGTGTGATATCAGTTCACTCTCCAGCAGAAGCGCATCTGGTATTCCCCAGCAGGGTGTTACTTCAGTGAGGTGTTTGGTTCGAGTTCCCAATTTCCCAGCTGAGTCGACTTCCCTCTTCCGGCATTTATTTTGCCGGAATAATTCTATAGCATCTGGCTATCCCCAGCGGAGTTGGCATTATCTTCAGCGTTTATTTTGCTGAAGCAGTTTCTGTACCCAACAGTTCGAGTCTGCAATTGCATTGGCATATAGTGTCATACTTGCATTCACCAAATAAACACGCGTAGCATTTCCATGACGATTGAAGCATTGCGTCAGTATCAAATATACGCATTTTAGAAGCATAAACCAGGATGGCTAACCTTTTGTTTCAAGTATTGTTTCTCTTGCAGGTAGAGAGAGCCCTCGCTGAGGTGAATCAATAAACATTCGAGGTCTCGGCATGAGACATTCAACGAAGTGTCAGCTTTGGCACTACTCCCCACAGAGTTATCAGGATAAGTTTCTCTTTGTCCCCAAGCAGAGTTACTTATTTCCCCGCCAGGATTTCTTGTTGAAGTTTCTCTAGTCCGACCAGCGGATTGTTTCCTTCAAAGTTGTTGTTACGTCAGCATTAAAAGGTTTCATGAACCAGAATTTCAGAGGCTACCGCCGGTTATCAGAACAGGTGTCCGGAAGTTTGGTTTCCAAATATCCCCAGTAGAGTCAGCCTCAAAGCTGCTGTAACGTCAGTGATAAAAAGTTTGCGGACCAATGGAAAGATGAGTCCTAACGTGGACGGGTTTATTGACAGGTTTTTTGGTGCTAAGAGAAGCGGGAGTCCTGACGTGGACATTTCCTCAAGTTGACGATATGTGTTAGTCCTAACGTGGACAGGTTCGACTTCTCAGAACAGATGGAAGTGGGAGTCTTGACGTGGACATTTCCTCAAGTTGACGATGTGTGTTAGTCCTAACGTGGACAGATTCGAGTTCTCGGTATTGATTGAGTGTGGAGTCCTGACGTGGACAAAAGTTGGTTACTCTTCGTGTTGGTGTCCTGACATGGGCAAAGTTATAGTTTTTCGTGATGACAAGATACGAGAGTCCTGACGGGGACAAATTTATCCGTCTTCGTGTTGTTGGCAGAGTGTGTGTCCTGACGTGGACGAAGTCTTATTTCCCCAGCAAGTCGAAGACGCGCAAGTCCTGACGTGGACAGGTTCTATTACTTCAGTAGGTTGAGATATGAGTCCTGACGTGGACAAGTCTCACTTCCCTAATGGGTCGAAGGTGCACGAGTCCTGACGTGGACAAGGTTTTATTTCCTCAGTAAGTCAAGAGGCGAGTCCTGACATGGAAAAATCAAGACGAAACGTGAGTCCTGACGTGGACAGGTCTATTCCTTACGTGGAAAGAGAAGTTGTTTCCTTACGTGGAAAAGTTTAGTCCTGACGTGGACAGATCAAACTTTGATTCCTAACATGGAAAGATTGAGTCCTTACGTGGACATATCAAGTTGGAGTCCTTACGTGGACGAATCAACATGTGATTTCTTGCGTGAAAAGAGATGTGATTCCTTACGTGGAAAGATGTATTCCTTACGTGGAAAGGTGGGTCCTGACGTGGACATGTATTCCTAACGTGGAAGGGTGAGTCATAACGTGGACGAAGTATTCATAACCCAGGGAGTTTAGTCCTGACGTGGACAGATCCAGACGAAGTGTTATTCCTTACGTGGACGGTGTTATTCCTTACGTGGACGGTGTTATTCCTTACGTGGACGGTGTTATTCCTTACGTGGACGGTGTTATTCCTAACGTGGAAGAGTTTATTGCTAACGTGGACGATTTATTTCTAACGAGAAGGCAGACGAGCCATCCCCAGCAAAGTTGTTGAAGTTTCTTCGTGTTGATGGCAGATGGAGTCCTAACGTGGACAAACAAAGTTCTATCCCTGCAATGATAAAGTCTTTTTCAGGCTGATAAAAATAATCCCCGCACGAGATCAGTGGGTTGTGGTAAACAGTCAGATTCAGTTGATGAATGTCGTTCCTCAAGCAGTGGTGCAGTTTATTTCTGCGGTTGGCAAATTTCCGGGTTCTTAGTATTCAACCGTCTCGTACCGCGAATGTCTGAAGGCTCCGGGCTCTTCACCCAATCGGGTCCAAGTCGCTTGAATAGGGGCAGCTGTTGCACCCTAAAATTTGCTCAACCTTATTCACTTGGTTTATGTTTCAATATCATTAACATTTGCATATAGAGGCATGTACATAGTCTAATCATCTGCATAGCATAGCATAGCAAATCATCCAACAGGGACCAATCATTATTCTCATCTCTATGAGCCTATCAAGAGGTTATTATTCTAATTCAATCCCATTCAAGTCATCAGAAAGAATTTGAAAGCTATCAAGTCAATGGATCAAGCAAGTGCATCTAGCTCCTATCTGAGGGTGTCTGGGGATCATCAAAGTAAGTTGTGAGCTGTGGATGGAGCATGGAGAGTATATGGGCATCATGGAAGACTTAGAAAGTCATTTGGAGAAGGAGACAAGTCATTTGTGTAGTCACAAGAATTGCAGTTGAAGACAGTCAACTAGGGTTTCATCTGGGGTCAACTCTAGGTCAACTCTAGGTCAATTGACTGATTGAAGGACATTAAGGGCTATTGGAGAGATGTGGGGTTCATCATTTGGCATGTGGAGAAGGATATGGTGATGTGCTAAGAAGAAATCAAGAGAAATCAAGGAGAAGAGGAGTTTCTAAATTAGGGTTTCTGTGTAAAATCCCCTAGTTTAGGTCAAATTTCCAAGCAAGATAAGTCAAATTGAAAGCTTCAAATGGATCCTTGGTCAACATGAAACTTGTAGACGATCTCAATACCTTTAATTTGAGTGGTGGAAGACATCAAGGAGATTTATGGAACTCAAGTTGTGGTCCTTGCAAGTTACAAGTCATCTGAGGTATCTGAAATTTTGTCTGTGAAAGTGACTTGACTTCCAAGCAATTTTTACCCCTCAAGGAGATTTCAAATGAATTTCTGGTCAACATAAGAGTTGTTCCACATTGTCTTAGCTTTCTAAAATGGTATGGTATGGCTTCATATGATTTGTGGAACTCTACGTTTGGTCTTGGAAAGCAAAGGGTATTTTGGTCATCTGAGAATTACAGGTCATTTCGAGCCTATGCCCAAAACTCATACAAGGAAGCTTCAAATGGAAAACTTTACAACATCAAACTTGTTCCAAATGACATTTTGAGTCTAGAAAAGTGACCATGAGAGATTGGAAAGATTCATAGCACAAGGTTTCAAAATTGTTGGATTTAATGAATAAAAAAGGACTTAAAAATGAGATTTTTCATATTTTGGCCAAATGGGACAAAATTATAGGTCATTTTGAATGGAAAAGTCATTTTGAGAACATTGGCTAAAGTGGAATTTTGAGGTTAGTTCAAATTTTGAGAGTTATTCAAGGTTGCTTACAAAGGAAGAAACATAAGCCAAATCCAAGGGAAATCACACAAGGGAAGTTTCTCCAAGTTTCTAGGAGGTTCTTATGTCATGTATATATTGATATGAGAAGGTTCATGCAAGGGTTAGTGATCACATTTACTCAAAACCACAAGTTTCACACACTTTCCCTCATTTTGCAAAAGCTTCTCAAACTCTCTCAAACTATCATCAATTTCCACCATTCTTGATCTGTTCTTCATCATCATCATCCAAGGATCAGAATTCACACATTCATTTGGCTAATTGAAGGAGGAATCGTGCCATTCATCATCATCATTCAAAGTGCAAGAATCTTGGAATTAGGAGATTCAAAGCCTTGGAGCATCATTGGTTGCATACAGAACTCATCACCAAGTTCACTGATCAGTTTCCCATCATTTCAAGCATTGGATCAAGAGGATTCCATAGCTATTTTCATCATCACACCAGGTTGGTAACTTCATTCGAATTGCATGATTTAGTGAGAATTATAGGGAATTGTTAGTATAGATCGGTTAGGATAAGTAAGATGATTGATTTTGGTAAGTTTGGATAAGTTTCATGGATGTTGATCATGGTGCACTAATTCTGTTAGAGATCATAACATCAAGAATAATGAAAGATAATCTTAGGTTAATGGCTCAGATTAATCAGCATGGAATGTAGATGAGTTTAGGGCAAGAATTGGTGAGCTTTGGATAAGTTGATGACATGTGTTAATGGTGGTTTACAACTGTTATTCTCTTCGAGTTGGTCTATTGAGTGAGTGTTAGGGAGAGTTATGGTTATGGCTGTGTAGAGGAGAGTTTCTAGAGCAACTTTGCTCTTTGGATCGAAGGCATCTATGGAGAATGGAAAGAGAACAGGGAGCTCGAAGATTGCATGCATGGAAGATGATTTCAGGGTTAGGGTTTGTCCAAGGTTGAAGATAACCTTTGGACCGTTTGATCTGGCTTTGACCTTAGACTTATTTACCAATCCAACGGCCACGATTGATTGACAAAACGGAGGGAAGTTTCAAACCATGAAACACCCCGTTTCATTAATATTTTCTGACTGGGCTTCAAAACTCGTTGCTATACACACCCCTCAATGCAGGCCCAATCTAAACTGAACGTGAAAAGATGCTATTCGCACCGTTTTGTTTTTTTTAATTTTTGTTGACTTTCTAACGCCTCCTGGGCCTAATGCAAAGCTGCTATTCGTACCCCCACTGCCTAGCCCAGTTCATGGTTTTAACTAGTTTTCATTACTTTTTGCACCCCTTTCATATTAATTCATTTCATTTTATTTCAAAAAAACATTAAATCTTCAAAAAATCATAATAAATCCTAAAATGCATATTTTCCATTGGTTCTTTTTGCATTAGTTTCTTAATTTGGTCAAGAAAATTATCATCCAAAAAAATTAATAGTTCCTTTTATTTTCATATTTTTGGCATTTTTTTCCTTTTAATTAGGTGTAAATAATATTTTGTTTAGTACATGAATTTGTTAATTTTTGTTCTAATAGTCGCTTTAATATTTTTCACCCATTCTTTTTAGGTTGATTAGTAGATAAGATTAGCTTGTATATACAATTTAGTTCACAATTTTAGAAATTAATTTTAGGTGATTTGTTTAGATGTGAATAGCATGAACAAAATTAGGGTTTAAGTGATGACTTAGGAGAATTGAATCATTTCGCTTAGGATTTAGAGAGTGAAAGTTTGGGGTATGGGACTATAAGGATTATGGGTAGTTATCAGATCCCTTAGAAATTGTTAGGGTTCCCCTACTGCTATTAATATACTGTCTATATTTGCTTGACTGGTGTGGTGTGCCCTCTTTGGGGTTTTCTTTTGTCTGTGTGGGGTACTGGGATTGCTTGGGGATTGGGAGAGCTGAAGACTTGTGATGATGAAACCCTTGGAGATCCAGAGATTGAAGTCCAACTTCCAGAGTTGAAGAGGAGATTCTTGCCAGCAGCTGTTGAGGAGACTAGGGTTTAGGAGCTAGGCAGGGCTCTAGATTAGAAAACTTGTTTCTCAAATATTGAATGCCTTGTCTGCATCCATCCTTTCCCTATGATTCAAAGTCTCTTTCAAATATCCACCTCCTTCCTTTGGAAGGATCAGTGAATGTATTTGAAAGATAGAACTTTTGAGGGAAAACTGTCTATATAATGTTAACAGTTAATGAACCACCCTTGGTAGGTAATTGACTGTCTGACATTCTTTCACTTCATCTTGTTGATTGATATTCATCCTAGAGATTGAGACTTGAAGAAAAGCCATTGCAGATGGGAGATTGATGATCAAGACCTTTGCTGGAAAGCTGTGGAGATGGAGATTGATGCTTGTAGCTGATTAGAGATGACTTGAAGACAGATGTTGATGCAGAGCTGCTGTGGCTGTTTGTTTTTGCTGTATTTCATTTCTGATGTATTGATTGGTTTTCTGGACTGTATTGTTTGCTGTTTACCCTGTTGGGTTGAAAGTGAAGTCTGTTCACTTTTGCCTATTGTTTTCTAGGTTCGAGGTTGAGTGGGACTCCCTTGCCTCGCTTGTATTGCTGCATCCATGCATTTTACTGCTTTACTGTATATATCTGCTATTGTTTCTGTTTCCGTCTATTCCCTTAGGATCTCTGTTTCTCTCTGCGCAAGAGAGGAGCATGATAGACATTAGGTCTTAACCCATGCATGATAACATTAGGTTAGTTTGATTCCCTTCGCAACCGTAGGTTAGAGTTCTGTCCCTTCTTTCTCAAAACAAACAGAAAAATACAATAAAATTTCAAACAAAATAAAAGACATTTCTTCCGTAAAAGAATGTGAACTCATCAAGACGTCATTTTTGTCCGCTTGGACTGCTAATCAGAAAAAACCTTTTTCAGAAGGAATAAAATCAACCAAGACAAGCTTGTGTCGTACGTGGCCCGAACTACGTTTGCTCTGATCTTCCATGCAGTGTGGAAGTACGTAGGCATAGGATGCGATATCCTAGCGAGCAACCTTCCCCTCCTTTCCCGTAGGTAGGCGAACTACGTTGACTCTGATTTCTCGTGCCAGACGGGAATACGTAGGCATAAAGTGCGATACTTTGCCGAGTCACTTTCTTTTCTTTTAACCCTTAACCCTTAGTTTAGATAGAAATAACAATTCGTACCAGAAAACAAGCGTGGATCCCGTCGAGTACGACGGACGTGAGGGGTGCTAATACCTTCCCCTTGCGTAACCGACTCCCGAATCCAGGATTTGGTTGCGATGACCATTCCTTTCCCCGTTTTGCGGTAGGTTTACCTCGAGCGTTTCCTTTCCCCTCTTCGGGATAAATAACGCGCGGTGGCGACTCTTCTGTTCAGCCGGCGCCGATTTTCGCAGTAGCGACACTCACCGTCAGGCATCTGTTAAACAAACAGGCATCGAACCCGAAGGGCGGCTCAACCCGAAGTTGATAAGAACATCTGACTTCGCCGTCAGGCATCTGTTAAACAAACATGCATCGAACCCGAAGGGCAGCTCATCCTGAAGTTGAGAAGAACATTTGACCTCTCCACCAGGCATCTGTTAAACAAACAGGCATTGAACCCGAAGTTGATAAGAACATCTGACTTCCCCGTCAGGCATCTGTTCAACAAACAGGCATCGAACCCGAAGGGCGGCTTAACCCGAAGTTGAGAAGTACATCTGACCTCACCGTCAGGCATCTGTTAAACCAACAGGCATCGAACCCGAAGGGCGGCTCAACCCGAAGTTGATAAGAACATTAGAAATGTTCGCCAGGCATCTGTTAAACAAACAGGCATCAAACCCAAAGGTCGGCTCAACCCGAAGTTGAGAAGAACATCTGACCTCACCGTCAGGCATCTGTTAAACAAACAGGCATCGAACCCGAAGGGCGGCTCAACCCGAAGTTGATAAGAACATCTCACTTTAACGTCAGGCATCTCTTAAACAAACAGGCATCGAACCCGAAGGGCGGCTCAACCCGAAGTTGAGAAGAACATTTGACCTCTCCACCAAGAATCTGTTAAACAAACAGGCATCGAACCCGAAGTTGATAAGAACATCTGACTTCGCCGTCAGGCATCTTTTAAAAAAACAGACATCGAACCCGAAGGGCGGCTCAATCCGAAGTTGAGAAGAACATCTGACCTCACCGTCAGGCATCTGTTAAACAAACAGCCATCGAACCCGAAGGCCGGCTCAACCCGAAGTTGAGAAGAACATTTGACCTCACCGTTAGGCATCTGTTAAACAAACAGGCATCGAACCCGAAGGCCGTCTCAATCCTTGATTGAGAAGAACATCTGACCTCGCCGTCAAACATTTGTTAAACAAACAGGCATCGAACCCGAAGGCAGGCTCAACTTGAAGTTGAGAAGGACATCTGACCTCACTGTCTGACATCTGTTAAACAAACAGGCATCGAACCCGAAGGGCGGCTCAACCCGAAGTTGATAAGAACATCTGACTTCGCCGTCAGGCATCTGTTAAACAAACAGGCATCAAACCCGAAGGGCGGCTCAACCCGAAGTTGAGAAGAACATTTGACCTCTCCACCAGGCATCTGTTAAACAAACAGGCATCGAACCCGAAGTTGATAAGAACATATGACTTCGCCGTCAGGCATCTGTTAAACAAACAGGCATCGAACGCGAAGGGCGGCTCAACCGGAGGTTGAGAAGAACATCTGACCTCACCGTCAGTCATCTGTTAAACAAACAGGCATCGAACCCGAAGGCCGGCTCAACCCGAAGTTGAGAATAACATTTGACCTCGCCGTTAGGCATCTGTTAAACAAACATGCATCAAACCCGAAGGCCGTCTCAATCCTTGATTGAGAAGAACATCTGACCTCGCTGTCAAACATCTGTTAAACAAACAGGCATCGAACTCGAAGGCAGGCTCAACTTGAAGTTGAGAAGAACATCTGACCTCACCGTCAGGCATCTGCTAAACAAACAGGCATCAAACCCGAAGGGTGGCTCATCCCAAAGTTGATAAGAACATATGACTTCACCGTTAGGCATCTGTTAAACAAACAGGCATCGAACCCAAAGGCCGGCTCACCCCAAATTTAATAAGAACATCTGAGCTCGTCGTCAGGCATCTCTTAAAAAAATAGGCATCGAACCCGAAGGCCGGCTCAACACGAAGTTGAGAGGAAGATCTGACCTCGCCATCACGCATCTATTAAACAAACAGGCATCGAAGCTGATGGTCGGCTCAACATGAAGTTGATAGGAACATATGACTTCACGGTCAAGCATCTGTTAAACAAACAAGCATCAAATCCGAAGGCCGGCTGAACCCGAAGTTGAGAAGAACATCTGACCTCACCGTCAGGCATCTGTTAAACAAACACGCATCGAACCCGAAGGGCGGCTCAACCCAAAGTTGATAAGAACATATGACTTCGCTGTTAGGCATCTGTTAGCCAAACAGGAAGCGAACCCGAAGGGCGGCTCAACCCGAAGTTGAGAAGAACATATGACCTCACCGTCAGGCATCTGTTAAACAAACAGGCATCGAACCCGAAGGGCGGATCAACCCGAAGTTGATAAGAACATCTGACTTCGCCGTCAGGCATCTGTTAAACAAACAGGCATCGAACCCGAAGGGCGGCTCAACCCGAAGTTGAGAAGAACATTTGACCTCTCCACCAGGCATCTGTTAAACAAACAGGCATCGAACCCGAAGTTGATAAGAACATATGACTTCGCCGTCAGGCATCTGTTAAACAAACAGGCATCGAACCCGAAGGGCGGCTCAACCGGAAGTTGAGAAGAACATCTGACCTCAGCGTCAGGCATCTGTTAAACAAACAGGCATCGAACCCGAAGGCCGGCTCAACCCGAAGTTGAGAAGAACATTTGACCTCGCCGTTAGGCATCTGTTAAACAAACAGGCATCGAACCCGAAGGCCGTCTCAATCCTTGATTGAGAAGAACATCTGACCTCGCTGTCAAACATCTGTTAAAGAAACAGGCATCGAACTCGAAGGCAGGCTCAACTTGAAGTTGAGAAGAACATCTGAGTTCACCGTCAGGCATCTGCTAAACAAACAGGCATCAAACCCGAAGGGTGGCTCATCCCGAAGTTGATAAGAACATATGACTTCACCGTTAGGCATCTGTTAAACAAACAGGCATCGAACCCAAAGGCCGGCTCACCCCAAATTTAATAAGAACATCTGAGCTCGTCGTCAGGCATCTCTTAAAAAACAGGCATCGAACCCGAAGGCCGGCTCAACACGAAGTTGAGAGGAAGATCTGACCTCGCCATCACGCATCTGTTAAACAAACAGGCATCGAACCTGAAGGTCGGCTCAACATGAAGTTGATAGGAACATATGACTCCACGTTCAAGCATCTGTTAAATAAACAAGCATCAAATCCGAAGGCCGGCTGAACCCGAAGTTGAGAAGAACATCTGACCTCACCGTCAAGCATCTGATAAACAAACACGCATCGAACCCGAAGGGCGGCTCAACCCAAAGTTGATAAGAACATATGACTTCGCTGTTAGGCATCTGTTATACAAACAGGCAGCGAACCCAAAGGGCGGCTCAACCCGAAGTTGAGAAGAACATATGACCTCACCGTCAGGCATCTGTTAAACAAACAGGCATCGAACCCGAAGGGCGGATCAACCCGAAGTTGATAAGAACATCTGACTTCGCCGTCAGGCATCTGTTAAACCAACAGGCATCGAACTCGAAGGGCGGCTCAACCCGAAGTTGAGAAGAACATATGACCTCTCCACCAGGCATCTGTTAAACAAACAGGCATCGAACCCGAAGTTGATAAGAACATCTGACTTCGCCGTCAGGCATCTGTTAAACAAACAGGCATCCAACCCGAAGGGCGGCTCAACCTGAAGTTGAGAAGAACATCTGACCTCACCGTCAGGCATCTATTAAACAAACAGGCATTGAACCCGAAGGCCGGCTCAACCCGAAGTTGAGAAGAACATTTGACCTCGCCATTAGGCATCTGTTAAACAAACAGGCATCGAACCCGAAGGCCGTCTCAACCCAAAGTTGATAAGAACATCTGAGCTCGTCGTCAGGCATCTCATAAAAAAACAGGTTTCGAACCCGAAGGCTGGCTCAACATGAAGTTGACAGGAACATCTGACCTCCCCATCAGACATATGTTAAACAAACAGGCATCAAACCTGAAGGTCGGCTCAACATGAAGTTGATAGGAATATTTGACTTCACGGTCAAGCATCTATTAAACAAACAGGCATCAAATCCGAAGGCCGGCTCAACCCAAAGTTAAGAAGAACATCTGACCTCACCGTCAGGCATCTGTTAAACAAACAGGCATCGAACCCGAAGGGTGGCTCAACCCAAAGTTGATAAGAACATATGACTTCGCCGTCAGGCATCTGTTAGACAAAAAGGGCATCGAACCCGAAGGGCGGCTCAACCCGAAGTTGAGAAGAACATCTGACCTCACCGTCAGGTATCTGTTAAACAAACAGGAATCGAACCCGAAGGGAGGCTCAACCCGAAGTTGATAAGAACATTAGACCTCTCCGTCAGGCATCTGTTAAACAAACAGGCATCAAACCCAAAGGCCGGCTAAACCGGAAGTTGAGAAGAACATCTGACCTCACCGTCAGGCATCTGTTAAACAATTAGGCATCGAACCCGAAGGGCGGCTCAACCCGAAGTTGAGAAGAACATTTGACCTCTCTGCCAGGCATCTGTTAAACAAACAGGCATCGAACCCGAAGGCCGGCTCAATCCTTAACTGAGATGAACATCTTACCTCGCCGTCAAACATTTGTTAAACAAACAGGCATTGATCCCGAAGGCCGGCTCAACTTGAAGTTGAGAAGAACATCTGACCTCACTGCCAGGCATCTGATAAACAAACAGGCATCGAACCCAAAGGTCGGCTCAACCCAAAGTTGAGAAGAACATCTGACCTCACTGTTAGGAATCTGTTAAACAAACAGGCATCGAACCCGAAGGGCGGCTCAACCCAAAGTTGATAAGAACATATGACTTCACCGTCAGGCATCTGTTAAACAAACAGGCATCGAACCCGAAGGGCGGCTCAACCCGATGTTGAGAAGAACATTTGACCTCTCAACCAGGCATCTGTTAAACAAACAGGCATCGAACTCGAAGTTGATAAGAAAATCTGACTTCGCCGTCACGCATCTATTAAACAAACAGGGATCGAACCTGAAGGGCGGGTCAACCCGAAGTTGAGAAGAACATCTGACCTCACTATCAGGCATCTGTTAAACAAACAGGCATCGAACCCGAAGGCCGGCTCAAGCCGAAGTTGAGAAGAACATTTGACCTCGCCGTTAGGAATCTGTTAAAAAAACAGGCATCGAACCCGAAGGCCGTCTCAATCCTTAATTGAGAAGAACATCTGACCTCGCCGTGAAACATCTATTAAACAAACAGGCATCGAACCCAAAGGCAGGCTCAACTCGAAGTTGAGAAGAACATCTGACCTCACTGTCAGGCATCTGTTAAATATACAGGCATCGAACCCGAAGGGCGGCTCAACCTGAAGTTGATAAGAACATCTGACTTCACCGTCAGGCATCTGTTAAACAAACAGGCATCAAACCCGAAGGGCGGCTCAACCCGAAGTTGAGAAGAACATTTGACCTCTCCACCAGGCATCTGTTAAACATACAGGCATCGAACCCGAAGTTGATAAGAACATCTGACTTCGCCGTCAGGCATCTGTTAAACAAACAGACATCGAACCCGAAGGGCGGCTCAACCCGAAGTTGAAAAGAACATCTGACCTCACCGTCAGGCATCTATTAAACAAACAGGCATCGAACCCGAAGGCCGGCTCAACCCGAAGTTGAGAAGAACATTTGACCTCGCCGTTAGGCATCTGTAAACAAACAGGCATCGAACCCGAACGCCGTCTCAATCCTTGATTGAGAAGAACATCTGACCTCGCTGTCAAACATCTGTTAAACAAACAGGCATCAAACCTGAAGGGTGGCTCATCCCGAAGTTGATAAGAACATATGACTTAGCCGTTAGGCATCTGTTAAACAAACAGGCATCGAACCCAAAGGCCGGCTCAACCCGAAGCTGATAAGAACATCTGAGCTCGTCGTCAGGCATCTCTTAAAAAAACAGGCATCGAACCCGAAGGCCGGCACAACACGAGGTTGAGATGAACATCTAACCTCGCCATCAGGCATCTGTTAAACAAACAGGCATTGAACCTGAAGGTCGGCTCAACATGAAGTTGATAGGAACATTTGACTTCACGGTCAAGCATCTGTTAAACAAACAAGCATCAAATCCGAAGATCGGCTCAACCCGAAGTTGAGAAGAACATCTGACCTCACCGTCAGGCATCTGTTAAACAAACAGGCATCGAACCCGAAGGGCGGCTCAACCCAAAGTTGATAATAACATATGACTTCGTCGTCAGGCATCTGTTAGACAAACAGGCATCGTACCCGAAGGGCGGCTCAACCCGAAGTTAAGAAGAACATCTGACCTCACCGTCTGGCATCTGTTAAACAAACAGGCATCGAACCCGATGGGCGGCTCAACCCGAAGTTGATAAGAACATCTGACTTCACCGTCAGGCATCTGTTAAATAAACAGGCATCGAACCTGAAGGGCGGCTCAACCCGAAGTTGAGAAGAACATTTGACCTCTCCACCAGGCATCTGCTAAACAAACAGGCATCGAACCCGAAGTTGATAAGAACATATGACTTCGCCGTCAGGCATCTGTTAAACAAACAGGCATCGAACCCGAAGGGCGGCTCAACCCGAAGTTGAGAAGAACATCTGACCTCACCGTCAGGCATCTGTTAAACAAACAGGCATCGAACCCGAAGGCCGACGCAACTCGAAGTTGAGAAGAACATTTGACCTCGCCGTTAGGCATATGTTAAATAAACAGGCATCGAACCCGAAGGCCGTCTCAATCCTTGATTGAGAAGAACATCTGACCTCGCCGTCAAACATCTGTTAAACAAACAGGCATCGAACCCGAAGGCAGGCTCAACTTGAAGTTGAGAAGAACAACTGACCTCTCCGCCAGGCATCTATTAAACAAACAGGCATGAAACCCAAAGGCCGGCTCAACCGGAAGTTGAGAAGAACATCTGACCTCACCGTCAGGCATTTGTTAAACAATTAGGCATCGAACCCGAAGGGCGGCTCAACCCGAAGTTGAGAAGAACATTTGACCTCTCTGCCAGGCATCTGTTAAACAAACAGGCATCGAACCCGAAGGCCGGCTCAATCCTTAACTGAGAAGAACATCTGACCTCGCCGTCAAACATCTGTTAAACAAACAGGCATCGAACCTGAAGGGCGGCTCGACCCGAAGTTGAGAAGAACATCTGACCTCACCGTCAGACATGTGTTAAACAAACAGGCATTGAACCTGAAGGGCGGCTCAACCCGAAGTGTAGAAGAACATTTGACCTCTCCACCAGGCATCTGTTAAACAAACATGCATCGAACCCGAAGGCAGGCTCAATCCTTAATTGAGAAGAACATCTGACCTCGCCGTCAAACATCTGTTAAACAAACAGGCATCGAACCCGAAGGCCGGCTCAACGTGAAGTTGAGAAGAACATCTGACCTCACTGTCAGGTATCTGTTAAACAAACAGGCATCGAACCCGAAGGCCGGAACAACACGAAGTTGAGAGCAACATCTGACCTCGCCGTCAGGCATCTGTTAAACAAAAAGGTGTGGAACCCGAAGGCCGGCTCAACCCGAAGTTGAGAAGAACATCTGACCTCCCCGTCAGGCATCTGTTAAACAAACAGGCATCAAACCCGAAGGTCGTCTCAACCCTTTGTTAAGAAGAACATCTGACCTCTTCGTCAAACATTTGTTAACCAAACAGGCATCGAACCCGAAGGGCGGCCCAACCCGAAGTTGATAAGAACATCTGACCTCCCCGTCAGGCATCTGTTAAACAAACAGGCATCGAACCCGATGGCCGGCTCAACACGAATTTGAGAGGAATATCTGACCTCACCGTCAGGCATCTGTTAAACAAACAGGCATCAAACCCGAAGGCCGGCTCAACCCGAGGTTGAGAAGAACATTTGAACTCGCCGTTAGGCATCTGTTAAACAAACAGACATCAAATTTGAAGGCCGACTCAACCCGAAGTTGAAAAGAGCATCTGACCTCAATGTTAGGCATCTGTTAAAAAAACAGGCATCGAACCCGAAGGGCGGCTTAACCCGAAGATGATGAGAACATCTGACCTCACTGTCAAGCATCACTTAAATAAACAGGCATCGAACCCGAAAGCCGGCTCAACACGAAGTTGACAGGTACATCTGACCTCGTCGTCAGGCATCTATTAAACAAACAGGCATCGAACCTGAAGGTTGGCTCAACATGAAGTTGAGAGGAACATTTGCCTTCACTGTCAAGCATCTGTTAAACAAACAGGCATAAAATCCGAAGGACGGGTCAATCCGAAGTTGAGAAGAACATTTGACCTCACTATAAGGCATCTTTTAAACAAATAGGCAACGAACCCGAAGTTGATAAGAACTTTAGGCCACTCCGCCAGGCATCTGTTAAACAAACAGGCATCGAACCCGAAGGCCGGCTCAACCTGAAGTTGAGAAGAACATTTGACCTCGCCGTTAGGCATCTGTTAAACAAACAGGCATCGAACCCGAAGGCCGTCTCAATCCTTAATTGAGAAGAACATCTGACCTCGCTTTCAATCATCTGTTAAACAAACAGACATCGAACCCGAAGGCCGGCGCAACTTTAAGTTGAGAAGAACATCTGACCCCACCGTCAGGCATCTGTTAAACAAACAGGCATTAAACCCGAAGGGCGGCTCAACCCGAAGTTAATAAGAACATCTGACTTCGCCGTTAGGCGTCTGTTAAACAAAAAGGCATCGAACCCGAAGGTCGGCTTAACCCGAAGTTGATAAGAACATCTGACCTCGCCGTCAGGCGTCTCTTAAAAAAACAGGCATCGAACCCAAAGGTCGGCTCAACACGAAGTTGAGAGGAACATCTGACGTCGCCGTCAGGCATCTGTTAAACAAACAGGCATCGAACCTGAAGGTAGGCTCAACATGAAGTTGAGAGGAACATTTGACTTCACTGTCAAGCATCTGTTAAACAAATAGGCATCAAATCCATAGGCCGGGTCAACCCAAAGTTGAGAAGAACATCTGACGTCACCGTCAGGCATCTGTTAAACAAACAGGCGTCGAACCCGAACGGCGGGTCAACCCGAAGTTGATAAGAACATTAGACCTCTCCACCAGGCATTTATTAAACAAACAGGCATCAAACCCAAAGGCCGGCTCAACCCGAAGTTGAGAAGAACATCTGACCTCACCGTCAGGCATCTGTTAAACAAACATGCATCAAACCCGAAGGGCGGCTCAACCCGAAGTTGATAAGAACATCTGACCTCACCGTCAGGCATCTGTTAAACAATTAGGCATCGAACCCGAAGGGCGGCTCAACCCAAAGTTGAGAAGAACATTTGACCTCTCTGCCAGGCATCTGTTAAAGAAACAGGCATCGAACCCGAAGGCCGTCTCAATCCTTGATTGAGAAGAACATTTGACCTCGCCGTCAAACATCTGTTAAACAAACAGGCATCGAACCCGAAGGCAGGCTCAACTTGAAGTTGAGAAGAACAACTGACCTCTCCGCCAGGCATCTGTTAAACAAACAGGCATAAAACCCAAAGGACGGCTCAACCAGAAGTTGAGAAGAACATCTGACCTCACCGTCAGGCATCTGTTAAACAATTAGGCATCGAACCTGAAGGGAGGCTCAACCCGAAGTTGAGAAGAACATTTGACCTCTCTGCCAGGCATCTGTTAAATAAACAGGCATCGAACCCGAAGGCCAGCTCAATCCTTAACTGAGAAGAACATCTGACCTCACCGTCAAACATCTGTTAAACAAACAGGCATTGAACCCGAAGGCCGGCTCAACTTGAAGTTGAGAAGATTACCTGACCTCAC
Source organism: Lathyrus sativus (assembly GCA_963859935.3). NCBI lineage: Eukaryota > Viridiplantae > Streptophyta > Magnoliopsida > Fabales > Fabaceae > Lathyrus > Lathyrus sativus. The sequence continues at coordinate 396,799,086 of OZ012735.1, read as the reverse complement.
CGCCAGGCATCTGTTAAACAAACATGAATCAAACCCAAAGGCCGGCTCAACCCGAAGTTGAGAAGAACATCTGACGTCACCATCAGGCATCTGTTAAACAAACAGCAATCGAACCCGAAGGGCGGCTCAACCCGAAGTTGATATGAACATCTGACTTCGCCGTCAGGCATCTATTAAACAAACAGGCATCGAACCCGAAGGGCGGCTCAACCCGAAGTTGAGAAGAACATCTGACCTCACCGTCAGACATGTGTTAAACAAACAGGCATCGAACCTGAAGGGCGGCTCAACCCGAAGTGTAAAAGAACATTTGACCTCTCCACCAGGCATCTGTTAAACAAACAAGCATCGAACCCGAAGGCAGGCTCAATCCTTAATTGAGAAGAACATCTGACCTCGCCGTCAAACATCTGTTAAACAAACAGGCATCGAACCCGAAGGCTGGCTCAACGTGAAATTGAGAAGAACATCTGACCTCACTGTCAGGTATCTGTTAAACAAACAGGCATCGAACCCGAAGGCCGGAACAACACGAAGTTGAGAGCAACATCTGACCTCGCCGTCAGGCATCTGTTAAACAAAAAGGTGTGGAACCCGAAGGCCGGCTCAACCCGAAGTTGAGAAGAACATCTGACCTCCCCGTCAGGCATCTGTTAAACAAACAGGCATCAAACCCGAAGGTCGTCTCAACCCTTTGTTAAGAAGAACATCTGACCTCTCCGTCAAACATTTGTTAAACAAACAGGCATTGAACCCGAAGGGCGGCCCAACCCGAAGTTGATAAGAACATCTGACCTCCCCGTCAGGCATCTGTTAAACAAACAGGCATCGAACCCGATGGCCGGCTCAACACGAATTTGAGAGGAATATCTGACCTCACCGTCAGGCATCTGTTAAACAAATAGGCATCAAACCCGAAGGCCGGCTCAACCCGAGGTTGAGAAGAACATTTGAACTCGCCGTTAGGCATCTGTTAAACAAACAGGCATCAAATTTGAAGGACGACTCAACCCGAAGTTGAAAAGAGCATCTGACCTCAATGTCAGGCATCTGTTAAAAAAACAGGCATCGAACCCGAAGGGCGGCTTAACCCGAAGATGATGAGAACATCTGACCTCGCTGTCAAGCATCACTTAAATAAACAGGCATCGAACCCGAAGGCCGGCTCAACACGAAGTTGACAGGTACATCTGACCTCGCCGTCAGGCATCTGTTAAACAAACAGGCATCGAACCTGAAGGTCGGCTCAACATGAAGTTGAGAGGAACATTTGCCTTCACTGTCAAGCATCTGTTAAACAAACAGGCATCAAATCCGAAGGACGGGTCAATCCGAAGTTGAGAAGAACATTTGACCTCACTATAAGGCATCTGTTAAACAAATAGGCAACGAACCCGAAGTTGATAAGAACATTAGACCACTCCGCCAGGCATATGTTAAACAAACAGGCATCGAACCCGAAGGCCGGCTCAACCTGAAGTTGAGAAAAACATTTGACCTTGCCGTTTGGCATCTGTTAAACAAACAGGCATCGAACCCGAAGGCCGTCTCAATCCTTAATTGAGAAGAACATCTGACCTCGCTTACAATCATCTGTTAAACAAACAGACATCGAACCCGAAGGCCAGCGCAACTTTAAGTTGAGAAGAACATCTGACCCCACCGTCAGGCATCTGTTAAACAAACAAGCATTAAACCCGAAGGGCGGCTCAACCCGAAGTTGATAAGATAATATGACTTCGCCGTTAGGTATCTGTTAAACAAAAAGGCATCGAACCCGAAGGCCGGCTTAACTCGAAGTTGATAAGAACATCTGACCTCGCCGTCAGGCATCTCTTAAAAAAACAGGCATCGAACCCAAAGGCCGGCTCAACACGAAGTTGAGAGGAACATCTGACGTCGCCGTCAGGCATCTGTTAAACAAACAGGCATCGAACCTGAAGGTAGGCTCAACATGAAGTTGAGAGGAACATTTGACTTCACTGTCAAGCATCTGTTAAACAAATAGGCATCAAATCCACAGGCCGGGTCAACCAGAAGTTGAGAAGAACATCTGACGTCACCGTCAGGCATCTGTTAAACAAACAGGCGTCGAACCCGAACGGCGGGTCAACCCGAAGTTGATAAGAACATTAGACCACTCCACAAGGCATTTATTAAACAAACAGGCATCAAACCCAAAGGCCGGCTCAACCCGAAGTTGAGAAGAACATCTGACCTCACCGTCAGGCATCTGTTAAACAAACAGGCATCAAACCCGAAGGGCGGCTCAACCCGAAGTTGATAAGAACATCTGACCTCACCGTCAGGCATCTGTTAAACAATTAGGCATCGAACCCTAAGGGCGACTCAACCCAAAGTTGAGAAGAACATTTGACCTCTCTGCCAGGCATCTGTTAAACAAACAGGCATCGAACCCGAAGGCCGTCTCAATCCTTGATTGAGAAGAACATCTGACCTCACCGTCAAACATCTGTTAAACAAACAGGCATCGAACCCGAAGGCAGGCTCAACTTGAAGTTGAGAAGAACAACTGACCTCTCCGTCAGGCATCTGTTAAAAAAACAGGCATCAAACCCAAAGGCCGGCTCAACCGGAAGTTGAGAATAACATCTGACCTCACCGTCAGGCATCTGTTAAACAATTAGGCATCGAACCCGAAGGGCGGCTCAACCCGAAGTTGAGAAGAACATTTGACCTCCCTGCCAGGCATCTGTTAAACAAACAGACATCGAACCCGAAGGCCGGCTCAATCCTTAACTGAGAAGAACATCTGACCTCGCCGTCAAACATCTGTTAAACAAACAGGCATTGAGCCCGAAGGCCGGCTCAAGTTGAAGTTGAGAAGATTACCTGACCTCACCGCCAGGCATCTGTTAAACAAACATGAATCAAACCCAAAGGCCGGCTCAACCCGAAGTTGAGAAGAACATCTGACCTCACCATCAGGCATCTGTTAAACAAACAACAATCGAACACGAAGGGCGGCTCAACCCGAAGTTGATATGAACATCTGACTTCGCCGTCAGGCATCTATTAAACAAACAGGCATCGAACCCGAAGGGCGGCTCAACCCGAAGTTGAGAAGAACATCTGACCTCACCGTCAGGCATGTGTTAAACAAACCGGCATTGAACCCGAAGGGCGGCTCAACCCAAAGTGTAGAAGAACATTTGACCTCTCCACCAGGCATCTGTTAAACAAACATGCATCGAACCCGAAGGCAGGCTCAACCCTTAATTGAGAAGAACATCTGACCTCGCCGTCAAACATCTGTTAAACAAACAGGCATCGAACCCGAAGGCCGGCTCAACGTGAAGTTGAGAAGAACATCTGACCTCACTGTCAGGTATCTGTTAAACAAACAGGCATCGACCCCGAAGGCCCGAACAACACGAAGTTGAGAGCAACATCTGACCTCGCCGTCAGGCATCTGTTAAACAAAAAGGTGTGGAACCCGAAGGCCGGCTCAACCCGAAGTTGAGAAGAACATCTGACCTCCCCGTCAGGCATCTGTTAAACAAACAGGCATCAAACTCGAAGGTCGTCTCAACCCTTTGTTAAGAAGAACATCTGAACTCTCCGTCAAACATTTGTTAAACAAACAGGCATCGAACCCGAAGGGCGGCCAAACCCGAAGTTGATAAAAACATCTGACCTCCCCGTCAGGCATCTGTTAAACAAACAGGCATCGAACCCGATGGCCGGCTCAACACGAATTTGAGAGGAATATCTAACCTCACCGTCAGGCATCTGTTAAACAAACAGGCATCGAACCCGAAGGCCGGCTCAACCCGAGGTTGAGAAGAACATTTGAACTCGCCGTTAGGCATCTGTTAAACAAACAGGCATCAAATTTGAAGGCCGACTCAACCCGAAGTTGAAAAGAACATCTGACCTCAATGTCAGGCATCTGTTAAAAAAACAGGCATCGAACCCGAAGGGCGGCTTAACACGAAGATGATGAGAACATCTGACCTCGCTGTCAAGCATCACTTAAATAAACAGGCATCGAACCCGAAGGCCGGCTCAACACGAAGTTGACATGTACATCTGACCTCGCCGTCAGGCATTTGTTAAACAAACAGGCATCGAACCTGAAGGTCGGCTCAACATGAAGTTAAGAGGAACATTTGACTTCACTGTCAAGCATCTGTTAAACAAACAGGCATCAAATCCGAAGGACGGGTCAATCCGAAGTTGAGAAGAACATTTGACCTCACTATCAGGCATCTGTTAAACAAATAGGCATCGAACCCGAAGTTGATAAGAACATTAGGCCACTCCGCCAGGCATCTGTTAAACAAATAGGCATAGAACCCGAAGGTCGGCTCAACCTGAAGTTGAGAAGAACATTTGACCTTGCCGTTAGGCATCTCTTAAACAAACAGGCATCGAACCCGAAGGCCGTCTCAATCCTTTAATTGAGAAGAACATCTGACCTCGCTTTCAATCATCTGTTAAACAAACAGGCATCAAACCCGAAGGCCGGCGCAACTTTAAGTTGAGAAGAACATCTGACCCCACCGTCAGGCATCTGTTAAACAAACAGGCATTAAACCCGAAGGGCGGCTCAACCCGAAGTTGATATGAACATCTGACTTCGCCGTTAGGCATCTGTTAAACAAAAAGGCATCGAACCCGAAGGCCGGCTTAACCCGAAGTTGATAAGAACATCTGACCTCGCCGTCAGGCATCTCTTAAAAAAACAGGCATCAACCCAAAGGTCGGCTCAACACGAAGTTGAGAGGAACATCTGACGTCGCCGTCAGGCATCTGTTAAACAAACAGGCATCGAACCTGAAGGTAGGCTCAACATGAAGTTGAGAGGAACATTTGACTTCACTGTCAAGCATCTGTTAAACAAATAGGCATCAAATCCACAGGCCGGGTCAACCCGAAGTTGAGAAGAACATCTGACGTCACCGTCAGGCATCTGTTAAACAAACAGGCGTCGAACCCGAACGGCGGGTCAACCCGAAGTTGATAAGAACATTAGACCTCTCCACCAGGCATTTATTAAACAAACAGGCATCAAACCCAAAGGCCGGCTCAACCCGAAGTTGAGAAGAACATCTGACCTCACCGTCAGGCATCTGTTAAACAAACAGGCATCAAACCCGAAGGGCGGCTCAACCCGAAGTTGATAAGAACATCTGACCTCACCGTCAGGCATCGAACCCGAAGGGCGGATCAACCCAAAGTTGAGAAGAACATTTGACCTCTCTGCCAGGCATCTGTTAAACAAATAGGCATTGAACCCGAAGGCCGGCTCAATCCTTAACTGAGAAGAACATCTGACCTCGCCGTCAAACATTTGTTAAACAAACAAGCATTGAGCCCGAAGGCCGGCTCAACTTGAAGTTGAGAAGATTATCTGACCTCACCGCCAGGCATCTGTTAAACAAACAGGAATCAAACCCAAAGGCCGGCTCAACCCGAAGTTGAGAAGAACATCTGACCTCACCATCAGGCATCTGTTAAAGAAACAGCAATCGAACCCGAAGGGCGGCTCAACACGAAGTTGATATGAACATCTGACTTCGCCGTCAGGCATCTATTAAACAAACAGACATCGAACCCGAAGGGCGGCTCAACCCGAAGTTGAGAAGAACATATGACCTCACCGTCAGGCATGTGTTAAACAAACAGGCATTGAACCCGAAGGGCGGCTCAACCCGAAGTGTAGAAGAACATTTGACCTCTCCACCAGGCATCTGTTAAACAAACGTGCATCGAACCCGAAGGCCGGCTCAATCCTTAATTGAGAAGAACATCTGACCTCGCCGTCAAACATCTGTTAAACAAACAGGCATCGAACCCGAAGGCTGGCTCAACGTGAAATTGAGAAGAACATCTGACCTCACTGTCAGGTATCTGTTAAACAAACAGGCATCGAACCCGAAGGCCGGCACAACACGAAGTTGAGAGCAACATCTGACCTCGCCGTCAGGCATCTGTTAAACAAAAAGGTGTGGAACCCGAAGGTCGGCTCAACCCGAAGTTGAGAAGAACATCTGACCTCCCCGTCAGGCATCTGTTAAACAAACAGGCATCAAACCCGAAGGTCGTCTCAACCCTTTGTTAAGAAGAACATCTGACCTCTCCGTCAAACATTTGTTAAACAAACAGGCTTCGAACCCGAAGGGCGGCCCAACCCGAAGTTGATAAGAACATCTGACCTCCCCGTCAGGCATCTGTTAAACTAACAGGCATCGAACCCGATGACCGACTCAACACGATTTTGAGAGGAATATCTGACCTCACCGTCAGGCATCTGTTAAACAAACAGGCATCGAACCCAAAGGCCGGCTCAACCCGAGGTTGAGAAGAACATTTGAACTCGCCGTTAGGCATCTGTTAAACAAACAGGCATCAAATTCGAAGGTCGGCTCAACCCGAAGTTGAAAAGAACATCTGACCTCAATGTCAGGCATCTGTTAATAAAACAGGCATCGAACCCGAAGGGCGGCTTAACCCGAAGATGATGAGAACATCTGACCTCGCCGTCAAGCATCTCTTAAATAAACCGGCAACGAACCCGAAGGCCGGCTCAACACGAAGTTGACAGGTACATCTGACCTCGCCGTCAGGCATCTGTTAAACAAACAGGCATCGAACCTGAAGGTCGGCTCAACATGAAGTTGAGAGGAACATTTGACTTCACTGTCAAGCATCTGTTAAACAAACAGGCATCAAATCCGAAGGACGGGTCAATCCGAAGTTGAGAAGAACATTTGACCTCACTATCAGGCATCTGTTAAACGAATAGGCATCGAACCCGAAGTTGATAAGAACATTAGGCCACTCCGCCAGGCATCTGTTAAACAAATAGGCATCGAACCCGAAGGCCGGCTCAACCTGAAGTTGAGAAGAACATTTGACCTCGCCGTTAGGCATCTGTTAAACAAACAGGCATCGAACCCGAAGGCCGTCTCAATCCTTAATTGAGAAGAACATCTGACCTCGCTTTCAATCATCTGTTAAATAAACAGGCATCAAACCTGAAGGCCGGCGCAACTTTAAGTTGAGAAGAACATCTGACCCCACCGTCAGGCATCTGTTAAACAAACAGGCATTAAACCCGAAGGGCGGCTCAACCCGAAGTTGATATGAACATCTGACTTCGCCGTTAGGCATCTGTTAAACAAAAACGAATCGAACCCGAAGGCCGGCTCAACCTGAAGTTGAGAAGAACATTTGACCTCGCCGTTAGGCATCTGTTAAACAAACAGGCATCGAACCCGAAGGCCGTCTCAATCCTTAATTGAGAAGAACATCTGACCTCGCTTTCAATCATCTGTTAAACAAACAGGCATCAAACCCGAAGGCCGGCTCAACTTGAAGTTGAGAGGAACATTTGACTTCACTGTCAAGCATCTGTTAAACAAATAGGCATCAAATCCATAGGCCGGGTCAACCCGAAGTTGAGAAGAACATCTGACGTCACCGTCAGGCATCTGTTAAATAAACAGGAATCGAACACGAACGGCGGGTCAACCCGAAGTTGATAGGAACATTAGACCTCTCCACCAGGCATTTATTAAACAAACAGGCATCAAACCCAAAGGCCGGCTCAACCCGAAGTTGAGAAGAACATCTGACCTCACCGTCAGGCATCTGTTAAACAAACAGGCATCAAACCCGAAGGGCGGCTCAACCCGAAGTTGATAAGAACATCTGACCTCACCGTCAGGCATCTGTTAAATAATTAGGCATCGAACCCGAAGGGCGGCTCAACCCAAAGTTGAGAAGAACATTTGACCTCTCTGCCAGGCATCTGTTAAACAAATAGGCATTGAACCCGAAGGCCGGCTCAATCCTTAACTGAGAAGAACATCTGACCTCGCCGTCAAACATCTGTTAAACAAACAAGCATTGAGCCCGAAGGCCGACTCAACTTGAAGTTGAGAAGATTATCTGACCTCACCGCCAGGCATCTGTTAAACAAACAGGAATCAAACCCAAAGGTCGGCTCAACCCGAAGTTGAGAAGAACATCTAACCTCACCATCAGGCATCTGTTAAAGAAACAGCAATCGAACCCGAAGGGCGGCTCAACCCGAAGTTTATATGAACATCTGACTTCGCCGTCAGGCATCTATTAAACAAACAGACATCGAACCCGAAGGGCGGCTCAACCCAAAGTTGAGAAGAACATCTGACCTCACCGTCAGGCATGTGTTAAACAAACAGGCATTGAACCCGAAGGGAGGCTCAACCCGAAGTGTAGAAGAACATTTGACCTCTCCACCAGGCATCTGTTAAAAAAACATGCATCGAACCCGAAGGCCGGCTCAATCCTTAATTGAGAAGAACATCTGACCTCGCCGTCAAACATCTATTAAACAAACAGGCATCGAACCCGAAGGCCGGCTCAACGTGAAATTGAGAAGAACATCTGACCTCACTGTCAGGTATCTGTTAAACAAACAGGCATCGAACCCGAAGGCCGGCACAACACGAAGTTGAGAGCAATATCTGACCTCGCCGTCAGGCATCTGTTAAACAAAAAGGTGTGGAACCCGAAGGCCGGCTCAACCCGAAGTTGAGAAGAACATCTGACCTCCCCGTCATGCATCTGTTAAACAAACAGGCATCAAACCCGAAGGTCGTCTTAACCCTTTGTTAAGAAGAACATCTGACCTCTCCGTCAAACATTTGTTAAACAAACAGGCATCGAACCCGAAGGGCGGCCCAACCCGAAGTTGATAAGAACATCTGACCTCCCCGTCAGGCATCTGTTAAACTAACAGGCATCGAACCCGATGGCCGACTCAACACGAATTTGAGAGGAATATCTGACCTCACCGTCAGGCATCTGTTAAACAAACAGGCATCGAACCCGAAGGCCGGCTCAACCCGAGGTTGAGAAGAACATTTGAACTCGCCGTTAGGCATCTGTTAAACAAACAGGCATCAAATTCGAAGGCCGACTCAACCCGAAGTTGAAAAGAACATCTGACCTCAATGTCAGGCATCTGTTAAAAAAACAGGCATCGAACCCGAAGGGCGGCTTAACCCGAAGATGATGAGAACATCTGACCTCACCGTCAAGCATCTCTTAAATAAACAGGCAACGAACCCGAAGGCCGGCTCAACACGAAGTTGACAGGTACATCTGACCTCGCCGTCAGGCATCTGTTAAACAAACAGGCATCGAACCTGAAGGTCGGCTCAACATGAAGTTGAGAGGAACATTTGACTTCACTGTCAAGCATCTGTTAAACAAACAGGCATCAAATCCGAAGGACGGGTCAATCCGAAGTTGAGAAGAACATTTGACCTCACTATCAGGCATCTGTTAAACGAATAGGCATCGAACACGAAGTTGATAAGAACATTAGGCCACTCCGCCAGGCATCTGTTAAACAAATAGGCATCGAACCCGAAGGCCGGCTCAACCTGAAGTTGAGAAGAACATTTGACCTCGCCGTTAGGCATCTGTTAAACAAACAGGCATCGAACCCGAAGGCCGTCTCAATCCTTAATTGAGAAGAACATATGACCTCGCTTTCAATCATCTGTTAAATAAACAGGCATCAAACCTGAAGGCCGGCGCAACTTTAAGTTGAGAAGAACATCTGACCCCACCGTCAGGCATCTGTTAAACAAACAGGCATTAAACCCGAAGGGCGGCTCAACCCGAAGTTGATATGAACATCTGACTTCGTCGTTAGGCATCTGTTAAACAAAAACGAATCGAACCCGAAGGCCGGCTTAACCCGAAGTTGATAAGAACATCTGACCTCGCCGTCAGGCATCTCTTAAAAAAACAGGCATCGAACCCAAAGGCCGGCTCAACACGAAGTTGAGAGGAACATCTGACGTCGCCGTCAGGCATCCGTTAAACAAACAGGAATCGAACCTGAAGGTAGGCTCAACATGAAGTTGAGAGGAACATTTGACTTCACTGTCAAGCATCTGTTAAACAAATAGGCATCAAATCCATAGGCCGGGTCAACCCGAAGTTGAGAAGAACATTTGACGTCAACGTCAGGCATCTGTTAAACAAACAGGCATCGAACCCGAACGGCGGGTCAACCCGAAGTTGATAGGAACATTAGACCTCTCCACCAGGCATTTATTAAACAAACAGGCATCAAACCCAAAGGCCGGCTCAACCCGAAGTTGAGAAGAACATCTGACCTCACCGTCAGGCATCTGTTAAACAAACAGGCATCAAACCCGAAGGGCGGCTCAACCCAAAGTTGATAAGAACATATGACCTCACAGTCAGGCATCTGTTAAACAATTAGGCATCGAACCCGAAGGGCGGCTCAACCCAAAGTTGAGAAGAACATTTGACCTCTCTGCCAGGCATCTGTGAAACAAATAGGCATTGAACCTGAAGGCCGGCTCAATCCTTAACTGAGAAGAACATCTGACTTCGCCGTCAAACATCTGTTAAACAAACAAGCATTGAGCCCGAAGGCCGGCTCAACTTGAAGCTGAGAAGATTATCTGACCTCACCGCCAGGAATCCGTTAAACAAATAGGAATCAAACCCAAAGGCCGGCTCAACCCGAAGTTGAGAAGAACATCTGACCTCACTGTCGCTTGCGCGAAAATAAGGTGCCGGCATGACAGAAGAGTCGCCACCTTTCGTTATTTATCCCTCAGAGCGGGAAAGGAAACGATCGGAAAAAACCTGACGAATAAGGGTAAGACAAGGTCGTCGCAACCATTGTCTGGGTTCGGGAGTCGGTTACGCAAGGGGAAGGTATTAGCACCCCTCACGTCCGTCGTACTCGACGGGATCCTCGCTTGTTGGTTTACTTGGACGGGTTGGTTTTAATCTATCTACCTATCAAGGCTGGCTGAAAAAAGAAAAGAAAAATGACTCGGCAAAGCGTCGCACTTTATGCCTACGTATTCTCATCAGAGAATGAGAAATCAGAGTCAACGTAGTTCGGCCTACTACGGGTGACGGGGAAAGGTTGCTCGCTAGGACGTCGCATCCTATGCCTACGTACTTCCACACTGTATGGAAGATCAGAGCTCACGTAGTTTGGGAAACTACGGGTTATCTCCTAAAAGAAGTGTTTTTTTTATTATGTTTGCAATCTCGACCGCACTAGAGACTATGACCTGAGAGTGAATGCGTCGTATGTCACCCAAAGGGTACCATACTGAACATCCAGACGGTGAGAAAGAAACTCTCCCACCATCCTTTCTCAGATAGCTTAAGGCTCGTAGCGTACGAAAGAAATCATTCATGATTACTGTGTCTTAAACTGTTTTGAGATGAGAAGAGAACAGGCCCAACTAGGAGGGAGGCTATCAAGTCCTACTGTTATCATGCCATGGATTCATCCTATGGTCGAGGTTTGAGCAGGGAACTCCTAGATGTTGTCATGCATAGGTTTCAACCTAAAAGTCTATCATCAAATCCTTATCAAAGGAAATGAGAGTCCTAAGGGATCATGTCAATGATACGCCAAAACAGACAAAAGCATCAGCTTTAACAATAAAATGCATGCAATGCAAGTGAGGGAGGAAATGTGTGTGGGGCTTCAGCCTCCACAAGCTCGTAACAATACCAACAGATGCACTCATGCTCTTAGACTGAACTTATTCTAGATGAACTTAGTCTAATGCAACAGACAAATCAGACAAAACACACAATACATCAAAGAAAACAGAAGGAAGCCTCAGCTCCTCCAGCAGCAACCCAGTCTTCAGACTTCAGAGATCACTTGCTTTCCAGGTATCAACCCTACAGCATGAGTATCAACTCATCTTCTCCCTTGAGCTTCAGCTCCTTTGATCAGCTCCACCTTCAGGCTTCACCATCTTCAGGGATCTTCAAGCATCAACTTGATCTTCACAAAGCCTTCAGACTTCCACAGTCTTCAAGGAATCATCCTCTTCAAAGCTTCAGCTTCTGCCTACAATGGCTCAAATGCCCCAGCAAACAAGATTTAGTCAACAAGATGAGGTAAGGATGTTATAGTACTCACTGACTTCCAAAGGATGCCATTGAGGACTTAACATCAAAGGGAAAGGCTCTCTCAAAGTTCTACCTCAGAGGGTAAGGTCACTAATCCCTCCCAAGGAGAGAGGTGACTACCCTTAGGGGACTTTATATCATAGAGAAGGAAGGAGGTGAACAAGACACTCCTTGTTTATTGAACAAAGTATTCTATCTAGGGCTCTGCCTATGCACCTATGATCCTATAAATAGAACAAACAAAAGCTATGCTAGACTCCTCTGCAAGGTCTTCAAAGCTTCAATGATGGTCCACAAGGTCTTCAACTCAATCCTCAAAGCTCACACACTCAAAAGAGAAGAAAGGAAAACAATACAATACAAACTATGCCTTTAAGCAACACACATACTATCCATACATTCAAAAATCAATGAAAAATACTAAAATACCATACAATATTCTAGAAAAATTCTAGGGGATTCTATACATCCTTACCCTTAACCCATAAATTCCCCATACACTAATTTGGCCTATAAACCCCAAAACAAAATGGTTCAAGTCTACTCATGCAACCTAAAACCCTAATTTGAACACCTAAATGTCTAACAATCAAACTGCATCAAATTTTAATCTACAAATTGAGAATTAAATCCTATATGAAACTAGGGTTCAATACCTAACTATGCCAAAAAGAATGGCTCAAAAACCCTAAGGTAAAGTCCTGAAACAAATTGTACAAAATCAAGGGTTAACCAAAATCAATTAAATGTACTATTTACAAGAAAATATGCTAAAAAATATTAAACCAAAAATAAAATGGAATTTTATTTTTTATTAATTTTCTAGACAAAATCATGATTATGTGAAAAAAAGAAGAAATGAAAAATATTGATTTTTATATTTTTTATGAATTTTATAAAATGCAAAGAATTAAAAGAAATAAAAATAAAGGAATTTAAGAAATAAAGGGGAGGGGGTATCAAAAGTAACACGCCACAGTTATTTCTGATCATTGGGCCAAGTCTGGGGGTGGGAATAGAAATGAATGATGAGGCCCAGGTTTGTCAACGAACCAAAACGGTGCGTTTGGTTAAGTGATGCGCTGCGTTTTGTGTGTTTCAATCTTCCCTCCGTTTCTGAAATCAAATCACGGCCGTGCGATGGATTGAATTGGTCAATGACTTTGGACGATCCAACGATGGAGCTTCATCGTCCCCAACTGAACCCTAGGGTTTGCAGAAACCCTAACCCCATGCAAGCACCTTCAACCTGATCGTTCTCACTGATTTCTCCATGAATTCATGAGCTTCCAAAAGCAAAGTTGCACTATCAATCACCCTGAACACAATACTATCCATAGTTCTCCCTGAAACCTCTTGAATCATCCTAACAGAAAGCTTCATCATCAAGGTTCCATTTCTTTCCTCTGCTATCAAACTTAATGGAACTTCAAACTAATGATCCAGAATTATTCTACACGTTTCCCTAACCATTCTACACCGTCTCATATCCATTGATGCACACAAAATTGCTTGTTATTCACCCTGCAAGAAATTGTACCCTGCCTCGAAACCTCATGATCCTCCCCCTAATTCTCAGAAAATGGTCCTCTACCCTAGCTTAACCAGTCTAAACCTATAACTATGGTAGAATGCACATAAATTAGGAGATTCGAGCAAGATTACCAACCTGTCAAACTTTAATGGTGGCTATGGTTTCCCTACAATTCCAGGTCTGCAAGCTTCCCTGATTGATCCTCAATGGCCAATATGAATTCTGTATGCAAGAAAATGGATGAACAAGGCTTGGATCTTGTGCTTGATATCAAAATGCACTTCTTGCAATTTCCCCAAAACAACTTCAAACTTCCATGGATCTTCCTCTACCTCAGCATGCAATCAATCACAATGATCAGAAGAATATGTTTGTGGAGGAGAAATGAATGGAGATTGAAGAGAATGAAGGTTTGATGTGAAATTGCAAATGGAAGGATCTTACTTTTTCACACTCTAATCTCACTACTCACCAATAATGATCACCAACCCTGGCCATATGGTGATTCACCCTTCTTATAACAATCAAGAGAATGATCTAGATCCCTCTAGAAACTTGTGGAAAGTGTTAGAAAGTTTGAGAACTTCTCATGGAATGATACATTGGATATCCATTATCTCATGCCTTAGCCTTGCCAAATGGACTTTAAAATCTCCTTACAAGAGATATTGAGAAAGAATGAGTGAAAAACAAGCTAAACTTTGCTTTTTGTGAAGCTTTGTTTAGGTGCCTTATTATGCAAGTTTCAATATTACAAAGCATGTCCCATTTTAAAGCCTCAAATGAAAATTGTGTTTAAACCAATGTTCTCAAAATGATGTTTCCAATCAAAATGATATATTGGATGACCTATTTTGTATTTGTGGATCTCCCAAACCAAATTTAAATTTCAACTTTTTCAACTTATAAGCCATTTTTAGGTCATTTTCACCCAATCTTGTAACTCCTTGCTACAAGATCTTTCAATAACTCATGACCACTTTTCTAGACTTAAAATCCCATTTTGAACAACTTTCATGTTTTGAGTTTTTCCATTTGAGGCTTGGAAATAGGAGATATGGCCTTTGCTTAAAATGACCTATAACTGACAAATGACCAAAATACCCCTGTCTTGTTCAAACCATAAGTTGAGTTCTACAAATCCTATCAAGGACTTCTACCAATAAAATTAAATCTAAGAAGATTCTCTCCAACATTCATGTTGACCAATAGATCATATGAATCATCCCACTAGGGCAAAAGTTGTCTGCAAGTTGGGTGACTTTCAAGGACCCAGATTCACACACCTCAGCTGACCTGTAATTTGTCAAAACCATAACTTGAGCTCTGAACATCCTATCAAGGACTTCTACCACTCAAATTAAAGCTAAGAACAAGATCTACAACATTCATGTTGTGGGGAAGATGAGATATCAGTCACATCTTGAGCTAAAACTGCCTAGAAGATAGGGATCAAACTAGGGTTTTTTCACTGACAATCCTTAGAAACCCTAGCTTAAAACTTCTCAAACTCCTCAATCATGATGAGTTGGTCTAGGAATCATCTTTATAACATATCCATACATCATTCCATGATCTCATGGCCCTTGGATTAGGTCTCAACCTTTTCCACATCTTCAGTTATCCTAGGGCTGACCCAGTCAAAACCCTAATTCTACCATTCATGGTTGAATCTCCTGAATCCTTGCACAATGACTTCTCTGAGCTTCATGATGGCTATCAAGACATTTCATGAGCTTTCTCAAATCTCCAAGTTCATTCTCAAAGTCTCAGAGTCATCTGAGGAGCTCCCACAACTCTCAAGCTATGAGGCACACAACCCTGGTTTTAACCCACTCCTCTGAGGATCTCTTGAACTTTCTAATGAAGGTATCAACTTTCAAACACTCAATGAATAAATAATTGTTGGTCAAATTTTGGGGTGCAACAGCTGCCCCTATTCAAACGGCTTGAACCTGACTGGGTGAGAAGCGAACGACTCTCAACCAATCAAGGTACGAGACGATTGAATACCAGTAAACCCGAAAATTTGCCAACTGCTCAACTCGTCGAGCACTGGAATAATAGCTGCACGACACCTATCTGGAGACATACTGATCTGACATCGCCGTCAGTCATCCACATTAACTTCTTCTGATATTGCCATCAGACACCCAACCTCGCCACTGGAGAACTGAATCTGACATCGCCGTCAGAAACAAACATCGCTCTGAGAGACACTCGACATCGCCGTCGCACAAACATCATCTCTGATAGGGATTTAAAGAGTCTGACCTCGCCGTCAAATAAACATTCAACCTCGCCGTCGAACAAACATCCCACCTCGCCGTCGGACAACATGATCTGACCTCGCCGTCAAATCCAAACGTTCAACCTCGCCGTCGAACAAACATCCAACCTCGCCGTCGGACAACATGATCTGACCTTGCCGTCAAATCCAAACGTTCAACCTCGCCGTTGAACAAACATCCAACCTCGCCGTCGGACAACATGATCTGACCTCGCCGTCAAATCCAAACGTTCAACCTCGCCGTCGAACAAACATCCAACCTCGCCGTCGGACAACATGCATTGACCTGGGGTTCACCCCTGGTAAACGGAACAAAAAGGTACACTTGCGTATTTGAAACCACTCCGCTGGTAATGAGAGCTAACCGAGCACATTCTGATCTGGGGTTCACCCTCAGCCCCAATAACGAACATCGGAATACTGCTGCATACTGCCCACCGTAGAACTTCAACATTCAAGATATATGAAACCCTGGCCCCTGGCCACTTCCAGCTTCAGCTAGAAAATTTTTCAAGTACTTCTGAAAATAAGCATCCTTGGCTTTCAAGGATAGATGAAACCCTGGCCCCTGGCCACTCCAGATCCGCTGGAGAATCTTCAAGCTCTTCTGAAGATAGATGAAACCCTGCCCGTCGGCGATTCCAGCTTCAGCTAGAAAAGATCTTCAAGTACTTCTGAAGATAAACATCCTTGGCCTTCAAGGATGTAAACTTTGCCCGTCGGCAACTCTGCAGGAGGTATCTTCGACTTCAGTCTGAAGAAATGGTCCTTGGCCTTCAAGGATACATGAATCTGCCTTCAGGCAACTCCACCTCTGCTATAGAGTATCCGAGACTTCAGTCAGGGATGTACTTCGGCCTTCAGTCCGAAAAATGAATCCTAGGTCATTCATGACCTTGGGGATAACCTTGCCCTTAGGCACCTTCGCTTCAGCTTAGGAAATTTGTGACTTCAGTCAAAGAAATGGTATCTTGAGCCATTCATGACCCTTCGGGGATTCAAACACTTTGCCTTCAGGCAAAACTCCGCCTCAGCTGGAGAAACATCTTCGACTTCAGTCAGAAGAAAAACTATCCACTTGATCGCGATCAATCATCACCTCAGGACAACTGACTTGGTCCTAAGACCAGCACGGATCATCTTGTTATATCTACAAGCTTTGGAACCTTGTCTTCAGCCACACGTTGATTCATCAACAAGGACATCTGAGCTTACAGGAACCTTCTGATATCGCCTTCAGGCATTTACGAAGTCAATCTTCAGATTAGACATCACTGTTGGAGCAGACATATCACGCTGCTAAGGACTTCAAGAATCATCTTGAACAAACAGCTCCGTCGGGCACCTTCAAGAATCATCCTGAACCGATAACCATTCTAGAGACTTTATTCTGCGGGGTATTCCAGGAATCTCCCTGGGCAACTCTTGCTGGGGACGCTACTGGAGAGCTCAAGAAACATCCTAAACGAACAACTCGGGAAGCTGCGCTGAGGTCTTAAGAATCATCTTAAGCAAACGGCCCTGCTGGGGAATTCCAGAATCGTCTTGAACTGAAGACTTCGCTGGGGATCTCAAAAATCGTCTTGAGCGAGCGACCGTGGGGATTACACCGGGGTCTTAAGAATCATCTTAAGAAAGCAACCTTGTTGGGGAGAATATCAGGAACCATCCTGAGTAACTGGTCTCTTGGTGGAACTCCTGTAAAACAAGAATGATAATAACCTAGATCATGTTTATGATGCATATGCTTCGGTGCCATGCCCCACACGGTGGGAATGATATGCTAAATGCTGTGCAATCATGCACAATGCTATGCAATGCTACGCTATGCAGTGTTAAATGCTATGCGGTGTGAAATGCTATGCAGTCATGCACAATGATGCGACCCCGTCAGCAAAATAAATGTTGAGGGGGAAATTCTCCTGTCAAGGAGAATGAACTACTCAGACAGAGGAATCATCCTGCTGAGGAGAACGTGGGCACGCCAATACCAATCGGACTCTGCCTGGGGAAACGACCTTCTGGTTGACTGCTGTAGGGCAAACAACTTCAGTTGATCTGCTGCAGAGGGACGGAGCTCTACGAGAACTTGGACCTGCTGATATCTATCGCGAGAATGAACTGCGCGGCCGTCTCGGCTACTCTTCTGGGGATAACCATTCTGTGGGGAAACAACTTCAGCTGCTCAACACTCCACTGGGGAAAACCAATCGTGATCTGATCAACTTCCAAGGACTCGGCTCTCTTGGGGTTTTGCGGACTCGGCCGGGGCGAGAGAAATCATTCTGCTTCACTGGAGAGGGTACGACTTTGATGAGGAATTTTAATTTCGCCAGGGAAGAAAGAATCATCTGGCGTCGGGGGAGAGTACGACTCTGCAGGGGAATGCAACATCAGCTATTCCAATACTCCACTGGGGAAGAGGGAATCATCCAACTTTAGGAGAGAATACGGCTCTGGTGGGGAATCTCAATTCCGCGGGAGACTTCAGTCTGGCACCATCAGTTACTGCATACTTCGGTGTACGAACAGCTTCCTACAAGACTTGCACTTGTGACCCGGTGCTGGGGGAGACACCTGCTTCGGCGACTTAACTGGGGAAAACACGAGCTTCGGCACCCGAACATTTCTATGGAACCTGCACTTGTGACCCGGTGCTGGGGAGGAATACGCGCGACTCAGCTGATGAGGTGGCGTTCCTTCAGGATACGTCTACTTGGGGAAGAGAATCATCTCTGCCTGGGGAGACATATCAATGCTCGCTTTCTCGCGTTCAGATTCTGCGGAGGGGAGACTACTGAACTCTGCTGGAGAAGGAGGGTTCGCCCTGCTTCGGGGATGCGCACGACACATCTTCCGGAAGGTGCTACACCTGCAACAACACAAACAAACAGACAAGATACCCTCCTCAAAGGGGCCTATCAAGGTTATTATCTCGTGACAATATTCAGTTAATTAATTGTTTCAACAATCAATGGGCCTAGGCCCGTAAGTTTATGTATGCGCATTTTATCAAAAACATCGGCGTTTTCATTCGCAAACAAAACAGATAAATGCTAAACAGACAAGCAGAATTGCTGAATAATGTGCATTTTATTGATGATGAACCCCTGAATGGGTAAAAATGTTTTACAACAGAGGCAAGCTCCTGGAATGAGGAAGCCGCGCAAAAATAAAACATAAATATACATCAGCATATACAAATGTCGGCAACGAGGCGTAGACGAACACCATGAGTTGATCCCTCTAAGACCCACTCGACTCCGATACTTCTCCGACGCTTTAGCTTCGGAAGAGGTTGATTCAGATAAACGGCCCTCAGGTCTTCCAAACCACTAAACAATGAAAGTCCACACGCGGAACGCAGTCATTTGCTTATTCAAATCCCTAACTTTTGCGTGAACCGCCCTTTACGGGTTTTCAGTTCACCGGGATACCCTTTTTTTCCGAAGCCGCCCAGTGTAGGTTTTCGACTTCGCGGGTGTACATTTTTTCAATATATCCCTAATTTTGCCCGAACCTTTTATTCTGTTTTTGGTTCGCCAGGATGCCCTTTTTTTGCCTGGACTCTTTCTTTTTTGTCCAGCGGGTCTCTTTCAAGCAAAGTATTTTTTAACTGCATCCGCGTTCACCGGGGATGCAAAATCTTCACCATCCATCGTGGATAACAACAAAGCTCCTCCCGAGAAGACCTTGCTGACGACATACGGCCCTTCGTAATTCGGAGTCCATTTGCCCCGGTGATCGGAGTGTGGCGGAAGAATCTTCTTCAGGACGAGATCACCCGTCTGAAAGCTTCTGGGACGCACCTTCTTGTCGTAAGCTTTCTTCATTCGGCTTTGGTATAGGCGACCAAATGCAATCGATGCTAACCTTTTCTCGTCCATCAGGCTGAGTTGGTTCAAGCGATTCGTAACCCATTATGCCTCGTCGAGTTTCACATCAACCAAAACTCGCAAAGAGGGAATCTCCACTTCTAACGGTAGGACAACTTCCATACCGTACACCAAGGAGAAAGGAGTTGCCCCGGTCGACGTACGCACCGTCGTACGATAACCGTGCAAGGCAAACGGCAGCATCTCGTGCCAATCTTTGTACGTCACAACCATCTTCTGAACAATCTTCTTGATGTTCTTGTTGGCCGCTTCAACAGCGCCATTCATCTTCGGCCGATAAGGAGATGAGTTGTGGTGTTCAATCTTGAAGCTCTGGCACAGCTCCTTCATCATCTTGTTATTCAAATTTGAACCATTATCAGTAATGAGCCGCTCGGGAATTCCATAGCGACAGATGATGTCCCTCTTTATGAATTTAGCTACCACCTGCTTGGTCACATTAGCATACGAGGCTGCTTCCACCCATTTGGTGAAGTAGTCGATGGCTACCAGAATGAAACGATGACCATTGGATGCAGTGGGCTCGATCTTGCCTATTATGTCGATGCCCCACATGGAGAACGGCCAAGGGGAGGACATGACATTTAATGAGCACGGCGGCACATGAACTTTATCAGCATAAATCTGGCATTTGTGACATTTCTTCGCGAATCTGAAGCAATCCGACTCCATCATCAGCCAGTAATACCCTGCTCTCTGGATCTTTCTCGTCATGGCATGCCCGCCGGCGTGCGTACCAAATGTGCCCTCATGGACTTCTTTCATGAGCATACTCGCCTCTTTCTCATCTACACATCTGAGTAGCACAAGATCGTGGTTTCTCTTATACAACACTCCGTCAGAATTGAGATAAAAGTTTCCGGATAGCCTCCTCAGAGTCTTCTTATCCTGGGTGGACGCACCCGCAGGATACTCCTTAGTCATAAGGAAGGTCTGGATATCGTGGAACCATGGCTTGCCGTCATTGGCATCCTCAATTGCAAAGACAAATGCCGGTCTATCAAGACGCGAGAGAACAATGCTTGGAGCTTCATTCCAAAGATTGACCTTATACATTGAAGCCAACGTGGCTAAGGCATCAGCCATCTGATTTTCAGCCCTGGGTACATGATGAAGTTCCACTCGATCGAAGAACGGAAGCAGCCTCCTGGCATAATTCATGTACGGCACTAAATTCGCTTGACGAGTTTCCCACTCCCCTTTTATCTGATTGATTACAAGCGCTGAGTCACCATATATGTCTAGATTCTTGATTCTCAAATCAATTGCCTCTTCTAGACCCATAATACATGCTTCATACTCGGCTTCATTGTTGGTAACTGGAAACGTCAGTCTCGCAGTAAACGGGATGTGGGATCCGTGAGGAGTCGTGATGATAGCCCCGATACCACTTCCGTAGGAATTAACCGCTCCGTCGAATATCAACTTCCACTGAGACTTCCTATCTGGCCCCTCATCGGGCAATGGCTCATCGCAGTCCTTCGCTTTGAGAAACATAATATCCTCGTCAGGGAATTCGAACTTCATCGACTGGTAGTCTTCGATTGGCTGCTCGGCAAGGTAATCAGACAATACGCTTCCCTTAATGGCTTTCTGAGAGACGTACTGAATATCATATTCTGTTAACACCATTTGCCATCTGGCAATCCTGCCCGAAAGAGCCTGCTTCTCGAAGACGTACTTGATCGGATCCATCTTCGAAATTAGCATAGTGGTGTGATTGAGCATATACTGTCGTAGACGTTTGGCGGCCCAAGCTAATGCACAACACGTCTTCTCCAGCATCGAGTATCGGGATTCACACTCAGTGAACTTTTTACTCAAATAATAAATGGCATGCTCTTTTCTGCCCGTCTCGTCGTGCTGACCGAGAACACACCCCATACTATTCTCCAGAACTGTCAAGTACATGATTAATGGCCGTCCAGCCACTGGGGGTATCAAGATTGGAGGTTCTTGAAGATACTGCTTTATTTTGTCGAATGCCTTCTGGCAATCCTCATTCCAAGTAATCGCCTGATCTTTCTTTAAAAGTTTGAACATCGGTTCACAAGTGGCCGTGAGCTGAGAGATAAATCTCGCAATGTAGTTTATTCGGCCCAAGAAACCACGAACTTCCTTTTCTGTTTTCGGCGCTGGCATTTCTTGGATAGCTTTTATTTTCGCAGGATCAACTTCAATCCCTCGTTCACTAACGATAAACCCCAATAACTTTCCGGACCGCACTCCGAAAGTGCACTTGTTAGGATTCAGCCTCAGTCTGAACTTCCTAAGCCTTTCAAACAGCTTCAACAAATTGACCAGATGCTCTTCCTCCGTTTGGGACTTTGCAATCATGTCATCAACATAGACCTCGATCTCATGATGAATCATATCATGAAACAAAGTTACCATCGCTCGCTGGTAAGTGGCCCCTGCGTTCTTCAGACCGAAGGGCATTACCTTATAGCAGAATGTTCCCCAGGGGGTGATAAACGTCGTTTTCTCCATGTCCTCCGGTGCCATCTTAATCTGATTGTAACCGGAGAAGCCATCCATGAACGAAAACACGGAAATTTGGGCTGTGTTGTCGACCAACACATCGATATGAGGCAACGGGAAATCATCCTTAGGGCTCGCCCTATTCAAATCCCGATAATCGACGCACATGCGTACCTTACCGTCCTTCTTCGATACAGGCACTATGTTGGCGACCCACGGAGGGTAAGTGGTAACGGCTAGAAATCCTGCGTCCAACTGCTTCTGGACTTCTTCTTTGATTTTTACAGCCATGTCTGGTCTCGTCCTCCTGAGCTTCTGCTTGACCGGAGGGCAATCTTCTCGCAACGGCAAGCGATGAACCACGATATCTGTGTCAAGTCCGGGCATGTCCTCATATGACCAAGCAAAGACGTCACTATACTCTCGAAGCATCTCGATCAGTCTGTGCTTGACATCATTCTGCAGCGCAGCCCCTACTCTGACATTTCTGATGAGCTCCTCAGACCCCAGATTTATGATCTCAATATCCTCCTCGTGAGGCAGAATAACCTTCTCCTCCTGTCTCAACAAGCGGGCCAACTCTTCCGGAAGGTCTTCGTCTTCATCAATCTCATCCTCGGCTTGATAGATCGGGCAATCAAAGTCGTAGTGAGCCGTAGAGGGTCCAGAGTCGATGTCATCTGTTACGTGGATCTCTTCACTTGTCAGCTTGATAATCTCCTTGATGGTCCAATTGTGGAGGCGCTCGCCCGGCTTGCTCGGTTGAATCCAGGCGTCAAGATCGCAATCACTGTCCCCGCTGTCCTCTGACGCAGCGTTGATGCTCTCGAAAATTACTCCCCCCTTTGTGAATAGGATCGGCCCTTTCCCACGAGACGATCTGCCAGAAGAAGATGAAGCTTCAGCTTCAGGAGAATATCCCAATCCAAACTTATCCTGCTTGACTGGTATATCCAGAACATGCCCCCAGCCTGAGGTGGAACCGGCTTCGACGACGGCCCGAGCTTCCTTAAACGAGGAGAGATTCATCTCTTGCTTCTCCGCGACGACAGGAGCTACCTCCTTCACGCTGATGGTTTCAAAGGCTTGGCAGAGCGTTTCATGGATCTCGCCATCCATTTCAACATATTTAAAGGACGACAGGTGGCTCACCATGATGTCCTCTTCACCACAGACGGTTACTATGCTGCCCCCGACAGCATATTTAAGCTTCTGATGCAGCGTGGACGTCACGGCACCAGCAGAATGGATCCATGGCCGACCTAAGAGGTAACTATAGGCAGGCATGATATCCATGATATAGAAAACCGCATTGAACGTCTCTGGACCAACTTGAATTGGCAGGGTCAACTCTCCGAAGACGTGGCGCTTAGTTCCATCAAAGGCCTTCACGACCAGATCACTGGGCGTGCACAGCAATCCACGGGTATCCAATTTCATCAGTGCCTTCTTCGGAAGCACATTAAGCGAGGAACCCGTATCCACCAGGACATGCGACATGATCGTGCCTCTGCACTCTATCGAGACGTGCAAGGCGTTGTTGTGATCTCTTCCTTTAGGAGTTAGCTCTAGATCTGTGAATCCCAGCCCATTACCAGCATTGACATGGGCCACCACCTCCTCCAGCTGATTTACTGATATCTCCTGCGGCACGTATGCGGCATTCCATACTTTCAGTAATGCGTTGCGGTGCGCCTCAGAACACAGCAACAAATTAAGAATAGAGATCTTTGACGGAGTCTGATGAAGATGATCTACAATCTTGTAGTCACTCTTCTTGATTAGTCGCATGAACTCTTCAGCATCTTTAACTAGCAAATCTTTTTCTGCCCCAGAAGGGACCTCTTCAACAGCTTTACCTTTACCCTTATCCACGGCGTCAGCTCGGGCCACTTTCTCTGCTGCAACCTCTGCTGGCGCAAATACTCTACCGCTTCGAGTGATGCCACTGACTCCAGTAAGATTCTGCACAGTTGATCCGAATGGCTCTAGCTCTATCTTCTGACCATTACAATAAACTTCGGCGCCATAATGCCACGGAACGGCATTAGTGCTTTCGAATGGGATCGGTCCAGCCCTGGTGATAGTAATAGTAGGCGGTCGGGGTGCAGAAATAGTAATGGGGTGACGAGGAATAGTAATGGTAGCAACTTCATCTGCCTGTTTCAGTACGACCTCCCCTGACGCACTCTCAATGCTACGGCTGAACTGTAAAATACCCTCAGACATCAGACTTTGGATACCCTCGATCAGCTGCTCACACCCATCAGGAAGTGTAGCACAAGCCATACATAATTCCTCGCATCCAGGAAAGAAGCCCTTCTTCAGCAACTTAGCCTTGACAAAACTCAGCGGCATCTTCAAATCCTTGACATCGGTTAGCAAGTCCGCATTCTCTTCAGTGATAACAGCATTCACTCCGCCCCCCTTATGATGAGGCATGGGGTTTTTGGTGACGTTGGGCACGTTGTCAGAAAAGTTGATAACCTTGGCGTCCACCAAGTCCTGGACTTTGTGCTTAAAAGCTTTACAATTCTCAATCGTATGGCCTGGTGCCCCAGTATGGAATTCACAAGTAGCATTGGCGTCATACCCCGGTGGTGGTGCCCCTGTTAAGGGAGCCAACGTCCTCTTTTGAACTAATTGGAGCTGAAGCAACGTTTGCAAAAGTTGTGCATACGACATAGGCGGAGTTTCAAAATGACGGTTTGTCAGGGGAGCCCGATTCTAATATCTTTTATATCCCTGCTGATTCTGCTGCTGAGGCTGCTGTTGTTGCTGCGGCGGGGCAGCTGGGATATTTATGCTAGCAATCTGAGGTTGAGGGCCCTTGCCCTTTCTCCTAGCATTAGTGACAGCACTGGCATCTCCCTCTCGACGCTTGCCAGCGTAAGGTTTCTTGCTACCTCCTCCAGCTGAGGATGATTCGCCCTGAATTTTTCCAATCTTTATACCGTTCTCAACATGCTCGCCCAGAGTGATGAGAGCCGAGAATGTTCCAGACATGCCACTGACCAGCTTTTCATAATAGATTCCAGGAAGGGTAGCCACGAACATTTGCACTAGCTCACGCTCAACCATCGGCGGTTGAACCCGAGCAGCCAATTCACGCCACCGCTGGGCGTACTCTTTGAAGCTTTCATTGTTCCGCTGTGAGAGATTCTGAAGCTGAACTCGGTTGGGAGCCAAGTCGCTATTGTATTGATAGTGGAGGACGAACGCTTCTGCGAGGTCTTTCCAGGTGCGCACAGTAGCGGGCTCCAAACCCATATACCATTCGAGCGATGGTCCCGAAAGACTATCCTGAAAGAAGTGCATCAGCAACTTCTCATCGTCAGAATAAGCGGACATCTTTCTATAATAAGATCGGAGGTGGACCCGGGGGCAGGTAGTACCCTTATACTTCTCAAAGGTAGGCACCTTGAACTTATGAGGTACTTTGAAGTCAGCAATCAACCCGAGCTTGGACATGTCAACGCCCAATGTGTTTTGATTTTCAATGTCTCTCATCTTGTCTTCCAGCGCCTTGAACCTGAGTCGAGCTTCAGCATTCAACTATGCATCTACACCTCTCTGAGAGAATACGTCATCCTGATGGTCCTCCAGCCATGGCTGAGGCACTAACAGATTTCCTGCACCAGCGTTACCGTTTACCGGCCCTATGTTAACATTGGCTCCCAGACTACCATTGCCGACGGCTGCCGTATTGAGTCTGAGATTAGTCATCAGATTGCCGTTAGCACTGCCGTTGCCCCTGGCAACAGGAACAACATTCTGTGGAGCGTCCACTGGAGGAGGAGTAGGCACGGCCCCTCCATGCAGTATGCCATTACTGTCAACCCTGGAGATCAGAGGTTGAACCAGAGTACGAAGCTGGTCTTGACCATTCGCGACCACCTGCATCAGCTCCATAAAACGATCCATCCGTTCCCGGAGCTCTTGGACGTCTGACTGCACCTGGTCCATTATCCTTGTCTGATTAGCGCGAGTTGAGTAGCGGTGGATGAGTCTTTGATCAATCCTGGAGACCGGAGACAGCTCGGAACCTGAAAAACCTGTCAACAATAAAGGTTAGGAAAAGCAATAAGATATACATTATGCAAATATGCTTCATGCAGATGCATGCGTGTGTCTGTGTGCGTGGGAGATTTTCCCCAATCCTAGTGCCTTAGTGACGGTGCTGACAATAATAAGAGGAAAAGGAAATCCGAGCCCAATTGTGGAAGCATGAATCTCATATATATATGGAGAGGCCTGTTAAGGCAGTACACAGTATCAACGAGTACAAACAGATCAACAGCATGACCTCAGCCAACAAGCCTGGCGATGGTCAGTATACATCAAAGATCAAAACGAACAGGGATATAACTAATCAAGTACGGCCACGGGCGCGATACTCTGCTAATAACTCCTTCGTATCCGGATGATCTGGCGAAGTGAGCAATCTCTCGACGAGTAGTTCTCTCCGCCTGATGGTATGCTGAAGCCCCTGAACTGAACTCTCCCAAGCTCCTTCGCCAAAGCAATCCTCTAGTTTCCGCTTCTTAGACTCAAACATCAGCTTGTGCTCCTTCAGGTTAGCAATAGCTTTGTTGAGACGGGCTTCAGCGGAGTACCTGCGGGCGGTCTCTTCATCAAACCTCCGCTCACTATCCTTCACTTCGGCTTTTAGCTTAGAAATCTGCAGCACCAGCTTGTCTTCTCGCTCCTTCCTGGTGGCCATGGAAGTCTTCCAATGCCGGTCGAACTTAGATATTCTCCGATATGCCTCCTCCAAATGCTGCTTCTTCGTAGCTAGTACATCATTAGCAGCCCTGAAATCTTGACCCAGGCGTTCCCGATCAGCAATCTGCTTTGCCAAGTCCGCACTCAGCTGGTTTACCGACTCTGTTTGCTTTTTGAGAGCATGCACGGCTTCGTTCCTCTCACTTCGAAGCTGAGCTAACTCCTTCTCTAACTCTGCATTTGTCCTCTTCAGTTCTTCGCACTCGGCCAATACCTGGCTGTGCTGATGAATGGACACAGTGGTAGGCTCTTCAACTGGTGGAGGACTCCCTGGTCTGACATGAGGGAATGGCATCCCTATAGCGCTGGCTCTGGCTCTAATCCAATCTGAATAAGGAGGGTAGGCTTGGCTGTTGCTCTTCCCTAACAAAGGCTTTCCTCTCGTGCTGATATTGTTCCACGCGTACTGAAGCTTGGACAACAAATCCCCCTCTAGAATACCCGTGAGGTACAGAGATTCCCGTACCTCTTCCTCCTTCGGTGGAGTCCTCAAAGCATATTACTGACGAACTAGCAATGATGGATTATAGTTGATGCAACCCTTCCTACCTATCAGAGGTACGTTAGGAAACCCACTACAACTGAAGATCATCTCGGTGCCTAGCCTATCCCTGTCAACGAACCAATCAATGTCTTCTGCTGACAAACCCATCAGACGCTCAGGCCACTCAGTTGTGTCTGCAGACAAGACAGAAGAACCCTTCTTGGGCAAATGACTATCAAACCACCTGTACAGCAACGGTACGCAGCATGAGACATTCTTCCCTCTCCGGTTCTCATTCTTGTAATGCACTGAATGGTAGACGTCTCCGATCAAAGTAGGGACTGGATTCCCTGAGGCAAAGATATGGAATGCGTCAAAGTCCACGAAATCAGGCATGCTGGGAAATAGGATAATGCCATATATGCATAAAGCAAGGATGGCGTTGAATGCGTCCCAACATTTGTCCGTAGCACACTGCTGAGCCTTAGCTATCAGAAACTGCAGAGAGAACCCTGGGACCTTGTTCCAACTTGTCACCACTAACTCAGAAGTGCTCAAATGGAGTGAGGAAGCTAGACCAGCCAGATCAGGCTCAGCATCCATGTGGACAAAAGGCATCTGCCTTTTGACGGGCACGCCCAGCATATCAGCATACTCTTCCAATGTCGGTGCGAGAACGAAGTCACGAAAAGTGAAACACCTTAAAGGAGGGTCATAAAACTGCAGTAGAGCATGTAACCCATTCAGCTCGGACGTGGAAGGTTTGCAAACCAGACCAAGCAACCTGCCATAAGACTTCCTGAACCTATCCTTCACAGCATCCCCTGCCAGGGCTATCAAACCAATCAGCTTCGACACATCGGGGGTCGGGAACTTGTATGCAACGGTCTTCCTGAGAGAGGCCATGATAACAGCAGAAGGCGAGAAATCCGGGATCGGGGAAACGGTACCTGCAACACAGACACACGTTAATGGAATGCGAATGAATGCCCAAGCTAATGCAACATGTAGGCATGCAATAATATATCCGGGTGGCTGCTATGGAGATTCGGTATCAACAGTCGCTGATGAGAAGGAAACCCCGGTGTAAGACCACTGATCTACTGAGAATGACCATCTGATAGGACCGAGATCAAAATTCTGCTCTGACAAGAATAAGTGCCTGATAATAAGGACCCCGGGTGCAATATCAAGGAATATCTGTTGATGAAGTCTTCAGACCCCAAATCAAGATCTGCCCTATCAAGAACAAATACACAGCGGCTGATGAGATCTTCAGATCCCACTCAAAATATGCCCTATCAAGAACAAATAACATCTGCCGATGAGATCTTCAGACCCCACTCAAAATCTGCCCTATCCAGAACAAACCACTGATGATAATACACTGATCACAGCCTGCTCTATCAAGAACAGACAAACACCCGACGATAAGATCCTCTGATCAAAAACTTGCCCTGTCAAGAACAAACATATCCGCAACTGAGAACCCAACATAACTGATTCACTGTCAAGAAAACCAGGTAGTCTGAAGGTCTAAGTTCCCTGCAATAAACCCAGTCCCGCTCACAGGTATGGACCTAGACTGACTCAAGGTACGGCATCCTATGCGTTCATCAGCGTCACAGACTTTCAAAACTGATGATACGATTCCCAGAAGGAGTGGCATCATCAAGTCCTGAAGAGGCCTCACTTAGCTGAATCACAAATGATCGGTCCCCAGAGTCGACAATCCACCAAACCAGCAACCGTCTCAACCCAAAGGGTTGAAAGTGAAGCCAACCGGATGAACCTCGTCTGAGCGTGGATTTCATGAGACACTAGTGCCTGCAAAGCAAGCACGCGCCCACTAATTTCCACTCTAAGTCTATGGTGCACTCAAGCCTGGGTCTGGCTTCCCACTCAATCAGAACTCCCATCCCACAACAGCACAAATAATCATATTTTACTGGAAATAAAATGCGGGAAATAGAGTGCGAGAAGTAAAAATGCGATAAATAAACGCAACCCAGCAAGCAAACACACAAACGATAGGATTGACTCGCAGGGAACCGTTGGAGTCCCCAGCAGAGTCGCCAGCTGTCGCTTGCGCGAAAATAAGGTGCCGGCATGACAGAAGAGTCGCCACCTTTCGTTATTTATCCCTCAGAGCGGGAAAGGAAACGATCGGAAAAAACCTGACGAATAAGGGTAAGACAAGGTCGTCGCAACCATTGTTTGGGTTCGGGAGTCGGTTACGCAAGGGGAAGGTATTAGCACCCCTCACGTCCGTCGTACTCGACGGGATCCTCGCTTGTTGGTTTACTTGGACGGGTTGGTTTTAATCTATCTACCTATCAAGGCTGGCTGAAAAAAGAAAAGAAAAATGACTCGGCAAAGCGTCGCACTTTATGCCTACGTATTCTCATCAGAGAATGAGAAATCAGAGTCAACGTAGTTCGGCCTACTACGGGTGACGGGGAAAGGTTGCTCGCTAGGACGTCGCATCCTATGCCTACGTACTTCCACACTGTATGGAAGATTAGAGCTCACGTAGTTCGGGAAACTACGGGTTATCTCCTAAAAGAAGTGTTTTTTTTATTATGTTTGCGATCTCGACCGCACTAGAGACTATGACCTGAGAGTGAATGCGTCGCATGTCACCCAAAGGGTACCATACTGAACATCCATACGGTGAGAAAGAAACTCTCCCACCATCCTTTCTCAGATATCTTAAGGCTCGTAGCGTACGAAAGAAATCATTCATGAATACTGTGTCTTAAACTGTTTTGAGATGAGAAGAGAACAGGCCCAACTAGGAGGGAGGCTATCAAGTCCTACTGTTATCATGCCATGGATTCATCCTATGGTCGAGGTTTGAGCAGGGAACTCCTAGATGTTGTCATGCATAGGTTTCAACCTAAAAGTCTATCATCAAATCCTTATCAAAGGAAATGAGAGTCCTAAGGGATCATGTCAATGATACGCCAAAACAGACAAAAGCATCAGCTTTAACAATAAAATGCATGCAATGCAAGTGAGGGAGGAAATGTGTGTGGGGCTTCAGCCTCCACAAGCTCGTCTCGACCTCAAGCCAGTCATGAAATAACAGTAATCATACTGAAGATAAACAACATGCTATCAAGCAAGAAAAATAGTAAACTGTAATCATACAGATGAAAAAAATGAAAATGCCATCAGGCAAACAAACCACATGGGCAAGGGAGCTGGACTCTACCGAATACCCGCAAGCAAAGCCAAGCAGTAACAATACCAACAGATGCACTCATGCTCTTAGACTGAACTTATTCTAGATGAACTTAGTCTAATGCAGCAGACAAATCAGACAAAACACACAATACATCAAAGAAAACAGAAGGAAGCCTCAGCTCCTCCAGCAGCAACCCAGTCTTCAGACTTCAGAGATCACTTGCTTTCCAGGTATCAACCCTACAGCATGAGTATCAACTCATCTTCTCCCTTGAGCTTCAGCTCCTTTGATCAGCTCCACCTTCAGGCTTCACCATCTTCAGGGATCTTCAAGCATCAACTTGATCTTCACAAAGCCTTCAGACTTCCACAGTCTTCAAGGAATCATCCTCTTCAAAGCTTCAGCTTCTGCCTACAATGGCTCAAATGCCCCAGCAAACAAGATTCAGTCAACAAGATGAGGTAAGGATGTTACAGTACTCACTGACTTCCAAAGGATGCCATTGAGGACTTAACATCAAAGGGAAAGGCTCTCTCAAAGTTCTACCTCATAGGGTAAGGTCACTAATCCCTCCCAAGGAGAGAGGTGACTACCCTTAGGGGACTTTATATCATAGAGAAGGAAGGAGGTGAACAAGACACTCCTTGTTTATTGAACAAAGTATTCTATCTAGGGCTCTGCCTATGCACCTATGATCCTATAAACAGAACAAACAAAAGCTATGCTAGACTCCTCTGCAAGGTCTTCAAAGCTTCAATGATGGTCCACAAGGTCTTCAACTCAATCCTCAAAGCTCACACACTCAAAAGAGAAGAAAGGAAAACAATACAATACAAACTATGCCTTTAAGCAACACACATACTATCCATACATTCAAAAATCAATGAAAAATACTAAAACACCATACAATATTCTAGCAAAATTCTAGGGGATTCTATACATCCTTACCCTTAACCCATATATTACCCATACACTAATTTGGCCTATAAACCCCAAAACAAAATGGTTCAAGTCTACTCATGCAACCTAAAACCCTAATTTGAACACCTAAATGTCTAACAATCAAACTGCATCAAATTTTAATCTACAAATTGAGAATTAAATCCTATATGAAACTAGGGTTCAATACCTAACTATGCCAAAAAGAATGGCTCAAAAATCCTAAGGTAAAGTCCTGAAACAAATTGTACAAAATCAAGGGTTAACCAAAATCAATTAAATGTACTATTTACAAGAAAATATGCTAAAAAATATTAAACCAAAAATAAAATGGAATTTTATTTTTTATTAATTTTCTAGACAAAATAATGATTATGTGAAAAAAAGAAGAAATGAAAAATATTGATTTTTATATTTTTTATGAATTTTATAAAATGCAAAGAATTAAAAGAAATAAAAATAAAGGAATTTAAGAAATAAAGGGGAGGGGGTATCAAAAGTAACACGCCACAGTTATTTCTGATCATTGGGCCAAGTCTGGGGGTGGGAATAGAAATGAATGATGAGGCCCAGGTTTGTCAACGAACCAAAACGGTGCGTTTGGTTAAGTGATGCGCTGCGTTTTGTGTGTTTCAATCTTCCCTCCGTTTCTGAAATCAAATCACGGCCGTGCGATGGATTGAATTGGTCAATGACTTTGGACGATCCAACGATGGAGCTTCATCGTCCCCAACTGAACCCTAGGGTTTGCAGAAACCCTAACCCCATGCAAGCACCTTCAACCTGATCGTTCTCACTGATTTCTCCATGAATTCATGAGCTTCCAAAAGCAAAGTTGCACTATCAATCACCCTGAACACAATACTATCCATAGTTCTCCCTGAAACCTCTTGAATCATCCTAACAGAAAGCTTCATCATCAAGGTTCCATTTCTTTCCTCTGCTATCAAACTTAATGGAACTTCAAACTAATGATCCAGAATTATTCTACACGTTTCCCTAACCATTCTACACCGTCTCATATCCATTGATGCACACAAAATTGCTTGTTATTCACCCTGCAAGAAATTGTACCCTGCCTCGAAACCTCATGATCCTCCCCCTAATTCTCAGAAAATGGTCCTCTACCCTAGCTTAACCAGTATAAACCTATAACTATGGTAGAATGCACATAAATTAGGAGATTCGAGCAAGATTACCAACCTGTCAAACTTTAATGGTGGCTATGGTTTCCCTACAATTCCAGGTCTGCAAGCTTCCCTGATTGATCCTCAATGGCCAATATGAATTCTGTATGCAAGAAAATGGATGAACAAGGCTTGGATCTTGTGCTTGATATCAAAACGCACTTCTTGCAATTTCCCCAAAACAGCTTCAAACTTCCATGGATCTTCCTCTACCTCAGCATGCAATCAATCACAATGATCAGAAGAATATGTTTGTGGAGGAGAAATGAATGGAGATTGAAGAGAATGAAGGTTTGATGTGAAATTGCAAATGGAAGGATCTTACTTTTTCACACTCTAATCTCACTACTCACCAATAATGATCACCAACCCTGGCCATATGGTGATTCACCCTTCTTATAACAATCAAGAGAATGATCTAGATCCCTCTAGAAACTTGTGGAAAGTGTTAGAAAGTTTGAGAACTTCTCATGGAATGATACATTGGATCTCCATTATCTCATGCCTTAGCCTTGCCAAATGGACTTTAAAATCTCCTTACAAGAGATATTGAGAAAGAATGAGTGAAAAACAAGCTAAACTTTGCTTTTTGTGAAGCTTTGTTTAGGTGCCTTATTATGCAAGTTTCAATATTACAAAGCATGTCCCATTTTAAAGCCTCAAATGAAAATTGTGTTTAAACCAATGTTCTCAAAATGACGTTTCCAATCAAAATGATATATTGGATGACCTATTTTGGATTTGTGGATCTCCCAAACCAAATTTAAATTTCAACTTTTTTAACTTATAAGCCATTTTTAGGTCATTTTCACCCAATCTTGTAACTCCTTGATACAAGCTCTTTCAATAACTCATGACCACTTTTCTAGACTTAAAATCCCATTTTGAACAACTTTCATGTTTTGAGTTTTTCCATTTGAGGCTTGGAAATAGGAGATATGGCCTTTGCTTAAAATGACCTATAACTGACAAATGACCAAAATACCCATGTCTTGTTCAAACCATAAGTTGAGTTATACAAATCCTATCAAGGACTTCTACCACTCAAATTAAAGCTAAGAAGATGCTATCCAACATTCATGTTGACCAAGAGATCATAGGAATCATCCCACTAGGGCAAACGTTGTCTGCAAGTTGGGTGACTTTCAAGGACCCAGATTCACACACCTCAGCTGACCTGTAATTTGTCAAAACCATAACTTGAGCTATGCACATCCTATCAAGGACTTCTACCACTCAAATTAAAGCTAAGAACAAGCTCTACAACATTCATGTTGTGGGTAAGATGAGATATCAATCACATCTTGAGCTAAAACTGCCTAGAAGATAAGGATCAAACTAGGGTTTTTTCACTGACAATCCTTAGAAACCCTAGCTTAAAACTTCTCAAACTCCTCAATCATGATGAGTTGGTCTAGGAATCATCTTTATAACATCTCCATACATCATTACATGATCTAATGGCCCTTGGATTAGGTCTCAACCTTTTCCACATCTTCAGTTATCCTAGGGCTGACCCAGTCAAAACCCTAATTCTACCATTCATGGTTGAATCTCCTGAACCCTTGCACAATGACTTCTCTGAGCTTCATGATGGCTATCAAGGCATTTCATGAGCTTTCTCAAATCTCCAAGTTCATTCTCAAAGTCTCAGAGTCATCTGAGGAGCTCCCACAACTCTCAAGCTATGAGGCACACAACCCTGGTTTCAACCCACTCCTCTGAGGATCTCTTGAACTTTCTAATGAAGGTATCAACTTTCAAACACTCAATGAATAAATAATTGTTGGTCAAATTTTGGGGTGCAACACTCACCATCAGGCATCTGTTAAAGAAACAGCAATCGAACCCGAAGGGCGGCTCAACCCGAAGTTGATATGAACATCTGACTTCGCCGTCAGGCATCTATTAAACAAACAGACATCGAACCCGAAGGGCGGCTCAACGCGAAGTTGAGAAGAACATATGACCTCACCGTCAGGCATCTGTTAAACAAACAGGCATCAAACCCGAAGGGCGGCTCAACCAGAAGTTGATAAGAACATCTGACCTCACCGTCAGGCATCTGTTAAACAATTAGGCATCGAACCCGAAGGGCGGCTCAACCCAAAGTTGAGAAGAACATTTGACCTCTCTGCCAGGCATCTGTTAAACAAATAGGCATTGAACCCGAAGGCCGGCTCAATCCTTAACTGAGAAGAACATCTGACCTCGCCGTCAAACATCTGTTAAACAAACAAGCATTGAGCCCGAAGGCCGGCTCAACTTGAAGTTGAGAAGATTATCTGACCTCACCGCCAGGAATCTGTTAAACAAACAGGAATCAAACCCAAAGGCCGGCTCAACCCGAAGTTGAGAAGAACATCTGACCTCACAATCAGTCATCTGTTAAAGAAACAGTAATCGAACCCGAAGGGCGGCTCAACCTGAAGTTGATATGAACATCTGACTTCGCTGTCAGGCATCTATTAAACAAACAGACATCGAACCCGAAGGGCGGCTCAACCCGAAGTTGAGAAGAACATCTGACCTCACTGTCAGGCATGTGTTAAACAAACAGGCATTGAACCCGAAGGGCGGCTCAACCCGAAGTGTAGAAGAACATTTGATCTCTCCACCAGGCATCTGTTAAACAAACATGCGTCGAACCCGAAGGCCGGCTCAATCCTTAATTGAGAAGAACATCTGACCTCGCCGTCAAACATCTATTAAACAAACAGGCATTGAACCCGAAGGCTGGCTCAACGTGAAGTTGAGAAGAACATCTTACCTCACTGTCAGGTATCTGTTAAACAAACAGGCATCGAACCCGAAGGCCGGCACAACACGAAGTTGAGAGCAACATCTAACCTCGCCGTCAGGCATCTGTTAAACAAAAAGGTGTGGAACCCGAAGGCCGGCTCAACCCGAAGTTGAGAAGAACATCTGACCTCCCCGTCAGGCATCTGTTAAACAAACAGGCATCAAACCCGAAGGTCGTCTCAACCCTTTGTTAAGAAGAACATCTGACCTCTCCGTCAAACATTTGTTAAACAAACAGGCATCGAACCCGAAGGGCGGCCCAACCCGAATTTGAGAGGAATATCTGACCTCACCGTCAGGCATCTGTTAAACAAACAGGCATCGAACCCGAAGGCCGGCTCAACCCGAGGTTGAGAAGAACATTTGAACTCGCCGTTAGGCATCTGTTAAACAAACAGGCATCAAATTCGAAGGCCGGCTCAACCCGAAGTTGAAAAGAACATCTGACCTCAATGTCAGGCATCTGTTAAAAAAAAAGGCATCGAACCCGAAGGGTGGCTTAACCCGAAGATGATGAGAACATCTGACCTCGCCGTCAAGCATCTCTTAAATAAACAGGCAACGAACCCGAAGGCCGGCTCAATACGAAGTTGACAGGTACATCTGACCTCGCCGTCAGGCATCTGTTAAACAAACAGGCATCGAACCTGAAGGTCGGCTCAACATGAAGTTGAGAGGAACATTTGACTTCACTGTCAAGCATCTGTTAAACAAACAGGTATCAAATCCGAAGGACGGGTCAATCCGAAGTTGAGAAGAACATTTGACCTCACTATCAAGCATATGTTAAACAAATAGGCATCGAACCCGAAGTTGATAAGAACATTAGGCCACTCTGCCAGGCATCTGTTAAACAAATAGGCATCGAACCCGAAGGCCGGCTCAACCTGAAGTTGAGAAGAACATTTGACCTCGTCGTTAGGCATCTGTTAAACAAACAGGCATCGAACCCGAAGGCCGTCTCAATCCTTAATTGAGAAGAACATCTGACCTCGCTTTCAATCATCTGTTAAACAAACAGGCATCAAACCCGAAGGCTGGCGCAACTTTAAGTTGAGAAGAACATCTGACCCCACCGTCAGGCATCTGTTAAACAAACAGGCATTAAACCCGCAGGGCGGCTCAACCCGAAGTTGATATGAACATCTGACTTCGCCGTTAGGCATCTGTTAAACAAAAAGGAATCGAACCCGAAGACCGGCTTAACCCGAAGTTGATAAGAACATCTGACCTCGCCGTCAGGCATCTCTTAAAAAAACAGGCATCGAACCCAAAGGCCGGCTCAACACGAAGTTGAGAGGAACATCTGGCGTCGCCGTCAGGCATCTGTTAAACAAACAGGAATCGAACCTGAAGGTAGGCTCAACATGAAGTTGAGAGGAACATTTGACTTCACTGTCAAGCATCTGTTAAACAAATAGGCATCAAATCCATAGGTCGGGTCAACCCGAAGTTGAGAAGAACATCTGACGTCACCGCCAGGCATCTGTTAAACAAACAGGCGTCGAACCCGAACGGCGGGTCAACCCGAAGTTGATAAAAACATTAGACCTCTCCACCAGGCATTTATTAAACAAACAGGCATCAAACCCAAAGGCCGGCTCAACCCGAAGTTGAGAAGAACATCTGACCTCACCGTCAGGCATCTGTTAAACAAACAGGCATCAAACCCGAAGGGCGACTCAACCCGAAGTTGATAAGAACATCTGACCTCACCATCAGGCATCTGTTAAACAATTAGGCATCGAACCCGAAGGGCGACTCAACCCAAAGTTGAGAACAACATTTGACCTCTCTGCCAGGCATCTGTTAAACAAATAGGCATTGAACCCGAAGGCCGGCTCAATCCTTAACTGAGAAGAACATCTGACCTCGCCGTCAAACATCTGTTAAACAAACAAGCATTGAGCCCGAAGGCCGGCTCAACTTGAAGTTGAGAAGATTATCTGACCTCACCGCCAGGAATCTGTTAAACAAACAGGAATCAAACCCAAAGGCCGGCTCAACCCGAAGTTGAGAAGAACATCTGACCTCACCATCAGGCATCTGTTAAAGAAACAGCAATCGAACCCGAAGGGCGGCTCAACCCGAAGTTGATATGAACATCTGACTTCGCCGTCAGGCATCTATTAAACAAACAGGCATCAAACCCGAAGGGCGGCTCAACCCGAAGTTAAGAAGAACATCTGACCTCACCGTCAGGCATGTGTTAAACAAACAGGCATTGAACCCGAAGGGCGGCTCGCCCCGAAGTGTAGAAGAACATTTGACCTCTCCACCAGGAATCTGTTAAACAAACATGCATCGAACCCGAAGGCCGGCTCAATCCTTAATTGAGAATAACATCTGACCTCGCCGTCAAACATCTGTTAAACAAACAGGCATCGAACCCGAAGGCCGACTCAACGTGAAGTTGAGAAGAACATCTTACCTCACTGTCAGGTATCTGTTAAACAAACAGGCATCGAACCCGAAGGCCGGCATAACACGAAGTTGAGAGCAACATCTGACCTCGCCGTCAAGCATCTGTTAAACAAAAATGTGTGGAACCCGAAGGCCGGCTCAACCCGAAGTTGAGAAGAACATCTGACCTCCCCGTCAGGCATCTGTTAAACAAACAGGCATGAAACCCGAAGGTCGTCTCAACCCTTTGTTAAGAAGAACATCTGACCTCTCTGTCAAACATTTGTTAAACAAACAGGCATCGAACCCGAAGGGCGGCCCAACCCGAAGTTGATAAGAACATCTGACCTCCCCGTCTGGCATCTGTTAAACAAACAGGCATCGAAATCATGATGGGGTACAAACCATCTTTACCAAACTATGATAGCATTCCTCAACACACTAAGCCACCACACCGTAGCATTCAGGAGAAATACAAACTCCTCCCCCACTGGAATCATTCCTCTTCTACCAACAAAGTTAAACAACAACAGGTACCGACAGTGTTTTTACACACATGTCGCATACTTGGGAACAACAACACTAGACAACATTGGCCGGACGGACCGACCTGCTCTGATACCAATTGTAAAACCCCACTTCCCAAATTAAATAAAATATAAACATTAAAAATAAACATCAGAGTTTTCACCAAAATATTGGGATATCACATCAACAAATTTTTATAAAAATACTTTATTAATTATTCTCAAAAATAATACAGCGGAAAACATTTTTCCAACATTCTCGGCCATCCGCCAAATTTCATAAAATCTTTATTATTATAATTCACAAAAAAAGTGATACGTCACAGGATTACAACAAGTTTGACATAAAACAATTAAAACACCCATATCCCGTGTTACGTATCAGAGCATCCTAGACTCGACTGACACACCACCATCCAAGCTATCTAAGTACCTGGATTATCTGTACTTCCGGAGAAGCACAGACACAACAACAACCAAGGGGTGAGAAAACATGATCAAAAATATATTGGTAATGTAATACATGTAAACAAGGTAGTAAAACACACCAACACACCAATATTTACCCCAACAACTCCATATAACGAACCTACTGTTCAAATTACAATATAACATATTATAATGCAAATATGAAACTCAACACCATGCATGCGGTACCGACTCATTGGTTCATTCAATCGAACCTGGATAGATCACTTACGCTCCTCCTGAGACATGATCTATCCCCCATCATTCTCCACAAAGGAGTACGGATGAATCACTTACGCTCCTCCTGAGACATGATTCATCCCACCAAAACACCATGATATGCACACACCAATGCACAATTATCATAATTAGGCACACTAAGTGCACACGATCCTCCTGATCATATCATCATACATCAATGCATATATGTGTAGATATATGACACCAACACCATATAAATCAATCAGATAGTAAACAAATTCATACTATAACACCATATATAACCACATCCCAACACCCGGGAACACACGATCCTACTGATCACTACATACATATACGTTAACTAATTCTCCACCAACAATATTAAGGGAAATGAGTACTATCACCCAGTACACAGGTTAGATCCCACACTCATCATCCTTACAATGCATCAAGGCCAGAAAGATCACCCCAGACCAATGCTCAAGGCCAAACATCACCAAAGTCACATTCTGGTTCTGCTACGCTCGCTGGCATTCGCTAGGCGAAGCTTCGCCAACACTCGCCAGGCGAAGCCCAGCGAATGCTGCGATTCACCAACTTCCCCACAGTTCTGCAGTACTATTCTAGGCCAAATCAAACTTATCATCTCAACTCAAATTCTCAGCCTACTCTAGTACCAACCTTGTACATTACCGTAACTAAATCGGTTCTTAAATCTTATTTCCAAAGTCATCGCTTAAACATTCTACCGATGCCTTAAAAGGTCACACAGAATCTCCCTAAAAACCTTAAACCCAGCCTATACGCCAAATTAACCAAAAACAACAATTCATCAACATTGACCTATACTCCATCGCTATCAATTACTAGTTATCATCAAACACAAACACACCATTATACTTACCAATTATCATATACTTCCTACTCTAGAACCAACATTACGGTACATTACCTACACTTCAGAGTTACTCTGAATCTCACCAAGGTCCTAACTAGAGTCACTAACAACATCACAGGGAACAATACATAATTTTCCGAAATTTATAATCATGGTCATTACCAACGCTACAATAACAACACAAAATCTCACTAAAACTCTATTCATAGTTACTATCAACACTGCAGTAACAACATATAATCTCACTAATATCACCATAATATATATATACCAAATTCACCAATACCAATCAACAATTCATCAATATCAAGCATCAATTTATCATTAGCAACAACAATAACAAGCATGCCAATATAAAACTTCATAGATCGACATTTTCCTACGGGGTTAAGGAATCCCCTCTACCCTATACATGTATATATACCATCCCAATCAAGTTTCTCCCCCCTTACCTGGATAATTTTTCTGAGCGGTGATAAATTCCTCAAAGATTCTTCATCCCTAGCCTTTTCCCTTTCTCTTTGTTCTTCGCTTTTCTCTATTCTCCCAATTTCTCTTCTCACGGTTTCTATCGTGCCTTTTCATATTTCCATTCTAACTTCCCCATAACCCTTCCACTTCTTATTTTACTTATTCCATCCACTAATATTCCCAATAATAATTCTAATAATAATAATTATAATAATCATTATAATAATAATAATAATAATAATAATAATAATAATAATAATAATATAATAGTATTGTAATATTATAATAATATTCAACATAATAATAATAATAGTAATACACCCAACAATAATTATAATTATAATAATAATAATACTAATGATAATAATAACAATTATATTAATACTAATAATAAAATAATATTAATAATAATAATCTTAATATTAATAATACTAATATAATATTACTAATATTAATAATACTAATCATAATAATACTATTAATAATAATAATAATAATAATAATAATAATAATATTATTATCTCACCAAAATAATAATAATAATAATAATAATAATAATAGTAATAATATTATTATCTCACCAAAATAATAATAATATTAATAATACTAATAAATATAATAATATATAATAATAATAATAATAATACCCCCACCAATATTACTATTATTTATTATATTATCATATTCACACCAAAAATCATAATAATATAATAACTATATTAATAATAATATTATATTCTCCATATTAATAAAATTACTACAAATATTAATAATAATCATAATAATAATAATAATAATAATAATAATAATAATAATAATAATAATACCACCACCAATATTACTATTATTTCTTATATTATTATAAACTCACCAAATTACCACCAATGATCCTTCCATCTCAGGGACACCCACCAAACATCATCAAATACACCCTACCAAAGGGCACATCAACATATAATATTTAAAATAATAATAAAATGACTAAATAATTAAAATGGGTGTTACAACTCTCCCCCACTTTAATTATTTTCGTCCTCAAAAATTACCTGATGGAAATAATTCTGGATACGCTCCCCGCATCCTTTATTCCAATTCTCAGGTCACACTGCCTTCTGCAGCACCTCCCCATACTACTTTCACCAAAGATATCTCCTCCCTTCGGAGTTGTTCCTCGCTCGCCAAAATGAACTAGCAATGCCTCAACAATCGGAATATTTTTCACTTGTACATCATCCACCTGGTTCAATGTATTTTCTCGACTAAGACACATGAAACATATCATGCCAATTCACAGCGACAACGGAAAAACAGTCTAACATGTTACTCCTCCCATGCCTCCGCTGCGCCACTCTGATACAACTACAGAACACGGTGCGAACTTCTGAGATTTCGAAGCTCGACCAACACCAGTCACCGGCGTGACTCTCAAAACACATATTGCCTCGGATCCTCTCGATCTTCTCAGCCATCTCAAGCATAATTTTCAAGTCTGAGTACAAAACTCTCACTCGATTTATTTCAACACAGGAGAGTCCTACACTCCCTATCTCACCAAGCCACATATAGTGCCATTCCGACACTAGGATGGTAACCGTTATTATAGGTAACTCAATCAACGATAATTAATCATACCACGCTCCACCTTGATCCGACACCCAAGCTCTCACCAATTCTCTACATACTCAATAGTCCTCTCTGACTGACCATCAGTTTGCGGATGGTAGGTCGAACTCAGCTTCAACTTAGTACCCAAAGCTTCCTGTAAGCCCCTTCAAAATCTCAATATAAACCTCAAATTTCCATCTGACACAATATTCGTCAGTATCTCATCCAACTTCACCACTTTCTCAATATGCATCTCGTATATCCTCAACACATAATAGTTAATCCACTCCTAACAATTCAAATTAAAATTATGTCTTTACAAATTCTTTGGAAATCTCAACACCAATTTCGTGAAAATACTACCTGATTTCCACTCTGGAATATTTAACGACTGCATCAGACTCAACAGTCTCTGATGTTCACTCTTCGAATTCATACAATTCTAACCAGCATATTCCACCTCAACTACTCCTCCCCTTATCCATGGTCTCCAAAACAATCTACTCAAATTCGGTTACTTCTTCATAGCACCGGGATGGATACTCCATCTATCTCAATGTATTTCTTCACGAGTACTCCTACTCCCCTCAACAACATCTGGTACACATACCCTATCATAACACATCATGGTACTATTTCCACAAACCCGACAATCCACTCTTCGACTCTAATTTATCAATTTCAACTAATTCACTACTCAACCCAGGTTTCTGACTTTCTCGATTCTGCTCAAGGATATCACTAGTCAGATCTTAATAATAAAAGCTTAACTCCATAAGAAGTCTCCTTACTCACAAAACTCATATTATGAAATTGCTCAATTAGTTCTAACTCTTTTCACCATCATCTTCGGTATATGCAAATATTTCTAACTCACTGCATCAACTACCATGTCCGCTTTACCCGAATGGTAATTCAACTCGAAGTCGTACTCTTTTCAAAGTCCCAATTATTTCCTATGCCTCATATTCGTCTTATTCAAATTAAACAAACACCTTAAACTCTTAAGATCACCAAACATCTCCGATTTCAGTCTGAACTTTTGAAGACTCCGGCTCCGGTACAATCACAATAGTAACCAACTCTAAATCACTGGTCGGATGATTTCTCTTATACACTTCAAGTTGCCTTTTGCATAATTGAAACTCGCTGAAGTTGTCTTTAACAAATCCCCTAATTATATCAACAAGCATCACAAACACCACAATTAGTTCTATCGGATTCGGCAGAACTTTCCTTACGGAAGTATATCACCGCTCTTTTTCCAACACTGATAACTCCAGTTCCTTATGCTCAACATAATCCTCTATACTCTTCGAATACCTTAAAATATCATTTATTAACACAACCATTGCCTTATATAAATAATTAAAGAAGATCCCATGCCAAGTGGACAAACAAGTTGTGAGTTATAGCGGGAACACATACCGTACCGCCCGTCCTTACCACAACATTCAAACACACTTCATCAATAAATAGATTGAATCTATGTCAATACTTCACCATCTCATAGATAATTTGAATAGCTTTCCAACGCTTCGAACCGCGCGTCATTCCGAGTTACGGTTCTCCCGTTACGGCAAAAACACCAGAATAACATTTTCTGCCCAGGACCCCTTCGCCAGGCGAACACCGCAGCGAATATGGACGTTCGCCAGTATGCTCGCCAGGCGAACATGACAGTCCCAAAATCCTCTTTTCGACCGTTACCCGACTTCCGAGTGTCCGATTTCGATTCCGTAAAAAGCTGCAATCTCAGAATTTAACGTACAACAACAATTTTATACTTAGGAAGCCATCCAACACATTTTAAATCTATGGATAATTTAAAACTCAATTACTTCCAATCTCAACAGCAGATCTTTGAGCCTCCTAATACGATAGAACTTTTGACCTTCGTCCCATCCACCACAAGAACTCTACTCGAGATCACATGACCAAGGGACTCACATCCCTCGATCAATTGTTCCATCAAATCATTAACTCTTGGAAGAGAACACCTATCCTTGATAGTCACCCTGTTCACTTATCTATAATTCACCCAAAGCTTCACAAAACCTTCTATCTGTCTAACCAACAAAATTGGTGCACATTACGGTAGCACACTCAAACAAAAGAACCTCTCTCCTAGAAGGTCTTCAAGTTGACTCTTCAACTTTTCCAATCCCAACGAAAACACACCATATGGAGTCACTAATATCGGACTCGTTCCAACAACAAAGTCAACGTATGAGCTTTACTTCACACTCCGATAGTAAATCACCTACCTCATCCGGAAACCTCCGACAATCGCAAATAATTGACAAATCCCAATTTTTCTCACTTTCCTTCTCATTCCAAGTTTCAGTCAAAATAGACACTTCAACATCGTCTTACGCCAAATTCCTCAAAATAATCCCTTAAGCACTTAGCTTAACTCAAGACTATTCACTGCTCACGCCACCCAAGCTTGCAAGACGCGTCTATCCCATCCAACACAATC
The DNA here is from genome assembly GCA_963859935.3 of Lathyrus sativus. NCBI lineage: Eukaryota > Viridiplantae > Streptophyta > Magnoliopsida > Fabales > Fabaceae > Lathyrus > Lathyrus sativus. The sequence goes on along the minus strand of OZ012735.1, from coordinate 396,754,491 downwards.
TCGTCCAGTATTAACAAGAGATTAAGGGTGATCAGTTCCTCAATTTGTTAATAGACAGCCGAAATCATGATGGGGTACAAACCATCTTTACCAAACTATGATAGCATTCCTCAACACACTAAGCCACCACACCGTAGCATTCAGGAGAAATACAAACTCCTCCCCCACTGGAATCATTCCTCTTCTACCAACAAAGTTAAACAACAACAGGTACCGACAGTGTTTTTACACACATGTCGCATACTTGGGAACAACAACACTAGACAACATTGGCCGGACGGACCGACCTGCTCTGATACCAATTGTAAAACCCCACTTCCCAAATTAAATAAAATATAAACATTAAAAATAAACATCAGAGTTTTCACCAAAGTCACATTCTGGTTCTGCTACGCTCGCTGGCATTCGCTAGGCGAAGCTTCGCCAACACTCGCCAGGCGAAGCCCAACGAATGCTGCGATTCACCAACTTCCCCACAGTTCTGCAGTACTATTCTAGGCCAAATCAAACTTATCATCTCAACTCAAATTCTCAGCCTACTCTAGTACCAACCTTGTACATTACCGTAACTAAATCGGTTCCTAAATCTTATTCCCAAAGTCATCGCTTAAACATTCTACCGATGCCTTAAAAGGTCACACAAAATCTCCCTAAAAACCTTAAACCCAGCCTATACGCCAAATTAACCAAAAACAACTATTCATCAACATTGACCTATACTCCATCGCTATCAATTACTAGTTATCATCAAACACAAACACACCATTATACTTACCAATTATCATATACTTCCTACTCTAGAACAAACATTACGGTACATTACCTACACTTCAGAGTTACTCTGAATCTCACCAAGGTCCTAACCAGAGTCACTAACAACATCACAGGGAACAATACATAATTTTCCCAAATTTATAATCATGGTCATTACCAACGCTACAAGAACAACACAAAATCTCACCAAAACTCTATTCATAGTTACTATCAACACTGCAGTAACAACATATAATCTCACTAATATCACCATAATATATATATATATATATATATATATATATATATATATATATATATACCAAATTCACCAATACCAATCAACAATTCATCAATATCAAGCATCAATTTATCATTAGCAACAACAATAACAAGTATGCCAATATAAAACTTCATAGATCGACATTTTCCTACGGGGTTAAGGAATCCCCTCTACCCTATACATGTATATATACCATCCCAATCAAGTTTCTCCCCCCTTACCTGGATAATTATTCTAAGCGGTGATAAATTCCTCCAAGATTCTTCATCCCTAGCCTTTTCCCTTTCTCTTTGTTCTTCGCTTTTCTCTATTCTCCCAATTTCTCTTCTCACGGTTTCTATCGTGCCTTTTCATATTTCCATTCTAACTTTCCCATAACCCTTCCACTTCTTATTTTACTTATTCCAACCACTAATATTCCCAATAATAATTCTAATAATAATAATAATAATAATCATTATAATAATAATAATAATAATAATAATAATAATAATAATAATAATAATAATATAATACTATTGTAATATTATAATAATATTCAACATAATAATAATAATAGTAATACACCCAACAATAATTATAATTATAATAATAATAATACTAATGATAATAATAACAATTATATTAATACTAATAAAAAATAATATTAATAATAATAATCTTAATCTTAATAATACTAATATAATATTACTAATATTAATAATACTAATCATAATAATACTATTAATAATAATAATAATAATAATATTATTATCATCTCACCAAAATAATAATAATAATAATAGTAATAATATTATTATCTCACCAAAATAATAATAATATTAATAATACTAATAAATATAATAATATATAATAATAATAATAATACCCCCACCAATATTACTATTATTCATTATATTATCATATTCACACCAAAAATCATAATAATATAATAACTATATTAATAATAATATTATATTCTCCATATTAATAATATTACTACAAATATTAATAATAATCATAATAATAATAATAATAATAATAATAATAATAATAATAATAATAATAATAATAATAATAATAATAATAATAATAATACCACCACCAATATTACTATTATTTCTTATATTATTATAAACTCACCAAATTACCACCAATGATCCTCCCATCTCAGGGACACCCACCAAACATCATCAAATACACCCTACCAAAGGGCACATCAACATATAATATTTAAAATAATAATAAAATGACTAAATAATTAAAATGGGTGTTACACTTCTCGGATCCAAGTAGTCGGGAGAGCGAACCAAAGACTTGGGACACTCTCTTTTTCATCGTAAAAGAAGTTGTTTGAAAGGTGAATGAAAGGATGAGTAATTGGAGATGGTTGAGTATTATCGAGTTTGTTAATATCATTTAAAGGCGTCAATTTTTCACACACGAATAAGATAACTCGCATATAAACAGCTAAAAGCAAGATCAAAGACTTGAACCCACTCTTTACACCTTGAAAAGGATTGAATAGTTGTTAGTTGATTGATAGTTTGTTTCGAAAATCCTCTTGACGTTGGATCAAGGGTTTGACTCATTATCGCGTGCAAAGCGTGCTGAAAATGAAATTGTTTGAAAAAAAGAGACCGACTTGACTTACGCATTAAGGGTCGAGTTGTAATAGGTTGATGGCGAATGCGTATGAGCACTCGACTTACGGGTTGTTTGAAAGTGGCTCGATGATGAATCGAGAATTAGTTTGAAAATAGTTTGATCCGCTCTAGTCCCTATGGGTGCTCATAGGAGATAAACTAATAATCAAATAAATGCGAAACATACATCGGAATGGGAGAGGGGTACATGTAAGTTACACGGGATTGCACGAAATAAAGGGGTCTCATTGTAAGGTAGCCCAAGAGAAAGCCGTGTGTGTGCATTTGTGTCCTAAACTACGCCTTGAGAAAAGTCGGGCACGACTCAAAGTTAGGATACCTGCAAATGACCAAAGATCCAACAGTCCACCAATTTGGTTTTCAGGAGTTTCGATAATTTATTAGGTATTTTCGAATATGGGTGAATAAATATGATAAATATGAGATATATGAATAATAACATGAACAATATGAATAAATAATATGTTAAGATAAATGTAGCAATAATATGAATAATATGTATAATAATATAACAATATAATATCCACAATAATATTTGACGGAAATTTAAGTTAGTGGTCAATGAAATAAAATAGAAAGAAAAAAAAAGGGGGGTCTCAGATCCTTTGTTTCACGCCACTAATGTGACGGTTAAACGTCGGAAATCTCGTCATCGACCGCAAAGGCAAAAATGCCTAATAACAAATGAGAAGTGAAAATCAGCTCTAAGATAAAAATAAAACGCGAATATAAAAGAATAATATAAAACCTCTAAAAGAAGCAAAGTATGTTCTAAAGAAAAAAAAGAAATTAATATATAAAAAATTATTTACAAAACTTTAAAAGAAAAGAAATATATAAGAAAACTTTTAAATATAACGTATATATACAAAATGTTCTAAAAGAATATATAAAAAATAAATAACCTATATTTACAATAACAATGTATATAATATTTGGAATAATACAAAATAACATATATACTAACAATACTATATATAATAATAATAATATATTTACAATATTAATTAGGAAATACATTAAAAAACAGAAAAGAGATTTATTACTGAAACAGGGAGGTGAGAAACTAAAAAAACTGGCCATCAGGTCCTAACCCAATCGATTTAAAATAAAAATAAAAATAATAAAAAGACTCACACACCCTATTTTAAAAAAAAAACTTATAAAAAAAGAGAATAAAATCATATTCAATATTCTGAATACCCACTTTGACGAAACGTAAAATTCTCAAACACACGTGAGCGAAAATCAACGGAACAAAATCGTAAACTCGCGGCCATGGAAGCAAAAAAATCAAATCGCGTTACCCAACCTTCTTCTTCTCGCGGAAAACTCCTCCTTCTCTCCGATTTGTTCGATTTTCTTTCCCGCAATTCTATCTCAGAAGGCGTTCGATTTGGTGGAGGATTCCCGTTTTTTTTAATCAGTTCTCTGTTCTTGGATCCTCAAGTCAACTCTTTCTTCGTCTTATTTTATTCTATGTTGTGGGATTTTTGAAGAGGTATTTGAAGGAAGATTTTGGGAAATTTTTAGGGATTTGGGGGAAGAAGGTGAAAAGGGTCGGCTGAAAATGTACGAAGGATTTTAAGGGCTTGAAAGGTTTTTTGAAGATGGGTGAGCGGATGAAGAAATATTGGTTTCGTTCATGATTTTTCGAAGAAACTGAAAAAGGTATGAAGTTTTTTGTTCTTGAAAGTGTCAACGGTTAAGTTTTGATCTTGTTTAATGGTTTCTTAATTTGGGATTTGGAGAAGAACAGTGGTTCTGGTTCGTATCAGGAGAAGAAGTATTGAAGGTTTGGGTTTCCGAAGGATATAGAGAACTTTTGGGTTCGAAAGTTTGTTGTAGTTGGCGAAGGACATCCAGTTTTGGGGTTGAAAGGGTTTGGTGATTTTCTGGTTTGAAGTTGTGATTAAGATGGGTTGAGTGAAGAAGAAGAGGGCGATTTGTTGGGGGATAATGAAGAAGATTCGAGGGAGATTTTTGTGGATTTTGATGTTGAAGAATACTGAAGAGGGATGTGGGTTCGATTTTAGTTGTTGCAGTTCTGGTTTAGGTGTTGGTTGGGTCTAACGGAAGCTTTGAGGGTTATTTCATTCATTTGCGGATTGGAGGAAGAAATTGTGAGGTGAAGTGGTGATGAAATGCAGAGCTCCCCCCAAGTTCAAGAATGATTTCTCCTTTTTATTTTTGAAAAGGTTCAAAGGGATTTATTAGGGTTCTCCCCCTTGAGTGGATTTTGTTGTTGTTGTTTGATTTTTGGGATTGTAGTTTCGGTTCCCCCCAAAGTGATTTGAGAATGGGGGTTATATCCAATTCAAAACTCATTCCAGCTGCTGTAAAAATACTGGTTTGGACCAAAACTGATATGTCATTTTCATTGCAGGTCATAGGCTGTGCTGTGTTGGTTTGCAGGGTTTGTCTTATTCTGCAGTATACAGAGGTAGAGTGGCAGCAGTGCAGGTAGTAGGGTTAGACAGATTGGTTGAATTCATATTGTAATGTACCGTTTTTTCATTACTTTTATTTTGGTTTGAAAACTGATATGCAGGAAACAAACTTGTTGTTTTATGTAGAATCATAGCATCTTGCAGCAGGGATCTCACAGGTTTTTTTTGTTCTATTGCAGGACTCTGGGTTGGTGCAGTGTTGATATGGTTGCAGGTCTTTGTGGTGTAGGTCTTTTTTGGGTAACAATTATATGGAGTGAACATGGTTTTGTTTTTGCAGGTTTTTACGGTGTGAAGCTAACAGTTTAGTAAACGAAGGCTTGGATTACTGAAGGTACGACCTGATGCCGGGATCGCATTTCGTGGGAAATTGGCGAAATTCACAATGCGGTCTTATGTGAGCAACGTCCGCAGCAATTATCCTTTCTCAAATTAGTATGTTCGAGACATTTGGCTAGCTGTAGTGTTTGGGTTGAGAGTTGTTATCAGAAGAGCATTTGTGCCGCAAAATTCACAGAACTGCTTTGGGCATATTGTTGTAATGGTTGGGGAGACGGGCCACATGAAGGTTATTTGAAATCACGATCAGTACATTGGTGAAGGCTTGTAAAACTTCGGTGATGGCATGCTGTTATTTTCTTCATTTTACCTTATTCTTCACAGCTTGATGTATTGATTTACCGCTGCATACTTACTATCATTTTAACAGCTAAAGCATTGCATTCTTCTGCAGGTTGGTGATTGTAAAGCTGGCGAATGCAAGTTTGCGTGGCTTCAGCTTGCCGTACACAACAGATTTTTTCTGCTCATGAAATGGTATGATTTGTATATGACATTTGAAGATGTATCACACATGATTCATGTTGTTATGTTCTCACTTTTCTGGCGTATACGCGTTGCAGATGTCGGCCATTTTGGGCGTAATGATCTTTACCTCTCATGATGTCAAGTCCTTCATTTTTCTTTAAATCAAAAAGCATGAGATTTACTGTGAGGAATTTATGATGTCCTGCAACAATTGATGTAAGTTCCACAAACACAGCTGCAGCTTTGTGAGTTGGTAGCAAAAGGTGTGTGTGATGCCACGAGCGAAACTTTTAGGTATGGTATAATTGTCTTTGTTCTAGTACAGATTAGTGATACAGTTTATGTTCACTTGGTGATACATAGAGAGTGACTTTGTGGGGTACCCTTGTATGTTCCTTGGCTGCTGTTTTTGTATGCAAATTGGTACCGATTGAATTCAAATCACAAATGTTTTCATTGCAGGTCTGGTTTTCTACGCGTGACAATGGATGACGGTTGTTGCAATGAATGGTTTTCGAAAGTTTACATGGGGCCTGAAGGGTACAAAATCTCGGCATACTCGTCGTATTGTGTGACAGTCAGCGTCATTGCCACGCAGGTATTAATTTACTGGTTTAGTTTTTTTTTTTGCACATGACTTTTCACTTTGCTGTACTGCAAGTCGACATTGCACCGTGAGTTGTTGTGAATCATTAACTTCACGTGGTGTCCGTAACGGCTTGGCAACTTTATGAACGTTGGTTTGAGTGCATACCTGTAATTGACTTCTCGGGTATTTCATGTAGGTGGTGATGACTAATGAAATTCAACGGTGAAAACCTATACCTTCGGCAATCCAGACAGCAAATTGGGACTGTTGCAGGAGAGCAGTATTTCTGTGTTCTTTTTTTTGTCATGGCATTGATATAATCACAGGTGGAGACATGCGCGAGAGAGGTCTACAATCAATCTCCATAAGGCTGCATCTGAAACTTGTAGCAGCATCTGAAAATATCCCTTCTTGTACTACACATTTAGAGCCAGCAATCGGTCTTGTACAAGACTGAGTGGCCTTGTTCCAGCTTATTTCAGGTGGCATTCTTGAACCTTGCATTAGCGAGCGCATGGATCCTGAATTCCTTGTATCCGCTCTTTTCATTTATGAGGAAACCAGTTAATTTTTGTGACTCAAAGGAAATTATGATATTCTTTGTAACCGAAACTGTAGTTCTGTTATGCCCCCTTATGCCAATACATTATCATCTCCTTTTGTTGTGCATATATTTGAAATTTAAGGTTTGTAATTGTTCGTAGCCTTGTGTTATCATTAATATGCTAAAACTTTAGATATTGAGTGGTGATATGAAGTTTGTAGTTATCATGGACAACTTTTGGATTCAACCACACAGCCCGTATCTAGCCCCGACATCAGTCGTGGACACCTATCATGATTTGGATACAAAGTAAAATTCTCTAGCTCGGCTTACTCTTAGAAAGAAAATTGATTTGTGGCTTATAATGGAAACATTGATCTCATAACTTACACCAACAGCTCAAATTATGGCTAACATAACAACTCCATGCATTGAACACCACATTAATTTTGTTGTTTTTTTTATAACAAAATTCCCATACGGATGAAAACTAATCTTGAGCCAAATTGAGGTTCTTTGAAAAATAAGAGTAGCCTCATTTTCAAAAAATGACTTGCATTACGGCTCTGAGCTCGAAACCTAATTCAAGAGAAACATTTCTCAAGCTTGAAACATCTCTATTCTTTAGTCATGACATTTGAGATAACGTGAAAGTTGGATCGCCACTTGCAACAAACTCACATCATGCTTTGATATAAATTTTGAATAAGATTAAATGATGCACTCTGATCATATGATGGTTGTGCCATGAACCTCTTACCTCTTAATTTTACGAACATGACCTTTTGAAAACGAGTGATCATGCCTTGAAATGAGTCTCACCACATAGGTCATTACTCCCATCAAAACTACCCAACCATAAAAAACAAGGTCCACATGAATTCTAACGATTTGCAAAAAGTTCTGTAACAACAATAATCACCCACCAGGCTTCTTGTGGCTTAAACTTTGCAACGCCATGGCCAAAAATCACATGACAATGCAAAGAAAGGTTACCAAGCAATGAAAATTACTCGGCATAAGAAACTTGCAAAAGGTAGGAAAAATTTAGGGTATGACAGATGCCCCTATCTAATTAACTGCTACAACATTTTTTCCTACGAGGTAGAAGTCGATTAGATATAAAGAAGACCCTGAATTTGTCCGAAAAGAAAATTGGTGCTTGGGAATTGAAATACTGGATGAAGGTAAAACCTCTGAATAACTGTAAGTCATCGTCATCGCCAAAAGGATGATGGGATGAAACACACACAGCTACTACCACCAAAAGGATGGTAGAGCAAACACACTTGCGCAATCTGACGTTAATGACTATGACAGACCCACCACCAAAAGGATGACGGAGCGAAACACACACAAACACCATCGCACAATCTATCATTAATGACCATGATAGACCCCCCACCAAAAGGATGACGGAGCGAAACACAAATAAACACATCGTGCAATCTATCATTAATGACCGTGATAGACCCCTCACCAAAAGGATGATGGAGTGAAACACAAATAAACTCATCGCACAATCTATCATTAATGACCATGATAGACCCCCCACCAAAAGGACGACGGAGCAAAACACACACCAGTCACTACCACCAAAAGGATGATTGGACGAACACAAAACACGTCGCACAATCTATCATTAATGACCATGGTAGACCCCCCACCAAAAGGATGACGGAGCGAAACACAAATAAACTCATCGCACAATCTATCATTAATGACCATGATAGACCCCCCACCAAAAGGATGATGGAGCGAAACATAAATAAACTCATCGCACAATCTATCATTAATGACCATGATAGACCCCCCACCAAAAGGATGACGGAGCGAAACACGCACCAGTCACTACCACCAAAAGGATGATAGGATAAATACAAATTGAAGGCTACCAACACCAAAAGGATGCAGGCTAGGTTGAACTGACGAGGTTCGACTATCACCAAAAGGATGATAGTAAGGCAATTGACAGCGGTCACGCTTGCTGGATACAACTCATTGGGAAACACCCAAGAGGAAGATTGGATTGAAATGAATCAGCGGGGTACGCCCACCGTCTTTGCTTGGAGATCATAGTTTTGCTGAAATGAATTCCGAAGAGGATGCCCTCGACTGGGCTGAGTTTGTCTTGGAATTTTGTCTTGTCTTGCTCAACAAAAGGCTGAACAACTTCGTGAGGAACCCTCACGGTTTTGCTGAAGATGCCCCTGCCCGGGTTGGATCTTGCACTGAACTTCTTGGATTTGCCCAACAAAAGGTTGAACAACTTCATAGGGAACACCCACGGTCTTGAATGGTATGCCCATGAATGGGCTGAATGTTGATTTCAAGATCTGATCAACCACCAGGTTGAAATACGTCATGGGAGACGCCCATGGTCTTTGAAAAAATGCCCCTGACTGGGCTGAATCTTGCTTTGAATAACTTCAAATTTTGATGGGAGAAACCCCTAATTGCAGAAGATTGCCCCTGACTGGGCTGATGACTGCTTTGAAGCTCTTGAAAATCGCGGGACAAACCCACAATCTTGCAAAAATGCCCCTGATTGGGCTGATGATTGTCTTGAAGTTTCTTCGAGGTTGATCCTGGACCTTGACTTGCATATGTGAATGCTTGATGATGTGATGTTCCATAACGGATGGAAGTGCAAAATGAAAATGCTGACGCGCGAAGATGCAAGAGCTGGGGAAGTATAGTATGATTGGAGTATGCATATGATGCAAGATATCTATGAGGTCGAACGCGACGCGTATGATGCATATGATTGCAGACGGGTAATTAGAAATGCAGGGAGACGCCAGCATGGTGGATCTTTGGTAGTTGCCAATGCAGTTTGGACTTCGGGTGGTGGGAGGGATTGACTTCCTCGACACGCAGTTTGTTGAAGATGCCATGATTGAAGTAGACGAAGATACTCTATATGCCCCAAGTCTGGGTACTTGGTGATTTGTTGTAAATTTCCTTCAGAGAAGGTTGCAACTTTGCTTGATGGTCAGGACGACCTGGTCTTGCCCCAATCTGAACATGGTAATGGTTTGCCTCTGCTCGAGCTCCTGAGCGATTTGCCCCAGTCTGTGGGTTTTGAGGTAGTCTTGCTTTGTGCCAACCACTGTAAATCAAGTTCCTCCTTAATTGTCCTTTGTTGAGATGTCTTTGAATACCTAGCATTGTTTTGTAGTTAAAATTGTACATTCACAAATGGTAATAATTAATGCAAAGTTCGATGCAAGTTTGAAAAAGTATCGTTTATTTGAAAGTGTTATGGTAGTGAAACGAATGGACAGTTAGCCCAAACGTTGTGCTAACTTTGATTGGTGTAAAAGATATTGCAAGGATGATGACACCAATGCTGATGATTAGCAATCATGTGAGGAGTCAGGTTACGCAACCTCGCAATAGTATGCTTTCAGAATAAACCTCGCCTCAATTAGGTCTTTCGAGGGTTGTAACGTGGTCTGGTTCACGGTTATGAAACAAAGGATGCTAGGCTCAAACTATAATTTATACCCACCCATTCCTCTTAATGATCTCCAGTCCTATGCTCAGTTAATTCTACACTTGTCGTGGCAGTCACCTTATTTTGGTTTTTTGATGGATGTCAGTGCCCCTTTGATCTGGGTGGCCACTGAATCTTGTTTTTGTTTTTGTTGAGGGTTTCGGGGTCCTCTTTTGCTTTTGTTTTTGGTCCCTAACTTTTGCATGGATTGACTTTGCTTGTCAGATCCATCGGGATTGCCTTGATTTTGCTTAAGTCCCCTCTAAGGTGTCTGACTTAGCAGGCTTTGGATGTTTTTTTGATTTTGTTGGAGGATTGTGACTGCCATAGCATGGGTTTTTGATGAACAACCGTCTTCTGGATTTTGCTTTGTTGATTCGAGTGCGGGGTTGAATTAACTGAACACTACCCTGCCCCAGGTTGAGTGTAAAGGTTTGAATATCTGAAGGAAACTGCTACTTCTAGGCTCGAAGTGGTTTACTAGGGATTAACTCCTTATATCTCCGGTGTTTGGGGAATTGAAGCAATGCTTGTACATCATTGACGAGATTCTATCTGAAAGCATATGGTTTGCAATTATGGGTATCTCGTTTTCATCATCCTCCCTCAAATCAAGCTAAACAACAGTGAATAGAGTGGAGTGAATAAATGTGTCGATGATGAGTGAAAATGAGTGAATACGACATAACTAATTCAAAACATGCATAAACAATACATTAATGAAAACCAAATACGAAGGGCAATTGTTCAAAGCATACAATACTTAAACAAACAAAGACAAAATATAAGAACTGCGAAATATGAAATGGCAACATGACTGCCTTCTTCGAGGAATGAACTTGACTGGAATCGATCTGATGTTGGTACTAGTTGACTGGTGGCATCGGATTGTTGATGATATTTGGAGACTTCCCATTGAAGTTGATAGCATCCCTGTCGATCATGTCTTGAATTATGTGCTTGAAGGCTCTGCAATCCTTAATGGTATGACCTGGAGCGCCCTTATGAAACTCACAATGAGCATTTGCATCGTAATCGGCAGGAATGACAGTTGGAGGAGCCAAATCTCTCGGAACAACAACTTTTTTCTCCATCAACTGAGCAAAGATTTTGGCATATGTCATTGGTAGACGATCAAAGACTCTATCTGGTCTCCATGTTCTCTGCGGACGCTGTGGGCGAGTACCTTGTCGTTGCTGAGTAGCTTGCATCTGCTGTTGCTGAGGAGGATACTGATATCCTTGCTGGTCGTAGGCTTGTTGCTGAGGAGCCTGTTGCCGTGGCATTTGAGCCTGCACTGCTTGAACTGCTGGCTGATAAGGCATTGGAGCATATTGCGCGGCAGCTACATACGGATACTGATAATAGGGAACTTGATAAGGCATAGGAGCGGGGGCTTGTTGAGAAGCCTGCCCTTTCTGCAAAAAGATGGCATTTGTTTCGCCCTCCTTCTTCTTGTATCCATTGAAAGGCTTCTTGGCATTGGCCTGGTTGTTGGAACCTCTTGGGATCTTTCCACTCTTCAGCCCTTCTTCAATTCTCTCACCAACGATCACCAAGTCAGAAAATCCAGCGGAGACACTTCCGATCAGCTTCTCGTAGTACTGGCCTTGTAAAGTACCCATGAAGATGTCAATAAGTTCACGGTCAACAAGAGGTGGATGCACCCTTGCGGCTAGCTCTCTCCATCGTTGCGCGTACTCCTTGAAAGATTTGTTGTCCTTCTGAGTCATACTCTAAAGCTGAGTACGATTCGGAGCAAGATCGGTGTTGTACTTATACTGCTTGACGAATGCGTCAGCTAGCTCGGCCCAAGTGCGAACGCTGTTACGTTCCAGCTGCATATACCATTTGAGTGATGCCCCAGACAAGCTATCTTGGAAGCAATGGATCATGAGCTTTTCATCTCTGGCATAGGCAACCATCTTGCGACAGTACATCTTCAGATGAATGTTTGGGCAACTGAGACCTTTGTACTTCGAAAACTCAGGCACCTTGAACTGGGGAGGAATGACAACATCAGGCACCAAGCATAATTCCAAAGCACTGAAGGAATTTGAACTGTGCCCTTCCATGGCTCGGAGTTTCTCGGCTAGATCTCGGCACATCTTCATGGCTTCTGAATCCTGAACAGCAACAGGACTGGCAATAGGGATAGCAGCATGATAGTTCTGAATGTCGTCATAATGATCCATCAGAGTATCTTCGGTATGGGGAGCTGGGATTTGCACAGCAGTAGGCTGGGCCTGCGGGATAACTCCAATGGTAACTCCGGGCGCTGGGGTTGGATGAGAAGCGTTCCCTTCGGCTGCGTTATTGAAGTTCAATGGCACCCCATGAGGATTTGGAATTGGAACCAAAGGGATGGCAGTAGACCCTTGTCCTTGACCATTGTTGTTGACGACAGTAGCGGCTTCACGCTGTTCTTCCTCTCTTCTGGCCGTGAGGATGGCTTCGAGGATCTGGTCGATCTTTCCTTTCATAGAATCCAACTCCTCCCTGAAGGTAGCTTGCTCTTGTTGAATCTGCTCCATCATTCGTCTTGTATTGGCTCTAGTTGCGTACTGGTGTCGAGGACTCAGCTTGATTTACTGGATATGAAGGAAAGAGAAACATGAGAAACTAATGAAGGAAGGAGAATGCAAGATGCACAACAAATGAGATGCAATGCAAATGACATGCGATGCAAGATGCAAGATCCAGGATCACAGGATCACAAATTCAAACAATTCTGAGATTCAGCCGGGTGAACGGTTCGAGGATCACAGTCACTGCTCAAAGAAAACCCCACGGGTAGGATTCTAAAAACGGGTAGGTGCCTAGAGTCATGGATATCTTTCAAAAATATTACTGCCATGACAAAGCCTCATCATGATGATAATATCCTCAATAGAATCTCCTCTAGGTGAGGTTCTCGTATCTTCCACACGAGAAAGACTTCTCGGAGGCATCAACTACACAACCATCGACACACGGGTTCCAGAAAAGGTTCTCAGAGTCATAGATCGAGGTTGAAAATATTACTGTAAGGAAGTAATACGTTCAAGGGATCTCATCTGATTGGGGCGTTCGTATCAATCCACAAAGAATTAACACTACCAACCACCATGGATAAAACGATTTATGGTCCTTGGGATCATCGATTCAAACTCGAAAACATTATTGTCATGGAAAAGACTCACCACAACAACAACATCTCCAAGGAATCTACTCCAAGAGGGGTTTTCGCTTCAACTTAACGTGAAAGACTCCACGCAAGTCTCCACTACACAACCACCATCCTAATCCTAGGGTTATACTCGGACTCGGGTGTAGAGCCATCTCACAAAATAACCATAAGCATAGCAACCCCCACAATGCCTCAAGCACAAGTAACCAAGATAAGGATACAAATAGAAAGCGAGAAGAAAAAAAAAACAAAAAGCTAACAACTCAAACTAAGATAGGCTCGACTCTCTCTTGCATTGAGCAATAGTCCCCAGCAGAGTAGCCACCTGTCGCACCTCGAAAATTCAATTTCGAACATACGACCCTCGCGCAAAAGGAACGGAAATGCGGTTCGACAGAGTCGCCACCGAACTTTATTTTTCCCGAATGAACGGGAGAGGAAAATATCGAGAAAACCTCATAAACGCGGAAGGAACACGGCCGTCGCAACCATATTCCTGGGTTCGGGAGTCGGTTACGCGAGGGGAAGGTATCAGCACCCCTCACGTCCGTCGTACTCGACGGGAACCTCTTAATTCGAGTTAATGGATGTTAGCTAAACTTAATTCTTCTCTTCTCACTACTAAATGCTAAAGGATACTATAAAGGGATAAAGATACTAGGGGAAAGGGGGTGGTTAGAAGATAGGGTGCTCGCCAAGGATTGGGGCCCTTGTGCCTACGTATGCTCATTCGGACGAGAATGAGAAATCAGAGCGTCGTAGTTCGACTACAGGAAAGGATGGGGGAAATGGAAGATGGAGGGGATTGTGGAGAAAGGTAGGAGTGTGCTCGCCAAGATCATCGCAATCTTGTGCCTACGTATCTTACATTCAAGAATGAATGAAGAATCAGAGCGTCCGTAGTTCGTGGTAACAACCACGAAAGAAACGGGTTTGAATTGGATTTTATGTGGGTACGGATGACGATTACTCGAAGTTTAATAAAGACTTCTCGGACCCAAGTAATCGGGAGAGTGAACCAAAGACTTGGAACACTCTCTTTTTCATCATGAAGGAATGATATGTTTGAAAGGATAAGGTTGAGATGATGACGATCACTTGAAGCCTAATAAAGACTTCACAGACCCCAAGTAATCGGGAAAGCGAACCAAAGACTTGGAACACTCTCTTTTTCATCGTAAAAGAGGGTTGTTTGAATTTGAAATAGTGTATAGAGGATAAGATTGGTCGGATGACGACTACTTGAAGCTTGAGAAAGGCTTCTCGGATCCAAGTAGTCGGGAGAGCGAACCAAAGACTTGGGACACTCTCTTTTTCATCGTAAAAGAAGTTGTTTGAAAGGTGAGTGAAAGGATGAATAATTGGAGATGGTTGAGTATTATCGCGTTTGTTAATATCATTTAAAGGCGTCAATTGCTCACACACGAATAAGATAACTCGCATATAAACAACTAAAAGCAAGATCAAAGACTTGAACCCACTCTTTACACCTTGAAAAGGATTGAATAGTTGTTAGTTGATTGATAGTTTGTTTCGAAAATCCTCTTGACGTTGGATCAAGGGTTTGACTCATTATCGCGTGCAAAGCGTGCTGAAAATGAAATTGTTTGAAAAAAGAGACCGACTTGACTCACGCATCAAGGTCGAGTTGTAATAGGTTGATGGCGAATGCGTATGAGCACTCGACTTACGAGTTGTTTGAAAGTGGCTCGATGATGAATCGAGAATTAGTTTGAAAATAGTTTGATCCGCTCTAGTCCCTATGGGTGCTCCTAGGAGATAAACTAATAATCAAATAAATGCGAAACATACATCGGAATGGGAGAGGGGTACATGTAAGTCACACGGGATTGCACGAAATAAAGGGGTCTCATTGTAAGGTAGCCCAAGAGAAAGCCGTGTGTGTGCATTTGTGTCCTAAACTACGCCTTGAGAAAAGTCGGGCACGACTCAAAGTTAGGATACCTGCAAATGACCAAAGATCCAACAGTCCACCAATTTGGTTTTTAGGAGTTTCGATAATTTATTAGGTATTTTCGAATATGGGTGAATAAATATGATAAATATGAGATATATGAATAATAACATGAACAATATGAATAAATAATATGTTAAGATAAATGTAGCAATAATATGAATAATATGAATAATAATATAACAATATAATATCCACAATAATATTTGACGGAAATTTAAGTTAGTGGTCAATGAAATAAAATCGAAAGAAAAAAAAGGGGGGTCTCAGATCCTTTGTTTCACGCCACTAATGTGACGGTTAAACGTCGAAAATCTCGTCATCGACCGCAAAGGCAAAAAATGCCTAATAACAAATGAGAAGTGAAAATCAGCTCTAAGATAAAAATAAAACGCGAATATAAAAGAATAATATAAAACCTCTAAAAGAAGCAAACTATGTTCTAAAGAAAAAAAAGAAATTAATATATAAAAAATTATTTACAAAACATTAAAAGAAAAGAAATATATAAGAAAACTTTTAAATATAACGTATATATACAAAATGTTCTAAAAGAATATATAAAAAATAAATAACCTATATTTACAATAACAATCTATATAATATTTGGAATAATACAAAATAACATACGTACTAACAATAATATATATAATAATAATAATATATTTACAATATTAATTAGGAAATACATTAAAAAACAGAAAAGAGATTTATTACTGAAACAGGGAGGTGAGAAACTAAAAAAACTGGCCATCAGGTCCTAACCCAATCGATTTAAAATAAAAATAAAAATAATAAAAAGACTCACACACCCTATTTTAAAAAAAAAACTTTAAAAAAAAAGAGAAGAAAATCATATTCGATATTCTGAATACCCACTTTGACGAAACGTAAAATTCTCAAACACACGTGAGCGAAAATCAACGGAACAAAATCGTAAACTCGCGGCCATGGAAGCAAAAAAATCAAATCGCGTTACCCAACCTTCTTCTTCTCGCGGAAAACTCCTCCTTCTCTCCGATTTGTTCGATTTTCTTTCCTGCAATTCTATCTCAGAAGGCGTTCGATTTGGTGGAGGATTCCCGTTTTTTCTGAATCAGTTCTCTGTTCTTGGATCCTCAAGTCAACTCTTTCTTCGTCTTATTTTATTCTCTGTTGTGGGATTTTTGAAGAGGTATTTGAAGGAAGATTTGGGGAAAGTTTTAGGTATTTAGGGGAAGAAGGTGAACAGGGTCGGCTGAAAGTGTACGAAGGATTTTAAGGGCTTCAAAGGTTTTTTGAAGATGGGTGAGCGGATGAAGAAATATTGGTTTCGTTCATGATTTTTCGAAGAAACTGAAAAAGGTATGAAGTTTTTTGTTCTTGAAAGTGTCAACGGTTAAGTTTTGATCTTGTTTAATGGTTTTTTGATTTGGGATTTGGAGAAGCACAGTGGTTCTGGTTCGTATCAGGAGAAGAAGTATTGAAGGTTTGGGTTTCCGAAGGATATGGAGAACTTTTTGGTTCGAAAGTTTGTTGTAGTTGGCGAAGGACATCCAGTTTTGGGGTTGAAAGGGTTTGGTGATTTTCTGGTTTGAAGTTGTGATTAAGATGGGTTGAGTGAAGAAGAAGAGGGCGAGTTGTTGGGGGGTAATGAAGAAGATTTGAGGGATATTTTTGTGGATTTTGATGTTGAAGAATACTGAAGAGGGATGTCGGTTCGATTTTAGTTGTTGCAGTTCTGGTTTAGGTGTTGGTTGGGTCTAACGGAAGCTTTGAGGGTTATTTCGTTCATTTGCGGATTGGAGGAAGAAGTTGTGAGGTGAAGTGGCGATGAAATGCAGAGCTCCTCCCAAGTTCAAGAATGATTTCTCCTTTTTATTTTTGAAAAGGTTCAAAGGGAGTTATTAGGGTTCTCCCCCTTGAGTGGATTCTGTTGTTGTTGTTTGATTTTTGGGATTGTAGTTTCGGTTCCCCCCAAAGTGATTTGAGAATGAGGGTTATATCCAATTCAAAACTCATTCCAGCTGCTGTAAAAATACTGGTTTGGACCACAACTGATATGTCATTTTCATTGCAGGTCATAGGCTGTGCTGTGTTGGTTTGCAGGGTTTGTCTTATTCTGCAGTATACAAAGGTAGAGTGGCAGCAGTGCAGGTAGTAGGGTTAGACAGATTGGTTGAATTCATATTGTAATGTACCGTTTTTTCATTACTTTTATTTTGGTTTGAAAACTGATATGCAGGAAACAGACTTGTTGTTTTATGTAGAATCATAGCATCTTGCAGCAGGGATCTCACAGAGTTTTTTTGTTCTATTGCAGGACTCTGGGTTGGTGCAGTGTTGATATGGTTGCAGGTCTTTGTGGTGTAGGTCTTTTTTGGGTAACAATTATATGGAGTGAACATGGTTTTGTTTTTGCAGGTTTTTACGGTGTGAAGCTAACAGTTTGGTAAACGAAGGCTTGGCTTACTGAAGGTACGACCTGATGCCGGGATCGCATTTCGTGGGAAATTGGCGAAATTCACAATGCGGTCTTATGTGAGCAACGTCCGCAGCAATTATCCTTTCTCAAATTAGTATGTTCGAGACATTTGGCTAGCTGTAGTGTTTGGGTTGAGAGTTGTTATCAGAAGAGCATTTGTGCCGCAAAATTCACAGAATTGCTTTGGGCATATTGTTGTAATGGTTGGGGAGACGGGCCACATGAAGGTTATTTGAAATCACGGTCCGTACATTGGTGAAGGCTTGTAAAACTTCGGTGATGGCATGCTGTTATTTTCTTCATTTTACCTTATTCTTCACAGCTTGATGTATTGATTTACCGCTGCATACTTACTATCATTTTAACAGCTAAAGCATTGCATTCTTCTGCAGGTTGGTGATTGTAAAGCTGGCGAATGCAAGTTTGTGTGGCTTCAGCTTGCCGTACACAACAGATTTTTTCTGCTCATGAAATGGTATGATTTGTATATGACATTTGAAGATGTATCACACATGATTCATGTTGTTATGTTCTCACTTTTCTGGCGTATACGCGTTGCAGATGTCGGCCATTTTGGGCGTAATAATCTTTACCTCTCATGCTATCAAGTCCTTCATTTTTCTTTAAATCAAAAAGCATGAGATTTACTGTGAGGAATTTATGATGTCCTGCAACAATTGATGTAAGTTCCACAAACACAGCTGCAGCTTTGTGAGTTGGTAGCAAAAGGTGTGCGTGATGCCGCGAGCGAAACTTTTAGGTATGGTATAATTGTCTTTGTTCTAGTACAGATTAGTGATACGGTTTATGTTCACTTGGTGATACATAGAGAGTGACTTTGTGGGGTACCCTTGTATGTTCCTTGGCTGCTGTTTTTGTATGCAAATTGGTACCGATTGAATTCAAATCACAAATGTTGTCATTGCAGGTCTGGTTTTCTACGCGTGACAATGGATGACGGTTGTTGCAATGAATGGTTTTCGAAAGTTTACGTGGGGCCTGAAGGGTACAAAATCTCGGCATACTCGTCGTATTGTGTGACAGTCAGCGTCATTGCCACGCAGGTATTAATTTACTGGTTTAGTGTTTTTTTTTTGCACATGACTTTTCACTTTGCTGTACTGCAAGTCGACATTGCACCCTGAGTTGTTGTGAATCATTAACTTCACGTGGTGTCCGTAACGGCTTGGCAACTTTAAGAACGTTGGTTTGAGTGCATAACTGTAATTGACTTCTCGGGTATTTCATGTAGGTGGTGATGACTAATGAAATTCAACGGTGAAAACCTATACCTTCGGCAATCCAGACAGCAAATTGGGACTGTTGCAGGAGAGCAGTATTTCTGTGTTCTTTTTTTTTTGTCATGGAATTGATATAATCACAGGTGGAGACATGCGCGAGAGAGGTCTACAATCAATCTCCATAAGGCTGCATCTGAAACTTGTAGCAGCATCTGAAAATATCCCTTCTTGTACTACACATTTAGAGCCAGCAATCGGTCTTGTGCAAGACTGAGTGGCCTTGTTCCAGCTTATTTCAGGTGACATTCTTGAACCTTGCATTAGCGAGCGCATGGATCCTGAATTCCTTGTATCCGCTCTTTTCATTTATGAGGAAACCAGTTAATTTTTGTGACTCAAAGGAAATTATGATATTCTTTGTAACCGAAACTGTAGTTCTGTTATGCCCCCTTATGCCAATACATTATCTTCTCCTTTTGTTGTGCATATATTTGAAATTTAAGGTTTGTAATTGTTCGTAGCCTTGTGCTATCATTAATATGCTGAAACTTTAGATATTGAGTGGTGATATGAAGTTTGTAGTTATCATGGACAACTTTTGAATTCAACCACACAACCCGTATCTAGCCCCGACATCAGTCGTGGACACCTATCATGATTTGGATACAAAGTAAAATTCTCTAGCTCGGCTTACTCTCAGAAAGAAAATTGATCTGTGGCTTATAATGGAAACATTAATCTCATAACTTACACCAACAGCTCAAATTATGGCTAACATAACAACTCCATGCATTGAACACCACATTAATTTTGTTGTTTTTTTTATAACAAAATTCCCATACGGATGAAAACTAATCTTGAGCCAAATTGAGGTTCTTTGAAAAATAAGAGTAGCCTCATTTTCAAAAAATGACTCGCATTACGACTCTGAGCTCGAAACCTAATTCAAGAGAAACATTTCTCAAGCTTGAAACATCTCTATTCTTTAGTCATGACATTTGAGATAACGTGAAAGTTGGATCGCCACTTGCAACAAACTCACATCATGCTTTGATATAAATTTTGAATAAGATTAAATGATGCACTCTGATCATATGATGGTTGTGCCATGAACCTCTTACCTCTTAATTTTACGAACATGACCTTTTGAAAACGAGTGATCATGCCTTGAAATGAGTCTCACCACATAGGTCATTACTCCCATCAAAACTACCTAACCATAAAAAATGAGGTCCACATGAATTCTAACGATTTGCAAAAAGACCTGTACCAACAATAATCACCCACCAGGCTTCTTGTGGCTTAAACTTTTCAACGCCATGGCCAAAAATCACATGACAATGCAAAGAAAGGTTACCAAGCAACGAAAATTACTCGGCATAAGAAACTTGCAAAAGGTAGGACAAATTTAGGGTATGACACCGGCTCAACACGAAGTTCAGAAAAACATCTGACCTTACCGTCAGGTATCTGTTAAACAAACAAGCATCAAACCTGAAGGCCGGCTCAACCCGAAGTTGAGAAGAACATTTGACCTCGTCGTTAGGCATCTGTTAAACAAACAAGCATCGAACCAGAAGGCCGTCTCAATACTTAATTGAGAAGAACATCTGACCTTGCCGTCAAACATCTGTTAAACAAACAGGCATCGAACCCGAAGGCCGGCTCAACTTGAAGTTGAGAAGAACATCTGACCTCACCGTCAGGCATCTGCTAAACAAACAGGCATCGAACCCGAAGGCCGGCTCAACTCGAAGTTGATAAGAACATCTGACCTCGCCGTCGGACATCTCTTAAACAAACAGGCATCGAACCCGAAGGCCGGCTCAACACGAAGT
The DNA here is from genome assembly GCA_963859935.3 of Lathyrus sativus. Taxonomy (NCBI): domain Eukaryota; kingdom Viridiplantae; phylum Streptophyta; class Magnoliopsida; order Fabales; family Fabaceae; genus Lathyrus; species Lathyrus sativus. Next base: position 396,733,233 of record OZ012735.1, on the reverse strand, counting down.
TGAGAGGAACATCTGACGTCGCCATCAGGCATCTGTTAAACAAACAGGCATCGAACCTGAAGGTCGGCTCAACACGAAGTTGAGAAGAACATCTGACCTCACCGTCATGCATCTGTTAAACAAACAGGCATCGGACCCGAAGGGCGGCTCAACCCGAAGTTGAGAAGAACATTTGACCTCTCCGCCAGGCCTCTGTTAAACAAACAGGCATCGAACCCGAAGGCCGGCTATATCCTTAATTGAGAAGAACATTTGACCTCGCCGTCAGACATCTGTTAAACAAACAGGCATCGAACCCGAAGGCCGGCTCAACTTGAAGTTGAGAAGAACATCTGACCTCACCACCAGGCATCTGTTAAACAAACAGGAATCAAACCCAAAGGCCGGCTTAACCGGAAATTGAGAAGAACATATGACCTCACCGTTAGGCATCTGCTAAACAAACAGGCATCGAACCCGAAGGGCGGCTCAACCCGAAGTTGATATGAACATCTTCCTTCGCCGTCAGGCATCTATTAAACAAATAGGCATCGAACCCGAAGGGCGGCTCATCCCGAAGTTGAGAAGAACATCTGACCTCACCGTCAGGCATGTGTTAAACGAACAGGCATCAAACCCGAAGGGCAGCTCAACCCGAAGTGTAGAAGAACATTTCACCTCTCCACCAGGCATCTGTTAAACAAACAGGCATCGAACCCAAAGCCCGACTCAATCCTTGATTGGGAAGAACATCTGACCTCGCCGTCAAACATCTGTTAAACAAACAGGCATCGAACCCGAAGGTCGGTATAACACGAAGTTGAGAGCAACATTTGACCTCGCCGTCAGGCATCTCTGGAACAAAAAGGTGTGGAACACGAAGGCCGGCTCAACCCGAAGTTGAGAAAAACATCTGACCTCCCCGTCAGGCATCTATTAAATAAACATGCATCAAACCCGAAGGTCGTCTCAACCCTTAGTTTAGAAGAACAAATGACCTCTCCGTCAAACATCTGTTAAACAAACAGGCATCGAACCCGAAGGGCGGCCCAACCCAAAGTTGATAAGAACATGTGACCTCCCCGTCAGGCATCTATTAAACAAACAGGAATCGAACCCGATGGCCGGCTCAACACGAAGTTGAGAGGAACATCTGACCTCACCGTCAGGCATCTGTTAAACAAACAGGCATCGAACCCGAAGGCCGGCTCAACCCAAAGTTGAGAAGAACATTTGACCTTGCCGTTAGGCTTCTGTTAAACAAACAGGCATCGAACCCGAAGGCCGTCTCAATCCTTAATTGAGAAGAACATCTGACCTTGCCGTCAAACATCTGTTAAACAAACAGGCATCGAACCCGAAGGGTGGCTCATCCCGAAGTTGATAAGAACATCTGACTTCGCCGTTAGGCATCTGTTAAACAAACAGGAATCGAACCCGAAGGCCGGCTCAACCCGAAGTTTATAAGAACATCTGAGCTCGCCGTCAGGCATCTCTTAAACAAACAGGCATCGAACCCGAATGCCGGCTCAGCACGAAGTTGAGAGGAACATCTGACCTCGCCATCAGGCATCTGTTAAACAAACAGGCATCGAACCTGAAGGTCGGCTCAACATGAAGTTGAGAGGAACATTTGACTTCACGGTCAAGCATCTATTAAACAAACAGTCATCAAATCTGAAGGCCGGCTCAACCCGAAGTTGAGAAGAACATCTGACCTCACCGTCAGGCATCTATTAAACAAACAGGCATCGAACCCGAAGGGCGGCTCAACCCAAAGTTGATAAGAACATATGACTTCGCCGTCAGGCATCTGTTAAACAAACAGGCATCGAACCCGAAGGCTGGCTCAACCCGAAGTTGAGAAGAACATCTGACCTCACCGTCAGGTATCTGTTAAACAAACAGGCATCGAACCCGAAGGGAGGCTCAACCCGAAGTTGATAAGAAAATTAGACCTCTCCGCCAGGCATCTGTTAAACAAACAGGCATCGAACCCGAAGGGCGGCTCAACCCAAAGTCGAGAAGAACATTTGACCTCTCTGCCAGGCATCTGTTAAACAAACAGGCGTCGAACCCGAAGGCCGACTCAATCCTTAATTGAGAAGAACATCTGACCTCGGCGTCAAACATCTGTTAAAAAAATAGGCATCGAACCCGAAGGCCGACTCATCTTGAAGTTTAGAAGAACATCTGACCTCACCGCCAGGCATCTATTAAACAAACAGGAATCAAACCCAAAGGCCAGCTCAACCCGAAGTTGAGAAGAAAATCTGACCTCACCGTCAGGCATCTGTTAAACAAACAGGCATCGAACCCGAAGGGCGGCTCAACCCGAAGTTGATTTCAACATCTGACTTCGCCGTCAGGCATCTATTAGACAAACAGGCATCGAACCTGAAGGGAGGCTCAACCCGAAGTTGAGAAGAACATCTGACCTCACCGTCATGCATGTGTTAAACAAACAGGCATCGAATCCGAAGGGCGGCTCAATCCGAAGTGTAGAAGTATATTTGACCTCTCCACCAGGCATCTGTTAAACAAACAGGCATTGAACCCGAAGGCCAGCTTAATCCTTAATTGAGAAGAAAATCTGACCTCGCCGTCAAACATCTGTTAAACAAACAGGCATCGAACGTGAAGGCCGACTCAACGTGAAATTGAGAAGAACATCTGACCTCACCGTCAGGTATCTGTTAAACAAACAGGAATCGAACCCGAAGACCGGCACAACACGAAGTTGAGAGCAACATCTGACCTCGCTGTCAGGCATCTGTTAAACAAAAAGGTGTGGAACCCGAAGGCCGGCTCAACCGGAAGTTGAGAAGAACATCTGACCTCCCCGTCAGGCATCTGTTAAACAAACAGGCATCAAACCCGAAGTTCGTCTCAACCCATATTTGAGATGCACATCTGACCTCTCCGTCAAACATCTGTTAAACAAACAGGCATCGAACCAGAAGGGCGGCCTAACCCGAAGTTGATAAGAACATCTGACCTCCCCGTCAGGCATCTGTTAAACAAATAGGCATCGAACCCGATGGCCAGCTCAACACGAAGTTGAGAGGAACATCTGACATTGACGTCAGGCATCTGTTAAATAAACAGGCATCAAAACCGAAGGCCGACTCAACCCAAAGTTGAGAGGGACATCTGACTTCACTGTCAAGCATATGTTAAACAAACAGGAATCAAATTCGAACCGACTCAACCTGAAGTTGAAAAGAACATCTGACCTCAACGTCAGGCGTCTGTTCAACAAACAGGCATCGAACCCGAAGGGCGGCTCAACCCGAAGTTGATAAGAATATCTGACTTTGCTGTCAGGCATCTGTTAAACAAATAGGCATCGAACCCGAAGGCCGGCTCAACACGAAGTTGAGATGTACATCTGACCTCGCCGTCAGGCATCTGTTAAACAAACAGGCATCGAACCTAAAGGTCGGCTCAACATGAGTTGAGAGGAACATTTGACTTCACTGTCAAGCATCTGTTAAACAAACAGACATCGAATCCGAAGGCCGGCTCAAGCCAAAGTTGAGAAGAACATCTGACATCGACGTCAGGCATCTGTTAAACAACTAGGAATCGAACCTCTCAACTTCGGCTTGAGCCGGCCTTCGGGTTTGATGCCTGTTTGTTTAACAGATGCCTGACGGTGAGGTCATATGTTCTTCTCAACTTTGGGTTGAGCCGCCCTTCGGGTTTAATGCCTATTTGTTTAACAGATGCCTGACGGCGAAGTCAGATGTTCTTATCAACTTCGGGTTCGATGCCTGTTTGTTTAACAGATGGCTGACAGTGAGGTCAGATGTTCTTCTCAACTTCGGGTTGAGCAGGCCTTTGGGTTTGATGCCTGTTTGTTTAACAGATCCTTGGCGGTGAGGTCAGATGTTCTTCTCAACTTCAAGTTGAGTCGGCCTTTGGGTTTGATGCCTGTTTGTTTAACAAATGTTTGACGGCGAGGTCAGATGTTCTTCTCAACTTCAAGGTGAGCCGGCCTTCGCGTTCGATGCCTGTTTATTTAACAGATGCCTGGTGGAGAGGTCAGATGTTCTTCTCAACTAAGGGTTCAGACGGCCTTCGGGTTTGATGACTGTTTGTTTAACAGATGCCTGACGGCGAGGTCAGATTTTCCTTTCAACATCCTGTTGAGCCGGCCTTCGGGTTCGATGCCTGTTTGTTTAACAGATGCCTGACGGCGAGGTCAGATGTTCTTAACAACTTTGGGTTGAGCCGGCCTTCGGGTTCGATGCATGTTTGTTTAACAAATGGCTGACGTCGAAGTCAGATGTTCTTATAAACTTCGGGTTGAACCGCCCTTCGGGTTCGATGCCTATTTGTTTAAGAGATGCCTGACAGCGAGGTCAGATGTTCTTATCAACTTCGGGTTGAGCCGGCCTTCAGGTTCGATGCCTGTTTGTTTAACTGATGCCTAATGGCGAAGTCAGATGTTCTTATCAAATTCAAATTGAGCCGGCCTTCGGGTTCGATGCCTGTTTGTTTAACAGATGCCTGATGGCGAGGTCAGATGTTCTTATCAACTTCGGGTTGAGCCGACCTTCGGGTTCGATGCCTATTTTAACAGATGCCTAACGGCGAAGTCAGATGTTCTTATCATCTTCGGGTTGATCCGCCCTTCGGGTTCGATGCCTGTTTGTTTAACAGATGCCTGACGGGGAGGTCAGATGTTCTTCTCAACTTCGGGTTGAGCCGGCCTTCAGATTTGATGCCTGTTTATTTAACAGATGCTTGACAGTGAAGTCAAATGTTCCTCTCAACTTCATGTTGAGCCGACCTTCGGGTTCGATCCCTGTTTGTTTAACAGATGCCTGACAGCGAGGTCAGATGTTCCTCTCAACTTCGTGTTGAGTCGGCCTTCGGGTTCGATACCTGTTTGTTTAACAGATGCCTGACAGCGAGGTCAGATGTTCTTCTCAACTTCGTGTTGTGCCGGCCTTCGGGTTCGATGCCTGTTTGTTTAACTAATGCCTGACAACGAGGTCAGATGTTCTTCTCAACTGAGAGTTCAGACGGCCTTCTAATTTGATGCCTAATTGTTTAACAAATGCCTGACGGCGAGGTCAGATGTTCTTCTCAACTTCAGATTGAGCCGGCGTTCTGGTTTCACACCATTTTGTTTAACAGATGCTTGATCGCGAGGTCAGATGTTCTTCTCAACTTCGGGTTGAGCCGACCTTTGGGTTCGATTCCTGTTTGTTTATCTTATTCTTGATGGGGAGGTCAGATGTTCCTCTCAACTTCAAGTTGAGCCGGCCATCGGGTTCGATGCCTGTTTGTTTAACAGATGCCTGACGGCGAGGTCAGATGTTCTTCTCAATTAAGGATTGAGAGGGCCTTCTGGTTTCACACCTTTTTGTTTAACAGATGCCTGATGGCTAGGTCAGACGTTCTTCTCAACTTCGGCTTGAGCCGGCCTTAGGGTTTGATGCCTGTTTGTTTAACAGATGCCTGACGGTGAGGTTAGATGTTCTTCTCAACTTCGGGTTGAGCCGGCCTTCGGGTTCTATTCCTGCTTGTTTAACTAATGCCTGGCAGCGAGGTCGGATGTTCTTCTCAACTGCGGGTTGAGTCGGCCATCAAATTCGATGTCTGCTTGTTTAACATATGCCTGACAGCGAGGTCAGATGTTCTTATCAACTTCGTGTTGTGCCGGCCTTCGGGTTCGATGCCTGTTTGTTTAACTAATTCCTGATGGGGAGGTCAGATGTTCCTCTCAACTTCAAGTTGAGCCGGCCTTCGGGTTTGATGCTTGTTTGTTTAACAGATGTTTGAAGGCGAGGTCAGATGTTCTTCTCAATTACGGGTTGAGCCGGCCTTCGGGTTCGATGCCTGTTTGTTTAACAGATTCCTGGCGGAGAGGTCTAATGTTCTTATCAACTTCGGGTTGAGCCGCCCTTCGGGTTCGATGCATGTTTGTTTAACAGATGCCTGACAGTGAGGTCAGATGTTCTTCTCAACTTCGGGTTGAGCCGACCTTCAGATTTGATGCCTGTTTATTTAACAGATGACTGACAGTGAAGTCAAGTGTTCCTCTCAACTTCATGTTGAGCCAACCTTCAGGTTCGATGCCTGTTTGTTTAACAGATGCCTGATAGCGAAGTCAGATGTTCTTATCAACTTTGGGTTGAGTCTCCCTTTGGGTTCGATGTCTGTTTGTTTAAGAGATTCCTGACGGCGAGGTCAGATGTTCTTATCAACTTCGGGTTGAGCCGGCCTTCAGGTTCGATGCCTGTTTGTTTGACAAATGCCTGACGGCGAAGTCAGATGTTCTTATCAACTTCGGGTTGAGCCGCCCTTCGAGTTCGATGCCTATTTGTTTATCAGATGCCTGACGGCGAGGTCAGATGTTCTTATCAACTTCGGGTTGAGCCGGCCTTCGGGTTCGATGCCTGTTTGTTTAACAGATGCCTGACGGCGAAGTCAGATGTTCTTCTCAACTTCTGGTTGAGCCGGCCTTCGGATTTGATGCCTGTTTGTTTAACATATGCTTGACAGTGAAGTCAAATGTTCCTCTCAACTTTACGTTGAGCCGACCTTCGGGTTCGATGCCTGTTTGTTTAACAGATTCCTGACGGCGAGGTCAAATGTTCCTCTCACCTTCGTGTTCTGCCTGCCTTCGGGTTCGATACTTGTTTGTTTAATAGATGCCTGGCGGCAAGGTCTAATGTTCATATCAACTTCTGGTTGAGCCGCTCTTTGGGTTTGATTCCTGTTTGTTTAGTAGATGCCTCACGGCGAGGTCAGATGTTCCTCTCAACTTCGTGTTGAGCCGGCCTTCGGGTTTGATGCTTGTTTGTTTAACAGATGTTTGAAGGCGAGGTCAGATGTTCTTCTCAATTACGGGTTGAGCTGGCCTTCGGGTTCGATGTCTGTCTGTTTAACAGATTCCTGGCGGAGAGGTCTTATGTTCTTATCAACTTCGGGTTGAGCCACCCTTCGGGTTTGATGCATGTTTGTTTAACAGATGCCTGATAGTGAGGTCAGATGTTCTTCTCAACTTCGGGTTGAGCCGGCCGTCAGATTTGATGCCTGTTTGTTTAACAGATGATTGACAGTGAAGTCAAGTGTTCCTCTCAACTTCATGGTGAGCCAACCTTCAGGTTCGATGCCTGTTTGTTTAACAGATGCCTGATAGCGAAGTCAGATGTTCTTATCAACTTTGGGTTGAGTCTCCCTTCGGGTTCGATGTCTGTTTGTTTAAGAGATTCCTGACGGCGAGGTCAGATGTTCTTCTCAACTTCGGGTTGAGCCGGCCTTCAGGTTCGATTCCTGTTTGTTTGACAGATGCCTGACGACGAAGTCAGATGTTCTTATCAACTTCGGGTTGAGCCGCCCTTCGAGTTCGATGCCTATTTGTTTATCAGATGCCTGACGGCGAGGTCAGATGTTCTTATCAACTTCGGGTTGAGCCGGCCTTCGGGTTCGATGCCTGTTTGTTTAACAGATGCCTGACAGCGAAGTCAGATGTTCTTCTCAACTTCTGGTTGAGCCGGCCTTCGGATTTGATGCCTGTTTGTTTAACATATGCTTGACAGTGAAGTCAAATGTTCCTCTCAACTTTACGTTGAGCCGACCTTCGGGTTCGATGCCTGTTTGTTTAACACATGCCTGACGGCGAGGTCAGATGTTCCTCTTAACTTCGTGTTGAGCCGGACTTCGGGTTCGATGCCTGTTTGTTTAATAATTACCTGACGGCGAGGTCATATGTTCTTCTCAACTTCGTGTTGTACCGGCCTTCGGGTTCGATGCCTGTTTGTTTAACTAATGCCTGATGGGGAGGTCAGATGTTCCTCTCAAATTCGAGGTGAGCCGGCCTTCGGGTTCGATACCTGTTTGTTTAATAGATGTTTGACGGCGAGGTCAGATGTTCTTCTCAACTAAGGGTTCAGACGACCTTCGAGTTTGATGCCTAATTGTTTAACAGTTGCCTGATGGCGAGGTCATACGTTCTTCTCTACTACGGATTGAGTTGGCCTTCTGGTTTCACACCTTTTTGTTTAACAAATTCCTGATGGCTAGGCCAGACGTTCTTCTTAACTTCGGCTTGAGCCGGCCTTTGGGTTCGATGCCTGTTTGTTTAACTGATGTCAGGCGGCTAGTTCAGATGTTCTTCTCAACTTCAGGTTGAGCCGGCCTTCGGGTTCGATTCCTGCTTGTTTAACTAATGCCTGGCAGCGAGGTCGGATGTTCTTCTCAATTGCAGGTTGAGTCGGCCATCAAATTCGATGTCTGTTTGTTTAACATATGCCTGACAGCGAGGTCAGATGTTCTTCTCAACTTCGTGTTGTGCCGGCCTTCGGGTTCGATACCTGTTTGTTTAACTAATTCCTGATGGGGAGGTCAGATGTTCCTCTCAACTTCAAGTTTAGCCGGCCTTCGGGTTTGATGCTTGTTTGTTTAACAGATGTTTGACGGCGAGGTCAGATGTTATTCTCAATTAAGGATTGAGAGGGCCTTCGGGTTCGATGCCTGTTTGTTTAACAGATGCCTGACGGCGAGGTCAAATGTTCTTCTCAACTTCGGGTTGAGCCGGCCTTCGGGTTCGATGCCTGTTTGTTTAAGAGATGCCTGGCGGAGAGGTCTAATATTCTTATCAACTTCGGGTTGAGCCGCCCTTCGGGTTCGATGCCTGTTTGTTTAACAGATGCCTGACGGTGAGGTCAGATGTTCTTCTCATCTTCGGGTTGAGCCGGCCTTCAGATTTGATGCCTGTTTGTTTAACAGATGCTTGATAGTGAAGTCAAATGCTCCTTTCAACTTCATGTTGAGCCGACCTTCATGTTTGATGCCTGTTTGATTAACAGATGCCTGACGGTGAGGTCAGATGTTCCTCTCAACTTTGTGTTGAGACGGCCTTCGGGTTCGATGCCTGTTTGTTTAACAGATGCTTGATAGTGAAGTCAAATGCGCCTTTCAACTTCATGTTGAGCCGACCTTCATGTTTGATGCCTGTTTGATTAACAGATGCCTGACGGCGAGGTCAGATGTTCCTATCAACTTTGTGTTGAGACGGCCTTCGGGTTCGATGCCTATTTGTTTAAGAGATGCCTGACGGCGAGTTCAGATGTTCTTATGAACTTCGGGTTGAGCCGCTCTTCGGGTTCGATGCATGTTTGTTTAACAGATGCCTGACAGTGAGGTCAGATGTTCTTCTCAACTTCGGGTTGAGCCGGCCTTCAGATTTGATGCTTGCTTGTTTAACAGATGATTGACAGTGAAGTCAAGTGTTCCTATCAACTTCATGTTGAGCCAACCTTCAGGTTCGATGCCTGTTTGTTTAACAGATGCCTGATAGCGAAGTCAGATGTTCTTATCAACTTTGGGTTGAGTCTCCCTTCGGGTTCGATGTCTGTTTGTTTAAGAGATTCCTGACGGCGAGGTCAGATGTTCTTATCAACTTCGGGTTGAGCCGGCCTTCAGGTTCGATGCCTGTTTGTTTGACAGATGCCTGACGGCGAAGTCAGATGTTCTTATCAACTTCGGGTTGAGCCGCCCTTCGAGTTCGATGCCTATTTGTTTATCAGATGCCTGACGGCGAGGTCATATGTTCTTATCAACTTCGGGTTGAGCCGGCCTTCGGGTTCGATGCCTGTTTGTTTAACAGATGCCTGACGGCGAAGTCAGATGTTCTTCTCAACTTCTGGTTGAGCCGGCCTTCGGATTTGATGCCTGTTTGTTTAACATATGCTTGACAGTGAAGTCAAATGTTCCTCTCAACTTTACGTTGAGCCGACCTTCGGGTTCGATGCCTGTTTGTTTAACACATGCCTGACGGCGAGGTCAGATGTTCCTCTCAACTTCGTGTTGAGCCGGACTTCGGGTTCGATGCCTGTTTGTTTAATAGTTACCTAACGGCGAGGTCAGATGTTCTTCTCAACTTCGTGTTGTACCGGCCTTCGGGTTCGATGCCTGTTTGTTTAACTAATGCCTGATGGGGAGGTCAGATGTTCCTCTCAAATTCGAGGTGAGCCGGCCTTCGGGTTCGATACCTGTTTGTTTAATAGATGTTTGACGGCGAGGTCAGATGTTCTTCTCAAATAAGGGTTCAGACGACCTTCGAGTTTGATGCCTAATTGTTTAACAGTTGCCTGACGGCGAGGTCATACGTTCTTCTCTACTACGGATTGAGTTGGCCTTCTGGTTTCACACCTTTTTGTTTAACAGATGCCTGATGGCTAGGCCAGACGTTCTTCTTAACTTCGGCTTGAGCCGACCTTTGGGTTCGATGCCTGTTTGTTTCACAGATGTCAGGCGGCTAGTTCAGATGTTCTTCTCAACTTCGGGTTGAGCCGGCCTTCGGGTTCGATTCCTGCTTGTTTAACTAATGCCTGGCAGCGAGGTCGGATGTTCTTCTCAATTGCGGGTTGAGTCGGCCATCAAATTCGATGTCTGTTTGTTTAACATATGCCTGACAGCGAGGTCAGATGTTCTTCTCAACTTCGTGTTGTGCCGGCCTTCGGGTTCGATGCCTGTTTGTTTAACTAATTCCTGATGGGGAGGTCAGATGTTCCTCTCAACTTCAAGTTTAGCCGGCCTTCGGGTTCGATGCTTGTTTGTTTAACAGATGTTTGACGGCGAGGTCAGATGTTATTCTCAATTAAGGATTGAGAGGGCCTTCGGGTTCGATGCCTGTTTGTTTAACAGATGCCTGACGGCGAGGTCAAATGTTCTTCTCAACTTCGGGTTGAGCCGGCCTTCGGGTTCGATGCCTGTTTGTTTAACAGATGCCTGGCGGAGAGGTCTAATGTTCTTATCAACTTCGGGTTGAGCCGCCCTTCGGGTTCGATGCCTGTTTGTTTAACAGATGCCTGACGGTGAGGTCAGATGTTCTACTCATCTTCGGGTTGAGCCGGCCTTCAGATTTGATGCCTGTTTGTTTAACAAATGCTTGATAGTGAAGTCAAATGCTCCTTTCAACTTCATGTTGAGCCGACCTTCATGTTCGATGCCTGTTTGTTTAACAGATGCCTGACGGCAAGGTCAGATGTTCCTCTCAACTTTGTGTTGAGACGGCCTTCGGGTTCGATGCCTGTTTGTTTAAAAGATGCCTGACGGCGAGGTCAGATGTTCTTATGAACTTCGGGTTGAGCCGCTCTTCGGGTTCGATGCATGTTTGTTTAACAGATGCCTGACAATGAGGTCAGATGTTCTTCTCAACTTCGGGTTGAGCCGGCCTTCAGATTTGATGTCTGTTTGTTTAACAGATGATTGACAGTGAAGTCAAGTGTTCCTCTCAACTTCATGTTGAGCCAACCTTCAGGTTCGATGCCTGTTTGGTTAACAGATGCCTGATAGCGAAGTCAGATGTTCTTATCAACTTTGGGTAGAGTCTCCCTTCGGGTTCGATGTCTGTTTGTTTAAGAGATTCCTGACGGCGAGGACAGATGTTCTTATCAACTTCGGGTTGAGCCGGCCTTCAGGTTCGATGCCTGTTTGTTTGGCAGATGCCTGACAGCGAAGTCAGATGTTCTTATCAACTTCGGGTTGAGCCGCCCTTTGAGTTCGATGCCTATTTGTTTATCAGATGCCTGACGGCGAGGTCAGATGTTCTTATCAACTTTGGGTTGAGCCGGCCTTCGGGTTCGATGCCTGTTTGTTTAACAGATGCCTGACAGCGAAGTCAGATGTTCTTCTCAACTTCTGGTTGAGCCGGCCTTCGAATTTGATGCCTGTTTGTTTAACATATGCTTGACAGTGAAGTCAAATGTTCCTCTCAACTTTACGTTGAGCCGACCTTCGGGTTCGATGCCTGTTTGTTTAACAAATGCCTGACGGCGAGGTCAGATGTTCCTCTCAACTTCGTGTTGAGCCGGACTTCGGGTTCAATGCCTGTTTCTTTAATAGTTACCTGACGGCGAGGTCAGATGTTCTTCTCAACTTCGTGTTGTACCGGCCTTCGGGTTCGATGCCTGTTTGTTTAACTAATGCCTGATGGGGAGGTCAGATGTTCCTCTCAAATTCGAGGTGAGCCGGCCTTCGGGTTCGATATCTGTTTGCTTAATAGATGTTTGACGGCGAGGTCAGATGTTCTTAAGGGTTCAGACGACCTTCGAGTTTGATGCCTAATTGTTTAACAGTTGCCTGACGGCGAGGTCATACGTTCTTCTCTACTACGGATTGAATTGGCCTTCTGGTTTCACACCTTTTTGTTTAACAGATGCCTGATGGCTAGGCCAGACGTTGTTCTTAACTTCGGCTTGAGCCGGCCTTTGGGTTCGATGCCTGTTTGTTTAACAGATGTCAGGCGGCTAGTTCAGATGTTCTTCTCAACTTCGGGTTGAGCCGGCCTTCGGGTTCGATTCCTGCTTGTTTAACTAATGCCTGGCAGCGAGGTCGGATGTTCTTCTCAATTGCGGGTTGAGTCGGCCATCAAATTCGATGTCTGTTTGTTTAACATATGCCTGACAGCGAGGTCAGATGTTCTTCTCAACTTCGTGTTGTGCCGGCCTTCGGGTTCGATGCCTGTTTGTTTAACTAATTCCTGATGGGGAGGTCAGATGTTCCTCTCAACTTCAAGTTTAGCCGGCCTTCGGGTTCGATGCTTGTTTGTTTAACAGATGTTTGACGGCGAGGTCAGATGTTATTCTCAATTAAGGATTGAGAGGGCCTTCGGGTTCGATGCCTGTTTGTTTAACAGATGCCTGACGGCGAGGTCAAATGTTCTTCTCAACTTCGGGTTGAGCCGGCCTTCGGGTTCGATGCCTGTTTGTTTAACAGATGCCTGGCGGAGAGGTCTAATGTTCTTATCAACTTCGGGTTGAGCCGCCCTTCGGGTTCGATGCCTGTTTGTTTAACAGATGCCTGACGGTAAGGTCAGATGTTCTTCTCATCTTCGGGTTGAGCCGACCTTCAGATTTGATGCCTGTTTGTTTAACAGATGCTTGATAGTGAAGTCAAATGCTCCTTTCAACTTCATGTTGAGCCGACCTTCATGTTCGATGCCTGTTTGTTTAACAGATGCCTGACGACGAGGTCAGATGTTCCTCTCAACTTTGTGTTGAGACGGCCTTCGGGTTCGATGCCTGTTTGTTTAAGAGATGCCTGACGGCGAGGTCAGATGTTCTTATGAACTTCGGGTTGAGCCGCTCTTCGGGTTCGATGCATGTTTGTTTAACAGATGCCTGACAGTGAGGTCAAATGTTCTTCTTAACTTCGGGTTGAGCCGGCCTTCAGATTTGATGCCTGTTTGTTTAACAGATGATTGACAGTGAAGTCAAGTGTTCCTCCCAACTTCATGTTGAGCCAACCTTCAGGTTCGATGCCTGTTTGTTTAACAGATGCCTGATAGCGAAGTCAGATGTTCTTATCAACTTTGGGTTGAGTCTCCCTTCGGATTCGATGTCTGTTTGTTTAAGAAATTCCTGACGGCAAGGTCAGATGTTCTTTTCAACTTCGGGTTGAGCCGACCATCAGGTTCGATGCCTGTTTGTTTGACAGATTCCTGACGGCGAAGTCAGATGTTCTTATCAACTTCGGGTTGAGCCGCCCTTCGAGTTCGATGCCTATTTGTTTATCAGATGCCTGACGGCGAGGTCAGATGTTCTTATCAACTTCGGGTTGAGCCGGCCTTCGGGTTTGATGCCTGTTTGTTTAACAGATGCCTGACAGCGAAGTCAGATGTTCTTCTCAACTTCTGGTTGAGCCGGCCTTCGAATTTGATGCCTGTTTGTTTAACATATGCTTGACAGTGAAGTCAAATGTTCCTCTCAACTTTATGTTGAGCCGACCTTCGGGTTCGATGCCTGTTTGTTTAACACATGCCTGACGGCGAGGTCAGATGTTCCTCTCAACTTCGTGTTGAGCCGGACTTCGGGTTCGATGCCTGTTTGTTTAATAGTTACCTGACGGCGAGGTCAGATGTTCTTCTCAACTTCGTGTTGTACCGGCCTTCGGGTTCGATGCCTGTTTGTTTAACTAATGCCTGATGGGGAGGTCAGATGTTCCTCTCAAATTCGAGGTGAGCCGGCCTTCGGGTTCGATACCTATTTGTTTAATAGATGTTTGACGGCGAGGTCAGATGTTCTTAAGGGTTCAGACGACCTTCGAGTTTGATGCCTAATTGTTTAATAGTTGCCTGACGGCGAGGTCATACGATCTTCTCTACTACGGATTGAGTTGGCCTTCTGGTTTCACACCTTTTTGTTTAACAGATGCCTGATGGCTAGGCCAGACGTTCTTCTTAACTTCGGCTTGAGCCGGCCTTTGGGTTCGATGCCTGTTTGTTTAACAGATGTCAGGCGGCTAGTTCAGATGTTCTTCTCAACTTCGGGTTGAGCCGGCCTTCGGGTTCGATTCCTGCTTGTTTAACTAATGCCTGGCAGCGAGGTCGGATGTTCTTCTCAATTGCGGGTTGAGTCGGCCATCAAATTCGATGTCTGTTTGTTTAACATATGCCTGACAGCGAGGTCAGATGTTCTTCTCAACTTCTTGTTGTGCCGGCCTTCGGGTTCGATGCCTGTTTGTTTAACTAATTCCTGATGGGGAGGTCAGATGTTCCTCTCAACTTCAAGTTTAGCCGGCCTTCGGGTTCGATGCTTGTTTGTTTAACAGATGTTTGACGGTGAGGTCAGATGTTATTCTCAATTAAGGATTGAGAGGGCCTTCGGGTTCGATGCCTGTTTGTTTAACAGATGCCTGACGGCGAGGTCAAATGTTCTTCTCAACTTCGGGTTGAGCCGGCCTTCGGGTTCGATGCCTGTTTGTTTAACAGATGTCTGGCGGAGAGGTCTAATGTTCTTATCAACTTCGGGTTGAGCCGCCCTTCGGGTTCGATGCCTGTTTGTTTAACAGATGCCTGACGGTGAAGTCAGATGTTCTTCTCATCTTCGGGTTGAGCCGGCCTTCAGATTTGATTTCTGTTTGTTTAACAGATGCTTGATAGTGAAGTCAAATGCTCCTTTCAACTTCATGTTGAGCCGACCTTCATGTTCGATGCCTGTTTGTCTAACAGATGCCTGACGGCGAGGTCAGATGTTCCTCTCAACTTTGTGTTGAGACGGCCTTCGGGTTCGATGCCTGTTTGTTTAAGAGATGCCTGACGGCGAGGTCAGATGTTCTTATGAACTTCGGGTTGAGCCGCTCTTCGGGTTCGATGCATGTTTGTTTAAAAGATGCCTGACAGTGAGGTCAAATGTTCTTCTCAACTTCGGGTTGAGCCGACCTTCAGATTTGATGCGTGTTTGTTTAACAGATGATTGACAGTGAAGACAAGTGTTCCTCTCAACTTCATGTTGAGCCAACCTTCAGGTTCGATGCCTGTTTGTTTAATAGATGCCTGATAGCGAAGTCAGATGTTCTTATCAACTTTGGGTTGAGTCTCCCTTCGGGTTCAATGTCTGTTTGTTTAAGAGATTCCTGACGGCGAGGTCAGATGTTCTTATCAACTTCGGGTTGAGCCGGCCTTCAGGTTCGATGCCTGTTTGTTTGACAGATGCCTGACGGCGAAGTCAGATGTTCTTATCATCTTCGGGTTGAGCCGCCCTTCGAGTTCGATGCCTATTTGTTTATCAGATGCCTGACGGCGAGGTCAGATGTTCTTATCAACTTCGGGTTGAGCCGGCCTTCGGGTTCGATGCCTGTTTGTTTAACAGATGCCTGACGGCGAAGTCAGATGTTCTTCTCAACTTCTGGTTGAGCCGGCCTTCGGATTTGATGCCTGTTTGTTTAACATATGCTTGACAGTGAAGTCAAATGTTCCTCTCAACTTTACGTTGAGCCGACCTTCGGGTTCGATGCCTGTTTGTTTAACACATGCCTGACGACGAGGTCAGATGTTCCTCTCAACTTCGTGTTGAGCCGGACTTCGGGTTCGATGCCTGTTTGTTTAATAGTTACCTGACGGCGAGGTCAGATGTTCTTCTCAACTTCGTGTTGTACCGGCCTTCGGGTTCGATGCCTGTTTGTTTAACTAATGCTTGATGGGGAGGTCAGATGTTCCTCTCAAATTCGAGGTGAGCCGGCCTTCGGGTTCGATACCTGTTTGTTTAATAGATGTTTGACGGCGAGGTCAGATGTTCTTCTCAACTAAGGGTTCAGACGACCTTCGAGTTTGATGCCTAATTGTTTAACAATTGCCTGACGGCGAGGTCATACGTTCTTCTCTACTACGGATTGAGTTGGCCTTCTGGTTTCACACCTTTTTGTTTAACAGATGCCTGATGGCTAGGCCAGACGATCTTCTTAACTTCGGCTTGAGCCAGCCTTTGGGTTCGATGCCTGTTTGTTTAACAGATGTCAGGCGGCTAGTTCAGATGTTCTTCTCAACTTCGGGTTGAGCCGGCCTTCGGGTTCGATTCCTGCTTGTTTAACTAATGCCTGGCAGCGAGGTCGGATGTTCTTCTCAATTGCGGGTTGAGTCGGCCATCAAATTCGATGTCTGTTTGTTTAACATATGCCTGACAGCGAGGTCAGATGTTCTTCTCAACTTCGTGTTGTGCCGGCCTTCGGGTTCGATGCCTGTTTGTTTAACTAATTCCTGATGGGGAGGTCAGATGTTCCTCTCAACTTCAAGTTTAGCCGGCCTTCGGGTTCGATGCTTATTTGTTTAACAGATGTTTGACGGCGAGGTCAGATGTTATTCTCAATTAAGGATTGAGAGGGCCTTCGGGTTCGATGCCTGTTTGTTTAACAGATGCCTGGCGGCGAGGTCAAATGTTCTTCTCAACTTCGGGTTGAGCCGGCCTTCGGGTTCGATGCCTGTTTGTTTAACAGATGCCTGGCGGAGAGGTCTAATGTTCTTATCAACTTCGGGTTGAGCCGCCCTTCGGGTTCGATGCCTGTTCTTTTAACAGATGCCTGACGGTGAGGTCAGATGTTCTTCTAATCTTCGGGTTGAGCCGGCCTTCAGATTTGATGCCTGTTTGTTTAACAAATGCTTGATAGTGAAGTCAAATGCTCCTCTCAACTTCATGTTTAGCCGACCTTCATAATCGATGCCTGTTTGTTTAACAGATGCCTGACGGCGAGGTCAGATGTTCCTCTCAACTTTGTGTTGAGACGGCCTTCGGGTTCGATGCCTGTTTGTTTAAGAGATGCCTGACGGCGAGGTCAGATGTTCTTATGAACTTCGGGTTGAGCCGCTCTTCGGGTTCGATGCCTGTTTGTTTAACAGATGCCTGACATTGAGGTCAGACGTTCTTTTCAACTTCGGGTTGAGTCGGCCATCAAATTTGATTCCTGTTTGTTTAACAGATGATTGCCAGTGAAGTTAGATGTTCCTCTCAACTTCGGGTTGAGCCGGCCTTTGGATTTGATGCCTGTTTGTTTAATAGATTCCTGACGTCGATGTCAGATGTTCCTCTCAAATTCGTGTTGAGCCGGCCTTAGTGTTCGATGCCTGTTTGTTTAACAGATGCCTGACGGGGAGGTCAGATGTTCTTATCAACTTCGGGTTGAGCCGCCCTTCGGGTTCGATGCCTGTTTGTTTAATAGATGTTTGACGGTGAGGTCAGATGTTCTTCTCAACTAAGGGTTGAGACGACCTTCAGGTTTGATGCCTGTTTGTTTAACAGATGCCTGACATGGAGGTCAGATGTCCTTCTCAACTTCGAGTTGAGTCGGCATTTTGGTTCCACACCTTTTTGTTTATTAGATGCCTGACGGAGAGGTCAGATGTTCTTCTCACTTTCGGGTTGAGCCGGCCTTTGGGTTCGATGCCTGTTTGTTTAACAAATGCCTGGCGGCTAGGTCAGATGTTCTTCTCAATTTCGGGTTGAGCCGGCCTTCGGGTTCGATTTCTGTTTCTTTTACTAATGCCTGGCAGCGAGTTCGGATATTCTTCTCAACTTCGGGTTGAGTTGACCATAAAATTCGATGCCTGTTTGTTTAACATATGCCTGAAAGCGAGGTCACATGTTCTTCTCAACTTCGTGTTGTGCCGGCCTTCGGGTTCGATGCCTGTTTTTTTAACTAATGCCTGATGGGGAGGTCAGATGTTCCTATTAACTTCAAGTTGATCCGGCCTTCGGGTTCGATGCTTGTTTGTTTAATAGATGTTTGATAGTGAGGTAAGATGTTCTTCTCAATTAAGGATTGAGACGGCCTTCGGGTTCGATGCCTGTTCATTTAACAGATGCCTGGCGGAGAGGTCTAATGTTCTTATCAACTTCGGATTGAGACGGCCTTTGGGTTCGATGCCTGTTTGTTTAACAGATGCCTGACGGTGAGGTCAGATGTTCTTCTCAACTTCGGGTTGAGCCGACCTTCGGATTTGATGCCTGTTTGTTTAATAGATGCTTGACAGTGAAGTCAAATGTTCCTCTCAACTTCATGTTAAGCCAACCTTCAGGTTCGATGTATGTTTGTTTAACAGATGCTTGACGTCGAGGTGAGATGTTCTTCTCAATTTTGGGTTGAGCCGGCCTTCGGGTTCCACACCTTTTTGTTTAACAGATGCCTGACAGTGAGGTCAGACGTTCTTCTCAACTTCGGGTTAAGCCGACCTTTGGGTTCGATGCCTATTTGTTTAACAGATGTTTGGCGGCTAGGTCAGATGTTCTTCTCAACTTCAAGTTAAGCCGGCCTTTGGGTTCGATTCCTGTTTGTTTAACTAATGCCTGGAAGCAAGGTCGGATGTTCTTCTCAACTTCGGGTTGAGTCGTCCTTCGGGTTTGATGCTTGTTTGTTTAACAGATGCCTGACGGCGAGGTCAAATGTTCTTCTCAACTTTGTGTTGAGTCGGCCTTCGGGTTCGATTCCTGTTTGTTTAACAGATGCCTGACGGGGAGGTCAGATGTTCTTATCAACTTCGGGTTGACCCGCCCTTCGGGTTCGATGCTTGTTTGTTTAACAGATGCCTGATGGTGAGGTCAGATGTTCTTCTCAACTTCGGGTTGAGCCGGCCTTCGGATTTGATGCCTGTTTGTTTAACATATGCTTGACAGTGAAGTCAAATATTCCTCTCAACTTCATGTTGAGTAGACCTTCGGGTTCGATGGCTATTTGTTTAACAGATGCCTGATGGCGAGGTCAGATGTTCTTCTCAACTTTCTATTGTGCCGGCCTTCGGGTTCGATGCCTGTTTTTTAACTAATGCCTGATGGAGAGGTCAGATCTTCCTCTCAACTTCATGGTGAGCCGGCTTTCAAGTTTGATACCTGTTTGTTTAAGAGATGTTTGACAGCGAGGTCAGATGTTCTTCTAAACTAAGGGTTGAGACGGCCTTCGGGTTTGATGTCTGTTTCTTTAACAGATTCCTGACGGCAAGGTCAGTTGTTCTTCTCAACTTCGGTTTGAGCCAGCCTTCGGGTTCCACACCTTTTTGTTTATCAGATGCCTGACGGCGAGGTCAGATGTTCTTCTCGACTTCGGGTTTAGACGGCCTTTGGGTTCGATGCCTGTTTGTTTAACAGATTCCTGGCGGCTAGGTCAGATGTTCTTCTCAATTTCGGGTTGAGCCGGCCTTCGGGTTCGATTCCTGTTTGTTTTACTAATGCCTGGCAGCGAGTTCGGATATTCTTCTCAACTTCGGGTTGAGTTGACCATAAAATTCGATGCCTGTTTGTTTAACATATGCCTGAAAGCGAGGTCACATGTTCTTCTCAACTTCGTGTTGTGCCGGCCTTCGGGTTCGATGCCTGTTTTTTTAACTAATGCCTGATGGGGAGGTCAGATGTTCCTATTAACTTCAAGTTGATCCGGCCTTCGGGTTCGATGCTTGTTTGTTTAATAGATGTTTGATAGTGAGGTCAGATGTTCTTCTCAATTAAGGATTGAGACGGCCTTCGGGTTCGATGCCTGTTTATTTAACAGATGCCGGGCGGAGAGGTCTAATGTTCTTATCAACTTCGGATTGAGACGCCCTTTGGGTTCGATGCCTGTTTGTTTAACAGATGCCTGACGGTGAGGTCAGATGTTCTTCTCAACTTCGGTTTGAGCCGACCTTCAGATTTGATGCCTGTTTGTTTAATAGATGCTTGACAGTGAAGTCAAATGTTCCTCTCAACTTCATGTTGAGCCAACCTTCAGGTTCGATGTATGTTTGTTTAACAGATGCTTGACGTCGAGGTGAGATGTTCTTCTCAATTTTGGGTTGAGCCGGCCTTCGGGTTCCACACCTTTTTGTTTAACAGATGCCTGACAGTGAGGTCAGACGTTCTTCTCAACTTCGGGTTAAGCCGACCTTTGGGTTCGATGCCTATTTGTTTAACAGATGTTTGGCGGCTAGGTCAGATGTTCTTCTCAACTTCAAGTTAAGCCGGCCTTTGGGTTCGATTCCTGTTTGTTTAACTAATGCCTGGAAGCAAGGTCGGATGTTCTTCTCAACTTCGGGTTGAGTCGTCCTTCGGGTTTGATGCTTGTTTGTTTAACAGATGCCTGACGGCGAGGTCAAATGTTCTTCTCAACTTTGTGTTGAGCCGGCCTTCGGGTTCGATTCCTGTTTGTTTAACAGATGCCTGACGGGGAGGTCAGATATTCTTATCAACTTCGGGTTGACCCGCCCTTCGGGTTCGATGCTTGTTTGTTTAACAAATGCCTGATGGGGAGGTCAGATGTTCTTCTCAACTTCGGGTTGAGCCGGCCTTCGGATTTGATGCCTGTTTGTTTAACATATGCTTGACAGTGAAGTCAAATATTCCTCTCAACTTCATGTTGAGTAGACCTTCGGGTTCGATGCCTATTTGTTTAACAGATGCCTGATGGCGAGGTCAGATGTTCTTCTCAACTTTCTATTGTGCCGGCCTTCGGGTTCGATGCCTGTTTTTTAACTAATGCCTGATGGAGAGGTCAGATCTTCCTCTCAACTTCATGGTGAGCCGGCTTTCAGGTTCGATACCTGTTTGTTTAAGAGATGTTTGACAGCGAGGTCAGATGTTCTTCTAAACTAAGGGTTGTGACGGCCTTCGGGTTTGATGCCTGTTTGTTTAACAGATTCCTGACGGCAAGGTCAGTTGTTCTTCTCAACTTCGGTTTGAGCCAGCCTTCGGGTTCCACACCTTTTTGTTTATCAGATGCCTGACGGCGAGGTCAGATGTTCTTCTTGACTTCGGGTTTAGACGGCCTTTGGGTTCGATGTCTGTTTGTTTAACAGATTCCTGGCGGCTAGGTCAGATGTTCTTCTCAATTTCGGGTTGAGCCGGCCTTCGGGTTCGATTCCTGTTTGTTTAACTAATGCCTGGCAGCGAGTTCGGATGTTCTTCTCAACTTCGGGTTGAGTTGACCATAAAATTCGATGCTTGTTTGTTTAACATATGTCTAACAGCGAGGTCACATGTTCTTCTCAACTTTGTGTTGTGCCGGCCTTCGGGTTCGATGCTTTTTTTTTAACTAATGCCTGATGGGGAGGTTAGATGTTCCTATTAACTTCAAGTTGAGCCAGCCTTCGGGTTCGATGCCTATTTGTTTAACAGATGTTTGACGGTGAGGTCAGATGTTCTTCTAAACTTCGTGTTGAGCCGGCCTTCGGGTTCGAAGCTTGTTTGTTTAACAGATGCCTGACGGCGAGTTCAAATGTTCTTATCAACTTCGGGTTGAGCCGCGCTTCGGGTTCGATGCTTGTTTGTTTAACAGATGCCTGGCGGAGAGGTCTAATGTTCTTATCAACTTCGGGTTGAGCCGCACTTCGGGTTCGATGCCTGTTTGTTTAACAGATGCTTGACAGCGAGGTGAGATGTTCTTCTCAATTTTGGGTTGAGCCGGCCTTCGGGTTCCACAACGTTTTGTTTAACAAATGCCGGACAGTAAGGTTAGATGTTCTTCTCAACTTCGGGTTGAGCCGACCTTTGGGTTCGATGCCTGTTTGTTTAACAGATGTCTGGCGGCTAGGTGATCGGGAAAATAGCAAGTGTACTATTTTTACCAATTGTAGTAATAAGGGAAAAGTCCCAAGTATCGATCTCGAGTACTGCGTAGCAATTAACAGAATTTTTAGGATTCAAATTAACAAAAGGTCTAGTTGTTTGTTTTGTAGCAGAGTAATATAACAAGTAAATACGGACTTAATGAATCAATCTAGGAACAGTGTTAGGGGAGTGGAGACGATGCGAGTAAAGACCCTGTATGATTATTCTACTATACTAGTTATTAACCTTAATTTATCAGTTGGCCACTTTAGTTGCCTTAATTCCTTAATGAAAACCCTTTGATGATTTTCCTGTACACTAATTCCTCAGTGTCCCTGAAAAGCATCAAGCAATAGTTCCGACCATAAAATACGTGATACAGGATATCCTCATTCCTAAGCAATATCGACCGTGATACTATTTTGCAAAAGTGTTAGGTTAACTTTCTAGACTAACGCCTAAGCACGATTCGAATTCTACTTTCCAATATGAATACGAGTAAGATTAATGCAAAATAAAATATATTAAGGTAAAAACATAGTTCTCATAGAATAATTAAACAAAAGTCATTACATCGCACTTAGGACCACCCCCTAACAACTTGGGGTTTAGCTTCTCATGTTCTTGGTAAACATAAAAGTAATTAGAATTGAAAAGGAGAAGATCATTACAATGCAAGTTGAAATCCTTGGATCATCAATTGCTTCAGCTTTTGATCGATCCTCTGTTTCCAGCCGAACTCTCCTCTAAGTTATCAATCCTAATATCAATTCAAAAGTGTCCGCTACTTTCTAAAATGTGCCTCTTATATCTAAATTCAAATTACATAGCGAAATGTCTCAAATGCCCTTCGAAATAGGTCTGACAGCAAAAAAATCAGAAAACAGAGAAATTTCACGTTCAGTGGCCCTGACACGGGCCGTGTTGTGCAACACGGGTGGCCGTGTCAGGCTGCTGGCTTCTTCAGGGCGTGTCTCCTCTCCAAGGGCTGCAACACGGGCCGTGTTGCATGACACGGGCACCCGTGTGGCAAGTCTGAGTCTTCTTTTTTTCTTCTGCTTTGGTCCACCCGTGTCTGCCAACCGTGTCCTTCATGACACGGGCCGTGTTGTGCAACACGGGTACCCGTGTTGCAGCTCTGATTTCCCTTTTTAGACTTTTCTTTGCCTCCGAATGCGGTGCGATTGTCGTGCTATCCATTCCTGCCAAAAACACACTAAAAGAAACCAAATCAAACACACCAGCAGCAAAAGCAACATAAACTTAAAAATAAGACTCGAAGACACACAACTATGAGTAACGCAGATAATAACAACTAAAGCTTCGAAAAATAGATAAAAACATTGCGAAATTAACCACAAACAGCGTTTGAAAACACAACTGAAATCCACCGATCAAACTCCCCCGAACTTGAACTTTTGCTTGTCCTCAAGCAACAAGCTCACCAACCCGAACATAATATCTTTTTTTTTCTCTTCATAACGGACCCGTCCATAGAATTGTGAGTTACGGTGATAATACTCATACTTGAACTTCTCATTCCAAGTCCCCTAGGATTTATCTCGACATTTTCCCTCAAA
This sequence comes from Lathyrus sativus, assembly GCA_963859935.3. Classification (NCBI taxonomy): domain Eukaryota; kingdom Viridiplantae; phylum Streptophyta; class Magnoliopsida; order Fabales; family Fabaceae; genus Lathyrus; species Lathyrus sativus. Next base: position 396,709,871 of record OZ012735.1, on the reverse strand, counting down.
ACAGGTAACATGCAAACACTAGACTGCGGTAAACCACAGACCTCAGTCTCCCTATGGGTAACCTCTCCGACTATGCTTTGTACTTAAGTCTTCTTTTTCGATTTTCCTCCCTTTCATTCGGACAATCACTATACGACTTTTATGATTTTCCTCGTGTGCACAAGATTTATCAATGACATTTTTTCTTTTTCTGGCACTGTTATTCTTTTTGAATGGCTTTCAGGTTCGACCGCCGTTGGGCTGAATAACCGGGTGAGGGTTACCCAACTTAGAAGGATTAGTCGCCTAATTGCCCCTTTTTTTTTGTTTTTTTTTTCTCTGTGCCTTAACTCAATATTTTTCATTACCCTTGCACACACGATTATTTTTGATGGAACTTGATTGTCAAAATAAACTACTCAGGGGTACTTCTCAGATTAAAGCACTATGGTACAAATCTACACGTCGAACTCGTTCCTATTTGGGAAACCCAGGGTGTTGGCCTTTTACCTATCTCTCAAGATTATCCTGATTTCATCCACACGGTTCTTTTCTAAGTATTCTATATACTTTCTCATCACCTCACTCAACATCTTCACTAAACAGTTCCCCAACCAACACTGTAATTAATTTATTAGCTCAATGTCAGGGGGGTCTTCCTGTGGATCGCTATCATGTTCTCAAACTAACACTGGAAATTAAATAAACAAATAACTGCAACATAATTGAAAACACACAAATAACATAAAAACACAAATAAAATAAAACACAAATAAAATACCCCCACACTAGAATTCAACAGTGTCCTCACTGTTGGAACACTAGTAGCAGGGGACTCACAGAGTTCATGGTTACGGAGGTTGGTCGCGCAACATCATCTGCCGCATCCATTCATGCATCTCACCGATCAACCTGCCTTGTCAGATTTGTTCGTTCCCTTGTCTTGTCTGCTCCTCACCTTGCCCGTCTGCTCACTTCGGAGATGGTACATCTCATTCTCCATCCAATCCCATTCTTTTTTAGATAAGCTCCACGAGCCTGAGCCTGATTCCTGATGGGGTGAAAATCGAGTAGGCGGTATAGGCGCTTCTTCTACCTGATCGCCTTCATCCTCAAAGAATTCTGCACTTGTACCATCATAAAATTGGTCTTCTTCATCCTGCATGGGGCTCTCATATAGCCAGTTATTCACATTTTGAATACTAATAAAGTCAGGGGCAGGTAAAGCAAGGAGATGACTGTTTCGGCTTACCAAGGAGTAGTAATTATCAAAGACTCGAATCATTCCTTGGGCAGTCAGTGTGGCAAGATCTATTTTTGTCTTACCTGCAACAGTGGGTTCCTCTCTCAAGAGAGCACCGTGGCCAAAGTGATTCGCGATATGAGTAATCATACCGCCTACACTTATTTCGCCTGAAGGTGCATTCGCAACCCTCTTCAGGTGATCAGCTGCAAAGGCAATTACATTAATGAGCTCGTGATTGGCCATGCCGTACATGAAGTACAACTCCCTCTGAGTCGCCACCCCTGTGCTGTCACCCCTGCCGAACAGTGTATATGCCAATCCCTTTTGAGCATACCTGAAACAAGGGTTATGGATACAAGAGGCTTTTGCCGCTTTTGCGACATAATCAGTTCTGCCTGTAATAGCCTTCCAGAAGTCCCCTGCACTAAAATTTCCCGGAGGGGCTCCGGGACCAAAATTGGGGAGCTTCAGAATATCTCCCAACTCGGCTATGGTCAGTATCAAATAACCTAAACCTCAGTGTACCATAATATTCTTCCTCCACCCCTGTCCACCTGTGCTTCAACTGAAATTCTAAGGTGCTCAAGAATTCAACAGTTATGCGCTCATAAGTTGGCGCTTCTAATTGCATAAATTCTAACATACCCAGAGTGTGAAACATCCTATGGACCTCTATTCTCAGCCCTAGATTATCAAGCGTAGTGTTACAGATATACCTTGTGGGAGCGAGCTTACGCTTGATGATGTTAGAGTACTTTTTCTGATGATCCGGGTCTTCAAAGAGTATGCCGTGAGGGTTCGCCATACGGTGTGCTCTCTTTCTGGGGCGTGAAGTTTCCTCCACTGCTTTTCCGGTATCTCTACGAGGAGGCATTCTTAACCTGCAAAACACAAACAACACAGATGGTTCGAAAAATTTCGAAATCACTGTTAGTGAAAAACGCAACCGTAGAATTAATCACAATGATGAGTAGAATGTTTTTTGTGAAGGACGGAAGTGGTTCCGGTGAGTGTGTGTGGTAGATAATGAAGCTTTTGTGGAGAGATGGTTATGGAGGTTAAGGGTTTGTGAGGGAGAAGAAGGAGGAAGATGAAAAATGATATGGATTGTGTGGTGGGTAATGATAAGTGGGGGTTAAAGTGGTGGGCCCCACGGGGGTAAAAATTTTAAAATTCTGAACGCGCCTTGCAACACGGGCCGTGTTGCATAACACGGGCACCCGTGTTGCTCCTCCTGTACATATATATTTTTTAATGTCACGCACTTGCAACACGGGCCGTGTTGCACAACACGGGCACCCGTGTTGCTCCACTGCTCCACCTTTTTTCCAACTTTCTCATCTTTGTCATGTTGGGCCTGACACGGCCCGTGTTGTACAACACGGCCACCCGTGTCAGGGTGCTGTTTTTCACCTTTTTCCTCTCCTCTAGTCTCCGACATTCTTCTTTCACCGATGAACTGCGAGTTGATCAAAACATGTTAAAACAAAAACAAAATGAAAGCGTGAAGGTGAAATACGTGGGTTGCCTCCCACGAAGCGCTTCGTTTTACGTCGCCTGGCTCGACGGTCCGTCATCGTATCATGTGAGATGAACGACATCGTTGCGATCCTTCTGCTGTCCCTTGTAGTAAGGTTTCAGATGCTGACTATTTACTTTAAAAATGTCTCCATTTGCTGGATTTTTCAGCTCGACTGCTCCGTGCGGAAACGTCTTATGTACTACAAATGGTCCCGACCATTTTGATTTAAGCTTTCCCGGAAATAGTTTCAGTCGGGAGTTGTACAACAGTACTAATTGTCCTTCCCGAAATTCTTTCTTCTGAATACATCGATCATGCCATTTCTTTGCTTGATCCTTGTACATTTTTGCATTCTCATATGCCCGGTTCCTGAATTCCTCTAGCTCATGGAGTTGGAGGGTTCTGGACTCTCCTGCTCTGGTGAGGTCTAGGTTAAGAACTTTTGATGCCCATAATGCCTTGTGTTCTAACTCTAGAGGCAGATGGCAAGCTTTTCCATAGACCAGTTGGTAAGGGGACATACCAATGGGTGTTTTGTATGCAGTGCGATACGCCCAGAGAGCGTCGTCCAACTTTACTGCCCAGTCCTTACGAGATGCACGCACTGTTTTCTCCAATATCTGTTTGAGTTTTCGATTTGACACCTCGACTTGCCTGTTGGTTTGAGGATGGTACGGAGTAGATATTTTGTGCTTCACATTATACTTAAGGAGTAGCTTTTCCATGAGATGATTTAGGAAGTGAGTTCCTTCATCACTTATAAGGGCCCTTGGTACTCCAAACCGCGAAAATATGTTCTCCTTCAGAAATCTGACCACTACTTTAGCATCATTTGTTGGTAGTGTCACTGCTTCTACCCATTTCGAAACATAGTCAACTGCTACCAGTATATAGTGTTTTCCAAATGATGGTGGGAATGGTCCCATAAAATCAATCCCCCAAACATCAAACAACTCTACTTCTAACATGGAATTCTGCGGCATCTGGTTTCTTTTCGAGATATTTCTAGTCCGTTGACATCTGTCGCATTCCTTAACTACGTTCTGGGCATCCTTGAACAAAGACGGCCAATACAACCCTGATTGGAGGACTTTGGCTGCGGTGCGGTCGCCACTGAAATGCCCTCCATAATCTGAATTATGACATGCTTCGAGCACCTTCCTTTGCTCGTTTTCCGGAACGCATCGTCTGATCAGTCCATCCACCCCTTTCTTGTAAAGAAACGGGTCATCCCATAAGTAGAACCTGCAGTCATGAACAAACTTTTTCTGTCTGTTAGAATCAAAATCGTCGGGTATGAGACCCCCGACTAAATAGTTGGCGTAATCCGCAAACCAAGGAACGCCATGAATAACTAGGATGTGTTCATCAGCAAACTCATCCTTTATCGGGCGCTTTTCCTCATTTTCTTCAATCGATGACATTCGCGAGAGGTGATCAGCCACAGTATTTTCACATCCTCTCTTATCCCGAATCTCCACATCGAATTCTTGGAGAAGAAGGATCCATCTCAGCAGCCTGGGCTTCGACTCCTGTTTAGCAAAAAGATATTTTAACGCAGCATGGTCAGTATAAACAATCACTTTAGAACCCAACAGATATTGCCTAAATTTGTCAAAGGCATACACCACCGCTAGCAACTCCTTCTCGGTAGTTGCATAATTCATCTGTGTCGGGTTCAAAACGTGACTCGCATAGTAAATAACATGCAAAAGCTTCTCTTTCCGCTGCCCCAATACAGCTCCTACTGCGATGTCACTGGCGTCACACATGATCTCAAACGGCAGCGACCAGTCTGGGGCTATCACAATTGGTGCTGACACTAACTTATTTTTCAGGTTCTTGAATGCATCAGCACATTCCTTATTGAACACAAACGCCGTTTCCTTGACTAACAAGGACGTCAACGGTTTAGCTATCTTGGAGAAGTCTCTTATGAACCTGCAGTAGAACCCTGCGTGACCCAAGAAGCTTCTGATACCTTTCTCGTTTACGGGTGGTGGTAACTTGGATATTACTTCCACTTTTGCTTGATCAACTTCGATCCCTTTGTGTGAGATTTTGTGACCAAGGACGATGCCCTCTCTCACCATGAAATGACATTTTTCCCAATTCAGGATCAAGTTACTTTCCTGACATCTCTGCAAAACAAGTGACAGGTTAGTTAAACAATCATCAAATGATGACCCGAAAACCGAAAAATCATCCATGAAGACTTCCATATGTTTCTCGAGCATATCCGCAAAAATAGAAGTCATGCATCTTTGAAATGTGGCTGGAGCATTACATAACCCGAATGGCATCCTCCTATAAGCAAAAACTCCATACGGGCATGTGAAAGCTGTCTTCTCTTGATCCTCCGGCGCAACCGCGATTTGGTTGTATCCGGAGTATCCATCTAGAAAGCAATAGTAATCGTGACCAGCCAATCTTTCTAACATCTGATCAATAAAGGGCAACGGAAAGTGATCTTTTCTGGTGGCTAAATTAAGTCTCCTATAATCAATGCATACCCTCCAACCAGTGACGGTACGCGTAGGAATCAACTCATTCTTGTCATTAGTCACCACAGTTGTACCTCCTTTCTTAGGCACCACGTGAACAGGGCTCACCCATGAACTGTCTGATATAGGATAGATAAGCCCAGCATCCAATAATTTCACCACTTCCTTTCTTACGACCTCCTTCATAACGGGGTTCAGTCTTCGCTGGGGCTGCACAACCGGTTTATGGTCCTTCTCCATAAGGATTTTGTGCATGCAAACTGTAGGACTTATACCCTTTAAGTCTTCGATTTTCCAACCAATAGCACTCTTAAATTTTTTAAGAACCCCAATCAGTTGTTTCTCTTGGATACTTTTCAAACTAGAGCTGATAATGGCGGGACACTTTTCCTCGGTGTCTAGAAACACATATTTGAGATTTTCCGGCAGTTGTTTCAATTTCGAACCTTTAGGCTTTTCGTCATTACCCTCCAGCGCTATAGGTTGCCGTAAGTCCTCCCATCGGTGTGGTCGGGATCCCCTTTGGAATGGTCGAGTGTCCAACATTTCGACTACCTCTCTGTCATTCTCATCTACTTCTTTGTCTTCCTTAAAGATTGACATGCTTAGCACTCTCTCCAGGGGTAGTTTGGTCACACTCTCCAAATGTTTGCTCTCTACGACCTGTTCTAGCACTTGGATGTTGCTATTGGTGCCACGATCCTGTTTATGCTTCATGGTATTACTAACATCAATTTTTAACTCCTCGTCGTATACTTTCAAGGTCAGGGTGCCGCCTTCCATATCTATCATGACTCTCCCGGTTTCCAAGAATGGTCGGCCCAAAATTAACGACATTTCTTCATCTTCCGGCATCTCTAGGATCACAAAATCAACCGGAAACACAAATTTATCTACCTTAACTAGTACATCTTGAACCACTCCATATGGCCGCTTAACTGAATGATCAGCAAACTCGAGGGTCATCCGAGTGTCTTGAACCGCACCAATATCGAATTTTTTATAGATGGACAAGGGCATGAGGCTAATACTTGCTCCCAAATCAATTAAAGCTCTGTTGAATGACCTATCGCCAATAGTGCATGGGATAGTAATAGCTCCACAGTCTTTCTTCTTGACAGGAATCTTCAGACCCTGCAAAATAGCACTACAAGTTTCCGTTAGAATAACAGGTTCGGACTCACTCGTCCGCTTCTTAGCAATGATGTCCTTCATGAATTTTGCATAGGTGGGCATTTGTTCTAGTGCCTTCAACAACGGAATGTTCAGCTCCAACTTTTTAAACAGCTCTAGGAACTTCTTGAAATTCTTCTCTTGTTGTCCTTTCTTCTTATTTCTTGAGGGGTATGGCAGCTTGATCACCGGTTTCGGTTCTACCACTTTTTCTTTAGTTACCGGTACCGGTGTCACCAATTCTTCCTCTACTATTTCATTCTCTTTAATTTCCAGCTCCACTTCAATCATCTGATCATTCAGTTCCGTTTCCTCTTCTCCTACTTCCTTGGCTTTTCCACTTCTTGTTACTACCGCCTTAATTTGGTGGTGATCCTTCGGATTTGGTACTGTGGCACTTGGAAGTGTACCCGGCGCTTGTGAACTTGCTAGCTGTTGGGCAATTTGACTCATTTGTACTTCAAGATTCTTTATGGATGCTCCAGCATTCCTGAAGTTACTCCTTGTCTCTTCTTGAAATTGAGAACTTTGGGCGGCCATTTTCTCAATGGCCACTTCCCAATACGCTTTTCGAGGCGCTTGTGGTTGATATTGAGGTTGGTACGGTGTCTGCTGGTACTGCTGTGGCTGAGGTTGATACGGTTGTTGGCCTTGAACAGGTTTTTGCACATTACCTTGTTGATCTTTCCATGAAAAGTTTGGGTGATTCTTCCAACTAGGATTATATGTGTTGGCGTAAGGATTGTTCTGCCTCAACATATTAATCTGTTCCACTTGCTCTTGAGTTGCTACACAATGCATTGTAAAGTGTGGCCCACCGCATATTTCACAAGGTGCTGCTTGAACTGGCTCAACCTATGCCACTACCTGAGTTTCAACATTCATTTTCTTCAACCTTCTCTCTACCTCAGCGGTGATCTAATCCTCCATTTTAACAACCTGGTCTGCCAGCTTCAGATCAATCTTACCTTCTGGTTGGTTAACCGTGCGATCATACAACTCAAGGTGCTCGTTCGCGGCGATTGCTTCTATGATCCTTCTGATACCTGTGGCTGTTGAGAAGTTGGTTGAGCCACCGGCAGCAGTATCTATGAGCTGTTTCGTTTTGAGTCGTAATCCATTCACAAAGTTTTGCATCTGCTCCGTGGCGTCCATGTTATGAGTAGGACATGTTGTAAGACACCTCTTAAACCGCTTATATGCATCCCTTAAAGATTCTCCTTCTTTTTGCTTGAAGTTGACAATGTCGTATCTTTTTCGGATGAACACTGAGGCAGGGAAATACTCATTCAGGAACGCAGTTTCCATCTCTTGCCATGTTGTGATACTCCCAGCGGGAAGCGAGTAAAACCATTCTTCCGCATCATCAGTGAGTGTGAACGGGAACATAACTAATCTCTTGGCCTCTTCGGAATGTCCTTCTATTTTCAGCGAGGTGGTGGTTGTGAGGAATCTTTGAAGATGTTTATTTGCATCTTCGTTGATTCTTCCGGCGAACGACTTGCTCTCCAACTGACGGATGGTGGAAGGGTGTAGCTGAAAATGCGCAGCATTCACCGGTTGATTCACAATGGTCATCCGGTTTGGTTGAGCATTGGCCCCTCCATAGTCTCCTAGCAGTCTTTCAGGCTGAGGTGGATTTCCATCCATTTGAGCAGTTTCAGGTGTTGTCTCTCTCTCTTCGGAGTCGCTCTGCACAGATATAATTTCCTCTATTTCTTCCAGTCTTTTAACTTTAGCTAATCTCAGTCTTTCGTGTAATGCTCGTTCTGGTTCTGTATCAAAAGAATATTTAGCTGAGGCCTGACCTCGCATACACAATTAGACAAGCGTTAGATAATAAGCGGATAAAAGTTATGCAGTAAACAATAAAATTTTAGTCGCAGAGCAACAAAATTTCTTTTGGATTCTAAAAACAATGTTAATTTGGCAGTCCCCGGCAACGGCGCCAAAAACTTGATCGGGAAAATAGCAAGTGTACTATTTTTACCAATTGTAGTAATAAGGGAAAAGTCCCAAGTATCGATCTCGAGGACTGCGTAGCAATTAACGGAATTTTTAGGATTCAAATGAACAAAAGGTCTAGTTGTTTGTTTTGTAGCAGAGTAATATAACAAGTAAATACGGACTTAATGAATCAATCTAGGAACAGTGTTAGGGGAATGGAGACGATGCGAGTAAAGACCCTGTATGATTATTCTACTATACTAGTTATTAACCTTAATTTATCAGTTGGCCACTTTAGTTGCCTTAATTCCTTAATGAAAACCCTTTGATGATTTTCCTGTACACTAATTCCTCAGTGTCCCTGAAAAGCATCAAGCAATAGTTCCGACCATAAAATACGTGATACGGGATATCCTCATTCCTAAGCAATATCGACCGTGATACTATTTTGCAAAAGTGTTAGGTTGACTTTCCAGACTAATGCCTAAGCACGATTCGAATTCTACTTTCCAATATGAATACGAGTAAGATTAATGCAAAATAAAATATATTAAGGTAAAAACATAGTTCTCATAGAATAATTAAACAAAAGTCATTACATCGCACTTAGGACCACCCCCTAACAACTTGGGGTTTAGCTGCTCATGTTCTTGGTAAACATAAAAGTAATTAGAATTGAAAAGGAGAAGATCATTACAATGCAAGTTGAAATCCTTGGATCATCAATTGCTTCCGCTTTTGATCGATCCTCTGTTTCCAGCCGAACTCTCCTTTAAGTTGTCAATCCTAATATCAATTCAAAAGTGTCCCCTACTTTCTAAAATGTGCCTCTTATATCTAAATTCAAATTAAATAGAGAAATGTCTCAAATGCCCTTCGAAATAGGTCTGACAGCAAAAAAATCAAAAAACAGAGAAATTTCACGTTCAGTGGCCCTGACACGGGCCGTGTTGTGCAACACGGGTGGCCGTGTCAGGCTGCTGGCTTCTTCAGGGCGTGTCTCCTCTCCAAGGGCTGCAACACGGGCCGTGTTGCATGACACGGGCACCCGTGTTGCAAGTCTGAGTCTTCTTTTTTTCTCCTGCTTTGGTCCACCCGTGTCTGCCAACCGTGTCCTTCATGACACGGGCCGTGTTGTGCAACACGGGTACCCGTGTTGCAGCTCTGATTTCCCTTTTTCGACTTTTCTTTGCCTCCGAATGCGGTGCGATTGTCGTGCTATCCATTCCTGCCAAAAACACACTAAAAGAAACCAAATCAAACGCACCAGCGACAAAAGCAACATAAACTTAAAAATAAGACTCGAAGACACACAACTACGAGTAATGCAGATAATAACAACTAAAGCTTCGAAAAATAGATAAAAACATTGAGAAATTAACCACAAACAGCGTTTGAAAACACAACTGAAATCCACCGATCACTAGGTCATATGTTCTTCTCAACTTCGGGTTGAGCCGGCCTTCGGGTTCGATTCCTGTTTGTTTAACTAATGCTTGGCAGCGAGGTCGAATGTTCTTCTCAACTTTGGGTTGAGTCGGCCTTCGGGTTTGATTCTTGTTTGTTTAACTAATGCCTGACGGTGAGGTCAGATGTTCTTCTCAACTTCGGGTTGAGTCGGCCTTCGGATTTGATGCCTGTTTGTTTAACAGATGCTTGACGGTGAAGTCAAATGTTCCTCTCAACTTCATGTTGAGCCTACCCCATAGGTTCGATGCATGTTTGTTTAACAGATGTCTGACGGCGAGGTCAGATGTTCCTCTCAACTTCGTGTTGAGCCGGCCTTCGGATTTGATGCCTGTTTGTTTAACAGATGCTTGACAGTGAAGTCAAATATTCCTCTCAACTTCATGTTGAGCCGACCTTCGGGTTCGATGTCTGTTTGTTTAACAGATGCCTGATGGTGAGGTCAGATGTTCTTATCAACTTCGAGTTGACCCGCCCTTCGGGTTCGATGCATGCTTGTTTAACAGATGCCTGATGGTGAGCTCAGATGTTCTTCTCAACTTCGAGTTGAGCCGGCCTTCAGATTTGATGCCTGTTTGTTTAACAGATGCTTGACAGTGAAGTCAAATATTCCTCTCAACTTCATGTTGAGCCGACCTTCAGGTTCGATGCCTATTTGTTTAACAGATGCCTGACGGCGAGGTCAGATGTTCTTCTCAACTTCGTGTTGTGCCGGCCTTCGGGTTCGATGCCTGTTTGCTTAACTAATGCCTGATGGGGAGGTCAGATGTTCCTCTCAACTTCATGGTGAGCTGGCTTTCGGGTTCGATACCTGTTTGTTTAACAGATGTTTGACAGCGAGGTCAGATGTTCTTCTCAACTAAGGGTTGAGACGGCCTTCGGGTTTGATGCCTGTTTGTTTAACAGATTCCTGACGGCAAGGTCAGTTGTTCTTCTCAACTTCGGGTTGAGCCAGCCTTCGGGTTCCACAACTTTTTGTTTAACATATGCTTGACGACAAGGTCAGATGTTCTTTTCGACTTCGGGTTGAGCCGGCCTTTGGGTTCGATGCCTGTTTGTTTAACAGATGCCTGGCGGCTAGGTCAGATGTTCTTCTCAATTTCGGGTTGAGCCGGCCTTCGGGTTCGATTCCTGTTTATTTAACTAATTTCTGGCAGCGAGTTCGGATGTTCTTCTCAACTTCGGGTTGAGTTGACGATAAAATTCGATGCCTGTTTGTTTAACATATGCCTGACAGCAAGGTAACATGTTCTTCTCAACTTCGTGTTGTGCCGGCTGTTGCACCCAAAAATTTGCCCAAGATTTCTTTACCTAGCTTGTGTTTCATTTCATTCACATTAGCATTATCATTTGCATTTCATTGACATGTATGCAGGAGATCAAGAGGTATGATTACCAATAAAGAGCTATACAAGCATTGATATGTCTCCCCAGGCAGAGAAGATTCTCTCCCCAATCAGATGTATCCTGAAGGAACGTCATCTCCCTAGCTGAGTCATACACTGAAGTGTGCAGCAATTGGTAGTTCCAGATTGAAGTCTCCAGGAGAATTGAAATTCCCCACAGAGTCGTACTCTCCCCAGTAAGCAGGACGATTCCTTCTTCCCCAGTCGAGTTTGCAGATCCCCAAGAGAGCCGAGTCCTTGGAAACCGTTAGGACCATGATTAGTTTTCCCCAGTAGAGTGTTGAATAGCTGATGCTGTATTTCCCCGCCGGAGTCGTTACCTCCAGGAAAGTTTTGTTGCGAATGTCGTGCAGTTTATTTATGCGATTGATATCGCATTCCTCAGCAGGTCCAGGTTCTCATAGAGCTTCGTTCCCCTGCAGCAGTCGACTGAAGGTCATTTCCCCAGGTGGATTCTGATTGAGATTGGCGTGACTCCTTCTCCTTGGCAGGATGAGTCCTTCCTCCACCAGAGTGGTTCTGTCTCCTTGACAGGAGGATTTTCCCTTCAGCAGTTATTTTGCTGATGGGGTCATAGCATTTTGCATGATTGCATAGCATTTACCCAAAAAACGCGTAGCATTTCCACCGTGTGGAACATTGTGCCATTGCCAAAGCATACGCATATGAAGCATGAGCTAGGTCGTTACCGTTCTTGTTTTGCAGGTGTTCCTCCGCAGGGTCGCTTGCTCAAGATGATTCTTGAATCCCCCCAGCAAAAGTCGTTTGCCCAAGATGATTCTTGAATTCTCCAGCGAAGGTGCTCGTTTAAGATGATTCTTAAAATCCCCAGCAAAGTCGAAAGAGTTGGGTTGATCAAGTTGCCGCTTGGAGTCCCCGGCAGAGTGTTTGCTCAGGATGATTCTGGGAATCTCCAGCAAAGTTATTGGTTCAGGATGATTCTTGAAGTCCCCACGGAGTTATTTGTTCAAGATGATTCTTGATTTCCTCAGCAGGGATGGTTCACCTAGAATGATTTCTGGACCCCGAAGCAGAGTAACTTGATAGTTCTCCTAAATCCCCGGCGGAGATGTGTTATCCCCAGCAGGTTTCTGAATAGCGAAGTTGAAACTTCCCTTGAAGACTTGATGATTGAAGTCCAACCGTATTGACGAAGCAGTTCTCTCAGATGATGCGGAGTGCCTGATGGTAGAAGTTTGGGTATCCCCAATTGGTTCATGATTGACTGAGAATTCTATTCCCGACTTAGTGACGAAGTGCGGCTGAAGCCCAAAAAACTGCTTTGAATGCCCGATGGCATGATTAACTTGATCGTTGACCTGATGAGTCCCGAGGAATCCTGGTGCCTGACGGCATGATCGACCATGTATTACCGGTTACCGTGTGACCAATCCCCCAGCTAGTTGTCGTGCAGCTAATATTTCAGTTTTCGAAGATTTGTTCCCATCAGAGTACCGTGTACTTGTGCAGTTAGCAAATTTCCGGGTTTGTTGGTATTCAACCGTCTTGTACCTTGATTGTTTGAGAGCCGTTCGCTTCTCACCCAGTCAGGTCCAAGCCGTTTGAATAGGGGCAGCTGTTGCACCCCAAAATTTGCCCAACATTTCTTTACCTAGCTTGTGTTTCATTTCATTCACATTAGCATTATCATTTGCATTTCATTGACATGTATGCAGAAGATCAAGAGTTATGATTACTAATCAAGAGCTATACAAGACTATGAAGCTAGATAAGAAGGTTATTCAAGTGTTTAAAGGTTGATATCCTTGTCAGAGAAGTTAAAAGATCCTCAGAGAGAGTAATTGAAGCCAAGTGTGTAGGTCTCCTAACTTGAAAGTTGTGGAAAGCCATAAGATGATTCTGAAGCCATGAAGTTAGACTTGAGGCCTTGAGAGAGCTCATGAGAAGTGTTGAAGATCACTTTGAGGCCTAGACAGGTCATTGTGCAAGATTAAGAAGACTCAGCCATGAGTGGTGCAATTAGGGTTTGACTGGGTCAAACCTAAGTCAACTGATGATTTGAACAAGGTTGAGACCTAACTCAAGAGCCATGTGATCATGGATTGGTACATTGAGATGTTATAAGGATGATTCCAAGGTCAACTCATCATGATTGAAGAGTTTGAGAAGTTTCAAGCTAGGGTTTCTAAGGCTTGACAGTGTAAAATCCCGTAGTTTGACCCCTATCTTCAAGGCAGTTTAGCTCAAGATTTGATTGTTATCTCCTCTTGCCCCCGACATTAATGTTGTAGAGCATGCTCTTAGTTTTAATTTGAGTACTAGAAGTCCTTGATAGGATTCGTAGAACTCAAGTTATGACTTTGACAAGTTACAGGTCATTTGAGGTATGTGAATTTGGGGGCTTGAAAGTTACCCAACTTGCATCAAACTTTTTCCGTAGAAGGATGATTCCTATGAAATTTTGGTCAACATGAATGTTGTTCCGTATCCTCTTAGGGGGGCTTGAAAGTTACCCAACTTGCATCAAACTTTTTCCCTAGAAGGATGATTCCTATGAAATTTTGGTCAACATGAATGTTGTTTCGTATCCTCTTAGCTTTCTAGAGAGTACTAGAAGTCCTTGATAGGATTTGTAGAACTCAAGTTATGGCTTTGACAAGTCAAGGGTATTTTGGGCATTTGGAGATTACAGGTCATTTCAACCATAAGGCCATAACTCCCATTTCCAAGCTTCAAATGGGAAAATGTTCAACATAAAACTTTTTCAAAATGATGTTTTAAGGCTATTCAAGAGGTCATGAGATGTTGGAAATGCTTGTAGCTCAAAGTTGCAAAAATGACCTAAAATGAGGGTATAAGTTAAATGAACCAAAGTTGGAAATTGATACTTTTGATCTACACATCCAAACCAAGGCATGTAATAGGTCATTTTGACTCTAAAAAGTATTTTAAGAACATTGGTTTAGCCACATTTTTGAATTGAGGTCTAATTTGTGGACTTGCTTTGAAAAGTAGTTACTTACATCTTAAGTAACATTTGCAAAACTCAAATTCAAGGCATGATCAAGATCCCTTGCAAGCCAAACACTTCCAAAATGTCATGAGGGGAGAAATTGGAAGGGAATGGGGTTAATTTCAAGGTGTTTGCAGAGTTGTACACACCATGGCATATAAGTGAACTTCTCATGTCATGAGAGATTGGATTTCTCATTGGAATGATCTAGAGGGTTCTAGAGCATCCACACATGTTCTATATATTGAGTAGAAGAGGTTCAGATGAAAGGTTGGTGATGATTGAAGGAGAGAGCAGAGATTGAGATTGAGATTTCATTGCTTGCAACTGAATTCGGTTACATCATTTCACTCACTTTCCATCCATTTTCTTGATTGCAATCTCTTCCATGGATGCTAGGGAATGATTCCAGATCATAATCAAAGGGAATTCGTGGTTGATTGGTGTTCTTGAGCTCAGATTTCTCCACCTGCAACTCAGATTCGAATCCAAAAGTTGAAGTCATTTCAATCAATTCTATTGCATACAGAAGCTTGGAAGTGATTCACTGCAGGAGTCTGGAGCATTTGAGGGCTTGATTTGAGGTCTTGCTACTTCTGTGCACGCGAAATTTTCAGGTTGGTAACCTTTGATCTCTGGCTTGTTTTAGGTAGAATCAATAGGAATTAGGATGTTAAATGCATTGTAGAACGGTGTAGGAAGGTTTTCAGATAGTTAATTTGAGAATTAGTGACCAATTAAGGATGTTACCATTTTCAGTTGAGAATTGGTTCTTGCGAATCTTGAGGATTTAGGTTGAATTAATGGTATGAGTGAGTTCCTTGTGAGATTTGGGACAAGTTTCATGTATAAACCACTTGCAATGGAGGATCCTAGAGAGAGTTAGGGTTGGGGACAATGACCGGAGCACCACCGGTGGTGGCCGGAGCTGCGCGCGAGGTTTAGAGATTCAAAAGGTTGAAGATGATCCCAGAGCCCTTGGATCAGGGTAGGACCTTTGACCAGATGAAGATCCAATGGCCACGAATGGATTTCAATTTGTGAAGAGTCTGAGTTTTAATGAAACACATCGTTTCATTTAGTTGCTGATCTTGGGCTTAGTGAATTGGTTGATACCTGCACCCCCCTGATGGCCCAATCCATGATATGAGCTGAATTTTATTTCTATCTGCACCGTGCATTTATTATTTTACTTGGATTTTCTTTAATTTCTTCATTTTATTCATGGTTATTGATTAAATCATAAAAAATGGAAAAATGATCCAATTAATCCCATTCTTTTATTTCATGCATTTTCTGATTTTATGGGAATTTTCACATTTTAATTGATATTAAAATAGTCATGTTTAATGCTTGATATTGTGGAATTTTGTGTGATCATGTGAGGATGATTTTGATCCTGATTTTTTGCGAGTAGTTAGAATAGATATGCATGCTCCCCATAGATTTTTCTCACATATTTGTGATGAACATAAGTGGTAGTTTAGGTTGAAACCTTTAGAAGCTCCATTTTTAGGGTTTATGGTTGATACCTTTGGATTTAGGACTTAATAGATGATTTAGTCCCTGGTTTTTGTATGAGGCATTCTTAATTGAAATTGGATCCCTTAAGAATTTTTGTAGAAATTTATAATGTAGTTTACTATTTTTGATTGATTTTAGTTTAGATGCTAGTTTTAGATGATTCTAAGGCACTAACTCAACTAGATTAACATCTTTAGTTCCCTTACATTAGGGTTTTGTTTCTCTTGTTCTTGGATGATGATGAAGACAAGTTGAAGATGCATTGGATTGCTTGAAGAGTCTTGGATTTGAAGATATTCCCTTCTTTTGGTGTAATTTTGATTAGGTTAAGATTAGGGTTTTGTAGGCAGAGATTCTAGATAGTTCTCTTCCTTCATAAGCATGGATGATGTTGATCACTTCCATTCTTCCCTATGATGAAAGGTCCCTTTGTAAAGGCCTCATCCCTCCTTTGGTAGGATGTGTGGCTCTTTGCAAACTGGTAAAACCTTTGAGGGTCCCTTTCTCTGATGACAGGATGCTCAGTGGTGACCTTTGGTCTTCACTCTACTACCAATCATCCAAACTTTGCTCTTGATAGATGAATCTTTCTCCCTTATTAGAGGATGGAGTTCCTTGATTGAAGAAGATTGAAGGATGAAGTTGATACTTCTTTGTGTTTAAAGATTACCTTGAGAAGCTGAAGCTTATAGATGAAGAGGAAAGCAAGTTGATACTGGTAAAGCAAAGAGAGCTGAAGCAAGAAGACCAAGTTGATACTTGTAAAGAAGATCCAATTGAGATTGAGTGAAGAGCTGAGGCTTGAGGAATGAAGGATAAAGTTGACACTTACATTGATGCATGGAGAGCCTGAAGGAATCAAGTTGATACTTGTAGTTAGGAGTGAAGCCTGAAGGTGGAATTGACTGAAGAGCTGAAGCTTGGAGAAGAGAGAACAAGTTGATACTTATGTTTGATGGGTTGAAACCTTGGAGGAGCAAGTTGATACTTGTTATTGAGGTTGAAAGCCTTGAAGAGCAGTTGAAGACTGGTGGCTGAACTGCTGTCAGAAGATTGCTTTGCTGTGAAGCTGTGGAGTGGTTGATCTGCTTTCTTTTCCTGTCTGTTTTCTTTTCTGTACTGATGTGCCTTGTTTAACTTGCTTGATGCATTAGAATAAGTCCATATCTAGACTGATGTAAACTAGGAGCATGATTGCACTAGAGGTTGAGTTGCTCCCTCTGCTTGTATTTTTACTGTCTGGCTTTGCTTGCGGGTATTCGGTAGAGCCTTGCTCCCTTGCCTATGTGGTTTGTGTTTGCTTGATAGCATTTTACTTCTCCTGTATGATTGCAGTTATTCATATCTGGCTTGAGGTTGAGATGAGCTTGTGGAGGCTGATACCCCACACACACTTCCTCCCTCACTTGCATTGCATGCATTTTATTTACAGTTGTTTACTGTTTAAGCTGATGCTTTATCTGTTTCTGTTTATCATTGACATGATCCCCTAGGAATCTCATTTCCTTTGATAAGGAAGAGATGATTAGAACTTTAGGTTGAAACCTATGCATGATAACTTCTAGGAGATCCCTGTTTCAAACTTCAACCATAGGATGAATCCTTGGCATGACAACATTAGGACTTGATAGTCTCCCTTTTAGTTGAACCTGTCCGTTCTCTCTTCTCATCTCAAAACAAATTAAAATATAGTAATAAAGGTTAACTGACGTCGTACGTTACGAGCCTTAAGCTATCTGAGAAAGGATTGTTGGAGAGTTTCTTTTCAACAGTCTGGATGTTTAGTATGGTACCCTTTGGGTGACATGCGACACATTCACTCTCAGGTCATAGTCTCTAGTGCGATACTAGTTGTAAACAACCATAAAAAACAGTTCTTCTATAAAAGACAAAAAACAAACTTCAAACCTTTTTGCACCGTGGGCCCGTAATTCCAAGGAAGCTTTTCTGAAGAAAAAAGTTCCGTTAACTCCCAGTTCCACCGCAAACGGTAATGCCTAAGTCTCCAAGGGTCGAGCTGCGTACACCAAACTGCTGGAACTGTCTGTTAACCCTACTCGATAAAACAGATGAATCTGAATTCTCGTAATCCGTATTATCCGGAACTACGTAAGCTCTGATCTCTCATATCCGTTGAGAGTACGTAGGCACAATACTGACGTATTGGCGAGCCACCTTCCCCGTACCCCGTAGTTAGTCGAACTACGTTGACTCTGATTTCTCATTCTCTGATGAGAATATGTAGGGATAAAGCGCGACGCTTGGCCGAGTCAGTTTCTTTTCTTTTCAAACCAGCCTTGATAGGTAGATAGATAAAACCAACCCGTCCGATAAACATAACAAGCGTGGATCCCATCGAGTACGATGGACGTGAGGGGTGCTAATACCTTCCCCTTGCGTAACCGACTCCCGAACCCAGACAATGGTTGCGATGACCTTGTCTTATACCTTTTCGTCATGTTTTTCCGATCGTTTCCTTTCCCGTTCTGAGGGATAAATAATGAAAGGTGGCGAATCTTCTGTTTTTCCGGCACCTTATTTTCGCGGAAGCGACAGCTGGCGACTCTGCTGGGGACTTGATAGTTTCCTGGGATCCAACGTCCCCTATGCGAGTCAGTTTAGGGATCCAACGTCCCCTGCGAGAGTCAACCCTAGCGCTTGTTTGATTACTTGTTAGGTTGTGTTTATTTATCGCATTTCTATTTCCCGCATTTTATTTTTCAGTATGATATGATTATCTGTGCTGTGTGGGAAGGGCATTCTGATGAGTGAGAAGCCAGGACTAGGCTTGAGTGAACCTAGCATTAGTTGTGGAAATTAGTGGGCGCGTGCTTGCTTGGCAGGCACTAGTGTATCATGAAATCCACGCTCAGACGAGGTTCTCCCGGTTGACTTCTTTTTCAACCCTTTGGGTTGAGGGGGTTGTTGGTTTAGAGGATTGTCGACTCTAGGGACCGATCATTTGGGATTCAACCGAGTGAGGCCGCTTCATGAGCTGGTGATGCCACACCTTCTAGGTATCGTATCACCCCTCTTGAATGTCTGTGACGCTGATGACCGCATAGGATGCCGAACTTGTGTCAGTTTAGGTCCATACCTGTGAGCAGGGTTGGGTTTGTTGCAGGAAACCTTGACCTTCAGACTACCTGGTTTTCTTGATAGTGAATCAGTTTTGTTGGTACCAGAGGTCCTCATCATCAGATATGATTGTTCTTGACAGAGCAGAGTGATGGTTGGGATCAGAGGATCTCATCAGCAGATGTGTATTTGTTCTTGACAGAGCAGGTTTTTGATTGGAATCAGACGATCTCATCAGCAGATGCTTGTTCTTGATAGAGCAGATTTATGGTCCTGTATCAGAGGTCCTTATTATCAGATGTTTGTTCTTGACAAAGCAGATTTATGGTCCTGTATCAGAGGTCCTTATTATCAGATGTTTGTTCATGACAGAGCAGATTTGTGGTCCGATACCAGGGTTTTCTTCTTATCAGATATAGTGGTTATTCTTGATAGAGCAGGATTATGGTCTTGTTGATACAGAATCTCCACAGCGCATTCATCTTGATCTCCTGCTGCATGATTGCATTTTGCATTGCTTTGCATACCCATTTGCATTTCATTAACGTGTGTCTGTGTTGCAGGTACTGTTTCCCCCGATTCAAGTTTTCTTGCCTCCTATTGTGTTGTTATGGGTTCTCTGAGGAAGACCGTGGCTTACAAGCTCCCTGCTCCTGATGTTGTTCAGCTGACTGATTTGATTACTTTAGCAGATGATTCTGTGAGAGATGAGTTCAGAAAGTCTTACGGTAAACTGCTCAGTTTGGTTCGTAAGCCCTCTGTGTTTGAGTTGAATGGGTTGCACGCCTTGCTATGTAACACCCCCTTTCTATACCCCCAAATTAATACATTTAAATCAATTAGGCACTTAGAAAATTTATTTCATCAGAGTTCAATTAAAACATGGTATATAAGAGGCGCATCACATTATCATGAAATTAAACACATACGATACCTGCTCAAAATAGATATGCAACAATGGGTAACCCACATCTCAATATTTAGAATAAAAGCGGAACATCCAAATATTGAATCGATCACATTCATAAAAGTATATACAACCATCAGTTAATTCATGCTTTACAACATATCCACAGCAGATACATACACATATGTATCACAAAAGAATCAAAACAAAATAGCTTCAAAAGAGTCAAAGGCTTCCTAACTACCCAGATGTTACATATCAGAGCCATTGACCAAAAAGAATGAAGACATCGCTTCACAAAAAGAACCTCCAGCTTCCTACTCTGCAATGCCTCATAGAGCATTATAAAACAGCAGAAGGGTGAGAAACAATATCATAACAGTTAATGCATAAAATTGTATATATACATATACTCATATTTGTACAAGTTATACTCAAATTATGTTCTCACCACATTAAGCATATACAATTAATCATGCCTCTACACATGCTCATGAACATTCACTATATGTTCCTCCAAACAATCATATATAACATCCACAGTTACATTCATACAACTAATGCATCATACACAGATGACTCATGCAACTCATAGAGACCGACACACGACTCTATGCAGATGCAGATGCGGTACCGACTCATTTCAACAAATTCTCTAAGGAATCGAGTATTCAGCAGATTCTCCACGGAATCAAGTATTCAGCAGATTCTCCACGGAATCAAATATTCATCAGATTCTCCACGGAATCGAATATTCAGCAGATTCTCCACGGAATCAAATACTCAGCAGATTTTCCACGGAATCAAATACTCTAGTCAATCCTCCAAGGGATTACATGCTATGACCGATTCTCCGAGGAATCACACAATGCAACCGATTCTCCAAGGAATCACACAATGCAACCGATTCTCCAAGGAATCTAATGTAACCATCGTATCATACGAGGTTCTGCAAATCCTCCGAGGGATTATTCAACACAAAAATGCATACTAAGATGCTCCACAATGCTAATCCTCCGAGGGATCGATCAACACAGAATGCATACTATGCTCACAAACATACTCATTGCATTTATCACATACATCGCATATATCTATCATGCATTCACATTATGCACCATTTCACACATGGTTTACACACATATCAGCCTATCAATGCGTTTCTATTCAATTCTAGCAAATACACAAGATTATCAAACGTTCAAGATTCACCATTGGCTCTACAATCTAGGATTCACGCCTTTCGGCCACCCACAGCACGACATGTCGAAACAGTTCACACATCAATCATTCATATAGGCATTAATCATAATTGAATCGGCCAAAAATCATGCTATGAATAAACAGCAAAACAAATAACACTGTCAGGTTCACCAACCTTCGCCTGGCGAAGCCACGCAGCGAATGCTCGCTGGCCTTCGCCTGGCGAACTTCCCAGCGAAGTCCACTGGGAGTAATTCTGGAATTACTCGCTGAGGCTCTCTACACACTCGCCTGGCGAACCTTCGCCAACTAACCTCGCCTGGCGAACTTGCCAGCGAATACAGGGTGTTTGCTTCTGACTTGCTTCGCTACAGCTCGTTGGACTTCGCCTGGCGAGGCTTCGCTGCCATTCGCCTGGCGAGCCTGCGAAGACAGAACTTCCATGGCTGTCTCAAGAGCCCAAACTCCACAAAATCAACCGATTAAATCCAAACCAGTCTCAGTGGCACAACCCTACCATCACCCGACTAAACTACATCGTCTAATCCGAGTTCTAACCGATTAAAACCTCATTCTACTCATCAAACCAACTTCTAACCTAAGTGGAAAAAAGAGTAGAAACTCTACAAAATCCAAACACATACACATACAATCATATACATTAAAGAGATGATGGAGTTTCACACCCTTACCGATCGATTGCAAGCTTTGGTGATGATCCCTTGATGATTCTAGGTTTTCCTCTCCACTTTCTCTTCTCTTTCTCTTCTCCTCTTTTCTTTCTCTTGTTTTTCTTCTTGTGTTACTATCTTTCTTTCTTTTCCTCTCTTATTATATTTCTATCTCTATTTCTTTCCTCTCAAATTCTTTCCAACACTCACCAATCAATTCTCACACTAAATTGCTAAATGTCTAAAATGCCCTTTTTACTCTAATTCCCCGAAAACTCTCCGAATTGGTAAAAATAGATAAAATAAGCAAACACCACATAATAATATATAATTTCTCAATTTAAAACAAACATCAATTAAATAAATTAAAAGACTCAACAATTAATGGGAATTCAGAATCGGGGCGTTACAACTCTCCCCCACTTTAGAAATTTTCGTACTCGAAAATATTACCCGATTCAAACAACTCCGGATGCGACTCTCGCATCATGCTCTCCAACTCCCAAGTCATGTTGCCTTCTGTGGCACCTCCCCAGGACACTTTCACAAGCGCAATATCCTTGCCTCTTAGTTTCTTAACTTCACGGTCCAAAATACTAACCGGTAAAACTTCAACTGTAAGGTTATCTCTTACTTCAACTTCATCCATCGGGATCACATGCGATGGATCCGGAACATACTTCCGAAGTTGCGAGACATGGAATACATCATGCAAATTCGAAAGGTTCGGAGGTAACGCCACACGATAAGCCACAGCACCAACTCGTGCGACAATCTGATACGGGCCAATAAAACGAGAAGTCAACTTTCTCGACTTCAAAGCACGACCCACACCCGAAACCGATGTAACTCTCAAAAACACATGGTTTCCCTCTTGAAACTCGAGATCCTTTCTCCTTTTATCATGATAACTTTTCTGTCTACTCTGAGAAGCTCTCATCTTTTCCCGAATAAATTTCACCTTTTCTGTCGTTTGCTGTACCATTTCCGGACCAACTACCGACTTTTCACCTGTCTCATGCCAACACAGAGGTGTTCGACATCTCCGACCATATAAAGCCTCAAATGGCGCCATACCAATACTTGAATGGAAACTGTTATTATAGGTGAACTCAATCAACACTAAATAACCGTCCCACGCACCACCTTGTTCAAGCACACAAGCACGCAACAAATCTTCTAACGATTGAATCGTCCTCTCGGTTTGACCATCTGTTTGTGGATGATATGCCGAACTCAATCTCAACTTAGAACCCAAGGCACCTTGCAAACTCTCCCAAAATCTTGAAGTAAATCTAGGATCTCTATCCAACACAATACTCTTAGGAACTCCATGAAGCTTCACAATAGTGCCAACATAAATCTCGACCAACCTTTCCAAAGAATAAGTAATATCAATCGGAATAAAGTGAGCCGATTTAGTAAGCCTATCAACAATCACCCAAATAGCATTATGTCCTCTTTGCGTATTCGGCAATCCCGTAACAAAATCCATCGATATACTATCCCATTTCCATTCCGGAATATCCAACGGTTGCATCAATCCACTAGGCTTCTGATGCTCCACCTTAGACTTCTGGCAAGTCAAACACGAGTACACAAAACGAGCAACATCGCTTTTCAATCCAGACCACCAAAAGATCTTCTTCAAATCCTGATACATCTTATTCGCTCCCGGATGAATACTCAAGTTACTCCGATGTCCCTCTTCCAATATCATCTTTTTCAAATCCGCATCATCGGGAATACAAATACGACCTCGAAACCTCAAAACTCCTAATTCATCAACTTTGAAATCTTCATTTCCATTCGTCATCAAATCCACAAATTTCAAATCTAACTTTTGCTTTTCACACACCGTATCAAGGAAATCATTCGTGACATGCAACATACCCAGCTTCACACTACTCGGCGTTAACTCACAAACCAAACTCAAATCTCTAAAGTTCTCCAAGAGTTCCCACTCTCTAACCATCAAAGTAGACACGTGCAACGACTTCCGACTTAAGGCATCGGCTACCACATTTGCCTTACCCGGATGATAATTTAAACCAAAATCAAAGTCCTTCAAAAGTTCTAGCCATCTCCTTTGCCTCATATTCAATTCTTTTTGATCAAACAAATACTTCAAACTCTTGTGATCGCTAAAAACTTCAAATCTTGCACCATAAAGATAGTGCCTCCAAATTTTCAAAATGAACACTACGGCCGCTAACTCCAAATCATGAGTAGGATAATTCTTTTCATGTACTCTCAACTATCTAGAAGCATACGCCACGACCTTCCCATCTTGCATCAATACACCACCCAATCCTAACAAAGAAGCATCGCAATAAACCACAAAAGGTTCTGTAGGATTCGGCAAAATCAAAACTGGCGCTGTCGTTAACCTTCTCTTTAATTCCATGAAACTCTCTTCACAATTAACATCCCAAATAAAAGCCTTTCCTTTACAAGTCAACTGCGTTAACGGAAGTGCTAACTTTGAAAATCCTTCGATAAACCTCCGGTAGTAACCGGCCAAGCCCAAAAAGCTTCGAATTTCCGTAACTGATCTTGGAGTCTCCCATTGCATTACCGCATCGATCTTGGATGGATCCACACTAATACCATTTCCGAAAATAATATGTCAAAGAAAACTCACCTTCGATAACTAAAACTCACACTTAGACAACTTTGCGTACAACTTCTTCTCTTTCAAAATCTGCAACACAATTCTTAAATGTTCTTCGTGTTCCTCTCGAGACTTAGAATAAATCAAAATGTCATCGATAAACACTACCACAAAACGATCCAACTGCTCTTGGAAGATACGGTTCATATATTCCATGAAAACACCCGGCGCATTAGAAACTCCGAATGGCATCACCGTATACTCATAGTGACCATATCGTGTTCTAAAAGCCGTCTTCGAAATATCTTCTTCCTTAACCCGAATCTGGTGATAACCGGATCTCAAATCAATCTTACTAAAAACACGGGCTCCAACTAATTGATCCATCAAATCATCAATTCTTGGAAGCGGATACTTGTTCTTAATTGTCACCTTATTCAACTGCCGATAATCAATACACAATCGCATACTACCATCCTTCTTCTTTACCAACAATACCGGCGCACCCCAAGGAGAAACACTTGGTCTTACAAATCTCTTATCCAACAAATCATTCAACTGCTTCTTCAATTCCACCAACTCCGATGCCGACATCCGATACGGGGCCATCGAGATCGGTCTAGTACCCGGAACTAGATCAATAGAAAATTCAACCTCTCTCTTTGGAGGCACATCCGCAACATCTTCCGGAAACACTTCAGGAAATTCACAAACCACAGGAAACACGTCGAGCTCAACTTTTCTCTCCACCGACAACGATGCAAACAAACCAAACAACTGAGCTTCGTCCGCTAAAAGTTTCTTCAACTCTTTAGTGGAAAGAAAACTCTCGTTTTCACCATCTTCCAAAGAAGGAAACCTTACTAACTTGTGATAGCAATCCAGATGAACTCTATTAAATTGCAACCAGTTCATACCCAAGATTACGTCCAAACCTTCCAACGGAAAACACACTAAATCCATAACGAAGTCCTTACCATACATGGTCAAAGGACAACTTGCACACACCAAAGAAGTAGTTACCGACCCCGAAGCGGGATTCCCAATAACCATACCACTACTCAAAGAAACCATACACAAATCCAACCGCTTAGCACACGCAAGAGAAATGAACGAGTGAGTCGCTCCAATATCAATAATAGCAACTAAAGGCATATCATTAATAAAGGATGTACCTTTAATCAAACGATCCGCCGCATTAGTAGCGTCTGAACCTGCTAATGCGAATACTTTTCCGCCCGCCGGAGCTTGCTTCGGTTTGGTACAATTCGGGCTAATGTGACCCACCTCGCCACAATTAAAACACTTCACAACATTCTTCCTACACTCTGCTGCATCATGTCCAAGAAGCCCACAGTTGGAACACTTCGCCTTGAACTTTCCACAATCATAAGACTTGTGGCCCATCACGCCACACTTAAAACATTTGATCGCACCGGAACCTCCTCCGGGTCTCCTATCAAAGTTTCCCCTATGTTTGCCCTTCTCAGCAGGCGTCACATAAGGTCCGCTTCGTACTTGCTGCTTCCCTCTCCTCTCGCTCAAACCCTTATAATGAGTAGAACGAGCTCTACTGTCTTCTTCATAAATCCTACAACACTCGGTCAAATCTGAAAATCTTCGTATTCTTTGATAACCCACCGCTTGCTTTATCTCAGGACGCAAGCCATTCTCATACTTGATACATTTGGAAAATTTCGTCGTAACCGCATCATAGTGAGGGTGAAACTTCACTAACTCAGTAAACTTAGCGGTGTAGTCGTCCACCGACATATTACCTTGTTTCAACTCCAGAAATTCCATTTCTCTCTTCCCTTTAACACTTTCGGGATAATACTTCCTTAGAAACTCAGTACGAAATAAATCCCACGTAATCTCCTCATCGTCGACCTCAAGAACTTGCCTCACGCTGACCCACCAGTCATCAGCCTCTTCTCTCAGCATGTGAGTCCCTAGTCTCACCTTGTTCCCTTCAGCACAATCCATCACCCTAAAGATCCTCTCAATTTCCTTTAACCATATCTGAGCACCATTCGGATCAAATCTCCCTTTGAACACCGGTGGTTGGTTCTTCCTGAACTCATCATTCGCATTCACGTTAGGTGCACCCTGCACAGCTCTGGCCATAGCCTCTAACGCCGCTGCCATAGCATTGTCATTACGACCTGCCATATTCTGAGGATTCCCAAAAATAACAACAAGGTTAAACAACCGTTCAACCAACACAACAACAAGACAGACACGACTGACTCAACACTGGCTCTGATACCACTTAATGTAACACCCCCTTTCTATACCCCCAAATTAATACATTTAAATCAATTAGGCACTTAGAAAATTTATTTCATCAGAGTTCAATTAAAACATGGTATATAAGAGGCGCATCACATTATCATGAAATTAAACACATACGATACCTGCTCAAAATAGATATGCAACAATGGGTAACCCACATCTCAATATTTAGAATAAAAGCGGAACATCCAAATATTGAATCGATCACATTCATAAAAGTATATACAACCATCAGTTAATTCATGCTTTACAACATTTCCACAGCAGATACATACACATATGTATCACAAAAGAATCAAAACAAAATAGCTTCAAAAGAGTCAAAGGCTTCCTAACTACCCAGATGTTACATATCAGAGCCATTGACCAAAAAGAATGAAGACATCGCTTCACAAAAAGAACCTCCAGCTTCCTACTCTGCAATGCCTCATAGAGCATTATAAAACAGCAGAAGGGTGAGAAACAATATCATAACAGTTAATGCATAAAATTGTATATATACATATACTCATATTTGTACAAGTTATACTCAAATTATGTTCTCACCACATTAAGCATATACAATTAATCGTGCCTCTACACATGCTCATGAACATTCACTATATGTTCCTCCAAACAATCATATATAACATCCACAGTTACATTCATACAACTAATGCATCATACACAGATGACTCATGCAACTCATAGAGACCGACACACGACTCTATGCAGATGCAGATGCGGTACCGACTCATTTCAACAAATTCTCTAAGGAATCGAGTATTCAGCAGATTCTCCACGGAATCAAGTATCCAGCAGATTCTCCACGGAATCAAATATTCATCAGATTCTCCACGGAATCGAATATTCAGCAGATTCTCCACGGAATCAAATACTCAGCAGATTCTCCACGGAATCAAATACTCTAGTCAATCCTCCAAGGGATTACATGCTATGACCGATTCTCCGAGGAATCACACAATGCAACCGATTCTCCAAGGAATCACACAATGCAACTGATTCTCCAAGGAATCTAATGTAACCATCGTATCATACGAGGTTCTGCAAATCCTCCGAGGGATCATTCAACACAAAAATGCATACTAAGATGCTCCACAATGCTAATCCTCCGAGGGATCGATCAACACAGAATGCATACTATGCTCACAAACATACTCATTGCATTTATCACATACATCGCATATATCTATCATGCATTCACATTATGCACCATTTCACACATGGTTTACACACATATCAGCCTATCAATGCGTTTCTATTCAATTCTAGCAAATACACAAGATTATCAAACGTTCAAGATTCACCATTGGCTCTACAATCTAGGATTCACGCCTTTCGGCCACCCACAGCACGACATGTCGAAACAGTTCACACATCAATCATTCATATAGGAATTAATCATAATTGAATCGGCCAAAAATCATGCTATGAATAAATAGCAAAACAAATAACACTGTCAGGTTCGCCAACCTTCGCCTGGCGAAGCCACGCAGCGAATGCTCGCTGGCCTTCGCCTGGCGAACTTCCCAGCGAAGTCCACTGGGAGTAATTCTGGAATTACTCGCTGAGGCTCGCTACACACTCGCCTGGCGAACCTTCGCCAACTAACCTCGCCTGGCGAACTTGCCAGCGAATACAGGGTGTTTGCTTCTGACTTGCTTCGCTACAGCTCGCTGGACTTCGCCTGGCGAGGCTTCGCTGCCATTCGCCTGGCGAGCCTGCGAAGACAGAACTTCCATGGCTGTCTCAAGAGCCCAAACTCCACAAAATCAACCGATTAAATCCAAACCAGTCTCAGTGGCACAACCCTACCATCACCCGACTAAACTACATCGTCTAATCCGAGTTCTAACCGATTAAAACCTCATTCTACTCATCAAACCAACTTCTAACCTAAGTGGAAAAAAGAGTAGAAACTCTACAAAATCCAAACACATACACATACAATCATATACATTAAAGAGATGATGGAGTTTCACACCCTTACCGATCGATTGCAAGCTTTGGTGATGATCCCTTGATGATTCTAGGTTTTCCTCTCCACTTTCTCTTCTCTTTCTCTTCTCCTCTTTTCTTTCTCTTGTTTTTCTTCTTATGTTACTATCTTTCTTTCTTTTCCTCTCTTATTATATTTCTATCTCTATTTCTTTCCTCTCAAATTCTTTTCAACACTTACCAATCAATTCTCACACTAAATTGCTAAATGTCTAAAATGCCCTTTTTACTCTAATTCCCCGAAAACTCTCCGAATCGGTAAAAATAGATAAAATAAGCAAACACCACATAATAATATATAATTTCTCAATTTAAAACAAACATCAATTAAATAAATTAAAAGACTCAACAATTAATGAGAATTCAGAATCGGGGCGTTACATGCTGCAGTTCTACGATCCCCCGTTGAGATGCTTTACTTTCCAGGACTTTGTTCTCGCACCCGCGCTAGAGGAGTATGTTGATTTGTTAGGTGTGCTTATCAAAAGTCAGATGCCCTTTGTTCATATGGATGCTGAACCTAATCTGGCTAGTCTAGCTCCTTCACTTCATCTAGATGCCTCCGAGTATGTTTTATCTAGTTGGAACAAGGTTCCCGGTTTCTCCTTGCAGTTCTTAGTGGGAAAGGCTCAGCAGTGCACCAAATACGGATGTTGGGTCGTGTTCAATGCCATTCTAGCTCTGTGCATATATGGCATCATTTTGTTCCCCAATATGCCCGACTTTGTGGACTTTGACGCCTTCCACATCTTTGCTTCAGGGAATCCAGTCCCCACCTTGATAGGAGATGTCTACCATTCCATCCACTACAAAAACGAGATTAGAAGGGTTAAGAATGTCTCGTGTTGTGTACCCCTGCTCTATAGATGGCTTGATAGTCACCTACCCAAGAGGGGTCCCTTTGCTTCGTCTGCAGCCACAGCTGAGTGGTCCGAGCGTTTGATGAGTCTATCAGCGGAGGATATTGACTGGTTTGATAGAGATAGGTTGAGTAGCAAGATTATCTTCAGCTGCAGCGGGTTTCCGAACGTGCCTTTGATAGGCAGGAAGGGCTGTATAAACTATAATCCGTCTTTGCTGGTCCGACAGTTTGCTTACGCTTTGAGAACTCCGCCGAAGGATGAAGAGGTGCAGGAATCTCTGTACCTCACTGGTCTTCTAGAGGGGGATACATTATCTAAGCTTCAGCGCGTTTTGAATGGTATCAGTAAGAGGGGAAAACCATTGCTGGGGAAAAGCAATAGTCAAGCCTACGCTCCGTATGTCACGTGGATCAGAGCCAGAGCAGATGCTATAGGGATGCCGTTCCCACCTGCCAAGCCAGAAAACCCTCCAGTGATTGAAGAGCCTACCACCGTGCCTATTCAGCAGCATAATCAGGTGCTAGCTGAGCGAGATGAATTGAAGAGGGCAAATGAAGAACTAAAGAAAGAATTGGCTCAGGTCCGAAGCGAGAGAAGCGAGGCCGTTCGTTCCTTCAAGAGGCAGACCGAGTTGGTGAACCAGCTGGGGACAGACTTGACTAAGCAGATAGCTGAGCGCGAGCGCATGGGTCGAGACTTCAAAGCTGTCAACAATGTGCTGGCCACGAAGAAGCAGCACTTGGACGAAACGTATCAGAGGATATCCAAGTTCAACCAGCACTGGAAGACCACCCTAGCCAACAGGAAAGAGCGGGAGGATAAGCTGATGCAACAGATCTCAAAGCTGAAAGCCCAGGTGAAGGCTAGTGAGAAGAGGTTTGATGAAGAAACCGCTCGCAGATATGCCGTTGAGGGCCAGCTCAACAAAGCTCTCGCTAACCTGAAGGAGCGCAAACTGACGTTTGAATTCAAGAAGCGGAAGTTAGAAGAATGTTTCGGCGAAGGAGCATGGGAAGATTCGGTCGAAGGTCTTCATTACACCATTATGCAGAGGGAGTTGCTCGTCGAAGGGTTACTCACTCGGCCTGATCATCCAGAAACGAAGGGGTTGTTAGTAGAGTTTCGCGCTCGTGGCCGTGCTTGACTATTTGTATTCCTTTTGCTTTGATCATTGTTGTATGCTGACCATCTCCAGGCTTGTTGGTTGAGGTCATGCTATTGATTCAGCTTGTACTCACTGACGTTGTGTAATGCCTTGATGGGCTTTCCATATATGAGATGTTATTTCCATGACTAGACTCGGACTTCTTATTATCAGCACTGGCACTCAGGCACTAGGATCGAGGGAAAGCTCCCTAACACACAGACACGCGTTTGCATTTGCATGACGAGCACTTTGTCGTTTTTTCCTAACCCTTTTGTGTTTTCAGGTTGTTTCAGGTTGTTCCAGGATTGATCAAAGACCAATCCACCGCTATCCGACCAGAGCAAATCAAACCAGAATCATGGAGCAAGTGCAAACTGATGTTCAAGAACTCCACGAAAGAATGGACTGCTTCATGGAGCTCATGCAAGCGGTCGCCAATGGCCAGGATCAACTCAGAACCTTGGTCTAGCCTCTGATTTCAAGGGTTGATACCAATGGCGTACTCCATGGTGGGACCGTGCCTACCCCTCCACCAGTTGAAACTCCTCAGAATGGCGTCCCCGTGACCGGGGGGAATGGCAGTGCCAACGGGAATGTGATAGCTAACATGGGACTCAACGGCAATACGACGGGCGTCAGTAATGGGAGTCTTGAAGCTAACGTCAATGTTGGGCTGGGCAACAGCAATACGGGTGTTGGAAATCTGTTTGGGCCTCAGCCGTGGTTAGAAGACCGTCAAGACGATGTGTTCTTTCAGAGAGGTGCTGAAGGTGAGCTGACTGCTGAAGCACGACTTAGGTTCAAGGCACTCGAGGACAAGATGAGAAGTATTGAGAACCAGAACACTTTGGGTGTTGATATGTCCAAGTTGGGACTGATTGCTGATTTCAAGGTGCCTCCCAAGTTCAAGGTACCTGATTTTGAAAAGTACAAGGGCACCACTTGCCCCCTCGTCCACCTGAGATCATATTACAGAAAAATGTCAGCTCATTCTGAGGACGAGAAGTTGCTGATGCACTTCTTTCAGGACAGTCTGTCCGGACCCTCCCTCGAATTGTACATGAGTTTGGAACCTACCAGTGTGCGCACGTGGAAGGACCTTGCTGAAGCATTTGTGCACCACTACCAATACAATAGCGACTTGGCTCCGAACCGAGTCCAACTGCAGAATCTGTCGCAAAGGAACAACGAGGGGTTCAAGGAATACGCCCAGCGGTGGCGTGAATTGGCAGCCAGGGTTCAGCTGTCGATGGTTGAACGTGAGCTTGTGCAAATGTTCGTAGCCACCCTCCCAGGGGTTTATTATGAGAAATTGGTCAGCGGTATGTCTGGAACCTTCTCAGATCTCATTATCATGGGTGAGCACATTGAAAATGGGATCAAACTAGGGAAAATTCAAGGTGATTCATCCTCAGCTGGAGGAGGCGGAAAGAAACCTTATAGTGGCAAAAGGCGGGAAGGAGAGACGAGCGCCGTATCCAACGCTCGAAGGAAGGGTAAAGGCCATCACCAACAGGTGGCCATCATAACTATCCCGGCAGTTCAACAGCCACAGCAGCAGCAGCAACAACAACCGAATCAATAGGGGTACATAAAGTATCAGAACCGGGCACCTCTATCGAGCCGTCACCTCGAGACTCCGCCCATGTCGTACGCGCAGCTGTTACAGACTTTGCTTCAGCTACAGTTGATCCAGAAGAGAACCCTGGCTCCCTTGACAGGGGCACCTCCGCCAGGTTATGACGCGAATGCAACTTGTGAGTTTCACTCAGGGGCACCAGGCCACACAATAGAGAATTGCAAAGCCTTCAAGCATAAGGTGCAGGACATGGTGAACGCTAAGTTCATCAACTTCTCAGATAATGTGCCAAACGTCACGAAGAACCCTATGCTGAATCATAGGGGAGGTGGAGTAAACGCCATTATTGAAGACGAGAGTTTGGATTTGTTGACTGACGTCAGAGATCTGAAGACACCGCTTAGCTTCGTTAAAGCTAAGCTGATGAAAAGAGGTTTCTTTCCAGGTTGTGGAGAGTTGTGTATGGGCTGTGTAACCAGTCCTGATGGATGTGAACAGCTGAGAGAGGGGATTCAAAGTCTGATGACCGAAGGAATCCTGCAATTTAGCCAAAGGGCCGAAAGTGGATCAGGAGAGGTAATGCTGAAGCAAGATGATGAGATTGCCACCATCACCATCCCTCGCCAGACGATAACTATTTCTGCACCCAGGCCGCCCACGATTACCATCACCAAAGCTGGGCCAATACCATTCGAAAGCACTAATGCTGTCTCGTGGCACTATGGGGAAGAGGTCTAATGCAACGGACAGAAGTTGGAACTAGAACCGTTTGGGTCGTTTGTGGAGAACCTAGTGGGCGTTAGTGGAATTACTCGCAGCGGAATAGTATTTGCACCACCTGAGGTCGTGGCAGACAAAGCGGAAAAAGCTGATACAACTGATAAAGGGAAGAGTAAAGTCGTCGAAGAGATCCCGCGTGGGGTAGGAAAAGACTTACTTGTTAAAGACGCTAAGGAAGTTATGAGGTTGATTAAAAAGAGTGACTACAAGATCGTGGATCATCTCCATCAAACACCCTCGAAGATTTCCATCCTGAACCTGTTGCTGTGTTCTGAGGCACATCGCAACGCGCTGCTGAAGGTGTTAAATGCCGCGTATATGCTGCAGGAAATATCGGTATACCAGTTGGAAGAGGTCGTAGCCCACGTGAATGCTGGAAATGGGTTAGGGTTCACTGACCTAGAGCTGACGCCGAAGGGAAGGAACCACAATAGCGCCCTGCACATCTCGATAGAGTGTAGGGGAACGATTATGTCGCACGTGTTGGTGGACACGGGGTCATCGCTCAATGTTCTTCTGAAGAAGGCATTGATGAAGTTGGATACTCGCGGAGTGATTTGCACGCCCAGTGATCTGGTTGTGAAAGCGTTCGATGGAACCAAACGCCATGTTTTCGGGGAGGTGAAGTTACCAATCCAAGTCGGGCCGGAAACATTCGATGCGGTCTTTTACATTATGGACATCATGCCTGCCTACAGCTGACTCTTGGGCCGGCCATGGATCCATTCTGCGGGTGCCGTGACCTCCACGTTCCACCAGAAACTCAAGTACGCTGTCGGAGGTAGCATCGTAACTGTATGTGGCGAGGAAGATATAATGGTGAGCCATTTGTCGTCCTTCAAGTATGTTGAGATGGATGGGGAAATCCACGAAATCCTATGTCAAGCGTTCGAAGCCGTTAAAGTCAAGAACGTAGCTCCTGTAGTCACTGAAAAGCCAGAGATGACTCTCTCTTCCATCAAGGAAGCCCGGGCCGTTGTCCAGGCCGGATCTACCCCAGGATGGGGGCGAATTTTGGAGATACCCAACAAGCAAGACAAGTTTGGGTTGGGATATTCTCCTGCGGCTGAAGCCTCCTCTTCTTATAGCAGTGCGTCACGAGGTAAGGGGCCGATCCAGTTTACCAGTGGCGGGGTGATATTTGAAAGCGTCAACGCAGTGTCTGAAGACAGCGAAGACAGCGGCTGTGACTTAGACTCTTGGATCCAGCCAAGCAAGCCAGGCGAGAGCCTCAACAACTGGTCCGTCAAGGATATCATCCAGATGACAAGCCAAGAGTAATGATTTACTTTTTCCAATCATTGTACAACCCTATGTCCTACCCGGGGCATAGTGGTTTTATTGTCAGGGCCTCGTTTGATTATGTACATGCATTTTATCAATAAATCAAAAGGCATTTTTCTTTGTATTCAAATATTGTGATCTCTGTTATTCCTGTTTATATTTGTTTTGAAAAACAATAAAATGGCAATGAGGTTTGTGCTAACCTGCATATCCTTGTTTTAAGCTTAACCCTTGTTATTGTAGGATCCACATAGCAGATGACATCGACTCTGGACCTTCTACGACTCACTTCGACTTCGATTGCCCGATCTATCAAGCCGAAGAAGAGATTGATGAAGACGAAGACCTTCCCGAAGAGTTGGCCCGCTTGTTGAAACAAGAAGAGAAAGTTATTCTGCCTCACGAGGAAAAGATTGAGATCGTGAATCTGGGTTCTGAAGAACTTGTCAAGAACGTCAGGATAGGGGCTGCATTGCAGAGTGATGTCAAGCAGAGATTGGTCGAGATGCTGAAAGAGTATAGTGACATCTTTGCTTGGTCATACGAAGATATGCCCGGACTTGATACTGACATCGTGGTCCACCACTTACTGCTGCGAGAAGATTGTCCTCCCGTCAAGCGGAAGCTTAGGAGGACACGACCAGATATGACCGTTAAGATCAAAGAAGAAGTGCAGAAGCAGCTTGATGTTGGCTTCTTAGCAGTCACTACTTACCCTCCGTGGGTCGCCAACATAGTACCTGTACCGAAGAAGGACGGTAAGGTGCGAATGTGCGTCGATTATCGGGATTTGAATAGGGCGGGCCCTAAAGATGATTTCCCGCTCCCTCATATTGATGTGTTGGTCGACAATACAACTCAGTTCTCCGTGTTTTCGTTCATGGATGGATTCTCCGGTTACAATCAGATCAAGATGGCGCCGGAGGACATGGAGAAAACTACGTTTATCACACCTTGGGGAACATTTTGCTATAAGGTAATGCCTTTCGGTCTGAAGAACGCAGGGGCCACTTACCAACGAGCAATGGTTACTTTGTTTCATGATATGATTCATCATGAGATTGAAGTCTATGTTGATGACATGATTGCAAAGTCCCAAACGGAGGAGGGACATCTGGTCAATTTGCTGAAGCTTTTTGAGAGGCTTAGGAAGTTCAGGTTGAGGCTGAATGCTAACAAGTGTACTTTCGGAGTACGGTTCGGAAAGTCACTGGGGTTTATCGTGAGCGAAAGAGGCATTGAGGTTGATCCTGCGAAGATAAAAGCAATACAAGAAATGCCAGCGCCAAAAACCGAAAAAGAAGTTCGTGGTTTCCTGGGCCGAATAAACTACATTGCAAGGTTTATTTCTCAGCTCACGGCCACGTGTGAACCGATGTTCAAACTGCTGAGGAAAGATCAGGCGATTATTTGGAACGAGGATTGCCAGAAGGCATTTGATAAGATAAAACAGTATCTGCAGGAACCTCCGATCTTGATACCCCTAGTGGCCGGAAGGCCCTTAATCATGTACTTGACAGTTCTTGAGAATAGTATGGGGTGCGTTCTCGGTCAGCACGACGAGACGGGCAGAAAGGAGCATGCCATTTACTATTTGAGTAAAAAATTCACAGATTGTGAATCTCGTTACTCGATGCTGGAGAAGACGTGTTGTGCACTAGCCTGGGCTGCCAAACGTTTACGATAGTACATGCTCAATCACACCACTATGCTAATTTCGAAGATGGATCCGATCAAGTACGTCTTCGAGAAGCAAGCGCTTCCGGGCAGGATTTCCAGATGGCAAATGGTGTTGACGGAATATGACATTCAATACATTTCCCAGAAGGCCATCAAGGGAAGCGTATTGTCTAATTACCTTGCCGAACAACCGATCGAAGATTACCAGCCGATGAAATTTGAATTCCCTGATGAGGATATCATGTTTCTTAAAGCGAAAGATTGCGATGAACCGTTGCCCGACGAAGGGCCAGACAGGAAATCCCAGTGGAAATTGATATTTGACGGGGCGTTTAATTCTTATGGAAGTGGCATTGGGGTGATCATCACGACTCCCCACGGATCCCACATCCCGTTCACTGCGAGACTGACGTTTCCAGTCACCAATAATGAAGCGGAGTACGAAGCATGCATCATGGGTCTAGAAGAAGCAATTGATTTGAGAATCAAGAACCTAGACGTGTATAGTGACTCAACGCTTGTGATTAACCAGATTAAAGAGGAGTGGGAGACTCGTCAATCGAATTTGGTGTCGTACATGAATTATGCCAGAAGGCTACTTCCATTCTTTGATCGAGTGGAACTCCATCATGTGCCCAGAGCAGAAAATCAGATGGCTGATGCCTTAGCCACGTTGGCTTCGATGTATAAAGTCAATTTTTGGAAGGAAGCTCCAAGGATTGTCTTTTCTCGTCTTGATAGACCTGCATTCGTCTTTGCGATCGAGGAAGCCTTCGATGGCAAGCCATGGTTCCATGACATCCAGACCTTCCTTATGACTAAGGAGTATCCTACGGGAGCGTTAACCCAGGATAAGAAGACTCTGAGGAGGCTGTCTGGAAATTTTTATCTCAATCCCGATGGAGTTTTGTATAAAAGAAATCACGATCTCGTGCTACTCAGATGTGTAGATGAGAAAGAAGCGAGTATGCTCATGGAAGAAGTCCATGAAGGCACATTTGGTACGCACGCCGACGGGCATGCTATGACGAGAAAGATCCTGAGAGCAGGATACTACTGGCTGACGATGGAGTCGGATTGCTTTAAATTCGCAAGGAGATGTCATAAATGCCAGATTTATGCTGATAAAGTTCATGTGCCGCCGTGCCCGTTAAATGTCATGTCCTCCCCGTGGCCGTTCTCCATGTGGGGCATTGACATGATAGGTAAGATCGATCCCACTGCATCTAATGGTCATCGCTTTATTCTAGTAGCTATCGACTACTTCACCAAGTGGGTGGAGGCAGCCTCGTATGCTAACGTGACCAAGCAGGTGGTGGCTAAATTCATAAAGAGGGACATCATCTGTCGTTACGGAATTCCCGAGCGGATCATAGCTGATAATGGTTCGAATCTGAATAACAAGATGATGAAGGAGCTGTGCCAGAGTTTCAAGATTGAACACCACAACTCATCTCCTTACCGGCCGAAGATGAATGGCGCCGTTGAAGCGGCCAATAATAACATCAAGAAGATTGTACAGAAGATGGTTATGACCTATAAGGATTGGCACGAGATGTTGCCATTTGCACTGCACGGTTATCGTACAATGGTACGTACATCAACCGGGGCAACTCCCTTCTCACTGGTGTACGGTATGGAAGCAGTCCTACCATTGGAAGTTGAGATTCTTTCTTTGCGAGTTTTGGTTGACGTGAAACTTGACGAGGCAGAATGGATTAAGAACCGACTAAACCAGCTCAGCCTAATGGACGAGAAGAGGTTAGCATCGATTGCATATGGTCGTCTGTACCAAAGCCGAATGAAGAAAGCTTATGATAAAAAGGTGCACCCTAGAAGCTTTCAGACGGGTGATCTCGTCCTGAAGAAGATTCTTCCTCCACACTCCGATCGCCGGGGCAAGTGGACTCCTAATTACGAAGGTCCGTACGTCGTCAGCAAAGTCTTCTCGGGAGAAGCTTTGTTGTTGTCCACGATGGATGGCAAATATTTTGCATCCCCGGTGAACGCGGACGCAATTAAAAAATACTTTGCTTAAAAAATGACCCGCTGGAAAGAAAAAGAATATCCAGGCAAAAATGGGGCATCCCGGCGAACCATAAAAAAGGAAAAAGGTTCGGGCAAAAATTAGGGATATAAAGAAAATAATGTACACCCGCAAAGTCGAAAACCTGGATGGGCGACTTTGGCAAAAAAGGGTATCCCGGTGAATCGAAAACCCGAAAGGGCGATTCAGGCAAAAGTTAGGGATCCGAAGAAGCAAATGACTGCGTTCCGCGTATGGACTTTCATTGTTTAGTGGTTTGGAAGACCTGAGGGCCGTTTATCTGAATCAATCTCTTCTGAAGCTGAAGCGGCGGAGAAGTATCGAAGTCGAGTGGGTCATAGAGGGATCAACTCATGGTGTTCGTCTACGCCTCGTTGCCGACATTTGTATATACTGATGTATATTTATGGCTTTATGTTTGTGCGGCTTCCTCATTCCAGGGGCTTGCATCTGTTGTAAAACATTTTTACCCATTCAGGGGTTCGTTATAAATAAAATGTATACTATTCAGCAATTCTGTTTGTTTGTTTAGCATTTACCTGTTTTGTTTGTGGAAAAGAACGCCGATGTTTTTGATAAAATGCGCATACATAAACCCACCGGCTTAGGCCACTGATTGTTGAAACAATAAATTACTTGTCACAAGATGATAACCTTTATAGGTCCCTTTGAGAAGGGTGTCTTGTCTGTTTGTTTGTGTTGTTGCAGGTGTAGCATATACTAGGCAGTATGCCGTATGCGTCCCCGAGCAGGATGATTCCTT
The DNA here is from genome assembly GCA_963859935.3 of Lathyrus sativus. NCBI lineage: Eukaryota > Viridiplantae > Streptophyta > Magnoliopsida > Fabales > Fabaceae > Lathyrus > Lathyrus sativus. The sequence goes on along the minus strand of OZ012735.1, from coordinate 396,671,220 downwards.
CCTCTCCAGCAGGTTCAACAGCACCTCTCCGCAGAGTCTAAACATGAGATCGTCAAGCATTGATATGTATCCCCAGGCAGAGAAGAGTCTCTCCCCAATCAGATGTATCCTGAAGGAACGTCATCTCCCCAGCTGAGTCATACACTGAAGTGTGCAGCAATTGGTAGTTCCAGACTGAATTCTCCAGGAGAATTGAAATTCCCCACAGAGTCGTACTCTCCCCAGTAAGCAGGATGATTCCTTCTTCCCCAGCCGAGTTTGCAGATCCCCAAGAGAGCCGAGTCCTTGGAAACCGTTAGGACCATGATTGGTTTTCCCCAGTAGAGTGTTGAATAGCTGATGCTGTATTTCCCCGCCGGAGTCGTTACCTCCAGGAAAGTTTTGTTGCGAATGTCGTGCAGTTTATTTCTGCGATTGACATCGCTTTCCTCAGCAGGTCCAGGTTCTCGTAGAGCTTCGTTCCCCTGCAGCAGTCGACTGAAGGTCGTTTCCCCAGGCGGAGTCCGATTGAGATTGGCGTGACTCCTTCTCCTTGGCAGGATGACTCCTTCCTCCACCAGAGTGGTTCTGTCTCCTTGACAGGAGGATTTTCCCTTCAGCATTTATATTGCTGATGGGGTCATAGCATTTTGCATTATTGCATAGCATTTACCCAAAAAACGCGTAGCATTTCCACCGTGTGGAACATTGTGCCTTTGCCAAAGCATACGCATATGAAGCATGAGCTAGGTCGTTACCGTTCTTGTTTTGCAGGTGTTCCTCCGCAGGGTCGCTTGCTCAAGATGATTCTTGAATCCCCCCAGCAAAAGTCGTTTGCCCAAGATGATTCTTGAATTCTCCAGCGAAGGCGCTCGTTTAAGATGATTCTTAAAATCCCCAGCGAAGTCGAAAGAGTTGGGTTGATCAAGTTGCCGCTTGGAGTCCCCGGCAGAGTGTTTGCTCAGGATGATTCCGGGAATCTCCAGCAGAGTTATTGGTTCAGGATGATTCTTGAAGTCCCCACGGAGTTATTTGTTCAAGATGATTCTTGATTTCCTCAGCAGGGATGGTTCACCCAGAATAATTTCTGGACCCCGAAGCAGAGTAACTTGATAGTTCTCCAGAATCCCCGGCGAAGATGTGTTATCCCCAGCAGGTTTCTGAATAACGAAGTTAAAACTTCCCTTGAAGACTTGATGATTGAAGTCCAACTGTATTGACAAAGCAGTTCTCTCAGCTGATGCGGAGTGCCTGATGGTAGAAGTTTGGGTATCCCCAATTGGTTCATGATTGACTGAGAATTCTATTCCCGACTTAGTAACGAAGTGCGGCTGAAGCCCAAAAAACTGCTTTGAATGCCTGATGGCATGATTAACTTGATCGTTGACCTGATGAGTCCCGAGGAATCCTGGTGCCTGATGGCATGATCGACCATGTATTATCGGTTACTGTGTGACCAATCCCCCAGCTAGTTGCCGTGCAGCTAATATTTCAGTTTTCGAAGATTTGTTCCCATCAGAGTACCGTGTACTTGTGCAGTTAGCAAATTTCTGGGTTTGTTGGTATTCAACTGTCTTGTACCTTGATTGTTTGAGAGCCGTTCGCTTCTCACCCAGTCAGGTCCAAGCCGTTTGAATAGGGGCAGCTGTTGCACCCCAAAATTTGCCCAACATTTCTTTACCTAGCTTGTGTTTCATTTCATTCACATTAGCATTATCATTTGAATTTCATTGACATGTATGCAGGAGATCAAGAGTTATGATTACCAATAAAGAGCTATACAAGACTATGAAGCTAGCTAAGAAGGTTATTCAAGTGTTTAAGGGTTGATATCCTTGTCAGAGAAGTTAAAAGATCCTCAGAGAGAGTAATTGAAGCCAAGTGTGTAGGTCTCCTAACTTGAAAGTTGTGGAAAGCCATCAGATGATTCTGAAGCCATGAAGTTAGACTTGAGGCCTTGAGAGAGCTCATGAGAAGTGTTGAATATCACTTTTAGGCCTAGACAGGCCATTGTGCAAGATTAAGAAGACTCAGCCATGAGTGGTGCAATTAGCGTTTGACTGGGTCAACCCTAAGTCAACTGATGATTTGGACAAGGTTGAGACCTAACTCAAGAGCCATGTGATCATGGATTGATACATTGAGATTTTATAAGGATGATTCCAAGGTCAAATCATCATGATTGAAGAATTTGAGAAGTTTCAAGCTAGGGTTTCTAAGGCTTGACAGTGTAAAATCCCCTAGTTTGACCCCTATCTTCAAGGAAGTTTACCTCAAGATGTGATTGTTATCTCATCTTGCCCCCAACGTGAATGTTTTAGAGCATGCTCTTAGCTTTAATTTGAGTACTAGAAGTCCTTGATAGGATTTGTAGAACTCAATTTATGACTTTGACAAGTTACTGGTCATATGAGGTATGTGAATTTGGGGGCTTGAATGTTACCCAACTTGCATCAAACTTTTGCCATAGAAGGATGATTCCTATGAACTTTTGGTCAACATGAATGTTGTTCCTTATCCTCTTAGATTTCTATATAGTACTAGAAGTCATTGATAGGATTTGTAGAACTCAAGTTATCGCTTTGACAAGTCAAGGGTATTTTGGGCATTTGGAGATTACATGTCATTTCAACCATAAGGCCATAACTCCCATTTCCAAGCTTCAAATGGGAAAATGTTCAACATCAAACTTGTTAAAAATGATGTTTTAAGGCTAGTCAAGAGGTCATGAGATGTTGGAAATGCTTGTAGCTCAAAGTTGCAAAAATGACCTAAAATGAGGGTATAAGTTAAATGAACCAAAGTTTGAAATTGATACTTTTGATTTACACATCCAAACCAAGGCATGTAATAGGTCATTTTGACTCTAAAAATCATTTTAAGAACATTGGTTTAGCCACATTTTTTAATTGAGTTCTAATTTGTTCACTTGCTTTGAAAAGTAGTTACTTACATCTTAAGTAACATTTGCAAAACTCAAATTCAAGGCATGATCAAGATCCCTTGCAAGCCAAACACTTCCAAAATATCATGAGGGGAGAAATTGAAAGGGAATGGGGTTGAGTTCAAGCTGTTTGCAGAGTTGTGCACACCATGGCATATAAGTGAACTTCTCAGGTCATGAGAGATTGGATTTCTCATTGGAAGGATCTAGAGGGTTCTAGATCATCCACACATGTTCTATATATTGAGTGGAAGAGGTTCAGATGAAAGGTTGGTGATGATTGAAGGAGAGAGCAGAGATTGAGATTGAGATTTCATTGCTTGCAACTGAATTCGGTTACATCATTTTACTCACTTTCCATCCATTTTCTTGATTGCAATCTCTTCCATGGATGCTAGGGAAGGATTCCAGATCATAATCAAAGGGAATTCGTGGCTGATTGGTGTTCTTGAGCTCATATTTCTCCACCTGCAACTCAGATTCGAATCCAAGAGTTGAAGCCATTTCAATCAATTCTATTGCATACAGAAGCTTGGAAGTGATTCATTGAAGGAATATGTAGCATTTGAGGGCTTGATTTGAGGTCTTGCTACTTCTGTGCACGCGAAATTTTCAGGTTGGTAACCTTTGATCTCTGGCTTGTTTTAGGTAGAATCAATAGGAATTAGGATGTTAGATGCATTGTAGAACGGGTAGGAAGGTTTTCAGATAGTTAATTTGAGAATTAGTGACCAATTAAGGATGTTACCATTTTCGGTTGAGAATTGGTTCTTGCGAATCTTGAGGATTTAGGTTGAATTAATGGTATGAGTGAGTTCCTTGTGAGATTTGTGACAAGTTTCATGTATAAACCACTTGCAATGGAGGATCCTAGAGAGAGTTAGGATTGGGGACAATGACCGGAGCACCACCGATGGTGGCCGGAGCTGCGCGCGAGGTTCAGAGATTGAAAAGGTTGAAGATGATCCTAGAGCCCTTGGATCAGGGTAGGACCTTTGACCAGATGAAGATCCAATGGCCACGAGTGGATTTCAATTTGTGAAGAGTCTGAGTTTTAATGAAACACATCGTTTCATTTAGTTGCTGATCTTGGGCTTAGTGAATTGGTTGATACCTGCACCCCCCTGATGGCCCAATCCATGATATGAGCTGAATTTTATTTCTATCTGCACCGTGCATTTATTATTTTACTTGGATTTTCTTCAATTTCTTCATTTTATTCATGGTTATTGATTAAATCATAAAAAATGGAAAAATGATCCAATTAATCCCATTATTTTTGCATTGAATTCATGATAGAATCTAGTATTTTTTAGATAAAAAATATTTTTATTTCATGCATTTTCTGATTTTATGGGAATTTTCACATTTTAATTGATATTAAAATAGTCATGTTTAATGCTTGATATTGTGGAATTTTGTGTGATCATGTGATGATGATTTTGATCCTGATTTTTTGTGAGTAGTTAGCATAGATACGCATACTCCCCATAGATTTTTCTCACATTTTTGTGATGAACATAAGTGGTTGTTTAGGTTGAAACCTTTAGAAGCTCCATTTTTAGGGTTTATGGTTGATACCTTTGGATTTAGGACTTAATAGATGATTTAGTCCCTGGTTTTTGTATGAGGCATTCTTAATTGAATTAGGATCCCTTAGGAATTTTTGTAGAAATTTATAATATAGTTTACTATTTTTGATTGATTTTAGTTTAGATGCTAGTTTTAGATGATTCTATGGCACTAACTCAACTAGATTAACATCTTTAGTTCCCTTAGATTAGGGTTTTGTTTCTCTTGTTCTAGGATGATGATGAAGACAACTTGAAGATGCATTGGTTTTCTTGAAGAGGCTTGGATTTGAAGATCTTCCCTTCTTTTGGTGTAATTTTGATTAGGTTAAGATTAAGGTTTTGTAGGCTGAGCTTCTAGATAGTTCTCTTCCTTCATAAGCATGGATGATGTTGATCACTTCCATTCTTCCCTATGATGAAAGGTACCGTTGTAAAGGCCCCATCCCTCCTTTGGTAGGATGTGTGGCTCTTTGCAATTTGGTAGAACCTTTGAGGGTCCCTTTCTCTGATGACAGGATGCTCAGTGGTGACCTTTGGTCTTCACTCTGCTACCAATCATCCAAACTTTGCTCTTGATAGATGAATATTTCTCCCTTATTAGACGATGGAGTTCCTTGCTTGAAGAAGATTGAAGGATGAAGTTGATACTTCTTTGTGTTTGAAGATTACCTTGAGAAGCTGAAGCTTATAGATGAAGAGGAAAGCAAGTTGATACTGGTAAAGCAAAGAGAGCTGAAGCAAGAAAACCAAGTTGATACTTGTAAAGAAGATCCAATTGAGATTGAGTGAAGAGCTGAGGCTTGAGGAATGAAGTATAAAGTTGACACTTACATTGATGCATGGAGAGCCTGAAGGAATCAAGTTGATACTTGTAGTTAGGAGTGAAGCCTGAAGGTGGAATTGACTGAAGAGCTGAAGCTTGGAGAAGAGAGAACAAGTTGATACTTATGTTTGATGGGTTGAAACCTTGGAGGAGAAAGTTGATACTTGTTATTGAGGTTGAAAGCCTTGAAGAGCAGTTGAAGACTGGTGGCTGAACTGCTGTCAGAAGATTGCTTTGCTGTGAAGCTGTGGAGTGGTTGATCTGCTTTCTTTTCTTGTCTGTTTTCTTTTCTGTACCGATGTGCCTTGTTTGACTTGCTTGATGCATTAGAATAAGTCCATATCTAGACTGATGTAAACTAGGAGCATGATTGCACTAGAGGTTGAGTTGCTCCCTCTGCTTGTATTTTTACTGTCTGGCTTTGCTTGCGGGTATTCGGTAGAGCCCTGCTCCCTTGCCTATGTGGTTTATGTTTGCTTGATAGCATTTTACTTCTCCTGTATGATTGCAGTTATTCATATCTGGCTTGAGGTTGAGATGAGCTTGTGGAGGCTGATGCCCCACACACACTTCCTCCCTCACTTGCATTGCATGCATTTTATTTACAGTTGTTTATTGTTTAAGCTGATGCTTTATCTGTTTCTATTTATCATTGACATGATCCCCTAGGAATCTCACTTCCTTTGATAAGGAAGTGATGATTAGAACTTTAGGCTGAAACCTATGCATGATAACTTCTAGGAGATCCCTGTTTCAAACTTCAACCATAGGATGAATCCTTGGCATGACAACATTAGGACTTGATAGTCTCCCTTTTAGTTGAACCTGTCCGTTCTCTCTTCTCAAAACAAATTAAAATACAGTAATAAAGGTTAACCGACATCGTATGTTACGAGCCTTAAGCTATCTGAAAAAGGATTGTTGGACCCTTTGGGTGACATGCGACACATTTACTCTCAGGTCATAGTCTCTAGTGCGATACTAGTTGCAAACAACCATAAAAAACAGTTCTTCCGTAAAAGACAAAAAACAAACTTCAAACCTTTTTGCCCCGTGGGCCCGTAATTCCAAGGAAGCTTTTATGAAGAAAAGAGTGCCGTTAACTCCCAGTTCCACCGCAAACGGTAACGCCTAAGTCTCCAAGGGTCAAGCTGCGTACACCAAACTGTTGGAACTGTCTGTTAACCCTACTCGATAAAACAGATGAATCTGAATTCCCGTAATCCATATTATCCCGAACTACATAAGCTCTGATTTCTCATATCCGTTGAGAGTACATAGGCACAATACTGACGTATTGGTGAGCCACCTTCCCCGTACCCCGTAGTTAGTCGAACTACGTTGACTCTGATTTCTCATTCTCTGATGAGAATACGTAGGCATAAAGCGCGACGCTTGGCCGAGTCATTTTCTTTTCTTTTCAAACCAGCCTTGATAGGTAGATAGATAAAACCAACCCGTCCGATAAACACAACAAGCATGGATCCCATCGAGTACGATGGACGTGAGGGGTGCTAATACCTTCCCCTTGCGTAACCGACTCCCGAACCCAGACAATGGTTACGATGACCTTGTCTTATAACTTTTTGTCAGGTTTTTCCGATCGTTTCCTTTCCCGTTCTGAGGGATAAATAACGAAAGGTGGCGACTCTTCTGTTTTGCCGGCACCTTATTTTTGCGGATGCGACACCGGCGTTCGAGTTCGATGCCTGTTTTTTTAACTAATTCCTGATGGGGAGGTCAGATGTTCCTATTAACTTCAAGTTGAGTCGGCCTTCGGGTTCGATGCCTGTTTGTTTAACAGATGTTTGACAGTGAGGTCAGATGTTCTTCTCAATTATGGATTGAGACGGCCTTCGGGTTCGATGCTTGTTTGTTTAACAAATGCCTGACAGTGAGGTCAAATGTTCTTCTCAACTTCGTGTTGAGCCGACTTTCGGGTTCGACGCCTGTTTGTTTAACAGATGCCTGGCGGAGAGGTCTAATGTTCTTATCAACTTCGGGTTGAGCCGTACTTCGGGTTCAATGCCCGTTTCTTTAACAGATGCCTAATGGTTAGGTTAGATGTTCTTCTCAACTTCGGGTTGAGCCGGCCTTCGGATTTGATGCCTGTTTGTTTAACAGATGCTTGATAGTGAAGTCAAAATTTCCTCTCAACTTCATGTTGAGCCGACCTTCAAGTTCGAAGCCAGTTTGTTTAATAGATGCCTGACGGCGAGGTCAGATGTTCCTCTCAACCTCGTGTTGAGGTGATCTTCGGGTTCTATGCATGTTTGTTTAAGAGATGCCTGACGGTGAGGTCTAATGTTCTTATCAACTTCGGGTTGATCCGCCCTTCGGGTTCGATGCCTGTTTGTTTAACAGATGCCTGACGGTGAGGTCAGATGTTCTTCTCAACTTCGGGTTGAGCCGGCCTTCGGATTTGATGCCTGTTTGTTTAACAGATGCTTGACGGTGAAGTCAAATGTTTCTCTCAACTTCATGTTGAGCCGACCTTCAGGTTCGATGCCTGTTTGTTTAACAGATGCTTGACAGCGAGGTGAGATGTTTTTCTCAATTTCGGGTTGAGACGGCCTTCGGGTTCATCACCTTTTTGTTTAACAGATGCCTGATAGTGAGGTCAGATGTTCTTCTCAACTTCGGGTTCAGCCGGCCTTCGGGTTCGATTCCTGTTTGATTAACTAATGCCTGGCAGCAAGGTCGGATGTTCTTCTCAACTTCAGGTTGAGTCGGCCTTCGGGTTTGATGCTTGTTTGTTTAACTAATGCCTAATGGGGAGGTCATATATTCCTCTCAACTTCAAGTTGAGTCGGACTTTGGCTTTGATGCCTGTTTGTTTAACAGATGTTTGACGTCGAGGTCAGATGTTCTTCTCAATTAAGGATTGAGACAGCCCTCGGGTTCGATGCCTGTTTGTTTAACAGATGCCTGACGGCGAGGTAAAATGTTCTTCTCAATTACGGGTTGATCCGCCCTTCAGGTTCGTTTCCTATTTGTTTAACAGATGCCTGACGGTGAGGTCAGATGTTCTTCTCAACTTCGGGTTGAGTCGGCCTTCGAATTTGATGCCTGTTTGTTTAACAGATGCTTGACGGTGAAGTCAAATGTTCCTCTCAACTTCATGTTGAGCCTACCTTCAGGTTCGATGCATGTTTGTTTAACAGATGTCTGACAGCGAGGTCAGATGTTCCTCTCAACTTCGTGTTGAGCCGGCCTTCGGATTTGATGCCTGTTTGTTTAACAGATGCTTGACAGTGAAGTCAAATATTCCTCTCAACTTCATGTTGAGCCGACCTTCGGGTTCGATGTCTGTTTGTTTAATAGATGCCTGACGGTGAGGTCAGATGTTCTTATCAACTTCGAGTTGACCCGCCCTTCGGGTTCGAGGCCTGACAGCAAGGTCAAATGTTCCTCTCAACTTCGTGTTGAGCCAGCCATCGGGTTCGATGCCTGTTTGTTTAAGAGATGCCTGACGGTGAGGTCTAATGTTTTTATCAACTTCGGGTTGAGCCGCCCTTCGGGTTCGATGCCTGTTTGTTTAACAGATGCCTGACGGTGAGGTCAGATGTTCTTCTCAACTTCAGGTTGAGCCGGCTTTCGGATTTGATGCCTGTTTGTTTAACCGATGCTTGACAGTGAAGTCAAATGTTCCTCTCAAGTTCATGTTGAGCCGACCTTCAGGTTCGATGCCTGTTTGTTTAACAGATGCCTGACGGCGAGGTCAGATGATCCTCTAAACTTCGTGTTGAACCGGCCTTCGGGTTCGATGCCTGTTTGTTTAACAGATGCCTGACGGAGAGGTCATATGTTCTTATCAACTTCGGGTTGAGCCGGCCTTCGGGTTCGATGCCTGTTTGTTTAATAGATGTTTAACGGCGAGGTCAGATGTTCTTCTCAACTAAGGGTTGAGACGACCTTCAGGTTTGATGCTTGTTTGTTTAACAGATGCCTGACGGCGAGGTCAGATGTTGTTCTCAACTTCGGGTTGAGCCGGCCTTTGGGTTCGATGCCTATTTGTTTAAGAGATGTTTGGCGGCTAGGTCAGATGTTCTTCTCAACTTCGGGTTGAGCCGGCCTTCGGGTTTGATTCCTGTTTGTTTAACTAATGCCTGGCAGTCAGTTCGGATGTTCTTCTCAACTTCGGGTTGAGTTAGCCATCAAATTCGATGCCTGTTTGTTTAATATATGCCTGACAGCAAGGTCAGATGTTCTTCTCAACTTCGTGTTGTGCCGGCCTTCGATTTCGATGCTTGTTTAGTTAACTAATGCCTGATAGGGAGGTCAGATGTTCCTCTCAACTTCAAGTTGAGCCAGACTTCGGGTTCGATGCTTGTTTGTTTATTAGATGTTTGACGTCGAGGTCAGATGTTCTTCTCATATAAGGATTGAGACAGCCTTCGGGTTCGATGCGTCTTTGTTTAACAGATTCCTGACGGCGAGGTCAAATATTCTTCTCAACTTCGGGTAGAGCCGGCGTTCGGGTTCGATTCCTGTTTGTTTAATAGATGCCTGTCGGATAGGTCTAATGTTCTTATCAACTTCGGGTTTAGACGGCCTTCGGGTTCGATGCCTGTTTGTTTAACAGATGCCTGACAGCGAGGTCAGATGTTTTTCTCAACTTTGTCTTGTGCCAGCCTTCGGGTTCGATGCCTTGTAATTTAATTAATGTCTGATGGGGAGGTCAGAGGTTCCTCTGAACTTCAAGGTGAGCCGGCCTTCGGGTTCGATACCTGTTTGTTTAACGGATGTTTGACGGCGAGGTCAGATGTTCTTCTCAACTAAGGGTTGAGACGGATTTTGGGTTTGATGCCTGTTTGTTTAACAGATGCCTTATGGCAAGGTCAGTTGTTCTTCTCAACTTCGGGTTGAGCCAACCCTCGGGTACCACACCTTTTTGTTTAATAGATGCCTGGCGGCGAGGTCATATGTTCTTCTCGACTTCGGGTTGATCCGACCTTTGGGTTCGATGCCTGTTTGTTTAAAAGATGCCCGGTGACTAGGTCAGATGTTCTTCTCAACTTCGGGTTGAGCCAGCCTTCGGGTTCGATTCCTGTTTGTTTAACTAATGCCTGGAAGCAAGGTCGAATGTTCTTCTCAACTTCCGGTTGAGTCGGCCATCAAATTCACTGCCTGTTTGTTTAACATATGCCTGACAGCGAGGTCAGATGTTCTTCTCAACTTCGTGTTGTGCCGGCCTTCGGTTTCGATGCTTGTTTGTTTAACTAATGCCTGATAGGGAGGTTAGATTTTCCTCTCAACTTCAAGTTGAACCGGACTTCGGGTTCGATGCCTGTTTGTTTATTAGATGTTTGACGTCGAGGTCAGATGTTCTTCTCATATAAGGATTGAGACAGCCTTCGGGTTCAATGCGTCTTTGTTTAACAGATTCCTGACGGCGAGGTCAAATATTCTTCTCAACTTCGGGTAGAGTTGGCGTTCGGGTTCGATTCCTGTTTGTTTAACAGATGCCTGTCGGATAGGTCTAATGTTCTTATCAACTTCGGGTTTAGACGGCCTTCGGGTTCGATGCCTGTTTGCTTAACAGATGCCTGACGGCGAGGTCAGATGTTTTTCTCAACTTTGTCTTGTGCCATCCTTCGGTTTCGATGCCTTGTAATTTAACTAATGTCTGATGGGGAGGTCAGAGGTTCCTCTGAACTTCAAGGTGAGCCGGCCTTCGGGTTCGATACATGTTTGTTTAATGGATGTTTGACGGCGATGTCAGATGTTCTTCTCCACTAAGGGTTGAGACGGATTTTGGGTTTGATGCCTGTTTGTTTAACAGATGCCTTACGGCAAAGTCAGTTGTTCTTCTCAACTTCGGATTGAGCCAACCCTCGGGTACCACACCTTTTTGTTTAATAGAGGCCTGGCGGCGAGGTCAGATGTTCTTCTCGACTTCGGGTTGATCCGGCCTTTGGGTTCGATCCCTGTTTGTTTAAAAGATGCCTGTTGACTAGGTCAGATGTTCTTCTCAACTTCGGGTTGAGCCAGCCTTCGGGTTCGATTCCTGTTTGTTTAACTAAGGCCTGGAAGCAAGGTCGAATGTTCTTCTCAACTTCTGGTTGAGTCAGCCATCAAATTCACTGCCTGTTTGTTTAACATATGCCTGACAGCGAGGTCAGATGTTCTTCTCAACTTCGTGTTGTGCCGGCCTTCGGTTTCGATGCTTGTTTGTTTAACTAATGTCTGATAGGGAGGTCAGATGTTCCTCTCAACTTCAAGTTGAGCCGGACTTCGGGTTCGATGCCTGTTTGTTTATTAGATGTTTGACGTCGAGGTCAGATGTTCTTCTCAATTAAGGATTGAGACAGCCTTCGGGTTCGATGCCTGTTTGTTTAACAGATGCCTGACGGTGAGGTCAAATGTTCTTCTCAATTTCGGGTTGAGCGGGCCTTCGGGTTCGATGCCTGTTTGTTTAACAGATGCCTGGCAGAGAGGTCAAATGTTCTTATCAACTTTGGGTTGAGCCGCCCTTCGTGTTCGATGCATGTTTGTTTAACAGATGCCTGACAGTAAGGTCAGATGTTCTTTTCTACTTCGGGTTGAGCGGCCTTCGAATTTGATGCCTGTTTGTTTAACAGATGCTTGACAGTGATGTCAAATGTTCTTCTCAACTTCATGTTGAGCCGACCTTTAGGTTCGATGCCGGTTTGTTTAACAGATGCCTGACAGCGAGGTCAGATGTTCCTCTTAACTTCGTGTTGAGCCGGCCTTCCGGTTCGATGATTGACGGCGAGGTCCGATGTTCTTATCAACTTCGGGTTGAGCCGCCCTTCGCGTTCGATGCCTGTTTTTTTAACAGATGTTTGACGGCGAGGTCAGATGTTCTTCTCAACTAAGGGTTGAGAAGATCTTCGGGTTTGATGCCAGTTTGTTTAACAGATGCCTGACGGCGAGGTCAGATGTTCTTCTCAACTTCGGGTTGAGTGGGCCTTCGGGTTCCACACCTTTTTGTTTAACAGATGCCTGACAGTGAGGTCAGATGTTCTTCTTAACTTCGGGTTGAGCTGGCCTTTGGGTTCGATGCCTGTTTATTTAACAGATGCCTGGCGGCTAGATCAGATGTTATTCTCAACTTCGGGTTGAGCCGACCTTCGGGTTCGATTCCGGTTTGTTTAATTAATGCCTGGCAACGAGGTCGGATGATCTTCTCAACTTCGGGTTGAGTCAGCAATCAATTTCGATGCTTGTTTGTTTAACATATGCCTTACAGTGAGATCAAATGTTCTTCTCAACTTCGTGATCTGCCGGCTTTTGGGTTCGATGCCTGTTTGTGTAACTAATGCCTGATGGGGAGGTCATATGTTCCTCTAAAATTCAAGTTGAGCCGGCATTCGGGTTTGATGCCTGTTGGTTTAATAGATGTTTGACATCGAGGTCAGATGTTCATCTCAATTAAGGATTGAGACGACCTTCGGGTTCGATGCCTGTTTGTTTAACAGATGCCTGACGGCGAGGTAAAATGTTCTTCTCAACTTCGGGTTGAGCCGGCCTTCGGGTTCGATGCCTATTTGTTTAACAGATGCCTGGAAGAGAGGTCTAATGTTCTTATCAACTTCGGGTTGAGCCGCCCTTCGGGTTGGATTCCTGTTTGTTTAACAGATGCCTGGCAGAGAGGTCTAATGTTCTTATCAACTTCGGGATGAGCCGCCCTTCGGGTTCGATGCGTGTTTGTTTAACATATGCCTGACCGTGAGGGCAGATGTTCTTCTCAACTTCGGGTTGAGCCAGCCTTCGGGTTTGATTCCTGTTTGTTTAACTAATTCCTGGCAGCAAGGTCGGATGTTCTTCTCAACTTCGGGTTGAGTCGGCCATCAAATTCACTGCCTGTTTGTTTAACATATGCCTGACAGCGAGGTCAGATGTTCTTCTCAACTTCGTGTTAAGCTGGTCTTCGATGCATGTTTGGTTAACTAATGCCTGATGGGGAGGTCAGATGTTCCTCTCAACTTCAAGTTGAGCCGGCCTTCGGGTTTGATGCTTGTTTGTTTAACAGATGTTTGACATCGAGGTCAGATGTTCTTCTCAATTAAGGATTGTGACGGCCTTCGGGTTCGATGCCTGTTTGTTTAACAGATGCCTGACGGCGAGGTCAAATGTTCTTCTCAACTTCGGGTTGAGTCGGCCTTCGGGTTCGATGCCTGTTTGTTTAACAGATGCCTGGCGGAGAGGCCTAATGTTCTTATCAACTTTGGGTTGAGCCGGCCTTCGGGTTCGATGCCTGTTTGTTTAACAGATGTTTGACATCGAGGTCAGATGTTCTTCTCAATTAAGGATTGAGACGGCCTTCGGGTTCGATGCCTGTTTGTTTAACAGATGCCTGACGGCGAGGTAAAATGTTCTTCTCAACTTCGGGTTGAGCCGGCCTTCGGGTTCGATGCCTATTTGTTTAACAGATGCCTGGAAGAGAGGTCTAATGTTCTTATCAACTTCGGGTTGAGCCGCCCTTCGGGTTCGATTCCTGTTTGTTTAACAGATGCCTGGCAGAGAGGTCTAATGTTCTTATCAACTTCGGGATGAGCCGCCCTTCGGGTTCGATGCGTGTTTGTTTAACATATGCCTGACCGTGAGGGCAGATGTTCTTCTCAACTTCGGGTTGAGCCAGCCTTCGGGTTTGATTCCTGTTTGTTTAACTAATTCCTGGCAGCAAGGTCGGATGTTCTTCTCAACTTCGGGTTGAGTCGGCCATCAAATTCACTGCCTGTTTGTTTAACATATGCCTGACAGCGAGGTCAGATGTTCTTCTCAACTTCGTGTTAAGCTGGTCTTCGATGCATGTTTGGTTAACTAATGCCTGATGGGGAGGTCAGATGTTCCTCTCAACTTCAAGTTGAGCCGGCTTTCGGGTTTGATGCCTGTTTGTTTAACAGATGTTTGACATCAAGGTTAGATGTTCTTCTCAATTAAGGATTGTGACGGCCTTCGGGTTCGATGCCTGTTTGTTTAACAGATGCCTGACGGCGAGGTCAAATGTTCTTCTCAACTTCGGGTTGAGTCGGCCTTCGGGTTCGATGCCTGTTTGTTTAACAGATGCCTGGCGGAGAGGCCTAATGTTCTTATCAACTTTGGGTTGAGCCGGCCTTCGGGTTCGATGCCTGTTTGTTTAACAGATGCCTGGCGGAGAGGCCTAATGTTCTTATCAACTTTGGGTTGAGCCGCCCTTCGGGTTCGATGCTTGTTTGTTTAACAGATGCTTGACAGTGAAGTCAAATGTTCTTCTCAACTTCATGTTGAGCCGACCTTCGGGTTCGATGCCTGTTTGTTTAACAGATGCCTGACGTCGAGGTCAGATGTTCATCTCAACTTCGTGTTGAGCCGGACTTCGGGTTCGATGCTTGTTTGTTTAACAGATGCCTGACGGTGAGGTCAGATGTTCTTCTCAATATCGGGTTGAGCCGGCCTTCGGATTTGATGCTTGTTTGTTTAACAGATGCTTGACAGTGAATTCAAATGTTCCTCTCAACTTCATGTTGAGCCGACCTTCGGGTTCGATGCCTGTTTGTTTAACAGATGCCTGACGGTGAGGTCCGATGTTCCTCTCAACTTCGTGTTGTGCCGGCTGTCAGGTTCGATGCCTGTTTGTTTAACAGATGCCTTACGGCGAGGTCAAATGTTCTTATCAACTTTGGGATGATCTGCCCTTCGGGTTCTATGCCTGTTTGTTTAACAGATGCCTGGTGGTGAGGTCGGATGTTCTTCTTAACTTCGGGTTGAGTCGGCCATCAAATTCGATGTCTGTTTATTTAACATATGCCTGACAGCGAGGTCAGATGTTCTTCTCAACTTCGTGTTGTGCCGGCCTTCGGGTTCGATGCCTGTTTGTTTAACTAATTCCTGATGGGGAGGTCAGATGTTCCTCTCAACTTCAAGTTGAGCCGGCCTTCGGGTTCGATGCTTGTTTGTTTAACAGATTTTTGATGGCGAGGACAGATGTTCTTCTCAATTAAGGATTGAGACGGCCTTCGAGTTCGATGCCTGTTTGTTTAACAGATGCCTGACGACGAGGTTAAGTGTTCTTCTCAACTTCGGGTTGGGCCGGCCTTCGGGTTCGATGCCTGTTTGTTTAACAGATTCCTGGAAGAGAGGTCTAATGTTCCTCTCAACTTCGTGTTGAGCGGCCTTCGGGTTTGATGCCTGTTTGTTTAACAGATGCTTGACGGCGAGGTCAGATGTTCTTCTCAACTTCGTGTTGTGTCGGCCTTCGGGTTCGATGCCTGTTTATTTAACAGATGTCTGACGGCGAGGTCAGATGTTCATCTTAACTTCGTGTTGTGCCGGCCTTCAGGTTCGATGCCTGTTTGTCTAACTAATGCCTGAAGGAGAGGTTAGATGTTCCTCTCAACTTCAAGGTGAGTCGGCCTTCGGGTTTGAGACCTGTTCTTTTAACAGATGTTTGACAGCGAGGTCAGATGTTTTTCTCAACTAAGGGTTGAGACGGCCTTCGGGTTTGATGCCTTTTTGTTTAACAGATTCCCGAGGGTGAGGTCAGTTGTTCTTCTCAAGTTCGGGTTGAGCCAGCCTTCGGGTTTCGCACTTTTTAGTTTAACTGATGCCTGACGACGAGGTCAGATGTTCTTCTCAACTTCGGGTTGAGCCAGCCTTTTGGCTCGATGCCTGTTTGTTTAACAGATTCCTGGCGGCAAGGTCAGATGTTTTTCTCAACATCGGGTTGAGCCGGCGTTCGGGTTCGATTCCTTTTTGTTTAACTAATGCCTGGCAGCAAGGTCGGATGTTCTTCTCAACTTCGGGTTGAGTCGGCCATCAAATTCGATGCCTTCTTGTCTAACATATGCCTGAGAGCAAGGTCAGATGTTCTTGTCAACTTCGTGTTGTGCCAGCCTTTGGGTTCGATGCCTGTTTGTTTAACTAATGCCTGATGGGGAGGTCAGATGTTCCTCTCAATTAAGGATTGAGACGGCCTTCGGGTTCGATGCCTATTTTTTTAACAGATGCCTGACGACGAGCTCAAATGTTCTTCTTAACTTCTGGTTGAGCCAACCATCAGATTTGATGCCTGTTTGTTTAACAGATGCTTGACTGTGAGGGCTAATGTTCGTATCAATTTCATGTGGAGCCGACCTTCAGGTTCAGTGCCTGTTTATTTAACAGATGCCTGACAGCAAGGTCATATGTTCCTCTCAACTTCGTGTTGAGCCGGCCTTCGGGTTCGATGCCTGTTTGTTTAAGAGATGCTTGACGACGAGGTCAAATGTTCTTCTCAACTACGGGTTGAGCCGGCCTTCGGGTTCAATTCCTGTTTGTTTAACAGATGCCTAATAGAGAGGTATAATGTTCTTATCAACTTCGCGCTGAGCCACCCTTCGGGTTCGATGCCTGTTTGTTTAACAGATGCTTGACGGTGAGGTCAGATGTACTTCTCAACTTCGGGTTGAGCTGGCTTTCGGATTTGATGTCTGTTTGTTTAACAGATGCTTGACAGTGAAGTCAAATGTTCCTCTCAACTTGATGTTGAGCCGACCTTCGGGTTCGATGCCAGTTTGTTTAACAGATGCCTGACGGCGAGGTCAGATGTTCCTCTCAACTTAGTGATGAGCCGGCCTTCGGGTTCGATGCCTGTTTGTTTAACAGATGCCTGACAGTGAGGTCAGATGTTCTTCTCAACTTCAGGTTGAGCCGGCATTCGGGTTGGATGCCTGTTTGTTTAACAGATGCCTGGCAGAGAGGTCTAATGTTCTTATCAACTTCGGGTTGAGCCGCCCTTCGGGTTCGATGCTTGTTTGTTTAACAGATGCCTGACGGTGAGGTCAGATGTTCTTCTCAACTTCGGGTTGAGCCGACCTTCGGATTTGATGCCTGTTTGTTTAACAGATTCTTGACAGTGAAGTCAAATGTTCCTCTCAACTTCATGTTGAGCCGACCTTCAGGTTCGATGCCTGTTTGTTTAACAGATGCTTGACGGCAAGGTCTGATGTTCCTCTCAACTTCGTGTTGTACCGGCCATCGGGTTCAATGCCTGTTTGTTTAACAGATGCCTAGTAGAGAGGTCTAATGTTCTTTTCAACTTCGCGTTGAGAAACCCTTCGTGTTCGAAGCCTGTTTGTTTAACAGATGCCTAACGGTGAGGTCAGATGTTCGTCTCAACTTCGGGTTGAGCCATCCTTGGATTTGATGCCTGTTTGTTTAACAGATGCTTGACAGTGAAGTAAAATGTTCCTCTCAACTTCATGTTGAGCCTACCTTCGGGTTCGATGCCTGTTTGCTTTGACAGATGCCTTACGGTGAGGTCAGATATTACTCTCAACTTCGTGTTGGGTCGGCCTTCGGGTTCGATGCCTGTTTGTTTAACAGATGCCTGACGGCGAGGTCTAATGTTCTTATCAACTTCGGGTTGAGCCAGCCTTCAGATTTGATGCCTGTTTGTTTAACAGATGCCTGGCGGCTAGGTCAGATGTTCTTCTCAACTTCGGGTTGAGCCGGCCTTCGGGTTCGATTCCTGTTTGTTTAACTAATGTCTGGCAGCAAGGTCGGATGTTGAGAAGTCAAATGTTCCTCTCAACTTCATGTTGAGCCGACATTCAGGTTCTATGCCTATTTGTTTAACAGATGCCTAGCAGAGAGGTCTAATGTTCTTATCAACTTCGGGTTGCACCGGCCTTCGGGTTCGATGCCTGTTTGTTTTACAGATGTCTGACGGCGAGGTCAGATGTTCTTCTAAACTTCGTGTTGTGCCGACCTTCGGGTTCGATGCCTGTTTGTTTAACTAATGCTTGACGGGTAGCTCAGATGTTCCTCTCAACTTCGTGTTGAGTCGGCCTTTGGGTTTGATGCCTGTTTGTTTAACAAATGCCTGGCGGCTAGGTCAAATGTTCTTCTCAACTTCGGGTTGAGCCGGCCTTCGGGTTCGATTCCTGTTTGTTTAACTAATGTCTGGCAGCAAGGTCAGATGTTCTTCTCAACTTCAGGTTGAGTCGGCCATCAAATTCGATGCCTGTTTGTTTAACATATGCTTGGCAGCGAGGTCAGATGTTCTTCACAACTTCGTGTTGTGGCCTTCGGTTTCGATGCCTGTTTGTTTAACTAATGCCTGACGGCGAGGTCTAATGTTCTTATCAACTTCGGGTTGAGCCAGCCTTCAGATTTGATGCCTGTTTGTTTAATAGATGCTTGACAGTGAAGTCAAATGTTCCTCTCAACTTCATGTTGAGCCGACATTCAGGTTCGATGCTTATTTGTTTAACAGATGCCTAGCAGAGAGGTCTAATGTTCTTCTCAACTTCGTGTTGTACTGACCTTCGGGTTCGATGCCTATTTGTTTAACTAATGCTTGACGGCTAGGTCAGATGTTCTTCTCAACTTCGTGTTGAGCCGGCCTTTGGGTTCGATGCCTGTTTGTTTAACAGATGCATGGCGGCTAGGTCAGATGTTCTTCTCAACTTCAAATTGAGACGGCCTTCGGGTTCGATGCCTGTTTGTTTAACAGATGCCTAGTAGAGATGTCTAATGTTCTTATCAACTTCCCGTTGCGCCGCCCTTCGGGTTCAATGCCTGTTTGTTTAAAAAATGCCTAACAGTGACGTCAGATGTTCCTCTCAACTTCGGGTTGAGCCGACCTTCGGATTTGATGCCTGTTTGTTTTACAGATACTTGACAGTGAAGTCAAATGTTCTTCTCAACTTCATGTTGAGCCAACATTATGGTTCGATGCCTATTTTTTTAACAGACGCCTTATGTCGAGGTCAGATGTTCCTCTCAACTTCGTGTTGCACCGGCCTTCGGGTTCGATGCCTGTTTGTTTAACAGATGCCTGACGGCAAGGTCAGATGTTCCTCTCAACTTCAAGGTGAGATGGCCTTCGGGTTCGATACCTGTTTGTTTAACAGATGCTTGACAGTAAAGTCAAATGTTCCTCTCATCTTCATGTTGAGCCGACATTCAGGTTCGATGCCTATTTGTTTAACAGATGCCTTACAGCGAGTTCAGATGATCCTCTCAACTTCGAGTTGTGCCGGCCTTCAGGTTCGATGCCTGTTTGTTTAACTGATGCCTGACGGCAAGGTCTAATATTCTTATCAACTCCGGGTTGAGCCGGCCTTCGCATTTGATGTCTGTTTGTTTAACAGATGCTTGATAGTGAAGTCAAATGTTCCTCTCACCTTCATGTTGAGCCGACTTCGGGTTCGATACCTGTTTATTTAACAAATGCCTGACGGCGAGGTCAGATGTTCCTCTCAACTTCGTGTTGAGCCGGCCTACGGGTTTGATGCCTGTTTGTTTAACAGATGCCTGACGGCGAGGTCAGATGTTCTTCTCAACTTCGGGTTGAGCCGGCCTTCAGGTTCGATGCCTGTTTGTTTAACAGATGCCTAGAAGAGAGGTCTAATGTTCTTATCAACTCCAAGTTGTGCCGCCCTTCGGGTTTGATGCTTGTTTGTTTAACAGATGCCTGACGATGAGGTCAGATGTTCTTCTCATCTTCGGGTTGAGCCGACCTTCTGATTTCATGCCTGTTTGTTTAAAAGATGATTGACAGTGAAGTCAAATGTTCCTCTCAACTTGATGTTGAGCCGACCTTCAGGTTTGATGCCTGTTTGTTTAACAGATGCCTGACGGTGAGGTCAGATGTTCTTCTCATATTCGGATTGAGCCGGCCTTTTGATTTAATGCCTGTTTGTTTAATAGATGCTTGAAAGTGAAGTCAAATGTTCCATCAACTTCATGTTGAGCCGACCTTCGGGTTCAATGCCTGTTTGTTTAACAGATACCTGACAGCGAGGTCAGATGTTCCTCTCAACTTCATGTTGAGCCGGCCTTCGGGTTCGATGCCTGTTTGTTTAACAGATGCCTGACGGTGAGGTCATATGTTCTTCTCAACTTCAGGTTGAGTTGGCCTTCGGATTTGATGCTTGTTTGTTTAACAGATGCTTGACAGTGAAGTCAAATGTTCCTCTCAACTTCATGTTGAGCCGACCTTCAGGTTCGATGCCTGTTTGTTTAAGAGATGCTTGACGGCGAGGTCAGATGTTCCTCTCAACTTCGTGTTGAGCCAACCTTCGGGTTCGATGCCTGTTTGTTTAAGAGATGCCTTACAGCAAGGTCTAATGTTCTTATCAACTTCGGGTTGAGCCGCCCTTCGGGTTCGATGCCTGTTTATTTAGCTGATGCCTGACGGTGAGGTCAGATGTTCTTCTCAACTTCGTGTTGAGCCGGCCTTCGGATTTGAGGCTTGTTTGTTTAACAGATGCTTGATAGTGAAGTCAAATGTTCCTCTAAACTTCATGTTGAGCCGTCTTTCGGGTTTGATGCCTGTTTGTTTAACAGATGCCTGACGGCGAGGTCAGATGTTCCCCTCAACTTTGTGTTGAGCTGGCCTTCGGGTTCGTTGCCTGTTTGTTTAACAGATGCCTGACGGCTAGGTCAGATGTTCCTCTCAACTTTGGGTTGAGCCGGCCTTCGGGTTCGATGCCTGTTTGTTTAACAAATGCCTGGCAGAGAGGTCTAATGTTCTTATCAACTTCAGGTTGAGCCGCCCTTCGGGTTCGATGCTTGTTTGTTTAACAGATGCCTGATGGTGAGGTCAGATGTGCTTCTCAACTTTGGGTTTAGCCGGCCTTCGGATTTGACGCCTGTTTGTTTAACAAATTCTTGACAGTGAAGTCAAATGCACCTCTCAACTTCATGTTGAGCCGACCTTCAGGTTCGATGCCTGTTTGTTTAAGAGATGCTTGACGGTGATGTCAGATGTTCCTCTCAACTTCGTGTTGAGCCGACCTTCAGGTTCGATGCCTGTTTGTTTAAGAGATGCCTGACAGCAAGGTCTAATGTTCTTATCAACTTCGGGTTGAGCCGGCCTTCGGGTTCGATGCCTGTTTGTTTAACAGATGCCTGACAGAGAGGTCTAATGTTCTTATCAACTTCGGGTTGAGCCGCCCTTCAGATTTAATGCCTGTTTGTTTAACAGATGCCTGGCAGAGAGGTCTAATGTTCTTATAAACTTCAAGTTGAGCCGCCCTTCGGGTTCGATGCCTGTTTGTTTAACAGATGCCTGACGGTGAGGTCAGATGTTCTACTCAACTTCGGGTTAAGCCGGCCTTCAGATTTGATGCCTGTTTGTTTAACAGATGCTTGACAGTGAAGTCAAATGTTCCTCTCAACTTAATGTTGAGCCGACCTTCGGGTTCGATGCCTGTTTGTTTAACAGTTGCCTGACAGCGAGGTTAGATGTTCCTCTCAACTTCGTGTTGAGCCGGCCTTCGGGTTCGATGCTTGTTTGTGTAACTAATGCCTGATGGGGAGGTTAGATGTTCCTCTCAACTTCGAGGTGAGCCGGCCTTCGGGTTCGATACCTATTTGTTTAATAGATGTTTGACGGCGAGGTCAGATGTTTTTCTCAACTAAGGGTTGAGACGGCCTTTGGATTTGATGCCTGTTTGTTTAACATATGCCTTACGGCAAGGTCAGATGTTCTTCTCAACTTCGGGTTGAGCCGGCCTTCGGGTTCGATGCCTGTTTGTTTAACAGATGCCTAGAAGAGAGGTCTAATGTTCTTATCAACTCCAAGTTGTGCCGCCCTTCGGGTTTGATGCTTGTTTGTTTAACAGATGCCTGACGATGAGGTCAGATGTTCTTCTCATCTTCGGGTTGAGCCGACCTTCTGATTTCATGCCTGTTTGTTTAAAAGATGATTGACAGTGAAGTCAAATGTTCCTCTCAACTTCATGTTGAGCCGACCTTCAGGTTCGATGCCTGTTTGTTTAACAGATGCCTGACGGTGAGGTCAGATGTTCTTCTCATATTCGGATTGAGCCGGCCTTTTGATTTAATGCCTGTTTGTTTAATAGATGCTTGAAAGTGAAGTCAAATGTTTCGTCAACTTCATGTTGAGCCGACCTTCGGGTTCAATGCCTGTTTGTTTAACAGATACCTGACAGCGAGGTCAGATGTTCCTCTCAACTTCATGTTGATCCGGCCTTCGGGTTCGATGCCTGTTTGTTTAACAGATGCCTGACGGTGAGGTCATATGTTCTTCTCAACTTCAGGTTGAGTTGGCCTTCGGATTTGATGCTTGTTTGTTTAACAGATGCTTGACAGTGAAGTCAAATGTTCCTCTCAACTTCATGTTGAGCCGACCTTCAGGTTCGATGCCTGTTTGTTTAAGAGATGCTTGACGGCGAGGTCAGATGTTCCTCTGAACTTCGTGTTGAGCCAACCTTCGGGTTCGATGCCTGTTTGTTTAAGAGATGCCTTACAGCAAGGTCTAATGTTCTTATCAACTTCGGGTTGAGCCGCCCTTCGGGTTCGATGCCTGTTTATTTAGCTGATGCCTGACGGTGAGGTCAGATGTTCTTCTCAACTTCGTGTTGAGCCGGCCTTCGGATTTGAGGCTTGTTTGTTTAACAGATGCTTGACAGTGAAGTCAAATGTTCCTCTAAACTTCATGTTGAGCCGTCTTTCGGGTTTGATGCCTGTTTGTTTAACAGATGCCTGGCGGCGAGGTCAGATGTTCCCCTCAACTTTGTGTTGAGCTGGCCTTCGGGTTCGTTGCCTGTTTGTTTAACAGATGCCTGACGGCTAGGTCAGATGTTCTTCTCAACTTTGGGTTGAGCCGGCCTTCGGGTTCGATGCCTGTTTGTTTAACAAATGCCTGGCAGAGAGGTCTAATGTTCTTATCAACTTCAGGTTGAGCCGCCCTTCGGGTTCGATGCTTGTTTGTTTAACAGATGCCTGATGGTGAGGTCAGATGTTCTTCTCAACTTTGGGTTTAGCCGGCCTTCGGATTTGACGCCTGTTTGTTTAACAAATTCTTGACAGTGAAGTCAAATGCACCTCTCAACTTCATGTTGAGCCGACCTTCAGGTTCGATGCCTGTTTGTTTAAGAGATGCTTGACGGTGATGTCAGATGTTCCTCTCAACTTCGTGTTGAGCCGACCTTCAGGTTCGATGCCTGTTTGTTTAAGAGATGCCTGACAGCAAGGTCTAATGTTCTTATCAACTTCGGGTTGAGCCGGCCTTCGGGTTCGATGCCTGTTTGTTTAACAGATGCCTGACAGAGAGGTCTAATGTTCTTATCAACTTCGGGTTGAGCCGCCCTTCAGATTTAATGCCTGTTTGTTTAACAGATGCCTGGCAGAGAGGTCTAATGTTCTTATAAACTTCAAGTTGAGCCGCCCTTCGGGTTCGATGCCTGTTTGTTTAACAGATGCCTGACGGTGAGGTCAGATGTTCTACTCAACTTCGGGTTAAGCCGGCCTTCAGATTTGATGCCTCTTTGTTTAACAGATGCTTGACAGTGAAGTCAAATGTTCCTCTCAACTTAATGTTGAGCCGACCTTCGGGTTCGATGCCTGTTTGTTTAACAGTTGCCTGACAGCGAGGTTAGATGTTCCTCTCAACTTCGTGTTGAGCCGGCCTTCGGGTTCGATGCTTGTTTGTGTAACTAATGCCTGATGGGGAGGTCAGATGTTCCTCTCAACTTCGAGGTGAGCCGGCCTTCGGGTTCGATACCTATTTGTTTAATAGATGTTTGACGGCGAGGTCAGATGTTTTTCTCAACTAAGGGTTGAGACGGCCTTTGGGTTTGATGCCTGTTTGTTTAACAGATGCCTTACGGCAAGGTCAGATGTTCTTCTCAACTTCGGGTTGAGTCGGCCTTCGGGTTCGATGCTTGTTTCTTTAACAGATGCCTAACGGTGAGGTCAGATGTTCTTTTCAACTTCCGGTTGAGCCGGCCTTCGGATTTGATGCCTGTTTGTTTAACAGATGCTTGTCAATGAAGTCAAATGTTCCTCTCAACTTCATGTTGAGCCGACCTTCAGGTTCAATGCCTGTTTGTTTAAGAGATGTCTGACGGCGAGGTCAAATATTCCTCTCAACTTCGTGTTGAGCTGGCCTTCGGGTTCGATGCCTGTTTTTTTAAGAGATGCCTGACGGCGAGGTCAGATGTTCTTCTCAACTTCATGTTGTGGCGGCCTTCGGGTTCGATGCCTGTTTGTTTAACTAATGCCTGATGGGGAGGTCAGATGTTCCTCTCAACTTCGAGGTGAGCAAGCCTTTGGGCTCGATACCTGTTTGTTTAATAGATGTTTGACTGCGAGGTCAGATGTTCTTCTCAACTAAGGGTTGAGACGGCCTTCGGGTTTGATGCCTGTTTATCTAACAGATGCCTGACGGCGCGGTCAGATGTTCTTCCCAACTTCGGGTTGAGCCGGCCTTCGGGTTCGATACCTGTTTTTTTAATAGATGTTTGACGGCGAGGTCAGATGCTCTTCTCAACTAAGGGTTGAGACGGCCTTCGGGTTTGATGCCTGTTAGTTTAACAGATGCCTGACGGCGAGGTCAAATGTTCTTCACATCTTCGGGTTGATCCGACCTTTGGGTTCCATAACATTTTGTTTAACAGATGCCTGACAGCGAGGTCAGATGTTCTTCTCAACTTCGGGTTGAGCCGACCTTTGGGTTCGATGCTTGTTTATTTAACAGATGCCTGGAGACTAGGTCAGTCGTTCTTCTCAACTTCGGGTTGAGCCGGCCTTCGGGTTCGATTCCGGTTTGTTTAACTAATGCCTGGCAGCAAGGTCAGATATTCTTCTTAACTTCAGGTTGAGTCGGCCATCAAATTCGATGCCTGTTTGTTTAACATATGCCTGACAGCGAGGTCAGATGTTCTTCTCAACTTCGTGTTGTGCCGGCCTTCGGGTTCGATGCATGTTTGTTTGACTAATGCTTGATGGGGAGGTCAGATGCTCCTCTCAACTTCAAGTTGTGCCGGCCTTCGGGTTCGATGTCTGTTTGCTTAATAGATGTTTGACGGCGAGGTCAGATGTTCTTCTCATTTTAGGATTGAGACGGCCTTCGGGTTCGGTGCCTGGTTGTTTAACAGATGCCTGACGGCGAGGTCAAATGTTCTTCTCAACTTCGGGTTGAGCCGTCCTTCGGGTTCAATGCCTGTTTGTTTAACAGATGCCTAGCAGAGAATTCTAATGTTCTTATCAACTTCGGGTTGAGCCGCCCTTCCGGTTCGATGCCTGTTTGTTTAACACATGCCTAACGGTGAGGTTAGATGTTCCTCTCAACTTCGGGTTTAGTCGGCTTTCGAGTTCTATGCCTGTTTGTTTAACAGTTTCCTGATGGCGAGGTCAGATGTTCTTCTCAACTTCATGTTGTGCCGGCCTTCGGGTTCGATGCCTATTTGTTTAACTAATGCCTGATGGGGAGGTCAGATGTTCCTCTCAACTTCGAGGTGAGCCGGCCTTCGGGTTCAATACCTGTTTGTTTAATAGATGTTTGACTACGAGGTCAGATGTTCTTCTCAACTAAGGGTTGCACCGGCCTTCGGGTTTGACTACGAGGTCAGATTTCTGACGGCGAGGTCAGATGTTCTTCTCAACTTCGGGTTGAGCCGGCCTTCGGGTTCCATAACTTTTTGTTTAAGAGATGATTGACGGCAAGGTCAGATGTTCCTCTCAACTTCGTGTTGAGCCGGCCTTCGGGTTGGATGCCTGTTTGTTTAAGAGATGCCTGACAGCAAGGTCTAATGTTCTTATCAACTTCGGGTTGAGCAGCCCTTCGGGTTCGATGCCTGTTTGTTTAACAGATGCCTCACGGTGAGGTCAGATGTTCTTCTCAACTTCGGGTTGAGCCGGCCTTCGGATTTGATGCCTGTTTTTTTAACAGATGCTTGACAGTGAAGTCAAATGTTCCTCTCAATTTCATGTTGAACCGACCTTCGGGTTCGATGCCTGTTTGTTTAACAGATGCCTGACGGCGAGGTCAGATGTTCGTCTCAACTTCGTGTTGAGCCGGCCTTCGGATTTAATGCCTGTTTGTTTAACAGATGCCTGACAGTGAGGTCAGATGTTCTTCTCAACTTCGTGTTGTACCGGCCTTCGGGTTCGATGCCTGTTTGTTTAACAGATGCCTGACAGTGAGGTCAGATGTTCTTCTCAACTTCGTGTTATGCCGGCCTTCGGGTTCGATGCCTGTTGTTTTAACTAATGCCTAATGGGGAGGTCAGATGTTCCTCTCAACTTCGAGGTGAGCCGGCCTTCGGGTTCGATACCTGTTTTTTTAATAGATGTTTGACGACGATGTCAGATGTTCTTCTCAACTAAGGGTTGAGACGACCTTCGTGTTTGATGCCTGTTTGTTTAACAGATGTCTGACGGCGACGTCAGATGTTCTTCTAAACTTCGGGTTGAGCCGACCTTTGGGTTCCATAACTTTTTGTTTAACAGATGCCTGACGGCGAGGTCAGATGTTCTTCTCAACTTCGGGTTGAGCCGGCCTTTGGGTTCGATGCTTGTTTATTTAACAGATGCCTGGCGGCTAGGTCAGATGTTCTTCTCAACTTCAGGTTGAGCCGGCCTTCGGGTTCGATTCCTGTTTGTTTAACTAATGCCTGACAGCGAGGTCGGATGTTCTTCTCAACTTCAGGTTGAGTTGGCCATTAAATTTGATGCCTGCTTGTTTAACATATGCCTGACAGCAAGGTCAGATGTTCTTCTCAACTTCGTGTTGTGCCGGCCTTCGGGTTCGATGCCTGTTTGTTTAACTAATTCTTGATGGGGAGGTCAGATGTTCCTCTCAACTTCAAGTTGAGCCGGCCTTCGCGTTCGATGCCTGTTTGCTTAATAGATGTTTGATGGCGAGGTCAAATGTTCTTCTCATTTAAGGATTGAGACGGCCTTCGGGTTCGATGACTGTTTGTTTAACAGATGCCTGACTGCGAGGTCAAATGTTCTTCTCAACTTCGAGTTGAACTGGCCTTTGGATTCAATGCCTGTTTGTTTAACAGATGCCTGACGGTGAGGTCAGATGTTCTTCTCAACTTCGTGTTGTAACGGCCTTCGTGTTTGATGCCTGTTTGTTCAACAGATGCCTGACAGTGAGGTCAGATGTTCTTCGAAACTTCGTGTTGTGCCGCCATTCGGGTTTGATGCAAGTTGTTTTAACTAATGCCTGATGGGCAGGTCAGATGTTCCTCTCAACTTCGAGGTGAGCCGGCCTTCGGATTCGATACCTGTTTGTTTAACAGATGTTTGACAACGAGGCCAGATGTTCTTCTCAATTAAGGATTGAGACGACCTTCGGGTTCGATGCATGTTTGTTTAACAGATGCTTGACGGCGAGGTCAGATGTTCTTCTCAACTTTGTGTTGTGCCGGCCTTCGGGTTCGATGCCTGTTTGTTTAACTAATGTCTGATGGGAAGGTCAGATGTTCCTCTCAACTTCGAGGTGAGCCAGCCTTCGGGTTCGATACCTGTTTTTTTAATAGATGTTTTACGGCGAGGTCAAATGTTCTTCTCAACTAAGGGTTGAGACGGCCTTCGGGTTTGATGCATGTTTGTTTAACAGATGCCTGACGGAAAGGTCAGATGTTCTTGTCAACTTCGGGTTGAGCCAGCCTTCGGGTTCGATGCCTGTTTGTTTAACTAATTCTTGATGGGGAGGTCAGATGTTCCTCTCAACTTCAAGTTGAGCCGGCCTTTAGGTTCGATGCCTGTTTGCTTAACAGATTTTTGATGGCGAGGTCAGATGTTCTTCTCATTTAAGGATTGAGACGGCCTTCGGGTTCGATGCCTGTTTGTTTAACAGATGCCTGACTGCGAGGTCAAATGTTCTTCTCAACTTCGGGTTGAGCCGGCCTTCGGGTTCAATGCCTGTTTGTTTAACAGATGCCTAGCAGAAAAGTCTAATGTTCTTATCAACTTCGGGTTGAGCCGCACTTCCGGTTCGATACCTGTTTCTTTAACAGATGGCTAACGGTGAGGACAAATGTTCTTCTAATCTACGGGTTTAGTCGGCTTTTGGGTTTGATGCCTGTTTGTTTAACAAATGCCTGGCGGCTATGTCAGATGTTCTTCTCAAGTTTGGGTTGAGCCGGCCTTCGGGTTCGATTTCTGTTTGTTTAACTAATGCCAGATTTGGAGGTCAGATGTTCCTCTCAACTTCAAGTTGAGCCGTCCTTCAGGTTCGATGCATGTTTGTTTAACAGTTGTTTGACGGCGAGGTTAGATGTTCTTCTCAATTAAAGATTGAGACAACCTTCGGGTTCGATGCATGTTTGTTTAACAGATGCTTGATGGCAAGGTCAAATGTTCTTCTCAACTTCAGGTTGAGCCGGCCTTCGGGTTCGATGCCTGTTTGTTTAAGAGATGCCTGACAACGAGTTCTAATGTTCTTATCAACTTCAGGTTGAGCTGCCCTTCGGGTTCGATGCCTGTTTGTTTAACAGATGCCTGACGATGAGGTCTGATGTTCTTCTCAACTTCATGTTGAGCCGAACTTTGGGTTCGATGCCTGTTTGTTTAACACATTCCTAACGGCGAGGTCAGATGTTCCTCACAACCTCGTGTTGAGCCGGCCTTCGGGTTCGATGCCTGTTTGTTTAACAGTTTCCTGACGGCGAGGTCAGATGTTCTTCTCAACTTCATGTTGTGCCGGCCTTCGGTTTCGATGCCTGTTTGTTTAACTAATGCCTGATGGGGAGGTCAGATGTTCCCCTCAACTTCGAGGTGAGCCGGCCTTCGGATTCGATACCTGTTTGTTTAACAGATGTTTGACAACGAGGTCAGATGTTCTTCTCAATTAAGGATTGAGACGACCTTCGGGTTCGATGCATGTTTGTTTAACAGATGCTTGACGGCGAGGTCAGATGTTCTTCTCAACTTTGTGTTGTGCCGGCCTTTGGGTTCGATGCCTGTTTGTTTAACTAATGTCTGATGGGAAGGTCAGATGTTCCTCTCAACTTCAAGTTGAGCCGGCCTTCAGGTTCGATGCCTGTTTGTTTAACAAATATTTGACGGCGAGGTTGGATGTTCCTCTCAATTAAGGATTGAGTCGGCCTTTGGGTTTGATGCCTGTTTGTTTAACAAATATTTGACGGCGAGGTTGGATGTTCTTCTCAATTAAGGATTGAGCCGGCCTTTGGGTTTGATGCCTGTTTGTTTAACATATGCCTGGCGGCTATGTTAGATGTTCTTCTCAACTTCGGGTTGAACCGGCCTTCGGGTTCGATTCCTGTTTGTTTAACTAATGCCTGGCAACGAGGTCAGATGTTCTCCTCAACTTCGGGTTGAGTCGGCCATCAAATTCGATGCCAGTTTGTTTAACATATGCCTGACTGCGACGTCAGATGTTCTTCTCAACTTCGTGTTATGCCGGCCTTCGGTTTAGATGCCTGTTTGTTTAACTAATGCCTGATGGGCAGGTCAGATGTTCCTCTCAACTTCGAGGTGAGCCGGCCTTCGGGTTCGATACCTGTTTGTTTAAGAGATGTTTGACGGCGAGGTCAGATGTTCTTCTCAATTAAGGATTGAGACGACCTTCGGGTTCGATGCATGTTTGTTTAACAGATGCTTGACGGCGAGGTCAGATGTTCTTCTCAACTTTGTGTTGTGCCGGCCTTCGAGTTCGATGCCTGTTTGTTTAACTAATGTCTGATGGGAAGGTCAGATGTTCCTCTCAACTTCAAGTTGAGCCAGCCTTCGGGTTCGATGCCTGTTTATTTAACAAATGTTTAACGGCGAGGTCAGATGTTCCTCTCAACCTCGTGTTGAGCCGGCCTTCGGGTTCGATGCCTGTTTGTTTAACAGTTTCCTGACGGCGAGGTCAGATGTTCTTCTCAACTTCATGTTGTGTCGGCCTTCGGTTTCGATGCCAGTTTGTTTAACTAATGCCTGATGGGGAGGTCAGATGTTCCTCTCATCTTCGAGGTGAGTCGGCCTTCGGATTCGATACCTGTTTGTTTAACAGATGTTTGACGGCGAGGTCA
The DNA here is from genome assembly GCA_963859935.3 of Lathyrus sativus. Classification (NCBI taxonomy): domain Eukaryota; kingdom Viridiplantae; phylum Streptophyta; class Magnoliopsida; order Fabales; family Fabaceae; genus Lathyrus; species Lathyrus sativus. Next base: position 396,641,166 of record OZ012735.1, on the reverse strand, counting down.
GATGTTCTTCTCAATTAAGGATTGAGACGACCTTCGGGTTCGATGCATGTTTGTTTAACAGATGCTTGACGGCGAGGTCAGATGTTCTTCCCAGCTTTGTGTTGTGCCGACCTTCGGGTTCGATGCCTGTTTGTTTAACTAATGTCTGATGGGAAGGTCAAATGTTCCTCTCAACTTCAAGTTGAGCCGGCCTTCGGGTTCGATGCCTGTTTGTTTAACAAATATTTGACGGCGAGGTTGGATGTTCTTCTCAATTAAGGATTGAGCCGGCCTTTGGGTTTGATGCCTGTTTGTTTAACATATGCCTGGCGGCTATGTCAGATGTTCTTCTCAACTTCGGGTTGAGCCGGCCTTCGGGTTCGATTCCTGTTTGTTTAACTAATGCCTGGCAACGAGGTCGGATGTTCTTCTCAACTTCGGGTTGAGTCGACCATCAAATTCGATGCCAGTTTGTTTAACATATGCGTGACTGCGACGTCAGATGTTCTTCTCAACTTCGTGTTATGCCGGCCTTCGGGTTTGATGCCTGTTTGTTTAACTAATGCCTGATGGGCAGGTCAGATGTTCCTCTCAACTTCGAGGTGAGCCGGCCTTCGGGTTCGATACCTGTTTGTTTAAGAGATGTTTGACGGCGAGGTCAGATGTTCTTCTCAATTAAGGATTGAGACGACCTTCGGGTTCGATGCATGTTTGTTTAACAGATGCTTGACGGCGAGGTCAGATGTTCTTCTCAACTTTGTGTTGTGCCGGCCTTCGAGTTCGATGCCTGTTTGTTTAACTAATGTCTGATGGGAAGGTCAGATGTTCCTCTCAACTTCAAGTTGAGCCAGCCTTCGGGTTCGATGCCTGTTTATTTAACAAATGTTTAACGGCGAGGTCAGATGTTCCTCTCAACCTCGTGTTGAGCCGGCCTTCGGGTTCGATGCCTGTTTGTTTAACAGTTTCCTGACGGCGAGGTCAGATGTTCTTCTCAACTTCATGTTGTGTCGGCCTTCGGTTTCGATGCCAGTTTGTTTAACTAATGCCTGATGGGGAGGTCAGATGTTCCTCTCATCTTCGAGGTGAGTCGGCCTTCGGATTCGATACCTGTTTGTTTAACAGATGTTTGACGGCGAGGTCAGATGTTCTTCTCAATTAAGGATTGAGACGACCTTCGGGTTCGATGCATGTTTGTTTAACAGATGCTTGACGGCGAGGTCAGATGTTCTTCCCAGCTTTGTGTTGTGCCGACCTTCGGGTTCGATGCCTGTTTGTTTAACTAATGTCTGATGGGAAGGTCAAATGTTCCTCTCAACTTCAAGTTGAGCCGGCCTTCGGGTTCGATGCCTGTTTGTTTAACAAATATTTGACGGCGAGGTTGGATGTTCTTCTCAATTAAGGATTGAGCCGGCCTTTGGGTTTGATGCCTGTTTGTTTAACATATGCCTGGCGGCTATGTCAGATGTTCTTCTCAACTTCGGGTTGAGCCGGCCTTCGGGTTCGATTCCTGTTTGTTTAACTAATGCCTGGCAACGAGGTCGGATGTTCTTCTCAACTTCGGGTTGAGTCGACCATCAAATTCGATGCCAGTTTGTTTAACATATGCGTGACTGCGACGTCAGATGTTCTTCTCAACTTCGTGTTATGCCGGCCTTCGGGTTTGATGCCTGTTTGTTTAACTAATGCCTGATGGGCAGGTCAGATGTTCCTCTCAACTTCGAGGTGAGCCGGCCTTCGGGTTCGATACCTGTTTATTTAACAGATGTTTGACGGCGAGGTCAGATGTTCCTCTCAATTAAGGATTGAGACGACCTTCGGGTTCGATGCATGTTTGTTTAACAGATGCTTGACGGTGAGGTCAGATGTTCTTCTCAACTTTGTGTTGTGCCGGCCTTCGGGTTCGATGCCTGTTTGTTTAACTAATGTCTGATGGGAAGGTCAGATGTTCCTCTCAATTTCAAGTTGAGCCAGCCTTCGGGTTCGATGCCTGTTTATTTAACAAATGTTTAACGGCGAGGTCAGATGTTCCTCTCAACCTCGTGTTGAGCCGGCCTTCGGGTTCGATGCCTATTTGTTTAACAGTTTCCTGACGGCGAGGTCAGATGTTCTTCTCAACTTCATGTTGTGTCGGCCTTCGGTTTCGATGCCTGTTTGTTTAACAAATGCCTGATGGGGAGGTCAGATGTTCCTCTCATCTTCGAGGTGAGCCGGCCTTCGGATTCGATACCTGTTTGTTTAACAGATGTTTGACGGCGAGGTCAGATGTTCTTCTTAATTAAGGATTGAGACGACCTTCGGGTTCGATGCATGTTTGTTTAAAAGATGCTTGACAGCGAGGTCAGATGTTCTTCTCAATTTTGTGTTGTGCTGGCCTTCGGGTTCGATGCCTGTTTGTTTAACTAATGTCTGATGGGAAGGTCAGATGTTCCTCTCAACTTCAACTTGAGCCGGCCTTCGGGTTCGATGCCTGTTTGTTTAACAAATGTTTGACGGCGAGGTTGGATGTTCTTCTCAATTAAGGATTGAGACGGCCTTCGGGTTCGATGCCTGTTTGTTTAACAGATGCCTGATGACGAGGTCAAATGTTCTTCTCAACTTCAGGTTGAGCCGGCCTTCAGTTTCAATGCTTGTTTGTTTAACAGATGCCTAGCCCAGAGGTCTAATGTTCTTATCAACTTCGGGTTGAGCCGCCCTTCCGGTTCGATGCATGTTTGTTTAACAGATGCCTAACGGTGAGGTCAGATGTTCTTCTCAACTTCGGGTTGAGCCGGCCTTCGGATTTGATGCCTGTTTGTTTAACAGATGCTTGACAGTGAAGTCAAATGTTCCTCTCAACTTCATGTTGAGCCAAACTTTGGGTTCGATGCCTGTTTGTTTAACAGATGCCTAACAGCAAGGTAAGATGTTCCTCTCAACCTCTTGTTGAGCCGGCCTTCGGGTTCGATGCCTGTTTGTTTAACAGTTTCCTGACGGCGAGGTCAGATGTTCTTCTCAACTTCATGTTGTGCCGGCCTTCGGTTTCGATGCCGTTTTGTTTAACTAATGCCTGATGAGGAGGTAAGATGTTCCTCTCAACTTCGAGGTAAACCGGCCTTCGGGTTCGATACCTGTTTGTTTAACAGATGTTTGACGGTGAGGTCAGATGTTCTTCTCAATTAAGGAATTGAGACGATCTTCGGGTTCGATGCATGTTTGTTTAACAGATGCTTGACGGCGAGGTCAGATGTTATTCTCAACTTTGTGTTGTGCCGGCCTTCGGGTTTGATGCCTTTTTGTTTAACTAATGTCTGATGGGAAGGTCAGATGTTCCTCTCAACTTCAAATTGAGCCGGCCTTCGGGTTCGATGCCTGTTTGTTTAACAGATGCCTGATGACGAGGTCAAATGTTCTTCTCAACTTCAGGTTGAGCCGACCTTCAGTTTCAATGCTTGTTTGTTTAACAGATGCCTAGCCCAGAGGTCTAATGTTCTTATCAACTTCGGGTTGAGCCACCCTTCCGGTTCGATGCATGTTTGTTTAACAGATGCCTAACGGTGAGGTCAGATGTTCTTCTCAACTTCGGGTTGAGCCGGCCTTCGGATTTGATGCCTGTTTGTTTAACAGATGCTTGACAGTGAAGTCAAATGTTCCTCTCAACTTCATGTTGAGCCAAACTTTGGGTTCGATGCCTGTTTGTTTAACAGATGCCTAACAGCAAGGTAAGATGTTCCTCTCAACCTCTTGTTGAGCCGGCCTTCGGGTTCGATGCCTGTTTGTTTAACAGTTTCCTGACGGCGAGGTCAGATGTTCTTCTCAACTTCATGTTGTGCCGGCCTTCGGTTTCGATGCCGTTTTGTTTAACTAATGCCTGATGAGGAGGTAAGATGTTCCTCTCAACTTCGAGGTAAGCCGGCCTTCGGGTTCGATACCTGTTTGTTTAACAGATGTTTGACGGTGAGGTCAGATGTTCTTCTCAATTAAGGAATTGAGACGATCTTCGGGTTCGATGCATGTTTGTTTAACAGATGCTTGACGGCGAGGTCAGATGTTATTCTCAACTTTGTGTTGTGCCGGCCTTCGGGTTTGATGCCTTTTTGTTTAACTAATGTCTGATGGGAAGGTCAGATGTTCCTCTCAACTTCAAATTGAGCCGGCCTTCGGGTTCGATGCCTGTTTGTTTAACAAATATTTGACGGCGAGGTTGGATGTTCTTCTCAATTAAGGATTGAGACGGCCTTCGGGTTCGATGCCTGTTTGTTTAACCGATGCCTGACGGCGAGGTCAAATGTTCTTCTCAACTTCAGGTTGAGCCGGCCTTCGGGTTCAATGCTTGTTTGTTTAACAGATGCCTAGCCGAGAGGTCTAATGTTCTTATCAACTTCGGGTTTAGCCGCCCTTCCGGTTCGATGCATGTTTGTTTAACAGATGCCTAACGGTGAGGTCAGATGTTCTTCTCAACTTTGGGTTGAGCCGGCCTTTGGGTTTGATGCCTGTTTGTTTAACATATGCCTGGCGGCTATGTCAGATGTTCTTCTGAACTTCGGGTTGAGCCGGCCTTCGGGTTCGATTCCTGTTTGTTTAACTAATGCCAGATTTTGAGGTCAGATGTTCCTCTCAACTTCAAGTTGAGCCGGCCTTCGGGTTCGATGCATGTTTGTTTAACAGATGTTTGACGGCGAGGATAGATGTTCTTCTCAATTAAGGATTGAGACGACCTTCGGGTTCGATGCGTGTTTGTTTAACAGATGCTTGACGGCAAGGTCAAATGTTCTTATCAACTTCGGGTTGAGCCGGCCTTCGTGTTCGATGCCTGTTTGTTTAAGAGATGCCTGACAGCAAGGTCTAATGTTCTTATCAACTTCAGGTTGATCCGCCATTCGGGTTCGATGCCTGTTTGTTTAACAGATGCCTGACAGTGAGGTCAGTTGTTCTTCTGAACTTCGGGTTGAGCCGGCCTTCGAATTTGATGCCTGTTTGTTTAACAGATGCTTGACAGTGAAGTCAAATGTTCCTCTCAACTTCATGTTAAGCTGAACTTTGGGATCGATGCCTGTTTGTTTAACAGATTCCTAACGGCGAGGTCAGATGTTCCTCTCAACCTCGTGTTGAGTCGGCCTTCGGGTTCGATGCCTTTTTGTTTAACAGTTTCCTGACGGCGAGGTCAGATGTTCTTCTCAACTTCATGTTGTTCCGGCCTTCGGTTTCGATGCCTGTTTGTTTAACAAATGCCTGATGGGGAGGTCAGATGTTCCTCTCAACTTCGAGGTGAGCCGGCCTTCGAATTCGATACCTGTTTGTTTAACAGATATTTGACGGCGAGGTCAGATGTTCTTCTCAATTAAGGATTGAGACGACCTTCGGGTTCGATGCATTTTTGTTTAACAGATGCTTGACAGCGAGGTCAGATGTTCTTCTCAATTTTGTGTTGAGCCGGCCTTCGGGTTCGATGCCTGTTTGTTTAACAGTTTCCTGACGGCGAGGTCAGATGTTCTTCTCAACTTCATGTTGTGTCGGCCTTCGGTTTCGATGCCAGTTTGTTTAACTAATGCCTGATGGGGAGGTCAGATGTTCCTCTCATCTTCGAGGTGAGTCGGCCTTCGGATTCGATACCTGTTTGTTTAACAGATGTTTGACGGCGAGGTCAGATGTTCTTCTCAATTAAGGATTGAGACGACCTTCGGGTTCGATGCATGTTTGTTTAACAGATGCTTGACGGCGAGGTCAGATGTTCTTCCCAGCTTTGTGTTGTGCCGACCTTCGGGTTCGATGCCTGTTTGTTTAACTAATGTCTGATGGGAAGGTCAAATGTTCCTCTCAACTTCAAGTTGAGCCGGCCTTCGGGTTCGATGCCTGTTTGTTTAACAAATATTTGACGGCGAGGTTGGATGTTCTTCTCAATTAAGGATTGAGCCGGCCTTTGGGTTTGATGCCTGTTTGTTTAACATATGCCTGGCGGCTATGTCAGATGTTCTTCTCAACTTCGGGTTGAGCCGGCCTTCGGGTTCGATTCCTGTTTGTTTAACTAATGCCTGGCAACGAGGTCGGATGTTCTTCTCAACTTCGGGTTGAGTCGACCATCAAATTCGATGCCAGTTTGTTTAACATATGCGTGACTGCGACGTCAGATGTTCTTCTCAACTTCGTGTTATGCCGGCCTTCGGGTTTGATGCCTGTTTGTTTAACTAATGCCTGATGGGCAGGTCAGATGTTCCTCTCAACTTCGAGGTGAGCCGGCCTTCGGGTTCGATACCTGTTTGTTTAACAGATGTTTGACGGCGAGGTCAGATGTTCCTCTCAATTAAGGATTGAGACGACCTTCGGGTTCGATGCATGTTTAATTAACAGATGCTTGACGGTGAGGTCAGATGTTCTTCTCAACTTTGTGTTGTGCCGGCCTTCGGGTTCGATGCCTGTTTGTTTAACTAATGTCTGATGGGAAGGTCAGATGTTCCTCTCAATTTCAAGTTGAGCCAGCCTTCGGGTTCGATTCCTGTTTATTTAACAAATGTTTAACGGCGAGGTCAGATGTTCCTCTCAACCTCGTGTTGAGCCGGCCTTCGGGTTCGATGCCTGTTTGTTTAACAGTTTCCTGACGGCGAGGTCAGATGTTCTTCTCAACTTCATGTTGTGTCGGCCTTCGGTTTCGATGCCTGTTTGTTTAACAAATGCCTGATGGGGAGGTCAGATGTTCCTCTCATCTTCGAGGTGAGCCGGCCTTCGGATTCGATACCTGTTTGTTTAACAGATGTTTGACGGCGAGGTCAGATGTTCTTCTTAATTAAGGATTGAGACGACCTTCGGGTTCGATGCATGTTTGTTTAAAAGATGCTTGACAGCGAGGTCAGATGTTCTTCTCAATTTTGTGTTGTGCTGGCCTTCGGGTTCGATGCCTGTTTGTTTAACTAATGTCTGATGGGAAGGTCAGATGTTCCTCTCAACTTCAACTTGAGCCGGCCTTCGGGTTCGATGCCTGTTTGTTTAACAAATGTTTGATGGCAAGGTTGGATGTTCTTCTCAATTAAGGATTGAGACAGCCTTCGGGTTCAATGCCTGTTTGTTTAACAGATGCCTGATGACGAGGTCAAATGTTCTTCTCAACTTCAGGTTGAGCCGGCCTTCGGTTTCAATGCTTGTTTGTTTAACAGATGCCTAGCCGAGAGGTCTAATGTTCTTATCAACTTCGGGTTGAGCCGCCCTTCCGGTTCGATGCATGTTTGTTTAACAGATGCCTAACGGTGAGGTCAGATGTTCTTCTCAACTTCGGGTTGAGCCGAACTTCGGATTTGATGCCTGTTTGTTTAACAGATGCTTGACAGTGAAGTCAAATGTTCCTCTCAACTTCATGTTGAGCCAAACTTTGGGTTCGATGCCTGTTTGTTTAACAGATGCCTAACAGCAAGGTCAGATGTTCCTCTCAACCTCGTGTTGAGCCGGCCTTCGGGTTCGATGCCTGTTTGTTTAACAGTTTCCTGACGGCGAGGTCAGATGTTCTTCCCAACTTCATGTTGTGCCGGCCTTCGGTTTCGATGCCGTTTTGTTTAACTAATGCCTGATGAGGAGGTCAGATGTTCCTCTCAACTTCGAGGTAAGCCGGCCTTCGGGTTCGATACCTGTTTGTTTAATAGATGTTTGACGGTGAGGTCAGATGTTCTTCTCAATTAAGGAATTGAGACGATCTTCGGGTTCGATGCATGTTTGTTTAACAGATGCTTGACGGCGAGGTCAAATGTTATTCTCAACTTTGTGTTGTGCCGGCCTTCGGGTTTGATGCCTGTTTGTTTAACTAATGTCTGATGGGAAGGTCAGATGTTCCTCTCAACTTCAAATTGAGCCGGCCTTCGGGTTCGATGCCTGTTTGTTTAACAAATGTTTGACGGCGAGGTTGGATGTTCTTCTCAATTAAGGATTGAGACGGCCTTCGGGTTCGATGCCTGTTTGTTTAACCGATGCCTGACGGCGAGGTCAAATGTTCTTCTCAACTTCAGGTTGAGCCGGCCTTCGGGTTCAATGCTTGTTTGTTTAACAGATGCCTAGCCGAGAGGTCTAATGTTCTTATCAACTTCGGGTTTAGCCGCCCTTCCGGTTCGATGCATGTTTGTTTAACAGATGCCTAACGGTGAGGTCAGATGTTCTTCTCAACTTCGGGTTGAGCCGGCCTTTGGGTTTGATGCCTGTTTGTTTAACATATGCATGGCGGCTATGTCAGATGTTCTTCTCAACTTCGGGTTGAGCCGGCCTTCGGGTTCGATTCCTGTTTGTTTAACTAATGCCAGATTTTGAGGTCAGATGTTCCTCTCAACTTCAAGTTGAGCCGGCCTTCGGGTTCGATGCATGTTTGTTTAACAGATGTTTGACGGGCGAGGATAGATGTTCTTCTCAATTAAGGATTGAGACGACCTTCGGGTTCGATGCGTGTTTGTTTAACAGATGCTTGACGACAAGGTCAAATGTTCTTATCAACTTCGGGTTGAGCCGGCCTTCGTGTTCGATGCCTGTTTGTTTAAGAGATGCCTGACAGCAAGGTCTAATGTTCTTATCAACTTCAGGTTGATCCGCCATTCGGGTTCGATGCCTGTTTGTTTAACAGATGCCTGACAGTGAGGTCAGTTGTTCTTCTGAACTTCGGGTTGAGCCGGCCTTCGAATTTGATGCCTGTTTGTTTAACAGATGCTTGACAGTGAAGTCAAATGTTCCTCTCAACTTCATGTTAAGCTGAACTTTGGGATCGATGCCTGTTTGTTTAACAGATTCCTAACGGCGAGGTCAGATGTTCCTCTCAACCTCGTGTTGAGTCGGCCTTCGGGTTCGATGCCTTTTTGTTTAACAGTTTCCTGACGGCGAGGTCAGATGTTCTTCTCAACTTCATGTTGTGCCGACCTTCGGTTTCAATGCCTGTTTGTTTAACAAATGCCTGATGGGGAGGTCAGATGTTCCTCTCAACTTCGAGGTGAGCCGGCCTTCGGATTCGATACCTGTTTGTTTAACAGATATTTGACGGCGAGGTCAGATGTTCTTCTCAATTAAGGATTGAGACGACCTTCGGGTTCGATGCATGTTTGTTTAACAGATGCTTGACAGCGAGGTCAGATGTTCTTCTCAATTTTGTGTTGTGCTGGCCTTCGGGTTCGATGCCTGTTTGTTTAACTAATGTCTGATGGGAAGGTCATATGTTCCTCTCAACTTCAACTTGAGTCGGCCTTCGGGTTCGATGCCTGTTTGTTTAACAAATGTTTGACGGCGAGGTTGGATGTTCTTCTCAATTAAGGATTGAGACGGCCTTCGGGTTCGATGCCTGTTTGTTTAACAGATGCCTGATGACGAGGTCAAATGTTCTTCTCAACTTCAGGTTGAGCCGGCCTTCAGTTTCAATGCTTGTTTGTTTAACAGATGCCTAGCCGAGAGGTCTAATGTTCTTATCAACTTCGGGTTGAGCCGCCCTTCCGGTTCGATGCATGTTTGTTTAACAGATGCCTAACGGTGAGGTCAGATGTTCTTCTCAACTTCGGGTTGAGCCGGCCTTCGGATTTGATGCCTGTTTGTTTAACAGATGCTTGACAGTGAAGTCAAATGTTCCTCTCAACTTCATGTTGAGCCAAACTTTGGGTTCGATGCCTGTTTGTTTAACAGATGCCTAACAGCAAGGTAAGATGTTCCTCTCAACCTCTTGTTGAGCCGGCCTTCGGGTTCGATGCCTGTTTGTTTAACAGTTTCCTGACGGCGAGGTCAGATGTTCTTCTCAACTTCATGTTGTGCCGGCCTTCGGTTTCGATGCCGTTTTGTTTAACTAATGCCTGATGAGGAGGTAAGATGTTCCTCTCAACTTCGAGGTAAGCCGGCCTTCGGGTTCGATACCTGTTTGTTTAACAGATGTTTGACGGTGAGGTCAGATGTTCTTCTCAATTAAGGAATTGAGACGATCTTCGGGTTCGATGCATGTTTGTTTAACAGATGCTTGACGGCGAGGTCAGATGTTATTCTCAACTTTGTGTTGTGCCGGCCTTCGGGTTTGATGCCTGTTTGTTTAACTATTGTCTGATGGGAAGGTCAGATGTTCCTCTCAACTTCAAATTGAGCCGGCCTTCGGGTTCGATGCCTGTTTGTTTAACAAATGTTTGACGGCGAGGTTGGATGTTCTTCTCAATTAAGGATTGAGACGGCCTTCGGGTTCGATGCCTGTTTGTTTAACCGATGCCTGACGGCGAGGTCAAATGTTCTTCTCAACTTCAGGTTGAGCCGGCCTTCGGGTTCAATGCTTGTTTGTTTAACAGATGCCTAGCCGATAGGTCTAATGTTCTTATCAACTTCGGGTTTAGCCGCCCTTCCGGTTCGATGCATGTTTGTTTAACAGATGCCTAACGGTGAGGTCAGATGTTCTTCTCAACTTTGGGTTGAGCCGGCCTTTGGGTTTGATGCCTGTTTGTTTAACATATGCCTGGCGGCTATGTCAGATGTTCTTCTGAACTTCGGGTTGAGCCGGCCTTCGGGTTCGATTCCTGTTTGTTTAACTAATGCCAGATTTTGAGGTCAGATGTTCCTCTCAACTTCAAGTTGAGCCGGCCTTCGGGTTCGATGCATGTTTGTTTAACAGATGTTTGACGGCGAGGATAGATGTTCTTCTCAATTAAGGATTGAGACGACCTTCGGGTTCGATGCGTGTTTGTTTAACAGATGCTTGACGGCAAGGTCAAATGTTCTTATCAACTTCGGGTTGAGCCGGCCTTCGTGTTCGATGCCTGTTTGTTTAAGAGATGCCTGACAGCAAGGTCTAATGTTCTTATCAACTTCAGGTTGATCCGCCATTCGGGTTCGATGCCTGTTTGTTTAACAGATGCCTGACAGTGAGGTCAGTTGTTCTTCTGAACTTCGGGTTGAGCCGGCCTTCGAATTTGATGCCTGTTTGTTTAACAGATGCTTGACAGTGAAGTCAAATGTTCCTCTCAACTTCATGTTAAGTTGAACTTTGGGATCGATGCCTGTTTGTTTAACAGATTCCTAACGGCGAGGTCAGATGTTCCTCTCAACCTCGTGTTGAGTCGGCCTTCGGGTTCGATGCCTTTTTGTTTAACAGTTTCCTGACGGCGAGGTCAGATGTTCTTCTCAACTTCATGTTGTTCCGGCCTTCGGTTTCGATGCCTGTTTGTTTAACAAATGCCTGATGGGGAGGTCAGATGTTCCTCTCAACTTCGAGGTGAGCCGGCCTTCGAATTCGATACCTGTTTGTTTAACAGATATTTGACGGCGAGGTCAGATGTTCTTCTCAATTAAGGATTGAGACGACCTTCGGGTTCGATGCATGTTTGTTTAACAGATGCTTGACGGCGAGGTCAGATGTTCTTCCCAGCTTTGTGTTGTGCCGACCTTCGGGTTCGATGCCTGTTTGTTTAACTAATGTCTGATGGGAAGGTCAAATGTTCCTCTCAACTTCAAGTTGAGCCGGCCTTCGGGTTCGATGCCTGTTTGTTTAACAAATATTTGACGGCGAGGTTGGATGTTCTTCTCAATTAAGGATTGAGCCGGCCTTTGGGTTTGATGCCTGTTTGTTTAACATATGCCTGGCGGCTATGTCAGATGTTCTTCTCAACTTCGGGTTGAGCCGGCCTTCGGGTTCGATTCCTGTTTGTTTAACTAATGCCTGGCAACGAGGTCGGATGTTCTTCTCAACTTCGGGTTGAGTCGACCATCAAATTCGATGCCAGTTTGTTTAACATATGCGTGACTGCGACGTCAGATGTTCTTCTCAACTTCGTGTTATGCCGGCCTTCGGGTTTGATGCCTGTTTGTTTAACTAATGCCTGATGGGCAGGTCAGATGTTCCTCTCAACTTCGAGGTGAGCCGGCCTTCGGGTTCGATACCTGTTTGTTTAACAGATGTTTGACGGCGAGGTCAGATGTTCCTCTCAATTAAGGATTGAGACGACCTTCGGGTTCGATGCATGTTTAATTAACAGATGCTTGACGGTGAGGTCAGATGTTCTTCTCAACTTTGTGTTGTGCCGGCCTTCGGGTTCGATGCCTGTTTGTTTAACTAATGTCTGATGGGAAGGTCAGATGTTCCTCTCAATTTCAAGTTGAGCCAGCCTTCGGGTTCGATGCCTGTTTATTTAACAAATGTTTAACGGCGAGGTCAGATGTTCCTCCAAACCTCGTGTTGAGCCGGCCTTCGGGTTCGATGCCTGTTTGTTTAACAGTTTCCTGACGGCGAGGTCAGATGTTCTTCTCAACTTCATGTTGTGTCGGCCTTCGGTTTCGATGCCTGTTTGTTTAACAAATGCCTGATGGGGAGGTCAGATGTTCCTCTCATCTTCGAGGTGAGCCGGCCTTCGGATTCGATACCTGTTTGTTTAACAGATGTTTGACGGCGAGGTCAGATGTTCTTCTTAATTAAGGATTGAGACGACCTTCGGGTTCGATGCATGTTTGTTTAAAAGATGCTTGACAGCGAGGTCAGATGTTCTTCTCAATTTTGTGTTGTGCTGGCCTTCGGGTTCGATGCCTGTTTGTTTAACTAATGTCTGATGGGAAGGTCAGATGTTCCTCTCAACTTCAACTTGAGCCGGCCTTCGGGTTCGATGCCTGTTTGTTTAACAAATGTTTGATGGCAAGGTTGGATGTTCTTCTCAATTAAGGATTGAGACAGCCTTCGGGTTCAATGCCTGTTTGTTTAACAGATGCCTGATGACGAGGTCAAATGTTCTTCTCAACTTCAGGTTGAGCCGGCCTTCGGTTTCAATGCTTGTTTGTTTAACAGATGCCTAGCCGAGAGGTCTAATGTTCTTATCAACTTCGGGTTGAGCCGCCCTTCCGGTTCGATGCATGTTTGTTTAACAGATGCCTAACGGTGAGGTCAGATGTTCTTCTCAACTTCGGGTTGAGCCGAACTTCGGATTTGATGCCTGTTTGTTTAACAGATGCTTGACAGTGAAGTCAAATGTTCCTCTCAACTTCATGTTGAGCCAAACTTTGGGTTCGATGCCTGTTTGTTTAACAGATGCCTAACAGCAAGGTCAGATGTTCCTCTCAACCTCGTGTTGAGCCGGCCTTCGGGTTCGATGCCTGTTTGTTTAACAGTTTCCTGACGGCGAGGTCAGATGTTCTTCCCAACTTCATGTTGTGCCGGCCTTCGGTTTCGATGCCGTTTTGTTTAACTAATGCCTGATGAGGAGGTCAGATGTTCCTCTCAACTTCGAGGTAAGCCGGCCTTCGGGTTCGATACCTGTTTGTTTAATAGATGTTTGACGGTGAGGTCAGATGTTCTTCTCAATTAAGGAATTGAGACGATCTTCGGGTTCGATGCATGTTTGTTTAACAGATGCTTGACAGGGAGGTCAAATGTTATTCTCAACTTTGTGTTGTGCCGGCCTTCGGGTTTGATGCCTGTTTGTTTAACTAATGTCTGATGGGAAGGTCAGATGTTCCTCTCAACTTCAAATTGAGCCGGCCTTCGGGTTCGATGCCTGTTTGTTTAACAAATGTTTGACGGCGAGGTTGGATGTTCTTCTCAATTAAGGATTGAGACGGCCTTCGGGTTCGATGCCTGTTTGTTTAACCGATGCCTGACGGCGAGGTCAAATGTTCTTCTCAACTTCAGGTTGAGCCGGCCTTCGGGTTCAATGCTTGTTTGTTTAACAGATGCCTAGCCGAGAGGTCTAATGTTCTTATCAACTTCGGGTTTAGCCGCCCTTCCGGTTCGATGCATGTTTGTTTAACAGATGCCTAACGGTGAGGTCAGATGTTCTTCTCAACTTCGGGTTGAGCCGGCCTTTGGGTTTGATGCCTGTTTGTTTAACATATGCATGGCGGCTATGTCAGATGTTCTTCTCAACTTCGGGTTGAGCCGGCCTTCGGGTTCGATTCCTGTTTGTTTAACTAATGCCAGATTTTGAGGTCAGATGTTCCTCTCAACTTCAAGTTGAGCCGGCCTTCGGGTTCGATGCATGTTTGTTTAACAGATGTTTGACGGGCGAGGATAGATGTTCTTCTCAATTAAGGATTGAGACGACCTTCGGGTTCGATGCGTGTTTGTTTAACAGATGCTTGACGACAAGGTCAAATGTTCTTATCAACTTCGGGTTGAGCCGGCCTTCGTGTTCGATGCCTGTTTGTTTAAGAGATGCCTGACAGCAAGGTCTAATGTTCTTATCAACTTCAGGTTGATCCGCCATTCGGGTTCGATGCCTGTTTGTTTAACAGATGCCTGACAGTGAGGTCAGTTGTTCTTCTGAACTTCGGGTTGAGCCGGCCTTCGAATTTGATGCCTGTTTGTTTAACAGATGCTTGACAGTGAAGTCAAATGTTCCTCTCAACTTCATGTTAAGCTGAACTTTGGGATCGATGCCTGTTTGTTTAACAGATTCCTAACGGCGAGGTCAGATGTTCCTCTCAACCTCGTGTTGAGCCGGCCTTCGGGTTCGATGCCTTTTTGTTTAACAGTTTCCTGACGGCGAGATCAGATGTTCTTCTCAACTTCATGTTGTGCCGACCTTCGGTTTCGATGCCTGTTTGTTTAACAAATGCCTGATGGGGAGGTCAGATGTTCCTCTCAACTTCGAGGTGAGCCGGCCTTCGGATTCGATACCTGTTTGTTTAACAGATATTTGACGGCGAGGTCAGATGTTCTTCTCAATTAAGGATTGAGACGACCTTCGGGTTCGATGCATGTTTGTTTAACAGATGCTTGACAGCGAGGTCAGATGTTCTTCTCAATTTTGTGTTGTGCTGGCCTTCGGGTTCGATGCCTGTTTGTTTAACTAATGTCTGATGGGAAGGTCATATGTTCCTCTCAACTTCAACTTGAGTCGGCCTTCGGGTTCGATGCCTGTTTGTTTAACAAATGTTTGACGGCGAGGTTGGATGTTCTTCTCAATTAAGGATTGAGACGGCCTTCGGGTTCGATGCCTGTTTGTTTAACAGATGCCTGATGACGAGGTCAAATGTTCTTCTCAACTTCAGGTTGAGCCGGCCTTCAGTTTCAATGCTTGTTTGTTTAACAGATGCCTAGCCGAGAGGTCTAATGTTCTTATCAACTTCGGGTTGAGCCGCCCTTCCGGTTCGATGCATGTTTGTTTAACAGATGCCTAACGGTGAGGTCAGATGTTCTTCTCAACTTCGGGTTGAGCCGGCCTTCGGATTTGATGCCTGTTTGTTTAACAGATGCTTGACAGTGAAGTCAAATGTTCCTCTCAACTTCATGTTGAGCCAAACTTTGGGTTCGATGCCTGTTTGTTTAACAGATGCCTAACAGCAAGGTAAGATGTTCCTCTCAACCTCTTGTTGAGCCGGCCTTCGGGTTCGATGCCTGTTTGTTTAACAGTTTCCTGACGGCGAGGTCAGATGTTCTTCTCAACTTCATGTTGTGCCGGCCTTCGGTTTCGATGCCGTTTTGTTTAACTAATGCCTGATGAGGAGGTAAGATGTTCCTCTCAACTTCGAGGTAAGCCGGCCTTCGGGTTCGATACCTGTTTGTTTAACAGATGTTTGACGGTGAGGTCAGATGTTCTTCTCAATTAAGGAATTGAGACGATCTTCGGGTTCGATGCATGTTTGTTTAACAGATGCTTGACGGCGAGGTCAGATGTTATTCTCAACTTTGTGTTGTGCCGGCCTTCGGGTTTGATGCCTGTTTGTTTAACTAATGTCTGATGGGAAGGTCAGATGTTCCTCTCAACTTCAAATTGAGCCGGCCTTCGGGTTCGATGCCTGTTTGTTTAACAAATGTTTGACGGCGAGGTTGGATGTTCTTCTCAATTAAGGATTGAGACGGCCTTCGGGTTCGATGCCTGTTTGTTTAACCGATGCCTGACGGCGAGGTCAAATGTTCTTCTCAACTTCAGGTTGAGCCGGCCTTCGGGTTCAATGCTTGTTTGTTTAACAGATGCCTAGCCGATAGGTCTAATGTTCTTATCAACTTCGGGTTTAGCCGCCCTTCCGGTTCGATGCATGTTTGTTTAACAGATGCCTAACGGTGAGGTCAGATGTTCTTCTCAACTTTGGGTTGAGCCGGCCTTTGGGTTTGATGCCTGTTTGTTTAACATATGCCTGGCGGCTATGTCAGATGTTCTTCTGAACTTCGGGTTGAGCCGGCCTTCGGGTTCGATTCCTGTTTGTTTAACTAATGCCAGATTTTGAGGTCAGATGTTCCTCTCAACTTCAAGTTGAGCCGGCCTTCGGGTTCGATGCATGTTTGTTTAACAGATGTTTGACGGCGAGGATAGATGTTCTTCTCAATTAAGGATTGAGACGACCTTCGGGTTCGATGCGTGTTTGTTTAACAGATGCTTGACGGCAAGGTCAAATGTTCTTATCAACTTCGGGTTGAGCCGGCCTTCGTGTTCGATGCCTGTTTGTTTAAGAGATGCCTGACAGCAAGGTCTAATGTTCTTATCAACTTCAGGTTGATCCGCCATTCGGGTTCGATGCCTGTTTGTTTAACAGATGCCTGACAGTGAGGTCAGTTGTTCTTCTGAACTTCGGGTTGAGCCGGCCTTCGAATTTGATGCCTGTTTGTTTAACAGATGCTTGACAGTGAAGTCAAATGTTCCTCTCAACTTCATGTTAAGCTGAACTTTGGGATCGATGCCTGTTTGTTTAACAGATTCCTAACGGCGAGGTCAGATGTTCCTCTCAACCTCGTGTTGAGTCGGCCTTCGGGTTCGATGCCTTTTTGTTTAACAGTTTCCTGACGGCGAGGTCAGATGTTCTTCTCAACTTCATGTTGTTCCGGCCTTCGGTTTCGATGCCTGTTTGTTTAACAAATGCCTGATGGGGAGGTCAGATGTTCCTCTCAACTTCGAGGTGAGCCGGCCTTCGAATTCGATACCTGTTTGTTTAACAGATATTTGACGGCGAGGTCAGATGTTCTTCTCAATTAAGGATTGAGACGACCTTCGGGTTCGATGCATTTTTGTTTAACAGATGCTTGACAGCGAGGTCAGATGTTCTTCTCAATTTTGTGTTGTGCTGGCCTTCGGGTTCGATGCCTGTTTGTTTAACTAATGTCTGATGGGAAGGTCATATGTTCCTCTCAACTTCAACTTGAGTCGGCCTTCGGGTTCGAAGCCTGTTTGTTTGATAAATGTTTGACGGCGACGTTGGATGTTCTTCTCAATTAAGGATTGAGACGGCCTTCGGGTTCGATGCCTGTTTGTTTAACAGATGCCTGATGACGAGGTCAAATGTTCTTCTCAACTTCAGGTTGAGCCGGCCTTCAGTTTCAATGCTTGTTTGCTTAACAGATGCCTAGCCGAGAGGTCTAATGTTCTTATCAACTTAGGGTTGAGCCGCCCTTCCGGTTCGATGCATGTTTGTTTAACAGATGCCTAACGGTGAGGTCAGATGTTCTTCTCAACTTCGGGTTGAGCCGGCCTTCGGATTTGATGCCTGTTTGTTTAACAGATGCTTGACAGTGAAGTCAAATGTTCCTCTCAACTTCATGTTGAGCCAAACTTTGGGTTCGATGCCTGTTTGTTTAACAGATGCCTAACAGCAAGGTCAGATGTTCCTCTCAACCTCTTGTTGAGCCGGCCTTCGGGTTCGATGCCTGTTTGTTTAACAGTTTCCTGACGGCGAGGTCAGATGTTCTTCTCAACTTCATGTTGTGCCGGCCTTCGGTTTCGATGCCGTTTTGTTTAACTAATGCCTGATGAGGAGGTAAGATGTTCCTCTCAACTTCGAGGTAAGCCGGCCTTCGGGTTCGATACCTGTTTGTTTAACAGATGTTTGACGGTGAGGTCAGATGTTCTTCTCAATTAAGGAATTGAGACGATCTTCGGGTTCGATGCATGTTTGTTTAACAGATGCTTGACGGCGAGGTCAGATGTTATTCTCAACTTTGTGTTGTGCCGGCCTTCGGGTTTGATGCCTGTTTGTTTAACTAATGTCTGATGGGAAGGTCAGATGTTCCTCTCAACTTCAAATTGAGCCGGCCTTCGGGTTCGATGCCTGTTTGTTTAACAAATGTTTGACGGCGAGGTTGGATGTTCTTCTCAATTAAGGATTGAGACGGCCTTCGGGTTCGATGCCTGTTTGTTTAACCGATGCCTGACGGCGAGGTCAAATGTTCTTCTCAACTTCAGGTTGAGCCGGCCTTCGGGTTCAATGCTTGTTTGTTTAACAGATGCCTAGCCGAGAGGTCTAATGTTCTTATCAACTTCGGGTTTAGCCGCCCTTCCGGTTCGATGCATGTTTGTTTAACAGATGCCTAACGGTGAGGTCAGATGTTCTTCTCAACTTTGGGTTGAGCCGGCCTTTGGGTTTGATGCCTGTTTGTTTAACATATGCCTGGCGGCTATGTCAGATGTTCTTCTCAACTTCGGGTTGAGCCGGCCTTCGGGTTCGATTCCTGTTTGTTTAACTAATGCCAGATTTTGAGGTCAGATGTTCCTCTCAACTTCAAGTTGAGCCGGCCTTCGGGTTCGATGCATGTTTGTTTAACAGATGTTTGACGGCGAGGATAGATGTTCTTCTCAATTAAGGATTGAGACGACCTTCGGGTTCGATGCGTGTTTGTTTAACAGATGCTTGACGGCAAGGTCAAATGTTCTTATCAACTTCGGGTTGAGCCGGCCTTCGTGTTCGATGCCTGTTTGTTTAAGAGATGCCTGACAGCAAGGTCTAATGTTCTTATCAACTTCAGGTTGATCCGCCATTCGGGTTCGATGCCTGTTTGTTTAACAGATGCCTGACAGTGAGGTCAGTTGTTCTTCTGAACTTCGGGTTGAGCCGGCCTTCGAATTTGATGCCTGTTTGTTTAACAGATGCTTGACAGTGAAGTCAAATGTTCCTCTCAACTTCATGTTAAGCTGAACTTTGGGATCGATGCCTGTTTGTTTAACAGATTCCTAACGGCGAGGTCAGATGTTCCTCTCAACCTCGTGTTGAGTCGGCCTTCGGGTTCGATGCCTTTTTGTTTAACAGTTTCCTGACGGCGAGGTCAGATGTTCTTCTCAACTTCATGTTGTGCCGGCCTTCGGTTTCGATGCCTGTTTGTTTAACAAATGCCTGATGGGGAGGTCAGATGTTCCTCTCAACTTCGAGGTGAGCCGGCCTTCGGATTCGATACCTGTTTGTTTAATAGATATTTGACGGCGAGGTCAGATGTTCTTCTCAATTAAGGATTGAGACGACCTTCGGGTTCAATGCATGTTTGTTTAACAGATGCTTGACAGCGAGGTCAGATGTTCTTCTCAATTTTGTGTTGTGCTGGCCTTCGGGTTCGATACCTGTTTGTTTAACTAATGTCTGATGGGAAGGTCATATGTTCCTCTCAACTTCAACTTGAGTCGGCCTTCGGGTTCGATGCCTGTTTGTTTAACAAATGTTTGATGGCGAGGTTGGATGTTCTTCGCAATTAAGGATTGAGACGGCCTTCGGGTTCGATGCCTGTTTGTTTAACAGATGCCTGATGACGTGGTCAAATGTTCTTCTCAACTTCAGGTTGAGCCGGCCTTCAGTTTCAATGCTTGTTTGTTTAACAGATGCCTAGCCGAGAGGTCTAATGTTCTTATCAACTTCGGGTTGAGCCGCCCTTCCTGTTCGATGCTTGTTTGTTTAACAGATGCCTAACGGTGAGGTCAGATGTTCTTCTCAACTTCGGGTTGAGCCGGCCTTCGGATTTGATGCCTGTTTGTTTAACAGATGCTTGACAGTGAAGTCAAATGTTCCTCTCAACTTCATGTTGAGCCAAACTTTGGGTTCGATGCCTGTTTGTTTAACAGATGCCTAACAGCAAGGTCAGATGTTCCTCTCAACCTCTTGTTGAGCCGGCCTTCGGGTTCGATGCCTGTTTGTTTAACAGTTTCCTGACGGCGAGGTCAGATGTTCTTCTCAACTTCATGTTGTGCCGGCCTTCGGTTTCGATGCCGTTTTGTTTAACTAATGCCTGATGAGGAGGTAAGATGTTCCTCTCAACTTCGAGGTAAGCCGGCCTACGGGTTCGATACCTGTTTGTTTAACAGATGTTTGACGGTGAGGTCAGATGTTCTTCTCAATTAAGGAATTGAGACGATCTTCGGGTTCGATGCATGTTTGTTTAACAGATGCTTGACGGTGAGGTCAGATGTTATTCTCAACTTTGTGTTGTGTCGGCCTTCGGGTTTGATGCCTGTTTGTTTAACTAATGTCTGATGGGAAGGTCAGATGTTCCTCTCAACTTCAAATTGAGCCGGCCTTCGGGTTCGATGCCTGTTTATTTAGCAAATGTTTGACGGCGAGGTTGGATGTTCTTCTCAATTAAGGATTGAGACGGCCTTCGGGTTCGATGCCTGTTTGTTTAACCGATGCCTGACGGCGAGGTCAAATGTTCTTCTCAACTTCAGGTTGAGCCGGCCTTCGGGTTCAATGCTTGTTTGTTTAACAGATGCCTAGCCGAGAGGTCTAATGTTCTTATCAACTTCGGGTTTAGCCGCCCTTCCTGTTCGATGCATGTTTGTTTAACAGATGCCTAACGGTGAGGTCAGATGTTCTTCTCAACTTCGGGTTGAGCCGGCCTTTGGGTTTGATGCCTGTTTGTTTAACATATGCCTGGCGGCTATGTCAGATGTTCTTCTCAACTTCGGGTTGAGCCGTCCATCGGGTTCGATTCCTGTTTGTTTAACTAATGCCAGATTTGGAGGTCAGATGTTCCTCTCAACTTCAAGTTGAGCCGGCCTTCGGGTTCGATGCATGTTTGTTTAACAGATGTTTGACGGGCGAGGATAGATGTTCTTCTCAATTAAGGATTGAGACGACCTTCGGGTTCGATGCGTGTTTGTTTAACAGATGCTTGACGGCAAGGTCAAATGTTCTTCTCAACTTCGGGTTGAGCCGGCCTTCGTGGTCGATGCCTGTTTGTTTAAGAGATGCCTGACAGCAAGGTCTAATGTTCTTATCAACTTCAGGTTGAGCCGCCATTCGGGTTCGACGCCTGTTTGTTTAACAGATGCCTGACAGTGAGGTCAGTTGTTCTTCTGAACTTCGGGTTGAGCCGGCCTTCGAATTTGATGCCTGTTTGTTTAACAGATGCTTGACAGTGAAGTCAAATATTCCTCTCAACTTCATGTTAAGCTGAACTTTGGGTTCGATGCCTGTTTGTTTAACAGATTCCTAACGGCGAGGTCAGATGTTCCTCTCAACCTCGTGTTGAGTCGGCCTTCGGGTTCGATGCCTTTTTGTTTAACAGTTTCCTGACGGCGAGGTCAGATGTTCTTCTCAACTTCATGTTGTGCCAGCCTTCGGTTTCGATGCCTGTTTGTTTAACAAATGCCTGATGGGGAGGTCAGATGTTCCTCTCAACTTCGAGGTGAGCCGGCCTTCGGATTCGATACCTGTTTGTTTAACAGATATTTGACGGCAAGGTCAGATGTTCTTCTCAATTAAGGATTGAGACGACCTTCGGGTTCGATGCATGTTTGTTTAACAGATGCTTGACAGCGAGGTCAGATGTTCTTCTCAACTTTGTGTTGTGCCGGCCTTCGGGTTCGATGCCAGTTTGTTTAACTAATGTCTGATGGGAAGGTCAGATGTTCCTCTCAACTTCACCTTGAGCCGGCCTTCGCGTTCGATGCCTGTTTGTTTAACAAATGTTTGACGGCGAGGTTCGATGTTCTTCTCAATTAAGGATTGAGACGTCCTTCGGGTTCGATGCCTGTTTGTTTAACAGACGCCTGATGGCGAGGTCAAATGTTCTTCTCAACTTCAGGTTGAGCCGGCCATCGGTTTCAATGCTTGTTTGTTTAACAGATGCCTAGCCGAGAGGTCTAATGTTCTTATCAACTTCGGGTTGAGCCGCCCTTCCGGTTCGATGCATGTTTATTTAACAGATGCCTAACGATGAGGTCAGATGTTCTTCTCAACTTCGGGTTGAGCCGGCCTTCGGATTTGATGCCTGTTTGTTTAACAGATGCTTGACAGTGAAGTCAAATGTTCCTCTCAACTTCATGTTGAGCCAAACTTTGGGTTCGATGCCTGTTTGTTTAACAGATGCCTAACAGCGTGGTCAGATGTTCCTCTCAACCTCGTGTTGAGCCGGCCTTCGGGTTCGATGCCTGTTTGTTTAACAGTTTCCTGACGGCGAGGTCAGATGTTCTTCTCAACTTCATGTTGTACCGGCCTTCGGTTTCGATGCCGTTTTGTTTAACTAATGCCTGATGAGGAGGTCAGATGTTCCTCTCAACTTCAAGGTAAGCCGACCTTCGGGTTCGATACCTGTTTGTTTAACAGATGTTTGACGGTGAGGTCAGATGTTCTTCTCAATTAAGGAATTGAGACGATCTTCGGGTACGATGCATGTTTGTTTAACAGATGCTTGACGGCGAGGTCAGATGTTATTCTCAACATTGTGTTGTGTCGGCCTTCGGGTTTGATGCCTGTTTGTTTAACTAATGTCTGATGGGAAGGTCAGGTGTTCTTCTCAACTTCAAATTGAGTCGGCCTTCGGGTTCGATGCCTGTTTGTTTAACAAATGTTTGACGGCGAGGTTGGATGTTCTTCTCAATTAAGGATTGAGACGGCCTTCGAGTTCGATGCCTGTTTGTTTAATCGATGCCTGACGGCGAGGTCAAATGTTCTTCTCAACTTCAGGTTGAGCCGGCCTTCGAGTTCAATGCTTGTTTGTTTAACAGATGCCTAGCCGAGAGGTCTAATGTTCCTATCAACTTCGGGTTGAGCCGCCCTTCCGGTTCGATGCATGTTTGTTTAACAGATGCCTAACGGTGAGGTCAGATGTTCTTCTCAACTTCGGGTTGAGCCGGCCTTTGGGTTTGATGCTTGTTTGTTTAACATATGCCTGGCGGCTATGTCAGATGTTCTTCTCAACTTCGGGTTGAGCCGGCCTTCGGGTTCGATTCCTGTTTGTTTAACTAATGCCAGATTTGGAGGTCAGATGTTCCTCTTAACTTCAAGTTGAGTCGGCCTTCGGGTTCGATGCATGTTTGTTTAACAGATGTTTGACGGCGAGGATAGATGTTCTTCTCAATTAAGGATTGAGACGACCTTCGGGTTCGATGCGTGTTTGTTTAACAGATGCTTGACGGCAAGGTCAAATGTTCTTCTCAACTTCTGGTTGAGCCGGCCTTCAGGTTTGATGCCTGTTTGTTTAAGAGATGCCTGACAGCGAGGTCTAATGTTCTTATCAACTTCAGGTTGAGCCGCCATTTGGGTTCGATGCCTGTTTGTTTAACAGATGCCTGACAGTGAGGTCAGATGTTCTTCTCAACTTCGGGTTGAGCCGGCCTTCGAATTTGATGCCTGTTTGTTTAACAGATGCTTGACAGTGAAGTCAAATGTTCCTCTCAACTTCATGTTAAGCTGAACTTTGGGATCGATGCCTGTTTGTTTAACAGATTCCTAACGGCGAGGTCAGATGTTCCTCTCAACCTCGTGTTGAGCCGGCCTTCGGGTTCGATGCCTTTTTGTTTAACAGTTTCCTGACGGCGAGATCAGATGTTCTTCTCAACTTCATGTTGTGCCGGCCTTCGGTTTCGACGCCTGTTTGTTTAACAAATGCCTGATGGGGAGGTCAGATGTTCCTCTCAACTTCGAGGTGAGCCGGCCTTCGGATTCGATACCTGTTTGTTAAACAAATATTTGACAGCGAGGTCAGATGTTCTTCTCAATTAAGGATTGAGACGACCTTCGGGTTCGATGCATGTTTGTTTAACACATGCTTGACAGCGAGGTCAGATGTTCTTCTCAACTTTGTGTTGTGCCGGCCTTCGGGTTCGATGCCTGTTTGTTTAACTAATGTTTGATGGGAAGGTCAGATGTTCCTCTCAAATTCAACTTGAGTCGGCCTTCGGGTTCGATGCCTGTTTGTTTAACAAATGTTTGACGGCGAGGTTGGATGTTCTTCTCAATTAAGGATTGAGACAGCCTTCGGGTTCGATGCCTGTTTGTTTAACAGATGCCTGATGGCGAGGTCAAATGTTCTTCTCAACTTCAGGTTGAGCCGGCCTTCGGTTTCAATGCTTGTTTGTTTAATAGACGCCTAGCCTAGAGGTCTAATGTTTTTATCAACTTCGGGTTGAGCCGCCCTTCTGGTTCGATGCATGTTTGTTTAACAGATGCCTAACGGTGAGGTCAGATGTTCTTCTCAACTTCGGGTTGAACCGGCCTTTGGGTTTGATGCCTGTTTGTTTAACATATGCCTGTCGGCTATGTCAGATGTTCTTCTCAACTTCGGGTTGAGCCGGCCTTCGGGTTCGATTCCTGTTTGTTTAACTAATGCCTGGCAACGAGGTCGGATGTTCTTCTCAACTTCGGGTTGAGTCGACCATCAATTTCGATGCCAGTTTGTTTAACATATGCCTGACTGCGAGGTCAGATGTTCTTCTCAACTTCATGTTGTGCCGGCCTTCGGTTTCGATGCCGTTTTGTTTAACTAATGCCTGATGGGGAGGTCAGATGTTCCTCTCAACTTCGAGGTAAGCCGGCCTTCGGGTTCGATACCTGTTTGTTTAACAGATGTTTGACGGTGATGTCAGATGTTCTTCTCAATTAAGGAATTGAGACGATCTTCGGGTTCGATGCATGTTTGTTTAACAGATGCTTGACGGCGAGGTCAGATGTTATTCTCAACTTTGTGTTGTGCCGGCCTTCGGGTTTGATGCCTGTTTGTTTAACTAATGTCTGATGGGAAGGTCAGATGTTCCTCTCAACTTCAAATTGAGGCGGCCTTCGGGTTCGATGCCTGTTTGTTTAACAAATGTTTGACGGCGAGGTTGGATGTTCTTCTCAATTAAGGATTGAGACAGCCTTCGGGTTCACTGCCTGTTTATTTAACAGATGCCTGACGGCGAGGTCAAATGTTCTTCTCAACTACAGGTTGAGTCGGCCTTCGGGTTCAATGCTTGTTTGTTTAACAGATGCCTAGCCGAGAGGTCTAATGTTCTTATCAACTTCGGGTTGAGCCGCCCTTCCGGTTCGATGCATGTTGGTTTAACAGATGCCTAACGGTGAGGTCAGATGTTCTTCTCAACTTCGGGTTGAGCCGGCCTTTGGGTTTGATGCCTGTTTGTTTAACATATGCCTGACGGCTATGTCAGATGTTCTTCTCAACTTCGGGTTGAGCCGGCCTTCGGGTTCGATTCCTGTTAGTTTAACTAATGCCTGGCAACGAGGTCGGATGTTCTTCTCAACTTCGGGTTGAGTCGACCATCAATTTCGATGCCAGTTTGTTTAACATATGCCTGACTGCGAGGTCAGATGTTCTTCTCAACTTCGTGTTATGCCGGCATTCGGGTTCGATGCCTGTTTGGTGAACTAATGCCTGATGGGCACGTCAGATGTTCCTCTCATCTTCGAGGTGAGCCGGCCTTCGGGTTCGATACCTGTTTGTTTAACAGATGTTTGACGACGAGGTCAGATGTTCTTCTCAATTAAGGATTGAGACGACCTTCGGGTTCGATTAATGTTTGTTTAACAGATGCTTGACGGCAAAGTCAGATGTTCTTCTCAACTTTGTGTTGTGTCGGCCTTCGGGTTCGATGCCTGTTTGTTTAACTAATGTCTGATGGGAAGGTCAGATGTTCCTCTAAACTTCAAGTTAAGCCGGCCTTCGGGTTCGATGCCTGTTTGTTTAACAAATGTTTGACGGCGAGGTTGGATGTTCTTCTCAATTAAGGATTGAGACGGCCTTCGGGTTCGATGCCTGTTTGTTTAACAGATGCCTGACGGCGAGGTCAAATGTTCTTCTCAACTTTAGGTTGAGCCAGCCTTCGGGTTCAATGCTTGTTTGTTTAAACGATGCCTAGCCGAGAGGTCTAATGTTCTTATCAACTTCGGGTTGAGCCGCCCTTCCGGTTCGATGCATGTTTGTTTAACAGATGCTTAACGGTGAGGTCAGATGTTCTTCTCAACTTCGGGTTAAGCCGGCCTTTGGGTTTGATGCCGGTTTGTTTAACATATGCCTGGCGGCTATGTCAGATGTTCTTCTCAACTTCGGGTTGAGCCGGCCTTCAGGTTCGATGCCTGTTTGTTTAAGAGATGCCTGACAGCGAGGTCTAATGTTCTTATCAACTTCAGGTTGAGCCGCCATTTGGGTTCGATGCCTGTTTGTTTAACAGATGCCTGACAGTGAGGTCAGATGTTCTTCTCAACTTCGGGTTGAGCCGGCCTTCGAATTTGATGCCTGTTTGTTTAACAGATGCTTGACAGTGAAGTCAAATGTTCCTCTCAACTTCATGTTAAGCTGAACTTTGGGATCGATGCCTGTTTGTTTAACAGATTCCTAACGGCGAGGTCAGATGTTCCTCTCAACCTCGTGTTGAGCCGGCCTTCGGGTTCGATGCCTTTTTGTTTAACAGTTTCCTGACGGCGAGATCAGATGTTCTTCTCAACTTCATGTTGTGCCGGCCTTCGGTTTCGACGCCTGTTTGTTTAACAAATGCCTGATGGGGAGGTCAGATGTTCCTCTCAACTTCGAGGTGAGCCGGCCTTCGGATTCGATACCTGTTTGTTAAACAAATATTTGACGGCGAGGTCAGATGTTCTTCTCAATTAAGGATTGAGACGACCTTCGGGTTCGATGCATGTTTGTTTAACACATGCTTGACAGCGAGGTCAGATGTTCTTCTCAACTTTGTGTTGTGCCGGCCTTCGGGTTCGATGCCTGTTTGTTTAACTAATGTCTGATGGGAAGGTCAGATGTTCCTCTCAAATTCAACTTGAGTCGGCCTTCGGGTTCGATGCCTGTTTGTTTAACAAATGTTTGACGGCGAGGTTGGATGTTCTTCTCAATTAAGGATTGAGACAGCCTTCGGGTTCGATGCCTGTTTGTTTAACAGATGCCTGATGGCGAGGTCAAATGTTCTTCTCAACTTCAGGTTGAGCCGGCCTTCGGTTTCAATGCTTGTTTGTTTAACAGACGCCTAGCCTAGAGGTCTAATGTTTTTATCAACTTCGGGTTGAGCCGCCCTTCTGGTTCGATGCATGTTTGTTTAACAGATGCCTAACGGTGAGGTCAGATGTTCTTCTCAACTTCGGGTTGAACCGGCCTTTGGGTTTGATGCCTGTTTGTTTAACATATGCCTGTCGGCTATGTCAGATGTTCTTCTCAACTTCGGGTTGAGCCGGCCTTCGGGTTCGATTCCTGTTTGTTTAACTAATGCCTGGCAACGAGGTCGGATGTTCTTCTCAACTTCGGGTTGAGTCGACCATCAATTTCGATGCCAGTTTGTTTAACATATGCCTGACTGCGAGGTCAGATGTTCTTCTCAACTTCATGTTGTGCCGGCCTTCGGTTTCGATGCCGTTTTGTTTAACTAATGCCTGATGGGGAGGTCAGATGTTCCTCTCAACTTCGAGGTAAGCCGGCCTTCGGGTTCGATACCTGTTTGTTTAACAGATGTTTGACGGTGATGTCAGATGTTCTTCTCAATTAAGGAATTGAGACGATCTTCGGGTTCGATGCATGTTTGTTTAACAGATGCTTGACGGCGAGGTCAGATGTTATTCTCAACTTTGTGTTGTGCCGGCCTTCGGGTTTGATGCCTGTTTGTTTAACTAATGTCTGATGGGAAGGTCAGATGTTCCTCTCAACTTCAAATTGAGGAGGCCTTCGGGTTCGATGCCTGTTTGTTTAACAAATGTTTGACTGCGAGGTTGGATGTTCTTCTCAATTAAGGATTGAGACAGCCTTAGGGTTCACTGCCTGTTTATTTAACAGATGCCTGACGGCGAGGTCAAATGTTCTTCTCAACTACAGGTTGAGTCGGCCTTCGGGTTCAATGCTTGTTTGTTTAACAGATGCCTAGCCGAGAGGTCTAATGTTCTTATCAACTTCGGGTTGAGCCGCCCTTCCGGTTCGATGCATGTTTGTTTAACAGATGCCTAACGGTGAGGTCAGATGTTCTTCTCAACTTCGGGTTGAGCCGGCCTTTGGGTTTGATGCCTGTTTGTTTAACATATGCCTGACGGCTATGTCAGATGTTCTTCTCAACTTCGGGTTGAGCCGGCCTTCGGGTTCGATTCCTGTTTGTTTAACTAATGCCTGGCAACGAGGTCGGATGTTCTTCTCAACTTCGGGTTGAGTCGACCATCAATTTCGATGCCAGTTTGTTTAACATATGCCTGACTGTGAGGTCAGATGTTCTTCTCAACTTCGTGTTATGCCGGCATTCGGGTTCGATGCCTGTTTGGTGAACTAATGCCTGATGGGCACGTCAGATGTTCCTCTCATCTTCGAGGTGAGCCGGCCTTCGGGTTCCATACCTGTTTGTTTAACAGATGTTTGACGACGAGGTCAGATGTTCTTCTCAATTAAGGATTGAGACGACCTTCGGGTTCGATTAATGTTTGTTTAACAAATGCTTGACGGCAAAGTCAGATGTTCTTCTCAACTTTGTGTTGTGTCGGCCTTCGGGTTCGATGCCTGTTTGTTTAACTAATGTCTGATGGGAAGGTCAGATGTTCCTCTAAACTTCAAGTTAAGCCGGCCTTCGGGTTCGATGCCTGTTTGTTTAACAAATGTTTGACGGCGAGGTTGGATGTTCTTCTCAATTAAGGATTGAGACGGCCTTCGGGTTCGATGCCTGTTTGTTTAACAGATGCCTGACGGCGAGGTCAAATGTTCTTCTCAACTTTAGGTTGAGCCAGCCTTCGGGTTCAATGCTTGTTTGTTTAAACGATGCCTAGCCGAGAGGTCTAATGTTCTTATCAACTTCGGGTTGAGCCGCCCTTCCGGTTCGATGCATGTTTGTTTAACAGATGCTTAACGGTGAGGTCAGATGTTCTTCTCAACTTCGGGTTAAGCCGGCCTTTGGGTTTGATGCCTGTTTGTTTAACATATGCCTGGCGGCTATGTCAGATGTTCTTCTCAACTTCGGGTTGAGCCGGCCTTCGGGTTCGATTCCTGTTTGTTTAACTAATGCCTGGCAACGAGGTCGGATGTTCTTTTCAACTTTGGGTTGACTCGACCATCAAATTCGATGCCAGTTTGTTTAACATATGCCTGAATGCGAGGTCAGATGTTCTTCTCAACTTCGTGTTATGCCGGCCTTCGGGTTCGATGCCTGTTTGTTGAACTAATGCCTGATGGGCAGGTCAGATGTTCCTCTCAACTTCGAGGTGAGCCAGCCTTCGGGTTCGATACCTGTTTGTTTAACAGATGTTTGACGACGAGGTCAGATGTTCTTCTCAATTAAGGATTGAGACGACCTTCGGGTTCGATTAATGTTTGTTTAACAGATGCTTGACGACAAGGTCAAATGTTCTTCTCAACTTTGTGTTGTGCCGGCGTTCGGGTTCGATGCCTGTTTGTTTAACTAATGTCTGATGGGAAGGTCAGATGTTCCTCTCAACTTCAAGTTAAGCCGGCCTTCGGGTTCGATGCCTATTTGTTTAACAAATGTTTGACGGCGAGGTTGGATGTTCTTCTCAATTAAGGATTGAGACGGCCTTCGGGTTCGATGCCTGTTTGTTTAACAGATGCCTGACGGCGAGGTCAAATGTTCTTCTCAACTTTAGGTTGAGCCGGCCTTCGGGTTCAATGCTTGTTTGTTTAAACGATGCCTAGCCGAGAGGTCTAATGTTCTTATCAACTTCGGGTTGAGCCGCCCTTCCGGTTCGATGCATGTTTGTTTAACAGATACCTAACGGTGAGGTCAGATGTTCTTCTCAACTTCGGGTTGAGCCGGCCTTTGGGTTTGATGCCTGTTTGTTTAACAGTTGCTTGACAGTGAACTCAAATGTTCATCTCAACTTCATGTTGAGCGACCTTCGTGTTCGATGCCTGTTTGTTTAATAGATGCCTGACGGCGATGTCAGATGTTCCTGTCAACTTCGTGTTGAGCCAGCCTACGGGTTCGATGCCTGTGTGTTTAACAGATGCCTAATGGCGAAGTCAGATGTTCTTCTCAACTTCGGGTTAAGCCAGCTTTCGGGTTCGATGCCTATTTGTTTAAGAGATGCCTGACAGTGAGGTTAGATGTTCTTCTAAACTTCGGGTTGTGCCGGCCTTCGGATTTGATGCCTGTTTGTTTAATAGATGCTTGATAGGGAAGTCAGATGTTCTTCCCAACTTCGTGTTGTCCTGGACTTCGGGTTCGATGCCTGTTGGTTTAACAAATGCCTGATGGGAAGGTCAGATGTTCCTCTCAACTTCGAGGTGAGCCGGCCTTCGGGTTCGATACCTATTTGTTTAATATATGTTTGACGGCGAGGTCAGATGTTCTTCTCAACTTCGGGTTGAGCCGGCCTTCAGGTTCGATGCCTGTTTGTTTAACATATGCCTAGCAGAGAGGTCTAATGTTGTTATCAACTTTGCGTTGAGCTGCCCTTCGGGTTCGATGCATGTTTGTTTAACAGATGCCTAACGGTGAGGTCAGATGTTCTTCTCAACTTCGGGTTGAGTCGGCCTTCGGATTTGATGCCTGTTTTTTTAACAGATTCTTGACAGTGAAGTCAAATGTTCCTCTTAACTTCATGTTGAGCCGACCTTCAGGTTCAATGCCTGTTTGTTTAAGAGATGCTTGACGGCGAGGTCATATGTTCATCTCAACATCGTGTTGAGCCGGCCTTTGGGTTCGATGCCTGTTTGTTTAAGAGATGCCAGACAGTGAGGTCTAATGTTCTTATCAACTTCGGTTTAAGCCGCCCTTCGGGTTCGATGCCTGTTTGTTTAAGAGATGCCTTACGGTGAGGTCAGATGTTCTTCTCAACTTCGGGTTGAGCCGGCCATCGGATTTGATGCATGTTTGTTTAACAGATGTTTGACAGTGAAGTCAAATGTTCTTCTCAACTTCATGTTGAGCCGACCTACGGGTTCGATGCCTGTTTGTTTAACAGATGCCTAACGGCGAGGTCAGATGTTCCTCTCAACTTCGTGTTGAGTCGGCCTTCGGGTTCGATACCTGTTTGTTTATTAGATGCCTGACGGCGAGGTCAGATGTTCTTCTCAACTTCGTGTTGTGCTGGCAATCGGGTTCGATGCCTTTTTTTTTAACTAATGCCTGATGGGGAGGTCAGATGTTCCTCTCAACTTCGAGGTGAACCGGCCTTCGGGTTCGATACCTGTTTGTTTAATACATGTTTGACGGTGAGGTCATATGTTCTTCTCAACTAAGGGTTGAGACGGCCTTCGGGTTTGATGCCTGTTTGTTTAACAGATGTCTGACGGTGAGTCAGATGTACTTCTCAACTTCGGGTTGAACCAGCCTTCATGTTCCATAACTTTTTGTTTAACAGATGCCTGACGGCGAGGTCAGATGTTCTTCTCATCTTCGGGTTGAGCCGGCCTTTGGGTTCGATGCCTGTTTGTTTAGCAGATGCCTGGCGGCTAGGTCAGATGTTCTTCTCAACTTCGGGTTGAGCCGGCCTACGGGTTCGATTCCTGTTTGTTTAACTAATGCCTGGCTGGGAGGCGAATGTTCTTCTCAACTTCAGGTTGAGTCGGCCATCAAATTCGATGCCTGTTTGTTTAACAGATGCCTGACGACAAGTTCAAATGTTCTTCTCAACTTCGGGATGAGCCGTCTTTCAGGTTCGATGCCTGTTTGTTTAAAAGATGCCTAGCAGAGAGGTCTAATGTTCTTATCAACTTCGCGTTGAGCCGCCCTTCGCGTTCGATGCCTGTTTGTTTAACAGATGCCTAACGGTGAGGTCATATGTTCTTCTCAACTTCGGGTTGAGCCGGCCTTCGGATTTGATGCCTGCTTGTTTAACAGATGCTTGACAGTGAAGTCAAATGTTCCTCTCAACTTCATGTTGAGCCGACCTTCAGGTTCGATGCCTGTTTGTTTAAGAGATGCTTGACGGCGAGGTCAGATGTTCCTCTCGACTTCGTGTTGAGCCGACCTTCGAGTTTGATGCCTATTTGTTTAAGAGATGCCTGACAGCGAGGTCTAATTTTCTTATCAACTTTGGGTTGAGCCGCCCTTCGGGTTCGATGCCTGTTTGTTTAACAGATGCCTGGCGGTGACGTCAGATGTTCTTCTCAAATTCGGGTTGAGCCAGCCTTCGAATTTGATGCCTGTTTGTTTAACAGATGCTTGATAGTGAAGTCAAATGTTCCTCTCAACTTCATGTTGAGACGACCTTCGGGTTCGATGCTTGTTTATTTAACAGATGCCTGATGGTGAGGTCAGATGATCCTCTCAGCTTCGTGTTGAGCCAGGCTTCGGGTTCGATGCCTGTTTGTTTAACAGATACCTGATGGCGAGGTCAGATGTTCTTCTCAACTTCGTATTGTGCTGACCTTCGGGTTCGATGCTTGTTGGTTTAACAAATACCTAATGGGAAAGTCAGATGTTGCTCTCAACTTCGAGGTGAGTCGGCCTTCGGGTTCGATACCTATTTGTTTAATATATGTTTGATGGCGACGTCATATGTTCTTCTCAACTAAGGGTTGAGACGGCCTTCGGGTTTGATGATTATTTGTTTAACAGATGCCTAGCAGAGAGGTCTAATGTTCTTATCAACTTCGCGTTGAGCCGCCCTTCGCGTTCGATGCCTGTTTGTTTAACAGATGCCTAACGGTGAGGTCATATGTTCTTCTCAACTTCGGGTTGAGCCGGCCTTCGGATTTGATGCCTGCTTGTTTAACAGATGCTTGACAGTGAAGTCAAATGTTCCTCTCAACTTCATGTTGAGCCGACCTTCAGGTTCGATGCCTGTTTGTTTAAGAGATGCTTGACGGCGAGGTCAGATGTTCCTCTCGACTTCGTGTTGAGCCGACCTTCGAGTTTGATGCCTATTTGTTTAAGAGATGCCTGACACCGAGGTCTAATTTTCTTATCAACTTCGGGTTGAGCCGCCCTTCGGGTTCGATGCCTGTTTGTTTAACAGATGCCTGACGGTGACGTCAGATGTTCTTCTCAAATTCGGGTTGAGCCGGCCTTCGAATTTGATGCCTGTTTGTTTAACAGATGCTTGATAGTGAAGTCAAATGTTCCTCTCAACTTCATGTTGAGACGACCTTCGGGTTCGATGCTTGTTTGTTTAACAGATGCCTGATGGTGAGGTCAGATGATCCTCTCAGCTTCGTGTTGAGCCGGGCTTCGGGTTCAATGCCTGTTTGTTTAACAGATACCTGATGGCGAGGTCAGATGTTCTTCTCAACTTCGTATTGTGCTGACCTTCGGGTTCGATGCTTGTTGGTTTAACAAATACCTGATGGGAAAGTCAGATGTTGCTCTCAACTTCGAGGTGAGTCGGCCTTCGGGTTCGATACCTATTTGTTTAATATATGTTTGATGGCGAGGTCATATGTTCTTCTCAACTAAGGGTTGAGACGGCCTTCGGGTTTGATGACTGTTTGTTTAACAGATGCCTGACGGCGAGGTCAGATGTTCTTCTCAACTTCGGGTTGAGCCGGCCTTTGGGTTCGATACTTGTTTGTTTAACAGATGCCTGACGGTGAGGTCAGATGTTCTTCTCAACTTCGGGTTGAGTCGGCCTTCGGATTTGATGCCTGTTTGTTTAACAGATGCTTGGCAGTGAAGTCAAATGTTCCTCTCAACTTCATGGTGAGCCGACCTTCAGGTTCGGTGCCTGTTTGTTTAAGAGATGCTTGACGGTGAGGTCAGATGTTCCTCTCAACTTCGTGTTGAGCCGACCTTCGGGTTCGATGCCTGTTTGTTTAAGAGATGCCTGACAGCAAAGTCTAATGTTCTTATCAACTTCGGGTTGAGCCACCCTTCGGGTTCGATGCCTGTTTGTTTAACAAATGCCTTACAGTGAGGTCAGATATTCTTCTCAACTTCGGGTTGAGCCGGCCTTCGGATTTGGTGCCTGTTTGTTTAACAGATTCTTGACAGTGAAGTCAAATGTTCATCTCAACTTCATGTTGAGCTGACCTACGGGTTCGATGCCTGTTTGTTTAACAGATGCCTGACGGCGAGGTCAGATGTTCCTCTCAACTTCGTGTTGAGCCGGCCTTTGGGTTCGATACCTGTTTGTTTAATAGATGCCTGACGCCGAGGTCAGATGTTCTTCTCAACTTCGTGTTGTGCTGGCAATAGGGTTCGATGCCTCTTTGTTTAACTAATGCCTGATGGGGAGGTCAGATGTTCCTCTCAACTTCGAGGTGAGCCGGCCTTCGGGTTCGATACCTGTTTGTTTAATACATGTTTGACGGCGAGGTCAGATGTTCTTCTCAACTAAGGGTTGAGACGGCCTTCGGGTTTGATGTCTGTTTGTTTAACAGATGCCTGACAGCGAGTCAGATGTACTTCTCAACTTCGGGTTGAACCGGCCTTCAGGTTCCATAACTTTTTGTTTAACAGATGCCTGACGGCGATGTCAGATGTTCTTCTCATCTTCGGGTTGAGCCGACCTTTGGGTTCGCTGCCTGTTTGTTTAGCAGATGCCTGGAGGCTAGGTCAGATGTTCTTCTCAACTTCGGGTTGAGCCGGCCTTCGGGTTCGATTCCTGTTTGTTTAACTAATGCCTGGCTGGGAGGTCGAATGTTCTTCTCAACTTCAGGTTGAGTCGGCCATCAAATTCGATTCCTGTTTGTTTAATAGATGCCTGAAGGCAAGTTCAAATGTTCTTCTCAACTTCGGGATGAGCCGTCCTTCAGGTTCGATGCCTTTTTGTTTAACAGATGCCTAGCAGAGAGGTCTAATGTTCTTATGAACTTCGCGTTGAGCCGCCCTTCGCGTTCGATGCCTGTTTGTTTAACAGATGCCTAACGGTGAGGTCATATATTCTTCTCAACTTCGGGTTGAGCCGGCTTCGGATTTGATGCCTGTTTGTTTAACATATGCTTGACAGTGAAGTCAAATGTTCCTCTCAACTACATGTTGAGCCGACCTTCAGGTCCGATGCCTGTTTGTTTAAGAGATGCTTGACAGCGAGGTCAGATGTTCCTCTCGACTTCGTGTTGAGCCGACCTTCGAGTTCGATGCCTATTTGTTTAAGAGATGCCTGACAGCGAGGTCTAATTTTCTTATCAACTTCGAGTTGAGCCGCCCTTCGGGTTCGATGCCTGTTTGTTTAACAGATGCATGACGGTGACGTTAGATGTTCTTCTCAAATTTGGGTTGAGCAGGCCTTCAGATTTGATGCCTGTTTGTTTAACAGATGCTTGATAGTGAAGTCAAATGTTCCTCTGAACTTCATGTTGAGACGACCTTCGGGTTCGATTCTTGTTTGTTTAACAGATGCCTGATGGTGAGGTCAGATGATCCTCTCAGCTTCGTGTTGAGCCGGGCTTCGGGTTCGATGCCTGTTTGTTTAACAGATACCTGATGGCGAGGTCAGATGTTTTTATCAACTTCGTATTGTGCTGACCTTCGGGTTCGATGCCTGTTGGTTTAATAAATACCTGATGGGAAGGTTAGATGTTGCTCTCAACTTCGAGGTGAGCCGCCCTTCGGGTTCGATACCTATTAGTTTAATATATGTTTGATGGCGAGGTTAGATGTTCTTCTCAACTAAGGGTTGAGACGGCCTTCGGGTTTGATGACTGTTTGTTTTACAGATGCCTGACGGCGAGGTCAGATGTTCTTCTCAACTTCGGGTTGAGCCGGCCTTTGGGTTCGATACCTGTTTGTTTAATAGATGTTTGACGGTGATGTCAGATGTTCTTCTCAACTAAGGGTTGAGACGGCCTTCAGGTTTGATGCCTGTTTGTTTAACAGATGCCTGATGGCGAGGTCAGATGTACTTCTCAACTTCGGGTTAAGCCGGCCTTCAGGTTCCATAACTTTTTGTTTAACATATGTCTTACGGCGAGGTCAGATGTTCTTCTCAACTTCGGGTTGACCTGCCTTTGGGTTCGATGCCTGTTTGTTTAGCAGATGCCTGACGGCTAGGTCAGATGTTCTTCTCAACTTCAGGTTGAGCCGGCCTTCGGGTTCGATTCCTGTTTGTTTAACTAATGCCTAGCAGGAAGGTAGGATGTTCTTCTCAATTTCAGGTTGAGTCGGCCATCAAATTCGATGCCTGTTTGTTTAACAGATGCCTGACGGTAAGGTCAAATGTTCTTCTCAACTTCGGGTTGAGCCGGCCTTCGGGTTCGATTCCTGTGTGTTTAACAGATGCCTAGCGGAGAGGTCTAATGTTCTTATCAACTTCGCGTTGAGCCGCCCTTCGGGTTCGATGCCTGTTTGTTTAACAGATGCCTAACGGTGGGGTCAGATGTTCTTCTCAACTTCGGGTTGAGCCGGCCTTCGGATTTGATGCCTGTTTGGTTAACAGATGCTTGACAGTGAAGTCAAATGTTCCTCTCAACTTCATGTTGAGCCGACCTACAGGTTCAATGCCTGTTTGTTTAACAGATGCCTGACGGCGAGGTCAGATGTTCCTCTCAACTTCGTGTTGAGCCGTCCTTCGGGTTCGATACCTGTTTGTTTAACAGATGCCTGACATCGAGGTCAGATGTTTTTCTCAACTTCGTGTTGTGCCGGCCTTCAGGTTCGATGCTTGTTTGTTTAACTAATGCCTGATGGGGAGGTCAGATGTTCCTCTCAACTTCAAGGTGAGCCGGCCTTCGGGTTCGATACTTGTTTGTTTAATAGATGTTTCACGGCGAGGTCAGATTTTCTTCTCAACTAAGGGTTGAGACGGCCTTCAGGTTTGATGCCTGTTTGTTTAACAGATGCCTAACGGCGAGGTCAGATGTACGTCTCAACTTCGGGTTGAGCCGGCCTTCAGGTTCCATAACTTTTTGTTTAACAGATGCCTGACGGCAAGGTCAGATGCTCTTCTCAACTTCGGGTTGAGCCGGCCTTTGGGTTCGATGCCTGTTTGTTTAGAAGATGCCTGGCGGCTAGGTCAGATGTTCTTCTCAACTTCGGTTTGAGCCGACCTTCGGGTTCGATTCCTGTTTGTTTAACTAATGCCTGGCAGGGAGGTCGGATGTTCTTCTCAACTTCAGGTTGAGTTGGCCATCAAATTTGATGCCTGTTTGTTTAACAGATACCTGACAGCAAGGCCAAATGTTCTTCTCAACTTCGGGTTAAGCCGACCTTCAGGTTCGACGCCTGTTTGTTTAACAGATGCCTAGCAGAGAGGTCTAATGTTCTTATCAACTTCGTGTTGAGCCGCCCTTCGGGTTCGATGCCTGTTTGTTTAACAGATGCCTAACGGTAAGGTCAGATGTTCTTCTCAACTTCGGGTTGAGCCGACCTTCGGATTTGATGCCTGTTTGTTTAACAGATGCTTGACAGTGAAGTCAACTGTTCCTCTCAACTTCATGTTGAGCCGACCTTCAGGATCGATGCCTGTTTGTTTAAGAGATGCTTGACGGCGAGGTCATATGTTCATCTCAACATCGTGTTGAGCCGGCCTTCGGGTTCGATGCCTGTTTGTTTAAGAGATGCCTTACAGTGAGGTCTAATGTTCTTATCAACTTCGGGTTAAGCCGCCCTTTGGGTTCGATGCCTGTTTATTTAACAAATGCCTAACGGTGGGGTCAGATGTTCTTCTCAACTTCGGGTTAAGCCGACCTTCGGATTTGATGCCTGTTTGTTTAACAGATGCTTGACAGTGAAGTCAAATGTTCCTCTCAACTTCATGTTGAGCCGACCTACTTTCGCACCTCGAAAAATTCATTCGAAAATACGACCCTCGCGCGAAAGGCGCGGAAAATGCGGTTCGACAGAGTCGCCACCGAACTTTATTTTTTCCCGAATAAACGGGAGAGGAAAATATCGAGAAGACCTCTTAAAAAAACGAAAGGATAGGAACAGGGTTGTCGCAACCAAGTTCCGGGTTCGGGAGTCGGTTACGTGAGGGGAAGGTATTAGTACCCCTCACGTCCGTTGTACTCGACGGGAACCTCTTAAGGTAATTGTGGGGAGTGTTGTTTAGGTTTACTTGCTTTCTTCTCGTTGTTAAAGGTAGAATTGGTAGGGTAAAAGGTTAAAGACGCTAAGGAGAGATGGGTGGTTAGAAGATAGGGTGCTCGCTAAGGATTGGGGCCCTTGTGCCTACGTATGCTCATTCGGACGAGAATGAGAAATCAGAGCGTCGTAGTTCGACTACGGGAAAAGATGGGGGAAAACGGAAGATGGAGGGGATTGTGTTCGCCAAGATCATCGCAATCTTGTGCCTACGTATCTTATATTCAAGAATAAATAAAGAATCAGAGCGTCCGTAGTTCGTGGTAACAACCACGAAAAGATGAGGTTGAATGAGTTGAAAGTTTTGCGAAGGAGACGAAAGAGTGACTGACAAGCAACCCAAGAGCACGTCTCAAGAGCTTGTCACTCAAGAATTCAAGGAATGCGAGACTCCAAGAACTCAGTTCTTTCGGGAATTGACTGAATAGGTTGAAAATAAAGAGTTGGATGTTTTGAAATCGGAAGAATGAACTGATAACAACTCAAGGGCGCGCCTCGAGAGCCACTCATTCAAATATTCAAAGAATGCTAGATTCTAAGAATATCTCTCTTTCGTATGTTTTAAAAATGTTTGTGAAAGGGTTGAATCGAAAAATGGCATGCGAGGCCAAAAAGAGGTTGATTTGAATGGCTCGACGACGTCTCGAGGATTTGTTTGAAAATGTAACTGACTTGACGACGTGTCAAGGGTTAAAGTTGTGAGAAACGATATTAGTCCCTGAGGGTGGTCCTAATATCGAGACCACGAGGAATTGTGAATGTGTGTGAAGTGTGGGTTGCGAATGCGTACGAGCATTCGACTTAGGAGAATGTTTGAAAATGATTTAATTTTGAAAGAGTCGAAAGGTTGAGCGAATAACAACTCAAAAGCGTGCCTCGAGAATTATTCACTCGAAGACACAAGGAATGCTAGATTCCAAGTACCTCCTTCTTTCGGAGTTTGAATCGAGAAAGATATGTTCGAAAAAGTCGAAAGGTTGAGTGAACAACAACTCAAGAGCGCGTCTCGAGAATTATTCACTCGAAAATTCAAGGAATGCTTGACTCCAAGAACTTCCTTCTTTCGAAGTTTTAATGGAGAAAAATGTTTTGAAAATAATTTGAAATTGAATCGGTGACATGAAAAGAGTTTGTGGTATGAGAGGTGAAAAGATAATATTGGCTTCGAAAAATGACGATTATTTAGTAAATGAGACGTCGGCCTCACAACCAATTAATCGGAGTATTGTCGTGATGCTAGATCTCGACAACACCTTTTTCATTCAAAAATGGTTTGGATGAACAACGAAAATATCACGCGGAATGCTAGATTCCTATGATATTTCTTCGTCAAAATAAAAACATATTTTAAAACAAAAAGTTGAACGATGCACTATCTAAGGAGTACACCTCAATAGTAATTGTTCAAAAATTCAAGAAGTGCTAGACTTCAAGAATTTAATTTTTCGTGATTTTGATTAGAAATTATTTTAGTGTTGAAAAAATATATTGAAATAGGATTATAAACAAAATCATGTCTTGAAAGTGATTTTTTTTAAAAAAAATTGTTTATGTTAAAAATAAATTAATTTATGGTTAGACCGCTTAATCATATTGAGAATACAACTTTAAAATAATATGAGAATTTATTTTTAAAAAAAATTTATATATTAAAACGTTTAATATGTAAAAAGGTTTCAACTTAAAAAGATTTACTGAAAATATTTGAGATAATATCACTAAGATAGTTTTAAGACCTAAATACAAGAAACCAATTATAAATCTAAACAAATTAAACAAAACAAAAGAAAATGCCATGTCTCAGGCATCTGCATAACCTGTTGTCTGCCCATTTAAGCGAACGACCTGCATAGTAACACTAAAACACAGCCTGCAAAGCTATCAGTTATACGTAAAGCCCCGACTACAATACCCGAACCATAACATTGCTTGCCAATAACAAGCAGGAATGTTCATTTTGTCCAAAAAAAGATTACTCCAGTACAGTCGAAGAATGTTGAATCCAAATCCCTATATATAAAAAACAACATTCGTAATTTTCGTAACTTGGACACATCAAACACGGATCTGATATGCCTAAATCTAAACATGGCATATCAAGCTCCTGACCTCGACACATTTAATATCCGCGTTATACACTATATTTAACGTTATACCACTCTCAAACTGGACCCTATGATTAAATCCATGAACAATAAACACTGAGAATAAGCACTACTTCTGGAAAAAAAACTTCCAACAGGCTCCAAAACAAAACAAGGGTACAGTTCATTTTATACAGTCAACAATACACAGGGAAAAAGAAAACTAAGTTAGGAAACAACAGATACACATCGGAAATACCGTGACGGAAAGCTCCACTAATGTTGACGATCCAAGTGTTTGACGAAATGGAGGTTGGGTTTCTTGAAACTCTACCGTTGCCTGAAGAATAAGAAGAACTGCCGCTATCTGGGTTTGAACGCTGATTCTTTTTTGCGGGTTCGAAGCTGACAACGAAATCTAGCTTTCTTCCTTTATGCGGCTTTCTGCTTCTCGTGCTGAATCGAGCTTGTTGTCATGGCTGAGTGGAGGAAACGGCGTGGCGGTGTTGGCGATCTGAAGACGATGATGATGGCATAAGGACGGGGATGTAAACTCTTTTTTATGAATTTTCTTTTCCAATCTCCATTCCCCTCCTTTTTATCGAGGTTGATCGATAGAGAGGTAATAGCATCGTGAGATTTTTATGAGTTGCATCACATGAACAGAAGAGGGTTTTAAGTCGAGATTATGATGGTAGCTCGTGTAGTTTTTTGGTAACGGAAAAGGAGGTCTCAGCGGCGGGGGGTTTGTGAGAGGAAGAAGTTAGGGCTAGGAGAGAAATAAGGGGTAGCCGCCATTTGATTCGAGAAAAAGGGAAGAATAAGCTGACGGCGCCGTTATAGTGAGGGTTTGTGTTTGTTGAGAGAGGGTGGCGACAGATTGTAACGGAAGGTGAGTAAAGGTTAACGGCGGCGAAAATAGGTGGAGGAAGAAGACAAATGAAGGTGGTAATGATGACAAGGTGCGAGCGGCCGCGGAAGGTAAAAAAACATGGTGGATTTTCAGAAATGGGGTGAGTAGCAGATTCTAGGGTTTCCTCTGAGGGAATTTGTGGCGCTTTCCCCTCTTTCTGCCGAAGAAGAGGAACAGTGACCTCTCTTTATCCTCTCTTCCAAGCATTTATGGGCCGGGCCTTCTAATATTACCCTTTCAATTCTTTTCTTTTTTTTTTAAAAAACAATTAATCAATTAATCAATGATAAACCAACACAATAATATAATCTAATGGTTATAATATTAATTTACATGACTAATCAAGAAGTAAATGTTAATAAAACAATTAAATATTAATAATATCTACAAAGTGCAAAATAATTAATAAAAAGCAATATTAATTGCTATTTAATATTATTATCAAACAAAACAAATATATATACAAAATTTTCAGAAATATTAAGAAAAAGGTTGGGAAGTTAAAACGAAAATAATATTCACAAAACCTTTAGGCAACGTGTCATGCCTTAATTGGTCAAAAGATAAATTTCTGAAAAATCAACCAATTGCGAGATGACATGTGTCTAAGCGAAAATATTTACAAAAGGGTAGGACAAATTTAGGGTATGACAGATGCCCCTATCTAATTGGCTTAAACATAGGAAAATGAACTGCATTAGTGTTCATATTCCTGAGGTAGAAGTCAATTAGATATGAAGAAGACCCTGAATTTGTCCGCAAGAAAAAGAGGTGTTTGAGAATTGCAAATACTTGATAAATGTGAACCTCGAAGTGAACGGTAAATGATAGGCAAAAGGTCGTCATCACCAAAAGGATGATGGAAAGAAATGAACACGGCTTACTACCACCAAAAGGACGGTAGAGCAAATACAAACACACATCACACAGTCTATCATTAATGACCATGATAGATTCCCCCACCAAAAGGATGACGGAGTGGAACACAACACGAATCGTGCAATCTATCATT
Organism: Lathyrus sativus; assembly: GCA_963859935.3. Lineage (NCBI taxonomy): Eukaryota > Viridiplantae > Streptophyta > Magnoliopsida > Fabales > Fabaceae > Lathyrus > Lathyrus sativus. The sequence continues at coordinate 396,599,442 of OZ012735.1, read as the reverse complement.
AATGACCATGATAGACCCCCCACCAAAAGGATGACGGAGCGAAACACAAAACAAAATGCACATTCTATCATTAATGACCATGATAGACCCCCCCCCCCCCCCCACCAAAAGGATGACGGAGCGAAACACAAATAAACGATCGCACAATCTGACATCGACGAAATGTCAGACCCACCATCAAAAGGATGCCGGAGCGAAACACAAAAAAACGATCGCACAACCTGGCATCGACGAAATGTCAGACCCACCACCAAAAGGATGACGGAGCGAAACTCACACCAAAATATCGCACAATCTGATATCGACGAAATACCAGACCTACCACCAAAAGGATGATAGAGCGAAAATACAAACAAAACATCGCGCAATCTGATATCGACGAAATACCAGACCCACCACCAAAAGGATGGTAGAGCGAAACTTACACCAAAACATCGCGCAATCTGATATCGACGAAATACTAGACCCACCACCAAAAGGATGATAGAGCGAAAACACAAACAAAACATCGCACAATCTGATATTGACGAAATACCAGACCCACCACCAAAAGGATGGTAGAGCGAAAACACAAATAAAACATCGCACAGTCTGACATCGACGAAATGCCAGACCCACCACCAAAAGGATGGTAGAGCGAAACTTACACCAAAACATCGCACAATCTGATATCGACGAAATACCAGACCCACCACCAAAAGGATGATAGAGCGAAAACACAAACAAAACATCGCACAATCTGATATCGACGAAATACCAGACCCACCACCAAAAGGATGATAGAGCGAAAACACAAACAAAACATCGCGCAATCTGATATCGACGAAATACCAGACCCACCACCAAAAGGATGGTAGAGCGAAAACACAAATAAAACATCGCACAGTCTGACATCGACGAAATGCCAGACCCACCACCAAAAGGATGGTAGAGCGAAACTTACACCAAAACATCGCACAATCTGATATCGACGAAATACCAGACCCACCACCAAAAGGATGATAGAGCGAAAACACAAACAAAACATCGCGCAATCTGATATCGACGAAATACCAGACCCACCACCAAAAGGATGGTAGAGCGAAAACACAAATAAAACATCGCACAGTATGATATCGACGAAATACCAGACCCACCACCAAAAGGATGGTAGAGCGAAACTTACACCAAAACATCGCACAATCTGATATCGACGAAATACCAGACCCACCACCAAGAGGATGATGGAGCGAAAACATAAACAAAAATATCGCGCAATCTGACATCGACGAAATGCCAGACCTACCACCAAAAGGATGGTAGAGCGAAAACACAAACAAAACAATCGCGCAATCTGACATCGACGAAATGCCAGACCTACCAACAAAAGGATGGTAGAGCGAGAACACAAACAAAACATCGCACAATCTGATATCGACGAAATATCAGACCTACCACCAAAAGGATGGTAGAGCGAGAACACAAACAAAACATTGCACAATCTGATATCGACGAAATATCAGACCTACCACCAAAAGGATGGTAGAGCGAGAACACAAACAAAACATCGCACAATCTGATATCGACGAAATATCAGACCTACCACCAAAAGGATGGTAGAGCGAAAACGCAAATAAAACATTGCGCAATCTGATATCGACGAAATATCAAACCTACCACAAAAAGGATGGTAGAGCGAGAACACAAACAAAACATCGCACAATCTGATATCGACGAAATATCAGACCTACCACCAAAAGGATGGTAGAGCGAAAACACAAATAAAACATCGCGCAATCTGATATCGACGAAATATCAGACCTACCACCAAAAGGATGGCAGAGCGAAACACAACACACAGGTCGCTATCACCAAAAGGATGATAGGACAACACAGATTTGAAGTTTACCAACACCAAAAGGATGCAGGCTAGGTTGAACTGACGAAGTTCGACTATCACCAAAAGGATGATAGTAAGGCAATTGACAATGGTCACGCTTGCTGGGTAAAACTCAATGGGGAACCCCTGAGAAGAAGATTGATTTGAAATGAGTCAACGGGGTACGCCCACCGTCTTTGTTTGGAAATCATAATTTGCTGAAATGATTTCATGGTTACGCCCATGAATTCTGAAGAGGATGCCCCTGACTGGGCTGAATTTGTCTTGATGCCTTGCCTTGCTTAACAAAGGCTGAACAACTTCGTGAGGAACGCTCACGGTTTTGCTGAAGATGCCCCTGCTCGGGTTGGATCTTGCTTTGAACTTCTTGGATTTGCCCAACAAAAGGTTGAACAACTTCGTGGAGAACGCCCACGGTTTTGAATGGTATGCCCCTGGCTGGGCCGAATGTTGATTTGCATATTTGATCAACCACGAGGTTGAAATCCTTCACGAGAGACGCCCATGGTATTGAAAAAGATGCCCCTGACTGGGCCGAATCTTGCTTTGAATGTCTTTGAATTTTTGGGAGAAACACCCAATTGCGGAAGATTGCCCCTGCCTGGGTTGATGATTGCTTTGAATCTCTTGAAAATCGCGGGACAGACCCACCGTCTTGCGGAAGATGCCCCTGACTGGGCTACCAATGGTCTTGGAAATCTTCGGGATTGATCTTGGACCTTGACTTGCATATATGAATGCTGGATGATAAATGATATTCCCTACGAGTGGATGTGCGAATGCAAATGCTGACGTGCGGAGATGCAAGAGCAGGGGGAATATGGTATGATCGGAGTATGCATATGATGTAAGATGCTTATGAGGTCGAATGCAATGGGTATGATGCAGATGATGCAGACGGGTAATTTGGAAATGTAAGGTGGAGATGCCAGCGTGGTGGACTTTTGGTAGTTGCCAATGTGGGTTGGACTTCGGGTGGTGGAGGGTAGACTTCCTCGACACGCAGTTTGCTGAAGACGCCACGATTGAAGCAGAAGATGATGCTCTGGATGCCCCAAGTCTGGGTATTTGGTGATTTGTTGGTTTTACTTCAGAGAGAATTGCAACTCTGCCTGATAATCAAGGTGACATAGTCCTGCCCCAGTCTGAACTTGCTAGTGGTTTGCCTCAAGTTAACCATCTCTGACATATAGTGGTTGAACTCGGATGACTTGCCCCTGCTCGAGCTACTGAGTGGTTTGCCCCAGCCTGTAGGCCTTGAAATAATCTTGCTTCGTGTACGCCACTGAAAGTCAAGTTTCTCCTCGATTACCCCTTGCTGGAGTGACTTTGAATACCTAGCACTGATTTGCAATTAAAATTGTACATTCATAGATGGTAATATTAATGCAAAGTTCGATGCAAGATTTGAAAAAGTGTGTCGTTTATTGAAGTGTCGTGATAGTGTGAGACGAATGGACTGTTAGCCCAGACATTGTGCTAATTGATTGGTGCGAAAAGATGTTGCAAGCATAGTGACACCAATGTTAATGACTAGAAATCATGTGAGGAGTCAGGTTACGCAACCTTGCGATAGTATGCTTTCAGAATAAACCTCGCCTCAATTAGGACTTTCGAGGGCTGTAACGTGGTCTGGTTCACGGTTATGAAACAGAGGATATTAGGCTCAAAGTGTGATTTGTACCCACCCCTTCTTCTTAATGATCTCCAGTCCTACGCTCAGTTAATCCTACACTTGTCTTGACGGTGTGAGCTTGATGGTTCAAGGTTTGCTCGTCGTGGCAGTCACCTTATTTTGGTTTTTTGATGGATGTCAGTGCCCCTTGACTTGGGTGGCCACTGAATCCTCCTTTGTTTTTGTTGAGGATTTCGGGGTCCTCTTTTGCTTTTGTTTTGATCCCTAACTTTTGCATGGATTGACTTCGTTTGTCAGATCCATCGGGATTGCCTTGATTTTGCCTAAGTCCCCTCTAAGGTGTCTGACTTAGCTGGCTTTTGATTTTTTTGATTTTGTTGTGACTGCCATAGCATGGGTCTTTGATGGACAACCGTCTTTTAGATATTGCTTTATTGATTTGAGTGTGGAGTTGAATTAGCTGAACACTACCCTGCCCCAGGTTGAGTGTAAAAGGTTCGAATATCCGAAGGAAACTGCTACTTCTAAGCTCGAAGTGGTTTACTAGGGATTAACTCCTTATATCTCCGGTGTTTGGGGAATTGAAGCAACGCCTGTACATCATTGACGAGATTCTATCTGAAAGCATATGAGTTTGCAATTATGGGTATCTCGTTTTCATCATCCTCCCTCAAATCATGCTAAACAACAGTGAATAGAGTGGAGTAAATAAGTGTGTCGGTGATAAGTGAAAAATGAGTGAATACGACATAACTACTTCAAAACATGCATAAACGATACATTAATGAAAACCAAATACGAATGGCAATTGTTCAAAGCATACAGTACTTAAACATACAAAGACAAAATACAAGAAATGCGAAAGATTAAATGGCAGCATGACGACCTTCTTCAGAGAATGGACTTGACTGGAATTGATGTTGGCACTAGTTGGCTGGTGGCATCGGGTCGTTGACGGCACTGAGATACTTCCCATCAAAGGTGAGAGCTTCCTTGTCAATTAGGTCTTGAATTTTGTGTTTGAGGAACCTGCAGTTCTCAATGTTATGACCTGGAGCACCCTTATGGAACTCACAATGAGCATTCACGTCATAATCAGCAGGAAGGACAGTTGGGGGAGCTAGATCTCTTGGGACGATAGCCCTTTGTTCCATTAATTGAGCAAAGATATCTGCATATGTCATTGGAAGATTATCAAATACTCTCTCCGGCTTCCATGTCCTGTGTTGATTTTGCTGACGCGGTCGTTGAACGGTCTGCTGTTCTGATTCCTTTCCAGTTATGGAGAGGGCTTCGAAAATCTGATCCATCTTTCTGTTGAGGGACTCCAGCTCCTTCCTGATAGCAATTTGCTCTTGCCGAATCTGCTCCATTGATCGTCTGGTATTGGCTCTAATTGCGTACTGGTGTCGAGGAATCAGCTTGATTTACTGGAGAGGAAGGAACGAAGACATGAGATTCTGTTGGAGGACTGGAAATGCAAAATGCACAACATATGAAATGCAATGCGAATGATATGCAAGATGCAATGCAAGATACAGGATCCAGGATCACAAGATCACAACTCCAACAACTCCTGAAGCTGGTAACTGTAATAGATAAATAACCATAATCCCTGCTCAAAGAACATTGACAGGTAAACCCTATATGGGAAGATCTAGACACTCTACCCATAAACCCACTCACGGGATGGTTTCTATGTTTGGTTCCCAGGATCACGGACACTAGTCGTATTAGCATCACGCAACAGGCTAGCTGTATTACGATGATAATGACGATAAGGTCTCTCCTGAGTGGGGTCCTCGTGCTAGGCGCACAAGGAGCGAGTCCTTGGAGACTAACACTACACGACCACCAATATCGGAACTGGTGCTAACAAAAGGTTCCCAGAATCACGGACCCTTCATTAATCAAGTCGTGCAACAGGCTAGCTGTGTTACAACAAGATCTACGAATAGGTCTCCTCTTGAGGAGCTTTTATGCTAGGCCCACAAGGAGCAAGTCCTCGGAGACTAACACTACTCGACTACCAATTCTAAACTATGTGTTCTCTCTGCTTTTACCAAAGCTCGGGCGTAGAGCCTTACTCATGATATCATCCCAAGAACCAACAGGCAATCAAGATAACAAGCATAAAATCGAAAAGAAAACAAATAAAAAAACAAACACTCCTCACAAACCAAAAGATAGGCTCGACTCTCTCTTTGCATGGAGCAAAAGGTCCCCAGCAGAGTCGCCACCTGTCGCACCTCGAAAAATCCATTTCGAACATACGACCCTCGCGCGAAAGGCGCGGAAAATGCGGTTCGACAGAGTCGCCACCGAACTTTATTTTTTCCCGAATAAACGGGAGAGGAAAATATCGAGAAAACCTCTTAAAAAAACGAAAGGATAGGAACAGGGCTGTCGCAACCAAGTTCCGGGTTCGGGAGTCGGTTACGTGAGGGGAAGGTATTAGCACCCCTCACGTCCGTCGTACTCGACGGGAACCTCTTAAGGTAATTGTGGGGAGTGTTGTTTAGGTTTACTTGCTTTCTTCTCGTTGTTAAAGGTAGAATTGGTAGGGTAAAAGGTTAAAGACGCTAAGGAGAGATGGGTGGTTAGAAGATAGGGTGCTCGCCAAGGATTGGGGCCCTTGTGCCTACGTATGCTCATTCGGACGAGAATGAGAAATCAGAGCGTCGTAGTTCGACTACGGGAAAAGATGGGGGGAAACGGAAGATGGAGGGGATTGTGCTCGCCAAGATCATCGCAATCTTGTGCCTACGTATCTTATATTCAAGAATGAATAAAGAATCAGAGCGTCCGTAGTTCGTGGTAGCAACAACGAAAAGATGAGGTTGAATGAGTTGAAAGTTTTGCGAAGGAGACGAAAGAGTGACTGACAAGCAACCCAAGAGCACGTCTCAAGAGCTTGTCACTCAAGAATTCAAGGAATGCGAGACTCCAAGAACTCAGTTCTTTCGGGAATTGACTGAATAGGTTGAAAATAAAGAGTTGGATGTTTTGAAATCGGAAGAATGAACTGATAACAACTCAAGGGCGCGCCTCGAGAGCCACTCATTCAAATATTCAAAGAATGCTAGATTCTAAGAATATCTCTCTTTCGTAAGTTTTAAAAATGTTTGTGAAAGGGTCGAATCGAAGAATGGCATGCGAGGCCAAAAAGAGGTTGATTTGAATGGCTCGACGACGTGTCGAGGATTTGTATGAAAATGTAACTGACTTGACGACGTGTCAAGGGTTAAAGTTGTGAGAAACGATATTAGTCCCTGAGGGTGGTCCTAATATCGAGACCACGAGGAATTGTGAATGTGTGTGAAGTGTGGGTTGCGAATGCGTACGAGCATTCGACTTAGGAGAATGTTTGAAAATGATTTAATTTTGAAAGAGTCGAAAGGTTGAGCGAATAACAACTCAAAAGCGTGCCTCGAGAATTATTCACTCGAAGACACAAGGAATGCTAGATTCCAAGTACCTCCTTCTTTCGGAGTTTGAATCGAGAAAGATATGTTCGAAAAAGTCGAAAGGTTGAGTGAACAACAACTCAAGAGCGCGTCTCTAGAATTATTCACTCGAAAATTCAAGGAATGCTTGACTCCAAGAACTTCCTTCTTTCGAAGTTTTAATGGAGAAAAATGTTTTGAAAATAATTTGAAATTGAATCAGTGACATGAAAAGAGTTTGTGGTATGAGAGGTGAAAAGATAATATTGGCTTCGAAAAATGACGATTATTTAGTAAATGAGATGTCGGCCTCACAACCAATTAATCAGAGTATTGTCGTGATGCTAGATCTCGACAACACCTTTTTCATTCGAAAATGGTTTGGATGAACAACGGAAATATCACGCGGAATGCTAGATTCCTATGATATTTCTTCGTCAAAATAAAAACGTATTTTAAAACAAAAAGTTGAACGATGCACTATCTAAGGAGTACACCTCAATAGTAATTGTTCAAAAATTCAAGAAGTGCTAGACTTCAAGAATTTAATTTTTCGTGATTTTGATTAGAAATTATTTTAGTGTTGAAAAAATATATTGAAATAGGATTATAAACAAAATCATGTCTTGAAAGTGATTTTTTTTAAAAAAAACTGTTTATGTTAAAAATAAATTAATTTATGGTTAGACCGCTTAATCATATTGAGAATACAACTTTAAAATAATATGAGAATTTATTTAAAAAAAAATTTATATATTAAAACGTTTAATATGTAAAAAGGTTTCAACTTAAAAAGATTTACTGAAAATATTTGAGATAATATCACTAAGATAGTTTTAAGACCTAAATACAAGAAACCAATTATAAATCTAAACAAATTAAACAAAACAAAAGAAAATGCCATGTCTCAGGCATCTGCATAACCTGTTGTCTGCCCATTTAAGCGAACGACCTGCATAGTAACACTAAAACACAACCTGCAAAGCTATCAGTTATACGTAAAGCCCCAACTACAATACCCGAACCATAACATTGCTTGCAAATAACAAGCAGGAATGTTCATTCTGTCCAAAAAAAAGATTACTCCAGTACAGTCGAAGAATGTTGAATCCAAATCCCTATATAAAAAAAACAACATTCGTAATTTTCGTAACTTGGACACATCAAACACGGATCTGATATGCCTAAATCTAAACATGGCATATCAAGCTCCTGACCTCGACACATTTAATATCCGCGTTATTCACTATATTTAACGTTATACCACTCTCAAACTGGACCCTATGATTAAATCCATGAACAATAAACACTGAGAATAAGCACTACTTCTGAAAAAAAACTTCCAACAGGCTCCAAAACAAAACAAGGGTACAGTTCATTTTATACAGTCAACAATACACAGGGAAAAAGAAAACTAAGTTAGGAAACAACCGATACACATCGGAAATACCGTGACGGAAAGCTCCACTAATGTTGACGATCCAAGTGTTTGACGAAATGGAGGTTGGGTTTCTTGAAACTCTACCGTTGCCTGAAGAATAAGAAGAACTGCCGCTATCTGGGTTTGAACGCTGATTCTTTTGTGCGGGTTCGAAGCTGACAACGAAATCTAGCTTTCTTCCTTTATGCGGCTTTCTGCTTCTCGTGCTGAATCGAGCTTGTTGTCATGGCTGAGTGGAGGAAACGGCGTGGCGGTGTTGGCGATCTGAAGACGATGATGATGGCATAAGGACGGGGATGTAAACTCTTTTTTCTGAATTTTCTTTTCCAATCTCCACTCCCCTCCTTTTTATCGAGGTTGATCGATAGAGAGGTAATAGCATCGTGAGATTTTTATGAGTTGCATCACATGAACAGAAGAGGGTTTTAAGTCGAGATTATGATGGTAGCTCGTGTGGTTTTTTGGTAACGGAAAAGGAGGTCTCAGCGGCGGGGGGTTTGTGAGAGGAAGAAGTTAGGGCTAGGAGAGAAATAAGGGGTAGCCGCCATTTGATTCGAGAAAAGGGGAAGAATAAGCTGACGGCGCCGTTATAGTGAGGGTTTTAGTTTGTTGAGAGAGGGTGGCGACAGATTGTAATGGAAGGTGAGTAAAGGTTAACGGCGGCGAAAATAGGTGGAGGAAGAAGACAGATGAAGGTGGTAATGATGACAAGGTGCGAGCGGCCGCGGAAGGTAAAAAAACATGGTGGATTTTCAGAAATGGGGTGAGTAGCAGATTCTAGGGTTTCCTTTGAGGGAATCTGCGGCGCTTTCCCCTCTTTCTGCCGAAGAAGAGGAACAGTGACCTCTCTTTATCCTCTCTTCCAAGCATTTATGGGCCGAGCCTTCTAATCTTACCCTTTCAATTCTTTTCTTTTTTTTTTAAAACAATTAATCAATTAATCAATGATAAACCAACACAATAATATAATCTAATGGTTACAATATTAATTTACATGACTAATCAAGAAGTAAATGTTAATAAAACAATTAAATATTAATAATATCTACAAAGTGCAAAATAATTAATAAAAAGCAATATTAATTGCTATTTAATATTATTATCAAACAAAACAAATATATATACAAAATTTTCAGAAATATTAAGAAAAAGGTTGGGAAGTTAAAACGAAAATAATATTCACAAAACCTTTAGGCAACGTGTCATGCCTTAATTGGTCAAAAGATAAATTTCTGAAAAATCAACCAATTGCGAGATGACATGTGTCTAAGCGAAAATATTTACAAAAGGGTAGGACAAATTTAGGGTATGACACCTACGGGTTCGATGCCTGTTTGTTTAACAGATTCCTGACGGCGAGGTCAGATGTTCCTCTCAACTTCGTGTTGAGCCGTCCTTCGGGTTCAATACCTGTTTGTTTAACAGATGCCTGACACTGAGGTCAGATGTTCTTCTCAACTTCGTGTTGTGCCGGCCTTCAGGTTCGATGCCTGTTTGTTTAACTAATGCCTGATGGGGAGGTCAGATGTTCCTCTCAACTTCGAGGTGAGTGTGCCTTCGGGTTCGATACTTGTTTGTTTAATAGATGTTTGACGGCGAGGTCAGATGTTCTTCTCAACTAAGGGTTGAGACGGCCTTCAGGTTTGATGCCTGTTTGTTTAACAGATGCCTGACGGCGAGGTCAGATGTACTTCTCAACTTCGGGTTGAGCCGACCTTCAAGTTCCATAAGTTTTTGTTTAACAGATGCCTGACGGCAAGGTCAGATGTTCTTCTCAACTTCGGGTTGAGCCAGCCTTTGGGTTCGATGCCTGTTTGTTTAGCAGATGCCTGGCGGCTAGGTCAGATGTTCTTCTCAACTTCGGGTTGAGCCGGCCTACGGGTTCGATTCCTGTTTGTTTAACTAATGCCTGGCAGGGAGGTCAGATGTTCTTCTCAACTTCAGGATGAGTCGACCATCAAATTCGATGCCTATTTGTTTAATAGATACATGACGGCAAGGCCAAATGTTCTTCTCAACTTCGGGTTGAGCCTGCCTTCAGGTTCGACGCCTGTTTGCTTAACAGATGCCTAGAAGAGAGGTCTAATGTTCTTATCAACTTCGCGTTGAGCCGCCCTTCGGGTTCGATACCTGTTTGTTTAACAGATGCCTAACGGTAAGGTCAGATGTTCTTCACAACTTCGGGTTGAGCTGGCCTTCGGATTTGATGCCTGTTTGTTTAATAGATGCTTGACAGTGAAGTCAATTGTTCCTCTCAACTTCATGTTGAGTCGACCTTCAGGTTTGATGCCTGTTTGTTTAAGAGATGCTTGACGGCGAGGTCATATGTTCATCTCAACATCGTGTTGAGCCGGCCTTCGGGTTCGATGCCTGTTTGTTTAAGAGATGCCTTACAGTGAGGTCTAATGTTCTTATCAACTTCGGGTTAAGCCGCCCTTCGGGTTTGATGCCTGTTTATTTAAAAGATGCCTTACGATGAGGTCAGATGTTCTTCTCAACTTCGGGTTGAGCCGGCCATCGGATTTGATGCATGTTTGTTTATCAGATGTTTGACAGTGAAGTCAAATGTTCTTCTCAACTTCATGTTGAGCCGACCTACGGATTCAATGCCTGTTTGTTTAACAGAAGCCTGACGGCGAGGTCAGATGTTCCTCTCAACTTCGTGTTGAGCCGGCCTTCGGGTTCGATATGTGTTTGTTTAACAGATGCCTGACGGCGAGGTCAGAAGTTCTTCTCAAGTTCGTGTTGTACTGGCAATCGGGTTCGATGCCATTTTGTTTACCTAATGCCTGATGGGGAGGTCAGATGTTCCTCTCAACTTCGACGTGAGCCGGCATTCGGGTTTGATACCTATTTGTTTAATACATGTTTGACGGCGAGGTCAGATGTTCTTCTCAACTAAGGGTTCGGGTTTGATGCCTGTTTGTTTATGTGATGCCTGATGGCGACGTCAGATGTACTTCTCAACTTCGGGTTGAGCTGGCCTTCAGGTTCCATAACTTTTTGTTTAACAGATGCCTGACGACGAGGTCAGATGTTCTTCTCAACTTCGGGTTGAGTCGGCATTTGGGTTCGATGCCTATTTGTTTAGCAGATGACTGGCGGCTAGGTCAGATGTTCTTCTCAACTTCGGGTTGAGCCGGCCTTCGGGTTCGATTCCTGTTTGTTTAACTAATGTCTGGCAGAGAGGTCGGATGTTCTTCTCAACTTCAGGTTAAGTCGGCCATCAAATTCGATGCCTGTTTGTTTAACAGATGCCTGATGGCAAGGTCAAATGTTCTTCTCAACTTCGGGTTGAGCCAGCCTTCGGGTTCGATGCCTGTTTGTTTAACAGATACCTAGTAGAGAGGTCTAATGTTCTTATCAACTTCGCGTTGAGCCGCCCTTCGGTTTCGATGCCTGTTTATTTAACAGATGCCTAACGGTGAGGTTAGATATTCTTCTAAACTTCGGGTTGAGCCGGCCTTTGGATTTGATTCCTGTTTGTTTAAGAGATGCTTGACAATGATGTCAAATGTTTCTCTCAACTTCATGTTGAGCCGACATTCAGGTTCAATGCCTATTTGTTTAACAGATGCCTTACAGCGAGGTCAGATGTTCCTCTCAACTTCGTGTTGGGTCGGCCTTCGATTTCGATGCCTGTTTGTTTAACAGATGCCTGACGGCAAGGTCTAATGTTCTTATCAAATTCGGGTTGAGTCGGCCTTCGGATTTGATGGTTGTTTGTTTAACAGATGCTTGACAGTGAAGTCAAATGTTCCTCTGAACTTCATGTTGAGCCGACATTCAGGTTTGATGCCTATTTGTTTAACAGATGCCTTACGGCAAGGTCAGATGTTCCTCTCAACTTCGTGTTGGGCCGGCGTTCCGGTTCGATGCATGTATGTTTAACAGATGCCTGATGGCGAGGTCTAATGTTCTTATCAACTTCAGCTTGAGCCGCCCTTCGGGTTCGATACTTGTTTGTTTAACAGATGCCTGACGGTGAGGTCAGATGTTCTTCTGAACTTCGGGTTGAGTCGGCCTTCGGATTTGATGCCTGTTTGTTTAACATATGCTTGACAGTGAAGTCAAATGTTCCTCTCAACTTCATGTTGAGCCTACCTCCAGGTTCGATGCTTGTTTGTTTAACAGATGCCTGACGGCGAGGTCAGATGTTCCTCTCAACTTCGTGTTGAGCTGTCCTTCGAGTTCGATGCCTATTTGTTTAAGAGATGCTTGACAGTGAGGTCTAATTTTCTTATCAACTTCGGGTTGAGTCTCCATTCGGGTTCGATGCCTGTTTGTTTAACAGATGCCTGACGGTGAGGTCAGATGTTTTTCTCAACTTCGGGTTGAGCCGGCCTTCGGATTTGATGCCTTTTTGTTTAACAGATACTTGACAGTAAATTCAAATGCTCCTCTCATTTTCATGTTGAGCTGACCTTCGGGTTCGATGCCTGTTTGTTTAATAGATGCCTGACGGCGAGGTCAGATGTTCCTCTCAGCTTCGTGTTGAGCCGACCTTTGGGTTCGATGCTTGTTTGTTTAGCAGATGCCTAGCGGCTAGGTCAGATGTTTTTCTCAACTTCGGGTTGAGCCGGCCTTCGGGTTCGATTCTTGTTTGTTTAACAGATGCCTGGCAGGGAGGTCGGATGTTCTTCTCAACTTCAGGTTGAGTCGGCCATCAAATTCGATGCCTGCTTGTTTAACATATGTCTGACAGCGAGGTCAGATGTTCTTCTCAACTTCGTGTTGTGCCGGCCTTCAGGTTCAATGTCTGTTTGTTTAACAGATGTTTGACGGCGAGGTCAGATGTTCCTCTCAACTTCCAGTTGAGCCGGCCTTCGGGTTCGATGCCTGTTTGTTTAATAGATGCCTGACAGCGAGGTCAAATGTTCTTCTCAACTTCGGGTTGAGCTGGCCTTCAGGTTCGATGCCTGTTTGTTTAACAGATGCCTAGCAAAGAGGTCTAATGCTGTTTTTAACTCCGGTGTTGAGCCGGCCTTCAGGTTCCACACCTTTTTGTTTAACAGATGCTTAACAGCGAGGTCAGATGTTCTTCTCAACTTCGTGTTGTGCCGGCCTTCAGGTTCGATTCCTGTTTGTTTAACTAATACCTGATGGGAAGGTCAGATGTTCCTCTCAACTTCAAGTTGAGCTGGCCTTCGTGTTCGATGCTTGTTTATTTAACAGATGTTTGACGGTGAGTTCATATGTTCTTCTCAATTAAGGTTTGAGCCGGCCTACGGGTTCGATGCCTGCGTGTTTAACAAATGCCTGATGGCGAGGTAAGATGTTCTTCTCAACTTCGGGTTGAGCCGGCTTTCGGGTTCGATGCCTGTTTGTTTAACATATGCCTGGAAGAGAGGTCTAATGTTCTTATCAACTTCAGTTTGAGCCACACTTCGGGTTCGACGCTTGTTTGTTTAACAGATGCCTGACGGTGAGGTCAGATGTTCTTCTCAACGTCGGGTTGAGCCGGCCTCCGGATATGATGCATGTTTGTTTAACAGATGCTTGACAGTGAAGTCAAATGTTCCTCTCAACTTCATGTTGAGCCGACCTTCAGGTTCAATTCCTGTTTGTTTAAGAGATGCTTGACGGCGATGTCAGATGCTCCTCTCAACTTCGTGTTGAGCCGGCCTTCGGGTTCGATGCCTGTTTGTTTAACAGATACCTGATGGCGAAGTCAGATGTTCTTTTCAACTTCGTGTTATGCTAGCCTTTGGGTTCGATGCCTGTTGGTTTAACTAATGCCTGATGGGAAGGTCAGATGTTCCTCTCAACTTCGAGGTGAGCCGGCCTTCGGGTTCGATACCTATTTGTTTAATAGAGTTTTGACGGCGAGGTCAGATGTTCTTTTCAACTAAGGGTTGAGACGGCCTTCAGGTTTGATGCATATTTGTTTAACAGATGCCTGACGGTGAGGTCAGATGTTCATCTCAACTTCATGTTGAGCCGACCTTCGGGTTCGATGCCTGTTTGTTTAACAGATGCCTGACGGCGAGGTCAGATGTTCCTCTCAACTTCGTGTTGAGCCGGCCTTCGGGTTCGATGCCTGTTTGTTTAACAGATACCTGGTGGCGAGGTCAGATGTTCTTTTAACCTTCGTGTTGTGCTGGCCTTTAGGTTCAATGCCTGTTGGTTTAAATAATGCCTGATGGGAAGGTCAGATCTTCCTCTCAACTTCGAGGTGAGCCGGCCTTCGGGTTCGATACCTATTTGTTTAATTGAGTTTTGACGGTGAGGTCAGATGTTCTTTTCAACTAAGGGTTGAGACGGCCTTCGGGTTTAATGCCTATTTGTTTAACAGATGCCTGACAGCGAGGTCAGATGTTCTTCTCAACTTCGGGTTGAGCCGGCCTTCGGGTTCGATGCTTGTTTGTTTAACAGATGCCTGACGGTGAGGTCAGATGTTCTTCTCAACTTCGGGTTGAGCCGACCTTCGGATTTGATGCCTTTTTGTTTAACAGATACTTGACAGTGAAGTCAAATGTTCATCTCAACTTCACGTTGAGCCGACCTTCAGGTTCGATGCCTGTTTGTTTAAGAGATGCTTGACGGCAAGGTCAGATGTTCCTCTCAACTTCGTGTTGAGCCGGCCTTCGGGTTCGGTGAGGTCAGATGTTCTTCTCAACTTCGGGTTAAGATGGGCTTTGGGTTTGATGTCTGTTTGTTTAGCAGATGCCTGGCGTCTAGGTAAGATGTTCTTCTCAACTTCGGGATGAGCCGGCCTTCGGGTTCGATTCTTGGTTGTTTATCTAATGCCTGACAGGGAGGTCGGATGTTCTTCTCAACTTCAGGTTGAGTCGTCCATCAAATTCGATGCCTGTTTGTTTAACATATGCCTAACAGCAAGGTTAGATGTTCTTCTCAACTTCGTGTTGTGACGGCCTTCGGGTTCGATGCCTGTTTGTTTAACTAATGCCTAATGGGGAGGTCAGATGTTCCTCTCAACTTCAAGTTGATCCGGTCTTCGGGTTCGAGTCCTGTTTATTTAACAGATGTTTGACGGCGAGGTCAAATGTTCTTCTCAATTAAGAATTGAGACGGCCTTCGGGTTCGATGCCTGTTTGTTTAACAGATGCCTGACAGCAAGGTCAAATGTTCTTCTCAACTTCGTGTTAAGACGGCCTTCGGGTTTGATGCCTATTTGTTTAACAGATGCCTAGGAAAGAGGTCTAATGTTCTTATCAACTTCGGGTTGAGCCGCCCTTCGGGTTCGATGCCTGTTTGTTTAACAGATGCTTAACGGTGAGGTCAGATGTTCTTCTCAACTTCAGGTTGATCCGGCCTTCGGATTTGATGCCTGTTTGTTTAACAGATGCTTGACAGTGAAGTTAAATGTTCCTCTCAACTTCATGTTGAGCCGACATTCAGGTGCGATGCCTGTTTGTTTAACAGATGCCTTACGGCGAGGTCAGATGTTCCTCTCAACTTCGTGTTGGGACGGCCTTCTGGTTCGATGCCTGTTTGTTTAACAGATACCTGACGGCGAGGTATAATGTTATTATCAACCTCGGGTTGAGCCGCCCTTTGGGTTCGATGCCTGTTTGTTTACCAGATGCCTGACAGGGAGGTCAGATGTTCTTCACAAATTCGGGTTGAGCCGACCTTCAGATTTGATGCCTGTTTGTTTAACAGATGCTTGACAGTGAAGTTAAATGTTCCTCTCAACTTCATGTTGAGCCGACCTTCGGGTTCGATGCCTGTGTGTTTAACAGATGCCTGACGGCGAGATAAGATGTTCCTCTCAACTTCATGTTGTGCCGACCTTCGGGTTCGATGCCTGTTTGTTTAACAGATGCTTGACATTGAGGTCAGATGTTCTTCTCAACTTCGTGTTGTGCCGGCCTTTGGGTTCGATGCCTGTTTGTTTAACAAATGCCTGATGGGGAGGTCAGATGTTCCTCTCAACTTCAAGGTGAGCCGGCCTTCGGGTTCGAAACCTGATTGTTTAACAGATGTTTGACAGTGAGGTCAGATGTTCTTCTCAACTAAGGGTTGAGACGGCCTTCGGGTTTGATGCCTGTTTGTTTAACAGATGCCTGATGGCGAGGTTAGATGTTCTTCTTAACTTCGGGTTGAGCCGGCCTTTGGGGTCCACACCTTTTTGTTTAACAGACGCTTAACGACGAGGTCAGATGTTCTTCTCAACTTCGGCTTGAGCCGACCTTTGGGTTCGATGCCTGTTTGTTTAACAGATGCCTGGCGGCTAGGTCAGATGTTCTTCTCAACTTCGGGTTGAGCTGGTCTTCGGTTCGATTCCTCTTTGTTTAACTAAAGCCTGACAACGAGGTCAGATGTTCTTCTCAACTTCGGGTTGAGTCGGCCATTAAATTCGATGCCTGTTTGTTTAACATATGCCTGACAGCTAGGTCAGATGTTCTTCTCAACTTCGTGTTGTGCCGGCCTTCAGGTTCGATGCCTGTTTGTTTAACTAATGATTGATGGGAAGGTTATATGTTCTTCTCAATTAAGGTTTGAGACGGCCTTCGGGTTCGATGCCTGTTTGTTTAATAAATGCCTGACGGCAAGGTCAAATGTTCTTCTGAACTTCGGGTTGATGCGGCCTTCGGGTTCGATGCCTGTTTTTTTAACAGATGCTTGACGGGGAGGTCTAATGTTCCTCTCAACTTCAATGTGAGCCAGCCGCCCTTCGGGTTCGATGCCTGTTTGTTTAACAGATGCTTGACGTTGAGGTCAGATGTTCTTCTCAACTTCGGGTTGAGCCGGCCTTCGGATTTGATGACTGTTTGTTTACAGATGCTTGACAGTGAAGTCAAATGTTCCTCTCAATTTCATGTTGAGCCGACCTTCGGGTTCGATGCCTGTTTGTTTAACAGATGCCTGAAGTAGAGGTTAGATGTTCTTGTCAACTTTGGGTTTAGCCGGCCTTCGGGTTCGATGCCTGTTTGTTTAACAGATGCCTGACGACGAGGTCAGATGTTCCTTTCAACTTCGTGTTGAGCCGGCCTTCAGGTTCGATGCGTGTTTGTTTAACAGATGCCTGACGACAAGGTCAGATGTTCTTCTCAACTTCGTGTTGTGCCGGCCTTTGGGTTCGATGCCTGTTTGTTTAACTAATGCCTGATGGGGAGGTCAGATGTTGCTCTTAACTTCAAGTTGATTCGGCCTTCGGGTTCGATGTCTGTTTGTTTAACAGATGTTTGACGGCGAGATCAGATATTCTTAACTTCGGGTTGAGTCGGCCTTCGTGTTCCACACCTTTTTGTTTAACAGATGCTTGACGGCGAGGTCAGATGTTCTTCTCAACTTCGGGTTGAGCTGGCCTTTGGGTTCGATGCCTGTTTGTTTAACAGATGCCTGGCGGCTAGGTCAGATGTTCTTCTCAACTTCGGGTTGAGCCAGTCTTCGGGTTCGATTCCTGTTTTTTTAACTAAATCCTGACAGCGAGGTCAGATGTTCTTCTCAACTTCGGGTTGAGTCGGCCATCAAATTCGATGCCTGTTTGTTTAACATATGCCTAACAGCAAGGTCAGATGTTCTTCTCAACTTCGTGTTGTGCCGGCCTTCAGGTTCGATGTTGTTTGTTTAACAAATGCCTGATGGGGAGGTCAGATGTTCCTCTCAACTACAACTTGAGCCGGCCTTCGGGTTCGATGCCTGTTTGTTTAACAGATGTTTGACGGCGAGGTCATATGTTCTTCTCAATTAAGGTTTGAGATGGCCTTCGGGTTCGATGCCTGTTTGTTTAATAAATGCCTGACGGCAAGGTCAAATGTTCTTCTGAACTTCGGGTTCGATGCCTGTTTTTTTAACAGATGCCTGACGGCGAGGTCTAATGTTCTTATCAACTTCGGGTTGAGCCACCCTTCGGGTTCGATGCCTGTTTGTTTAACAGATGCCTGACGTTGAGGTCAGATGTTCTTCTCAACTTCGGGTTGAGCCGGCCTTCGGATTTGATGCCTGTTTGTTTAACAGATGCTTGACGGTGAAGTCAAATGTTCCTCTCAACTTCATGTTGAGCCGACCTTCGGATTCGATGCCTGTTTGTTTAACAGATGCCTGACGTTGAGGTCAGATGTTCTTCTCAACTTCGGGTTGAGCCGGCCTTCGGGTTCGATGCCTGTTTGTTTAACAGATGCCTGACGGCAAGGTCAGATGTTCATCTCAACTTCAAGGTGAGCCGCCCTTTGGGTTCGATACCTGATTGTTTAACAGATGTTTGACAGCGAGGTCAGATGTTCTTCTCAACTAAGGGTTGAGACGGCCTTCGCGTTTGATGCCTGTTTATTTAAGAGATGCCTGACGGCGACGTCAGATATTCTTCTCAACTTCGGGTTGAGCCAGCCTTCGGGTTCGATGCCTGTTTTTTAATAGATGCCTGACGGCGAGGAATAATGTTCTTATCAACTTCGGGATGAGCCGCCCTTCGGGTTCGATGCCTGTTTGTTTAACAGATGCTTGACATTGAGGTCAGATAATCTTCTCAACTTCGGGTTGAGCCGGCCTTCGGATTTGATGCCTGTTTGTTTAGCAGATGCTTGACAGTGAAGTCAAATGTTCCTCTCAACTTCATGTTGAGCCGACCTTCGGGTTCGATGCCTATTTGTTTAACAGATGCCTGACGTTGAGGTCAGATGTTCTTCTTAACTTCGGGTTGAGCCGGCCTTCGGGTTCGATGCCTGTTTGTTTAACAGATGCCTAACAGCAAGGTCAGATGTTCATCTCAACTTCAAGGTGAGCCGGCCTTTGGTTTCGATACCTGATTGTTTAACAGATGTTTGACAGCGAGGTCAGATGTTCTTCTCAACTAAGGGTTGAGACGGCCTTCGCGTTTGATGCCTGTTTATTTAAGAGATGCCTGACGGCGAGGTCAGATATTCTTCTCAACTTCGGGTTGAGCCGCCCTTCGGGTTCGATGCCTGTTTTTTTAACAGATGCCTGACAGCGAGTAATAATGTTCTTATCAACTTCGGGTTGAGCCGCCCTTCGGGTTCGATGTTTGTTTGTTTATCAGATGCCTGACGTTGAGGTCAGATGTTATTCTCAACTTCGGGTTGAGCCGGCCTTCGGATTTGATGCCTGTTTGTTTAACAGATGCTTGACAGTGAAGTCAAATGTTCCTCTCAACTTCATGTTGAGCCGACCTTCGGGTTCGATGCCTGTTTGTTTAACAGATGCCTGAAGTTGAGGTCAGATGTTCTTGTCAACTTTGGGTTCAGCCGGCCTTCGGGTTCGATGCCTGTTTGTTTAACAGATGCCTGACGGCGAGGTCAGATGTTCATCTCAACTTCAAGATGAGCCGCCCTTCGGGTTCGATACCTGATTGTTTAACAGATGTTTGACGGCGAGGTCAGATGTTCTTCTCAACTAAGGGTTGAGACGGCCTTCGCGTTTGATGCCTGTTTATTTAAGAGATGCCTGACGGCGAGGTCAGATATTCTTCTCAACTTCGGGTTGAGCCGGCCTTCGGGTTCGATGCCTGTTTTTTTAACAGATGCCTGACGGCGAGGAATAATGTTCTTATCAACTTCGGGTTGAGCCGTCCTTCGGGTTCGATGCCTGTTTGTTTATCAGATGCCTGACGTTGAGGTCAGATTTTCTTCACAACTTCGGGTTGAGCCGGCCTTTGGATTTGATGCCTGTTTGTTTAACAGATGCTTGACAGTGAATTTAAATGTTCCTCTCAACTTCATGTTGAGCCGACCTTCGGGTTCGATTCCTGTTTGTTTAACAGATGCCTGACGGCGAGGTGAGATATTCCTCTCAACTTCGTGTTGAGCCGGCCTTCAGGTTCGATGCCTGTTTGTATAATAGATGCCTGCCGGCGAGGTCAGATGTTCATCTCAACTTCGTGTTGTGCCGGCCTTCGGGTTCGATGCCTGTTTGTATAATAGATGCCTGATGGGGAGGTCAGATGTTCCTCTCAACTTCAAGGTGAGTCGGCCTTCGGGTTCGATACCTGATTGTTTAACAGATGTTTGACGGCGAGGTCAGATGTTCTTCTCAACTTCGGGTTGAGCCGGCCTTCGGATTTGATGACTGTTTGTTTACAGATGCTTGACAGTGAAGTCAAATGTTCCTCTCAATTTCATGTTGAGCCGACCTTCGGGTTCGATGCCTGTTTGTTTAACAGATGCCTGAAGTAGAGGTTAGATGTTCTTGTCAACTTTGGGTTCAGCCGGCCTTCGGGTTCGATGCCTGTTTGTTTAACAGATGCCTGACGACGAGGTCAGATGTTCCTTTCAACTTCGTGTTGAGCCGGCCTTCAGGTTCGATGCGTGTTTGTTTAACAGATGCCTGACGACAAGGTCAGATGTTCTTCTCAACTTCGTGTTGTGCCGGCCTTTGGGTTCGATGCCTGTTTGTTTAACTAATGCCTGATGGGGAGGTCAGATGTTGCTCTTAACTTCAAGTTGATTCGGCCTTCGGGTTCGATGTCTGTTTGTTTAACAGATGTTTGACGGCGAGATCAGATATTCTTAACTTCGGGTTGAGTCGGCCTTCGTGTTCCACACCTTTTTGTTTAACAGATGCTTGACGGCGAGGTCAGATGTTCTTCTCAACTTCGGGTTGAGCTGGCCTTTGGGTTCGATGCCTGTTTGTTTAACAGATGCCTGGCGGCTAGGTCAGATGTTCTTCTCAACTTCGGGTTGAGCCAGTCTTCGGGTTCGATTCCTGTTTTTTTAACTAAATCCTGACAGCGAGGTCAGATGTTCTTCTCAACTTCGGGTTGAGTCGGCCATCAAATTCGATGCCTGTTTGTTTAACATATGCCTAACAGCAAGGTCAGATGTTCTTCTCAACTTCGTGTTGTGCCGGCCTTCAGGTTCGATGTTGTTTGTTTAACAAATGCCTGATGGGGAGGTCAGATGTTCCTCTCAACTACAACTTGAGCCGGCCTTCGGGTTCGATGCCTGTTTGTTTAACAGATGTTTGACGGCGAGGTCATATGTTCTTCTCAATTAAGGTTTGAGATGGCCTTCGGGTTCGATGCCTGTTTGTTTAATAAATGCCTGACGGCAAGGTCAAATGTTCTTCTGAACTTCGGGTTCGATGCCTGTTTTTTTAACAGATGCCTGACGGCGAGGTCTAATGTTCTTATCAACTTCGGGTTGAGCCACCCTTCGGGTTCGATGCCTGTTTGTTTAACAGATGCCTGACGTTGAGGTCAGATGTTCTTCTCAACTTCGGGTTGAGCCGGCCTTCGGATTTGATGCCTGTTTGTTTAACAGATGCTTGACGGTGAAGTCAAATGTTCCTCTCAACTTCATGTTGAGCCGACCTTCGGATTCGATGCCTGTTTGTTTAACAGATGCCTGACGTTGAGGTCAGATGTTCTTCTCAACTTCGGGTTGAGCCGGCCTTCGGGTTCGATGCCTGTTTGTTTAACAGATGCCTGACGGCAAGGTCAGATGTTCATCTCAACTTCAAGGTGAGCCGCCCTTTGGGTTCGATACCTGATTGTTTAACAGATGTTTGACAGCGAGGTCAGATGTTCTTCTCAACTAAGGGTTGAGACGGCCTTCGCGTTTGATGCCTGTTTATTTAAGAGATGCCTGACGGCGACGTCAGATATTCTTCTCAACTTCGGGTTGAGCCAGCCTTCGGGTTCGATGCCTGTTTTTTAATAGATGCCTGACGGCGAGGAATAATGTTCTTATCAACTTCGGGATGAGCCGCCCTTCGGGTTCGATGCCTGTTTGTTTAACAGATGCTTGACATTGAGGTCAGATAATCTTTTCAACTTCGGGTTGAGCCGGCCTTCGGATTTGATGCCTGTTTGTTTAGCAGATGCTTGACAGTGAAGTCAAATGTTCCTCTCAACTTCATGTTGAGCCGACCTTCGGGTTCGATGCCTATTTGTTTAACAGATGCCTGACGTTGAGGTCAGATGTTCTTCTTAACTTCGGGTTGAGCCGGCCTTCGGGTTCGATGCCTGTTTGTTTAACAGATGCCTAACAGCAAGGTCAGATGTTCATCTCAACTTCAAGGTGAGCCGGCCTTTGGTTTCGATACCTGATTGTTTAACAGATGTTTGACAGCGAGGTCAGATGTTCTTCTCAACTAAGGGTTGAGACGGCCTTCGCGTTTGATGCCTGTTTATTTAAGAGATGCCTGACGGCGAGGTCAGATATTCTTCTCAACTTCGGGTTGAGCCGCCCTTCGGGTTCGATGCCTGTTTTTTTAACAGATGCCTGACAGCGAGTAATAATGTTCTTATCAACTTCGGGTTGAGCCGCCCTTCGGGTTCGATGTTTGTTTGTTTATCAGATGCCTGACGTTGAGGTCAGATGTTATTCTCAACTTCGGGTTGAGCCGGCCTTCGGATTTGATGCCTGTTTGTTTAACAGATGCTTGACAGTGAAGTCAAATGTTCCTCTCAACTTCATGTTGAGCCGACCTTCGGGTTCGATGCCTGTTTGTTTAACAGATGCCTGAAGTTGAGGTCAGATGTTCTTGTCAACTTTGGGTTCAGCCGGCCTTCGGGTTCGATGCCTGTTTGTTTAACAGATGCCTGACGGCGAGGTCAGATGTTCATCTCAACTTCAAGATGAGCCGCCCTTCGGGTTCGATACCTGATTGTTTAACAGATGTTTGACGGCGAGGTCAGATGTTCTTCTCAACTAAGGGTTGAGACGGCCTTCGCGTTTGATGCCTGTTTATTTAAGAGATGCCTGACGGCGAGGTCAGATATTCTTCTCAACTTCGGGTTGAGCCGGCCTTCGGGTTCGATGCCTGTTTTTTTAACAGATGCCTGACGGCGAGGAATAATGTTCTTATCAACTTCGGGTTGAGCCGTCCTTCGGGTTCGATGCCTGTTTGTTTATCAGATGCCTGACGTTGAGGTCAGATTTTCTTCACAACTTCGGGTTGAGCCGGCCTTTGGATTTGATGCCTGTTTGTTTAACAGATGCTTGACAGTGAATTTAAATGTTCCTCTCAACTTCATGTTGAGCCGACCTTCGGGTTCGATTCCTGTTTGTTTAACAGATGCCTGACGGCGAGGTGAGATATTCCTCTCAACTTCGTGTTGAGCCGGCCTTCAGGTTCGATGCCTGTTTGTATAATAGATGCCTGCCGGCGAGGTCAGATGTTCATCTCAACTTCGTGTTGTGCCGGCCTTCGGGTTCGATGCCTGTTTGTATAATAGATGCCTGATGGGGAGGTCAGATGTTCCTCTCAACTTCAAGGTGAGTCGGCCTTCGGGTTCGATACCTGATTGTTTAACAGATGTTTGACGGCGAGGTCAGATGTTCTTCTCAACTAAGGGTTGACACGGCCTTCGCGTTTGATGCCTGTTTATTTAACAGATGCCTGACGGCGAGGTAGATATTCTTCTCAACTTCGAGTTGAGCCGGCCTTCGGGTTCCACATGTTTTTGTTTAACAGATGCTTGACGACGAGGTCAATTGTTCTTCTCAAGTTCGGGTTGAGCCGGCCTTTGGGTTCGATGCCTGTTTGTTTAACAGATGCCTGGCGGCTAGGTCAAATGTTCTTCTCAACTGCAAGTTGAGCCGGTCTTCGGGTTCGATTCCTGTTTGTTTAACTGAAGACTGACAGCAAGGTCAGATCTTCTTCTAAACTTCGGGTTGAGTCAGCCCTCAAATTGTATGCCTGTTTGTTTAACATATGCCTGACAGCGAGGTCAGATGTTCTTCTTAACTTCGTGTTTTGCCGGCCTTCAGGTTCGATGCCTGTTTGTTTAACTAATGCCTAATGGGGAGGTCAGATGTTCCTCTCAACTTTAAGTTGAGCCGGCCTTCGGGTTCGATGCCTGTTTGTTTAACAGATGTTTGACGGCGAGGTCAGATGTTCTTCTCAAATAAGGTTTGAAACGGCCTTCGGGTTCGATGCCTGTTTGTTTAGTAGATGTCTGATGGCGAGGTCAAATGTTCTTCTGAACTTCGGGTTGAGGCGGCCTTCGGGTTCGATGCCTGTTTTTTTAACAGATGCCTGACGGCGAGGTCTAATGTTCTTATCAACTTCGGGTTGAGCCGCCCTCCGGGTTCGATGCACGTTTGTTTAACAGATGCCTGACATTGAGGTCCAATGTTCTTCTCAACTTCGGGTTGAGCCGGCCTTCGGATTTGATGCCTGTTTGTTTAATAGATGCTTGACAGTGAAGTCAAATGTTCCTCTCAACTTCATGTTGATCCGACCTTCGGGTTCGATGCCTGTTTGTTTAACTAATGCCTGATGGGAAGGTCAGATGTTCCTCTCAACTTCGAGGTGAGCCGCCCTTCGTGTTCGATGCCTGTTTGTTTAACAGATATTTGACGGCGAGGTCAGATGCTCTTCTCAATTAAGGTTTGAGACAGCCTTCGGGTTCAATGCCTGTTTGTTTAATAAATGCCTAACGGCGAGGTCAAATGTTCTTCTGAACTTTGAGTTAAGGCGGCCTTCGGATTCGATGCCTGACGGCAAGGTCTAATGTTCTTATCAACTTCGGGTTGAGCCTCCCTTCGGGTTCGATGCCTAATTGTTTAACAGATGCCTGACGTTGAGGTCAGATGTTCTTCTCAACTTCGGGTTGAGTCGGCCTTCGGATTTGATGCCTGTTTGTTTAACAGATGCTTGACAGTTGTTGCAGTGAAAATCGGATATCAAGCTATTGAATTAACTTGAACCTTAATTCTTTTACAACCGGACTTTAATTTATCCAAAGGAAAGGTCTAAAGAAAGAAAGAACCTTTTGCGCGATGTTACAACAACGCTAAGAGATTCGGGGATCGGGGGTTGGTTATGCATAGGGTAGGTATTTCACATCCTAAACATCTGTAGTACTCTACAGGAACCTTTTGTTTGTTTGTATGCTAAGTTTGTTAAATATTTGCTAAGGTTTGGGTATTGGGTAAAAAGGTGAAGGTTATGATAGATGAAGACCTAAGATTGTTTCTAAGTTTGCTCGCAAAGACATCGCGTCCTCTGCCTACGTATCCTAACTAGGATAGAATCAGAGCAATCGTAGTTCACCTCACTAAGGTTGAAGAACACTTGATTATGATCAAGGTTAAAAGGAGAACAAACATATCCATGCTTGTATAGAGTTTCACAAAACTCTCTAGATCTATGTTGAACACTCAAGAAATGGGAGTAAGTAATCATATTCATGATTCTTACATAGAGTTAACCAAACTCTATCCTAAAGTTCTACGTTGTAAGACCAATTGGTTCTATCCAGACCAAAAGGTGGGTGAAAGGGGGAAGGTTGCTTGTCAAGATATTGCATCTTGTGCCTACGTATTCTCATTGTCCAATGAGAAATCAGAGCGGTCGTAGTTCGGGCTCGAACTAAGGAATCAATTGGTTCTTTCCAGACCAAAAGAGGGGAAGGTTCTATCCAGACCTATGAGTTTATATCCTATTGGTTCTATCCAGACCAAAAAGGGGGTTAAGGCTCTTTCGAGGCCTATGAGGGTATTGAGCTATCTATGACCCAAGGGTCAATAGAGAGACTTTCCTTTGGAAGGGAGGAGATGAGGCAACTTGGATGAGAACTAAAAAAGTTCCATCACTTGGGGAAGAAATAATTAACAAAGTAATCGATACTTTAAACAAAAGGGGCATGGTTACAACCAAAGATCAAGTATCTTAACAAAGATGAAAGTATATCTTAACAAAGATTAAAGGTATATCTTAACAAAGATTGAAGGTAACAACCACATGTATCGATGACAATCAAATACAAGCAAATTAGTTTAACCTCATAATTTAGGAGGAAAGCAATATGAAATAATGGTAACAACCAAGGGAGAGTACCCTAACATGTTAACTAACATAGTATAAATGAGAATGAGTGAATATCATAACACAAATGATCACGGTGAAAAAGAAATTCATCTGCATACGCGAGATAACGATCTCAATATAAAGGCAACTTACAAGCAACCAAAAGGCATGAAAATATGAACAAACATGGAATTAAAAAATATCACATGAAATTAGGCATCAAGACAAACACAATGCAAAAAGAATGGGTTCAAAATGATGAAAAATGGATGAGTTATGATTTTTTGAAGTTTGGATGAACAAAACATGAAAATCTAAATGATAAAAGGAATAAAATGCACATGGTAAGACAATGAATCAAACAAATTTGATTATTTAAACATGTTAACAAAATTTTAAGAATAATACAAGATCAATCTCACAAGAAAAATCAAGTTACAAGTTGAAAATTTTCAAGATCATCATGGTAAAAAAACAGTCATGGTAACATGTGGAATGCAAGTGGAAAGTTCACATTTATGAGTTTTAGGTTTACCTTTTGAAGCAAGCTTAAGCAATAAGAAAACCAGAGATCTTGAGAGCTCTTCCAAGATATTGTTACATAAGTGTGGAAGTGACTTGGATAGCTTCAATACATCATACTTTATGTGTTTGAAGTGTTTCTTGAGTTGGAAGAAGTTTGGAAATGGTTTTGAAAGGTGTTTTTCAAAAGCAAATTTTGAGGGATTTTGGAAACTTAATGAGATTTTGTAAGAACTTGTGATTGTGTAAGAAAGAAAGTTCTAGCTGGTTTCTAGCATGGAAATTGTGTGTTTGTGATTTAAGAAGTGAGTTCTATTTATAGCCAAAGGCCTTGGATCAAGGTATGGGCAAAAGTGAAGCAAATTGCCAATTTTAACCTTCCATCATGAAAATCTTTGAGTTTTCCAATGCAATCTTCATCTTTGTCTTTAAGACACTCTAATAAGATATTCTCCATGCCCCATAGATTTTCATCATGCTTGATAGGATAGAAGGTGACTTGTTGAATTAAAGTTGATGATTTGACAAGGGTAGCCACCTTTTTTCTCTTTCTTCACTATTCACTTTTACAACTTGCATTAAATAATGATTTCCTTTGATCTTTGGTCAATTTTCGTGGGAATTGATGTTAAACATGTTTATTAACAATGTAAACATCATAAATGAGGCTTAGTCTTTGATTAGCATCAATTTGGAGAGGTTTTGGAATCAAAAAAAACTCATGTTGACCTGGTTTTGCCAATGTGAGTTTTTGCCAACTTGTGGACCTCGGTTCTCTCTAACCAGGAAGAGTTATGGAACCCACTTGTACTTTTTAGAAAGCCCAAATTAGGTAATAAAATATTTATGCTTGTGTTAGGAACTCATTCCCCTTGAAACTAGGTCAAAAACCCTTGTGTGGTTAAGGAGTTATGGCTTTGCCCTTTTCAAAACCTTAATTTCCCAACTTTTGCGATTACTCCCTAACCCTTGATCCAATGGTCATGAAACTTCACGGGTAGGTGTAATATGTCATTAGGACTATTTTTTATTCCCATCTTTAGGTCAAATTCCTCATGAGTGAAGAGTTGACTTTTCGGTCAACCGAACGATCGATCGGTGGCTACCGAGTCGACTGTTGATGTTCCGGGTATTTTGAGGACTTGAAACTCTTTGGATGGACTTTACTAAGCCATAGGAACTTAATGGACCTTGATCCCACCATCGAAACACTTTTTAAACCAAAGTTCAAACTACAGTTGACTTTTCCTGATCGAAAACCCTAATCGGGCGTCTTGAACTGCACTGTTCTCAATTCTTGGGTGACCACCTCAAATTGAATTCATACTAGATCCAATGGAGTATATTTGATCTTATGGAGACTTATTTGAAGTTGAATCAATCCAAAACATTGATTGGTCAGACCATTGAAATCCCGATTTTGACGGTACGGAACCCTAATTCATCTGCATCTTAACAAAGATAAACTGGAAATGGGTTAAGGTTAGTTAATCAACTGAATATGATCCTAAAATGATGATTAGGATCTAAGGGGTCAAAATTTGGGGTGCAACAGTTGCCCCTATTTAAATATCTTCACTAGATGGTGATGAGAGATGACAGTCCTCATAGAATCGCAGTGAAAGGTATTTAAATATAGTAAACCAGAAATTTTGTCCCTTAGATCCGATGGTATGCAAAAAGGATGAATGCAAATATGCCATGAATCTAAATGATGCTATATGATTCTTGAATGCAAGACAGATGCGGACACATGAGCAAATATAAAAGAACGGCGAAACGACGAGTAACCACTCACGAGGACCCAACACACTGGGGAAAGATTCCGAGCGAAGTAAGCAAGATAGTTCAGACATGACTAATGATGTTTGTTCAAGGGAATCTTTCACGCAGGGGACACAAATTCCACCAGGGAAGATACATCTTCATTGGAGAGAGGAGATACGAACCTCACTGGGGATAACCAGATGAGGAAGTCCACCGGGGAAGATCACAATTCTTCACTGGGGATACGAAAGAAAAGAAGCGCAAAATTCACTGGGGAAGGAACCCACTGGGGAAAACTTGCTGGGGAACAAAATCCACTGGGGAAGCGAAGCTTCACCGGGGAAAAGACGGAACAAAGACACGAATCTCATTGGGGATAACCAGATGAGAAAATTCCTATAACGAAGAGTTCAAACGGGATCTTCAGGGAAAGGTTAGAAACAAGACCGGACGCGCCGGGGAAACTAGTATCCACTAGTTCTCCGAGACTCGACTGGAAATCAAAAGCTTCAACTGGGGAGACTGGTGATGACCAGAACAACAAACAGCTTCAAACAGTGCTAGTTTCCACTACACTTACTGGGGATGATGGTGACGACCGAATCAACAATGGTTTCCAAGAAGTGCTAAATACCACTTAAACTTCCTGGGGATATGGTGACGACCAAATCAAAGTTCTAATTACAATTGGGCATTTCCAAACAATATTGGTAAAACACAGGACTTCGGTTGGGGAAGTTGGTAACAATCAACTTTCGGTACTAATAACGATTAGTTTTCAAACAATGCTAGTAACCACTGGATTTAGAAAGAACTGGATTTTCAAAGAGTTTTGGTGACGACCAAGAAGCTCAAATATGTCCCTCAATACCTTAGGAACAAAAGCTAAACATCCTTAATACATTAGGATATAGAAGAGATACAACCCTCAACACATTAGGATTGGACGAAGATCCTCAAAACATTAGGAAGGAAAGTTGAAACATCCTCAATACATTAGGATACAGAAAGCTGCACATCCTTAATACATTAGGATATGAAAGCTGAACATCCTCAATACATTAGGATATGAAACACTTCATGCAAACGCAACCACTTTAGTCTCTGGGAACTTCTGAACTCGGGATCCAAAGTATACATCTCCAAAGGTACACAACATGTGCTTGGGATGGCAACAAACATTTTCCAAAGGTACGAAACCTGTGCTTGGAATCAAACAATACATCTATCTCCAAAGGTACACAACCTGTGCTCGGGATAGAAACAAGCCTCTTCCAAAGGTACAAAACCTGTGCTTGGAGTTAAACAATACATCTCCAAAGGTACGAAACCTGAGCTTGGGATCAAACAATTCATCTATCTCCAAAGGTACTCAACCTGTGCTTGGGATAGCAACAAACATCTTCCAAAGGTACAAAACCTGTGCTTGGAATCAAACAATACATCTATCTCCAAAGGTACACAACCTGTGCTCGGAACAGAAACAAACCTCTTCC
Organism: Lathyrus sativus; assembly: GCA_963859935.3. NCBI lineage: Eukaryota > Viridiplantae > Streptophyta > Magnoliopsida > Fabales > Fabaceae > Lathyrus > Lathyrus sativus. The sequence goes on along the minus strand of OZ012735.1, from coordinate 396,569,573 downwards.
AAAGGTACAAAACCTGTGCTTGGAATCAAACAATACATCTATCTCCAAAGGTACACAACTTGTGCTCAGGATAGAAACAAACATCTCCAAAGGTACAAAACCTGTGCTTGGAATCAAACAATACATCTCCAAAGGTACGAAACCTGAGCTTGGGATCAAACAATTCATCTATCTCCAAAGGTATTCAACCTGTGCTTGGGATAGCAACAAACATCTTCCAAAGGTACAAAACCTGTGCTTGGAATCAAACAATACATCTATCTCCAAAGGTACACAACTTGTGCTCAGGATAGAAACAAACATCTCCAAAGGTACAAAACCTGTGCTTGGAATCAAACAATACATCTCCAAAGGTACGAAACCTGAGCTTGGGATCAAACAATTCATCTATCTCCAAAGGTATTCAACCTGTGCTTGGGATAGCAACAAACATCTTCCAAAGGTACAAAACCTGTGCTTGGAATCAAACAATACATCTATCTCCAAAGGTACACAACATGTGCTCTGGACAGAAACAAACCTCTTCCAAAGGTACAAAACCTGTGCTTGGAATCAAACAATACATCTATCTCCAAAGGTACACAACCTGTGCTCAGGATAGAAACAAACATCTCCAAAGGTACAAAACCTGTGCTTGGAATCAAACAATACATCTCCAAAGGTACGAAACCTGAGCTTGGGATGGCAACAAACATCTATCTCCAAAGGTACACAACCTGTGCTCGAGATAGAAACAAACTTCTTCCAAAGGTACGAAACCTGTGCTTGGAATCAAACAATACATCTCCAAAGGTACACAACCTGAGCTTGGGATGAAAACAAACATCTATCTCCAAAGGTACACAACCTGTGCTCGGGATAGAAACAAACCTCTTCCAAAGGTACGAAACCTGTGCTTGGAATTAAACAATACATCTCCAAAGGTACGAAACCTGAGCTTGGGATGGAAACCATCGTGACTTAGTTTGGAATGATACACAACCAAATTGTCAGTATTCGTCGTCCATTGATTTTCATAATGCCAATTACCAACGGGCCTTTCTTGAAATATGATTGGTCACCACCAAATTACTTATATCAGTATCCACTGGATTTTCAAACAATGCAGGTCACAACCGTGCGTCGACATCCTTAAGATAAACTTCTCAAATGTGACTGCCATTTATCACTGGTGCAGGTTAAGCTTCTCTACAGAGACTGCCACTTACCGCTGAAGACAATTAAACTTCTCCGAAGAGATGCCATTTATCGTTGAATATGGTTAAGCTTCTCCTAAGAGATTGCCACTCACCACTGAAGACGATTAAACTTCTCCGAAGAGACTGCCATTTATCGCTGATAAAGGTTAAGCTTCTCCTAAGAGATTGCCACTTACCACTGAAGACGATTAAACTTCTCCGAAGAGACTGCCATTTATCGTTGATGAAGGTTAAGCTTCTCTACAGAGACTGCCACTCACCTGTTGAAGACGATTAAACTTCTCCGAAGAGACTGCCATTTATCGTTGATGAAGGTTAAGCTTCTCCCAAGAGACTGCCACTCACCTGTTGATGACGATTAAACTTCTCTGAAGAGATTCCCATTTATCGCTGAAGACGATTAAACTTCTCCGAAGAGACTGCCATTTATCGTTGATGAAGGTTAAGCTTCTCCCAAGAGATTGCCACTCACCGCTGAAGACGATTAAACTTCTTCGAAGAGACTGCCATTTATCGTTGAGATGATAAGCTTCTCCCAAGAGACTGCCACTCACCTGTTGATGACGATTAAACTTCTCTGAAGAGATTGCCATTTATCGCTGAAGACGATTAAACTTCTCCGAAGAGACTTCGATTTATCGTTGATGAAGGTTAAGCTTCTCCCAAGAAATTGCCACTCACCGCTGAAGACGATTAAACTTCTCTGAAGAGACTGCCATTTATCGTTGAGATGATAAGCTTCTCCGAAGAGACTGCCACTTATCGCTGAAGATGATACAAAAATGTCCTTCTTGATAAATAGTGCAAAATAAATGCACGTCCAGGTAGGTTCGGCGACCGACAGGGACCAAAGTTCAATCTAGAAAGAAACTGCCAAACAAGACTCCAACCATTGAGAAATGAACTCGAATGGTGACTTACCTTATCGAATCATGGAAAAAGATAACTGAAGCAACCATCATCCACGAGGATTGAACTCTGTGGGGAATTGAGAAAGGATGGACATTTTATGCTTAAGGGCTGACAACTCTATTGGAGAGAGACAACATACCCAGTCACTGAGGAGGGAACCAAAGTGAAACAGGAACAAGTAACAACCAGAGATAGCAAAAATGCACGGATGTTATGCATATGCTTATGCCATGCTTATGTTTATGCTGACGAAACAGACAAACAACACCGGAGATGAAATAAACATCTCGACACGGAGACCCAACCAACTTTACCAAAATTGGACATCAAAGGGATGATCATGAAGAACAACAATTCCACTTCAAGGTTACCACCTTCTTTGGGAGAGAGTAATCTTCTTAGGCCAAAACATCATGACTTCATCTGGATTGCCATCCTGAACTTGAATTCTTTGTTGAAGGAAAATCACCAAGGGAAGTTCCAAGATCAACCGAAGTAACAACTTAATCGGGGAGCTGATAAAGGGTGTCATGAGACCAAAATCTTTCTTCCCCATTAATAGTATAACAATCCTCTTCAGTGAGCAACGACCCTTGCGATAAACAGTCTTTAAACTTTTCTGCCCCAGATTACATGGTCTGTGGGAAGAAACCATCAAGAGAACTAGCATAAAGATGCTTCAATGTCTTCAAACTCTTATAGAGAGAGATTTATAAATCTCGATGTGATTGCCCCAGTTTAACGGTGCTTGCACAACAAAGTCTCGGACTGTGGAAGTAACGACTGGGTAACAAACTTGCCCCTGCTTACTGGTAACTGCAAAAGATTTGCCCCAGACTAAACTTCTTCATTGAGAGCTTCATCTGATCTTGACCTGGTTGGCTCTGATTAGCTGAACGCTGTAACAAATAATTAAAAAAATCCTTCAAATCGGTTTCCCCAGGCTGAGCTTCCTTCATCATGTCAAATTCCCTAGCTGACAGCGTTTGTTGGGATTCCTTTGACATTGGATTGTTTTGCACGCAATGCTGTTTATTAAAAATTGGCAATTTTCAATGTAAAATTCATGCAATCTTTTGAAAACATTTTTGATGAAACACACACAGCGGAGTGATCAAGTGATCAAAGTGAAAGCGATCCAATCATTTACAAATGATGGATAAAGTGATTAACACACACAAACATCAAAGATCATTAGGAGTCAGGTTATCCAACCTTGCTGTAATATGCTTTCAAAACAACCTTACCTCAATTAGGTCTTTTAAGGGTTGTAACGTGGCTCGGTTCATGGTTCATGAAACAAAGGATAAAGGCTCAAAGTGATTTGGTCCCACCCACTCTCCATGATGAACTCCAATCCTACGCTTAGTTAACTCAAACTATACATTCAGGTTCTTACAGACTTAAGAATTGGACTGATGATAGTTGGTGATGGCTTACAAACCTAAGGTAGTCACAACTCCCTTATAGTATTTGATAGCTTTTTGCTATTTGAGGATTTTTAGAGTGAAGAATCTTACAAAATTCCTCTCTTTTTATCCCTGACTTTTGTCTGAACTTCTTTGTTCGAATATACAGTCAATGGGATGCCCCATTTTTACCTAAGTCTCCTTCATAGGTTTTGACTTAGCGGGCTTTTTTCTTTTTTCACTTTTCTTTTTTCTCTCTTTTTTTTTGAGAAAGGAGGTGACTACCTAGTTTAATGGATACGGTGAACCATCATCGTCTTTTATGTTGAAAAGCATCTTCGACACTTTCTTGTTGTGTACGAAGGAAAACCTGAGTGCACCACCTTTATATGAAAAGTATCTTGTATGCACATATCTTTAAGTTAACCGAGGACTACCCGCCCCAGGTTTGAGATTTAAGGTTTTGTTTTTGTAAAGAAAGAAAACTCCTACTTCTAGGCTCAAAGGGGTTGACGAGGGATTATCTTCCTTATTTCTCCAGTGTTTAGGGATTGAAACAATGCCTCACATCATCAACAAAGTTAAATTGAAAGCATATCAACAGCAGTTATGGATATAATTTTCATCATCCTCCCCAATCTTTGCTTTAAACAACAGTTTAGTAAACAAAAGAAATTTTCTTGCAATTTTGGTATTTCATAACAATGAAAGAAAAAGAAAGAGTGAAACGAATGGACTTAATCAAAAGATGCACAAAAATTTCATTAAATATTGCCAAATTCAAATAAACAACAGTTTACAAGCAACACAAATGCAAAGAAAACACAACAAAATTCTGAAACAGTCTACAGCTGCCAGCTTTAGGGAATAAAATTGTTTAACAAAACATATTTCAAATTTTAGGCCCATGCGGGGAAACACGTTCAACAACCACATGCTCCTTGTGATATAGAATTATGAGGGGTCTCACGGGTCCTTTGCCTTTAGATTCAGGAACCGTTGCACAGTCATTTGATTTATCCTCCTGAGGTTTCAGCAGCTCTTGGAGTCTCAGTTTAAAACTTTCACACTCTTCAACTAGGTGCCCTGTTGTCCAAGTATGATATCCACATTCCACTCTCGGATGGTCTTCCTCGAGGATCAAGCGTTTGTCAATGATTAGCTCTTGCACAAGATAACTCAATGCTATACATGCATCCAAGTTATGTCCTTTAGCTCCTTTGTGAAATTCACAGTTCAGGTTCGCATTATGCCACGGTCCTGGCACAGGATTAGATAATCGTGGAGTCACTAGTGAGTTCTGAATCAGTAGAGGGTAAAGTTTGCTTAACGGTACTGGAGTTTGTCTACCGCAAGTCTTATTTTTCCTGACATGATCCTTCTTATTCAATTTCCAGCTTTGAGAAGCTTGAGGAGGAACAAACACTGAGTGTTGGGCGTACTGACGCGATTGACGGTTATCTATTCGTTGATGCCGAGGATGTCCTTGAGTTGGAGGAACCATCAGAGATAATGCATCCCTAGTTTCTCTGGACGTAACATGGTCAGAGTGACCCTCTTTCTTCATCATATTCTGCAATGTCTCAAGCACCCAATTCATCTGACACTTGAGAATTCTGATGTCCTCTTTCAGCATTTCCTAAGCTTTCAAAAGTCCTTCCATTGTTGCCTATTTGTGCTAGATATCCCCCTTATGATGTCAACGGAACACAAAATGAACCAAAAAAACCAATGCAACAAAGTATGATATGTAAAATGTTGATGCAATTGCAAAAACGCAACTGGTTTTACAAAACTCAGAAGTTTGATTAGGTTAAAAACCCCATTTCATTTATCATTGGAAAAAGTTACAACTTTTTTTATTTATTTAAAAAAACCAGATATCGACTGAGTTTTATAAAACTAGTTGCGACATGATATGTTTATGGTGATATGATGTGATGATGCACACATAACACAAAGGCAAGTATTCACAAATACAATGCATACACAAAGACCTCCTAGGCTCAAGAGCAAAGAGTCAAAGGTCTACCTATACCCAAGGATTTGTACTATGGGTTAATTTGTACCTGCCTAACGGGTTCTGCAAAGTTCCCAGAGTCATCAACCCATCTTTCGGATAATATCGACTTCCCAAATTACTTGGTAATCGATAATATTCTCAAGAGAGTCTCGTCTGAGTGTAGTATCGCGTATCAACTATTTCGGAAATACTTCCTTATAGTCATCGCACTACGTCCTAATAAGGCCAAAGTGGGGTAAAAAGGTAACTAAAGTCCACAGTGTCATGGGCTCCTTCGTCGAAAGTAGCATTGTTTTCACGAATACTCGATCAACAACACTAAACTTTCAAGAGTGCCTCCACTGAGCGGTGGTTTCTCAAGTTAACTTGGTCGGGAATCAACTCCCTATAAGCCTTCTTGAATACCACCATCCTATCATAAGTGCACTCAAGTCCGGGTGTAGGACCGTCTCACCACTCAAAGCACCCAATACCCAACACACAAACAAATATATTGACAAATATACATGTTAAGCAAATATTCACAAATATAGCATACAATTAAACAAAATAGGCTAAACCCTCAAGTGGAGTTTTCCCCAGTGAAGTCGCCATTTCTGTTGCAGTGAAAATCGGATATCAAGCTATTGAATTAACTTGAACCTTAATTCTTTTACAACCGGACTTTAATTTATCCAAAGGAAAGGTCTAAAGAAAGAAAGAACCTTTTGCGCGATGTTACAACAACGCTAAGAGATTCGGGGATCGGGGGTTGGTTATGCATAGGGTAGGTATTTCACATCCTAAACATCTGTAGTACTCTACAGGAACCTTTTGTTTGTTTGTATGCTAAGTTTGTTAAATATTTGCTAAGGTTTGGGTATTGGGTAAAAAGGTGAAGGTTATGATAGATGAAGACCTAAGATTGTTTCTAAGTTTGCTCGCAAAGACATCGCGTCCTCTGCCTACGTATCCTAACTAGGATAGAATCAGAGCAATCGTAGTTCACCTCACTAAGGTTGAAGAACACTTGATTATGATCAAGGTTCAAAGGAGAACAAACATATCCATGCTTGTATAGAGTTTCACAAAACTCTCTAGATCTATGTTGAACACTCAAGAAATGGGAGTAAGTAATCATATTCATGATTCTTACATAGAGTTAACCAAACTCTATCCTAAAGTTCTACGTTGTAAGACCAATTGGTTCTATCCAGACCAAAAGGTGGGAGAAAGGGGGAAGGTTGCTTGTCAAGATATTGCATCTTGTGCCTACGTATTCTCATTGTCCAATGAGAAATCAGAGCGGTCGTAGTTCGGGCTCGAACTAAGGAATCAATTGGTTCTTTCCAGACCAAAAGAGGGGAAGGTTCTATCCAGACCTATGAGTTTATATCCTATTGGTTCTATCCAGACCAAAAAGGGGGTTAAGGCTCTTTCGAGGCCTATGAGGGTATTGAGCTATCTATGACCCAAGGGTCAATAGAGAGACTTTCCTTTGGAAGGGAGGAGATGAGGCAACTTGGATGAGAACTAAAAAAGTTCCAACACTTGGGGAAGAAATAATTAACAAAGTAATCGATACTTTAAACAAAAGGGGCATGGTTACAACCAAAGATCAAGTATCTTAACAAAGATGAAAGTATATCTTAACAAAGATTAAAGGTATATCTTAACAAAGATTGAAGGTAACAACCACATGTATCGATGACAATCAAATACAAGCAAATTAGTTTAACCTCATAATTTAGGAGGAAAGCAATATGAAATAATGGTAACAACCAAGGGAGAGTACCCTAACATGTTAACTAACATAGTATAAATGAGAATGAGTGAATATCATAACACAAATGATCACGGTGAAAAAGAAATTCATCTGCATACGCGAGATAACGATCTCAATATAAAGGCAACTTACAAGCAACCAAAAGGCATGAAAATATGAACAAACATGGAATTAAAAAATATCACATGAAATTAGGCATCAAGACAAACACAATGCAAAAAGAATGGGTTCAAAATGATGAAAAATGGATGAGTTATGATTTTTTGAAGTTTGGATGAACAAAACATGAAAATCTAAATGATAAAAGGAATAAAATGCACATGGTAAGACAATGAATCAAACAAATTTGATTATTTAAACATGTTAACAAAATTTTAAGAATAATACAAGATCAATCTCACAAGAAAAATCAAGTTACAAGTTGAAAATTTTCAAGATCATCATGGTAAAAAAACAGTCATGGTAACATGTGGAATGCAAGTGGAAAGTTCACATTTATGAGTTTTAGGTTTACCTTTTGAAGCAAGCTTAAGCAATAAGAAAACCAGAGATCTTGAGAGCTCTTCCAAGATATTGTTACATAAGTGTGGAAGTGACTTGGATAGCTTCAATACATCATACTTTATGTGTTTGAAGTGTTTCTTGAGTTGGAAGAAGTTTGGAAATGGTTTTGAAAGGTGTTTTTCAAAAGCAAATTTTGAGGGATTTTGGAAACTTAATGAGATTTTGTAAGAACTTGTGATTGTGTAAGAAAGAAAGTTCTAGCTGGTTTCTAGCATGGAAATTGTGTGTTTGTGATTTAAGAAGTGAGTTCTATTTATAGCCAAAGGCCTTGGATCAAGGTATGGGCAAAAGTGAAGCAAATTGCCAATTTTAACCTTCCATCATGAAAATCTTTGAGTTTTCCAATGCAATCTTCATCTTTGTCTTTAAGACACTCTAATAAGATATTCTCCATGCCCCATAGATTTTCATCATGCTTGATAGGATAGAAGGTGACTTGTTGAATTAAAGTTGATGATTTGACAAGGGTAGCCACCTTTTTTCTCTTTCTTCACTATTCACTTTTACAACTTGCATTAAATAATGATTTCCTTTGATCTTTGGTCAATTTTCGTGGGAATTGATGTTAAACATGTTTATTAACAATGTAAACATCATAAATGAGGCTTAGTCTTTGATTAGCATCAATTTGGAGAGGTTTTGGAATCAAAAAAAACTCATGTTGACCTGGTTTTGCCAATGTGAGTTTTTGCCAACTTGTGGACCTCGGTTCTCTCTAACCAGGAAGAGTTATGGAACCCACTTGTACTTTTTAGAAAGCCCAAATTAGGTAATAAAATATTTATGCTTGTGTTAGGAACTCATTCCCCTTGAAACTAGGTCAAAAACCCTTGTGTGGTTAAGGAGTTATGGCTTTGCCCTTTTCAAAACCTTAATTTCCCAACTTTTGCGATTACTCCCTAACCCTTGATCCAATGGTCATGAAACTTCACGGGTAGGTGTAATATGTCATTAGGACTATTTTTTATTCCCATCTTTAGGTCAAATTCCTCATGAGTGAAGAGTTGACTTTTCGGTCAACCGAACGATCGATCGGTGGCTACCGAGTCGACTGTTGATGTTCCGGGTATTTTGAGGACTTGAAACTCTTTGGATGGACTTTACTAAGCAATAGGAACTTAATGGACCTTGATCCCACCATCGAAACACTTTTTAAACCAAAGTTCAAACTACAGTTGACTTTTCCTGATCGAAAACCCTAATCGGGCGTCTTGAACTGCACTGTTCTCAATTCTTGGGTGACCACCTCAAATTGAATTCATACTAGATCCAATGGAGTATATTTGATCTTATGGAGACTTATTTGAAGTTTAATCAATCCAAAACATTGATTGGTCAGACCATTGAAATCCCGATTTTGACGGTACGGAACCCTAATTCATCTGCATCTTAACAAAGATAAACTGGAAATGGGTTAAGGTTAGTTAATCAACTGAATATGATCCTAAAATGATGATTAGGATCTAAGGGGTCAAAATTTGGGGTGCAACAACAGTGAAGTCAAATGTTCCTCTCAACTTCATGTTGAGCCGACCTTCGGGTTCGATGCCTGTTTGTTTAACAGATGCCTGACAGCGAGGTCAGATTTTCCTCTCAACTTCGTGTTAAGCCGGCCTTTGGGTTTGATGCTTGTTTGTTTAACAGATGCTTGACGGCGAGGTCAGATGTTCTTCTCAACTTCGTGTTGTGTCGGCCTTCGGGTTCGATGCCTGTTTGTTTAACTAATGCCTGATGGGGAGGTAAGATGTTCCTCTCAACTTCAAGGTGAGCCGGGCTTCGGGTTCGATACCTGATTGTTTAACAGATGTTTGACGGTGATTTCAGATTTTCTTCTCAACTAAGGGTCAAGACGGCCTTCGGGTTTGATGTGTGTTTATTTAAAAGATGCCTGACGGCGAGGTCAGATATTCTTCTCAACTTTGGGTTGAGCCGGCCTTCGGGTTCCACACCTTTTTATTTAACAGATGCTTGACGGCGAGGTTAGATGTTCTTCTCAACTTCGGGTTGAGCCGCCCTTTGGGTTCGATGCCAGTTTGTTTAACAGATGCCTGACAGCTAGGTTAGATGTTCTTCTCAATTTCAGGTTGAGCCGGCCTTCGGGTTCGATTCCTGTTTGTTTAACTAAATCCAGACAGCGAGGTCAGATGTTCTTCTAAACTTCGAGTTGAGTCGGCCATCAAATTCGATGCCTGTTTGTTTAATATATGCCTGAAAGCGAGGTCAGATGTTCTTCTCAACTTCGTGTTATGCCGGGCTTCAGGTTTGATGCCTGTTTGTTTAACTAATGCCTGATGGGGAGGTCAGATGTTCCTCTCAACTTCAGGTTGAGCTGGCCTCCGGGTTCAATGCCTGTTTGTTTAACAGATGTTTGACGATGGGGTCAGATGTTCTTCTCAATTAAGGATTGAGACGGCCTTCCGGTTTGTTGCCTGTTTGTTTAACAGATGCCTGACGGCGAGGTCAAATGTTCTTCTGAACTTCGGGTTGAGCCGGCCTTCGGGTTCGATGCCTGTTTTTTTAACAGATGCCTGATGGCGAGGTCTAATGTTCTTATCAACTTCGGGTTGAGCCGCCCTTCGAATTCGATGCCTGTTTTTTTAACAAATGCTTGACGTTGAGGTCAGATGTTCTTCTCAACTTCGTGTTGAGCCGACCTTCGGATTTGATGCCTGTTTGTTTAACAGATGCTTGACAATGAAGTCAAATGTTCCTCTCAACTTCATGTTGAGCCGACCTTAGGGTTCGATGCCTGTTTGTTTAACAAATGCCTGACGTCGAGGTCAGATGTTCCTCTCAACTTCGTGTTGAGCCGGCCTTCAGGTTCGATGCCTGTTTGTTTAACAGACGCCTGACGGCGAGGTCAGATGTTCTTCTCAACTTCCTGTTGTGCAGACCTTCGAGTTCGATTCCTGTTTGTTTAACTAATCCCTGATGAGGAGGTCAGATGTTCCTCTCAACTTCAAGGTGAGCCGCCCTTCATGTTCGATACCTAATTGTTTAACAGATGTTTGACGGCGAGGTCAGATGTTCTTCTCAACAAAGGGTTGATACGGCCTTCGGGTTTAATGCCTGTTTATTTAACAGATGCCTAACTGCAAGGTCAGATGTTCTTCTCAACTTCGGGTTGAGCCGGCCTTCGGGTTCCAAACCTTTTTGTTTAACAGATGCCTGATGGCGAGGTCTGATGTTTGTCGGTACTGCGAAAATCGGCGCCGGCTATGACAGAAGAGTCGCCACCGTGTGTTATTTATCCTAAAGGAGGGAAAGGAAACGCTCAGAGTAAACCTAACGCAAAGAGGGAAAGGAATGGTCATCGCAACCAAATCCTGGATTCGGGAGTCGGTTACGCAAGGGGAAGGTATTAGCACCCCTCACGTCCGTCGTACTCGACGGGATCCATGCTTGTTTTCTAGTACGGATTGTATTCTATATATTCTACAGGTCAAGGGTTAAAAAAGGAAACAAAATGACTCGGCAAAGTATCGCACTTTATGCCTACGTATTCCCGTCTGGAACGAGAAATCAGAGTCTACGTAGTTCGCCTACCTACAGGAAAGGAGGGGAAGGTTGCTCGCTAGGATACGACATCCTATGCCTACATACTTTCATACAGCATGAAAGATCAGAGCAAACGTAGTTCGGGCCACGGAAGACACAAATTTGTCTGACTGTTTTTTAGATCCTTCTGAAAAGGTTTTTCTTGATTAGGAGTCCAAGCGGACAAAAATGACACTTTGATGTTTGTTTCAAGTCTTTTACGAAAGAAGTATATTTTTAGTGTGTTTGCAATCTCCGACGCACTAGAGACTATGATTTGAGAGTGACTACGTCGTATGTCACCCTAAGGGTAACACATTAAGCAATCAGATTACAGAAGAGTGACCCTCCAGCAACCTTTTCTCAAATAGCTTAAGGCTCGTAGAGTACGACATCGATTATCCTTATTACTGTGTTGGAATTGTTTTGAGATAGAAGAGAAAGAAGCTCTAAAAAACCTAGGGTTAAAAGGGGGATCAAAACTACCCTAAAGTTGTCATGCAGGGATAAAAACCTATTGTCTGTCATATTTCTCTCTTGCACAGAGGGAAACAGAGATCATAGGGGATAAACAACAAAGAAACAGATATATACAGTAAACAGTAAAAATGCATGCCATGCAGCAGTACAAGCGAGGCAAGGGAGTCCCGCCCAACCTCGAACCTGGGAAAACAATAGGCAAAGTGAAACAGTATTCACTTCAACCTTGGGGGCAAGCTGTACAAGCCAACAAACAATACAACCAAAGAAAACAACACCAGCACCAGCTCTGGCAGCAACAATCCAGCTCCTACATAAAGCAACACAAGCAGCAACAGCTCTGACAGCTACAGTTGATTAACAGCAAAGGGTTGATAGTAACAACTTCTCCAAGAAAGACCCCATCTTCAATCTTCAATAATCTTCAAGCTTTAGATAAGCTCCTATCTTCAGAAAAACATCCCAGCTTGAGCAAGCATGAACCTTAACCAATAAACAGCTTCAACAAAAAGCAGCAAAACCCCAGCTTCAACAGACAACCAACTTTGACAGGCACAAGCTTCATCTTCGCCAATATTCAATGAACTTCATCTTCAATAGGTTTCCATCTTCGATGCAATCACTCCAAAAGAGAATCAATTAATAGATGAAGTTGAAATGTTAAGGGGCTTAGTGACAACCCAAGAAAATCAGTAAGATCTTAACATGGCAAATGAAAGGTACCCTCAAGGTTCTACCCAACTAAAGCATGCTCTACATCCCTCCTAAGGAGAGATGGAACTTCTTTGGGGGACCTTGTGTCATGGGATGGAATAGAGGCACAAGAAGCTCTCTATGTTTGAAAGAAGAAACAAGACTATTCTAAGGCTCTTCCAATGTATCCTAATTCCTTAGCCTCTGACAAGCCCTCTAACAAATGAGAAATCTTCAACTCCAAGCTTCTTCAAGCCATCCAAAGAAACTTCATTTGATCTTCAAGTCATCCAAGCAAAGCCCAAGCCAAAAGTACCCCAAAATAGTCCCACACAAGTATAACCAAACCAAATATCCAATGGAGAAACCCACAATCACCACACAAATTGCAAAAATCAAATAAAATGCTAAAGCTCATCAAAAAATCATAGGTAAATTTATAAGGGAACCTAACCCTATACCCAATACCCCATAGGAATCCCAAACCCTAGATCAATCATTAAGTCCCCAAACTATGTTCTAAACTACAACTAGTTGTCTTGAAACCCTAATTCTAATACCTCTCCTATTCACCTCTCAAACTAACCTAAATTTTATTCACAAAATTGTGATAAAATTTCTAAAGGTACGTGCTTCCCTAATATAATCAGTCTAATAAGAATCAACTTAAAATCATTCACCAATTAGTCACAATAAAATCCACAAAATCATGTAACAAAAATACAAAATTAAAGAAAATAATAAAATGGAGAAAATCAAATTAAATTGAAAAATGGATGAAAATGAGATTCATTAATTTCATAAAATCACAAATAAATCCAAGATCATGGAGGTATTTTTAAAATATTTTTTTGATCAATATTGGATTTATTCTGAATTTTAGAAATCAAATGGATTAAAAAATAAAAGAAATTAAAATGCTGAATTAAATGGGAGTCATTGGATCAATTGATTGGTAAGCGCATCTGAGGCTTCAGAACGTGTCCACGTGGGGTGTCTAGTCACCAGCTAACTGGATAAATGAAACGCAGCTTTTTTGAGCTAATGGAGGCAATCTCAGTTTGAATCTTGGCCACACGATCAGCATAACAAGTCTCCTCTTCAAGATAATCCAACGGTGAAGTCTTCATCTTCTCCAACCGAGCTCAAGTGAAGGCCAAGTCTCAGGCGGTGGTCCGGTGGTCCAACCACCGTCTTCTCCGGCGAAGCAAATCCTAAACCTCACCAATCAAGTCAAATAAAAACACTAATCCACTCCAAATTTGACCCTGAACTCAAATCCACCATCCAAAATCATTGACTCACCCTCAAAAGCCAAACTCGATCAAAGTTGCAGAGAAATCACCAAGTCTCGATGGTCACCATTCTTAAAATTGAAACCATAGAAATGATCCTCAGGTTACACTGGTCATTCTAAGCTATCACACTCATGTTAATTCCTCAAGATTTCATATAACTGAATCCAAACAGAAATTGGTGCACTCCCTCGATCATCACCAAACGATGCCAAACCAATCCTAAATCGTTCTACCAATCATAGGGAACCTAACCACATGCACATCGCTACCTAATTCAGCCTAGATCAATGGGAAATCCAAGAGTTACATACCTGAAGAAATTGGATGAACAGAGGGATCAAATGCTCAATTCAGGCTCCAAGATTCTTCAAACACGTTCAAGAATGCAAGATAAAGCTTCTTCAACCCTTAATTTGACTTGAATAGGCTTGAAACTTCAAAACCGATTCTGAGTTGAAGCTCTTGAAACTCAACTTCAATCTTCCTCTCCTCCACGAATTCTGCACCAAAATGAGTCTGAACTCACTCCTCTCAATATATAGAAACTCTCTATGGGCTTTTGAGCCCAGTTTGAAGCCCAAATCAGTGATCCATCATTTCTGATTTTTCCCTTGAAAATGCAATGCACCAGTCAAGATTCTGAGCTTCCAGCTTGCTCTAGAATGTTCTATCCAACTACAAATTGGTTTGTGAGTGTGAATGGATAGCTAGCTTGGCCTGAAATGCTTTGATTCTTGTTTTGGCATTGTAACTTGTAATGTAAGTAAGCATTTTGAAAAACAAGTCATGAAATTAAGCCTCAATTCAAAAATGTGGAAATGTCATTGTGTTTAGAATCCAATTTCCATTCAAAATGACTACCCATATGCCATGTGTATGTCTCATAATTCAAAAATCTCAATTTCCCTCCTTTGAATCATTTGAAAAATCCTTCTTCTTAGGCCATTTTGGATCATTTTGTGAAGCAAGCCATTTCAATCACCCATGACTTCTTATATGACCTAAAAACATCATTTTAAGCACATCTCATGTTGAACATTTCTTCATTTGAGGAGTGGAAGATAGAGATTTTGACCTATGTTGAAAAATGACCTATAATTCAACTTTCCCAAAATACCCCTGGATTGCCAAGATCATAACTTGATTTATACAAATCCTCTTAAGGACTTCTAGTACTCTATGTAATTCTAAGATCAAGATCTACAACTCTTATGTTGGCCAAGAATCCATTTGAAAACTCCTTCATGGGCAAAAGTTGCTTGGAAGTCAAGTGATTTTCACAGATAAATTTCAGTGTCCTCTGGTGACCTGTAACTTGCAAGAACCATAACTTGAGTTCCACAAATCTTCTTGAAGACTTCTAGTACTCAAATTAAAGCTATTGAGAAGCTCTACAAGTTTTATGTTGGCCAAGAATCCAATTGAAACTTGTATTTTGACTTATGTGACTTGGAATTCCAGTTCTATACAGGGGATTTTACCCTGGGAACCCTGTATCAAACACCTCCAACCACCCTTGATTCTCTTGAACTTGATCTTGAATCATCCATACACATGCTTTGACATCTCAACCCATGACTTCCATGACCTAGATCTAGGTCTTGATGCTCTTCTCTTTGCTCTCCTTGACCTATGGTTACCCAGATGAAACCCTACTTGTACACACCTCAACTGTGGTTCTTGAACTTGATACCATGACTTGTCTAAGCATCAATAGGGCTCTCTAGGCCTCCCATGGGATCCATACACACCTCACATTCATAATTTCATGCTTCATACCCCATTGATGACCCTCAATTCACCTCAATGTTAGGAGAGAAATCCACTTGTTGACACTCAAATCTCCTCAAAGCTTCAACCCATTCCTTGATGACTTGGATGGTCTTAAGCTTGAATAAGGCCCCTTGATGTGCTTCTGTAGATAAGAGTGGCACTTGATCCCTTGTTAGATGACTTGCTATGCTATGATATACAAATGATTAGACTGTGTACATGATGTGACTATGTAAATGATAATGCAATTAACATAAACCAGGTGAAATAGGTTGAGCAAATTTTTTAGGGTGCAACAGCTGCCCCTATTCAAATGGCTAGGACCCGGCTGGGTGAAGAGCGAATGGCCTTCAAACAATCGAGGTACGAGACGGTTAAATACCAAGAACCTGGAAATTTGCCAACTGCAGAAATAAACTGCACAAATTGCTTAGAGAACAACATCCACCAACTAAATCCGGTTGTTACGGCAACCAGACTGATCAATCACTGATGTCAAAATTTGATTTCAATGTCAACCGCCTGTGTAATGCCCCAGGATTTGAACTCCCTCTTATCAAAACAACCCCACCCTTTGTCTATGTTAGGGCTCCGCATTCTGTCAACACGGAGAAAACAAATTAGCAACCATGTTGGGGATCATCTTCATCAACCCGAAAAAGATCCTATCACCACGGGGATAGAACTTTGTCCATGTTAGGACGCTATATTCCGTCAACACACAAAAAAATCCCGACGACTTCGCTGGGGAAACATTTCTGTCTAGTCACAGGAGACTCTGCTTATCTCTGCATTAGCTAACTTTGTTGGGCGCACCCCACAAACGCCGTGGAGGAGGACTCTACTGGGGCCAGTAATATTGCGTCAACACGAGGAAATCACGGCGACTTCCTTGGGGAAAATACTTTTGTCAATCATCGGAACACAACTCACATACTCTGTCGATCACGGGAGAATCATTTATCTGGATACCGGAAAGTTCATCCGTCTGCTTCATACGGGAAAACACATCTGCCTGATTGTTACAGGAAAATTCATCTGCCTGCTTCATACGAGAAAATCATCTGCCTGAACACAGGAAGGTTTATCCGCCTGCTTCATACGGGAAAATCATCTGCCTGAACACAGGAAAGTTCATCCGCCTGCTTCATACGGGAAAATCATCTGCCTGAACACAGGAAAGTTCATCCGCCTGCTTCATACGGGAAAATCATCTGCCTGAACACAGGAAAGTTCATCCGCCTGCTTCATACGGGAAAACATATATGCCTGATTCTTACAGGAAAATTCATCTGCTTGCTTCATACGGGAAAACACATCTTCCTGATTAATATAGGAAAATTCATCTGCCTGCTTCATACGGGAAAATCCATCTGCCTGATTCTTATAGGAAAATTCACCCGCCTGCTTCATACAGGAAAACACATCTGCCTGATTCTTACACGAAAATTCATCTGCCTGCTTCATACGGGAAAACACATCTGCCTGATTCATACAGGAAAATTCATCCGCCTGCTTCATACGGGAAAATCCATCTGCCTGATTCTTATAGGAACATTCATCCGTCTGCTTCATACGGGAAAACACATCTGCCTGATTCTTACAGGAAAATTCATCCGCCTGCTTCATACGGGAAAATCATCTGCCTGATTCTTACAGGAACATTCATCCGCCTGCTTCATATGGGAAAACACATCTGCCTGATTCTTACAGGAAAATTCATCCGCCTGCTTCATACGGGAAAGTTAACTTGGATATAGCTTCTTTGCCTATTCTTTGCAGTAGCTAACTCCACTGGGGATATTCTGAAAATAACTACCCGACACCCGTTCGACAACAAGTGACCACTTCTGAAATCTTGATTCATGAAACCCTGACATGTTGCCGCTACAGCAAACTTGAAGAAAAACACTCCGCTGGTCTAATAAGAGAAACTTCAACCAGTAACTATGTGGGGAATGATAACAAGAACTGCATCATCATATGTCTCACGGCGAGACCTCGATCGTCTTGTAACAGATCTGAATTGTAACTTCATACTCTTGCTGAGAAACACACCTGAAAGCAAAAAGGTTAACCAACCTGATTTATGTTTCATAATGCGTATGTTTGACAATGGCGTAATGCTCCATACGGCATGGAAATGCTACGCGTTTTTGGGTAGATGCAAATATGATAATATATGCAAATGCACATGCAGGTTCAGGCTGCTGGGGGAGGCTCTGACAAGCTTGCTTCATCAACACAACTGTTGAGGACAAATACCACCCTGTTGGGGATGAACGGGTATCGCAAAGTATTCTGGCAAAATAAATGCCGGCAACACAACCAAACTCTGTCGAGGAGAGATTAAACATTGATTTCCGCTGGGAGGAAAGAACAACACCTGCTGGGAAGATTAACTCAGCTGGGGAAGAAGCGACCCTTCTGGGAGACAACTGTCTGGGTACAGTTTACATACTCGGAGCTACCACTCCACTAGGGATAATCATCCTGACGAAAGCATGACGACCTGTGGGGAGAAAGAAAACCATCCTCGTTGGGGATAATCCTTCTGAACCTACTATGAATTGGTTATGTGCCGCGGAAATCCTCCCAGCTGGGGGTTGAACGCGCACATCTTCGACTCTCTGGGGAGTATAACCTCTGCATAAGACACTGATTTTGTCTTGCTGGGAATATCCTGTGGACAACTTCCATGAGAATACTCTTCTGGGGAAAATAATCCTTCCTTCGGTAAGGGATAACATCGTCTCAACCTCTGGGGATGAGGTGCGACCTGCTGGGAAATAAGATCAAGTCCTTCATCCAGAGCCTCTGGCTGGGGGATACAATTCTCTGACTGTCTGCTCCAAGGGTGAGAACCCTGCAAAACACAAACGAGAAAAAACAAATCTATACAACCAAATCTATTCGGGTTAATATCCATGACATCCCCTTAGTCAATTCGAAGTTTTATCAATCATTGGCAAGGGCCAGCAAAGTTATGCAAATGCGAGTTTATCAAAACATCGGCGTTTTTCACATACAAAACAGTAAAGCACAAACACCAAATACTGAATAACATGTTTTATTGATTAAGCCTGTAAATAGGCGAAGCTTTGTACATCGGATGTAACTCCTGAAAAGAGGAAGTTACGCACAAACAATATACAAACATACACAATAATCATTAATACAAATCACATTTGTACACATGTCGGCAACGTGGTGCAGACAAACATCATGAGTTGATCCTCCTACGACTCGCCTGACTCTGGCGCTTTCCCGGTATTCAATTTTCGAAAGAGATTGTTTTCAGGATAGACGGCCTCCAAGTACTCCCAAACCACTAAGCAATGCTGTATCAAATCCGGACCGCAGTCATTTGCTTTTTCAATCCCTAACTTTTGCGTGAATCGCCTTTTGCGGGTTTTCAATTCACTGGGATACCCTTTTTTGCCGAAGTCGCCCTTTTCAGGTTTTTCGACTTCGCGGGTGTACATCTTTTCAATTTTATCCCTAGCTTTTGCCTGAACCTTTTATTCATTTTTTACGGTTCGCCAGGATGCCCCATTTTTGCCTGGACTCTCTTTTTACTGTCCAGCGGGTCACTTTCAAGCAAAGTATTTTTTAACTAAGTCCGAATTCACAGGCGACGTAAAGTTTTCACCGTCCATGGTGGACAACAACAAAGCTCCTCCGGAGAAGACTTTTCTAACAACGTATGGACCTTTGTAGTTAGGCGTACATTTGCCCCTGTGATCCGTTTGTGGCGGGAGAATCCTCTTCAGCTTAAGGTCGCCCGTCTGAAAGCTTCGCGGACATATCTTCTTATCTTACGCTTTCTTCATCCGGCTCTGACACAACCGACCGTATGCGAGAGAAGCTAGCCTCTTTTCATCCATTAAAATGAGCTGATTCAGTCTATCCTTAACCCATTCTGCCTCGTCACGTTGGACATCTCGTAAAACCCTAAAGGAAGGAATCTCAACCTCCAACGATAGCACTGCTTCCATTCCGTATACCAACGAGAAAAGGGTTGCCCCGGTTGATGTGCGTACCGTTGTACGATAACCTTGCAAAGCGAAAGGTAGCATCTCGTGCTAGTCCTTATATGTCACAACCATCTTCTAGACAATCTTCTTTATGTTCTTATTGGCCGCTTCGACAGCGCCATTCATCTTGGGTCGGTAAGGAGAAGAGTTGTGGTGCTCAATCTTAAAATTTTGACACAGCTCTTTCATCATTTTGTTATTCAAATTTGAACCGTTGTCGGTGATAATCCGCTCAGGGATTCCATATCTGCAGATAATATCTCGTTTGATAAATCTGGCCACCACTTGTTTGGTCACGTTGGCATATGACGCTGCTTCCACCCATTTGGTGAAATAATCAATTGCCACAAAGATGAACCGGTGTCCATTGGATGCCGTAGGCTCAATTTTGCCGATCATATCAATTCCCCACATCGAGAAAGGCCATGGCGATGACATCACATTCAGAGGACTCGGAGGCACATGGATTTTGTCCGCATAAATCTGGCATTTATGACACCTCTTTGCAAACTTGAAACAGTCTGTCTCCATAGTTAGCCAATAGTAACCTTCCCGCAGCAGTTTTCTCGTCATAGCATGCCCACCAGCATGTGTACCAAATGTACCCTCATGTATCTCTTCCATGAGCAACTTCGCTTCTTTCTCGTCCATGCAACGTAGCAACACCAAGTCGTGGTTTCTTTTGTATAGGACACCGTCAGGATTCAAATAGAAATTTCCAGCCAATCTCCTGAGAGTCTTCTGATCTCAACTGGATGCCCCAGCCGGATACTCCTTGTTCTTTAGGAAATTCTGGATGTCAAAGTACCAGGGTTTACCATCAGGAGCCTCATTAATGGCAAATATGAAGGCAGGCCTATCGAGCCGAGAGATAACAATCCGGGGAGCCTCGTTCCAGAAGTTAACTTTATGCATTGAAGACAATGTCGCCAGGGCATCAGCCATTTGATTTTCTGCTCGCGGCACATGATGCAATTCCACCTTGTCAAAGAAAGGTAAAAATCTCCTTGCATAATTCATATATGGTATCAAATTGGGCTGTCGTGTCTCCCATTCTCCTTTAATCTGATTCACCACTAGAGCTGAGTCTCCGTATACATCCAGATGTTTGATTCGCAACTCAATAGCTTCTTCCATACCCATGATGCAAGCCTCATATTCAGCTTCTTTATTGGTAACAGGAAAAGTCAATCGGGCAGTAAAGGGGATGTGCAACCCCTGAGGAGTAGTAATAATTGCACCTATTCCGCTACCATAGGAATTTACAGCTCCGTCAAATATCAACTGCCATTTGGAACCCAATTCTGGTCCTTCGTTCGGCAACGATTCTTCACAATCTTTCATCTTCAGGTACATGATATCCTCGTCAGGAAAATCAAACCTCATCGATTGGTAGTCCTCAATCGGCTGCTCTGCAAGATACTCGGATAAAACGCTACCTTTAATAGCTTTCTGCGAGACATATTGGATATCGTATTCGGTTAACACCATCTGCCATCGGGCAATTCTTCCGGAGAGTGCTTGCTTTTCAAACACGTATTTGATTGGATCCATCTTTGAAATTAGCAGGGTTGTATGATTCAGCATGTATTGCCTCAAACGTTTGGCGGCCCAGGCTAGCGCACAACACGTTTTCTCGAGCATTGAGTATCTGGACTCACAGTCAGTAAACTTCTTACTCAAATAGTAGATCACATGCTCTTTACGTCCGGTCTCGTCGTGTTGACCGAGAACACAACCCATACTTTCCTCAAGAACCATCAAATACATAATCAAAGGTCTCCCGGCCACTAGGGGTATCAAAACAGGAGGTTCCTGCAAGTATTCTTTTATCTTGTCGAACGCCTTTTGACAATTTTCATTCCAGGTCAACACTTGATCCTTTTTCAACAACTTTAATAACAGCTCGCAGGTCACAGTTAGGTGAGATATGAACCGGGCGATATAGTTCAATCTCCCTAAAAATCTATGCACTTCTTTTTCTATTTTAGGCATCGGCATTTCCTGTATCGCTTTTATCTTTGCAGGATCAACCTCTATTCCCTTTTCGCTTACAATAAACCGCAGCAGTTTACCCGATCTCACCCCGAAGGTGCACTTGTTAGGGTTCAGTCTCAACCTGAACTTTCTAAGCCTCTTGAACAGTTTCAGAAGATTAACCAAATGCTCCTCCTCCGTCTGGAATTTGGCAATCATATCATCAACATAAACCTCGATCTCTTTATGCATCATGTCATGAAAGAGAGTCGTCATGCACGTTGATATGTTGCCCCAGCGTTCTTCAATCCGAAGGGCATCACTTTATAACAAAATGTTCCCCAGGGAGTAATGAAATTAGTCTTCTCCATATCTTCTGGCGCCATTTTGATCTGATTATAGCCTGAGAAGCCATCCATGAAGGAGAATACGGAGAACTGAGCAGTGTTATCAACCAACACATCAATGTGAGGAAGTGGAAAGTCATCTTTTGGGCTCGCCCTATTCAAATCACAGTAGTCTACACACATTCGTACTTTGTCGTCTTTCTTCGGCACTGGTACTATATTGGCGACCCATGAGGGATATTTTGTAACAGCTAGGAAACTAGCATCCCACTGTTTTTGAACTTCCTCCTTGATTTTCACAGCCATGTCTGGTCTAGTTCTTCTGAGCTTTTGTTTAATAGGCGGACATTCTTCTCTTAAAGGCAGACAATGCACAACCATATCCGTATCCAACCCAGGCATATCCTCGTACGACCAAGCAAATATATCACTGTACTCTTTGAGCATCTCAACCAACCTTTGCTTGATATCGCTCTGCAGCGCAGCCCTTATACGGATGTTTCTCACAACCTCTTCCGACCCCAAATTGATAATCTCAATGACTTCCTCGTGAGGCAAAATGATTCTTTCTTCTTGTTTCAATGACCAGGTCAACTCTTCTGGCACGTCGCCATCTTCGACAACCTCTTCCTCAGCCTGAAATACCGGGTGCTCAAAGTCGAAGTGAGTCATAGGCGGTTCATAGATGTCATCTGAAATTGTAATCCTACGAAGAAAATGGTTAACTGCTTCAAAACACAGACAAAGCAAATAACCACATTGCCATTTTATTGTTAAAAACGAAAATAGGAAAAACAGGGATTACAATATTTGTATATGAAAAACGCCTTTATTTCATAATTAAACAATGTAATGTACATAACCAAATGGCCCTAAGGAAAATCACTATGCCCCGGGTAGGACACAGGATTATTCAACAATTAAGAAAACAAATCATTACTGTTTAGTTGTCACAGAAACAGTTTCCTGGATAGACCAATTGCAGAGATTTTGTCCTGGCACGCTTGGCTTGATCCAGGCGTCCATATCACAGTCGCTATCTCCGTCTTCAGCATCGGAAATAGCATTGATAGTCTCATGGCATACTCCATTTGGTGTAATTGTTATCGGCCCTCTGAACTTGGGTGTTCCTGAAGAGGATGCTGATGGCGAAGGATGATATCCAAGCCCGAATCTATCCATTTTTACCGGAATCTCCAACACCTGACCCCAGCCCTTGGTTTTTCCTGCCTGCACTAGAGCTTGAGCTTCCTTATAAGATGACACGGCCACATCTGGCGCTTTACTTGGCACTGGAGCTTTGTCTTTGACTCGCAACCCTTCAAATGCTTGACAGGGTGTTTCGTGTATTTCACCGTCGACCTCAACATATTTAAACGAAGACAGATGGCTAACCAGAATATCTTCTTCTCCACAAACAGTGACGACACTATCCCCAACCATATACTTCAGCTTTTGGTGTAACGTGGATGTGACAGCCCCGGTAGCATGGATCCATGGGCGCCCAAGAAGACAACTATACGCTGGCTGGATGTCCATTATATAGAATTCAGTTTCAAATATTTCAGGCCCCACCTGCAACGGTAATGTTATTGATCCGAAAACGGACCTCCTCGTTCCGTCGAACGCCCTCACCACTAAATCACTGGGCGTGCAGATAATCCCCCTGATATCCAACTTCATCATGGCTTTCTTCGGTAGCACATTCAGGGAAGATCCAGTGTCTACTAAAACATGGGACATGACCGTGCCCCGACATTCTACTGACACATGCAATGCCATATTATGCTCTCGCCCTCTCGGAGTCAAATCAAAGTCTGTGAAGCCCAAACTGTGCCCCGCATTGACATGCGCCATCACCCCTTCTAACTGATTTACAGAAACTTCTTGAGGAACGAACGACGTGTCTAGAATCTTCAGCAAAGCGTTCTGATGGGCCTCAGAACATAACAACAATGATAGGATGGAAATTTTTGACGGCGTTTGCTGGAGGTGCTCAACGATTTTGTAATCACTTATACGAATGAGCCTCATAAACTCCTCCACATCCTTAAGTGACGTTTCTTTTTCATTCGACTGAGAAGGACCACCCTCAGTTACCTTGGCTTTACCCTTGGCTAATCTTTCTGCCTCTACCTCGGGTGACGTGAAGATTCTTCCGCTTCTGGTCATACCCCCTGTTCCGACAACATTATCTACAACCCCAGCTGGTTGTCCATTGACTGCAATTTTCTCACCGTCACAATATACCTCCAATCCGTAAGTCCACGACACTGCTTTAGTACTCTCAAAAAGGACTGGTCCTGCTTTGGTAATTGTGATCGTCGGCCGCCTGGCGGGCGCCATTATCGTTATTGTTTTCCTCGAAATCGTCATCGTCGCAACATCGTTCTACTCATCACCTAACGCCTCTTCAGGCTCTTCAACCGCGGTTCGATCAAATTGCAAGGTACCTTCATCCATCATAGCCTGAATTCTCCGCTTCAAATCACCACAACCCTCTGGTTGGGTCCAACAATCCAAGCAAAACTCGTCACACCCCGGGAATACACCCCCTTTTAACAACGTGCTTTTAATCTCACCCAACGGTGTTTTCAGCTCATTGACATCCATCACTAGATTCAAATTTTCTTCTGTCAAGATGGCATTTGCCCCATGATTGGGCATAGGCTGTTGTACGATATTTGGACCCACCTGCCCAAAGTTGATAGCTTTGCTATCCAACAAATCCTGGACTTTGTGTTTAAATGCCTGACACGCTTCTACATCATGCCCGGGTGCCCCGGAATGGAATTCGCAATGCTTGCTAGCATCATACCTGTAAGGAAGTACCGTCCCTGTAGGCGGTGCCAAAGTCATCTTTTCAACCAAGTTCAACCCTAGCAGGGTCTGGAGGAGTTCTGCATACGTGGAAGGAGGTGCATCGAACACTCTTTTCGTCCTCGTATTTTGTACCCTTCTCTGACCGGGGTTCTGCCCTTGCTGTTGCGGTGGTTGTTGTTGCTGTTGTGGATGCCTCTGTTGAGGAAGCGGGATAGTAACACTAGCTACCTGTTGCGGCTGAACATACTGATTTCTTCCTCTGCCCCTGCCCCTGCCACCAAACACGGCACTAGTATCACCCTGTCGTCTACCACCAAATGCTTTTCTTGTACCTCCTGCTGAAGTAGACTCACCTGCTTGAAACCTTCCAACTTTAATCCCGTTCTCGATCATCTCCCCCATAAGAATCAAATCTGAGAAACTGCTCAATGACACACTAAACAATTTTTCGTAGAACACCCCCGTAAATGTCCCAATAAACATGTCATTCATCTCCCTTTCAATTAAAGGAGGATGCACCCTCGCTGCCATATCGCGACACCTTTGCGCATACTCTTTAAAACTTTCACCGTTCTTCTGTGATAAGCCCTGCAGTTGGACCCGGTTTGGCGCCAGATCGCTGTTATATTTGTAATGTGTCATGAAAGCATCAGTGAACTGCTTCCAGGTTTTGATCTGGGTGGGCTCCAGCCCCATATACCATTCAAGTGAAGGTCCTGACAAGCTATCCTGAAAGAAATGCATGAGCATCCTTTCATCATCTGAATACGCGAACATCCTCCTGTAATAAGAGCGGACATGGACCTTAGGGCAGGTGTCCCCCTTGTATTTGTCAAAAGTGGGAGCCTTGAATTTCAACGGCACCCTCAGCCTTGGTACCAAGCCCATTGTAGTCATATCCAAACCAGTGGAGTTCTGATTCACTACCCCCTTCATCTGTTCTTCAAGCATTCTGATCCTCTACACAAGATCAACAGGTCCTTCAAATCCCATGCCTCTTCCAGAAAAGGCGTCCTCTTGGCGGTCTTCAGCCCAATTCACATTTTCATTTCCATATCCGTCGTAACCAGTGTTGCGACCAAACCGTTGCTGATTGATCATGGGACCTCGTCCCCTGTTACCGAAACCTTGATTGACCCCAACAGGTCCAAACCCAGTGTTGACAGGAATCACCCCAGCACCATTCATATTACCAAATCCACCATACCCCTGGTTAGCGTTACCAAAACCATCGCAACCGAAAACCTGCATGTTGAAGCCGAATTTCCCGTCCTGATTGACGTAATCAAATCCCTAATCATTGTAGCCGAAACCATTGTTTCCAAAACCATTACCGCCATTGTTGTTACCACCGCCTTGGTTGGCGTCCCCAAATCCAACATTGTTAACAACAGTCTCATTTCCATTCCCTGTGTTGCCATTGCCAGTGCCAGCGCCATCGTTTACAACCATAACAGGTGGGGTCACTACAGGTGGAACCACAGGCGTAGGGGTTTCCATCCTCCGGAATCGTCTCAACGTGCACAGAATTATGGTCATTGTTGCCATTCCCATTAGTCTGCGTCAGCAGAGGCTGTACCAAAGTCTGGAGGCTCTCCTGGCCCTTAGCAATTTTCTCCATTGCTTGCATGAACAGATTCAGCTTCTCGCGGATTTCCTGCATCTCAACTTGGACTTGATCCATGATTCTCTTGCAGTTGCTTCGGGTTGAGTAGCGGTGGACTCTTTGTTCGTCAATCCTGAAAAACCTGAAGATGCAGGAAATAAGATACGGATTCAAGAATACCGGTCATGCAATATGAATGCAGATGCAAACGTGTAAACATGTTACATGTTATATTCCCCCTTGATTCTAGTTTTGGAGAGAAGGCCATCACAACAATGGAGTCCCCATCAATCAAGCAAGGAATCAAGAAACCCTCATATATAAACGAATGCCACGAGGCTGAGTACAAGAGTACAACTGAATACAACTGAAGAGACCTCGGCCAACAAGCCTGGTGATGGTCAAAATACAAGTACAGACAACAAGAGCGAGGCAAAGATAACTCAGGACAAGTGGTGCTCTCTGACGTCTTCCAATATCCCCAATGTCTCTGAACGACCCAGCCTGGAGATTAGCTCTTGTATCAGTAAGGCATGCCGCTCGGCATTGGATCTCAACTTTTTGGCGTCGTTCTGGCAGGTTCCTTCGTCAACACACTCGTCGGGTCTACATCTTTTGGAGCCGGCCTTCACTTTATAACCTCTCAGCTTCTCGTCAAGGTCACTTACTCTAAGCTCAACAGCGCTCCTAAGTGATGTCTCTTCAGCAATCTTTGCGTCTTGGGCTCTAATCTGCGCCTCTAGTGTGGCAATCTGCAGCTTCAGTTCATCTTCACGCTCCTTTCGCTTGGTAAGCGTGGCATTCCACAATGCTTCCCACTTGCTGAGGCGGGAATAAGCTTTGCTTAAAAGTTCCTTCTTGGAAGTAAGCACCTTGCTAACACCGTTCAAGGCTATTCCCACTTTTTCTTTCTTGTTGGCCTCTTCCGTCAACTCTGAACCCAACCTATTAATTAATTCAGTTTGTTCCCTCACAGTGAAGGTAGCTTCATTCTTCTCATGACGCAACTGAAAGATCTCCTTGACTTTCTTCAACTCTTCGTTTTCAGCCAATAATTTGTTATACTTTTCAAGCTCTATCGAAGTAGGTGCCTCAATCACTTGAAGATACAGAGGTTCCACAGCAGGATATGGCATCAAGAAAATACTAGCTCTCTCTCAGATCCAAACCAAATAAGGATCATAAGCTTTGTTGTTGCTCTTACCAAGTAAAGCTTTCCCCCTCCTATGGATGTTAGCCCATGCATGTCTCAATCTGATCACAACAGCCGCGCCTAATAAGCCCGTGAGATACAAAGATTCCTGTATCTCCTTCTCAATAGGAGCGTCCCTCAAAGCATAACCAAACTGCCTCACCAGCAGCGAAGGGTTATAGTTAATACATCCTTTCCGTCCAATCAAGGGGACATTCGGAAAGCCACTGCAACTATATATAATATTGGTGCCAAGCATGCCCCACTCAAACCAAACGATGTTCTCAGCAGACAGTCCCATCAACCGGGAAGACCAATCCAAAGTATCAACAACATCAACAAAGGGCCCTGTCTTCGGAAGATGTCCCTGGAACCACCTGTACAAAAGAGGAAGACAGCAGGAAACATTCTTGCCACGTCGTTTATCATTCTTGTAGTGAATGGAATGATAAACATCACCCAAGAGAGTAGGAATAGGATTCTTCGAGGCAAGAATCAAGAAGGCATATGAGTCGACAAAATCTGGCACATTAGGAAACAAGACAATCCCATAGATGCAGACAGCTAGAATGGCACTGAAGGCAACCCAACATCCGTTCTTCGCGCACTGTATAGCCTTCTCAACCAGGACAGACAAGTGAAAACCATAAGCTCCATTCAGCTTGACCAACCCTCCACAGAACTCAGAAGCGTCCAAACTGACAATCTCCGTAAGTGTAGCCAACTCAGGCTCAGCATCAACATGTATAAAGGGCATCTGGTCTAACACGGGAACTCCCAACATAGCAGAATACTCCTCCAAAGTGGGTGCCAGAATATAGTCGTGAAATAGGAAACATCTCAGCTGCGGCTCATAAAACTGCATCAGAGTATACAGCCCAGTCGTCTCAAATGCGGAAGGGCTGTATAACAAACTAAACAATCTCCCATAGGATACTCTGAACTCAGACCTCACTCTCTCATCTGCTAGAGCAACCAATCCCAGCAAGGGACTGATATCAGGTGAATGCAACCGGTAAGCAACTGTCCTCTTTGTGGACTCCATGTCTGGCCAGAAGATATATTAGAATCAGAGGGGAATGAACACACCTGCAACATAAATACACGTTAATGATATGCGAAATGAGTATGCAACAATGCAATATGCGAAATAATGCAATAGGGATCATGTGATATATTGCTGAGGAGATCCATCCATAATACCTGTCTCCATAGACCCACAATACTGCTAAAACCTGGTCTCGACAGACCCATAACAATGCTCCAGCCTGGTCTCAACAGACCCATAATAAAGCTCTAATGAAGAACCCCAAATCTCAAACCACTGAACCATTGTCAAGAAAACCGGTAATCTGGAGGTCAAGTTTCCTGCATGCCCCAACCCCTCTCACAGGTAGGTGTCCTATCAACTGACACAAGGTATGGCATCCTATGCGGTCGTTGGCGTCACAGACTTTCAAGACTGATGATACGATACCCAGAAGGTGTGGCATCATCATGTCCTGAAGAGGCCCTCCTCAGCCAACTTCCAATTGATCGGTCCCCAGAGTCGACAATCCTCGGGTCAGACAACTTGTCGAGCCCTAAGGGCCAGGCAAGAGGCATCGAAGAGAATCTCGTCCGAGCGCAGATTTCGCGGCTAGCTGGCGCGAGCTAAGCAAGCAGGCTAACCACTACTCTCTACTTCTAAGTCTAGGTGTAACCTCAAGCCCAGGTCCGGCTTATCTCTCAACAGATCACCCTCTCCCCACAACAGCAATAACAATATAAAGCTGATAATAAAATGCGGAAAGTAAAGACAGAAAAGTAAATCTATACAACACCCACGACGGGAAAACAAGCGCTAGGATTGACTCGCGTAGGGAACCACTAGTGTCCCCAGCAGAGTCGCCAGCTGTCGCTACTGCGAAAATCGGCGCCAGCTATGACAGAAGAGTCGCCACCGTGCGTTATTTATCCCAAAGGAGGGAAAGGAAACGCTCAGAGTAAACCTAACGCAAAGAGGGAAAGGAATGGTCATCGCAACCAAATCCTGGATTCGGGAGTCGGTTACGCAAGGGGAAGGTATTAGCACCCCTCACGTCCGTCGTACTCGACGGGATCCACGCTTGTTTTCTAGTACGGATTGTATTCTATCTATTCTACAGGTCAAGGGTTAAAAAAGGAAAGAAAATGACTCGGCAAAGTATCACACTTTATGCCTACGTATTCCCGTCTGGAACGAGAAATCAGAGTCAACGTAGTTCGCCTACTTACCGGAAAGGAGGGGAAGGTTGCTCGCTAGGATACGGCATCCTATGCCTACGTACTTTCATACAGCATGAAAGATCATAGCAAACGTAGTTCGGGCCACGGAAGACACAGATTTGTCTGACTATTTTTTAGATCCTTCTGAAAAGGTTTTTCTTGATTAGGATTCCAAGCGGACAAAAATGACACTTTGATGTTTGCTTCTAGTATTTTACGAAAGAAGTATTTTTTTAGTGTGTTTGCAATCTCCGACGCACTAGAGACTATGATTCGAGAGTGACTACGTCGTATGTCACCCTAAGGGTAACACATTAAGCAATCAGATTACAGAAGAGTGACCCTCCAGCAACCTTTTCTCAAATAGCTTAAGGCTCGTAGAGTACGACATCGATTATCCTTATTACTGTGTTGGAATTGTTTTGAGATAGAAGAGAAAGAAGCTCTAAAAAACCTAGGGTTAAAAGGGGGATCAAAACTACCCTAAAGTTGTCATGCAGGGATAAAAACCTATTGTCTGTCATATTTCTCTCTTGCACAGAGGGAAACAGAGATCATAGGGGATAAACAACAAAGAAACAGATATATACAGTAAACAGTAAAAATGCATGCCATGCAGCAGTACAAGCGAGGCAAGGGAGTCCCGCCCAACCTCGAACCTGGGAAAACAATAGGCAAAGTGAAACAGTATTCACTTCAACCTTGGGGGCAAGCTGTACAAGCCAACAAACAATACAACCAAAGAAAACAACACCAGCACCAGCTCTGACAGTAACAATCCAGCTCCTATAGTAAGCAACACAAGCAGCAACAGCTCTGATAGCTACAGTTGATTAACAACAAAGGGTTGATAGTAACAACTTCTCCAAGCAAGACCCCATCTTCAATCTTCAACAATCTTCAAGCTTTAGATAAGCTCCTATCTTCAGAAAAACATCCCAGCTTGAGCAAGCATGAACCTTAACCAATAAACAACTTCAACAAAAAGCAGCAAAACCCTAGCTTCAACAGACAACCAGCTTTGACAGGCACAAGCTTCATCTTCACCAATCTTCAATGAACTTCATCTTCAATAGGTTTCTATCTTCAATGCAATCACTCCAGAAGAGAATCAATTAATAGATGAAGTTGAAATGTTAAGGGGCTTAGTGACAACCCAAGGAAATCACTAAGATCTTAACATGGCAAATGAAAGGTACCCTCAAGGTTCTACCCAACCAAAGCATGCTCTACATCCCTCCAAAGGAGAGATGGAACTTCTTTGGGGGACCTTGTGTCATGGGATGGAATAGAGGCACAAGAAGCTCTCTATGTTTGAAAGAAGAAACAAGACTATTCTAAGGCTCTTCCTATGTATCCTAATTCCTAAGCCTCTGACAAGCCCTCTAACAAATGAGAAATCTTCAACTCCAAGCTTCTTCAAGCCATCCAAAGAAACTTCATTTGATCTTCAAGTCATCCAAGCAAAGCCCAAGCCAAAAGTACCCCAAAATAGTCCCACACAAGTATAACCAAACCAAATATCCAATGGAGAAACCCACAATCACCACACAAATTGCAAAAATCAAATAAAATGCTAAAGCTCATCAAAAAATCCTAGGTAAATTTCTAAGGGAACCTAACCCTATACCCAATACCCCATAGGAATCCCAAACCCTAGATCAATCATTAAGTCCCCAAACTATGTTCTAAACTACAACTAGTTGTCTTGAAACCCTAATTCTAACACCTCTCCTATTCACCTCTCAAACTAACCTAAATTTTATTCACAAAATTGTGATAAAATTTCTAAGGGTACATGCTTCCCTAATCTAATCAGTCCAATAAGAATCAACTTAAAATCATTCACCAATTAGTCACAATAAAATCCACAAAATCATGTAACAAAAATACAAAATTAAAGAAAATAATAAAATGGAGAAAATCAAATTAAATTGAAAAATGGATGAAAATGAGATTCATTAATTTCATAAAATCACAAATAAATCAAAGATCATGAAGGTATTTTTAAAATATTTTTTTGATCAATATTGGATTTATTCTGAATTTTAGAAATCAAATGGATTAAAAAATAAAAGAAAATCAAATAAAAGAAATTAAAATGCTGAATTAAATGGGAGCCATTGGATCAATTGATTGGTAAGCGCATCTGAGGCTTCAGAACGTGTCCACGTGGGGTGTCCAGTCACCAGCTAACTGGATAAATGAAACACAACTTTTTTGAGCTAATGGAGGCAATCTCAGTTTGAATCTTGGCCACACGATCAGCATAACAAGTCTCCTCTTCAAGATGATCCAACGGTGCAGTCTTCATCTTCTCCAAACGAGCTCAGGTGAAGGCCAAGTCTCAGGCGGTGGTCCGGTGGTCCAACCACCGTTTTCTCTGGCGAAGCAACCCTAAACCTCACCAATTAAGTCAAATAAAAACCCTAATCCACTCCAAATTTCACCCTGAACTCAAATCCACCATCCAAAATCATTGACTCCCCCTCAAAAGCCAAACCCGATCAAAGTTGCAGAGAAATCACCAAGTCTCGATGGTCACCATTCTTAAAATTGAAACCATAGAAATGATCCTCAGGTTACACTGGTCATTCTAAGCTATCACACTCATGTTAATTCCTCAAGATTTCATATAACTGAATCCAAACAGAAATTGGTGCACTCCCTCGATCATCACCAAACGATGCCAAACCAATCCTAAATCGTTCTACCAATCATAGGGAACCTAACCACATGCACATTGCTACCTAATTCAGCCTAGATCAATGGGAAATCCAAGAGTTACATACCTGAAGAAATTGGATGAACAGAGGGATCAAATGCTCAATTCAGGCTCCAAGATTCTTCAAACACGTTCAAGAATGCAAGATAAAGCTTCTTCAACCCTTAATTTGACTTGAATAGGCTTGCAACTTCAAAACCGATTCTGAGTTGAAGCTCTTGAAACTCAACTTCAATCTTCCTCTCCTCCACGAATTCTGCACCAAAATGAGTCTGAACTCACTCCTCTCAATATATAGAAACTCTCTATGGGCTTTTGAGCCCAGTTTGAAGCCCAAATCAGTGATCCATCATTTCTGATTTTTCCCTTGAAAATGCAATGCACCAGTCAAGATTCTGAGCTTCCAGCTTGCTCTAGAATGTTCTATCCAACTACAAATTGGTTTGTGAGTGTGAATGGATAGCTAGCTTGGCCTGAAATACTTTGATTCTTGTTTTGGCATTGTAACTTGTAATGTAAGTAAGCATTTTGCAAAACCAGTCATGAAATTAAGCCTCAATTCAAAAATGTGGAAATGTCATTGTGTTTAGAATCCAATTTCCATTCAAAATGACTACCCATATGCCATGCGTATGTCTCATAATTCAAAAATCCCAATTTCCCTCCTTTGAATCATTTGAAAAATCCTTCTTCTTAGGCCATTTTGGATCATTTTGTGAAGCAAGCCATTTCAATCACCCATGACTTCTTATCTGACCTAAAAACATCATTTTAAGCACATCTCATGTTGAACATTTCTTAATTTGAGGAGTGGAAGATAGAGATTTTGACCTATGTTGAAAAATGACCTATAATTCAACTTTCCCAAAATACCCCTGGATTGCCAAGATCAAGATCTACAACTCTTATGTTGGACAAGAATCCATTTGAAAACTCTTTGAGGGGCAAACGTTGCTTGGAAGTCAAGTGATTTTCATAGATAAATTTCAGTGTCCTCTGGTGACCTGTAACTTGCAAGAGCCATAACTTGAGTTCCACAAATATTCTTGAAGACTTCTAGTACTCAAATTAAAGCTATTGAGAAGCTATACAAGTTTTATATTAGCCAAGAATCCAATTGAAACTTGTATTTTGACTTATGTGGCTTGGAAGTCCAGTGCTATACAGGGGATTTTACCCTAGGAACCCTATATCAAACACCTCCAACCACTCTTGATTCTCTTGAAATTGATCTTGACTCATCCATACACATACTTTGACATCTCAACCCATGACTTCCATGACCTAGAGCTAGGTCTTGATGCACTTCTCTTTGCTCTCCTTGACCTAGGGTTACCCAGATGAAACCCTACTTGTACACACCTCAACTGTGGTTCTTGAACTTGGTACCATGACTTTTCTAAGCATCAATAGGGCTCTCTAGGCCTCCCATGGGATCCATACACACCTCACATTCATAATTCCATGCTTCATACCCCATTGATGACCCTCAATACACCTCAATGTTAGGAGAGAAATCCACTTGTTGACACTCAAATCTCCTCAAAGCTTCAACCTATTCCTTGATGACTTGGATGGTCTTAAGCTTGAATAAGGCCCCTTGATGTGCTTCTTTAGATAAGAATGGTACTTGATCCCTTGTTATATGACTTGCTATGCTATGATATGCAAATGATTAGACTGTGTACATAATGTGACTATGTAAATGATAATGCATTTAACATAAACCAGGTGAAATAGGTTGAGCATATTTTTTAGGGTGCAACAACATTCTTCTCAACTTCGGGTTGAGCCGGCCTTTGGGTTCGATTCCTGTCGGCTAGGTCAGATGTTCTTCTCAACTTCGGGTTGAGCCGGCCTTCGGGTTCGATGCCTGTTTGTTTAACTAATGCCTGACAACGAGGTCGGATGTTCTTCTCAACTTCGGGTTAAGTCGGCCATCAAATTTGATTCCTGTTTGTTTAATATATGCTTGACAGTGAGGTCAGATGTTCTTCTCAACTCCATGTTGTGCCGGCCTTCGGGTTCGATGCCTGTTTGTTTAACTAATGCCTGATGAGGAGGTCAGATGTACCTCTCAACTTCAAGTTAAGTTGGCCTTCGGGTTCGATATCTGTTTCTTTAAAAGATGTTTGACGGCGAGGTTAGATGTTCTTCTCAAATAAGGATTGAGACGGCCTTCAGGTTCGATGCCCGTTTGTTTAACAGATGACTAGCAGAGAGGTCTAATGTTCTTATCAACTTCTGGTTGAGCCGCCCTTCGGTTTTGATGCCTGTTTGTTTAACATATTCCTTACGGCGAGGTCAGATGTTCCTCTCAACTTCGTGTTGGGTCGGCCTTCGGGTTCGATGTCTGTTTGTTTAAGAGATGTCTGACGGCGAGGTCTAATGTTCTTATCAACTTCGGGTTGAGCCGCCTTTCGGGTTCGATGCCTGACGGTGAGGTCAGATTTTCTTCTCAACTTCGGGTTGAGCTGGTCTTTGGATTTGATGCCTGTTTGTTTAACAAATCCTTGACAGTGAAGTCAAATGTTCCTCTCAACTTCATGTTGAGCGACATTCAGGTTCGATGCCTGTTTGTTTAAGATATTCCTTACAGTGAGGTCAGATGTTCCTCTCAAATTCGTGTTGGGCCGGCCTTCGGGTTCGATGCCAATTTGTTTAGGAGATGCCTGACGACGAGGTCTAATGTTCTTATCAACTTCGGGTTGAGACGTCCTTCGGGTTTGATGCCTGTTTGTTTAACAGATGCCAGACGACAAGGTCAGATGTTCCTCACAACTTAGTGTTGTGCAAGACTTCGGGTTCGATGCCTGTTTGTTTAACAGATGCCTGACGGGGAGCTCAGATGTTCGTCTCAACTTCTTGTTGAGCCGACCTTCGGGTTTGATGCCTGTTTGTTTAACAGATGTTTCACGGCGAGGTCAAATGTTCTTCTCAACTAAGGATTGAGATGGCCTTCGGGTTTGATGCCTGTTTGTTTAACAGATGCCTGACGACGAGGTCAGATGTTCTTCTTAACTTCGGGTTGAGCCGGCTTTCGAGTTCAATGCCTGTTATTTTAACAGATGCCTGACGGCAAGGTCAAATGTTCTTCTCAACTTCGTGTTGAGCCGCCATTTGGGTTCGATGCCTGTTTGTTTAACAGATACCTGAGAGTGAGGTCAGATGTTTTTCTCAACTTCACGTTGAGCCAGCCTTCGGATTTGATGCCTATTTGTTTAACAGATGCTTGACAATGAAGTCAAATGTTCCTCTCAACTTCATGTTGAGCCGACCTTCAGGTTCGATGCCTGTTTGTTTGACAGATCCCTGACGGTGACGTCAGTTGCTCCTCTCAACTTCGTGTTGAGCCGGCCTTCAGGTTTGATGCCTGTTTGTTTAACTGAAGTCTGACAGCGAGGTCAGATGTTCTTCTCAACTTCGTGTTGTGCCGGCCTTCGGGTTCGATGCCTGTTTGTTTAACTAATGCCTGATGGGGAGGTCAGATGTTCCTCTCAACTTCAAGTTGAGCCGGCCTTCGGGTTCGATGCCTGTTTGTTTAACATATGTTTGACTACGAGGTCAGATGTTCTTCTCAACAAAGGGTTGAGTCGTCCTTCGGGTTTATGCCAGTTTGTTTAACCGATGCTTGACAGCGAGGTCAGATGTTCTTCTTAACTTCGGTTTGAGCCGGGCTTTGGGTTGGATGCCTGTTTGTTTAACAGATTCCTGGTGGCGAGGTCTAATGTTCTTATCAAATTCGGGTTGAGCCGCCCTTCGGGTTCGATGTCTGTTTGTTTAACAGATGCCTGACGGTGAGGTCAGATGTTCTTCTTAACTTCGGGTAGAGTCGGCCTTCGGATTTGATGCCTGTTTGTTTAACATATGCTTGACAGTGAAGTCAAATGTTCCTCTCAACTTCATGTTGAGTCGACCTTCGGGTTCGATGCCTGCTTGTTTAACAGATGCCTGACGTCGAGTTCAGATGTTCCTTTCCAATTCGTGCTGAACCGGCCTTCGGAATCGATGCCTGTTTGTTTAACAGATGCTTGACGGTTAGGTCAGATGTTCTTTTCAACTTCGTGTTGTGCCCGACTTCAGGTTCGATGCCGGTTTGTTTAACTAATGCCTGATGGGGAGGTCAGATGTTCCTCTCAACTTCAATTTGAGCCGCCTTCGGGTTCGATACCAGTTTGTTTAACAGATGTTTAACGGCGCGTTCAGATGTTCTTCTTAATTAAGGATTGAGACGGCCTTCGGGTTCGATGCCTGTTTATTTAACAGATGCCTGACGATGAGGTCAGATGTTCTTCTCAACTTCGGGTTGAGCCGGCCTTCGGATTCGATGCCTGGTTTTTTAACAGATGCTTGACGGCGAGGTCTAATTTTCTTATCAACTTTGGGTTGAGCCGCCATTCGGGTTCGATGCCTGTTTGTTTAAAAGATACCTAACGGTGAGGTGATATGTTCTTCTCAACTTCGGGTTGAGCCGACATTCGAATTTGATACTTGTTTGTTTAACAGATGCTTGACAGTGAAGTCAAATGTTCCTTTCAAATTCATGTTGAGTCGACCTTAAGGTTCGATGCCTGTTTGTTTAAAAGATGCCTGAAGGCGAGGTCAGATCTTCCTCTGAACTTCGTGTTAAGCCGGCCTTCGGGTTCGATGCCTGTTTGTTTAACAGATGTTTGACGGCGAGGTCAAATGTTCTTCTCAACTAAGGGCTGAGACGGCCTTCGGGTTTGATGCCAGTTTGTTTAACAGATGCCTGACGGCGAGGTCAGGTGTTCTTCACCACTTTGGGTTGAGCCTCCCTTCAGATTTGATGCCTGTTTGTTTAACAGATTCTTGACAGTGAAGTCAAATGTTCCTCTCAACTTCATGTTGAGCCGGCCTTGGGGTTCGATGACTGTTTGTTTAACAGATGCCTGACGGCAAGGTCTAATGTTCTTATCAACTTCGGATTGAGCCACCCTTCGGGTTCGATGCCTGTTTGTTTAACAGATGCCTCACAGCGAGGTCATATGTTCCTCTCAACTTCGTGTTGATCCGCCCTTCGGGTTCGATGCCTGTTTGTTTAACCAATGCCTGATGGGGAGGTCAGATGTTCCTCTCAACTTCAAGTTGAACCGGCCTTCAGGTTCGATGCCTGTTTGTTTAACAGATGTTTGACGGCGAGGTCAGATTTTCTTCTCTACTAAGGGTTGAGACGGCCTTTGGGTTCGATGCCTCTTTGTTTAACAGATGCCTGACGGCAAGGTCAGATGTGCTTATCAACTTCCGGTTGAGCCGACCTTCAGTTTCGATGCTTGTTTTTTTTAACAGATGCCTGACGGTGAGGTCAAATGTTCTTCTCTACATTAGGTTGAGCTGGCCTTCAGATTTAATGCCTGTTTGTTTAACAGATGCTTGATAGTGAAGTCAAATGTTCCTCTCAACGTCATGTTGAGGCAACCTTCGGGTTTGATGCCTGTTTGTTTAACAGATGCCTGACAGCAAGGTCAGATGTTCCTCTCAACTCCGTGTTGAGCCGACCTTCGAGTTCGATGCCTGTTTGTTTAACAGATGCCTGACAGCGAGGTCAGATGTTCCTCTCGACTTCGTGTTGAGTCGGCCTTCGGGATCGATGCCTGTTTGTTTAATAGATTCCTGACAGCAAGGTCAGATGTTCTTCTCTACTTCGTGTTGAGCTGGCCTCCAGCTTCGATGCCTATTTTTTTAAAAGGTGCCTGACAGCGAGGTCAGATGTACTTTTCAACTTCGTGTTGAGCCGGCCTTCGGGTTCGATGCCTTTTTGTTTAACAGATAACTGACATCAAGGTCAGATGTTCTTCTCAACTTCGGGCACTCCTGTTTGTTTAACATTTGACTGACGAAGAGGTCAGATGTTCTTCTCAACTTCAGGCTGAGCCGGCCTTCGGGTTCCACGCCTGTTTCTTTAACAGATGCCTGACGACGAGGTCATATGTTCTTCTCAACACCAGGTTGAGCCGGCCTTTAGGTTCAATGCTTGTTTGTTTAACAGATGCCTGGCGGCGAGGTCAGATGTTCATCTCAACTTCGGTTTGAGCTGGCCTTCGGGTTCGATTCCTGTTTGTTTAACTGATGCCTAACAGCAAGGTTAGATGTTCTTCTCAACATCAGGTTGAGCCGGCCTTCGGGTTCGATGCCTGTTTGTTTAACAGATGCCTGACGACAAGGTAAGATGTGCTTCTCAACTTCTGGTTGAGGCGACTTTGTTTGTTGAACAAATGCCTGACGGTGAGGTCAGATGTTCTTCTCAACTTCGGGTTGAGCCGGCCTTCGGATTTGATGCCTGTTTGTTTAACAGATACTTGACTGTGAAGTCAAATGTTCCTCTCAACTTCATGTTGAGCCGGCCTTCGGGTTCGATGACTGTTTGTTTAACAGATGCCTGACGGCAAGGTCTAATGTTCTTATCAACTTCAGATTGAGCCACCCTTCGGGTTCGATGCCTGTTTGTTTAACAGATGCCTCACAGCGAGGTCATATGTTCCTCTCAATTTCGTGTTGAGCCGCCCTTCGGGTTCGATGCCTGTTTGTTTAACCAATGCCTGATGGGGAGGTCAGATGTTCCTCTCAACTTCAAGTTGAACCGGCCTTCAGGTTCGATGCCTGTTTGTTTAATAGATGCCTGATAGTGAGGTCAGATTTTCTTCTAAACTTCGTGTTGAGCCGACCTTCGGGTTCGATGTCTTTTTATTTAACAGATAACTGACATCGAGGTTAGATGTTCTTCTCAACTTCAGGTTGATGCGGCCTTCGGATTCCACGCCTGTTTGTTTCCTAGATGCCTGACGATGAGGTCAGATGTTCTTCTCAACTTCAGGTTGAGCCGGCCTTTAGGTTCAATGCTTGTTTGTTTAACAGAAGCCTGGCAGCGAGGTCAGATGTTCTATTCAACTTCGGGTTGAGCTGGCCTTCGGGTTTGATTCCTGTTTGTTTAACTGATGCCTAACAGCAAAGTCAGATGTCCTTCTCAACCTCGGGTTGAGCCGGCCTTCGGGTTCGATGCCTGTTTGTTTAGCAGATTCCTGACAGCGAGGTCAGATGTTCTTCTCAACATCGGGTTGAGCCGGCCTTCGGGTTCGATGCCTGTTTGTTTAACAGATTCCTGACGGCAAGGTCAGATATTCTGATGAACTTCGTGTTGAAACGGCCTTCGGGTTCAATGCTTGTTTGTCTAACAGATGCTTGACAGCGAGGTCAGATGTTCCTCTCACCTTCGTGTTATGCCAGCCTCAGGGTTCGATGCCTGTTTGTTTAACAGAAGCCTGACGCGAGGTCAGATGTGCTTCTCAACTTCCGGTTGAGCCGGCCTTATTTGTTTAACCGATAACTGACGATGAGGTCAAATGTTCTTCTCAAAATTCGGGTTGTGCCGGCCATCGGATTTGATACCTCTCAACTTCATGTTGAGCCGACCTTCAGGTTCGATGCGTGTTTGTTTAACAGATGCCTGATGGTGATGCCTAATGTTCTTATTAACTTCGGGTTGAGCCTCCCTTCGGGTTCGATGCCGGTTAGCTTAACAGATGCCTCACGACGAGGTCATATGTTCCTCTCAACTTCGTGTTGACCCGCCCTTCAGGGTCCAATGCCTGTTTGTTTAACTAATGCTTGATGGGGAGGTCAGATGTTCCTCTCAACTTCAAGTTGAGCCGACCTTCGGGTTCGATGCCTGTTTGTTTAATAGATGTTTGACGGCGAGGTCAGATTTTCTTCTCAACTTCAGGTTGAGCCGACCTTCAGATTTGATGTCTGTTTGTTAAACAGATGCTCGACAGTGAAGTCAAATGTTCCTCTTAACTTCATGTTGAGCCGACCTTCGGGTTCGATGCCTGACAGCGACGTCAGATATTCCTCTCAACTTCGTGTTGAGCCAGCCTTCGGGTTCGATGCCTGTTTTTTAAATGATGCTTGACAGCGAGGTCAGATGTTCTTATCAACTTCGGGTTGTGCCGCCCTTCAGGTTCGATGCCTATTAGTTTAACAGATGCCTGACGGTGAGGTCAGATGTTTTTCCCAACTTCGGGTTGAGTCAGCCTTCATATTTGATGCCTGTTTGTTTAATAGATGCTGGACAATCAAGTCAAATATTCCTCTAAACTTCATGTTGATCCGACCTTCGGGTTCAATGCCTGTTTGTTTAACAGATGCCTGACAGCGATGTCAGATGTTCCTCTCAACTTCGTGTTGAGCCAGCCTTCAGGTTCGATGCCTGTTTGTTTAACAGATACCTGACAGCGAGGTCAAATGTTCTTCTCGACTTCGTGTTGAGCTGGCCTTCGGGATCGATGCCTACTTGTTTAATAGATGCCTGACAGCGAGGTCAGATGTTCTTCTCAACTTCGTGTTGAGCCGGCCTCCAGGTTCGAGACCTGTTTGTTTAACAGATGCCTGACATCGAGGTCATATGTTCTTCTCAACTTCGGGTTGAGCCTGCCTTCAGGTTCCACGCCTGTTTGTTTAGCAGATGCCTGACGACGAGGTCAGATGTTATTCTCAACTTTAGGTTGAGCCGGCCTTTGGGTTCAATGCTTGTTTATTTAACAGATGCCTGGCGGCGAAGTCAGATGTTCTTCTCAACTTCGGGTTAAGCCGGCCTTCGGGTTGGATTCCTGTTTGTTTAATTGATGCCTAACAGCAAGGTTAGATGTTCTTCTCAACCTCGGATTGAGCCGGCTATCAAATTCGATGCCTGTTTGTTTAACAGATGCCTGACACCGATGTGAGATGTTCTTCTCAACTTCGGGATGAGCCGGCCTTCGAGTTCGATGCATGTTTGTTTAACAGATCCTTGAAGGCAATGTCATATATTCTTATGAACTTCGTGTTAAGCCGGGCTTCGGGTTCGATGCCATTTTGTTTAACAGATGCCTGACGGCGAGGTCAGATGTTCCTCTCAACTTTGTGTTGTGCCAGCCTCAGGGTTCGATGCCTGTTTGTTTAACAGATGCCTCACGGTGAGGTCAGATGTATTTCTCAACTTCACGTTAAGTCGACCTTCGGGTTCGAAGCCTGTTTGTTTAACAGTTTCCTGACGGCGCAGTCAAATGTTTTTCTCAACTTCAGGTTGCGCCAACCTTCGGGTTCGATGCCTGTTTGTTTAACAAATGCCTGACAGCGAGGTCAGATGTACTTCTCAACTTCGGGTTGAGCCGACCTTATGGTTCGATGCCTAACAGCGAGGTCAGATGTTCTTCTCAACTTCGGGTTGAGGCGGCCTCTGGATTCAATGCCTGTTTGTTTAACAGATCCTTGATGGGGATGTCAGATGTACTTCTCAACTTTGTGTTGAGCCGGCCTCCGGGTTCGATGCCTGTTTGTTTATCAGATGCCTGACAGCGAGTTCATATGTACTTCTCAACTTCGTGTTGAGCCGGACTTCGGATTCAATGCCTTTTTATTTAATAGATAACTGACATTAAGGTTAGATGTTCTTCTCAACCTCGGGATGAGCCGGCCTTCGGGTTCCACGCCTATGTGTTTAATAGATGCCTAACGAAGATGTCAGATGTTCTTCTCAACTTCAGGTTGAGCCGGCCTTCGGGTTCCACGCCTGTTTGTTTAACAGATGTCTGACGACGAGGTCAGATGTTCTTCTCAACTTCAGTTTGAGCCGGCCTTCGGGATCGATGCTTGTTTGTTTAACAGATGCCTGGCAGCGAGGTCAGATGTTCTTCTCAACTTCGGGTTGAGCTGGCCTTCGGGTTCGATTCCTGTTTGTTTAACTGATGCATGACAGCAAGGTCTGATGTCCTTCTCAACCTCGGGTTGAGCTGACCATCGAATTCGATGCCTGTTTGTTTAATAGATGCCTGAGAGCGAGGTCAGATGTTCTTCTCAACTTCGGTTTGAGCAGGCCTTCGGGTTCTATGCCTAGTTTTTTAAACAGATCCTTGACGGCGAGGTCAGATATTCTTATGAACTTCGTGTTGAGCTGGCCTTCGGGTTCGATGCCTGTTTGTTTAACAGATGCCGGACGGCGAGGTCAGATGTTCCTCTCAACTTCGTGTTGTTCCAGCTTCAGGGTTCGATGCCTGTTTGTTTAAATGATGCCTAACGACAAGGTCAGATGTACTTCTGAACTTCGTGTTTAGCCGGCCTTCGGGTTCGAAGCCAGTTTGTTTAACAGATGCCTGACAGTGAGTTCTGATGTTCTTCTCAACTTCGGGTTGAGCCGGCGTTCGGGTTCGATGCCTGTTTATTTAACAGTTGCCTAACAGCGAGGTCAGATGTGCATCTCAACTTCCGGTAGAGCCGACCTTCAGGTTCGATGCCTGTTTATTTAACCGATGCCTGACGGTAAGGTCAAATGTTCTTCTCAACTTCGGGTTGTGCCGACCTTCAGATTTGATACTTATTTGTTTAACAGATGCTTGACAGTGAAGTCAGTTGTTCCTCTCAACTTCATGTTGAGCCGATCTTCGGGTTCGATGCATGTTTGTTTAATAGATGCCTGATGGCGAGGTCTAATGTTCTTATCAACTTCGGGTTGAGACGCCCTTCGGGTTCGATGCCTGTTTGTTTAACAAATGCCTCACGGCGAGGTCATATGTTCCTCTCAACTTCGTGTTGACCTGCCCTTCGGGTTCGATTCCTGACCTTCGGCCTTCGGGTTCTGTTGCACCCCAAAATTTGACCAACTACTTATCGCAGTTTGGCTCATGTTTCGACTCATTTCATTTTGCATTTGCATACCGCGTACATTGCATTTTTTCAGTCAGATTGACTTTTCGGGATTACAGCCCTCTGATCACGTTTCAGGCAGTTTCATACCATTTCGAACACGAGGATTTATTTTGAGAATTGATGCTCGTCCCGGTGTTTTCAGCTCTCGCTGTTATTTTGAGGACATTTCGGTGTCCGGGTTTTTACCGTCATTTCGCTATAATTGCGTATCTGTTTTCTAATCGATTTAATCGGCTTCCTTGCATTTTTTAGATTTTCTTTTAATTTCTAGAA
The DNA here is from genome assembly GCA_963859935.3 of Lathyrus sativus. Lineage (NCBI taxonomy): Eukaryota > Viridiplantae > Streptophyta > Magnoliopsida > Fabales > Fabaceae > Lathyrus > Lathyrus sativus. Next base: position 396,525,995 of record OZ012735.1, on the reverse strand, counting down.
TTTTAAGTGAATTGTTTTCCTAGAATTTTAATTCTTTTAAATAGATTTTAATAGCTTTTAGAGGTTTATTTTCTATTATAGATTTAATAGAGTTTTAATAGCAATTTTCCTTTTTTAGATTAATTCATTTTTAGATAATTGTTTTAATAAGATAATTGGTTCTAGGTATTAAGTAGATTTTTTTTAATGATTTTTAATAGGATAATTCTTTTACTAGGTTTTTTTAAATAGGTTTAATAAATCTTTTTCTATTTTTTATAGATTTAGGAATTAATGGAGATTAATTAGATTTTAATCACCTTTTTTTTAATTAGATGTTAATTAGGGTTTTAGTTCATTTTAATTGGATTTATTAGCTTTAATTAGGTTCAGAATAGTCTTAATTTTCATTTAGGCTTTAATTGCAATTTTAATTTTCGTTTAGTATTAATTGAGTTTAATTAGGGTATTAATCATCAATTTAGTCATTAAGTGAGTAGATTAGTCAGAATTAATTGAATCTCCTTTTTTTAATTCAGTTTTAATCCATTAATCAAGCTGTTAATTAGATTTAATTAAATCAGTCTGGTGGGCCAAGTGTTGGAGGCCCAAATCCAGTCCAGCGCCACATGTCATGCATATAAAGTGCCATACGTCTACACTCTCTCACCGCCACTTCACCCTTCTGCATGCACACACAGAGTGACACATCACCCATTCTTCTCCCACACTTGTCCCCCTCTCTCTCCGCATGGCCCACACGTGGCCTCCATTCACCCCTCTCTCCCATGCGTGTTGACACGTGTCCTCCCCTTCCTCCCTTCACCGGCCGGCCATGCAACCGCCGCCGGAGCCTCCCTAACCATCACCGGTAACTGAAACCGTCGCCGGAAAACGAATATCCACCGGAAAACTCAAGAATTTCCCAGAACACTCATACATACATCATGATCTTCATCACCTTCGTACGATCATCATCCAGATTTTTTTTCCAGAAATTTCAATGATCATCAATCTCCATAACCGTTTTTCCAGACCTTGATCTGTGTTCATCCACATTCATCCGATCTTCATCTTTTTCCAGATTCGTATGAATGTTCATACAACCGTTTCCAGAAATCACCAATAACCTTCATCAATCTTCAACAATATTCATCAACTTTATGAACAACTCTTCGAACCTTCATCCATTCTTCAAATGTTCGCCCAGAAACTTAACAACCTCCAACAACTTTTTCCGGCGAGATTATTCGTCATCTTCGCTCAAGCCTTCCTAGAAACATTCAATCTTCATCATGAGCGTCTCTCAGAAACCATCCTCAGATCCTCATCAACTTCAAGAAACCTTCAACGTGTTCATCAATGTTTTGCAGAAACCATCACCTTCGTTGAACCTCCAGACTCTTCAAACATCTTCATCATGTTCATGGTGATATTCAACTATTCCCCATATTTCTTCAAGAAACTGCATCATCAATCTTCATGTGTTTTTCCAGGTCTGAAGCTCTTCATCAAACTTCATATCAACATCATGAGATCTGGGTCTAAGATCTTCATCAAACGCGAACAAGATCTTCGTCGAGCCAACTGATCGTCTTCATCGCATCCAGATCCAACAATCACAAACAAGTTCCAGATCGAATCACCGAACCTCAAATCAAGCCATGATCGGTTTATGCATGTTCAAATGATGGTGATGTTTGGAAGAAACCACATTGAACTGAGAGGGATAGTTTTTCGTGTTAGCTGGGGGAATTTTCTGGAGTACGAAGATGAAGAGAGGTTTGAGGCGTGGAGGTCTAAGGTTGAGACGGTGGAGGAGGAAGAGGTCAGCGGCGGCTGAAAGAGAGAGGGTCTAGGGTTTCGTTTGGGGCAAGGTGAATGAGGAGGAGGCTGTGGTTCGCTGGATTCCTTCGTTTGGGTATTGGGCTTTGTTTGGCCCAATTTCATTTCAGTTCACACCCCGCAATCCCTTGCTGCACCCTCCGTTTTTTTTGTTTATTGTTGTGTTTACTGATTGGGATAGGCCCATTTCTTTTTTTTTCTGGCTGTATCCCCCATTTTCCATATTGCCCCCCTTTTCTTTATTTTATTTGCTGTTGTTTTTGTTGGGCTTAGCCCAATTGTATTGTATTACTGGACTGTACCCCCTGGACTGTTACTATACCCCCCCTGTGCTGTACTTTTTTTTTTAATACTTTGTAAGTGTATTTTTGTATGTTCATGTAAGCATTTTACATAGAATTTAGGTTCTACATGTTAGATATTATTTTCTTTCGTAGGATATTATGGTATAGTTTTTGAATAGAATCTTATATTCTATTTTCAATAGTGTGTATAGATTTTATATCTAGTTTTATATTCTAGTTTTTTAGGATATATAGATTGTTACATGGCACTTGGTAGGCTATTTTACATTTCTATTTACTTTAGAATTTCCATAGCATTTTGATATTTCTCTGGGAGTTTATTTTCCTATTAAAGGTTGTAGTCCTTTAGAATATTATGTAATTTCTTTAGAGTTTTCTATTAGGAGTTTTAGGTCAATTGTAGGATTCAATTTCCATTTGTTATTGGACTTGTTATCTCATTTTGTTGTTTTGTAGGTTGATGACGACACTTCCGCAATGCGGTGTTAACCAATTTGTGGATGGATAATGCAGGATCCAAGACCACTCTTTCTCTCCTGTCATCTGATTGTACTCTGATTTTATTCTCGGCTGGCCGTGTGACACGATTCAATTGGAGAATGATTTTCGATATCATTTCTCTATCTTGTCTTTGACACGGACATCAATACGCTACCTCTTAGAGTTCGATTTCTCGTATAAGTCAAGCCATGACGGTCTAAGCGTTACATTGGTTATGATTCGAGCGTCCTCATCAAGGATCCAGAGAGGAGAAGATTGGAATGGAGCTTGCGCGCATGTCAGGAGCCAACGGAGCTGCTTCGTTCATCATCATCATCATATTATTCAAGTCTTCAGGCAACCGTCGAGTGTTCTGAGCTGTATCGTTAGATACGTAGGAAATGACAGTTGAAGAGTTTCTTCTCAATCGTCTCGGATGTCTAGTACGGTACCCTTTGGGTGACATGCGACGCATTCGCTCCTACGCCTTAGGTTCTTGCGTGTGTATCTCGAGTTCCTTCCCGTTTAGGCGTAGGCCTGCTTCCTCTTTGTTCTCGCCCCCGTGCGAGCGAAACCCCTTCTCTTGCCCCCATGCAATCGAGACTCGTTTTCTCGTCGAACTACGTTTGCTCTGATCTCTTGTACCAGACGAGAGTACGTAGGCATAGGATGCGATATCCTAGCGAGCTCCCTTTTCCCTTTTTCCCTGTTTAGCTGTAGTAGGCTGAACTACAGCTGCTCTGATTTCTCATACCGAATGAGAATATGTAGGCATAGGATGCGATATCCTATCGAGCACACTAATAACTAACCTCTCTGTTCTCTTGCTGTCGTGCGATCGAGACTTTCCCGCTGACGACTGATATTCCCTTTCTCTTGCCCAAGCGCAATTGAGACCAGACTGTAGTTCTAAGTTCCGTAGGTTCCCATACCTTTAAACCCGACATACTACGACGGTTCTACCGCAAACAGGTAACGCCTAAGTCTCCAATGGTCGAGCGGCATACACCTAACTGCTAGAATGCGTGCGCTAGTATCGTCAATCCTTTCTCTCACCCCCGTGTGACCGAGAACACCCCTTTCTAGCCGTAGTTAGCCTGAACTACGGCATGCTCTGATTTCTCTGACGAGAATACGTAGGCACAAGACGCAACGTCTTGGCGAGCAAACTTCCTCCATAGTTAGGCGAACTACGTTGACTCTGATTTCTCATTCTCTGATGAGAATACATAGGCATAGAGTGCGACGCTCTATCGAGTCAGTTTCTTTCCGTTTAGATTTAGTAGTCGTAAATAGATTGTTTTGCATCCTTTAGACAAACCAAGCAAGCGTGGATCCCGTCGAGTACGACGGACGTGAGGGGTGCTAATACCTTCCCCTTGCGTAACCGACTCCCGAATCCAGGATTTGGTTGCGATGACCATTCCTTTCCCGTCTTTGCGGTAGGTTTACTTTGAGCGTTTCCTTTCCCTTCTTTGGTATAAATAACGCACGGTGTCGACTCTTCTGTTTAGCCGGCGCCGATTTTCGCATTAGCGACAGCTGGCGACTCTGCTGGGGAATACTGATGGTTCCTTATGCATTTGGGGATCCAACGTCCCTGTGAGAGAGTCAATCCTAGCGCTTGTTTGCGTGTCTGTGGGTGCTTATTTTTGTGTTGTATATTACTGATGTATTTACATTTCCCGCACTATATTATTATTTGTTGCTATTGTGCTGTTGCGGGATGGGAACTCTGATGAGTGAGAAGCCAGACCCAGGCTTGAGTGTACCTAGCATTAGTTGTGGAAATTAGTGGGCGCGTGCATGCTTTGCAGGCACTAGTGTCTCATGAAATCCACGCTCAGACGAGGTTCTCTCGGTTGACTTCTTTTCCGGCCCTTTGGGCTTGAGGGGTTGTTGGTTTGGAGGATTGTCGACTCTGGGGACCAATCATTTGGGATTCAGCTAAGTGAGGCCGCTTCAAGAGATGATGATGCCACACCTTCTGGGTATCGTATCATCATTCTTGAAAGTCTGTGACGCTGATGACCGCATAGGATGCCGAACTTGTGTCAATCTAGGTCCATACCCGTGAGTGGGAGGGTTTTTGCAGGAAACTTGACTTCCAGCCTACCCGGTATTGTTGGTTTTCTCTCGTCAGAGCAAACTTATCCCGTCAGCAGCGCAACAGTAATCCGAGCTTTGTGGGGGTTGTGATCCCGTGTTTGCTGCATCTTGCATTGCATTTGCATAATCATCTTTGCATCATATTGCATAGCATTCTCCAGCTAGTCAGAGCTCTTATCCAACCGTTGTTTTAATTCTGAAGGGTGATTGTTAGAAGACGACCAAGGGGTTGAAGCAGAATTGATCAGAATCAAGCAGGGGAGTCAGTTGAAAGTTGTTGGTTAGAATACTTCCAGTTTATTGATACCTTGTCAGGTTTCACTGTGACGTCCAATCCTTTGTATGGTTCTATGTCTGATGAATACTTTCCACAAGTGAACAACCTTACTGCAACTCGAGTTGTACAACTTTCTGTTGAAGACCGAGATCTACAGGAGCAGTTTGTTGTCTGAAGTGAACGCTCTCCTTCTATTGATACCTCAGACTATCAGGGTGTTGTTTTCCCTGTGCCAAATTTCCGAAGAGAGGTCCCGATAACAAAGACTGAAGACCCATTAGCCCTCGTGTATGCTAAAAGGTTTCGTGCGTTGTATGAAAGATTCAAAGCCTTGGAAGTTAAAGATGTTGTTAACCCCAATACTACAGACATGTGTCTGGTTTCTGGCCTAGTGTTACCGCTTAAGTTCAGAGTGCCGAGGTTTGAAAAATACAAAGGACATAGTTGCCCAAAGCAACATTTGGTGATGTTCTGCTGAAGAATGACTTTGTTTGTGCACGACGACAGGTTGATAATTCACTGCTTTCAGGACAGTCTGATTGGGGCATCTCTGAGTTAGTAATGCAGTTGGAGAGTAATCAGATCCGATCATGGGTGGATTTAGCCAATGCTTTTCTGAAACAGTATAACTTTAATCTTGATGTAGCTCCTAGTCGCATGCAGCTGCAAGAATTGTCTCAAGAGAACAATGAACCTTTCAGGAAGTATGTTTAGAGATGGAGAGAATTTGCCGCTAGAGTGCAACCACCGCTTCTAGACCGAGAGTTAGCAGGCATGTTCGTGAACTCCCTGCAGAGCCCGTACTTCGAAAGAATGTTTGGAGTTGCACCAAATTTCTCTGAATTGGTAAGGGCAGGAGAGCGCATCGAGTATGGTGTAAAGACTAGAAGAATTCAGAATTTTTCGGGCGGTCAGGCTAGTGAAACTGAATCTCTCTATAGCTACCAAACTGAAGAAAGAATTGTGATCAATGCAATCATGACAGATGTTGGGTATTCTCAAGATGAATCGGTGAAATCCGTTGGTTCCTCATCTCCTCAGCAGTCAGTATCTTCTGTGTCTCGTTATTCTGGACAGATAATTGTGCTTAGGGCACCATATTCAGAACTTTATGTCACTCCTCATGCTAATCTGCGAGCCCGTGGCCGAGGTTATCAGAATCAGCGTCAGAATCAGAACCGACCTCGTAACAACTTGGAACGAAGGAATGCTCCTTCTCATATAGTGCATGTGCCGTATAGCCATATTCTGCCAGCTTTGATCCAGAATTCTTTGGTGGAACCTAAAGCTCTTAAGCCTGTGCCAGAACCTTACCCTCCTGGGTACAATCCCCACGCTCAGTGTGGTTACCATGGTGGATCTCCAGGACATTCAATTGAAGATTTTAAAGCTTTTCAAGCAAAAGTACAGCGGTTGATCGACCAAGATTGCATTTCCTTTCGAGAAGGAATTCTGGTTGTGCATGACAATTTCTCAGCTGCCTAAGCTTGCAGATTCAGAGGGTTATTTCAAGAAGCCAGTGGTCCAGACAGGCAGGCGCCCTCAGCATTGGAAGTCCTCAGACTTTTATATCATTTGCATTTGTAGTCTCTTTTCTGTTAGTTACTACTTGCTGTTAAACATTGTTTGTTTCGAATGGTAATATTGATAAAGTGACTATGCATTTTTCTGAATTAATCATGTCGATGTCGCTCATTTATTGCATTGCACTGACACTTGCATTTTATTTACTCCCCTTTGTCACTGTGATTAGCAAAGATTGGAGGGAGGATGACTAAACTGAATACTCATAACCGATGATCGTATGCTTTCAGATAAAACCCTTGCCGATGACGTACAAGGCATTGATTCAAATCCCTAAACACTGGAGATATAAGGAGTTATTCCCTTGTTAACCACTTCAAGCCAAGAAGTAGAAGTTTTTTCAGACTTTTTAAACCCTCACATCTTAATCCGGGGCAGGGTAGTTGTCAGTTAGCTTGATCGAGCGTTCAAGTCTTATAGAGGAGTGTTGCCTTTCAAGGACCAATCACATCTTGTTTTTCCCAGAGGTCGTACTTCATCAACCACAATGGTTAAACCTCACCAATCAGGAGTGAGACAGTCACAACCCTTTCGGAGCAATCAAGACAATCAGTGTCACATGACTTGTTCCAAGAAAAGAAATAAGAAAGCCCGTTAAGTAAAAAGAAAATGAAGAAGCTGGAAAGCTAATACTTAGGCAAAAAATCAGGGCATCCCGCTGGACTTCAAAAGAAAAAATCGAAAAGAACTCAAAAGGAGTCAGTCCAGGCAAAAGTTAGGGAATCAAAAGAATCCTCGAACAAGGACGAAGTCGTGTAGATACAGACACCGAAGACGAAAAAGGAGTAATTGTCACTCCGAAACACCTTGTGAATTCTTTAACCAGTTGTTCCTACTATTCAATATACCTCTCGAAGAGGCGAGCGCTCGAGCCGAGCTAACTGAACTTTAGGATCGGAGATCATCACGTAGAAGGGATGGGTACAAATCATAATTTGAGCCAAATATCCTTTGCTTCACGAACTGTGAACCCAACCACGATACAACCCTTAAAAGACCTAACTGAGGCAGGGTTTATCCTGAAAGCGCATTACGATAAGGTTGAGTAACCTGACTCCTTCTTGATTTGCTAATCATATCCTTGTTGTATTTTTCACTGATCACATAAGCACTAGTTTGAACTTTGGTTCATTCGTCACTCACAGTCATGACACGTAAATGAGTGACAGCACAATTTTTTCAAAATCTGCATGAACACTGCATTAAAATTACCATTCGGGAATAAACAAATTTATTTGTAGGTCAGTAGTTGACGGGAAGGAGATTCCAACAGGGAATAATCGAACAGGACTGAATAATTCAGCAGTCTGGATCAGAATGGTGTATGTTGTGAAACCCTGTAAATCTGGGGCATTGATTTCCAGTGAGTGTGGAATCAGTCAGTCTGAGGACAAGTCCCAAAGGATCGGTCGATTATGGGACAGTTTACTTGAGAAGCAGTTGATCAGAAGTGAATCTTCTCGAGAGCCAATCAGGGGCAATTATCCAAAATACTATGATTTGAGGATAGATCCTTCTAGTGTTCAATCAGGGCATGTTAAGTCGCTCAATGCTCATTCAAGGGCAAGCTACTTCAAAGATATGGGAACCAACCATGTTGGGAATTGATTAATTGAGGATGAGTCCTTCCGTTGTACAGATGTTGGGGCAAGCCATCTGAAGATTGTCTCGTTGCCAGCTGCTTTCTGTTCAGAGTGAATTTTCCCAAGAGTCGGATTGGGGCAAGTTGAGTTGTTGTACTGGGGCAAGTTATTCAAGCGAGTTTGCTCACCCTAGCAAGAGTTGAGTGTCGGGGAATCGTGTCATTACCCTGCCAAAACCTGAACCTTCTGAAGAAGCCTTGCTGTCATTGGATTGTTATTCGACAGCCTAACCTGTTACCTGGCAAAACCTTGTAACCAAATCGTTTTAAAGTCCAGTTCTCGCCTGGAAAACCGGAGATCAGTTCTCGTCTGAAATCTAAACCAGAAACCAGCCCTGTCTGGTCACCTTTTCTTTAACCTATTGTTCAACCAGTCCCGTCTAGCTAACACAGTTTTAAAGTCCAGTTCTCGTCTGGCAAACCGTAAATTAGTTCTCGTCTGACAACCTAACATATTTTGCTATCAGTTCTCGTCTGATAGTCCAGCTTGAATGCTAGCTCCGTCTAGTATTTCCCTTATAAATCCATTTTATTAATAACCTATTCTCATCCCTAAACAAGAAAAAGCCTAAATATATTCGACACGATGATTCCTAGTGACTCGTATGTTGTCACATTCCCCGACACAAGGCTCGAGTGATCCCAGCTCCATGATTGGTATTCTGTATTCCCTGTGTTGATGTTGTTGAATTAGGATTATTTTCTCAGCAGAGATGTACAGTTTGAGATTGTTTCCCCTGAGTAGTTTGAGATTGCAGCAAGTTGAGTTGGCATTTATCCCTTATCAGAGTAGGATCAAGATTATTCCCGGCAGGCTTGATTAATATTCCCGGCAGAGTATGGCCATCCCAAACATTAAACGGTGATTAGCCTGATGTGCTATTTTCCCAAGTGGGTTGAGACTGAAGCTTTCCCTGACCGACAGATTTGGGTTTATTTCCCCAGTAGTGGGACTGATGCAATGTTGTATCCCCACAGAGTCCATGTTTGACTCCTTTCCCCTCCGAGTCCAGGTCATTGACTCATTCCTCAAGCAGAGGTCGACGTTGATTCCCTCACTGAGTAATCTCCAGACGAGTAGATTTTGATGTCAGACAGAGATGAGTTATTTCTCAGCAGCTTGCTTCGTACCCTATAAGGACTTAGGGTGTCCTAAAAGGACCGTTCAGGGTTGTTTTCCTCAGTGAAGTGAGATTCAATTTCAATGATCGATTGTTATCTTCCGCAGTCGCCAGAGGTATGTCCTTGATAGGATCGGTACATCTCCAATAGAGTTGTACAATGAGTAGCTAAGGATTGATATCCCCAGCAGTGTTGATACACAGGTATTCCTCATCAGACTTGATAGTCCGGCAGGTGTTACCCAAAAGAGTCCGTCTCCGTAAGGTGTATGCAAGATTATCCTCAGCAGATCAGGATTGATATCCCCGATAGAGTGTAGCCATCCCCGACAGATTGATTGTGCATTCCCAACGGTTTAGGATCGAAGTTCTCCCTGACAAGCGAATTTGGGTTTATTTCTCTAGCACTGGGTCAGTGTGCAATTTTCTCGTAGAAGACTATTCGCAAGTGTTCAGCCCTCGATAGTGCAGACTGAAGTCTTCAGCGGAATTGAAATTCCCCACAGAGTCTTACTCTCCCCAGTAAGTAGGATGATTCCTTCTTCCCCAGCCGAGTTTGTAGTTCTCCAAAAGAGCCGAGTCCTTGGAAGCCGTCGAGGCCATGAGTAGTTTTCCCCAGTAGAGTGTCGAATATCTGATGCTGGTTTTCCCCATCGGAGTCGTTATCTCAAGGAAAGTTTTGCTGCGAACGTCGTGCAGTTTATTTCTGCGATTGACATCGTTTTCCTCAGCAGTTGTGGTTCGTACACCTAGATGAGCAGGTTCAGGTTCTCGTAGAGCTTTGTTCCCCTACAGCAGTCGAATGAAGTTCGTTTCCCCAGGCAGAGTCCAATTGAGATTGGCGTGACTTCTTCTCCTTGGCAGGATGAGTCCTTCCCCTACCAGAATGGTTCTTTCTCCTTGACAGGAAGCGGTTCCCTTCAGCATTTCATTTGCTGATGGGGTCGTAGCGTTTTGCATGATTGCATAAGCGCGTAGCATTTCCACCGTGTGGAGCATTGCGCCATTGTCGATCATATGCATATGAAACATGAGCTAGGTGATTACCGTTCTTGTTTTGCAGGTATTCCCCCAGCAAGGTCGCTTGCCCAAGGTGATTCTTGAATTCTCCGACGAAGATGTTTGCTTAAGATGATTCTTAAAATCCCCAGTGAGGTCACCAGAGAGATTTGCTCAAGTTGATGCTTAGAGTTCCTGGCAGAGTGTTTGCTCAGGATGATTCCTGAAATCTCCAGCGGAGTTATTTGTCCAAGATGATTCTTGAAATCCTTAGCAGAATTGATTCACCCAGAATGATTTCTGGATCACCCGAAGCAGAGTTACTTGATAGTTCTCCAGAACCCCCAGCGGAGATGTGTCATCCCCAGCATGGTTTCTAAACAGCGAAGTTGAAACTTCCCTTGAAGACTCGATGATTGAAATCCGGCAGTGGTGCCAAAACCCCAGACTTACTGACGGAGTCTAATTGCGAGGTCAAAGCAGTTTGCCTAACTGACGCAGGGTGCCTGATGGCGAAAGAATACATATCCTTATTGGTCCATGATGGATTAAGGATTCCATTTGAAGACTTACTGACGAAGTCCAACTGTGATGTCGAAGCAGTTCTCTCAGTTGACGTGGAATGCCTGATGGTAGAAGTTTGGATATCCCTATTTGGTTCATGATTGACCAAGAATTCTATTCCCGACCTACTGATGAAGTCCGGCTGACGCCCAAAAATTCCTTTGAATGCCCGACGGCATGATTAACTTGATTAGTAAAAAAGTTCCTAATGACCTGATGAGCCCCGAGGATTTCTTCTACCGCAGTGCCGCAGAATGCCTGATGGCAATACCGGCTATGTATTACCAGTTACCACGTGACCCGCGACCCCTTTATGACTTGAGGATGAAGATCTACAGCAAAATCTGATGATCATCTTGACGGAGATTTGAGATTAGACCTTTCACTGGTTACCATGTGACCAATTCCCCAGCAGAGTTGCCGTGCAACTGTCATGCTCAGTTTTTGAAGATGTTCCTACCAATCAGAGTATCGTTTACCTGTGCGGTTGGCAAACTGCCAGTTACTGTGTAAGCGGTGATCCCTTGGTGATTTGAGGATGCAATGATATCAGATAAATCAGAGAACCGTCCTGATGGAGGTTCAGATCAGTATTTCTCCAGCTAGTTGTCGTGCAACTATTATTTCAGTTTCCGAAGATTTGTCCCATCAGAGTACCGTGTACTTGTGCAGTGGGAAAATTTCTGGGTTTGTTGGTATTCAATCGTCTTGTACCTTGATTGTTTGAGAACCGTTCGCTTCTCACCCAGTCAGGTCCAAGCCGTTTGAATAGGGGCAGCTGTTACACCCCAAAATTTGACCAACTACTTATCGCAATTTGGCTCATGTTTCGACTCATTTCATTTTGCATTTGCATACCGCGTACATTGCATTTTTTCAGTCAGATTGACTTTATCGGGATTACAGCCCTCTGATCACGTTTCAGGCAGTTTCATACCATTTCGAACACGAGGATTTATTTTGAGAATTGATGCTCGTCCCGATGTTTTCAGCTCTCGCTGTTATTTTGAGGACATTTCGGTGTCCGGGTTTTTACCGTCATTTCGCTATAATCGCGTATCTGTTTTCTAATCGATTTAATCGGCTTCCTTGCATTTTTTAGATTTTCTTTTAATTTCTAGAATTTTAAGTGTATTGTTTTCCTAGAATTTTAATTCTTTTAAATAGATTTTAATAGCTTTTAGAGGTTTATTTTCTATTATAGATTTAATAGAGTTTTAATAGAAATTTTCCTTTTTTAGAATAATTCATTTTTAGATAATGGTTTTAATAAGATAATTGGTTTTAGGTATTAAGTGGATTTTTTAAAATGATTTTTAATAGGATAATTCTCTTACTAGGTTTTTTTAAATAGGTTTAATAAATCTTTTTCTATTTTTAATAGATTTAGGAATTAATGGAGATTAATTAGATTTTAATCACCTTTTTTTAATTAGAAGTTAATTAGGGTTTTAGTTCATTTTAATTGGATTTATTAGCTTTAATTAGGTTCAGAATAGTCTTAATTTTCATTTAGGCTTTAATTGCAATTTTAATTTTCGTTTAGTATTAATTGAGTTTAATTAGGGTATTAATCATCAATTTAGTCATTAAGTGAATAGATTAGTCAGAATTAATTGAATCTCCTTTTTTAATTCAGTTTTAATCCATTAATCAAACTGTTAATTGGATTTAATTAAATCAGTCTGGTGGGCCAGGTGTTGGAGGCCCAAATCCATTCCAGCGCCACATGTCATGCATATAAAGTGCCACACGTCTACACTCTCTCACCGCCACTTCACCCTTCTGCATGCACACACAGAGTGACACATCACCCATTCTTCTCCCACACTTGTCCCCCTCTCTCTCCACATGGCCCACACGTGGCCTTCATTCACCCCTATCTCCTATGCGTGTTGACACGCGTACTCCTCTTCCTCCCTTCACCGGCCGGCCATGCAACCGCCGCCGGAGCCTCCCTAACCATCACCGGTAACTGAAACCGTCGCCGGAAAACGAATATCCACCGGAAAACTCAAGAATTTCCCAGAACACTCATACATTCATCATGATCTTCATCACCTTCGTACGATCATCATCCTGATTTTTTTTCCAGAAATTTCAATGATCATCAATCTCCATAACCGTTTTTCCAGACCTTGATCTGTGTTCATCCACATTCATCCGATCTTCATCTTTTTCCAGATTCATATGAATGTTCATACAACCGTTTCCAGAAATCACCAATAACCTTCATCAATCTTCAACAATATTCATCAACTTTATGAACAACTCTTCGAACCTTCATCCGTTCTTCAAATGTTCGCCCAGAAACTTAACAACCTCCAACAACTTTTTCCGGCGAGATTATTCGTCATCTTCACTCAAGCCTTCCTAGAAACATTCAATCTTCATCATGAGCGTTTCTCAGAAACCTTCCTCAAATCCTCATCAACTTCAAGAAACCTTCAACGTGTTCATCACTATTTTCAAGAAATCATCACCTTCGTTGAACCTCCAGACTCTTCAAACATCTTCATCATGTTCATGGTGATATTCAACTATTCCCCATATTTCTTCAAGAAACTGCATCATCAATCTTCATGTGTTTTTCCAGGTCTGAAGCTCTTCATCAAACTTCATATCAACATCATGAGATCTGGGTCTAAGATCTTCATCAAACGCAAACAAGATCTTCGTCGAGCCAACTGATCGTCTTCATCGCATCCAGATCCAACAATCACGAACAAGTTCCAGATCGAATCACCGAACCTCAAATCAAGTCACGATCAATTTATGCATGTTCAGATGATGGTGATGTTTGGAAGAAACCATATTGAACTGAGAGGGATAGTTTTTCGTGTTAGCTGGGGGAATTTTCTGGAGTACAAAGATGAAGAGAGGTTTGAGGCGTGGAGGTTTAAGGTTGAGACGGTGGAGGAGGAAGAGGTCAGCAGCGACAGAAAGAGAGAGGGTCTAGGGTTTCGTTTAGGGCAAGGTGAATGAGGAGGAGGCTGTGGTTCGCTAGATGCCTTCGTTTGGGTATTGGGCTTTGTTTGGCCCAATTCCATTTCAGTTCACACCCCGCAATCCCTCACTGCACCCTCCGTTTTTTTTGTTTATTGTTGTGTTTACTGATTGGGATAGGCCCATTTCTTTTTTTCTGGCTGTATCCCCCATTTTCCATATTGCCCCCCTTTTCTTTATTTTATTTGCTGTTGTTTTTGTTGGGCTAAGCCCAATTGTATTGTATTACTGGACTGTACCCCCTGGACTGTTACTATACCCCCCCTGTGCTGTACTTTTTTTTAATACTTTGTAAGTGTATTTTTGTATGTTCATGTAAGCATTTTACATAGAATTTAGGTTCTACATGTTAGATATTATTTTCTTTCGATGCCTGTTTGTTTATCAGATTCCTGACAGCGAGTTCATATGTACTTCTCAACTTCGTGTTGAGCCGGACTTCGGGTTCAATGCCTTTTTATTTAATAGATAACTAACATCGAGGCCAGATGTTCTTCTCAACTTCGGGATGAGCCGGCCTTCGGGTTCCACTCCTGTGTTTAATAGATGTCTGACGATGATGTCAGATGTTCTTCTCAACTTCAGATTGAGCCGGCCTACGGGTTCCACGCCTGTTTGTTTAACAGATGTCTGACGACGAGGTCAGATGTTCTTCTCAACTTTAGGTTGAGCCGGCCTTCGGGTTCGATGCTTGTTTGTTTAACAGATGCCTGGCGGCGAGATCAAATGTTCTTCTCAACTTCGGGTTGAGCTGGCCTTCGGGTTCGATTCCTGTTTGTTTAACTGATGCATGACAGCAAGGTCTGATGTCCTTCTCAACTTCGGGTTGAGCCGACCATCAAATTTGATGCCTGTTTGTTTAACAGATGCCTGAGAGCGAGGTCAGATGTTCTTCTCAACTTCGGGTTGAGCCGGCCTTCAGGTTCAATGCCTAGTTTTTTTAGCAGATCCTTGACGGCAAGGTCAGATATTCTTATGAACTTCGTGTTGAGCCGGCCTTCGGGTTCGATGCCTGTTTGTTTGACAGATGACTGACGGCGAGGTCAGATGTTCCTCTCAACTTCGTGTTGTTCCAGCTTCAGGGTTCGATGTCTG
Source organism: Lathyrus sativus (assembly GCA_963859935.3). Classification (NCBI taxonomy): domain Eukaryota; kingdom Viridiplantae; phylum Streptophyta; class Magnoliopsida; order Fabales; family Fabaceae; genus Lathyrus; species Lathyrus sativus. The sequence goes on along the minus strand of OZ012735.1, from coordinate 396,510,989 downwards.
TTTGTTTAACAGATGTCTAACAACAAGGTCAGGTGTACTTCTGAACTTCGTGTTAAGCCGGCCTTCGGGTTCGAATCGTGTTTGTTTAACAGATGCCTGACGGTGAGGTCATATGTTCTTCTCAACTTCGGGTTGAGCCGGCGTTCGGGTTCGATGCCTGTTTGTTTAACAGTTTCCTGACGGCGAGGTCAAATGTTCTTCTCAACTTCGGGTTGAGCCGACCTTCGGGTTTGATGCCTGTTTATTTAACAGATGCCTGGCGGCGAGATCAAATGTTCTTCTAAACTTTGGGTTCGATTCTTGTTTGTTTAACTGATACCTAACAACGAGGTCATATGTTCTTCTCAACTTCGGGTTGTGCCGGCCATCAAATTTGATGCTTGTTTGTTTAACAGATGCCTGACAGCGAGGTCAGATGTTCTTCTCAACTTCAGGTTGAGCCGGGCTTCGGGTTCGATGCTTGTTTGTTTAACAGATGCCTGGCGGCGAGATCAAATGTTCTTCTCAACTTCGGGTTGAGCTGGCCTTCGGGTTCGATTCCTGTTTGTTTAACTGATGCATGACAGCAAGGTCTGATGTCCTTCTCAACCTCGGGTTGAGCCGACCATCAAATTTGATGCCTGTTTATTTAACAGATGCCTGAGAGCGAGGTCAGATGTTCTTCTCAACTTCGGGTTGAGCCGGCCTTCAGGTTCAATGCCTAGTTTTTTTAGCAGATCCTTGACGGCAAGGTCAGATATTCTTATGAACTTCGTGGTGAGCCGGCCTTCGGGTTCGATGCCTGTTTGTTTAACAGATGAATGACGGCGAGGTCAGATGTTCCTCTCAACTTCGTGTTGTTCCAGCTTCAGGGTTCGATGTCTGTTTGTTTAACAGATGCCTAACGACAAGGTCAGGTGTACTTCTGAACTTCGTGTTAAGCCGGCCTTCGGGTTCGAATCCTGTTTGTTTAACAGATGCCTGACGGTGAGGTCATATGTTCTTCTCAACTTCGGGTTGAGCCGACGTTCGGGTTCGATGCCTGTTTTATTTAACAGTTTCCTGACGGCGAGGTCAAATGTTCTTCTCAACTTCGGGTTGAGCCGACCTTCGGGTTTGATGCCTGTTTATTTAACAGATGCCTGGCGGCGAGATCAAATGTTCTTCTAAACTTTGGGTTCGATTCTTGTTTGTTTAACTGATACCTAACAACGAGGTCATATGTTCTTCTCAACTTCGGGTTGTGCCGGCCATCAAATTTGATGCCTGTTTGTTTAACAGATGCCTGACAGCGAGGTCAGATGTTCTTCTCAACTTCAGGTTGAGCCGGGTTTCGGGTTCGATGCTTGTTTGTTTAACAGATACCTGGCGGCGAGATCAAATGTTCTTCTCAACTTCGGGTTGAGCTGGCCTTCGGGTTCGATTCCTGTTTGTTTAACTGATGCATGACAGCAAGGTCTGATGTCCTTCTCAACCTCGGGTTGAGCCGACCATCAAATTTGATGCCTGTTTGTTTAACAGATGCCTGAGAGCGAGGTCAGATGTTCTTCTCAACTTCGGGTTGAGCCGGCCTTCAGGTTCAATGCCTAGTTTTTTTAGCAGATCCTTGACGGCAAGGTCAGATATTCTTATGAACTTTGTGTTGAGCCGGCCTTCGGGTTCGATGCCTGTTTGTTTAACAGATGAATGACGGCGAGGTCAGATGTTCCTCTCAACTTCGTGTTGTTCCAGCTTCAGGGTTCGATGTCTGTTTGTTTAACAGATGCCTAACGACAAGGTCAGGTGTACTTCTGAACTTCGTGTTAAGCCGGCCTTCGGGTTCGAATCCTGTTTGTTTAACAGATGCCTGACGGTGAGGTCATATGTTCTTCTCAACTTCGGGTTGAGCCGGCGTTCGGGTTCGATGCCTGTTTGTTTAACAGTTTCCTGACGGCGAGGTAAAATGTTCTTCTCAACTTCGGGTTGAGCCGACCTTCGGGTTTGATGCCTGTTTATTTAACAGATGCCTGGCGGCGAGATCAAATGTTCTTCTAAACTTTGGGTTCGATTCTTGTTTGTTTAACTGATACCTAACAACAAGGTCATATGTTCTTCTCAACTTCGGGTTGTGCCGGCCATCAAATTTGATGCCTGTTTGTTTAACAGATGCCTGACAGCGAGGTCAGATGTTCTTCTCAACTTCAGGTTGAGCCGGGCTTCGGGTTCGATGCTTGTTTGTTTAACAGATACCTGGCGGCGAGATCAAATGTTCTTCTCAACTTCGGGTTGAGCTGGCCTTCAGGTTCGATTCCTGTTTGTTTAACTGATGCATGACAGCAAGGTCTGATGTCCTTCTCAACCTCGGGTTGAGCCGACCATCAAATTTGATGCCTGTTTGTTTAACAGATGCCTAAGAGCGAGGTCAGATGTTCTTCTCAACTTCGGGTTGAGCCGGCCTTCAGGTCCAATGCCTAGTTTTTTTAGCAGATCCTTGACGGCAAGGTCAGATATTCTTATGAACTTCGTGTTGAGCCGGCCTTCGGGTTCGATTCCTGTTTGTTTAACAGATGCCTGACAGCGAGGTCAGATGTTCCTCTCAACTTCGTGTTGTTCCAGCTTCAGGGTTCGATGCCTGTTTGTTTAACAGATGCCTAACGACAAGGTCAGGTGTACTTATGAACTTCGTGTTAAGCCGGCCTTCGGGTTCGAAGCCTGTTTGTTTAACAGATGCCTGACGGTGAGGTCATATGTTCTTCTCAACTTCGGGTTGAGCCGGCGTGCGGGTTCGATGTCTGTTTGTTTAACAGTTTCCTGACGGCGAGGTCAAATGTTCTTCTCAACTTCGGGTTAAGCCGACCTTCGGGTTCGATGCCTATTTATTTAACAGATGCTTGGCGGCGAGATCAAATGTTCTTCTAAACTTTGGGTTCGATTCTTGTTTGTTTAACTGATACCTAACAACGAGGTCATATGTTCTTCTCAACTTCGGGTTGTGTCGGCCATCAAATTTGATGCCTGTTTGTTTAACAGATGCCTGACAGCGAGGTCAGATGTTCTTCTCAACTTCAGGTTGAGCCGGGCTTCGAGTTCGATGCTTGTTTGTTTAACAGATGCCTGGCGGCGAGATCAAATGTTCTTCTCAACTTCGGGTTGAGCTGGCCTTCGGGTTCGATTCCTGTTTGTTTAACTGATGCATGACAGCAAGGTCTGATGTCCTTCTCAACCTCGGGTTGAGCCGACCATCAAATTTGATGCCTGTTTGTTTAACAGATGCCTAAGAGCGAGGTCAGATGTTCTTCTCAACTTCGGGTTGAGCCGGCCTTCAGGTTCAATGCCTAGTTTTTTTAGCAGATCCTTGACGGCAAGGTCAGATATTCTTATGAACTTCGTGTTGAGCCGGCCTTCGGGTTCGATGCCTGTTTGTTTAACAGATGAATGACGGCGAGGTCATATTTCCTCTCAACTTCGTGTTGTTCCAGCTTCAGGGTTCGATGTCTGTTTGTTTAACAGATGCCTAACGACAAGGTCAGGTGTACTTCTGAACTTCGTGTTAAGCCGGCCTTCGGGTTCGAATCCTGTTTGTTTAACAGATGCCTGACGGTGAGGTCATATGTTCTTCTTAACTTCGGGTTGAGCCGGCGTTCGGGTTCGATGCCTGTTTGTTTAAAAGTTTCCTGACGGCGAGGTCAAATGTTCTTCTCAACTTCGGGTTGAGCCGACCTTCGGGTTTGATGCCTGTTTATTTAACAGATGCCTGGCGGCGAGATCAAATGTTCTTCTAAACTTTGGGTTCGATTCTTGTTTGTTTAACTGATACCTAACAACGAGGTCATATGTTCTTCTCAACTTCGGGTTGTGTCGGCCATCAAATTTGATGCCTGTTTGTTTAACAGATGCCTGACAGCGAGGTCAGATGTTCTTCTCAACTTCAGGTTGAGCCGGGCTTCGGGTTCGATGCTTGTTTGTTTAACAGATACCTGGCGGCGAGATCAAATGTTCTTCTCAACTTCGGGTTGAGCTGGCCTTCGGGTTCGATTCCTGTTTGTTTAACTGATGCATGACAGCAAGGTCTGATGTCCTTCTCAACCTCGGGTTGAGCCGACCATCAAATTTGATGCCTGTTTGTTTAACAGATGCCTGAGAGCGAGGTCAGATGTTCTTCTCAACTTCGGGTTGAGCCGGCCATCAGGTCCAATGCCTAGTTTTTTTAGCAGATCCTTGACGGCAAGGTCAGATATTCTTATGAACTTCGTGTTGAGCCGGCCTTCGGGTTCGATTCCTGTTTGTTTAACAGATGCCTGACGGCGAGGTCAGATGTTCCTCTCAACTTCGTGTTGTTCCAGCTTCAGGGTTCGATGCCTGTTTGTTTAACAGATGCCTAACGACAAGGTCAGGTGTACTTCTGAACTTCGTGTTAATCCGGCCTTCGGGTTCGAAGCCTGTTTGTTTAACAGATGCCTGACGGTGAGGTCATATGTTCTTCTCAACTTCGGGTTGAGCCGGCGTGCGGGTTCGATGTCTGTTTGTTTAACAGTTTCCTGACGGCGAGGTCAAATGTTCTTCTCAACTTCGGGTTAAGCCGACCTTCGGGTTCGATGCCTGTTTATTTAACAGATGCTTGGCGGCGAGATCAAATGTTCTTCTAAACTTTGGGTTCGATTCTTGTTTGTTTAACTGATACCTAACAACGAGGTCATATGTTCTTCTCAACTTCGGGTTGTGTCGGCCATCAAATTTGATGCCTGTTTGTTTAACAGATGCCTGACAGCGAGGTCAGATGTTCTTCTCAACTTCAGGTTGAGCCGGGCTTCGAGTTCGATGCTTGTTTTTTTAACAGATGCCTGGCGGCGAGATCAAATGTTCTTCTCAACTTCGGGTTGAGCTGGCCTTCGGGTTCGATTCCTGTTTGTTTAACTGATGCATGACAGCAAGGTCTGATGTCCTTCTCAACCTCGGGTTGAGCCGACCATCAAATTTGATGCCTGTTTGTTTAACAGATGCCTAAGAGCGAGGTCAGATGTTCTTCTAAACTTCGGGTTGAGCCGACCTTCAGGTTCAATGCCTAGTTTTTTTAGCAGATCCTTGACGGCAAGGTCAGATATTCTTATGAACTTCGTGTTGAGCCGGCCTTCGGGTTCGATGCCTGTTTGTTTAACAGATGCCTGACGGCGAGGTCAGATGTTCCTCTCAACTTCGTGTTGTTCCAGCTTCAGGGTTCGATGCCTGTTTGTTTAACAGATGCCTAACGACAAGGTCAGGTGTACTTCTGAACTTCGTGTTAAGCCGACCTTCGGGTTCGAAGCCTGTTTGTTTAACAGATGCCTGACGGTGAGGTCATATGTTCTTCTCAACTTCGGGTTGAGCCGGCGTTCGGGTTCGTTGCCTGTTTGTTTAACAGTTTCCTGACGGCGAGGTCAAATGTTCTTCTCAACTTCGGGTTGAGCCGACCTTCGGGTTCGATGCCTGTTTATTTAACAGATGCCTGGCGGCGAGATCAAATGTTCTTCTAAACTTCGGGTTCGATTCTTGTTTGTTTAACTGATACCTAACAACGAGGTCATATGTTCTTCTCAACTTCGGGTTGTGCCGGCCATCAAATTTGATGCCTGTTTGTTTAACAGATGCCTGACAGCGAGGTCAGATGTTCTTCTCAACTTCAGGTTGAGCCGGGCTTCGAGTTCGATGCTTGTTTGTTTAACAGATGCCTGGCGGCGAGATCAAATGTTCTTCTCAACTTCGGGTTGAACTGGCCTTCGGGTTCGATTCCTGTTTGTTTAACTGATGCATGACAGCAAGGTCTGATGTCCTTCTCAACCTCGGGTTGAGGCGACCATCAAATTTGATGCCTGTTTGTTTAACAGATGCCTAAGAGCGAGGTCAGATGTTCTTCTCAACTTCGGGTTGAGCCGACCTTCAGGTTCAATGCCTAGTTTTTTTAGCAGATCCTTGACGGCAAGGTCAGATATTCTTATGAACTTCGTGTTGAGCCGGCCTTCGGGTTCGATGCCTGTTTGTTTAACAGATGCCTGACGGCGAGGTCAGATGTTCCTCTCAACTTCGTGTTGTTCCAGCTTCAGGGTTCGATGCCTGTTTGTTTAACAGATGCCTAACGACAAGGTCAGGTGTACTTCTGAACTTCGTGTTAAGCCGACCTTCGGGTTCGAAGCCTGTTTGTTTAACAGATGCCTGACGGTGAGGTCATATGTTCTTCTCAACTTCGGGTTGAGCCGGCGTTCGGGTTCGTTGCCTGTTTGTTTAACAGTTTCCTGACGGCGAGGTCAAATGTTCTTCTCAACTTCGGGTTGAGCCGACCTTCGGGTTCGATGCCTGTTTATTTAACAGATGCCTGGCGGCGAGATCAAATGTTCTTCTAAACTTTGGGTTTGATTCTTGTTTGTTTAACTGATACCTAACAACGAGGTCATATGTTCTTCTCAACTTCAGGTTGTGCCGACCATCAAATTTGATGCCTGTTTGTTTAACAGATCCCTGACAGCGAGGTCAGATGTTCTTCTCAACTTCAGGTTGAGCCGGGCTTCGGGTTCGATGCCTATTTGTTTAACAGATGCCTGACAGCGAGGTCAGATGTTCTTCTCAACTTCGGGATGAGCCGTTGTTCGGGTTCGATGCTTGTTTGTTTAGCAGATGCCTGACAGTGAAGTCATATGTTCTTCTTAAATTTGGGTTGAGCCGGCCATCAAATTCGAGGCTTGTTTGTTTAACAGATGCCTGACAGCGAGGTCAGATGTTCTTCTAACCTTCAGGTTGAGCCGGCCTTCGGGTTCGATTCCTGTTTGTTTAACATATCCCTGATGGCATGGCCAAATATTCCTATGAACTTCGTGTTGAGTCGGCCTTCGGGTTCGATGCCTGTTTGTTTAACAGGTGCAAGACAGTGAGGTCTGATGTTCTTTTCAACTTCGGGTTGAACCGCCCTTCGGATTCGATGCCTGTTTGTTTAATAGATGCCTGACGGTGAGGTCTGATGTTCTTCTCAACTTCGGGTTGAGCCTCCCTTCGGGTTCGATGCCAGTTGGTTTAACAGATGCCTGACAACAAGGTCAGATGTGCTTCTCAACTTCGGGTTGAGCCAACCTTCAGGTTCGATACCTGTTTGTTTGACAGATTCTTGGCGGCAAGGTTAGATGCTCGTCTCAACTTCGGGTTTGATTCCTGTTTGTTTAACTGATGCCTGACAACGAGGTCAAATGTTATTCATAACTTCGGATTGTGCCGGCCATCAAATTTGATGCCTGTTTGTTTCACAGATTCCTGACAGCAAGGTCAGATTTTCTTCTAAACTTCGGGTTGAGCCGGCCTTCAGGTCCAATGCCTAGTTTTTTTAGCAGATCCTTGACGGCAAGGTCAGATATTCTTATGAACTTCGTGTTGAGCCGGCCTTCGGGTTCGATTCCTGTTTGTTTAACAGATGCCTGACGGCGAGGTCAGATGTTCCTCTCAACTTCGTGTTGTTCCAGCTTCAGGGTTCGATGCCTGTTTGTTTAACAGATGCCTAACGACAAGGTCAGGTGTACTTCTGAACTTCGTGTTAAGCCGGCCTTCGGGTTCGAAGCCTGTTTGTTTAACAGATGCCTGACGGTGAGGTCATATGTTCTTCTCAACTTCGGGTTGAGCCGGCGTGCGGGTTCGATGTCTGTTTGTTTAACAGTTTCCTGACGGCGAGGTCAAATGTTCTTCTCAACTTCGGGTTAAGCCGACCTTCGGGTTCGATGCCTGTTTATTTAACAGATGCCTGGCGGCGAGATCAAATGTTCTTCTAAACTTCGGGTTCGATTCTTGTTTGTTTAACTGATACCTAACAACGAGGTCATATGTTCTTCTCAACTTCGGGTTGTGTCGGCCATCAAATTTGATGCCTGTTTGTTTAACAGATGCCTGACAGCGAGGTCAGATGTTCTTCTCAACTTCAGGTTGAGCCGGGCTTCGAGTTCGATGCTTGTTTGTTTAACAGATGCCTGGCGGCGAGATCAAATGTTCTTCTCAACTTCGGGTTGAGCTGGCCTTCGGGTTCGATTCCTGTTTGTTTAACTGATGCATGACAGCAAGGTCTGATGTCCTTCTCAACCTCGGGTTGAGGCGACCATCAAATTTGATGCCTGTTTGTTTAACAGATGCCTAAGAGCGAGGTCAGATGTTCTTCTCAACTTCGGGTTGAGCCGACCTTCAGGTTCAATGCCTAGTTTTTTTAGCAGATCCTTGACGACAAGGTCAGATATTCTTATGAACTTCGTGTTGAGCCGGCCTTCGGGTTCGATGCCTGTTTGTTTAACAGATGCCTGACGGCGAGGTCAGATGTTCCTCTCAACTTCGTGTTGTTCCAGCTTCAGGGTTCGATGCCTGTTTGTTTAACAGATGCCTAACGACAAGGTCAGGTGTACTTCTGAACTTCGTGTTAAGCCGACCTTCGGGTTCGAAGCCTGTTTGTTTAACAGATGCCTGACGGTGAGGTCATATGTTCTTCTCAACTTCGGGTTGAGCCGGCGTTCGGGTTCGTTGCCTGTTTGTTTAACAGTTTCCTGACGGCGAGGTCAAATGTTCTTCTCAACTTCGGGTTGAGCCGACCTTCGGGTTCGATGCCTGTTTATTTAACAGATGCCTGGCGGCGAGATCAAATGTTCTTCTAAACTTTGGGTTCGATTCTTGTTTGTTTAACTGATACCTAACAACGAGGTCATATGTTCTTCTCAACTTCGGGTTGTGCCGGCCATCAAATTTGATGCCTGTTTGTTTAACAGATGCCTGACAGCGAGGTCAGATGTTCTTCTCAACTTCAGGTTGAGCCGGGCTTCGAGTTCGATGCTTGTTTGTTTAACAGATGCCTGGCGGCGAGATCAAATGTTCTTCTCAACTTCGGGTTGAACTGGCCTTCGGGTTCGATTCCTGTTTGTTTAACTGATGCATGACAGCAAGGTCTGATGTCCTTCTCAACCTCGGGTTGAGGCGACCATCAAATTTGATGCCTGTTTGTTTAACAGATGCCTAAGAGCGAGGTCAGATGTTCTTCTCAACTTCGGGTTGAGCCGACCTTCAGGTTCAATGCCTAGTTTTTTTAGCAGATCCTTGACGGCAAGGTCAGATATTCTTATGAACTTCGTGTTGAGCCGGCCTTCGGGTTCGATGCCTGTTTGTTTAACAGATGCCTGACGGCGAGGTCAGATGTTCCTCTCAACTTCGTGTTGTTCCAGCTTCAGGGTTCGATGCCTGTTTGTTTAACAGATGCCTAACGACAAGGTCAGGTGTACTTCTGAACTTCGTGTTAAGCCGACCTTCGGGTTCGAAGCCTGTTTGTTTAACAGATGCCTGACGGTGAGGTCATATGTTCTTCTCAACTTCGGGTTGAGCCGGCGTTCGGGTTCGTTGCCTGTTTGTTTAACAGTTTCCTGACGGCGAGGTCAAATGTTCTTCTCAACTTCGGGTTGAGCCGACCTTCGGGTTCGATGCCTGTTTATTTAACAGATGCCTGGCGGCGAGATCAAATGTTCTTCTAAACTTTGGGTTCGATTCTTGTTTGTTTAACTGATACCTAACAACGAGGTCATATGTTCTTCTCAACTTCGGGTTGTGCCGGCCATCAAATTTGATGCCTGTTTGTTTAACAGATGCCTGACAGCGAGGTCAGATGTTCTTCTCAACTTTAGGTTGAGCCGGGCTTCTGGTTCGATGCCTATTTGTTTAACAGATGCCTGACACCGAGGTCAGATGTTCTTCTCAACTTCGGGATGAGCCGTTGTTCGGGTTCGATGCTTGTTTGTTTAGCAGATGCCTGACAGTGAAGTCATATGTTCTTCTTAACTTTGGGTTGAGCCGGCCATCAAATTCGAGGCTTGTTTGTTTAACAGATGCCTGACAGCGAGGTCAGATGTTCTTCTAACCTTCAGGTTGAGCCGGCCTTCGGGTTCGATTCCTGTTTGTTTAACATATCCCTGATGGCATGGCCAAATATTCCTATGAACTTCGTGTTGAGTCGGCCTTCGGGTTCGATGCCTGTTTGTTTAACAGGTGCAAGACAGTGAGGTCTGATGTTCTTTTCAACTTCGGGTTGAACCGCCCTTCGGATTCGATGCCTGTTTGTTTAATAGATGCCTGACGGTGAGGTCTGATGTTCTTCTCAACTTCGGGTTGAGCCTCTCTTCGGGTTCGATGCCAGTTGGTTTAACAGATGCCTGACAACAAGGTCAGATGTGCTTCTCAACTTCGGGTTGAGCCAACCTTCAGGTTCGATACCTGTTTGTTTGACAGATTCTTGGCGGCAAGGTTAGATGCTCGTCTCAACTTCGGGTTTGATTCCTGTTTGTTTAACTGATGCCTGACAACGAGGTCAAATGTTATTCATAACTTCGGATTGTGCCGGCCATCAAATTTGATGCCTGTTTGTTTCACAGATTCCTGACAGCAAGGTCAGATTTTCTTCTCAACTTCGGGTTGAGCCGGCCTTCAGGTTCAATGCCTAGTTTTTTAGCAGATCCTTGACGGCAAGGTCAGATATTCTTATGAACTTCGTGTTGAGCCGGCCTTCGGGTTCGATGCCTGTTTGTTTAACAGATGAATGACGGCGAGGTCAGATGTTCCTCTCAACTTCGTGTTGTTCCAGCTTCAGGGTTCGATGTCTGTTTGTTTAACAGATGCCTAACGACAAGGTCAGGTGTACTTCTGAACTTCGTGTTAAGCCGGCCTTCGGGTTCGAATCCTGTTTGTTTAACAGATGCCTTACGGTGAGGTCATATGTTCTTCTCAACTTCGGGTTGAGCCGGCGTTCGGGTTCGATGCCTGTTTGTTTATCAGTTTCCTGACGGCGAGGTCAAATGTTCTTCTCAACTTCGGGTTGAGCCGACCTTCGGGTTTGATGCCTGTTTATTTAACAGATGCCTGGCGGCGAGATCAAATGTTCTTCTAAACTTTGGGTTCGATTCTTGTTTGTTTAACTGATACCTAACAACGAGGTCATATGTTCTTCTCAACTTCGGGTTGTGCCGGCCATCAAATTTGATGCCTGTTTGTTTAACAGATGCCTGACAGCGAGGTCAGATGTTCTTCTCAACTTCAGGTTGAGCCGGGCTTCGAGTTCGATGCTTGTTTGTTTAACAGATGCCTGGCGGCGAGATCAAATGTTCTTCTCAACTTCGGGTTGAACTGGCCTTCGGGTTCGATTCCTGTTTGTTTAACTGATGCATGACAGCAAGGTCTGATGTCCTTCTCAACCTCGGGTTGAGGCGACCATCAAATTTGATGCCTGTTTGTTTAACAGATGCCTAAGAGCGAGGTCAGATGTTCTTCTCAACTTCGGGTTGAGCCGGCCTTCAGGTTCAATGCCTAGTTTTTTTAGCAGATCCTTGACGGCAAGGTCAGATATTCTTATGAACTTCGTGTTGAGCCGGCCTTCGGGTTCGATTCCTGTTTGTTTAACAGATGCCTGACGGCGAGGTCAGATGTTCCTCTCAACTTCGTGTTGTTCCAGCTTCAGGGTTCGATGCCTGTTTGTTTAACAGATGCCTAACGACAAGGTCAGGTGTACTTCTGAACTTCGTGTTAAGCCGGCCTTCGGGTTCGAAGCCTGTTTGTTTAACAGATGCCTTACGGTGAGGTCATATGTTCTTCTCAACTTCGGGTTGAGCCGGCGTGCGGGTTCGATGTCTGTTTGTTTAACAGTTTCCTGACGGCGAGGTCAAATGTTCTTCTCAACTTCGGGTTAAGCCGACCTTCGGGTTCGATGCCTGTTTATTTAACAGATGCTTGGCGGCGAGATCAAATGTTCTTCTAAACTTTGGGTTCGATTCTTGTTTGTTTAACTGATACCTAACAACGAGGTCATATGTTCTTCTCAACTTCGGGTTGTGTCGGCCATCAAATTTGATGCCTGTTTGTTTAACAGATGCCTGACAGCGAGGTCAGATGTTCTTCTCAACTTCAGGTTGAGCCGGGCTTCGAGTTCGATGCTTGTTTGTTTAACAGATGCCTGGCGGCGAGATCAAATGTTCTTCTCAACTTCGGGTTGAGCTGGCCTTCGGGTTCGATTCCTGTTTGTTTAACTGATGCATGACAGCAAGGTCTGATGTCCTTCTCAACCTCGGGTTGAGCCGACCATCAAATTTGATGCCTGTTTGTTTAACAGATGCCTAAGAGCGAGGTCAGATGTTCTTCTCAACTTCGGGTTGAGCCGGCCTTCAGGTTCAATGCCTAGTTTTTTTAGCAGATCCTTGACGGCAAGGTCAGATATTCTTATGAACTTCGTGTTGAGCCGGCCTTCGGGTTCGATGCCTGTTTGTTTAACAGATGCCTGACGGCGAGGTCAGATGTTCCTCTCAACTTCGTGTTGTTCCAGCTTCAGGGTTTGATGCCTGTTTGTTTAACAGATGCCTAACGACAAGGTCAGGTGTACTTCTGAACTTCGTGTTAAGCCGACCTTCGGGTTCGAAGCCTGTTTGTTTAACAGATGCCTGACGGTGAGGTCATATGTTCTTCTCAACTTCGGGTTGAGCCGGCGTTCGGGTTCGATGCCTGTTTGTTTAACAGTTTCCTGACGGCGAGGTCAAATGTTCTTCTCAACTTCGGGTTGAGCCGACCTTCGGGTTCGATGCCTGTTTATTTAACAGATGCCTGGCGGCGAGATCAAATGTTTTTCTAAACTTTGGGTTCGATTCTTGTTTGTTTAACTGATACCTAACAACGAGGTCATATGTTCTTCTCAACTTCGGGTTGTGCCGGCCATCAAATTTGATGCCTGTTTGTTTAACAGATGCCTGACAGCGAGGTCAGATGTTCTTCTCAACTTTAGGTTGAGCCGGGCTTCTGGTTCGATGCCTATTTGTTTAACAGATGCCTGACACCGAGGTCAGATGTTCTTCTCAACTTCGGGATGAGCCGTTGTTCGGGTTCGATGCTTGTTTGTTTAGCAGATGCCTGACAGTGAAGTCATATGTTCTTCTTAACTTTGGGTTGAGCCGGCCATCAAATTCGAGGCTTGTTTGTTTAACAGATGCCTGACAGCGAGGTCAGATGTTCTTCTAACCTTCAGGTTGAGCCGGCCTTCGGGTTCGATTCCTGTTTGTTTAACATATCCCTGATGGCATGGCCAAATATTCCTATGAACTTCGTGTTGAGTCGGCCTTCGGGTTCGATGCCTGTTTGTTTAACAGGTGCAAGACAGTGAGGTCTGATGTTCTTTTCAACTTCGGGTTGAACCGCCCTTCGGATTCGATGCCTGTTTGTTTAATAGATGCCTGACGGTGAGGTCTGATGTTCTTCTCAACTTCGGGTTGAGCCTCTCTTCGGGTTCGATGCCAGTTGGTTTAACAGATGCCTGACAACAAGGTCAGATGTGCTTCTCAACTTCGGGTTGAGCCAACCTTCAGGTTCGATACCTGTTTGTTTGACAGATTCTTGGCGGCAAGGTTAGATGCTCGTCTCAACTTCGGGTTTGATTCCTGTTTGTTTAACTGATGCCTGACAACGAGGTCAAATGTTATTCATAACTTCGGATTGTGCCGGCCATCAAATTTGATGCCTGTTTGTTTCACAGATTCCTGACAGCAAGGTCAGATTTTCTTCTCAACTTCGGGTTGAGCCGGCCTTCAGGTTCAATGCCTAGTTTTTTAGCAGATCCTTGACGGCAAGGTCAGATATTCTTATGAACTTCGTGTTGAGCCGGCCTTCGGGTTCGATGCCTGTTTGTTTAACAGATGAATGACGGCGAGGTCAGATGTTCCTCTCAACTTCGTGTTGTTCCAGCTTCAGGGTTCGATGTCTGTTTGTTTAACAGATGCCTAACGACAAGGTCAGGTGTACTTCTGAACTTCGTGTTAAGCCGGCCTTCGGGTTCGAATCCTGTTTGTTTAACAGATGCCTTACGGTGAGGTCATATGTTCTTCTCAACTTCGGGTTGAGCCGGCGTTCGGGTTCGATGCCTGTTTGTTTATCAGTTTCCTGACGGCGAGGTCAAATGTTCTTCTCAACTTCGGGTTGAGCCGACCTTCGGGTTTGATGCCTGTTTATTTAACAGATGCCTGGCGGCGAGATCAAATGTTCTTCTAAACTTTGGGTTCGATTCTTGTTTGTTTAACTGATACCTAACAACGAGGTCATATGTTCTTCTCAACTTCGGGTTGTGCCGGCCATCAAATTTGATGCCTGTTTGTTTAACAGATGCCTGACAGCGAGGTCAGATGTTCTTCTCAATTTCAGGTTGAGTCGGGCTTCGGGTTCGATGCTTGTTTGTTTAACAGATACCTGGCGGCGAGATCAAATGTTCTTCTCAACTTCGGGTTGAGCTGGCCTTCGGGTTCGATTCCTGTTTGTTTAACTGATGCATGACAGCAAGGTCTGATGTCCTTCTCAACCTCGGGTTGAGCCGACCATCAAATTTGATGCCTGTTTGTTATCAGATGCCTGAGAGCAAGGTCAGATGTTCTTCTCAACTTCGGGTTGAGCCGGCCTTCAGGTTCAATGCCTAGTTTTTTTAGCAGATCCTTGACGGCAAGGTCAGATATTCTTATGAACTTCGTGTTGAGCCGGCCTTCGGGTTCGATTCCTGTTTGTTTAACAGATGCCTGACGGCGAGGTCAGATGTTCCTCTCAACTTCGTGTTGTTCCAGCTTCAGGGTTCGATGCCTGTTTGTTTAACAGATGCCTAACGACAAGGTCAGGTGTACTTCTGAACTTCGTGTTAAGCCGGCCTTCGGGTTCGAAGCCTGTTTGTTTAACAGATGCCTTACGGTGAGGTCATATGTTCTTCTCAACTTCGGGTTGAGCCGGCGTGCGGGTTCGATGTCTGTTTGTTTAACAGTTTCCTGACGGCGAGGTCAAATGTTCTTCTCAACTTCGGGTTAAGCCGACCTTCGGGTTCGATGCCTGTTTATTTAACAGATGCTTGGCGGCGAGATCAAATGTTCTTCTAAACTTTGGGTTCGATTCTTGTTTGTTTAACTGATACCTAACAACGAGGTCATATGTTCTTCTCAACTTCGGGTTGTGTCGGCCATCAAATTTGATGCCTGTTTGTTTAACAGATGCCTGACAGCGAGGTCAGATGTTCTTCTCAACTTCAGGTTGAGCCGGGCTTCGAGTTCGATGCTTGTTTGTTTAACAGATGCCTGGCGGCGAGATCAAATGTTCTTCTCAACTTCGGGTTGAGCTGGCCTTCGGGTTCGATTCCTGTTTGTTTAACTGATGCATGACAGCAAGGTCTGATGTCCTTCTCAACCTCGGGTTGAGCCGACCATCAAATTTGATGCCTGTTTGTTTAACAGATGCCTAAGAGCGAGGTCAGATGTTCTTCTCAACTTCGGGTTGAGCCGGCCTTCAGGTTCAATGCCTAGTTTTTTTAGCAGATCCTTGACGGCAAGGTCAGATATTCTTATGAACTTCGTGTTGAGCCGGCCTTCGGGTTCGATGCCTGTTTGTTTAACAGATGCCTGACGGCGAGGTCAGATGTTCCTCTCAACTTCGTGTTGTTCCAGCTTCAGGGTTTGATGCCTGTTTGTTTAACAGATGCCTAACGACAAGGTCAGGTGTACTTCTGAACTTCGTGTTAAGCCGACCTTCGGGTTCGAAGCCTGTTTGTTTAACAGATGCCTGACGGTGAGGTCATATGTTCTTCTCAACTTCGGGTTGAGCCGGCGTTCGGGTTCGATGCCTGTTTGTTTAACAGTTTCCTGACGGCGAGGTCAAATGTTCTTCTCAACTTCGGGTTGAGCCGACCTTCGGGTTCGATGCCTGTTTATTTAACAGATGCCTGGCGGCGAGATCAAATGTTCTTCTAAACTTTGGGTTTGATTCTTGTTTGTTTAACTGATACCTAACAACGAGGTCATATGTTCTTCTCAACTTCGGGTTGTGCCGACCATCAAATTTGATGCCTGTTTGTTTAACAGATCCCTGACAGCGAGGTCAGATGTTCTTCTCAACTTCAGGTTGAGCCGGGCTTCGGGTTCGATGCCTATTTGTTTAACAGATGCCTGACAGCGAGGTCAGATGTTCTTCTCAACTTCGGGATGAGCCGTTGTTCGGGTTCGATGCTTGTTTGTTTAGCAGATGCCTGACAGTGAAGTCATATGTTCTTCTTAAATTTGGGTTGAGCCGGCCATCAAATTCGAGGCTTGTTTGTTTAACAGATGCCTGACAGCGAGGTCAGATGTTCTTCTAACCTTCAGGTTGAGCCGGCCTTCGGGTTCGATTCCTGTTTGTTTAACATATCCCTGATGGCATGGCCAAATATTCCTATGAACTTCGTGTTGAGTCGGCCTTCGGGTTCGATGCCTGTTTGTTTAACAGGTGCAAGACAGTGAGGTCTGATGTTCTTTTCAACTTCGGGTTGAACCGCCCTTCGGATTCGATGCCTGTTTGTTTAATAGATGCCTGACGGTGAGGTCTGATGTTCTTCTCAACTTCGGGTTGAGCCTCTCTTCGGGTTCGATGCCAGTTGGTTTAACAGATGCCTGACAACAAGGTCAGATGTGCTTCTCAACTTCGGGTTGAGCCAACCTTCAGGTTCGATACCTGTTTGTTTGACAGATTCTTGGCGGCAAGGTTAGATGCTCGTCTCAACTTCGGGTTTGATTCCTGTTTGTTTAACTGATGCCTGACAACGAGGTCAAATGTTATTCATAACTTCGGATTGTGCCGGCCATCAAATTTGATGCCTGTTTGTTTCACAGATTCCTGACAGCAAGGTCAGATTTTCTTCTCAACTTCGGGTTGAGCCGGCCTACGGGTTCGATGCCTGTTTGTTTAACAGATCCCTGGCGGCGAGGTCAGATGTACTTCTCAACTTCGTGTTGAGCCGACCTTCGGGTTCGATGCCTGTTTGTTTAACAGATGCCTGACGGCGAGGTCAGATGTTCTTCTCAACATTGGGTTGAGCCTGCCATCGAGTTCAATGCCTGTTTGTTTAACAGATCCCTGACAGCGAGGTCAGATATTCCTAGGAACTTCGTGTTAAGCCGCCATTTGGGTTTGATGCTTGTTCGTTTAACAGTTGCCTGACGGCGAGGTCAGATGTTTCTTCTCAACTTCGGGTTGAGCCGCCTTTTGGGTTTGATGCCTGTTTGTTTAATAGATGCCTCACAGCGAGGTCAGATGTTCCTCTCAACTTCGTGTTGAGCCGGCCTTCGGGTTCGATGCATGTTTGTTTAACAGATGCCTGACAGTGAGGTCAGATGTTGTTCTCAACTTCGGGTTAAGCTGACCTTCAGGTTCGATGCTTGTTTGTTTAATAGATTCTTGGCGGCAAGGTCAGAAGTACTTCTCAACATTGGGTTCGATTCCTGTTTGTTTAACTGATGCCTGACAACGAGGTTAGATGTTCTGCTCAACTTCGGGTTGAGCCAGCCATCAAATTTGATTGGGGAAATTGAACCAAAAGCTTCTAACGGACACCGATTTATTCTGGTTATGATTGACTATTTCACAAAGTGGGTTGAAGCCGCATCCTACACCAACGTTACTCGACAAGTGGTGGCCCGTTTTTTCACAAAGGAGATTATCTGTCGTTACGGAATTCCAAGCAGGATCATAACGGACAATGGTACCAAATCTGAACAACAAAATCATGAAGGAGTTGTGCGATGATTTCAAAATTGAACATCACAATTCCTCTCCTTATTGTCCCAAGATGAATGGAGCTGTAGAAGCTGCGAATAAAAACATCAAAAAGATCTTGCAAAAGATGTTGAAAACATACAAAGATCGGCATGAGATGCTACCATTTTCCTTGCATGGGTACAAAACGTCCGTCCGTACTTCAACAGGGGCAACCCCTTTTTCTTTGGTATATGGAATGGATGCGGTACTTCCCATTGAGGTCGAGATACCTTCTTTGGGAGTCATAATGGAAACCAAGCTTGAAGAAGCAGAGTGGGTGAAGGAAAGGTTTGATCAGTTAAATCTTATTGCTGAAAAGCGCATGTCGGCAATGTGTCATGGTCAGTTATATCAGAAGAGGATCAAGAGAGCTTTTGACAAGAAAGTTCGTGTCCGAGAATTCCGAGAAGGGGAACTTGTACTCAAAAAGATTTTACCAGTTCATATAGACGCACGAGGAAAGTGGATGCCTAACTATGACGACCCGTTTGTTGTGAAAACAGTCTTCTCAAGAGGCTCATTGATTCTCACTACCATGGATGGAGAGCAGCTTACTCATCCAGTAAATTCTGATGCAGTACGGAAATATTACACCTAAAAGAACCCGATAAGCCGAAAACTCAAAGGAACGGCTTATGCAAAAGTTAGGGTTAAAGAAAAAGAAAAATAAAAGAGAAAAAGGAGAAAAAGAAAAATAAGAGTTCGCTAAGTTGAAAACCCGAAAGGGCGGCTTAGGCAAAAATGAGCGTCTCGGTGGATTGAAAACCTGAAAGGACAATCCAGGCAAAAGTTAGAGACAAAGGCGTTTCATTGCATCAGATGAGTTGTCACTAACGTAGAAGATCCTACAAGAATTCACTCCAACCGCTCTCGTCAGAAGCAAGGATTTTGGGGAGTTTTAATCTTTAGGGATAGTTTGGTCATGGGATTCAATGTAACCTTGTCCACTTTGCCATTTTTCACTTGTAAAATTTCTATGGAATTTTGTCATTTGCAAGATTTCATCCTTGAATAAAATCAGTTTTGAGCCATTATTTCCTTTGAAACTTT
Source organism: Lathyrus sativus (assembly GCA_963859935.3). Taxonomy (NCBI): domain Eukaryota; kingdom Viridiplantae; phylum Streptophyta; class Magnoliopsida; order Fabales; family Fabaceae; genus Lathyrus; species Lathyrus sativus. The sequence goes on along the minus strand of OZ012735.1, from coordinate 396,492,386 downwards.
ATCATTTCCTTTATTTTCTTTTTTATGCAAAATGTTGTTCGTTGATCAATGATAGTTTTGAAAGCATTAGGGTCAAATTATTTGAATAAAACCTAAAAAGATTAACAAAACGTAAAAACTTCAAACTCATGGGAATGTCGAGGAAAATCATACTTCCCCGAAACCTCAGGGTAGCGGAAGCTCTAAAATGCAATCCAATTACATTCCCCAATGAAGTGTAAGCAAGTCGAACTGCTGATTTTCCTTTGATCATGTGTGGGTATCAAACCTTGAAGACTATTGTCTCAAAGAACTTCTTATGATGATGTGAAGGCTCGTCCCAGTAGAAGATGTTTGAGCGCTTGAATCTACTTTGTCATCTCTGAATAGCTTGTTTAGAAAGCTTTGTTCCCCTATTGAGAATGGATCTATTTTTCAAGACTACATACACCTTTCAGCCTGGGTTCAGTGTGATTCATTTTGTCTCTCGAGTTCGATGCGCTATCTGTCGATCCCCCGTGAAATGTCCAATCACTATTAGTGAACTTCCGCCTAAAGATCAGTTGTAACTAGCATTGTTTTAGAAGCCAATCATTATTGGTATTCTTTGGTCGTCACCATATTTCTTGTTAAGACCAGTCGTAATTGGCATTGCCTTAAAATCCACTCATTGGTATCTTTTGATTCGGTCGTCACCACTTTCTCCATTGAAATCCAGTCGTAACTGGTAGTGTTCGAAATCCAATCGTTATTGGTTTTCTTTTGGTCATCACCATACTTTCCTTTGAAGTCCAGTCGTAACTGGAGTTGTCTTAACTTCACTCATTATTACCTTTTGGTTTGGTCGTTACCAACCTCTTCCCTCTGAAGTCTAAGTCGTCACTAGCAAATCCCCTGTGAAGTCTGGTCGTTACTAGTTGATTTTCCGTTTAAGCCCGGTCGGAACTGGCAGATGTTCGAAATCCAATTGTCATTGGTGTCTTGTTGGACGTTACCAACCTTCCCCATGAAAGTCCAGTCGTAACTGGCGTCACTCGGAATCCAATCGTTATTGGTATCTTTTGGCTTGGTCTTCACCAACCTCCCCATCCAAAGCCTAGTAGCTTGCTAGCATTCTCGTAACCACATGTGTTGGTATACCCAGATTTGGTCGTCACCATGTTTTCTTTCAAAGACCAGTCGTAACTGGCAGAGGTTTGAAACCCAATCGTCATTGGTACCCGAACTTGGTCGTTACTAATCTCCTTTAAGTCCAGTAGTTACTGGAATTGCTTGAAATTTGGTCATCACCAATTTCCCCAGTCGAAATATTACGTGTTATCAACTGGATTTGAGAAATCTCATTTGTTATTACCCCAGGTTGGTCATCACCATTACCTACGGAAAGTCTAGTGGTTACTAGCACTGCCAGAGCCATTTGTTAAAACGGTGACATCATTATCCTTAGTGAGACCTTTTTCCAGACAAGTCTCAGAGATCTAGTCGTCATTGGTATCCCCAATATGTTTTGTCTTTGTTTCTAGTCCATTCCTGAAGATCCCGTTTGAACTCTTCACTATAGGAAGCTCCTCATCTGATCATCCCCAGTGAGGTTCGTGTTTTAATTTCCCCAGTAAAAAGTCTCTCTTGTCCCCCGCAGAAATCTACCTCTTTCCCCGATGGAGTGATTACTTTTCCCCAGTGAGATTGTCATCTTCATTAGACCTTGCGCATCTTCATGTGAAATTTTACTCTCAGTTATCGCTAGTCATGTTTGAATTATTGATTGTTATATCGCAGTTTTCCCCAGTGTCGGATCCACAATGCCAGGTCCCCACGAGTAGTTACTCGTTATTTTGTTTTTCTGTCTTCTGCATGTGTCTGGCATCCAAGCATCATGAAGCATCATTTAGAATTCATGGCATATCATGACTTGTCCTTTTGCATATCATCGGATCTAAGGGACAAAATTTTCAGTTTTCTATATTTAAATACCTTTCATTGCGATTCTATGAGGATCATCATCTCTCAGTTCCATCTAGTGAAGATATTTAAATAGGGGAAACTGTTGCACCCTAAATTTTGACCCCTTAGATTCTCATTATCATTTTAGGAGCATACTCATGAATTATCTAACCTTAACCCAGTGCAAGTTTGTCTTTGTCAAGTTACAGATGAATCAGGGTTTTGTACAGTCAAATCGAAGCTTCAGGGATTGTGATCAATCAAAGTTTTAGGCTAATTCAATCATGAAACAAGATCAAGGGTATCATATAATGTCAATTGAGAATCCAATTTGAGGTTGTTACCCCAAAATCAAGAACAGTGTATTTCAGGGCACCCGATTAGGATTTTTGATCAGTAAAAGTCAACTGTAGTTTGACTTTGATGTTGGAAGGTGTTTTAATGATGAGATCATGATCCATGAAGTTCATATAGCTTAATAAAGTTCATTCAAGAAGTTTCAAAGTCTCAGAAGGTCCAGAGTATCAACAGACGACTCGGTAGTCACCGATCGATCGTACGGTTGACCAAAAAGTTAACTCTTAAAATTTAAGGAATTGGACTTCAATTTGTGAAACAAAATTGTTCCTTATGTCATATTGGACTTGCATATAAATTTTCATGACCATTGGATCAAACATGAAGGAGTAATCGAAAAATCGGGAAATTAGGGTTTTGAAAGGGGCTAAACCATAACTCCTTAACCACACATCCAATTGAGTTGGTTCAAAGCTCATTTGGAAGGTCTTGAAAAATCCTACAAAAGTCTCTAAGTGGTCCATGATCAGAAAATGCATAGGTTTGGAGTTATGATCAAATTCATTTCAAGAAGGGAAAAAGACTTAGAGAAATTTCACTTTTTAAGTTCATTTTCTAGCAACTTTGAGAGACTTTTTGACCAAGTTCCTTTGGGAAATTGAAACTCATGAAAACAGGAATGTTTTAGAGCTATTTGAGGGCTTTCTAAAAAGTACTAGCATATCAAAAGGATTTGTGAGCTGAAAGTTATGGTTATGGCAAGTTGAGGTTTTCATACTTTAGTCCCACATTGTCAAAATTCAAAAATTCATTCTTTTATCAAAATTGACCAAACTCAGCTGGTGAACCATGTTGTATCTGATATGTGAGGAGTTTGTAGCATGAAAAACAAAGGAATTATGCAGAAGAGAAGAAAAGCCAAGCTTACAAGTTGCCTTGCAAGTGGCTTTGCAACTTGCATCCAAAAATGAAAAAGTAAGCATGAGGTGTAAAGCAATTCTGCCACAGCCATCAAGCTACACCCTCTAGCCTGCATTTAGCCCTTTCAAAAACATCATGAAGCTTGACTTTGAGCTGGCCTTTCAGCCAAGGAAACCCTCTTGTGGAGGTTTGATCTAAAAAGTGTAAAACCTTTCTTCAAAGTGAAGAAATCTTCCAATCTTCCCCAAACCACTTCCTTGCCTATAAATAGAGCCCTCACCACTTCATTCTTTACACAACATCCATTCTGAAAACCAGAAAAAAGCTCAAGCTTCCATCCTTGTGCACTTTGCCTCCAAATCTCAAAATCTCATTTTCACAAAAAACCTTCAAAATCTGCGTTGGGAGATTCGCTGCCAAAACAATTTATCTATATTCAAACCCCCCAAAAATCATCCACACAATCTCTAAATATGATATAGAAGGTGTCCAAGACCTTAGACCACTCAAAAACCTCATCATTCAAAAAGTCAACTTCCACACCAAGTTACTTTGACCAAAAGCCATAAAATTAGCCATATCTTGTTCCATACATTTCCTTGGTGTTCTAATCATCCTAACACTTATCATATACCATTTCTCAACTATCTAAAGTGTTAAAGATCATTGGTGGAGTTTATTTCTCCAACTGTCACAAGGATTGGATTCTTGCTTCAAAAAGAAGAAAGTTTCAAAGCTAGTGTTATTTGGAAGTTCCTATGGGTTTCTTGGTTTCCTAATATACTCAATACAGTCTATTAGAGGTATGTAAACACTTCATTTTTGCTTTACATCATAGTTTCATGATTTTGCATTTTGAGTTCATTATGTGAAAACTAGGTCATGTGTATGTTTCATGCCAAAATTCTGTCATGACATAAAGATAGCTGTTTGATTGAATGAAGACACCTTTAAAATCATGAATGTATTGGATGTATATGTGTGGTTTGAGCTGATTGCAGTTGTTCTATGTTTTCATTCCCAAAGTGCCATGTTTTTCATTTTTATGCCATAGCCATATCAGTTTGGATTCTAGGCCAAAATATGCTTAGGTTTGGATTTAGAATCATCCTTTTGTGCATTTAAGACTTGTATGTGCAACTGTTTTGAAGTAAACATGACAGAAATTGATTTTGAACCTCTTCATGCTTTTCCCAAAATACCAAAATAACAGCCTAAACACTTTTTCTGCCACAGACCTTTTTGAATTCATTTTGGTGATTGAATACATGTAATGATGTATGTGTGAATTGTATGTATGATTGGTTTGGTCAGAATATGCTGTGAACATGAATTAAGTCTTCTCATGCATGATCAAAACATTATTTTGCAATTTAAACACCACATTCTGTCACAGTCTATTTTTAATCTCAAATGATGTTCAAACTCACTCAAAATCATGCATATATGCTGTGTATGGTTAATTGGATCAGCATATGCATAGAACTAGAACTTCATCTCATCATGCCTCATGTCTTGACAATTTGCATTTTGGAAGTCATTTCTCAAATCAGCCTTCTGCCAACTCATTTTGATGTTCAAATTCACTTAATATCATGTATATGTGATGTGTGTATGCTTGGTTTGATCTACGAATGCCTTGAACTGAAATTGAACATTTTTATACACTTTCACAAACACAATTGCACATGAAACACCACATTTCACCACAACCAGTTTTAAGCTACAAGTTGTGTTCAAACTCATCCAATGTCATAAATGCAATGTGTGTATGTAAGCTTATTGACCTGATCCTGCCTAGAACCTTAACTGATCCTTCATGCCTCAAAAATGCCAAACTTGCAATTTATGAATCATTTTTCATGACAGTCACCTTCCAACTTGTTTTGTTACTTGAAACCATTCAATATCATGTGTATGAGGTGTGTGTATATTTGAAATGACTTAATTACACTTGGTACTGAAATTGAACATCCCACTACACTTCATAAACACCAAATTGCAGTTTGCACACCACTTTTCACCATAGGCAATGTTGATGTGTTTTCTCTGCTCATTTATCTCCAGTGGCATATATGTGAATTGTGTGTATAGTCTACTTGATCCATGTGTGCATAAAACTAGCTTTGGAATTCCCCTGCATTATCAAAAAGGAACCAAAAGCAGCTTGAGTGCCATTATCTGTTATAGCCTGTTTTGAAGTCCCTCTGATACCTAACATCACTCATCAAAGTGTTTTCAGTATGTACATATGTTTGGTTTGAGTTGAAAGTATTTAGAGCATAAATTAGATATCAACTTGCATTTCACTCATGTAATCTTTGCAACTCATGTAAGACTTTTCACCACAGGCTGATTTCAACCACATTTTGCATTTAGAATCATTCAGTATCATTGTTCTGGTGTGTGTGCATGATCATTTTTGCTTAGAGCTGGCTGTAGCAGGTTGTGCATTTTAAAATGCATTCAAAACTTCAAAAAACACACATTCTATCGAATTTTTAAATGGAAAAAGAATTTTGAAAAACCAACAGTACCATCATGTTCCTCATGTTTTTCTGGTCAAGTTACATATAAATTTCATCTCAAAAGGTTGAGAATTGAGAAAGTTACAATCGAAAACGTAAATCCTTGTTTTTTTCTTGTTTTTCCCAAGATGACATGATTTTCACGCTTATAATTTAATGGGGTGGCGTTTACAAACGGATGTATAGCCACCCCAGTGGTAAGACCATATACCAAAACACGCCTATCACCTTGCAAGCCTGAGTTCGACCCCTGAGGAGGGCAACTCTTTTATTAAATTTTGTCATTTTCATCCAATCTTTGAAAAATCATATCTATCTCAATTTTAATAATTTTTTCACCCATTATTTTTGCATTGTGTTCATCTTGATGTATATTTTCATGTCATAGTTTTTATTTTCATGTTTGCATAATTTTTCATCTCTTTTGACTATGTGCAAATTGTGTACTTTCTGTGATCGTTTTTGACAGATGCAGATGAATTTTCTCTTGATGTACTTGTGATTATTTGTGATACTTGTTTGCATTCATACCCTTAAATGTTAGATAACATGTTAAAACTTCATCTTTGATTAATACCATGCTCATATTACTTCATCCGTTAATTTCACCTGAACTTGATTTGTCGTCACAGTTCCTGTTAATTCATCTGCTTTGATTGCCATTAATGCACCTTCATCCTTATCATTCCACATGTTTATTTAATGGTTGTAACCATGAATATGCATCTTTATTATGTTTTTAATTTTCTTGTTGTTTTCTTTCCCCAAGTGATGAAGCTTGTTAGCTCTCATCCAGTTGCCTCTCCTGTCTACTTCCAAAGGAAAAGTCTGTCCATTTGACCCTCATGTCATGGATACATCCCTCATCCCTCTCTTTATTTTGTTAAGTCACTTTAACCCTAGATTAGAAACCATTAGACTTTGCTTCAAGTCTAAGAAAACCACCTGTACTAGGAGTGTTCTTCAACTAGAACCCTAGGAAAAGAGTTAGTCAACTCTGTGTAAGAATCATTGTCATGATATCTTACTTTCCCCCTTTTTTACAACTTAGATTAGGGAGTTTTGTCAAACTCCACACAAACATTATCATGTTTGTTCCCCCTTGAACCTTGATCATAATCAAGTGTTCTTCATCCCCTGTGAGGTGAACTACGCTTGCTCTGATTCTATCCTAGTTAGGATACGTAGGCAGAAGATGCGACGTCTTTGCGAGCAAACTTAGAAAACCAATTAGGTCTTTACTTATCTTTACACTCAACTCCCAATCCTAAATCCATAGTACATATTTCACAACTTAGCAAGCAATCGAACAAAAGGTTCTTGTAGAGTACTACAGATGCTTAGGGTGCTAACACCTTCCCTAGGTATAACCAACCCCCGATCCCCGAATCTCTTAAGCATTGTTGTTATATCGCGAAAAAGGTTTTTCTTTCTTTAGACCTTTCCTTTGGATAAAATAAAGTTCGGTTGTAAAAAGAATTAAGATTCAAGTTAATTTAATAGCTTGATATCCAATTTTCACCGCAACAATGCCTGACGGCGAGGTCAGATGTTCTTCTCAACTTCATGTTGAACCGGCCTTCGGGTTCGATGCCTGTTTGTTTAACAGATGCCTGACAGCGATGCCAGATGTTCTTATCAACTTCGGGTTGAGCCGCCCTACGGATTCGATGCTTGTTTGTTTAACAGATGCCTGACGGTGAGGTCAGATGTTCTTCTCAACTTCAGGTTGAGCCGGCCTTCGGATTTGATGCCTGTTTGTTTAACAGATGCTTGATAGTGAAGTCAAATGTTCCTCTCAACTTCATGTTGAGCGGACCTTCGGGTTCGATGCCTGTTTGTTTAACAGATGCCTGACGGCGAGGTCAGATGTTCCTCTCAACTTCGTGTTGAGCCAGCCTTCGGGTTCGATGCCTGTTTGTTTAACAGATGCTTGACGGTGAGGTCAGATGTTCTTATCAACTTCGGGTTGAGCCGCCCATCGGGTTCGATGCCTGTTTGTTTAACAGATGCCTGACAGTGAGGTCAGATGTTCTTCTCAACTTCGAGTTGAGCCGACCTTCGGATTTGATGCCTCTTTGTTTAACAGATGCTTGACAGTAAAGTCGAATGTTCCTCTCAACTTCATGTTAAGCCGACCTTCGGGTTCGATGCCTATTTGTTTAACAGATGCCTGACAGCGAGTGTTGCGGTGAAAGTTGGATATCAAGCTATTATATTAACTTGAATCTTAATTCTTTTACAACCGTACGATCGATCGGTGACCACCGAGTCGTCTATTGACACTCTAGCCCTCCTGAGACTTTGACACTTCTTGAATGAACTTTTTTAAGCTACATGAACTTGATGGATCATGATCCCACCATTAAAACACCTTCCAACACCAAAGGCAAACTACAGTTGACTTTTACCGGCCAAAAACCCTAATCGGGTACCCTGAAATGCACTGCTCTTGATTCTGGAGTGACAACTTCAAATTGGATCCTCAATTGACATCATATGATACCCTTGATCTTGTTTCATGATTGAATTAGCCTAAAACTTAGATTGATCACAAACCCTGAAGTTTCGATTTGACTGTACACAACCCTGATTCATCTGTAACTTGACAAAGACAAACTTGCACTGGGTTAGGGTTAGATATTTTATGAGTATGCTCCTAAAATGATAATGAGAATCTAAGGGGTCAAAATTTGGGGTGCAACGGTTGCCCCTATTTAAATATCTTCACTAGATGGAACTGAGAGATGACAATCTTCGTAGAATCATAGTGAAAGGTATTTAAATATAGAGAACCAAAAATTTTATCCCTTAGATCCGATGATATGCAAAAGGACAGGTCATGATATGCGATGAATTCTAGATGATGCTTTATGATGCTTGGATGCAAGACACTGGGGAGAACCGAGGTATAACAATCAATAGTTCAAACATGACTAGTGATAACTAGAGGAAAATTTCACATGAGGATGCAAGAAGTCCATTGAAGATGACAATCTCACTGGGGAAGAGCAAACACTTTACTATGGAGAGAAGTAGATTTCCACCGGGGTAATAGAGCGACTTTCTATTGGAGAAGTGAAAGACTCGAGTCACGAACCTCACTGGGGATGATCAGATGAGGAACTTCCTATAGCGAAGAGTTCAAACGGGATCTTCAGGAATGGACTAGAAACAAGACCAAACACATTGGGGATACTAGTGATAACTAGATCTCCGAGACCTGACTGGGGGGAAAAAGGTTTTGCTGGGGATAATGATGTCACCCAGCTTTAACAAATAGTTCAAATGGTGCTAGTAACCACTAGACTTCCTGGAGGTAATGGTAACGACCAACTTGAGATAATAACAAATGAGATTTCTCAAATCCAATTGGTAACACATAGGACTTCGACTGGGGAAATTGGTGACGACCAAATTTCAAACAATGCCAGTAACTACTGGACTTAAAGGAGATTGGTAATGACCAAGTCCGGGTATCAATGACGATTGGATTTCAAGTAATGCCAGTTACGACTGGTCTTTAAAAGAAACATGGTGACGACCAAACCAGGGTATATCAACACATGTGGTCATGAGAATGCTAGCAAGCTGCTAGGCTTCGACTGAGGAGGTTGGTAACGACCAAACCAAAAGATACCAATAACGATTGGATTTCAAACAATACCAGTTACAACTAGATTTCATGGGGAAAGTTGGTGACAACCAACAAGATACCGATGACAATTGGATTTCGAACATCTGCTAGTTACGACTGGACTTAAACGGAAAATGAACTAGTAATGACCAGACTTCACAGGGGATTTGCTAGTGACGACTAGACTTCAGAGGGAAAAAGTTGGTAACGACCAAACCAGAAGATAATAACGAGTGAAGTTAAGACAATGCCAGTTACGACTGGACTTCAAAGGAAAATATGGTGATGACCAAAAGAATACGAATAACGATTGGATTTCGAACATTGCCAGTTACGACTGGATTTTAAAGGAAAAAGGGTGGTGACGACCAAATCAACAGATACCAACGAGTGGAATTAAGACAATGCCAGTTACGACTGGTCTTAACAAGACATATGGTGACGACCAAAAGAATACCAATAACGATTGGCTTCTAAAACAATGCCAGTTACAATTGGATTTTAAACGGAAAATCAACTAGCAATGATTAGACATTCACAGGGAATCGACATATAACACACCGAACCCAAGAGACAAAATGAATCACACTGAACCCAGGATGAAGGGTGTATGCGGATTTGGGAAATAAACCCAATCCTAACAGGGGAACAGAGCTTTAAACTAGCTAGTCAGATGTGACAAAGTAAATTCAAACAAATGCTCAGAAATCTTCTACTGGGGACGAGTCTTCACATCATCATAAGAATTTCTTGAGAGACAGTCTTCAAGCTTGATAACCATACATGACCAAAGGAAAATCAGCAGTTCAACTTGCTTACACTTCACCAGGGAGTGCGATAGGATTGCGTATCAAGGTTTCTGCTACCTTGAGGTTTCGGGGAAGTATGATTTTCCTCGACTCTTTTCCATGAGTCGAAGTTTTTACGTTTGTTAATCTTTTCAAGTTTTATTCAATAATTTGACCCTTATGCTTTTAAAATTATCTTTGATCAACGAACAATATTTTGCATAACAAAGAAAATAAAGGAAGTGGTAAATTTGCAGAAGAAAGAATGGGTCAAAACTGATTTTATTCAAGAATGAAATCTTGCAAATGAGAAAATTACATAGAAGTTTTACAAGTGAAAAATGGCAACGTGGATAAGGTTACATTTGAATCCCATGACCAAACTATCCCTAAAGACTAAAATTCCCCCAAAATCCTCACTTCTGACAAGAGCGGTTGAGATGGTTTCTTTGTAGAATCTTCTGCGGTAGTGACAACTCATCTGATGCAGTAAAACGCCTTTGTCCCTAATTTTTTCCTGGATCTCCCTTTCGGGTTTTCAATCCACCGGGACGCTCATTTTTGCCTAAGCCGCACTTTCGGGTTTTCAACTTAGCGAGCTCTTATTTTTCTTTTTCTTTTTCTCTCTCTTTTTTTCCTTTTTCTCAACCCTAACTTTTGCATAAGCCGATCCTTTTTTCGGCTTATCGGGTTCTTTTAGGCGTAATATTTTCGTACTGCATCAGAATTCACGGGATGAGTAAGCTGCTCTCCATCCATAGTTGTGAGAATCAATGAGCCTCCTGAGAAGACTGTTTTCACAACAAACGGGCCGTCATATTTAGGCATCCACTTTCCCCGTGCATCTTTGTGAACTGGTAAAATCTTTTTGAGTACAAGTTTCCCTTCTTAGAATTCTCGGACACGAACTTTCTTGTCAAAAGCCCTCTTGATCCTTTTCTGATATAACTGACCATGACACATCATAGACATGCGCTTCTCGTCGATAAGATTCAACTGATCAAACCTTTCTCTCACCCATTCTGCTTCTTCAAGCTTGGTCTCCATTATGACTCTCAAAGAAGGTATTTCGACCTCAATAGGAAGTACCGCATCCATTCCATATACCAAAGAAAAAGGGGTTGCCCCTGTTGAAGTGCGGACGGATGTTTTGTACCCATGCAATGCAAATGGTAGCATCTCATGCCAATATTTGTAAGTTTTCACCATCTTTTGCAAAATCTTTTTGATGTTTTTATTCGCAGCTTCTACAACTCCATTCATCTTGGGACGATAAGGAGAGGAATTGTGATGTTCAATTTTGAAGTCATCGCACAACTCTTTCATGACTTTGTTGTTTAAATTGGTGCCATTGTCTGTTATGATTCGGCTCGGAATTCCGTAACGACAGATAATCTGCTTCTTGATAAAACGGGCCACCACTTGTCGAGTTACATTAGTGTAGGATGCGGCTTCAACCCACATTGTGAAATAATCAATAGCAACTAGAATAAATCGGTGTCCTTTAGAAGCTTTTGGCTCAATTGCCCCAGTCATATCAATGCCCCACATAGAGAAAGGCCACGGTGATGACAATACATTTAGCAACGTCGGAGGTACATGCATCTTGTCCGCATAAATCTAGCACTTGTGACATTTCCTGGCATATTGAATACAGTCAGTTTCCAAAGTCAACCAGTAATAATCAGCCCTCAAAATCTTTTTAGACATAGCATATCCATTGGCATGAGTGCCAAATATTCCCTCATGAACATCTTGCATTAATAATTCTGCTTCTCGTCTGTCGACACATCTAAGCAGGATCATATCATGATTTCTTTTGTAAAGCACGTCATTGTTGAGAAAGAACTTGGATGCTAATCGTCTTAGAGTTTTCTTGTCAAGTGACGTAGCATCTGCTGGATACTCTTGTTTTAACAGATAATTCTTGATATCGTGGAACCAGGGCTTATCATCAGTTTCTTCTTCAACCATCCGACAGTAGGCGGGCTTGGTCTTGCGTTTAATTCGGATGAGAGTGGCATCATTGACATCCCTAACTTTCCACATTGAGACTAACATGGCTAGGGCATCGGCAATGTGATTTTCAGACCTCGGAACATGCTTGAAGGTGATTTCATCAAAATACTCAATCATTTGAACAATGTAGGCTCTGTAAGGGATCAGATTCTCATGTCTAGTTTCCTAGTCACCAGTAACTTGATAACTCACCAAAGTGGAATCTCCACTTACTTCAAGAAGTTTGATTTTAAGGTCGATAGCTGCTTCGAGGCCGAGAATGCATGCTTCATATTCGGCGATATTGTTCGTGCAGTCAAAATCCATCCTGGCGGTGAATGGAGTGTAACCACCTTCCGGACTCATTAAAACGGCGCCTACACCATGCCCACTGTAGTTGGAGGAACCATCAAACATCATTTTCCACCCAAGACCTGTCTGCAGACCCTCATCAATACCTGGTTCTTCACAATCTTTTACCAACATAATGTCCTCATCTGGGAAATCAAATTTGAGAGACTCATAATCTTCCACTGGTTGATCTGCAAGATATTCTGACAAAACACTACCCTTGGTAGACTTCTGGGCTACATACTGGATGTCGTATTCTGATAATAACATATGCCAACGGGCGAGCCGTCCGGTCTGAGCAGGTTTCTCAAAAATATACTTTATCGGATCCATTTTTGAAATCAACAAAGTGGTATGACAAATCATGTATTGCCTCAAGCGTCTGGCAGCCCATGCTAAAGCACAACAAGTTTTCTCCAGAAGTGAATATTGGCTTTCACAATCAGTAAACTTCTTACTCAAATAATAAATAGCATGTTCTTTTCGTTCGGACTCGTCCTGCTGACCTAACACACAACCCATTGAATTCTCAAGCACTGTCAAATACATGAAGAGAGGTCTCCCCGGAACAGGAGGTATCAAGATCGGAGGTTCTTGTAGGTAACCCTTGATCTTATCAAACGCTTGCTGACAATCTGAATTCCAAACGACCGTCTGATCCTTGCGTAACAATTTGAAGATGGGCTCGCAAGTAGGGGTCATATTGGAAATAAATCTGGATATGTAGTTCAGTCTTCCAAGAAAACCTCTGACTTGCTTCTCAGTTTGTGGAGTTGACATATCTTGAATGGCTCAGACTTTATCTGGATCCACCTCAATCCCTCGGTGACTGACAATGAAACCGAGTAACTTCCCAGATCTTACCCCAAAGGTGCACTTAGTTGGATTCAGTCTCAACTGATATTTTCTGAGTCTCTTAAATAATTTCAAAGGATGTTCCAAATGGTCCTCCTCACTCTGAGATTTGGCTATCATGTCATCAATGTATACCTCTATCTCCTTGTGCATCATGTCATGAAATAAAGCCACCATGGCTCTTTGATAAGTAGCACCTGCGTTCTTCAGACCGAAAGGCATAACTCTGTAACAGTAAGTCCCCCACGGAGTAATGAAAGTAGTTTTTTCCATGTCATCGAGATCCATCTTAATCTGATTGTAACTGGAGAAACCATCTATAAATGAGAAAACTGCAAAACGAGCTGTATTATCCACCAACGTATCAATATGCGGCAAAGGGAAATCATCCTTCGGACTGGCCTTGTTCAGGTCTCTATAATCCACACACATTCTGACTTTCCCATCCTTTTTTGGTACAGGTACAATATTGGCCACCCATTCGGGGTATTTGGACACTGCTAAGAAACCGACGTCAATATGCTTTTTTACTTCATCTCGAATCTTGAGAGCCATGTCAGGTCTTGTTCTTCGGAGCTTTTGTTTAACCGGTGGGCATTCTGGTCGAAGCGGTAATTTGTGAACCATTATGTCAGTGTCTAAACCCGGCATATCTTGGTATGACCAAGCAAATACATCCACATACTCTTTCAGAAGCTTCTCTAGTTGCTGCTTGACTTCTGCCCCTAGGGCTGCCCCAATCTTGACTTCTTTCTTGTCTTCTTCGGTGCCAAGATTAATGACTTCTACCTGTTCTTTGTAGGGTTGAAGCTCTGTGTACTCATAGTGTGCCCATTTTACCAGTTCATCACGGATTTCAAAATCTTCGTCCTCATCTTCAGCTTGGTATATTGGTGAATCAAAGTCAGGAGGGAATGCAAGGTCATAGGATTCAACGGGTTTTAGGACATCACTGCACGTTGGAATGGCTTAATTTGTTAAAACACACAAAGACAAATGCAACACACAAAAGAGAAAATTGTTTTGGTTTTTTTAAGATTGCCATTTTTCTTTTAAAATGAAAGCAAAAGCAGTAAAGGAAACAACACAAGGAAATTAACAAAATAATTCATTTTTCATTGATTTTCTTGAAAGCACAGGGCCCTTACAAAACATTCCTATAGCCTTGGGCATGGATATGGAGATTCAAAACAAAAACAAAAAAAGAAAGACAAACAAATTACTTTAACTCAGGAAAGACCATAGGAATCTCAATAGCTTCCCAGTTGCTCAAGGCAGATTCGCCACAATACACTAACTGTTCAAGGTCTTCATCTTCAAAATCTTCTTCCACAGCACTAACTTGGAATCCTCCACTAATGAATACTTCTTGTATAGTCTTTGGGCGTCCTTTGTCATGTGTCGGTACTTCATCATGAGTTGGTTTGTAACCCAACCCTTGGCGATCCATCTTTGGCTTCACTTCAATAACCTCTCCCCAACCTGCAGGAGTACCTTCTTCCAGTGTAGACTTAATGCTCTGAGCGGATGCAAAAGATGGACCACTCTTAGCCATTGTTTCCTCTAACATCACTGCGTTAGCTATCTCGAGTGCTTGAAAGGAAGTTTCTAAGGCGCCTTCATCTGCCTCAATATACTTGAATGATGACAGATTGCTCACCATTAGGTCCTCTTCACCGTGTACAATCACCAACTTGTCATTCACAACAAATTTCATTCTTTGATGTAAAGTGGAAGTCACCGCCCCAGCTAAATGAATCCACGGTAGCCCCAATAAACAACTATAAGATAGGTTAATGTCCATGACTTGGAATGTAATATCGAACACATGAGGTCCTATCATGATTGGCAATTCTACCTCTCCAACAACTGTTCTTCTTGAACCGTCAAAATCTTTTACAATCAATGACGTCGGTTTCATTTCTGCACCTGCATATGCTAACTTCGCGAGCGACATTGCGGGCAATACATTCAATGAGGATCCAGTGTCGACTAAAACTCGTGCCATTGTGTCTTCTTGGCAGCTGACAGATATGTGCAACGCACGGTTGTGATTACGTTCTTCTTTTGGCAACTCTGTATCACTAAAACTCAGGGTGTTACATGCAGTAATGTTGGCTATCACTGAGTCAAATTGTCTGAGAGTTATATCTTTTGTCACATGTGCCTGCTTCAATACTTTTTGCAGAGCTTCTCTGTGGGCTAGAGAGTTCATCAAGAGAGACAAGATCGATATCTTTGATGGGGTCTGGTGAAGCTGATCAATAACCCTGTAATCACTTTTCCGAATAATCCTTAAGAATTCCTCGTCGTCTCCCTCAGTACTTGGTACCTCTTTTTCTTTTGTCGCAGCAGGTGTGACCTATTTTGGAGTGGCTACTGTTATCTTTGGCTGATAGATTCGACCACTATGGGTCATTTTGCTTGTACCTGCAATGTTTGTCACGTCCACTTGGTCGTCTTTCACTGTCTCTTTCTGACTAACCCTCCCAGATCCTCGGTCTATCACAGTCATGTCATATTTCCATGGAACAGCCTTCGTGCCTTCAAAAGGAAATGGTCTTGGTTTCTGAATAATAATCGGTCGAGGTTGATCGATAGCCGATTTGCTGAAAACAGGCTTCGCAGTTTTGTTGGTCATTTTGAACACCGGAACTTTCTCACCTTTCTTTGGTAAACTAAAAACAGACTCAATTACCGAAACTTCTTCTTTCCTCACCTTACTACACACTTGCAATACTCCATCATCAATCAATCTTTGTATATCTCCTCGTACCACATCACACCCTCTAGAATCAATAGAACATTCTTCACAATCATTATGGGTACCTTCTATCAATCCTATTTTCAACAACTTCTCGTGAAGTAACTTTACCGGAGTCTTGATCTCTGACACACCTCGGACTATCTTTTCATCTGAAACTTCTTCTACAGCATTAACCTCTCCATGTTTCAGCAATGGATTGCTTTTAACATTTGGGGGTACATCATCAAAAGATAAGATCTTCTTTTCTATCAACTCCCTGACAAGATGTTTTAAGGCAAGACAACCTTCTAAATCATGACCAGCAGCACCTTCGTGAAAGGCACAATGAGCATTCAGATTATAGTAAGGAGATGTAGTGTCTGGATTTAACGGTCGCGTTGTTATTAATCCTTGTTGCACCAAAGAGGGGTACAACTCAGTGTAAGTCATCGGTATCTAAGGAAGTGGCGGTTTTGTTGTTGGTCTCCGATTATGGTAGTTCTATCTGGGTGCTTGAGCTCTAGGCTGATGATGTTGTTGATAGGGTGGAGTGTTGGGCGCTCGTTGATACCCTTGTTGAATTGGCTGATATACAGGTGTTGGCACTGCCTGATAGCTTGGAATAGGATGATTGAAAGCCGGAGTTACAGCTGCCACATATGGTTGTTGGGCATACTGCAACGGATACATTGGTCGTTGTTGTTGGGATTGTTGAACATAACTTGCTTGAGGCTGCTGAACAAAGCCTTGCTGAGGTTGTTGAACATAACTTTGCTGATATTGTTGGTAAGGCGGTCTCCAGGTGCGACTCTTTCTTCCCACGGTTACTGCATTTGTCTCCCCTTCCTTCTTTTTATGAAAATTACTGCTGAACTTCTTGACATTGTTGTTACCAGAACTGCTGGAACCACTAGCCACCTTTCCATTCTTCATTCCTAACTCCACTCTCACCCCCACTGCTACTATATCAGAAAAACATACAATTACACTACTGATCATCTTCTCATAAAACTCCGGTCTTACTGTATCGACGAACCAATATGTCAACTTTTTTTCATTCAAAGGAGGTTCCACCTGAGAGGCGGTTTCCCTCCACCGTTGTGCATATTCTTTGAAAGATTCCGAACTCTTTTGCGACATACTCAGTAATTGTCTTCTATCAGGGGCTAAATCCATGTTGTACTTGTAATGTTTTACGAAAGCATCGGCCAGGTCTTGGAAATTGTGAATACGAGACTGATCCAGACCCAAATACCATTTAGAAGGAGCTCCTTTCAAACTATCTTGGAAACAGTGAATCATCAACTTGTCATCTTCTACATGAGCGGCCATTCTTCGGTAATACATAATCAGATGCGTCCGAGGACAAGTAGCACCAGAATACTGATCAAAATTGGGAATTTGAATTTCGGAGGAATTACCAATCCAGACACTAAGCACATATCTCTGGCATCAGTACTAAAGATGTCATTCCCTTCCATTGCTCTGACTTTCCTGCCTATAGTCTTTACACTTTCTTTCAACTTATCATGTCGTCCATTCTCCTCTTCATACCCATCAAGACCTTCGTACACTTGTGGAGGATTATGAAAGACAGGGTGCGCTTGAATCTAAACAGATGGATGAGTGTATATAGGGATAGCTTGAGGAACTTCTTCCCCTAGGGGAACTGCTTGTTGACTGACTGCTGGTGGAGGTACAAAGCCAGGAAGTAACCCATATGGTGGAACATTTGCAACAGTGACTGCCGTTGGGATCGGCTCTACAGCTATGCCAGTGATTTCAGAAACAACAGTGGCTTGAGTTTCCAGCTTTGCACGAATGACTTATAGGGCTTCCATGATCTGCCCCATGCCTCCTCGTAGCTCTCCAAGTTCATTATCAATCCTGTCCACATCCAAATTCTGTCCTTCCATTCTTAGGCGAGCTTGGGCTCGGGTATTGTATCGGTATTGAGGATTCAATGTGATTCTCTCTCTCTGGAGACAAGACAGCGAGATGAGACACAACACAAGAATATGCACATGCAATGCTTATGAAATGCAAAATGCAACAATGCAAAATTAATCATTCAAGGAATCCAAAGAAATATTTGCAAAAATTATAATAATGGGGAAATAAAGCAAATTCAAAGTCTTCATAGATTAATGACTGAGAGTTTTACAACAACAATTCTGAAACTGAAATACAAGTCTTCAATACAGATACATGATGAAATAAAACGGAAAACAAAAGGATCTTAGATCTTCTGGTTGGATGGCCCTTCGTCTTCTGGCTGATTTCTCTTTTGACGGATCAACTCTTGAAGCTCTTCCTTCTCTTGCATAACCCTGAAATACTTATCCTTCCAAGCCTTTTCTTCTTTTTCAGCTTTTGCCAAAGCAGCCTTCAATTCTTCTATGAGAGTAGGTTTGGGCGAGTCAGGCTCGAAGCGAGTATAGAAAATCTTCAATGCTGCTTCCCTTACCCATGATAAGTAAGATTCTGAAACAGTGGTGTCATGGTAACCTAGGGCAGTTACTCTTCTTGTGTGGACATGACGCCAAGAAAACACAATCCGAGCCCTGTAAGCGGGATTCTTCCCCTCTTCAATGTAGAAGCTTCTCAAAAAGTCTGGGTCTGGTTCACTCTCCATCGGGTGCCCCAACTGCCGACGAGCTAAAATAGGATTATAGTTGATGCAACCATTAACGCTGATGAGCGGTACATTCGGGAAATCCCCACAGCTTTGGATCATGGAAATCCCCCCATACCTAGGGTCATACCACTTAATATCTGAGTGTTTGAGTAACAACATCTTTTCAATCCATGAGAGCCCATTTTGCTTATCCTAGAGGGCTGGAATTCTTGGCAAGTGCGAAATAAACCACTTGTGCAAGAGAACGGTGCAACATTCAATCTGACCAACTCCGTAACGGTTCCTACGGTGGATGGAAAAGTACACATCAGCCAACAAAGTAGGTACAAGGTTCTTGATTAAGAAAAGGTTGATTGCATTTGCATCCACAAAATCATTAGCAGTCGGAAACAGGAACAATCCGTAGATTAGTAAAACCAGGATGGCCTCAAATGCTTCAGAATTTTTCGACAAGGCATAGCTTTGAGCTTTTTCATACAGGAACATAGCCAGAAATCCATACAACCCTTCCTTAGCAATCATGTGAGATCGTACTTCGTCCACCTCTAAATACACGGCCTCTGCAACTGCTCTTTCATTAGGAGTCTCTTCTCTTCCAGAAAATGGTCTAGGAGTGACGCCTACTCCCATCAGGGCAGAATATTCTTCCAAGGTTGGCAGCAACTGATAATCTGGAAATGTGAAACAGTGATAGGTTGAATCATAGAACTGCACAAGTGCGGACAACATCTCTTCGTATACTTGAACTTCTAGCAAAGACAGCATATTCCCATACTTCTCTCTGAATGCCTCGGGGTCTTCTACTAAGCTTCCCAGTTTCTTCAAGTTCTCCAATTTTGGGCTTCGCAACACAATCTCTGCTTTCTTTCCAGAATCCATCCTATAATATCTGCAAAATAATCTTTAATTCCTTGAATGATTAATTAATGAGAATGCAAATGCAAAGGTTTCATGGAAGTCAGATTTTGTAAACATCAAAACATCATTTAATTTCATTGATTTTTAAGTCTTGAATTACAAAATAGTACATCTTACAAAAAGTCCTAAACATAGAGCTAAAGATATTTTAACAAAAGTCCTCTCTTGCTTTGATCTTCTTGAGTTCTTCTTCTATCCGCGTCTTCTCAAGAATGAGCTTGTCCACCATTAACTTCCATGGAGTTGACTGATGGCTGGAATAAAATAAGTCTTCCTGCGCCTTCCTCTACTTACAAACAATCATTTATTCATCCTTCAACTGAAGTTGTCTACGGAGTTCATTATTTTCTTCCATGGCCACTTGGTACTTGTATCTCCAGGCTACTTCAGTTTGTTGTGATTTTCTCAAAGCAATCTTCAACTTCTCCTCATCAGACATAAAGATCAATGGGGGTTCCTCCTTCAAAACCATGGGTTCCTGCTGAGGATAAGGCATCTTCAGCTAAAAAGCTATCTTTCGGACCCATTGGAGATAAGGCTCGAGAGAGATGCAATTAGGTTTCCCTAAGTCTTCCTTTCCTTTCTTATGCACATGACCCCAAACTTTTAGGATCTCTTTTCTTAATTTTGATTCTCCCTTAAAGAAAATATTCTCCACATGAGCGCTATTAGGTTTGTATTTCAAAGGATATCCAAGCTTTCGGCGAGCGAGAACAAGGTTGTAACTGATTCCTCCATTTGTACCAAGAAGAGGTACATTACCAAAACTTCCACAACTGTCAATGATCATTATCCCATCGTAATTACGACTGTACCAATCAATATCAGAGTGAGTAAGAGTCATAACCTTCTTAGACCACCACCCTTCCCTCCAAAAAGCATGAGCCTTAGGTATGTGAGAAATAAACCACTTGTATTGTAAAGGGACACAGCAGGTAACCATTCCTCCTTTGTCAAAATTTCTGAGATGAACAGAATGATAGGCGTCAGCTAGTAAAGTAGGCACAAGGTTTTTCTTCAATAAAATCTTAATGGCGTTGAGATCCACAAAATTATCAAAACTTGGGAACAAGAAGATCCCATAAATGAGAAAGGCAAAGATGGCCTCGAATGCATCCATACTCAAATGATCAGCGTAGTATTGGGCTTTCCCAACCAAGAACTCTACAGCCAAACCAAAGATTCCTCCTTTAGTAGCCATATTTTTCGGAATATCCACCAATCCCAAACGTGTAGCTTTAGCAATTTCTTCCTCCTTAGGGTCCTTTTCCATGACTGGGAAAGGAGACTCATCAAGAATGGGTAACCCAACCAAGCAAGAATATTCCTCAAGTGTAGGTACCAGCTGATAATCAGGAAAAGTGTGGAGAGAAGTCCCAAATCCATCTTCTTCTTTACCCTCAACAATGATAATAAGTTCCCATACCTGCTTTTGAATCCTTCTAGATCTGTTCTCAAAGTGCTCAACCTCTCTATGTAATCCAAGTTAGGACTTTTGTAAGTGTACTTCATAGTTTTCTTTTTTCCACTATCCATGATGATCCTAATGTTTACAAAAAAAAAGCCTCTAAACAAACAAGGCCGGTTCAATCTGAAGTTGAGAAGCACATCTTACCTCACCATCAAGTATTTGTTAAACAAACAGGCATCGAATCCGAAGGCCTCCTCAACACGAAATTGAGAGGAACATATGACCTCGCCGTGAGGCATCTGTTAAACAAACAGGCATCGAACCCGTAGGGTGGCTCAACCCGAAGTTGATAAGAACATTATACCTCGCCGTCAGGAATCTATTAAAAAAATAGGCATCCAACCCGAAGGCCGGCTCAACACGAAGTTGAGAAGAACATTTGACCTTGCTGTCAGGCATCTGTTAAAATAACAGGCATCGAACCCGAAGGTCGGCTCAACCCGAAGTTGAGAAGAACATCTGAACTTACCGTCAGGCATCTGTTAAACAAACAGGCATCAAACCCGAAGGCCGTCTCAACCCTTAGTTGAGAAGAACATTTGACCTCGTCGTAAAACATTTGTTAAACAAACAGGTATCGATCCCGAAGGCGGCTCAAATTGAAGTTGAGAGGAACATCTGACCTCCCCATCAGGCATTGGTTAAACAAACAGGCATCTAACCCGAAGTCTGGCACAACACAAAGTTGAGAAGAACATCTGACCTCGACGTCAGGCATCTGTTAAACAAACAGCCATCGAACCCGAAGGCCAGCTCAACATGAAGTTGAGAGGAACATTTGACTTCACAGTCAAGCATATGTTAAACAAACAGGCATCATATCCGAAGGCCGGCTCAACCCGAAGTTGAGAAGAAAATCTGACCTCACCGTCAGGCATCTGTTAAACAAACAGGCATCGAACCCGAAGGGCGGCTCAACCCGAAGTTGATAAGAACATTAGACCTCGCCGTCAGACATCTAAACAAACAGGCATCAAACCCGAAGGTCGGTTCAACCCGAAATTGAGAAGAACATTTGACCTCGCCGTCAGGCATCTGTTAAAATAACAGGCATCGAACCCGAAGGCTGGCTCAACCCGAAGTTGAGAAGAACATCTGACCTCGCCGTCAGGCATCTGTTAAACAAACTGGCATCAAACCCGAAGTTCGTCTCAACCCTTAGTTGAGAAGAACATTTGACCTCGCCGTCAAACATCTGTTAAACAAACAGACATCGAACCCAAAGGCCGGCTTAACACGAAGTTCAGAGGGACATATGACTTCGCCGGCAGGCATCTGTTAAACAAACAGGCATCGAACCCTAAGGTCGGCTCAACATGAAGTTAAGAGGAACATTCGACTTCACTGTCAAACATGTGTTAAACAAACAGGCATCAAATCCGAATGTCGGCTCAACCCGAAGTTGAGAAGAACATATCAACTCACCGTTAGGCATCTTTTAAACAAACAGGCATCGAACCCGAATGGCGGCTCGACCCGAAATTGATAACAAAATTAGACCTCGCCGTCAGGCTTCTGTTAAAAAATAGGCATCGAATCCGAAGGCCGGCTCAACCCGAAGTTGAGTAGAACATCTGACCTTACCGTCAGGCATCTATTAAATAAATAGGCATCGAACCCGAATGTCATCTCAATCCTTAATTGAGAAGAACATCTGACCTCTTCGTCAAACATCTATTAAACAAACAGGTATCGAACCCGAACGCAGCTCAAATTGAAGTTGAGAGGAACATCTGAGCTCCCCATCAGGCATTAGTTAAACAAACAAGCATCGAACCCGAAGTCTGGCACAACACGAAGTTGAGAAGAACATCTGACCTAGCCGTCAAGCGTCTTTTAAACAAACAGGCATCGATTCTGAAGGCCGGCTCGACACGAAGTTGTAAGGAACATCTGACCTTGACGTCGGGCATCTGTTTAACAAACAGGCACCGAACCCGAAGGTCAGCTCAACATGAAGTTGAGAGGAACATTTGACTTCACAGTCAAGCATATGTTAAACAAACAGGCATCAAATCCGAAGGCCGGCTCAACCCGAAGTTGAGAAGAACATCTGACCTCGCCGTCAGGCATCTGTTAAACAAACAGGCATCGAACCCGAAGGTCGGCTCAACCCGAAGTTGAGAAGAACATTTGACCTTGCTGTCAGGCATCTGTTAAAATAACAGGCATCGAACCAGAAGGTCGGCTCAACCCGAAGTTGAGAAGAACATCTGACCTCGCCGTCAGGAATCTGTTAAACAAACTGGCATCAAACCCGAAGGCCGTCTCAACCCTTATTTGAGAAGAACACTTGACCTCACCGTCAAACATCTGTTAAACAAACAGGCATCGAACCCGAAGGCCGACTTAACACGAAGTTGAGAGGGATATCTGACCTCGCCGTCAGGCATCTGTTAAACAAACAGGCATCGAACCCCAAGGTCGGCTCAACATGAAGTTGAGACGAACATTTGACTTCGCTGTCAAGCATCTGTTTAACAAACAGGCATCAAATCCGAATGTTGGCTCAACTCGAAGTTGAGAAGAACATCTGACGTCACCGTTAGGCATCTTTTAAACAAACAGGCATTGAACCCGAAGTTCGGCTCAAAATGAAGTTGAGAGGAACATTTGACTTCATTGTCAAGCATCTGTTAATCAAACAGGCATCAAATCTGAAGGCCGGCTCAACCCGAAGTTGAGAAGAACATCTGACCTCACCGTCAGGTATCTGTTAAACAAACAGGCATCTTACCCGAAGGACATCTCAATCCTTAGTTGAGAAGAACATTTGACCTCGACGTCAAACATCTGTTAAACAAACAGGCATCAAACCCGAAGGGCGGCTCAACCCGAAGTTGATAAGAACATTAGACATCGCTGTCAGGCATCTGTGAAACAAACAGGCATCGAACCCGAAGGCCGGCTCAACCCGAAGTTGAGAAGAACATTTGACCTTGCCGTCAGGCATCTGATAAAATAACAGGCATCGAACCCGAAGGCCGGTTCAACCCGAAGTTGAGAAGAACATCTGACCTCGCCGTCAGGAATCTGTTAAACAAGCTGGCATCAAACCCGAAGGCCGTCTCAACCCTTAGTTGAGAAGAACATTTGACATCACCGTCAAACATCTGTTAAACAAACAGGCATCGAACCCGGAGGAACATCTGACCTCGCCGTCAGGCATCTGTTAAACAAACAGGCATCGAACCCTAAGGTCGGATCAACATGAAGTTAAGAGGAACGTTCGACTTCATTGTCAAAACATTTGTCAAACAAACAGGCATCAAATCCGAATGTCTGCTCAACCCGAAGTTGAGAAGAACATATCACCTCACCGTTAGGCATCTTTTAAACAAACAAGCATCGAACCCGAATGGCGGCTCAACCCGAAGTTGATAACAAAATTAAACCTCGCCGTCAGGCTTCTGTTAAAAAACAGGCATCGAATCCGAAGGCCGGCGTAACCCGAAGTTGAGTAGAACATCTGACCTCGTCGTCAGGCATCTGTTAAATAAACAGGCATCGAACCCGAATGCCGTCTCAATCCTTAATTGAGAAGAACATCTGACCTCGCCGTCAAACATCTGTTTAACAAAAAGGCATCAAATCCAAATGTCCGCTCAACCCAAAGTTTAGAAGAACATCTGACCTCACCATTAGGAATCTTTTAAACAAACAGGAATTGAACCCGAAGGTCGGCTCAAAATGAAGTTGAGAGGAACATTTGACTTCACTATCAAGCATCTGTTAAACAAACATGCATCAAATCTGAAGGTCGACTCAACCCGTAGTTGAGAAGAACATCTGACCTCACCGTCAGGTATCTGTTAAACAAACAGGCATCGAACCTAAAAGGTGGCTCAACCCGAAGTTGAGAAGAACATTTGACCTCGCCGCCAGGCATCTGTTAAAATAAACAACATCGAACTCGAAGGCCGGCTCAACCCGAAGTTGAGAAGAACATCAGACCTCGTCGTCAGGCATCTGTTAAACAAACAGGCATCAAACCCGAAGGCCATCTCAATCCTTAGTTGAGAAGAACATTTGACCTCGACGTCAAACATCTGTTAAACAAACAGGCATCGAACCCGAAGGCCGGCTCAACAAGAAGTTGAGACGAACATCTGACCTCCCCGTCAGGCATCTGTTAAACAAACACGCATCGAACCCGAAGTCTTGCACAACACCAAGTTGAGAAGAACATCTGACCTTTCCGTCAGGCATCTGTTAAACAAACAAGCATCGAACCCGAAGGCCGGCTCAACACGAAGTTGAGAGGAACATCTGACCTCGCTGTCAGGCATCTGTTAAAAAAACAGGCATCGAACCCGAAGGACGGCTCAACCCGAAGTTTATAAGAACATTAGACCTCGTCGTCACGCATCTCTTAAACAAACAGGCATCGAACCGGACTGTCGCTCAACATGAAGTTGAGAGAAACATCTGACCTCGCTGTAAGGAATATGTTAAACAAACAGGCATCGAACCTGAATGTCGCTCAACATGAAGTTGAGAGGAACATTTGACTTCACTGTCAAGCATCTGTTAAACAAACAGGCATCAAATCCGAAGACCGGTTCTACCCGAAGTTGAGAAGAACATCTGACGTCACCGTCAGGCATCGAACCCCAAGGGCGGCTCAACCCGAAGTTGATAAGAACATTAGACCTCGCCGTCAAGCATCTCTTAAACAAACAGGCATCGAACCCGAAGGCCGGCCCAACACGAAGTTGAGAGGAACATCTGACCTCGCCGTAAGGAATCTGTTAAACAAACAGGGATCGAACCCGTTGGGCGGCTCAACCCAAAGTTGATAAGAACATTAGACCTCTCTGCTAGGGATCTGTTAAACAAACAGGCATCGAACCCGAAGGCCGGCTCAACCTGAAGTTGAGTAGAACATTTGACCTCGCCGTCAGTCATCTGTTAAACAAACAGGCATCGAACTCGAAGGCCGTCTCAATCCTTAATTGAGAAGAACATCTGACCTCGCTATTAAACATTTGTTAAACAAACAGGCATCGAACCCGAAGGCCGGCACAACACGGAGTTGAGAAGAACATCTGACCTCACTGTCAGGCATATATTAAACAAACAGGCATCGAATTTGATGGTCGACTCAACCCGAAAATGAGAAGAAAATCCGACCTCGTTGCCAGGCATTAGTTAAACAAACAAAAATCGAACCCGAAGGCTGGCTCAACCCGAAGTTGAGAAGAACATCTGACCTAGCCGCCAGGCATCTGTTAAACAAACAGGCATTGAACCCAAAGGCCGGCTCAACCCGAAGTTGAGAAGAACATCTGACCTCGCCGTTACGCATCTATTAAACAAAAAGGTTTGGAACCCGAAGGCCGGCTCAACCTGAAGTTGAGAAGAACATCTGACCTCGCCGTCAGGCATCTGTTAAATAAACAGGCATCAAACCCGAAGGCCGTCTCAACCCTTAGTTGAGAAGAACATCTGACCTCGCTGTCAAACATTTGTTAAACAATCAGGTATCGAACACGAAGGGCGACTCACCTTGAAGTTGAGAGGAACATATGACCTCCCCATCAGGCATTAGTTAAACAAACAGGCATCGAACCCGAAGGCCGGCACAACACGAAGTTCAGAAGAACATTTGACCTCGCCGTCAGGCATCTGTTAAACAAACAGGCATCGAACCCGAAGGCCGTCTCAAACCTTAATTGAGAAGAACATCTGACCTCGCTATCAAACATCTGTTAACCAAACAGGCATCGAACCCTAAGGCCGGCTCAACTTGAAGTTGAGAGGAACATCAGACCTCCCCATCAGGCATTAGTTAAACAAACAGGCATCGAACCCGAAGGCCGGCACAACACGAAGTTGAGAAGAACATCTGACTTCACTGTCAAGCATCTATTAAACAAACAGGCATCAAATCTGAAGACCGGCTCAACCCGAAGTTGAGAAGAACATCTGACTCAACGTCAGGCATCTGTTAAACAAACAGGCATCGAACCCGAAGGGCGGCTCAACCCGAAGTTGATAAGAACATTAGACCTCGCCGTCAGGCATCTGTTAAAAAAACAGGCATCGAACCCGAAGTTCAGAAGAACATTTGACCTCGCCGTCAGGCATCTATTAAACAAACAGGCATCGAACCCGAAGGCCGTCTCAAACCTTAATTGAGAAGAACATCTGACCTCGCTGTCAAACATCTGTTAAACAAACAGGCATCGAACCCGAAGGCCGGCTCAACTTGAAGTTAAGAGGAACATCAGACCTCCCCATCAGGCATTAGTTAAACAAACAGGCATCGAACCTGAAGGCCGGAACAACACGAAGTTGTGAAGAACATCTGACCTCGTTGTCAGGCATATGTTAAACAAACAGGCACCGAATTTGATGGCCGACTCAACCCGAAGTTTAGAAGAACATCTGACCTCGCTGTCAGGCTTTACTTAAAAAAATTGGAATCGAACCCGAAGACTGGCTCAACCCGAAGTTGAGAAGAACATCTGACATAGCCGCCAGGCATCTGTTAAACAAACAGGCATCAAACCCAGAGGTCGGCTCAACCCGAACTTGAGAAGAACATATGACCTTGCCGTCATTCATCTGTTAAACAAAAAGGTGTGTAACCCGAAGGCCAGCTCAACCCGAAGTTGAGAATATCTGACCTCACCGTCAGGCATCTGTTAAATAAACAGGCACGAAGGCCGTCTCAACCCTTAGTTGAGAAGCATCTGACCTCGCCGTCAAACATCTGTTAAACAATCAGGTATCGAACCCGAAGGCCAGCTCACCTTGAAGTTGAGAGGAACATCTGACCACCCCATCAGGCATTAGTTAAACAAACAGGCATCGAACCCGAAGGCCGGCACAAGACAAAGTTGAGAAGAACATCTGACCTCGCCGTCAGGCATCTGTTAAACAAATAGGCATCGAACCCGAAGGCCGGCTCAACACGAATTTGAGAGGAGCATCTGACGTCGCCGTCAGGCATCTGTTAACAAACAGGCTACGAACCCGAAGGTCGGCTCAACATGAAGTTGAGAGGAATATTTGACTTCACTGTCAAGCATCTGTTAAACAAACAGGCATCAAATCCGAAGGCCGGCTCAACCCGAAGTTGAGAATAACATTTGACCTCAACGTCAAGCATCTGTTAAACAAACAGGAATCGAACCCGAAGGGTGGCTCAACACGAAGTTGATAAGAACATTAGACCTCGCCGTCAGGCATCTGTTAAAAAAACAGGCATCGAATCTGAAGGCCGCCTTAACCTAAAGTTCAGAAGAACATTTGACCTCGCCGTCAGGCATTTATTAAATAAACAGGCATTGAACCCGAAGGCCGTCTCAAACCTTAATTGAGAAGAACATTTGACGTCGTCGTCAAACATCTGTTAAACAAACAGGCATCGAAGACGAAGGGCGGCTCACCTTGAAGTTGAGAGGAACATTTGACCTCCCCATCTGGCATTAGTTAAACAAACAGGCATCAAACCCGAAGGTCGGATCAACATGAAGTTGAGAGGAACATTTGACTTCACTGTCAAGCATCTATTAAACAAACAGGCATCAAATCCGAAGACCGGCTCAACCCGAAGTTGAGAAGAACATCTGACCTCAACGTCAGGCATCTGTTAAACAAACAGGCATCGAACACGAAGGCCGCCTCAACCCTAAGTTTAGAAGAACATTTGACCTCGCCGTCAGGCATCTATTAAACAAACAGGCATTAAACCCGAAGGCCGTCTCAAACCTTAATTGAGAAGAACATCTGACCTCGCCGTCAAACATCTGTTAAACAAACAGGCATCGAACCCGAAGGCCGACTCAACTTGAAGTTGAGAGGAACATCAGACCTCCCGATCAGGCATTAGTTAAACAAACAGGCATCGAACCTGAAGGTCGGCACAACACGAAGTTGAGAAGAACATCTGACCTCATTGTAAGGCATATGTTAAACAAACAGGAATCAAACCCGAAGACCGGTTCAACCCGAAGTTGAGAAGAACATCTGACCTAGCCGCTAGGCATCTGTTAAACAAACAGACATCAAACCCAAAGTCCGAGTCAACCCGAACTTGAGAAGAACATCTGACCTCGCCGTCAAGCATCTGTTAAACAAAAAGGTGTGGAACCCGAAGGCCGGCTCAACCTGAAGTTGAGAAGAATATCTGACCTCACCGTCAGGCATCTGTAAAATAAACAGGCACGAAAGCCTTTTCAACCATTAGTTGAGAAGAACTTCTGACCTTGCCGTCAAACATCTGTTAAACAATCAAGTATCGAACCCGAGGCTGGCTCACCTTGAAGTTGAGAGGAACATCAGACCTCCCCATCAGGCATTAGTTAAACAAACAGGCATCGAACCCGAAGGCCGGCACAACACGGAATTGAGAAGAACATCTGACCTCAACGTCAGGCATCTGTTAAACAAACAGGCATCGAACCCGAAGGGCGGCTCAACCCGAAGTTGATAAGAACATTAGACCTCTCCGTCAGGCATCTGTTAAAAAATAGGCATCGATTCCGACGGCCGCCTTAACCCAAAGTTCAGAAGAAAATTTGACCTCGTCGTCAGGCATTTATTAAACAAACAGGCATCGAACCCGAAGGCCGTCTCAAACCTTAATTGAGAAGAACGTCTGACGTCGTCGTCAAACATCTGTTAAACAAACAGGCATCGAACACGAAGGGCGGCTCACCTTGAAGTTGAGAGGAACATCTGACCTCCCCATCTGGCATTAGTTAAACAAACAGGCATCAAACCCGAAGGTCGGATCAACATGAAGTTGAGAGGAACATTTGACTTCACTATCAAGCATCTATTAAACAAACAGGAATCAAATCCGAAGACCGGCTCAACCCAAAGTTGAGAAGAACATCTGACCTCAATGTCAGGCATCTGTTAAACAAACAGGCATCGAACCCGAAGGGCGGCTCAACCCGAAGTTGATAAGAACATTAGACCTTGCCGTCAGGCATCTGTTAAAAAAACAGGCATCGAACCCGAAGGCCGCCTCAACCCGAAGTTTAGAAGAACATTTGACCTCGCCGTCAGGCATCTATTAAACAAACAGGCATCAAACCCGAAGGCCGTCTCAAACCTTAATTGAGAAGAACATCTGACCTCGCCGTCAAACATCTGTTAAACAAACAGGCATCGAACCCGAAGGCCGGCTCAACTTGAAGTTGAGAGGAACATCACACCTCCCGATTAGGCATTAGTTAAACAAACAGGTATCGAACCTGAAGGCCGGCACAACACGAAGTTGAGAAGAACATCTGACCTCGTTGTAAGGCATATGTTAAACAAACAGGCATCGAATTTGATGGCTGACTCAAACCGAAGTTTAGAAGAACATCTGACCTCGCTGTCAGGCTTTAGTTAAACAAACAGGAATCGAACCCGAAGATCGGTTCAACCCGAAGTTGAGAAGAACATCTGACCTAGCCACTAGGCATCTGTTAAACAAACAGGCATCAAACCCAAAGGCCGACTCAACCCGAACTTGAGAAGAACATCTAACCTCGCCGTCAAGCATCTGTTAAACAAAAAGGTGTGGAACCCGAAGGCCGACTCAACCTGAAGTTTAGAAGAATATCTGACCTCGCCGCCAGGCATTTGTTAAATAAACAGGCACGAAAGCCGTTTCAACCATTAGTTGAGAAGAACATTTGACCTTGCCGTCAAACATCTGTTAAACAATCAAGTATCGAACCCGAGGCTGGCTCACCTTGAAGTTGAGAGGAACATCAGACCTCCCCATCAGGCATTAGTGAAACAAACAGGCATCGAACCCGAAGGCCGGCACAACACGGAATTGAGAAGAACATCTGACCTCAACGTCAGGCATCTGTTAAACAAACAGGCATCGAACCCGAAGGGCAGCTCAACCCGAAGTTGATAAGAACATTAGACCTCTCCGTCAGGCATCTGTTAAAAAATAGGCATCGAATCCGACGGCCGCCTTAACCCAAAGTTCAGAAGAACATTTGACCTCGTCGTCAGGCATTTATTAAACAAACAGGCATCGAACCCGAAGGCCGTCTCAAACCTTAATTGAGAAGAACATCTGACGTCGTCGTCAAACATCTGTTAAACAAACAGGCATCGAACACGAAGGGCGGCTCACCTTGAAGTTGAGAGGAACATCTGACCTCCCCATCTGGCATTAGTTAAACAAACAGGCATCAAACCCGAAGGTCGGATCAACATGAAGTTGAGAGGAACATTTGACTTCACTATAAAGCATCTATTAAACAAACAGGCATCAAATCCGAAGACCGGCTCAACCCAAAGTTGAGAAGAACATCTGACCTCAATGTCAGGCATCTGTTAAACAAACAGGCATCGAACCCGAAGGGCGGCTCAACCCGAAGTTGATAAGAACATTAGACCTCGCCGTCAGGCATCTGTTAAAAAAACAGGCATCGAACCCGAAGGCCGCCTCAACCCGAAGTTTAGAAGAACATTTGACCTCGCCGTCAGGCATCTATTAAACGAACAGGCATCAAACCCGAAGGCCGTCTCAAACCTTAATTGAGAAGAACATCTGACCTCGCCGTCAAACATCTGTTAAACAAACAGGCATCGAACCCGAAGGCCGGCTCAACTTGAAGTTGAGAGGAACATCACACCTCCCGATTAGGCATTAGTTAAACAAACAGGTATTGAACCTGAAGGCCGGCACAACACGAAGTTGAGAAGAACATCTGACCTCGTTCTAAGGCATATGTTAAACAAACAGGCATCGAATTTGATGGCTGACTCAACCCGAAGTTTAGAAGAACATCTGACCTCGCTTTCAGGCTTTAGTTAAACAAACAGGAATCGAACCCAAAGATCGGTTCAACCCGAAGTTGAGAAGAACATCTGACCTAGCCACTAGGCATCTGTTAAACAAACAGGCATCAAACCCAAAGGCCGACTCAACCCGAACTTGAGAAGAACATCTGACCTCGCCGTCAAGCATCTGTTAAACAAAAAGGTGTGGAACCCGAAGGCCGACTCAACCTGAAGTTTAGAAGAATATCTGACCTCGCCGCCAGGCATCTGTTAAATAAACAGGCACGAAAGCCGTTTCAACCCTTAGTTGAGAAGAACATCTGACCTCGCCGTCAAACATCTGTTAAACAATCAAGTATTGAACTCGAGGCCGGCTCACCTTGAAGTTGAGAGGAACATCTGACATCCCCATCAGGCATTAGTGAAACAAACAGGCATCGAACCCGAAAGCCAACACAACACGGAGTTGAGAAGAACATCTGACCTCAACGTCAGGCATCTGTTAAACAAACAGGCATCGAACCCGAAGGGCGGCTCAACCCGAAGTTGATAATAACATTAGACCTCGCCGTCAGGCATCTGTTAAAAAAACAGGCATCGAATCCGATGGTCGCCTTAACCCAAAGTTCAGAAGAGCATTTGACCTCGCCGTCAGGCATTTATTAAACAAACAGGCATCGAACACGAAGGCCGTCTCAAACCTTAATTGAGAAGAACATCTGACCTCGTCGTCAAACATCTGTTAAACAAACAGGCATCGAACACGAAGGGCGGCTCACCTTGAAGTTGAGAGGAACATCTGACCTCCCCATCTGGCATTAGTTAAACAAAAAGGCATCAAACCCGAAGGTCGGATCAACATGAAGTTGAGAGGA
Organism: Lathyrus sativus; assembly: GCA_963859935.3. Classification (NCBI taxonomy): domain Eukaryota; kingdom Viridiplantae; phylum Streptophyta; class Magnoliopsida; order Fabales; family Fabaceae; genus Lathyrus; species Lathyrus sativus. The sequence goes on along the minus strand of OZ012735.1, from coordinate 396,459,688 downwards.
ACATTTGACTTCACTGTCAAGCATCTAATAAACAAACAGGCATTAAATCCGAAGACCGGCTCAACCCGAAGTTGTGAAGAACATCTGACCTCAACGTCATGAATCTGTTAAACAAACAATCATCGAACCCGAAGGGAGGCTCAACCCAAAGTTGAAAAGAACATTAGACCTTGCCATCATGCATCTGTTAAAAAAACAGGCGTCGAACCCGAAGGCTGCCTCAACCCGAAGTTCAGAAGAACATTTGACCTCACCGTCAGGCATCTATTAAACAAACAGGCATCGAACCCGAAGGCCGTCTCAAACCTTAATTGTGAAGAACATCTGACCTCGCTGTCAAACATCTATTAAACAAACAGGCATCGTACCCGAAGGCCGACTCAACTTGAAGTTGAGAGGAACATCAGACCTCCCCATCAGGCATTAGTTAAACAAACAGGCATCGAACCTAAAGGCCGGCATAACAAGAAGTTGAGAAGAACATCTGACCTTGTTGTCAGGCATACGTTAAACAAACAGGCATCGAATTTGATGGCCGACTCAACCCAAAGTTTAGAAGAACATCTGACCTCGCTGTCAGGCTTTAGTAAAACAAACAGGAATCGAACCCGAAGACCGGTTCAACCCAAAGTTGAGAAGAACATCTGACCTAGCTGCTAGGCATCTGTTAAACAAACAGGCATCAAACCCAAAGGCCAGCTCAACCCGATCTTGAGAAGAACATCTGACCTCGCCGTCAAGCATCTGTTAAATAAAAAGGTGTGGAACCCGAAGGCCGGCTCAACCTGAAGTTGAGAAGAATATCTGACCTCGCCGTCAGGCATCTGTTAAATAAACAGGCACAAAGGCCGTTTCAACCCTTAGTTGAGAAGAACATCTGACCTCGCCGTCAAACATCTGTTAAACAATCAGGTATCGAACCCGAGGCTGGCTCACCTTAAAGTTGAGAGGAACATCTGACCTCCCAATCAGGCAATAGTTAAACAAACAGGCATCGAACCCGAAGGCCGGCACAACACGGAGTTGAGAAGAACATCTGACCTCAATGTCAGGCATCTGTTAAACAAACAGGCATCGAACCCGAAGGGCGGCTCAACCCGAAGTTGATAAGAACATTAGACCTCACCGTCATGCATCTGTTAAAAAAAAGGCATCGAATCCGATGGCCGCCTTAACCCAAAGTTCAGAAGAACATATGACCTCGCCGTCAGGCATTTATTAAACAGACAGGCATCGAACCCGAAGGCCGTCTCAAACCTTAATTGAGAAGAACATCTGACCTCGTCGTCAAACAGCTGTTAAACAAACAGGCATCGAACACGAAGGGCGGCTCACCTTGAAGTTAAGAGGAACATCTGACCTCCCCATCTGGCATTAGTTAAACAAACAGGCATCAAACCCGAAGGTCGGATCAACATGAAGTTGAGAGGAACATTTGACTTCACTGTCAAGCATCTATTAAACAAACAGGCATAAAATCTGAAGACCGGCTCAACCCGAAGTTGAGAAGAACATCTGACCTCAAAGTCAGGCATCTGTTAAATAAACAAGCACCGAACCCGAAGGGAGGCTCAACCCGAAGTTGATAAGAACATTAGACCTTGCCGTCAGGCATCTGTTAAAAAAATAGGCATCGAACCCGAAGGCCGCCTCAACCCGAAGTTCAGAAGAACATTTGACCTCGCCGTCAGGCATCTATTAAACAAACAGGCATCGAACCCGAAGGCCGTCTCAAACCTTAATTGAGAAGAACATCTGACCTCGCTGTCAAATATCTGTTAAACAAACAAGCATCGAACCCGAAGGCCGGCTCAACTTGAAGTTGAGAGGAACATCACACCTCCCGATCAGGCATTAGTTAAACAAACAGGTATCGAACCTGAAGGTCGGCACAACACGAAGTTGAGAAGAACATCTGACCTCGTTGTAAGGGATATGTTAAACAAACAGGCATCGAATTTGATGGCTGACTCAACCCGAAGTTTAGAAGAACATTTGACCTCGTTGTCAGGCTTTAGTTAAACAAACAGGAATCGAACCCGAAGATCGGTTCAACCCGAAGTTGAGAAGAACATCTGACCCAGCCACTAGGCATCTGTTAAACAAACAGGCATCAAACCCAAAGGCCGGCTCAACCCGAACTTGAGAAGAACATCTGACCTCGCCGTCAAGCATCTGTTAAACAAAAAGGTGTGGAACCCGAAGGCCGGCTCAACCTGAAGTTTAGAAGAATATTTGACCTCGCCGCCACGCATCTGTTAAATAAACAGGCACGAAAGCCGTTTCAACCCTTAGTTGAGAAGAACATCTGACCTCGCCGTCAAACATCTGTTAAACAATCAAGTATTGAACTCGAGGCCGGCTCACCTTGAAGTTGAGAGGAACATCTGACATCCCCATCAGACATTAGTGAAACAAACAGGCATCGAACCCGAAAGCCGACAAACACGGAGTTGAGAAGAACATCTGACCTCAACGTCAGGCATCTGTTAAACAAACAGGCATCGAACCCGAAGGGCGGCTCAACCCGAAGTTGATAATAACATTAGACCTCGCTGTCAGGCAACTGTTAAAAAAACAGGCATCTAATCTGATGGCCGCCTTAACCCAAAGTTCAGAAGAACATTTGACCTCGCCGTCAGGCATTTATTAAACAAACAGGCATCGAACCCGAAGGCCGTCTCAAACCTTAATTGAGAAGAACATCTGACCTCGTCGTCAAACATCTGTTAAACAAACAGGCATCGAACACGAAGGGCGGCTCACCTTGAAGTTGAGAGGAACATCTGACCTCCCCATCTGGCATTAGTTAAACAAAAAGGCATCAAACCCGAAGGTCGGATCAACATGAAGTTGAGAGAAACATTTGACTTCACTGTCAAGCATCTATTAAACAAACAGGCATTAAATCCGAAGACCGGCTCAACCCGAAGTTGAGAAGAACATCTGACCTCAACGTCATGAATCTGTTAAACAAACAATCATCGAACCCGAAGGGAGGCTCAACCCGAAGTTGAAAAGAACATTAGACCTTGCCATCATGCATCTGTTAAAAAAACAGGCGTCGAACCCGATGGCCGCCTCAACCCGAAGTTCAGAAGAACATTTGACCTCACCGTCAGACATCTATTAAACAAACAGGCATCGAACCCGAAGGCCGTCTCAAACCTTAATTGAGAAGAACATCTGACCTCGCCGTCAAACATCTATTAAACAAACAGGCATCGTACCCGAAGGCCGACTCAACTTGAAGTTGAGAGGAACATCAGACCTCCCCATCAGGCATTAGTTAAACAAACAGGCATCGAACCTAAAGGCCGGCATAACAAGAAGTTGAGAATAACATCTGACCTTGTTGTCAGGCATATGTTAAACAAACAGGCATCGAATTTGATGGCCGACTCAACCCAAAGTTTAGAAGAACATCTGACCTTGCTGTCAGGCTTTAGTTAAACAAACAGGAATCGAACCCGAAGACCGGTTCAACCCAAAGTTGAGAAGAACATCTGACCTAGCTGCTAGGCATCTGTTAAACAAACAGGCATCAAACCCAAAGGCCAGCTCAACCCGAACTTGAGAAGAACATCTGACCTCGCCGTCAAGCATCTGTTAAACAAAAAGGTGTGGAACCCGAAGGCCGGCTCAACCTGAAGTTGAGAAGAATATCTGACCTCGCCGTCAGGCATCTGTTAAATAAACAGGCACAAAGGCCGTTTCAACCCTTAGTTGAGAAGAACATCTGACCTCGCTGTCAAACATCTGTTAAACAATCAGGTATCGAACCCGAGGCTGGCTCACCTTGAAGTTGAGAGGAACATCTGACCTCCCAATCAGGCAATAGTTAAACAAACAGGATTCGAACCCGAAGGCCGACACAACACGGAGTTGAGAAGAACATCTGACCTCAACGTCAGGCATCTGTTAAACAAACAGGCATCGAACCCGAAGGGCGGCTCAACCCGAAGTTGATAAGAACATTGGACCTCGCCGTCAGGCATCTGTTAAAAAAATAGGCATCGAATCCAATGGCCGCCTTAACCCAAAGATCAGAAGAACATTTGACCCCGCCGTCAGGCATTTATTAAACAAACAGGCATCGAACCCGAAGGCCGTGTCTAACCTTAATTGAGAAGAACATCTAACGTCGTCGTCAAACATCTGTTAAACAAACAGGCATCGAACACGAAGGGCGGCTCACCTTGAAGTTGAGAGGAACATCTGACCTCCCCATCTGGCATTAGTTAAACAAACAGGCATCAAACCCGAAGGTCGGATCAACATGAAGTTGAGAAGAACATTTGACTTCACTGTCAAGCATCTATTAAACAAACAGGCATCAAATCCGAAGACCGGCTCAACCCGAAGTTTAGAAGAACATCTGACCTCAATGTCAGGCATCTGTTAAACAAATAGGCATCGAACCCGAAGGGCAGCTCAACCCGAAGTTGATAAGAACATTAGACCTTGCCGTCAGGCATCTGTTAAAAAAACAGGCATCGAACCCGAAGGCCGCCTCAACCCGAAGTTTAGAAGAACATTTGACCTCGCCGTCAGGCATCTATTAAACAAACAGGCGTCAAACCCGAAGTCCGTCTCAAACCTTAATTGAGAAGAACATCTGACCTCGCCGTCAAACATCTGTTAAACAAACAGGCATCGAACCCGAAGGCCGGCTCAACTTGAAGTTGAGAGGAACATCAGACCTCCCTATCAGGCATTAGTTAAACAAACAGGCATCGAACCTGAAGGCCGGCATAACACGAAGTTGAGAATAACATCTGACCTCGTTGTAAGGCATATGTTTAACAAACAGGCATCGAATTTGATGGCCGACTCAACCTGAAGTTTAGAAGAACATCTGACCTCGTTGCCAGGCTTTAGTTAAACAAACAGGAATCGAACCCGAAGACCGGTTCAACCCGAAGTTGAGAAGAACATCTGACCTAGCCGGTAGGCATCTGTTAGACAAACAAGCATCAAACCCAAAGGCCGGCTCAACCCGAACTTGAGAAGAACATCTGACCTCGCTGTCAAGCATCTGTTAAACAAAAAGGTGTGGAACCCGAAGGCCGGCTCAACCTGAAGTTGAGAAGAATATCTGACCTCGCCGTCAGGCATCTGTTAAATAAACAGGAATGAAAGCCGTTTCAACCCTTTGTTGAGAAGAACAACTTACCTCGCCGTCAAACATCTGTTAAACAATCAAGTATCGAACCCGAGGCCGGCTCACCTTGAAGTTGAGAGGAACATCTGACCTCCCCATCAGGCATTAGTTAAACAAACAGTCATCGAACCCGAAGGCCGGCACAACACGGAGTTGAGAAGAACATCTGACCTCAATGTCAGGCATCTGTTAAACAAACAGGCATCGAACCCGAAGGGCGGCTCAACCCGAAGTTGATAAGAACATTAGACCTCGTCGTCAGGCATCTGTTAAAAAAATAGGCATCGAACCCGAAGGCCGCCTCAACCCGAAGTTCAGAAGACCATTTGACCTCGCCGTCAGGCATGTATTAAACAAACAGGCATCGAACCCGAAGGCCGTCTCAAACCTTAATTGAGAAGAACATCTGACCTCGCTGTCAAACATCTGTTAAACAAACAGGCATCGAACCCGAAGGCCGGCTCAACTTGAAGTTGAGAGGAACATCAGACCTCCCGATCAGGCATTAGTTAAACAAACAGGCATCGAACCTGAAGGCCGGCACAATACGAAGTTGTAAAGAACATCTGACCTCATTGTCAGGCATATGTTAAACAAACAGGCATCGAATTTGATGGCCGACTCAACCCGAAGTTTAGAAGAACATCTGACCTCGCTGTGAGGCTTTAGTTAAAAAAACAGGAATCGAACCCGAAGACCGGTTCAACCCGAAGTTGAGAAGAACATCTGACCTAGCAACTAGGCATCTGTTAAACAAACAGGCATCAAACCCAAAGGCCGGCTCAACCCGAACTTGAGAAGAACATCTGACCTCGCCGTCAAGCATCTGTTAAACAAAAAGGTGTGGAACCTGAAGGCCGACACAATACGAAGTTGTAAAGAACATCTGACCTCGTTGTCAGGCATCTGTTAAACAAACAGGCATCGAATTTGATTGCCGACTCAACCCGAAGTTAAGAAGAACATCTGACCTTGCTGTCAGGCTTTAGTTAAACAAACAGGAATCGAACCCGAAGACCGGTTCAACCCGAAGTTGAGAAGAACATCTGACCTAGCCGCTAGGCATCTGTTAAACAAACAGGCATCAAACCCAAAGGTCGGCTCAACCCGAACTTGAGAAGAACATCTGACCTCGCCGTCAAGCATCTGTTAAACAAAAAGGTGTGGAACCCGAAGGCCGGCTCAACCTGAACTTGAGAAGAATATCTGACCTCGCCGTCAGGCATTTGTTAAATAAACAGGCACGAAAGCCGTTTCAACCCTTTTTTGAGAAGAACATCTGACCTCGCCGTCAAACATCTGTTAAACAATCAAGTATCGAACCCGAGGCCGGATCACCTTGAAGTTGAGAGGAACATCTGACCTCCCCATCAGGCATTAGTTAAACAAACAGGCATCGAACCCAAAGGCCGGCACAACACGGAGTTGAGAAGAACATCTGACCTCAATGTCAGGCATCTGTTAAACAAACAGGCATCGAACCCGAAGGGCGGCTCAACCCGAAGTTGATAAGAACATTAGACCTCGCTGTCAGGCATCTGTTAAAAAAATAGGCATCGAACCCGAAGGCCGCCTCAACCCTAAGTTCAGAAGAACATTTGACCTCGCCGTCAGGCATCTATTAAACAAACAGGCATCGAACCCGAAGGCCATCTGAAACCTTAATTGAGAAGAACATCTGACCTCGCTGTCAAATATCTGTTAAACAAACAGGAATCGAACCCGAAGGCCGGCTCAACTTGAAGTTGAGAGGAACATCAGACCTCCCCATCAGGTATTAGTTAAACAAACAGGCATCGAACCTGAAGGACGGCACAATACGAAGTTGTAAAGAACATCTGACCTCATTGTCACGCATATGTTAAACAAACAGGCATCGAATTTGATGGCCGACTCAACCCGAAGGTTAAAAGAACATCTGACCTCGCTGTCAGGCTTTAGGTAAACAAACAGGAATCGAACCCGAAGACCGGTTCAACCAGAAGTTGAGAAGAACATCTGACCTAGCCACTAGGCATATGTTAAACAAACAGGCATCAAACCCAAAGGCCGGCTTAACCCGACCTTGAGAAGAACATCTGACCTCCCCGTCAAGCATCTGTTCAACAAAAAGGTGTGGAACCCGAAGGCCGGCTCAACCTGAAGTTGAGAAGAATATCTTACCTCGCCGTCAGGCATCTGTTAAATAAACAGGCACGAAAGCCGTTTCAACCCTTAGTTGAGAAGAACATCTGACCTCGCCGTCAAACATCTATTAAACAATCAAGTATTGAACCCGAGGCCGGCTCACCTTGAAGTTGAGAGGAACATCTGACATCCCCATCAGGCATTAGTTAAACAAACAGGCATCGAACCCGAAAGCCGGCACAACACGGAGTTGAGAAGAACATCTGACCTCAACGTCAGGCATCTGTTAAACAAACAGGCATCGAACCCGAAGGGCGGCTCAACCCGAAGTTGATAATAACATTAGACCTCTCCGTCAGGCATCTATTAAAAAAACAGGCATCGAATCCGATGGCCGCCTTAACCCAAAGATCAGACGAACATTTGACCTCGCTGTCAGGCATTTATTAAACAAACAGGCATCGAACCCGAAGGCCGTCTCAAACCTTAATTGAGAAGAACATCTGACCTCGTCGTCAAACATCTGTTATACAAACAGGCATCAAACACGAAGGGCGGCTCACCTTGAAGTTGAGAGGAACATCTGACCTCCCCATCTGGCATTAGTTAAACAAAAAGGCATCAAACCCGAAGGTCGGATCAACATGAAGTTGAGAGGAACATTTGACTTCACTGTCAAGCATCTATTAAACAAACAGGCATTAAATCCGAAGACCGGCTCAACCCGAAGTTGAGAAGAACATCTGACCTCAACGTCAGGAATCTGTTAAACAAACAAGCATCGAACCCGAAGGGCGGCTCAACCCGAAGTTGAAAAGAACATTAGACCTCGCCGTCAGGCATCTGTTAAAAAAACAGGCGTCGAACCCGAAGGTCGCCTCAACCCGAAGTTCAGTAGAACATTTGACCTCACCGTCAGGCATCTATTAAACAAACAGGCATCGAACCCGAAGGCCGTCTCAAACCTTAATTAAGAAGAACATCTGACCTCGCTGTCAAACATCTATTAAACAAACAGGCATCGAACCCGAAGGCCGACTCAACTTGAAGTTGAGAGGAACATCAGACCTCCCCATCAGGCATTACTTAAAAAAACAGGCATCGAACCTGAAGGCCGGCACAACACGAAGTTGAGAAGAACATCTAACCTCGTTGTCAGGCATATGTTAAACAAACAGGCATCGAATTTGATGGCCGACTCAACCCAAAGTTTAGAAGAACATCTGACCTAGCTGTCAGGGTTTAGTTAAACAAACAGGAATCGAACACGAAGACCGGTTCAACCCGAAGTTGAGAAGAACATCTGACCTAGCCTCTAGGCATCTGTTAAACAAACAAGCATCAAACCCAAAGGCCGACTCAACCCGAACTTGAGAAGAACATCTGACCTCGCCGTCAAGCATCTGTTAAAGAAAAAGGTGTGGAACCCGAAGGCCGGCTCAACCTGAAGTTGAGAAGAATATCAGACCTCGCCGTCAGGCATCTGTTAAATAAACAGGCACAAAGGCCATTTCAACCCTTAGTTGAGAAGAACATCTGACCTCGCCGTCAAACATCTGTTAAACAATCAGGTATCGAACCCGAGGCCGGCTCACCTTGAAGTTGAGAGGAACATCTGACCTCCCAATCAGGCATTAGTTAAACAAACAGGCATCGAACCCGAAGGCCGGCACAACACTGAGTTGAGAAGAACATCTGACCTCAACGTCAGGTATCTGTTAAACAAACAGGCATCGAACCCGAAGGGCGGCTCAACCCGAAGTAGATAAGAACATTAGACCTCGCCATCAGGCATCTGTTAAAAAAACAGGCATCGAATCTGATGGCCGCCTTAACCCTAAGTTCAGAAGAACGTTTGACCTCGCCGTCAGGCATTTATTAAACAAACAGGCATCGAACCCGAAGGCCATCTCAAACCTTAATTGAGAAGAACATCTGACCTCGTCGTCAAACATCTGTTAAACAAATAGGCATCGAAAACGAAGGGCGGCTCACCTTGAAGTTGAGAGGAACATCTGTCCTCCCCATCTGGCATTAGTTAAACAAACAGGCATCAAACCCGAAGGTCGGAACAACATGTAGTTGAGAGCAACATTTGACTTCACTGTCCTGCATCTATTAAATAAACAGGCATCAAATCCGAAGACCGGCTCAACCCGAAGTTGAGAAGAACATCTGACCTCAACGCCAGACATCTGTTAAACAAACAGGCATCGAGCCCGAAGGGAGGCTCAACCCGAAGTTGAAAAGAACATTAGACCTTGGCGTCACGCATCTGTTAAAAAAACAGGCATCGAATCCGAAGGCCGCCTCAACCCAAAGTTCAGAAGAACATTTGACCTCGCCGTCAGGCATCTATTAAACAAACTGGCATCGAACCCGAAGACCGTCTCAAACCTTAATTGAGAAGAACATCTTACCTCGCTGTCAAACATCTTTTAAAAAAACAGGCATCGAACCCGAAGGCCGACTCAACTTGAAGTTGAACGGAACATCAGACCTCCCCATCAGGCATTAGTTAAACAAACATGCATCGAACCTGAAGGCCGACACAATACGAAGTTGAGAAGAACATCTGACCTCGTTGTCAGGCATATGTTAAACAAACAGGCATCGAATTTGATGGCCGACTCAACCCGAAGTTTAGAAGAACATCTGACCTCGCTGTCAGGCTTTAGTTAAACAAACAGGAATCGAACCCGAAGACCGGTTCAACCCGAAGTTGAGAAGAACATCTGACCTAGCCGCCAGGCATCTGTTAAACAAACAGGCATCAAAACCAAAGGTCGGTTCAACCCGAACTTGAGAAGAACATCTGACCTCGCCGTCAAGCATCTGTTAAACAAAAAGGTGTGGAACCCGAAGGACGACTCAACTTGAAGTTGAGAAGAATATCTGACCTCGCCGTCAGGCATCTATTAAATAAACAGGCACGAAGGCCGTTTCAACCCTTAGTTGAGACGAACATCTGACTTCGCCGTCAAACATCTGTTAAACAATCAGGTATCGAACCCAAGGCCGGCTCACCTTGAAGTTGAGAGGAACAATCTGACCTCCTCATCAGGCATTAGTTAAACAAACAGGCATCGAACCCGAAGGCCGGCACAACACGAAATTGAGAAGAACATCTGACCTCGCCGTCAGGCATCTGTTAAACAAACAGGCATCGAACCCGAAGGCCGGCTCAATACGAAGATGAGAGGAGCATCTGACGTCGCCGTCAGGAATCTGTTAAACAAACAGGCATCGAACCCGAAGGTCGGCTCAACATGAAGTTGAGAGGAACATTTGACTTCACTGTCAAGCATCTGTTAAAAAAACAGGCATCAAATCTGAAGGACGGCTCAACCCGAAGTTGAGAAGAACATCTGACCTCAACGTCAGGCATCTGTTAAACAAACAGGCATCGAACCCGAAGGCCGTCTCAAACCTTAATTGAGAAGAACATCTGACCTCATCATCAAACAACTGTTAAACAAACAGGCATCGAAAACGAAGGACAGCTCACCTTGAAGTTGAGAGGAACATCTGTCCTCCCCATCTGGCATTAGTTAAACAAACAGGCATCAAACCCGAAGGTCGGAACAACATGTAGTTGAGAGGAACATTTGACTTCACTGTCCTGCATCTATTAAATAAACAGGCATCAAATCCGAAGACCGGCTCAACCCGAAGTTGAGAAGAACATCTGACCTCAACGCCAGGCATCTGTTAAACAAACAGGCATCGAGCCCGAAGGGAGGCTCAACCCGAAGTTGAAAAGAACATTAGACCTTGGCGTCACGCATCTGTTAAAAAAACAGGCATCGAATCCGAAGGCCGCCTCAACCCAAAGTTCAGAAGAACATTTGACCTCGCCGTCAGGCATCTATTAAACAAACTGGCATCGAACCCGAAGACCGTCTCAAACCTTAATTGAGAAGAACATCTGACCTCGCTGTCAAACATCTTTTAAAAAAACAGGCATCGAACCCGAAGGCCGACTCAACTTGAAGTTGAACGGAACATCAGACCTCCCCATCAGGCATTAGTTAAACAAACATGCATCGAACCTGAAGGCCGACACAATACGAAGTTGAGAAGAACATCTGACCTCGTTGTCAGGCATATGTTAAACAAACAGGCATCGAATTTGATGGCCGACTCAACCCGAAGTTTAGAAGAACATCTGACCTCGCTGTCAGGCTTTAGTTAAACAAACAGGAATCGAACCCGAAGACCGGTTCAACCCGAAGTTGAGAAGAACATCTGACCTAGCCGCCAGGCATCTGTTAAACAAACAGGCATCAAACCCAAAGGTCGGCTCAACCCGAACTTGAGAAGAACATCTGACCTCGCCGTCAAGCATCTGTTAAACAAAAAGGTGTGGAACCCGAAGGACGACTCAACTTGAAGTTGAGAAGAATATCTGACCTCGCCGTCAGGCATCTATTAAATAAACAGGCACGAAGGCCGTTTCAACCCTTAGTTGAGACGAACATCTGACTTCGCCGTCAAACATCTGTTAAACAATCAGGTATCGAACCCAAGGCCGGATCACCTTGAAGTTGAGAGGAACAATCTGACCTCCTCATCAGGCATTAGTTAAACAAACAGGCATCGAACCCGAAGGCCGGCACAACACGAAATTGAGAAGAACATCTGACCTCGCCGTCAGGCATCTGTTAAACAAACAGGCATCGAACCCGAAGGCCGGCTCAATACGAAGATGAGAGGAGCATCTGACGTCGCCGTCAGGAATCTGTTAAACAAACAGGCATCGAACCCGAAGGTCGGCTCAACATGAAGTTGAGAGGAACATTTGACTTCACTGTCAAGCATCTGTTAAATAAACAGGCATCAAATCTGAAGGACGACTCAACCCGAAGTTGAGAAGAACATCTGACCTCAACGTCAGGCATCTGTTAAACAAACAGGCATCGAACCCGAAGGCCGTCTCAAACCTTAATTGAGAAGAACATCTGAGCTCATCATCAAACAACTGTTAAACAAACAGGCATCGAAAACGAAGGACAGCTCACCTTGAAGTTGAGAGGAACATCTGTCCTCCCCATCTGGCATTAGTTAAACAAACAGGCATCAAACCCGAAGGTCGGAACAACATGGAGTTGAGAGGAACATTTGACTTCACTGTCAAGCATCTATTAAATAAACAGGCATCAAATCCGAAGACCGGCTCAACCCGAAATTGAGAAGAACATCTGACCTCAACGCCAGGCATCTGTTAAACAAACAGGCATCGAGCCCGAAGGGAGGCTCAACCCGAAGTTGAAAAGAACATTAGACCTTGCCGTCAGGCATCTGTTAAAAAAATAGGCATCGAACCCGAAGGCCGCCTCAACCCGAAGTTCAGAACAACATTTGACCTCGCCGTCAGGCATCTATTAAACAAACTGGCATCGAACCCGAAGGCCGTCTCAAACCTTAATTGAGAAGAACATCTGACCTCGCTGTCAAACATCTTTTAAAAAAACAGGCATCGAACTCGAAGGCCGACTCAAATTGAAGTTGAGAGGAACACCAGACCTCCCCATCAGGCATAAGTTAAACAAACATGCATCGAACCTGAAGGCCGGTACAATACGAAGTTGAGAAGAACATCTGACCTCGTTGTCAGGCATATGTTAAACAAATAGGCATCGAATTTGATGGCCGACTCAACCCGAAGTTTAGAAGAACATCTGACCTCGCTGTCAGGCTTTAGTTAAACAAACAGGAATCAAACCCGAAGACCGGTTCAACCCGAAGTTGAGAAGAACATCTGACCTAGCCGCCAGGCATCTGTTAAACAAACAGGCATCAAACCCAAAGGTCGGCTCAACCCGAACTTGAGAAGAACATCTGACCTCGCCGTCAAGCATCTGTTAAACAAAAAGGTGTGGAACCCGAAGACCGGCTCAACCTGAAGTTGAGAAGAATATCTGACCTCGCCGTCAGGCATCTGTTAAATAAACAGGAACGAAAGCCGTTTCAACCCTTTGTTGAGAAGAACATCTGACCTCGTCGTCAAACATCTGTTAAGCAATCAAGTATCGAACCCGAGGCCGGCTCACCTTGAAGTTGAGAGGAACATCTGACCTCCCCATCAGGCATTAGTTAAATAAACAGGCATCAAATCTGAAGGACGGCTCAACCCGAAGTTGAGAAGAACATCTGACCTCAACGTCAGGTATCTGTTAAACAAACAGACATCGAACCCGAAGGGCGGCTCAACCCGAAGTTGATAAGAACATTAGACCTCGCCGTAAGGCATCTGTTAAAAAAACAGGCATTGAATCCGAAGGCCGCCTTAACCCAAAGTTCAGAAGAAAATTTGACCTCGCCGTCAGACATTTATTAAACAAACAGGCATCGAACCCGAAGGTCGTCTCAAACCTTAATTGAGAAGAACATCTGACCTCGTCGTCAAACATCTGTTAAACAAACAGGCATCGAACACGAACGGCGGCTCACCTTGAAGTTGAGAGGAACATCTGACCTGCCCATTTGGCATTAGTTAAACAAACAGGCATCAAACCCGAAGGTCGGATCAACATGAAGTTGAGAGGAACATTTGACTTCACTGTCAAGCATCTATTAAACAAACAGGCATCAAATCCGAAGACCGGCTCAACCCGAAGTTGAGAAGAACATCTTACCTCAACGTCAGGCATCTGTTAAACAAACAGGCATCGAACCCGGAGGGTGGCTCAACCCGAAGTTGATAAGAACATTAGACCTCGACGTCAGACATCTGTTAAAAAAACAGGCATCAAACCCAAAGGCCGCCTCTACCCGAAGTTCAGAAGAACATTTGACCTCGCCGTCAGGCATCTATTAAACAAACAAGCATCGAACCCGAAGGCCGTCTCAAACCTTAATTGAGAAGAACATCTGACCTCGCTGTCAAACATCTGTTAAACAAACAGGCATCGTACCCGAAGGCCGGCTCAACTTCAAGTTGAGAGGAACATCAGACCTCCCCATCAAGCATTAGTTAAACAAAAAGACATCGAACCTGAAGGCCGGAACAACATGAAGTTGAGAAGAACATCTGACCTCGTTGTCAGGCTTATGTTAAACAAACAGGCATCGAATTTGATGGCCGACTCAACCTGAAGTTTAGAAGAACATCTGACCTCGCTGTCATGCTTTAGTTAAACAAACAGGAATCGAACCCGAAGACCGGTTCAACCCGAAGTTGAGAAGAACATCTGACTTAGCCGCCAGGCATCAATTAAACAAACAGGCATCGAACCCAAAGGCCGGATCAACCTGAACTTGAGAAGAACATCTGACCTCGCCGTCAAGCATCTGTTAAACAAAAAGGTGTGGAACCCGAACGCCTGCTCAACCCGAAGTTGAGAAGAATATCTGACCTCGCCGTCAGGCATCTGTTAAATAAACAGGCACGAAGGCCGTTTTAACCCTTAGTTGAGAAGAACATCTGACCTCGCCGTCCAACATCTGTTAAACAATCAGGTATCGAACCCGAGGCCGACTTACCTTGAAGTTGAGAGGAAAATCTGACCTCCTCATCAGGCATTAGTTAAACAAACAGGCATCAAACCCGAAGGCCGGCACAACACGAAGTTGAGAAGAACATCTGACCTCGCTGTCAGGCATCTGTTAAACATACAGGCATCGAACCCGAAGGCCGGCTCAGCACGAAGTTGAGAGGAGAATCTGACGTCGCCGTCAGGCATCTGTTAAACAAACAGGCATCGAACCCGAAGGTCGGCTCAACATGAAGTTGAGAGGAACATTTGACTTCACTGTCAAGCATCTGTTAAACAAACAGGCATCAAATCCGAAGGACGACTCAACCCGAAGTTGAGAAGAATATCTGACCTCAATGTCAGGCATCTATTAATCAAACAGGCATCAAAGCCGAAGGGTGGCTCAACCCGAAGTTGATAAGAACATTAGACCTCGCCGTCAGGCATCTGTTAAAAAAACAGGCATCGAATCCGAAGGCCGCCTTAACCCAAAGTTCAGAAGAACATTTGACCTTGCCGTCAGGAATTTATTAAACAAATAGGCATCGAACCCGAAGGCCGTCTCAAACCTTAATTGAGAAGAACATCTGACCTCGTCGTCAAACATCTGTTAAACAAACAGGCATCGAACACGAAGGGCTGCTCACCTTGAAGTTGAGAGGAACATCTGACCTTCCCATCAGGCATTAGTTAAACAAACAGGCATCGAACCCGAAAGTCGGATCAACATGAAGTAGAGAGGAACATTTGACTTCACTGTCAAGCATCTATTAAACAAACGGGCATCAAATCTGAAGACCGGCTCAACCCGAAGTTGAGAAGAACATCTGACCTTAACGTAAGGCATCTCTTAAACAAACAGGCATCGAACCCGAAGGGCGGCTCAACCCGAAGTTGATAAGAACATTTGACCTTGCCGCCAGGCATCTGTTAAAAAAATGGTATCGAACCCGAAGGCCGCCTCAACCGGAACTTCAGAAGAACATTTGACCTCGCCGTCAGAGATCTATTAAACAAACAGGCATCGAACCCGAAGGCCGGCTCAAACCTTAGTTGAGAAGAACATCTGACCTCGCTGTCAAACATCTGTCAAACATACAGGCATCGAACCTGAAGGTCGGCACAACACGAAGTTGATAAGAACATCTGACCTCGCCGTCAGGCATATGTTAAACAAACAGGCATCTAATTTGATGGCCGACTCAACCTGAAGTTTAGAAGAACGTTTGACCTCGCTGTCAGGGTTTAGTTAAACAAACAGGAATCGAACCCGAAGACCGGCTCAACCCGAAGTTGAGAAGAACATCTGACCTAGCCGCCAAGCATTTGTTAAACAAATAGGCATCGAACCCAAAGGCCGGCTCAACCCGAAGTTGAGAAGAACATCTGACCTCGCCGTCAAGCATCTGTTAAACAAAAAGGTGTGGAACCCAAAGGCCGGCTCAACCCGAAGTTGAGAAGAATATCTGACCTCGCCGTCAGGCATCTGTTAAATAAACAGGCATCAAACCCGAAGGCCGTCTCAACCCTTAGTTGAGAAGAATATCTAACCTCGCCGTCAAACATTTGTTAAACAATCAGGTATCGAACCCGAAGGCCGGCTCACCTTAAAGTTGAGAGGTACATCTGACCTCCCCATCAGGCATTAGTTAAACAAACAAGCATCAAACCCGAAGGCCGGCACAACACGAAGTTGAGAAGAACATCTGACCTCGCTTTTAGGCATCTGTTAAACAAACACGCATCGAACCCGAAGGTCGGCTCAACACGAAGTTTAGAGGAATATCTGACCTCGCTGTCAGGCATCTATTAAACAAACAGGCATCGAACCCGAAGGTCGGTTCAACATGAAGTTGACAGGAACATTTAACTTCACTGTCAAGCATCTGTTAAACAAACAGGCATTAAATCCAAAGGTCGGCTCAACCCGAAGTTGAGAAGAACATCTGACCTCAATGTCAGGCATCTATTAAATAAACAAGCATCGAACCCGAAGGGCGGCTCAACCCGAAGTTGATAAGAACATTAGACCTCGCCGTCAGGAATCTGTTAAGAAAACAGGGAACGAACTTGAAGGCCTCCTCAACCCGAAGTTTAGAAGAACATTTGACCTCGCCGTCAGGCATTATTAAACAAACAGGCATCGAACCCGAAGGCCGTCTCAAACCTTAATTGAGAAGAACATATGACCTCGCCGTCAAACATCTGTTAAACAAACATGCATCGAACCCGAAGGCCAGCTCAAGTTGAAGTGGAGAGGAACATCTGACCTCCCCATCAGGCATTAGTTAAACAAACAGGCATCGAACCTGAAGGCCGGCACAACAAGAATTGAGAAGAACATCTGACCTCGCTGTCAGGCATATGTTAAACAAACAGGCATCGAATTTGATGGCCGACTCAACACAAAGTATAGAAGAACATCTGACCTCGCTCTCAGGCTTTAGTTAAACAAACAAGAATCGAACCCGAAGACCGGCTCAACCCGAAGTTGAGAAGAACATCGGACCTAGCCGCAAGGCATCTGTTAATCAAATAGGCATCAAACCCAAAGGCCGGCTCAACCCGAAGTTGAGAACAACATCTGACCTCGCCGTCAAGCATCTGTTAAACAAAATGGTGTGGAACCCGAATGCCAGCTCAATCCGAAGTTGAGAAGAATTTCTAACCTCGCCGTCAGGCATCTGTTAAATAAACAGGCATCAAACCCGAAGGCCGTCTCACCCCTTAGTTGAGAAGAACATCTGACCTCGCCGTCAAACATCTGTTAAACAATCAGGTATCAAACCCGATGGCTGGCTCACCTTAAAGTTGAGAGGAACATCTGACCTCCTTATCAGGCACTAGTTAAGCAAACAGACATCGAACCCGAAGGCCGGCACAACACGAAGTTGAGAAGAACATCTGACCTCGCTGTTAGCCATCTGTTAAACAAACAGGCATCGAATCCGAAGGTCGGCTCAACATGAAGTTAAGAGGAACATTTGACTTCACTGTCAAGCATCTGTTAAACAAACAGGCATCAAATCCGAAGGCCGGCTCAACCCGAAGTTGAGAAGAACATCTGACCTCAACATTAGGTATCGAACCCGAAGGCTGGCTCACCTTGAAGTTGAAGGGAACATCTGACCTCCCCATCAGGCCTTAGTTAAACAAACATGCATCGAACCCGAAGGCCGGCACAACACGAAGTTGAGAAGAACATCTGACCTCAACGTCAGGCATCTGTAAAACAAACAGGCATCGAACCCGAAGTTGATAAGAACATTAGACCTCGCCGTCAGGCATCTGTTAAAAAAATAGGCATTGAACCCAAAGGCCGCCTCAACCCGAAGTTCAGAAGAACATTTGACCTCGCCGTGAGGCATTTATTAAATAAACATGCATCGAACCCGAAGTCCGTCTCAAACCTTAAGTGAGAAGAACATATGACCTCGCCGTCAAACATCTGTTAAACAAACAGGCATCGAACCCCAAGGCCGACTCATGTTGAAGTTGAGAGGAACATCTAACCTCCCCATCGGGCATTACTTAAACAAACAGGCATCAAACCTGAAGGCCCGCACAACACGAAGTTGAGAAGAAAATCTGACCTCGCTGTCAGGCATATGTTAAACAAACAGGCATCAAATTTGATGGCCGACTCAACCCGAAGTTTAGAAGAACATCTGACCTTGCTGTCAGGCTTTAGTTAAACAAACAGGAATCAAACCCGAAGACTGGCTCAACCCGAAGTTGAGAAGAACATTTGACCTAGCCGCCAGACATTTGTTAAACAAACAGGCATCGAACCCAAAGGCCGGCTCAACCCGAAGTTGATAAGAACATCTGACTCGCTGTCAAGCATCTGTTAAAGAAAAAGGTGTGGAACCCGAAGGCCGGCTCAACCCGAAGTTGAGAAGAATATCGGACCTCGCCGTCAGGAATCTGTTAAATAATCAGGTATCGAACCTGAAGGGTGGCTCACCTTCAAGTTGAGGGGAACATCTGACCTCCCCATCAGGCATTAGTTAAACAAACATGCATCAAACCCAAAGGCCGGCAAAACACGTAGTTGAGAAGAACATCTGACCTCAATGTCAGACATCTGTTAAACAAACAGGCATCAAACCCGAAGGGCGGCTCAACCCGTAGTTGAGAAGAACATCTGACCTCAATGTCAGACATCTGTTAAAGAAATAGGATTTGAATACAAAGGCCGGCTCAACCTAAAGTTGAGAAGAATATATGACCTCGCCGTCAGGCATCTGTTAAATAAACAGGCATCAAACCCGAAGGCCGTCTCAACCCTTAGTTGAGAAGAACATCTGACCTCGCCGTCAAACTTCTGTTAAACAATCAGGTATCGAACCCGAAGTCCGGCTCATCTTGAAGTTGAGAGGAACATCTGACCTCCCCATCACGCATCTGTTAAACAAACAGACAACGAACCCGGAGGCCGGCTCAACATGATGTTGAGAATAACATCTGACCTTGCCGTCAGGCATCGGTTAAACAAACAGGAATCGAACCCGAAGGTCGGCTTAACCCGAAGTTGAGAAGACCATCTGACCTCACAGTCAGGCATCTGTTAACAAACATGCGTCGAACCCGAAGGTCGGCTCAACACGAAGTTGAGAGGAACATTTGACCTTACCGTGAGGCATCCACTAAACAAACAAGCATCAAACCCGAAGGGCGGCTCAACCAGAAGTTGATAAGAATATTAGACCTCGCCATTAGGAATCTATTAAACACACAGGTAGCGAACCCGAAGGCCGGCTAAACACGAATTTGAGAGGAACATTTGACCTTTCCGTTAGACGTCTGTTAAATAAACAGGCATCGAACCCGAAGGGCGGCTCAACCCGAATTTGAGAAGAAGATTTGACCTTGCTGTCAGGAATCTGTTAAACAAACAGGCATCGAACCCGAAAGCCGGCTCACCACGAAGTTCATAGGAATATCTGACCTCGTCGTCAAACATCTGTTAAACAAATAGGCATCGAACATGAAGTCCAGCTCAACACGAAGTTGAGAGCAACATCTGACTTCGCTGTCAGGCATCTGTTAAACAAACAGGCATCGAACCCGAAGATCGGCTCAACACGAAGTTGAGAGAACATTTCACCTCACCGTCAGACATCTGTTAAACAAACAGGCATCAAACCCGAAGGCCGGCTCAACACGAATGTCATTAGAATACCTGACCTCGCCGTCAGGGATCTGTTAAACGAACAGGCATCGAACACGAAGGCCGGCTCAACCCGAAGTTGAGAAGAACATCTGACCTTGCTGTCATACATCTATGAAACAAACAAGCATCGAATTTGATGGTCGGCTCAACCCGAAGTGTAGATATACATCTGACCTCGCTATCAGGCATCTGTTAAACAAACAGGCATCGAGCACGAAGGGCGGCTCAACCTGAAGTTGAGAAGAACATCTGACCTCACTGTCAGGTATCTATTAAACAAACAGACATCGAACCCGAAGGCCAGATCAACACGAAGTTGAGAGGAACATTTGACCTCGCCGTCAGGCATCTGTTAAACAAACAGGCATTGATCCCAAAGGCCGGCTAAACACGAAGTTTATAGGAATATCTGACCTTGCCGTCAGGCATCTATTAAACAAATAGGCATTGAACACGAAGTCCCGCTCAACATGAATTCATAGGAATATCCGACCTCACCGTCAGGGATCTGTTAAACAAACAGGCATCGAACACGAAGGCCGGCTCAACCCAAAGTTGAGAAGAACATCTCACCTCGCTGTCAGGCATCTGTTAAACAAACAGGCATCGAATTTAATGGCAGCCTCAACCCGAAGTTGTGAAGAACTTCTAACCTCTCTGTCAGGCTTCTGTTAAACAAACAGGCATTGAACCCGACAACCGGCTCCACCCGAAGTTGAGAAGAACATCTGACCTCGCCGTCAGGCATCCGTTAAACAAACAAGCGTCGAACCCGAAGGTCGGCTCAACACGAAGTTGAGAAGCACATCTGACCTCGCCGTAAGGGATTTGTTAAACAAAAAGGCATCAAACCTAGAGAACGCTCAACCTGAGGTTGAGAAGAACATATGACCTTGCTATCAGGCATCTGTTAAACAAACAGGCATCGAATTTGATATCCGACTCAACCTGAAGTTGAGAAGAACATCTGAACTCATTGTCAGGCATCAGCTAAACAAACAGGAATCAAACCCAAAGGCCGGCTTAACCCGAAGTTGAGAAGAACATCTGACCTCGCTGTTAGGCATCTGTTAAACAAACAGGCATCGAACCCGAAGGCCGACACAACACGAAGTTGAGAAGTACATCTGACCTCGCCATCAGGGATCTGTCAAACAAAAAGGCATCAAACCCGGAGACCGGCTCAACCTGAGGTTGAGAAGAACATCTGACCTCGTTATCAGGCATCTGTTAAACAAATAGGCATCAAATTTGATGGCCGACTCAACCTAAAGTTGAGAAGAACATATGAACTCATTGTCAGGCATCAGTTAAACAAACAGGAATCGAACCCGAAGGTCGGCTCAACCCGAAGTTGAGAAGAATATTTAACCTCTCCGTCAGGCATCTGGTAAAGAAACAGGCATCGAACCCGAAGGCCAGCTCAACACGAAGTTGAGAAGTACATCTGACCTCGCCGTCAGGCATATGTTAAACAAATAGGCATCGAACCCGGAGGCCGGCTAAACACGAAGTTGAGAAGAACATCTGACCTTGCCGTCAGGTATCTGTTAAACAAACAGGCATTGAACCTGAAGGTCGGTTCAACACGAAGTTGAAAGGAACATTTGACCTCGCCGTGAGGCATCTACTTAACAAACAGGCATCGAACCCGAAGGGCGGCTCAACCAGAAGTTGATAAGAACATTATACCTCGTCGTTAGGAATATGTTAAACAAACACACATCTAACCTGAAGGCCGACTCAACACAAAGCTAACAGGGACATTTGACCTTGGCGTCAGGCATCTGTTAAAGAAACAGGCTGCGAAGCCAAAGGGGGGCTCAACCCGAAGTTGAAAAGAACATCTGACCTCGCTGTCAGGCATCTGTTAAACAAAAAAGCATCGAACCCGAATGCCGGCTCAACATAAAGTTCATAGGAATATCTCACCTCGCGCGTCAGGGTTCTGTTAAACAAAAAGGCATCAAACCCGGAGGCCGGTTCAACCTGAGGTTGAGAAGAACATTTGACCTCGTTATCAGGAATTTGTTAAACAAATAGGCATCGGATTTGATGGCCGGCTCAAGCCGAAGTTGGGAAGTACATTTGACCTTGCCGTCAGGCATATGTTAAACAAACAGGCATCGAACCCGGAGGCTGGCTCAACACGAAGTTGAGAAGAACATTTGATCTCGCCGTCTGGTATCTGTTAAACAAACAGACATCGAACCCGAAGGCCGGTTCAACACAAAAGCCATAGGAATATCTGACCTCGCCGTCAGGCATCTATTAAACAAATAGGCATAGAACACGATGGTCGGCTCAACCCGAAGTTGAAAAGAACTTCTTACCTCTCCGTCAGGATTCTGTTAAACAAATAAACATCGAACCCAACGGCCGGCTCAACCCGAAGTTGAGAAGAACATCTGACCTCGCCGCCAGGCATCTGTTAAATAAACAGGCATCGAACACGAAGGGTGGCTCAACCTGAAGTTGAGAAGAACATCTGACCTCGCTGTCAAGCATCTATTAAACAAACAGACATCAAACCCGAAGGCCAGCTCAACACGAAGCTTATACTAATATCTGACCTCGCCATCAGGCATCTGTTAAACAAATAGGAATCGAACACGAAGGCCGACTCAACCCGAAGTAGTGAAGAACTTCTGACCACTCTTTCAGGCTTCTATTAAACAAACAAGCATCGAATTCGACGGCCGGCTCAACCTGAAGTTGAGAAGAGCATCTGACATCGTCGTCAGGCATCTGGTAAACAAACAGGCATCGAACCCGAAGGCCGGCTCAACACGAAGTTTAGAAGTACATTTGACGTTGCCGTCAGGGATCTGTTAAACAAAAAGGCATCAAACCCAAAGGCCGGCTCAACCTGAAGTTGGGAAGAACATCTGACCTTGCTATCAGGCATCTGTTAAACAAACAGGCATCGAATTTGATGGCCGGTTCAAACCGAAGTTGAGAAGAACATCTGAACTCATTTTCAGGCATCATTTAAACAAACAGGAATCGAACCCGAAGGCCGGCTCAACCCGAAGTTGAGAAGAACATCTGACCTCGCCGTCAGGCATCTTTTAAACAAACAGGTATCGAACCCGAAGGTCGGCTCAACACGAAGTTGAGAAGTACATCTGACCTCGCCGTCAGACATATATTAAACAAACAGGCATCAAACCTAGAGGCCGGCTCAACACGAAGTTGAGAAGAACATTCGACCTCTCCGTCAAGTATCTCTTGAACAAACAGGCATGGAACCCGAAGGCCGGCTCAAAATGAAGTTGAGTAGAACATCTGATCTCGCTGTCAGGTATCTATTAAACAAACAGGGATCGAACCCGAAGGCCGGCTCAACACGATGTTGAGAGGAACATTTGACCTCGCCGTGAGGCATCTACTTAACAAACAGGCATCGAACCCGAAGGGCGGCTCAACCAGAAGTTGATAAGAACATTTGACCTCGTCGTCAGGAATCTGTTAAACAAACAGGCATCGAACCCGATGGTCGGCTCAACACGAAGTTGAGAGGAACATTTGACTTCGGCGTCAGGCATTTGTGAAACTAACAGGCATCAAACCTGAAGGGGGGCTCAACGCGAAGTTGAGAAGAACATCTGACCTCGTTGTCAGGAATCTGTTAAACAAACAGGCATCAAACCCGAAGGCCGGCTCAACCTGAAGTTGGGAAGAACATCTGACCTTGCTATCAGGCATCTGTTAAACAAACAGGCATCGAATTTGATGGCCGGTTCAAACCGAAGTTGAGAAGAACATCTGAACTCATTTTCAGGCATCATTTAAACAAACAGGAATCGAACCCGAAGGCCGGCTCAACCCGAAGTTGAGAAGAACATCTGACCTCGCCGTCAGGCATCTTTTAAACAAACAGGTATCGAACCCGAAGGTCGGCTCAACACGAAGTTGAGAAGTACATCTGACCTCGCCGTCAGGCATATATTAAACAAACAGGCATCGAACCTAGAGGCCGGCTCAACACGAAGTTGAGAAGAACATTCGACCTCTCCGTCAAGTATCTCTTGAACAAACAGGCATGGAACCCGAAGGCCGGCTCAAAATGAAGTTGAGTAGAACATCTGACCTCGCTGTCAGGTATCTATTAAACAAACAGGGATCGAACCCGAAGGCCGTCTCAACACGATGTTGAGAGGAACATTTGACCTCGCCGTGAGGCATCTACTTAACAAACAGGCATCGAACCCGAAGGGCGGCTCAACCAGAAGTTGATAAGAACATTTGACCTCGTCGTCAGGAATCTGTTAAACAAACAGGCATCGAACCCGATGGTCGGCTCAACACGAAGTTGAGAGGAACATTTGACTTCGGCGTCAGGCATTTGTGAAACTAACAGGCATCAAACCTGAAGGGGGGCTCAACGCGAAGTTGAGAAGAACATCTGACCTCGTTGTCAGGAATCTGTTCAACAAACAGGCATCAAACCCGAAGGCCGGCTCAACACGAAGTTCATAGGAATATCTGACCTCGCCGTCAGGCATCTATTAAACAAATAGGCATCGAACACGAAGTCCCGTTCAACACGAAGTTGAGAGCAACATCTGACCTCGTTGTCAGGCATCTGTTAAACAAACAGGCATCGAACCCAAATGCCGGCTCAACACGAAGTTGAGAGGAACATTTGACCTCACCATTTGACATCTGTTAAACAAACAGGCATCGAACCTGAAAGGCGGCTCAACACGAACTTGAGAGGAACATCTAACCTCGCTGTTAGACATCTATTAAACAAACAAGCATCAAACCCGAAGGCCGGCTCAACACGAAGGTCACAGGAATATCTGACTTCGCCGTCAGGGATCTCTTAAACAAACAGGCAACGAACACGAAGGCCGAGTCAACCCGAAGTTGAGAAGAACATTTCACCTCGCTATCAGGCATCTGTTAAACAAACAGGCATCGAATTTGATGGTCGGCTCAACCCGATGTTGAGAAGAACATCTAACCTCCCTGTCAGGCATCTTTTAAACAAACAGGCATCAACCCCGACGGCCGGCTCAACCCGAAGTGTAGAAGAACATTTGACCTCGCCGTCAAGCATCTGTTAAACAAACAGGCATTGAACCCAAAGGCCGGCTCAACACGAAGTTCATAGGAATATCTGATCTCGCCATCAGGGATCTGTTAAACAAATAGTCATCGAACACAGAGTCCCGCTCAACACGAACTTGAGAGCAACATCTGACCTCGCCGTCAGGCATCTGTGAATCAAACAGGCATCGAGCCCAAAGGCTGGCTCAATACGAAGTTGAGAGGAACATCTGACCTCGCCATCAAGCATATGTTAACCAAACAAGCATCGAACCCGAAGGCCGGTACAACCAAAAGTTGAGAAGAACATCTGACCTCGCCGTCAGGCATCTGTTAAACAAATAGGCATCGAACCCGAAAGCCGGCTCAACCTGAAGTTGAGAAGAATATCTGACCTCACCGTCAGGAATGTATTAAACAAACAGGCATCGAACCGAAAGTCCGGCTCAACACGAAGTTGAGAGGAACATTTGACCTTGCCATCAGGCATTTGTTAAACAAACAGGCATCGAACCCGAAGGGCGGCTCAACCTGAAGTTGAGAAAAACATTTGACCTCGCTGTCAAGCATATGTTAAACAAACAGGCATCGAACCCGAAGGCCGGCTCAACACAAAGTTCATTGGAATATCTGACCTCGCTGTCAGGCATCTGTTAAATAAATAGGCATCAAACACGAAGTCCCGCTCAACATGAATTCATAGGAATATCTGACCTCGCCGTCAGGGATCTGTTAAACAAACAGGCATCGAACACGAAGGTCGGCTCAACCCAAAGTTGAGAAGAACATCTCACCTTGCTGTCAGGCATCTGTTAAACAAACAGGCATCGAATTTAATGGCAGGCTCAACCCGAAGTTGTGAAGAACTTCTAACCTCTCCGTCAGGCTTCTGTTAAACAAACAGGCATTGAACCCGACAACCGCCTCCACCCGAAGTTGAGAAGAACATCTGACCTCGCCTTCAGGCATCCGTTAAACAAAGAAGCGTCGAACCCGAAGGCCGGCTCAACATGAAGTTGAGAAGCACATCTGACCTCGCCGTAAGGGATTTGTTAAACAAGAAGGCATCAAACCCAGAGAACGCTCAACCTGAGGTTGAGAAGAACAATTGACCTTGCTATCAGGCATCTGTTAAACAAACAGGCATCGAATTTGATATCCGACTCAACCCGAAGTTGAGAAGAACATCTGAACTCATTTTCAGGCATCAGCTAAACAAACAGGAATCGAACCCAAAGGCCGGCTCAACCCGAAGTTGAGAAGAACATATGACCTCGCTGTTAGGCATCTGTTAAACAAACAGGCATCGAACCCGAAGGCCGACACAACACGAATTTGAGAAGTAAATTTGACCTCGCCATCAGGGATCTATCAAACAAAAAGGCATCAAACCCGGAGACCGGCTCAACCTGAGGTTGAGAAGAACATCTGACCTTGTTATCAGGCATCTGTTAAACAAATAGGCATCGAATTTGATGGCCGACTCAACCTGAAGTTGAGAAGAACATATGAACTCATTGTGAGGCATCACTTAAACAAACAGGAATCGAACTCGAAGGTCGGCTCAACCCGAGTTGAGAAGAACATTTAACCTCTCCGTTAGGCATCTGTTAAAGAAACAGGCATCGAACCCGAAGGCCGGTTCAACACAAAAGTCATAGGAATATCTGACCTTGCTGTTAAAGAAATAGGCATCGAACACGATGGTCGGCTCAACCCGAAGTTGAGAAGAACTTCTTACCTCTCCGTCAGGATTCTGTTAAACAAATAGGCATCGAACCCGACGGCCGGCTCAACCCGAAGTTGAGAAGAACATCTGACCTCGCCGTCAGGCGTCTGTTAAACAAACAGGCATCGAACCCGAAGGGTGGCTCAACCTGAAGTTGAGAAGAACATCTGACCTCGTTGTCAGGCATCTATTAAACAAACAGACATCAAACCCGAAGGCCAGCTCAACACGAAGCTTATACTAATATCTGACCTCGCCATCAGGCATCTGTTAAACAAATAGGAATCAAACACGAAGGCCGACTCAACCCGAAGTAGTGAAGAACTTCTGACCACTCTGTCAGGCTTCTATTAAACAAACAAGCATCAAATTCGACGGCCGGCTCAACCCAAAGTTGAGAAGAACATCTGACATCACCGTCAGGCATCTGTTAAACAAACAGGCATCGAACCTGAAGGCCGGCTCAACACGAAGTTTAGAAGTACATTGACGTCGCCGTCAGGGATATGTTAAACAAAAAGGCATCAAACCCGAAGGCCGGCTCAACCTGAAGATGGGAAGAACATCTGACCTTGCTATCAGGCATTTGTTAAACAAACAGGCATCGAATTTGATGGCCGGTTCAAACCGAAGTTGAGAAGAACATCTGAACTCATTGTCAGGCATCATTTAAACAAACAGGAATCAAACCAGAAGGCCGAATCAACCCGAAGTTGAGAAGAACATCTGACCTCACCGTCAGGCATCTTTTAAAAAAACAGGTATCGAACCCGAAGGTCGGCTCAACACGAAGTTAAGAAGTACATCTGACCTCGCCGTCAGGCATATATTAAACAAACAGGCATCGAACCTAGAGGGCGGCTCAACACGAACTTGAGAGGAACATCTAACCTCGCCGTCAGACATCTATTAAACAAACAAGCATTGAACCCGAAGGCCGACTCAACACGAAGGTCATAGGAATATCTGACTTCGCCGTCAGGGATCTCTTAAACAAATAGGAAACGAACACGAAGGCCGACTTAACCCGAAGTTGAGAAGAACATTTAACCTCGCTGTCAGGCATCTGTTAAACAAACAGGCATCGAATTTGATGGTCGGCTCAACCCGATGTTGAGAAGAACATCTAACCTCCCTGTCAGGCATCTTTTAAACAAACAGGCATCAACCCTGACGGCCAGCTCAACCCGAAGTGTAGAAGAACATCTGACCTCGCCGTCAAACATCTGTTAAACAAACAGGCATCGAACCCAAAGGTTGGCTCAACACGAAGTTCATAGGAATATCTGATCTCGCCATCAGGGATCTGTTAAACAAATAGTCATCAAACACGGAGTCCCGCTCAACACAAACTTGAGAGCAACACCAGACCTCGCCGTCAGGCATCTGTGAATCAAACAGGCATCGAACCCAAAGGCTGGCTCAACACGAAGTTGAGAGGAACATTTGACCTCGGCGTCAAGCATATGTTAACCAAACAGGCATCAAACCCGAAGGCCGGCACAACCAAAAGTTGAGAAGAACATCTGACCTTGCCGTCAGGCATCTGTTAAACAAATAGGCATCGAACCCAAAAGCCGGCTCAACCTGAAGTTGAGAAGAATATCTGACCTCACCGTCAGGAATGTGTTAAACAAACAGGCATCGAACCGGAAGGTCGGCTCAACACGAAGTTGAGAGGAACATTTGACCTTGCCATCAGGCATTTGTTAAACAAACAGGCATCGAACCCGAAGGGCGGCTCAACCCGATGTTAAGAAAAACATTTGACCTCGCTGTCAAGCATATGTTAAACAAACAGGCATCGAACCCGAAGGCCGACTCAACACAAAGTTCATAGGAATATCTGACCTTGCTGTCAGGCATCTGTTAAACAAATAGGCATCAAACACGAAGTCCCGCTCAACGCGAAGTTCATAGGAATATCTGACCTCGCTGTCAGGGATCTGTTAAACAACTAGGCATCGAAAAAGACGGCCGGCTCAACCCGAAGTTGAGAAGAACATCTGACCTCGCCGTCAGGCATCTGTTAAACAAATAGGCATCGAACCCGAAGGCTGGCTCAACACGAAGTTGGGAAGTACATATGACCTCGCCGTCAGGGATCTGTTAAACAAAAAGGCATCGAACCCGGAAGCCGGCTCAACCTGAAGTTTAGAAGAACATCTAACCTTGCTATCAGGCATCTGTTAAACAAACATGCATCGAATTTAATGGCCATCTCAACCCGAAGTTGTGAAGAACTTCTGACCTCTCCGTCAGGCTTCTTTTAAACAAACAGGCATCGAACCCGACGGTCGGTCAACCCAAAGTTGAGAAGAACATATGACCTCGCCGTCAGGCATCTATTAAACAAACAGGCATCGAACCCGAAGGGCGGCTCAACCCGAAGTTGAGAAGAACATATGACCTCGCTATCAGGCATCTATTAAACAAACAGGCATCGAACGCGAAGGCCAGCTCAATACGAAGTTCATAGGAATATCTGACCTCACCGTCAGGCATCTGTTAAACAAATAGGCATCGAACATGAAGTCTCGCTCAACATTAAGTTCATAGGATATCTAACCTCGCCGTCAAGGATCTGTTAAACAAACAGGCATCGAACACGAAGGCCAGCTCGACCCTAAGTGTAGAAGAACATCTGACTTTGCTGTCAGGCATCTTTTAAACAAACAGGCATCAAATTTGATGGCCGGCTCAACCAAAGATGTGAACAACTTCTGACCTCTCTGTCAGGCTTCTGTTAAACAAACAGGCATCGAATTCGATGGCCGGCTCAACCCTAAGTTGAGAAGAACATCTGACCTCGCCGTCAGGCATCTGTTAAACAAACATTCATCGAACCCGAAGGCCGGCTCAACACGAAGTTGAGAAGTACATCTGACCTCGACGTCAGGGACCTGTTAAACAAAAAGGAATCAAACCCGGAGGCTGGCTCAACCTGAAGTTGAGAAGAACATCTGACCTCGCTATCAGACATCTGTTAAACAAACAGACATCGAATTTGATGGCCGGCTCAACTCGAAGTTAAGAAGAACATCTGAACTCATTGTCAGGCATCAGTTAAACAAACTGAAATTGAACCCGAAGGTCGGCTTAACCCGAAGTTGAGAAGAACGTCTGACCTCGCCGTCAGGCATCGAACCCAAAGGTCGGCTCAACACGAAGTTGAGAAGTATATCTGACTTCGTCGTAAGGCATGTGTTAAACAAACAGGAAACGAACCCTGAGGCCAGTTCAACACGAAGTTGAGAAGAACATTTGACCTCACCGTCAAGTATCTGTTAAACAAACAGGCATCGAACCCGAAGGTCGGCTCAAAATGAAGTTGAGAAGAACATCTGACCTTGCCGTCAGGTATCTGTTAAACAAACAGGCATCGAACCCGAAGGGGGGCTCAACCCGAAGTTGAGAAGTATATCTGACTTCGTCGTCAGGCATGTGTTAAACAAACAGGAAACGAACCCTGAGGCCAGTTCAACACGAAGTTGAGAAGAACATTTGACCTCACCGTCAAGTATCTGTTAAACAAACAGGCATCGAACCCGAAGGCTGGCTCAAAATGAAGTTGAGAAGAACATCTGACCTTGCCGTCAGGTATCTGTTAAACAAACAGGCATCGAACCCGAAGGGGGGCTCAACCCAAAGTTGAGAAGAACATTTGACCTTGCTGTCAGGCATCTGTTAAACAAACAGGCATCAAATTTGATAGTCGGCTCAACCCGAAGTTGAGAAGAACATCTAACCTTCCACTCAGGCATCTGTTAAACAAACAGGCATCGAACCCGATGGCCGGCTCAACCCGAAGTGTAGAAGAACATATGACCTCGCTGTTAGGCATCTGTTAAACAAATAGGCATCGAACCCGAAGGCCGACTCAACACGAAGTTCATAGGAATATCTGACCTCGCCATCAGGGATCTGTTAAACAAACAAGCATCGAACACGTAGGCCGACTCAACACGAAGTTAATAGAAATATCTGACCTCGTCGTCATCCATCTGTTAAACAAATAGTCATCGACTATAATTCATAGAGAGTGTTGTTTGGTTTGATAGAGATGTGTTGGGTACTTAAGTTATATTCAGCTGTAGTGGGTTTCCGAATGTGCCTTTGATTGGAAGAAAGAGTTGTATCAACTATAATCCATCTTTGCTTGTCCGACAGTTTGCTTATGCTTTGAGGGTTCCGCCAAAGGATGAAGAGGTGCAGTAATCTCTGTACCTCACTGGTCTTCTAGAGGGGAATATGTTATCTAAGCTTCAGCATGCTTGGAATGATATCAGTAGACGAGGGAAGTCATTGTTGGGGAAAAGTAATAGCCAAGCTTACGCTCCGTATGTGACCTGGATCAGAGCCAGAGCAGAGATTATAGGGATGCCTTTTCCACCTGCTAGGCAGGAGTGCCCTCCAGTGGTGGAAGAGCCTGCCACCGTGCCTATTCAGCAGTATAATCAGGTGTTAGCCGAGAGAGAAGAGCTGAAGAAGGCAAATGAAGAGTTAGAGAAAGAGTTGGCGCAGATCAAAAGCGAGAGAAATGAAGTCGTCTACTTCTTCAAGAGGCAAACAAAGTTGGTAAACAGGTTGGGTACAAATTTGACTAAGCAGATAGCTGAGCGTGAGCGTTTGGGTCGGGACTTCAAATCTGTCAATGACGTACTGGCCACTAAGAAGCAGCACTTGAATGAAGCGTACCGAAGAATATCCAAGTTTAATCAGCAGTGGAATGCCTCAATAGCCAACAACAAAGAGAGGGAGGATAAACTAAAGCAGCAGATCTCCAAATTGAAGACTCGGGTGAAGGCTAGTGAGAAGAGGTTTGATGAGGAGACGGCTCGCAGATACGCCACTGAAGATTTGCTGAACAAAGCTCTAGCTAGCTTGAAAGATCGCAAGCAGAGGTTCGAGTCCAAGAAGCGAAAGTTAGAGGATTGCTTTGGCCAGGGAGCGTGGGAAGATTCAGTCGAGGGTCTCCAGTGTACTATCATACAGAGAGAGTTTCTTGTTGAAGGGTTACTCACTCGTCCAGATCACCCCGAGACTAGAGAGTTGCTGGAGGAGTTTCGTGCCCGCGGTCGCACTTGATTATCTTTGTAGCTCTTTGTTTTTTTTTTATTCTTGTTGTAGGATGACCATCACCAGGCTTGTTGGTTAAGGTCATGCTATTGATTCCCATTGTATTCGTTGACTTTGTACTACTGCCTTGTGGGCCTTATCTATATATGAGATGTTATTCCAGTGACTAGATCCAGACTTCTTGTTATCAGCACTTGCACTCTGGCATTCGAATCGCGGGAAAATCTCCCTAATGCACAGACGTACGTTTGCATTTGCATAAATCATTCGCATAGCAGGTACCTTGTACTATTCTCTTAACTCTCTGTTGATGCAGGTTCCAGGATTGCCGACCAGCGAATTCATCACTATCTTACCAGAAGCAACTGTAAGAAAGTCATGGACCAGATGCAGACTGAGATGCAGGAGATGCGTGACCGTATGGCGCAGTTCATGCAGGTGATGGAGACTATGGCTAAGGGCCAGGAGCAGCTGCAAACTCTGGTGCAGCCTCTGATTGCTAGGGTTGATAGTCAGGGTGTGCTACATGGTGGTTTATCTAATCATCCTTCTCGAGTCGGGACTCCGCGAGCAGATGACACGGTACCGGTGGTTGTCCTAAATACAACTGAGAATGATAACATAGCTGAGAATATGGATGTAACGGGGAATGCTGGTTTCAATGTTGGCTTTGGGAATGCTGGTCTCGGTGCTGGTTTTGGTGGTAATCAAGGCTATGACAATCAGGGTTACAGAAATGAAGGTTACGGTAATCAGGGCTTCGGTAATGCAGGTTTCGACAATGCAAGCCACAATGGTATGGGAATGGGCGTTCATAATGCTGGTTTTGGGCTAGGCACTGGAAATCAAGGTTTCGATAATATGGGATACGGGCCTAGGATTAATCAGACTGGTTTTGGTCCTCATACTGCTTATGCTTAATATGGTAATGAGGATTATCACTGGGACGAAGATCTCCAGGAAAATGCTTTCCCGCCTCCAGGCAGGGATTTTGAGGCGCCCGCTGACAATGATAGAAGGTTCAGGTTGTTGGAGGAACATATGAGGAATCTCGTTAATCAGAACGCCACGGGGTTGGACGTGGCTAACATGGGATTGGTCCCTGGCTTGAGGGTACCAATCAAAGTCAAAGTGCCCGCATTTGATAAGTATAAGGGGGATACTATCGAAGAATGTCCGCCTACACTGATGACGAAAAGATGCTGATGCATTTTTTCCAAGACAGCTTGTCGGGACCATCATTGGAATGGTACATGAGGTTAGAGCCTACTCAAATTGGTAGCTGGAAGGAACTAGCAGAAGCTTTTGCCAAGCATTACCAATACAACAACGACCTTGCGCTGAACAGGGTCCAGCTCCAAAATCTCTCTCAGAAGAATAACGAGAGTTTCAAAGAATACGCCCAGAGGTGGCGTGAGCTAGCTGCCAGGGTGCACCAACCCATGGTAGAGTGGGAGTTGGTAGATATGTTTGTGGGAACTTTCTCTGGGTTGTACTATGACAGGCTCATTAATTGTATGACGACTAATTTTTCTGAATTGATACTCTTGGGGGAACGTATCGAGAATGGTGTTAAGATTGGAAAGATTCAAGCGGGTGAGTCAACCTTAGCTGGAGGTGGTAAAAAGGCTTTTGGGAACAAGAGACAGGGAGATACCAATGCAGTATGTAGTGATCGGAGAAGGGATAGAAGTCAGAATTGGCACAGGCAACAGATCGCCAGTGTGACAATTCCTGTACCTCAACA
Organism: Lathyrus sativus; assembly: GCA_963859935.3. Taxonomy (NCBI): domain Eukaryota; kingdom Viridiplantae; phylum Streptophyta; class Magnoliopsida; order Fabales; family Fabaceae; genus Lathyrus; species Lathyrus sativus. The sequence continues at coordinate 396,426,130 of OZ012735.1, read as the reverse complement.
GCAACAACAACGGCCACAACAGCAACAGGGACAACAGGACGCTGCTCCACAGAGATATCAAGGACGGGATAGGGCTGTGAAAAGAGTCTTTGATGCACCTCCGCTACCTTATGCTCAGCTTCTTCCAACCTTGTTACAGTTGCAGCTTGTTGAGAAAAGGACACTAGCTCCGCCGAAGAGCACGCCTCCTTATGGGTATGACGTTAATGCACACTACGACTTCCACTCCGGGGCACCCGGTCATACCATCGAGAATTGTCAAGCGTTCAAGCACAAGGTGCTAGATTTGGTAGATAGCAAAGCTATAAACTTTGGTAATGAAGCGCCCAATATTGAGAAGAATCTGATGCCGCCTCACGGATCGGCGCAGGTGGGTGCAATTTTGGAGGATGCTAGTCTGAATCTGGTTATGAAGGTGGACGAATTGAAAACACCTCTGGTTTATGTCAAGAGTAGGTTACTGAAAGGGGGGGTGTTCCCTGGTTGTAGTGCTGATTGTATTGATTGTTTGGCCCAGCCTGAGGGTTGTAATAACTTGCGAAGAGGTATTCAAAGAATGATCGATGAAGGTACGCTGCAATTTGATCGCACTGCTGAAGAAAAGCCTGTTGAGGCAAAAGTTGAGAAGTAGGGTGAAGTTGTAACGATTACAATACCGTTCAAAACTGTCACGATATCGGCACCTCCCAAGAGGCCAACTATCACAATTACCAAAGCTGGACCTATTCTGTATGAAAGTACTAAAGCCATCCCCTGGAATTATGGGGCGGAAGTGTATTGCAACGGGGAGAAGCTTAACTTGCCGAGCCCGCCTGTAGGATCCGTTGATAATCTTGTGGGGGCAGGGGGCATAACCCGCAGTGGCAGAATCTTTACATCGCCAGAAGTAGAAACTGAGAGAATTGCAAAGGGGAAAGGTAAGGTCAATGAGGAAGGACCGTCGCAGGAGAAAGAAAAAGAGGCTTTGACCAAAGATGTAGAAGAATTCATGAGATTGATTCGGAAGAGCGATTATAAAATCGTCAATCATCTGCAGCAGACGCCTTCCAAAATATCAATTTTGTCATTGTTGCTTTGTTCCAAGGCTCACCAGAATGCGTTGTTGAAAGCTCTGGACGCTGCCTATGTACCCCATGAGATATCCGTGAATCAACTCGAGGGAGTGATTGCGCACATGAACGCGGGGCATGGCCCTCGCTTTACTGACTTTGATTTGACGCCCAAGGGCCGCAATCATAACAGTGCGTTGCATATTTCTGTCGAGTGTAGGGGCACTGTTGTGTCCCACGTCCTTGTTGACACTGGTTCATCCTTAAATATCTTGCCTAAGAAAGCATTGTTGAAGCTAGACACCCGATGAGTAATCTGCACGCCAAATGATTTAGCGGTGAGGGCATTTGACGGAACGAGAAGGTCTGTATTTGGAGAATTGACTTTGACGATCCAGGTCGGTCCAGAAGTGTTTGACACCGTGTTTTACATCATGGACATACAGCCAGCTTATAGCTGTTTGCTTGGACGACCATGGATCCATGTTGCAGGGGCTGTGATGTCGACATTGCACCATAAGCTTAAGTATGCGGTCAGTGGTAGCATTGTCACTATATGTGGGGAGGAAGACATTCTGGTCAGTCACCTGTCATCGTTTAAATATGTCAAAGTGGATGGTGAGATCCATGAGACATTGTGCCAAGCCTTTGAAGGAGTGCAGATCACAAACAAATCTCCTGTCATCAGCAAGGGGCCAGAGGTAGCCATGTCGTTGTACAGAGAAGCCCAAGCGATAATTCAGGCTGGGGAAGCTAAAGGTTGGGGTCGAGTTCTGGAGATTCCTGTTAAGCAAGACAAGTTCGGCTTAGGGTATCACCCGTCGTCATCATCTTCCTCGCAGGGCAAGTCGGGATTCAAAGGGCCGATCGTGTTCACTCTAGGAGGAGTCAGTTTTAAGTAGATCAACATTGTGTCTGACAGTAAAGAAGGCGATAGCGACTGTGACATGGATTCGTGGATCAAGCCCAGCGAGCCAGGACAGAGCCTATGCAACTGGTCTATCTAGGACTTTATTCAAGTTATGCCGAAACAATAATGCTTTGTTTTTCGATTATTGTACAATCCTATGTCCTACCCGGGGCATAGTGATTTTATTTCAGGGCGTACTTGCTTATGTGTATGCTTTGTTTAATCATCAAATAAAGGCGTTTTCCTCATGCAAATTTTGTGATCCCTGTTTTTTCTGTTTTTATTTTTACAATAAAATGGAAATGTGGTTGTGTGCTTCGTTTACATATCATTTGAAGCATTTAACCCTTTCCCTTGCAGGATGATCCATATTGCAGATGACACCGATCAAGATTTCCATATGACTCGCTTCGACTTTGAGCACCCGATATTCCAAGCCGAAGAAGAGATTGTTGAGGACGACGACTTACCAGAAGAGCTGACTCGTCTGTTGAAACAAGAAGAGAGAATCATTCAATGTGGTGGTCAGTAAAGAAGGCGATAGCGACTGTGACATGGAGTCGTGGATCAAGCCCAGCGAGCCAGGACAGAGCCTATGCAACTGGTCTATCCAGGACTTTATTCAAGTGACGCCGAAACAGTAATGCTTTGTTTTTCGATTATTGTACAATCCTATGTCCTACCCGGGGCATAGTGATTTTATTTTAGGGCCTACTTGCTTATGTGTATGCTTTGTTTAATCATCAAATAAAGGCGTTTTCCTCATGCAAATTTTGTGGTCCCTGTTTTTTCTGTTTTTATTTTTACAATAAAATGGCAATGTGGTTGTGTGCTTCGTTTACATATCATTTGAAGCATTTAACCCTTTCCCTTACAGGATGATCCATATTGCAGATGACACCGATCAAGATCTCCATATGACCCGCTTCGACTTTGAGCACCCGATATTCCAAGTCGAAGAAGAGATTGTTGAGGACGACGACTTACCAGAAGAGCTGACTCGTCTGTTGAAACAAGAAGAGAGAATCATTCAATGTGGTTGTCAGTAAAGAAGGCGATAGCGACTGTGACATGGAGTCGTGGATCAAGCCCAGCGAGCCAGGACAGAGCCTATGCAACTGGTCTATCTAGGACTTTATTCAAGTGACGCCGAAACAGTAATGCTTTGTTTTTCGATTATTGTACAATCCTATGTCCTACCCGGGGCATAGTGATTTTATTTCAGGGCCTACTTGCTTATGTGTATGCTTTGTTTAATCATCAAATAAAGGCGTTTTCCTCATGCAAATTTTGTGGTCCCTGTTTTTTCTGTTTTTATTTTTACAATAAAATGGCAATGTGGTTGTGTGCTTCGTTTACATATCATTTGAAGCATTTAACTCTTTCCCTTGAAGGATGATCCATATTGCAGATGACACCGATCAAGATCTCCATATGACTCGCTTCGACTTTGAGCACCCGATATTCCAAGTCGAAGAAGAGATTGTTGAGGACGACGACTTACCAGAAGAGCTGACTCGTCTGTTGAAACAAGAAGAGAGAATCATTCAATGTGGTTGTCAGTAAAGAAGGCGATAGCGACTGTGACATGGAGTCGTGGATCAAGCCCAGCGAGCCAGGACAGAGCCTATGCAACTGGTCTATCCCGGACTTTATTCAAGTGACGCCGAAACAGTAATGCTTTGTTTTTCGATTATTGTACAATCCTATGTCCTACCCGGGGCATAGTGATTTTATTTCAGGGCCTACTTGCTTATGTGTATGCTTTGTTTAATCATCAAATAAAGGCGTTTTCCTCATGCAAATTTTGTGGTCCCTGTTTTTTCTGTTTTTATTTTTACAATAAAATGGCAATGTGGTTGTGTGCTTCGTTTACATATCATTTGAAGCATTTAACCCTTTCCCTTGCAGGATGATCCATATTGCAGATGACACCGATCAAGATCTCCATATGACTCGCTTCGACTTTGAGCACCCGATATTCCAAGCCGAAGAAGAGATTGTTGAGGACGATGACTTACCAGAAGAGCTGACTCGTCTGTTGAAACAAGAAGAGAGAATCATTCAATGTGGTTGTCAGTAAAGAAGGCGATAGCGACTGTGACATGGAGTCGTGGATCAAGCCCAGCGAGCCAGGACAGAGCCTATGCAACTGGTCTATCCAGGACTTTATTCAAGTGACGCCGAAACAGTAATGCTTTGTTTTTCGATTATTGTACAATCCTATGTCCTACCCGAGGCATAGTGATTTTATTTCAGGGCCTACTTGCTTATGTGTATGCTTTGTTTAATCATCAAATAAAGGCGTTTTCCTCATGCAAATTTTGTGGTCCCTGTATTTTCTGTTTTTATTTTTACAATAAAATGGCAATGTGGTTGTGTGCTTCGTTTACATATCATTTGAAGAATTTAACCCTTTCCCTTGCAGGATGATCCATATTGCAGATGACACCGATCAAGATCTCCATATGACTCGCTTCGACTTTGAGCACCCGATATTCCAAGCCGAAGAAGAGATTGTTGAGGACGACGACTTACCAGAAGAGCTGACTCGTCTGTTGAAACAAGAAGAGAGAATCATTCTCCCTCATCAGGAGGATATTGAGATCGTTAATCTGGGTTCGGAAGAAATTGTCAGGAATGTCCGGATAGGGGCTGCGCTGCAAAGTGATATCAAGCAGAGACTTGTCGAGATGCTTCGAGAGTATATTGACATCTTTGCTTGGTCTTATGAAGATATGCCTGGGCTAGATACTAATATTATGGTCCACCGCTTGCCATTGCGTGAAGACTATTCACAGGTCAAGCAGAAGCTCAGAAGAACTAAACCAGATATGGCCGTAAAGATTAAAGAGGAAGTACAGAAACAGTGGGACGCTGGTTTCCTAGCTATTACAACTTACCCTCCGTGGGTCGCCAATATAGTACCTGTACCAAAGAAAGATGGTAAGGTACGGATGTGTGTTGACTATCGGGATCTGAACAAGGCGAGCCCCAAGGATGACTTCCCGCTTCCTCATATTGATGTGTTGGTCGACAACACTGCGCAATTCTCTGTGTTTTCCTTCATGGACGACTTTTCGGGCTATAATCAGATTAAAATGGCGTCGGAGGATATGGAGAAAATAACTTTTATTACCCCGTGGGGAACGTTCTGCTACAAAGTGATGCCCTTTGGTTTGAAGAACGCTGGTGCAACATATCAACGTGCTATGACGGCTCTCTTTCATCACATGATGCATAAAGAGGTTGAGGTCTATGTTGACGATATGATTGCCAAGTCTCAGACAGAGGAAGAGCACCTGGTGAATCTTCTGAAATTGTTTGAAAGGCTTAGGAAATTCAGGCTGAGGCTGAATCCTAATAAGTGCACCTTCGGGGTGAGATTCGGGAAGCTACTGGGGTTCATTGTTAGCGAAAAAGGAATAGAGGTTGATCATACTAAAATAAAAGCAATACAAGAAATGCCAGCACCGAAAATAGAGAAAGAGGTTCATGGTTTTTTAGGGAGGTTGAACTACATTGCCCGGTTCATATCTCACCTAACTGCCACGTGTGAGCCAATGTTTAAATTGTTGAAAAAATACTAGGCAATTGTCTGGAATGAAAATTGTCAAAACGTGTTTGAAAAAATAAAAGAGTACTTGCAGGAACCTCCGATTTTGATACTCCCAGTAGCCGGGAGACCACTGATCATGTACTTGACGGTTCTTGAAAATAGTATGGGTTGTGTTCTCGGTCAACATGACGAGACTGGACGAAAAGAGCATGCGATTTATTACTTGAGTAAAAAGTTCACAGAATGTGAGTCTCCTTACTCAATGCTTGAAAAGATGTGTTGTGCATTTAATTGGGCTGCCAAACGTCTGAGACAATACATGCTAAATCATACAACCATGCTAATTTCGAAGATGGATCCGATCAAATACATCTTTGAGAAGCAGGCACTTTCTGGAAGGATTGCCCGATGGCAGATGGTATTGACAGAGTACGATATACAATATGTTTCGCAAAAGGCTATCAAAGGTAGCATATTGTCAAAGTACTTGGCTGAACAACCCATCGATGATTACCAGCCGATGAAGTTTGATTTTCTTGACGAGGATATCATGTACTTAAAGATGAAAGACTGCAAAGAGCCGTTGGATGGTGAAGGTCCTTAGTCGGGTTCCCAATGGCTATTGATTTTTGACGGTGCTGTGAATTCATATGGAAGTGGAATTGGGGCAATCATTACGACTCCCCATGGGATGCACATCCCGTTCACTGCCAGATTGACGTTCCAAGTTACTAATAATGAAGCTGAATATGAGGCGTGTATCATGGGTCTCGAGGAGGCTATTGATTTGAGGATTAAAAATCTGGATGTGTATGGAGACTCCGCGCTAGTCGTGAACCAGATCAAGGGAGAATGGGAGACTCGTCAGCCTAATCTGATACCATATATGAATTATGCAAGGAGGTTGTTGCCTTTCTTTGATAGAGTAGAGTTTCACCATGTGCCACGGGCAGAAATCAGATGGCTGATGCTCTTGCGACATTGACTTTGATGTACAAAGATAACTTTTGGAATGAGGCTCCCAGAATAGTCATCTCTCGCCTTGATAGGCCCGCCTTCATATTCCCCATTGAGGAAGCTTCCGATGGCAAGCCGTGGTATTTTGATATCCAGAATTTCCTAAAGAACCAAGAGTATCTGACTGGGGCATCCAGTCGTGATAAGAAGACTCTTAGGAGATTGGCTGGTAATTTCTACTTGAATCCGGATGGTGTTCTATACAGGAGAAACCATGATTTGGTGCTTTTGCGATGTGTTGATGAGAAAGAAGCTAATCTGCTCATGGAAGAGGTCCACGAGGGAACCTTTGGCACACACGCTGGCGGACATGCTATGTCTCGAAAGTTATTACAGGCAGGGTATTATTGGCTGACGATGGAAAGAGATTGTTTCAAATTTGCAAAGAAGTGCCACAAGTGCCAAATCTATGCAGACACGATTCAGGTACCGCCGAGTCCTTTGAAAGTTATGGCGTCCCCGTGGCCTTTCTCCATGTGGGGCATTGATATGATTGGCAAAATTGAGCCCACCGCATCCAACGGACACCGGTTCATCTTGGTAGCTATCGATTACTTCACCAGATGGGTTGAAGCCGTATATTACGCTAATGTTACCAAGCAAGTATTAACCCGGTTTATCAAAAAGGACATCATTTGTCGTTACGACATTCCTGAAAGGATCATTAATGATAATGGTTCGAACCTGAATAACAAGATGATGAAGGAATTGTGCCAGAATTTCAAGATTGAGCATCATAATTCATGTTCCTATCGGCCCAAGATGAATGGCGCTGTCAAAGCGGCCAATAAGAACATTAAGAAGATTGTTCAGAAGATGGTTGTGACATACAAAGACTGGCACGAGATGTTGCCCTTCACATTGCATGGTTATCATACGACGGTACGCACATCGACCGGGGCAACACCTTTCTCACTGGTGTATGGTATGGAGGTTGTCCTACCATTAGAAGTTGAGATTCCTTCCTTGAGAGTATTGCTCGATGTCCAACTTGATGAGGCAGAGTGGGTAAGGAATAGATTGAATCAGCTCAGTTTGATGGATGAGAAGAGACTTGCATCTATCGCATATGGTCGGTTATATCAGAGTCGGATGAAGAAAGCTTACGACAAGAAGGTGCGCCCTCAAAGCTTTCAGACGGGCGATCTGGTGCTAAAGAAGATTCTCCCACCACAATCAAATCACAGGGGCAAATGGACTCCCAACTATGAAGGTCCATACAATGTGAGAAAGGTCTTCTCCGGAGGAGCCTTACTATTGTCCACCATGGATGGCGAAGATTTTTCATCCCCTGTGAATTCAGACGCAGTTAAAAAATACTTTGCTTAAAGAGACCCGCTGAACAGAAAAAAGAGAGTCCAAGCAAAAATGGGGCATCCCGGCGAACCAAAAAGAAAAAGAAATAGGTTCGGGCAAAAGTTAGGGATAAAAATTGAAAAGATGTACACCCGCGATGTCGAAAACCTGAAAAGGCGACCTCGGCAAAAAAGGGTATCCCGGTGAATTGAAAACCCGCAAAGGGCGATTCAGTCAAAAATTAGGGATTGAAAAAAGCAAATGACCGCGGTCCGAGTCCGATACTGCATTGTTTAGTGGTTTGGGAACACCTGAGGGTCGATTATCCAAGTCAATCTCTTCCAAGGATGGAGTATCGGGAAAGCGTCGGAGTCAGGCGAGTCATAGGAGGATTATCTCATGGTGTTCATCTATGCCACGTTGCCGACATGTATACAAATTTCTTTGTACCTCTGTACATATTTGCATTTACCTTGTGGATTCCTCTTTTCAGGAGTTGCATCCATTGTACAAAACTTTGCCTATTTACGGGCCCGTTATCAATGAAACGCATACTATTCAGTACTTGATTATTTGTTCTTGTTTTAACTTCGCCGTTTTGTTTGTGGAAAATGCCGATGTTTTTGATAAACTTGCACGGGCATAAACTTGCAGGCCTCGGCCAATAATTGTTAAAACTTTGAATTGACTGAGCGATCGCCACGGCTATTGACCTGGATATTTCCTTTTGTATAGGATATCTCGTTGTTGCTCCTGTTTTGCAGGGTCGTTACCTTTGCAGCAAACAGCTAAGGGATCGTGTGTCCCTAGCCATAGTCCCTTAACGTAGGAGCAGGCTCTAGGTGATTTTATTCCTCCCTAGCAGATGGAAGTTGCACTTTATCCCCAGAAGAGTGGGATGCGAGTTAGCAAGCTTCCCGACAGCGATGTAATCCCTAGGATGGCTTTTCTGTTCTCCAACAGGTCATCTTTCCTCCAGTAGGATGATCATCCTCAACAGAGTTTGCAACTCCGAGCTTGTGAGCTATTCCCCAGCAGGATTGTTTCTACCCCCCAGCGGAGGTGGTTTCACCTTTCCAGCATTTATTTTGCTGGAATATGTCTGTGATACCTGGTTATCCCCAGTGGAGTTAGCTTTGTCTTCAGCATTTATTTTGCTGAAGCGGTTCTGTATCCAGCTTTTCTCCAGCAGTCTAATCCCTGCATTTGCATCTTGCATATATCATCATATTTTCAAATACGTAGCATTCCATTTTGTATGGAGCATACGCCATTGTTAACATACACATTTTGAAACATAAACCAGGTTGGTTACCTATTTTATTTCAGGTGTTTCCCTGCAGGTTTGTAATTCTTGTTCAGGATTGTTTCGGATGTTCAAATTCTTGACGTGAGATAAGTGATGATCACATTCGTCCCCTCATCAAAGTTGATTGGTTAAGTTTCTCTTCTTCCCCAGTAGAGTCTTCCTCGGATGACTGTTACGTCGACATTGAGAACTTCATGATTATACCCTTCGAAGTTGGTACCCATTTTCGATCAATATGGATGTCTGGCAGCCGATGTCAGAAGTTCCCCGCGGAGTTGTTTGGTCAAGTCTGTGGATGCTCTTTTCTCGCTTCTATTAAGCATTTGCCCATTTCTGAGGAAATGGAAGGTCAGTGATATTGGCATTTCTCTCTTCTATTTAGCGGTTTCCCATTTCCGAGGAAATGGAAGGTCAGAGATATTGACATTTCTCGCTTCTATTTAGCGTTTGCCCATTTTCGAGGAAATGGAAGGTCAGAGATATTGACATTTCTAGCTTTTATTTAGCGTTTGCCCATTTTCAAGGAAATGGAAGGTCAGAGATATTAACATTTCTCGCTGTCTTTTAGCGTATGCCCATTTCCGAGGAAATGGATGGTCAGAGATATTGACATTTCTCGCTGTCTTTTAGCATATGCCCATTTCCGAGGAAATGGAAGGTCATTGATGTTGACGGGATTCGCTTTTATGAAGAGTATGCATGTTTCTGCGGAAATGGAGGATCAAGAATATTAATGTCATACTTTATGTAGTGCCCGCTTATCGTAGCATTTGTCGTTGACTCAACACCTGTGGCATCACACATGTGGTTGATATTGAAATCAGGTTCTTTATTGAATGATTGATCAGTTGTTGCTGTGACAACCGGATTCAATTTTCTGGATGTGGTGTTCCCAAGCAGTTTGGAAGTTTACTTCTTCAGTTAGCAAATTTCTGGGTTCTCTGGTATTCAACCGTCTTCTACCTCGATTGCTTGAAAGTCGTTTGCTTTTCATCCTATCGGGTCCAAGCCGCTTGAATAGGGGCAGTTGTTGCACCCCAAAATTTGCCTAACCTTTTCTTACTTGGTTTATGTTTCATTGCATTAGCATATCATTGATCTAACATTTGCATAGCATAACATGGTTCATTTAATAGGGGATCAAGTGTGGAGCATATTTAGAGGTCTTATGCAAGTTTGAGAAGTCATCATAGTCATCAGGAAGAGGGTTGGTTTCTTAAGGAGTTCATTGGCTTGTATGGGGTTAGTCTCCTAATTTGAGGGCCAGTTGAAGATCATCAAGGGATGGTGAGGTCTTGACCAAGGTGAGAGGGTGTGAGTAGAGCTCATTGAAGTACTTTGAAGGTCATGGTGGAGTTCAATCAAGTCATTGTGCCAAGTGTGAAGAGCCACAGTTAAGGGTGTTGTAAGTAGGGTTTTCATCTGAGTAACCCTAAGTTAACTGTGCAATTGAAGAGGATCAAAGTTCATTTTTGAGTCTTTGCAATCATGGATAGTTGTGTTGAGACACATGAGATGATATTCCAAGATCTATGCAAGGAAAGTTCAAGGTGTGAGGAGTTGCTAAATTAGGGTTTTCGGGGTAAAATCCCCTATTTAGTGCCTAACATCAAGAACACTTATCTCAAGATGCAAGTTTCATCTTGTTGCACCCCAAAATTTGCGCAACCTCTTTCCTTACTGGGTTTATGTTTCATTGCATTAAAATTTGCATTGCTATATCATTTGCATATCATGATATCATTCATATAGAAGGGGATCAACTGTGATTCTTATCAAGAGAAGCCTAGCAAGAGGTCTTATTCAAGATTGAGAAGTTATCAAAGTCATCAGGAGGTAATTTGAGTGCCTAAGAGTTTAGATGCTTGCATGAAGATTTTCTCCTAACTTGAGGATCAATTGAAGACCATCAGAGGGATGTAAAGTGTTGAATATGAGAAGAGGATGTGTATGGAGTTCATAGAATTCCTAGAGGGCCATGGGAGAGCTCAATCAAGTCATTGTGTCAAATGGAAGAGCCACAGTTGAAGTGCAAGCAATTAGGGTTTCATCTGGGTCAATTCTAGGTCAACTGTGCAATTTAAGGGTATCAAAGCCTACTTTTAGGTCATGGAGTTCATGAAATGATATGTTGATACATTTGCGGTGTTGTGCCAAGATCAAGTCAAGAAGAGTCAAGAGTGTGGGAAGTTGCTAAATTAGGGTTTCAGTGTAAAATCCCCTATTTAGTGCCTAACTTCAAGACCACATAAGTCAAGATGCAAGCTTCAAATGGATCATTGGCTAACATGAAACTTGTATAGCACCTCAATACCTTTAATTTGAGTACTAGAAGTCCTACATTGGATCTATAGAACTCACGTTATGGTCCAGACAAGTTACAAGTCCTCAGATGCCTCTAAAATTTGTCTATGAAAATCATATGACTTCAAAGCTATTTTTGACTTAGAAGGAGGTTTCACCTGAACTTTTCCCCAACACGAAAGTTTTTCCTCATGATCTTAGATTTCTAAATAGTACTAGAAGTCTTCCATCTGATTTGTAGAACTCAAGTTATGAGGTTTACAAGTCAGGGGTATTTTGGGAAAGTGAGATTATAGGCCATTTTTAATCATAGGTCAAAATCTCAAACTTAAACTTGTCAAATGGATTTTTGTTCAACATGAAACTTGTTCAAAATTTGGTTTTTAGGCTAACCAAGAAGTCATGATGAATTGATTTGACTCATATCAAGATTTGGTTTGAAATGGCTTAAAAAGGGAGATTTTCAAAGGATTCGAAGTTGAAAAATTCAAATTAATGGTTAAGTGACCAAAACATGTCAAATAAGTACTCATTTTGATTAGAAATTTCATTTCAAACTCAATGACATTGGTGGATTTTTGAGTTGGGGCAGAATTTTGCAAGTTATCATTTGGTTTCTTCATATGCAAGTTACATGACCAAATCCCTCACCAAGGTAATTCAAGTGTTCCTTTTGGTCCCATTGCATTCACAATGCATTGTGCAAGTGATTAGAAGCTTCTAGAGCAAGCTGGGATGGCAAATTCGTGACTGTCATGTGCAATTTTGAAGAGAAAAACAGAAAATTGAAATGGCTGGATTGGGCTCCAATTGGACTCAAAAAGCCCATAAGCATGTTCTATATAAGTTATGTGATGATTTCAGAATCATTTTTTTGGTGCAGTTTCCGTGGCTGAAGCCGAAATAGCAAGTTCATTTTTCAAGCAAGCAAGTGCAGATCAGGTTTTGAGTTCCAAGCCAATTCAGATCAAATTGAAGGTTTCAACATCTTTCTCTTGCATCCTTGAGTGATTCTGGAGAGTTTTGATGGCTGAATCGTGCTCTAACTACATCTGTGCATAGATCTATACCAGGTATGTAACCTTCAAATTTCTCACAATTCTAGGGAGATGTAGTCCATGTTGTTCATGTGGTTAGGATCTAGTAGAGACATAGATCGTTTCTGGATCAAAATTGAAGCAATTAGAGACAATTTAGGTTGAAGTGCAATTTCTGTTTGGACACGATTTAGCTTGATCTTAAGGTTTCAATGTGATTTGGATAGCTCAGGTTAATCTAAGAAGTGTGAGGATCATTTCTATGCAATTGAATTATGATTTGGTGATGATCAATTTAGATGTGATCTCTGAAACTTGGATCGTGTTTTAAAACCTAGCCTGATCTAAAGAATTTGGATAGGATATCTGAGATCCTTGTGAGATTCTGAGAATTTTGATGTAAGGTTTGATGTTACTTGGCTACCTGAGACCACCTGCTCACCGGAGAAGACGACCGGAGGTCTTCTCCGGCCACCTGAACAGTTCTCCCTCCATCTGAGGAGTTGAACGAGGACGATGATGCACTGCCGTTGGATTAGTTTATTGGGAAGACTTGGTAGGATCATCTGATGGTCAGGATTTGAACTGGGGATTTAGCTCCAAACAAAAAACGCAGCGTTTCATTAATTCCAGTCAGTGTGTGACTGGGATGCTTGCGGGGACGCGCTCATTGCTCTTGGATCTGCATACCTTGTCAATTCATCCAACGCTCATGACATTTTCTTGGTTTTTAATTTGTTTTATTTTCTTTTATTCATTTTTGTATTATTTTTAATGGATATTGATTCCAAAATTCAAAATAAATCCATCTTTGATCAAAAAAATATTTTAAAAATATCTCCATGCTCCTGATTAAATTTGTGAATTTCTGGGATCAATAAATTGCATTTTCATGCATTTTTTAATTTAATTTTCATTTTTTTTATGTTATTTCTTTAATTTTGCATATTTGACTATCTGTTTTGTTGATTTTGATTTGATCATTTGGTTTGGCTTCTGAATTTGAATTTTGAGTATGTTGTAGGTTAGATGTGCATGCTCCCTTAGGATTTTTATTAGATTTATTTTAACAATTGTAGGTTCTATTTTAGGTGAGATGTTTAGAGCCTTCCCAACTTATGGTTTATCTTGCCACAATTCAATTTAGGATTTATTTAGTGGACCTAGAAGTTGATTTAGGCTTTGATATTTGAACCCTAGAATGTTAAAACATGCATGTTCCCTTAGGAAATTTATCAGATTTTTATAACTTAGTTTTCTATTTTAGATAGAATTTGCAAGTATGTGTTGCTTTTGGTGTTCTTTCTTTGGTGCCTTGCCTTGTTTGATCTTGTTGGTGGCTTTGGAGCTTGAAGAGTTTGGTTTCCTTTTTGGAGGAGGTATTGGACATCTTGTAGCTGCTATAGATTGGCTTGTGGAGTTTAATTTGGAGTTTTCTTTCTCTTTTAGGAGCTTTTTAGAAGCTTATAGGATTAGGATTTTAGGAAGAGCCGTTAGAACTAGTGTTTTCTTTCATAAAAAATAGAATGCATTGTTTGCTTCTATCCTCATCCTATGATGCAAAGTCCTCTTAAGGAAACCCCATCTCTCATTTGGAGGGATGAGTGGAATGCCTTAATGAGTAGAACTTTTGAGGATGCATTTTCTTTTCATGTTGGTTCCTGATGAATTCCTTTGGTTTTCATCAGGTTTTCTAGCATTGTAACTTGATCTCAATGGTGATTTCTCTTCTTGTGGAGCTTGCTAGAGCTTGAAGATGAAGAATTGAAGAAGCTTGAAGATAGGAGCTAGCTTGAAGATGAAGACTCTTTGCTGTCAACTTTGTTGTCAATTCAACTTTGCTGATAAGAGCTGCTGTTGAAGGTTGAAGTTGCTGTCTGTAGAAGATTGTTGCTGCTGCTTGGGCTGCTTCCTTTGTTTTTCTTTTGTTGTATTGTCTGTTTGCTTGTGTTGCATACCTTTAGGTTTTAGGTGGAGCTTGTCTCCCCTTGCCTGTTGTTTTCTTAGGTTTGAGGTTGAGCCGGACTCCCTTGCCTCGCTTGTACTGTTCCATAGCATGCATTTTACTGTTTACTGCTTGCTTTCTTTTTGCTGTTTCCCCTAGGACCTCTGATTTCCTCTGTGCAAGAGGGAATTATAACAGACATTAGGTTTTTTAAACCATGCATGATAACTGTAGGTAGATTCCCTTTCAACTGTAGTTTTAGGGCATCTTTCTCTTCTCATCTCAAAATAATTCAAAAATACAGTAATAAGGTTAATTAAAGTCGTATGTTACGAGCCTTAAGCTGTCTGGGAAAAGGTTGGTGGAGGGTCTCTCTCTAGTAATCTGGATGTTTAGTGTGGTACCCTTTGGGTGACATACGAAGCGTTCACTCCTGGGTCATAGTCTCTAGTGCGACGGAGATTGCAAACATCTTAAAAAACAGTTCTTTCGTAAAAGACTCAAACAAACATTCAAACTCTGTTTTTGTCCTCTTGGACCCTTAATATTGAAAACCCTTTCTTAAGGAGATAAAAAAACTGTCAGACAAACTTGTGTCTTCCGTATCCCGAACTATGTTTGCTCTGATCTTTCATGCCGTATGAAAGTACGTAGGCACGAGATGCGATATCTCGGCGAGCAACCTTCCCCCATAACCCGTAGTTAGGCGAACTACGTTGACTCTGATTTCTCGTTCCAGACGGGAATACGTAGGCATAAAGTGCGATACTTTGTCGAGTCATTTTCTTTTCTTTTTAGACCAGACCTTTAGAGTAGATAGATAAACACACCCTTAGATAGAAAACAAGTGTGGATCTCGTCGAGTACGACGGACGTGCGGGGTGTTAATACCTTCCCCTTGCGTAACCGACTCCCGAATCCAGGATTTGGTTGCGATGACCATTCCTTTCCCCTTTTGCGTTAGGTTTTCTATGAGCGTTTCCTTTCCCTCTTTTGGGATAAATAACGCACGGTGGCGACTCTTTTGTCATGGCCGGTGCCGATTTTCGCAATAGCGACAGCTGGCGACTCTGCTGGGGACTCCAACGGTTCCCTATGTGAGTCAATCCTAGCGCTTGTTTTCCCGTCTGGGGTTTTGTATGTATTTATCTTTTTGTCTTTACTTTCAGTACTATATATTATTGTTGTTGTGCTGTGGGTAGAGGGTTAGTTTGAGAGATAAGTCGGACCTGGGCTTGAGTGCACATAGACTTAGAAGTAGAAAGTAGTGGTTAGCCTGTTTGCTTTGCTCGCACCAGCTAGCTACGAAATTTTCACTCAGACGAGATTTTCTTTGACGACATCTTGCCTGGCCCTTTGGGCTCGACAGGTTGTTGGATTTGAGGGTTGTCGACTCTGGGGACCTATCATTTGGGATTCGGCTAAGTGAGGCCTCTTTAAGGGACGATGATGCCACACCTTCTGGGTATCGTATCATCGCTCTTGAAAGTCTGTGATGCTGATGACAACATAGGATGTCGTATCTCGTCTGCGAGTTAAGTACATACCTGTGAGGGGTAGGTGGGTCTTTTGCAGGAAAACTCTGGCCTCAGAACACCTGGTTTGTCTCTGTTAGTGAGAATTGGTTGTGAGGGTTCTTTTGTGGTTGGTTTGGTTTGAGGAGAAGATCTGATGGTTCTCAAGCTGCAGTACAGCACAACACAGTTCTTCATCATTGCACTTGATCCCCTGTCTGCATATGCATTTGCATTTTCATGTTTGCATTTCATAAACATGTATTTATGTTGCAGGTGTGCTTTTCCCCTCGGATTCTAGTGTTCTTCTTGCCAGGCATGGAGTCCATGAAGAGGACAGTTGCTTACAGGTTGCCTTCTCCATATATCAGTTCCTTGTTGCGGTTGGTTGCTCTAGCAGATCAGAGAGTGAGGGCTGAGTTTAGAGAGTCTTATGGGAAACTGCTCAGTTTGGTGTGCAGACCTTCTGTGTTTGAGATGACTGGATTGTATACCTTGATGCAGTTTTATGAGCCCCAGTTGAGATGCTTCTTGTTCCCTGATTTTATTTTGGCCCCTACTTTGGAGGAGTATTCTGATATGTTAGGAGTTCCTGTGTTAAATCAGATGCATTTTATTCACGAGGATACTGAGCTTGAGCTGGCTAAGCTTACTGAGATTGTCAGTTTAGATGCTTCTGAGTTCCCCGGAGGTTTGGTTAAGCTGAATGGAGCTTATGGTTTTCATCTTTCTTACTTGGTTGAGAAGGCTACGCAGTATGCGAAGGATGGATGTTGGATTGTCTTCAATGCTATTTTGGCTGTTTGCATTTATGGGATTGTATTGTTCCCCAACTTGCCTGATTTTGTTGACTCAAATGCTTTCTTTATTCTTGCCTCGAAGAATCCGGTGCCTACGCTCTTGGGTGACGTTTATCATTCTATTCACTATAAGAATGAGAAGCGTCGGGGAAAGAATGTTTCTTGCTGTGTACCTCTTCTATACAGGTGGTTTCAGGGACATCTTCCTAAGAAGGGACCTTTTGTTGATACTGCTGGTACTTTAGATTGGTCTTCCCGATTGATGGGATTGTGTGCTGAGAACATTGTTTGGTTTGATCGGAACCTGCTCGGAGTGGATATTATATATAGTTGAGTGGCTTTCCGAATGTTCCTTTGATTGGACGAAAAGGTTATATTAACTATAACCCTTCTCTGCTTGTGAGACATTTTGGCTATGCTTTGAGGGATTCTCCGGTTGAGGACAAGATACAGGAACCTCTGTATCTCACGGGTTTATTAGATACAGGAACCTTTTTGCTTGTGTGACACTCGAGCTTATAATCCTTATCGGCTCTGGATCCATGAAAGAGTTGAAAAGTCTCCGATGTCGTATCCTGCTGTAGAGCCTTTGTATCTTCCGGTGATTGAGGAACCTACTTCAGTAGAGATTGAGAAGTATAACAAGATGCTGGCTGAAAAGGAAGAATTTCAAAGAGCAAATGAAGAGTTAGAGAAAGAGATTTTCCAGCTTCGGCATGAGAAGAGTGAGGCAACCTTCACTTTGAAGAAGTAGACTGAGATGATTAACAGGTTGGGTTCAGATTTGACTGAAGAGACCAGCAGGAGAGAGAAGGTGGGAGTAGCCCTGAATGGTGTTAGTAGTGTGCTTGCTACTAAGAAAGAGCTTCTGAATAAGGCTTATTCTCGACTTTCCAAATGGAAATTTTTGTGGAATGCCACGCTTATTAGCCGGAAAGAGCGTGAAGATGAGTTGAAGCTGCAGATTTCCCGGTTAGAGGAACAACTCAGCGCTAAGGATGCGAAGATTTCTGAAGAGGCATCTCTTAGACGTGACGCTAAGTTTAGAGTGAGCGACATGGTCAAAGAAATGAGGGGTTGTAAACTGAAGGCTGGCTTCAAGAGATGCAGGCTTGATGAGTGTTTTGGCAAGTGAGCCTGTGTAGAGGATGCCAAAAAGTTGAGATCCACTGTTAGGCGACACGCATTACTGATACAGGAACTGCTCTCCAGACCAGGTCATCCAGAGACGTTGAGGCTATTGGGAGATGTCCGGGCGTGCCGTCCGTCCTGATTTATCCTTGTTTTTCTCTTGTAGTATGTTATTCGTGCATGTATTTTGACCATCGCCAGGCTTGTTGGCCGAGGTCTTTTCAGTTGTATTCAGTTGTATCTTTGTACTCTGCCTCTTGGCATTTATTCATGTATGAGGTTTCTGATTCTGCGCTTGCTTACTTGGGACTCCATTGTCGTTATGGCTTCTTCTCCGAAACTAGAATCAGGGGGGAAATTAACCTGTTGCATATTTACATGTGTGCATTTGCATTTTCATATTGCATGGCAGGTACTCTTTTTTTGAGCTCGAATCTTATCTCCTGCGTCTTTCAGGTTGTTTCAAGATTGACGAACAGAAAACTCACCGGTACGCTACAAGAAGCAACAGTAAGAAGATCATGGATCAGGTACAATCTGAGATGCAGGAGATCCGGGATAGGTTGGCCCAATTCATGCAGGCTATGGAGGCTGTGGCCAAGGGCCAGGAACATCTTCAAACTCTGGTGCAACCGCTGCTGGCGCGAGCGGCTGGTAATACTGAATATAACTCTGTCCGTGTTGAGACCCCTCGCAGGGAGGAAGTGATACCAAATGCTGGTGAGACTGGTATTGGCAACGGCAACGCTGGTAACAGAAATGCTGATAATGGCAATGGGAACGTGGAAACCAACAGGAATGTTGGTATCAATACTGGTTTCGGTGACAACAATCAGGGTTTTGGCTTTGGCAATCAGGATGGCAATGATGGCTTTAATAATCAGGGCTTCGGCAACGGGGGGTTTGGTGATAACAATCAAGGTTATGGTAATAATGGCTACGGCAATGCTGGGTTTGGCAATGTGAATACCAATGGTGTTGGGATGGGTCCTTTTAATGCTGGCTTCAGACCATGCGGGGCTAATCAAGGATTTGGTAATAGAGGACGTGGTCCTAACTTTAATCAACAAGGATATGGTCGTAATGTTGCTTACGACGGGTATGGTAATGAGGGTCCGTACTGGGACAGAGATCGTCAGGAAGATGCCTCTTCTGGGAAAGGCATGGGTTTTGAGGGTCCCACTGACAATGATTGGAGGATTAAAATACTGGAGGAACAGATAAGAGGTATAGCCAATCAAAATTCTGCAGGTTTGGACATGGCTACCATGGGGCTAGTTCCTGGGCTGAGGGTGCCATTGAAGTTCAATGCTCCCACTTTCGATAAATATAAAGGGGATACATGCCCACGGGTTCATGTGCGTTCATATTACCGGAGGATGTCTGCTTACTCTGATGATGAGAAAATGCTTATGCATTTTTTCCAAGATAGTTTGTCGGGACCATCGCTGGAATGGTACATGGGACTAAAGCCTGCACAGATCGGAAGTTGGAAAGAATTGGCGGATGCTTTCGTCAAACACTGCCAATACAACAGTGACCTTGCGCCAAATAGGGTTCATCTTCAAAGTCTTTCACAAAAGAACGGGGAGAGTTTCAAGGAGTATGCCCAGCGTTGGCGTGATCTGGCGACAAGGGTACACCCACCTATGGTTGAAAGGGAATTGATTGATATTTTTGTTGGAACATTCTCTGGGATGTATTATGATAAATTGCTCAATTGCTCGATGGGTAGTTTCTCTGACATGATACTCATGGGAGAACGGATTGAAAATGGCATTAAAATTGGTAAGATTCAAGCCGGTGAATCAACCTCAGCTGGAGGTGCAAAGAAGGTCTTTGGTGGTAGAAGACAAGGAGACGCCAGTGCAGTGTATGGTGGTCGAGGACGAGGTAGAGGTAGGAATCAGTATATTCAACAACAGGTTGCTAGTGTGACGATCCCTATACCATAACAACGACAACAACCCCAACAACAGCAGCAGCAACACCAAAGGCATAATCCTACTCAGAGAAGGGTTCAGAATGGGAAGCCAAAGAGGGTATTTGATACACCTCCGTCAACGTATGCAGAACTGCTTCAAACGCTGTTAGGTTTAAATCTGGTTGAGAAGAAAACATTGGACCCACCCACAGGAGCGCTTCCTTACGGGTATGATGCTAGTAAGCATTGTGAATTTCATTCTGGGGCACCCGGACATGATATCGAGAGTTGTCATGCTTTTAAACACAAGGTCCAAGATTTAATTGATAGTAAAGTCATTAACTTCAGTCATGATGGTCCCAATATTGTACAACAACCAATGTCGAATCATGGAGCGAATGCTACTCTGACAGAAGAAGATTTGGATTTGGTTATGGACGTAAATGATCTGAAGACGCCTTTAAGCTATGTTAAAAGCAGATTGTTAAAAGGAGGGGTCTTCCCTGGATGTGATGAGTATTGTTTGGATTGTTGGACCCGACCAGAGGGTTGTATTGATTTGAAGAGAGGTATTCAGGCCATGATTGATGAGGGAACTTTACAGTTCGACCGTACTGCTGTTGAGAAACCTGGTGAGGTAATATATGAAAAGCAGGGTGAGGTCGCAACAATTACAATTCCCCGAAAGACTATTACGATATCAGCGCCCGCCAAGCGGCCAACTATCACAATAACGAAAGCAGGGCCCATTCCTTATGAAAGTACGAAAGCCATTCTGTGGAATTATGGGTTGGAAGCTTTTTGTAATGGGGAAAAGATTAAGGTGGATAGCCAGCCGGCAGGGGCAGTGGGCAATCTTGTTGGAGCGGGGGGCATGACCCGCAGTGGTAGAATTTTCACTTCACCTGAAATCGAGGCTGAGAGGATTGCTAAAGGCAAAGCCAAAGTGAACGAAGGAGGACCTTCCCAGGCGAAAGAGAAAGAAACATTAATCAAGGATGCAGAAGAGTTTATGAGGTTAATTCGCAAAAGCGACTAAGATTGTGGAGCACTTGCAGCAGACGCCCTCCAAAATTTCAATACTATCCTTGTTGCTTTGTTCCGAGGCCCATCGGAATGCCTTGTTGAAAATCTTGGACACATCTTTTGTACCTCAGGAAGTATCTGTTAATCAGCTTGAGGGGGTACTGGCGCATGTGAATGCCGGACACAGCCTGGGATTTACTGACTTTGATTTGACGCCTAGAGGTCGAGATCATAATTTGGCTTTGCATATTTCAGTGGAGTGCCGGGGCACTGTTATGTCGCACGTTCTTGTAGACACAAAATCATCTTTAAATGTGTTGCCTAAGAAGGCTATGATGAAGCTAGATATCCGAGGAATCATATGCACGCCAAGTGACTTGGTCGTGAGAGCTTTTGATGGGACCAGAAGGTCGATGTTTGGGTCCATAACATTGCCACTCCAGGTCGGGCCAGAAGTGTTTGACATTGTGTTCTACATCATGGACATACATCCAGCTTACAACTGCTTACTTGGGCGACCATGGATACATTCTGCAGGGGCTGTAACGTCCATGCTGCATCAGAAGCTTAAATACATGGTCGGTGACAGTGTTGTTACTATTTGCGAAGAGGAGGATATTCTGGTTAGTCATCTTTCGTCATTCAAGTACTTCGAAGTGGACGGGGAGATCCATGAGACGCAATGCCAAGCGTTTGAGGGTTGCAGATCAAGGACAAGTCTCATGTTCCCAGCAAAGGGCCAGAGGTGGCCATGTCTTCATAAAAAGACGCTCAGGCAGTGGTTCAGGCTGGAGCAACCAAAGGATGGGGCCAAGTCTTAGAAATTCCTGTCAAGATGGACAAGATTGGGTTGGGGTATCGCCCGACGTCGTCATCTTCCACATCAGGCGTGCCAAAGTTCAAAGGGCCAGTGGTGATCACTCCAGGTGGAGTCTGTTATGAAACGATTAATGTTGTTTCCGATGCTGAAGACGGAGATAGTGACTGCGATATGGACTCATGGATCAAGCCCGGCGTGCCAGGACAGAGCCTATGCAACTGGTTTATCTAGGAACTTGTCCAAGTGACTACAAAACTGTACTGATTTGTTTTCTCGATTATATTATAATCCTGTGTCCTACCAGGGGCATAGTGATTCTGTTTTTAGGGCTACCTGCTTATGTGTGTACTTTGTTTAATCATTAAATAAAGGCGTTTTTCTCATGCAAATTTTGTGATCTTTGTTTTTCCTGTTTTTGTTTAACAATAAAATGGCAACGTAGTTATGTGCTTTGTTTGCATTATTTGAAACATTTAACAATTCTCATTGCAGGATTCATATTTCAGACGACACCGATCACGAACTTCCTATGACTCGCTTCGACTTCGAGCACCTGATATTTCAAGCAGAAGAAGAGATTGTTGAGGATAATGACTTATCAGAAGAGCTGACTCGACTTTTGAAACAAGAAGAGAGAATCATTTTGCCTCATCAGGAGGAAATTGAAATTATCAACGTGGGGTCCGAAGAGGTTGTCACGAATATCCGGGTAGGGGCTGCACTGCAAAGTGATATCAAGCAAAGTCTGATTGAGATGCTTCGAGAGTATAGTGATATCTTTGCTTAGTCTTACGAAGACATGCCTGATTTGGATACTGATATGGTGGTTCACCGTTTGCCATTGCACGAGGAATGTCCGCCGGTTAAGCAAAAACTCAGAAGAACGAGACCAGATATGGCTGTGAAAATTAAAGAGGAAGTTCAGAAACAGTGGGACGCCGGTTTTCTGGCGGTGACAACTTATCCCTCATGGGTCGCCAATATAGTACCTATACCAAAGAAAGATGGTAAGGTGCGGATGTGCGTGGACTATCGAGATTTGAATAGGGCGAGCCCAAAAGATGACTTTTCGCTTCCTCATATTGATGTGCTGGTCGACAACACCGCTCAATTCTCCGTGTTTTCCTTCATGGACGGCTTTTCGGGCTATAATCAGATAAAGATGGCGCCGGAGGATATGGAGAAAACAACTTTTATTACCCCGTGGGGAACGTTCTGCTACAAGGTGATGCCCTTTGGTTTGAAGAACGTCGGGGCAACATATCAGCGAGCTATGACAACACTCTTTCATGGTATGATGCATAAAGAGATCGAAGTGTATGTTGACGATATGATTGCCAAATCCCAGACGGAGTAAGAGCGTCTGGTCAATCTTCTGAAATTGTTCAAGAGGCTTAGGAAATTCAGGCTGAGGCTGAATCCTAACAAGTGCACCTTCGGGGTGAGATCTGGTAAGCTATTGGGGTTTATTGTTAGCGAAAAAGGAATTGAGGTTGATCCTGCTAAGATAAAAGCAATACAAGAAATGCCAACGCCTAAAATAGAAAAAGAGGTCCGTGGCATTTTAGGGAGATTGAATTACATTGCTCGGTTTATATCTCATCTAACGGCCACGTGCGAGCCATTATTCAAGTTGTTGAAAAAAGATCAGGCTGTGACCTGGAATGAAGATTGTCAAAAGGCGTTTGAAAAAATAAAAGAATATTTGCAGGAACCTCCAATATTGATATCCCCAGTAGCCGGGAGACCATTGATTATGTATTTCACGGTTCTTGAGAAAAGTATGGGTTGTGTTCTCGGTCAACATGACGAGACTGTATGTAAAGAGCATGCGATTTATTACCTGAGCAAAAAGTTCACAGATTGTGAGTCCCGTTACTCAATGCTCGAAAATACATGTTGTGCACTAGCCTGGGCTGCCAAACATTTGAGGCAATACATGCTAAATTATACAACCATGCTGATTTCGAAGATGGATCCAATCAAATACGTGTTTGAAAAGCAAGCACTTTCTGGAAGGATTTCCCGATGGCAGATGGCACTGACAAAATAAGATATTCAGTATGTTTCTCAAAAGGCTATTAAAGGTAGCGTTCTGTCAGAGTACCTAGCTAAGCAGCCAATTGATGATTACCAGCCGATGAGGTTTGGTTTTCTTGACGAGGATATCATGTACTGAAAAATGAAGGACTGTGAGGAGCCATTGCCTAATGAAGGTCCAGAGCTGGATTCCAAATGGCAATTGATATTAGACGGTGTTGTTAATTCATATGGAAGTGGAATAGGGGAAATCGTTACTACTCCCCATGGGTCGCACATCCCATTCACTGCCAGATTGACCTTTCCAGTTACCAACAATGAGGATGAATATGAAGCATGCATTATGGGGCTCGGAGAAGCTATTAATCTGAGAATTAAAAATCTTGATGTGCACGGAGACTCTGCTATAGTTGTGAACCAGGTCAAGGGAGAGTGGGAGACTCGTCAGCCCAATCTGATACCCTATATGAATTATGCAAGGAGGTTGTTACCTTTCTTTGACAAGGTGGAGTTGCACCATGTACCACGAGCAGAAAATCAGATGGAAGACGCTCTCGCGACGTTGTCTTCAATGTATAAAGTTAACTTCTGGAATGAGGCTCCCAGGATAGTTATCTCTCGCCTTGATAGGCCCTCTTTCATATTCGCCATTGAGGAAGCTTCCGATGGCAAACCGTGGTATTATGATATCCAGAATTTCCTGAAGAACCAAGAGTATCCGACTGGGGCATCCAGTCGTGATCAGAAGACTCTTAGGAGATTGGCTGGCAATTTCTATTTGAATCCGGATGGTGTTTTGTACAAGAGAAACCATGACTTGGTGTTGTTGCGGTGTGTGGATGAGAAAGAGGCTAAGTTGCTCATGGAAGAGATCCACGAGGGCATATTTGGCACGCATGCCGGCGGACATGCAATGACGAGAAAGTTATAACGAGCAGGGTATTACTGGCTGACAATGGAAACAGATTGTTTCAAGTTTGCAAAGAAGTGTTATAAATGCCAGATCTATGCGGACAAGATTCATGTGCCTCCGAGCCCTCTGGACGTTATGTCATCACCTTGGCCTTTTTGCATGTGGGGAATTGATGTGATTGGCAAGATTGAGCCCACGACATCTAACGGACATCGTTTTATCTTGGTAGCTATTGATTACTTCACCAAATGGGTTGAAGCGGCATCGTATGCTAACGTTACCAAGCAGGTGGTAGCCAGATTTATCAAGAAGGATATTATCTGCAGATATGGAATCCCGGAGCGGATTATCACTGACAACGGTTCGAATTTGAATAACAAGATGATGAAGGAATTGTGCCAGAATTTCAAGATTAAACATCACAACTCTTCTCCTTATCGGCCCAAGATGAATGGCGCTGTTGAAGCGGCCAATAAAAACATAGAGAAGGTCGTTCAGAAGATGGTTGTGACCTAGAAGGACTGGCATGAGATGTTGCCTTTTGCTTTGCACGGTTATCGTACGATGGTACGCACATCAAACGGGGCAACTCCTTTTTCATTGGTATATGGTATGGAGGCTGTCCTACCATTGGAGGTTGAGATTCCTTCTTTGAGGGTTTTGCGCGATGTCCAACTTGATGAGGCGGAATGGCTTCTCTAGCATATGGTCGGCTGTATCAAAGTCGGATGAAGAAAGATTATGATAAAAAGGTGTGTCCTCGAAGCTTTCAGACGGGCGATCTTGTGCTGAAAAAGATTCTCCCACCACAATCAGATCACAGGGGCAAATGGACTCCCAACTATGAAGGTCCATATGTTGTTAGAAAGGTTTTCTCTGGAGGAGCCTTACTGTTGTCCACCATGGATGGTGAGGATTTTACATCCCCTGTGAACTCGGACGCAGTTAAAAAATACTTTGCTTAAATAGACCCGCTGGACAGAAAAAGAAAGTTCAGGCAAAAATGGGGCATCCCGGCGAACCATAAAAAAGGAATAAAAGGTTCGGGCAAAAGTTAGGGATAAAATTGAAAAAATGTACACCCGCGAAGTTGAAAACCTGAAAATGGCAACTTCGGCAAAAAAGGGTATCCCGGTGAATTGAAAGCCCGCACAGGGCGGTTCACGCAAAAGTTAGGGATTTGAAAAAGCAAATGACTGTGGTCCGAGTTTGATACTGCGTTGCTTAGTGGTTTGGGAGTATATGAGAGTCGTATATCCAAAACAATCTCTTCCGAAGATCGAGTATCGGGAAAGCGTCAGAGTCAGGCGAGTCATAGGGGGATCAGCTCATGGTGTTCGTCTGTACCAAGTTGTTGACATGTATACAAATATTCTTTGTACTTCTGTAATATTTGTATTTTGCTTATGCGTAACTTCCTCTTTTCAGGAGTTGCATCCAGTGTACAAAATTTTGCCGATTTACAGGCCCGTTGTCAATAAAGCATGTTATTCAGTACTTGATGCTTGTTCTTTACTATTTTGTTTGTGATGTTATTCAGTACTTGATGCTTGTTCTTTACTGTTTTGTTTGTGAAAAACGCCGATGTTTTTGATAAACTTGCATGTACATAAACTTGCTGGCCCTTGCCAATAATTGCTAAAACTTCGAATTGCCTGAACGAATGTCACAGATACTAACCGGGATAGATCTTGTTGTGAAGATTTGTTCTGTTTCGTTTTTTGTTCTGCAGGGTTCTCACTTTTGAAGCAAACGGTCAAGGAATTTGTGTTTCCCCAGCCAGAGTCCTGTGACATGGTGATTGTATCGCTGCTCAGCCGATGGAAGTCACGTCTTATCCCAGAGAGAGTTGAGATGGTACTTATCCCTACTGGATGTGGGGTTGTCCTCCCCAAGAGAGTATCCCCAGGAAAGCTGCCAAGAGAGTATCCTTAGTGGATCTTGATGTCCCCAATAGAAGGTGCATTCCCAGCAGTGATTATGTACACAATCAATCCCCAGCATGGGTAACTCCCGCAGAATATAACCAAGTCGTCTTTGGTTCAGAAGGATTATCCCCGTGCAGGATTGTGTTTTTCCTTCTCCCCAGCAGGTTGTCATTCTTTCGTCAGGATGATCATCATCAGTCGAGTTCGTAATTTCAAGCTTGTGAGCCATTCCCCAACAGGATGGTTATACCCAGCGGAGTTGGTTTCACCTGTCCAGCCTTTATTTTGCTGGAATATTGTCTGTGGTACCTGGTTATCCCCAGCGGATTTGGCTTTGTCTTCAGCATATATTTTGCTGAAGCGCCTCTTGGCATCTTTGCATTTTGCATATATCATCATATTTGCATCTACCCAAACGCGTAGCATTTCCATGCCGTATGGAGCATTACGCCATTGTCAAATATATGCATTTTGAAACATAAGCCAGGTTGGTTACCTCTTTGTTTTCAGGTGTTATTCCCTGTAGAGGAGTGAGATTCTTACTCAGAAGGATTTCTAGATACTCAGATTTTCGGCGTGAGATAGGTGGTGATAACGTTCGTCCCATCGCATGTTCCCCTAACAGATTTGCTTGGTTAAGTTTCTCTTCTTCCCCAACGGAATTTTTCTCAGGTTGCTGTTACGTCAGCGTTAAAAGATTTCATGGTTTAAACTTTTTCAGTTATCACTAGTGATTTCCCCAATAGAGTTTTCCCCACAAAGTTGTTTGGTTAGGTTTCTCGTATTCCCCCAGCAAAGTATTCTTCAGACTACCGTACAACAGTTTTGAAAGTCTTGAAGAAGTTACTTGTGTTGACAGAGATCGTCACCTGTATTGACGGAGTTGTGACCCGTGTTGACGGAGATCCTTACCTGTATTGACAAAGATTGTGACCCGTGTTGACGGAGTTGTTACCCGTGATTGACAGAGTTGTTACCTGTGTTGACAGAGATTGTTATCCGTGTTGACGGAATTGTACCTGTGTTGATAGTGATTGTTACCCGTGTTGACGGAGTCGTTACCCGTGATTGACGGAGTTGTCCCCAGTGAAGTCACCAGTGATTATTATCTGTGTTGACGAAGTCATTACCTGTGATTGACAGAGATTGCTATTCCAGCTGTGGACAGAGTTGTACCCGTGTTGACGTAGACTCTCCTCGTGTTGATGAATTTGTCTAGTTGTGGATAGAGTTGTTTCTTGCAAAGTTAATTCGATGCCTGTGGCGTCACACAGGGGGTTGATGTTGAAATCCAAAGTTTTATCAAATGATTGATCAGTTGTTGCCGTGACAACTGGGCTCAATGTAATGGATGTTGTCCCCCGAAGCAGTTTTTGCAGTTTATTTCTGTGGTTGGCAAATTTCCGGGTTTCTTGGTATTCAACCGTCTTCTACCTCGATTGCTTGAAGGTCGTTCGCTCTTCACCCAGTCGGGTCCAAGCCGGTTGAATAGGGGCAGCTGTTGCACCCCAAAATTTGCCCAACCTCTTTCCTTACTGGGTTTATGTTTCATTGCATTAAAATTTGCATAGTTATATCATTTGCATATCATGATATCATTCATATAGAAGGGGATCAAGTGTGATTCTTATCAAGAGAAGCCTAGCAAGAGGTCTTATTCAAGATTGAGAAGTTATCAAAGTCATCAGGAGGTAATTTGACTGCCTAAGAGTTTAGATGCTTGCATGAAGATTTTCTCCTAACTTGAGGATCAATTGAAGACCATCAGAGGGATGTGAAGTGTTGAATATGAGAAGAGGATGTGTATGGAGTTCATAGAATGCCTAGAGTGCCATGGGAGAGCTCAATCAAGTTATTGTTTCAAATGCAAGATCCACAGTTGAAGTGCAAGCAATTAGGGTTTCATCTGGGTCAATTCTAGGTCAACTGTGCAATTGAAGGGTATCAAAGCCTACTTTTAGGTCATGGAGTTCATGAAATGATATGTTGAGACATTTTTGGTGTTGTGCCAAGATCAAGTCAAGAAGAGTCAAGAGTGTGGGAAGTTGCTAAATTAGGGTTTCAGTGTAAAATCCCCTATTTAGTTCCTAACTTCAAGACCACACAAGTCAAGATGCAAGTTTCAAATGGATCTTTGGCCAACATAAAACTTGTAGAGAATCCCAATACCTTTAATTTGAGTACTAGAAGTCCTCCATTGGATCTATATAACTCAAGTTATGGTCCAGACAAGTTACAAGTCCTCAGATGCCTCTGAAATTTGTCCGTGAAAATCATATGACATCAAAGCTATTTTTGACTTAGAAGGAGGTTTCACCTGAACTTTTGGCCAACATGAAAGTTGTTCCTCATGATCTTATATTTCTAAATTGTACTAGAAGTCTTCCATCTGATTTGTAGAACTCAAGTTATGAGGTTTACAAGTCAGGGGTATTTTGGGAAAGCGAGATTATAAGACATTTTTAATCATAGGTCAAAATCTCCAACTTGCACTTGTCAAATGGATTTTTGTTCAACATGAAACTTGTTCAAAATGTGGGTTTTAGGCTAACAAAGAAGTCATGATGAATTGATTGGACTCATATCAAGATTTGGTTTGAAATGGCTTAAAAAGGGAGATTTTCAAAGGATTCAAAGTTGAAAAATTCAAATTAATGGTTAAGTGACCAAAACATGTCAAATAAGTACTCATTTTGATTGGAAATTTCATTTCAAACTCAATGACATTGGTGGATTTTTGATTGGGGCAGAATTTTTCAAGTTATCATTTGGTTTCTTCATATGCAAGTTACATGACCAAATCCCTCACCAAGGTAATTCAAGTGTTCCTTTTGGTCCCATTGCATTCACGATGCATTGTGCAAGTGATTAGAAGCTTTTAGAGCATGCTGGGATGGCAAATTCGTGACTGTCATGTGCAATTTTGAAGAGAAAAATAGAAAATTGAAATGGCTAGATTGGGCTCCAATTGGACTCAAAAAGCCCATAAGCATGTTCTATATAAGTTTTGTGATGATTTCAGAATCATTTTTGTGGTGCAGTTTTCGTGGCTGAAGCAGAGATAGCAAGTTCATTTTTCAAGCAAGCAAGTGTAGATTGGGTGTTGAGTTCCAAGCCAATTCAAATCAAACTGAAGGTTTCAACATCTTTCTCTTGCATCCTTGAGTGATTCTGGAGAGTTTTGAAGGCTGAATCGTGCTCTAACTACATCTGTGCGTAGATCTACACCAGGTATGTAACCTTCAAATTTCTCACAATTCTAGGGAGATGTAGTTCATGTCGTGCATGTGGTTAGGATCTAATAGAGACATAGATCGTTTTTGGATCAAAATTGAAGCAATTAGAGACAATTTAGGTTGAAGTGCAATTTCTGTTTGGACACGATTTAGCTTGATCTTAAGGTTTCAATGTGATTTGGATAGATCAGGTTAATCTAGGAAGTGTGAGGATCATTTCTATGCAATTGAATTATGATTTGGTGATGATCAATTTAGATGTGATCTCTGAAACTTAGATCGGGTTTTAAAACCTAGCCTGATCTAAAGAATTTGGATAGGATATCTGAGATCCTTGTGAGATTCTGAGCATTTTGATGTAAGGTTTGATGTTACTTGGCTACCTGAGACCACCTGCTCACCGGAGAAGATGACCGGAGGTCTTCTCCGGCCACCTGAACAGTTCTCCCTCCATCTGAGGAGTTGAACGAGGACGATGATGCACTGCCGTTGGATTAGTTTATTGGGAAGACTTGGTAGGATCATCTGATGGTCAGGATTTGAACTGGGGATTTGGCTCCAAACCAAAAACGCAGTGTTTCATTAATCCCAGTCAGCGTGTGACTGGGATGCTTGCGTGGACGCGCTCATTGCTCTTGGATCTGCATACCTTGTCAATTCATCCAACGCTCATGACATTTTCTTGGTTTTTAATTTGTTTTATTTTCTTTTATTCATTTTTGTATTATTTTTAATGCATATTGATTCCAAAATTCACAATAAATCCATCTTTGATCAAAAAAATATTTTAAAAATATCTCCATGGTCCTGATTAAATTTGTGATTTTCTGGGATCAATAAATTGCATTTTCATGCATTTTTCAATTTAATTTTCATTTTTTTCTTTTATGTTATTTCTTTAATTTTGCATATTTGACTATCTGTTTTGTTGATTTTAACTTGATCATTTGGTTTGGCTTCTGAATTTGAATTTTGAGTATGTTGTAGGTTAGATGTGCATGCTCCTTTAGGATTTTTATTAGATTTTTTTTAACAATTGCAGGTTCTGTTTTAGGTGAGATGTTTAGAGCCTTCCCAACTTATGGTTTATCTTGACACAATTCAATTTAGGATTTTTTTAGTGGACCTAGAAGTTGATTTAGGCTTTGATATTTGAACCCTAGAATGTTAAAACAGCATGTTCCCTTAGGAAATTTATTAGATTTTTACAACTTAGTTTTCTATTTTAGATAGAATTTGCAAGTATGTGTTGCTTTTGGTGTTCTTTCTTTGGTGCCTTGCCTTGTTTGATCTTGTTGGTGGCTTTGGAGCTTGAAGAGTTTGGTTTCCTTTTTGGAAGAGGTATTGGACATCTTGTAGCTACTGCGGATTGGCTTGTGGAGTTTAATTTGGAGTTTTCTTTCTCTTTTAGGAGCTTTTTAGAAGCTTATAGGATTAGGATTTTAGGAAGAGCCGTTAGAACTAGTTTTTTCTTTCATAAAAAATAGAATGCATTATTTGCTTCTATCCTCATCCTATGATGCAAAGTCCTCTTAAGGAAGCCCCATCTCTCCTTTGGTGGGATGAGTGGCATGCCTTAATGTGTAGAACTTTTGAGGATGCATTTTCTTTTCATGTTGGTTCCTGATGAATTCCTTTGGTTTTCATCAGGTTTTCTAGCATTGTAACTTGATCTCAATGGTGATTTCTCTTCTTCTGGATCTTGCTAGAGCTTGAAGATGAAGAATTGAAGAAGCTTGAAGATAGGAGCTAGTTTGAAGATGAAGACTCTTTGCTGTCAACTTTGCTGTCAATTCAACTTTGCTGACAAGAGCTGCTATTGAAGGTTGGAGTTGCTGTCTGTAGAAGATTGTTGCTGCTGCTTGAGCTGCTTCCTTTGTTTTTCTTTTGTTGTATTGTCTGTTTGCTTGTGTTGCTTACCTTTAGGTTTGAGGTAGAGCTTGTCTCCCCTTGCCTATTGTTTTCTTAGGTTTTAGGTTGAGCCGGACTCCCTTGCCTCGCTTGTACTATTGCATAGCATGCATTTTACTGTTTACTGTTTACTGCTTGCTTTCTTTTTGCGGTTTCCCCTAGGACCTCTGATTTCCTCTGTGCAAGAGGGAATTATGATAGACATTAGGTTTTTTAAACCATGCATGATAACTGTAGATAGATTCCCTTTCAACCGTAGTTTTAGGGCGTCTTTCTCTTCTCATCTCAAAACAATTCAAAAATACAGTAATAAGGTTAATTGAATTCGTACGTTACGAGCCTTAAGCTGTCTGGGAAAAGGTTGGTGGAGGGTCTCTCTCCAGTAATCTGGATGTTTAGTGTGGTACCCTTAGGGTGACATACGAAGCGTTCACTCCTGGGTCATAGTCTCTAGTGCGACGGAGAATGCAAACATCTTAAAAAACAATTCTTTCGTAAAAGATTCAAACAAACATTCAAACTCTGTTTTTATCCTCTTGGACCCTTAATCTGGAAAACCCTTTCTTAAGGAGATAAAAAACTGTCAGACAAACTTGTGTCTTCCGTAGCCCGAACTACGTTTGCTCTGATCTTTCATGCCGTATGAAAGTACGTAGGCACGAGATGCGATATCTCGGCGAGCAACCTTCCCCCATAACCCGTAGTTAGGAGAACTACGTTGACTCTGATTTCTCGTTCCATACGGGAATACGTAGGCATAAAGTGCGATACTTTGCCGAGTCATTTTCTTTTCTTTTTAGACCAGACCTTTAGAGTAGATAGATAAACACACCCTTAGATAGAAAACAAGCGTGAATCCCGTCGAGTACGACGGACGTGAGGGGTGCTAATACCTTCCCCTTGCGTAACCGACTCCCGAATCCAGGATTTGGTTGCGATGAACTTTCCTTTCCCCTTTTGCGTTAGGTTTTCTCTGAGCGTTTCCATTCCCTCTTTTGGGATAAATAACACACGGTGGCGACTCTTCTGTCATGGTCGGCGCCGATTTTCGCAGTAGCGACACATCTCCACTTTTGGCCAACATGAAACTTGTAGAGCATGCTTTTAGATTTAACTTGAGTACTAGAAGTCCTTCATTTGATTTATGGAACTCAAGTTATGGTCCAGACAAGTTACAGGTCATCTGAGGAATGTGATATTTGTCTGTGAAAGTTCATCAACTTCCAAGGAACATTTGACCTAGGAGGGTGTTTCTACTAAACTTTTGGCCCACATGAAAGTTGTAGGTCTTGATCTTAAATTTCCAAATTGCATTAGAAGTCTTCCATCTGATTTGTAGAACTCAAGTTATGAGGTTTACAAGTTATGGGTATTTTGGGAAAGTAAGATTATAGGTCATGTGGCATTATAGGTCATTTTCTCCATCTTGCAAGCTTCAAATGCAATTTTGTTCAACACAAAACTTGCTCAAGATGATGTTTTTAGGTCAATCATATACTTATGATGAATTGATTTGAATTTAGGTGAGACTTGGTTTGAAAAATTTTGCAAAAGGAAGAAATTAAAGGCATTTGGTTGAAAAATTCATGATCAATTCATTTGTGCTTAAAATGGACCATATGAATACTCATTCTGATCAGAAAAACAATTCTAAACACTTTGGCAATTTTAGAATTCTCATTTGAGATCAATTTCATGATGATATGGTTTGTTATTTCACAAGTAAGTTACACTTCATAATTTTATTTTGTGATAAGTTCAAACACTCAAATCACTCCAAACACTCTCAATAGACTACAAGGAGTTGATTGCAAGCTTCTGAGGGAAGTTTCAAGTCAGAACACGCATCCACCATGGTTGGTTTTATGAAGGAAAATTGAGGAATGGATTTTCTGTTTTGGGCCTCAACTGAACCCCTAAAGCCCACAAAGCAATTGTATTTAAGCTTTGTGAGAGGTTTTGCTCCATTTTGGAGATCATTTTGCACCAGAACCAAGGATTGAAGTTGGAGCTTGAAGGAGAGAGTTGAAAATAGTGTTTTCATTTTCAAGCTAGATCCAAGCAAATTGAAGTTAGCAAAGTGTTCCTCATCAAGCATTGAAGCAATCTGCATTGTTTTGAAGCCAGAATCGTGTTCTATATACCTCAATTTGAAGCTCAAAGTCAGGTATGTAGTTTTCAAATTTGCACTAGTTATAGCATGATTTGAGCATGATTAGTATGTGGATAGGTTTTGATTGAGGATGTAGATGAAATCTGGATCAGAAATTTGAGGATTAGAGACAAATTAGGTGATGACATGATTTCTGTTTGGATGCGAGTTGATCTGATCTTGAGGCTTTAATTCAATTGGAATAGCATGTGATGATAAATGTTAGATGAGGATTACATTCGTACCATTAGTTTGAGTTTTGGTGAGAGTTTAGATTGAAGTGAATTTTAGGATCTGCTTCGTGTTTCAAATTCTAGTAGGATTTAGAAGACTTGGATGTTATATTTGAGCTCAGGAGGAAATTTGGAGTGAGGTGATGCTAAGTTTGATGAGTTTTCATGACCTGTAACCACCTGCTCACCGGAGAAGATGACCGGAGGTCATCTCCGACCACCGTGTTGGACTTCCCTCCATCTGTGAATTCAAACAAAGACGAAGGCTGTGAAGCGTTGGATCTGTCCTGAAGCTTGACTTTGTATGAAGATCGTGTGGCTGTGTTTTATTCTGAGGATTTGAAGTTTGAGTACAAAACGCGCGGTTTCATTAATCCCGGCTGGCAGCTACGTGGCATGTGCGCTGGAGCGTGTGTGAGCCCTCAGATCAGGAGACTTAGTCTTAGGATCCAACGCCTGTGACTTTTTCTTGCATTTTATTTGTTTTAATTCATTTCTTTATCATTTTAATTGCATTTTCATACATTAATTCATTTTAATTTCATTTTTGATCAGAAAAATAAAATAAAAGTATGTCCATGATCCTCATTTTATTTGTGATTTTTCCATGCTGTTAGATTTAATTTTTGATGGTTTTGCAATTTAATTTGATTTTTATCATTTTTTATATTTCTTTATTTTTGCATAGTTGACACATCTGTTTGTTGATTTTTGTTTAACCATTTGGTTTTGAGTTTGGGGCTGATTTTTTCCTAGCTGAAAGATTAGAGATGCATGATCCCCTACGATTTAATTTATATTTTTTAGATAACAATAGGTTCTGTTTTGGCTTAGCATCATTAGACTTTCTATTTTAGGGTTTTAATTTGGTACCTTGTGATCTAGGATTTCTTTAGGTGAGTTCCCTTTAGATTAAGGTTCTAATCCTTTGCCCATAGGTCCATAACATGTTTAGGTTCCCTTAGAAAATTTCTTAGGATTTTAGAAGGTGTTTTAGTATTTTAAGTTGATTTAACACTTAGGCTAGTTTTAGTTGCTTTCAACATAGCACTTGCTTTAGATTGACTTCAATGGTTGCCTTTAGTGCATGATAGGTTTTCTAATATTCTTTGATGGTGTTTTAGACATGTTTAAGCTTCTGTTTTCTTGTTGGTGATGCTTGGTTTGGTGTTTAAACCTCCCTTTTGAAGCTTTCTTTGAGTTTGTTTAATTAAGGTTAGGAAGAGCCTAGTCTTCTTTCTCCTTCTTCAAATAAACATGGATTGCTTTGATTGCTTTCCATTCTCATCCTATGATTCAAGGTCCCTATGTGGAAGCCTCATCTTTACTTTGGAAGGATATGTGGCATTTTACAAGAGGTAGAACCTTTGAGGATGCCTTTCTCTGATGACTGGTAGAGTGTCAGGAGGGATTCCTTTGGTTTCCTTCCTGCTTCCCATCATCAATCCAATATCCTTGATGTTCATTCTTTTCTCTTTGGTTGGAGCTTGAAGATGGAACATCCCTTTCCTTCTCTTGAAGATGGTGTGGACTTGAAGAACAGTTACAGACTTTGGATTGGATTGCTGTCAGAAGATTGCTCTGCTGTGGAGATTGCTGGCTTGTTTTCCTTGTTTGTCTATTTTCTTTTTGTTCAATTGTATTGATGTAAATTTCTTGGAGTGTTGCATTAGATTTAGGCTTCATATAGATGATCATAGGCCTAAGAGCATCCTAAGGGTTGAGCTTCTCCCCTTGCTTGTATTGCATTAGAGGTTGAGTTTCTCCCTCTGCTTGTTTTTTACTGTGTGGCTTTGCTTGCTGGTATTTGGTAGAGCACAGCTCCCTTGCCTGTGTGGTGTGTGGCCTTTGTGCCTTGTTTGTTTAGAAGTTGAGCTTGGCTCCTTCTACTTGTGTGATGCATAACATGCATTTTATTCATAACATTTTGTTTACAGTAATTTCTTTTCAGTTAATTTGTTTACTGTTTGTTTTCCTTTGCCATGTTCCCCTAGGGACTCTGACTTCTCTTGTTCAAGAGAAGTTATGACAGACATTAGGGTTCTAACCATGCATGATAACATTAGGTAGTTCCCCCCTAACCTCAACCATAGGATCAATTTTGCATGACTACTTTAGGATTGGATCAGCTCCCCTTTAGTGCGTCTTTTCTCTTCTCATCTACAAACAAATCAAGATACAGTAATAAAGGTTAATTGACGTCGTACGCTACGAGCCTTAAGCTACTTGAGAAAGGATTGTTGGAGAGTTTCTTTTCAAGAGTCCAGATGTTTAGTATGGTACACTTTGGGTGACATGCGACGCATTCACTCTCAGGTCATAGTCTCTAGTACGATATCAGTTGCAAACATCCATAAAAAGACACTTCTATAAAAAACAGAAAACAAAGATCAAACACTTTTTGTCCTCTTGGACCTTTAATCCCTTGGAAACCCTTTTTCAGAAGGAGAGTTCTGTTAACTCCCGATTCTACTGCAAACGGTAAACGCTAAAGTCTCTGTCGAGTGAGCTACATACACCAACTGCTGGAACCGTCTGTTAACCTTACTCGGATAAAAAAGACAAACATGTGTCTCTCGTGTCCCGAACTATGTTTGCTCTGATCTTTCGCGTTGTGTGAAAGTACGTAGGCACAAGATGCGATATCTTGGCGAGCAACCTTCTCCCGTAGTTAGGCGAACTATGTTGACTCTGATTTCTCGTTCCAGACGGGAATACGTAGGCATAAAGTGCGACGCTTTGCCGAGTCATTTTCTTTTCTTTTTAGACTAGACATTTAGCTAGATAGATGTAACAAACCCTTCAGATAAACACAACAAGCATGGATCCCATCGAGTACGATGGACGTGAGGGGTGCTAATACTTTCCCCTTGCATAACCGACTCCCGAATCAAGACAATGGTTGCGATGATCTTGTCTTATACCTTTTTCGTCAGGTTTTTCCGATCGTTTCCTTTCCCGCTCTGAGGGATAAATAACGAAAGGTGGCGACTCTTCTGTCTTGCCGACCTCTTTTTTTGCATTAGCGACAACCTGCTCAACCTGAAGTTGAGAAGAACATCTGACCTCGCTATCAGGCACCTGTTAAACAAACATGCATCGAATTTGATGGTCAGCTCAACCCGAAGTTGAGAAGAACATCTGACCTCGCTGTTAGGCATCTATTAAATAAACAGGCATCGAACCCGAAGGCAGGCTCAACCTGAAGTTGAGAAGAACATCTAACCTCGCCATCTGGCATCTATTAAACAAACAGGCATCAAACCCGAAGGCCGGTTCAACACGAAGTTGAGAAGTACATCTGACCTGGCCGTCAGGTATATGTTAAACAAACAGGCATCGAACCCGAAGGTCGGCTCAAAATGAAGTTGAGAAGAACATCTGGCCTCGTCGTCAAGTATCTGTTAAACAAACATGCATTGAACTCGAAGGCTGGTTCAACACGAAGTTGAAAGGAAAATTTGACCTCTTCGTGAGGCATCTACTTAAAAAACAGACATCGAACCCGAAGGGCGGCTCAACCAGAAGTTGATAAAAAAACATTAGACCTCGCCGTTAAGAATCTGTTAAACAAACAGGCATCGAACCCGAAGGCCGGCTCAATAGGAAGTTGAGAGGAACATTTGACCTCGGTGTCAGGCATCTGTTAAACAAACAGGAATCGAACCCGAACGGGGGCTCAACTCAATGTTGAGAAGAACATCTGACCTCGCTGTCAGGCATCTGTTAAACAAACAGCCATCGAACCCGAAGGCCAACTCAACACAAAGTTCATAGGAATATCTGACCTCGCTGTCAGGCATCTGTTAAACAAATAGGCATCGAACACGAAGTCCCGCTTAACACGAAGTTGAGAGCAACATCTGACCTCGCCGTCAGGCATATGTTAAACAAACAGGCATCGAACCTGAAGGCCTGCACAACACGAAGTTGAGAGGAACATTTGACCTCGCCGTGAGGCATCTACGAAACAAACAGGCATCGAACCCGAAGGGAGTCTCAACCAGAAATAGATAAGAACATTAGACCTCGCCGTCAGGAATCTGTTAAACAAACAAGCATTGAACCCAAAGGCCGGCTCAACACGAAGTTGAGAGGAACATTTGACCTCGTCGTCAGACATCTGTTAGACAAACAGGCATCGAACCCAAAGGGCGGCTCAACCCGATGTTGAGAAGAACATTTGACCTTGCTGTCAGGCATCTGTTAAACAAACAAGCATCGAATTTGATGGTCGGCTCAACCCGAAGTTGAGAAGGACATCTAACCTCTCTGTCAGGCAACTATTAAACAAACAGGCATCGAACCCGACGGCCGGCTCAACCCGAAGTGTAGAAGAACATCTGACCTCTCCGTCAGGCATTTGTTAAACAAACAGGCATCGAACCCGAAGGCCGGCTCAACACGATGTTGATAAGTAATTATGACCTCGCCGTCAGGTATCTGTTAAACAAAAAGGCATCAAACCCGGAGGCCGGCTCAACCTGAAGTTGAGAAGAGCATTTGACCTCGCTATCAGGCACCTGTTAAACAAACAGGCATCGAACCCGAAGGCCGACTCAAAATGAAGTTTAGAAAAACATCTGACCTCGCCGTCAGGTATCTGTTAAACAAACAGGCATCGAACCCGAAGGCCAGCTCAACACGAAGTTGAGAGGAACATTTGACCTCGTCGTGAGGCATCTACTTAAAAAACAGGCATCGAACCCGAAGGGCGGCTCAACCAGAATTTGATAAGAACATTAGACCTCTCCGTCAGGAATCTGTTAAACAAATAGGCATCGATCCTGGAGGTCGGCTCAACACGAAGTTGAGAGGAATATTTTACCTCGGCGTCAGGCATCTGTTAAACAAACAGGCATCGAAAACGAAGGGGGGCTCAACCCGAAGTTTAGAAGAACATCTGACCTCGGTGTCAGGCATCTGTTAAACAAACAGGCCTCGAACCCGAAGGCCGGGTCAACACGAAGTTCATAGGAATATTTGACCTCGCCGTCAAGCATCTATTAAACAAATAGGCATCGAACACGAAGTCCCACTCAATACGAAGTTGAGAGGAACATCTGACCTCGCCGTCAGGCATCTGTTAAACAAACAGGCATCGAACCCGAAGGCTGACTCAACACGAAGTTGAGAGGAACATTTGACCTCGCCCTCAGACATCTGTTAAACAAACAGGCATCGAACCCGAAGGGTGGCTCAACCTGAAGTTGAGAAGAACATATGTCCTCGCTGTTAGGCATCTGTTAAAGAAACAGGCATCGAACCCGAAGGCCGGCACAACGGGAAGTTGAGAGGAACATCTAACTTCGCCGTCAGACATCTATTAAACAAACAAGCATCGAACCTGAAGGCCGGCTCAACACGAAGGTCATAGAAATATCTGGCCTCGCTGTCAGGGATCTGTTAAACAAACAGGCATCGAACACGAAGGCTGGCTAAACCCGAAGTTGAGAAGAACAATTGACCTCGCTGTCAGGCATGTGTTAAACAAACAGGCTTCGAACCCGAATTGGCTCAACACGAAGTTGAGAAGTACATCTGACATTGCCGTCAGGGATCTGTTAAATAAAAAGGAATCGAACCCGGAGGCCTGCTCAACCTAAAGTTGAGAAGAACATCTGACCTCGCTATCAGGCATCTGTTAAAAAAACAGGCATCAAATTTGATGGCCGGCTCAACCAGAAGTTGAGAAGAACATCTAACCTAGCTGTCAGGCATCTATTAAATAAACAGGCATCGAACCCGAAGGTCGGCTCAACACGAAGCTGAGAGGAACATTTGACCTCACCGTCAGGCATCTGTTAAACAAATGATCATCGAACCTGAAGGGGGGATCAACCCGAAGATGAGAAGAACATCTGACCTCGCTGTCAGGCATCTTTTCAACAAACAGGCATCGAACCCGAAGGCCGGATCAACACAAAGTTCATAGGAATATCTGACCTCGCCATCAGGCATCTGTTTAACAAATAGGCATCGAACATGAAGTCCCGCTCAACACAAAGTTGAGAGCAACATGTGACCTTTCCGTCAGGGATCTATTAAACAAACAGGCATCGAATTTGATGGTCGACTCAACCAGAAGTTGAGAAGAACATATGACCTCTCCTTCAGGCATCTATTAAACAAACAGGCATCGAACCCGATGGTCGGCTCAACACGATGTTGAGAAGTACATCTGACCTTGCCGTCAAAGATTTGTTAAACAAAAAGGCATCGAACCAGGAGGCCTGCTGAACCTGAAGTTCAGAAGAACATCTCACCTCGCTATCAGGCATCTATTAAACAAACATGCATCGGATTTGATAGCCGGCTCAACCCGAAGTTGAGAAATACATCTGACCTCACTGTTAAGCATCTACTAAACAAACAGGCATCGAACCCGAAGGGCGGCTCAACCAGAAGTTGATAAGAAAATTAGATCTCTCTCTCAGGAATCTGTTAAACAAACAGGCATGGAACCCGAATGTCGGCTCAACACGAAGTTGAGAAGTACATCTGACCTTGCCGTCAAGTATCTGTTAAAAAAACAGGCGTCGAACCCGAAGGCTGGATCAAAATGAAGTTGAGAAGAACATCTAACCTCGCCGCCAGGTATCTATTAAACAAACAAACATCGAACCTGAAGGCCGGCTCAACACGAAGGTCATAGGAATATCTGCCCTCGCCGTCAGGGATCTGTTAAACAAACAGGCATCGAACACGAAGGCCGGCTAAACCCGAAGTTGATAAGAACATTAGACCTCGCCGTTAGGCATTTGTTAAACAAACAGGCATCGAACCCGAACGGGGGCTCAACCCAAAGTTGAGAAGAACATCTGACCTCCCTGTCAGGCATCTGTTAAACAAACAGGCATCAAACCTAAAGGCCGGCTCAACACGAAGTTCATTGGAATATCTGACCTCGTCGTCAGGCATCTGTTAAACAAATAGGCATCAAACACGAAGTCCCACTCAACACGAAGTTGAGAGCAACATCTGACCTCGCCGTCAGGCATCTGTTAAACAAACAGGCATCGAACCCGAAGGCCGGCTCAACACGAAGTTGAGAGGAACATTTGACCTCGTCGTCAGACATCTGTTAGACAAACAGGCATCGAACCCGAAGGGCGGCTCAACCCGAAGTTGATAAGAACATATGACCTCGCTGTTAAGCATCTGTTAAATAAACAGGCATCGAACCCGAAGGCCGGCACAACACGAAGTTTAGAGGAACATCTAACCTCGCCGTCAGACATATATTAAACAAACAAGCATCGAACCCGAAGGTAGGCTCAACACGAAGGTCATAGGAATATTTGACTTCGCCGTCAGGCATCTGTTAAACAAATAGGCATCGAACACGAAGTCTCGCTCAATATGAAGTTCATAGTAATATCTGACCTCGCCGTCAGGGGTCTGTTAAACAAACAGGCATCGAACACGAAGGACGGCTCAACATGAAGTTGTGTAGAATATCTGACCTCGCTGTCAGGCATCTGTTAAACAAATAGGCATCGAATTTGATGCCCGGCTCAACCCGAAGTTGTGAGGAACTTCTGACCTCTCCGTCAGGCTTCTGTTAAATAAACAGGCATCGAACCCGATGGCCAGCTCAACCCGAAGTTGAGAAGAACATCTGACCTCGCCGTTAGGCATCTGTTAAACAAACAAGCATCGAACCCGAAAGGCAACTCAACCCGAAGTTGAGAAGAACATCTGACCTCACTGTCAGGCATCTATTAAACAAACAGGCATCAAACCCGAAGGCCGGCTCAACACGAAGTTCATAGGAATATATGACCTCGCCGTCAGGCATCTGTTAAACAAATAGGCATCGAACACAAAGTCCCGCTCAACATGAAGTTCATGGGAATATCTGACCTTGCTGTCAGGGATCAGTTAAACAAACATGAATCGAACACGAAGGCCGACTCAACCCGAAGTTGAGAAGAACATCTGACCTCGCTGTCAGGCATCTATTAAACAAACAAGCAATGAATTTGATGGCCGGCTCCACCCAAAGTTGAGAAGAACATCTGAGCTCATTGTCAGGCATCAGTTAAACAAATAGGAATCAAACCCGAAGGCCGGTTCAACCCGATGTTGAGAAGAACATCTGACCTCGCAGTTAGGAATGTGTTAAACAAACAGGCATCGAACCCGAAGGCCGTCTCAACACGAAGTTGAGAAGTACATCTGACCTCGCCGTCAGGTATATGTTAAAATAACAGGCATATAACCCGAAGGTCGGCTCAACACGAAGTTGAGAAGTACATTTGACCTCGCCGTAAGGTATCTGTTAAGCAAAAAGTCATCGAACCCGAAGGTCGACTCAGAATGAAGTATAGAAGAACATCTGACCTCGCCGTTAGGTATCTCTTAAACAAACAGGCATCGAACCCGAAGGCCGGATCAACACGAGGTTGAGAGGAACATTTGACCTTTCCGTGAGGCATCTACTTAACAAACAGGCTTCGAACCCGAAGGGCGGCTCAGCTAGAAGTTAATAAGAACATCTGACCTCGCCGTCAGGAATCTGTTAAACAAACAGGCATCGAACTCGAAGGCCGGCTCAACACGAAAATGAGAGGAACATTTGACCTCGCCGTGAGACATCTGTTAAACAAACAGGCATCGAACCCGAAGGGGGGCTCAACCCGAAGTTGAGAAGAACATCTGACCTTGCTATCAGACATCTGTTAAACAAACAGGCGTCAAACCCGAAGGACGGCTCAACACGAAGTTCATAGGAATATCTGACCTCGCCATCTGGCATCTCTTAAACAAATGGGCATCGCACACGAAGCCCCGCTGAACACAAAGTTGAGAGCAACATCTAACCTCGGTGTAAGGGATCTGTTAAATAAACAGGCATCGAACACGAAGGCCGGCTCAACACGAAGTTCAGAAGAACATCTAACCTCGCTATCAGGCATCTATTAAACAAACAGGCATCGAACCTGAAGGCCGTCTCAATACGAAGTTGAGAGGAACATCTGACCTTGCCGTCAAGCATATGTTAAATAAACAGGCATCGAACCCGAAGGCCGGCCCAACCAATAGTTGAGAAGAACATTTGACTTGCCGTCAGGCATCTGTTAACAAACAGGTGTTGAACCCGAAGGTCGGCTCAACCCGAATTTGAGAAGAACATCTGACCTCATCGTCAGGTATCTGTTAAAGAAACAGGCATCGAACCCGAAGGTCGGCTTAACACAAAGTTGAGAGGAACATTTGACGTCCCCGTCAGGCATCTGTTAAACAAACAAGCATCGAACAAGAAAGGCGGTTTAACCCGAAGTTGAGAAGAACATTTGACCTCGCCGTCAGGTATCTATTCAACAAACATGCATCAAACCTGAAGGCTGGCTCAACCCGAAGTTGACAAAAACATCTAACCTCACTGTGAGGCATATGTTAAATAAACCGTCATCGAACCCGAAGGTCGGCTCAACCCGTAGTTGAGAAAAACATTTGACCTGGCCGTCAGGCATCTGTTAAACAAACAGGCATCGAACCCGAAGGCCGACACAACACGAAGTTGAGAGGAACGTCTAACCTCGCCGTCAAGCATCTATCAAACAAACAGGCATCGAACCCGAAGGCCTGCTCAACACGAAGTTCAAGGAATATCTGACCTCGCCATCAGGGATCTGTTAAACAAATAGGCATCGAACACGAAGTCTCGCTCAACACAAAGTTCAGAGCAACATCTGACCTCGCCGCCCGACATTTGTTAAACAAACGGGCATCGAACTTGAAGGTCGGCTTTACCCGAAGTTAAGAGGAACATCTGACGTTGACGTCAAGCATATGTTAAGAAAACAGGTATCGAACCCGAAGGCCGGATCAACCAAAAGTTGAGAAGAACATTTGACCTCGCCGTCAGGCATCTGTTAATCAAACAGGCATCCAACCCGAATGTCGGCTCAACCCGAAGCTGAGAACAACGTCTGACCTCGCCTTCAGGTATCTGTTAAACAAGCAGGTATCGAACCCGAAGGCCGGCTCAACCCGAAGTTGATATGAACATTAGACCTCCCCGTCAGGGATCTCTTAAACAAACAGGCAACGAACACGAAGGCCGACTCAACCCGAAGTTGAGAAGAACATTTGACCTCGCCGTCAGGCATCTGTTAAACAAACAGGCATCGAATTTGATGGTCAGCTCAACCCGATGTTGAGAAGAACATCTAACCTCACTGTGAGGCATCTATTAAACAAACAGGAATCGAACCCGAAGGCCGGCTCAACCCGAAGTGTAGAAGAACATCTGACCTCGCGGTCAAGCATCTATTAAACAAACAGGCATCGAACCCAAAGGTCGGCTCAATACGAAGTTCATAGGAATATCTGATCTCGCCATGAGGGATCTGTTAAACAAATAGTCATCGAACACGATGTCCCGCTCAACACGAACTTGAGAGCAACATCTGACCTCGCCGTCAGGCATCTATGAAACAAACAGGCATCGAATCCGAAGGCTGGCTCAACACGAAGTTGAGAGGAACATCTGA
This sequence comes from Lathyrus sativus, assembly GCA_963859935.3. Taxonomy (NCBI): domain Eukaryota; kingdom Viridiplantae; phylum Streptophyta; class Magnoliopsida; order Fabales; family Fabaceae; genus Lathyrus; species Lathyrus sativus. The sequence continues at coordinate 396,381,574 of OZ012735.1, read as the reverse complement.
CCTCGCCGTCAAGCATATGTTAACCAAACAGGCATCGAACCCGAAGGCCGGCAATACCAAAAGTTGAGAAAAACATCTGACCTCGCCGTCAGGCATCTGTTAAACAAACAGGCATCGAACCCGAAGGCCAGCTCAACCTGAAGTTGAGAAGAATATCTGACCTCACCGTCAGGAATGTGTTAAACAAACAGGCATCGAACCGGAACGCCGGCTCAACACGAATTTGAGAGGAACATTTGACCTTGCTATCAGGAATTTGTTAAACAAATAGGCATCGAACCCGAAGGGCGGCTCAACCCGATGTTGAGAACAACATCTGACCTCGCTGTCAAGAATATGTTAAACAAACAGGCATCAAACCCGAAGGCCGGCTCAACACAAAGTTCATAGGAATATCTGACCTCGCCGTCAGGCATCTGTTAAAAAAATAGGCATCAAACACGAAGTCCCGCTCAACACGAAGTTCATAGGAATATCTGACCTCGCCGTCAGGGATCTTTTAAACAACTAGACATTGAACACGACGGTCAGCTCAACCCGAAGTAGAGAAGAACATCTGACCTCGCCATCAGGCATCTGTTAAACAAACAGGCATCGAATTTGATAGCCGACTCAACCCGAAGTTGAGAAGAACATCTGAACTCATTGTCAGGCATCAGCTAAACAAACAGGAATCAAACCCAAAGGCCGACTAAACCCGAAGTTGAGAAGAACATCTGACCTCGCCGTTAGGGATCTGTCAAACAAAAAGGCATCAAACCCGGAGACCGGCTCAACTTGAGGTTGAGAAGAACATTTGACCTCGTTATCAGGCATCTGTTAAACAAAGAGGCATCGAATTTGATGGCCGACTCAACCCGAAGTTAAGAAGAACATATGAACTCATTGTCAGGCATCAGTTAAACAAATAGGCATCAAACCCGAAGGTCGGCTCAACCAGAAGTTGAGAAGAACATTTAACCTCTTCGTCCTGCATCTGTTAAAGAAACAGGCATCGAACCCGAAGGCCAGCTCAACACGAAGTTGAGAAGTACATCTGACCTCGTCGTCAGGCATATGTTAAACAAATAGGCATCGAACCCGGAGGCCAACTCAACACGAAATTGAGAATAACATCTGACCTTGCCGTCAGGTATCTGTTAAACAAACAGGCATCGAACCCGAAGGCCGGTTCAACACGAAGTTGAGAGGAACATTTGACCTCGCCGTGAGGCATCTACTTAACAAACAGGCATCGAACCCGATGGGCGGCTCAACCAGAAGTTGATAAGAACATTAGACCTCGTCGTTAGGAATATGTTTAACAACCAGGCATCTAACCTGAAGGCCGGCTCAACACGAAGTTAAGAGGGACATTTGACCTTGGCGTCAGGCATCTGTTAAAGAAACAGGCTGCGAACGCGAAGGGGGGCTCAACCCAAAGTTGAAAAGAACACCTGACCTCGCTGTCAGGCATCTGTTAAACAAACAAGCATCGAACCCGAACGCCGGCTCAACACAAAGTTCATAGGAATATCTGACCTCGCCGTCAGGGATCTGTTAAACAAAAAGGCATCAAACCCGGAGGCCGGCTCAACCTGAGGCTGAGAAGAACATCTGACCTCGTTATCAGGAATCTGTTAAACAAATAGGCATCGAATTTGATGGCCGGCTCAACCCAAAGTTGAGAAGAACATCTGAACTCATTGTCAGGCATCAGTTAAACAATTAGGAATCAAACCCGAATGTCGGCTCAACCCAAAGTTGAGAAGATCATCTGACCTGTCCGTCAGGCATCTGTTAAACAAACAGGCATCGAACCCGAAGGCCAGCTCAACACGAAGTTGAGAAGTACATTTGACCTCGCCGTCAGGCATATGTTAAACAAACAGGCATCGAACCTGGAGGCCGGCTCAACACGAAGTTGAGAAGAACATCTGACCTCGCCGTCTGGTATCTGTTAAACAAACAGGCATCGAACCCGAAGGCCGGTTCAACACAAAAGTCATAGGAATATCTGACCTCGCCGTCAGGTATCTATTAAACAAATAGGCATCGAACACGATGGTCGGCTCAACCCGAAGTTGAGAAGAACTTCTGACCTCTCCTTCAGGTTTCTGTTAAACAAATAGGCATCGAACCTGACGGTCGGCTCAACCCGAAGTTGAGAAGAACATCTAACCTCGTTGTCAGGCATCTGTTAAACAAACAGGCATCGAACCCGATGGGTGGCTCAACCTGAAGTTGAGAAGAACATCTGACCTTGCTGTCAGGCATCTATTGAACAAACAGACATCAAACCCGAAGGCCGGCTCAACACGAAGCTTATACTAATATTTGACCTCGTCATCAGGCATCTATTAAACAAATAGGAATCGAACACGAAGTCCCGCTCAACAACAGTTAAACAATCAGGAATCAAACCCGAAGGCCGGCTCAAACCGAAGGTGAGAAGAACATCTGACCTCGTCGCCAGGCATCTATTAAAAAAATAAGCATCAAACACGAAGTCCCGTTCAACACAAAGTTGAGAGCAACATCTGACCTCGCCGTCAGGCATATGTTAAACAAACAGGCATCGAACCCGAAGGCCGGCTCAACATGAAGTTGAGAGGAACATTTGACCTTGCCATCAGGCATCTATTAAACAAACAAACATCGAACCCAAAGGTCGTCTCAACCTGTAGTTGAGAAAAACATTTGACCTAGCCGTCAGAAAGCTCTTAAACAAACAGGCATCGAACCCAATGGCTGGCACAACACGAAGTTGAGAGGAAAATCTGACGTCGCCGTCAGACATCTATTAAACAAACAGGCATCGAACCCGAAGGTCGGCTCAACACGAAGTTCATAGGAATATCTTACCTTGCCATCTGGGATCTTTTAAACAAACAGGCATCGAACACGAAGGCCGACTCAACCCGATGTTGAGAAGAACATCTGACATCGCCGTCAGGAATCTGTTAAACAAACAGGCATCGAACCCGAAGGCCGGCTCAACACGAAGTTGAGACGAACATTTGACCTCGCCGTGAGGCATTTGTTAAACAAACAGGCATCGAACCCGAAGAGGGGCTCAACTAGAAGTTGAGAAGAACATCTAACCTTACTGTCAGGAATCTGTTAAACAAACAGGCATCGAACCCGAAGGACAGCTCAACACGAAGTTGAGAGGAACATCTGACATCGCTGTCAGGCATCTGTTAAACAAACAGGCATCAAACCCGAAGTCCAACTCAACACGTAGTTCATAGGAGTATCTGACCTAGCCGTCTGTCATCTGTTAAACAAACAGGCATCGAACCCGAAGGTCGGTTCAACACAATATTCATAGGAATATTTGACCTCACCATCAGGGATCTGTTAATCAAACAGGCATCGAACACGAAGGCCGGCTCAACACGAAGTTGAGAAGAACATCTGACCTCGCTGTCAGGCATCTGTTAAACAAACAGGCATCGAATTTTATGGCCGGCTCAACCCGAAGTTGACAAGAACATTAGACCTCAACGTCAGGCATCTGTTAAACAAACAGGCATCAAACCCAAAAGGCGGCTCAACACGAAGTTGAGAAGTACATTTGACCTCGCCTTTAGGGATCCGTTAAACAAACAAGCAACGAACCCTGAGGCCGGATCAACCCGAAGTTGAGAAGAACATCTGACCTTGCTGTCAGGCATCTATTAAACAAACAGGCATTGAGATTGATGCTCGGCTCATCCCAAAGTTCAGAAGAACATCTGACCTCGTTGTAAGCATCAGTTAAACAATCAGGAATCGAACCCGAAGGCCGGCTCAGACCGAACGTGAGAAGAACATCTGACCTCGTCGCCCAGCATCTGTTAAACAAATAAGCCTCGAACACGAAGTCCCGCTCAACACGAAGTTGAGAGCAATATTTGACCTCGCCGTCAGGCATCTGTTAAACAAACAGGCATCGAACCTGAAGGCCGGCTCAACAAGAAGTTGAGAGGAACATTTGACCTCGCCGGCATGCATCTGTTAAACAAACAGACATCGAACCAAAAGGGTGGCTTAACCCAAAGTTGAGAAGAACATCTGACCTCGCTGCCAGGGATCTGTTAAACAAATAGGCATCGAACCCGAAGGCCGGCTCAACACGCAGTTCATAGAAATATCTGACCTTGCTGTAAGGCATCTGTTAAACAAATAGGCATCGAACACGAAGTCCCGCTCAACACGAAGTTGAGAGCAACATCTGTACTCGCCACCAGGCATTTGTTAAACAAACGGGCATCGAACTTGAAGGACGGCTCATCACGAAGTTGAGAGGAACATCTGACCTCGCCGTCAAGCATATGTTAAATAAACAGGCATCGAACCCGAAGGCCGGCTCAACCAAAAGTTTAGAAGAACATTTGACCTCACCATCAGGCATCTGTTAATCAAACAGGCATCGAACCTGATGGTCGGCTCAACCCGAAGTTCAGAAGAACACCTGACCTCGCCGTCAGGTATCTTTTAAATAAACAGGCATCGAACCCGATGGTCGGCTCAACCCGAAGTTGATAAGAACATTAGACCTCCCCATCAGGCATCTGTTAAATAAACAGGCATCGAACCCGAAGGCCGGCTCAACCTGAAGTTGAGAAGAACATCTGACTTCGCCATCAGGCATCTGTAAAACAAACATGCATCAAATTCAAAGGTTGGCTCTACCCGAAGTTTAGAAGAACATCTAACCTCACCGTGAGGCATATTTTAAACAAACAAGCATCGAATCCAAAGGTCGTCTCAACCCGTAGTTGAGAAAAACATTTGACCTAGCCGTCAGGCATCTGTTAAACAAACAGGCATCGAACCCGATGGCTGGCACAACAAGAAGTTGAGAGGAACATCTGACCTCGCCGTCAGATATCTATTAAACAAACAGGCATCGAACACTAAGGTCGGATCAACACGAAGTTCATAGGAATATCTGACCTCGCCGTCAGGAATATGTTAAACAAACAAGCATCAAACCCGAAGGCCGGCTCAACACGAAGTTGAGACGAACATTTGACCTCGCCGTGAGGCATCTGTTAAACAAATAGGCATCGAAACCGAAGAGGGGCTCAACCCGAAGTTGAGAAGAACATCTGACCCCGCTGTCAGGCATCTATTAAACAAACAGGCATCGAACCCGAAGGACGGCTCAACACGATGTTAAGAGGAACATCTGACCTTACTGTCAGGCATCTGTTAAACAAACAGGCATTGAACCCGAAGGCCGGCTCAACACGAAGTTCATAGGAATATCTGACTTCGTCGTCGGTCATCTGTTAAACAAATAGGAATCAAACACGAAGTACCGCTCAACACAAAGTTGAGAGCAACATCTGACCTCGCCCTAAGGGATCTTTTAAATAAACAAGCATCGAACCCGAAGGCCGGCTCAACCTGAAGTTGAGAAGAACATCTGACTTTGCCGTCAGGCATCTGTAAAACAAACATGCATCAAATTCGAAGGCTGGCTCAACCCGAAGTTTAGAAGAACATCTAACCTCACCGTGAGGCATATTTTAAACAAACAAGCATCGAACCCAAAGGTTGTCTCAAATCGTAGTTGAGAAAAACATTTGACCTAACCGTCAGGCATCTGTTAAACAAACAGGCATCGAACCCAATGGCTGGCACAACACGAAGTTGAGAGGAACATCTGACCTCGCCGTCAGATATCTATTAAACAAATAGGCATCGAACCCAAAGGTCGGCTAAACACGAAGTTCATAGGAATATCTGACCTCACCGTCAGGAATCTGTTAAACAAACAAGCATCGAACCCGAAGGCCGGCTCAACACGAAGTTGAGACGAACATTTGACCTCGCCGTGAGGCAACTGTTAAACAAACAGGCATCGAAACTGAAGAGGGACTCAACCCGAAGTTGAGAAGAACATCTGACCTTGCTGTCAGGCGTCTATTAAACAAACAGGCATCGAACCCGAAGGACGGCTCAACACGAAGTTGAGAGGAACATCTGACCTCGCTGTCAGGCATCTGTTAAACAAACAGGCATTGAACCCGAAGGCCGGCTCAACACGAAGTTCGTAGGAATATCTGACTTCGCTGTCGGTCATCTGTTAAATAAACAGGCATCGAACCCGAAGGCCAACTCAACACGAAGTTGAGAGGAACATCTGACCTCGCCGTCAAGCATATGTTAAGTAAACAGGCATCGAACCCGAAGGCCGGCTCAACCAAAAGTTAAGAAGAACATTTGTTCTCTCCATCAGGCATCTGTTAAACAAACAGGTGTCGAACCCGAAGGTCGGCTCAACCCGAAGTTGAGAAGAAAATTTGACGTCACCGTCAGGTATCTGTTAAAGAAACAGGCATCGAACCCGAAGGCCGACTTAACACAAAGTTGAGAGGAACATTTGACGTCCCCGTCAGACATCTGATCTCGTCGTCAGGTATCTGTTAAACAAACATGCACCAAACCCGAAGGCTGGCTCAACCTGAAGTTGACAAGAACATCAAACCTTATCGTGAGGCATATGTTAAACAAACAGGCATCGAACCCGAAGGTCGGCTCAACCCGTAGTTGAGAAAAACATTTGACCTAGCCGTCAGGCATCTGTTAAACTTACAGGCATCGAACCCGAAGGCCGGCACAACACGAAGTTGAGAGGAATATCTAACCTCACAGTCAAGCATCTATTAAATAAACAGGCATCAAACCCGAAGGCCTGCTCAACACGAAGTTCATAGAAATATCTGACCTCGCCATAAGGGATCTGTTAAAAAAATAGGCATCGAACACAAAGTCCCGCTCAAAACGAAGTTGAGAGCAACATCTGACCTTGCTGCCAGGCATTTGTTAAACAGACGGGCATCGAACTAGAAGGCCGGCTCAACACGAAGTTGGGAGGAATATCTGACCTCGCCGTCAAGCTATGTTAAATAAACAGGCATCTAACCCAAAGGACGACTCAACAAAAAGTTGAGAAGAACATTTGACCTCGCTGTCAAGCATCTATTAATCAAACAGGCATCGAACCCGAAGGTTGGCTCAACCTGAAGTTGAGAAGAACGTCTGACCTCGCCGTCACGTATTTGTTAAACAAACAGGCATCGAACCTGAAGGTCGGCTCAACCCGAAGTTGATGAGAACATTATACCTCCCCGTCAGGCATCTGTTAAACAAACAGGCATCGAACCCGAAGGCTGGCTCAACCTGAAGTTGAGAAGAACATCTGACCTCGCCGTTAGGCATCTGTTAAACAAATATACATCAAACCCGAAGGCTGGCTCAACCCGAAGTTTAGAAGAACATCTAACCTCACTGTGAGGCATCTATTAAACATACAGGCATCGATCCCAAAGGTCGTCTCAACCCGTAGTTGAGAAAAACATTTGACCGAGCCGTCAGGCATCTGTTAAACAAACAGGCATTAAACCCGATGGCTGGCACAACACGAAGTTGAGAGGAACATCTGACCTCGCTGTCAGACATCTATTAAACAAACTAGCATCGAACCCGAAGGCCGGCTCAACACGAAGCTCATAGGAATATCTTACCTTTCCGTCAGGGATCTGTTAAACAAACAAGCATCGAACACGTAGGCCGGCTCAACCCGAAGTTGAGAAGAACATCTGACCTCGATGTCAGGCATCTGTTAAACAAACAGGCATTCAATTTGATGGCCAGCTCAACCCGAAGTTGATAAGACCATTAGACCTCGCCGTCAGGAATATGTTAAATAAACAGGCATCGAACCCGAAGCCCGGCTCAACAAGAAGTTGCGAGGAACATTTGACCTCGCCGTCAGGTATCTGTTACACAAACTTGCATCAAACCCGAAGGCTGGCTCAACCCGAAGTTGAGAAGAACATATAACCTCACCCTGATGCATCTGTTAAAATAATAGGCGTCGAACCCGAAAGCCGGCTCAACACGAAGTTGAGAGGAACATTAGACCTTGCTGTCAGGCATCTGTTAAACAAACAGGCATCGAACCCGATGGCTGACACAACACGAAGTTGAGAGGAACATCTGACATCGCCGTCAGACATCTAATAAACAAACAGGCATCGAACCCGAAGGTCGACTCAACACAAAGTTCATAGGAATATCTGACCTCGCCGTCATGAATCTGTTAAACAAACAGGCATCGAACCCAAAGGCCGGCCTAATAGGAACATGTGACGTCCCCTTCAGGCATCTGTTAAACAAACAGGCATCGAACCCTAAGGCCGGCTCAACACGAAGTTGAGAGGGACATTTGACCTCGCCATCAGGAATCTGTTAAACAAACTGGCATCGCACCCGAAGGGCAGCTCAACCCGAAGTTGAGAAGAACATCTGACCTTACTGTCAGGCATCTGTTAAACAAACAGATATCGAACCCGAAGGCAGGCTCAGCACAAAGTTCATAAGAATATCTGACCTTGCCGTAAGGCATTCGTTAAACAAATAGGCATCGAACATGAAGCCCCGCTCAACACGAAGTTGAGAGCAACATCTGACCTCGCCATCAGGCAACGGTTAAACAAATAGGCATCGAACACGAAGGCCGACTCAACCCGAAGTTGAGAAGAACATCTAACCTCACCCTGATGCATCTGTTAAACAAACAGACGTCAAACTCGAATGCCGGCTCAACACGAAGTTGAGAGGAAAATCTGACCTCGCTGTCAGGCATCTGTTAAACAAACAGGCATCGAACCCAATGGCTGACACAACACGAAGTCGAGAGGAACATCTGACCTCTCCGTCAGACATCGATTAAACAAACAGACATCAAACCCGAAGGTCGGCTCAACATGAAGTTCATAGGAATATCTGCCCTCGCCGTCAGGAATCTGTTAAACAAACAGGCATCGAACCCGAAGGCTGGCTTAACACAAAGTTGAGAGGAACATTTGACGTCCCCGTCAGGTATCTGTTAAACAAACAGGTATCGAACCCCAAGGCAGGCTCAACACGAAGTTGAGAGGAACATTTGACCTCGCCATCAGGAATCGGTTAAACAAACCGGCATCGAACTCGAAGGGCGGCTCAACCCGAAGTTGAGAACAACATCTGAATATCTGACCTCGCCGTAAGGCATCCGTTATACAAATAGGCATCGAACACGAAGCCCCGCTCAACACGAAGTTGAGAGTAACATCTGACCTCGCCGTCAGGCAACTGTTAAACAAACAAGCATCGAACCTGAAGGCCGACTCAACACGAAGTTGAGAGGAACATTTGACCTCGCTGTCAGGCATCTGTTAAACAAACTAGCATCGAACCCAAAGGCCGGCTCAACAAGAAGATGAGAGGAACATTTGACCTCGCCGTCAGGCATCTGTTAAACAAACAGGCATCGAACCCGAAGGGCGGCTCAACCCGAAGTTTAGAAGAACATATGTCCTCGCTGTTAGGCATCTGTTAAACAATCAAGCATCGAACCCGAAGGCCGGTACAAAACGAAGTTTAGAGGAACATATAGCATCACCGTCAGACATCTATTAAACAAACAAGCATCGAACCCGAAGGTCGCCTCAACACGAAGGTCAAAGGAATATCTGACCTTACAGTCAGGGATCTGTTAAACAAACAGTCATCAAACACGAAAGTCGACTCAACCCAATGTTGAGAAGAACATTTGACCTCGCTGTCAGGCATCTGTTAAACAAACAGACATCGAATTTGATGGTCGGCTCAACCCGAAGTTGAGAAGAACATCTAACCTCTCTTTCAGGCATCTGTTAAACAAACAGGCATCGAACCCGACGGCCCGCTCAACCCAAAGTGTAGAAGAACATTTGACCTCGCCGTCAGGCATCTGCTAAACAAACAGGCATCGAACCCGAAGGCCGGCTCAACACGAAGTTGAGAATACACCTGACCTCGCTGTCAGGGATCTGTTAAACAAAAAGGCATCAAACTCGGAGGTCGGCTCAACCTGAAGTTGAGAAGAGCATTTGACCTTGCTATCAGGCATCGAATTTGATGGCAGACTCAACCCGAAGTTGAGAAAAACATATGAACTCATTGTCAGGCATCAATTAAACAAACAGGAATCGAACCCGAAGGCCGGCTCAACCCGAAGTTGAGAAGAACATGTGACCTCACCGTCAGGCATCTGTTAAACAAACAGGCATCGAACCCAAAGGTGGGCTCAACACGAAGTTGAGAAGTACATCTGACCTCGCTGTCAGGCATATGGTAAAGAAGCAGGAATCGAACCCGGAGGCCGACTCAACGCAAAGTTTAGAAGAACATCTGACCTCGCCATCAGGTATATGTTAAACAAACAGGCATCGAACCCGAAGGCTGGCTCAAAATGAAGTTGAGAAGAACATCTGACCTCGCCGTCAGGTATCTGTTAAACAAACAGGCATCGAACCCGAAGGCCGGCTCAACCAGAATTTGATAAGAACATTAGCCCTCACTGTCAGGAATCTGTTAAACAAACAGGCATCGATCCCGAAGGCCGGCTCAAAACGAAGTTGAGAGGAACATTTGACCTCGGCGTCAGACATCTGTTAAACAAACATGCATCGAACCCGATGGCTGGCACAACACGAAGTTGAGAGGAACATCTGACCTCGCTGTCAGACATCTATTAAACAAACAGGCATCGAACCCGAAGGTCGGCTCAACACAAAGTTCATAGGAATATCTGACCTCGCCGTCAGGAATCTGTTAAACAAACAGGCATCGAACCCGAAGGCCGGGTTAACACAAAGTTGAGAGGAACATTTGACGTCCCTGTCAGGCATCTGTTAAACAAACAGGCATCGAACCCGAAGGCCGTCTCAACACGAAGTTGAGAGGAATATTTGACCTCACCGTCAAACATCTGATAGACAAACAGGCATCGAACCCGAAGGGTGGCTCAACCCGAAGTTTAGAAGAACATATGTCCTCGCTGTTGGGTATCTATTATACAAACAGGCATCGAACCCGAAAGCCGGTACAACACGAAGTTGAGAGGAACATCTAACCTCGCCGTCAGACATCTATTAAACAAAGGAGCATCGAACATGAAGGTCGGCTCAACACGAAGGTCATAGGAATATCTGGCCTTGCCGTCAGGGATCTGTTAAACAAACAGGCATCGAACACGAAGGCCGGCTCAACCCGAAGTTGAGAAGAACAACTCACCTCGCCGTCAGGCATCTGTTAAACAAACAGGCATCGAACCCGAATTGGCTCAACACGAAGTTGAGAAGTACATCTGACCTTGCCGTCAGGGATCTGTTAAATAAAAAGGAATCGAACTCGGAGTCCTGCTCAACCTGAAGTTGAGAAGAACATCTGACCTCGCTATCAGGCATCTGTTACACAAACAGGCATCGAATTTGATGCCGGCTCAACCTGAAATTGAGAAGAACATCTGACCTCGCTGTCAAGCATCTATTAAATAAACGGGCATTGAACCCGAAGGCAGGCTCAACCTGAAGTTAAGAAGAATATCTGACCTCGCCATCTGGCACCTATTAAACAAATAGGCATCGAACCCGAAGGCCGGCTCATCACAAAGTTGAGAAGTAATCCTGACCTCGCCGTCAGTTATATGTTAAACAAACAGGCATCGAACCCGAAGGCCGACTCAAAATGAAGTTGAGAAGAATATCTGGCCTCGCCGTCAGGTATCTGTTAAACAAACAGGCATCGAACCCGAAGGCTGGTTCAACACGAAGTTGAAAGGGAAATTTGACCTCTCCGTGAGGCATCTACGTAAGCAAACAGGCATCGAACCCGAAGGGCGGCTCAAACAAAAGTTAATAAAAAACATTTGACCTCGGCGTTAGGCATCTGTTAAACAAACAGGCATCGAACCCGAACGGGGGCTCAACCCGAAGTTGAGAAGAACATCTGACCTCGATGTCACGCATCTGTTAAAAAAACAACCATCGAACCCGAAGGCCGGCTCAACACGAAGTTCATAGTAATATCTGACCTCGCCGTCAGGCATCTGTTAAACAAATAGGCGTCGAACACGAAGTCCTGCTCAACACGAAGTTGAGAGCAACATTTGACCTCGCCGTCAGGCATCTGTTAAATAATCAGGCATCAATCCCGAAGGCCGGCAAAACACGAAGTTGAAAGGAACATTTGACCTCGCCGTGAGGCATATACTAAACAAACAGGCATCGAACACGAAGGGCAGCTCAACCAGAAGATGATAAGAACATTAGACCTCGCTGTTAGGCATCTAATAAACAAATAGGCATCGAACCCGAAGGTTGGCTCAACACGAAGTTGAGAAGTACATCTGACCTCGCTGGTAGGCATATGTTCAACAAACAGGCATCGAACCCGGAGGCCGCCTCAACACGAAGTTGAGAAGAACATCTGACCTCGCCGTTAGGCATCTGTTAAACAAACAGGCATCGAACCCGAAGGCCGGCACAACACGAAGTTGAGAGGAACATCTAACCTCGCCGTCAGACATCTATCAAAAAAACAAGCATCGAACCCGAAGCCCAACTCAACACGAAGGTCATAGGAATATCTAACCTCGCTGTCAGGCATCTGTTAAGCAAATAGGCATCGAACACGAAGTCCCACTCAACATGAAGTTCATAGGAACATCTGACCTCGCTGTCAAGGATCTGTTAAACAAACAGGCATCGATAATGAAGGCCAGCACAACCCGAAGTTGAGAAGAACATCTGACCTCGCTGTCACGCATCTGTTAAACAAACAGGCATCAAATTTGATGGTCGGCTCAACCCGAAGTTGTGAAGAACTTCTGACCTCTCCGTCAAGCTTTTGTTAAATAAACCGGCATCGAACCCGACGGCCGGCTCAACCTGAAGTTAACAAGAACTTCTGACCTCGCCGTCAGGCGTCTGTTAAACAAAGAGGCATCGAACCCGAAGAGCGGCTCAACCCGAAGTTTAGAAGAACATCTGACCTCGCTGCCAGACATCGATTAAACAAACGGGCATCGAACCTGAAGGCCGACTCAACATGAAGTTCATAGGAATATCTAACCTCGCCGTCAGGCATTTGTTAAACAAATTGGCATCAAACACGAAGTCCCGCTCAATATGAAGTTCATAGAAATATCTGACCTCGGCGTCAGGGATCTGTTAAACAAACAGGCATCGAACACGAAGGCCGGCTCAACCCGAAGTTTAGAAGAACATCTGACCTCGCTGTCAGACATCTGTTAAACAAACAGGCATCAAATTCCGACGGCCGGCTCAACCCGAAGTTGAGAAGAACCTCTGACCTTGCCGTCAGGCATCTGTTAAACAAACAGGCATCAAACCCGAATGCCGGTTCAACACGAAGTTTAGAAGTACATCTGAACTCGCCGTCAGGGATCTATTAAACAAAAAGGCATCAAACCCGGTGGCCGGATCAACCTGAAGTTGAGAAGAGCATCTGACCTCGCTATTAGGCACATGTTAAACAAATAGGCATTGAATTTGATGGCCGGCTCATCCCGAAGTTGAAAAGAACATCTGAACTCATTGTCAGGAATCAGTTAAACAAACAGCAATCGAACCCGAAGGCCGGCTCAACCCGAAGTTGAGAAGAACTTCTGACCTCGCTGTTAGGCATCTAATAAACAAATAGGCATCGAACCCGAAGGTCGGCTCAACACGGAGTTGAGAAGTACATCTGACCTCGCCGGTAGGCATATGTTCAACAAACAGGCATCGAACCCGGAGGCCGCCTCAACACAAAGTTGAGAAGAACATATGATCTCGCCGTTAGGTATCTGTTAAATAAACAGGCATCGAACCCGAAGGCCGGCTCAAAATGAAGTTGAGAAGAACATCTGACCTCGTCGTCAGGTATCTGTTAAACAAACAGGCATCGAACCCGAAGGCCGGCTCAACACAAAGTTGAGAGGAACATTTGACCTCACCGTGAGGCATCTACTTAACAAAAAGGCATCGAACCCGAAGGGCGGCTCAACCAGAAGTTGATAAGAACATTAGACCTCGCCGTTAGGAATCTTCTAAACAAACAGGCATCAAACCCGAAGGTCGGCTCAACACGAAGTTGAGAGGAACATTTGACCTCGGTGTCAGGCATCTGTTAAACAAACAGGCATCGAACCCGAAGGGGGGCTTAACCCGAAGTTGAGAAGAAAATTTGACCTTGCTGTCAGGCATATGTTAAACAAATAGGCATCAAACCCGAAGGCCGGCTCAACACGAAGTCCATAGGAATATCTGACCTCGCCGTCAGGCATCTATTAAACAAATAGGCATCGAACACGAAGTCCCGCTCAACACGAAGTTGAGAGCAACATCTGACCTCGTCGTCAGGCATTTGTTAAACAAACAGGCATCGAACCCGAAGGCCGGCTAAACACGAAGTTTAGAGCAACATTTGACCTCATCGTCATACAAACACGCATCAAACTCGAAGGGCGGATCAACCCGAAGTTGAGAAGAACATATGTCCTCGCTGTTAGGCATCTGTTAAACAAACAGGCATCGAACCCGAAGTCCGGCACAACATGAAGTTGAGAGGAACATCTAACATCGCTGTTAGACATCTATTAAACAAACAAGCATCGAACCTGAAGGTCGGCTCAACACGAAGGTTATAGGAATATCTGACCTTGCCGTTAGGGATCTATTAAACAAACAGGCATCAAACACGAAGGCCGGCTCAACCCGATGTTGAGAAGAACATTTGACCTTGTTGTCTGGCATTTGTTAAACAAACAGGCATCGAATTTGACGGTCGGCTAACCCCAAGTTGAGAAGAACATCTAACCTCTCTGTCGGGCATCTGTTAAACAAACAGGCATCGAACCCGACGGCCGGCTCAACCTGAAGTGTAGAAGAACATCTGACCTCGCCGTTAGGCATCTATTAAACAAACAGGCATCGAACCCGAAGGCCGACTCAACACGAAGTTAAGAAGTACATCTAACCTTGCCGTCAGGGATCTGTTAAGCAAAATGGCATCAAACCCGGAGGCCGGCTCAACCTGAAGTTGAGAAGAGCATTTGACCTCGCAATCACGCATCTGTTAAACAAACAGGCATTGAACATGAAGTCCCGCTCAACACGAAGTTGAGAAGAACATCTGAACTCATTGTCAGGCATCAATTAAACAAACAAGAATCGAACCCGAAGGCCGGCTCAAACCGAAGTTGTGAAGAACATCTGACCTCGCCGTCAGGCATCTATTAAACAAACAGGCATCGAACACAAAGTCCCGCTCAACACAAAGTTGAGAGTAACACTTGACCTCGCCGTCAGGCATCTGTTAAACAAACAGGCATCGAACCCGAAGGCCGCCTCAACACGAAGTTGAGAAGAATATCTGACCTCACCATCAGGTATCTGTTAAACAAATAGGCATAGAACCCGAAGGCCGACTCAAAATGAAGTTGAGAAGAACATCTGACCTCGCCGTATAGTATCTGTTAAACAAACAAGCATCGAACCCGAAGGATGGCTCAACACGAAGTTGAGAGGAACATTTGACCTCGTCGTGAGGCACCTACTTAACAAACAGGCATCGAACCCGAAGGGCGGCTCAACCAGAATTTGATAAGAACATTAGACCTCGCCGTCAGGAATCTATTAAACAAACACGCATTAAACCCGAAGTCAGGCTCAACACGAAGTTGAGAGGAACATTAGACCTCGGCGTCATGCATCTGTTAAACAAAAAGGCATCGAACCCGAAGGGGGGCTCAACCCAAAGTTGAGAAGAAAATATGACCTCGCTGTCAGGCATCTGTTAAACAAAGAGGCATCAAACCCTAAGGCCGGCTCAACACGAAGTTCAGAGCAATATCTGACCTCGCCGTCAGGCATCTATTAAACAAATAGGCATCGAACATGTAGTCCTGCTCAACACGAAGTTGAGAGAAACATCTGACCTCGCCGTCAGACATCTGTTAAACAAACAGGCATCGAACCCGAAGGCCGGCTCAACAAGAAGTTGAGAGGAACATTTGACCTCGCCGTCAGACATCTGTTAAACAAACATGCATCGAACCCGAAGGGCGGCTCAACCCGAAGTTGAGAAGACCATATGTCCTCGTTGTTAGGCATCTGTTAAATAAACAGGCATCGAACCCGAAGGCCGGCACAACACGAAGTTGAGAGGAACATCTAACCTCGCCGTTAGACATCTATTAAACAAACAAGCATCGAACCTGAAGGTCGGCTCAACGCGAAGGTCATAGGAATATCTGGCCTCGCCGTCAGGGATGTGTTAAACAAACAGACATCGAACACGAAGGCCGGCTCAACCCGATGTTAAAAAGAACATTTGACCTCGCTGTCAGGCATCTGTTAAACGAACAGGCATCGAATTTCATGGTCGGTTCAACCCGAAGTTGAGAAGAACATCTAACCTCTCTGTCAAGCATCTCTTAAACAAACAAGCATCAAACCCGACGGCCAGCTCAACCCGAAGTGTAGAAGAACATCTGACCTCGCCGTCAGGCATCTATTAAACAAACAGGTATCGAACCCGAAGGACGGCTCAACACGAAGTTCATAAGAATATCTGACCTCGCCATCAGGGATCTGTTAAACAAACAGCCCTCGAACCCGAAGGGCGGCTCAACCCGAAGTTGAGAAGAACATATGTCCTCGCTGTTAGGGATCTGTTAAACAAACAGGCATCAAACCCGAAGGCCGGCACAACAAGAAGTTGAGAGGAACATATAACATCGCCGCCAAACATCTATTAAACAAACAAGAATCGAACCCGAAGGTCGGCTCAACACGAAGGTTATAGGAATATCTGAACTTGTCGTTAGGGATCTATTAAACATACAGGCATCGAACACGAAGGCCAGCTCAACCCGATGTTGAGAAGAACATTTGACCTTGTTGTCAGGCATCTGTTAAATAAATATTTATCGAATTTGACGGTCGGCTCAACCCGAAGTTGAGAAGAACATCTAACCTCTCCGTCAGGCATCTGTTAAACAAACAAGCATCGAACACGAAGTCCCGGTTAACACAAAGTTGAGAGCAACATCTGACCTCGCCGTCAGGCATATGTTAAACAAACAGGCATCGAACCCGGAGGCCGCCTCAACACGAAGTTTAGAAGAACATCCGACCTCACCATCAGGTATCTATTAAACAAACAGGCATCGAACCCGAAGGTCGGATCAAAATGAAGTTGAGAAGAACATCTGACCTTACCGTCAGGTATGTGTTAAACAAACAGGCATCGAACCCGAAGGCTGGCTCAACACGCAGTTGTGAGGAACATTTGACCTTGTTGTGAGGCATCTACTTAACAAACAGGCATCGAACCCGAAGGGCGGCTCAACCAGAATTTGATAAGAACATTAGACCTCACAGTCAGGAATCATCTAAATAAACAGGCATCAAACCCGAAGGCCGACTCAACACGAAGTTGAGAGGAACATTTGACCTCGACGTCAGGCATCTATTAAACAATCAGGCATCAAACCCGAAGGGGGGCTCAACCCGATGTTGAGAAGAAAATCTGACCTCGTTGTCAGGCATCTGTTAAACAAATAGGCATCAAACCCGAAGGCAGGCTCAACACGAAGTTCATAGGAATATCTGACCTCGCCGTCAGGCATCTACTAAATAAATAGGCATCGAACACAAAGTCCCGCTCAATACGAAGTTGAGAGCAACATCTGACCTCGTCGTCAGGCATCTGTTAAACAAACAGGCATCGAACCCGAAGGACGGCTCAACACGAAGTTGAGAGGAACATTTGACCTCGCCGTCAGACATCTGTTAAACAAACAGGCATGGAATCCGAAGGGCGGCTCAACCCAAAGTTGAGAAGAACATATGTCCTTGTTGTTAGGCATCTGTTAAACAAACAGGCATCGAACCCGAAGGCTGGCACAACACGAAGTTGAGAGGAACATCTAACCTCGCTATTAGGCATCTATTAAACAAACAAGCATCGAACCTGAAGGTCGGCTCAACACGAAGGTCATAGGAATATCTGGCCTCGCCGTCAGGGATCTGTTAAACAAAAAGACATCGAACACGAAGGTCGGCTCAACCCGATGTTAAGAAGAACATTTGACCTCACTGTCAGGCATCTGTTAAACGAACAGGCATCGAATTTGATGGTCGGCTAAACCTGAAGTTGAGAAGAACATCTAACCTATCTGTCAAGCATCTCTTAAACAAACAAGCATCGAACCCGACGGCCAGCTCAACCCGAAAAGTAGAAGAACATCTGACCTCGCTGTTAGGCATCTATTAAACAGACAGGCATCGAACCCGAAGGACGGCTCAACACGAAGTTCATAGGAATATCTGACGTCGCCGTCTCAAACAGACATCGAAAACGAAGGCCGACTCAAAACGAAGTTGAGAGGAACATCTGACCTTGCCGTCAAGCATATGTTAACAGAACAAGCATCGAACCCGAAGGCCGGCACAACACGAAGTTGAGAGGAACATTTGGCCTCACCGTCAGGCATTTGTTAAACAAACAGGCATCGAACCCAAAGGGCGGCTCAACCCGAAGTTGAGAGGAACATTTGGCCTCACCGTCAGGCATTTGTTAAACAAACAGGCATCGAACCCGTAGGCCGGCTCAACACGAAGTTCATAGGAATATCTGACCTTTCTGTCAGCCATCTGTTAAATAAATAGTCATCAAAAACGAAGTCCCGCTCAACACGAACTTGAGAGCAACAGCTGACCTCGCCATTAGGCATCTGTGAAACAAACATGCATCGAACCCGAAGCCCAGCTCAGCACGAAGTTGAGAGGAACATCTGACCTTGCCATCAAGCATATGTTAACCAAACAGGCATCAAACCCGAAGGCCGGCACAACCAACAGTTGAGAAGAACATCTGACTTCGCTGTCAGGCATCTGTTAAACAAATAGGCATCGAACCCGAATGCCCGCTCAACCTGAAGTTGAGAAGAACATCTGACCTCACCGTCATGTATTTGTTAGAAAAACAGGCATCGAACCCGAAGGCCGGCTCAACATGAAGTTGAGAGGAACATTTGACCTCGCCGACAGGCAATTGTTAAACAAACAGGCATCGAACCCAAAGGGCGGCTCACCCCGAAGTTGAGAAGAACATCTGACCTCGTTGTCAGGCATATGTTAAACAAACAGGCATCGAACCCGAAGGCCGGCTTAACACGAAGTTCATAGGAATATCAGACCTCGCCGTCAGGCATATGTTAAACAAATAGGCATCAAACACGAAGTCTCGCTCAACCCGAAGTTCATAGGAATATCTGACCTCGCTGTCAGGCATCTGTTAAGCAAATAGGCATCGAACACGAAGTCCCACTCAACATGAAGTTCATAGGAACATCTGACCTCGCTGTCAAGGATCTGTTAAACAAACAGGCATCGATAATGAAGGCCAGCACAACCCGAAGTTGAGAAGAACATCTGACCTCGCTGTCACGCATCTGTTAAACAAACAGGCATCAAATTTGATGGTCGGCTCAACCCGAAGTTGTGAAGAACTTCTGACCTCTCCGTCAAGCTTTTGTTAAATAAACCGGCATCGAACCCGACGGCCGGCTCAACCTGAAGTTAACAAGAACTTCTGACCTCGCCGTCAGGCGTCTGTTAAACAAAGAGGCATCGAACCCGAAGAGCGGCTCAACCCGAAGTTTAGAAGAACATCTGACCTTGCTGCCAGACATCGATTAAACAAACGGGCATCGAACCTGAAGGCCGACTCAACATGAAGTTCATAGGAATATCTAACCTCGCCGTCAGGCATTTGTTAAACAAATTGGCATCAAACACGAAGTCCCGCTCAATATGAAGTTCATAGAAATATCTGACCTCGGCGTCAGGGATCTGTTAAACAAACAGGCATCGAACACGAAGGCCGGCTCAACCCGAAGTTTAGAAGAACATCTGACCTCGCTGTCAGACATCTGTTAAACAAACAGGCATCAAATTCCGACGGCCGGCTCAACCCGAAGTTGAGAAGAACCTCTGACCTTGCCGTCAGGCATCTGTTAAACAAACAGGCATCAAACCCGAATGCCGGTTCAACACGAAGTTTAGAAGTACATCTGAACTCGCCGTCAGGGATCTATTAAACAAAAAGGCATCAAACCCGGTGGCCGGATCAACCTGAAGTTGAGAAGAGCATCTGACCTCGCTATTAGGCACATGTTAAACAAATAGGCATTGAATTTGATGGCCGGCTCATCCCGAAGTTGAAAAGAACATCTGAACTCATTGTCAGGAATCAGTTAAACAAACAGCAATCGAACCCGAAGGCCGGCTCAACCCGAAGTTGAGAAGAACTTCTGACCTCGCTGTTAGGCATCTAATAAACAAATAGGCATCGAACCCGAAGGTCGGCTCAACACGGAGTTGAGAAGTACATCTGACCTCGCCGGTAGGCATATGTTCAACAAACAGGCATCGAACCCGGAGGCCGCCTCAACACAAAGTTGAGAAGAACATATGATCTCGCCGTTAGGTATCTGTTAAATAAACAGGCATCGAACCCGAAGGCCGGCTCAAAATGAAGTTGAGAAGAACATCTGACCTCGTCGTCATGCATCTGTTAAACAAAAAGGCATCGAACCCGAAGGGGGGCTCAACCCAAAGTTGAGAAGAAAATATGACCTCGCTGTCAGGCATCTGTTAAACAAAGAGGCATCAAACCCTAACGCCGGCTCAACACGAAGTTCAGAGCAATATCTGACCTCGCCGTCAGGCATCTATTAAACAAATAGGCATCGAACATGTAGTCCTGCTCAACACGAAGTTGAGAGAAACATCTGACCTCGCCGTCAGACATCTGTTAAACAAACAGGCATCGAACCCGAAGGCCGGCTCAACAAGAAGTTGAGAGGAACATTTGACCTCGCCGTCAGACATCTGTTAAACAAACATGCATCGAACCCGAAGGGCGGCTCAACCCGAAGTTGAGAAGACCATATGTCCTCGTTGTTAGGCATCTGTTAAATAAACAGGCATCGAACCCGAAGGCCGGCACAACACGAAGTTGAGAGGAACATCTAACCTCGCCGTTAGACATCTATTAAACAAACAAGCATCGAACCTGAAGGTCGGCTCAACGCGAAGGTCATAGGAATATCTGGCCTCGCCGTCAGGGATGTGTTAAACAAACAGACATCGAACACGAAGGCCGGCTCAACCCGATGTTAAAAAGAACATTTGACCTCGCTGTCAGGCATCTGTTAAACGAACAGGCATCGAATTTCATGGTCGGTTCAACCCGAAGTTGAGAAGAACATCTAACCTCTCTGTCAAGCATCTCTTAAACAAACAAGCATCAAACCCGACGGCCAGCTCAACCCGAAGTGTAGAAGAACATCTGACCTCGCCGTCAGGCATCTATTAAACAAACAGGTATCGAACCCGAAGGACGGCTCAACACGAAGTTCATAAGAATATCTGACCTCGCCATCAGGGATCTGTTAAACAAACAGCCCTCGAACCCGAAGGGCGGCTCAACCCGAAGTTGAGAAGAACATATGTCCTCGCTGTTAGGGATCTGTTAAACAAACAGGCATCAAACCCGAAGGCCGGCACAACAAGAAGTTGAGAGGAACATATAACATCGCCGCCAAACATCTATTAAACAAACAAGAATCGAACCCGAAGGGCGGCTCACCCCGAAGTTGAGAAGAACATCTGACCTCGTTGTCAGGCATATGTTAAACAAACAGGCATCGAACCCGAAGGCCGGCTTAACACGAAGTTCATAGGAATATCAGACCTCGCCGTCAGGCATATGTTAAACAAATAGGCATCAAACACGAAGTCTCGCTCAACCCGAAGTTCATAGGAATATCTGACCTCGCTGTCAGGCATCTGTTAAACGGACAGGCATCGATCACGAAGGCCGGCTCAACCCGAAGTTGAGAAGAACATCTGACCTCACTTTTAGGCATCTGTTAAACAAACAGGCATCGAATTTGATGGCCGGCTCAACCCGAAGTTGAGAAGAACATATGACCTCTCCGACAGGCATCTATTAAACAAACAAGCATCGAACCCGACGGCCGGCACAACCCGGAGTTGAGAAGAACATCAGACCTCGCTGTCAGACATCTGTTAAACAAACAGGCATCAAATCCGAAGGCTGCCTCAACACGAAGTTCATAGGAATATATGACCTCGCCGTTGGGCATCTGTTAAACAAATAGGCATCGAACATGAAGTCCCGCTCAACACGAACTTGAGAGCAACATCTGACCTCGCCGTCAGGCATCTGTGAAACAAACAGGCATCGAACCCGAAGGCTGGCTCAACACGAAGTTGAGAGGAACATCTGACCACGCTGTCAAGCATATGTTAACCAAACAGGCATGGAACCCGAAGGTCGGCACAACCAAAAGTTGAGAAGAACATCTGACTTCGCCATCAGGCATCTGTTAAACAAACATGGATTGAACCCGAATGCTAGCTCAACCTGAAGTTGAGAAGAACATCTAACCTCACCGTCAAGTATCTGTTAAACAAACAGGCATCGAACCCAAAGGTCGGTTCAACATGAAGTTGAGAGGAACATTTGACCTCTCCGTCAGGCATATGTGAAACAAATAGGCATCAAACTCGAAGGGCGGTTCAATCTGAAGTTGAGAAGAACATCTGACCTCGTTGTTAAGCATATGTTAAACAAATAGGCATCGAACCCGAAGGCCACCTCAACACGAAGTTCATAGGAATATCTGACCTTGCCTTTAGGCATCTATTAAACAAATAGGCATCAAACACGAAGTCTCGCTCAACACGAAGTTCATAGGAATATCTGACCTCGCCGTCAAGGATCTGTTAAACAGACAGGCATCAAACACGAATGTCGGCTCAACCCGAAGTTGAGAAGAACATCTGACATCGCTGTCAGGCATCTGTTAAACTAACAGGCATCGAACTCGACGGTCGGCACAACCCGAAGTTGAGAAGAACATCTGACGTCGTTGTGAGGCATCTATTAAACAAACAGGCATCGAACCCGAAGGCTGCCTCAACACGAAGTTGGGAAGTACATATGACCTCGCCGTCAGGGATCTGTTAAACAAAAAGGCATCGAACCCGGAGGCCGGCTCAACCTGAAGTTGAGAAGAACATCTGACCTCGCTATCAGGCATTTGTTAAATAAACAGGCATCAAATTTGATGGCCGGCTCAACCCGAAGTTGAGAAGAACATCTGAAATCATTGTTAGGCATCAGTTAAACAAACAGGAATAGAACCCGAAGCCCGGCACAACCTGAAGTTGAGAAGAACATCTGACGTCGTTGTGAGGCATCTATTAAACAAACAGGCATCGAACCCGAAGGCTGCCTCAACACGAAGTTGGGAAGTACATATGACCTCGCCGTCAGGAATCTGTTAAACAAACAGGCATCGAACCCGAAGGTCGGCTTAACACGAAGTTGAGAAGTACATCTGACCTCACCGTTAGGCATCTGTTAAACAAACAGGCATCAAACCCGGAGGCAGGCTCAACACGAAGTTGAGAAGAACATTTGACCTCGCCGTCAGGTATCTGTTAAACAAACAGGCATCGAACCCGAAGACCAGCATAACACGAAGTTGAGAAGAACATCTGACCTCGCTGTCAGGCATCTACTAATCAAACAGGCATCGAACCGAAGGGCGGCTCAACCAGAAGTTGATAAGAAAATTAGACCTCATCGTCAGGAATCTGTTAAACAAATAGGCATCGAACCCGAAGGTCGGCTCAACAAGAAGTTGAGAGGAACATTTGACCTTGCCATGAGGCATCTGTTAAACAAACTGGCATCAAACCTGAAGAGGGGCTCAACCCGAAGATGAGAAGAACATCTGACCTCGCTGTCAGACATCTCTTAAACAAACAGGCATCGAACCCGATGGCCGGCTCAAAACGAAGTTCATAGGAATATCTGACCTCGTCGTCGGGCATCTGTTAAACAAATAGGCATCGAACATGAAGTCGCGCTCAACACAAAGTTGAGAGCAACATGTGACCTCTCCTTAAGGGATTAGTTAAACAAACAGGCATCGAACACGAAGGTCGGCTCAACCCAAAGTTGAGAAGAACATCTGACCTCGCTGTCAGGCATCTATTAAACAAACAGACATCGATTTTCATAGCAGGCTCAACCCGTAGTTGAGAATAACATATGACCTCTACGTCATGCATCTGTTAAACAAACAGGCATCGAACCTGATGGTTGGCTCAACAGGATGTTGAGAAGTACATCTGTCCTTGCCATCAAGGATCTGTTAAACAAAAAGGCATCGAACCCGGAGGCCTGCTCAACCTGAAGTTTAGAAGAACATCAGACCTCGCTATCAGGCATCTGTTAAACAAACAGGCATCGGATTTGATGTCCGGCTCAACCCGAAGTTGAGAAGAACATCTGACCTCGCTGTCAGACATCTACTAAACAAACAGGCATCGAACCCGAAAGGCGGCTCAACCAGAAGTTGATAAGAACATTAGACCTCGCCGTCAAGAATCTGTTAAACAAACAGGCATCGAACCCGAAGGCCGGCTCAACACGAAGTTGAGAAGTACATCTGACCTCGCCGTTAGGTATCTGTTAAATAAACAGGCATCAAACCCGAAGGCCGGATCAAAATGAAGTTGAGAAGAACATCTGACCTCACCGTCAGGTATCTGTTAAACAAACAGGCATCGAACCAGAAGGCCGGTTCAACACGAAGTTGAGAGGAACATTTGACCTCTCTGTGAGGCATCTACTTAACAAACAATCATCGAACCCGAAGGGCGGTCAACCAGAAGTTGATAAGAACATTAGACCTCGCCGTCAGGCATCTGTTAAACAAACAGGCATCAAACCTGAACGGAGGCTCAACCCGAAGTTGAGAAGAACATCTGACCTCGCTATCAGGCATCTGTTAAACAAACAGGCATAGAACCCGAAGGCTGGCTCAACATGAAGTTCACATCTGACCTCGCCGTCAGGCATCTGTTAGACAAACAGGCATCGACCCTGAAGGCTGGCTCAAAACAAAGTTGAGAGGAACATTTGACCTCGTCGTCAGACATCTGTTAGACAAACAGGCATCGAACCCGAAGGGCGGCTCAACCAGAAGTTCAGAAGAACATATGACCTCGCTATTAAGCATCTGTTAAACAAATAGGCATCGAACACGAAGGTCGGCACAACACGAAGTTGAGAGGAACATCTAACCTCGCCGTCAGACATATATTAAACAAACAAGCATCGAACCCGAAGGTCGGCTCAACACGAAGTTCATAGGAATATATGACCTCGTCGTCCGACATCTGTTAAATAAATAGGGATCGAACACGAAGTCCCGCTCAACATGAAGTACATAGCAATATCTTACCTCGCTGTCAGGGATCAGTTAAATAAACAGGCATCGAACACGAAGGCCGACTCAACCTGAAGTTGAGAAGAACATCTGACCTCGTTGTCAGGTATCTGTTAAACAAACAAGCAGCGAATTTGATGGCCGGCTCAACCCGAAGTTGTGAAGCAATTTTGACCTCGCCGTCAGGCATCTGTTAAACAAACAGGCATCAAACCCGAAGGCCGACTCTACACGAAGTTAGGAAATACATATGACCTCGCCGTTAGGGATCTGTTAAACAAAAAGGAATTGAACCTGGAGGTCGGCTCAACCTGAAGTTGACAAGAACATATGACCTCGCTATCAGGCATCTGTTAAACGAACATGCATCGAATTTGATGGCCGACTCAATCCAAAGTTGAGAAGAACATCTGAACTTATTGTCATGCATCAGTTAAACAAACAGGCATATAACCTGATGGCCGGCTCAACACGAAGTTGAGAAGTACATCTCACCTCGCCGTAAGGTATTTGTTAAACAAACAGTCATCGAACCCAAAGGCCGGCTCAAATTAAAGTTGAGAAGAACATCTGACCTCGCCGTCAGGTATCTGTTAAACAAACAGGCATCGAACCCGAAGGCCGGCTCAACACGAAGATGAGAGGAACATTTGACCTCGTCGTGAGGCATCTACTTAACAAACAGGCATCGAACCCGAAGGGCGGCTCAACCAGAAGTTAATAAGAACATTAGACCTCGCCATTAGGAATTTGTTAAACAAACAGGCATCGAACCCGAAGGCCGGCTCAACACGAAGTTAATAGGAACACTTGACCTCGGCGTCAGGCATCTGTTAAACAAACAGGCATCGAATTTGATGGTCGGCTCAACTAGAAGTTGAGAAGAACATATGAACTCATTGTCAGACATCAGTTAAACAAACAAGAATAAAACCCGAAGGGCGGCTCAACCCGATGTTGAGAAGAACATCTGACCTCGCCATCAGGAATCTGTTAAGCAAACAGGCATCAAACCCGAAGGCCGGCTCAACACGAAGTTGAGAGGAACATTTGACCTAGCCGTGAGGCATCTGTTAAACAAACAGGCATCGAACCCGAAGGGGGTCTCAACCTGAAGTTGAGAAGAACATCTGACCTTGGTGTCAGGCATCTGTTAAACAAACAGGCATCGAACCCGAAGGACGGCTCAACACGAAGTTCATAGGAATATCTGACCTCGCCGTCAGGCATCTGTTAAACAAACAGGCATCGAACACGAAGTCCGGCTCAACACGAAGTTCATAGGAATATCTGACCTCACCGTCGGTCATCTGTTAAACAAATAGGCATCGAACACGAAGTCCTGCTTAACACAAAGTTGAGAGCAACATCTAACCTCGCCTGAAGGGATCTATTAAATAAACAGCCATCGAACACGAAGGCCGGCTCAACACGAAATTCAGAAGAACATCTGACCTCGCTGTAAGGCATCTGTCAAAGAAATAGGAATCGAACACGAAGCCCCACTCAACACGAAGTTGAGAGCAACATCTGAGCTTGCCGTCAGGCAACTGTTAAACAAACAGGCATCGAACCTGAAGGTCGGCTCAACACGAAGTTGATAGGAACATTTGACCTCATCGTCAGGCATCTGTTAAACAAACATGCATCAAACCCGAAGGTTGGCTCAACCCAAAGTTGAGAAGAACATTTGACCTTGCCGTCAGACAACTGTTAAACAAACAGGTGTCGAACCCGAAGGTTGGCTCAACCCGTAGTTGAGAAGAACATCTGACCTCACTGTCAGGCATCTATTAAAGAAACAGGCATCGAACCCGAAGGCCGGCTTAACACAAAGTTGAGAAGAACATTTGACGTCCCTATCAGGCATCTGTTAAACAAACAGGAATCGAACCTGAAGGGGGGCTCAACACGAAGTTCATAGCAATATGTTACCTTGCCGTCAGGTATCTGTTAAACAAACAGGCAACGAACACGTAGCCCGACTCAATCCGAAGTTGAGAAGAACGTCTGACCTCGCTGTCAGGCATTTGTTAAACAAACAGGCATCGAATTCGATGGCCAGCTCAACCCGAAGTTGATAAGAACATTAGACCTCGCCGTCAGGCATCGGTTAAACAAACAGGCATTGAACCTGAAGGCCGGCTCAACAAGAAGTTGAGAGGAACATTTTACCTCGCCGTCAGGCATCTGTTAAACAAACAGGCATTGAACCCTGAGGCCGGCTCATCCCGAAGTTGAGAAGAACATCTGACCTCGCTGTCAAGCATCTATTAAACAAACAGGCATAGAGATTGATGCTCGGCTCATCCCGAAGATGAGAAGAACATCTGACCTCTTTGTCAGGCATCAGTTAAACAATCAGGAATCGAACCCGTAGGCCAGCTCAAACCGAAGTTGAGAGGAACATTTGACCTTGCTGTCAGGCATCTGTTAAACAAACAGGCATCGAACCAGAAGGGCGGCTCAACCCGAAGTTGAGAAGAACATCTGACCTCGCTGTCAGGCATCTGTTAAACAAATAGGCATCGAACCCGAAGGCCGGCTCAACACGAAGTTCATAGAAATATCTGACCTCGCTGTAAGGCATCTGTTAAACAAATAGGCATCGAACATAAAGTCCCGCTCAAGACAAAGTTGAGAGAAACATCTGACCTCGTCGCCAGGCATTTGTTAAACAAACGAGCATCGAACTTGAAGGCCGGCTCAACACGAAGTTGAGAGGAACATCTGACCTCGCCGTCAATCATATGTTAAATAAACAGGCATCGAACCCGAAGGCCGGCTCAACCAAAAGTTGAGAAGAACATTTGACCTCGGCGTCAGGCATCTGTTAATCAAACAGGCATCGAACCCGAAGGTCGGCTCAACCCGAAGTTGAGAAGAACATCTGACCTCGCCGTCAGATATCTGTTAAACAAATAGACATCGAACCCGAAGGTCGGCTCTACCCGAAGTTGATAAGAACATTAGACCTCCCCATCAGGCATCTGTTAAACAAACAGGTGTTGTACCACAAAATTTGCCCAACATTTCTTTACCTAGCTTATGTTTCATTTTATTCACATTAGCATTATCATTTGCATTTCATTGACATGTATGCAGGAGATCAAGAGGTATGATTACCAATCAAGATCTATACAAGACTATGAAGCTACCTAAGAAGCTTATTCAAGTGTTCATGGGTTGATATCCTTGTCAGAGAAGTGAAAAGATCCTCAGAGAGAGTGGTTGAAGCCAAGTGTGTGCCTCCTAACTTGAGAGTTGTGGAGAGCCATCAGATGATTCTGAGGCCATGAGGTTGGACTTGAGGTCTTGAGAAAGATCATGAGAAGTGTTGAAGATCACTTTGAGGCCTAGACAGGTCATTGTGCAAGATTAAGAAGGCTCAGTCATGAATGGTGCAACTAGGGTTTGACTGGGTCAATCCTAAGTCAACTGAAGACTTGGAGGAAGTTGAGACCTAATCCAAGAGCCACGTGATCATGGTTTGTTGCATTGAGATGCTATAAGGATTATTCCAAGGTTAACTCATCATGATTGAAGAGTTTGAGAAGTTTCAGGCTAGGGTTTCTAAGGCTTGACAGTGTAAAATCCCCTAGTTTGACCCCTATCTTCAAGGCAGTTTAGCTCAAGATGTGATTGTCGTCTCATCTTACCCCCACCATGAATGTTGTAGATAATGATCTTAGCTTTAATTTGAGTGCTAGAAGTCCTTGATAGGATTTGTAGAACTCAAGTTATGACTTTGACAACTTACAGGTCATCTGAGGTCTGTGGATTTGGGAGCTTGAAAGTTACCCAACTTGCATGAAACGTTTGCCCTAGAAGGATGATTCCTACGAACTTTTGGTCAACATGAATGTTGTTCCTTATCCTCTTAGCTTTCTAGAGAGTCCTAGAGGTCATTGATAGGATTTGTAGAACTCAAGTTATGGCTTTGACAAGTCAAGGGCATTTTGGTCATTTGGAGATTATAGGTCATTTCAACCATAAGGCCATAACTCCGATTTCCAAGCTTCAAATGGGAAATGTTCAACATCAAACTTGTTCAAAATGATGTTTTAAGGCTAGTGAAGAGGTCATGAGATGTTGGAAGTGCTTGTATCTCCAAGTTGCAAAAATGACCTAAAATAAGGGTATAAGTTAAATAAATCAAAGATGGAAATTGATACTTTTGATCTACACATCCAAACCTAGGCATGTAACATATCATTTTGACTCTAAAAAGCATTTTAAGAACATTGGTTTAGCCACAATTTTGATTTGAAGTTCAATTTATGGACTTGCTTTGAAAAGTAGTTACTTACATCTTAAGTAACATTTGCAAAACCTAGAATCAAGGCATAACCAAGGCCCCTTGCAAGACAAACACTTCCAAAATGTCACTAGGGGAGAAATTGGAAGAGAATGGGATGGATTTCAAGCTGCAAACAGAACTATGCATACCATGGCATATGGTTGAAATTCTCATGACATGAGAGATTGAAACTCTCATTAGAAGGGTCTAGAGGGTTCTAGATCATCCACAGATGTTCTATATATTGAGTAGAAGAGGTTCAGATGAAAGGTTGGTGATGATTGAAGGAGAGAGCAGAGATTGAGATTGAGATTTCATTGCTTGCAACTGAATTCGGTTTCACCAATTTCTTCACTTTCCATCCATTTTCTTGATTGCAACCTCTTCCATGGATGCTAGGGATTGATTCCAGATCATAATCAAGAGCAATTCGTGGCTGATTGGTGTTCTTGAGCTCAGATTTTTCCACCTGCAACTCACCATCGGGTTTCAAGTTTTAGGAGTTTTCAACCAGTTCTTGTGCATATAGAAGCAAGGGAATGATCCATTGATCGTGTCTGGAAGGTTGGAGAGCTTGATTTGAAGATTTAGTGCATCTGTTCATCAATAATTGACAGGTATGTAAACTTCTTCCTCCAGCGTAAATTAGGTAGAATCAATACGAATTAGGATGTTAGATGCATTGTAGAATGGTGTAGAAAGGTTTTCAGATAGCTAGTTTGAGAATTAGTGACCAATTGAGGATGTTACCATTTTCGGTTGAGAATTGGTTATGGCGAATCTTGAGGTTTCAAAGAGAATAAAAGGCATGAATGAATTCGTGAGGAAATTTGGGACAAGTTTCATGTACAGACCACTGACAATGGAGGATCCTAGAGAGAGTTAGGGTTGGGGACGATGACCGGAGTACCACCGGTGGTGGCCGGAGCTGCGCGCGAGGTTCAGAGATTCAAAAGGTTGAAGATGACTTTAGAGCCATTGGATGAGGCTGAGACCTTTGACTAGAGGAGTGATCCAACGACCACGTTTTAATTTCAGTTTGTGAAGGATCTGAGTTAATGAAACGCATCGTTTCATTTAGTTGCTGATGCTGGGCTTAGTGAATAGGTTGATACCTGCACCCCCCTGATGGCCCAATCCATTATATGAACTGATTTTCATTGCTAGTTGCACCGCGTGTTTATCTTTTTATTTTGATTTTCTTTAATTTCTTCATTTTATTCATGGTTCATGATTAAATCATATAAAATTGAAAAATGATCCAATTAACCCTATTCTTTTTGCATTATATTCATGATTGAATCTAGTATTTTTTAGATAAAAAATATTTTTATTTCATGCATTTTCTGATTTTATGGGAATTTTCATATTTTAATTGATATTAAAATAGTTATGTTTGATGCTTGATATTGGTGAATTTGGTTTGATCATGTGATGATGATTTTGATCTTGATTTTTTATGAGTTGTTAGCATAGATATGCATGCTCGCCATAGAAGTTTCTCACATTTTTGTGATGAACATAGGTGGTAGTTTAGGTTGAAACCTTTAGAAGCTCCATTTTTAGGGTTTATGATTGATACCTTTGGATTTAGGACTTAATTTTAGGACTTAATAGGTGATTTAGTCCCTGGTTTTTGTATGAGGCATTCTTAATTGAATTAGGATCCATTAGGAATTTTTGTAGAAATTTATAAGATAGTTTGCTATTTTTGATTGATTTTAGTTTAGGTGCTAGTTTTAGATGATTCTAAGGCACTAACTCAACTAGATTAACATCTTTAGTTCCCTTAGATTAGGGTTGTGCTTTGATTATTCTTGGATGATGATGAAGAAAAGTTGAAGATGCATTGGATTGCTTGAAGAGGCTTGGATTTGAAGATCTTCCCTTCTTGTGGTGTAGTTTTGATTAGGTTAAGATTAAGGTTTTGTAGGCAGAGCTTCTAGATAGTTCTCTTCCTTCATAAACATGGAATATGTTGACCAATTCCATTCTTCCCTATGATGTAAGATCCCTTGTAAAGGCCTCATCCCTCCTTTGGTAGGATGTGTGGTTCTTTGCAAATTGGTAGAACCTTTGAGGGTCCCTTTCTCTGATGACAGGATGCTCAATGGTGACCTTTGGTCTTCACTCTGCTACCAAGCATCCCAACTTTACTCTTGATAGATGAATCTTTCTCCCTTGTTAGAGGATGGAGTTCCTTGCTTGAAGAAGATTGAAGGATGAAGTTGACACTTCCATGTGATTGAAGATAGCTCTGAGAGGCTGAAGCTTATAGATGAAGAGAACCCAGTTGATACTGGTGAAGCAAAGGGAGCTGAAGCTTGAAGACCAAGTTGATACTTATGAAGAGGATTCAATTGAGATTGAGTGAAGAGCTGAGGCTTGAAGATTGAAGGATAATTTGACACTGACATTGATGCATTGAGAGCCTGAAGGAATCAAGTTGATACTTGCAGTTAGGAGTGAAGCCTGAAGGTGGGATTGACTGAAAAGCTGAGGCTTGGAGAAGAGAGA
Source organism: Lathyrus sativus (assembly GCA_963859935.3). NCBI lineage: Eukaryota > Viridiplantae > Streptophyta > Magnoliopsida > Fabales > Fabaceae > Lathyrus > Lathyrus sativus. The sequence goes on along the minus strand of OZ012735.1, from coordinate 396,349,565 downwards.
ACTAAGTTGATACTTGTGTTTGATGTGTCAGATCCCTGAAGAAGCAAGTTGATACTTGTCATGAAGGATGGTAGCCCTGAAGAGCTGCTGAAGATTGATGACTGGACTGCTGTTAAGTTGGTTTAGTTGTAGGAGTTGTTGATCTGCTTTCTCTCTTGTCTGTTTTCTCTTCTGTAGTGGTGTGGCTTGTTTGCTTTACTTGATGCATTAGAATAAGTTCATATTTAGATTGATGTAATCTAGGAGCATGATTGCACTAGAGGTTGGGTTGCTCTCTCTGCTTGTATTTTACTGTATGGCTTTGCTTGTGGGTATTCGGTAGAGCCCAGCTCCCTTGCCTATGTGGTTTGTGTGTGCTTGATAGCATGTTACTTTATCTGTATGATTGCAGTTACTTCTATTTTGCTTGATAGCTTGCTATTTCTTCAGTATGATGGCAGTTATTCATATCTGGCTTGAGGTTGAGATGAGCTTGTGGAGGCTGATGCCCCGTACACATTTTATCCCTCACTTGCATTGCATGCATTTTACAGTTGTTTATTGTTTACTGTTTAAGCTGATGCTTTATATGTGTCTGTTTACCATTGACACGATCCCTTAGGAATCTCACTTCCTTTGATAAGGAAGTGATGATTAGAACTTTAGGTTGAAACCTATGCATGATAACTTCTAGGAGTTCCCTGTTTCAAACCTCAACCATAGGATGAATCCTTGGCATGACAGCATTAGGACTTGATAGTCTCCCCTTAGTTGTCCCTCCCTCTTCTCATCTCAAAACAGCTTAAGATACAATAATCATGAATGATTTCTTTCGTACGTTACGAGCCTTAAGCTATCTGAGAAAGGATTGTTGGAGAGTTTCTTTTCAACAGTCTGGATGTTTAGTATGGTACCCTTTGGGTGACATGCGACGCATTCACTCTCAGGTCATAGTATTTAGTGGGATTGAAATAGCAAACAACCATAAAAAACAGTTCTTTCGTAAAAGACAGAAAACAAACTTCAAACCTTTTTGCCCCGTGGGCCCTTAATTCAAAGGAAGCTTTTCTGAAGAAAAGAGTGTCGTTAACTCCTAGTTCTACCGCAAACAGGCTTTGTCCCTAACTGCTGGAACTATTTGTTAACCCTACTCGATAAAACAGATGAATCTGAATCCCCGTAATCCGTATTATCCCGAACTACGTAAGCTCTGATCTCTCATGCCTATTGAGAGTACGTAGGCACAATACTGACGTATTGGCGAGCCACCTTCCCCGTAACCCGTAGTTAGTCGAACTACGTTGACTCTGATTTCTCATTCTCTGATGAGAATACGTAGGCATAAAGTGCGACGCTTTGCCGAGTCATTTTTCTTTTCTTTTCAGACCAGCCTTGATAGGTAGATAGATAAAACCAACTCGTCCAGTGAACACAACAAGCGTGGATCCCATCAAGTACGATGGACGTGAGGGGTGCTAATACCTTCCCATTGCGTAACCGACTCCCGAACCCAGACAACGGTTGCGATGACCTTGTCTTATTCCTTTTTGTCAGGTTTTCCGATCGTTTCTTTTCCCGCTCTAAGAGATAAATAACGAAAGTTGATGACTCTTCTGTTTTGCCGGCACCTTATTTTCGCGGAAGCGACAGCTGGAGACTCTGCTGGGGACTTGATAGTTTCCTGGGATCCGACGTCCCGAATGCAAGTCAGTTCGGGGATCCGACGTCCCCTGCGAGAGTCAATCCTAGCGCTTGTATGATTACTTGTTGGGTTGTGTTTATTTATCGCATTTTTATTTCCCGCACGTTATTTTCAGTATGATATGATTATATGTGTTGTTGTGGGAGGGGCATTCTGATGAGTGAGAAGCCAAACCCAGGCTTGAGTGAACCTATCATTAGTTGTGGAAATTAGTGGGCGCGTGCTTGCTTGGCAGGCACTAGTGTCTCATGAAATCCACGCTCAGACGAGGTTCTCCCGGTTGACTTCTTTTTCAAAACTTTGGGTTGAGGGGGTTGTTGGTTTGTAGGATTGTCGACTCTGGGGACCGATCATTTGGGATTCAGCCGAGTGAGGCCGCTTCATGAGCTGGTGATGCCACACCTTCTGGGTATCGTATCACCCCTCGTAAATGTCTGTGACGCTGATGACCGCATAAGATGCCGAACTTGTGTCAGTTTAGGTCCATACTTGTGAGCAGGGTCGGGTTTGTTGCAGGAAACCTTAACCTTCAGACTACCTGGTTTTCTTGATAGTGGATCAGTTTTGTTGGTACCGGAGGTTCTCATCATCAGATATATGATTGTTCTTGACAGAGCAGAGTTTTGGTCCTGTATCGGAGGTCCTTATTATCAGATGTGCGTTTGTTCTTGACAGAGCAGAGTTTTGTTGGTACCGGAGGTTCTCATCATCAAATATATGATTGTTCTTGACAGAGCAGAGTTTTGGTCCTGTATCGGAGGTCCTTATTATCAGATGTGCGCTTGTTCTTGACAGAGCAGAGTTTTGGTCCTGTATCAGAGGTCCTGTATCAGATGTTTGTTCTTGATAGAGCAGATTTATGGTCCTATTAGTATTTGTTCTTGACAGAGTAGATTTATGGTCCTATAAGTGTTTGTTCTTGACAGAGCAGATTTATGGTCCTATGTGTGTGTGTTCTTGATAGAGCAGATTTGTGGTCCGATACCGGGGTTTTCTTATTATCAGATATAGTGGTTGTTCTTGACAGAGCAACATCATGGTTTTGTTGATACAAAATCTCCACAGCGCAGTTGCCTTGATCTCCTGCTGCATGATTGCATTTTACATTGCTTTGCATACCCATTTGCATTTCATTAACGTGTGTCTGTGTTGCAGGTACCGTTTCCCCCCGATTCAGGATTTCCGGCCTTCTGTTGTATTGTTATGGGTTCTCTGAGGAAGACCGTGGCTTACAAGCTCCCTGCCCCTGATGTTGTTCAGCTGAATGGTTTGATTGCTTTAGCAGATGATTCTGTGAGAGATGGATTCAGAAAGTCTTACGGTAAACTGCTCAGTTTGGTTCGTAAACCCTCTGCGTTTGAGTTGGATGGGTTGCACGCTCTGCTGCAGTTCTACGATCCTCCGTTGAGATGCTTTACTTTCCAGGATTTTGTTCTCGCGCCCACGCTAGAGGAGTATGTTGATTTGTTAGGTGTGCCTCTCAAGAGTCAGATGCCCTTTGTTCATATGGATGTTGAGCCTAATCTGGCTAGTCTAGCTCCTTCACTTCATCTGGATGCCTCCGAGTTGGTATTGTCTAGTTGGAACAAGGTTCCCGGGTTCTCCTTGCAGTTCTTAGTGGGAAAGGCTCAGTAGTGCGCCAAAGATGGATGTTGGGTCGTGTTCAACGCCATTATCGCTCTGTGCATATATGGCATCATTCTGTTCCCCAATATGCCCGACTTTGTGGACTTCGACGCCTTCCGCATCTTTGCTTCAGGGAATCCAGTCCCTACCTTGATAGGAGACGTCTACCATTCCATCCACTACAAAAACGAGAACAGGAGGGGTAAGAATGTCTTGTGCTGTGTGCCCTTGCTTTATAAATGGCTTGATAGTCATCTACCCAAGAGGGGTCCCTTTGTTTCGTTTGCAGCCACAGCTGAGTGGTCCGAGCGTTTGATGAGTCTATCTGCAGAGGATATTGCCTGGTTTGATAGAGATAGGTTGGGTACTGAGATCATCTTCAGCTGCAGCGGGTTTCCGAATGTGCCTTTGATAGGCAGGAAGGGTTGTATCAACTATAATCCATCCCTGCTGGTCGGACAGTTTGCTTATGCTTTGAGAGCTCCGCCGAAGGATGAAGAGGTGCAGGAATCTCTGTACCTCACTGGTCTTCCAGAAGGGGATATGTTATCTAAGCTTCAGCGCACTTGGAATGGTATCAGTAAGAGGGGAAAACCATTGTTGGGGAAAAGTAATAGTCAAGCCTACGCTCTGTACGTGACGTGGATCAGAGCCAGAGCAGATGCTATAAGGATGTCATTTCCTCCTGCCAAGCCAAAAAGCCCTCCAGTGATTGAAGAGCTACCTACTGTGCCTATTCAGCAGCATAATCAGGTGTTAGCTGAGAGAGATGAACTGAAGAAGGCCAATGAAGAACTGGAGAAAGAATTGGCGCAACTCAGAAGCGAGAGAAGCGAAGCCATTCATTCTTTCAAGAGGCAAATAGAGCTGGTGAACCAGTTGGGGACAGATCTGACTAAGCAGATAGCTGAGCGTGAGCGCATGGGTCGAGACTTCAAAGCTGTCAACGATGTACTGGCCACGAAGAAGTAACACTTGGATGAAGCGTATCGGAGGATATCCAAGTTTAACCAGCACTGGAAGGCCACCCTAGCCAACAGGAAAGAGCGGGAGGATAAGCTGATGCAACAGATCTCCAAGCTGAGAGCCCAGGTGAAGGCTAGTGAGAAGAGGTTTGATGAAGAAACCGCGCACCGATATGCCGCCGAAGGCCAGCTCAACAAAGCTCTCGCTTACCTGAAGGAGCGCAAACTGATGTTTGAATCCAAGAAGCGGAAGCTAGAAGATTGTTTCGGCGAAGGAGCATGGGAAGATTCGGTCGAAGGTCTTCAATACACCATTATGCAGAGAGAGTTACTCATCGAAGGGTTACTCACTCGGCCTAATCATCCAGAAACGAGGAATTTGTTAGAAGAGTTTCGCGCCCGTCGCCGTACTTGACTATATTTGTAATCCTTTTGTGTTGATCATTGTTGGATGCTGACCATCGCCAGGCTTGTTGGCTAAGGTCATGCTATTGATTCATCTTGTACTCACTGACGTTGTGTACTGCCTTGATGGGCTTTCTTTCTATATATGAGACGTTATTTCCATGACTGGACTCGGACTTCTTATTATCAGCACTGGCACTCAGGCACTAGGATCGGGGGAAATCTCCCTAACGCATAGACACACGTTTGCATTTGCATAACGAGCACTTTGTCGTTCTTCCTAACCCTTTTATGTTTACAGATTGTTCCAGGATTGATCAGAGACCTATCCACCGCTATCCGACCAGAGCAAATCAAACCAGAATCATGGAGCAAGTGCAAACTGATGTTCAAGAACTCCGCGAAAGAATGGACCGCTTCATGGAGCTCATGCAAGCGGTCGCCAATGGCCAGGATCAGCTCAGAACCTTGGTTCAGCCTCTGATTTCAAGGGTCGACAACAATGGGGTACTCCATGGTGGGACCGTGCCAACCCCTCCACCAGTTGAAACTCCTCAGAATGGCGTCCCCGTGACCGGGGGGAATGGCAATGCCAACGGTAATGTGGTAGCTAACATGGGGCTCAATGGTAATACGGTGGGCGTCGGTAATGGGAATTTTGAAGCTAACGTCAATGTTGGGTTGGGCAATGACAATGCAGGTATTGGGAATCTGTTCGGGCCCCAGCCGTGGTTAGAAGATCTTCAAGACGATGTGTTCTCGCAGAGAGGCGCTGAAGGGGAGCTGACTGCTGAAGCACGTCTAAGGTTCAAGGCACTCGAGGATAAGATGAGAAATATCGAGAACCAGAACACCCTAGGCGTTGATATGTCCAAGTTGGGACTGATTGCTGACTTCAAGGTGCCTCCCAAGTTCAAGGTACCTGAGTTTGAAAAGAACAAGGGCACCACTTGCCCTCGCGTCCACCTGAGATCATATTACAGAAAAATGTCCGCTCATTCTGAGGACGAGAAGTTGCTGATGCACTTCTTTCAAGACAGTCTGTTCGGGCCCTCCCTCGAATGGTACATGAGTCTGGAGCCTACCAGTGTGCGCAGGTGGAAGGAACATGCTGAAGCATTTGTGCACCACTACCAATATAACAGTGACTTGGCCCCAAACCGAGTCCAACTGCATAATCTGTCGCAAAGGAACAACGAAGGGTTCAAGGAATACGCCCAGCGATGGCAAGAGTTGGCAGCCCAGGTTCAGCCGCTGATGGTTGAACGTGAGCTTGTGCAAATGTTCGTAGCCACCCTCCCAGGGGTTTATTATGAGAAATTGGTCAGCGGTATGTCCGGAACCTTCTTAGATCTCATTATCACGGGTGAGCACATCGAAAATGGGATCAAACTGGGGAAATTCAAGGTGATTCATCCTCGGCTGGAGGAGGCAAGAAACCTTATGGTGGCAAAAGACGGGAAGGAGAAACGAGCGTCGTGACCAACGCTTGAAGGAAAGGCAACGGCCCTCACCAACAGGTGGCCAGCATAACTATCCCGGCCGTTCAACAGCCACAGCAGCAGCAGCCGCAGCAGCAGCAGCAGCCGAATCAACAAGGGTACAAAAAGTATCAGAACAGGGCACCTCTGTCGAGCCGTCACCTCGAGACACCGCCCATGTCCTATGCCCAGCTGTTACAGACTTTGCTCCAGTTACAGCTGATCCAGAAGAGAACCTTGGCTCCCTTGACAGGGGCACCTCCGCCAGGTTATGACGCGAACGCAACTTGTGAGTTTCACTCAGGGGCACCAGGCCACACAATAGAGAATTGCAAAGCCTTCAAGCATAAGGTGCAGGACATGGTGGACGCTAAGATCATCAACTTCTCAGATAATGTGCCAAACGTCACGAAGAACCCTATGCCGAATCATAGGGGAAGTGGAGTAAACGCCATTATTGAAGACGAGAGTTTGGATTTGTTGACTGACGTCAGATATCTGAAGACACCGCTTAGCTTCGTTAAAGCTAAGCTGATGAAAAGAGGTTTCTTTCCAGGTTGCGGAGAGCTGTGTATGGGCTGTGCGACAAGTCCTGATGGATGTGAACAGTTGATAGAGGGGATTCAAAGTCTGATGACCGAAGGAATCCTGCAGTTTAGCCGGAGGGCCGAAAGCGGATCGGGAGAGGTAATGCTGAAGCAAGATGATGAGGTTGCCACCATCACCATCCCCCGTCGGACGATAACTATTTCCGCACCCAGGCCGCCCACGATTACCATCACCAAAGCTGGGCCAATACCCTTCGAAAGCACCAATGTTGTCCTATGGCATTATGGGGCAGATGTCTACTGCAACGGACAGAAGTTGGAACTAGAACCGTTTGGGTCGTCTGTGGAGAACCTAGCGGGCGTTAGCGGAATTACTCGCAGCGGGAGAGTATTTGCACCACCTGAGGTCGTGACGGACAAAGCGGACAAAGCTGATGCAACTGACAAAGGTAAAAGTAAAGTCGTTGAAGAGATCCCTTGCGGGGTAGAAAAAGACTTACTCGTTAAATACGCCGAGGAATTTATGAGGTTGATTAAAAAGAGTGACTACAAGATCGTGGATCATCTCCATCAAACACCCTCGAAGATTTCCATCCTGAATCTGTTGCTGTGTTATGAGGCACACCGCAACGCACTGCTGAAGGTGTTGAACGCCGCATATGTACCGCAGGAAATATCGGTAAACCAGTTGGAAGAGGTCGTAGCCCACGTGAATGCTGGAAATGGGCTAGGGTTCACTGACCTGGAGCTGACGCCGAAGGGGAGGAACCACAATAGTGCCCTGCACATCTCGATAGAGTGTAGGGGAACAATTATGTCTCACGTGTTGGTCGACACAGGGTCATCGCTCAATGTTCTTCCGAAGAAGGCATTGATGAAGTTGGATACTCGTGGAGTGATTTGCACACCCAAGGATCTGGTTGTGAAAGCGTTCGATGGAACCAAACGCCATGTTTTCGGGGAGGTGATGTTGCCGATCCAAGTTGGGCCGGAAACGTTCGACGCAATCTTTTACATTATGGACATCATGCCTGCCTACAGCTGTCTCTTGGGCCGGCCATGGATCCATTCTGCGGGTGCCGTGACCTCCACGTTACACCAGAAGCTCAAGTATGTTGTTGGAGGTAGCATCGTAACTGTTTGTGGCGAGGAGGATATAATGGTGAGCCATTTGTCATCCTTCAAGTATGTTGAGATGGATGGGGAAATCCACGAAAGCCTATGCCAAACGTTCAAAGCTGTTAAAGTCAAGGACCTAGCTCCTGTGGTCACTGAAAAGTCAGAGATGACTCTCTCTTCCTTCAAGAAAGCCCGGGCCGTTGTCCAGGCCAGATCTACCCCAGGCTGGGGGAGAATTTTGGAGATACCTAACAAGCAAGACAAGTTCGGGTTGGGATATTCTCCTGCGGCTGAAGCCTCCTCTTCCAGCAGTGCATCGCGAGGTAAAGGGTCAATCCAGTTTACCAGTGGTGGGGTGATATTTGAAAGCATCAATGCAGTGTCTGAAGACAGCGGAGATAGCGACTGTGACTTAGACTCTTGGATCCAGCCAAGCAAGCCAGGCGAGAGCCTCAACAACTGGTCCGTCAAGGATATCATCCAGATGACAAGCGAAGAGTAATGATTTACTTTTTTCCAATCATTGTACAACCCTATGTCCTACCCGGGGCATGGTGGTTTTATTGTCAGGGCCTTGTTTGATTACGTACATGCATTTTATCAATAAATCAAAAGGCGTTTTTCTTCGTATTCAAATATTGTGATCTCTGTTATTTCTGTTTTACTTTTGTTTTGAAAAACAATAAAATGGAAATGAGGTTTGTGCTAACCTGCATATCCTCGTTTTAAGCTTAACCCTTGTTATTGCAGGATCCACATAGCAGATGACATCGACTCTGGACCTTCTAAGACTCACTTCGACTTCGATTGCCCGATCTATCAAGCCGAAGAAGAGATTGATGAAGACGAAGACCTTCCCAAAGAGTTGGCCCGCTTGTTGAAACAAGAAGAGAAAGTTATTCTGCCTCACGAAGAAGAAATCGAGATTGTGAATTTGGGTTCTGAAGAACTTGTCAGGAACGTCAGGATAGGGGCTGCATTGCAGAGTGATGTCAAGCAGAGATTGGTCGAGATGCCGAGAGAGTATAGTGACGTCTTTGCTTGGTCATACAAAGATATGCCCGGACTTAATACTGACATCGTGGTCCACCACTTGCCGCTGCGAGAGGATTATCCTCCCGTTAAGCAGAAGCTTAGAAGGACGCGACCAGATATGGCCGTTAAGATCAAAGAAGAAGTGCAAAAGCAGCTTGATGCTGGCTTCTTAGCGGTCACTACTTACCCTCCGTGGGTCGCCAACATAGTGCCTGTACCGAAGAAGGACGGTAAGGTACGAATGTGCGTCGATTATCGGGATTTGAATAGGGCAAGCCCTAAAGATGATTTCCCGCTGCCTCATATTGATGTGTTGGTCGACAATACAACTCATTTCTCTGTATTTTCGTTCATGGATGGCTTCTCCGGCTACAATCAGATCAAGATGGCGCCGGAGGACATGGAGAAAACTACGTTTATCACTCCTTGGGGAACATTTTGCTACAAGGTAATGCCTTTCGGTCTGAAGAACGCAGGGGCCACTTACCAACGAGCAATGGTCACTTTGTTTCATGACATGATTCATCATGAGATTGAAGTCTATGTTGATGACATGATTGCGAAGTCCCAAACGGAGGAGGGGCATCTGGTCAATTTGTTGAAGCTTTTTGAGAGGCTTAGGAAATTCAGGTTGAGGCTGAATCCTAACAAGTGTACTTTCGGAGTATGGTCCGGAAAGCTACTGGGGTTTATCGTGAGTGAAAAAGGCATTGAGGTTGATCCTGCGAAGATAAAAGCAATACAAGAGATGCCAGCGCCAAAAACAGAAAAAGAAGTTCGTGGTTTCTTGGGCAGAATAAACTACATTGCAAGGTTTATTTCTCAATTCACGACCACGTGTGAACCGATGTTCAAACTGCTAAAGAAAGATCAGGCGATTATCTGGAACGAGGATTGCCAGAAGGCATTTGATAAGATAAAACATTATCTACAGGAACCTCCAATCTTGATACCCCCAGTGGCCGGAAGACCCTTAATCATGTACTTGACAGTTCTTGAGAATAGTATGGGGTGTGTTCTCGGTCAGCACGACAAGACGGGCAGAAAGGAGCATGCCATTTACTACTTGAGCAAAAAGTTCACGGACTGTGAATCTCGTTACTCGATGTTGGAGAAGACGTGTTGTGCACTAGCCTGGGCTGCCAAACGTTTACGACAGTACATGCTCAACCACACCACCATGCTAATTTCGAAGATGGATCCGATCAAGTACGTCTTCGAGAAGCAAGCGCTTTCGGGCAGGATTGCCAGATGGAAAATGGTGTTGACGGAATACGATATTCAGTACGTTTCCCAGAAGGCCATCAAGGGAAGCGTATTGTCTGAATACTTGGCCGAACAGCCGATCAAGGATTATCAGCCTATGAAATTTGAATTCCCTGATGAGGATATCATGTTTCTCAAAGCGAAGGATTATGATGAACCGTTTCCCGACGAGGGGCCAGATAGGAAGTCCCAGTGGAAATTGATATTTGACGGGGCGGTTAATTCTTACGGAAGTGGCATTGGGGCGATCATCACGACTCCCCATGGATCCCACATCCCGTTTACCGCGAGACTGACGTTTCCGGTCACCAATAACGAAGCAGAGTACGAAACATGCATCATGGGTCTAGAAGAAGCAATTGATTTGAGAATCAAGAACCTAGACGTATATGGTGACTCAGCGCTTGTAATCAACCAGATTAAACGGGAGTGGGAGACTCGTCAATCGAATTTGGTGCCATACATCCATGAAGGCACATTTGGTAAACACGCCGGAGGGCATGCTATGACGAGAAAGATCCTGAGAGCAGGATACTACTGGCGGACAATGGAACCGGATTGCTTTAAATTCGCGAAGAGATGTCATAAATGCCAGATTTATGCTGATCAGATTCATGTACCGCAGTGCCCGTTGAATGTCATGTCCTCCCCGTGGCCGTTCTCCATGTGGGGCATCGACATGATAGGCAAGATCGAGGCCACTGCATCTAACGGTCATCGCTTCATTCTAGTAGCTATCGACTACTTCGCCAAGTGGGTGGAGGCAGCCTCATATGCTAATATGACCAAGCAGGCGGTGGCTAAATTCATAAAGAGGGATATCATCTGTTGTTACGGAATCCCCGAGCGGATCATCACTGATAATGGTTCGAATCTGAATAACAAGATGATGAAGGAGTTGTGCCAGAGTTTCAAGATTGAACACCACAACTCATCTCCTTATCGGCCGAAGATGAATGGCGCCGTTGAAGCGGCTAATAAAAACATTAAGAAGATTGTACAGAAGATGGTTGTGACCTACAAAGATTGGCACGAGATGCTGCCATTTGCACTGCACGGTTATCGTACAACGGTACATACATCAACCGGGGCAACTCCCTTCTCACTGGTGTACGGTATAGAAGCTGTCCTACCGTTGGAAGTTGAGATTCCTTCTTTGCGAGTTTTGGTTGATGTGAAACTCGATGAGGCAGATTGGATTAAGAACCGACTAAACCAACTCAGCCTGATGGACGAGAAGAGGTTAGCATCGATTGCGTATGGTCGTCTGTACCAAAGCCGAATGAAGAAAGCTTATGATAAGAAGGTGCCTCCTAGAAGCTTTCAGATGGGTGATCTCGTCCTGAAGAAGATTCTTCCTCCAGACTCCGATCACCGGGGCAAGTTGACTCCCAATTACGAAGGTCCGTACGTCGTCAGCAAGGTCTTCTCGGGAGGAGCCTTGTTGTTATCCACGATGGATGGCGAAGATTTTGCATCCTCGGTGAACGCGGACGCAGTTAAAAAATACTTTGCTTAAAAAATGACCCGCTGGAAAGAAAAAGAATATCCAGGCAAAAATGGGGCATCCCGGCGAACCATAAAAAAGGAAAAAGGTTCGGGAAAAAATTAGGGATATAAAGAAAAGAATGTACACCCGCAAAGTCAAAAACCTAGAAGGGCGACTTTGGCAAAAAAGGGTATCCCGGTGAATCGAAAACCCGGAAGGGCGATTCAGGTAAAAGTTAGGGATTTGAAAAAGCAAATGACTGCGTTCCGCGTGTGGACTTTCATTGTTTAGTGGTTTGGAAGACCTGAGGGCTGTTTATCTGAATCAATCTCTTCTGAAGCTGAAGCGCTGGAGAAGTATCAAAGTCGAGTGGGTCATAGAGGGATCAACTCATGGTGTTCGTCTACGCCTCGTTGCCGACAATTGTGTATATAGTGATGTATATTTATGTTTTTATATTTGCGTGGCTTCCTCATTCCAGGAGCTTGCATCTGTTGTAAAACATTTTTACCCATTCAGGGGTTCGTTATCAATAAAATGTATACTATTCAGCAATTCTGTTTGTCTGTTTAGCATGTATCTGTTTTGTTTACGAAAAAGAACGCCAATGTTTTTGATAAAATGCGCATGCATAAACTTACTGGCCTAGGCCATTGATTGTTGAAACAACGAATTACTTGAACATTGTCACAAGATGATAACTTTGATAGGTCCCTTTGAGAAGGGTATCTTGTCGGTTTGTTTGTGTTGTCACAGGTGTAGCATATACCAGGTAGTACGCCGTATGCGTCCCCAAGCAGGATGGTTCCTTCTTCTCTGGCGAAGTTCAGCAGCCTCTCCCCGCAGAGTCTGAACGTGAGATCGTAAGCATTGATATGTTTTCCCCAAGCAGAGAAGATTCTCTCCCCAACCAGATGCATCCCGAAGGGTCGTCATCTCCCTAGCTGAGTCACATGCTGAAGTGTGCAGCAATCGGAAGTTCCAGACTGAAGTCTCCGGCAGAATTGAAATTCCCCGCAGAGTCGTACTCTCCCCAGTAAGCAGGGTGATCCCTTCTTCCCCAGCCGAGTTTGCAGTTCCCTGAGAAAGCAGCTCGGGCCATGATTGGCTTTCCCCAGTAGAGTGTTGGATAGCTGATGCTGTATTTCCCCGTCGGAGTCGTTACCTCCAGGAAAGGTTGGCTGCGAATGCCGTGTAGTCTAGTCCTGCGATTGACATCGCTTTCCTGAGCAGGTCCGGGTTCTCGTAATGCTTCGTTCTCCCGCAGCAGTCGACTGAAGTTTGTTTCCCCAGGCGGAGTCTGATTGAGATTGGCGTGACTTTTTCTCCTTGACAGGAGGATTTTCCCTTCGGCATTTATTTTGCTGATGGGGTCATAGCATTTTGCATGATTGCATAGCATTTACCCTAAACGCGTAGCATTTCCACCGCGTGGAGCATTATGCCATTGTCAAATCATATGTATATGAAACGTGAGCTAGGTCGTTACCGTTCTTGTTTTGCAGGTGTTCCTCCGCATAAGGGTTTGATCAAGATGATTCTTGAATTCCCCAGCAAAGTTGTTTGCCCAAGATGATTCTTGAATCCGCCAACGAAGACGCTCGTTTAAGATGACTCTTAAAACCCCAGTGAAGTCGCCAGAGTTGGTTGCTCAAGTTGATGCTTAGAGACCCCGGCAGAGTGTTTGCTCAGGATGATTCCTGAAATCTCCCGCAGAGTTATTTGTTCAGGATGATTCTTGAAGTCCCCGCGGAGTTATTTGTTCAAGATGATTCTTGATGTCCTCAGCAGAGTTGACTCACCCAGAATGATTTCTGGATCCCCGAAGCAGAGTGACTTGATAGTTCTCCAGAATCCCCAGCGGAGATGTGTCATCCCCAGCAGGTTCCTGAACAGCGAAGTTGAAACTTCCCCCGAAGACTTGATGATTGAAGTCCAACCGTATTGACGAAGCAGTTCCCTCAGCTGATGCGGAGTGCCTGATGGTAGAAGTTGGATATCCCCAATTGGTTCATGATTGACCAAGAATTCCATTCCCGACTTAGTGATGAAGTTTGGCTGACGCCCAAAAATTTCTTTGAGTGCCCGATGGTATGATTAACTTGATTATTGATGTGATAAGTCCCGAGGAATCCTGATGCCTGACGGCATGATCGACCATGTATCACCGGTTACCGTGTGACCAATTCCCCAGAGATTTGTTCCCATCAGAGTACCGTGTACTTGTGCAGTTGGCAAATTTACGGGTTTGTCAGTATTCAAACGTCTCGCACCTTGATTAGTTGAGAGTCATTCGCTTCTCACCCAGTCAGGTTCAAGCCGTTTGAATAGGGGCAGCTGTTGCACCCCAAAATTTTCCCAACATTTCTTTACCTAGCTTATGTTTCATTTCATTCACATTAGCATTATCATTTGCATTTCATTGACATGTATGCAGGAGATCAAGAGGTATGATTACCAATCAAGATCTATACAAGACTATGAAGCTACCTAAGAAGCTTATTCAAGTGTTCAAGGGTTGATATCATTGTCAGAGAAGTGAAAAGATCCTCAGAGAGAGTGGTTGAAGCCAAGTGTGTGCCTCCTAACTTGAGAGTTGTGGAGATCCATCAGATGATTCTGAGGCCATGAGGTTGGACTTGTGGTATTGAGATTGATCATGAGAAGTGTTGAAGATCACTTTGAGGCCTAGACAGGTCATTGTGCAAGATTAAGAAGGCTCAGCCATGAGTGGTGCAACTAGGGTTTGACTGGGTCAATCCTAAGTCAACTGAAGACTTGGAGGAAGTTGAGACCTAATCCAAGAGCCACGTGATCATGGGTTGTTGCATTGAGATGCTATAAGGATGATTCCAAGGTTAACTCATCATGATTGAAGAGTTTGAGAAGTTTCAGGCTAGGGTTTCTAAGGCTTGACAGTGTAAAATCCCCTAGTTTGACCCCTATCTTCAAGGTAGTTTATCTCAAGATGTGATTGTCATCTCATCTTACCCCCAACATGAATGTTGTAGAGCATGCTCTTAGATTTAATTTGAGTGCTAGAAGTCCTTGATAGGATTTATAGAACTCAGGTTATGACTTTGACAAGTTACAGGTTATCTGAGGTCTGTGGATTTGGGACCATGAAAGTTACCCAACTTGCATGAAACTTTTGCAATAGAAGGATGATTCCTACGAACTTTTGGTCGACATGAATGTTGTTCCTTATCCTCTTAGCTTTCTAGATAGTACTAGAAGTACTTGATAGGATTTGTAGAACTCAAGTTATGGCTTTGACAAGTCAAGGGCATTTTGGTCATTTGGAGATTACAGGTCATTTCAACCATAAGGCCATAACTCCTATTTCCAAGCTTCAAATGGGAAAATGTTCAACATAAAACTTGTTCAAAATGATGTTTTAAGGCTAGTAAAGAGGTCATCAGATGTTGTAAATGCTTGTATCTCAAAGTTGCAAAAATGACCTAAAATAAGGGTATAAGTTAAATAAATCAAAGATGGAAATTGATACTTTTGATCTACACATCCAAACCAAGGCATGTAATATATCATTTTGACTCTAAAAATCATTTTAAGAACATTGGTTTAGCCACAATTTTGATTTGAAGTTCAATTTGTGGACTTGCTTTGAAAAGTAGTTACTTACATCTTAAGTAACATTTGCAAAACCTAGAATCAAGGCATAACCAAGGCCCCTTGCAAGCCAAACACTTCCAAAATGTCACTAGGGGAGAAATTGGAAGAGAATGGGATGGATTTCAAGCTGCAAACAGAACTACGCATACCATGGCATATGGTTGAAATTCTCATGACATGAGAGATTGAAACTCTCATTAGAAGGATCTAGAGGGTTCTAGATCATCCACAGATGTTCTATATATTGAGTAGAAGAGGTTCAGATGAAAGGTTGGTGATGATTGAAGGAGAGAGCAGAGATTGAGATTGAGATTTCATTGCTTGCAACTGAATTCGGTTTCACCAATTTCTTCACTTTCCATCCATTTTCTTGATTGCAACCTCTTCCATGGATGCTAGGGATTGATTCCAGATCATAACCAAGAGGAATTCGTGGCTGATTGGTGTTCTTGAGCTCAGATTTTTCCACCTGCAACTCACCATCGGGTTTCAAGTTTCAGGAGTTTTCAACCGGTTCTTGTGCATACAGAAGCAAGGGAATGATCCATTGATCGTGTCTGGAAGGTTGGAGAGCTTGATTTGAAGATTTAGTGCATCTGTTCATCAAGAATTGACAGGTATGTAAACTTCTTCCTCCAGCATAAATTAGGTAGAATCAATACGAATTAGGATGTTAGATGCATTGTAGAAAAGTGTAGGAAGGTTTTCAGATAGCTAGTTTGAGAATTAGTGACTAATTGAGGATGTTACCATTTTCGGTTGAGAATTGGTTATGGAGAATCTTGAGGTTTCAGAGAGAATAAAGGGCATGAATGAATTCGTGAGGAAATTTGGGACAAGTTTCATGTACAGACCACTGGCAATGGAGGATCCTAGAGAGAGTTAGGGTTGGGGACGATGACCGGAGTACCACCGGTGGTGGCCGGAGCTGCGCACGAGGTTCAGAGATTCAAAAGGTTGAAGATAACTTTAGAGCCATTGGCTGGGGCTGAGACCTTTGACTAGAGGAGTGATCCAACGACCACGTTTTAATTTCAGTTTGTGAAGGATCTGAGTTAATGAAACGCATCGTTTCATTTAGTTGCTGATGCTGGGCTTAGTGAATAGGTTGATACCTGCACCCCCTGATGGCCCAATCCATTATATGAACTGATTTTCATTGCTAGTTGCACCGCGTGTTTATCTTTTTATTTTGATTTTCTTTAATTTCTTCATTTTATTCATGGTTCATGATTAAATCATATAAAATTGAAAAATGATCCAATTAACCCCATTCTTTTTGCATTATATTCATGATTGAATCTAGTATTTTTTAGATAAAAAATATTTTTATTTCATGCATTTTACGATTTTATGGGAATTTTCATATTTTAATTGATATTAAAATAGTTATGTTTGATGCTTGATATTGGGGAATTTGGTTTGATCATGTGATGATGATTTTGATCTTGATTTTTTGTGAGTTGTTAGAATAGATATGCATGCTCCCCATAGAATTTTCTCACATTTTTGTGATGAACATAGGTGGTAGTTTAGGTTGAAACCTTTAGAAGCTCCATTTTTAGGGTTTATAATTGATACCTTTGGATTTAGGACTTAATTTTAGGACTTAATAGGTGATTTAGTCCCTGGTTTTTGTATGAGGCATTCTTAATTGAATTAGGATCCCTTAGAAATTTTTGTGGAAATTTATAAGATAGTTTGCTATTTTTGATTGATTTTAGTTTAGGTGCTAGTTTTAGATGATTCTAAGGCACTAACTCAACTAGATTAACATCTTTAGTTCCCTTAGATTAGGGTTGTGCTTTGCTTATTCTTGGATGATGATGAAGACAAGTTGAAGATGCATTGGATTGCTTGAAGAGGCTTAGATTTGAAGATCTTCCCTTCTTGTGGTGTAGTTTTGATTAGGTTAAGATTAGGGTTTTGTAGGCAGAGCTTCTAGATAGTTCTCTTCCTTCATAAACATGGAATATGTTGATCAATTCCAGTCTTCCCTATGATGTAAGGTCCCTTGTAAAGGCCTCATCCCTCCTTTGGTAGGATATGTGGTTCTTTGCAAATTGGTAGAACCTTTGAGGGTCCCTTTCTCTGATGACAGGATGCTCAGTGGTGACCTTTGGTCTTCACTCTGCTACCAAGCATCCCAACTTTACTCTTGATAGATGAATCTTTCTCCCTTGTTAGAGGATGGAGTTCCTTGCTTGAAGAAGATTGAAGGATGATGTTGACACTTCCATGTGATTGAAGATAGCTCTGAGAGGCTGAAGCTTATAGATGAAGAGGACCCAGTTGATACTGGTGAAGCAAAGGGAGCTGAAGCTTGAAGACCAAGTTGATACTTATGAAGAGGATTAAATTGAGATTGAGTGAAGAGCTGAGGCTTGGAGATTGAAGGATAAGTTGACACTTACATTGATACATTGAGAGCCTGAAGGAATCAAGTTGATACTTGCAGTTAGGAGTGAAGCCTGAAGGTGGGATTGACTGAAAAGCTGAGGCTTGGAGAAGAGAGAACAAGTTGATACTTGTGTTTGATGTGTCAGATCCCTGGAGAAGCAAGTTGATACTTGTCATGAAGGATGGTAGCCCTGAAGAGCTGCTGAAGATTGATGACTGGACTACTGTTAAGTTGGTTTAGTTGTAGGAGTTGTTGATCTGCTTTCTCTCTTGTCTGTTTTCTCTTCTGTAGTGGTGTGGCTTGTTTGCTTTGCTTGATGCATTAGAATAAGTTCATATTTAGACTGATGTAATCTAGGAGCATGATTGCACTAGAGGTTGGGTTGCTCCCTCTGCTTGTATTTTACTGTATGGCTTTGCTTGCGGGTATTTTGTAGAGCCCAACTCCCTTGCCTATGTGGTTTGTGTGTGCTTGATAACATGTTACTTCCTCTGTATGATTGCAGTTACTTCTATTTTGCTTGATAGCTTGCTATTTCTTCTGTATGATGGCAGTTATTCATATCTGGCTTGAGGTTGAGATGAGCTTGTGGATGCTGATGCCCCGCACACATTTCCTCCCTCACTTGCATTGCATGTATTTTATAGTTGTTTACTGTTTACTGTTTAAGCTGATGCTTTATATGTGTCTGTTTACCATTGACATGATCCCTTAGGAATCTCACTTCCTTTGATAAGGAAGTGATGATTAGAACTTTAGGTTGAAACCTATGCATGATAACTTCTAGGAGTTCCCTGTTTCAAACCTCAACCATAGGATGAATACTTGGCATGACAACATTAGGACTTGATAGTCTCCCCTTAGTTATCTCTCTCTCTTCTCATCTCAAAACAGCTTAAGATACAATAATCATGAATGATTTCTTTCGTATGTTACGAGCCTTAAGCTATCTGAGAAAGGATTGTTGGAGAGTTTCTTTTCAACAGTCTGGATGTTTAGCATGGTACCCTTTGGGTGACATGCGACGCATTCACTCTCAGGTCATAGTCTTTAGTGCGATTGAAATTGCAAACAACCATAAAAAACAGTTCTTTCGTAAAAGACATAAAACAAACTTCAAACCTTTTTGCCCCGTGGGCCCTTAATTCAAGGAAGCTTTTCTGAAGAAAAGAGTGTCGTTAACTCCTAGTTCTACCGCAAACGGGCTTTGTACCTAACTGCTGGAACTATTTGTTAACCCTACTCGATAAAACAGATGAATCTGAATCCCCGTAATCCGTATTATCCCGAACTACGTAAGCTCTGATCTCTCATGCCTGTTGAGAGTACGTAGGCACAATACTGACGTATTGGCGAGCCACCTTCCCCGTAACCCGTAATTAGTCGAACTACGTTGACTCTGATTTCTCATTCTCTGATGAGAATACGTAGGCATAAAGTGCGACGCTTTGCCGAGTCATTTTTCTTTTCTTTTTAGACCAGCCATGATAGGTAGATAGATAAAACCAACTCGTCCAGTGAACACAACAAGCATGGATCCCATCGAGTACGATGGACGTGAGGGGTGCTAATACCTTCCCCTTGCGTAACCGACTCCTGAACCCAGACAACGGTTGCGATGACCTTGTCTTATTCCTTTTCGTCAAGTTTTTCCGATCGTTTCCTTTCCCGCTCTTAGGGATAAATAACGAAACATGGCGACTCTTCTGTTTTGCCGACACCTTATTTTCGCGGAAGCGACAACAGGCATTGAACCCGAAGGCCGGCTCAACCTGAAGTTGAGAAGAACATCTGACTTCGCCGTCAGGCATCTGTAAAACAAACATGCATCAAATTCGAAGGCTGGCTCAACCTGTAGTTTAGAAGAACATCCAACCTCACCGTGAGGCATCTATTAAACAAACAGGCATCGAACTTGATGGATGGCACAACACGAAGTTGAGAGGAACATCTGACCTCGCTGTCAGACATCAATTAAACAAACAGGCATCGAACCCGAAGGTCGGCTCAACACGAAGTTCATAGCAATATCTTACCTTGCCATCTGGGATCTGTTAAACAAACAAGCATCGAACTCGAAGGCCGGCTCAACATGAAGTTGAGACGAACATTCGACCTCCCCGTGAGGCATCTGTTAAACAAACAAGCATCGAACCCGAAGAGGGGCTCAACCTGAAGTTGAGAAGAACATCTGACCTCGTTGTCAGGCATTTGTTAAATAAACATGCATCGAACCCGAAGGACGACTCAACACGAAGTTGAGAGGAACATCTGACCTTGCTGTCAGGCATCTGTTAAACAAGCAGGCATCAAACCCGAAGGCCGGCTCAACACGAAGTTCATAGGAATATCTGACCTCGCTGTCGGTCATCTATTAAACAAATAGGCATCGAACACGATGTCCTGCTCAACACAAAGTTGAGAGCAACATATGACCTCGCCGTAAGGGATCTGTTAAATAAACAGGCATCGAACACGAAGGCCGGATCAACACAAAGTTGAGAAGAACATCTGACCTCGCTGTCAGGCATCTATTAAACAAACAGACCTCGAACCCGAAGGCCGACTAAACACGAAGTTGAGAGGAACATCTGACCTCGCCGTTAAGCATATGTTAAATAAACATGCATCGAAGTTGAAGGCCAGCTCAACCAAAGTCGATAAGAACATTTTATCTCATCGTCAGGCATCTGTATAACAAATAGGTGTCGAACCCGAAGGACGGCTCAACCCGAAGTTGAGAAGTACATCTGACCTCACCGTCAGGTAACTGTTAAAGAAACAAGCATCGAACCCGAAGGCCGACTTAACAAAAAACTGAGAGGAACATTTGATGTCCCCGTCAGGTATCTGTTAAACAAACAGGCATCGAACAAGAAGGGCGGCTCAACTCGATGTTGAGAAGAACATCTGACCTCGCCGTCAGGTATCGGTTAAACAAACATGCATCAAACCCGAAGGCTAGCTCAACCCGAAGTTGACAAGAACATCTAACTTCACCGTGAGGCATATGTTAAACAAACAGGCATCGAACCCGAAGGTCGGCTCAACCCGTAGTTGAGAAAAACATTTGACCAGCCATCAGGCATCTGTTAAACGAACAGGCATCGAACCCGAAGGCCGACTCAACACGAAGATGAGAGGAACATCTGACCTAACCGTCCAGCATATGTTAAATAAACAGGCATCGAACCCGAAGGCCGATTCAACCAAAAGTTGAGAAGAACATTTGACCTCGCCGTCATGCATCTGTTAATCAAATAGGCATCGAACCCGAAGGTCGGCTCAACCCGAAGTTGAGAAGAACGTCTGACCTCGCCGTCAAGTATCTGTTAAACAAACAGGCATCGAATCCGAAGGCCGGCTCAACCCGATGTTGATAAGAACATTAGACCTCCCCGTTAGGCATCTGTTAAACAAACAGGCATCGAACCCGAAGGCCGGCTCAACCATAAGTTGAGAAGAACATCTGACCTCGCCGTCAGGCATCTGTTAAACAAATATGCATCAAACCCGAAGGCGAGCTCAACCCGAAGTTTAGAAGAACATCTAACCTCACCGTGAGGCATCTATTAAACAAACAGGCATCGAACCCAAAGGTTGTGTCAACCCGTAGTTGAGAAAAACATTTGACCTAGCCGCCAGTCATCTGTTAAACAAACAGGCATCGAACCCGGTGGCTGGTGTCGCTACTGCGAAAATCGGCACCGACTATGACACAAGAGTCGCCACCGTGCGTTATTTATCCCAAAGGAGGGAAAGGAAACGCTCAGAGTAAACCTAACACAAAGAAGGGAAAGGAATGGTCATCGCAACCAAATCCTGGATTTGGGAATCGGTTACGCAAGGGGAAGGTATTAGCACCCCTCACGTCCGTCGTACTCGACGGGATCCACGCTTGTTTTCTATCTAAGGGTATGTTATTCTAGCATCAGAACCTGGAGGATAAGGCAGGATCATTGGATTAGTCTCTTGCGGCACTATCATTCCACTTTCAACCAAATCCGGCAACAATTGGCAGTACGACACCGGTAGCTGAGGAAACTGCCTTTCAGGCTTCCTTGGTCTTTGTCGGGCGTGCTGATGCGGCTGACGATAATATGACCGTTGACTTTGAACACTTGAGGCGTCTGAAAACTGAGCTTGAGATGCTAGGGATTCTGAGACAACATCACTTCCTCCTTCCCACTCCTCTTGAGGTATGACGACTGATTCATTCTTATCAACTGGGGTATAAGGAGGATCTCGAATTTTTCCATTCTTGATTTCTCTCTCAACAAGCTCTCCTATTCTTATCAAGCCCGTAAAGCTTGTACAACTGAACATCATGTCATAATAACGGCCTTTCAGAGTACCCAAGAAGAGGTCAACCATTTCTCTCTCAAGAAGCGGTGGTTAAACACTGGCAGCCAATTCTCTCCATCTCTGCACATACCCTCTAAAGGATTCATTATCCGCCCGAGATAACTCTTGCAAATGCACGCGACTAGGAGCCATATCTAGGTTGTAGTCGTACTGCTTCATGAAGGCATTGGCTAAATCCGACCATGACTTGATACTATCACTCTTCAACTGCATGTACCAATCCAAAGATGCTCTGATCAAACTATCTTGGAAACAGTGAATCATGAGCTTGTCATTGGTGACATGTGAAGTCATCCTTCTGCAGAACATAACCAAATGTAGCTTCGGACATCTATCCCCTTTGTATTTCTCAAAATTGGGCATCTTGAACTTCGGAGGAAACACAAGGCCTGACACCAAACACATGCTCGAAGCATTCAGATCAAGAGTATTCTTATTCATCAGGGCAACAATCTGATCTTCCATCATCTGAAGTCTTCTCATATACTCAACAGTCCTCGGATTCTCAGTATTAGCCTGTGGAATAACTCTTGGAGATGGCATAATCCTTGGAGAATCTGGCGTAGAGAAAGTGAAACTCGGATACTCTGTGTCATTGAGAGAAAATGGGTCTCTGACAGGGGTTTGCACAATCTGAGCTACATTGTTCATCGGAGTTCTTTGAACATTGTTTCCTCCTCTATTCATAGCTGTTATGGCTTTCACGAACTGACTCAATTGGTTCTTCAACAATTCATACTCTACCCGAGTAACAACCAAGTTCTGCTCTTCTGAAGCCATGATCCTTCAAGATGCTAACTCAAGTCCAATGCGAATGTCGTGAAATCAACTGACGAAGCGGACAAAAGACGGGTAAGCTCCCTGTTCCAGCTGAGAATGAATATGCAAAATGAAATGCAAATGCAAACAGAAATGCAAAATGCAAAATGCACACACAAGGGATCAAGTTCGCTGCTGTAGCTTGAGAAGTTTGTTGTACTGTAGCTCGAGAATGACCAGAGCTTCGCCTCAAACCAAACCAACCACTCAAACGGACCCTTGTAACCAATTCTCACTGACAGAGACAAACCAGGTGTTCTGAGGCCAGAGTTTTCCTGTAAAAAGACCCACCTACCCCTCACATGTATGTACTTGACTCGCAGACGAGGTACGACACCCTATGCGGGCATCAGCGTCACAGACTTTCAAGAGCGATGATACGATACCCAGAAGGTGTGGCATCATCATCCCTTGAAGCGGCCTTACTTAGCTGAATCCCAGTTGATAGGTCCCCAGAGTCGACAATCATCGGGTCAGACAACTTCTCGAGCCCTAAGGTCCAGGCAAGAAGCATCAAAGAGAATCTCGTCCGAGCGCAGATTTCGCGGCTAGCTGGTGTGAGCTAAGCAAGCAGGCTAACCACTACTCTCTACTTCTAAGTCTATGTGTAAACTCAAGCCCATGTCCGACTTATCTCTCAATCAAACCATCTACCCAGCACAACAATAATAATATAGTACTGAAAGTAAAGGCAGAAAGGTAAATACATACAAAACCCCAGACGGGAAAACAAGCGCTAGGATTGACTATCGTAGGGAACCACTAGAGTCCCCAGCAGAGTCGCCAGTTGTCGCTACTGCGAAAATCGGCGCCGGCTATGACAGAAGAGTCGCCACCGTGCGTTATTTATCCCAAAGGAGGGAAAGGAAACGCTCAGAGTAAACCTAATGCAAAGAAGGGAAAGGAATGGTCATCGCAACCAAATCCTGGATTCGGGAGTCGCTTACGCAAGGGGAAGGTATTAACACCCCTCACATCCGTCGTACTCGACGGGATCCATGCTTGTTTTCTATCTAAGGGTATGGTATTCTATCTACTCTACAGGTCTGGGTTAAAATGAAAAGAAAATGACTCGGCAAAGTATCGCACTTTATGCCTACGTATTCCCGTCTGGAACGAGAAATCAGAGTCAACGTAGTTCGCCTACCTACGGGAAAGGAGGGGAAGGTTGCTCGCTAGGATATCGCATCCTATGCCTACGTACTTTCATACAGCATGAAAGATCAGAGCAAACATAGTTTGGGATACGGAGGACACAAGTTTGTCTGACAGATTTTTATCTCCTTAAGAAAAGGGTTTCCTGATTAAAGGTCCAAGTGGACAAAAACAGAGTTTGAATGTTTGTTTGAGTTTTTTACGAAAGAAATGTTTTTTAGTCTGTTTGTAACTTGTACTGCACTAAAGACTTGTGATCTGAGAGTGACTACGTCGCATGTCACCCTAAGGGTACCATACTAAGTAGTCAGATTACTGAAGAGTGACCCTCCAGCAACCTTTTCTAAAATAGCTTAAGGCTCGTAGTGTACAACGTGCGTTATCCTTATTTCTGTGTTTTTGAATTGTTTTGAGATGAGAAAAGAGACACCTTACGACTATGGTTGAAAGGGAACTCTACCTATAGTTATCATGCATGGGTCAAAACCTAATGTCTGTCATAATTTCCTCTTGCACAGAGGAAATCAGAGATCCTAGGGGATAAACAGCAAAATGCAGCAAGCAATTACAGTAAAATGCATGCAATGCAATAGTATAAGAGAGGCAAGAGAGAAAACAATAGGCAAGAGGAGACAAGCTCCACCTCAAACCTAGAGGTAATCAACATAAGTAAACAGACAATACAGAGAAAAATAAAAGACACAGAGGAGGCAGCCCAAGCAGCAGCATCAAACTCCTACAGCAGACAGCAACAGCTATAGCAAGCTCTAAACAGCATCAGTTGAATTTTACAGTAAAGTTAAAAGCAAGGGCTTCTTCTTCATGCTAGCTTCTATCTTCAAGCTCCATCAATATTCAAGCACTCTCCAAGAGGAGGATCAATCATCAAGATCAAAATATTATGTTAAGAAAACTTAATGACAACCAAAGGAAATCAATAAGAACTTAACATTGCAATGGAAAGGTATCCTCAAAGTTCTACTCACTTGGGCATATCACTCATCCCTCCTAAGGAGAGATGGAGCTTCCCAAGGAGGACTATGTATCATTAGATGGAATAGAGGCAAACAATGCACTCTATGTTTGAAGAAAGAAACAAAACTAGGTCTACGGCACTTCCTAAAACCCTAATTTCCTAAGCTCCTAAAACAACCCCCAAAAGAAAAGGAAACTTCAACCCCAAGCTCCAACCTACAAGCCATAGCTTCTATATCAAGTCCAGAAGACCTCCCAAAAAGGATTCCAAGCCAAGCAAGCTCCAAAGTCACCAACCGAACCAAACAAGCAAAGGTACTCAAGAGAGAGCAACACAAACACAAGCAATTTGCAAAATTCAACAAAAATATGAAAATGCATTTAAAAATGCCAAATAAAATCTCAAAGGACCCCTAAGGTATCAGGGACCAGGGGTCAAAAGTGGAGATTAAGAATCAAAAGGGAAGTGCCCCAATAGAGAGCAAACACCAAGAAAGTCCCAAACAAAGGCAGCAATGGAGAGGGAACAAAAGGTAATTCAAATCACAAGAAAACAGCACTTAAAAATTATAAAAAAAATATCCAAAGATCAATAAACATGTTAATACAATTCTAAAAAAAACTCATGCAAAAATAAGAAGTTTAAACATGAAAATAAAATCAAGAAAGAACAGAACTGCAGTTTAAATCAAATAAAACAGCTCCAACATTTAATTTGTTTTGAAATAGAAAATGAAACGAAAAAAATAAAATAAAATATCCAGAAAAAACTAGACATCTTAAGGTTTCTTAAAATTAATTTTTTGTATTTTTATGAGTATTGGAACTATTTTAAATGATTTAAAATGAAACAGCAATAAAACAGAAAATTAAAATTAAAATAAAACAAAAGATAAAAGGTATGAATAGCAATCAGCATAGGCAAAACAGAGATGGGCCCAGGAAAAGGGTGTGTGGAAAGTATGCAGCACTAAGCCCATGAAAATAAATAAAGAAAACAGCAAACAAATAGTTAATCAAAAGAAATAAAACAACAAAAAGAAAATGGCAAAGTGGCAACTGCACCCAGCGGGAGTTGAACTCGCGCGTCCAACCTCCCCTTCCTAGCCAAAACTACGCCGTCTAGGCGTGTGGCCATGTGGCGCGTCCTGCGCCCTTGGATTGGGAGACTCGGTCTCCTTTTCCCTCTCCATCTAACTGCCACGCGGCCTCCCTCTTCCCCAGCGGGAAACCACCACCGGAACAGTTCCGGTCATCTTCTTCCTTGGCTCCAACCACCATGCTCATGAATAACAACACATAAAATGCAATTCTCAACCGTTTTTAGAGTTTTTTATATCAAAATTCATCTACAACTCGCGAGGATTTCAAATATATCATCCAAAATTATTAATAATGCAACATGAAAAAAAAACGAAGCAAACAAAGTTTGGTGCCAAAAACTCAACCTCACCAAAACCTCTCCAAATTAATTCTAAACTCAACCTTATGTCATGGAGGTTATGGATCAAACAAAAACTAAGCAAAATCATGCAAAAACAGTCCATACTAAATCTCACAAGTTTGGAGCTCCAAATTTCGAACGTCATAAACATCAACAATTATAATCCAGAAACGATCTACATGCTTCAAGGAGTGCAAAGAAACGAAAATGGCAAAGAATCATCAAGTATTAAGAGAGATATGGTGAAATTCAAGTACCTAGTGGAGAACTTCCACTGATCCTTTAATCCTTGATGAAGCTTCACAAAACTCTTCAGAATCGTTCAATGATCTTCAATAAAGCTTTCTCAATTCACAATTTGGCTTGAAACGAACTAGATCTTGGAATTCACTTTTGGATTTTTCTTCACTTTTTCAAGCTTGTTCTTGATGAATTCTGCTCCAATTTTCAGAACTTGTGATTTGTGAAGGTTGGAAATGTTATATACAATGGATATGGATTCAAAGGAAGCCCAATCTTTGCCTCCAGGCCCAAAATGAAAATTCAAAATTTCACCACTTTTGCTCATGAATAGTGCACGAAAATGGGAGTGTTTTGGCTCCAAAATGGTTCAATTCAATTAACATCAGCATGTGGAGTATGGATGGCTGGGATTTCACCCTTGCATTTGATCCAATGGTTATTTTTTATTATGTAACTTCATGGTGATGTAACCAAAATAGCAACTCCCAAAACATGGCCTAAACTCAAAATTCTGTTAATGCCAAAGTGTTTAGAATGTGATTTCCATTCAAAAAATGTACTCATATGCCATGTTTTGGTCCTCTAACTCAAAAAGTCAATTTTCCCTCCTTAATCCATTTAAAATATTCTCTTTTTTAGGCCATTTTAAGTGACTTTTTGCTACAAGCCAAACCAATCCCAAATGACCACTTGGTTGCACTTAAAATCCCATTTTAAGCAACTTTGATGTTGAACAAAAATCCATTTGACAAGTGCAAGTTGGAGATTTTGGCCTAAGATTGAAAATGACCTATAATCTCACTTTCCCAAAATACCCCTGACTTGTAAACCTCATAACTTGAGTTCTACAAATCAGATGGAAGACTTCTAGTACAATTTAGAAAGCTAAGATCATGAGGAACAACTTTCATTTTGGCCAAAAGTTCATGTGTATCCTCTTTCTAGGTCAAAAGTTGCTTGGAAGTCAAGTGACTTTCACAGATAAATTTCACATTCATCTGGTGACCTGTAACTTGTCTTAACCATAACTTGAGTTCTATAAATCCACTGGAGGACTTCTAGTACTCAAATTAAAGGTATTGAGATGCTCTACAAGTTCCATGTTGGCCAAAGATTTATTTGAAACTTGTATCTTGACTTATGTGGCCTTGAAGTTAGGCACTAAATAGGGAATTTTACACTGAAACCCTAATTTAGCAACTTCCCACAGTCTTGATTCTTCTTGATTTGATCTTGGCATAACACCACAAATGTCTCAACACATCATTCCATGAACTCCATGACCTAAAAGTAGGCTTTGATGCTCTTCAATGGCACAATTAACCTAGAATTGATCCAGATGAAACCCTAATTGCTTGCACATCAACCGTGGCTCTTGCACTTGAATCAATAACTTGATTAAGCTTCAACATGGACCTCTAGGCACTCCATGAGCTCTATACACATCCTCTATTCACAATCCAAGCTTCACATCCCACTGATGGTCTTCAATAGTCCTCAAGATAGGAGAAAAATCCACATGAGCATTTAAACTTCTCAAAACCTCAAACCAACTCCTGATGACCTTGGTGACTTCTCGAACTTGAATAAGACCTCTGGTTAGCCTTCTTTTGACATGAATCACACTTGATCCCCTGCTAAATGATATTATGCTATGATATGCAAATGTTAGAACTATGGAAATGTTAATGAAAATGAAACATAAACCAGGTAAGAAAAGGTTGAGCAAATTTTGGGGTGCAACAGCTGCCCCTATTCAAACGGCTTGGACCCGACTGGGTGAAGAGCGAAAAGCTTTCAAACAATCGAGGTAAAAGACGTTTGAATACCAAGAAACCCGGAAATTTGTCAACCGCAAAAATAAACTGCACAGACTGCTTGGAGAAATAACATCCGTTACTGAATCTAGTTGTTACGGAAACAACTGATCAAATATCTGATAAAACCACGATTCTAAAATCAATCACCTATGTGACACCACAGGCATTGAATCAACAATCGAACCTCAAAACAGCGCTACAAAAAGCGGGCACCAAACGCAAATAAAATTACTCCATCTTGCTATGGGGACTGATCTTGTCAATACGAAATGCAACTTCTCTGCCTATCGCTGCAGCAGTTGATTCCGAAAGCTCATAACATATATCTTCTCTGTCTATCTACAGCAGCTGGTACTTGTTAGTACCTTGGATACACATTCTTTGCTAACACGAGTACAGTTTCTCCATTGGACCGGGGACTGTTTCCGAAAATATAACTTAACACAATTTCTCC
Organism: Lathyrus sativus; assembly: GCA_963859935.3. Lineage (NCBI taxonomy): Eukaryota > Viridiplantae > Streptophyta > Magnoliopsida > Fabales > Fabaceae > Lathyrus > Lathyrus sativus. The sequence continues at coordinate 396,320,641 of OZ012735.1, read as the reverse complement.
ATCAAACCGGGGATTGTCTCTGAAAATACAGCTTCTCTGCCTATTGTTACAGTAGCTGATTCTTAATGTACACAGCTTCTCTGTCCGTCTACAGTAGCTGGTACGTGTTCAAAAGAACACAGTTTCTCCATCAAACTGGAGACTGTTTCTAAAAATACAGCTTCTTTGCCTATTGTTACAGCAGCTGATTCCAATAATCAATATACACAGCTTCTCTGTCTATCTACAGCAGCTGATTCCGTCAATATGCTACGGATACCAAAATATGTTAACGTAAGCACAGTTTCTCCATCAAACTGGGGACTGACTCCGCCAACTCAACATATACAGCTTCTCTGTCTATCCACAGCAGCTGAATTTAACATGAGCACAGCTTCTCCATCAAACCGGGGGCTGTCTCTGAAAATGCAGCTTCTCTACCTATCATTACAGCAGCTGACTTTGATAACCAATATACACGACTTCTCTGTCTATCTACAGCAGCCGATATTCGTTAGCGTGAGTACAGTTTCTCCATCAAACCGGGGACTGACCAAATCAAACTCAACATTCAGCTTCTCTGCCCATCACCGCAGCAACTGACTCTGACGATTAATACGGGTAATTACTCCACAAACTCTTGAGGCCAATATGACAACAAATCTGAGGGGAACTTTACTGGGGAGATCCTGAAATCCATTGCCAGACACCTATTTCGACAACTTCAGAAATTTTTAAAACATGAAATCTTTTGACACTGACGTAACAGCACATTTGAAGAAATACTCCGCCGGGGGTAATAAGAAAAACTTAAACAGACAAACTTTGTGGGGGAAGATGACAAAATGAATGCTCTCATCACATGTCTCACGCCGAGACCTTGAACATCCAGTAATTAACCTGAGCAAGAGCTCCAAACACCTGCGAGGAAAACATACTTGAAAACAAAGAGATTAACCAACCTGGCTTATGTTTCAAAATGCGTATGTTTGAAAATGGCGTAATGCTCCATACGACATGGCAATGCTACGCGTTTGGGTAGATGCAAATATGATGATATATGCAAATGCAAATGCAGGCTCGAGTTGATGGAGAAAACTAGTATGGAAACTGTCTCAACAACATGAATGCCGAGGACAAAACCATCTCCGCTGGAGATGACCGGGTGTTACAGAATTATTCCAGCAAAATAAATGCTGGAAAGGTGAAGCCAACTCCGGTGGGGATAACCGAATGTGCCAAGCATGATTGGACTTCTGTCAGAGATAGCTTACCCATGCCAATGAAAATTGGACGTTTGCTGGGGAAAACAGACGGATTCTTCCTGCGTACCAATGAAGATTGGATTTTGAAACTGATGCGCCAACACGGATGGGCCTCACAGTGATTGCCAATATGGATTGGGCTTTAGGAATGGCTTGCCAATGAGGATTGGGTTTTAGGCTATCCCTGAGGGGTCATATATAACTGACACTGGACAACCTCCTGTCTAAATTCACGGTTTCTAGTTGAAGAGTCAAGGGACGGTAACACGACTTCCCTACATTCGTCTCAAACTTGAAGATCGGCTGAATCTGCTCAAGTAGCTCTGAGTAACTCTGATGACACGGAAAAGAACAATTCCTTCACTTCTGATATTGCCCCAGCCTGTGGAATCTCTGAGGGATACTCCTCAAAAGGAAATTTGAAAATTTGTACCCTGATGGTCTGATATGAACTGCTTCAGCACTCTGAACCTCGGAGAGATGCTTCGGATCAAATACCCCTCGGGCAAGAAACAACTTCGGCGCTTTTCTTAGAGTGGCCTGCCCCTGTCTGCGATGACTTTTGCCCCTGATAGGCTGATCTGCGGGGAGATACACTGGTTGTCCTCGAGAGATTCATCAAATCTCGACCTGACTGCTTCAAAATAACTGACTTCGGGTGGCTGACATCACTAGGGATTATAGCTCGCCCCAGTTCACGGAGTATTCGGGTGTTCTGCATTCTATCATGATTGTACTTTCCACTGTAGGAAACTTTCCTGCTGTCAAGCGCTTACTCGCAAGTAAAACCAATTGTTCTGCACAAAAGATATATTAATGCAATGCATATGACAGTTTTAACATCCAATCTGTTCACCGGAAAGGAAAAATAGTTTATGGCATATAATGTACAAATCATCCATCATGTTATCAACATCAGTACCAACATGGTAAGAAGAACCCTTTTAGGAGTCAGCTTTGACGCGATCTTTACCGATGTATGCCTTCGAAACAACCCTGCTTCAATTAGGACTTTTGAAGGTTGTAACGTGGTCAGGTTCACGGTTTTGAAAGAAAGGATAAAGGCTCAAATTTTATTTTAACCCACCCGTTCACCTTGATGTTCTCCAATCCTACGTTCGGCTAATTCGACCTTAGCGTTTACCTCTTAAAGATTGAAATATAGGAGTGATAGTTCGAGAAACTATGAGTGTTTGGAGTGACAGCCACTCACTCTTCGTCTTTGACACTTGGGGTCACACGACTCGTATTTCATTTGAGTATTTTTCTTTTGTAATCCTTTTCATTTTTCTTTTTCTTTCCCTAACTTTTGCCTGGACTGACTCTTTTGAGTTTCTTTTGATTTTCAAGTCCAGCGGGATGCCCTTATTTTTTCCTAAGTCGTTTGTTTTCAAGTTTTGACTTAGAGGGCTTTTGATTCTTTTTCCTTCCCTCTTTTTTTTTGAACAAGTAGTGTGACACTGGTTGTCTGACTCTTTGGGGAATAATGTGACTGTTTCACTTTTGAAATTTAACCCTTGTGGTTTTTTAGGCACGACCTCTAGGGGTGTGATTGATCCTCAAACGAACACTCCTTTTTGTAATTTGGACGTTCGGTCAAATTAGCTAACACCTACCCTGCCCCAAGTTAAGACTGAGGGTTTTTCGTTTTCAGAAAGAACTCCTCCTACTAGGCTCAAAGGGGTTGACAAGGGATTATCTTCCTTATATCTCCAGTGTTTAGGGATTTGAAACAATGCCTGTACATCATCACCAGGTTTTATTTCAAAAGCATACAATATCGGAAGCTTGCATGTCGTTCATTTTCGTCATCCTCCCCGGATTCCGCTTAACCAAGCGTTGGATATCTGTAAAAATCAATTAGTGAACACGAATGGATTTAATTAAAACATGCATACTCATTTCATTATCATCAATTGAATGGAAACAACAAGTTTTACAAACAAGATTACAATTTAAACAGGAAAGAAACTACAAACAATGACAAGATAAAATAAAGGAAAATGCCAGCTTCCGAGAACCGAGCTTTCACATCTGATTTGTTGCTGAACCAGCCATCTTCGTAGTTGTTTATTGAAACCATTCCGCTCAAAACGGCAATCGGGTGAACTGTCTCTCTGACTTCATTGGGTTTTGCCTAGCATGCAGGTTTGATCGATAACGAGAAGGCTGCTGATCCTGGAGAGGAGCTGATGTCTATTGCAAAGACTGGACCGACTGTTGACCTTGAACAGTTGAACCACTTGGCGGTTGAGTCTGAATTAACAGGGACTCCTTTTGTTCAGGCACTTTCATCCTCAGGCTTGGTCTAGGTACCGGCAACAACTTGGGACAAGGGGATTCTGACACCATTGAGTCCAGGATATACTCCTGATCTACTGCAGCTTCGGAAACATCCATCATCACGGCAGCAGCTGGAATAGGACCATTATGTACTGTTACGCCGCTCGGCGTAAATTCAATAGCTTTTGAGTCAATCAGGTCTTGAACCTTGTGCTTAAAAGCATGACAATTCTCAAGGCTATTGCCCCGGTGCTCCGTAGTGGAAGTTGCAATGAGCGTTCACGTCAAAACATGCTGGTAGGCTACCCTTACGTGGATACAAAGTCCGAAGTTTGACCAACTGAAATTGAAGCAAAACTTGCAACGCCTGAGCGTATGTCATATGAATCTGGTCATAAACTCTGCCCCTCTTAGGCACCTGATCTTCCCGATCAACAATGCGCTGGAGAGCAAAATACGAAGGTCCTCATCGTCCACGAGACATCTGAGATTTATCAACCTTTGGCACAGGCTCCACAGGTACAGGTTCCACAGGCACAAGTGGAACAAGCTTCTTCACTGCAGCTTCAGGTAGCTGATCACCCTCCTTCCTAAGCACACTCTTTAACACTTCCATAATCAAGTCAACTTGGGTCTTCAGCTGATTGTTTTCCTCTTTGAGCGTCTTCTGGTCTAGACGCATCTCTTGCATGTCTCTCATCATCTTCCCTAGTTGGCTTCGAACCTCAATCAATTCAGCCTGATTCTGTTCCATAACTCGGAGAGAATTCTTGCAACAAACTAGTGAAGAACAGGAAATAAGACCCACGGTTCTGAGGTACCTGTTATGTGAGAATGCAATGCGGAAAGCAAACACATATTCAGAACAAGATAAGGAGAAACCCAAGCTATAAGCACAGAGATAAACACCTCACACAAATATGCAAAACCATCAAAATCAACATATAAGCACACATGAGTACGAATACAATGACCTCAACCAACAAGCCTGGTGATGGTCAGCAAACAACAATGCACGAAAGCTAAATAGGTCAGTAGAGAAAACAGATGCGACACCCGGCACAGAAACCTCTAGCAACTTCCTCCATATTCAACTGAGCTCTCAGTTTAACATTCTTCCAAACACACATTTTCGATGGAGTCTTCCATGACATTAACTGAAGAACCCACACAACTGGATGAAGGAGAATCAATAATCTGAACAAAACGCTAAGGTGTGATGAAGATCTTGTTAGAGTCTAACATTCTGAACTTGACTCCTAAGCACCTTACAATCATCTATCGAATGCCCCTGTGTCCCAACATGGTACTCACAGCGGGCGCTAGCATCAGAACCTGGAGGATAAGGCAAGATCATTGGATTAGTCTCTTGCGGCACTATCAATCCACTTTCAACCAAATCCGGCAACAACTGGATGTACGATACTGGTAGCTGAGTAAACTGCCTTTCAGGCTTCCTTGGTCTTTGTCGGGCGTGCTGATGCGGATGACGATAATATGACCGTTGACTTTGAACACTTGAGGCGTCTGAAAACTGAGCTTGAGATGCTAGGGATTCTGAGACAACATCACTTCCTCCTTCCCACTCCTTTTGAGGTATGACGACTGATTCATTCTTATCAACTGGGGTATAAGGAAGATCTCAAATCTTTCCATTCTTGAGTTCTCTCTCAACAAGCTCTCCTATTCTTATCAAGCTCGTAAAGCTTGTACAACTGAACATTATATCATAATAACGGCCTTTCAGAGTACCCAAGAAGAGGTCAACCATTTCTCTCTCAAGAAGCGGTGGTTGAACACTGGCAGCCAATTCTCTCCATCTTTGCACATACCCTCTAAAGGATTCATTATCCGCCCGAGATAACTCTTGCAAATGCACGCGACTAGGAGCCATATCCAGGTTGTAGTCGTACTGCTTCATGAAGGCATTGGCTAAATCCGACCATGACTTGATACTATCACTCTTCAACTGCATGTACCAATTCAAAGATGCTCTGATCAAACTATCTTGGAAACAGTGAATCATGAGCTTGTCATTGGTGACATGTGAAGTCATCCTTCTGCAGAACATAACCAAATGTAGCTTCGGACAACTATCCCCTTTGTATTTCTCAAAATTGGGCATCTTGAACTTCGGAGGCAACACAAGGCCTGGCACCAAACACATGCTCGAAGCATTCAGATCAAGTGTATTCTTATTCATCAGGGCAGCAATCTGATCTTCCATCATCTGAAGTCTTCTCATATAATCAACAGTCCTCGGATTCTCAGTATTAGCCTGTGGAACAACTCTTGGAGATGGAACAATCCTTGGAGAATCTGGCGTAGAGAAAGTGAAACTCTGATACTCTATGTCATTGAGAGAAAATGGGTCTCTGACAGGGGTTTGCACAATCTGAGCTACATTGTTTATCGGAGTTCTTTGAACATTGTTTCCTCCTCTATTCATAGCTGTTATGGCTTTCACGAACTGACTCAACTGGTTCTTCAACAATTCAAACTCCGCCCGAGTAACAACCAAGTTCTGCTCTTCTGAAGCCATGATCCTTCCAGATGCTAACTCAAGTCCAATGCGAATGTCGGGAAATCAACTGACGAAGCAGACAAAAGACGGGTAAGCTCCCTGTTCCGGCTGAGAATGAATATGCAAAATGAAATGCAAATGCAAACAGAAATGCAAAATGCAAAATGCACACACAAGGGATCAAGTTCGCTGCTGTAGCTTGAGAAGTTTGTTGTACTGTAGCTCGAGAATGACCAGAGCTTCGCCTCAAACCAAACCAACAACTCAAAAGGACCCTTGTAACCAATTCTCATTGACAGAGACAAACCAGGTGTTCTGAGGCCAGAGTTTCCCTACAAAAAGACCCACCTACCCCTCACAGGTATGTACTTGAGTCGCAGACGAGGTACGGCATCCTATGCGGGCATCAGCGTCACAGACTTTCAAGAGCGATGATACGATACCCAGAAGGTGTGGCATCATCATCCCTTGAAGCGGCCTCACTTAGCTGAATCCCAGTTGATAGGTCCCTAGAGTCGACAATCCTCGGGTCAGACAACTTGTCGAGCCCTAAGGTCCAGGCAAGAAGCATCAAAGAGAATCTCGTCCGAGCGCAGATTTCGCGGCTAGCTGGTGCGAGCTAAGCAAGCAGGCTAACCACTACTCTCTACTTCTAAGTCTATGTGCAAACTCATGCCCAGGTCCGACTTATCTCTCAATCAAACCCTCTACCCAGCACAACAACATAATATAGTACTGAAAGTAAAGGCAGAAAGGTAAATACATACAAAACCCCAGACGGGAAAACAAACGCTAGGATTGACTCTCATAGGGAACCACTAGAGTCCCAAGCAGAGTCGCCAACTGTCGCTACTGCGAAAATCGGCACCGGTTATGATAAAAGAGTCGCCACCGTGCGTTATTTATCCCAAAGGAGGGAAAGGAAACGCTCAAAGTAAACCTAATTCAAAGAAGGGAAAGGAATGGTCATCGCAACCAAATCCTGGATTCGGGAGTCGGTTACGCAAGGGGAAGGTATTAGCACCCCTCACGTCCGTCGTACTCGACGAGATCCATGCTTGTTTTCTATCTAAGGGTATGTTATTCTATCTACTCTACAGGTCTGGGTTAAAAAGAAAAGAAAATGACTCGGCAAAGTATCACACTTTATGCCCACGTATTCCCGTCTGGAACGAGAAATCAGAGTCAACGTAGTTCGCCTACCTACGGGAAAGGAGGGGAAGGTTGCTCGCTAGGATATCGCATCCTATGCCTATGAAAGAAATGTTTTTTAGTCTGTTTGCAACTTGTACTGCACTAAAGACTTGTGATCAGAGAGTGACTACGTCGCATGTCACCCTAAGGGTACCATACTAAGCAGTCAGATTACTGAAGAGTGACCCTCCAGCAACCTTTTCTCAAATAGCTTAAGGCTCGTAGTGTACAACGCGCGTTATCCTTATTTCTGTGTTTTTGAATTATTTTGAGATTAGAAAAGAGACACCTTACGACTATGGTGGAAAGGGAACTCTACCTATAGTTATCATGCATGGGTAAAAACCTAATGTCTGTCATAATTTCCTCTTGCACAGAGGAAATCAGAGATCCTAGGGGATAAACAGCAAAAGACAACAAACAATTACAGTAAAATGCATGCAATGCAATAGTATAAGAGAGGCAAGAGAGAAAACAATAGGAAAGAGGAGACAAGCTCCACCTCAAACCTATAGGTAATCAACACAAGTAAACAGACAATACAGAGAAAAATAAAAGACACAGAGGAGGCAGCCCAAGCAGCAGCATCAAACTCCTACAGCAGACAGCAACAGCTACAGCAAGCTCTAAACAGCATCAGTTGAATTTTACAGTAAAGTTGAAAGCAAGGGTTTCTTCTTCATGCTAGCTTCTATATTCAAGCTCCATCAATCTTTAAGCACTCTCCAAGAGGAGGATCAATCATCAAGATCAAAATATTATGTTAAGAAAACTTAATGACAACCAAAGGAAATCAATAAGAACTTAACATTGCAATGGAAAGGTATCCTCAAAGTTCTACTCACTTGGGCATACCACTCATCCCTCCTAAGGAGAGATGGAGCTTCCAAAGGAGGACTATGTATCATTGGATGGAATAGAGGCAAACAATGCACTCTATGTTTGAAGAAAGAAACAAAACTAGGTCTAAGGCACTTCCTAAAACCCTAATTTCCTAAGCTCCAAAAACAACCCCGAAAAGAAAAGGAAACTTCAACCCCAAGCTCCAACCTTCAAGACATAGCTTCTATATCAAGTCGAGAAAACCTCCCAAAAAGGATTCCAAGCCAAGCAAGCTCCAAAGTCACCAACCGAACCAAACAAGCAAAGGTACTCAAGAGAGAACAACACAAACACAAGCAATTTGCAAAATTCAACAAAAATATGAAAATGCATCCAAAAATGCCAAATAAAATCTCAAAGGACCCCTAAGGTATCAGGGACCAGGGGTCAAAAGTGGAAATTAAGAATCAAAAGGGAAGTGCCCCAATAGAGAGCAAACACCAAGAGTGTCCCAAAAGAAGGCAGCAATGGAGAGGGAACAAAAGGCAATTCAAATCACAAGAAAACAACACTTAAAAATTATGAAAAAAATATCCAAAGATCAATTAACATGTTAATACAATGCTAAAAAAACTCATGCAAAAATAAGAAGTTTAAACATGAAAATAAAATCAAGAAAGAACAGAACTGCAATTTAAATCAAATAAAACAGCTCCAACATTTAATTTGTTTTGAAACAGAAAATGAAACGAAAAAAATAAAATAAAATATCCAGAAAAAACTAGACATCTTAAGGTTTCTGAAAATTATTTTTTTGTATTTTTATGAGTGTTGGAACTATTTTAAATGATTTAAAATGAAACAGCAATAAAACAGAAAATTAAAATGAAAATAAAACAAAAGACAAAAGGTATGAATAGCAATCAGCATAGGCAAAACAGAGATGGGCCCAGGAAAAGGGGGTGTGGAAAGTATACAGCACTAAGACCACAAAAATAAATAAAGAAAACAACAAACAAATAGTTAATCAAAAGAAATAAAACAATAAAAAGAAAATGGCAAAGTGGCAACGGCACCCAGCGGGAGTTGAACCCGCGCGTCCAGCCTCCCCTTCCTAGCCAAAACGACGCCGTTTAGGCGTGTGGCCATGTGGCGCGTCCTGCGCCCTTGGATTGGGAGACTCGGTCTCCTTTTCCCTCTCCATCTAACAGCCACGCGACCTCCCTCTTCCCCAGCCGGAAACCACCACCGGAACAGTTCCGGTCATCTTCTTCCTTGGCTCCAACCACCATGCTCATGAATAACAACACATAAAATGCAATTCTCAACCATTTTTAGAGTTTTTTATATCAAAACTCATCTAAAACTCGCGAGGATTTCAAATATATCATCCAAAATTATTAATAATGCAACATGAAAACAAACGAAGCAAACAAAGTTTGGTGCCAAAAACTCAACCTCACCAAAACCTCTCCAAATTAATTCTAAACTCAACCTTATGTCATGGAGGTTATGGATCAAACAAAAACTAAGCAAAATCATGCAAAAACAATCCATACTAAATCTCACAAGTTTGGAGCTCCAAATTTCGAACGTCATAAACATCAACAATTATAATCCAGAAACGATCTACATGCTTCAAGGAGTGCAAAGAAACGAAAATGGCAAAGAATCATCAAGTATTAAGAGAGATATGGTGAAATTCAAGTACCTAGTGAAGAACTTCCACTGAGCCTTTAATCCTTGATGAAGCTTCACAAAACTCTCCAGAATCGTTCAATGATCTTCAATAAAGCTTTCTCAATTCACAATTTGGCTTGAAAGGAACTAGATCTTGGAATTCACTTTTGGATTTTTCTTCACTTTTTCAAGCTTGTTCTTGATGAATTCTCCTCCAATTTTCAGAACTTGTGATTTGTGAAGGTTGGAAATGTTATATACAATGGATATGGATCCAAAGGAAGCCCAATCTTTGCCTCTAGGCCCAAAATGAAAATTCAAAATTTCACCACTTTTGCTCATGAATAGTGCACGAAAATGGGAGTGTTTTGGCTCCAAAATGGTTCAATTCAATTAACATCAGCATGTGGAGTGTGGATGGCTGGGATTTCACCCTTGCATTTGATCCAATGGTTATTTTTGATTATGTAACTTCATGGTGAAGTAACCAAAATAGCAACTCCCAAAACATGGCCTAAACTCAAAATTCTGTTAATGCCAAAGTGTTTAGAATGTGATTTCCATTCAAAAAATGTACTCATATGCCATGTTTTGGTCCTCTAACTCAAAAAGTCAATTTTCCCTCCTTAATCCATTTAAAATATTCTCTTTTTTAGGCCATTTTAAGTGACTTTTTGCTACAAGCCAAACCAATCCCAAATGACCACTTGGTTGCACTTAAAATCCCATTTTAAGCAACTTTCATGTTGAACAAAAATCCATTTGACAAGTGCAAGTTGGAGATTTTGGCCTATGATTGAAAATGACCTATAATCTCACTTTTCCAAAATACCCCTGACTTGTAAACCTCATAACTTGAGTTCTACAAATCAGATGGAAGACTTCTAGTACAATTTAGAAAGCTAAGATCATGAGGAACAACTTTCAAGTTGGCCAAAATTTCATGTGCAACCTCTTTCTAGGTCAAAAGTTGCTTGGAAGTCAAGTGACTTTCACAGATAAATTTCACATTCATCTGGTGACCTGTAACTTGTCTTAACCATAACTTGAGTTCTATAAATCCAATGGAGGACTTCTAGTACTCAAATTAAAGGTATTGAGATTCTCTACAAGTTCCATGTTGGCCAAAGATTTATTTGAAACTTGTATCTTGACTTATGTGGCCTTGAAGTTAGGCACTAAATAGGGAATTTTACACTGAAACCCTAATTTAGCAACTTCCCACAGTCTTGATTCTTCTTGATTTGATCTTGGCACAACACCACAAATGTCTCAACACATCATTCCATTAACTCCATGACCTAAAATTTGGCTTGGATGCTCTTCAATGGCACAATTGACCTAGAATTGATCCAGATGAAACCCTAATTGCTTGCACCTCAACTGTGGCTCTTGCACTTGAATCAATGACTTGATTAAGCTTCAACATGGACCTCTAGGCACTCCATGAGCTCTATACACATCCTCTATTCACAATCCAAGCTTCACATCCCACTTATGGTCTTCAATAGTCCTCAAGATTGGAGAAAAATCCACATGAGCATTTAAACTTCTCGAAACCTCAAACCAACTCCTGATGACCTTGGTGACTTCTCAAACTTGAATAAGACCTTTGGTTAGGCTTCTTTTGACATGAATCACACTTGATCCCCTGCTAAATGATATTATGCTATGATATGCGAATGTTAGAACTACGGAAATGTTAATGAAAATGAAACATAAACCAGGTAAGAAAAGCTTGAGCAAATTTTGGGGTGCAACAGCTGGCACAACATGAAGTTGAGAGGAACATCTAACCTTGCCGTCAGACATCTATCAAACAAACAGGCAACAAACCCGAAGGCCGGATCAACACGAAGCTCATAGGAATATCTTACATTGCCATCAGGGATCTGTTAAACAAACAGGCATCGAACAAGTAGGCCGGTTCAACCCGAAGTTGAGAAGAACATCTGACCTCGCTGTCAGGCATCTGTTAAACAAACAGTCATCGAATTTGATTGCCAGCTCAACCCGAAGTCGATAAGAACATTAGACCTCGCCGTCAGGAATCTGTTATACAAACTTGCCGCCAGGCATCTGTTAAACAAACTTGCATCAAACCCGAAGGCTGGCTCAACCCGAAGTTGAGAAGAACATCTAACCTCACCCTGATGTATCTGATAAATAAACAGGCGTCGAACCCGAAAGCCGGCTCAACACGAAGTTGAGAGGAACATCTGACCTCGCCGTCAAGCATATGTTAAATAAACAGGCATCGAACCCGAAGGTCGGCTCAACCAAAAGTTGAGAAGAACATTTGACCTCGCCGTCAGGCATCTGTTAAACAAACAGGTGTCAAACCCGAAGGTCGGCTCAACCCAAAATTGAGAAGAACATCTGACCTCACCGCCAAGAATCTGTTAAAGAAACAGGCATCGAACCCGAAGGCCGGCTTAACACAAAGTTGAGAGGAACATTTGACGTCCCCGTCAGGCATCTGTTTAACAAACAGGCATCGAACACCAAGGCCGGATCAACACGAAGTTGTGAGGCACATTTGACCTTGCCATCTAGAATCTATTAAACAAATCGGCATAGAACCCGAAGGGCGGCTCAACCCGAAGTTGAGAAGACCATCTGACCATGTTGTCAGGCATCTGTTAAATAAACAGGCATCGAAGCCGAAGGCCGGCTCAACACAAAGTTCATAAGAATATTTGACCTCGCCGTAAGGCATCCGTTAAACAAATAGGCATCGAACACGAAGCCCCGCTCAACACGAAGTTGAGACCAACATCTGACCTCACCGTCAGGCTACTGTTAAACAAACAGGCATCGAACCCGAAGGCCGGCTCAACACGAAGTTGAGAGGAACATTTGACCTCGCCATCAAGCATATGTTAATTAAACCGGCATCGAACCCGAAGGCCGGCTCAACAAAAAGCTGAGAAGAACATCTGACTTTGCTGTCAGGCATATGTTAAACAAACAAGCATTAAATTTGATGGCCACCTCAACCCGAAGATGATAAGAACATTAGACCTCGCCGTCAGGCATCGAACTCAAAGGCCGGCTCAACAAGAAGTTGAGAGGAACATTTGACCTTGCCGTCAGGCATCTGTTAAACAAACTTGCATCAAACCCGAAGGCTGGCTCAACCCGAAGTCTAAAAGAACATCTAGCCTCACCCTGAGGCATTTGTTAATCAAATAGACATTGAACCCGAAGGCTGTCTCAACCCGTAATTGAGAAAAACATTTGACCTAGCCATCAGGCATCTGTTAAACAAATAAGCATCGAACCCGAAGTTGAGAGGTACATCTGACCTCGCCGTCAGACATCTATTAAACAAACAGGCATAGAACCCGAAGTCCGGCTCAACACGAAGTTCATAGGAATATCTGACCTCGTCATCTGGGATCTGTTAAACAAACAGGCATCGAACACGAAGGTCAGCTCAACCCGAAGTTGAGAAGAACATCTGACCTCGTTGTTAGGCATATGTTAAACAAACAAGCATCGAATTTGATGGCCGGCCAAATTGAAATTGATAAGATTATTAGACCTCGTCGTCAAGCATCTGTTAAACAAACAGACATCGAACCCGAAGGCCGGCTCAACAAGAAGTTGAGAGGAACATTTGACCTTACCGTCAGGCATCTGTTAAACAAACACGCATCAAACTCGAAGGGCGGCTCAACACGAAGTAGAGAAGTATATCTGACCTCGCCGTCAAAGATCTGTTAAACAAACAGGCATTGACCCAGAGGCCGGCTCAACCTGAAGTTGAGAAGAACATCTGACCTCACTATCAGGCATCTGTTAAACAAACAGGCATCGAGATTGGTGGTCGGCTCATCCCGAAGTTGAGAAGAACATCTGACCTCGTTGTCAGGCATCCGTTTAACAAACAGTAATCGAACCCGAAGGCCGGCTCAAACTGAAGGTGAGAAGAACATCTGACCTCGCCGTCAGGTATCTGTTAAACAAACAGGTATCGAACCCGAAGGCCGGCTCAACCCGAAGTTGATAAGAACATTAGACCTCGCCGTCAAGTATCTGTTAAACAAACAGGCATCGAACCCGAAGGTCGACTCAGCCCGAAGTTGAGAAGTTAATCTGACCTCGCCGTCAGGCATCTGTTCAATAAACATGCATCAAACCCGAAAGCTGGCTCAACCTGAAGTTTAGAAGAACATCTAACCTCACCGTGAGGCAACTATTAAACAAACAGGCCTCGAACCCAAAGGTCGTCTCAACCCGTAGTTGAGAAAAACATTTGATCTAGCCGTCAGGCATCTGTTAAACAAACAGGCATCGAACCCGAGTGCCGGCACAACACGAAGTTGAGAGGAACATCTGACCTCGCCGTCAGACAACTATTAAAAAAATAGGCATCAAACCCGAAGGCCGGCTCAACACGAGGTTCATAGGAATATCTTACCTTGCAATCTGGGATCTGTTAAACAAACAGGCATCGAACACGAAGGTCGGCTCAACGCAAAGTTGAGAAGAACATCTGACCTCGCTGTCAAGCATTTGTTAAACAAACAGGCATCGAATTTGATGGCAACCTCCACCCGAAGTTGATAAGAGTATTAGGCCTCGCCGTCAGGCATCTGTTAAACAAACAGGCATCGAACCCGAAGGCCGGTTCAACAAGAAGTTGAGAGGAACGTTTGACCTTGCCGTCAGGCATCTGTTAAACAAACTTGCATCAAACCCGAAGGCTGGCTCAACCCGAAGTTGAGAAGAACATCTAACCTCACCCTGAGGCATCTGTTAAACAGACATGCGTCGAACCCGAAGGCTGTCTCAACCCGTAATTGGGAAAAACATTTGACCTAGCCATCAGGCATCTGTTAAACAAATAGCCATCGAACCCGAAGGCCGGCACAACACGAAGTTGAGAGGAACATCTGACCTCGCTGTCAGACATCTGTTAAACAAACAGGTATCGAACCCGAAGGCTGGCTGAACACGAATTACATAGGAATATCTGACCTCGCCATCTGGGATCTGTTAAACAAACAGGCATCGAACACGATGGTCGGCTCAACCCGAAGTTGAGAAGAACATCTGACCTCGCTGTTAGGCATATGTTAAACAAACAGGCATCGAATTTGATGGCCGGCTCAAACCGAAGTTGATAAGAACATTAGACCTCGTCGTCAGGCATCTGTTAAATAAACAGGCATCAAACACGAAGCTCGGCTCAACAAGAAGTTGAGAGGAACATTTGACCATGCCGTCAGGCATCTGTTACACAAACAGGCATCGAACTCGAAGGGCGGCTCAACACGAAGTTGAGAAGTACATCTGACCTCGCCGTCAAAGATATGTTAAACAAACAGGCATCGACCCAAGAGGCCGGCTCAACCCAAAGTTGAGAAGAACATCTGACCTCGCTGTCAGGCATCTGTTAAACAAACACGCATCGAGATTGATGGTCGGCTCATCCCGAAGTAGAGAAGAACACCTGACCTCGTTGTCAGGCATTAGTTAAACAAACAGTAATCGAACCCGAAGGACGGCTCAAACCGAAGGTGAGAAGAACATCTGACCTCGCCGTCACGTATCTGTTAAACAAAAAAGGCATCGAATTCGAAGGCCGGCTCAACCCTAAGTTGATAAGAATATTAGACCTCGCCGTCAAGCATCTCTTAAACAAACAGGAATCGAACCCGAAGGTCGGCTCGACCCGAAGTTGAGAAAATCATCTGACCTCGCCGTCAGGCATCTGTTAAACAAACATGCATCAAACCCGAAGTCTGGCTTAACCAAAAGTTGAGAAGAACATCTAACCTCATCGTGAGACATCTGTTAAACAAACAGGCATCGAACACGAAGGCCGGCTCAACCCGAAGTTGAGAAGAACATCTGACCTCCTGTCAGGCATCAGTTAGACAAACAGACATCGAACCCGAAGGCCGGCTCAACAAGAAGTTGAGAAGAACATTTGACCTTACCGTCAGGCATCTGTTAAACAAACTTGCATCAAACCCGAAGGTTGGCTCAACCCGATGTTGAGAAGAACATCTAACCTCACTGTCGCTACTGCGAAAATCGGCGCCGGCTGAACAGAAGAGTCGCCACCGTGCGTTATTTATCCTACGGGAGGGAAAGGAAACGCTCAGAGTAAACCTCGCACAACACGGGAAAGGTATGGTCGTCGCAACCAAAACCTGGATTCGGGAGTCGGTTACGCAAGGGGAAGGTATTAGCACCCCTCACGTCCGTCGTACTCGACGGGATCCACGCTTGTTTTCGGGTATGGATTGTTATTTCTATCTACTCTACAGGGTTAAGGGTTAAAAAGAAAAGAAAATGAAAATAAAATGAAAATGACTCGGCAAAGTAACGCACTTTATGCCTACGTATTCCCGTCTGAAACGAGAAATCAGAGTCAACGTAGTTCGCCTACCTACGGGAAAGGAGGGGAAGGTTGCTCGCTAGGATATCGCTTCCTATGCCTACGTACTTTCATACAGCATGAAAGATCAGAGCAAACGTAGTTCGAGCCACGTACGACACCAGTTTGTCCTGGTTGATTTTATTCCTTCTGAAAAAGGTTTTTCTGATTAACAGTCCAAGCGGACAAAAATGACATCTTGATGAGTTCACATTCTTTTACGAAAGAAGTGTCTTTTATTGTGTTTGAAATCCTTATGGTGTTTTTTCTGTTTGTTTTGAGAAAGAAAGAGACAGAACTCTAACCTACGGTTGAAAAGGGAATCAAACTAACCTAGTGTTATCATGCATGGGTTAAGACCTAGTGTCTATCATACTCCTCTCTTGCACAGAGAGAAACAGAGATCCTAAGGGAATAGACGGAAACAGAAACAATAACATATATACAATAAAGCAGTAAAATGCATGGATGCAGCAATACAAGCGAGGCAAGGGAGTCCCTCTCAACCTCGAACCCAGAAAACAATAGGCAAAAGTGAACAGGCTTCACTTTCAACCCAACAGGGTAATCAGCAAACAATACAGTTCAGAAAACCAATCAATACATCAAAAATGAAATACAGCAAGAAAAATAAACAGCTGCAGCAGCTCTGCATCAATATCCATCTTCAAGTCATCTTCAATCAGCTATAAGCTTCAGCAAGCCTCAATCTCCATCTCCACAGCTTTTCAGCAAGGTCTTGATCATCAGTCTTCCATCTGCAATGGCTTTTCTTCAAGTCTCAGGCTCCAGGAGGGATATCAGTCAACCAGATGAAGTGAATGAATGTTAGACAGTTAATTACCTACCAAGGGTGGTTCATCAACTGTTAACATTAAACAGAAAGTTTCCCCTCAAAAGTTCTATCTTTCAAATACATTCACTGATCCTTCCAAAGGGAGGAGGTGGATATTTGAAAGAGACCTTGAATCATAGGGAAAGGATGGATGCAGACAAGGCATTCCATGTTTGAGAAACCAGCTTTCTAATCTAGAGCTCTGCCTAGCTCCTAAACCCTAATCTCCTCAACAGCTGCTAGCAGGAATCTCCTCTTCAACTCTGGAAGTTGGTCTTCAGTCTTTGGATCTCCCATGGCTTCATCATCATAAGTCTTCAGCTTCCCCAATCCCCAGACAATCCCAATACCCACACAGACAAACAATAATCCCCAAAGGGCACACCACACCAATCAATCAAAGATAGACAGTAATATACCAATAGCAGTAGGGGAATCCTAGTGATTTCTAAGGGGATCTATCCTATACCCATAACCCCTATAGTCCATACCCCAAAAATCAAATGAAAATCTCCTAAAAGAATTAAACTATCTCACCTAAGTTGATTTAAAACCCTAATTTTATTCATGTTATTTACACCTAAACTAATCCCCTAAAATCAAGTCCTAAAAATATAAACTAAATTGCATATACAAGCTACCAATGTCTATTAATCAACCTAAAAAGAATTGGTGAAAAATATTAAAGCAACTAATAGAACAAAAATTATCAAAATCATGTATGAAATGAAACACCTAAAATATGCATTTATTTGGAAAATATGGGAAAAATATCAAATAAAAAATAAAATAAAATATTTATTTTTTATAATTTTCTTGACTCTTTAAAGAAAATTATGCAAAAATAATTATTGAAAAATAAGGTTTTTATGATTTATTATGATTTTTAGAAAATGCATGAAAAATGAAAAGAAATTAAAAATGAAATATAGAGAAATAGAGGGAGGGGGTGAGAATAGCCAATGCGCTCAGTTACTTTTCCAGGTGGGCCACATAGCAGGGGGTGCGAATAGAATAAAGAGATAGGCCCAGCGCGCTTCAGAATTTCAACCAAAAATCAAAAAAACTCAAACGGTGCATATAGTAACGTTTCCAGTTGAATATCGTTGGGCCTGCGCTGGGAGGGGTGTCAAAAGCAATGAAATTCAAGGCCCACTCAAAACACTTAAATGAAACGGGGCGTTTTGATGCCCAGGGCTTCCCTCCGTTTTTTCTTCAAACCACAGCCACACGATTGGGCTCAGAGTCAAAGTCAATTGGGTGATCCAACGGATGGCCATCATCGTCCCCAAATGAACTCTAGGGTTTCTGAAATTCCAACTTCCATGCATAGATTTTCCAGTCCTTCGTTCTCCTTACTCACTCCATGAAACAACACGATCCAAAGACAAAAAACACTCTCCTCCTCACCCTCTATACAACCATGGTGTTAGATCCTTCTAAAACTCATCCAAGCCCCAAACCCGATAGGTGTAACAGATGAAATCCACCATTGACACCTGTTATCAAATGCTTCAATTCTTGCCAAAACTTATCCTAACCTAATCTACACCACATACTGGTCATTCTAAGCTATAAAAAGGGAATTATCGTGCCATATTCCATGTGTTATGAACCTTAACAGAATTGGTGCACTCTGGTCAAACTCCATGAAACTTGTCCAAACTTTGTAGAAATCATCATCTAACCTAACTTAACCAGTCTAAGCTAACAAAACCCTATCAGGCTGACTAAACTATGCAAATCGAGCAGAGATACCAACCTGGTTTAAAATGGAGATACAACTATGGAAACCCTTGAATCAATGCTTGCAGGGACTTGAAACTGATCCACACACTACCACTTTGATTCTGTATGCAAAGATCTTGGCTCAAACTTCTTGTATCATGTGATTCCAATTTCTTGCACCTTGAATGATGAAACTTGTATAGCACTATTCTTGCTCAATTCAACCAAATTCTTATGAGAATTGTAATCTATGGATGATGGTGATGAAGATCAGATCAAGAAGTGTGGAAATTGAGGGAGATTTGAGACAGTTTGAGATACTTTTGCAAAATGGAGAAAGTGAATGAAACTTGGGGTTTTGAGAAAATGTAATCACCAACCATGGCATGAACCATCTCTTATCAATATATAGATGATGTTAGAACCTCCTAGAAACTTGGAGAAGCTTCCCTTGCACAATTTCCCTTGGATTTGGTTTATGTATCTTCCATTACAAGTAATCATGGATAACTCTCAAAATGTGAACTAAGCTCGAAATTCTACTTTAGCCAATGTCTTTAAAATGATCTTTCCATTCAAAATGACCTATAATTTTGCTTCATTTGGCCAAGATATGAAAAATCTCATTTTTGGGTCCATTTTTATTCATTAAATCCACCAATTTTGAAACCTTGTGCTATGAATCTTTCCAATCTCTCATGGTCACTTTTCTAGACTCAAAATGTCATTTGGAACAAGTTTTATGTTGTAAGTTTTTCCATTTGAGGCCTCCTTGTATGAGTTTTGGGCATAGGCTTGAAATGACCTGTAATCCTCAAATGACCAAAATACCCTTTGCTTGCCAAGACCATAAGTAGAGTTACACAAATCATATTAAGGCATACTATACCATTATATAAAGCTAAGACAATTAGGAACAACTCTTATGTTTACCATAAATTCATTTGAACTCTCCTTGAGGGGTAAAAATTGCTTGGAAGTCAAGTCACTTTCATAGACAAAATTTCAGATACCTCAGCTGACCTGTAACTTGCAAGGACCATAACTTGAGTTATATAAATCTCCTTGATGTCTTCCACCACTCAAATTAAAGGTCTTGAGATCCTCTACAAGTTCCATGTTGGCCAATGATTCATTTGAAGCTTGTATTTTGACTTATCTTCCTTGGATATTTGACCTAAACTAGGGGATTTTACACAAAAACCCTAATTTAGAAACTCCTCTTCTCCTTGATTTCTCTTGAATTCTCCTTGGCATACCACCACATCCTCTTATCCATGTCAAATGATGAACCCCACATCTCCTCAATAGCCCTCAATGCCTTTCAATCAGTCAATTGACCTAGAGTTGACCCAGGGTTGACCCAGATGAAACCCTAGTTGACTGTCTTCAACTGTAATTCTTGTGATCATACCAATGACTTGTCTCCTTCTCCAAATGACTTTATAAGTCCTCCAAGATGTCTAGGTACTCCCCATGCCTTCAATTCACAGCTCATACTTTCCCCATTGATCCCCAGATACACTCAGTTAGGAGATAGATGAACTGCTTGATCCCTTGACTTGATAGCTTCCCCATTCTTTCTGATGACTTGAATGAGATTGAATCAGGATAATAACCTCTTGATAGGCCTCTAGATATGAGAATAATGGTTGGGCCCCTGTTGAATGGCTTGCTATGCTTATGCTATGCAGATGAGTAACCTATGTACATGACTCTATATGCAAATGCTAATGATATTGAAACATAAACCAAGTGAATTAAGGTTGGGCAAATTTTAGGGTGCAACAGATGCCCCTATTCAAGCGACTTGGACCCGATTGGGTAAAGAGCCCGGAGCCTTCAGACATTCGCGGTACGAGACGGTTGAATACTAGGAACCCAAAAATTTGCCGACCGCAGAAATAAACTGCGCCACTGCTTGGGGATTGACACCTACTGCCTGGATATGATTGTTACGGCAACCCACTGATCTCGCGCGACCGTGCTGGGGATAATTTTTCTGCATTTCATCAGGAATAAATCGCCCACGTTAGGGGTAAACTCTTGACCACGTTAGGAATAACACTGTCCACGTTAGGACTCACCCTTCCACGTAAGGAATAACCAATCCACGTTAGGAATATCATCGTCCACGTAAGGCATAACACCGTCCACGTTAGGACTAAGACTTCGTCTGGATCTGTCCACGTCAGGACTAAGCTCTCTGGGTTATGAATACTTCGTCCATGTTAGGACTCACCCTTCCACGTTAGGAATACATGTCCACGTCGGGACCCACCTTTCCACGTAAGGAATATATCGCTTTTCCACGTAAGGAAACCATCTATCGTCTTGATTTGTCCACGTAAGGCCCCCCCATCTTTCCACGTAAGGAACTTGTCTTCTCTCCACGTAAGGGACCAATCTCAATCTGTCCACGTTAGGACTCCAACTTGATATGTCCACGTAAGGACTCCCTCTTTCCACGCAAGGAATCACATCTTTCCACGTAAGGAAACCAGCTCGTCTTGATCGGTCCACGTAAGGGCTCCATCTTTCCACGTAAGGAATAACTTCCTTCGGGATCTGTCTGCGTGAGGACCACACTTTCCACGTAAGGAATAACTTTCGTTCCGCGTAAGGAATCAAACTTTTTTTCTCAATCTGTCCGCGTCAGGACTAAACTTTCCACGTAAGGAATCAATCTCTTTCCACGTAAGGAAACCATCTTCTTTCCATGTAAGGAATCAATCTTGATATGTCCGCGTCAGGACTAATCTTTTCCACGTAAGGAAACGACTTCTCTTTCCACGTAAGGAATAGCATTGTCCACGTCAAGACTCACATTTCGTCTTGATTTGTCCACGTAAGGACTCACTTCTTGACTTGCTGAGGAAATAAAATTTTGTCCACGTCAGGACTTGCGCGTCTTTGACTCGCCGGGGAAATAAGACTGTGTCCACGTCAGGACTCATGCACCTCTGACCCATTGGGAAGTGAGACTTGTCCACGTCAGGACTTCACATCTCAACCTGCTGAAGTAATAGAACCTGTCCACGTCAGGACTTGCGCGTCTTCGACTTACTGGGGAAACAAGATTGTGTCCATGTCAGGACCCCTACTTTGCCCACAACACGAAGAAGGATAAACTTGTCCACGTCAGGACTCTCGTATCTTGCCATCGCGAAGAACTATAAACTTGTCCAAGTCAGGACGCACATTTCACCATTACGAATAGAGACATCTGCTGGAAATAAAATGGTCCACGTCAGGACTTCCAACACGAAGAGTAACCAACTTTGTCCACGTCAGGACTCCACACTCAATCAATACCGAGAACTCGAATCTGTCCACGTTAGGACTAACACATATCATCACCTGGAAGAAATGTCCACGTTAGGACTCCACATTCCATCAATTCTGAGACACCGAACCCGTCCACGTTAGGATTAGCACCTCCTATGAGCCCATGAAATAAAACTGTCCACGTTAGGACTCCACTTTTCTAGCACGAAGAAAACCCGTCCAGAAATTGTCCACGTTAGGACTTATCTTTCCGTTGGTTCGCAAACTCCTTATCACTGACGTTACAGCAACTTTGAGGCTGACTCTACTGGGGATATTTGGAAACCAGACTACGGGAGGCCTGTTCTGATAACTGGCGGTAGCCTCTGAAATTCTGGTTCATGAGACCTGACGTAACAACAACCTTGAAGGAAACAATCCGCTGGTCGGACTAGAGAAACTTCAACAAGAAACCCTGGCGGGGAAATAAGTAACTCTGCTTAGGGACAAAAAGAAATTTATCCTGCTGGCTCTGTGGGGAGTAGTGCCACAGCTGATACTTCGTCGAATGTCTCATGCCGAGACTTCGAATGTTCGGTAATTCATTTGAGCAAGAACTCCTTCCACCTGCAAGAGAGCGCCACTTGAAACAAACGGTTAGCCGACCTGGTTCATATTTCAAAAATGCGTATGTTTGTGATGCCATGTTCCATTTGACATGGGAATGCTACGCTTTTTTATTTGAAGGACGCAAATATGACACTATATGCCAATGCAAATGCAGAATCGAACTGCTGGGATACAGAAACTGCTTCAGCAAAATAAATGCTGAAGATAATGCCAACTCCGCTGGGGGATAGCCAGATGCTACAGAATTATTCCAGCAAAATAAATGCTGGAGGAGTAAATTTGACTCAGCTGGGATATTGGGGAACTTGATACAAAACACCTCGCTGAAGTGACACCCTGCTGGGAATATAACTCTGCTGGAGAATGGTAGATGCGCTTGGTATGATCGAGCTTCTGCTGGAAAGTGAACGGATATCACACGGTATTTTGACAAAATAAATGCCTGGGCGCACCAACTCTGTCGGGGATAGTCTTAATCTTTGAGTTCCACTGGGAAGAAAACACTTGCTGAAAAGAGAACTCCACTGGGGATGGGACGATTCTCTTGGGGGAAATCAACTGACTCCGCTGGGGGAGATTAAATGACCCTGCGGGGAAAGGTAAACTGCCTGAATACAGCTCACCAATATTAATCTTCTGCGGCTAAACCACTCTGCTTGAGATACACTGTCTGAATGCAGCCTTATAATCTTGGAATCGTCAATTCTGTTGAGGAGGAACGACTTTGCTGGAGAATATCCTCTGGATAAGCTATGACTAGCTGGGGAATTCTATCCTTCTTCCGGAAGACCATGCATGACCTGCGTGGGGAACGCGTCTTTCGTTATTGCAATCTTTTGATCATCTTCCTCG
The DNA here is from genome assembly GCA_963859935.3 of Lathyrus sativus. Taxonomy (NCBI): domain Eukaryota; kingdom Viridiplantae; phylum Streptophyta; class Magnoliopsida; order Fabales; family Fabaceae; genus Lathyrus; species Lathyrus sativus. Next base: position 396,297,188 of record OZ012735.1, on the reverse strand, counting down.
TACGGCTATGAAACCTGCAACAACACAACAAGACAGGGCAAGCCTATGCAACCAAATCGATTCAGGTTAGTTAATTCAAAGCTTTAACAATTGTTGGCAAGGGCCAGTGATGTTATACACATGCTAGTTTCAATAAACTTAGGCGTTTTATCATGCACAAAACAGTAAAGAACCAGCATTAAGTACTGAATAACATATTTTATTGATTGGGCCCCTGAACGGGCGGAGTTTTGTACATGGGATGTAACTCCTGAAATGAGGAAGCTACGCAAAGCAAATACGCAAGTATGCACAATAAGCATAAATACTTTGACAAATTAAATTTTGTACACATGTTGGCAACGGGATGCAGACGACCACCACGAACTGATCCTCCTATGATTCATCCGACTCTGATGCTTTCCCGGTATCCACACTTCTGAAGCGGTTGTATCTGATAATCGACCCCTCAGGTATTCTCCCGTACTGATGCTCACCGCAGTGTCAAATTCGGACCGCAGTCATTTGCTTTTCAAATCCCTAACTTTTGCGTGAACCGCCCTTTACGGGTTTTCAGTTCATTGGGATACCCTTTTTTGCCGAAGCCGCCCAGTGTAGGTTTTCAACTTCGCGAGTGTACATTTTTTCAATTTGATCCCTAATTTTTGCCCGAACCTTTCATTCTGTTTTTGGTTCGCCAGGATGCCCCATTTTTGCCTGGACTCTCTTTTTTTTGTCCAGTGGGTCAATTTTAAGCAAAGTATTTTTTAACTGCGTCCGAATTCACAGGCGACGTAAAGTCTTCACCGTCCATGGTGGACAACAACAACGCTCCTCTTGAAAAGACTTTCCTGACAACGTATGGCCCTTCGTAGTTGGGGGTCCACTTGCCCCTGTGATCTGCTTGCGGCGGGAGAATCCTTTTCAGCACAAGGTCACCCGTCTGAAAGCTTCGCGGATGTATCTTCTTATCGTATGCTTTCTTCATTTGGCTCTGGTACAAACGACCATATGCTAGAGAAGCTAGCCTCTTCTCATCCATCAAACTCAATTGGTTCAACCTGTCTTTCACCCTCAGAGAAGGGATCTCCACCTCCAACGGTAGTACCGCTTCCATTCCGTATACTAACGAGAACGGGGTTGCCCCGGTTGATGTGCGTACCGTCGTACGATAACCGTGCAAAGCGAAAGGTAGCATCTCATGCCAATCCTTATAGGTCACCACCATCTTCTGGACGATCTTCTTTATATTCTTATTGGCCGCTTCAACAGCGCCATTCATCTTGGGTCGGTAAGGGGAGGAGTTATGATGTTCGATCTTGAAATTCTGACAGAGCTCCTTCATCATTTTGTTGTTCAGGTTTGAACCGTTGTCCGTGATTATCCGCTCGGGGATCCCATATCGGCAGATGATATCTCTCTTGATGAATCTGGCCACCACTTGCTTCGTTACATTTGCATAAGACGCTGCTTCCACCCACTTGGTGAAGTAATCGATTGCTACTAAGATGAACCGATGCCCGTTAGAAGCTGTCGGTTCGATCTTTCCAATCATATCGATTCCCCACATCGTGAACGGCCATGGTGATGACATCACATTTAGAGGACTCGGAGGCACATGGATCTTATCAACATAGATTTGGCACTTGTGGCACTTCCTCGCAAACTTGAAACAGTCAGTTTCCATAGTCAGCCAAAAATAACCTGCCCGCAGCAGCTTTCTCGTCATAGCATGCCCACCAGCATGCGTACCAAAGGTACCTTCGTGTGTTTCCTCCATGAGCAGCTTTGCCTCTCTTTCGTCTACACAACGCAACAGTACCAAGTCGTGGTTTCTTCTGTATAAGACACCATCCGGATTCAAATAGAAATTACCCGCTAATCTCCTGAGAGTCTTCTGATCTTGACTGGATGCCCTAGCCGGATACTCTTTATTCTTCAGGAAATTAAGGATATCAAAATACCATGGTTTGTCATCGGATGCTTCTTCAATAGCAAATACGTAAGCTGGTCTGTCAAGCCGAGAGATAATGATTCTGGGAGCCTCATTCCAGAAGTTGACTTTGTACATGGAAGACAAAGTGGCTAGGGCGTCAGCCATTTGGTTCTCTGCCCGCGGTACATGATGCAACTCTACCTTGTCGAAGAAAGGCAACAATCTCCTTGCATAGTTCATGTAATGTATCAAGTTAGGCTGACGTGTCTCCCATTCCCCTTTGATCTGATTCACCACCAGAGCTGAGTCTCCGTATACGTCTAAATTCTTGATTCGCAAATCAATGGCTTCTTCAAGCCCTATTATACAAGCTTCGTATTCGGCCTCATTGTTGGTAACGGCAAAGGTCAATCGGGCAGTAAACGGGATGTGCGACCCATGCGGCGTAGTGATGATTGCCCCTATTCCGCTACCGTAAGCATTCACAGCTCCGTCAAATATCATCTTCCATTTGGAACCCAACTCTGGTCCTTCGTCTGGCAACGACTCTTCACAATCTTTCATCTTCAGGTACATGATGTCCTCGTCAGGAAAATCAAACCTCATCGATTGGTAATCTTCAATAGGCTGCTCCGCCAGATATTCAGAGAGCACACTCCCCTTTATAACCTTTTGCGAGACGTATTGGATGTCATATTCAGTCAAGACCATCTGCCAACGGGCAATTCTCCCTGACAACGCCTGCTTTTCGAATACATATTTGATAGGATCCATCTTCGAGATGAGCATGGTTGTATGATTCAGCATGTATTGCCTCAAACGCTTGGCGGCCCAGGCTAGCGCGCAACAAGTTTTCTCAAGCATTGAGTATCGAGATTCACAATCTGTAAATTTCTTACTCAAGTAATAGATTGCATGCTCTTTTCTCCCTGTCTCGTCGTGCTGACCGAGAACACAACCCATGCTTCCCTCAAGAACCGTCAAATACATGATCAAGGGTTTGCCCGCCACTGGGGGTATCAAGATAGGAGGCTCCTGCAAATACTGCTTTATTTTATCGAACGCCTTTTGACAATTTCCGTTCCACGTTACAGCTTAATCTTTCTTCAACAGCTTGAATAAGGGTTCACACGTAGCAGTTAGGTGAGATATGAACCGAGCTATGTAGTTCAACCTCCCTAAAAACCCGCGCACCTCTTTCTCTGTTTTAGGCGTCGGCATTTCTTGAATCGCTTTTATTTTAGCAGGATCGACCTCTATTCCTCTTTCGCTTAAGATAAACCCCAGCAGTTTACCCGATCTCACCCCGAAGGTGCATTTGTTAGGGTTCAGTCTCAGCCTAAACTTCCTAAGCCTTTTAAATAACTTAAGCAGATTCACCAGATGCTCTTCCTCCGTCTGGGATTTGGCAATCATATCGTCAACATAAACTTCGATCTCTTTATGCATCATATCATGGAAAAGAGTCGTCATCGCACACTGATATGTTGCCCCAGCATTTTTTAAGCCAAAGGGCATCACTTTGTAGCAAAATGTTCCCCAAGGCGTTATGAAAGTGGTCTTCTCCATATCCTCTGGCGCCATTTTAATCTGATTATAGCCGGAAAAGCCATCCATGAAGGAGAATACGGAGTACTGAGCAGTGTTATCAACTAGCACATCGATATGAGGAAGTGGAAAATCTTCCTTTGGGCTTGCTTTGTTCAAATCTCTATAATCCACGCACATTCGAACCTTGCCATCTTTCTTTGGCACTGGTACGATGTTAGCAACCCATGAGGGATATTTTGTCACAGCCAGGAAACCAGCGTCCCACTGTTTTTGAACTTCCTCTTTGATCTTCACTGCCATATCTGGTCGAGTTCTGCGAAGCTTTTGTTTGACCGGCGGGCACTCTTCTTTCAGCGGCAGACGGTGCACCACCATATCTGTATCGAGCCCTGACATATCTTCATACGACCAAGCGAATACATCACTATACTCTCGGAGCATTTCAACCAGTCTTCGCTTGATATCACCCTGCAGTGCGGCTCCGATACGAATATTCTTCTCAACCCCTTCCGACCCCAAGTTGATAATTTCGATAACCTCGTCGTGAGGCAGAATGGCTCTTTCCTCTTGCTTCACCAACCAAGACAGTTCTTCAGGAACGTCACTATCTTCGACAACCTCTTCTTCGGCCTGAAATAACGGGTGCTCAAAGTCGGGACGAGTCATAGGTGGTTCAAGGATGTCATCTGAAAATGTTATCCTGCAAAAGGAATGGTTAAGTGCTTCAAAATGCGTATAAAGCGAATAACTGCGTTGCCATTTTATTGGAAAATATAAAACAAGAAAGACAGAGATTACAGTATTTGCACATGAAAAAACGCCTTTTATTTAATGATTAACACGCAATGTTCATAACAACACAGCCCTAAGCAAATCCTGATGCCCCGGGCAAGACATCAGATTATTCAACAATTAATAAAGCAAAGCATTACTGTTTAAGAGTCACAGGAACAAGCTCCTGAATAGACCAGTTGCACAGTCCTTGTCCTGGCGTGCTTGGCTGAATCCAGGCATCCATATCACAGTCGCTGTCTCCTTCGTCAGACTCCGAAGCAGCGTTGATGGTTTCATGACATACTCCACTGGCAGAGATGGTTATTGGCCCTCTGAAACGGGGTGCCCCCACAGCGGGAGTTGATGACGACGGTTGGTACCCCAGCCCGAACCGGTCCATCTTTACAGGAATATCCAGCACTTTGCCCCAGCCCTTTGCTTCTCCTGCCTCCACCAGAGCTTGAGCTTCTTTATACGACGAGACGGCTATCTCTGACACCTTGCTCGGCCCGGGACCTTTGTCCTTGACACGCAACCCTTCAAATGCCTGGCAGGGTGTTTCGTGGATCTCTCCGTCGACCTCCACATATTTAAATGACGACAAATGGCTGACCAGGATGTCCTCTTCTCCGCATACGGTGACTACGCTGTCTCCGACCATATATTTCAACTTCTGATGCAGGGTAGACGTGACTGCCCCAGCCCCATGAATCCAGGGTCGTCCTAGCAGGCAGCTATACGCAGGCTGTATATCCATGATATAAAACTTAGTCGCAAACACCTCCGGCCCCACCTGTAGAGGCAATGTGATCAATCCAAAGACTGTTCTTCGCGTGCCGTCAAAGGCTCTAACTACCAAGTCGCTGGGTGTGCACAGGATTCCTCTGACATCCAGCTTCATCATCGCTTTCTTGGGCATCACATTCAGAGACGATCCAGTGTCGACCAATACATGCGACATTACTGATCCTCTACACTCGACGGATATGTGCAGCGCCATATTATGATCTCTCCCTTTTGGGGTCAAATCGAAGTCGGTAAAGCCCAAGCCGTGGCCTGCATTTACATGTGCCAACACTCCTTCCAGCTGATTCACGGAGACGTCTTGGGGTACAAAAGAAGTATCCAGGACTTTCAACAAAGCATTTATGTGAGCTTCAGAACACAACAGCAATGACAAGATGGATATTTTGGAGGGCGTCTGTTGTAGATGCTCCACAATCTTATAATCACTTTTTCGAATCAAGCGCATGAACTCTTCTACATCCCTCGATGCCGCTTCTTTGCCACTTGCTTGCACTGGGACATTCTCAACCATCTTCCCTTTTCCTTTTGCTAGTCTTTCAGCCTCCACTTCAGGTGATATAAAGATCCTACCACTCCTTGTCATACCTCCTGAACCAACAACGTTATCGACAGTCTCGGCTGGCTGCTTATTAACATCAATCTTTATCCCGTCACAATACACCTCCAACCCATATGACCATGGGACTGCTTTCGTGTTCTCGTACGAGATTGGTCCGACCTTAGTTATGGTGATCGGTGGTCGCTGGACTGGTGCCGCAATAGTGATTGTCTTTCGAGGAACCGTGACAGTGGCCACATCACTCTGATCATCTGCTGCTGCCTCTGCAGGCTCTTCAGTTGCTGCTCGGTCAAACTGCAAAGTGCCTCCATCAATTAAAGCTTGAATGCCTTTCTTCAAATCATCACACCCCCCAGCTAGGGTCCAGCATTCTAAGCAATACTCGCCACATCCTGGATAAACACCCCCTTGCAACAATCTGCCTTTTATCTCGCTCAGCGGCGTCTTTAAATCGTCGACATTCATAATCAGATTCAACCCTTCCTCAGTCAGAATGGCGTTCACCCCATGATTAGGCATGGGTTTCTGCACTATATTCGGACCTGCCGTTCCGAAATTGATAGTCTTATTGTCCAAAAGATCATGCACAACATGCTTGAAAGCATGGCAACCTTCTATATCGTGGCCCAGCGCCCCTGAATGAAACTCACAGTGCCTGCTCGCATCATAACCATATGGAGGAGTTCCCGTTATCGGTGCCAAAGTTCTCTTCTCTACCAACTTTAGGCCCAACAGTGTCTGCAACAAATCTGCATAGGTTGAGGGAGGCTTCTCAAACACCCTTCTTGGTTTACCACCCTGGAATCTTCGCTGAGCCTGCTGCGCCCCCTGCTGTGGCTGCTGCTGTTGCTGAGACGGTGGTTGTTGTTGAAGTGGTTGCTGCTGATATGGGATAGTAACACTCGCCACCTGCTGCGGCTGATGATATTGGTTCCGACCTCTGCCTCGGCCTCGGCCTCGACCTCCAAACACTGCGCTTGCCTCGCCCTGACGGCGCCCACCAAAAGCCTTCCTATTACTGCCGGATGCAGTTGATTCCTCGACTTGGAACTTTCCCTGCTTAATGTTACGTTCAATCTTTTCCCCCATCAGGATTAAGTCTGAAAAACTGGCCAGAGATGTATGAAACAACATGTCATGAAACAATCCTGTGAATGTGCCGACAAACATGTCATTCATTTCCTTATCTTCTACAGGAGGACGGACCCTGGCAGCCATATCGCGCCACCTTTGCGCGTACTCTTTAAAACTCTCCCCCTTCTTCTGAGACAGCCCTGCCAATTGGACCCGATTGGGTGCCAAGTCGCTGTTATACTTGTAGTGAGCTACAAATGCCTCTGCTAATTGCTTCCATGTCTTGATATTAGTTGGCTCCAACCCCATGTACCACTCTAAGGAAGGGCCCGACAGACTATCTTGAAAGAAATGCATTAGCATTCTCTCATCAGTTGAGTATGCAGACATCTTTTTGTAATAAGCCCGCACGTGCACTTTCGGACATGTGTCCCCTTTGTACTTATCAAACGTAGGAGCTTTGAATTTGATTGGCACCCTCAAGCCAGGTACCAGGCCCATTGTTGCCATGTCCAAGCCCACAGCACTTTGGTTCAGGACCCCCCTCATCTGCTCTTCTAGCATTCTAATCTTCTGGGAGTCATCCATCGGCCCTTCGAAACCTCCGCCGGAGAAAATGTCCTCCTGCTGATCTTCTTGCCACATACCATTCCCAGCTCCATACCCGTCATATCCATTATTGCGGCCAACTCTGATCTGATTCATTCCTGGGCCTCGGCCTCTGTTGCCGTACCCTTGAACACCTCCAGCAGGCCCAAAAGCCATTAACCCAGCGTCGTTTCCATTTCCGAAACCTCCATAGCCCTGATTGGCCACACCATAACCATCTTGCCCAAAGCCTTGAGCATTGAAACCATATTTCCCAGCGTTATCGAATCCCTGATCGTTGAACCCGAATCCAGTATTGCCAAAGCCGTTGCCTCCCATATTATCACCCAAGTTGACATCACCAAGCCCAACGTTATGGACAGCAGTCTCGTTCCCAACTCCGACGTTACCGTTCACAGCAGCGGTAGCGTTGTTGACATTAGCAGCAGGTATATTGACTACAGGTGGAGCCACTGGCGTGGGAGTGCCATCTTCGTGAACAGTATCGACTCGCACAGACTGATGCTCCTCATTACCGTGACCAGCATTTCGGGCCAACAGAGGTTGGACCATGGCTTGCAAATTCTCCTGACCTTTTGCAATAGCTTCCATGGTCTGCATAAAGAGAGCTAGCTTCTCGCGTACATCTTGCATCTCGTTCTGCATTTGATCCATGATTCTTCGACAGTTGGTGCGGGTAGAATAGCGGTGCGGGTGCTGATCTGCAATCCTGGAAAGTACCTGGTATAGAGCAGAAAATAAGACACCATCCGAAGATTACCTGTAGTGCAATATGAATATGAATGCAATGCAATGTGTGTCTGTGCATTAGGGAAATTCATTCCCCGATTCTAGTGTGAAGGTGCCGGTGCAGTGACAGTGCTAACAATATAAAGATCGGAGCTGAATCACAGAAAGCCTCATATATTGCTGAGAAATCAATAAACCCGGAATACAATATCACTGAGAGTACAACAAGAAGGCATGACCTCAACCAACAATCCTGGTGATGGTCAGCACTATGCAAATAAAGCATACAAGTTACTACATGAAATGATCAAATCCTCCCATAAGTCTGGTACTCTTCTAGCAGCTTCTTGGTCTCCGGATGGCTTGGTCGCTCCAGCAGCCCTTCAACAAGTTGGTTTCTTTTCTTAAGAACACGGCGTACGTCTTCAGCAGTCTCCTCCCACGCCCCCTCTCCGAAGCGATCTTCTAGTTTACGCTTCTGAGACACAGCTTCATCTCTGCCTTTGATGGCCTTGTTCAGTGCATTCTAGAGAGTGTACCGGGTCATCACTTCTTCTTCACACTTCTTGATGCTGGACTTCAATTGCTCTTCGAGGTCGGAAATTTGCTGCTTCAACTTATCCTCCCTCTTCTTATTGTTGGTGAGCGTAGCATTCCAAGTCCTATTGCAAGAAGAGATCTCTCGGTGAGCGATGTCAAGTGCTTTCTTCTTGGATTCAAGCATGTCATGAGAGCTTCTGAACTCTTGCCCCAGACGTTCGCGCTTCCTCTTCTCCTCAGTCAACTCAGCTCCTAATCTGTTCATTAGCTCAATCTGTTGTTGGAAAGCGTACACGACCTTGTTTTTCTCACTGCGTATCTGGGCTAGCTCCTGCTCTAACCCTTCGTTGATCTTCATCAAGGCTTCTTTTTATTTCACAACTTGCTCGTAGGCCTCCCTAGAAACAGTAGTTGGCTCTGCTACCGGAATAGGAACAAGAATTGGTGCATCTGGAAATGGCATCCTCAACTGACTTGCTCTCTCTTGAACCCAAACTCTATAAGGTGCGTAGGCCTGACAATCGTTCTTTCCTAGCAACGGCTTCCCTCTTCGGTTAATACGCGTCCAGGCATGCTGCAACTTGGCTAACAATTCCCCCTTCAAATCACCGGTAAAGTACAGAGATTCCTGTACTTCTTCCTCTTTGGGCGGGTTCTTCAGTGCATATCCGAACTGACGGACGAACAGTGACGGGTTGTAGTTGATACACCCTTTTCTTCCAATCAGCGGCACATTAGGGTAACCAGAACAACTGAAGATAAGCTCAGATCCTAGCAGGTCTCGATCAAACCATTCGACGTCTTCGGAAGATAGCCTCATCAGGCGCTCTGACCAGCTAGCAGTGGTTGCACTCTCTACAAAAGATCCCTTCATGGGAAGATGACTCTTGAACCACATATTTAATAGAGGAGCACAGCAGTAAACAACCTTTCCCCTTCTGTTTTCGTTCTTGTAGTGCAAGGAGTGGTAGAAGTCTCCAATCAACGTTGGCGCTGGATTGCCGGCAGCGAATAGATGGAAAGCGTCCAGGTCTACGAAATTGGGCAAGTTAGGGAACAGCACAATCCCATAAATGCATAGGGCCAAAATAGCGTTGAAAACCACCCAACATCCGCTCTTGGCATACTCCTGAGCTTTGCCAACCAAGAAGTCCAGAGAGAAACCTGAAACTCCAAGCCAAGAAGTCAACAACAGTTCTGCAGCATCCATATGCAAGGCTTTGGCTAAGTCCTCCAACTTGGGCTCAGCAGCAGAGTGAATAAAGGGAACCTTGTTCTGCACTGGTAGCTCAGTAAACTCCACATACTCCTCAATGGTAGGCCCTAGAATGAAGTCAGCAAACGTAAAACATCTCAATGCGGGGTCATAGAACTGCATCAAGGTGTACAACCCAGTCATCTCATCAGTAGTGGGCTTGCAGACTAATCTCAGTAATCTCCCGTGACTCATTCTGAAGCTTCTCCTAACCTCCTCATCAGCAAGAGATATCAGACCAAGCAAAGAAGTAATATCAGGTGAAGGCAGCTTATACGCAACTGTTTTCCTCAAACCAGCCATAATCAATACTCAGAAGTCTGGGCACTAGAATCGGAGGATATGCAAATGCACCTGCAGCACAGACACACGTTAATGGGATGCAATGATAATGGGTATGCAAACAATGCAATGCAAGTAACATGCAACAGGGACCAACTGCCGTAGCTGAATAGCCTGAACCATATCAAGAAGTCTCAGATAGACTCAATAGAAGTCCTCAAACCCTGGTCTCGGATAGACCTAAAACAAAGCTCCAACAATGGTCTCTGACAGGCCTCAAACCATAACTCCAACTGGCCTCTGATAGACCTCAAGTCACATCTCCAATTGGTCTCTGACAGACCTCAGAACTATCCAACTGGTCTCTGACAGACCTCATAACACATCTCCAAATGGCCTCTGACAGACCTCAAAACTCTCCATAAATACCCAGGATCTCTGGTCAAGGAACAAACCGGTAGTCTGAAGGTCTAGTTACCTGTATAACCCCAAAACCCCCTCACAGGTGGATGTCCTAGTACTGACACAAGGTACGGCATCCTATGCGGTCGTCGGCGTCACAGACTTTCAAGGTTGATGATACGATTCCCAGAAGGAGTGGCATCATCAAATCCTGAAGAGGCCTCACTTAGCCAACTTCCAAATGATCGGTTCCCGGAGTCGACAATTCAGCTGACCAACAACCCCTTCGACCCAAAGGGTAGAAAAAGAAGCCAACCAGAAGAACCTCGTCCGAGTGTAGATTTCATGAGACACTAATGCAAGCAAAGCCGGCACGCGCCCACTACTTTCTACTCTAATTCTAGGTGCACTCAAGCCCAGGTCCGACTTATCTCTCAATCATAGAACCACCCATCACAACCCAGTACAGCAATAATAATCAATATATATAATGCTGAAAATAAAGGTCAGAAATATAAATCCATACAAAATCCTCGACGGGAAAACAAGCGTTAGGATTGAATCTCTTAAGGGACGTTGGATCCCAAATGCATAAGAACTATCGCAGTCCTTAGCAGCCAGGGGACGTTGGATCCCCAGCAGAGTCGCCAGCTGTCGCTACTGCGAAAATCGGCGCCGGCTAAACAGAAGAGTCGCCACCGTGCGTTATTTATCCCACGGGAGGGAAAGGAAACGCTCAGAGTAAACCTCGCACAACACGGGAAAGGTATGGTCGTCGCAACCAAAACCTGGATTCGGGAGTCGGTTACGCAAGGGGAAGGTATTAGCACCCCTCACGTCCGTCGTACTCGACGGGATCCACGCTTGTTTTCGGGTATGGATTGTTATTTCTATCTACTCTACAGGGTTAAGGGTTAAAAAGAAAAGAAAATGAAAATAAAATGAAAATGACTCGGCAAAGTATCGCACTTTATGCCTACGTATTCCCGTCTGAAACGAGAAATCAGAGTCAACGTAGTTCTCCTACCTACGGGAAAGGAGGGGAAGGTTGCTCGCTAGGATATCGCATCCTATGCCTACGTACTTTCATACAGCATGAAAGATCAGAGCAAACGTAGTTCAGGCCACGTACGACACCAGTCTGTCCTGGTTGATTTTATTCCTTCTGAAAAAGGTTTTTCTGATTAACAGTCCAAGCGGACAAAAATGACATCTTGATGAGTTCACATTCTTTTACGAAAGAAGTGTCTTTTATTGTGTTTGAAATCCTTATGGTGTTTTTTCTGTTTGTTTTGAGAAAGAAAGAGACAGAACTCTAACCTACGGTTGAAAAGGGAATCAAACTAACCTAGTGTTATCATGCATGGGTTAAGACCTAGTGTCTATCATACTCCTCTCTTGCACAGAGAGAAACAGAGATCCTAAGGGAATAGACGGAAACAGAAACAATAGCATATATACAATAAAGCAGTAAAATGCATGGATGCAGCAATACAAGCGAGGCAAGGGAGTCCCTCTCAACCTCGAACCCAGAAAACAATAGGCAAAAGTGAACAGGCTTCACTTTCAACCCAACAGGGTAATCAGCAAACAATACAGTTCAGAAAACCAATCAATACATCAAAAATGAAATACAACAAGAAAAATAAACAGCTGCAGCAGCTCTGCATCAATATCCATCTTCAAGTCATCTTCAATCAGCTATAAGCTTCAGCAAGCCTCAATCTCCATCTCCACAGCTTTTCAGCAAGGTCTTGATCATCAGTCTTCCATCTGCAATGGCTTTTCTTCAAGTCTCAGGCTCCAGGAGGGATATCAGTCAACCAGATGAAGTGAATGAATGTTAGACAGTTAATTACCTACCAAGGGTGGTTCATCAACTGTTAACATTAAACAGAAAGTTTCCCCTCAAAAGTTCTATCTTTCAAATACATTCACTGATCCTTCCAAAGGGAGGAGGTGGATATTTGAAAGAGACCTTGAATCATAGGGAAAGGATGGATGCAGACAAGGCATTCCATGTTTGAGAAACCAGCTTTCTAATCTAGAGCTCTGCCTAGCTCCTAAACCCTAATCTCCTCAACAGCTGCTAGCAGGAATCTCCTCTTCAACTCTGGAAGTTGGTCTTCAGTCTCTGGGTCTCCCATGGCTTCATCATCATAAGTCTTCAGCTTCCCCAATCCCCAGACAATCCCAATACCCACACAGACAAACAATAATCCCCAAAGGGCACACCACACCAATCAATCAAAGATAGACAGTAATATACCAATAGCAGTAGGGGAATCCTAGTGATTTCTAAGGGGATCTATCCTATACCCATAACCCCTATAGTCCATACCCCAAAAATCAAATGAAAATCTCCTAAAAGAATTAAACTATCTCACCTAAGTTGATTTAAAACCCTAATTTTATTCATGTTATTTACACCTAAACTAATCCCCTAAAATCAAGTCCTAAAAATATAAACTAAATTGCATATACAAGCTACCAATGTCTATTAATCAACCTAAAAAGAATTGGTGAAAAATATTAAAGCAACTAATAGAACAAAAATTATCAAAATCATGTATGAAATGAAACACCTAAAATATGCATTTATTTGGAAAATATGGGAAAACTATCAAATAAAAAATAAAATGCAATTTTTATTTTTTATAATTTTCTTGACTCTTTAAAGAAAATTATGCAAAAAGAATTATTGAAAAATAAGGTTTTTATGATTTATTATGATTTTTAGAAAATGCATGAAAAATGAAAAGAAATTAAAAATGAAATATAGAGAAATAGAGGGAGGGGGTGAGAATAGCCAATGCGCTCAGTTACTTTTCCAGGTGGGCCACATAGTAGGGGGTGCGAATAGAATAAAGAGATAGGCCCAACGCGCTTCAGAATTTCAACAAAAAATCAAAAAAACTCAAACGGTGCATATAGTAACGTTTCCAGTTGAATATCATTGGGCCTGCGCTGGGAGGGGTGTCAAAAGCAATGAAATTCAAGGCCCACTCAGAACACTTAAATGAAACGGGGCGTTTTGATGCCCAGGGCTTCCCTCCGTTTTTTCTTCAAACCACAGCCACACGATTGGGCTCAGAGTCAAAGTCAATTGGGTGATCCAACAGATGGCCATCATCATCCTCAAATGAACTCTAGGGTTTCTGAAATTCCAACTTCCATGCATAGATTTTCCAGTCCTTCGTTCTCCTTACTCACTCCATGAAACAACACGATCCAAAGACAAAAAAACACTCTCCTCCTCACCCTCTATACAACCATGGTGTTAGATCCTTCTAAAACTCATCCAAGCCCCAAACCCGATAGGTGTAACAGATGAAATCCACCATTGACACCTGCTATCAAATGCTTCAATTCTTGCCAAAACTTATCCTAACCTAATCTACACCACATACTGGTCATTCTAATCTATAAAAAGGGAATTATCGTGCCATATTCCATGTGTTATGAACCTTAACAGAATTGGTGCACTCTGGTCAAACTCCATGAAACTTGTCCAAACTTTGTAGAAATCATCATCTAACCTAACTTAACCAGTCTAAGCTAACAAAACCCTATCATGCTGACTAAACTATGCAAATCGAGTAGAGATACCAACCTGGTTTAAAATGGAGATACAACTATGGAAACCCTTGAATCAATGCTTGCAGGGACTTGAAACTGATCCACACACTACCACTTTGATTCTGTATGCAAAGATCTTGGCTCAAACTTCTTGTATCATGTGATTCCAATTTCTTGCACCTTGAATGATGAAACTTGTATAGCACTATTCTTGCTCAATTCAACCAAATTCTTATGAGAATTGTAATCTATGGATGATGGTGATGAAGATCAGATCAAGAAGTGTGGAAATTGAGGGAGATTTGAGAGAGTTTGAGATACTTTTGCAAAATGGAGAAAGTGAATGAAACTTGGGGTTTTGAGAAAATGTAATCACCAACCATGGCATGAACCATCTCTTATCAATATATAGATGATGTTAGAACCTCCTAGAAACTTGGAGAAGCTTCCCTTGCACAATTTCCCTTGGATTTGGTTTATGTATCTTCCATTACAAGTAATCATGGATAACTCTCAAAATGTGAACTAAGCTCAAAATTCTACTTTATCCAATGTCTTTAAAATGATCTTTCCATTCAAAATGACCTATAATTTTGCTTCATTTGGCCAAGATATGAAAAATCTCATTTTTAGGTCCATTTTTATTCATTAAATCCACCAATTTTGAAACCTTGTGCTATGAATCTTTCCAATCTCTCATGGTCACTTTTCTAGACTCAAAATGTCATTTGGAACAAGTTTTATGTTGTATGTTTTTCCATTTGAGGCCTCCTTGTATGAGTTTTGGGCATAGGCTTGAAATGACCTGTAATCCTCAGATGACCAAAATACCCTTTACTTGCCAAGACCATAAGTAGAGTTCCACAAATCATATGAAGGAATACTATACCATTCTAGAAATCTAAGACAATGAGGAACAACTATTATGTTTACCAGAAATTCATTTGAACTCTCCTTGAGGGGTAAAAATTGCTTGGAAGTCAAGTCACTTTCACAGACAAAATTTCAGATACCTCAGCTGACCTGTAACTTGCAAGGACCATAACTTGAGTTCTATAAATCTCCTTGATGTCTTCCACCACTCAAATTAAAGGTATTGAGATCATCTACAAGTTCCATGTTGGCCAAGGATTCATTTGAAGCTTGTATTTTGACTTATCTTGCTTGGATATTTGACCTAAACTAGGGGATTTTACACAAAAACCCTAATTTAGAAACTCCTCTTCTCCTTGATTTCTCTTGAATTCTCCTTGGCATACCACCATATCCTCTTATCCATGTCAAATGATGAACCCCACATCTCCTCAATAGCCCTCAATGCCTTTCAATCAGTCAATTGACCTAGAGTTGACCCAGGGTTGACCCAGATGAAACCCTAGTTGACTGTCTTCAACTGTAATTCTTGTGATCATACCAATGACTTGTCTCCTTCTCCAAATGACTTTCTAAGTCCTCCAAGATGTCTAGGTACTCCCCATGCCTTCAATTCACAGCTCATACTTTCCCCATTGATCCCCAGATACACTCAGTTAGGAGATAGATGAACTGCTTGATCCCTTGACTTGATAGCTTCCCCATTCTTTCTGATGACTTGAATGAGATTGAATCAGGATAATAACCTCTTGATAGGCCTCTAGATATGAGAATAATGGTTGGGCCCCTGTTGAATGGCTTGCTATGCTTATGCTATGCAGATGAGTAACCTATGTACATGACTCTATATGCAAATGCTAATGATATTGAAACATAAACCAAGTGAATTAAGGTTGGGCAAATTTTAGGGTGCAACACTCACCGCGAGGCATGTGTTAATCTAACAGGCATCGAACCCGAAGGCTGTCTCAACCCGTAGTTGAGAAAAACATTTGACCTAGCCGTCTGGCATCTGTTAAACAAACAGGCATCGAACCCGAAGGCAGGCACAACACGAAGTTGAGAGGAACATCTGACCTCGCAATCTGGCATCTATTAAACAAACATGCATCGAACCCGAAGGCCGGCTCAACACGAAGTTCATAGGAATATCTGACCTCGCCTTATGGGATTTGTTAAACTAACAGGCATCGAACACGAAGGTCGGCTCAACCTGAGGTTGAGAAGAACATCTGACCTCGCTTCATGCATCTGTTAAACAAACAGGCATCGAATTTGATGGCCGGCTCAACCCGAAGTTGATAAGAACATTAGACCACACCGTCAGGCATCTGTTAAACAAACAGGCATCGAACCCGAAGGCCGGCTCAAGAAGAAGTTGAGAGGAACATGTGACCTTGTCGTGAGGCATGTGTTAATCAAACATGCATCAAACCTGAAGGTTGTCTCAACCCGTAGTTGAGAAAAAAATTTGACCTAGCCGTCAGACATCTGTTAAACAAACAGGCATCGAACCCGAAGGCAGGCAAAACACGAAGTTGAGAGGAACATCTGACCTCGCCGTCTCGCATCTATTAAACAAACAGGCATCGAAGCCGAAGGCCGGCTCAAAACGAAGTTCATAGGAATATCTGACCTCGCCATCTGGGATCTGTTAAACAAATAGGCATCGAACACGAAGGTCGGCTCAACCCGAAGTTGAGAAGAATATCTAACCTTGCTTCATGCATCTTTTAAACAAACAGGCATCGAATTTGACGGCCGGCTCAACCCGAAGTTGATAAGAACATTAGACCTCGCCGTCAGGCATCTGGTAAACAAACAGGCATCGAACTCGAAGGGCAGCTCAACACGAAGTTGAGAAGTACATCTTGTTGCACCCCAAAATTTGCCCAACATTTCTTTACCCAGCTTATGTTTCATTTCATACACATTAGCATTATCATTTGCATTTCAATGACATGTATGCAGGAGATCAAGAGGTATGATTTCTAATTAAGAGCTATACAAGACTATAAAGCTAGCTAAGAGGGTTATTCAAGTGTTCAAGGGTTGATATCCTTGTCAGAGAAGTTAAAAGATCCTCAGAGAGAGTGGTTGAAACCAAGTGTGTAGGCCTCCTAGCTTGAGAGTTGTGGGAAGTCATAAGATGATTCTGAGGCCATGAAGATGGACTTGACATCTTGAGAGAGCTCATGAGAAGTGTTGAATATCACTTTGAGACCTAGACAGGTCATTATGCAAGATTAAGAAGGCTCAGCCATGAGTGGTGCAACTAGGGTTTGACTGGGTCAACCCTAAGTCAAATGATGATTTGAAGAAGGTTGAGACCTAATCCAAGGGCCATGTGATCATGGATTGATGAATTGAGATTTTATAAGGATGATTCCAAGGTTAAATCATCATGATTGAAGAGTTTGAGAAGTTTCAAGCTAGGGTTTCTAAGACTTGACAGTGTAAAATCCCCTAGTTTTACCCATATCTTCTAGGCAATTTAGCTCAAGATATGATTGTCATCTCATCTTTCCCCCAACATGAATGTTGTAGAGCATGATCTTAGCTTTAATTTGAGTGCTAGAAGTCCTTGATAGGATTTGTAGAACTCAAGTTATGACTTTGACAAGTTACAAGTCATCTGAGGTATGTGAATTTGGAGCTTGAAAGTTACCCAACTTGCATGACACTTTTGCTCTAGAAGGATGATTCCTATGAACTTTTGGTCAACATGAATGTTGTTCCTTATCCTCTTAGATTTCTATAGAGTACTAGAAGTCCTTGATAGGATTTGTATGACTCCAGTTATGGCTTTGACAAGTCAAGGGTATTTTGGTCATTTGGAGATTACAGGTCATTTCAATCATAAGGCCATAACTCCTACTTGCAAGCTTCAAATGGGAAAATGTTCAACATCAAACTTGTTCAAAATGATGTTTTAAGGCTAGCAAAGTGGTCATGAGAGGTTGGAATTGCTTGTAACTCAAAATTGCAAAATTGACTTAAAAAGGAAGAATTAAAGTTCATTAAAAGGACCAGATTTGGGATTTTTCATTTCAAGGCCAAGATAAGGCATGTAATATGTCATTTTGATCAGAAATGACATTTTAAAGACATTGGAAATATTACTTTTCTCATTTGGGGTCAAAATTATGGAGTTGTTTTTGCTTGCTTAAGACTTAAGTAACATATGCCAAACTTCTCATAAGATCAAAATCAAGGTACAAACACATCCTAGCACTTTCATAATCTCATTTGGAGAGAATCTGGATGAAGAGCATAGTGAATAAAAGCTGCTACAAAGACTGTCATACACATAGCATATCATGAGATTTCAAGTGAGATGAGATATTGAAATACTCATTGGATTGATCCAGAACTTTCTAGATCATTCCTTCATGTTCTATATAAGCACATGAGGTGATCCAAGGCCAAGGTTGGTGAGAATTGAGAGAGGAGAGCGAGATTGAACTTTGAAATTTCTTCTTGCAAATCCAATTCTGTTACAAGGTTTGAAGCCATTTTTGTCCAAGTTCTTGATCCCAATAGCTTGCTCTGAGGTTGGTGATTGATCCCAGACCAAATTCAAGGCCAAACTGTGGGAGAATCGTGAGTTAGCCATTGGAGTTGGAAGCTTGCAACTCAGAATCGGGTTCAAGAATCCAAGGCATTTCAACTTTTTCTTTGCATACAGAAGGTTAAATGCATTGTAGATTGATGTGGGAAGGTTTCTGGATCATTAATTTGAAGATTAGTGACCAATTAGGGTTGATGCAATTTTCGGTTGAGATCGTGTTTTTGCAAATCTTGCACTTTTAGAATGATTAAGTAGCATAGGAAGATTCCTTGTGAAATTTGGGATAAGATTCATGTAGAGACCATTTGGAATGGAGGTCTGTGGAGAGAGTTAGGATTTGGAGAGGATGATTGGAGAAGTCATCGGCGGTGACTCTAGCGCGCGCAGGTGAGGGGAGTTCAGAGATTCAAAAGGTTGAAGACAACCTCAGGGCCATTGGATTAGAAGAGGACCTTTGACCAGATGAGGATCCAACGGCCACGCGTGAGGGAAAGTTTGTGAAGGATTCTGAGTTATGTTCAAATGCAGCGTTTCATTAATGTAATCTGGGTGGGCTTAGTGCAGATTGATACTCACACCCCCTTTTTGGGCCCAACCCTGAAATGAACTGAATTTTGTTGCTACCTGCACCACGCGTTTATCATTTTCTTTTGATTTTCTTTTAATTTCTCATTTCACCCATGGTTATTGGAAAATTCATAAATAATTGAAAAATGATTCAAATAATTCCATTCTTTTTTCCACGGATTCATGATTGAATCTAGTTTTTTTTAGATAAAAAATATTAATATTTCATGCATTTTTTATTTTATTAGCATTTTTTACATTTTAATTGATATTAAAATAATCATGGTTGATGCTTAATCTTGTTGAATTTGGTTTGATCATTTGATGATGGTTCTTGCCCTGATTTTTGTGTGTAGCTAGCATAGATATGCATGTTCCCCCTAGATGTTTCTCACATTTTTGTGATGAATGTAAGTGGTAGGTTTAGGTTGAAACTTTAAGGGCTCCATTTTTAGGGTTTATGGTTGATACCTTATGATTTAGGTTTTATATCTAGAACTTGGTGGATGATTCAACCTTTGAATTTTGTATGGTAGATTCATGATTGAATTAGGGTCCTTTAGGAATATTTGTAGGAATTTACAATGTAGTTTGCTATTTTTGTTTGATTTTAGTTCAGGTGCTAACTTTAGATGATTCTAAGGCACTAACTCAACTAGAATGACTTCTTTAGTTCCCTTAGATTAGGGTTTTGTTTCTCTTGCTCTTGGATGATGTTGAAGGCAAGTTGAAGATGCAATGGAGTGCTTAAGGAAGCTTGGATGTGAAGATCTTCCCTTCTTTTGGTGCAGTGTTGATTAGGTGTCAAGATTAGGGTTTTGCAGGCAGAGCTTCTAGATAGATTCTCTTCCTTCACAAACATGGAGGATGTTGATCACTTCGATTCTTCCCTATGATGTAAGGTCCCCTTGTAAAGGCCTCATCCCTCCTTTGGTAGGATGTGTGGCTCTTTACAAGTTTGTAGAACCTTTGAGGGTCCCTTTCTCTGATGATAGGATGCTTAGTGGTGACCTTTGGTCTTCACTCTGCTGTCAATCATCCAAACTTTTCTCTGGTTAGATGAATCTTTCTCCCTTGCTAGAGGATGGAGTCCCTTGCTTGAAGAAGATTGAAGGATAGAAGTTGATACTTCTCTGTATTTGAAGACTGCCATTGAAGCTGAAGCTTGAAGACAAAGAAGAGCAAGTTGACACTTGTGAAGGGAATCAAGTTGAGATCAAATGAAGAGCTGAAGCTTGAAGTTGGAGAACAAGTTGATACTTATGTGTTTGATGCATTGAGAGCCTGAAGGAACAAGTTGATACTTGTTATTGGGATTGAAGCCTGAAGGTGGAGTCTGTTTTGGAGCTGAAGCTTGAAGAAGGTGAAGAACAAGTTGATACTTGTGTGTGAGGCATTGAGAGCCTGCAGGGGCCAAGTTGATACTTGATTTTAGAAGTGAAGCCTGAAGGTGGAATTTATTGAAGAGCGGAGGCTTGAGGAAGAGAGAATGATTTGATACTTGTGTGGATGTATTAGAAGAAAGTTGACACTTGCTATTGAAGATGATAGCCTTGAAGAGTGGTTGAGGACTGATGATTGAACTTCTGTCAGAGGGTTGCTTTGTTGTAAAGCTGTAGAAGTTGTTGATCTGTTTTCTTTCCTGTCTGTTTGCTTGTTGTGCAACTGTATTGATGTGACTTGTTTGATTTGCTTGATGCATTAGACTAAGTTCATATTTAGATTGATGTAAGCTAGGAGCATGATTGCTTAGAGGTTGAGGTGCTCCCTCTGCTTGTATTTTTACTGTATGGCTTTGCTTGCGGGTATTCGGTAGAGCCCTGCTCCCTTGCCTATGTGGTTTGTGTGTGCTTGATAGCATGTTATTTCTTCTGTATGATTGCAGTTATTGTGTTTGCTTGATGGAATTTTATTTCATTCCCTCTGTATGATTACAGTTATTCATATCTGGCTTGAGGTTGAGATGAGCTTGTGGAGACTGATGCCCCACACACATTTCCTCCTTCACTTGCATTGCATGCATTTTACAGTCGTTTACTGTTTACTGTTTAAGCTGATGCTTTATCTGTTTCTGTTTATCGTTGATATGATCCCCTAGGAATCTCACTTCCTTTGATAAGGAAGTGATGATAGAACTTTAGGTTGAAATCTATGCATGACAACTTCTAGGAGTTCCCTGTTTCAAACTTCAACCATAGGATGAATCCTTGGCATGACAACCATTAGGACTTGATAGTCTCCCCGTAGTTGTCTCTCTCTCTTCTTATCTTTAAACAAATCAAAATACAGTAATAAAGGTTAACTGACGTCGTACGTTACGAGCCTTAAGCTATTTGAGAAAGGATTGTTGGAGAGTTTCTTTTCAACAGTCTGGATGTTTAGTATGGCACCCTTTGGGTGACATGCGACGCATTCACTCTCAGGTCATAGTCTCTAGTGCGATATTAGTTACAAACATCCATAAAAAACAGTTCTTCCGTAAAAGACAGAAAACAAACTTCAAACCTTTTTGCCCCGTGGGCCCATAATTCAAAGGAAGCCTTTCTGAAGAAAAGAGTGTCGTTAACTCCCAGTTCTACCGCAAACGGTAACGCATAAGTCTCCAAGGGTCGAGCTGCGTACGCCAAACTGCTGGAATTGTTTGTTAACCCTACTCGATAAAAATAGATGAATCTGAATTCTCGTAATCTGTATTATCCCAAACTACGTAAGCTCTGATCTCTCATACCTGTTGAGAGTACGTAGGCACAATACTGATGTATTGGTGAGCCACCTTCCCCGTAACCCGTAGTTAGTCGAACTATGTTGACTCTGATTTCTCATTCTCTGATGAGAATACGTAGGCCCAAAGCGCGATGCTTTGCCGAGTCAATTTATTTTCTTTTTAAGCCAGCCTTGATAGGTAGATAGATAAAACCAACCCGTCAGATAAACACAACAAGCGTGGATCCCATCGAGTACGATGGACGTGAGGGGTGCTAATACCTTCCCCTTGCGTAACCGACTCCCGAACCCAGACAACGGTTGCGATGACCTTGTCTTATACCTTTTTCGTCAGGTTTTTCCGATCGTTTCCTTTCCCGTTCCGAGGGATAAATAATGAAAGGTGGCGACTCTTCTGTTTTGACGGCACCTTATTTTCGCGGAAGCGATAGCTGGCGACTCTGCTGGGGACGTGATAGTTTCCTGGGATCCAACGTCCCTTATGTGAGTCAAGTTTGGGGATCCAACGTCCCCCGCGAGAGTCAATCCTAGCGCTTGTATGATTACTTGTCGGGTTGTGTTTATTTATCGCATTTTATTTCCCGCACTTTATTTTCAGTATGATATGATTATCTGTGCTGTTGTGGGAAGGGTATTCTGATGAGTGAGAAGCCAGACCCAGGCTTGAGTGTACCTAGCATTAGTTGTGGAAATTAGTGGACGCGTGCTTGCTTTGCAGGCACTAGTGTCTCATGAAATCCACGCTCAGACGAGGTTCTCCCGGTTGACTTCTTTTCCGGCCCTTTGGGCCTGAGGGGTTGTTGGTTTGGAGGATTGTCAACTCTGGGGACCGATCATTTGGAATTCAGCTGAGTGAGGCCTCATTAGGAGACGGTGATGCCACACCTTCTGGGTATCGTATCACCCCTCTTGAATGTCTGTGACGCTGATGACCGCATAGGATGCCGAAATTGTGTCAGTTTAGGTCCATACCTGTGAGTAGGGTTGGGTTTGTTGCAGGAAGCCTTAACCTTCAAACTACCTGGTTTTCTTGATAGTGAATCAGTTTTGTTGGTATCAGAGGTCCTCATCATCAGATGTGTATGTGTTCTTGACAGAGCAGATTTATGGTCCTGTATCAGAGGTCCTTATTATCAGATATGTGTGTTCTTGACAGAGCAGATTTATGGTCTGATATCAGGGTTTTCTTCTCATCAGAGATATGATTGTTCTTGACAGAGCAGTATTATGGTTTTGTTGATACAGGACCTTCATCTCTTCAACAACACAGTCGTCTTGATCTCCTGCTGCATGATTTCATTTTGCATTGTTTTGCATGTTCATCTACATTTCATTAACGTGTGTCTGTGTTGCAGGTACCGTCTCCCCCGATTCAGGTTTTCTTGCTTTCTGTTGTGCCATTATGGGTTCTCTGAGAAAGACTGTGGCCTACAAGCTCCCCACTCCTGATGTTGTTCAGCTGACTGGTTTGATTGCTTTGGCAGATGATTCTGTGAGAGGTGAATTCAGAAAGTCTTATGGGAAACTGCTCAGCTTGGTTCGTAAACCCTCCGTGTTTGAGTTGAATGGGTTGCACGCCCTGCTGCAGTTCTACGATCCTCCTTTGAGATGCTTTACTTTCCAGGATTTTGTTCTCGCACCTACACTAGAAGAGTATGCTGATTTGTTAGGTGTGCCTATCAAGAGTCAGACGCCTTTTGTTCATATGGATGCTGAGCCTAATCTGGCTAGTCTGGCTCCCTCATTTCATCTGGATGCCTCCGAGTTGGTCTTGTCTAGTTGGAACAAGGTTCCCGGTTTCTCCCTGTAGTTCTTAGTGGGAAAAGCTCAGCAGTGCGCCAAAGACAGTTGTTGGATCATGTTCAACGCCGTCCTTGCTCTGTGCATATATGGCATCATTCTGTTCCCTAATATGCCCGACTTTGTGGACTTCGACGCCTTTCACATCTTTGCATCAGGGAATCCAGTCCCTACCTTGATAGGAGATGTCTACCATTCCGTCCGCTACAAAAACGAGAACAGAAGGGGAAAGAATGTCTCGTGTTGTGTGCCCCTACTCTATAGATGGCTTGATAGTCACCTACCCAAGAAGGGTCCCTTTGCTTCGTCTGCAGCCACAACTGAGTGGCCTGAGTGTCTGATGAGTTTGTCAGCGGAGGATATTACCTGGTTTGATAGAGATAGGTTGGGTACTGAGATCATCTTCAGCTGTAATGGGTTTTCGAACGTGCCTTTGATAGGCAGGAAAGGCTGTATAAACTATAATCCATCTCTGCTGGTCCGACAGTTTGCTTATGCTTTGAGAGCTCCGCCGAAGTATGAAGAGGTGCAGGAATCTCTGTATCTCACTGGTCTTCTAGAGGGGGATATGTTATCCAAGCTTGAGCATGCTTGGAATAGTATCAGTAAGAGGGGAAAGCCGTTGTTGGGGAAGAGTAATAGCCAAGCCTACGCTCCGTATGTAGCCTGGATCAAAGCCCGAGCAGATACGATAGGGATGCCGTTTCCTCCTGCCAAGCCAGACAACCCTCCAGTGATTGAAGAGCCTACCACTGTGCCTATTCAGCAGCACAATCAGGTGTTAGCTGAGCGAGATGAGCCGAAAAAGGCAAATGAAGAACTGGAGAAAGAATTGGCTCAACTCAGAAGCGAGAGAAGCGAAACCGTCCATTCCTTCAAGAGGCAAATAGAGCTGGTGAACCAGTTAGGGACGGATTTGACTAAGCAGATGGCCGAGCGTGAGCGTTTGGGTCGGGACTTCAAAGCTGTCAATGATGTACTGGCCACTAAGAAGCAGCATTTGGATGAACCGTACCGGAGAATATCCAAGTTTAACCAGCATTGGAAGGCCACCTTAGCCAACGACAAAAAACAGGGGGATAAGCTGAAGCAACAAATCTCCAAGTTGAAAGCCCAAGTGAAGGCTAGTGAGAAGAGGTTTGATGAAGAAACCGCTCGCAGATATGCCGCTGAAGGCCTGCTCAACAAGGCCCTTGCTAACCTGAAGGAGCGCAAACTGACGTTTGAATCCAAGAAGCGGAAGTTAGAAGATTGTTTCGGCGAAGGAGCATGGGAAGACTCAGTTGAAGGTCTTCAATACACTATTATGCAGAGAGAGTTACTCGTCGAAGGGTTGCTCACCCAGCCTGATCATCCAGAAACGAGGAATATGTTCGAAGAATTCCGCGCCCTTGGCCGTGCTTGACTATATTTGTAATCCTTTTGTTTTGATCATTGTTGTATGCTGACCATCACCAGGCTTGTTGGTCGAGGTCATGCTATTGATTCTGCTTGTACTCAGTGACGTTGTGTACTGCCTTGATGGGCTTTCTTGGTATATATGAGATGTTATTTCCATGACTGGACTCGGATTTCTTATTATCCGCACTGGTACTCAGGCACTAGGATCGGGGGAAATCTCCCTAACACACAGACACAGGTTTGCATTTGCATGAAGCATCTGCATAGCGAGCACTTTGTTGTTTTTTCTAACCCTTTGTGTATGCAGGTTGTTCCAGGATTGATCAAAGGTCAATCCACCGTTATCCGACCAAAGCAAATCGAGCTAGAGCTATGGAGAAAGTGCAGACAGACGTTCAAGAACTCCGAGAGAGGATGGACTGCTTCATGGAACTCATGCAAGTGGTTGCCAACGGCCAAGACCAACTCAGAACTTTGGTCCAACCTCTGATTTCAAGGGTTGACAGCAATGGTGTACTCCATGGTGGGACTGTTCCAACCCCTCCCCCTGTTGAAACTCCTCAGAATGGTGTCCCCGTGAGTGGGGGGAACGGTAGTGCCAACGGAAATGTGATCGCTAATATGGGACTCAATGGTAATACGACTGGCGTCGGTAATGGGAATTTTGAAGCTAATGTCAATGTTGGGCTGGGCAACGGCAACACAGGTGTTGGGAATCTGTATGGGCCTCAGCCATGGTTAGAAGACCGTCAGGACAATGTGTTCTCACAGAAAGGTGCTGAAGGAGAGCTGACTGCTGAAACACGTCTGAGGTTTAAGGCACTCGAGGACAAGATGAGGAATTTCGAGAACCTGAACTCCATGGGTGTTGACATGTCCAAGTTGGGACTGATTGCTGATTTCAAGGTGCCTCCCAAGTTCAAGGTACCCAACTTTGAGAAGTACAAGGGCACCACTTGCCCTCGCGTCCACCTAAGGTCATACTACCGGAAGATGTCCGCTCACTCTGAAGACGAGAAGTTGCTGATGCACTTCTTTCAGGATAGCTTGTCCGGGCCATCCTGGGAATGGTACATGAGTCTGGAACCTACCAGTGTGCGCACTTGGAAGGAACTTGCTGAAGCATTCGTGCACCATTAACAATATAACAGTGACTTGGCTCCGAACCGAGTTCAACTGCAGAATTTGTCACAGAGGAACAACGAAGGGTTCAAGGAATACGCCCAGAGGTGGCGTGAATTGGCAGCCAGGGTTCAGCCGCCGATGGTTGAACGGGAGCTTGTTGAAATGTTTGTAGCCACCCTCCTAGGGGTTTATTACGAGAAATTATCACGGGTGACCACGTTGAAAATGGGATCAAATTGGGGAAAATTCAAGGTGATCTATCCTCAGCTGGAGGAGGAAAGAAACCGTATGGTGGCAAAAGGAGGGAAAGAGAGATGAGCGTCGTGTCCAACGCTCGAAGGAAAGGCAAGGGCCAGCACCAGCAGGTGGCCAGCATAACCATCCCCGCGGTCCAACAGCCACAGCAGCAGCCAAATCAGCAAGGGTACAGGAAGTACCAGAACAGGGCACCTCTGTCAAGTCGTCACCTCGAGACGCCGCCCATGTCTTATGCTCAGTTGTTACAGGCTCTGCTTCAGTTACAGCTGATCCAGAAGAGAACCCTGGCTCCCTTGACAGGGGCACCTCCGCCAGGTTATGATGCGAATGCGACTTGTGAGTTTCACTCAGGGGCACCGGGCCACACGATAGAAAATTGCAAAGCCTTCAAGCACAAGGTGCAAGACATGGTGGACGCTAAGATCATCAACTTCTCAGATAATAGGGGAGGTGGGGTAAACCCCATTATCATAGGGGAGGTGGGGTAAATGCCATTATTGAAGACGAGAGCCTGGATTTGTTGACTGACGTCAAGGATCTGAATACACCGCTTAGCTTCGTTAAAGCCAAGCTGATGAAAAAGGGTTTCTTCCCGGGCTGTGGAGAATTATGTATGGGCTGTGCGACTAGTCCTGATGGATGCGAATAATTGATAGAGGGGATTCAGAGTCTGATGACCGAAGGAATCTTGCAGTTTAGCCGAAGGGCCGAATGTGGATCTGGAGAGGTAATGCTGAAGCAAGATGATGAGGTTGCTACCATCACCATCCCTCGTCGGACGATAACTATTTCTGCACCCAGGCCGCCCATGATTACCATCACCAAAGCTGGGCCGATACCTTTTGAAAGCATTAATGTTGTCCCATGGTATTATGGGGCAGACGTCTACTGTAACGGACAGAAGTTGGAATTAGATCCATCAGGGTCGTGTGTGGATAATCTAGCGGGAATTGGCAGAATCACGCGCAGCGAAAGAATATTTGCTCCACCTGAGATTGTGGCGGACAAAGCTGATGTAACCGATTAGGGAAAAAGTAAAGTCGTTGAGGAGATCCCTCGTGGGGTAGAGAAGGACGTACTTGTTAAGGACGCCGAAGAGTTTATGAGGATGATTAAGAAGAGTGACTACAAGATCGTGGATCATCTCCGTCAAACACCCTCGAAAATTTCCATCCTGAATTTGTTGCTGTGTTCTGAGGCACATTGCAATGCGCTGCTGAAGGTGTTGAATGCCACGTATGTACCGCAGGAAATATCGGTCAACCAGTTGGAAGGGGTCATAGCCCACGTGAATGCTGGAAACGGGTTAGGGTTCACTGACCTGGAGCTGACGCCGAAGGGAAGAAACCACAACAGTGCCCTGCACATCTCGATAGAGTGTAGGGGAACGATTATGTCTCATGTGTTGGTGGACACAGGGTCATCGCTCAATGTTCTTCTGAAGAAAGCATTGATGAAGTTAGATACTCGAGGATTGATCTGCACACCCAGTGATCTGGTTGTGAAAGCGTTCGATGGAACCAAACGTCATGTTTTCGGGGAGGTGACACTACCAATCCAAGTTGGGCCGGGAACATTTGACGCAGTCTTCTACATTATGGACATCATGCCAGCCTACAACTGTCTCTTAGGCCGGCCATGGATCCACTCTGCTGGCGCCGTGACCTCCACGTTGCACCAGAAGCTCAAGTATGCTGTTGGAGGAAGCATCGTAACTGTTTGTGGCGAGGAAGATATAATGGTGAGCCATTTGTCATCCTTCAAATATGTTGAGATGGATGGGGAAATCCACGAAACCCTATGTCAGGCGTTCGAAGTTGTTAAAGTCAAGAACGTGGCCCCTGTAATCACTGAGAAACCGGAGATGACTCTCTCGTCCTTCAAGGAAGCCCGGGCCGTTGTTCAAGCCGGATCTACCTCAGGCTGGGGGCAGATTCTAGAGATACCCAACAAGCAAGACAAGTTTGGGTTGGGATATTCTCCTACGGCTGAAGCCTCCTCTTCTCACAGTGCGTCGCGAGGTAAAGGGCCGATCCAGTTTACCAGTGGCGGAGTAATATTTGAAAGTGTCAACGCGGTACCTGAAGACGGCGAAGACAGTGATTGCAACCTAGACTCTTGGATCCAGCCAAGCAAACCAGGCGAGAGCCTCAACAACTGGTCCATCAGGGATACCATCCAACTGACAGGCAAAGAGTAATGATTTACTTTCTTCAATCATTGTACAACCCTATGTCCTACCCGGGGCATAGTGGTTTTATTGTCAGGGCCTTGTTTGGTTATGTACATGCATTTTACCAATAAATCAAAAGGCGTTTTTTTGTATTCAAATGTTGTGATCTTTGTTATTCCTGTTTTATATTTGTTTTGAAAAACAATGAAATGGCAATGGGGTTTGTGCTAACCTGCATATCCTTGTTTTAAGCTTAAGCCTTGTTATTGCAGGATCCACATAGCAGATGACGTCGACTCTGGACCTTCTACGACTCACTTCGACTTCGATTGCCCGATCTATCAAGCCGAAGAAGAGATTGATGAAGACGAAGACCTTCCCGAAGAGTTGGCCCGCTTGTTAAAACAAGAAGAGAAAGTTATTCTTCCTCACGAAGAAGAGATTGAGATTGTGAATCTAGGTTCCGAAGAGCTGGTCAGGAACATCAGGATAGGAGCTGCATTGCAGAATGATGTCAAGCAGAGATTGGTCGAGATGCTAAGAGAGTATAGTGATGTCTTTGCTTGGTCATACGAAGATATGCCCGGACTTGACACTGACATCGTGGTCCATCACTTGCCGCTGCGATAAGATTGTCCTCCCGTCAAGCAGAAGCTTAGGAGGACGCGACCAGATATGGCCGTTAAGATCAAAGAAGAAGTGCAGAAGTAGCTTGATGCTGGCATCTTAGCGGTCACTACTTACCCTCCGTGGGCCGCCAACATCGTGCCTGTACCAAAGAAGGACGGTAAGGTGCGAATGTGCGTCAATTATCGGGATTTGAATAGGGCGAGCCCTAAAGATGATTTCCCGCTCCCTCATATTGATGTGTTGGTCGACAGTACAACTCAGTTCTCTGTATTTTCATTCCTGGATGGCTTCTCCGGTTACAATCAGATCAAGATGGCGCCGGAGGACATGGAGAAAACTACGTTTATTACACCTTGGGGAACATTTTGCTACAAGGTAATGCCTTTCGGTCTGAAGAACGCAGGGGCCACATACCAACGAGCAATGGTTACTTTGTTTCATGATATGATTCGTCATGAGATTGAAGTCTATGTTGATGACATGATTGCGAAGTCCCAAACGGAGGAAGGACATCTGGTCAATTTGCTGAAGCTTTTTGAGAGGCTTAGGAAGTTCAGGTTGAGGCTGAATCCTAACAAGTGTACTTTCAGAGTACGGTCGGGAAAACTACTGGGGTTTATCGTGAGTGAAAGAGGCATCGAGGTTGATCCTGTGAAGATAAAAGCAATACAAGAAATGCCAGCGCCAAAAACAGAAAAAGAAGTTTGTGGTTTCCTGGGTAGAATAAACTACATTGCAAGGTTTATTTCTCAGCTCACGGCCACGTGTGAACCGATGTTCAAACTGTTAAAGAAAAATCAGGCGATTATCTGGAACGAGGATTTCCAGAAGGCATTTGATAAGATAAAACAGTATCTACAGGAACCTCCGATCTTGATACCCCCATTGGCCGGACGACCCTTAATCATGTACTTGACAGTTCTTGAGAATAGTATGGGGTGTGTTCTCGGTCAGCATGACGAGACGGGCAGAAAGGAGCATGCCATTTACTACTTGAGTAAAAAGTTCACAGACTGTGAATCTCGTTACTCGATGCTGGAGAAGACGTGTTGTGCACTAGCCTGGGCTGCCAAACGTTTACGACAGTGCATGCTTAATCACACGACCATGCTAATTTCGAAGATGGATCCGATCAAGTACATCTTCGAGAAGCAAGGGCTTTCGGGCAGGATTGCCAGATGGCAAATGGTGTTGACGGAATATGACATTCAGTACATTTCTAGAAGGCCATCAAGGGAAGCGTATTATCTGAATACCTGGCCGAACAGCCGATCAAAGATTATCAGCCGATGAAATTTGAGTTCCCTGATGAGGATATCATGTTTCTTAAAGCGAAAGATTGCGATGAACCGTTGCCCGACGAGGGGCCAGATAGGAAATCCCAATGGAAATTGATATTTGACGGGGCGGTTAATTCTTACGGAAGTGGCATAGGGGCGATCATCAGGACTCCCCAGGGATCCCACATCTGGTTCACTGTGAGACTGACGTTTCCGGTCACCAATAACGAAGCGGAGTACGAAGCATGCATCATGGGTCTGGAAGAAGCAATTGATTTGAGAATCAAGAACCTAGATGTATATGGTGACTCGGTGCTTGTGATTAACTAGATTAAAGGGGAGTGGGAGACTCGTGAATCGAATTTGGTGCCGTACATGAATTATGCCAGAAGGCTGCTTCCGTTCTTTGACCGAGTGGAACTCCATCATGTTCCTAGAGTTGAAAATCAGATGGCTGACGCCTTAGCCACGTTGGCTTCGATGTATAAAGTCAATTTTTGGAATGAAGCTCCAAGAATTATCCTTTCTCGTCTTGATAGACCTGCATTCGTCTTTGCGATCGAGGAAGCCTCCGACGGCAAGCCATGGTTCCATGATATCCAGACCTTCCTTATGACTAAGGAGTATCCTGCGCGAGCGTCAACCCAGGATAAGAAGACTCTAAGGAGACTGTCTGGAAATTTTTATCTCAATCCTGATGGAGTTCTCTATAAAAGAAACCACGATCTCGTGATACTCAGATGTGTAGATGAGAAAGAAGCGAGTATGCTCATGGAAGAAGTCCATGAAGGCACATTTGGTACGCACACCAGCGGGCATGCTATGATGAGAAAGATCCTGAGAGCAGGATACTACTGGCTGACGATGGAATCAGATTGCTTTAAATTCGCGAAGAGATGTCATAAATGCCAGATTTATGCTGATAGAATTCATGTGCCGCCGTGCCCGTTATATGTCATGTCCTCCCCGTGGCCGTTCTCCATGTGGGGCATCGACATGATAGGCAAGATCGAGCCCACTGCATCTAACGGTCATCGCTTCATTCTAGTGGCTATCGACTACTTCACCAAGTGGGTGGAGGCAGCCTCATATGCTAATGTGACCAAGCAGGTGGTGGCTAAATTCATAAAGAGTGACATCATCTGTCGTTACGGAATTCCCGAGCGGATCATTACTGATAATGGTTCGAATATGAATAACAAGATGATGAAGGAGTTGTGCCAGAGTTTCAAGATTGAACATCACAACTCATCTCCTTACCGGCCAAAGATGAATGGCGCCGTTGAAGCGGCCAATAAGAACATTAAGAAGATGTCGCAGAAGATTGTTGTGACATACAAGGATTGGCACGAGATGTTGCCATTTTCATTGCACGGTTATCGTACCACGGTGCGTACATCAACTGGGGCAACTCCTTTCTCCTTGGTGTACGGTATGGAAGCTGTCCTACCGTTAGAAGTTGAGATTCCTTCTTTACGAGTTTTGGTTGACGTGAAACTCGATGAGGCGGAATGGATTAAGAACAGACTAAACCAACTCAGCCTGATGGACGAGAAAAGGTTAGCATCGATTGCATATGGTCGTCTATACTAAAGCCGAATGAAGAAAGCTTATGATAAGAAGGTGCGTCCTAGAAGCTTTCAGACGGGTGATCTCGTCCTGAAGAAGATTCTTCCTCCATACTCCAATCACCGGGGCAAGTGGACTCCCAATTACGAAGGTCCGTACGTCGTCAGCAAGGTCTTCTCGGGAGGAGCCTTGTTGTTATCCACGATGGATGGCGAAGATTTTGCATCCCCGGTGAACACGGACGCAGTTAAAAAATACTTTGCTTAAAAAATGACTCGCGGGAAAGAAAAAGAATATCCAGGAAAAAAGGGGGCATCCCGGCGAACCATAAAAAAGAAAAGGTTCGGGCAAAAATTAGGGATATAAAGAAAAGAATGTACACCCGCAAGCTCGAAAACCCGGATGGGCGACTTTGGCAAAAAAGGGTATCCCGGTGAATCGAAAACCCGAAAGGGCGATTCAGGCAAAAGTTAGGGATTTGAAAAAAGCAAATGACTGCGTTCGGCGTGTGGACTATCATTGTTTAGTGGTTTGGAAGACCTGGAGGCCGTTTATCTGAATCAATCTCTTCTGAAGCTGAAGCGTCGGAGAAGTATCGAAGTCGAGGGGGTCATAGAGGGATCAACTCATGGTGTTCGTCTACGCCTCATTGCCGACATTTGTGTATATACTGACGTATATTTATGTTGTATATTTGCGCAGCTTCCTCATTCCAGGAGCTTGCATCTGTTGTAAAACATTTCCACCCATTCAGGGGTTTGTTATCAATAAAATGTATAATATTCAGCAATTCTGTTTGCCTGTTTAGCATTTATCTATTTTGTTTGCGAAAAAGAACGCCGGTGTTTTTGATAAAATGCGCATACAGAAACTTATTGGCCTAGGCCACTGATTGTTGAAACAATGAATTACTTGAACATTGTCACAAGATGATAACCTTGATAGGTCCCTTTGAGAAGGGTATCTTGTCTGTTTGTTTGTGTTGTTGCAGGTGTAGCATATACCAGGCAGTGCGCCGTATGCGTCCCCAAGCAGGATGATTCCTTCCTCTCCAGCAAGTTCAGTAGCACCTCCCCGTGGAGTATGAACATGAGATCGAAAGCATTGTCATGTTTCCCCAAGCAGAGAAGATTCTCTCCCCAATCAGATGCATCCGGCAGGATCATCATCTCCCCAGCTGAGTCATGCGCTGAAGCGTATGTTCATCCCCAACACTGAGTCATACACTAAAGTGTGCAACACTCGATAGTTCAGACTGAAGTCTCCAGGAGAATTAAGATTCCCCACAGAGTTGTACTCTCCCCAGAAAGTAGGATGATTCCTTCTTCCCCAGCCGAGTTTGCAGATCCCCAAGAGAGCCGAGTCATTAGAAAGCGTTCAGGACATGATTGGTGCTCCCCAGTAGAGTGTTGAATAGCTTATGCTGTATTTCCCCACCGGAGTCGTTATTTCCGGGAAAGTTTTAGCCGTGAAGGTTGTGCAGTTTATTTCTGCGCTTGACATCGTCCTCCTCAGCAGCTTGTGGTTTGAATACCCAGATGAGTCGGTTCAGGTTCTCGTAGAGCTTTATTCCCCTGCAGTAGTCGACTGAAGTTCGTTTCCCCAGGCGGAGTCCAATTGAGATTGGTGTGACTGTTTCTCCTCGGCAGGATGATTCCTCCTCTCCACCAGAGTGGTTCCTTCTCCTTGACAGGAGGCTTTTCCTTTCAACATTTATTTTGCTGATGGGGTCGTGGCATTTTGCATGATTGCATAGCATTTACCCTAAAAACGCGTAGCGTTTCCACCGTGTGGAGCATTGTGCCATTGTCAAAGCATATGCATATGAAACATGAGCTAGGTTGTTACCGTTCTTGTTTTACAGGTATTCCCCAGCAAAGTCGTTCGCCCAAGATGATTCTTGAACTCCCCATCGAAGTTATTGCTTAAGATGATTCTTAAAATCCCCAGTGAAGTCACCATAGAGGTTTGCTCAGGATGATTCCTGAAATCCCCGGCAGAGTATTTGCTCAGGATGATTCCTGAAATCTCCAGCAGAGTTATTGGTTCAGGATGATTCTTGAAGTCCTCGGCGGAATTATTTGTCCAAGATGATTCTTGTAGTCCTCAGCAGAGTTGATTCATCCAGAATAATTTCTGGGTCCCCGAAGCAGAGTTACTTGATAGTTCTCCAGAATCCCCAGCGGAGATGTGTCATCCCCAGCAGGTTTGAACAGAGAAGTTGAGATTTCCCTTGAAGACGTGATGATTGAAGTCCGGCAGCAGTGCCGAAGCCCCTGACTTACTGATGGAGTCTAACTGCGAGACCGAAGCAGTTATCTCAGCTGATGCGGAGCGCCTGACAGCAAAGGATTGTGTATCCTAGTTTGGTTCATGATTGATCGAGGATTCTATTCCAGACTTACTGATGAAGTCCGGCTGATGCCCGAAAGTCTCTGTGAATACCCGACGGCATGATTAACTTGATTGTTAAAAATTTCCTAATGACCTGATGAGTCCCGAGGAATTCTTCTGCAGTAGTTCCGCAGAATGCCTGACGGCATGACCAACCATCCATTACCAATTAACGTGTGACCAATTCCCCAGCAGAGTTGTCGTGCAACTGTCGTGCTCAGTTTCGAAGATGTTCCTACCAATCGGAGTACCGTTTACCCGTACAGTTGGAAAATCACCAGTTATCGCGTAATCGGTGATCCCTTGATGATTTGAGGACGCAATGATATCAGATAAATCAGATAATCATCCTGAAGGAGGTTCAGATCAGTATTTCTCCAACTAGTTGTCGTGCAGCTATTATTTCAGTTTCCGAAGATTTGTCTCATCAGAGTACCGTGTACTTGTGCTGTTGGAAAATTTCCGGGTTTATTGGTATTCAACCGTCTTTTACCTTAATTGTTTGAGAGCCGTTCGCTTCTCACCCAGTCAGGTCCAAGCCGTTTGAATAGGGGCAGCTGTTGCACCCCAAAATTTGCCCAACATTTCTTTACCCAGCTTATGTTTCATTTCATTCACATTAGCATTATCATTTGCATTTCATTGACATGTATGCAGGAGATCAAGAGGTATGATTGCCAATTAAGAGCTATACAAGACTATGAAGCTAGCTAAGAGGGTTATTCAAGTGTTCAAGGGTTGATATCCTTGTCAGAGAAGTTAAAAGATCTTCAGAGAGAGTGGTTGAAACCAAGTGTGTAGGCCTCCTAGCTTGAGAGTTGTGGGAAGTCATCAGATGATTCTGAAGCCATGAAGATGGACTTGAGGTCTTGAGAGATCTCATGAGAAGTGTTGAAGATCACTCTGAGACCTAGACAGGTCATTATGCAAGATTAAGAAGGCTCAGCCATGAGTGGTGTAGCTAAGGTTTGACTGGGTCAACCCTAAGTCAACTGATGATTTGAAGAAGGTTGAGACCTAATCCAAGGGCCATGTGATCATGGATTGATGCATTGAGATGTTATAAGGATGATTCCAAGGTTAACTCATCATGATTGAAGAGTTTGAGAAGTTTCAAGCTAGGGTTTCTAAGACTTGACAGTGTAAAATCCCTTAGTTTGACCCCTATCTTCAAGGCAGTTTAGCTCAAGATGTGATTGTCAAATCATCTTGCCCCCAACATGAATGTTGTAGAGCATGATCTTAGATTTAATTTGAGTGCTAGAAGCCCTTGATAGGATTTGTAGAACTCAAGTTATGACTTTGACAAGTTACAAGTCATCTGAGGTATGTGAATTTGGAGCTAGAAAGTTACCCAACTTGCATGACACTTTTTCCCTAGAAGGATGATTCCTATGAACTTTTGGTAAACATGAATGTTGTTCCTTATACTCTTAGATTTCTATAGATTACTAGAAGTCCTTTATAGGATTTGTAGAACTCAAGTTATGGCTTTGACAAGTCAAGGGTATTTTGGTCATTTGGAGATTACAGGTCATTTCAATCATAAGGCCATAACTCCTACTTGCAAGCTTCAAATGGGAAAATGTTCAA
The DNA here is from genome assembly GCA_963859935.3 of Lathyrus sativus. NCBI lineage: Eukaryota > Viridiplantae > Streptophyta > Magnoliopsida > Fabales > Fabaceae > Lathyrus > Lathyrus sativus. The sequence continues at coordinate 396,261,154 of OZ012735.1, read as the reverse complement.
CATCAAACTTGTTCAAAATGATGTTTTAAGGCTAGACAAGTGGTCATGTGAGGTTGGAATTGGTTGTAACTCAAAATTGAAAAATTGACTTAAAAAGGAAGAATTAAAGTTCATTAAAAGGACCAAATTTGGGATTTTTCATTTCAAGGCCAAGATAAGGCATGTAATATGTCATTTTGATCAGAAATGACATTTTAAAGACATTGGCAATATTACTTTTCTCATTTGGGGTCAAAATCATGGAGTTGCTTTTGCTTGCTTTAGACTTAAGTAACATATGCCAAACTTCTCATAAGATCAAAACCAAGGTACAAACACATCCTAGCACTTTCATAATCTCATTTGGAGAGAATTTGGATGAAGAGAATAGTGAATACAAGCTGCTACAAAGACTGTCATACACATAGCATATCATGAGATTTCAAGTGAGATGAGATATTGAAATACTCATTGGATTGATCCAGAACTTTCTAGATCATTCCTTCATGTTCTATATAAGCATATGAGGTGATCCAAGGCCAAGGTTGGTGAGAATTGAGAGAGGAGAGTGAGATTGCACTTTGAAATTTCTTCTTGCAAATCCAATTCTGCTACAAGGTTTGAAGCCATTTCAGTCCAAGTTCTTGATTCCAATAGCTTGCTCTGGGGTTGGTGATTGATCCCAGACCAAATTCAAGGCCAAACTGTGGGAGAATCGTGAGTTAGCCATTGGAGTTGGAAGCTTGTAACTCAGAATCGGCTTCAAGAATCCAAGGCATTTCAACTTTTTTCTTTGCATACAGAAGGTTGATTGGAGGCTAGTGAAGGAGTCTGCAAGTTCTTGAGGGTTGATTTGAAGATTCAACCACTCTGTTCACACGATTTTACCAGGTATGCAATTCTCATTCCATGGCTTAATTTAGGTAGAATCAAGAGGATTTGTTAGGTTAAATGCATTGTAGATTGATGTGGGAAGGTTTCTGGATCATTAATTTGAAGATTAGTGACCAATTAGGGTTGATGCAATTTTCGGTTGAGATCGTGTTTTTGCAAATCTTGCACTTTTAGAATGATTAAGTAGCATAGGAAGATTCCTTGTGAAATTTGGGATAAGATTCATGTAGAGACCATTTGGAATGGAGGTCTGTGGAGAGAGTTAGGGTTGGGAGAGGATGATCGGAGAAGTCACCGGCGGTGACTCTAGCGCGCGCAGGTGAGGGGAGTTCAGAGATTCAAAAGGTTGAAGACAACCTCATGGCCATTGGATTAGAAGAGGACCTTTGACCAGATGAGGATCCAACGGCCACGCGTGAGGGAAAGTTTGTGAAGGATTCTGAGTTATGTTCAAACGCAGCGTTTCATTAATGTAATCTGGGTGGGCTTAGTGCAGATTGATACTCACACCCCCTTTTTAGGCCCAACCCTGAAATGAATTGAATTTTGTTGCTACCTGCACCACGCGTTTATCATTTTCTTTTGTTTTTCTTTTAATTTCTCATTTCACTCATGGTTATTGGAAAATTCATAAATAATTGAAAAATGATTCAAAAAATTCCATTCTTTTTTCCACGGATTCATGATTGAATCTAGTTTTCTTTAGATAAAAAATATTAATATTTCATGCATTTTTGAATTTATTATCATTTTTTACATTTTAATTGATATTAAAATAATCATGGTTGATGCTTGATCTTGTTGAATTTGGTTTGATCATTTGATGATGTTTCTTGCCCTGATTTTTTGTGTGTGGATAGCATAGATATGCATGTTCCCCCTAGATTTTTCTCACATTTTTGTGATGAATGTAAGTGGTAGGTTTAGGTTGAAACTTTAAGGGCTCCATTTTGGGGGTTTATGGTTGATACCTTATGATTTAGGTTTTATATCTAGAACTTGCTGGATGATTGAACCTCTGAATTTTATATGGTACATTCATGATTGAATTAGGGTCCCTTAGGAATTTTTGTAGGAATTTACAATGTAGTTTGCTATTTTTGTTTGATTTTAGTTCAGGTGCTAACTTTAGATGATTCTAAGGCACTAACTCAACTAGAATGACTTCTTTAGTTCCCTTAGATTAGGGTTTTGTTGGAGAGTTTCTTTTCAACAGTCTGGATGTTTAGTATGGCACCCTTTGGGTGACATGCGACGCATTCACTCTCAGGTCATAGTCTCTAGTGCGATATTAGTTGCAAACATCCATAAAAAATAATTCTTCCGTAAAAGACAGAAAACAAACTTCAAACCTTTTTGCCCTGTGGGCCCATAATTCAAAGGAAGCTTTTCTGAAGAAAAGAGTGTCGTTAACTCCCAGTTCTACCGCAAACGGTAACGCATAAGTCTCTAAGGGTCGTGCTGCGTACGCCAAACTGCTGGAACTGTTTGTTAACCCTACTCGATAAAAACAGATGAATCTGAATTCCCGTAATCCGTATTATCCCGAACTACCTAAGCTCTGATCTCTCATACCTGTTGAGAGTACGTAGGCACAATACTGATGTATTGGCGAGCCACCTTCCCCGTAACCCATAGTTAGCCGAACTACGTTGACTCTAATTTCTCATTCTCTAATGAGAATACGTAGGCCCAAAGCGTGATGCTTTGCCGAGTCAGTTTCTTTTCTTTTTAAGCCAGCCTTGATAGGTAGATAGATAAAACCAACCCGTCAGATAAACACAACAAGCATGGATCCCATCGAGTACGATGAACGTGAGGGGTGCTAATACCTTCCCCTTGCGTAACCGACTCCCGAACCCAGATAACGGTTGCGATGACTTTGTCTTATACCTTTTTCGTCAGGTTTTTCCGATTGTTTCCTTTCCTGTTCCGAGGGATAAATAACGAAAGGTGGCGACTCTTCTGTTTTGTCGGCACCTTATTTTCGCGGAAGCGACACAACTGACCTCGCCGTCAAGGATCTGTTAAACAAACAGGAATCGACCGCGGAGGCCGGCTCAACCTGAAGTTGAGAAGAACATCTGACCTTACTGTCAGGCATCTCTTAAACAAACAGGCATCGAGATTGATGGTCGGCTCATCTCGAAGTTGAGAAGAACATCTGACCTAGTTGTCAGGCATCAGTTAAACAAATAGGAATCGAACCCGAAGGCCGGCTCAAACCGAAGGTGAGAAGAACATCTGACCTCGCCGCCAGGCATCTGTTAAAAAAATAGGCATCGAACACGAAGTCCCGGTCAACACGAAGTTGAGAGCAACGTCTGACCTCGCCGTAAGGCATCTGTTAAAAAAATAGGTATCGAACACGAAGTCCCACTCATCATGAAGTTAAGAGCAACATCTGACCTCGCCGCCAGGCATTTGTTAAACAAACAGGCATCGCACCCGAAGGTCGGCTCAACACGAAGTTGAGAGGAACATCTGACCTCGCCATCAAGCATATGTTAAATAAATGGGCATCAAACCCGAAGGCCGGCTCAAACAAAAGTTGTGAAGAACATTTGACCTCGCCGTCAGGCATCTGCTAAACAAACAGGCATCGAACCCGAAGATCGGCTCAACACGAAGTTGAGACGAACATCTGACCTCGCCTTTGGGTGTCTGTTAAACAAATAGGCATCGAACTCGAAGGCCGGCTCAACACGAAGTTGAGAGGAACATTTGACGTCCCCGTCAGGCATCTGTTAAACAAACAGGCACCGAACTCGAAGGCCGGCTCAACACGAAGTTCATAGGAATATCTGACCTCGCCGTCAGGGATCTGTTTAACAAACAGTCATTGAGCACGAAGGCCGGCTCAACCCAAAGTTGAGCAAAACATTTGACCTCGCTGTCAGGAATCTGTTAAGCAAACATGCATTAAATTTAATGGCTAGCTCAACCCGAAGTTAATAAGAACATTAGATCTCGTTGTCAGGCATCAGTTAAACAAACAGGAATCGAACCCGAAGGCCGGCTCAAACCGAAGGTGAGAAGAACATCTCACCTCGCCGCCAGGCATCTATTAAACAGATACGCATCGAACATGAAGTCCCGCTCAACACGAAGTTGAGAGCAACATCTGACTTCGCCGTCAGGCATCTGTTAAACAAAAAGGCATCGAACCCCAAGGTCGGCTCAACCCGAAGTAGAGAAGAACATCTGACCTAGCTGTCAGGAATCTGTTAAATAAACAAGCATCGAACCCGAAGGCCAGCTCAACACGAAGTTCATTGGAATATCTGACCTCGCCGTTAGGGATCTGTTTAACAAACAGGCATCGAACACGAAGGCCAGCTCAACCCAAGGTTGAGAAGAACATCTGACCTCGCTGTCAGGAATCTATTAAACAAACAGGCATCGAATTTGATGGCCAGCTAAACCTGAAGTTCATAAGAACATTAGATCTCTCCGTCAGGCATCTATTAAACAAACAGGCATTGAACCCGAAGGACGGCTAAACAAGAAGTTGAGAGGAACATTTGACCTCGCCGTCAGGCATCTGTTAAACAAACAGGCATCGAACCCGAAGGGCGGTTCAACACGAAGTTCAAAAGTAAATCTTACCTCGTTGTCAGGGATCTGTTAAAAAAAAAGGCATCGACCCCGGAGGCCGGCTCAACCCGAAATTGAGAAGAACATTTGACCTTGCTGTCAGGCATCTGTTAAACAAACAGGCATCAAGATTGATGGTCGGCTCATCCCGAAGTTGAGAAGAACATCTGACCTTGTTGTCAGGCATCAGTTAAATAAACAGGAATCGAACCCGAAGGCCGGCTCAAGCCGAAGGTGAGAAGAACATCTGACCTCGCTGCCAGGCATCTGTTAAACAAATAGGCATCGAACATGAAGTCCCTCTCAACACAAAGTTGAGGGCAACATCTGACTTCGCCGTCAAGCATCTGTTAAACAAACAGGCATCGAACCCCAAGGTCGGCTCAACACGAAGTAGAGAGGAACATTTGACCTTGCCGTCAGGCATCTGTTAAACAAACAGGCATCGAACCCGAAGGGCTACTCAACCCGAAGTTGAGAAGAACATCTGACCTCGCTGTCAGGCATCTGTTAAACTAACAGGCATCGAACCCGAAGGCCGGCTCAACACGAAGTTCATAGGAATATCTGACCTCGCCGTAAGGCATCTGTTAAACAAATAGGCATCGAAAACAAAGTCCCACTCAACACGAAGTTGAGAGCAACATCTTACCTCGCCGTCAGGCATTTGTTAAACAAACGGGCATCGAATCCGAAGGCCGGATCAATACGAAGTTGAGTGGAACATCTGACCTCGCCGTCAAGCATATGTTAAATAGACAGGCTTCAAACCTAAAGGCCGGCTCAAACAAAAGTTGAGAAGAACATTTGACCTCGCTGTCAAGCATCTGTTAAGCAAACAGGCATCGAACATGAAGGTCGGCTCAACCCGAAGTTGAGAAGAACATTTGATCTCGCCGTCAGGGATCTGTTAAACAAACAGGCATCAAAACCAAAGGCCGGCTCAACAAAACGTTGATAGGAACATTTGACGTCCCCGTCAGGCATCTATTAAACAAACAGGCATCTCAAACCGTAGTTGAGAAAAACATTTGACAAAGCCGTCAAGCATCTCTTAAACAAACAGGCATCGAACCCAAAGGCTGGCACAACACGAAGTTGAGAGGAACATCTGACCTCGCCGTCAAACATCTATTAAACAAACAAGCATCGAACCCAAAGGTTGGCTCAACATGAAGTTCATAGGAATATCTGGTCTCGTCGTCAAGGATCTGTTAAACAAACAGGCATCGAACACGAAGGTCGGCTCAACCCAAAGTTGAGAAGAACATCTGACCTCGCTGTCAGACATCTGTTAAACAAACAGGCATCGAATTTGATGGCCAGCTCAACCCGAAGTTGATAAGAACATTAGACCTCGCTGTCAGGCATCTGTTAAACAAACAGGCATCGAACGCGAAGGCCGGCTAAACAAGAAGTTGAGAGGAACATTTGACCTCGCCGTCAGGCATCTCTTAAACAAACAGGCATCGAACCCGAAGGGCGGCTCAACACGAAGTTGAGAAGTACATCTGAACTCGCCGTTAGGGATCTGTTAAACAAACAGGCATCGACCCTGGAGGGCGGCTCACCCCGAAGTTGAGAAGAACATCTGACCTCGCTCTCAGGCATCTGTTAAACAAACAGGCATCAAGATTAATGGTCGGCTCATCTCGAAGTTGAGAAGAACATCTGACCTTGTTGTCAGGCATCAGTTAAACAAACAGGAATCGAACTCGAAGGCCGGCTCAAACCGAAGGTGAGAAGAGCATCTGACCTCGCTGCCAGACATCTGTTAAACAAATAAGCATCGAACACGAAGTCCCGCTCAACACAAAGTTGAGAGCAACATCTGACTTCGCCGTCAAGCATCTGTTAAACAAACAGGCATCGAACCCCAAGGTCGGCTCAACACGAAGTAGAGAGGAACATTTGACCTTGCCGTCAGGCATCTGTTAAACAAACAGGCATCGAACCCGAAGGGCCGCTCAACACAAAGTTGAGAGCAACATCTGACTTCGCCGTCAAGCATCTGTTAAACAAACAGGCATCGAACCCCAATGTCGGCTCAACACGAAGTAGAGAGGAACATTTGACCTTGCCGTCAGGCATCTGTTAAACAAACAGGCATCGAACCCGATGTCCCGCTCAACACGATGTTGAGAGCAACATCTGACCTCGCCGCCAGGCATTTGTTAAAGAAACCGGCATCGAACCCGAAGGCCGGTTCAACACTAAGTTGAGAGGAACATCTGACCTCGCTGTCAAGCATATGTTAAATAAACGGGCATCGAACCCAAAGGCCAGCTCAAACAAAAGTTGAGAAGAACATTTGACCTCGCCATCTGGCATCTGTTAAACAAGCAGGCATCGAACCCAAAGGTCGGCTCAACCCGAAGTTGAGAAGAACATCTGATCTCGCCATCAGGTATTTGTTAAACAAACAGGCATCGAAACCAAAGGCCGGCTCAACAAAAAGTTGAGAGGAACATTTGACGTCCCCGTTAGGCATCTGTTAAACAAACAGGCATCGAACCAGAAGGGCGGCTCAACCCGAAATTGAGATGAACATCTGACCTCGTTGTCAGGCATCTGTTAAAGAAACATGCATCAAACCTGAAGGCTGGATAAACCCAAAGTTGAGAAGAACATCTAGGCTCACCATGAGACATCTGTTAAACAAACAGGCATCGAACCCGAAGGCCGTCTGAACCCGTAGTTGAGGAAAAATTTGACCTAGCCGTCAGGCATCTGTTAAAGAAACAGGCATCGAACCCGAAGGCTGGCGCAACACGAAGTTGAGGGAACATCTCACCTCGCCGTCAGGCATCTGTCAAACAAACAGACATCGAAGACGAAATCCGGCACAACACGAAGTTCATATGAATATCTTACCTCGCCGTCAGGGATCTGTTAAACAAAAAGGAATCGAACACGAAGATCGGTTCAACCCAAAGTTGAGAAGAACATTAGACCTCACTTTCAGGCATCTGTTAAACAAATAGGCATCGACAAGAAGTTGATAACAATATCTTACCTCGCCGTCAGGCATCTGTTAAACAAACACGAATCAAACCGTAAGGCCGGCTCAACACGAAGTTGAGAGGAACATTTTACCTTTCCGTCAGGCATCTGTTAAACAAACAGGCATCGAACCCGAAGGGCGGCTCAACCCGAAGTTGAGAAGAACATCTGACCTCGCAGTCAGGCATCTGTTAAACAAACAGGCATCGAGATTGGTGGTCGGCTCATCCGGAAGTTTAGAAGAACATCTGACCTCGTTGTCAGACATGAGTTAAACAAACAAGAATTGAACCTGAAGGCCGGCTCAAATCGAAGGTGAGAAGAACATCTGACCTCGCCGCCATGCATCTGTTAAACAAATAGGCATCGAACAGGAAATCCCGTTCAACACGAAGTTGAGAGCAACATCGGACCTCGCCATCAGGCATCTGTTAAACAAACAGGAATCAAACCGTAAGGCCGGCTCAACACGAAGTTGAGAGGAACATTTGACCTTTCCATCAGGCATCTGTTAAACAAACAGGCATCGAACCCGAAGGGTGGTTCAACCCGAAGTTGAGAAGAACATGTGACCTCGCTGTCAGGCATCGAACCCGAAGGCCGGTCAACACGAAGTTAATAGGAATATCTGACCATGCGGTGAGGCATATGTTAAACAAATAGGCATTGAACATGAAGTCCCGCTCAACACGAAGATGAAAGCAACATCTGACCTCGCCGCCACGCATTTGTTAAACCAACGGGCATCGAAACCGAAGGTCGGCTCGACACGAAGTTGAGAGGAACATCTGACCTCGCCATCAAGAAATTTTTAAATAAACAGGCATCGAACCCGAAGGCCGGCTCAAACAAAAGTTAAAAAGAACATTTGACCTAGCCGTCAGGCATTTGTTAAATAAACAGGAATCGAACCCGAAGTTCGGCTCAACCCGAAGTTGAGAAGAACATATGACCTCACTGTCAGGTATCTGTTAAACAAATAGGTATCGCATCCGAAGGCCGGCTCAACACGAATTTGAGAGGAACATTTGACGTCCCCGTCAGGCATCTGTTAAACAAACAGGCATCGAACCAGAAGGGCGGCTCAACCCGAAGTTGAGAAGAACATCTGACCTTGCCGTCAGGCATCTGTTAAACAAACATGCATCAAACCCGAAGTTTGGCTCAACCCGAAGTTGAGAAGAACATCTAACCTCACCGTGAGGCATCTGTTAAACAAACAGGCATCGAACCAGAAGGTCGTCTCAACCCGTAGTTGAGAAAAACGTTTGACCTAGCCTTCAAGCATCTGTTAAACAAACAGGCATCAACCCGAAGGCCGGCTCAACACAAAGTTGAGAGGAATATTTGACCTTGCCGTCAGGCATCTATTAAACAAACAGGCATTGAACCCGAAGGGCGGCTCAACCCGAAGTTGAGAAGAACATATGACGTCGTTGTCAGGCATCTGTTAAACAACCAGGCATCAAACCCGAAGGCCGGATCAACACGAAGTTCATAGGAATATATGACCTCGCCGTAAGGCATCTTTAAAAAAAATAGGCATCGAACCCGAAGGTCAGCTCAACACGAAGTTGAGAGGAACATCTGACCTCGCCATCAAGAGTTAAAAAGAACATTCGATCTCGCCATTAGGCATCTGTTAAACAAACATGCATCAAACCCAAAGGTTGGTTCAACCCGAAGTTGAGAAGAACATCAAACCTCACCGTGAGGCATCTGTTAAACAAACAGGCATCTAACCCGAAGGCCGTCTCAACCCGTAGTTGAGAAAAACATTTGACGTAGCCTTCAGGCATCTGTTAAACAAATAGGCATCAAACCCGAAGGCTGGCACAACACGAAGTTGAGAGAAACATCTGACCTCGCCGTCACACATCTATTAAACAAACAGGTATCGAATCCGAAGGCCAGCAAAACACAAAGTTCATAGGAATATCTGACCTTGCCGTCAGGGATCTGTTAAACAGGCATCGAACACGAACGCCGGGTCAACCCGACGTTGACAAGAACATATGACCTCCCTGTCAGGCATCTGTTAAACAAATAAGCATTGAATTTGATGGCCAACTCAAATTGAAGTTGATAAGTACATCTGACCTCACCGTCAGGCATCTGTTAAATAAACAGGCATTGAACCCGGAGGCCGGCTCAACACGAAGTTGAGAGGAATAATTGACCTTGCCGTCAGGCATTTGTTAAACAAATAGGCATCGAACCCGAAGGGCGGCTCAACCCGAAGTTGAGAAGAACATATGACGTCGCTACCAGGCATCTGTTAAACAAACAGACATCGAACCCGAAGGCCGGCTCAACACAAAGTGGAGAGGAACATTTGACATCGAACCCGATGGCTGGCACAACACGAAGTAGAGAGGAACATCTGACCTCGCCGTCAGACACCTATTAAACAAACAGGCATCAAACTCGAAGGCCGTCTCAACACGAAGTTTATAGGAATATCTGACGTCCCCGTTAGGGATCTGTTAAACAAACAGGCATCGAACACGAAGGCCGGCTCAACCCAACATTGAGAAGAACATCTGACCTCGTTGTCAGGCATCTCTTAAACAAACAGACATCGAATTTGATGGCCAGCTCAACCCGAAGTTGATAAGAACATTTGACCTCGCCGTCAGGCATCTGTTAAACAAACAGCCATCGAACCCGAAGGGCGGCTCAACACGAAGTTGAGAAGTACATCTGACCTCACCGTCATGCATCTGTTAAATAAACAGGCATCGAACCCCAAGGCCGGCTCAACACGAACTTGAGAGGAATATTTGACCTTGCCGTCAGGCATCTGTTAAACAAACAGGCATCGAACCCGAAGGGAGGCTCAACCCGAAGTTGAGAAGAACATATGACGTCGCTGTCAGGCATCTGTTAAACAAACAGACATCGAACCCGAAGGTCGGCTCAACACGAAGTTCATAGGAATATCTGACCTTGTCGTAAGGCATCTTTTAAACAAATAGGCATCGAACACGAAGTCCCGCTCAACACGAAGTTGAGAGCAACATTTGACCTCGCCGCCAGGAATTTGATAAACAAACGGGCATCGAACCCGAAGGCCGGCTCAACACGAAGTTGAGGGGAACATCTGACCTCGCCGTCAGGCATATGTTAAAGAAACAAGCATCGAACTTGAAGGCCGGTTCAACCAAAAGTTAAGAAGAACATTCGATCTCACCGTAAGGCATCTGTTAAACAAACAGGCATCGAACCCGAAGGTCGGCTCAACCCGAAGATGAGAAGAACATCTGACCTCACCGTCAGGTATCTGTTAAACAAACAGGCATCGAACTCGAAGGCCGACTCAACACGAAGTTGAGGGGAACATTTGACGTCCCCGTCAGGCATCTGTTAAACAAACAGGCATCGAACCCGAAGGCTGGCACAACACGAGGTAGAGAGGAACATCTGACCTCGCCGTCAGACATCTATCAAACAAACAGGCATCAAACTCGAAGGCCGTCTCAACACGAAGTTTATAGGAATATCTGACCTCCCCGTTCGGGATCTCTTAAACAAACAGGCATCGAACACGAAGGTCGGCTCAACCCAACATTGAGAAGAACATCTGACCTCATTGTCAGGCATCTGTTAAACAAACAGGCATCGAATTTGATGGCCAGCTCAACCCGAAGTTGATAAGAACATTAGAGCTCGCTGTTAGGCATCTATTAAACAAACATGCATCGAACTCGAAGGCCGACTCAACACAAAGTTGAGAATTTGATAGGAACATTTCACCTCACCGTCAAGCATCTACTAAACAAACTGGCATCGAACCCGAAGGGAGGCTCAACACGAAGTTGAGAAATACATCTGAACTCGCCGTCAGGGATCTGTTAAACAAACAGGCATCGAACCCGGAGGCCGGCTCAACCCGAAGTTGAGAAGAACATCTGACCTCGCTGTCAGACATCTATTAAACAAACAGGCATCAAGATTGATGGTCGGCTCATCCCGAAGTCGAGAAGAACATTTGACCTCATTGTCAGACATTAGTTAAACAAACTAGAACCGAACCTAAAGGCCGGCTCAAAGCGATGGTGAGAAGAACATCTGACCTCGCCGCCTGGCATCTGTTAAACAAATAGGCATCGAACACGAAGTCCCACTTAACATGAAGTTGAGAGCAACATCTGACCTCGCTGTCAAGCATCTGTTAAACAAACAGACATCGAACCCCTAGGCCGGCTCAACACAAAGTAGAGAAGAACATCTGACGTCGCTGTCAAGCATCTGTTAAACAAACAGGCATCGAACCTGAAGGCCGGCTCAACACAAAGTTCATAGGAATATATGACTTTGCCGTAAGGCATCTGTTAAACAAATAGGCTTCGAACACGAAGTCCTACTCAACACGAAGTTGAGAGGAACATCTGACCTCGTCGTCAAGCATATGTTAAATTAACAAGCATAGAACCCGAAGGCCGGTTCAACCAAATGTTAAGAAGAACATTTGATGTCGCTGTCAAGCATCTGTTAAACAAACAGGCATCAATCCCGAAGGTCGGCTCAACCCGAATTTGAGAAGAACATCTGACCTCACCGTCAGGTATCTGTTAAACAAAGAGGCATCGAACCCGAAGGCCGGCTCAACACGAAGTTGTGAGGAACATTTGACATCCCCGTCAGGCATCTGTTAAACAAACAGGCATCGAACCAGAAGGGCGACTCAACCCAAAGTTGAGAAGAACATCTGACCTCGCCATCAGGCATCTGTGAAACAAACATGCATCAAACCTGAAGGCTGGATCAACCCAAAGTTGAGAAGAACATCTAACCTCACCGTGAGGCATCTGTTAAACAAACAGGCATCGAACCCGAAGGTCGTCTCAACCCGTAGTTGAGAAAAACATTTGACCTAGCCGTCAGGCATCTGTTAAATAAACAGGCATCGAATTTAAAGGCTAGCACAACACGAAGTTGAGAGGAACATCTGACCTCGCCGTTAGGCATCTATTAAATAAACAAGTATCGAACCCGAAGGCCGGCTCAACACGAAGTTCATAGGAATATCTGACCTCGCCGTAAGAGATCTATTAAACAAACAAGCATCGAACACGAAGGCTGGCTCAACCCGAATTTGAGAAGAACATCTGACCTCGCTGTCAGGCACTGTTAAACATATTGGCATCGAATTTGATTGCCAGCTCAACCCGAAGTTTATAAGAACATTAGACCTCGCCGTCTGGCATCTGTTAAACAAACAGTCATCGAACCCGAAGGACGGATCAACAAGAAGTTGAGAGGAAGATTTGACCTCGCCGTCAGGCATCTGTTAAACAAACAGGCATCGAACCCGAAGGGCGGCTCAACACAAAGTTGAGAAGTACATTTGACCTCGCTGTCATGGATCTGTTAAACAAACCGTCATCGAACTCGGAGGCTGGCTAAACCCGAAGTTGAGAAGAACATATGACCTCGCTGTCATGCATTTGTTAAACAACAGGCATCGAACCAGTAGGGCGGCTCCACCCGCAGTTGACAAGAACATCTGACCTCGTCGTCAGGCATCTGTTAAACAAACATGCATCAAACCCGAAGGTTAGCTCAACCCGAAGTTGAGAAGAACATCTAACATCACCGTGAGGCATCTGTAAAAAAAACAGGCATCTAACCTCAAGGCCGTCTCAACCCGTAGTTGAGAAAAACATTTGACCTAGCCTTCAGGCATTTGTTAAACAAATAGGCATCAAACCCGAAGGCTGGCACAATACGAAGTTGATTGAAACATCTGACCTCGCCGTCACACATCTATTAAACAAACAGGTATCGAACCCGAAGGCCGGCAAAACAAAAAGTTCATAGGAATATCTGACCTCACCGTCATGGATCTGTTAAATAAACAGGCATCGAACACGAACGTCGGGTCAACCCGACGTTGACAAGAACATCTGACCTCGCTGTCAGGCATCTGTTAAACAAACTAGCATTGAATTTGATGGCCAGCTCAAATCGAAGTTGATATGAACATTAGACCTCGCTGTCAGGCATCTGTTAAACAAACAGGTATCGAACTCGAAGGCCGGCTCAACAAGAAGTTGAGAGGAACATTTGACCTCGCTGTCATGCATCTATTAAACAAACAGGCATCGAACCCGAAGGGCGGCTCAACATGAAGTTGAGAAGTACATCTGACCTCGCCGTCAGGAATCTGTTAAACAAACAGTCATTGAACCCGGAGGCCGGCTCAACACGAAGTTGAGAGGAATAATTGACCTTGTCGTCAGGCATTTGTTAAACAAACAGGCATCGAACCCGAAGGGCGGCTCAACCCGAAGTTGAGAAGAACATATGACGTCGCTGCCAGGCATCTGTTAAAAAAACAGACATCGAACCCGAAGGCCGGCTCAACACGAAGTTCATAGGAATATCTGACCTCGCTGTAAGGCATATTTTAAACAAATAGGCATCGAAGACGAAGTCCCGCTCAACACGAAGTTGAGAGCAACATCTGACCTCGCCGCCAGGCATTTGTTAAACAAACGGGCATCGAACCCAAAGGTCGGCTCAACACGAAGTTGAGAGGAACATCTGACCCCGTCGTCAAGCATATGTTAAAGAAACAAGCATCGAACCTGAAGGCCGGTTCAACCAAAAGTTAAGAAGAACATCTGACCTCGCCATCAGGCATCTGTTAAACAAACAGGCATCGAACCCGATGGTCGGTTCAACCCGAAGATGAAAAGAACATCTGACCTCACCGTCAGGTATCTGTTAAACAAACAGGCATCGATCTCGAAGGTCGGCTCAACACGAAGTTGAGAGGAACATCTAACGTCCCCGTCAGGCATCTGTTAAACAAACAGGCATTGAACCCGAAGGCTGGTACAACACGAAGTTGAAAGGAACATCTGACCTCGCCGTCAGACATCTGTTAAACAAACAGGTATCGAATTTGATGGCCAGCTCAACCCGGAGTTGATAAGAACATTAGACCTTACCGTTAGGCATCTGTTAAACAAACATGCATCGAACCCGAAGGCCGGCTCAACAAGAAGTTGAGAGGAACATTTGACCTCGTTGTCAGGCATCTGTTAAACAAGCAGGCATCGAACCCGGAGGGCAGCTCAACACGAAGTTGAGAAGTACATCTGACCTCGCGGTCAGGGATCTGTTAAACAAAGAGGCATCGAACTCGGAGGCCGGCTCAACACGAAGTTTAGAAGAACATCTGACCTCGCTGTCAGGCATTTGTTAAACAAATAGGCATCGAGATTGATGGTCGGCTCATCCCGAATTTGAGAAGAACATCTGACCTCGTTGTCATACATTAGTTAAACAAACAAGAACCGAACCTGAAGGCTGGCTCAAAGCGAAGGTGAGAAGAACATCTGAGCTCGCCGCCAAGAATCTGGTCAACAATCAGGCATCGAACACGATGTTGAGAGCAACATCTGACCTTTCCGTCAGGCATCTGTTAAACAAACAGGCATCGAACCCCTAGGCCGGCTCAATACAAAGTTGAAAGGAACATTTGACCTCACCGTCAGGCATCTGTTAAATAAACAGGCATCGAACCCGAAGGCTGGCTCAACCCGAAGTTGAGAAGAACATCTGACGTCACTGTCAAGCATTTGTTAAACATACAGGCATCGACCGCGAAGGTCGGCTCAACAAAAAGTTCATAGGAATATATGACCTCGCCGTAAGGCATCTGTTAAACAAATAAGCATCGAACACGAAGTCCTGCTCAACACGAAGTTGAGAGCAACATCTGACCTCGCCGCTAGGCATTTGTTAAACAAACGGGCATCGAACCCGAAGGGCGGCTCAACACGAAGTTGAGAGGAACATCTTACCTCGCCGTCAAGCATATGTTAAATAAACAAGCATCGAACCCGAAGGCCGACTCAACCAAAAGTTGAGAAGAACATTCGATCTCGCTGTCAGGCATCTGTTAAACAAACAGACATCGAACCCGAAGGTCGGCTCAACCCAAAGTTGAGAAGAACATCTGACCTCTCCGTCAGGTATCTGCTAAACAAAGAGGCATCGAACCCGAAGGCTGGCTCAACACGAAGTTGAGAGGAACATTTGACATCCCCGTCAGGCATCTATTAAACAAACTGACATCGAACCAGAAACGTGACTCAACCCGATGTTGATAAGAACATCTGACCTCGCTGTCAGGCATCTGTGAAACAAACATGCATCAAACCCGAAGGCTGGATCAACCCAAAGTTGAGAAGAACATCTAACCTCGTCGTGAGGCACCTGTTAAACAAACAGGCATCGAACCCGAAGGACGGATCAACAAGAAGTTGAGAGGAAGATTTGACCTCGCCGTCAAGCATCTGTTAAACAAACAGGCATCGAACCCGAAGGGCGGCTCAACACAAAGTTGAGAAGTACATCTGACCTCGCTGTCATGGATCTGTTAAACAAACCGTCATCGAACTCGGAGGCTGGCTAAACCCGAAGTTGAGAAGAACATATGACCTCGCTGTCATGCATTTGTTAAACAACAGGCATCGAACCAGTAGGGCGGCTCCACCCGCAGTTGACAAGAACATCTGACCTCGTCGTCAGGCATCTGTTAAACAAACATGCATCAAACCCGAAGGTTAGCTCAACCCGAAGTTGAGAAGAACATCTAACATCACCGTGAGGCATCTGTAAAAAAAACAGGCATCTAACCTCAAGGCCGTCTCAACCCGTAGTTGAGAAAAACATTTGACCTAGCCTTCAGGCATTTGTTAAACAAATAGGCATCAAACCCGAAGGCTGGCACAATACGAAGTTGAGAGAAACATCTGACCTCGCCGTCACACATCTATTAAACAAACAGGTATCGAACCCGAAGGCCGGCAAAACAAAAAGTTCATAGGAATATCTGACCTCACCGTCATGGATCTGTTAAATAAACAGGCATCGAACACGAACGTCGGGTCAACCCGACGTTGACAAGAACATCTGACCTCGCTGTCAGGCATCTGTTAAACAAACTAGCATTGAATTTGATGGCCAGCTCAAATCGAAGTTGATATGAACATTAGACCTCGCTGTCAGGCATCTGTTAAACAAAAAGGTATCGAACTCGAAGGCCGGCTCAACAAGAAGTTGAGAGGAACATTTGACCTCGCTGTCATGCATCTATTAAACAAACAGGCATCGAACCCGAAGGGCGGCTCAACATGAAGTTGAGAAGTACATCTGACCTCGCCGTCAGGAATCTGTTAAACAAACAGTCATTGAACCCGGAGGCCGGCTCAACACGAAGTTGAGAGGAATAATTGACCTTGTCGTCAGGCATTTGTTAAACAAACAGGCATCGAACCCGAAGGGCGGCTCAACCCGAAGTTGAGAAGAACATATGACGTCGCTGCCAGGCATCTGTTAAAAAAACAGACATCGAACCCGAAGGCCGGCTCAACACGAAGTTCATAGGAATATCTGACCTCGCTGTAAGGCATATTTTAAACAAATAGGCATCGAAGACGAAGTCCCGCTCAACACGAAGTTGAGAGCAACATCTGACCTCGCCGCCAGGCATTTGTTAAACAAACGGGCATCGAACCCAAAGGTCGGCTCAACACGAAGTTGAGAGGAACATCTGACCCCGTCGTCAAGCATATGTTAAAGAAACAAGCATCGAACCTGAAGGCCGGTTCAACCAAAAGTTAAGAAGAACATCTGACCTCGCCGTCAGGCATCTGTTAAACAAACAGGCATCGAACCCGACGGTCGGTTCAACCCGAAGATGAAAAGAACATCTGACCTCACCGTCAGGTATCTGTTAAACAAACAGGCATCGATCTCGAAGGTCGGCTCAACACGAAGTTGAGAGGAACATCTAACGTCCCCGTCAGGCATCTGTTAAACAAACAGGCATTGAACCCGAAGGCTGGTACAACACGAAGTTGAAAGGAACATCTGACCTCGCCGTCAGACATCTGTTAAACAAACAGGTATCGAATTTGATGGCCAGCTCAACCCGGAGTTGATAAGAACATTAGACCTTACCGTTAGGCATCTGTTAAACAAACATGCATCGAACCCGAAGGCCGGCTCAACAAGAAGTTGAGAGGAACATTTGACCTCGTTGTCAGGCATCTGTTAAACAAGCAGGCATCGAACCCGGAGGGCAGCTCAACACGAAGTTGAGAAGTACATCTGACCTCGCGGTCAGGGATCTGTTAAACAAAGAGGCATCGAACTCGGAGGCCGGCTCAACACGAAGTTTAGAAGAACATCTGACCTCGCTGTCAGGCATTTGTTAAACAAATAGGCATCGAGATTGATGGTCGGCTCTGTTGCACCCTAAAATTTGCTCAACCTTATTCCTTGGATTTATGTTTCATCATCTTTAGCATTTGCATGTAGAGTCATGTACATAGACTAACCATCTGCATAGCATAAGCATAGCAAGTCATTCAACAGGGGACCAATCATTATTTTCATCTCTAGAGGCCTATCAAGAGGTTATTATCCCAATTCAATCATATTCAAGTCATCAAGAAAGAATTTGAAAGCAAAGAGTTCAGCAGATCAAGCCTTGGGATCATCTCCTAGCTGAGGGTATCTGAGGGTCAACAAGAGGGTTGTGAGCTGTGGATTGAAGGTATGGAGAGTATCTAGACATCTTGAGAGACTTACAAAGTCATTTGGAGAAGAAAACAAGTCATTGATGAAGGCACAAGAGCTATAGTTGAAGACAGTCAACTAGGGTTTCATCTGGGTCAACCCTAGGTCAACCCTAGGTCAATTGACTGACTTAAGAGGGCATTCAAGTCTATTGGAGAGATGTGGGGATCAACATTTGACATATGAAGAAGGATATGGAGATATGACAAGGAGAATTCAAGAGAAATCAAGGAGAAGAGGAGTTACTAAATTAGGGTTTCTCTGTAAAATCCCCTAGTTTAGGTCAAATTTCCAAGCAAGATAAGTCAAAATGCTAGCTTCAAATGGCTTCTTGGCCAACATGAAACTTGTAGAGGATCTCAAGACCTTTAATTTGAGTGGTGGAAGACCTCAAGGAGATTTATAGAACTCAAGTTATGGTCCTTACAAGTTATAGGTCATCTGGGGTGTCTGAACTTTTGTCTGTGAAAGTGACTTGACTTCCAAGCTAGTTTTGCCCCTCAAGGAGATTTCAAATGAATTCTTGGTCAACATAAGAGTTGTTCCTCATTGTCTTAGCTTTCTAGAATGGTATGGCATGCCTTCATATGATGTGGAGAACTCAACTTATGGTCTTGACAAGCAAAGGGTATTTTGGGCATTTGTGAATTACAGGTCATTTTAACCTATACCCAAAACTCATACAAGGAGGCCTCAAATGGAAAAACTTACAACATCAAACTTGCTCCAAATGGGATTTTAAGTCTAGAAAGAAGGTCACAAGTTATTGGAGAAGCTCATAGAATGGAGTTGCATGATAGGTCAAAATATGAACTAAAAAGGCTTATAAAGTGAATAATTTCAAGTTGGAAAATGGTTTGGGAGATTTACAAGTCCAAATGGAGACTTCCAATATATGATTTTGAATGGAAAAACAATTCTAAGAACAATGGTTCACCCACTTTTTTGAGTTTAGAAGGAAAAAATGAAGTTATCCATGGTTGCTTATCATTTAAGAAACATAATCAAAAATGAGCCAAAGTTTGAAAACAAGGGAATGTGCAAGATGGATCTAGAATGTTCATTTGGGGTCTATATATTCATGAAAGGAGAATTTGGCAAGGGTTGGCCTCATTTGCACCAAGAATTCCACAAAATTTCTCATACTTTTTCATAAAAGTTTCATTACAATTCTCTCAAAACCTTCATCAACTTTCATCAAAATCAACTCAATCTGATTCCATCATCATCATAGATCATAATTGAAGCAAAGTTTTGGTGTGAATCATTCATTTTCGAGCACTTTTTCTCAAGAACATCAAGATTGAAGTTGCAAGTGGATAGCATAATTCTGGCCAAATCTCATCCAAAGCTTGCATACAGAATCACATACATCAAGGATTGATCAAGATCCAGCACTTAGAAGCCTCAAATCATCAGTCTCCATAGCTGTTTGCAAGATTTTGCACAAGGTAAGTTTTCAATCACACAGCTCGATTCAGTTGGTTAGGCAAGTTGTTGTTAGTTTAGAGATGATCTAGGTGGTTAGGAGATTAGTTTAGATGAATTTGGAGAGGTTTGGTGATGGTTGTGAGCAGGTGCAATGAACTGTTAGGGTGAAGATCTCTTAGGTTAAGCCATTGGAATGTTAGTTGGACAGCTCAGGTTAATCTCCATTATGTGTAGATTAGTTTAGGTTAAGTTTGATTGAGAATTGTGATGATGCTTATCAGTGTATATCCATGGTGATCAGAATTTGCCTCGATCGGGTTGAGAGTTTTATTGAGTTTCAGATTGATCTAAGGTCATAGGATTGAAGAGGGAGAGGTTTAGAGCAACTTTCATGTTTATAGCATGGTGATTCGTGGCCTGGATAAGGGGAACAGTTGAGTTGAACTTGCTCGTGCATGGAGGTTTCATGGTGAAACCCTAGTTTCTAACAGAGCCATTGGGGAAGACATAATCGTGGCCATACATCTTGCCTTGGACCCTTGACTTGGAGAGCCATCGTGTGGCTATTATTTGATTTCAGATTTGGAGGGAATTGACTGGGTGCCAAACGCACCGTTTCATTAATTGAAACGGGCGGGCCTCAGATCCTGTTGCTAATCCCACCCCCAGTAATAGGCCCATTTCCAATTTGAGCGTGATTTTGGTTGCTATTCTTACCCCCCAGTGTGTTTATTTCATTTTCTTTGTTTCTGACTTGATATTGGGCTTTGGAAAAATGATATGCGCACCCCCTTTATGAGGCCCATCCTGGACTGAACTGAGCGCGCCTACTATTCTGACCCCCTCCCTCATTTTAATTCATTTTATTTCTTATTTCATTTTAATTTTTCACCAATTTTCATAAATTCATAAATAATTCATAAAAAATGCTTTTTAATTCATTCTTTTTACCATGTTTTCATTAAAATGTCTAGAATATTATAGGAAAATAAATTTTCATTTTTAGTTTTATTTCATATTTTTTTCATATTTTCTAAATAAATAGCATAATAAATAGTTACATTTCATGCATCATTTTAATGATTTTTGTTCTCTCACATGCTTTAATATTTTTTGATCATTCTTTTCATATTGTTTAGATGAGATGTTAAGCTTGTAGAAATATTTTAGTTCCCATTTTTAGAGGCTAGTTTTAGGTGATTAATAAATGCTTGAATATCATGAACAAAACTAGGGTTTTTAGGTGACAACTTAGGAAGTTCAATTTTCTCCTTTAGGACTTAGGGTTTGAATAGATTAGTTATGGGACTATAGGGGCTATGGGTAGTTATTAGATCCCTTAGAAAAGTTAGGATTCCCCTACTGCTATTGTTACTGTCTGTATATCTGTTGTTTGGTGTGGTGTGCCCTCTGGGGTTTATTGATTGTTTGTTTGGGTATTGGGTTTGTCTGGGGTCCTGGGGAAGCTGAAGATTTGTGGAGATGAGGCTATTGAAGATTCAAATGCTGAAGATCAACTGTCAGAGTTGAGGAGGAGCTTCCTGCTATCAGATGCTGAGGAGATTAGGGTTTAGGAGCTAGGCAGAGCTCTAGATTAGAATGATTGTTTCTCAAACATGGATGGCCTTGTCTGCATCCATTCTTCTCTGTGATTCAGAGTCTCTCTAAGACACTCACCCCCTTCCTTTGGAAGGCTTGGTGATAGTGTCTATGAGATAGAACTCTTGAGAGAAAATGCCTCTTGTGTTAGAAGCAGTCTGTTCACCACCTTTGGTAGTCAGCTGATTGCTTAACACCCAATTCACTCTTGTGACTGATCCCTCATCCTGGAGGTTTGAGCTTGAAGAAAAGCCATTGCAGATGGAAGACTGATGATCAAAGCCCTTGTCTGAAGGCCATGAAGATGGAGATTGATGCTTGTTGAAGCTTGTGAATGATTGGAGATTGCTTGAAGCCAGTTGTTGATTCAGAGCTGCTGATGCTGTTTCTGTTGCTGTATTTCATTTGTTGATGTATTGATTGGTTTTCTGAACTGTATTGTTTGCTGTTTACCCTGTTGGGTTGAAAGTGAAGCCTGTTCACTTTCGCCTATTGTTTTCTAGGTTCGAGGTTGAGTGGGACTCCCTTGCCTCGCTTGTACTGTTGCATCCATGCATTTTACTGTTTTGCTGTGTATATCTGATATTGTGTCTGTTTCTGCCTATCCCGTAGGATCTCTGTTTCTCTCTGTGCAAGAGAGGAGCATGATAGACACTAGGCCTTAACCCATGCATGATAACATTAGGTTAGTTTGTTTCCCTTCGCAACCGTAGGTTAGAGTTCTGTCTCTTTCTTTCTCAAAACAAACAGAAAAACACATAAAGATTTCAAACACAATAAAAGACACTTCTTCCGTAAAAGAATGTGAACTCATCAAAACGTCATTTTTGTCCGCTGGGACTGTTAATCAGAAAAACCTTTTCAGAAGGAATAAAATCAACCAAGACAAGCTTGTGTCGTACGTGGCCCGAACTACGTTTGCTCTGATCTTCCATGCTGTGTGGAAGTACGTAGGCATAGGATGCGATACCCTAGCGAGCAACCTTCCCCTCCTTTCCAGTAGGTAGGCGAACTACGTTGACTCTGATTTCTCGTTCCAGACGGGAATACGTAGGCATAAAGTGCGATACTTTGCCGAGTCATTTTATTCTCATTTTCTTTTATTTTTAACCCTTGACCTATAGTTTAGATAGAATAACAATCCATACCCAAAAACAAGCGTGGATCCCATCGAGTACGATGGACGTGAGGGGTGCTAATACCTTCCCCTTGCGTAACCGACTCCCGAATCCAGGTTTTGGTTGCGATGACCATACCTTTCCCGTATTGTGCGAGGTTTACTCTGAGCGTTTCCTTTCCCTCCCATGGGATAAATAACGCACGGTGGCGACTCTTCTGTTCAGCCGGCGCCGATTTTCGCAGTAGCGACAGCTGGCGACTCTGCTGGGGATCCAACGTCCCCTGGCTGCTAAGGACTGCGATGGTTCTTACGCATTTGGGATCCAACGTCCCTTGAGAGAGTCAATCCTAGCGCTTGTTTTCCCGTCGAGGATTTTGTATGGAGTTATTGTATATTTCTAACCCTGTATTTTCCAGCTTTATATATATTGTTTATTATTGCTGTATCTGGGGTGTGACGGGTGTTCTGATATTGAGAGATAAGCCGGACCTGGGCTTGAGTGCACCTAGAATTAGAGTAGAAATTAGTGGGCGCCCGCTTGCTTTGCTTGCTTTGGTGTCCCATGAAATCTACACTCAGACGAGGTTCCTCTGGTTGGCCTCCTGCCCCTTCCTTTGGTTGGCGTGGGTTGCTGGTTAGTTGGATTGTCGACTCTGGGGACCGATCATTTGGAAGTTGGCTGAGTGAGGCCTCTTCAGGAATTGATGATGCCACTCCTTCTGGGAATCGTATCATCAACCCTGAAAGTCTGTGACGCCGACGACCGCATAGGATGCCGTACCTTGTGCCAGTTATAGGGCCACCCACCTGTGAGGGGATTCAGGGTTATGCAGGTAACTAAACCTCCAGATTACCGGTTATTTCTTGATCAGAGATCCGGGTTATTTATGGAGATGTATTATGAGGTCTGTCAGAGACCATGTGGAGATTTGTTCTGAGGTCTGCCAGAGACCATTTGGAGATGTATTCTGAGGTCTGTCAGAGACCATTTGAGAGGTGTTTTGAGGTCTGTCAGAGACCAGTTATGGATGTGATTTGAGGTCTATCAGAGACCAGTTGGAGTTATGGTTTGAGGTCTGTCAGAGACCAGTGTTGGAGTTCTATTTTAGGTCTATCTGAGACCAGGGTTTGATGACTTCTGGATGGTCTATCTGAGACCTTTCTTGATTGGGTTTAGGCTATGCAGTTGCAGCTTTGGTCCCTGTTGAATGTTACTTGCATTGCATCCCTGCATATACATTATCATTTGCATTTTACTAATGTGTGTCTGTGCTGCAGGTGCATTTGCATTTCCCTAGTTCTAGTGCCCGGACTTTTGAGTATTTGATCATGACTAGCCTAAGGAGAACAGTTGCTTACAAATTGCCTACGCCTGATATTGTTCCTCTACTGGGGTTGATCTCTCTTGCTGATGAGGGTGTTCGTAGGAGTTTCCGGATGAGCTATGGTAGATTATTGAGATTGGTGTGCAAACCTACAGAGGTAGAGTTAGATGGGCTGTATGCTTTGATGCAATTCTATGACCCTGCTTTGAGGTGTTTTACGTTCTCTGATTTTATTATGGGACCAACCCTGGAGGAATACGCTGAGTATGTTGAGCTGCCTGTGCAGAACCAGGTTCCGTTCATTCATTATGATGCCAAACCCAAGCCGGAGGAATTGGCAAAAGCCTTGCATGTTGATGCTTCTGAACTTGTGACTACTGTTTCCCGTGGAGTTCCAGGCTTCTCATTTCAGTTCTTAGTTGGTAAAGCTCAAGAGTACGCCAAGAATGGGTGCTGGGTTGCTTTCAATGCTGTGTTGGCTTTGTGCATTTATGGCATAGTACTATTCCCCAATATACCGGATTTTGTGGACTTCGATGCTTTCTACTTGTTTGCCGCTGGTAATCCTGTGCCTACCTTACTCGGAGATCTCTACCATTCACTGCATTACAAGAATGAGAAGGGAAGAGGGAAGAATGTTCATCTGTGTGTGCCCTTGTTGAGTATGTGGTTTGAGAGTCACCTTCCTAAGAGAGGATCTGCTGCAGAGACTCCAGTTCCAGTTGGTTGGTCGGAGCGTCTGATGAGGCTATCGTCGGAAGATATGGAGTGGTTTGATAGAGACCTGTTGGGATCTGAGCTCATCTTTAGCTGTGCTGGGTACCCTAATGTGCCATTGATAGGAAGAAAAGGGTGTATCAATTACAACCCTTCTCTATTCATTCGCCAGTTCGGATATGCGCTGAAGAATCCACCTCAGGAGGAAGAAGTACAGGAATCTCTGTACTTCACCGGTGACGTGAAGGGGGAGTTATTAGCCAAGTTGCGACATGCTTGGACGAGTAGTAACCGCAAAGGGAAGCCGTTGTTGGGAAAGAATGACTGTCAGGCCTATGCACCTTATAGAGCTTGGATTCAAGAGAGGGCTAGTCAGTTGAAGATGCCGTTTCCAGATGCACCAATTCTTGATCCTATTCCGGTAGAAGAACCGACCACTGTTTCTAGGGAAGCATATGAACAGGTTGTGAGGGAGAAAGAAGCCTTGACGAAGATTAACGAAGGGTTAGAGCAAGAGTTAGCCCAGGCACGCAGTGAGAAAAACAAGGCCGTATATGCTTTCCAACAACAGATTGAGCTGGTAAACAGGTTAGGAGCTGAGTTGACCGAGGAAAAGAAGAAGCGCGAACGTCTGGGGCAAGAGTTCAGAAGCTCCCATGACATGCTGGAAGCCAAAAAGAAGGCGCTCGACGCAGCACACCGAGAGATATCCTCTTGCAATAAGACTTGGAATGCTACTCTCACCAACAACAAGAAGAGGGAAGATAAGCTAAAGCAGCAAATTTCCGACCTCGAGGAGAAGTTGAAGTCTAGCATCAAGAAATGTGAGGAGGAAGTGATGAACCGGTATAGTGTCCAGCATGCACTGAACAAGGCAATCAAATCCAGAGATGAAGCAGTGTCCCAGAAGCGAAAGTTAGAAGATTGCTTCGGAGAAGCGGCATGGGAAGAAACTGCTGAAGACGTACGCCGTGTCCTTAAGAAGAGAAACCAGCTTGTTGAAGGGCTGCTCGATCGACCAAGCCATCCGGAGACCAAGAAGTTGATAGAGGAGTACCAGACTTTTGGGAGGATCTGATCATTCCATTATTTGTATGCTTTATTTGCATAGTGCTGACCATCACCAGGATTGTTGGTTGAGGTCATGCCTTCTTTGTACTCTCAGTGATATTGTACCCTGGGCTTATTGATTCTCACTGTTATATATGAGGCTTTCTATGATTCAGCTCCGATATTCCTATTGTCAACACTGTCACCGCACCGGCACCTCGCACTAGAACTGGGGAAATGAACTTCCCTAATGCACAGACACATTGCATTGCATTCATATTCATCTTGCATAACAGGTAATCTTTGAATGGTGTCTTATCTCCTGCTTTGATTCAGGTACTTAACAGGATTCCAGATCAACATCCGCACCGCTATTCTACACGATCCAACTGTCGGAAAGTCATGGACCAGATTCAGAACGAGATGCAGGATGTACGCGAAAAGCTCGCCCTCTTCATGCAGACCATGGAGGCTATAGCAAAAGGGCAAGAGAATTTGCAGGCCATGGTCCAGCCTCTGTTGGCTCGCAACGCTGGTCATGGTAACGAAGATCATCAGTCTGTCCGGGTTGATACTGCTCATGGAGATGGCACTCCAACGCCAGTGGCTCCGCCTGTCGTCAATGTGAATGCTGCTAACGTCAACAACGCTACCGCTGCTGTGAATGGTAACGTCGGAGTTGGAAATGAAACTGCTGTCCATAACGCTGGGCTGGGTGATGTCAATGTGGGAGATAATCTCGGAGGCAATGGTTTTATCAACGCTGGGTTCGGATTCAGCGATCAGGGATTCGACAACACTGGCAAGTATGGCTTTAATGCTCAAGGCTTTGGGCAAGATGGTTATGGTATGGTCAATCAGGGCTACGGAGGTTTTGGAAACGGAAACGGTGCTGGTTTTATGGCTGGTGGTCCTGCTGGAGGTGTTCAAGGGTATGGCAACAGAGGCCGAGTTCCAGGGATGAATCAGGTCAGAGCTGGACGTAATAATGCATATGATGGATACGGGGCTGGAAACGGTATGTGGCAAGAGGATCAACAGGAAGACGCCTTCTCTGGAGGGGGTTTTGAAGGGCCGATGGATGATTCTCAAAAGATTAGAATGCTGGAAGAGCAAATGAAAGGAGTCCTAAATCAGAGTGCTGTGGGTCTGGACATGGCAACTATGGGCTTGGTACCTGGGCTGAGGGTGCCAATCAAGTTCAAAGCGCCTGCGTTCGATAAGTACAAAGGAGATACATGTCCGAAAGTGCATGTACGAGCTTATTACAGAAAGATGTCTGCATACTCCACTGACGAAAGAATGCTCATGCATTTCTTTCAGGATAGCCTATCGGGTCCTTCCTTAGAATGGTACATGGGGTTGGAGCCCACTGATATCAAGACTTGGAAGCAATTAGCGGAGGCGTTCGTAGCCCATTACTAATATAACAGTGACCTGGCACCCAATCGGGTCCAGTTGGCCGGGCTTTCGCAGAAAAAGGGAGAGAGTTTTAAAGAATACGCGCAAAGGTGGCGCGATATGGCTGCCAGGGTCCGTCCTCCTGTGGAAGATAAAGAAATGAACGATATGTTTGTTGGCACATTCACCGGGCTGTTTCATGATATGCTGTTTCATACGTCTCTGGCTAGTTTTTCAGATCTGATTTTGATGGGTGAAAAGATTGAGCGGAACATTAAGCAAGGAAAGTTCCAAGTCGATGAATCAACTGCATCTGGCAGTAATAGGAAAGCTTACGGGGGGCGCCGTCAGGGCGAAGCTAGTGCTGTATTTGGAGGCCGAGGCCGAGGCCGAGGCAGGGGAAGAAATCAATATCGTCAGCAGCAGCAAGTGTCGAGTGTCACTATTCCTTATCAACAGCAACCAATCCAGCAACAACAACAGGTTCAGCAGCAACCAACGCCACAGCAGCAGCAGCCTCAGCAGGGGGCACAGCAAGCTCAGAGAAGATTCCAGGGTGGTAAGCCGAGAAGGGTGTTCGAGAAGCCTCCCTCTAACTATGCTGATTTATTGCAGACCTTGTTGGGATTGAATCTGGTGGAGAAAAGAACCTTGGCACCGATAACGGGAACTCCCCCGTTCGGCTATGATGCAAATAGGCGCTGCGAGTTTCATTCTGGGGCCCCGGGCCATGATATAGAAGGTTGTCATGCTTTTAAGCACGTTGTGCAGGATCTCTTGGACAACAAGTCTATCAACTTCGGAACGACCGGTGCGAATATAGTCCAGAAACCCATGCCTAATCATGGGGCGAATGCCGTGCTGACTGAGGAAGGTCTGAATCTGATTATGAATGTTGAGGATTTAAAGACGCCGCTGAGCGAAATAAAAAGCCGACTGTTGCAAGGAGGTGTTTACCCGGGTTGTAATGAGTACTGCTTAGATTGTTGGGCCCTGTCTGGGGGGTGTGAGGATCTGAAGAAAGGCATTCAGGCCTTAATTGATGAAGGTGTATTGCAGTTTGATAGAACAGCAACTGATGAGCCGGCAGGGGCAGTAATGGATAATCAGAGTGATGTTGCCACAGTGACGATTCCTAGGAAGACGATCACTATTTCAGCACCAGCTCAGCGGCCATCGATTACTATAACTAAAGCCGGGCCAATCCCGTATGAGAGCACGAAAGCGGTCCCATGGTCATATGGGCTAGAGGTGTATTGTGACGGGATTAAAATCGATGTCAACAAGCAGTCGGCGGAGGTTGTGGATAATGTTGTGGGCTCAGGAGGCATGACGAGAAGCGGCAGGATCTTTATATCTCCTGAAGTAGAAGCCGAAAGGATAGCGAAAGGGAAAGGGAAAGTGGTTGAAAATGTTCCGGTACAAGCAAATGAAAAAGAAGCAGCACCTAAGGATGTCGAAGAATTCATGCGCTTAATTCGGAAAAGCGATTATAAAATCGTGGAGCATCTGCAGCAAACGCCATCCAAAATATCTATTCTGTCATTGCTGTTATGTTCGGAGGCTCACCGAAACGCTTTGCTGAAAGTCCTGGACACTTCTTTTGTACCCCAGGATGTCTCCGTGAACCAGCTAGAAGGAGTATTGGCACATGTAAATGCAGGCCACAGTCTGGGCTTTACTGATTTCGACTTGACTCCGAAAGGAAGGGATCATAATATGGCATTACATGTATCTGTTGAGTGCAGAGGGTCGACAATGTCGCACGTATTGGTTGACACCGGGTCGTCTTTGAATGTGCTGCCTAAGAAGGCTATGATGAAGCTGGATGTTCGAGGAATTTTGTGCACACCAAGTGATTTGGTGGTCAGAGCGTTTGACGGCACGCGGAGAACAGTCTTCGGATCGATCACATTGCCTCTGCAAGTGGGGCCGGAAGTGTTTGCAACGGAGTTTTATATCATGGATATACAGCCTGCGTACAGCTGCTTGCTGGGAAGACCTTGGATTCACGGTGCAGGGGCAGTTACGTCTACCCTGCATCAGAAGTTAAAGTATATGGTCGGAGACAGTGTAGTCACCGTGTGCGGAGAAGAAGACATCCTGGTCAGCCATCTATCTTCGTTTAAATATGTGGAAGTCGACGGGGAGATCCACGAGACGCCATGCCAGGCATTCGAAGGTTTGCGCATAAAGGACAAGGGTCCCGGGCCAAGCAAAGTGCCAGAGATAGCTGTTTCTTCGTATAAAGAAGCCCAAGCGCTAGTGAAGGCAGGAGAAGCCACGGGCTGGGGCAAAGTATTGGACATTCCGGTGAAAATGGACCGGTTCGGACTGGGGTACCGACCATCGTCATCAACTCCTTCTGTGGGGGCCCCTCATTTCAGAAAGTCAATCACCATCTCTGCCAGTGGAGTATGCCATGAATCTGTCAATGCTGCTTCGGAGTCCGATGAAGGGGACAGCGACTGTGATATGGATGCCTGGATTCAGCCAAGCACGCCAGGACAAGGACTATGCAACTGGTCCATTCAGGAGCTTGTTCCTGTGACTTTTAAACAGTAATGCTTTGCTTTATTAATTGTTGAATAATCTGATGTCTTGCCCGGGGCATCAGGATTTGCTTAGGGCTGTGTTGTTATAAACATTGCTTTGTTAATCATTAAATAAATGGCGTTTTTTTCATGTGTAAATACCGTAATCCCTGTCTTTCTTGTTTTGTATTTTTCAATAAAATGGCAACGCGGTTATCTGCTTTATACGCATTTTGAAGCACTTAACCCTTTCTTTTGCAGGATAACATTTTCAGATGACATCCTTGAACCACCTATGACTCGTCCCGACTTCGAGCACCCGGTATTCCAGACCGAAGAAGAGATTGTCGAAGATAGCGACGTTCCTGAAGAACTGTCTTGGTTGGTGAAGCAAGAGGAAAGAGCCATTCTGCCTCACGACGAGGTTATCGAGATTATCAATTTGGGGTCGGAAGGGGTTGAGAAGAATATTCGTATTGGAGCCGCATTGCAGAGTGATATCAAGCGAAAACTGGTTGAAATGCTCCGAGAGTATAATGATGTATTCGCTTGGTCGTATCAAGATATGCCAGGGCTCGATACAGATATGGTTGTGCATCGTCTGCCACTGAAAGAAGACTGCCCGCCTGTCAAACAAAAACTTCGTAGAACTCGACCAGATATGGCAATGAAGATCAAAGAGGAGGTTCAGAAACAGTGGGACGCTGGGTTCCTGGCTGTGACGAAGTATCCCTCATGGGTTGCTAACATCGTACCGGTGCCAAAGAAAGATGGCAAGGTTCGAATGTGCGTGGATTATAGAGATTTGAATAAAGCAAGCCCAAAAGACGATTTTCCACTTCCTCATATTGACGTGTTAGTGGATAATACTGCTCAATACTCTGTATTCTCCTTCATGGATGGCTTTTCAGGCTATAATCAGATTAAAATGGCGCCAGAGGATATGGAGAAGACTACTTTCATAACGCCTTGGGGAACATTTTGCTATAAAGTGATGCCCTTTGGTTTGAAAAATGCTGGGGCAACGTATCAGCGTGCGATGACAACTCTCTTTCATGACATGATGCATAAAGAGATTGAAGTTTATGTTGACGATATGATTGCCAAATCCCAGACGGAGGAAGAGCATCTGGTGAATCTGTTGAAGTTGTTTAAAAGGCTTAGGAAGTTCAGGCTGAGGCTGAACCCTAACAAATGCACCTTCGGGGTGAGATCGGGTAAGCTCCTGGGGTTCATAGTAAGCGAAAGAGGAATAGAGGTCGATCCTGCTAAAATAAAAGCGATTCAAGAAATGCCGACGCCTAAAACAGAGAAAGAGGTGCGCGGGTTTTTAGGGAGGTTGAACTACATTGCTCGGTTCATATCTCACCTGACTGCTACGTGCGAACCATTATTCAAGTTGCTAAAGAAAGATCAAGCTGTAACGTGGAACGATAATTGTCAAAAGGCGTTCGACAAAATAAAGAAGTATCTGCAGGAGCCTCCTATTTTGATACCCCCAGTGGCAGGGAGACCCTTGATAATGTATTTGACGGTTCTTGAGGGAAGCATGGGTTGTGTTCTCGGTCAGCACGACGAGACGGGGAGAAAAGAGCATGCAATCTACTATTTGAGTAAGAAATTTACAGACTGTGAATCTCGATACTCAATGCTGGAGAAAACTTGTTGCGCGCTAGCCTGGGCCGCCAAGCGTCTGAGGCAGTACATGCTGAATCATACAACCATGCTCATCTCGAAGATGGATCCAATCAAATATATATTTGAAAAGCAGGCGTTGTCAGGTAGGATTGCCAGGTGGCAGATGATCTTGACCGAATACGATATTCAATACGTCTCGCAAAAGGCAATAAAGGGGAGTGTGTTGTCTGAGTATCTGGCGGAGCAGCCTATTGAAGAGTATCAATCGATGAGATTTGACTTTCCTGACGAGGATATCATGTATCTCAAGATGAAGGATTGTGAAGAGCCGTTACCAGACGAAGGACCAGAGCCGGGGTCCAAATGGCAGATGATATTTGATGGAGCTGTGAATGCTTACGGTAGCGGAATAGGGGCAATTATCACTACGCCGCACGGGTCGCACATCCCGTTTACTGCCCGATTGACCTTTGCCGTTACCAACAATGAGGCCGAGTACGAAGCTTGTATAATGGGGCTTGAAGAAGCCATTGATTTGCGAATCAAACATCTAGACGTATACGGAGACTCAGCTCTGGTGGTGAATCAGATCAAAGGGGAATGGGAGACACGTCAGCCCAATTTGATACATTATATGAATTATGCAAGGAGATTGTTGCCTTTCTTCGACAAAGTTGAATTGCATCACGTGCCACGGGCAGAAAATCAAATGGCTGACGCCCTTGCCACTTTGTCTTCCATGTACAAGGTCAATTTCTGGAACGAAGCTCCCCAGATCACTATCTCTCGGTTGGACAGGCCAGCTTATGTATTTGCTATTGATGAAGCGTCTGATGGCAAACCGTGGTATTTTGATATCCTTACTTTCCTGAAGAACAAAGAGTATCCGGCTGGGGCATCCAGTCAAGATCAGAAGACTCTCAGGAGATTAGCGGGTAATTTCTATTTGAACCCGGATGGCGTCTTGTACAGAAGAAACCACGACTTGGTGTTGTTGCGTTGTGTGGACGAGAAGGAGGCAAAGCTTCTCATGGAGGAAATTCACGAGGGTGCCTTTGGTACGCATGCTGGTGGGCATGCTATGACGAGAAAACTGCTGCGGGCAGGATACTTTTGGCTGACGATGGAAACTGATTGTTTCAAATTTGCAAGAAAATGCCACAAGTGCCAAATTTATGCTGACAAAATACATGTGCCTCCGAGTCCTTTGAATGTGATGTCATCTCCATGGCCATTCTCGATGTGGGGAATCGATATGATTGGAAAGATTGAGCCGACGGCTTCTAACGGGCATCGGTTCATCCTCGTAGCAATCGATTATTTCACCAAATGGGTGGAAGCAGCGTCTTACGCAAATGTAACGAAGCAAGTGGTGGCTAGATTCATCAAGAGAGATATCATTTGCCGATATGGAATTCCCGAGCGGATAATCACGGATAATGGTTCTAATCTGAACAACAAAATGATGAAGGAGCTCTGTCAGAATTTCAAGATCGAACATCACAACTCCTCCCCTTACCGACCCAAGATGAATGGCGCTGTCGAAGCGGCCAATAAGAATATCAAGAAGATTGTCCAGAAAATGGTGGTGACGTATAAGGATTGGCATGAAATGCTACCTTTCGCTTTGCACGGTTATCGTACGACGGTACGCACATCAACCGGGGCAACTCCGTTCTCGTTAGTATATGGAATGGAGGCGGTATTACCATTGGAAGTTGAAATCCCTTCTCTGAGGGTATTGCGAGACGTTCAGCTGGACGAGGCAGAATGGGTAACGAACAGATTGAACCAACTGAGTTTGATGGATGAGAAGAGGCTAGCTTCTCTGGCATACGGTCGTTTGTATCAAAGACGAATGAAGAAAGCGTACGACAAGAAAATACTTCCGCGAAGCTTTCAGACGGGCGACCTTGTGCTGAAAAGGATTCTCCCGCCGCAAGCAGATCACAGGGGCAAGTGGACCCCCAATTACGAAGGGCCATACGTTGTCAAGAAGGTCTTTTCAGGAGGAGCTTTATTGTTGTCCACCATGGACGGGGAAGACTTTGCATCACCTGTGAATTCGGACGCGGTTAAAAAATACTTTGCTTAAAATAGACCCGCTGGGCAAAAAAAAAAAAAAAGAGAGTCCAGGCAAAAATGGGGCATCCTGGCGAACCAAAAACAGAATGAAAGGTTCGGGCAAAAGTTAGGGATAAAATTGAAAAAATGTACACCCGCGAAGTTGAAAACCTACACTGGGCGGCTTCGGCAAAAAGGGGTATCCCGGTGAACTGAAAACCCGTAAAGGGCGGTTCACGCAAAAGTTAGGGATGAGAAAAGCAAATGACTGCGATCCGAATTTGGTATTCAATGAGCATCAGTGCGGGAGAATATATTTGAGGAATTAGTTATCGGATACAACCTCTTCAGAAGACGGATACCGGGAAAGCGTTAGAGTCGGACGAGTCATGGGAGGATCAGTTCGTGATGTTCATCTGCATCCAGTTGCCGACATGTGTACAAAATTTAATTTGTCAATATTTATGCTTCTTGTGAATACTTGCATACTTGTATATTTGCTTTGCGTAGCTTCCTCTTTTCAGGAGTTACATCCCGTGTACAAAAACTCCGCCCATTCAGGGGCCCAATCAATGAAAATGTGTTATTCAGTACTTGATGCCTGTTCTTTACTGTTTTGCGCATGATAAAACGCCTAAGTTTATTGAAGCTAGCATGAGTATAACATTACTGGCCCTTGCCAACAATTGTTAAAGCTTTGAATTAACTGAGTGTAACGTCACTAACCTGAATCGATTTGGATTGCATAGGCTTGTCGTGTCTTGTTTGTGTTGTTGCAGGTTTCATAACTGTACGAGGAAGGTGATCAAAAGATTGCAATAGTGAAGGGCTTGATCCCCACGCAGGTCATGCATGTTCTTCCTGAAGAAGGATAGAATTCTCCAGCTAGCCGTAGCTTATCCAAAGGACGTGCTCCAGAGAAGTTACTCGTCCTCAGCAGAGTTTGGCGATTCCGGGATCGTAAGGTTGTATTCAGACAGGTTCGTCTCCCCCCGCAGGGTCATGCATTCTCCCCCGGCGGAGTCAGTAAATTTTCCCCAAGAGAATCCAGCCATCCCCAGCAGAGTTCTCTTTTCAGCAAGTGTTCTTTTCTTCCAGTGGAATCCGAAGATCAAAACTCTCCCCAGCAGAGTTGATGGTGGGTCCTGTCATTTATTTTGTCAGAGATACCGGTGATATCAGTTCACGTTCCAGCAGAAAGATCAATCATATCAGGCGCATCTGCTATTCCCCAGCAGAGTTATATTCCCCAGCAGGGGTTACTTCAACAAGACGGGTGGTTTGAGTTCCCAAATTCCCAGCAGGGTCGACTTCATCCTATCAGCATTTATTTTGCTGGAATAATTTTGTAGCATCAGGCTATCCCCGGCGAGTCGGCGTTACCCTTCCAGCATTTATTTTGCTGAAGTAGTTTCTGTACTCCAGTGGTTCAGGTGGAGAGAGCTCTTGCTCAAATAAATTACCAAACAGTCAAGATCTCGGCAGGAGATATTCAATAATAATGTCAGTTTCGGCGGTATTCCCCACAGAGTTGTCATGATAAAACTCTCTTCGTCTCCAGCAGAGTCATTTAGGCAACTGTATCTGATTTTCCCCAGCCAGAGTGGCCAGGATAAGTGTCTTCTTATCCCCAAGCAGAGTTTGTTTGTCATCAACGGGTCGCATGAATCAGAATTTCAGAGGCCACCGCCGGTTATCAGAGCAGGCGTCCGATAGTTGGTTTTCAGATATCCCCAGTAGAGTTCATCTCGAAGTCGCTGTCACGTCAGTGCTGAGCAGTTTGTGGGGGAAGATCATTGAAGAACTAAGTCCTGACGTGGACCATTTATTCCTAGAATGACGGGATTCCTTCAGAAGTGGGCGTCCTTACGTGGACAGGTTTGTTTTACCGGATTGGTAAGGTGTGTTAATCCTGACGTGGATAGATTCGGTCTCTCGAAATTTGGAGAAAGGGAGGTCATGACGTTGACAAAAGATTGGTTACTCTTCGTGTTGGTGTCCTGACGTGGATCATGTGTTTGCAGCAGATATCTTTATTCGTAATGGTGAAATGTGCGTCCTGACGTGGACAAGTTTGTAGTTCTTTGTGATGACAAAGTACAAGAATCCTGACGTGGACAAATTTATCCTTCTTCGTGTTGTTGGCAAAGTGTAAGTCCTGACACGGATACTTCCCCAGTGAGTCGAAGGTGTGAGTCCTTACGTGGACAAGTCTTATTTCCTCAGTGAGTCGAAGATGCCTGAGTCCTAACGTGGATAAATCAAGACGAGATCAGTGTCCTAACGCGGACAGATCAAAGAGATTATTATTCCTAACGTGGAAAGATGCAGTCCTTACGCGGACATATCAACAGAAATGATTCCTAACGTGGAAAGACGGAGATTCCTAACGCGGAAAAGATGGAGTCCATACGCGGACATATCAGAAGATAGTTTCCTTACGCGGAAATGACTGTATTCCTAACGTGGAAAGAAGAAAGTCCTTACGTGGACAGAGTGAGATGATTCATTACGTGGAAAAATGAGTCCTGACGCGGACAAATCAGAAAGAAGTTGGTATTCCTTACGTGGAAAGATCAGAGTCCTTACGCGGACATATCAAGAGCGTTCCTTATGTGGAAGAGAAATGGTTTCCTTACGTGGAAAGATGAGTTTATTCCTTACGTGGAAAGAGTGGAGTCCTGACGCGGACAGATCGAAGAAGGTATTCCTAACGTGGAAGAAGAAGTTTATTCCTTACGCGGAGAAATTGGGGTCCTGACGTGGATAGATTCGAGAAGTTGAGTCCTGACGTGGACAAGTTCAGAAATAGTTGTATTCTTTACGTGGAAAGATCGGAGTCCTGACGCGGACATGTCAAGTGGTATGGGAGTCCTTACGTGGACAGATTGATGCAGTCCTCCTTACGCGGAAAGAAGATTGCTTCCTAACGTGGAAAGATAAAAGCGTTACTCCTAACGTGGACGATGTGATTCCTAACGTGGACAGGTGTTATTCCTAACGTGGAAGAGTTTTTCCTAACATGGACGATTCAGTTTATTGAAATGCAGGTGAATTATCCCCAGCGGAGTTGCCGAGATTTTCCTGGGTTGACAGTAAGGGGAGTCCTAACGTGGACAAGTTTTAGCTGAGATTTCTTCATGTTGACGACAGACAGAGTCCTAACGTGGACAAGTAAGCAATCTGTTATGACAGAATCCTCTTCAGAACGATGAAGACAATCCCCAGCACGGTCGTGCGAGATCAGTGGGTTGCTCTAACAGTCAGATTCAGCTGACGAATGTCATTCCTCAAGCAGGAGCGCAGTTTATTTCTGCGGTTGGCAAATTTCTGGTTTCACTAGTATTCAACCGCCTCGTACCGCGAATGTCTGAAGGCTCCGGGCTCTTCGTCCAATCGGGTCCAAGTCGCTTGAATAGGGGCAGCTGTTGCACCCTAAAATTTGCTCAACCTTATTCCTTGGATTTATGTTTCATCATCTTTAGCATTTGCATGTAGAGTCATGTACATAGACTAACCATCTGCATAGCATAAGCATAGCAAGTCATTCAACAGGGGACCAATCATTATTTTCATCTCTAGAGGCCTATCAAGAGGTTATTATCCCAATTCAATCATATTCAAGTCATCAAGAAAGAATTTGAAAGCAAAGAGTTCAGCAGATCAAGCCTTGGGATCATCTCCTAGCTGAGGGTATCTGAGGGTCAACAAGAGGGTTGTGAGCTGTGGATTGAAGGTATGGAGAGTATCTAGACATCTTGAGAGACTTACAAAGTCATTTGGAGAAGAAAACAAGTCATTGATGAAGGCACAAGAGCTATAGTTGAAGACAGTCAACTAGGGTTTCATCTGGGTCAACCCTAGGTCAACCCTAGGTCAATTGACTGACTTAAGAGGGCATTCAAGTCTATTGGAGAGATGTGGGGATCAACATTTGACATATGAAGAAGGATATGGAGATATGACAAGGAGAATTCAAGAGAAATCAAGGAGAAGAGGAGTTACTAAATTAGGGTTTCTCTGTAAAATCCCCTAGTTTAGGTCAAATTTCCAAGCAAGATAAGTCAAAATGCTAGCTTCAAATGGCTTCTTGGCCAACATGAAACTTGTAGAGGATCTCAAGACCTTTAATTTTAGTGGTGGAAGACCTCAAGGAGATTTATAGAACTCAAGTTATGGTCCTTACAAGTTATAGGTCATCTGGGGTGTCTGAACTTTTGTCTGTGAAAGTGACTTGACTTCCAAGCTAGTTTTGCCCCTCAAGGAGATTTCAAATGAATTCTTGGTCAACATAAGAGTTGTTCCTCATTGTCTTAGCTTTCTAGAATGGTATGGCATGCCTTCATATGATGTGGAGAACTCAACTTATGGTCTTGACAAGCAAAGGGTATTTTGGGCATTTGTGAATTACAGGTCATTTTAACCTATACCCAAAACTCATACAAGGAGGCCTCAAATGGAAAAACTTACAACATCAAACTTGCTCCAAATGGGATTTTAAGTCTAGAAAGAAGGTCACAAGTTATTGGAGAAGCTCATAGCATGGAGTTGCATGATAGGTCAAAATATGAACTAAAAAGGCTTATAAAGTGAATAATTTCAAGTTGGAAAATGGTTTGGGAGATTTACAAGTCCAAATGGAGACTTCCAATATATGATTTTGAATGGAAAAACAATTCTAAGAACAATGGTTCACCCACTTTTTTGAGTTTAGAAGGAAAAAATGAAGTTATCCATGGTTGCTTATCATTTAAGAAACATAATCAAAAATGAGCCAAAGTTTGAAAACAAGGGAATGTGCAAGATGGATCTAGAATGTTCATTTGGGGTCTATATATTCATGAAAGGAGAATTTGGCAAGGGTTGGCCTCATTTGCACCAAGAATTCCACAAAATTTCTCATACTTTTTCATAAAAGTTTCATTACAATTCTCTCAAAACCTTCATCAACTTTCATCAAAATCAACTCAATCTGATTCCATCATCATCATAGATCATAATTGAAGCAAAGTTTTGGTGTGAATCATTCATTTTCGAGCACTTTTTCTCAAGAACATCAAGATTGAAGTTGCAAGTGGATAGCATAATTCTGGCCAAATCTCATCCAAAGCTTGCATACAGAATCACATACATCAAGGATTGATCAAGATCCAGCACTTAGAAGCCTCAAATCATCAGTCTCCATAGCTGTTTGCAAGATTTTGCACAAGGTAAGTTTTCAATCACACAGCTCGATTCAGTTGGTTAGGCAAGTTGTTGTTAGTTTAGAGATGATCTAGGTGGTTAGGAGATTAGTTTAGATGAATTTGGAGAGGTTTGGTGATGGTTGTGAGCAGGTGCAATGAACTGTTAGGGTGAAGATCTCTTAGGTTAAGCCATTGGAATGTTAGTTGGACAGCTCAGGTTAATCTCCATTATGTGTAGATTAGTTTAGGTTAAGTTTGATTGAGAATTGTGATGATGCTTATCAGTGTATATCCATGGTGATCAGAATTTGCCTCGATCGGGTTGAGAGTTTTATTGAGTTTCAGATTGATCTAAGGTCATAGGATTGAAGAGGGAGAGGTTTAGAGCAACTTTCATGTTTATAGCATGGTGATTCGTGGCCTGGATAAGGGGAACAGTTGAGTTGAACTTGCTCGTGCATGGAGGTTTCATGGTGAAACCCTAGTTTCTAACAGAGCCATTGGGGAAGACATAATCGTGGCCATACATCTTGCCTTGGACCCTTGACTTGGAGAGCCATCGTGTGGCTATTATTTGATTTCAGATTTGGAGGGAATTGACTGGGTGCCAAACGCACCGTTTCATTAATTGAAACGGGCGGGCCTCAGATCCTGTTGCTAATCCCACCCCCAGTAATAGGCCCATTTCCAATTTGAGCGTGATTTTGGTTGCTATTCTTACCCCCCAGTGTGTTTATTTCATTTTCTTTGTTTCTGACTTGATATTGGGCTTTGGAAAAATGATATGCGCACCCCCTTTATGAGGCCCATCCTGGACTGAACTGAGCGCGCCTACTATTCTGACCCCCTCCCTCATTTTAATTCATTTTATTTCTTATTTCATTTTAATTTTTCACCAATTTTCATAAATTCATAAATAATTCATAAAAAATGCTTTTTAATTCATTCTTTTTACCATGTTTTCATTAAAATGTCTAGAATATTATAGGAAAATAAATTTTCATTTTTAGTTTTATTTCATATTTTTTTCATATTTTCTAAATAAATAGCATAATAAATAGTTACATTTCATGCATCATTTTAATGATTTTTGTTCTCTCACATGCTTTAATATTTTTTGATCATTCTTTTCATATTGTTTAGATGAGATGTTAAGCTTGTAGAAATATTTTAGTTCCCATTTTTAGAGGCTAGTTTTAGGTGATTAATAAATGCTTGAATATCATGAACAAAACTAGGGTTTTTAGGTGACAACTTAGGAAGTTCAATTTTCTCCTTTAGGACTTAGGGTTTGAATAGATTAGTTATGGGAC
Organism: Lathyrus sativus; assembly: GCA_963859935.3. Classification (NCBI taxonomy): domain Eukaryota; kingdom Viridiplantae; phylum Streptophyta; class Magnoliopsida; order Fabales; family Fabaceae; genus Lathyrus; species Lathyrus sativus. The sequence continues at coordinate 396,221,701 of OZ012735.1, read as the reverse complement.
TATAGGGGCTATGGGTAGTTATTAGATCCCTTAGAAAAGTTAGGATTCCCCTACTGCTATTGTTACTGTCTGTATATCTGTTGTTTGGTGTGGTGTGCCCTCTGGGGTTTATTGATTGTTTGTTTGGGTATTGGGTTTGTCTGGGGTCCTGGGGAAGCTGAAGATTTGTGGAGATGAGGCTATTGAAGATTCAAATGCTGAAGATCAACTGTCAGAGTTGAGGAGGAGCTTCCTGCTATCAGATGCTGAGGAGATTAGGGTTTAGGAGCTAGGCAGAGCTCTAGATTAGAATGATTGTTTCTCAAACATGGATGGCCTTGTCTGCATCCATTCTTCTCTGTGATTCAGAGTCTCTCTAAGACACTCACCCCCTTCCTTTGGAAGGCTTGGTGATAGTGTCTATGAGATAGAACTCTTGAGAGAAAATGCCTCTTGTGTTAGAAGCAGTCTGTTCACCACCTTTGGTAGTCAGCTGATTGCTTAACACCCAATTCACTCTTGTGACTGATCCCTCATCCTGGAGGTTTGAGCTTGAAGAAAAGCCATTGCAGATGGAAGACTGATGATCAAAGCCCTTGTCTGAAGGCCATGAAGATGGAGATTGATGCTTGTTGAAGCTTGTGAATGATTGGAGATTGCTTGAAGCCAGTTGTTGATTCAGAGCTGCTGATGCTGTTTCTGTTGCTGTATTTCATTTGTTGATGTATTGATTGGTTTTCTGAACTGTATTGTTTGCTGTTTACCCTGTTGGGTTGAAAGTGAAGCCTGTTCACTTTCGCCTATTGTTTTCTAGGTTCGAGGTTGAGTGGGACTCCCTTGCCTCGCTTGTACTGTTGCATCCATGCATTTTACTGTTTTGCTGTGTATATCTGATATTGTGTCTGTTTCTGCCTATCCCGTAGGATCTCTGTTTCTCTCTGTGCAAGAGAGGAGCATGATAGACACTAGGCCTTAACCCATGCATGATAACATTAGGTTAGTTTGTTTCCCTTCGCAACCGTAGGTTAGAGTTCTGTCTCTTTCTTTCTCAAAACAAACAGAAAAACACATAAAGATTTCAAACACAATAAAAGACACTTCTTCCGTAAAAGAATGTGAACTCATCAAAACGTCATTTTTGTCCGCTGGGACTGTTAATCAGAAAAACCTTTTCAGAAGGAATAAAATCAACCAAGACAAGCTTGTGTCGTACGTGGCCCGAACTACGTTTGCTCTGATCTTCCATGCTGTGTGGAAGTACGTAGGCATAGGATGCGATACCCTAGCGAGCAACCTTCCCCTCCTTTCCAGTAGGTAGGCGAACTACGTTGACTCTGATTTCTCGTTCCAGACGGGAATACGTAGGCATAAAGTGCGATACTTTGCCGAGTCATTTTATTCTCATTTTCTTTTATTTTTAACCCTTGACCTATAGTTTAGATAGAATAACAATCCATACCCAAAAACAAGCGTGGATCCCATCGAGTACGATGGACGTGAGGGGTGCTAATACCTTCCCCTTGCGTAACCGACTCCCGAATCCAGGTTTTGGTTGCGATGACCATACCTTTCCCGTATTGTGCGAGGTTTACTCTGAGCGTTTCCTTTCCCTCCCATGGGATAAATAACGCACGGTGGCGACTCTTCTGTTCAGCCGGCGCCGATTTTCGCAGTAGCGACAGGCTCATCCCGAATTTGAGAAGAACATCTGACCTCGTTGTCATACATTAGTTAAACAAACAAGAACCGAACCTGAAGGCTGGCTCAAAGCGAAGGTGAGAAGAACATCTGAGCTCGCCGCCAAGAATCTGGTCAACAATCAGGCATCGAACACGATGTTGAGAGCAACATCTGACCTTGCCGTCAGGCATCTGTTAAACAAACAGGCATCGAACCCCTAGGCCGGCTCAATACAAAGTTGAAAGGAACATTTGACCTCACCGTCAGGCATCTGTTAAATAAACAGGCATCGAACCTGAAGGCTGGCTCAACCCGAAGTTGAGAAGAACATCTGACGTCACTGTCAAGCATTTGTTAAACATACAGGCATCGAACGCGAAGGCCGGCTCAACAAAAAGTTCATAGGAATATATGACCTCGCCGTAAGGCATCTGTTAAACAAATAAGCATCGAACACGAAGTCCTGCTCAACACGAAGTTGAGAGCAACATCTGACCTCGCCGCTAGGCATTTGTTAAACAAACGGGCATCGAACCCGAAGGGCGGCTCAACACGAAGTTGAGAGGAACATCTTACCTCGCCGTCAAGCATATGTTAAATAAACAAGCATCGAACCCGAAGGCCGACTCAACCAAAAATTGAGAAGAACATTCGATCTCGCTGTCAGGCATCTGTTAAACAAACAGACATCGAACCCGAAGGTCGGCTCAACCCAAAGTTGAGAAGAACATCTGACCTTACCGTCAGGTATCTGCTAAACAAAGAGGCATCGAACCCGAAGGCTGGCTCAACACGAAGTTGAGAGGAACATTTGACATCCGTGTCAGGCATCTATTAAACAAACTGACATCGAACCAGAAACGTGACTCAACCCGAAGTTGATAAGAACATCTGACCTCGCTGTCAGGCATCTGTGAAACAAACATGCATCAAACCCGAAGGCTGGATCAACCCAAAGTTGAGAAGAACATCTAACCTCGTCGTGAGGCACCTGTTAAACAAACAGGCATCGAACCCGAAGGTCGTCTCAACCCGTAGTTGAGAAAAACATTTGACCTAGCCGTCAGGCATCTATTAAATAAACATGCATCAAATTTAAAGGCTGGCACAATAAGAAGTTGAGTGGAACATCTGACCTCACCGTTAGGCATCTATTAAATAAACTAGCATCGAACCCGAAGGCCGGCTCAACACGAAGTTCATAGGAATATCTGACCTCGCCGTAAGAGATCTATTAAACAAAAAGGCATCGAACACGAAGGCCGGCTCAACCCGAAGTTGAGAAGAACATCTGACCTCGCTGTCAGGCACTGTTAAACAAACAGGCATCAAATTTGATGGCCAGCTCAACCCGAAGTTGATAAGAACATTAGACCTCTCTGTCTGGCATCTTTTAAACAAACAGGCATCGAACCCGAAGGACGACTCAACAAGAAGTTGAGAGGAACATTTGACCTTGCCATCAGGCATCTGTTAAACAAACAGGCATCGAACCCGAAGGGCGGCTCAACACAAAGTTGAGAAGTACATCTGACCTCGCCGTCAGGGATCTGTTAAACAAACCGGCATCGAACTCGGAGGTCGGCTAAACCCGAAGTTGAGAAGAACATCTGACCTCGCTGTCAGACATCTGTTAAAAAACAGGCATCAAACCAGAAGGCGGCTCAACCCGAAGTTGACAAGAACATTTGACCTTGACGTCAGGTATCTGTTAAACAAACATGCATGAAACCCAAAGGTTGGCTCAACCCGAAGTTGAGAAGAACATCTAACCTCACCGTGAGGCATCTGTTAAACAAACAGGCATCGAACCCGAAGGCTGGCCCGACACGAAGTTGAGAGAAACATCCGACCTCGCTGTCAGACATCTATTAAACAAACAGGAATCGAACCCGAAGGCCGGCTCAACACGAAGTTCATAGGAATATCTGACCTCGCTGTCAGGGATCTTATAAATAAATAGGCATCGAACACGAACGCCGGCTAAACCCAACGTTGACAAGAACATCTGACCTCGCTGTCAGGCATTTGTTAAACAAACAGGCATCGAATTAGATGGCCAGCTCAAACCGAAGTTGATAAGAACATTAGCCCTCGCTGTCATGCATCTGTTAAACAAACAGGTATCGAACCCGAAGGCCGGCTCAACAAGAAGTTGCGAGCAACATTTGACCTCGCCGTCAGGCATCTGTTAAACAACCAGCCATCGAACCCGAAGGGCGGTTCAACACGAAGTTGAGAAGTACATCTGACCTCACCTCAGGCATCTGTTAAATAAACAGGCATCGAACCCCAAGGCCGGCTCAACACGAAGTTGAGAGGAATATTTGACCTTTCCGTCAGGCATTTGTTAAACAAACAGGCATCGAACCCGAAGGGAGGCTCAACCCGAAGTTGAGAAGAACATATGACGTCGCTGTCTGACATTTGTTAAACAAACAGACATCGAACTCGAAGTTCGGCTCAACACGAAGTTCATAGGAATATCTGACCATGTCATAAGGCATCTTTTAAACAAATAGGCATCGAACACGAAGTCCCGCTCAACACGAAGTTGAGAGCAACATCTGACCTCGCCGCCAGGCATTTGTTAAACAAACGGGCATCGAACCCGAAGGCCGTCTCAACACTAAGTTGAGGGGAACATCTGACCTCGCCGTCAGGCATATGTTAAAGAAACAAGCATCGAACCTGAAGGCCGGTTCAACCAAAAATTAAGAAGAACATTCCATCTCACCGTAAGGCATCAGTTAAACAAACAGGCATCAAACCCGATGGTCGGCTCAACCCGAAGATGACAAGAACATCTGACCTCACCGTCAGGTATCTGTTAAACAAACAGGCATCGAACTCGAAGGCCGACTCAACACGAAGTTGGGAGGAACATTTGACGTCCCCGTCAGGCATCTGTTAAACAAACAGGCATCGAACCCGAAGGCTGGCACAACACGAAGTTGAGAGGAACATCTGACCTCGCCGTCAGACATCTATTAAACAAACAGGCATCAAACTCGAAGGCTGTCTCAACACGAAGTTCATAGGAATATCTGATCTCCCCGTCAGGGATCCGTTAAACAAACAGGCATCGAACACGAAGGCCAGCTCAACCCGAAGTTGAGAAGAACATCTGACCTCGCTGTCAGGCACTGTTAAACATATTGGCATCGAATTTGATGGCCAGCTCAACCCGAAGTTGATAAGAACATTAGACCTCGCCGTCTGGCATCTGTTAAACAAACAGGCATCGAACCTGATGGACTGCTCAACAAGAAGTTGAGAGGAAGATTTGACCTCGTCATCAGGCATCTGTTAAACTAACAAGCATCGAACTCGAAGGGTGGCTCAACACAAAGTTGAGAATTATATTTGACCTCACTGTCAGGGATCTGTTAAACAAACCGGCATCGAACTCGGAGGCCGGCTAAAACCGAAGTGGAGAAGAACATCTGACCTCGCTGTTAGGCATTTGTTAAACAACAGGCATCGAACCAGAAGGGCGGCTCAACCCGAAGTTGAGAAGAACATCTGACCTCGCCGTCAGGCATCTGTTAAACAAACATGCATCAAACCCGAAGGTTGGCTCAACCAGAAGTTGAGAAGAACATCTAACCTCAATGTGAGGCATCTGTTAAACAAACAGGCATCGAACCTAAAGGCCGTCTCAACCCGTAGTTGATAAAAATATTTGACCTAGCCTTCAGGCATCTGTTAAACAAACAGGCATCGAACCCGAAGCATGGCACAACAAGAAGTTGAGAGAAACATCTGACCTCTCCGTCAGACATCTATTAAACAAATAGGCATCGAACCCGAAGGCCGGCTCAACACGAAGTTCATAGGAATATCTGACGTTGCCGTCAGGGATTTGTTAAACAAACAGGCATCGAACACGAAGGCCGGCTCAACCCGACATTGAGAAGAACATCTGACCTTGTTGTCAGGCATCTGTTAAACAAACAGGCATAGAACCCGAAGGCAAGCTCAACCCGAAGTTAATAAGAACATTAGACCTTGTTGTTTGGCATCTGTTAAACAAACATGCATCGAACCCAAAGGCCGGCTCAACAAGAAGTTGAGAGGAACATTTGACCTCGCCGTCAGGCATCTGCTAAACAAAGAGGCATCGAACCCGAAGGCCGGCTCAACACGAAGTTGAGAAGTACATCTGACCTTGCCGTCAGAGATCTGTTAAACAAACAGGCATCGAACCCGAAGGCCGGCTCAACCCAAAGTTGAGAAGAACATCTGACCTCGTTGTCAGACATTAGTTAAACAAACTAGAACCGAACCTGAAGGCTGGCTCAAAGTGAAGGTGAGAAGAACATCTGACCTCGCCGCTAGGCATCTGTTAAACAAATAAGCATCAAACCCGAAAGCCGGCTCATCCAAAGTTCATAGGAATATATGACCTCGCTGTAAGGCATCTGTTAAACAAATAGGCATCGAACACGAAGTCCTGCTCAACACGAAGTTGAGAGCAACATGTGACCTCGCCTTAAGGGATTAGTTAAACAAACAGGCATCGAACACGAAGGCCGGCTTAACCCAAAGTTGAGAAGAACATCTGACCTCGCCTCCAGGCATTTGTTAAACAAACGGACATCAAACCCGAAGGCCGGCTCAACACGAAGTTGAGAGGAACATCTGACCTCGCCGTCAAGCATATGTTAAACTAACAAGCATAGAACCCGAAGGCCGGCTCAACCAAAAGTTGAGAAGTACATTTGATCTCTCTGTCAGGCATCTGTTAAACAAACAAGCATCAAACCCGAAGGGTGGCTCAACAAAAAGTTGAGAATTATATTTGACCTCGACGCAAGGGATCTGTTAAACAAACCGACATCGAACTCGGAGGCCGGCTAAACCCGAAGTTTAGAAGAACATCTGACCGCGCTGTCATGAATTTGTTAAACAACAGGCATCGAACCAGAAGGGCGGTTCAACCCGAAGTTGAGAAGAACATCTGACTTCGACGTTAGGCATCTGTTAAAAAAACATGCATCAAACCCGAAGGTTGGCTCAACCAGAAGTTGAGAAGAACATCTAATCTCACCGTGAGGCATCTGTAAAACAAACAGACATTTAACTCGAAGGCCGTCTCAACCCGTAGTTGAGAAAAATATTTGACCTAGCCTTCAGGCATCTGTTAAACAAACAGGCATCGAACCCGAAGGCTGGCACAACACGAAGTTGAGAGAAACACCTAACCTTGCCGTCAGACATCTATTAAAAAAATAGGCATCGAACTCGAAGGCCGGCTCAACACGAAGTTCATAGGAATGTCTAACCTCGCCGTCAGGGATCTGTTAAACAAACAGGCATTGAACACGAAGGCCGGCTCAACCCGACGTTGAGAAGAGCATCTGACCTCGCTGTCAGGCATTTGTTAAACAAACAGGCATAGAATTTGATGGCCAGCACAACCCGGAGTTGATAAGAACATTAGACCCGGATGTCAAGCTTTTGTTAAACAAACATGCATCGAACCCGAAGGCCGGATCAACAAGAAGTTGAGAGGAACATTTGACCTTGCCGTCAGGCATCTGTTAAACAAACAAGCATCGAACCCGAAGTACATCTGACCTCGTCGTCAGGGATCTGTTAAACAAAAAGGCATCGAGATTGATGGTTGGCTCATCCCGAAGTTGAGAAGAACATCTGAACTCGTTGTCAGACATTAGTTAAACAAACAAGAACCGAACCTGAAGGCTGGCTCAAAGTGAAGGTGAGAAGAACATCTGACCTCGCCGCCAGGCATCTGTTAAACAAATAGGCATCGAACCCGAAGGCCGGCTCATCACAAAGTTCATAGGAATATATGACCTCGTCGTACGACATCTGTTAAACAAATAGGCATCGAACACAAAGTCCTGCTCAACACGAAGTTGAGAGCAACATCTGACCTTGGCGCCAGGCATTGGTTAAACAAACGGGCATCGAACCCGAAGGCCGACTCAACATGAAATTGAGAAGAACATCTGACCTCGCCGTCAAGCATATCTTAAATTAACAAGCATAGAACCTGAAGGCCGGCTCAACCAAAAGTTGAGAAGAACATTTGATCTCGATGTTAGGCATCTGTTAAACAAACAGGCATCGAACCCGAAGGTTGGCTCAACCCGAAGTTGAGAAGAACATCTGACCTCACCGTCAGGTATCTGTTAAACAAAGAGGCACCGAACCCGAAGGCCGGGTCAACACGAAGTTGAGAAGAACATTTAACATCCTTGTCAGGCATCTGTTAAACAAACAGACATCAAACCAAAAGGGCGACTCAACTCGAAGTTGAGAAGAACATCTGACCTCGCTGTCAGGCATCTGTGAAACAAACATGAATCAAACCCGAAGGCTGGATCAACCCAAAGTTGAGAAGAACATCTAACCTCACCGTGAGGCATCTGTTAAACAAACAGGCATCGAACCCTAAGGCTGGCACAACACGAAGTTGAGAGGAACATCTGACCTCGCCGTCAGGCATCTATTAAATAAACAAGCATCGAACCTGAAGACCGGCTCAACACGAAGTTCATAGGAATATCTGACCTCGCCGTCAGAGATCTATTAAACAAACAGGCATCGAACATGAAGGCTGGTTCAGCCCGAAGTTGAGAAGAACATCTGACCTCGCTGTCAGGCACTGTTAAAAAAACTGGCATCGAATTTGATGGCCAGCTCAACCCGAAGTTGATAAGAACATTAGACCTTGCCGTCTGGCATCTGTTAAACAAATAGGCATCGAACCCAAGGGACGGATCAACAAGAAGTTGAGAGGAACATTTGACCTCGTCGTCAGGCATCTGTTAAACAAACAGGCATCGAACCCGATGGGCGGCTCAACATAAAGGTTAGAAGTATATCTGACCTTACCGTCAGGGATCTGTTAAACAAACCGGCATCGAACTCGGAGTCCGACTAAACCCAAAGTTGAGAAGAACATCTGACCTCGTTGTCAAGCATCTGTTAAACAACAGGCATCGACCCAGAAGGGCGGCTTAACCCGAAGATGAGAAGAACATTTGACCTCGTCGTCAGGCATCTGTTAAAAAAACATGCATCACACCTGAAGTCAAGAAGAACATCTAACCTCACCGTGAGGCATCTGTTAAACATACAGGCATCGAACCCGAAGGCCGTCTCAACCCGATGTTGAGAAAAATATTTTACCTAGCCTTCAGGCATCTGTTAAACAAACAGGCATCGACCCCGAAGGTTGGAAAAACACGTAGTTGAGAGAAACATCTGACCTCACCATCAGACATCTATTAAATAAAGAGGCATCAAACCCGAAGGCAGGCTCAACACGAAGTTCATCGGAATATCTGACCTCGCCGTCAGGGATCCGTTAAATAAACAGGCATCGAACACAAATGCCGGCTCAACCCGACGTTGACAAGAACATCTGACCTCGCTGTCAGGCATCTATTAAACAAACAGGCATCGAATTTGATGGCCAGCTCAAACCGAAGTTGATAAGAACATTAGACCTCGCCGTCAGGCATCTGTTAAACAAACATGCATCGAACCCGAAGGGCGGCTCAACACGAAGTTGAGAAGTACATCTGACCTCGGTGTCAGGGATATGTTAAGCAAACAAGCATCGAACCCGGAGGCTGGCTCAACTCGAACCTGAGAAGAACATCTGACCTCGTTGTCAGACATTAGTTAAACAAACAGGAACCGAACCCGAAGGCCGGCTCAAACCGATGTTGATAAGAACATCTGACCTCGGCGCCAGGCATCTATCAAACAAATAGGCATCGAACACGAAGTGCCTCTCAACACGAAGTTAATAGCAACATCTGACCTCGCCGTCAGGCATCTGTTAAACAAACAGGCATCGAACCCGAAGGCCGGCTCAACCCGAAGTTGAGAAGAACATATGATGTCGATGTCAGGCATTTGTTAAACAAACAGGCATCGAACCCGAAAGCCGGCTCAACACGAAGGTGAGAAGAACATCTGACCTCGCTGGCGCCAGGCATCTATCAAACAAATAGGCATCGAACACAAAGTCTCGCTAAACACGAAGTTGAGAGCAACATCTGACCTCGCCGTGAGGCATCTTTTAAACAAACTGGCATCGAACCCCAAGGCCGGCACAACATGAAGTTGAGAGGAACATTTGACCTCGCCGTCAGGCATCTGTTAAACAAACAGGCATCGAACCCGAAGGGCGGCTCAACCCGAAGTTGAGAAGAACGTATGACGTTGCTGTCAGGCATCTATTAAACAAACAAGCATCGAACCCGAAGGCCGGTTCAACAAGAAGTTCATAGGAATATCTAACCTCGTCGTAAGGCATCTTTTAAAAAAATAGGCATCGAACACGAAGTCACGCTCAACACGAAGTTGAGAGCAACATCTACCCTCGCCGCCAGGAATTTGTTAAACAAACGGGCATCGAAACCGAAGGTCGGCTCAAACAAAAGTTGAGAAGAACATTTGACTTCACCGTCAGACATCTGTTAAACAAACAGGCATCGAACCCGAAGGTCGGCTCAACCCGAAGTTGAGAAGAACATCTGACCTCATCGTCAGGCATCTGTTAAACAAACAGGCATCAAACCCGAAGGTTGGCTCAACCAGAAGTTGAGAAGAAAATCTAACCTCACCGTGAGGCATCTTTTAAACAAACAGGCATCGAACCCGAAGGCCGTCTCAACCCGTAGTTGAGAAAAACATTTGACCTAGCCTTCAGGCATTTGTTAAACAAACAGGCATTGACCCTGAAGGCTGGCACAACACGAAGTTGAGAGAAACATCTGACCTCGCCGTCAAACATCTATTAAACAAACAGGCATCGAACCCGAAGGCCGGCTCAACACGAAGTTCATAGGAATATCTGATTTCTCCGTCAGGGATCTGTTAAGCAAACAGGCATCGAACACGAAGGCCGGCTCAACCCGATGTTGACAAGAACATCTGACCTCGCTGTCAGGAATCTGTTGAACAAACAGGCATCGAATTTGATGGCCAGATCAATCCGAAGTTTATAAGAACATTAGACCTCGCTATCAGGCATCTGTTAAACAAACAGGTATCGGACCCGAAGGTCGGCTCAACAAGAAGTTGAGACGAACATTTGACCTTGACGTCAGGCATCTGTTAAACAAACAGGCATCGAACCGAAAGGGAGGCTCAACCCGAAGTTGAGAAGTACATCTGACCTCGCCGTCAGGGATCTGTTAAACAAACAAGTATCGAACCCGGAGCTGGCTCAACCCGAAGTTGAGAAGAACATCTGACCTCGTTGTCAGACATCAGTTAAACAAACAGGAATCGAACCCGAAGTCCGGCACAAACCGAAGGTGAGAAGAACATCTGACCTCACCGCCAGGCATCTATCAAACAAATAGGTATCGAACACGAAGTCCCGCTCAACACGAAGTTGAGAGCAACATCTGACCTCGCCGTCAGGCATCTGTTAAACAAACAGGCATCTAAACCCAAGGCCGGCTCAACAAGAGGTTGAGAGGAACATTTGACCTCTCGGTTAGGCATCTGTTAAACAACCAGGCATCGAACCCTAAGTTGAGAAGAACATCTGACCTCACCGTCAGGTATCTGTTAAACAAAGAGGGATCAAACCAGAAGGCCGGCTCAACACGAAGTTGCGAGGAAAATTTGACGTCATCGACAGGCATCTGTTAAACAACAGGCATCGAACTAAAAGGACGGCTCAACCCGAAGTTGAGAAGATCATCTGACCGCGCCGTCTGGCATCTGTTAAACAAACATGCATCAAACCCAAAGGTTGGCTCAACCCGAAGTTGGGAAGAACATCTAACCTCACCGTGAGGCATCTTTTAAACAAACAGACATCGATCCCGAACGCCGTATCAACCCGTAGTTGAGAAAAACATTTGACCTAGCCTTCAGGCATCTGTTAAAGAAACAGGCATTGACCCCTAAGGCTGGCACAACACGAAGTTGAGAGAAACATTGACTTCGTCGTCAGACATCTATTAAACAAACAGGCATCGAACCCGAAGGCCGGCTCAACACGAAGTTCATAGGAATATCTGACCTCGCCGTCAGACATCTATTAAACAAAAAGGCATCGAACTCGAAGGCCGACTCAACACGAAGTTCATAGGAATATCTGACCTCGCCATCAGAGATCTGTTAAACAAACAGGCTTTGAACACGAAGGTCGGCTCAACCCTAAGTTGATAAGAACATTAGAACTCGCTATCAGGCATCTATTAAACAAACAGGTATCGAACCTGAAAGTCGAATCAACAAGAAGTTGAGGGGAACATTTGACCTCGCCGTCAGGCATCTGTTAAACAAACAGGCATCTAACCGAAAGGGCGGCTCAACACGAAGTTGAGAAGTACATCTGACCTCGACGTCAGGGATCTGTTAAACAAACAAGTATCGAACCCGGAGGCCGGCTCAACCCGAAGTTGAGAAGAAAATCTGACCTCGTTGTCAGACATCAGTTAAACAAACAGGAACCGAACCCGAAGGCCGGCTCAAACCGAAGGTAAGAAGAACATCTGACATCGCCGCCAGGCACCTATCAAATAAATAGGCATCGAACACGAAGTCCCGCACAACACGAAATTGAGAGCAACATCTGACCTCGCTGTCCGGCATCTATTAAACAAACAGGCATCGAAACCCAAGGCCGGCTCAACACGAAGTTCAGAGGAACATCTGACCTCGCCGTCAGGAATCTGTTAAACAAACAGGCATCGAACCCGAAGGGCGGCTCAACCCGAATTTGAGAAGAACATGTGACGTCGCTGTCAGGCATCTGTTAAAGAAACAGGCATCGAACCCGAAGGCCGGCTCAACACGAAGTTCATAGGAATATCTGACCTCGCTATAAAGGATCTTTTAAAAAAATAGGCATCCAACACAAAGTCCCACTCAACACGAAGTTGAGAGCAACATCTGACCTTGCCGCCAGACTTTTGTTAAACAAACGGGCATCGAAACCGAAGGTCGGCTCAACACGAAGTTGAGAGGAACATCTGACCTCGCCGTCAAGCATGTGTTAAATAACATGCATCGAACCCGATGGCCGGCTTAAACAAAAGTTGAGAAGAACATTTGACCTCGCCGTCAGGCATCTGTTAAACAAACAGACATCGAACCCGAAGGCCGGCTCAACCCGAAGTTAAGAAGAACATCTGACCTCACCGTCAGGTATCTGTTAAACAAACAAGCATCAGACCCGAAGGCCGGCTCAACATGAAGTTGAGAGGAACATTTGACGTCCCCGTCAGGTATCTGTTAAACAAACATGCTTCGAACCAGAAGGGCGGCTCAACCTGAAGTTGAGAAGAACATCTGACCTCACCGTCAAGCATCTGTGAAACAAACATGCATCAAACTCGAAGGTTTGCTTAACCAGAAGTTGAGAAGAACATCTAACCTCACCGTGAGGCATCTGTTAAACAAACAGGCATCAAACCTGAAGGTCGTCTCAACCCGTAGTTAAGAAAAACATTTGACCAAGCATTCAGGCATCTGTTAAACAAACAGGGATCGAACCCGAAGGCTGGCACAACACGAAGTTGAGAGAAACATCTGACCTCGCTATTAGACATCTATTAAATAAACAGGCATCGAACCCGAAGGCAGACTCAACACGAATTTCATAGGAATATCTGACCTTGCCGTCAGGGATCTATTAAACAAATAGGCATCGAACACGAGGGTCGGCTCAACCCGATGTTGACAAGAACATCTGACCTCACTGTCAGGCATCTCTTAAACAAACAGGCATCAAACCTGAAGTTGATAAGAACATTAGACCTTGCTGTAAGGCATCTGTTAAACAAACAGGCATCGAACCTGAAGGCCGGCTCAACACGAAGTTCATAGAAATATCTGACCTCGCTGTAAGGCATCTTTTAAACAAATAGGCATCGAACACGAAGTCCCGCTCAACACGAAGTTGAGAGCAACATCTGACCTCGCTGACAGGCATTTGTTAAACAAACGGGCATCGAACCCGAAGGCCGGCTCAACACGAAGTTGATAGGAACATCTGACCTCGCCGTCAAGCATATGTTAAAGAAACAAGCATCGAACCCGAAGGCCGGCTCAACCAACACTTGAGAAGAACATTCGATCTCGCTGTCAGGCATCTGTTAAAGAAACAGGCATCGAACCCGAAGGTCGGCTCAACCCGAAGTTGAGAAGAACATCTAACCTTAACGTCAAGTATCTGTTAAAAAAACAGGCATCGCACTGGAAGGCCGGCTCAACAAGAAGTTGAGAGGAACATTTGACGTCCATGTCAGGCATCTGTTAAACAAACAGGCATCGAACCCAAAGGCTAGCTAAACACGAAGTTGAGAGAAACATCTCATCTCGCCGTCATACATCTATTAAACAAACAGGCATCAAACTCGAAGGCCTGCTCAACATGAAGTTCATAAGAATATCTGACCTCCCCGTCCGGGATCTGTTAAACAAACAGGCATCGAACACGAAGGCGGGCTCAACCCGACATTGATAAGAACATCTGAGCTTACTATTAGGCATCTGTTAAACAAACAAGCATCAAATTTGATGGCCAGCTCAACCCGAAGTTGATAAGAACATTAGAGCTTGCCATTAGGCATCTGTTTAACAAACATACATCGAACCTGAAGGCCGGCTCAAAAAGAAGTTGAGAGGAACATTTAACCTCCTCCGTCAGGCATCTGTTAAACAAACAGGTATCGAACACGAAGGATGGCTCAACACGAAGTTGAGAAGTACATTTGACCTTGCCGTCAGGGATCTGTTAAACAAACAGGCATCGAACCCGGAGGCCGGCTCAACCCGAATTTGAGAAGAACATCTGACCTCGTTGTCGGAAATCAGTTAAACAAACAGGAACCGAACCTGAAGGCCAGCTAAAACCGAAGGTGAGAAGAACATCTGACATTGCCGCTAGGCATCTATTAAACAAATAGGCATCGAACACGAAGTCCCGCTCAACACGAAGTTGAGAGCAACATCTCACCTCGCCGTCAGGCAACTGTTAAACAAATAGGCATCGAACCCCAAGGCCAGCTCAACACGGAGTTGAGAGGAACATTTGACCTCGCCGTCAAGCATCTGTTAAACAAACAGGCATCGAACCCGAAGGGCGGCTCAACCCGAAGTTGAGAAGAACATATGACGTCGCTGTCAGGCATCTGTTAAACAAACAGGAATCGAACCTGAAGGCCGGCTCAACACGAAGTTCATAGGAATATCTGACCTCGCCGTAAGGCATTTTTTAAACAAATAGGCATCGAACACGAAGTCCCGCTCAACACGATGTTGAGAGCAACATTTGACCTCGCTGCCAGATATTTGTTAAACAAACGGGCATCGAACCTGAAGGCCGGCTCAACACTAAGTTGAGAGGAACATCTGACCTCGCCGTCAAGCATATGTTAAAGAAACAAGCATCGAACCCGAAGGCTGTCTCAACCAAAACTTGAGAAGAACATTCGATCTCCCCGTCAGGCATTTGTTAAACAAACAGGCATCGAACCCGAAGGTCGGATCAACCAGAAGTTAAGAAGAACATCTGACCTCACCGTCAGGTATCTGTTAATCAAACAGGCATCGCAATCAAAGGTCGGCTTAACAAGAAGTTGAGAGGAAAATTTGACGTACCCGTCAGGCATCTGTGAAACAAACAGGCATCGAACCCGAAGGCTGGCACAACACGAAATTGAGAGAAACATCTGACCTCGCCGTCATACATTTATTAATCAAACAAGCATCAAACTCGAAGGCCGGCTCAACATGAAGTTCATAGAAATATCTGACCTCCCCGTCAGGGATCTGTTAATCAAACAGGCATCGAACACGAAGGCCGGTTCAACCCGACGTTGAGAAGAACATCTGACCTCGCTGTTAGGCATCTGTTAAACAAACAAGCATCGAACCCGAACGCCGGCTCAACCCAAACTTGAGAAGAACATATGACCTCGCTGTCAAGCATCTGTTAAACAAACAGGCATCGAGATTGATGGTCGGCTCATCCCAAATTTGAGAAGAACATCTGACCTCGTTGTCAGACATTAGTTAAACAAACAGGCATCGAGATTGATGGTCGGCTCATCCCAAATTTGATAAGAACATCTTACCTTGTTGTCAGACATTAGTTAAACAAACAGGAACTGAACCTGAAGGTTGGCTGAAAGTGATGGTGAGAAGAACATCTGACCTCGCCGCCAGGCATCTGTTAAACAAATAGGCCTAGAACAGGAAGTCCCGCTCAACACGAAGTTGAAAGCAATATCTGACCTCGCCGTCACGCGTCTGTTAAACAAACAGGCATCGAACCCCTAGGCCGGCTCAACACGAAGTTGAGAGGAACATTTAACCTCTCCATCAGGCATCTGTTAAACAAACAGGCATCGAACCCGAAGGTCATCTCAAGTCGAAGTTGAGAAGAACATCTGACCTCAACGTCAGGTATCTGTTAAACAAACAGGCATCGCACTCGAAGGCCGGATCAACAAGAAGTTGAGAGCAACATTTGACGTCCCCGTCAGGCATCTGTTAAACAAACAGCCATCGAACCCGAAGGATGGCGCAACACGAACTTGAGAGAAACATCTGACCTCGCTGTCATACATCTATTAAAAAAACAGGCATCTAACTCGAATGTCGGCTCAACATGAAGTTCATAGGAATATCTGACCTCCCCGTCAGGGATCTGTTAAACAAACAGGCATCGAACACGAAGGCCGACTCAACTCGACGTTGAGAAGAACATCTGACCTCGCTGTCAGGCATCTGTTAAACAAACAAGCATCAAATTTGATGGCTAGCTCAACCTGAAGTTGATAAGAACATTAGACCTTGCCGTTAGGCATCTGTTAAACAAACATGCATCGAACCCGAAGGCCGGCTCAACAAGAAGTTGAGAGGAACATTTGACCTCGCCGTCAGGAATCTGTTTAACAAACAGGCATTGAACACGAAGGATGGCTCAACACGAAGTTGAGAAGTACATATGACCCTGCCGTCAGGGATCTGTTAAACAAACAGGCATCGAACCCGGAGGCCGGCTCAACCCGAAGTTGAGAAGAACATCTGACCTCGTTGTCAGACATCAGTTAAACAAACAGGAACCGAACCTGAAGGCCGGCTCAAACCGAAGGTGAGAAGAACATCTGACATCGCCGCTAGGCATCTATTAAACAAATGGGCATCGAACACGAATTCCCGCTCAACATGAAGTTGAGACTAACATCTGACCTCGCTGTCAGGCGTCTGTTAAACATACAGGCATCGAACCCCAAGGCCAGCTCAACACGAAGTTGAGAGGAACATTTGACCTCGCCATCAAGCATCTGTTAAACAAACAGGCATCGAACCCGAAGGGCGGCTCAACCCGAAGTTTAGAAGAACATATGACGTCGCTGTCAGGCATCTGTTAAACAAACAAGAATCGAACCTGAAGGATGGCTCAACACGAAGTTCATAGGAATATATGACCTCGCCGTAAGGCATCTTTTAAACAAATAGGCATCGAACACGAAGTCTCGCTCAACACGAAGTTGAGCGCAACATCTGATCTCGCTGCCAGGCATTTGTTAAACAAACGGGCATCGACCCCAAGGCCGGCTCAACACGAAGTTGAGAGGAACATCTGACCTCGCTGACAAGCATATGTTAAAGAAACAAGCATCGAACCCGAAGGCCGTCTCAACCAAAACATGAGAAGAACTTTCGATCTCGCCGTCAGGCATCTGTTAAACAAACAGGCATCGAACCCGAAGGTCGGCTCAACCCGAAGTTGAGAAGAACATCTGACCTCACTGTCAGGTATCTGTTAAACAAACAGGCATCGCACTCGAAGGCCGGCTTAACAAGAAGTTGAGAGGAACATTTGACGTCCCCGTCAGGCATCTATTAAACAAACAGGCATCGATCCCGAAGGCTGGCACAAAACGAAGTTGAGAGAAACATCTGACCTCGCCGTCATACATCTATTAAACAAACAGGCATCAAACTCGAATGCCGGCTCAACATGAAGTTCATAGGAATATCTGACCTCCCCGTCAGGGATCTCATAAACAAACAGGCATCGAACACGAAGGCCGGCTCAACTCGACGTTGAGAAGAACATCTTACCTCGCTGTCAGGCATTTGTTAAACAAACAAGCATCAAATTTGATGGCCAGCTCAACCCGAAGTTGATAAGAACATTAGACCTTGCTGTTAGGCATCTGTTAAAGAAACATGCATCGAACCCGAAGACCGGCTCAATAAGAAGTTGAGAGGAACATTTGACTTTGCCGTCAGGCATCTGTTAAACAAACAGGCATTGAACACGAAGGATGGCTCAACACGAAGTTGAGAAGTACATCTGACCTTGCAGTCAGGGATCTGTTAAACAAACAGGCATCGAACCCGGAGGCCGGCTCAACCCGAAGTTGAGAAGAACATCTGACCTCGTTGTCAGACATCAGTTAAACAAACAGGAACCGAACCTGAAGGCCGGCTCAAACCGAAGGTGAGAAGAACATCTGACATCGCCGCTAGGCATCTATTAAATAAATAGGCATCGAACACGAAGTCCCGCTCAACACGAAGTTGACACTAACATCTGACCTCGCCGTAAGGCATCTGTTAAACAAACAGGCATCGAACCCCAAGGCCAGCTCAACACGAAGTTGAGAGGAACATTTGACCTCGTCGTCAGGCATCTGTTAAACAAATAGGCATCGAACCCGAAGGGCGGCTCAACCCGAAGTTTAGAAGAACATATGAAGTCGCTGTCAGGCATCTGTTAAACAGACAGGCATCGAACCTGAAGGACGGCTCAACACGAAGTTCATAGGAATATCTGACCTCGCCGTAAGGCATCTTTTAAACAAATAGGCATCGAACACGAAGTCCTGCTCAACACGAAGTTGAGCGCAACATCTGATCTCGCTGCCAGGCATTTGTTAAACAAACAGGCATCGAACCCGAAGGCCTGCTCAACACGAAGTTGAGAGGAACATCTGACCTCGCCGTCAAGCATATGTTAAAGAAACAAGCATCAAACCCGAAGGCCGTCTCAACCAAAACTTGAGAAGAACTTCCGATCACGCCATCAGGCATCTGTTAAACAAACAGGCATCGAACCCGAAGGTCGACTCAACCCGAAGATGAGAAGAACATCTGACCTCACTGTCAGGTATCTGTTAAACAAACAGGCATCGCACTCAAAGGCCGGCTTAACAAGAAGTTGAGAGGAACATTTGACGTCCCCGTCAGGCATCTGTTAAACAAACAGGCATCGAACCCGATGGCTGGCACAACACGAAGTTGAGAGAAACATATGACCTCCTCGTCATACATCTATTAAACAAACAGGCATCAAACTCGAAGGCCGGCTCAACATGAAGTTCATAGGAATATCTAACCTCCCCGTCAGGGATCTGTTAAACAAACAGGCATCGAACACGAAGGCCGGCTCAACCCGACGTTGAGAAGAACATCTGACCTCGCTGTCAGGCATCTGTTAAACAAATAAGCATCAAATTTGATGGCCAGCTCAACCCGAAGTTGATAAGAACATTAGACCTTGCCGTTAGGCATCTGTTAAACAAACATGGATCGAACCCGAAGGCCGGCTCAACAAGAAGTTTAGAGGAACATTTGACCTCGCTATCAGGCATCTGTTAAACAAACAGGAATCGAACCCGAACGCCGGCTCAACCCGAACTTGAGAAGAACATATGACCTCGCTGTCAAGCATCTGTTAAACAAACAGGCATCGAGATTGATGGTCGGCTCATCCCAAATTTGAGAAGAACATCTGACCTCGTTGTCAGACATTAGTTAAACAAACAGGAACTGAACCTGAAGGTTGGCTCAAAGCGAAGGTGAGAAGAACATCTGACCTCGCCTCCAGGCATCTGTTAAACAAATAGGCATCGAACAGAAAGTCCCGCTCAACACGAAGTTGAGAGCAATATCTGATCTCGCCGTCACGAGTCTGTTAAACAAACAGGCATCGAACCCCTAGGCCAGCTCAACACGAAGTTGAGAGGAACATTTGACCTCGCCGTCAGGCATCTGTTAAACAAACAGGCATCTAACTGAAAGGGCGGCTCCACACGAAGTTGAGAAGTACATCTGACCTCGACGTCAGTGATCTGTTAAACAAACAAGTATCGAACCCGGAGGCCGGCTCAACCCGAAGTTGAGAAGAAAATCTGACCTCGTTGTCAGACATCAGTTAAACAAACAGGAACCGAACCCGAAGGCCGGCTCAAACCGAAGGTGAGAAGAACATCTTACATCACTGCCAGGCATCTATCAAACAAATAGGCATCGAACACGAAGTCCCGCACAACACGAAGTTGAGAGCAACATCTGACCTTGCCGTCAGGCATTTGATAAACAAACAGGCATTGAAACCCAAGGCCGGCTCAACACGAAGTTGAGAGGAACATCTGACCTCGCCGTCAGGCATCTATTAAACAAACAGGCATCAAACCGGAAGGGCGGCTCAACCCGAATTTGAGAAGAACATGTGACGTCGCTGTCAGGCATCTGTTAAACAAACAGGCATCGAACCCGAGGGTCGGCTCAACACAAAGTTCATAGGAATATCTGACCTCGCTATAAAGCATCTTTTAAACAAATAGGCATCCAACACAAAGTCCCGCTCAACACGAAGTTGAGAGCAACATCTGACCTCGCCGCCAGGCATTTGTTAAACAAACGGGCATCGAAACCGAAGGTCTGCTCAACGTGAAGTTGAGAGGAACATCTGACCTCGCCGTCAAGCATTTATTAAATAAACAGGCATCAAACTCGATGGCCGGCTCAAACAAAAGTTGAGAAGAACATTTGACCTCGCTGTCAGGCATCTGTTAAACAAACAGGCATCGAACCTGAAGGTCGGCTCAACCCGAAGTTGAGAAGAACATCTGACCTCACCGTCAGGTATCTGTTAAACAAACAAGCATCAGACCCGAAGGCCGGCTCAACATGAAGTTGAGAGGAACATTTGACGTCCCCGTCAGGTATCTGTTAAACAAACATGCTTCAAACCAGAAGGGCGGCTCAACCCGAAGTTGAGAAGAACATCTGACCTCACCGTCAAGCATCTATTAAACAAACATGCATCAAACCCGAAGGTTTGCTTAACCAGAAGTTGAGAAGCACATTTAAACTCACCGTGAGGCATCTGTTAAACAAACAGGCATCGAACCTGAAGGTCGTCTCAACCAGTAGTTGAGAAAAACATTTGACCTAGCCTTCAAGCATCTGTTAAACAAACAGGGATCGAACCCGAAGGCTGGCACAACACGAAGTTGAGAGAAACATCTGACCTCGCTGTCAGACATCTATTAAATAAACAGGCATCGAACCCGAAGGCCGGCTCAACATGAAGTTCATAGGAATATCTGACCTCGCCGTCAGGGATCTATTAAACAAACAGGCATCGAACATGAAGGTCAGCTCAACCCGATGTTGACAAGAACATCTGACCTCACTGTCAGGCATCTGTTAAACAAACAGGCATCGAATTTGATGGAGAGCTCAAACCGAAGTTGATAAGAACATTAGACCTCGCTGTCAGGCATCTGTTAAACAAACAGGCATCGAACCCGAAGGCCGGCTCAACAAGAAGTTGAGAGCAACAACTGACTTCGCCGTTAGGCATCTGTTAAACAAACATGGATCGAACCCGAAGGTCGGCTCAACAAGAAGTTGAGAGGAACATTTGACCTCGCCGTCAGGCCTCTGTTAAACAAACAGGTATCGAACCCGAACGCCGGCTCAACCCGAACTTGAGAAAAACATATGACCCCGCTGTCAGGCATCTGTTAAACAAACAGGCATCGAACCTGAAGACCGGCTCAACACGAAGTTCATAGGAATATCTGACCTCGCCGTAAGGCATCTTTTAAACAATTAGGCATCGAACACGAAGTCCCGCTCAACACGAAGTTGAGAGCAACATCTGACCTCGCTGCCAGGCATTTGTTAAACAAACGGGCATCGAACCCGAAGGCTGGCTCAACACTAAGTTGAGAGGAACATCTGACCTCGCCGTCAAGCATATGTTAAAGAAACAAGCATCGAACCCGAAGGCCGTCTCAACCAAAACTTGAGAAGAACATTCGATCTCCCCGTCAGGCATCTGTTAAACAAACAGGCATCGAACCCGAAGGTCGGCTCAACCCGAAGTTGAGAAGAACATCTGACCTCACCGTCAGGTATCTGTTAAAAAAACAGGCATCGCACTCGATGGCCGGCTTAACAAGAAGTTGAGAGGAACATTTGATGTCCCCGTCAAGCATCTGTTAAACAAACAGGCATCGATCCCGAAGGCTGGCACAACACGAAGTTGAGAGAAACATCTGACTACGCCGTCATACATCTATTAAACAAACAGGAATCAAACTCGAAGGCCGGCTCAACATAAAGTTCATAGGAATATCTGACCTCCCCGTCAGGGATCTGTTAAACAAACAGGCATCGAACACGAAGGCCGGCTCAACCCGACGTTGAGAAGAACATCTGACCTCGCTGTCAGGCATCTGTTAAACAAATAAGCATCAAATTTGATGGCCAGCTCAACCCGAAGTTGATAAGAACATTAGACCTTGCCGTTAGGCATCTGTTAAACAAACATGGATCGAACCCGAAGGCCGGCTCAACAAGAAGTTTAGAGGAACATTTGACCTCGCCGGCAGGCATGTGTTAAACAAACAGGCATCGAACCCGAACGCCGGCTCAACCCGAACATGAGAAGAACATATGACCTCGCTGTCAAGCATCTGTTAAACAAACAGGCATCGAGATTGATGGTCGGCTCATCCCAAATTTGAGAAGAACATCTGACCTCGTTGTCAGACATTAGTTAAACAAACAGGAACTGAACCTGAAGGTTGGCTCAAAGCGAAGGTGAGAAGAACATCTGACCTCGCCGCCAGGCATCTGTTAAACAAATAGGCATCGAATAGAAAGTCCCGCTCAACACGAAGTTGAGAGCAATATCTGATCTCGCCGTCACGAGTCTGTTAAACAAACAGGCATCTAACCAAAAGGGCGGCTCAACACGAAGTTGAGAAGTACATCTGACCTCGACGTCAGTGATCTGTTAAACAAACAAGTATCGAACCCGGAGGCCGGCTCAACCCGAAGTTGAGAAGAAAATCTGACCTCGTTGTCAGACATCAGTTAAACAAACAGGAACCGAACCCGAAGGCCGGCTCAAACCGAAGGTGAGAAGAACATCTGACATCACCGCCAGGCATCTATCAAACAAATAGGCATCGAACACGAAGTCCCGCACAACACGAAGTTGAGAGCAACATCTGACCTTGCCGTCAGGCATCTGATAAACAAACAGGCATTGAAACCCAAGGCCGGCTCAACACGAAGTTGAGAGGAACATCTGACCTCGCCGTCAGGCATCTATTAAACAAACAGGCATCGAACCCGAAGGGCGGCTCAACCTGAATTTGAGAAGAACATGTGACGTCGCTGTCAGGAATCTGTTAAACAAACAGGCATCGAACCCGAGGGTCGGCTCAACACGAAGTTCGTAGGAATATCTGACCTCGCTGTAAAGCATCTTTTAAACAAATAGGCATCCAACACAAAGTCCCGCTCAACACGAAGTTGAGAGCAACATCTGACCTCGCCGCTAGGCATTTGTTAAACAAACGGGCATCGAAACCGAAGGTCTGCTCAACGCGAAGTTGAGAGGAACATCTGACCTCGCCGTCAAGCATTTATTAAATAAACAGGCATCAAACCCGATGGTCGGCTCAAACAAAAGTTGAGAAGAACATTTGACCTCGCCGTCAGGCATCTGTTAAACAAACAGGCACCGAACCTGAAGGTCGGCTCAACCCGAAGTTGAGAAGAACATCTGACCTCACCGTCAGGTATCTGTTAAACAAACAAGCATCAGACCCGAAGGCCGGCTCAACATGAAGTTGATAGGAACATTTGACGTCCCCGTCAGGTATCTGTTAAACAAACATGCTTCAAACCAGAAGGGCGGCTCAACCAGGAGTTGAGAAGAACATCTGACCTCACCGTCAAGCATCTATTAAACAAACATGCATCAAACCCGAAGGTTTGCTTAACCAGAAGTTGAGAAGCACATCTAAACTCACCGTGAGGCATCTGTTAAACAAACAGGCATCGAACCTGAAGGTCGTCTCAACCAGTAGTTGAGAAAAACATTTGACCTAGCCTTCAGGCATCTGTTAAACAAACAGGGATCGAACCCGAAGGCTGGCACAACACGAAGTTGAGAGAAACATCTGACCTCGCTGTCAGACATCTATTAAATAAACAGGCATCGAACCCGAAGGCCGGCTCAACACGAAGTTCATAGGAATATCTGACCTCGCCGTCAAGGATCTATTAAACAAACAGGCATCGAACACGAAGGTCGGCTCAACCCGATGTTGACAAGAACATCTGACCTCACTGCCAGGCATCTGTTAAACAAACAAGCATCGAATTTGATGGACAGCTCAAACCGAAGTTGATAAGAATATTAGACCTCGCTGTCAGGCATCTATTAAACAAATAGGCATCGAACACGAAGTCCCGCTCAACACGAAGTTGAGAGCAACATCTGACCTCGCCGTCAGGCATCTGTTAAACAAACATGCATCGAACCCCAAGGCCAGCTCAACACGAAGTTGAGAGGAACATTTGACCTCGCCGTCAGGCATCTGTTAAACAAACAGGCATCGAACCCGAAGGGCGGCTCAACCCGAAGTTGAGAAGAACATATGACGTCGCTGTCAGGCATCTGTTAAACAAATAGGCATCGAACCTGAAGGACGGCTCAGCACGAAGTTCATAGGAATATCTGACCTCTTCGTAAGGCATCTTTTAAACAAATAGGCATCGAGCACGAAGTCCCGCTCAACACGAAGTTGAGAGCAACATCTGACCTCGCTGCCAGGCATTTGTTAAACAAACGGGCATCGAACCCGAAGGCCGGCTCAACATTAAGTTGAGAGGAACATCTGACCTCGCCGTCAAGCATATGTTAAAGAAACAAGCATCGAACCCGAAGGCCGTCTCAACCAAAACTTGAGAAGAACATTCGATCTCGCCGTCAGGCATCTGTTAAACAAACAGGCATCGAACCCGAAGGTCAGCTCAACCCGAAATTGAGAAGAACGTCTAACCTCACCGTCAGGTATCTGTTAAACAAACAGGCATCGCACTCGAAGGCCGGCTTAACAAGAAGTTGATTGGAACATTTGACGTCCCCGTCAGGCATCTGTTAAACAAACAGGCATCGAACCCGAAGGCTGGCACAACACGAAGTTGAGAGAAACATCTGACCTCGCCGTCATACATCTATTAAACAAACAGGCATCAAACTCGAAGTCCGGCTCAACATGAAGTTCATAGGAAAATCTGACCTCCCCGTCAGGGATCTCTTAAACAAACAGGCATCGAACAAGAAGGCCGGCTCAACCCGATGTTGAGAAGAACATCTGACCTCGCTGTCAGGCATCTGTCAAACAAATAAGCATCAAATTTGATGGCCAGCTCAACCCGAAGTTGATAAGAACATTAGACCTTGCCGTTAGGCATCTGTTAAACAAACATGCATCAAACCCGAAGGCCGGCTCAACAACAATTTAAGAGGAAAATTTGACCTCGCCGTCAGGCATCTGTTAAACAAACAGGCATCGAACCCGAACGCCGGCTCAACCCGAACTTGAGAAGAACATATGACCTCGCTGTCAAGCATCTGTTAAACAAACAGGCATCGAACCTAAAAGCCGGCTCAACACGAAGTTCATAGGAATATCTGACCTCGCTGTAAGGCATCTTTTAAACAAATAGTCATCGAACATGAAGTCCTGCTCAACACGAAGTTGAGAGCAACATCTGACCTCCCTGCCAGGCATTTGTTAAACAAACGGGCATCGAACCCGAAGGCCGGCTCAACACGAAGTTGAGAGGAACATCTGACCTCGCCGTCAAGCATATGTTAAAGAAACAAGCATCGAACCCGAAGGCCGTCTCGACCTAAACTTGAGAAGAACATTCGATCTTGCTGTCACGCATCTGTTAAACAAACAGGCATCGAACCCGAGGGTTGGATCAACCCGAAGTTGAGAAGAACATTTAACCTCACCGTCAGGTATCTGTTAAACAAACAGGCATCGCACTCGAAGGCCGGCTTAACAAGAAGTTGAGAGGAACATTTGACGTCCCCGTCAGGCATCTGTTAAACAAACAGGCAACGAACCCGAAGGCTGGCACAAAACGAAGTTGAGAGAAACATCTGACCTCGCCGTCATACATCTTTTAAACAAACAGGCATCAAACTCGAAGGCCGGCTCAACATGAAGTTCATAGGAATATCTGACCTCCCCGTCAGGGATCTGTTAAACAAACAAGCATCGAACACGAAGGCCGGCTCAACCCGACGTTGAGAAGAACATCTGACCTCGTTGTCAGGCATCTGTTAAACAAACAAGCATCAAATTTGATGGCCAGCTCAACCCGAAGTTGATAAGAACATTAGACCTTGCCGTTAGGCATTTGTTAAACACACATGCATCAAACCCGAAGGCCGGCTCAACAAGAAGTTGAGAGGAACATTTGACCTCGCCGTCAGGCATCTGTTAAACAAGCAGGCATTGAAACCGAACGTCGGCTCAACCCAAACTTGAGAAGAACATATGACCTCACTGTCAAGCATCTGTTAAACAAACAGGCATCGAGATTGATGGTCGGCTCATCCCGAAGTTGAGAAGAACATCTGACCTTGTTGTCAGACATTAGTTAAACAAATAAGAACTGAACCTGAAGGTTGGCTCAAAGCGAAGGTGAGAAGAAAATCTGACCGCGCCGCCAGGCATCTGTTAAACAAATAGGCATCAAACAGGAAGTCCCGCTCAACACGAAGTTGAGAGCAACATCTGACCTCGCCGTCACGCGTCTGTTAAACAAACAGACATCGAACCCCTAGGCCGGCTCAACACGAACTTGAGAGGAACATTTGACCTCGCCATCAGGCATCTGTTAAACAAACAGGCATCGAACCCGAAGGGCGGCTCAACCCGAAGTTGAGAAGAACATCTGACGTCGCTGTTAGGCATCTGTAAAATAAACAGGCATTGAACCCGAAGGCCGGCTAAACACATGTTCATAGAAATATATGACGTCGCTGTAAGGCATATGTTAAACAAATAGGCATCGAACACGAAGTCCTGCTCCACACGAAGTTGAGAGCAACATCTGACCTTGCCGCAGGGCATTTGTTAAACAAAAGGGCATCAAACCCGAAGGTCGGCTCAACACAAAGTTGAGAGGATGATCTGACCTCGTCGTCAAGCATATGTTAAATAAACAAGCATCGAAACCGAAGGCCGGCTCATCCAAAAGTTGAGAAGAACATTCGATCTCGCTGTTAGGCATCTGTTAAACAAACAGGCATCGAACCCATAATTGAGAAAAACATTTGACCTAGCCGTCAGGCATCTATTAAACAAACAGGCATCGAACCCGAAGGCTGGCACAACACGAAGTTGAGATGAACATCTGACCTCGCCGTCAGGCATCTATTAAATAAACAGGCATCGAACCCGAAGGCCGGCTCAACATGAAGTTCAATGGAATATCTGACCTCGCCGTCATAGATCTGTTAAATAAACAGGCATCGAACACGAAGTCCCACTCAACACGAAGTTGAGAGCAACATCTGACCTCGCCGCCAGGCATTTGTTAAACAAACGGGCATCGAATTTGATGGCCAACTCAACCCGAAGTTGATAAGAACATTAGACCTCGCCGTCTAGCATCTGTTAAACAAACAGGCATCGAACCCAAAGGTCGACTCAACAAGAAGTTGATAGGAACATTTGACATCACCGTCAGGCATCTTTTAAACAAACAGGCATCGAACCCGAAGGGCGGCTCAACACAAAGTTGAGAAGTACATCTGACCTCTCCTTCAGGGATCTATTAAACAAACAGGCATCAAACCTGGAGGTCGGCTTAACCCGAACTTGAGAAGAACATCCGACTTCATTGTCAGGCATCAGTTAAACAAACAGGAATCGAACCCGAAGGACAGCTCAAACCGAAGGTGAGAAGAACATCTGACCTCGCCGCCAGGCATTTGTTAAACAAATAGGCATCAAACACGAAGTCCCGTTCAATACGAAGTTGAGAGCAACATCTGACCTCGCCGTTAGGCATCTGTAAAACAAACAGGCATCGAACCCGAAGTTAAGAAGAACATCTGACCTCGCTGTCAGGCATATGTTAAACAAACAGGCATCGAAGCTGAAGGCCGGCTCAACTCGAAGTTCATAGGAATATATGCCATAATGCATTTGTTAAACAAATAGGCATCGAACATGAAGTCCCGCTCAACACGAAGTTGGGAGCAACATTTGATCTCGCCGCCAGGAATTTGTTAAACAAACAAGCATCGAACCCGAAGGCCGGTTCAACCAAAAGTTTAAAAGAACATTTGACCTCGCCGTCAGGCATATGTTAAACAAACATGCATCGAACCCGACGACTGGCCTAACCAGAAATTGAGAAGAACATCTAACCTTGTTGTCGTTCATCTGTTAAACAAACAGGCATCGAACCCGAAGGCAGGGTCAACACAAAGTTCATAGGAATATCTGACCTCGCCGTCAAGAATCTGTTAAACAAACAAGCATCGAATTTGATGGCCAGCTCAACCCGAAGTTGAGAAGAACATCTGACCTCGCTGTCAGGCCTCTGTTAAAACAACAGGCATCGAACCCGAAGGCTGGCTCAACAAGAAGTTGAGAGGAACATTTAACCTCGCCGTCAGGCATCTGTTAAACAAACAAGCACCGAACCCGAAGGGCGGCTCAACACAAAGTTGAGAAGTAGATCTGACCTCGCCAAAAGGGATCTGTTAAACAAAAAGGCATCGAACAAGAAGGGCGGCTCAACCTGAAGTTAAGAAGAACATCTGACCTCGCTGTCAGGCACTGTTAAACAAACAGGCATCGAATTTGATGGCCAGCTCAACCCGAAGTTGATAAGAACATTAGACCTCGTCGTCTGGCATCTGTTAAACAAACAGGCATCGAACCCGAAGGCCGGCTCAACAAGAAGTTGAGAGGAACATTTGACCTCGCCGTCAGGCATCTGTTAAACAAACAAGCATCGAACCAGAAGGTCGGCTCAACCAATGGTAGAGAAGAACATTCGATCTCGCCGTCAGGCATCTGTTAAACAAACAGGCATCGACCTCGAAGGTCGGCTCAACCCGAATTACAGAAGAACATCTGACCTCACCGTCATGTATCTGTTAAACAAACAGGCATCAAACCCAAAGGTCGGCTCAACAAGAAGTTGAGAGGAACATTTGACCTCACCGTCAGGCATCTATTAAACAAACAGGCATCGAACCCGAAGGATGGAACAACACGAAGTTGAGAGGAACATCTGACCTCGCTGCTAGTCATTTATTAAACACACAGGCATCAAATTCGAAGGCCAGCTCAACACGAAGTTCATAGGAATATCTGACCTCCCCGTCAAGGATCTGTTAAACAAACAGGCATCAAACACGAAGGCCGACTCAACCCGAAGTTAAGAAGAACATCTGACCTCGCTGTCAGGCACTGTTAAACAAACAGGCATTGAATTTGATGGCCAGCTCAACCCGAAGTTGATAAGAACATTTGACCTCGCTGTCAGGCACTGTTAAACAAACAGGCATCAAATTTGATGGCCAGCTCAACCCGAAGTTGATAAGAACATTAGACCTCGTCGCCTGTCATCTGTTAAACAAACATGCATTGAACCCGAAGGCCGGCTCAACAAGAAGTTGAAAGGAACATTTGAACTCACCGTCAGGCATCTCTTAAATAAACAGGCATCGAACCCAAAGGGCGGCTCAACACGAAGTTGAGAAGTACATCTGACCTCGCTGTCAAGCATCTGTTAAACAAACAGGCATCGAACCCGGAAGCCAGCTCAACCCGAAGTTGAGAAGAACATCTGAACTTGCTGTTAAATATCTGTTAAACAAACAAGCATCGAACCCGAAGGCCGGTTCAACCAAAAGTTTAAAAGAACATTTGACCTCGCCGTCAGGCATATGTTAAACAAACATGCATCGAACCCGACGACTGGCCTAACCAGAAATTGAGAAGAACATCTAACCTTGTTGTCGTTCATCTGTTAAACAAACAGGCATCGAACCCGAAGGCAGGGTCAACACAAAGTTCATAGGAATATCTGACCTCGCCGTCAAGAATCTGTTAAACAAACAAGCATCGAATTTGATGGCCAGCTCAACCCGAAGTTGAGAAGAACATCTGACCTCGCTGTCAGGCCTCTGTTAAAACAACAGGCATCGAACCCGAAGGCTGGCTCAACAAGAAGTTGAGAGGAACATTTAACCTCGCCGTCAGGCATCTGTTAAACAAACAAGCACCGAACCCGAAGGGCGGCTCAACACAAAGTTGAGAAGTAGATCTGACCTCGCCAAAAGGGATCTGTTAAACAAAAAGGCATCGAACAAGAAGGGCGGCTCAACCTGAAGTTAAGAAGAACATCTGACCTCGCTGTCAGACACTGTTAAACAAACAGGCATCGAATTTGATGGCCAGCTCAACCCGAAGTTGATAAGAACATTAGACCTCGTCGTCTGGCATCTGTTAAAAAAACAGGCATCGAACCCGAAGGCCGGCTCAACAAGAAGTTGAGAGGAACATTTGACCTCGCCGTCAGGCATCTGTTAAACAAACAAGCATCGAACCAGAAGGTCGGCTCAACCAATGGTAGAGAAGAACATTCGATCTCGCCGTCAGGCATCTGTTAAACAAACAGGCATCGACCTCGAAGGTCGGCTCAACCCGAATTACAGAAGAACATCTGACCTCACCGTCATGTATCTGTTAAACAAACAGGCATCAAACCCAAAGGTCGGCTCAACAAGAAGTTGAGAGGAACATTTGACCTCACCGTCAGGCATCTATTAAACAAACAGGCATCGAACCCGAAGGATGGAACAACACGAAGTTGAGAGGAACATCTGACCTCGCTGCTAGTCATTTATTAAACACACAGGCATCAAATTCGAAGGCCAGCTCAACACGAAGTTCATAGGAATATCTGACCTCCCCGTCAAGGATCTGTTAAACAAACAGGCATCAAACACGAAGGCCGACTCAACCCGAAGTTAAGAAGAACATCTGACCTCGCTGTCAGGCACTGTTAAACAAACAGGCATTGAATTTGATGGCCAGCTCAACCCGAAGTTGATAAGAACATTTGACCTCGCTGTCAGGCACTGTTAAACAAACAGGCATCAAATTTGATGGCCAGCTCAACCCGAAGTTGATAAGAACATTAGACCTCGTCGCCTGGCATCTGTTAAACAAACATGCATTGAACCCGAAGGCCGGCTCAACAAGAAGTTGAAAGGAACATTTGAACTCACCGTCAGGCATCTCTTAAATAAACAGGCATCGAACCCAAAGGGCGGCTCAACACGAAGTTGAGAAGTACATCTGACCTCGCTGTCAAGCATCTGTTAAACAAACAGGCATCGAACCCGGAAGCCAGCTCAACCCGAAGTTGAGAAGAACATCTGAACTTGCTGTTAAATATCTGTTAAACAAACAAGCATCGAGATTGATGGTCTGCTCATCCCGAAGTTGAGGAGAACATCTGACCTCGTTGTCAGACATTAGGTAAACAAACAGGAACCAAACCTGAAGGCTGGCTCAAACCGAAGGTGAGAAGAGCATCTGACCTCGCCGCCAGGCATCTGTTAAACAAATAGGCATCGAACACGAAGTCCCGCTTAACACGAAGTTGAGAACAACATCTGACCTCGCCGTTAGGAATCCAACTCCTAGGCCGACTCAACACGAAGTTGAGAGGAACATTTGACCTTACTGTCAGGCATCTGTTAAACAAACAGGCATCGAACCCGAAGGGCGGCTAAACCCGAAGTTGAGAAGAACATATGACGTCGCTGTCAGGCATCTGTTAAACAAACAGGCATCGAACCCGAAGGCCGGCTCAACACAAAGTTCATAGGAATATCTGACATCGCCGTAAGGCATCTGCTAAACAAATAGGCATCGAACACGAAGGCCGGCTCAATCAAAAGGTTAGAAGAACATTCAATCTCGCTGTTAGGCATCTGTTAAACAAACAGGTATCGAACCCGAAGGTCGGCTCTACCCGAAGTTGAGAAGAACATCTGACCTCACCTTCAGGTATCTGTTAAACAAAGAGGCTTCGAACCTGAAGGCCGGCTCAACACGAAGTTGAGAGGAACATTTGACATCCCCGTCAAGCATCTGTTAAAAAAACAGGCATCGAACCAGAAGGGTGTCTCAACCTAAAGTTGAGAAGAACATCTGACCTCGTTGTCAGGCATCTAAAAAACAAACACGCATCAAACTCGAAGGCTCGCTCAGCCCATAGTTGAGAAGAACATCTAAACTCACCGTGAGGCATCTGTTAAACAAACAGGCATCGAACCCGAAGGCCGTTGTTGCACCCCAAAATTTGACCAACCGGTTCCCACATCTGGTTTATGTTTCGACGCATTTTACATTTGCATTCGCATACCGCATATGTTGCATTTTCTCAATCATATTGATTTTATCGGGATTACAACCCTGTTTTCACATTTCGGAAGTTTTAGACCGGTTCGGATGATCGGAGTTTCGGTTTTTGCCGCTTGTTTCGATCTGGTCTCGCGTTCCCTTTTAATTGAATTAATTGCTTTTATTGCATTTTTTAGAACTTTATAGTCTTTTCTAGATTTAAATAGATTTTATTTGGATTTTTTAGAATATAGTGTCTTTTATGGTTTTTAGAATCTTAATAGGTTTATTTGTTTTTAGAATAATATAGTATTTTTTTAGATTAATAGATAAATAGGTTTATTAATAGTTTTCTAGGATTTTAATAGATTTTTATAGAATAAGTAGTTTTAATAGATTTTTAGAATATTAGATATTAGTTTTTTAGTATTAAATAGAATAGTATAGATTTAAATAGGTTTTTTTAGATATTAAATAGGTTTTAATATAGTATTTTTAGATATAGATTCAATAGATTTTTTAATTGAATAGAATTTAAATAGATTTTTTGGATATTTGAATAGATTTTAATATAGATTTTTTTCATCAGACTTTATTAGTGTTATCATTTTTAGATATTAATAGGATCATTAGGGTCAGCTTTTATTAATTGGTAGTATTAATTTTCGTATTAATTGAGTCATTAGCCATTTAATATTCGTTAGCTTGCATTAATCATGTTTAGTTCATTAATTAGTCTTAATCTTAGTGGGCCATTATCCAGAATTTGCAGAAAGCCCAAGTCCATTCGTGCCACTTGTCACTATATAGTGTAGTCCACGCGTGCTTCTCTCGGATGGCCACCTCATTTCTACCTCACTCAGAATCCGCCAACACATCATCCACTCAGTCTCTCTCTCAGAGCATTCGCCACCTCACACCACGTATCACTCTCTCGCTCTACCACCTCTCCCCACTGCCACACGTGTCCTCATCTCTCTCTCCTCTGCTTGCAAGAGTGACACCTGCATTCCACTACCAAAGCCTCACCGCCGACCATGCATGCGCCGGAGGTCAGCCCTAACTACTCACCGGAGCCACCGCAACCGTCGTCGGAGGCTCGCTAGAAACTGCAAAATCACTGGAAAATTCATCACTTCTTCATCTTTTTTCCAGATCATCAAGAACACACCGTGTGTTCATCGTCAATAATCATCAACAGCATTCAACCACCGTCTTGCTCATCTCTTTTCCCGAAAATCCTTCAACGGTTCATGCACTTTCCAAATCCGTTCAGGAAGATCCATCCGTATTCGTCCTCGTTCGTCCAAATTCAATGACGTTCATCAATATCGTAGCCGTTTTTCCAGATTTCCTCGATGATTCTCAAGATCTTCATCCTCTTCGTGAGGACTTTCAAGATGTGCATCTGGAATTTCCAGATTTCGTCAACGCCTTCAAGAACTCAAATTCCAACATTCCACATCATCCTTCATCAAACATCTTCAAGAAGATCTTCATAAGATTTTAGACGCTCATCATCTTCCTCGATCTATCACCACAATTTTCCAGATCTGCATGCGTGTTCATCATTTCGTCATCAGAGATCTTCAGCGATTTGTAACAAATCTCCATCAGGTTATCCAGATTTCCTCAAAGAACATTCAACATCTTCATGTTCTTCAATCATCTCTGGAATAATCTTCATCATAAGAGCGATCTTCATGGATCTTCATCAAAGATCCATTCAAATCGTCATCGAACGTCTTACGAGCTTCAAGATCCTTCGTTGTTAGAATGTGTTGATTTGTCGTTTTTGTTTCATTCATTTGTTTTAAAGTTTGTAAAGACGAAGGAGAAAGAAAGGTTATGTGGGAGACAGAAGTTTGAACGGCGATTGAGAATGAAAGTTTGAGGGAGAAGGAGCTACGACGCTGTTAGGGTTTTTGGGAGGAGAAGTGTGAACAGTGAGTTTGAGAGAAGAGATGGCTTAGGGTTTTCGGAGTGTGAGAGAAATGAGAGAATGGACCTGAATGCTTGGTCATTGGGCCTCAAGCCCACCTGCGTTTTTGGCACCCAGCGTTTTTTTCTGCATTCCCCCGTTTTTCCTTTTTTTTCTTTTTTCTTTTGAAGTGATATTGGGTTGGGCCCATTCTCTTTTTACTGGACACACCCTCCGTTTTTTCTTGTTCACCCCCCACTCCGTTTATTGTTTTGGTGGGCTGGGCCCTGTTTTTTGCTATTGTATCCCTTGTAACTACTAATGCACCCCCTGCAGTTTTTTTTTATTTCCTTTATTTTTCTTGTATTGTTTTTAATGCATTTAATGGATTTTTTAGATAATATTTTCATTTAAGAAAATTAGTTTAATTTTCTTTTAAGAAGATTTAGGAAATTAGTTTAATTTTCTTTTAAGAGAATTTAGGACTTAGTTAATTTCTTGTTAAGGAGATTTATAGATTTAATTCTTTTTAGGATATAGTTTCCTTAGGAGATTATTTTTACCGTATTTTAGGAGTAGACTTTTATTTCTGTCCTATTTTCTTTTTCTATCCAATTTTATTCTCGATTTTATTTCTGGCTGGCAGTGTGACACGATTCAATTGGAGAATGATTTTCGATATCATTTCTCTATCTTGTCTTTGACACGGATATCAACACGCTACCTCTTAGAGTTCGATTTCTCGTATAAGTCGAACCATGACGGTCTAAGCGTTACATTGTTCTTGATTCGAGCGTCATTATCAAGAATCTAGAGAGGAGAAGATTGGAATGGAGCTTGCGCGCATGTCAGGAGCCCAGGAGCTGCTTCGTTCAACATCATCATCTTATTCAAGTTTTCAGGCAACCGTCGAGCCAACTTAGTTCTAAGTTCCCGTAGGTTCCCGTACCTTTCAAGCCAACTTAATCTCTCACCCCTGTGTGATCGAGAACACCCTGTCTAGCCGTAGTTAGCCTGAACTACGTAAGCTCTGATCTTTCACGCTGTGTGGAAGTACGTAGGCACAAGACGCGAAGTCTTGGCGAGCCAATTCCCTGTAGTTTCCCGAACTACGATGACTTTAACTTTCTCTCTTAAGAATACGTAGGCATAGAGTGTGATGCTCTATCGAGTTAGTTTCTTTCCATTTAGACTTAGCAGCCGTAGATAGATTATTTTTGCATCCTTTAGACAAACCAAGCAAGCGTGGATCCCGTCGAGTACGACGGACGTGAGGGGTGCTAATACCTTCCCCTTGCGTAACCGACTCCTGAATCCAGGATTTGGTTGCGATGACCATTCCTTTCCCGTCTTTGCGGTAGGTTTACTTCGAGCGTTTCCTTTCCCGCCTTTGGGATAAATAACGCACGGTGGCGACTCTTCTGTTTAGCCGGCGCCGATTTTTGTAGTAGCGACAGCTGGCGACTCTACTGGGGATCCAACGTCCCCTATGCGAGTCAATCCTAGCGCTTGTTTGCTCGTCTTTGGATGTTTACCTTTTGTGTGTTGTATATTACTGTATTTACAATTTCCGCACTTTACTATTATCTGTTGTTGTTGTGCTGTTGGGTGGTTGTTCCTTTGAGAGAGAAGCCACAACCCAGGCTTGAGTACACACATAGACTTAGAAGTAGAGAGTAGTGGTTAGCCTGCTTGTTAGCTCGCACCAGCTAGCCGCGAAATTTACGCTCGGACGAGATTCTGTTTGATGCTTCTTGCCTGGCCCTTAGGGCTTGACAAGTTGTTTGACCCGAGGATTGTCGACTCTAGGAACCTGTCAATTGGGAATTCGACTAAGTGAGGCCGCTTCAAGGAATGATGATGCCACACCTTCTGGGTATCGTATCATCGCTCTTGAAAGTCTGTAACATTGATACCCGCATAGGATGTCGTACCTTGTCAGATTAGGTTCATACCCGTGAGTGGGAGGGTTTTTGCAGGGAACTTAACTTCCAGCCAACCCGATATTTTGGTCTTCTCTTTAGAGCGAACGTACTCCGTCAGCAGCACAACAGTATTCAGAGATTTGTGGAGGTTGTGATCCCGTATTTGCTGCATATTGCATTGCATAAACATTGTTGCATCATACTGCATACCATTCTCTAGCTAGCCAGAGTCTGATCCAGCCGTTGTTTTGATTCTGAAGGTGATTATCCGGTGTTTGGCCTGAGCAAATGTTGATTGTTAGAAGACGACCAAGGGGTTGAAGCAGATTTGAGCAGAATCGAGCAGTGAAGTCAGTTGAAGGTTATTGGTAGCTATGTCTGAGAGCCACTTCCAGTCTCTTAACACCTTGACAGGTTTCACCATGACGACCAATCCTCTGTATGGCTCTATGTCTGTAGAAGACCTTCTGCAAGTGAACAACGTTACCGCAGACCAATTTGTGCAACCCCCGGTTAGGGACCGAGATCGACGTGAGCAGTTTGTTGTCCGAAATGAACGCCCTCCTCTTATTAACAGTCAAGGTGTTGTTTTCCCTATGGAGAATATCCGAAGAGAGATCCCGGTAGCTTGGACTAAAGACCCAAGAGCTCTTTAGTATGCTAGAAGGCTCCAAGTGTTGGAAGAAGGAGTGAAAGCCTTGAAAGTTAAATATGTTGTTAACCTCAATGCTGCAGACATGTGTTTGGTTCCTGGCCTAGTGTTGCCTCCTAAGTTCAGAGCTCCGAGATTTGAAAAGTACAAAGGAGATAGCTGTCCGAAGCAACATTTGGTGATGTTCTGCCGAAGAATGACTTCGTTTGTGCAAAACGACAAGTTGATGATTCAGTGCTTTCAAGATAGTCTGACTGGGGCATCTCTGAGTTGGTATATGCAGTTAGAGAGTAATCAGATTCGATCATGGGTGGATTTAGCTAGAGATTTTCTGAAGCAGTATGATTATAACCTGGACATGGCTCCTCATCGCATGCAGTTGCAAGAATTGTCTCAAGAGAACAATGAACCCTTCAAGAAGTATGTTCAGAGGTGGAGAGAATTTGCTGCCAGAGTGCATCCACCGCTCCTAGACCGAGAGTTAATGAGCATGTTTGTAAACTCCCTGGAGAGCCCGTATTTCAAAAGAATGCTTGTAAATGCGCCAAATTTCTC
The DNA here is from genome assembly GCA_963859935.3 of Lathyrus sativus. Classification (NCBI taxonomy): domain Eukaryota; kingdom Viridiplantae; phylum Streptophyta; class Magnoliopsida; order Fabales; family Fabaceae; genus Lathyrus; species Lathyrus sativus. The sequence continues at coordinate 396,184,459 of OZ012735.1, read as the reverse complement.
TGAATTGGTAAGATTAGGAGAACGCATCGAGCATGCCGTAAAAATTGGGAAAATTCAGATTGTTTCGGGCGGTCAGGCTAGTGAAACTGAATCTCTCTATAGCTACCAAACTGAAGAAGGAGTTGTGATCAATGCAATCATGCCAGATGTTGAGTATCCTCAAGATGAATCGGTGAAGTCTGTTGGTTATTCATCTTCTATGTCTTGTTATGCGGGACAGACGATTGCGCCTAGGGCACCATATCCAGAACTTTATGTCGCTTCTTTGGCAAATCAGCGAACTCGTGGCTGAAGTTATCAGAATCAGCACCCAAATCAGAACAGGCCTCGTAACAACTTGGAACGAAGGAATGCTCCTTCTCGCCCAGTGCCTGTGCCGTATAGCGATATTCTACCATCTTTGATCCGGAATTCTTTGGTGGAACCTAAAGCTCTTAAGCCTGTGCCAGAACCTTACCCTCCCGGGTAGAATCCCCACACTCAGTGTGGTTAACATGGTGGATCTCCAGGGCATTCAACTGAAGATTGTAAAGCTTTTCAGGCAAAAGTACAACAGTTGATCGACGAAGGGTGTATTTCCTTTCCAAGAGGAGTTTTGGTTGTTCATGACAATTTCTCGGCTGTCTAAGCTCGTAGATACAAAGGTTATTTGCAAGAAGCCAGTGGTCCTGACAGGCAGACGTCCTCAGCATTGGCAGTCCTCAGGCTTTTTTATCATTTGCATTTGTAGTTTATTTTCTGTTAGTTACTACTTGCTGTTAAACATTGTTTGTTTCGAATGGTAATATTGATAAAGTGACTATGCATTTTTCTGAATTAATCATGTCGATGTCGCTCATTTATTGCATTGCACCGACACTTGCATTTTATTCACTCCACTTTGTCACTGTGATTAGCAAAGATTGGAGGGAGGATGACGAAACTGAATACTCATAACCGATAATCGTATGCTTTCAGATAAAACCTTGCCGATGACGTACAAGGCAGTGTTTCTAATCCCCAAACACTGGAGATATAAGGAGTTAGTCCCTTGCTAACCACTTCAAGCCAAGAAGTAGAAGTTTCTTTCGGACTTTTGAACCCTCACGCCTTAACCCGGGGCAGGGTAGTTGTCAGTTAGCTTGACCGAGCGTTCAAGTCTTATAGAGGAGTGTTGCATTTCAAGGACCAATCACATCTTATTTTTTCCCCAGAGGTCGTACCTCATCAACCACAATGGTTAAACCTCACCAATCAGGGGTGAAACAGTTGCAATCCTTTCGGAGCAATCAAGACAACCAGTGTCGCACGTCTTGTTCTAAGAAGAAAAGAAAGAAATAAGAAAGCCCGCTAAGTAAAAAGAAAAAGAAAAAAAGCTGGAAAGCTAATACTTAGGCAAAAATTAGGGCATCCGCTGGACTTCAAAAGAAAAATCGAAAAGAACTCAAAAGGAGTCAGTCCAGGCAAAAATTAGGGAATCAAAAGAATGAAAAAGAAAGGATATAAAGAGAAAAAAATCCTCGAACAAGGACAAAGTCGTGTGGATACAAACACCGAAAACAAAAAAGGAGTAACTGTCGCATCGAAAACCTTGTGAGTTCCTACTATTCAACATACCTCTCGAAGAGGCGAGCGCTCGAGCCAAGTTAACTGAACTTTAGGATCGGAGATCATCACGTAGAAGGGGTGGGTACAAATCATAATTTGAGCCAAATATCCTTTGTTTTACGAACCGTGAACCCGACCACGATACAACCCTTAAAAGACCTAACTGAGGCAGGGTTTATTCTGAAAGCGCATTACAATAAGGTTGAGTAAGCTGACTCCTACATGATTTGCTAGCCATATCCTTGTTGTATTTTTCAATGATCATATCAACACTACGTTTGAACTCTGGTTCATTCGTCACTCACAATCATGACACGTAAATGAGTGACAGCACAATTTTTTTCAAAATCTGCATGAACACTGCATTAAAATTACCATTCGGGAATAAACAATTTTATTTGCAGGTGAGTAGTTGACAGGAAGGAAATTACAACAGGGAACAATTGAACAGGACTGAATAATTCAGCAGTCTGGATCAGAATGGTATGTTGTGAAACCCTGTGAATCTAGGGCATTGACTTCCAGTGAGTTCAGAATCAGTGGGTCTGAGGACAAGTCCCGAAGCGTCGGTTGATTATGGGACAGTTTATTTGAGAAGCAGTTGATCAGAAATGAATCTTCTCGAGAGCCAATCTGGGGCAATTATCCAAAATGCTGTGATTTGAGGATAGATCCTTCCGGTGTGTGATCAGATCAGGTTAAGTCGCTCAACGCTCGTTCAGGGGCAAGTAACTTCAGAGATAGTGAAACCAACTATGTCGATAGTTGTTTAAATTGAGGATGAATTCTTCCGTTGTACAGATACCGGAGCAAATCCATCTCAAGAACATCTGAACTTGCTGTCAGGCATCTGTTAAACAAACAGGCATCAAACCAGAAGGGCGGCTCACGCCGAAGTTGAGAAGAACATCTGACCTCGCCATCAGGCATCTGTTTAACAAACATGCATCAAACCCGAAGGTTGGCTCAACCCGAAGTTGAGAAGAACATCTAACCTCACTGTGAGGCATCTGATAAAGAAACAGGCATCGAACCCGAAGGCCGTCTAAACCCGTAGTGGAGAAAAACATTTGACCTAGCCTTCAGACATCTGTTAAACAAACAAGCATCGAACCCGAAGGCTGGCACAACAAGGAGTTGAGAGAAACATCTGACCTCGTCGTCAGACATCCATTAAACATACAGGCATCGAACCCGAAGGCCGGGTCAACACGAAGTTCATAGGAATATCTGACCTCGCCGTCAGGGATCTGTTAAACAAACAAGCATCGAACACGAAGGTCGCCTCAACCCGACGTTGACAAGAACATCTGACCTCGCTGTCAGGCATCTGTTAAACAAACAGGCATCGAATTTGATGGCCAGCTCAAACCAAAGTTGATAAGAACATTAGACCTTGCTGTCAGGCATCTGTTAAACAAACAGGCACCGAACCCGAAGGCTGGCTCAACAAGAGGTTGAGAGGAACATTTGACCTCGCCGTCAGGCATCTGTTAAACAAAAGGGCATCGAACCCAAAGGGCGGGTCAACACGAAGTTGAGAAGTAAATCTAACCTCGCCGTCAGGGATCTGTTAAACAAACAGGCATCGAACCCGGAGGCCGGCTCAACCCGAAGTTGAGAAGAACATCTGACCTCGTTGTCAGATATCAGTTAAACAAACATGAACTGAACCCCAAGGTCGGCTCAAACCGAAGGTGAGAAGAACATATGACCTCGCCGCCAGGCATCTATTAAACAAATAGGCATCGAACACGAAGTCCCGCTCAACACGAAGTTGAGAGCAACATCTGACCTCGCCGTCAGTTATCTATTAAACAAACAGGCAACGAACCCCAAGGCCGAATCTACACGAAGTAGAGAGGAACATTTGACCTCGCCGTCAGGCATCTTTTAAACAGATAGGCATCGAACCCGAAGGGCAACTCAACCCATAGTTGAGAAAAACATTTGACCTAGCCTTCAGGCATCTGTTAAACAAACACGCATCGAACCCGAAGGCTGGTACAACACGAAGTTAAGAGAAACATCTGACCTCTCCGTCAGACATCTATTAAACAAAGAGGCATCGAACCCGAAGGCCGGCTCAACACGAAGTTCATAGGAATATCTGACCTCACCGTCAGGGATCTGTTAAACAAACAGGCATCGAACACGAAGGCTGGCTCAACCCAATGCTGACAAGAACATCTGACCTCGCTGTCAGGCATCTGTTAAATAAACAGGCATCGAATTTGATGGTCAGCTCAAACCGAAGTTGATAACAACATTAGACCTCACTGTCAGGCATATGTTAAACAAACAGGCATCGAACCCGAAGGCCGGCTCAACAAAAAGTTGAGTGGTACATTTGACCTTGCCGTCAGGCATCTGTTAAACAAACAAGCATCAAACCCGAAGGGCGACTCAACACGAAGTTGAGAAGTACATCTGACCTCGCCGTCAGGGATCTGTTAAACAAACAGGCATCGAACCCGGAGGCCGGCTCAACCCGAAGTTGAGAAGAACATCTGACCTCGTTGTCAGACATCAGTTAAACAAACAGGAATCGAACCCGAAGGTCGGCTCAAACCGAAGATGAGAAGAACATCTGACCTCGCTCCCAGGCATCTATTGAACAAATAGGCATCGAACACGAAGTGCCGCTCAACACGATGTTGAGAGCAACATCTGACCTCGCCGTCAGGCATCTATTAAACAAACAGGCATCGAACTCCAAGGCCGACTCAACACGAAGTTGAGAGGAACATTTGACGTCGCTATAAGGCATCTGTTAAACAAACAGGCATCAAACCCGAAGGGCGGCTCAACACGAAGTTCATAGGAATATGTGACCTCGCCGTAAGGCATCTTTTAATAAAATAGGCATCGAACACGAAGTCCCGCTCAAAACGAAGTTGAGAGAAATATCTGACCTCGCCGCCAGGCATTGAAACCGAAGGTCAGCTCAACACGAAGTTGAGAGGAACATCTCACCTCGCCGTCAAGCATTTGTTAAATAAACAGGCATCGAACCCGAAGGCCGGCTCAAACAAAAGTTGAGAAGAATATTTGACGTCCCCGTCAGGCATCTGTTAAACAAACAGGCATCGAACCAGATGGGCAAATCAACCCGAAGTTGAGAAGAACATCTAACCTCGCCGTCAGGCATCTGTTAAACAAACATGCATCAAACCCGAAGGTTGGCTCAACCCGAAGTTGAGAAGAACATCTAACCTCACCGTGAGGTATCTGTTAAACAAACAGGCATCGAACCCGAAGGCCGTCTCAACCCGTAGTTGAAAAAAACATTTGACCTAGCCTTCAGGCATCTGTTAAACAAATAGGCATCGAACCCGAAGGCTGGCACAACACGAAGTTGAGAGAAACATCTGACCTCGCCGTCAGACATCTATTAAACAAATAGGCATCGAACCCGAAGGCCGGCTTAACAAGAAGATCATAGGAATATCTGACCTCGCCGTCAGGGATCTTTTAAACAAACAGGCATCGAACACGAAGGTCGGCTCAACTCGACGTTGACAAGAACATCTGACCTTGCTGTCAGGCATCTTTTAAACAAACAGGCATCGAATTTGATGGCCAGCTCAAACCGAAGTTGATAAGAACATTAGACCTCGCTGTCAGGCATCTGTTAAAAAAACAGGCATCGAACCCGAAGGCCGGCTCAACAAGAAGTTGAGAGGAACATTTGACCTCGCCGTCAGACATTTGTTTAACAAACAGGCATCGAACCCAAAGGGCGGCTCAACACGAAGTTGAGAAGTACATCTGACCTCGCTGTCAGGGATCTGTTAAACAAACAGGCATTGAACCCGGAGGCCGGCTCAACCGTAAGTTGAGAAGAACATCTGACCTCGTTGTCAGACATCAGTTAAACAAGCAGGAACCGAACCCGAAGGCCGGTGTTACGGTGAAAATTAGATATCAAGCTATTAATTAACTTGAATCTTAATTCTTTTACAACCGAACTTTATTTTATCCAAAGGACAGGTCTAAAGAAAGAAAAACCTTTTTCGCGATGTAACGACAATGCTTAAGAGATTCGGGGATCTGGGGTTGGTTATACCTATGGAAGGTGTTAGCACCCTAAATATCTGTAGTAATCTACAGGAAACTTTTATTTGATTGCTTGCTAAGTTTGTGATATGTACTATGGATGTGGAAAAAGATATGAGTTGAAACCGAAATTTATATACACTAAGTTTGCTCGCAAAAACGTCGCATCTTCTGCCTACGTATCCTAACTAGGATAGAATCAGAGCAATCGTAGTTCACCTCACAAGGGATAAAGAACACTTGATTATGATCAAGGTTCACGGGGGAACAAACATGACAATGTTTGTGTGGAGTTTGACAAAACTCCCTATTCTAAGTTGTAATATTCAAAAGGGGAAGTAAGAAATCATGACGATGATTCTTACATAGAGTTGACAAACTCTTTCCTAGGGTTCTAGTTGAAGAAGACTCCTAGTACAAGTGGGTTTTTTAGACTTAAAGCAAAGTATAAGGGTTTCTAATCTAGGGTTAAAGTGACTTAACAAAGTCAAGGGGGGATAAGAGATGTTTCCATGACTTGAGGGTCAAATGGACAAACTTTTCCTTTGGAAGTAGACAGGGGAGGTAACAGGATGAGAGCTAACAAGCTTCATCACTTTGGGGAAAGACAACAACAAAAATTAACAATATGATAAGGGTATACTCATGGTGACAACCATTAAATAAACATACGGAATGATAAAGATGAAAGTGCATTGATGACAATCAAAGCACGTAAACAGAACAGGAACTGTGACGACAGATCAAGTTTAAATAAGTTTGATAGATAAAGTAACATGGACATGGTAACAACCAAAAATGGAGTTTTAACATGTTAACAAACATTTAAGAATGAGAATGCAAATAAATATTACAGGAAAAACACAAGTATAACAAAGAAAAATTCATCAGCATCTGTCAATACGATCACAGAAAGTACACAACTTGCACACAGTCAAAAGAGATGAAATAATTGTTAAACATGAAAATAAAAAATATGCCATGAAAGTACACATCAAGATGAACACAATGAAAAAAGAACGGGTGAAAAACAATTAAAATTAAGAGAGATATGATTTTTCAAAGTTTGGTGAAAAATTATAAAAATTAATAAAAGAGTGGCCCTCCTCAGGGGTCGAACTCATGCGTGCAGGGTACAAGGCGTGTTTGGCGTAATGGGCTTACCACTGGGGTGACTATACATCCGTTGATTGATGCCACCCCATTAAATTATAAGAGTAACAAGCTAAATGACCTGGGCCAAACACAACACATGAAAAGTGATTTTACGTTCTCTACCGTAACTTTCTCGTTTCTCAACCAAACGCAACAAAATTTATATGCAACTGGACCAGAAAAACATGAGGATCATGATGGTGCCATTATTTTTCTAAGATTCTCGTCCTACTGAAAAATTCGATAGTAGGTGTCTTTGTATGTTTTGAAATGCATTTTGCCATGAACAACTTAATCCAACCATTTTTAATCCAAACCAAGTATACACACAACTCACATAAATGGTAATGAATGACTTCAACAATTAATCCAAGCTCAATGTAAACAAATTATGAAAGTGACATATCAAATGGCAATGTCCTTGGAAAAATGCACTTTGAAGTGAATGACTTGTTTCAAACCTTTTTCAATCCAAACCAAAGCTACACACAGGTCACATAGATGATGATGAATGATTTTAAGTCCAAAAGGAGCTCAATGCAAACAGTTTGTAAAATTGGTATGTCTAGTGATAATTTTCTTGAAAAATGCACTTTGAAAGGAGCAGCTCATGACAGTCAGTTTTAAACCAAGCAAATCATGCAATCACAACACATATATGGATGCAAAGCTTTTCCACATGAATTTGATGCAATACTAGTCTGATATAGAAAATTGGCCTGTGAGTTGCAATATGAGTTTGAAAGATGCATTTTGAATGCTAAAACCTAACTCAGACAAGTTTACACCATTTTAAGAGTATGCACATGTTTTAAATCAGTTGCTCATAGATTGTGTCTATTTAGATGCCTCAAATTTCCACTGAATCAAAATATAACCAGTAAGTTGCAAGTTGGTTTGAAAAGGTATACAAGCAATTATGAAACCTTGGCTGTTACTTGGAACAGATGTAATTTAACTTAATGCAAAGTGTGCATACATTCCAAATATGATACATACAATGCTCTTGAACACAAGGCAATTAAAAAATGCACTAGAACAGAAAGTGACATGTGAGCTGCAACTCTGCACATACATTGCCATGACAGTTGCAAGGCAAAAGGAGAAAAATGTATTTTGAATAGAAAATCAAGTTCCAACCATTCTCATATTAAACCAACTATACACACACACACCAAAACTTAGTTGATGAATGAAATTAGCAAAAGGTTTTGGCACAAAGCAGTCCATGATGGAAAGTGGTTCTCAACTTGCAATATTAACATGTGAAATGCATAATGAGGTGAAAATCCAACTCTGAGCATGTTCAGATCATAATAAGCTTATGCACACCTTGAAAACATGATGATGAATGAGTGTGATTAGGAAATTAAGTTCAAAACAAGTGGTAGTGGAAAATGATATTCATGTTGTATTTTCGGTGTTTGTGAGGTATAGTAGGATGTGCAGTTCATGTTTTATGTAAAAATTGATCAAGTTGAGCACACATACATATCACATACATGGCATTGAGTGAAATCAAACAAGGATTAAAGCCTACAACAGACTGTCATAACAAATGAGGAGTGAATTGCAAATCTTGGCATTTTTAGTGCATGAAGGATGTCCAGTTTAATTCTATGCATACATAGACCAAATGAATCATGCACACACCTTATATACATGTTTTTAAGAATGTCTAAGCAAGAAACAAGACTCCTAACAAACTGTGATGCAATATGGATTCCAGGCTGCCATTGGTACTTGGCATAAAGCATGAAAAGCTCAGAATTATTTTCTGTCATATCCAAGCTAAATTAGTTATGCACACAGTTTCCACATATGAAAACAAATATGTTCCATCACAAAACTGACTTTTAAGCAAGCTGGTATGGGGAATCGCATGTAATATGCATTTTGGTTATTTGATGAAGCACACAAAGTTCAAAGTAAATTTAAGGAATGTTCAGCTCAAATGAAATATGCACATATATCATATTCATGATTTTGGGGATGATTCAACTAAACAAAAGGGCTACAACTTTGCCATGACAGAATTTGTGCATAAGGGATATTCATGACATACATTACACATGATGAACTAAAAATGCCAAATCAAGGAATTATGATGCAAAAGGCAATGTGTACAAGCTACATACCTCTCTTAGACATTGTTGAACAAGCTAGAGTAGCCAAGAAACCCAGAGAACTTCAATATACTTTCTTGCCTTGACACTTTTCTTCACTTTTAAGCAAAATGCAACTATGATGCCAAATGGAGAAATAGGTCTCACCAATGAATTCTAACACTTTGGATAGTTGAAAAACAATATATAAGAGGTGTTAGGATGAATAAAACACTAGCAAGTGCTTAGAACAAGATTTGGTAGAATTTGTAGCTTTTGGTCAAAGTATCTTGGTGTAAGAGTTGACTTTTTGATTGGTGAAGTTTTTGGGTGGTTTAATGGTTTAGACACCTTCTATACCATATTTAGGGATTGTATGGATGACTGTTGGGGTGTTGGAATGTAGAGAAATGATTTTGGCAGCCCTTGCACCAAGACAGATTTTTAAGCTTTTTACTGAAAAGTGAGATTTTGTGATTTTGAAGTTTTCAGGCAAGAGCAAAGGGACAGAGATTTATTCTGGTTTTTAGAATGTTGTTGATATCCAAAATGAGGTGGGGGAGAGTCCTATTTATAGGCAAGGGAATGAGGGGTTGATTTGAAGATTTCTTCACTTTGAAGAAAGGTTTTGGCACATTTGGAGCAAACCTCTACAAGAGGGTTTCCTTGGATGCAAGGCAGGCCGCAATAGTCAAGAACAATGATGAATTTTGGTGGCTAATTGCAGGCTGGAGGTACAGAATTAAGTCTGGTTCAGAACCACTTTTACACCTCATGCTTGTTTTTACTTTTTGAATGCAAGTTGCAAAACAACTTGCAAGCCACTTGCTTTGGCTTTGAAAATTCAAGTTCTGCATAATTCCTTGATTCTTTCATGCTACAAACATTCCACATATCAGATACAACATGATTCACCAGCTAGAATTGGTCAATTTCGATGAAAGGATGATTTCTTGAATTTTGCAATGTGGGACTAAAGTGAAAAACCACCAACTTGCCATGACCATAACTTTCAGCTCACAAATCATTTTGAGGACTTCTAATACTTTTTAAAAAGCCCCCAAATATCTCTAAAACATTCATGTTTTCGTGAGTTTCAATTTCCCAAAGGAACTTGGCAAAAAAGCCTTCCAAAGTTGCTAAAAAATGAACTTAAAAATGAAATTTTCCTAAGTCTTTTTCCCCTTTTGAAATGAATTTGATCATAACTCCAAATCTATGCATTTTCTGATCATGGACCACTTAGGTACTTTTGTAGGACTTGTCAAGAGATTCCAAATGAGCTTTGAACCAACTCAATTGGATGTGTGGTTAAGGAGTTATGGTTTAGCCCCTTTCAAAACCCTAATTTCCCGATATTTCGGTTACTCCTTCATTCTTGATCCAATGGTCATGAAAATTGATATGCAAGTCCAATATGACATGAGGAACAACTTAGTTTCACAACTTGGAGTCCAATTCCTAAAATTTGGAGAGTTGACTTTCGGTCAACCGTACGACCGATCAGTGATTACCGAGTCGCCTGTTGACATTCTGGGCCTCCTGAGACTTTGAAACTTCTTGGATGAACTTTATTAAGCTATATGAACTTCATGAATCACAATCCCACCATTTAAACATCTTCCAACATCAAATTCAAACTACGATTGACTTTTACTGGTCCAAAACCCTAATCGGGTGCTCTGAAATGCACTACTCTGAATTCTGGGGTAACAACCTCACATTGGCTTCTCAATTGACATTATATAATACCCTTGACCTTGTTCCCTATTTGAATGAGCCCAAAACATTGACTAATCACAAACCCTGAAGTTTTTGATTTTGACTGCACGAAACCCTGATTCATCTGCAATTTGACAGAGACAGACTTGCACTGGGTTAAGGTTAGAAAATTCATGAGTATGATCCTAAAATGATAATGAGAATCTAAGGGGTCAAAATTTAGGGTGCAAAAGTTGCCCCTATTTAAATATCTTCACTAGATGGAACTGAGGGATGATGATCCTCGTAGAATCGCAGTGAAAGGTATTTAAATATAGAAAAACCGAAAATTTTGTCCCTTAGATCCAATGATATGCAAAAGGACAGGCCATGATATGTCATGAATTCTAAATGATGCTTCGTGATGCTTGGATGCAAGACATATGCAGAAGATAGAAAAACAAAACAACGAGTAACTACTCGCGGGGACCTGGCATTGTGGATCCGACGCTGGGGAATACCGAGGTATAACAATCAATAGTTCAAACATGACTAGTGGAAACTGAGAGGAAAACTTTCACACGAGGATGCGCAAAGTCTAATGAAGATGACAATCTTACTGGGGAAAAGCAAACACTTCACCGGGGAACGAGGTAGATTTCCACCTGGAGACACGAGCGACTTTTTACTGGGGAAATTACAACACGAACCTCACTGGGGATGATCAGATGAGGAATTTCCTATAGTGAAGAGTTCAAACGGGATCTTCAGGAATGGACTAGAAACAAAGACAAAACATATTGGGGAATACTAGTGACGACTAGATCTCCGAGACTTGTCTGGGGGAAAGGTTTCACTGGGGATAATAATGTCACCCAGTTTTAACAGATGGCTCAGGCAGTGCTAGTAACCACTAGACTTCCTGGAGGTAATGGTAACGACCAACCTGAGATAATCAACAAATGAAATTTCAAATCCAATCGGTAATATAGGACTTCGACTGGGGAAATTGGTGACGACCAAATTTCAAGCAATGCCAGTAACGACTAGACTTAAAGAAGATTGGTAACGACCAGGTCCAGGTACTAATGACGATTGGATTTTATACAATGTCAGTTACGACTGGACTTCAGAAGAAATACATGGTGATGACCAAATCATGGTGTACCAACACATGTGGTTACGAGAATGCTAGCAGCTACTAGGCTTTAGATGGGGAGGTTGGTAACGACCAAACCAGAAAATACCAATAACGATTGGATTCCAAGTGATGCCAGTTACGACTGGACTTTCACGATGACGGTTGGTAATGACCAACAAGATACCAATGGAAAATTGGGTTTCGAACACCTGCCAGTTACGACTGGACTTTAACGGAAATCAATTAGTAACGACTAGATTTCACAGGGGATTTGTTAGTGACGACTAGACTTCAGAGGGAAAGGTTGGTAACAACCGAACCAAAAGGTAATAACGAGTGGAGTTAAGACAACGCCAGTTACGACTGGTTTCAAAGGAAAATATGGTGACGACCAAAAGAATACCAATGACGATTGGATTTCGAACACTACCAGTTACGACTGGACTTTAAAGGAAAAAGGTGGTGACGACCGAAACAAGGATACCGACGAGTGGAATTTAAGACAAATGCCAGTTACGACTGGTTTCAAAGGAAAATATGGTGACGACCAAAAGAATACCAATGACGATTGGCTTTTAAAACACTGCTCGTTACAACTGGACTTTAAACAGAAATTCACTAGCAGTGATTAGACATTCATGGGGAATCAAAAGATAGCACTCTGAACTCGAGAGACCGAATGAATCACACTGAACCCTGGCTGAAAAGGTGCATGCAGTTTTTGACAAATAGATTCACTCTCAATAGGGGAACAGAACTTTAAACAATCTATTCAGAGATGACAAAGTAAATTCAAAACACAATGCTCATAAATCTTCTACTGGGGACCAGTCCTTATATCATCATAAGAGATTCCTTGAAAAAACAGTCTTCCAGGTTTGACACCTACACATGACCAAAGGAGAATTGGCAGTTCGACCTGTTTACACTTCATCGGGGAATGTAATCGGATCGCATATCAAAGCTTTCGCTACCCTGAGGTTTCGGGGAAGTATGATTTTCCTTGACTTTCCATGAGCTAGAGTTTTTATGTTTGTCAATCCTTTCAAGTTTTATTCAAATAATTTTGACCCTAATGCTTTCAAAACTATCGTTTGATCAACGAACAATATTTTGCATAACAAAGAAAAATACAGGAAATGACAATTTTGCGAAGGAAAGAATGGCTCAAAACTGATTTTATTCAAGAATGAAATCTTACAAATGACAAAATTCCATAGAAATTTTACAAGTGAAAAATGGCAACATGGATAAGGTTACATTGAATCCCATGACCATCCATTCCTAAAGACTAAAATCCCCCAAATCCTTGCTTCTGATGAGAGCAGTTGAAAGTGGATCTCCTGTACAATCTTCTGTAATGGTGACAACCTTTTGAAGTAGTGACAACTCTTCTGATGTCGTGAAACGCCTTTGTCCCTAACTTTTGCCTGGACCGCCCTTTCGGGTTTTCAATCCATCGGGACGCTCATTTTTGCCTAAGCTGCCCTTTCGGGTTTTCAACTTAGCGAGCTCTTATTTTTCTTCTTTTTCCTTTTTCTTTTCTTCTTCTTTAACCCTAACTTTTGCATAAGCCGTTCTTTTGAGTTTTCGACTTATCGGGCTCTTTTTTAGGCGTAATACTCTCGTACTAGATCAGAATTTACTGGATGAGTAAGTTGTTCTCCATCCATGGTCGTGGGAATTAATGTGCCTCCTGAGAAGACTGTTTTCACAACAAACGGGCCATCATAGGTAGGCATCCACTTTCCCTGTGCGTCTTTATGAACTGGTAAAATCTTTTTGAGTACGAGTTCCCCTTCTCGGAATTCTCGGACACGAACTTTCTTTTCAAAAGCTCTCTTGATCCTCTTCTGATATAACTGACCATGACACATCGCAGACATGCGCTTTTCGTCGATAAGATTCAACTGATCAAACCTTTCTCTTATCCATTCTGCTTCTTCAAGCTTAGTTTCCATTATGACTCTCAAAGAAGGTATCTCGACCTTGATGGGAAGTACCGCATCCATTCCGTATACCAAAGAAAAAGGGGTTGCCCCTGTTGAAGTGCGGACGAACATTTTGTATCCATGCAAGGCGAATGGCAGCATCTCATGCCAATCTTTGTAAGTTTTCACCATCTTTTGCAGAATCTTTTTGATGTTTTTATTTGCAGCTTCTACAGCTCCATTCATTTTGGGACGATAAGGAGAAGAATTGTGATGTTCAATTTTGAAGTCATCGCACAACTCTTTCATGACTTTGTTGTTCAAATTGGTACCATTGTCCGTTATGATTCGGCTCAGAATTCCGTAACGACAGATAATCTCCTTTTTTTTTAAACGGGCCACTACTTGCCGAGTAACATTAGTGTAGGATGCAGCTTCAACCCACTTTGTGAAATAGTCAATAGCAACCAGAATAAATCGATGTCCGTTAGAAGCTTTTGGTTCAATTTCCCCTATCATATCGATGCCCCACATAAAAAAAGGCCATGGTGATGATAACACCTTTAGCAACGTCGGAGGTACGTGCATCTTGTCCGCATAAATCTGACATTTATGGCACTTTCTGGCATATTGAATACAGTCAGTTTCCAAGGTCAACCAGTAATAACCAGCCCTCAAAATCTTTTTAGACATAACATATCCATTGGCATGAGTACCGAACATTCCTTCGTGAACGTCTTGCATTAACAATTCTGCTTCTCTTCGGTCAACACATCTAAGCAGGGCCATATCATGATTCCTTTTATAGAGTACATCATTGCTGAGAAAGAACTTGGATGCTAATCGTCTCAGAGTTTTCTTGTCTAGTGACGTAGCATCTGTTGGATACTCTTGTTTCAACAGGTAATTCTTTATGTCATAGAACCATGGCTTATCATCAGTCTCTTCTTCAATCATTTGACAGTAGGCAGGCTCAGTCTTGCGTTCAATTCTAATGAGAGTGGCATCATTGACATCCCTGACTTTCCACTCGAGGCCAACATGGCTAGGGCATCGGCAATGTGATTTTCAGATCTCGGGACATGCTTGAAAATGATTTCATCAAAATACTCCATCATTTTGACAATATAGGCTCTATAAGGAATCAAATTTTCATGTCTAGTTTCCCATTCTCCAGTAACCTGATAGATAACCAAAGCTGAGTCCCCACTGAAATCAAGAAGTTTGATTTTGAGGTTGATAGCTGCTTCGAGGCCGAGAATGCATGCTTCATATTCAAAGATATTGTTTGTGCAGTCAAAATCCAACCTGGCTATGAATGGAGTGTAACCTCCTTCCGGATTCTTTGAAACGGCGCCTACGCCATGCCTACTGTAGTTGGAGGAACCATCGAACATCATTTTCAACCAAAGACCTTCCTGCGGAATTTCATCGAAACTTGGCTCTTCACAATCTTTTACCAACATAATGTCTTCATCTGGGAAATCAAATTTGAGAGACTCATAATCTTCCACTGGCTGATCTGCAAGATATTCTGACAAAACACTACCCTTGATAGACTTCTGGGCTACATACTGGATGTCTTATTCTGATAACAACATATGCCAACAGGCGAGTCTTCCAGTCTGAGCAGGCTTCTCAAAAATATATTTTATTGGATCCATTTTTGAAATCAACAAAGTGGTATGACAAATCATGTACTGCCTCAAACGTTTAGCAGCCCATGCCAAAGCACAATAAATTTTCTCCAGAAGTGAATATCGGCGTTCACAATCAGTAAACTTCTTACTCAAATAATAGATAGCATGTTCTTTTCGTCCAGACTCGTCCTACTGACCTAACACACAACCCATTGAATTTTCCAGCACTGTCAGATACATGAAGAGAGGTCTTCCTAGAACAGGAGGTATTAAGATTGGAGGCTCTTGTAGGTAACCCTTGATCTTATCAAATGCTTGCTAACAATCTGAATTCCAAACAACTGTCTGGTCCTTGCATAATAATTTGAAGATGGGCTCACAAGTAGGAGTCATATTGGAAATAAATCTGGATATGTAGTTCAGTCTTCCAAGAAAACCTCTGACTTGCTTTTCTGTTTGTGGAGCTGGCATGTCTTGAATGGCTCGGACTTTGTCTGGATCTACTTCAATCCCTCGGTGGCTGACAATGAAACCGAGTAATTTCCCAGATCTAACCCCAAAGGTACACTTGGCTGGATTCAGTCTCAACTGATATTTTCTGAGTCTCTTAAACAATTTCAAAAGATGTTCCAAATGGTCCTCCTTGCTTTGAGATTTGGCTATCATATCATCCACATATACCTTTATCTCCTTGTGCATCATATCATGAAATAAATTTACCATGGCCCTTTCATACGTAGCACCTGCATTCTTTAGACCGAAAGGCATAACTTTGTAACAGTAAGTCCCCCACGGAGTGATGAAAGTATTTTTTTTCCATGTCATTGGGATCCATCTCAATCTGATTATAACCGGAGAACCCATCCATAAATGAGAAAACTGCAAAACGAGCCGTATTATCTACCAACGTGTCGATATGCGACAACGGGAAATCATCCTTCGGACTGGCCTTGTTTAGGTCCTTATAATCCACACACATTCTGACTTTCCCATCCCTTTTTGGCACAGGTACAATATTGGCTACCCATTCGGGGTATTTGGACACTGCTAAGAAACCCGCATCAATCTGTTTTTTCACCTCATCTCAAATCTTGAGAGCCATGTCAGGTCTTGTTCTTCGGTTGCTTAACTGGTGGGCATTCTGGTCGAAGCGGTAATTTGTGAACTACTATGTCAGTGTCTAGACCCGGCATATCCTAGTATGACCAAGCAAATACATCCACATATTCTTTCAAAAGTTCCTCTAGTTGCTGCTTGACTTCTGCCCCTAGGGCTGCCCCAATCTTGACTTCTTTCTTGTTTTCTTCGGTGCCAAGATTAATGACTTCTACCTGTTCTTTGTAGGGTTGAAGCTCTACATACTCATGGTGTGCCAATTTTACCACTTCATCCGGGATTTCAAAATCTTCATCCTCATCTTCAACTTGGTATATTGGTGAATCAAAGTTTGGAGGGAATGCAAAGTCATAGGATTCAATGGGTTTTAGGAGATCATTGCACGTTGGAATGGCTTATTTTATTAAAACACACAAAGACCAATGCAGCACACAACTGAGAAAAATTGTTTTGGTTTTTTAAGATTGCCATTTTTCGTTTAAAATGAAAGCAAAAGCAGTAAAGCAAAAAACACAAGGAAATTAACAAAATAGTTCATTTTTCATTGATTTTCTTGAAAGCTCGTGGCCCTTACAAAACATTCCTATAGCCTTGGGCATGGCTATGGAGATTCAAAACAAAAACAAGAAAAGGAAGACAAACAAATTACTTTGACTCAGGAAAAACCAAAGGAATCTCAATTGCTTCCCAGTTGCTCAAGGCAGTGTTGCAATGATACACTAAATGCTCCAGGTCTTCATCTTTAAAATCTTCTTCCACATCACTGACTTGGAAACCTCCGCTGATGAATACTTCTTGTATAGTCTTTGGACATCCTTTTTCATGTGTCGGTACTTCATCATGAGTTGGTTTGTAACCCAACCCTTGGCGATCCATCTTTGGCTTCACCTCAATGACCTCTCCCCAGCCTGCAGGAGTGCCTTCTTCCAGTGTAGACTTGATGCTCTGGGCGGACGCAAAAGATGGACCACTCTTAGCCACTGTTTCTTCTAAAATCACTGCATTAGCTATCTCGAGTGCTTGAAAGGAAGTTTCTAACACGCCCTCATCTTCTTCGATATATTTGAACGATGACAGATTGCTCACCATTAGGTCTTCTTCATCGTGTACAATTACCAACTTATCATTCACAACAAATTTCATTCTCTGATGTAAGGTGGAAGTTACTGCCCCAACGGCGTGAATCCATGGTCGTCCCAACAAACAACTATAAGTTGGGTTAATGTCCATGACTTGGAATGTAATATCGAACACCTGAGGTCCGATCATGATTGGCAATTCTACCTCTCCAACAACCGTCCTTCTTGAACCGTCAAAAGCTTTTACGATCAAAGCTGTTGGTTTCATCACTGCCCCTGCATATGCCAACCTTGTGAGCGACCTGGCGGGCAATACATTCAGTGAGGATCCAGTATCGACTAAAACTCGGGCCATTGTGTCTTCCTGGCACCTGACAAATATGTGTAATGCACGGTTGTGATTGCGTCCTTCGTTCGGCAACTCAGCACCACTAAAGCTCAGGGTGTTACAGGCTGTAATGTTGGCTATTACTGAGTCAAATTGTCCGAGAGTTATGTCTTTTGTCACATATGCTTGTTTCAGTACCTTCTGTAGAGCTTCTCTGTGAGCTGGAGAATTAATTAAAAGAGACAAGATTGATATCTTTGATGGGGTTTGGTGGAGCTGATCAATGATCTTGTAATCACTTTTCCGAATAATCCTTAAGAATTATTCATCGTTTCCTTCAGTACCTGGTACCTTTTGTTCTTTTGTTGCAGCAGGGGTAACCTCTTTTGGAGCAGCTACTGTAATCTTTGGTTGATAGATTCGACCACTACAGGTCATTTTACTTGTACCTGCAATGTTTGTTACGTCCACTTGGTCGTCTTTTACTGTCTCTTTCTGACTAACCTTCCCAGATCCTCGGTCTATCACAGTCATGTCATACTTCCAGGGAACGGCCTTTGTGCTTTCAAAAGGAAACGGTCTTGGTTTCTGAATAATAACCGGTTGAGGTTGATCTATAGTCGACTTGTTAAAAACGGGCTTCACTCCTTTGTTGGTCATTTTGAACACTGGAACCTTCTCACTTTTCTTTGGCAAGTTGAAAACAGGCTCAATTACTTAAACTTCTTCTTTCCTCACCTTACTGCACACTTGCAATATCCCTTCGTCAATCAACCTTTGTATACCTCTTCGTATCTCATCACACCCTCTAGAATCACTAGAACATTTTTCACAACCATTATGGGTATCCTCTATTAATCTTGCTTTCAGTAATTTTTCGTGAAGTAACCTCAACGGGGTTTTAATCTCTGACACATCTCTGACCATCCTTTCATCTGACATTTCTTCTACCGCATTGACCCCTCCATGGTTTGGCAATGGATTACTTTTGACAGTCGGGGGTACATCATCAAAAGACAAGATCTTCTTTTCCATCAACTCCCTGACAAGATGTTTTAAAGCAAGACAGCCTTCTAAATCATGACCGGCAGCACCTTCATGAAAGGCACAATGAGCGTTTGGATTATAGTGAAGAGATGTAGTGTCTGGATTTAATGGTCGTGTTGTTACCAATCCCTGCTGCACTAAGGAGGGGTATAACTTGGTGTAAGTCATCGGTATTTGAGGAAGTGGTGGTTTTGGTGTCGGTCTTCGATTTTGGTAGTTTTGTCTGGGTGCCTGAGCTTTAGGCTGATGATGTTGCTGATAGGGCGGAGCGTTGGGCGCTCGTTGATACCCTTGTTGAATTCGCTGATATACAGGTGCTGGCTGCACTGTCTGATAACTGGGAACAGGATGACTGAAGGCCAGAGTTACAGCTGCCACATAAGGTTGTTGGGCATACTGTAACGGATACATTGGTCGTTGACGCTGGGATTGCTGAACATAACTTGCTTGATGCTATTGGAAAAAGCCTTGCTGAGATGGTTGAACATAACTCTGCTGATACTGTTGGTAAGGTGGTTTCCAGGTGCGACTCTTTCTTCCCATAGTTACTGCGTTTGTTTCCCCTTCCTTCTTTCGATGGAAATTACTGCTGAGCTTTTTGACATTGTTGTTACCAGAACTGCTAGAACTGCTAGCTACCCTCCCATTTTTCATTCCTAACTCCACTCTTACCCCCACTACCACTATATCAGAAAAACTGGCGGTTACACTACTGATCATCTTTTCATAAAACTCTGGTCTTACTGTATCGACGAACCAATCTGTTAACTCTTTTTCACTCAAAGGAGGTTCTACCTGAGAGGCAGTTTCCCTCCACCTTTGTGCATACTCTTTGAAAGATTCTGAAATCTTCTGTGACATACTCAATAACTGTCTCCGATCAGGGGCTAAATCCATGTTGTACTTGTAATGTTTTACAAAAGCATCGGCCAAGTCTTGGAAACTATGAATACGAGACTGATCCAAACCCAAATACCATTTAGCAGGAGCTCCTTTCAGACTATCTTGGAAACAGTGAATCATTAACTTATCATCTTCCACATGAGCAGCCATTCTTCGGTAATACATAATCAGATGTGTCCGAGGACAAGTAGCCCCAGAATACTGATCAAAATTAGGAACTTTAAATTTTGGCGGAATTACCAATCCAGACACTAGGCACATATCTCTGGCATCAGTACCAAAGATGTCATTTCCTTCCATTGCTCTGACCTTTCTTCCGATAGTCTCTACACTTTCTTTCAACTTATCATGTCGTCCACTTTCTTCTTCATACCCATCAAGACTCTCGTACACTGGTGGAGGATTATGAAAAATAGGGCACGCTTGAACCTGAACAGAAGGTTGGGTGTAAGTAGGAATAGCTTGAGGAACTTCTGGCCTGAAAGGAACTGCTTGTTGATTGACTACTGGTGGCGGTACAAAACCAGGTGGCAACCCATATGGTGGAACATTTGTAACAGTGACTGCCGTTGGGATCGGCTCTGCAGCTATACTAGTGATCTCAGAAACAACAGTGGCTTGAGTGTCCAACTTCGCACGAATGACTTGTAAGGCTTCCATGATCTGCCCCATGCCCCCTCGTAGCTCTCCAAGTTCATTATCAATTCTGTCCACATCAAAATTCTGTCCTTCCATTCTTAGGCGAGCTTGGGCTCGGGTGTTGTATCGATGTTGAGGATTCAGTGTGATTCTTTCTCTGGAGACAAGACAGCAAGATGAGAAACAACACAAGAACATGCACATGTGATGCTTATGAATGGAAAAATGCGACAAATGCAAAATTTAATCATTCAAGGAATCCAAAGAATGATTTGCATAAATTATAACAAATGGGGAAATAAGCAAAAAGTCCTCATAGATTAATAACTGAGAGTTTTACAATAATGATTCTGAAACTGAAATACAAGTCTTCAATACAAAATACATGATGAAATGAAACAGAAAGCAAAAGGATTTTAAATCTTCTGGTTTGATGGCACTTCGTCTTCTGACTGACTTCTCTTTCCACCTTGACGAATCAATTCTTAAAGTTCTTCCTTCTCTTGTATAGCCTTGAAATACTTATCTCTCCAAGTCTTTCCTTCTTTTTTAGCTTTTGCCAAAGCAGCTTTCAATTCTTCTACAAGAGTAGGTTTGGGTGAGTCAGGCTCAAAGCGAGTATAGAACATCTTCAACGCCTCTTCTCTTACCCACAATAAGTAAGATTCTAAAACAGTAGTGTCGTGGTGACCTACGGCAGTTACTCCCCTTGTGTAGACATAACGCCAAGCATACACAATTCGAGCCCTGTAAGCGGGATTCTTCCCTTCTTCCAAGTAAAATCTTCTCAAAAAGTCTGGGTCTGGTTCATCTTCCATGGGGTGCCCCAACTGTCGATGAGCCAGAATAGGATTATAGCTGATGCAACCATTGACGCTGATAAGCGGTACATTCGAGAAATCTCCACAGCTTTAGATCATGGCAATTCCTCCATACATAGGGGCATTCCACTTAATACCTGAGTGTTTGAGCAATAGCAGCTTTTCTATCCATGAGAGCCCATTTTGCTTATCCCAGAGGGCTGGAATTTTTGGCAAGTGCGAAATAAACCACACGTACAAGAGAACGGTGCAACACTCAATCTGTCCAACTCCATAACGGTTCCTATGGTGGATGGTAAAGTACGTATCAGCCAGTAAAGTAGGTACAGGATTTTTGATTAAGAAAAGGTTGATTGCATTTGCGTCCACAAAATCACTAGCAGTCGGGAACAGGAACACTCCGTAAATTAGAAAAACCAGGATGGCCTCAAATGCTTCAATATTCTTTGATAAGGCATAGCTTTGAGCTTTTTCATACAGGAACATAGCTGGAAATCCATACAACCCTCCCTTAGCACCAATATGAGATCCTACCTCGTCCACCTCTAAATACACGGCCTCTGCAACTGCTCTTTCATTAGGGGTCCCTTCTCTTCCAGAAAATGGTCTAGGAGTCACGCCTACTCCCATCAGGGCGGAATATTCTTCCAAAGTTGGTAGCAACTGATAATATGGAAATGTGAAACAATAATAGGTTGAATCATAGAATTGCATGAGTGCGGATAACATCTCTTTATACACTTGAACTTCTAGCAAAGACAGCATATTCCCATGCCTCTCTTTGAATGCCTCGGGGTCTTCTACTAAACTTACCAGTTTCTTCAAGTTCTCCAATTTTGGTCTTTGGAACACAACCTCTGCTTTCTTTCCAGAATCCATCCTATAATATTTGCAAAACAATCTTTAGTTCCTTGAATGATTAATTAACGAAAAATGCAAATGCAAAGGTTTCATGGAACTCAGATCAAAACATCATTTCATTTCATTGATTTTCAAGATTGCATTACAAAATATCTAGTACATTTTACAAAATTCCTAAGGCTAAAAGTATTCTAAATAAAAGTCTTCTTTTGCTCTGAGCTTCTTGATTTCTTCTTCCATCTGAGTCTTCTTGAGAATGAGTTTGTCCACGACCAGCTTCCATGGAGTTGGCTGAGAGCTGGAAGAAGGTAAGCCTTCTTGTGTCTTCCTCTTCTTATAAACATTCATTTCTTCATCCTTTGCCTGTAGTTGTCTATGGAGTTCATCATTCTCTTCCATGGCCACCTGGTACTTGTATTTCCAGGCTACCTCTGTTTGCTGTGATTTCCTCAAAGCAATCTTTAACTTCTCCTCTTCAGACATAAAGATCATTGTGTGTTCCTCCTCTAAAGCCATGGGTTTCTGCTGAGAATAAGGCATCTTCAGATGAACAGCTCTCTTTCGGACCCATTGGAGATAAGGCTCGATAGAGACGCAATTAGGCTTCCCTAAGTCTTCCTTTCCTTTCTTGTGTACATGTCCCCAAGCTTTTAGAATTTCCCCTTTCAATTCTAAACTTCCTTTAAAGAAAATATTTTCCACATGAGCGTTGTTTGGTTTGTTTTTCAAAGGATATCCAAGCTGACAGCGAGCGAGAACAGGGTTATAGCTGATTCCTCCACTTGTACCCAGGAGAGGTATGTTACCAAAACTTCCACAACTGTCAATGATTTTTATCCCATCATAATTACGGCTATACCAATCGATATCAGAGTGAGTAAGAGCCATAACCTTCTGAGACCACCAACCTTCCTTCCAAAAAACATGAGCCTTAGGTAAGTGAGAAATAAGCCACTTATATAACAACGGGACACAACAGACAATCATTCCTCCTTTATGCAGATTTCTCAAGTGAACAGAATGATATGCGTCAGCTAGTAAAGTAGGCACAGGGTTTTTCTTCAAGAATATCTTGATGGCGTTGAGATCCACAAAATTATCAAAGCTCAGAAACAAGAAGATTCCATAAATGAGCAAGGCAAGAATAGCTTCGAATGTATCCATACTCAAATGATCAGCATAGTATTGTGCTTTTCCAACCAAGAACTCTCCAGTCAAACCAGATACTCCTCCTTTAGTAACCATATTTTTCTGAATATCTACCAATCCCAAACGTGTAGCTTTAGCAATTTCTTCCTCCTTAGGGTCCTTCTCCATGATTGGAAAAGGAGAGTCTTCAAGAATAGGTAAACCAATTAAGCAAGAATATTCCTCAAGTGTAGGTACCAGCTGGTAATCAGGAAAAGTGAAACAATGATAGAGTGGATCATAAAACTGGAGGAGTGTGGTGAGAAGTCCCAGATCCATCTTCCTTTTTACCCTCAACAATGACAATAAGTTCCCATACCTGCTCTTGAATCCTTCTAGATCTGTTATTAAAGTGCTCAACCTTTCTATGTCATCCAAGTTAGGACTTTTGTAAGTGTACTTCACAGTTTTCTTTTTTCCACTGTCCATGATGATCCTATTGTTTACAAATAAGAGATCTGAGTTCCATGAAACTTTTATGATATGATGTTCATGAATGCATGAATGCACAAACACAGGTAAGCACAGATTCACATATACACATGGATAAAAACAGATAAAGGTTTTGGTTTGGAGAACATGAGTAAGGAGTCAAGGTCTACCCACCCCAAAGGTATGTACTAAGGCCTTCAAAACTGTAGAGCAAGGTTCTAAAAGAGTTCCTAGAGTCCTCGACCCATCTTTCAGATATTATCAATTTCCCAAATACTTGGTGGTCGATAATATTCTCAAGAGAGTCTCGTCCAAGTGTAGTATCGCGTATCAACTACTTTGGAATTACTTCCTTATAGTCATCGCACTACATCCTAATAAGGCCATAGTGGGGGAAAAGGTAATCTAAAGGTCCTCAGTATCACGGGGTCCCATGTAGAAAGTGGCATTGTTTTCACGAATACTCGATCAACAATACCAACTCTCATAAGGGCCTCTACTGAGTGGTGGTTTTATCAAGTCAACTTGGTCGGGAATCAACTCCCTATAAGTCTCCTTGAATATACCACCATCCTATCATAAGTACGCTCAAACACGGGTATAGTGTTGTCTCACCACTCAAAGTTCCCAAGAACCAACAGAGCACATACGTACGTATTTACAAGTATTCACAAATAAGCAAGTATTCAAACAAGATAAGCTAAACCCTCAAAACAATAAAGCTTCCCCAGTGAAGTCGCCATTTTCTGTTGCGGTGAAAATTGGATATCAAGCTATTAATTAACTTGAATCTTAATTCTTTTACAACCGAACTTTATTTTATCCAAAGGACAGGTCTAAAGAAAGAAAAACCTTTTTCGCGATGTAACGACAATGCTTAAGAGATTCGGGGATCGGGGGTTGGTTATACCTAGGGAAGGTGTTAACACCCTAAATATCTGTAGTACTCTACAGGAACCTTTTATTTGATTGCTTGCTAAGTTTGTGATATGTACTATGGATGTGGAAAAAGATATGAGTTGAAACCTAAAGTTATATACACTAAGTTTGCTCGCAAAGACGTCGCATCTTCTGCCTACGTATCCTAACTAGGATAGAATCAGAGCAATCGTAGTTCACCTCACAAGGGATAAAGAACACTTGATTATGATCAAGGTTCATGGGGGAACAAACATGACAATGTTTGTGTGGAGTTTGACAAAACTCCCTATTCTAATTTGTAATATTCAATAGGGGAAGTAAGAAATCATGACGATGATTCTTACACAGAGTTGACAAACTCTTTCCTAGGGTTCTAGTTGAAGAACACTCCTAGTACAGGTGGGTTTTTTAGACTTAAAGCAAAGTCTAAGGGTTTCTAATCTAGGGTTAAAGTTAGTTACCAAAGTCAAGGGGGGATAAGAGATGTTTCCATGACATGAGGGTCAAATGGACAGACTTTTCCTTTGGAAGTAGAGAGGGGAGGTAACAGGAGGAGAGCTAACAAGCTTCATCACTTTGGGGAAAGAAAACAACAAAAATTAACAATATGATAAGGGTATACTCATGGTGACAACCATTAAATAAACATATGGAATGATAAAGATGAAAGTGCATTGATGACAATCAAAGCAGGTAAACAGAACAGGAACTGTGACGACAGATCAAGTTTAAATAAGTTTGACAGATAAAGTAACATGGACATGGTAACAACCAAAAATGGAGTTTTAACATGTTAACAAACATTTAAGAATGAGAATGCAAATAAATATTACAGGAAAAACACAAGTATAACAAAGAAAAATTCATCTGCATCTGTCAATACGATCACAGAAAGTACACAACTTGCACACAGTCAAAAGAGATGAAAAATTTGTCAAACATGAAAATAAAAAATATGCCATGAAAGTACACATCAAGATGAACACAATGAAAAAAGAACGGGTGAAAAACGATTAAAATTGAGAGAGATATGATTTTTCAAAATTTGGTGAAAAATTACAAAAATTAATAAAAGAGTTGCCCTCCTCAGGGGTCGAACTCATGCGTGCAGGGTACAAGGCGTGTTTGGCATAATGGGCTTACCACTGGGGTGGCTATACATCCGTTGATTGATGCCACCCCATTAAATTATAAGGGTAACAAGCTAAATGACCTGGGCCAAACATAACACATGAAAAGTGATTTTACGTTTTCTACCGTAACTTTCTCGTTTCTCAACCAAACGCAACAAAATTTATATGCAACTGGACCAGAAAAACATGAGGATCATGATGGTGCCATTATTTTTATGAGATTCTCCTCCTACTGAAAAATTCGATAGTAGGTGTCTTTGTATGTTTTGAAATGCATTTTGCCATGAACAACTTAATCCAACCATTTTTAATCCAAACCAAGTATACACACAGCTCACATAAATGGTAATGAATGACTCCAACAATTAATCCAAGCTCAATGCAAACAAATTATGAAAGTGACATATCAAATGGCAATGTCCTTGGAAAAATTCACTTTGAAGTGAATGACTTGTTTCAAACCTTTTTCAATCCAAACCAAAGCTACACACAGGTCACATAGATGATGATGGATGATTCTAAGTCCAAAAGGAGCTCAATACAAACAGTTTGTGAAATTGGTATGTCTAGTGATAATTTTCTTGAAAAATGCACTTTGAAAGGAGCAGCTCATGACAGTCAGTTTTAAACCAAGCAAATCATTCAATCACAACACATATATGGATGCAAAGCTTTTCCACATGAATTTGATGCAATACCAGTCTGATATAGAAAATTGGCCTGTGAGTTGCAAGATGAGTTTGAAAGATGCATTTTGAATGCTAAAACCTAACTCAGACAAGTTTACACCATTTTAAGAGTATGCACATGTTTTAAATCAGTTGCTCATAGATTGTGTCTATTTAGATGCCTCAAATTTCCACTGAATCAAAATATAACCAGTAAGTTGGAAGTTGGTTTGAAAAGGTATACAAGCAGTTATGAAACCTTGGCTGTTACTTGGAACAGATGTAATTTAACTTAATGCAAAGTGTGCATACATTCCAAATATGATATATACAATGCTCTTGAACACAAGGCAATTAAAAAATGGACTAGAACAGAAAATGACGTGTGAGCTGCAACTCTGCACATACATTGCCATGACAGTTGCAAGGCAAAAGGAGAAAAATGTATTTTGAATTGAAAATCAAGTTCCAACCATTCTCAGATTAAACCAACTATACACACACACACACACCAAAACTTAGTTGATGAATGAAATTAGCAAAAGGTTTTGGCACAAAGCAGTCCATGATGGAAAGTGGTTCTCAACTTGCAATATTAACATGTGAAATGCATAATGAGGTGAAAATCCAACTCTGAGCATGTTCAGATCAGAATAAGCTTATGCACACCTTGAAAACATGATGATGAATGAGTGTGATTAGGAAATTCATTTCAAAACAAGTGGTAGTGGAAAATGATATTCATGTTGTATATTTGGTGTTTGTGAGGTATAGTAGGATGTGCAGTTCATGTTTTATGTAAAAATTGATCAAGTTGAGCACACATACATATCACATACATGGCATTGAGTGAAATCAAACAAGGATTAAAGCCTACAACAGACTATCATAAAAAATGAGGAGTGAATTGCAAATCTTGGCATTTTTAGTGCATGAAGGATGTCCAGTTTTATTCTATGCATACATAGACCAAATGAATCATGCATAAAGCATGAAAAGCTCAGAATTATTTTCTGTCATATCCAAGCTAAATTAGTTATGCACACAGTTTCCACATATGAAAACAAATATGTTCCATCACAAAACTGACTTTTAAGCAAGCTGGTATGGGGAATCGCATGTAATATGCATTTTGGTTATTTGATGAAGCACACAAAGTTCAAAGTAAATTTAAGGAATGTTCAGCTCAAATGAAATATGCACATATATCATATTCATGATTTTGGGGATGATTCAACTCAACAAAAGGGCTACAACTTTGCCATGAAAGAATTTGTTCATAAGGGATATTCATGACATACATTACACATGATGAACTAAAAATGCCAAATCAAGGAATTATGATGCAAGAGGCAATGTGTACAAGCTACATACCTCTTGTAGACCTCGTTGAACAAGCTAGAATAGCCAAGAAACCCAGAGAACTTCAATCTACTTTCTTGCCTTGACTCTTTTCTTCACTTTTAAGCAAAATGCAACTATGATGCCAAATGGAGAAATAGGTCTCACCAATGAATTCTAACACTTTGGACAATTGAAAAATAATATATAAGAGGTGTTAGGATGATTAAAACACTAGGCAAGTGCTTAGAACAAGATTTGGTAGAATTTGTAGCTTTTGGTCAAAGTATCTTGGTGTAAGAGTTGACTTTTTGATTGGTGAAGTTTTTGGGTGGTTTAATGGTTTAGACTCCTTCTATACCATATTTAGGTATTGTATGGATGATTGTTGGGGTGTTGGAATGTAGAGAAATGATTTTGGCAGCCCTTGCACCAAGATAGATTTTTAAGCTTTTTAGTGAAAGTGAGATTTTGTGATTTTGAAGTTTTGAGGCAAGAGCAAAGGGACAGAGATTTCTTCTGGTTTTTAGAATGTTGTTGATATCCAAAATAAGGTGGGGGAGAGTCCTATTTATAGGCAAGGGAGTAAGGGGCTGATTTGAAGATTTCTTCACTTTGAAGAAAGGTTTTGGCACATTTGGAGCAAACCTCTACAAGAGGGTTTCCTTGGCTGCAAGGCAGGCCTCAATAGTCAAGAACTATGATGAATTTTGGTGGCTAATTGCAGGCTAGAGGTATAGCATTAAGGCTGATTCAGAACCACTTTTACACTTCATGCTTGTTTTTACTTTTTGAATGCAAGTTGCAAAACAACTTGCAAGCCACTTGCTTTGGCTTTGAAAATTCAAGTTTTGCACAATTCCTTGATTCTTTCATGCTACAAACATTCCACATATCAGATACAACATGATTCACCAGCTAGAATTGGTCAATTTCGACGAAAGGATGGTTTCTTGAATTTTGACAATGTGGGACTAAAGTGAAAAACCACCAACTTGCCATGACCATAACTTTCAGCTCACAAATCATTTTGATGACTTCTAATACTTTTTAAAAAGCCCCCAAATAGCTCTAAAACATTCATGTTTTCATGAGTTTCAATTTCCCAAAGGAACTTGGCAAAAAAGCCTTCCAAAGTTGCTAAAAAATGAACTTAAAAATGAAATTTCCCTAAGTCTTTTTCCCCTTTTGAAATGAATTTGATCATAACTCCAAATCTATGCATTTTCGGATGATAGAACACTTAGGGACTTTTGTAGGACATGTCAAGAGCTTCCAAATGAGCTTTGAACCAACTCAATTGGATGTGTGGTTAAGGAGTTATGGTTTAGCCCCTTTCAAAACCCTAATTTCCCGATATTTCGATTACTCCTTCATTCTTGATCCAATGGTCATGAAAATTGATATGCAAGTCCAATATGACATGAGGAACAATTTTGTTTCACAACTTGGAGTCCAATTCCTAAAATTTGGAGAGTTGACTTTTCGGTCAACCGTACGACCGATCGGTGATTACTGAGTCGCCTGTTGAAATTCTGGGCCTCCTGAGACTTTGAAACTTCTTGGATGAACTTTATTAAGCTATATGAACTTCATGAATCACAATCCCACCATTTAAACATCTTCCAACATCAAAGTCAAACTACGATTGACTTTTATTGGTCCAAAACCCTAATCGGGTGCTCTGAAATGCACTGCTCTGAATTCTGAGGTAACAACCTCACATTGGCTTCTCAATTGACATTATATAATACCATTGACCTTGTTCCCTATTTGAATGAGCCCAAAACATTGACTAATCACAAACCCTGAAGTTTTTGATTTTGACTGCACGAAACCCTGATTCATCTGCAATTTGACAGAGACAGACTTGCACTGGGTTAAGGTTAGAAAATTTATGAGTATGCTCCTAAAATGATAATGAGAATGTAAGGGTCAAAATTTAGGGTGCAGCAGTTGCCCCTATTTAAATATCTTCACTAGATGGAACTGAGGGATGATGATCCTCGTAGGATCACAGTGAAAGTTATTTAAATATAGAAAAACCGAAAACTTTGTCCCTTAGATCCGATGATATGCAAAAGGATAGGCCATGATATGCCATGAATTCTAAATGATGCTTCATGATGCTTGGATGCAAGACATATGCAGAAGATAGAAAAACAAAACAACGAGTAACTACTCGCGGGGACCTGGCATTGTGGATCCGACACTGGGGAATACCGAGGTATAACAATCAATAGTTCAAACATGACTAGTGGAAACTGAGAGGAAAACTTTCACATGAGGATGCGCAAAGTCTAATGAAGATGACAATCTTACTGGGGAAAAGCAAACACTTCACCGGGGAACGAGGTAGATTTCCACCCGGGGACACGAGCGACTTTTTACTAGGGAAATTACAACACGAACCTCACTGGGGATGATCAGATGAGGAATTTCCTATAGTGAAGAGTTCAAACGGGATCTTCAGGAATGGACTAGAAACAAAGACAAAACATATTGGGGAATACTAGTGACGACTAGATCTCCGAGACTTGTCTGGGGGAAAGGTTTCACTGGGGATAATGATGTCACCCAGTTTTTACAGATGGCTCAGGCTGTGCTAGTAACCACTAGACTTCCTGGAGGTAATGGTAACGACTAACCTGAGATAATCAACAAATGAAATTTCAAATCCAATCGGTAATATAGGACTTCGACTGGGGAAATTAGTGACGACCAAATTTCAAGCAATGCCAGTAACGACTAGACTTAAAGGAGATTGGTAACGACCAGGTCCGGGTACTAATGACGATTGGATTTTATACAATGTCAGTTACGACTGGCATCTGTTAAACAAACATGCATCAAACCCGAAGGTTAGCTCAACCCGAAGTTGAGAAGAACATCTAACCTCACCGTGAGGCATCTGTTAAACAAACAAGCATTGAACCCGAAGGTCGTCTCAACCCGTAGTTGAGAAAAGCATTTGACCTAGCCTTCAAGCATCTGTTAAACAAACAGGCATCGAACCCAAAGGCTAGCACAACACGAAGTTTAGAGAAACATCTGACCTCGCCGTCAGACATCTATTAAACAAACAGGCATCGAACCCGAAGGCCGGCTCAACACGAAGATTATAGGAATATCTGACCTCGCCGTCACGGATCTTTTAAACAAACAGGCATCGAACACAAAGGCCAGCTCAACCCGACGTTGACAAGAATATCTGACCTCGCTGTCAGGCATCTGTTAAACAAACAGGCATCGAATTTGATGGCCAGCTCAAACCGAAGTTGATAATAACATTAGACATCACTGTCAGGCATCTGCTAAACAAACAGGCATCGAACCCGAAGGCCGGCTCAACAAGAAGTTGAGAGGAACATTTGACCTCGCTGTCAGGCATCTGTTAAACAAACAGGCATCGAACCTGAAGGGCGGCTCAACACGAAGTTGAGAAGTACATCTGACCTCGCCGTTAGGGATCTGTTAAACAAACAGGCATTGAACCAGGAGGTCGGCTTAACCCGAAGTTGAGAAGAACATCTGACCTCGTTGTCAGACATCAGTTAAACAAACAGAAACCGAACCCGAAGTCCGGCTCAAACCAAAGGTGAGAAGAACATCTGACCTCGCCTCCAGGCATCTATTAAAGAAATAAGCATCAAACACGAAGTCCCACTCAACACGAAGTTGAGAGCTACATCTGACCTCGCCGCCAGGCATTTGTATAACAAATGGGCATCGAAATCGAAGGTCATCTCAACACAAAGTCGAGAGGAACATCTGACCTCGCCGTCAAGCATTTTTTAAATAAACAGGCATTGAACCCGATGGCCGTATCAAACAAAAGTTGAGAAGAACATTTGACCTCGCTGTCAGGCATCTGTTAAACAAACAGGCATCGAACCCCAAGGTCGGCTCAACACGAAGTTGAAAGGAACTTTGACCTTGCCGTCAGGCATCTGTTAAACAAACAGGCATCAAACCCGAAGGGCGGCTCAACCCGTAGTTGAGAAAAACATTTGACCTAGCCTTCAGGCATCTGTTAAACAAACAGGCATCGAACCCGAAGGCTGGCACAACACGAAATTGAGAGAAACATCTGACCTCGCCTTCAGACAACTATTAAACAAACAGGCATCCAACCCGAAGGCCGGCTCAACACGAAGTTCATAGGAATATTTGACCTCGCCGTCATCTATCTGTTAAACAAACAGGCATTAAACACGAAGGCCGGCTCAACCCGACATTGACAAGAACACCTGACCTCGCTGTCAGGCATCTATTAAACAAACAGGCATCGAATTTGTTGGCCAGCTCAAACCGAAGTTGGTAAGAACATTAGACCTCGCTGTCAGGCATCTGTTAAACAAACAGGCATCAAACCCGAAGGCCGGCTCAACAAGAAGTTGAGAGGAATTGACCTCACTGTCAGGCATCTGTTAAACAAACAGGCATCGAACCCGAAGGGTGGCTCAACACGAAGTTGAGCAGTACATCTGACCTCGCCGTTAGGGATCTGATAAACAAACAGGCATCGAACCCGGAGGCCGGCTCAACCCGAAGTTGAGAAGAACATCTGACCTCATTGTAAGACTTCAGTTAAACAAACAGGAAGCGAACCCGAAGGCCGGCTCAAACCGAAGGTGAGAAGAACATCTGACCTCGCCGCCAGGCATCTATTAAACTAATAGGCATCAAACATGAAGTCCCGCTCAACACGAAGTTGAGAGCAACATCTGACCTCGCTGTCAGGCATCTGTTAAACAAACAGGCATCGAACCCCAAGGCCAGCTCAACACAAAGTTGAGAGGAAAATTTGACCTCGCCGTCAGGCAACTGTTAAACAAACAGGCATCGAACACGAAGGGCGGCTCAACGCGAAGTTGAGAAGAACATATGACATTGCTGTCAGGCATCTGTTAAACAAACAGGCATCGAACCCGAAGGCCGACTCCACACGAAGTTCATAGGAATATCTGACCTCGCCTTAAGGCATCTTTTAAATAAATAGGCATCTAACACGAAGTCCCGCTCAAGACGAAGTTGAGAGCAACATCTGACCTCGCCGTCAGGCATTTGTTAAACAAACGGGCATCGAACCCGAAGGCCGGCTCAACACGAAGTTGAGAGGAACATCTGACCTCACCATCAAGCATATGTTAAAGAAACAAGCATTGAACCCGAAGGCCGGCTCAACCAAAAGTTTAGAAGAACATTCGATTTCACCATCAGGCATCTGTTAAACAAACAGGCATTGAACCCAAAGGTAAGCTCAACCCGAAGTTGAGAAGAACATCTGACCTCACCGTCAGGTATCTGTTAAACAAACAGGCATCGAACTCGAAGTCCGGCTCAACACAAAGTTGAGAGGAACATTTGACGTCCTCGTCAGGCATCTGTTAAACAAACAGGTATCGAACCTGAAGGCTGGCACAACACGAAGTTGAGAGGAACATCTGACCTCTCTGTCGCTATTGTGAAAATCGACGTCGGGTAAACAAAAGAGTCGCCACCGTGCGTTATTTATCCCAAAGGAGGGAAAGGAAACGCTCGAAGTAAACCTACCGCAAAGACGGGAAAGGAATGGTCATCGCAACCAAATCCTGGATTCGGGAGTCGGTTACGCAAGGGGAAGGTATTAGCACCCCTCACGTCCATCGTACTCGACGGGATCCACGCTTGCTGGTTTGTCTAAAGGATGCAAAACAATCTATCTACGACTGCTAAGTCTAAACGGGAAGAAACTGACTCGATAGAGCGTCGCACTCTATGCCTACGTATTCTCAAGAGAGAAAGTCAGAGTCATCGTAGTTCGGGAAACTACAGGGAATTGGCTCGCCAAGACTTCACGTCTTGTGCCTACGTACTTCCACACAGCGTGAAAGATCAGAGCTTACGTAGTTCAGGCTAACTACGGCTAGACAGGGTGTTCTCGATCACATAGGAGTGAGAGATTAAGTTGGTTTGAAAGGTACGGGAACCAACGGAACTTAAAACTACGGTCTGGTCTCAAATGCGCAAGGGCAGGAGAAAAGGATAACGTCAGTCGTCAGCGGGAAAGTCTCGATCGCACAGCAGCGAGAGAACAAAGAGGTTAGTTATTAGGGTGCTCGCTAGGATATCGCATCCTATGCCTATATATTCTCATTCGGTATGAGAAATCAGAGCAGCTGTAGTTCAGCCTACTACAGCTAAAACGGGGAACGGGGAAAAGGGAGCTCGCTAGGATATCGCATCCTATGCTTACGTACTCTCGTCTGGTACGAGAGATCAGAGCAAACGTAGTTCGACGGGAAAACGAATCTCGATTGCACGGGGGCAAGAGAAGGGGTCTCGATCGCCTGAACGCGAGAGAAAAGGCGTTTCGATCGCACTAGGGCGAGAACAAGGAGGACGCAGGCCTACGCCTAAACGGGAAGGAACTCGGGACACACACGCAAGAACCTAAGAAGAAACTCCTCAACTGCCGTTTCCTTCGTATTTAACGATGCCGCCCACGACACTCGACGGTTGCCTGAAGACTTGAATAAGATGATGATGATGAACGAAGCAGCCCCTGGCTCCTGAAATGCGTGCAAGATCCATTCCAATTTTCTCCTCTCTGGATCCTTGATGATGACGCTCGAACCAGAACAATGTAACGCTTAGATTGTCATCGTTCGACTTATACGAGAAATCGAACTCTAAGAGGTAGCGTATTGATGTCCGTGTCAAAGACAAGATAGAGAAATGATATCGAAAATCATTCTCCAATTGAATCGTGTCACACGGCCAGCCAGAAATAAAATCGAGAACAAAATCAGATAGAAAAGAAAAATAAATGGAAATAAAAGTCTACTCCTAAAATACGGCAAAAATAATCTCCTAAGGAAACTATATCCTAAAAAGAATTAAATCTATAAATCTCCTTAACAAGAAATTAACTAAGTCCTAAATTCTCTTAAGAGAAAATTAAATTAATTTCCTAAATCTTCTTAAAAGAAAATTAAACTAATTTCCTTAAATGAAAATATTATCTAAAAATTCCATTAAATGCATTAAAAAACAATATAAGAAAATAAAGGAAATAAAAAACTGCAGGGGGGTGCATTAGTTCATTAGGGGGATACAGCTGCAGAAAGAAACATAAAGGTTGGGCCCAGCCCACCAAAAACAAACAGCAAAAAAAAAATAAAAAAAGGAAAGGGGGGCGAGTAAGGAAAAAAGGGGTGTATCAGCCTGTGAAAGGCCCAGCCCAACAACTCCAAAAACGACAATGGATGGTGAAAAAGAAAAAAAAAACAGTTGGGCCTTCTGGCCTACTCACTCGGACCTCTCCTCTTCCCCCTCTCACACTCTCAGTTTCTTTTTCTGAAACCCTAGCTTCTCCTACCTCCTCTCCCGCCGCCGCTGGAACTCTCATCCTCAAACCTCGCTTCACCACCTCCGTCTCAGCTCTCTGTTTCCCTCACCAACTCCCATCAAACTTCTTCTCCGTTTTAAAACATCAACACAGATGAACAACAACAAATATATTACAAATCTCCGAAAACAGAATTAAACGGTGGATTGCGTGTTCTTGGAGGATCTGTGACGTTGATTGAAGGAAATCATTGTTAGATTTCTGGAGACGACGATGAACAAAAGGAGATCTTGAAGGATCTTGAAGATCTAGATGGCGATTGAAGTGATGTTGGAGATCGGTGATGATCTGGAGATTCGATTAGAGACTGATTCGTATTGATGAACATTGAGAAAATCTTGAACAGATCTGGAAATTTGGACAACTCTCGAAGAAGATATTCTTGGCGTTTCTTGCGGATCTGGAATGGATGAAGATTGACGAAGCTTGAGGACGTTGATTCGTGGAGTTCATAAGGCTTCATTGAAGTTGACGGATGAAGAGATGATCCAGATCGCGAAGATCTTTGATGGCCGTTCTTGAAGTTCTAATGAAGACTTCTGGAAAATATTGATGAACGATGACTGTTGGGTGAAAGATGAACCTTCGTAGATCTGAGATTCTTGAAGATTATGTGGATATGAGGAGTTCTTGCAATTCGTTGATGAAGATCAACGTGCGTTTCTGGAAATGTTTTGATGAACACGAAGAGTGTTCTTGAAGCTCTTGAGGAAATCTGGAAACGATATGAGTTTGGATGAAGATTCTGGTTAATTTCTGGAGTTCACAAATATGAACACGAAGAAAGTTCTTGAAGTTGGATGAATTTCTGGGGATTCTCAATGAAGATCCGGCGAAGAGTTGATGATATCTGGGAAGATTGATGAAGTTTGTTGAGGATTTGCAGTTTTCCGATGGAAAAGACGGTTACCGTCGATGGTTATGGACTTCCGGCAACAGTTACCGGTGAAAATTGGCCGTGAAAGATTTCTCCGGTGAAGCTCCGGCGAGTTTGCATGCTTGCTGCATGCAGTGCCTGGGGAGAGGACACCTGGCTCATGCAGAGAGTGGGAAAGGACAAGTGGCAGGGATTGAAGTGAAACGTGGAAGGAGCGGAGAGAGACTGAGGGTGATGTGGCTGGAAAGTGGGGTAGTGGGTTGTGAGGTGTCAGCAAAATAGAAAGAAACGCGTGGACTACTCTATATAGTGACAAGTGGCGAGTGACTGGACTTGGGCCTCCAAAAAGACTGAAATTGATTAATGGACTGAATTGAAATCTGATTAAAAGAAAAAGATTAACATGGATTAACGAACTTAAACTAAAATTAATACTAATTAATTAATAAGCTGCTAATTAAAACCTATATTAAACTAACTAATTAAACCTAATTAAACTAACAATTAACCCTTATTAAAACTAAACAGATTCTAATCAAAACTAAACAAATTTAAACAAGTCTAGAAAGAAATTAAATCCTAATATATTCTAGCAATTAGCATTCTAATTAAACCTAAATTTCTAATTAGCATCTAAGAATTAAATCTAAAAACATTAACTTCAATTAACCCTATTAAAAAAAACCAATTGAATATCTAAAAACAAAATCTATTTAAAAGTATTAAAAAAAGAAATATCTATTTAAAAATCTTAAAAAAACTATTAAATTTTATAAGAAAATATTAAAAATACCTATTTAATATCTAGAAAAACTCCAATAAATCTATTAAAATCTATTAAAAATCCAAAAAATAAAAGGGAAAATTCTAAAAAATGTCAGGAAGCCAATTAAATCGATTAGAGAACAAATACGCGATTACAGCGAAATAAGCGGTAAAAACCGGGCACCGAGATGGCCTGAAAACCTAGGGAACGAGCACCAATTCTCAAAATAAATCCTCGTATTGGCCTGAAATGCCTGAAACGCCAGGGGAGGCTGTAATCCCGATAAAGTCAAAAATGGATGAAAAAAATGCAATGTATGCGGTATGCGAGTGCGAATGCAAAATGCGTCGAAACATAAAACAGATGTGGGATCCGATTGGTCAAATTTTAGGGTGCAACAGCTGCCCCTATTCAAACGGCTTGGACCGGAATGGTTGAAAAGCGAACGGCCTTCAAACATTCGAGGTACGAGACGATTGAATACCAAAGGAACCCTGAAATTTGCCAACCGTGGAGATAAACTGCACAAACTGCTTGGAGAACAAAATCCACCAACTAAATTTGGTTGTTACGGCAACAACTGGTCAATTATCTGATAAAATCTTGATTTCAACATCAATCACCTGCGTGACACCACGGGCACTGAGCTATTTTCTCAAAAACACCTCCGTCCACCATTGGACTAGCCTTGTCAACACCAGAAGAGGAACCAATTCGTCAATGCGAATAGAGATTCTGTCGTCACAGGAGTAACCTTGTCCACATCTGGACCCAAATTTTGTCAAATCACGAATAAATACAAATTTGTCCACGTCAGGACTCCAATTTCCTCAACCCGAAGGAAGACATCTGCTGGGGATAAATGGTCCCTGAAGAGTAATCAATTTTGTCCACGTCAGGACTTCACGTTACGGAAAACTCCTGGCGCTTTCGCTGGGGAAACATTTTTGTCTAGTCACAGGAAACTCCATCTGCCTATCTATACAGGCAGATCATCTGTCTAAACACAGGAAACTCTGCTTATCTCTGCAGTAGTTAACTCCGTTGATCCCAACCCACAAACGACTTTGAGGAGGATTCTACTAGGGACAGTAATATTTCGTCAACACGAGGAAATCACGGCGACTTCATTGGGGAAAATACTTTTGTCAAATATCGGAACACCACTCACATACTCTGTCTATCACGGGAGAATCATCTATCTGGATACCGGAAAGTTCATCTGTCTGCTTCATACGGGAAAATCCATCCGCCTGATTCTTACAGGAAAACTCATCCGCCTACTTCATATGGGAAAAGTCATCTGCCTGATTCTTACAGGAAAATTCATCTGCCTGCTTCATACGGGAAAAGTCATCTGCCTGATTCTTACAAGAAAGTTCATCCGCCTGCTTCATACGGGAAAAGTCATCTGCCTGATTCTTACAGGAAAGGTTCATCCGCCTGTTTCATACGGGAAAGTTCATCTGCCTGATTCTTACAGGAAAGTTCATCCGCCTGTTTCACGGGAAAATCCATCTGCCTGATTCTTACAGGAAAATTCATCCACCTGCTTCATACGGGAAAATCATCTGAATACCGTTTCTCTGCCTACCTCTGCAGTAGCTAACTCTACTGGGGATATTCTGAAAATAACTGCCCGACACCCGTTTCGACAACAAGTGACCACTTCCGAAATTTTGATTTATGAAACCCTGAAATGCTGCCACGACAGCAAACCTGAAGAAAACACTCCGCTGGTCGGATAAGAGAAAGTTCAACCAGTAACTCTGTGGGGGATAATAACAAGAAATGTATCGTCACATGTCTCACAGTGTGACCTCTAATATCTGGAAATAGACCCGAGATAGAACTCCATACTCCTGTTGAGAAACACACCTAAAAGCAAAAAGTTAACCGACCTGATTTATGTTTCGAAATGAATATGTTTGAAAATGATGCAATGCCCTATACGACATGTAGATGTTATGCGTTTGTATGAAAATGCAATGCCCCATACGACATGGAGATGCTATGTGTTTGTATAGATGTAAACATGATAATATATGCAAATGCAAATGCAGGTTCGAGCTGCCAGAGAACGTCGGGTCTAAAGCCGCTTGGCAAAATAAATGCCGAGGGCAACGTCAACTCCACTGAGGGGTACCGGGTATCATAGAACCATCCCAGCAAAATAAATGCTGGAACAGTGAGACCAACTTCCATGGGGAAGAAACAATCCTACTGAGGGATGGCTCACAAATTCATCATTACGAACTCTGTAGAGGATGATCAACCTGACAGAGGAAGGACAACCTGCTGGAGACGGGAAGGACGAACCTGCACGGGGACGCTCTTTCTATACCCTTGACAACTTGATTGTACTTTGGGGCTTAACCAAACTGAGGTTAATTGTGCACGGCTCACTGCTGAGAATGCCCCTGTCGTCAAGTCTATCCATTCTGACCTGCTGAGGATACTCCTGATCCTATTCTGAGGAGGAATAACTGCGATCTCAACTATTTTGGGGACAATACGTGACTTCTATCTGCAGAGGAGAATAATCCTGATTTAACCTTAATCGGGAGATCGGTATCAATCGAGCTTTGTATCGGGGAACACGACACCATGCGAGTCACTAGGAATTATCGTGTCGGGTATTTTTAGGCTTTTTCTAGTTTACAGATGAAAATAGGTTATGGGAAAATGGGTTTAAAGGGAAAATACTAGACGGGGCTAGCGTTCAAGGATGGACTACCAGGCGAGAACTGATAGCAAAATAGGTTAGGTTATCGGACGAGAATGGATTTACAGTTTGAACGGCAGACGGGGCTGACTGAATTATAGGTTAAGGAAAAGATGACCAGACAGGGCTAGTTTGGAAGCTGACATGCACCAGACGAGAACTGACACAACAAATACGTTAAAGAGACGGTGACCAGACGGGGCTGGTTGAAAGCTAGCATACATCAGACGGGAATTGATGTTTACAGAAAGGTTGGCCAGACAATAACTGGTTGAAAAATAACAGGTACCAGACGAGAACTGGTATTTACGGAAAGGTGGACCATACGAGAACTGGTTACCGGTTTGCCAGGCGAGAACTGGGCTTTGGAAATGACAAGGTTACAAGGTTCTGTCAAGTAACAAGTTTAAACTATAGGATAATGATCCAATGGCGACAAGGTCTTTTTCAAAGGTTCCGGTTATTTGATGAGGGTAATGAAACGATTCCCCGATACTTAACTCTTGCTAGGGTGAACAAACTTGCTTGAACAACTTGCCCCAGTGCAACTCAACTTTCCCCAATCTGACTCTTGGGAAGATCACTCTGAACAGCTTGCTACGAGACGACTTTGAGACGACTTTCCCCAGTATCTGTACGACAAAAGGATTCAACCTCAATTAAACAACTATCAACATAGTTGGTTTCACTATTTCTGGAGTAGCTTGCCCCTGAACGAGCGTTGAGCGACTTAACCTGATCTGATCACACACTGGAAGGATCTGTCCTCAAATCTCATCATTCTGTATAACTGCCCCTGATTGGCTCTCGAGAAGATTCACCTCTGATCAACTGCTTCTCAAGTAAACTGTCCCATAATCAACCGATGCTTCGAGACTTGTCCTCAGACCAACTGATTTTGAACTCAATGAAACAAATTCCGCTGTATTATTTCGAAAAGAATGAATAAAGTATTTTTATAAAATTTGGAGATGTGATATCCTACTTTTTGGTCAAAACTCTGATTATTATTTTAATATTCATATTTTATTTAATTTGGGTAAGTGGGGTGTTACAATCCTCCTAACCAACAACCCCCTCAACCCAAAGGGTTGAAAAAGAAGTCAACCAGAAGAACCTCGTCTGAGCGTGGATTTCATGAGACACTAGTACATGCAAAGCATGCACGCGCCCACTAATTTCCACAACTAATTCTAAGGTGCACTCAAGCCTGGGTCTGGCTTCTCACTCAAAGGAACACCCCACCCAACAGCACAACAGCAACAGATAATAGCAAAGGTGCGGAAATCGTAAATACAGCAATATACAATACCCAAAAGGTAAACACCCAAAGACGAGCAAACAAGCGCTAGGATCAAATCTCTTAAGGGAAGTTGGATCCCAAATGCATAAGGAACCATCGCAGTCCCCAGCAGAGTCGCCAGCTGTCACTACTGCGAAAATTAGCGTCGGCTATGACAGAAGAGTCGCCACCGTGCGTTATTTATCCCAACGGAGGGAAAGGAAACGCTCAGAGTAAACCTCACGCAAAGACAGGAAAGGAATGGTCATCGCAACCAAATCCTGGATTCGGGAGTCGGTTACGCAAGGGGAAGGTATTAGAGCCCCTCACGTCCGTCGTACTCGACGGGATCCACGCTTGCTTTCTAGTACGGATTGTTATTCTATCTACTCTAAAGGGTCAAGGGTTAAAAGAAAATAAAATGACTCGGCAAAGTATCGCACTTTATGCCTATGTATTCCCGTCTGGAACGAGAAATCAGAGTCAACGTAGTTCGCCTACCTACGGGAAAGGAGGGGAAGGTTGCTCGCTAGGATACGACATCCTATGCCTACGTACTTTCATACAGCATGAAAGATCAGAGCAAACGTAGTTCGGGCTACGGAAGACACAAGCTTATCTGACTGTTTTTATCTTTCTGAAAAGAGGTTTCTTCTGATTAAGAGTCCAAGCGGACAAAAATGACACTTTGATGTTTGTTTCAGTCTTTTACGCAGGAAGTATTTTTTTAGTTTGTTTGCAATCTCTGACGCACTAAAGGGTACCACACTAAGCAGCCAGACTACTGGAAAGAAGCTCTCCAGCAATCCTTTCTCAAATAGCTTAAGGCTCGTAACGTACGACATCGATTAACCTTATTACTGTGTTTTTGAGTTGTTTGAGATAAGAAGAGAAAGAAGCTCTAAAAATCCTAGGGTTGAAAAGGGAATAAAAACTAACCTAATGTTGTCATGCATGGGTTAAAACCTGATGTCTGTCATAACTCCCTCCTGCACAGAGGAAATCAGAGATCCTAGGGGATAAACGGAAAAGAAACAGATATATACAGTAAACAGTAAACATGCATGAGATGCAGCAGTACAAGCGAGGCAAGGGAGTCCCACTCAACCTCGAACCTGGGAAAACAATAGGCAAACTAAAACAGTATTCACTTCAAACCTTTGGGGCAAGCTGTACAAGCCAACAATCAATACAGAAAAAGAAATAAAACCCAACACCAGCTCTGACAGCAACACCAGCTCCTACAGCTACAGTTCAACCAGCAACAGCTCTGACAGCTACAGTTGATTTACAGCAAAAAAGGTTGACAGTAACAACTTCAAGCAAGGTCCCATCTTCACTCTTCAATGATCCCTAAGCTTTAGATAAGCTCCTGTCTCCAAAAATCTCCAAGCTCTGGCAAGCACTGAACCCCAACAAGTAAACAGCTTCAAAAAGCAGCAGGACCCTAACTCCAATAGATAACCAGCTTTGACAGGCACAAGCTTCAACTTCACCAATCTTCAATGAACTTCATTCTTCAATAGGTTCCCATCTTCAATGCCACCACTCCAGAAGAGAATCAATTATCAGATTAAATTGAAATGTTAAACAGCTCATTGACAACCAAAGGAAGCCTATAAGCACTTAGCATTGTAGGGGAAAAGTTCCCTCAAAGTTCTACTTTTAAATTATGTCACTTATCCCTCCAAAGGAAAGATGTGAATACCTTAAAAGGACTTTTTGTCATAGGGAGGAATAGAAGCACAAGATGCTTTCTATGTTTGAAAGAAGAAATCATCTAATCTGGAGCTCTTCCTACATTTCCTATCTCCTAAGTCTTCAAAAGCAACCTTCAAGGAGAAGAAACTTCATGCTCCAAGCTCCATCCTTTGTCTCCAATTATCTCCAATGTCTTCGTAAGGCGTGTTGAATAGCAATAATATCCAGTTCAAAAATGAATTTGGGCTCAGGAGGGGGTATGGATAGCATTGGATCCACTAAGCCCAAAGCCAGCGTTTAATAAAACGCTGCGTATCACTCCCTCCTCAGACTCCTTCACAAACCATCCATCAATCCTGGTCGTTGGTTTCACACTTCAGTCAAAGTTTTCCTCGCATCTGGTGGCTAGAAAGTCATCTTCCCCAATTCAAAATTTTGGGAGGGAAATACACAGGACAGTGGCCGGAGGTGGAGCCACCGTCGTCCCCAATCATCATTTCCCTTAATCCACACCAAAACTTAACACTAACTACATCAATCCACTCGTTTTTTCACCAGGAACTCAACCACATCATCCATTTTCATTGAAACATCCTCCATTTCAAAACACGATAAAGAACTCAGAATCTGCTCAAACCTCAACCTTCACCATTCTTCAAATTAACAATCCTAGGATCATCTACATCTCACCCTAAGTAAAACTAACCATTCAATTAAGCTTAGATCATCAAGAAACACCAGTTATATCCATCAACAGAAAATTGGCTCAACCTAATTTTGTCTCTAAACATTGAATTTTCCTACCAGAAACGACCTAGCCATGATCTACATTGCATCTATGCATCTAAATCCTAACAATTCTACCTATATCGTGTTGCAAGATGAGATTTACATACCTGTGAAATTTGAATGAACAGAGATAACAATGCTTCGAATTTCACTCTAAAACTCTCCAGATTTCTTCACCAAAGCTTGATAGAGCTTCTGTATGCAATGGATTATGTTGAATCTCTCTGAATCACCAAATTCGATTTTGACTTTCAATCTATGAACTCCAAATCCTATCTCACGATTCTGCAACAATCTTGGCCAAAATTCTCTCCAAATTCACTAAACAACTCATCATTGAGCTTCTGAATGCACTATCTTG
The DNA here is from genome assembly GCA_963859935.3 of Lathyrus sativus. Lineage (NCBI taxonomy): Eukaryota > Viridiplantae > Streptophyta > Magnoliopsida > Fabales > Fabaceae > Lathyrus > Lathyrus sativus. Next base: position 396,140,769 of record OZ012735.1, on the reverse strand, counting down.
CTTTGAGATGGCCTCAATTGGTGTAACCGTTTCTGTTATGCAAGATGAAAAAACAGAATTCTATCTCTCAACTCTCTCCAATGCTTCACCAACCAATGCTCTAAATCAATCACAAACCTTATATAGAACTTGTAGGAATGCTCTAGAAACTTCAGGAATGATCTATGTGAGATATCCAATATCTCTTGCATTTGAAATTATCATCTCATGCTTGTATGTGGCAACTGAGTTCTAGCTTGTTGTAACACTTGATTTTGATCTAAATTCTCCTCAAATGACATATTGAATGGATTGGTAAGGGTTAAGGCCTTGGTTATGCTCTAAAGAATGGTTTTGCATATGTTACTTATGATGTAAGAAAGCCATTTCCAAAGTAGGTCATGAAATTAAGCCTCAATTCAAAAATGTGGAAATGTCATTGTGTTTGAAATCCAATTTCCATTCAAAATGACTACCCATATGCCATGTGTATGCCTCATATCTCAAAAATCCCAATTTCCCTCCTTTGAATCATTTGAAAAATCTCCCATTTTAGGCCATTTTGGGGCACTTTGTGATACAAGCCATTCCAATCACCCATGACTTCTTATCTGACCTAAAAACATCATTTTAAGCACATCTCATGTTGAACATTTTTCCATTTGAGGAGTGGAAGATAGAGATTTTGACCTATGTTGAAAAATGACCTATAATTCAACTTTCCCAAAATACCCCTGGATTGCCAAGATCATAACTTGAGTTCCACAAATCTTCTTGGAGAATTCTAGTACTCAAATTAAAGCTATGATCAAGCCCTAAAATTCTTATGTTGGCCAAGAATCCACTTGAAAACTCCTTGATGGTCAAAAGTTGCTTGGAAGTCAAGTGGCTTTCACAGATAAATTTCAGTGTCCTCTGGGGACCCATAACTTGCAAGAACCATAACTTGAGTTATACAAATCTCCTTGAAGACTTCTAGTACTCAAATTAAAGCTATTGAGAAACCCTACAAGTCTCATGTTTACCAAGAATCCATTTGAAACTTTTATTTGGACTTGTGTGGCTTGGAAGTCCAGTGTTATACAGGGGATTTTACCCTAGGAACCCTGTCTTAAACACCTCCAACCACTCTTGAATCTCTTGAATTTGGTCTTGACTCATCCATACACATGCTTTAACATCCCAATTCATGACTTCCATGACCTAGAGCTAGGTCCTGGTGCCCTTTCTTTGCTTTCCTTGACCTAGGGTTACCCAGATGAAACCCTACTTGTACACACCTCAACTGTGGTTCTTGACCTTGATACCATTACTTGTCTAAGCTTCAATAGGGCTCTTTAGGTGAGCTTATTTAGATCAGGATGGCACCTGGCCCCTTGTTGGAGGCATGCTATGCTATGATGTGCAAATGATTAGACTATGTATATGATGTAATTATGCAAATGATAATGCAATTAAAACATAAACCAGGTGAAATAGGTTGAGCAAATTTTAGGGTGCAACAGCTGCCCCTATTCAAACAGCTTGGACTCTATTGGGTGAAGAGTGAACGACCTTCGAGCAATCGAGGTACGAGACGGTTGAATACCAAGAACTCGGAAATTTTCTCACCGCAGAAATAAATTGCACAACTGCTTGGGAACCATAACCAGAGGACCGAATCGGGTTGTTACGGCAACAACCGATCAGTCATCCACTATCAAAATCTGATTCAACCTCAACCGCATGTGTAACGCCACAGGCTGTTAACTCCCTCTTGTCAAAATACCCTGATTTATGTCCATGTTAAAACTCCGCCGTCTGTTAATACGAAAAAAAACAAATTGGCTACCATGCTGGGGATTATCTTCATCCGCCGGAAAAAAGATTCTATTATCGCGGGGATAGAACTTTGTCCACGTTAGGGCGCTATGTTCCGTCAACACAGAAAAATCCTGACGACTTCGCTGGAGAAACATTTCTGTCTAACCACAGGGAACTCGTCTGCCTATCCATACAGGCAAATCATCTGCCTAAACATAGGAAACCCCATCCGTCTACTTCATACGGGAAAAGTCATCTGCCTGATTACAGGAAAGTTCATCCACCTGCTCCATACGGGAAAAGTCATCTACCTGATTATAGGAAAGTCTGTCCGCCTGATCCATACGGGAAGTTTATCTGAATATCGTTTCTCTGCCTACCTCTGCAGTAGCTACCTCCGTTGGTCCCAGCCCACAAACGACTTTGAGGAGGACTCTACTGGGGACAATAACACGAGGAAATCACGACGACTTCCTTGGGGAAAATACTTTTGTCAAATATCGGAACACAACTTACATACTCTGTCTATCACGGGAGAATTATCTATCTGGATACCGGAAAATTCATCCGCCTGTTTCATACGGGCAACTCCATCTGCCTGATTCATACAGGAAAAGGTTCGTCCGCCTGCTTCATACGGGAAAAGTCATCTGCCTGATTCTTACAGGAAAGTTCATCCGCCTGCTTCATACAGGAAAATTCATCTTGGATATAGCTTATTTGCCTATTCTTGGTAGTAACTAACTCCACTGGGGATATTCTGAAAAATAACTGCCTGGCACCCGTTTTGACAACAAGTGACCACTTCTGAACTTTTGATTTACGAACCCTGAAATGCTGTCACGACAGCAAACCTGAAGAAAACACTCCGCAGGTCGGATCAGAGAAACTTCAGTCAGTAACTCTGTGGGGAATAACAATAAGGACTGCATCATCACATGTCTCACGGCGAGACTTCGAATATCTAGAAATAGATCTGAGCTGTAACTTCATACTCCTGCTGAGAAACACACCTGAAAGAAAAAGGTTAACCAACCTGATTTATGTTTCAAAATGCGTATGTCTGATAATGGCGTAATGCTCCATACGGCATGGAAATGCTACGCGTTTTTGGGTAGATGCAAACATGATAATGTATGCAAATGCAAATACAGGTTCAGGCTGCTGGGGAAGCTCTGACAAGCTTGCTTCAACACAGCTGTTGAGGACAAATACCACCCTATTGGGGATGAACGGGTATCGCGAAGTATTCTGGCAAAATAAATGCCGAAAATATAACCAACTCTGCCAGGGAGAGATTACACATCGATTTCCACTAGGAGGAAAGAATAACACCTGCTGGGAAGATTAACTCAGCTGGGGGAGAAGCAAACCCTTCTGGGGGGACAACTGTCTGGGTACAGTTTGCAACTCGAAGCGATCACTCCGCTGGGGATAATTGTCCTGATGAAAGCATGACGACCTGTGGGGAGGAAGAAAACCATCCTCGGTGGGGATAATCCTTCTGAACTTACTATCTTGGTTACGTGCCACGGAAATCCTCCCAGCTGGGGATTGAACGCGCATCTTCAACTCTCTGGGGAATGTAACCTCTGCATGGGACACTGATTTCGACTTGCTGGGGATGTCCTGTGGACAACTTCCATGAAGATACTCTTCTGGGGAAATTAATCCTTCCTTCGGTAAGGGATAACATCGTTTCAACCTCTGGGGATGAGGTGCGACCTGCTGGGAAATAAGGTCAAGTCCTTCTTCCAGGGCCTCTGGCTGGGGCCACCATTTTCTAATTGTCCGCTTCAAGGGCTAGAACCCTGCAAAACACAAACGAGACAAAACAAATCTATACAACCAAATCTATTCGGGTTAGCATCCGCAACATTACTTCAGTTAATTCGAAGTTTTAGCAATTATTGGCAAGGGCCGGTAAAGTTATGCAAATGCGAGTTCATCAAAACATCGGCGTTTCCCACATACAAAACAGTAAAGCACAAACATCAAATACTGAATAGCATGTTTTATTGATTGAGCCTGTAAATAGGCGAAGCTTTGTAAATCGGATGCAACTCCTGAAAAGAGGAAGTTACACACACACACACATACATATATGCACAAAAGCATAAAATAAAAAATACAACACTATTTGTATACATGTCGGCAACGTGGTGCAGACAAACATCATGAGCTGATCCTCCTATGACTCGCCTAACTCTGGTGCTTTCCCGGTATTCAATTTTCGGAAGAGATTGTGTTGGATAAACGAACCCTCAGGTACTCTCAAACCACTAAGCAATGCTGTATCAGATCCGGACCGCAGTCATTTGCTTTTTCAATCCCTAACTTTTGCGTGAATCGCCCTTTGCGGGTTTTCAATTCATCGGGATACCCTTTTTTGCCGAAGTCGCCCTTTGCAGGTTTTTGACTTCGCGGGTGTACATCTTTTCGATTTTATCCCTAACTTTTGCCCGAACCTTTTATTCCTTTTTTACGGTTCGCCAGGATGCCCCATTTTTGCCTGGACTCTCTTTTTACTGTCCAACGGGTCACTTTCAAGCAAAGTATTTTTTAACTGCGTCCGAATTCACAGGCGACGAAAAGTCTTCACCATCCATGGTAGATAGTAGCAAGGCTCCTCCAGAGAAGACTTTTCTGACAATGTAGGGACCTTCGTAATTAGGGGTCCACATGCCCCTGTGATCTGTTTGTGGCGGGAGAATCCTCTTCAGCACAAGGTCACCCGTCTGAAAGTTTCGCGGGCATATCTTCTTATCGTATGCTTTCTTCATCCGAATCTGATACAACCGACCGTATGCGAGAGAAGCTAGCCTCTTCTCATCCATTAAGCTGAGCTGATTCAGTCTATCTTTAACCTATTCTGCCTCGTCAAGTTGGACTTCTCGTAAAACCCTCAAGGAAGGAATCTCCACCTCCAACGGTAACACTGTCTCCATTCCGTATACCAATGAAAAAGGGGTTGCCCCGGTTGATGTGCGTACCGTCGTACGATAACCGTGCAAAGCGAAAGGTAGCATCCGTGCCAGTCCTTATACGTCACAACCATCTTCTGAACAATCTTCTTTATGTTCTTATTGGCCGCTTCGACAGCATCATTCATCTTGGGCCGGTAAGGAGAAGAGTTGTGATGTTCAATCTTAAAATTCTGGCACAGCTCTTTCATCATCTTGTTATTCAAATTCGAACCGTTGTCGGTGATAATCCGCTCAGGGATTCCATATCTGCAGATAATATCTCGTTTGATAAATCTGGCCACCACTTGTTTGGTGGCATTGGCATATGATGCTGCTTCCACCCACTTGGTGAAGTAATCAATTGCCACCAAGATGAACCGGTGTCCGTTTGATGTCGTAGGCTCAATCTTCCCGATCATATCAATTCCCCACATTGAGAACGGCCACGGTGATGACATCACATTCAGAGGACTTGGGGGTACATGGACCTTGCCCGCATAAATTTGGCATTTATGACACCTCTTTGCAAACTTGAAACAGTCTGTTTCCATAGTTAGCCTGTAATAACCTGCCCGCAGCAGTTTTCTCGTCATAGCATGCCCACCAGCATGTGTACCAAACGTACCCTCATGGATCTCTTCCATGAGCAACTTTGCTTCTTTCTCATCTACACAACGTAGCAACACCAAGTCGTAGTTTCTTTTGTATAGGACATCGTCAGGATTCAAATAGAAATTTTTGGCCAATCTCCTGAGAGTCTTCTGATCTCGACTGGATGCCCCAGCCGGATACTCCTTGTTCTTTAGGAAATTTTGGATGTCAAAGTACCAGGGTTTACCATCGGGAGCCTCGTCAATGGCAAATATGAAGGCAGGCCTATCAAGCCGAGAGATAACAATCCGGGAAGCCTCGTTCCAGAAGTTAACTTTATACATCGAAGACAATGTCTCCAAGGCGTCTGCTATTTGATTTTCTGCTCGCGACACATGATGCAATTCCACCTTGTCAAAGAAAGGCAACAATCTCCTTGCATAATTCATATATGGTATCAAATTGGGCTGACGTGTCTCCCATTCTCCTTTAATCTGATTCACTACTGTCATACCCTAAATTTTTCCTACCCATTTGTAAATATTTTCGCATTTTTATTATGCATTTTTTTTATTTATTTAATTTTATATCGTTTAGACACGTGTCCGCCCCGATTGGACGTTCTTCAAATCTCGATTTTTTTTCATCCAATAGGAGTGCGACACATGGCTAAAAGGTATTTTTTGTATATTTTAATTCCACGTTTATTTTCTCTTTCTTCTTCTCAAATATTATTTTTTTGTACATTATTTTAATTTAATTAAGTTTAGAATGTTTTTATTGTTATTTAATTTAAATAATTGTAGAATTTTATTTATATTAAGTTTCATTAGAATCAGTTTTAATTATTTTTAGAACTTTTTTTAAATAGTTTTTTTAATAGAGTTTAAAATAGGTTTTTAATTATCAATTTAATTAGGATTTTAATTATTTAAAGATAGTTTAATTTAGTTCAATTATCATTTTTTGTATAGTTTTTTTGAGATTTATTAGCTATTTTCTTTTCAATTATTAGATGTTATTTAGTTTTTATTTATTTATATTTAGTATTAATTTAATTAGGTTTTATTATTTTTAATTAGGATTAGTTCATTATTATTATTATTATTCAGATTTATTTAGTATTTAAATTAGGGGTTAATGTTACTTAGTTAGATTTTTATTTGTACAATTAGTGGGTAATTATCACTTTTAGCATGTTTTCAGCATCGATATACTAATCACCCCACATCATTAAGTAATTTAATCAATAATTAAATATTAATCAGGTCCTTAACCATTACACTGCCACGTGTCAGAAAAGTGGTATATATACCACTATTCATCATCACCTTCAGGGGAACCCAAAAAAAACCTAGCTACAGTAGCCGCCCAACCCTAACCCTGATTCCTATCCGCCTCCTTCATCAACTTCCTGAAACCTCTTCCTCCAACATACGTTGTTATCATCATCTATTATCATCATCATCTGTTATCATCAAATCCTTCCATAAATCTTCAACTACAACCATTTTCGTCCAAAAACAAACTGTTCATCTCAACAATTTTCGACACTTTCTTCCAACCAAAACAAACCCAAATCTTCATTCACAGTCAAACAAATCAAAACCCATTTCTTCTCCCAACTTTCACAAACTCACCCCATTTTCTCAAATCAAATTAAAACACTTAATAACTACTTAAACATAAGTTAAATAAAAGGATGAAAAAGAGAGAGTTCCAAGTCTTTGGTTCTCTCTCCCAATTGTTTTGGTCCGAGAAGTCTTTCTTAAGCTCGAACAATTGTCTTCTAAAAACAATAAACGAACTTAAAACTATTTTCTTAAACACGTAGATGAAAAAGAGAGAGCTCCAAGTCTTTGGTTCACTCTCCCGATTACTTGGGTCCGAGAAGTCTTTCTTAAGCTTCGAGTAATCATCATCCGATTAATACACTCTAATCATATTAAATATATTTCATAATATTAGATGAGAAAAGGAGAGAGCTCCAAGTCTTTGGTTCACTTTCCCGATTACTTGAGGTCCGAGAAGTCTTTCTTAAGCTTCGAGTAATCCTCATCTGTTAAAATATTTTAACCACATCCTATCTTTCAAACGCCATTCAAACAACTCCTTTTTGCGATGAAAAAGAGAGTGTTCCAAGTCTTTGGTTCGCTTTCCCGATTACTTGGGTCCGAGAAGTCTTTCTTAAGCTTCAAGTAATCGTCATTCGTTCAACTTATTCAAACCATACTTAATTCTATCCTCTCGCAATTGAGGTTGGAAAAGAGAGAGCTCCAAGTCTTTGGTTCACTTTCCCGGTTACTTGGGTCCGAGAAGTCTTTCTTAAGCTTCAGGTAATAGTCACCTCTAGCTAAACATACAATACTTCTAAACACTATTCCTTCGCCCCCGTGCGACCAAAACCTTTAACAACCTATTCAAACCTATCTTCTTGTCTAAACCAAAATACTTAACCAATCAAACTCTATTCCTCGCCTCCGTGCGATCCACAACTCAAACAACTTTTCTCAAAGAACATTGTTTAGTCCTTTCTTCTGCGCATATGAACTCGTGCTTCAACCTCCCCTAGCGAGCAGACAAGCCAATGTTTAGCAGTTAGAATGCGATCTAAACTCTCGTTCGACTCATACACACTCTTCTCAAAAAACATTGTTTAGTCCCTTCTTCCGCGCATACAAACTCGTGCTTCAGCCTCCCCTAGTGAGCAGACAAGTCAATGTTTAGCAGTTAGAATGCGATCTAAACTCTCGTTCATTCCAAACACAAACCTTTTAGCAAACCGTAGGCCGAACTACAGCTACTCTGATTTCTCACATCTATTGAGAATACGTAGGAATAGGATTGCGATGATCCTAGCAAGCACATTCCCCACAATCCCCTCTTTTTCCCGTAGTCCCACGAACTACGAATGCTCTGATTTTCCACTTCTTACAAGTGAAGATACGTAGGCACAAGGACCCAAATCCTTGGCGAGCACCCTATTTTAAAACCAACCCTTTTCCCCTTTAGAAAGAAATTCCTTTAGAAGATAAACAAGCGTATCCACTTTCTCTCGCGAATCGAATCAAGAGGTTCCCGTTGAGTACAACGGACATGAGGGGTGCTAATACCTTCCCCTCATGTAACCGACTCCCGAACCTAGAATGTTGGTTGCGATGACCATGTTCTTATCCCTTTAAAGGTTTTATCGATATTTTCCTATTCCTTCCTTGGAATGAATAAAATTCGGTGGCGACTCTGTTCGAATATTATTTTCCGCGTCCATCGCGAGGATCATATTTTTCGAGGTACGACAGATGGCGACTCTGCTGGGGACTAACATCATAGCCCTATGCTAGAGAGAGTCAAGCCTAACTTGACTCGTTTTGCGAGAGTTATATTCGTTTGCGTATTTATCTTCTCTTATTATTTTATTGCTTGCTTTCTTTTATATCCTATTATTATTCCTTGTGATACTAGTGGGGTTCTGATTGTTGGAACTTTGTGAGATGACTCTACACCCGAGTCCGAGAAAAACATAGGATTAGAATGGTGATTGTGTAGTGGAATCCCTCGAGGAGTCTTTCTCGTTGGGAGGAAGCGAAAGCCCCGCTTAGAGTTGATTCACTTGAGGATGTTATTGTCGTGGTGAGTATTTTCCATGGCAATGATGTTTTTGTGTTTGAATCTATAACTCTAAGGACCTTTTACCCTCAAACCACGGTGGTTGGTAGTATTAACTCATGAGGGTCACTCCTTTTGGGGTTGATGCGAACGCCCCAATCAGATGAGATCCCTGGAACGTATCGTTATTCTGAAAATGATATTTTCAACCTCGATCTATGACTCTGAGGTCCCTTTAAGAAACCTTGGATTCGATGGTTGTGTAATAGAGACTCGCGAGGAGTCTTCCTCGTGGGACGACGCGAAAACCTCACCTAGAAGAGATCCTTCAAGGGTATTATTATCCGACGAGTCTTTTTCATGGTAATAATATCTTTGAAAAGATCCATGACTCTAGGCACCTACCCGTTTAGAGCCTACCTATGGGGTTCCTTTAGTCGGAGATATCTGTTATTTACCTGTTGTTCTATCTGACCTCATAGCGTGATTGAACTTGTGATCCTGTTTGCGCCTACATTACATTTGCATTCACATTTCATGTGCATTGCATATCATTCTCTCAACCAGAAAGCTTATCCAGCCTTGTCCATAACCTTCAGGTGATTTCTCGAGACTCATACTGAACTGGTGGTAGCCGTAAAGAAGTTGAAGCGAGTTTAAGCAAAGTCAAGAGGAGCGCAAACAACTCGAAGAGCTATTCAGACTAATCAAGTGGAAAACTCGGATAGCTATGTCAGAGGATAATTTTCAACATGTTAGGATGGAGAACCTTAACTCCTCATCAAGTTTCACTATGTCGACCAATCCCTTGTATGATCATCTGGCTAGTTGTAATATTGTGCCAATAAATATTCCTGCCCAATCTCAGATGATGCCATTGACTAAGTCTATGGAGGAGAGGTTTTGTGCCATTGAAGAAAAAGTTCAAGCTTTGAAAGCGCGCGATAATTCTGGACTCGATGTTATTGATATGTGCCTCGTGCCAGACCTAGTAATTCCTTCGAGATTCAAAGTACCTAACTTCCAGAAGTACACTAGTCTTAGTTGCCCAAAGCGTCATTTGGTAATATTTTGCCGAAAGATGAATTCTCATGTCCTTGATGACAAGTTGATGATTCATTGTTTTCAAGACAGTTTGAATGGAGCATCTTTGAATTGGTACATGGATTTAAACAGAAGCCGCATTCAATCATGGAAAGATTTAGCGAGTGCTTTCCTAAAGCAATATGAGTATAATTTGGACATGGCTCCCGGTCGCACACAGTTGCAAAGCCTCTCTCAGTAGAGCGATGAATCCATTAAGGAATATGCACAACGGTGGAGAGAGTTAGCAGCCAGGGTGCAACCACCACTCTCGGACAAAGAATTGATCGACATGTTTTTGGACAGCCTGCATGAATCTTATCATGAAAGAATGGCTGGAAGTGCATTCTTGAGCTTCCCTGACCTTATAATAGTAGGAGAATGCATCGAGAATTACCTTAAAACTAAAAAATCCAGGATGGCGAGCAACCAGACGGGCGAGACTGAATCCTTTAGCAATCCTCAATAGGAAGAGGATAATGAAATTGATGTGGTCATAGCAAATGTCGAGTATTCTCAAGGGGCCCCAGAAAAATTGTATGGTTCATCCTCTTCTCGACAATTACCATTACCTGCGCCATATCATCATTATAGGCGACCAATCAGGCCTATGGCACCATACCAGAAACCCTGGGTTGCTCCTCATGCAAATCAACAAACCCGTGGCCGAGGTTATCAAAACCAGCGTCAGAATCGGCATAGGCCTCGAAATAACTTGGAAAGAAGGACTGCTCCTCTTCATCTAGTTCCTATGTTGTATAGTCAACTTTTGCCGCATTTGGTCCGAAACTCGCTGGTAGAACCCAAAGTTATCAAGCCTTTGCCAAAACCATACCCGCCTGGGTATGATCCTGATGCTCATTGTGGATATCATGCTGGATCAATGGGACATTCAACCGAGGAATGCAAAGCTTTTCAAGCCAAGGTGCAACAGTTGATTGACAAGAAATTCATATCCTTTCCAGAAGGAAATTTGGTTATGCACATCAGCTTCGCGCCGAAATGAGTTGCAAGACTTCAAGAGGCATTTCCCAAAGCCCTTGGTTCAGACAAGAAGCCATCCTCAACACTAGCAACTTCAGGACATTTTTTTATCATTTGCATTTGTAATTTCTTTTCTGTTAATTGCTACTTGCTTTTAGACATTGTCGTTTATTAATGGTATTGTTAATGTGATAATTATGCATGTTTTGAACAAGTTCATTCGTATTCACTCACATTTTCTTGTTTATCGCAAAAAATCACAAAAATATTTCACTTCACTTCCTTTATCGCACTGCTGTTTAGCAAAGATTTGAGGGAGGATGACGAAAACATGATACCCATAATTGCTGATGATATGCTTTCGGATAAAATCTCGCCGATGATGTACAGGCATTGCTTCAAATTCCCAAACACTGAAGAGATAAGGAGTTAGTCCCTAGTTAACCACTTCGAGCCTAGAAGTAGGAGTTTCCTTAGGATTTCTAAACCCTTACACTTAACCTGGGGCATGGGTAGTGTTCAGTTAACTCGAGTACCCACTCGAATCACGAGACAAAATCCAAGAGATGACGTTTGTTCATCAATGACCATTGACATGGCAGTCACAAGCATTTCAAAAAAATATAATAAAAAGCCTGCTAAGTCAAACACCTCAAAAGGAGACTTAGGCAAAAATCAAGGCAATCCCGATGGACTTGAGGAACAAAATCCGTCCATGCAAAAGTTAGGGGTCAAAAACAAAAGCAAAAGAGGTCCTCAAACCCTCAATAAAAACAAAATAAGATTCAGTGGCCACCCAAATCAAGGGGTTACTGACATCCATCAAAGTAAGGTGGCTGCCATTTCAAGCAAACCTTGAACCATCAAGTTTACACCGTCAAGCAGGTGCAAAATTAACTGAACGTAGCACTGGAGTTCATCACGAAGAATGGGTGGGTTAAAATTAATTTTTGAGCCTTATATCCTTTGTTTCTATAACCGTGAATCAGACCACGATACAACCCTCAAAAGACCTAATTGAGGCGGGTTTATTCTGAAAGTATGCTACAGCAAGGTTGCGTAAACTGACTCCTACATATTTGTTAATCACCTGTATTGGTGTCGTATTCTTGCTATATATTTCACACACCAGTAAATCAGCACTACATTTGGACTAATAGTCCACTCGTCATACACTTTCACATCATTCTAATAAATAATATTTTCAAAACTTGCATGAATGTTACATTAAAATTACCATTTTTAAATGAACAAGTTTAACTGCAAATTTGTACTTTACATTATGGAAATTCCAACAAAAGAGCAATAAAAAAGGATCTTGAACATTCAATGGTGTTGATCCGAATCAAGACTACCTCATAACCTTATGAATCTGGGGAAAGTCCCTCCAAGGTTCAAACGGGGGCAGACCACTACAAGGTTCAGACGCTGGGGCAAATGGGTTCAAGCTCTATCTTGGTATAATCACTGCCAAAGTTCTCATCCCAGAAGAAATCCTTCAAATACCCGGCAAACCATTTGAATCGGGGCAGATTAGTTGAATAGGGGCAATTTCCCTTCATGCTTTCAAATTGGTCAAGATGACCATGCCAGAGACCAGCAATGCTTGAGGTAAACAAGTGTCAAAAGGCTTAGGGTTGAGCAAAAGTACGACTAACATGCATTGGTTAAGTCGCTACGCTCGCGCAATCCATATGCATTGGTTAACTCGCTACGCTCAGACTAACACACGTTGGTTAAATCGCTATGCTCGTGCAGTCAATATGCTTTGGATAAGTAGCTACGCTCAACATATCAGCTAGAAGCTAGGTTCTTACCAGAACAAGGATACCACTTCTGCAAAGGATCCAACTAGGGGTAGGCTACCCAGAATTTCTTTGGATTAAGGGAGAGTCCTTCCAATACTCAATTAGCGCAAGTCATGTCGCTTCAACGCTCATTCTGGAGCAGACTACCTCAAGAATAATTTGAAGCCAATTACCCAAGGGTCAGTTAATCAAGGTCAAAACCCTTGCTGACTAAAATTTGCAACAAACCATCTCGAGTTCATCTCATGGTACAACTGTTCCAACTTCCTTTCATGACTTGGAATGCTGGGGCAAGCCATCTCGAGTTCATCTCATGGTACGACTGCTTCCAATTTCCGTTCAAGGAAAATTTCTTCATAGACCCAGACTGGGGAAAGTTGAGCTACACTGGGGCAGTTACTCAAGCAAGCTTATTCTCGTCAGCAAGAGTTGAGTGTCGGGGAATCATGCCATCACCCCATCAAATAACCTTATCCTCCTGAAAGGGCCTCCCTGTCATTGGGTTTCATCCTCGTGACCTGGACCTGATACCTGTCAGAGCTTTGTAACCGAAATTAAACTTCCAAAGTCCAGCTCTCGTCTGGCAAATCCTTTAAAGTCCAGTTCTCGTCTGGAAAATCCTTTAAAGTCCAGCTCTCGTCTGGCAAATCCTTTAAAGTCCAGTTTTCGTCTGGCAAATCCTTTAAAGTCCAGCTCTTATCTGGCAAACTCTTTAAAGTCCAGTTCCCGTCTGGCAAATCATTTTAAAGTCCAGTTCCCGCCTAGAAAACCATTTTAAAGTCCAGTTCTCGTCTAGAAAATCCTTTAATGTCCAGTTCCCGCCTGGCAAATTCTTTAAATTCTAGCCCTCGTCTGGCAAATTCTTTAAAGTCCAGTTCCCGTCTGGCAACCTTTTTAAAGCTCAGTTCTCGCCTGGAAAATCATTTTAAAGTTCAGTTCCCTTCTGGCAAACTATTTTGAAGTCCAGTTCCCGTCTGGCAAACCATTTTAAAATCCAGTTCCCGTCTGGCAACCTTTTAAAGCCCAGTTCCCGTCTGGCAAATCATTTTAAAGTCCAGTTCCCGTCTGGCAAATCATTTTAAAGTCCAGTTCCCATCTGGCAAATTATTTTAAAGTCCAGTTCCCGTCTGGCAAACCATTTTAAAATCCATTTCCCGTTTGGCAACTACCAAAGTCCAATCCATTTGGCAACTACCAAAGTCCACCCCGTTGGCACCCTCATGAAACTAAGGTCCAACTTCGTTTGGCAACTACCAAAGTCCAATCCATTTGGCAACTACCAAAGTCCACCCTCGATGGCATCCTCATGAAACCAAAGTCCAAAACCATTTGGCAACTACCAAATCCAGTCCCTGGTGGTATCCCCACAGGATTTTATCCCCAGCATACCTGATCATTTGCATTATCATAAGCACGACATACAACATCATATCATAATCATATCAAACATTAGCACGTCATTTGCATACGCATCTTGCACTCCCTAGCAGTTGCATTTCTAGTTGCATGTTTGTGCATCATAATGCATAGCATCGTTGTCTTTAGCAGTATAGCATACTAGCATGGTAGGATCTGAAATCGGTTCACAAGCGTCTTGGCCAGTCCTCAAGTGAAGTCGGCAGTATTTCTCTAAAAAGAGTTGATACCCCACGAGTTCAAGGAATTCTGCTCCCCAGCAAGGCATTCTTCAACCATGCAGTTGATGATGATAACCCCCAGCAGCTGTTGCTCTTATGGCTCCCCAACCAGAGGTTATCTTAAAAAGTTTCTTTAGGGCTTTCCCCCTGCAGAGTTTGTACAACGTCGTTCCTCTAATAGGAATTTTGGCTCAACTATTCCCCAACAAATTGTGTTTAGAGATACTGCTTTGGTATCATCGAAGAATCTTATTGGATAAGAGGCTGCTTCGACCATCCGAAGAATCTCATGTGTTTAGAGATATTGCTTTGGTATCATCGAAGGACCTTAACGAATGAGGGACTGCTTCGACCATCCAAAGAGGCTCGTTTATACCACTTTGGTATCGCGAAGAACCTTAACGAATGAGGGACTGCTTCGACCACCCAAAGGGGATTGTTTATATTACTTTGGTATCGCGAAGGACCCTAACGGATGAGGGACTGCTTCGACAACCCAAAGAAGATCGTTTGTACTGCTTTGGTATCATCGAAGAATCTTATTGGATAAGATGCTGCTTCGACCACCTAGAGAATATCAGGTTATCTTGTTCATCTTTCACATCCTGCTACCCCGTTCTAGTATACCTCACTGCATTTTACTTGCTTGTCAGACAAATTTCAGAGTCTTCTTGTATCTAATTGACTTTCACCTCAAAATGAACGTCATGCAACAGTTCATTCTTTCAGGTTTAAGCCAATTAGATAAGGGCATCTGTCATACCCTAAATTTGTCCTACCCATTTGTAAATATTTTCGCATTTTTATTATGCATTTTTTTATTTATTTAATTTTATATCGTTTAGACACGTGTCCGCCCCGATTGGGCGTTCTTCAAATCTCGATTTTTTTTCATCCAATAGGAGCGCGACACATGGCTAAAAGGTATTTTTTGTATATTTTAATTCCACGTTTAATTTCTCTTTCTTCTTCTCAAATATTATTTTTCTGTATATTATTTTAATTTAATTAAGTTTAGAATGTTTTTATTGTTATTTAATTTAAATAATTGTAGAATTTTATTTATATTAAGTTTCATTAGAATCAGTTTTAATTATTTTTAGAACTTTTTTTAAATAGTTTTTTTAATAGAGTTTAAAATAGGTTTTTAATTATCAATTTAATTAGGATTTTAATTATTTAAAGTTAGTTTAATTTAGTTCAATTATCAGTTTTTGTATAGTTTTTTTTAGATTTAATAGCTATTTTGTTTTCAATTATTAGATGTTATTTAGTTTTTATTTATTTATATTTAGTATTAATTTAATTAGGTTTTATTATTTTTAATGAGGATTAGTTCATTATTATTATTATTATTATTCAGATTTATTTAGTATTTAAATTAGGGGTTAATGTTACTTAGTTAGATTTTTATTTGTACAATTAGTGGGTAATTATCACTATTAGCATGTTTTCAGCATCGATATACTAATCACCCCACATCATTAAGTAATTTAATCAATAATTAAACATTAACCAGGTCCTTAACCATTACACTGCCACGTGTCAGAAAAGTGGTATATATACCACTATTCATCATCACCTTCAGGGGAACCCAAAAAAAAACCTAGCTACAGTAGCCGCCCAACCCTAACCCTGATTCCTATCCACCTCCTTCATCAACTTCCTGAAACTTCTTCCTCCAACATACGTTGTTATCATCATCTATTATCATCATCATCTGTTATCATCAAATCCTTCCATAAATCTTCAACTACAACCATTTTCGTCCAAAAACAAACTGTTCATCTCAACAATTTTCGACACTTTCTTCCAACCAAAACAAACCCAAATCTTCATTCACAGTCAAACAAATCAAAACCCATTTCTTCTCCCAACTTTCACAAACTCACACCATTTCCTTTCTTCTCCATCCCTCGAACTCAACTCTCTCCTCTCACCTTCGTTTTCACAAAAACCCTCTCACCAGCCAACCGCCGCCGCCCTCACAGAACGAAACCCTTCACCTCTGTTTCCTCCCTTTTGCTTTCTTCAACCGCTGCCGAACATACGTCACCATAAACTTCAAAACCCGTTCTTCTCTCCTCTGTCGTCATCGTCCCTCTTTCTTCTCTTTCACCATTTCTAGTTCTTCCGCAAGACTAATAAAGTGTTTGATTATTTTGTTACATGCTGTGAGGTCGTAAAGTTACGGTACTACTGAAGGTTCACACCAAATCCTCTTGCAAAGTGTCCGTCTTTAATCGCAAGCAGTAGTAGTGGCAAATATTCACGGTTCTGCAACAACACGGTTCAACAGTGTGCGAGCGGTAACAACACAACTCGATTAGGAATATACTGGTGCTAAATGAAGCTTCCGCAATACGAAGTCGTTGCTGTCAACGGAGAACTCCTCATCGAACCTCCAACCGTGCCACCGGATCTAAGACGGAAACGAAAACTTTACGCGATAATACAACAACAACATATGGCAGTGGCGGTTTATAAAAACGAAAGGAGAAGAGCAAATGCAAAACAAATTTTTGTCCCTGTTATCGTAACTACAACTTTGTTTCGCCATCGGTAAGGCCTCTTTCATTTTGTTTGTGGCTGAGTAAAATGCTTATTATGGTGTGAACAGTAGCGTGCGTTTGTTTTCTTCAACAAAAAATTCCATAAATTTTCGGATACATTTTCGTAAGAATGTTGTTTTTTCTTTTCATGTACATACTGGTGGATGCACATAGTTTTCTTAGTGATTATCATGCTGTCAATTGGTGCCTCATGTTTGATTGAGGTTCTGTTATTTATTTATTTATTTTTTTATGAGCTGGTTTCTACTAAATTTTGGAATTTAAGACTATAGAAATGCATTGGCTTTTTTTTCTTACGAATGTTTAGTGGTTATTATTGAAAGAGCATAAAAGGTGGCTGAATAGTTTCCGATATTGAATGTTCACATGCATCTATCTCGTTTATTTCTCTAATTATAAGGTTGTACCATCTCAAATTATTTCACCTTTATTTTCTTCAAGTTTATTTAAATATCATGTTTTTGTTTTACATGTCAATTTCAATTTAATTTATTTTATAAGTAATAATAATATGGATAGTGTTAAACATACTTTATAATTATAGGATTAGATTGTTTTTTTTAAAGAAATTGTAATGACATTGCTATTAGCTTGTGGTAGTTATTATTTATGAAGCAGGTATATGAAAAAAGACTACATTTTTAGTTATTAATTCATTGCCATGTGTCGGTCATTAAGTGATGAATTCATTTTATAATTTTTTTAGTTATAAATTTCTAGTTATTAATTATGCGTATTTATGATTGTGTTAAAATTATCCTTTTATTTTTTATTATAATATTTTCTATATGGTCATAAATAGATAATTTGGTCGTTGTTGTTTTAATTCTCTCATTGCGTTTCGCCATCCGGCACAAATTTAATTTCTATCTCCAAACACATTTGGATGCATAAATTATGAATCAATTATTCATAGAGTTGTTCCCATTTGAATGCATTATAAATAAGTTTAACATGGTTTTAAATTCAGTTGCCTCTGATTTTGGTTGTTTTCAAGTCCCGTGGCTACTCGTTCAACGGGGTTTGATTTGGTTGTCGTCTTATTCCTATCCCCATTTGAACAAATGTACCCCCATCCCCAAAAAAATGTAATAATGTTATCACTTTTGCCTTAGTTATGCTTTAATAATTTAAAATCATTTTCAAAAATAAATTCTCAATTAGTCGAGCCATCTTCTACCCTTATAAGTCGAGTGCTTTCAAAGCCTCGCCATCAACCTTTGATCACCATACACAACATTTTAAAGCTTAATCCTGGGTTTCCTTACAGTGACACCTATTTGATCAATTACTTCTAGTTGGTCACTTAGAAGACTAGCCCACTTTGCTAGTGCACACGTTAAAACGCAAATTTCAAACCTCGATTCATATCAAGTATTTTCTCAAATCAAATTAAAACACTTAATAACTACTTAAACACAAGTTCAATAAAAGGATGAAAAAGAGAGAGTTCCAAGTCTTTGGTTCTCTCTCCCAATTGTTTGGGTCCGAGAAGTCTTTCTTAAGCTCGAATAATTGTCTTCTAAAAACAATAAACGAACTTAAAACTATTTTCTTAAACACATAGATGAAAAAGATAGAGCTCCAAGTCTTTGGTTCACTCTCCCGATTACTTGGGTCCGAGAAGTCTTTCTTAAGCTTCGAGTAATCGTCATCCGATTAATACACTCTAATCACATTAAATATATTTCATAATATTAGATGAGAAAAGGAGAGAGCTCCAAGTCTTTGGTTCACTTTCCCGATTACTTGAGGTCCGAGAAGTGTTTCTTAAGCTTCGAGTAATCCTCATCTGTTAAAATATTTTAACCACATCCTATCTTTCAAATGCCATTCAAACAACTCCTTTTTGCGATGAAAAAGAGAGTGTTCCAAGTCTTTGGTTCGCTTTCCCGATTACTTGGGTCCGAGAAGTCTTTCTTAAGATTCAAGTAATCGTCATTCGTTCAACTTATTCAAACCATACTTAATTCTATCCTCTCGCAATTGAGGTTGAAAAAGAGAGAGCTCCAAGTCTTTGGTTCACTTTCCCGATTACTTGGGTCCGAGAAGTCTTTCTTAAGCTTCAGGTAATCGTCACCTCTAGCTAAACATACAATACTTCTAAACACTATTCCTTCGCCCCCGTGCGACCAAAACCTTTAACAACCTATTCAAACCTATCTTCTTGTCTAAACCAAAATACTTAACCAATCAAACTCTATTCCTCGCCTCTGTGCGATCCACAACTCAAACAACTTTTCTCAAAGAACATTGTTTAGTCCTTTCTTCCGCGCATATGAACTCGTGCTTCAGCCTCCCCTAGCAAGCAGACAAGCCAATGTTTAGCAGTTAGAATGCAATCTAAACTCTCGTTCGACTCATACACACTCTTCTCAAAGAACATTGTTTAGTCCCTTCTTCCGTGCATACAAACTCGTGCTTCAGCCTCCCCTAGTGAGCAGACAAGCCAATGTTTAGCAGTTAGAATGCGACCTAAACTCTCGTTCATTCCAAACACAAACCTTTTAGCAAATCGTAGGCCGAACTACAGCTGCTCTGATTTCTCACATCTATTAAAAATACGCAGGCATAGGATTGCGATGATCCTAGCGAGCTTATTCCCCATAATCCCCTCTTTTCCCGTAGTCCCACGAACTACGAATGCTCTAATTTTCCACTTCTTACAAGTGAAGATACGTAGGCACAAGGGCCCAAATCCTTGGCGAGCACCCTATCTTAAAACCAACCCTTTTCCCCTTTAGAAAGCAATTCCTTTAGAATATAAACAAGCGTATCCACTTTCTCTCGCGAATCGAATCAAGAGGTTCCCGTTGAGTACAACGGACATGAGGGGTGCTAATACCTTCCCCTCATGTAACTGACTCCCGAACCTAGAATGTTGGTTGCGATGACCATGTTCTTATCCCTTTAAAGGTTTTATCGATATTTTCCTATTCCTTCCTTGGAATGAATAAAATTCGGTGGCGACTCTATTCGAATGTTATTTTCCGCGTCCATCGCGAGGATCATATTTTTCGAGGTACGACAACTACCAGAGCTGAGTCTCCGTATACATCCAGATGCTTGATTCACAAATTAATAGCTTCTTCTAGACCCATGATGCAAGCCTCATATTCAGCCTCATTATTGGTAACGGGAAAAGTCAATCGGGCAGTAAAGGGGATGTGCGACCCTTGAGGAGTAGTGATAATCGCGCCTATTCCTCTACCATAGGAATTTACAGCTCCGTCAAATATTAACTGCCACTTGGAACCCAACTCTGGTCCTTCGTCCGACAACGGGTCTTCACAATCTTTCATCTTCAGGTACATGATATCCTCATCAGGAAAATCAAACCTCATCGACTTGTAGTCCTCAACAGGCTGTTCCGCAAGGTACTCTGACAGGACGCTACCTTTAATAGCCTTTTGCGAGACATATTGGATATCATATTCGATTAACACCATCTGCCATCGGGAAATTCTTTCGGAGAGTGCTTGCTTCTCAAACACGTATTTGATTGGATCCATCTTTGAAATTAGTAGGGTTGTATGATTCAGCATGTATTGCCTCAAACGTTTGGCGGCCTAGGCTAGCGCGCAACACGTCTTCTCGAGCATTGAGTATCTGGACTCATAGTCGGTAAAATTCTTACTCAAATAGTAGATCACATGCTCTTTACGTCCGGTCTCGTCGTGTTGACCGAGAACACAACCCATACTTTCCTCAAGAACCCTCAAATACATAATCAGAGGTCTCCCGGCCACTAGGGGTATCAAAACAGGAGGTTCCTGCAAGTATTCTTTTATCTTGTCGAACGCCTTTTGACATCTTTCATTCCATGTCACAACCTGGTCTTTTTTCAACAACTTGAATAACGACTCGCACGTCGCAGTCAGGTGAGATATGAACCGGGCGATATAGTTCAACCTCTCTAAAAACCCACGCACTTCTTTTTCTGTTTTAGGCGTCAGCATTTCTTGTATTGCTTTTATTTTCGCAGGATCAACCTTTATTCCTTTTTCGCTCACAATAAACCCCAGCAGTTTACCCGATCTCACCCCAAAGGTGCACTTGTTAGGGTTCAGTCTCAACCTGAACTTCCTAAGTCTCTTGAACAGTTTCAGCAGATTAACCAAATGCTCCTCCTCTGTCTGGGATTTGGCAATCATATCATCAACATAAACCTCGATCTCTTTATGCATCATGTCATGAAAGAGAGTCGTCATAGCACGTTGATATGTTGCCCCAGCGTTCTTCAATCCGAAGGGCATCACTTTGTAGCAAAATCTTCCCCAAGGAGTAATAAAGGTAGTATTCTCCATGTCTTCCAGCGCCATTTTGATCTGATTATAGCCCGAGAATCCGTCCATGAAGGAGAATACGGAGAACTGAGCAGTGTTATCAACCAGCACATCGATGTGAGGAAGTGGAAAGTCATCTTTCGGGCTCGCCCTATTCAAATCACGGTAGTCTACACACATTCGCACTATACCGTCTTTCTTTGGCACTGGCATAATATTAGCGACCCATGAGGGATATTTGGTAACAGCTAGGAAACCAGCATCCCACTGTTTTTGAACTTCCTCCTTGATCTTCACAGCCATGTCCGGTCTAGTTCTTCGGAGTTTCTGCTTAATAGGCGGACATTCCTCTCGCAACGGCAGACGGTGAACAACCATATCCGTATCGAACCCAGGCATATCCTCGTACGACCAAGCAAATATATCACAGTACTCTTTGAGCATCTCAACCAACCTTTGCTTGATGTCGCTCTGCAGCGCAACCCCTATACAGATGTTTCTCACAACCTCTTCCGACCCCAAACTGATAATCTCAATGACTTCCTCATGAGGCAGAATGATTCTTTCTTCTTGTTTCAATAACTAGGTCAGCTCTTCTGGCAAGTCGCCATCTTCCACAATCTCTTCCTCAGCCTGAAATACCGGGTGCTCGAAGTCGAAGTGAGCCATAGGCGGTTTATAGATGTCATATGAAATAGTAATCCTGCAAAGGAAATGGTTAAATGCTTCAAAACACAGACAAAGTAAATAACCACATTGCCATTTTATTGTTAAAAACAAAAATAGGAAAAACAGGGATCACAATATTTGTATATGAAAAACGCCTTTATTTCATGATTAAACAATGTAATGTACATAACCAAATGGCCCTAAGCAAAATCACTATGCCCCGGGTAGGACACAGGATTATTCAACAATTAAGAAAACAAATCATTACTGTTTAGTTGTCACAGGAACAGTTTCCTGGATAGACCAATTGTAGAGACTTTTCCTGGCACGCGTGGCTTGATCCACGCGTCCATATCACAGTCGCTATCTCCGTCTTCAGCATCGGAAATAGCATTGATAGTCTCGAAGCTCACCCCATTTGGTGTAATGGTGACTGGTCCCTTGAACTTGGGCGTTCCTGAAGAGGATGCTAATGACGAAGGATGATATCCAAGCCCGAACTTGTCATTCTTCACGGGAATCTCCAACACCTGACCCCAGCCCTTGGTTCTGCCTGCCTGCACTAGAGCCTGAGTCTCTTTGTAGGATGACACTGCCACGTCTGGTATTTTGCTGGAACCCTGGGATTTGTCTTTAATTCGCAACCCCTCGAAGGCTTGACAGGGTGTTTCGTGTATTTCGCCGTTGACCTACACATATTTGAACGAAGACAAATGGCTAACCAAAATATCTTCCTCTCCACAAACCGTGACGACACTAGCCCCAACCATATACTTCAGCTTTTGGTGTAACGTGGATGTGACTGCCCCGACAGCATGGATCCATGGGCGCCCAAGAAGACAACTATACGCTGGCTGGATGTCCATTATATAGAATTCGGTTTCAAATATTTCAGGCCCCACCTGCAACGGTAATGTTATTGATCCAAAAACTGGCCTCCTCGTTCCGTCGAACGCTCTCACCACTAAATCACTGGGCGTGCAGATAATCCCCCTGATATCTAACTTCATCATGACTTTCTTCGGTAGCACATTCAGGGAAGATCCAGTGTCTACTAAAACATGGGACATGACCGTGCCCCAGCATTCTACTGACACATGCAATGCCATATTATGCTCTCGCCCTCTTGAAGTCAAATCAAAGTCTGTGAAGCCCAAACTGTGCCCCGCATTGACATACGCCATCACCCCTTCTAACTGATTAACAGAAACCTCTTGAGGAACGAATGACGTGTCTAGAATCTTCAGCAAAGCATTCCGATGGGCCTCGGAACATAACAGCAATGATAGGATGGAAATTTTTGATGGCGTTTGCTGGAGGTGCTCCACGATTTTGTAATCACTTTTACGAATGAGCCTCATAAACTCCTCCACATCCTTAAGTGACGTTTCCTTTTCATTCGACTGAGACGGACCACCCTCAGTTACCTTGGCTTTACCCTTGGATAATCTTTCCGCCTCTACCTCGGGTGACGTGAAGATTCTTCCGCTTCTGGTCATACCCCCTGTTCCGACAACATTATTGTAAGTACAGAGTATGCCTAAGAGGGGGGTGAATTAGGATTTTAGAACTTTTTTTCGGTTTTTATGGTTTCTTGAAATTTTACTGGTTTGTGTTCTTGGTTATGAAAGTAGTAGAAAATAAAAGAACAGTGGACACCAAGATTTATAGTGGTTCCCCTCACAGTCCGAGAGTACTTCACTCCCCTTTCAACACGAAAGAGAGTTTTCACTATTTTTTAATAAAGTACAACCTATCACACCATCAACCGGTGAGGCCTACTATCAAACAATAAAACTAACAAGTGTACAAGAACAATCCTCTTGTAAACACTCACCCTTGTGTCCAACAATCCTGGATCACAAGTCAGAATACAAATACTTGTAATGACTTTGTTTTGTGAATAATAATATCAATGTCAAAATTGATCTTCTCCAAATGATCAAAATTCACTCTTATAATTTTCAACACAAGTGTTCAACAGATGAATATGAAATTTTTATGCAATTATGAACAATTAGAAAGGATTTTGAAAATGGTGAATTTGATTCTAAGGATATTTGAAAATGAATGTTGGAGGTGTTTTTCAAAATTGAAAAACTCAGAATTTATATGTGTAAACACACCTTTTCCAACAGGTATATTTGAGTACATTTCAAAATATGAACTGGTATAATTTTCAAACAATTTTTGAACTTGAAACAATGCCATTTTTCAAAATACGTTCAGTGTTAATCGGTTAACCTATATGGTTAATCGGTTAACACTTGAACGTTATACCAAAATATTTAAAATTTGAAATGGTTAACCGGTTAACCTATATGGTTAATCGGTTAACACTGCTATTTTTTCAGAAAAATGCTTATAAAAAATAGTGTTATACCAATTCTAATAGTTTAAAAAATATGCTAATGCAATGTGATTAAATGATAAAGATGTTGAACACTTGTATATCAATTAAAAGAATGGATTTTGATATACCATAGCTTGTGTCCAAAACTTGAAAGATTGATCAGTCAAATGTTCATGAAGCTTTGAATGTTGATCACTTCCATTCCACTTGATCTTGGTCTTTTGAAAGCGTTTGCCTTTTTGCACAGATGAATTATTCTTGATCTTGATGTTGACGTCATCAAAACTTTGAGATGAAGTTTGCTTCTACAGTCTCCCCCTTTTTGATGATGACATCCAAAATGATCTTGTGCAATTTTTTGACGATGATTAGCAGTGATCTTGTTTTCTCCCCCTATGTCCATGAACTCCCCCTATCGAATACATAGGCAAAAAATTCTGCACACATAGACATAAGAAAGCGAAAGCTCTTCTCCCCCTTTGTCATAAGCAAAAAGGAAGGAGCTTTCAAGAAAGAAAACTGGATAGACCAATAATGCAAGCAATCACAATAAAATGGAAACAAAGCATACTTAAATTAAAAGATAGCAATACTGCGAATATTGTACGAGTTACAAAGCCAAATTAAAACAGCATTCAAACATAAATGAAAGCATAAACAACAAAAACTAGAAAACAATGCAATAAACGACATCAACAGCAACATATTCTCTAAAGATCCTCATCAGGCATATCCACATCATCTTCTTCTTCTTCTTCACTATCATCCTCTTCTTCAATCTCTTCGTCCACAACTCGAGTGTTGGAATGTGGAGGGTTAAGAATGAGGTTTCTGAGGGAGGCAATGGCTCGAGAGGTCTCTCTATGCATATTCATTGACTCTCGATATTGGTTCATCATGGTTGTATAGAGAAACTCACTTGTAAGACCCCCTTCAGGCATTGGATACGCGTGATGGACAGGACCGTCATCGGTATACATGTAGGTACCGTCAGCCGCTTTGATGATTCCAGTATTTTTGACAATATTAATCTCATTGATCTCATTAGTTGTAGGTTTTATCTTGGAGGACGGTTCCTTATTGAGGTCTAGTTCAGTTAATTCCAGGATTCTAGAAATCAACCGAGCATACGGTAACCGAGTGATACACTGAAGTTGCTGCTGCAGATGATACATGATGGTCAGAATCCAATTGACCCTTATGCGATTCTTGATTGCGAACAGAAGTTGCATCTCTAAGTCATTAATCTGAGAGTGTTTGGAATCCTTTGGGATGAGGACATAGCAGATAATGTAATGAAGCATTCGATCAGATACCGTCAGATTCTTGGCATAGCACAACATACGAGCGGTGCGAGAGTTTGCAATAACTGTTTCTTTTGGGAATCTGCAAATCTGATAGTAATACTCCATTTTATCATAATTTGCCCAGGGTCCATCTACATGGTTTACACCTTTCCTCAAGAAGCAGCCTTTTGATGGAATCTTAAGGTGTCTAGCAAGGGTGGATAATTTCTCAACAAACTCATGGTCTCTAATGGTGGAACGGATCATGTGGTTCTCATCCATGTCCAGATATACAGCCATCTTACTCATAAAAGCTTTAACAAGATCAGGATAAATAATACCAGAGTCGGTGACGAACTTGTCGATGCGCTGATATTCCAATAGTGTAGGAAAGTCAAAAGAAATTGCAGGAAAAGCTCGAAGATTTACGTACTTTACCGGCAGAAGTTGACGAACACGAACTTTGAAATCCACCCGCCTCTTTTTGGGGGTTTCCATTGGAATGCTGTCGTCATCAGATTCTGATGCATACTCAGGAAGCTTTCCCTTTCCTTTGCGTGAGGATGCCATGGATGAAAGTTTGAGAGAACTGAGGTTGTGGGTTTTGAGGAAGTTAGGGTTTGAAGAGGGAAGTTCCACAAAACTCTTTAAGAGGGAATATGATTTTGGATATGGATTTAGATACTTAAGAGAATATGGACCACATAAAAAATGCATTTATGATATATGATATTTTCAAAAAATTAATTAATTTTCGTTTCTGATTTTTAGAAAATTTAACAGTGTTAATCGGTTAACCATATAGGTTAATCGATTAACACATTAAAATATTGAGTCAGAATTGAAAATTTAACAGTGTTAATCGGTTAACCCATATGGTTAATCGATTAACACACTCGAATTTTTGAAAAATACTTAAAAACAGAATGCATACACATGAAAATACATCACAAATAATGCATACACATATTAGAGAAAAGGTCAGATGTCACCTTCATCAAGAATCCCAAGTTCTCGCCGAATTTTGTAGAATGGTTCTTTCGCCAAGGGTTTGGTGAAGATGTCGGCGAGTTGATTGTGCGTTTCGACGAAAGTAACATCTACATCTCCATTCAATACATGATCTTGAAGGAAGTGATGCCGGATATCTATATGTTTTGTTCTTGAATGCATGGTCGGGTTCTTTGTAATATTGATGGCACTTGTATTATCACATCTAAGAGGAATGCAGCCAAGATCTATACCGTAATCGAGGAGTTGTTGCTTGAGCCACAGAATTTGTGCACAGCAACTTCCTGCTGCAATATATTCCGCTTCGGCTGTACTGAGTACCACACACGCTTGCTTCTTGCAGGCCCATGACACTAATGCATTCCCGAGAATGTGACATGTACGGCTTGTGCTTTTTCTATCGGTCTTACATCCTGCATAGTCAGCGTCAGAGTAACCAACTAAAGAACAGATACTACCTTTAGGATACCATAATCCGATGTTCATTGTCCCTTTAAGATACTTTATGATTCTCTTTACGGCTGTGAGATGCGATTCCTTCGGACTTGCTTGAAAGCGTGCACACAAACAAACGCTAAACATAATGTCAGGACGGCTTGCCGTCAAATATAGTAATGAACCGATCATACCTCAATATTTTGTTATATCAACTGGAGTACCGAATTCTTCTTGATCAACGTACGTTCCGAATCCCATAGGAGTAGACATCACCTTGCAACTGTCCATATCGAATTTCTTCAACAATTCCTTGCAATACTTGGATTGGTTGAGGAAGATGCCATCCTTAGTTTGCTTGATTTGTAGTCCAAGAAAATAATTCAATTTTCCCATCATGGACATCTCGAACTCTCCTTGCATCATAAGTGAGAATTCTTCGCAAAGCTCTTTGTTTGTTGATCCGAAGATGATGTCGTCGACATAGACTTGAACCAATAAAGTGTTTTCTTTGATCTTCTTTATGAACAATGTCTTGTCAACCTTTCCTTTTGTAAATCCCTTCTCACATAAGAAATTACTAAGGCGGTCATACCATGCTCTTGGTGCTTGTTTTAGTCCATAGAGTGCCTTTTTCAGTTTGTAGACATGTGAGGGATTCTTGAAGTCTTCAAAACCCGGAGGTTGTTTTACGTAGACTTCCTCATTAATGTACCCATTCAGGAAAGCGCTTTTGACATCCATTTGGAACAACTGAAAATTCATAGAACAAGTGTAAGCAAGTAGTAATCTAATTGCTTCTAACCTTGCTACCGGAGCGAACGTTTCATCAAAATCAATTCCTTCTTCTTGGTTGTAGCCTTGTGCGACCAATCTTGCTTTGTTACAAACTATGATCCCATTCTCGTCAAGTTTGTTCTTGAACACCCATCTTGTTCCTATGATGTGCTTATGGTCTGGTCTTGGTACGAGACTCCAAACTTGATTCCTTTCGAATTGATTGAGTTCTTCTTGCATCGCTACAATCCATTGGTCGTCGCCTAAGGCTTCATCAATCTTGGTTGGTTCAATTTGAGACACAAAAGCCATGTTGAGACAAGCATCCTTTAGATTAAGTCGAGTTGCAACGCCTTGGCTAATATCAGCAATAAATTTATCTATCGGGTGAGTTCTATGCGTTCTCCATTCCATCGGAAGATCTTGATGTTCTTCAATGATTTGAGTGACATCTTCTTGTGGTATTTCTTGATTCTTTGAAATCTCTTCTCGTTGTTATGGAGAACCTACTATATCATCATCATCATTCATAATAATATTATCCTCTTTCGAGGGGTTAGTCTCATCAAACGAAACATGAATGGATTCTTCAATAGTAAGTGTTCTCTAATTAAAAATTCTAAATGCTTTACTATAAAGAGAGTAACCAAGAAATATACCTTCGTCAAATTTTTCATCAAACTTACCGAGATTATCTTTGTTGTTGTTGAGAACAAAGCATTTGCATCCGAATATTTGGAAGAATGCTATATTTGGTTTTCTTCCCTTGAACAATTCATACGGAGTCTTTTTGAGAAGTGGTCGAATATTGACACGGTTGCTTACGAAGCATGATGTACTAACTGCATCTGCCCAAAAATATTTAGGAAGATTTGCATCGCTAATCATTGTCCTTGCAAGCTCTACTAGTGATCTATTCTTCTGTTCTACGACACCGTTTTGTTGAGGCGTCCTTGGTGCTGAAAAATTATGAGAAATTCCATACTCTTCGCAAAATTCTTTAAAGTATGAATTTTGGAATTCTCCACCGTGATCGCTTCTTATAGAGGCTATGGTGAGTGATTTCTCATTCAGAATTTGCTTTGCATATTTGTTGAATTCTTTAAAAGCATCACTTTTCTGCACTAAAAACAGTGTCCAAGTGTATCGAGAGAAATCATCAACAATAATTAAGGCATAAAAATTACCTCCGAAGCTTTTTGTTCTCGATGGACCGAAAAGATCCATATGCAACAATTGAAGTGGTCTTGATGTAGAAACCACTTGCTTGGATTTGAAAGTTGTCTTGGTCTGTTTTCCCTTTTGACATGCATCGCATAACTTATCCTTGATGAATTTTATCTTCGGAAGACCAACAACTAGATCATGCTTTATCAACTTGTTTAAATGCTCCATGTGAATGTGAGCAAATCTTTTATGCCAAAGCCATGCCTCGTTGTTGTTCGCCATAAGACACTTTACCTTCAAGGAAGAGTCATCAAAAGAGATCATAAAAATGTTATTATATCTTTTACCTTTTAGCAAAATATGATGAGTGACTTCATGTTCTATCAAGCATTCCTCCTTTGTGAAGTTGATTCGGAACCCTTTGTCACACAATTGACTTATGCTAAGTAGGTTGTGTTTAAGGCCTTCCACATAAAGAACGTCTTCGATGATTGTACATGGAGGTGCACCAATGGTTCCAACTCCAAGAATTTTTCCCTTATTATCATCACCGTAAGTAACGTATCCTTTGGCCTTTAATGATAGACTTGAAAATTTGTTTATGTCTCCCGTCATATGCTTCGAGCAACCACTATCAAGATACCATTGATTTGTGGTTGTCTTCAACCATACCTACAAAACAAAATTAGGTAGTGTTAGGTACCCAAATTGCTTTGGGTCCTTGATAGTTAGTACCCTTTTCAACCCACACATAATGCCCCTTTGCAACACCAATATTACGTACATAGCAAGCATTAGGTGTGTGCCCTTTAATTCCACAGTAAAAACACGTAGGTTGAAAATGACTTCTATACCTAGGAATATAATTCTTTTTCTTATCAATTCTTTTCTTGTTATGATTTTGATGCTGAATTTTAGAAGTGCTTGTCTCTTCTTTAACAATTTGTTCACTTGCTTTTACGAAAATGGTCTTATTGGTGCTTGGTTTTGAAAATTTAGAATATCCCAATCCACTTTTATCATTAGGATACCTTTGATGTTTAAGAATTTCTTCCAACCCAATTTGACCTTTTTCGTATCTTTCTAAAACTCTTTTAAGTTGAACAATTTGAAAAGACAAAGACTCACAATTCTTACATACAAGACTTTGTTTTTCATCCATCATTTTTTGTTTTTCATCTTCAATATTTTTCAAGAAGGCAGAATTTTGTTTTTCTAAAAGTAGAATTCTTTTCTTTTGTGATGAGATGTCTTTATACAAATTCTTGCACTCTTTTAGAAGTTCATCTATAACTTCTTGTGCATCATTATCATAGATAGAGAAATTACTACTAACCTCATTTTCGTCATCGGAATGGTGAGAGGCCATTAAAGCCATATTTGCGCATTCATCGCTATCTGATTCCGATGATGAACTCACTTCGTTGTCTTCCCATGCGACATAAGCCTTCTTTGTTTTGAAATCCTTCTTGCCTTTGAATTTTCCTTTATTTGCGAGTTTCGGGCAATCTGGCTTTATGTGACCTTGTTTCCCACATTCGTAACATGTAATTTCTTGGTTTGATGTGGGGGCCTCTTTTTTCCTGAAATGTCTATTCTTTTTAGAAAAAGAAGAAATTTTATTATTATTAAAAAACTTACCAAGCTTCTTTACTAGAAGCATGAAATTTTCGTCTTCGGAACATTCGTCATTTTTATCATCCCTTGTGTCAATCTTCAAGGCAATTCCTTTGGACTTCTTTTCTTGACTTTCATGTTTCTCAAGCCTTCCAAGTTCCAGTTCATGCTCTTGAAGTTTCCCGAATAAGGAAGCGGATGTCATTGTTGAAAGACTTTTCTTTTCCGAAATGGCGGCCACCTTCGGTTGCCATTCTCTTGTCAAGGATCTTAGGACTTTTAAGTTGAGATCATCATTGGTGAAGGTCTTCCCGAGAGCAATCAGATGATTTGTTAGATGAACGAACCTTTTTTGGAAGGCAACAATAGATTCACCGGGCTGCATACGAAACATCTCATATTCTTGACTTAACGTGTTAAGTCTTGATCTTTTTACTTCTGTTGTTCCTTCATGCGTTTCTACCAAGGTATCCCAAATCTGTTTTGCCGATTGACACTGTGATATGCGAAAGAATTCATCCATACTGAGAGCGCTTTGAAGTATGTTGATTGCTTTCTTCTCATTCAAGATTCTCTTCTTGTCATCTTCATCATATGAGGATTTAATCTTTGGGGTTCCAACACCATTTATCACACTTGTGGGAACATGTGGACCAGTTTCTACGGTATCCCATATACCATCTCCTTGAGCCTCAAGATGTGCCTTCATACAGATTTTCCAAAAGTCGAAGTATTCTCCAGAAAAGAGTGGGGGCTTGTTACTACTTCCACCATCTTTGAAAACCGGGTTAGTACTAGAGGAAGCCATTAGGATCGATAGGAACAGGTTATCTTAACCTGCTCTGATGCCAATTGTAAGTACAGAGTATGCCTAAGAGGTGGGGTGAATTAGGATTTTAGAACTTTTTTCGGTTTTTATGGTTTCTTGAAATTTTACTGGTTTGTGTTCTTGGTTATGAACGCGGTAGAAAATAAAAGAACAGTGGACACCAAGATATATAGTGGTTCCCCTCACAGTCCGAGAGTACTCCACTCCCCTTTCAACACGAAAGAGAGTTTTCACTATTGTTTAATAAAGTACAACCTATCACACCATCAACCGGTGGAGCCTACTATCAAACAATAAAACTAACAAGTGTACAAGAACAATCCTCTTGTAAACACTCACCCTTGTGTCCAACAATCCTGGATCACAAGTCAGAATACAAATACTTGTAATGATTTTGTTTTGTGAATAATAATATCAATGTCAAAATTGTTCTTCTCCAAATGATCAAAATTCACTCTTATAATTTTCAACACAAGTGTTCAATAGATGAATATGAAATTTTTATGCAATTATGAACACTTAGAAAGGATTTTGAAAATGGTGAATTTGATTCTAAGGATATTTGAAAATGAATGTTGGAGGTGTTTTTCAAAATTGAAAAACTCAGAATTTATATGTGTAAACACACCTTTTCCAACAGGTATATTTGAGTACATTTCAAAATATGAACTGGTATAATTTTCAAACCATTTTTGAACTTGAAACAAAGCCATTTTTCAAAATACGTTCAGTGTTAATCGGTTAACCTATATGGTTAATCGGTTAACACTTGAACGTTATACCAAAATATTTAAAATTTGAAATGGTTAACCGGTTAACCTATATGGTTTATCGGTTAACACTACTATTTTTTCAGAAAAATGCTTATAAAAAATAGTCTTATACCGATTATAATAGTTTAAAAAATATGCTAATGCAATGTGATTAAATGATAAAGATGTTGAACACTTGTATATCAATTAAAAGAATGGATTTTGATATACCATAGCTTGTGTCCAAAACTTGAAAGATTGATCAGTCAAATGTTCATGAAGCTTTGAATGTTGATCACT
Organism: Lathyrus sativus; assembly: GCA_963859935.3. NCBI lineage: Eukaryota > Viridiplantae > Streptophyta > Magnoliopsida > Fabales > Fabaceae > Lathyrus > Lathyrus sativus. Next base: position 396,108,257 of record OZ012735.1, on the reverse strand, counting down.
TCCATTCCACTTGATCTTGGTCTTTTTAAAGCGTTTGCCTTTTTGCACAGATGAATTATTCTTGATCTTGATGTTGATGTCATCAAAACTTTGAGATGAAGCTTGCTTCTACAATTATCTACAACCCCAGCTGGTTGTCCATTGACTTCAATTTTCTCACCGTCGCAATATACCTCCAACCCGTAAGTCCACGACACCGCTTTAGTATTCTTAAAAGGGACTGGTCCTGCCTTGGTAATTATGATCGTCGGCCGCCTGGCAGGCGCCGTTATCGTTATTGTTTTCCTCAGAATTTTCACTGTTGCAACATCATTCAACTCATCACACAACGCCTCTACAGGCTTTTCAACCGCGGTTCTATCAAATTGCAAGGTACCTTCATCCATCATAGCCTGAATACCCTGCTTCAACTCATTACAACCCTTTGGCTGGGTCCAACAATCCAAGTAAAATTCATCACAACCCGGGAATACCCCCCCTTTTAACAGCGTGCTTTTAATCTCACCCAACAGTGTCTTCAGCTCATTGACATCCATCACTAGATTCATATTTTATTCCGTCAAGATGGCATTTGCCCCATGATTGGGCATAGGCTGTTGTACGATATTTGGACCCACCTGTCCAAAGTTAATAGCTTTGCTATCCAATAAATCCTGAACTTTATGTTTAAATGTCTGACAAGCTTCTATATCATGCTCGGGTGCCCCGGAATGGAAATCGCAATGCTTGTTGGCATCGTATCCGTAAGGAAGTACCGCCCCTGTAGGTGGTGCCAAAGTCTTCTTTTCCACCAAGTTCAACCCTAGAAGGGTCTGAAGGAGTTCTGCATACGTGGAAGGAGGTGCGTCGAACACTCTTTTCGGTCTCGCATTCTGTACCCTTCTCTAACCAGTATTATGTCCTTGTTGTTGCTGTGGTTGTTGTTGTTGCGTCTGCCTTTGTTGAGGAAGTGGGATAGTGACACTAGCTATCTGTTTCGGTTGAACATACTGATTTCTTCCTCTGCCCCTGCCCCTACCACCAAACACGGCACGGTATCACCCTGTCGTCTACCACCAAATGCTTTTCTGGCACCTCCTGCTAAAGTAGACTCACCGGCTTGGAACCTTCCAACTTTAATCCCGTTCTCGATCATCTCCCCCATAAGAATCAAATCTGAGAAACTGCTCAATGACACACTAAACAATTTTTCATAGAACACCCCCCGTAAATGTCCCAATGAACATGTCATTCATCTCCCTTTCAATTAAAGGCGGATGCACTCTCGCTGCCATATCGCGCCACCTTTGCGCATACTCTTTAAAGCTTTCACCGCTCTTCTGTGACAAACCCTGCAATTGGACCTGGTTTGGCGCCAGATCGCTGTTATATTTGTAATGTGTCACGAAAGCATCAGCCAACTGCTTCCAGGTCTTGATCTGCGTGGGCTCCAGCCCCATATACCATTTAAGTGAAGGTCTTGATAAGCTATCCTGAAAGAAATGCATGAGCATCCTTTCATCATCTAATACGCGGACATCCTTCTGTAATAAGAGCGGACATGGACCTTAGGGCAGGTGTCCCCCTTGTATTTGTCAAAAGTGGGAGCCTTGAATTTCAACGGCACCCTCAGCCCTGGTACCAGGCCCATTGTAGTCATATCCAAACCGGTGGAGTTATGATTCACTACCCCCTTCATCTGTTCTTCAAGCATTCTGATCCTCTGCACAGGATCAACAGGTCCTTCAAACCCCACACCTCTTCCAGAAAAGGCGTCCTCCTGGCGGTCTTCACCCCAATTCACATTTTCATTTCCATACCCGTCGTAACCAGTGTTGCGACCAAACCCTTGCTGATTGATCATAGGACCTCGTCCCCCGTTACCGAAACCCTGGTTGACCCTAACAGGTCCAAACCCAGTGTTGACGGGGATCACCCCAGCACCATTCATATTACCAAATCCACCATACCCCTGGTTAGCGTTACCAAAACCGTTGTAACCGAAACCCTGAGTGTTGAAGCCGAATTTTCGGTCCTGATTGACGTAATCAAATCCCTGATCATTGTAGCCGAAACCATTGTTGCCAAAACCATTACCGCCATGGTTGTTACCACCGCCTTGGTTGGCATCCCCAAATCCAACATTGTTAACAACAGTCTCATTTCCATTCCCTGTGTTGCCATTGCCAGCGCCAGCGCCATCGTTTACAACCACAACAAGTGGGGTCACTACAGGTGGAACCACGAGCGTGGGGGGCCCATCCTCTGGAATGGTCTCAACATGCGTAGAATTATGGTCATTGTTGCCATTCCCGTTAGTCCGCGCCAGCAGCGGCTGTACCAAAGTCTGGAGGCTCTCCTGGCCCTTAGCAATGTTCTCCATTGCTTGCATGAACAGATTCAGCTTCTCGCGGATTTCCTGCATCTCCACTTGGACTTGATCCATGATTCTCTTGCAGTTGTTTCGGGTTGAGTAGCGGTGGACTCTTTGTTCGTCAATCCTGGACAACCTGGAGATGCAGGAAATGAGATATGAGTTCAACAAGTAACTAGGAATGCAAAATGGATATGCAGATGCAATATGTGTATGTGCTTTAGGGAGATCAACCCCTGATTCTAGTGCCAAAGTGTCAGTGCAGTGACAGTGATAGCAAGAAGAAGCTCGAAATCCAATCATAGAAACATCTCATATATTGCGGAAAAGCCCATCAAGTCAGGAATACAATATTACTGATTGTACAATAGGAAGGCATGACAGCACAATGCAAATAAAGCATACACATCAATACATGAGATAATCAAGTGCGACCATATGCCTGGTGCTCCTCTAATAATCTCTTAGCTTGGAATGATTTGGATGAGCAAGCAACCCTTTGACGAGCGAGTCTCTTTTCCTGATAACACGCTGGAGATCACCAATGGATTCCTCCCAAACACCTTTCCCAAAGCAATCTTCTAGCTTCCGTTTCTGGGATGCAGACTCCTTCTTGCGCTTGATAACTTTGTTCAAGGCATTCTGGACATCATACCTCCGCGTAACCTCTTCTTCCAACCTCTTATGGCTAGCTTTCAACTGACCTTCCAGCTCAGCGATCTGCAGCTTCAGTTTGTCTTCTCTTTCCTTATTGCCGGTCAGCGTGGCGTTCCAGGTTTTGTTGAATGCAGAGATCTCTCGGTAGGCTATATCAAGTGCTTTCTTCTTAGACTCCAGCATATCATGAGAGCACTTGAAGTCTATCCCCAAACGTTCACGCTTCTTTCGTTGCTCAGTCACCTCTGTGCCTAGTTGATTCACCGACTTCGTTTGCTGCTCGAAGGAATATATGTGCTCATTCCTTTCGCTCCTGAGTTGCATTAGCTCTTCTTCTAGCTTCTCGTTGGCCTTCATCAGCTCTTCTTTCTCCTTCACAACCTGTTCATACCTCTCAATAGGCACAATAGTTGGCTCCTCAATCACGAGGGGAGCAGGAGGTAATACTGCAGGAAACGACATCCAGATAATCTTCCCGTATGGATCAGGCGGATGAACTTTCCTGTAATCAGGCAGATGACTTTTCCCGTATGGAGCAGGTGGATAAACTTTCCTGTAATCAGGCAGATGACTTTTCCTGTATGAAGTAGACAGATGGGGTTTCCTATGTTTAGATAGATGATTTGCCTGTATGGATAGGCAGACGAGTTCCCTGTGGTTAGACAGAAATGTTTCTCCAACGAAGTCGTCAGAATTTTTCTGTGTTGACGGAACATAGCGCCCTAACATGGACAAAGTTCTATCCCCGCGATGATAGAATATTTTTTCGAGCGGATGAAGATAATCCCCAGCATGGTAGCCAATTTGTTTTTTTTCGTAAGTTGCCGGAAAAATAGAAGAGTCGCCACCTTTCGTTATTTATCCCTCAGAACGGGAAAGGGAACGATCGGAAAAACCTGACGAAAGGGTATAAGACAAGGTCATCGCTACCAATGTCTGGGTTCGGGAGTCGGTTACGCAAGGGGAAGGTATTAGCACCCCTCACGTCTGTCGTACTCGACGGGATCCACGCTTGCTTGGTTTGTCTAAAGGATGCAAAACAATCTATCTATGGCTGCTAAAGCTAAATGGAAAGAAACTGACTCGATAGAGCGTCGCACTCTATGCCTACGTATTCTCAAGAGAAAAAGTCAGAGTCATCATAGTTTAGGAAACTACAGGGAATTGGGCTCGCCAAGACTTCGCGTCTTGTGCCTACGTACTTCCACACAGCGTGAAAGATCAGAGCTTACGTAGTTCAGGCTAACTACGGCTAGACAAGGGGTTCTCGATCACACAGGAGTGAGAGATCAAGTTGGTTTGAAAGGTACGGGAACCTACGGGGACTAAAACTACGGTCTGGTCTCAAATGCGCAAGGGCAAGAGAAAGGGAAACATCAGTCGTCAGCGGGAAAGTCTCGATCGCACGGCAACAAGAGAACAAAGAGGTTAGTTGTTAGGGTGCTCGCTGGGATATCGCATCCTATGCCTACATATTCTCATTCGGTATGAGAAATCAGAGCAGCTGTAGTTCAGCCTACTACAGCTAAAACAGGGAATGGGGAAAAGGGAGCTCACTAGGATATCGCATCCTATGCCTACGTACTCTCGTCTGGTACGAGAGATCAGAGCAAATGTAGTTCGAAGGGAAAATGAATCTCGATTGCACGGGGGCAAGAGAAGGGGTCTCGATCGCCTGAATGCGAGAGAAAAGGGGTTTCGATCGCACTGGGGCGAGAACAAGGAGGACGCAGGCCTACGCCTAAACGGGAAGGAACCCAGGACACACACGCAAGAACCTAAGAAGAAACTCCTCAACTACCGTTTCCTTCGTATTTAACGATGCCGCCCACGACACTCGACGGTTTCTCGAAGACTTGAATAAGATGATGATGATGAACGAAGCAGCCCCTGGCTCCTGACATGCGCGCAAGCTCCATTCCAATCTTCTCCTCTCTGGATCCTTGATGATGACGCTCGAACCAGAACAATGTAACGCTAATCGAACTCTAAGAGGTAGTGTATTGATGTCCGTGTCAAAGACAAGATAGAGAAATGATATCGAAAATCATTCTCCAATTGAATCGTGTCACACGGCCAGCCAGAAATAAAATTGAGAACAAAATCAGATAGAAAAGAAAAATAGGAGAGAAATCCAATACAAAATGGAAATAAAATTCTACTCCTAAAATACGGCAAAAATAATCTCCTAAGGAAACTATATCCTAAAAAGAATTAAATCTATAAATCTCCTTAACAAGAAATTAACTAAGTCCTAAATTCTCTTAAGAGAAAATTAAACTAATTTCCTAAATCTTCTTAAAAGAAAATTAAACTAATTTCCTTAAATGAAAATATTATCTAAAAATTCCATTAAATGCATTAAAAAACAATACAAGAAAATAAAGGAAATAAAAAACTATAGGGGGGTGCATTAGTTCATTAGGGGGATACAGCTGCAGAAAGAAACATAAAGGTTGGGCCCAGCCCACCAAAAACAAACAGCAAAAAAAAAATAAAAAAAGGAAAGGGGGGCGAGTAAGGAAAAAAGGGGTGTATCAGCCTGTGAAAGGCCCAGCCCAACAACTCCAAAAACGACAATGGATGGTGAAAAAGAAAAAAAACAGTTGGGCCTTCTGGCCCACTCACTCGGACCTCTCCTCTTCCCCCTCTCACACTCTCAGTTTCTTTTTCTGAAACCCTAGCTTCTCCTACCTCCTCTCCCGCCGCCGCTGGAACTCTCATCCTCACACCTCGCTTCACCACCTCCGTCTCAGCTCTCTGTTTCCCTCACCAACTCCCAACAAATATATTACAAATCTCCGAAAACAGAATTAAACGGTGGATTGCGTGTTCTCGGAGGATCTGTGATGTTGATTGAAGGAAATCATTGTTAGATTTCTGGAGACGACGATGAAAAAAAGGAGATCTTGAAGGATCTTGAAGATCTAGATGGCAATTGAAGTGATGTTGGAGATCGGTGATGATCTGGAGATTCGATTAGAGACTGATTCGTATTGATGAACATTGAGAAAATTTTAAACAAATCTGGAAATTTGGACAACTCTCGAAGAAGATATTCTTGGCGTTTGTTGCGGATCTGGAACGGATGAAGATTGACGAAGCTTGAGGACGTTGATTCATGGAGTTCATAAGGCTTCATTGAAGTTGACAGATGAAGAGATGATCCAGATCGCAAAGATCTTTGATGGCCGTTCTTGAAGTTCTAACGAAGACTTCTCGAAAATATTGATGAACGATGACTGTTGGGTGAAAGATGAACCTTCGTAGATCTGAGATTCTTGAAGATTATGTGGATATGAGGAGTTCTTGCAATTCGTTGATGAAGATCAACGCGCGTTTCTGGAAATGTTTTGATGAACACGAAGAGTGTTCTTGAAGCTCTTGAGGAAATATGGAAACGATATGAGTTTGGATGAAGATTCTGGTTAATTTCTGGAGTTCACGAAGATGAACACGAAGAAAGTTCTTGAAGTTGGATGAATTTTTGGGGATTCTCGATGAAGATCCGGCGAAGAGTTGATGATATCTGGGAAGATTTATGAAGTTTGTTGAGGATTTGCAGTTTTCCGGCGGAAAAGACGGTTACCGACGATGGTTATGGACTTCCGGCGACAGTTACCGGTGAAAATTGGCCGTGAAAGATTTCTCCGGTGAAGCTCCGGCGAGTTTGCATGGTTGCTGCATGCAGTGCCTGTGGAGAGGACACCTGGCTCATGCAGAGAGTGGGAAGGGACAAGTGGCAGGGATTGGAGTGAAACGTGGAAGGAGCGGAGAGAGACTGAGGGTGATGTGGCTGGGAAGTGGGGTAGTGGGTTGTGAGGTGTCAGCAAAATAGAAAGAAACGCGTGACCTACTCTATATAGTGACAAGTGGCGAGTGACTGGACTTGGGCCTCCAAAAAGACTTGGCCCACGAAAATTTGGACAAAAAGACTGAAATTGATTAATGGACTGAATTGAAATATGATTAAAAGAAAAAGATTAACATGGATTAACGGACTTAAACTAAAATTAATACTATTTAATTAATAAGCTGCTAATTAAAACCTATATTAAACTAACTAATTAAACCTAATTAAACTAACAATTAACTCTTATTAAAACTAAACAGATTCTAATCAAAACTAAACAAATCTAAACAAGTCTAGAAAGAAATTAAATCCTAATATATTCTAGCAATTAGCATTCTAATTAAACCTAAAATTCTAATTAGCATCTAAGAATTAAATCTAAAAACATTAACTTCAATTAACCCTATTAAAAAAAAAACCAATTGAATATCTAAAAACAAAATCTATTTAAAAGTATTAAAATAAGAAATATCTATTTAAAAATCTTAAAAAAACTATTAAATTTTATAAGAAAATATTAAAAATACCTATTTAATATCTAGAAAAACTCCAATAAATCTATTAAAATCTATTAAAATCTATTAAAAATCCAGAAAATAAAAGGGAAAATTCTAAAAAATGTGAGGAAGCCAATTAAATCGATTAGAGCACAAATACGCGATTACAGCGAAATAAGCGGTAAAAACCGGGCACCGAGATGGCCTGAAAACATAGGGAACGAGCACTAATTCTCAAAATAAATCCTCGTATTGGCCTGAAATGCCTGAAACGCCAGGGGAGGCTGGAATCCCGATAAAGTAAAAAATGGCTGAAAAAAATGCAATGTATGCGGTATGCGAGTGCGAATGCAAAATGCGTCGAAACATAAACCAGATGTGGGAACCGGTTGGTCAAATTTTGGGGTGCAACACTCTCCGTCAGACATCCATTAAACAAACAGGAATCAAACTCGAAGGCCGGTTCAACACGAAGTTCATAGGAATATCTAACCTCCCTGTTAGGGATATATTAAACAAACAAGCATCGAAAACGAAGGCCGGCTCAACCCGAGGTTGAGAAAAACATCAGACCTCGCTGTCAGGCATCTGTTAAACAAACAGGCATCGAATTTGATGGCCAGCTCAACCCGAAGTTGATAAGAATATTAGACCTCGCCGTTAGGCATCTGTTAAACAAACATGCATCGAACCCAAAGGCCATCTCAACAAGAAGTTGAGAGGAACATTTGACCTTGCCGTCAGGCATCTGTTAAACAAACAGGCATCGAACCTGAAGGGCGGCTCAACACGAAGTTGAGAAGTACATCTGACCTCACCATCTGGGATCTGTTAAACAAACAGGCATCGAACCCGGAGGCCGGCTCAACCCAAAGTTGAGAAGAACATCTGACCTCGCAGTCAGGCATCTGTTAAACAAAAAGGCATCGAGATTGATGTTTGGCTCATCCCGAAATTGAGTAGAACATCTGACCTCGTTGTCAGACATTAGTTAAACAAACAGGAACAAAACATGAAGGCTAGCTCAAAGCGACGGTGAGAAGAACATCTGACATCTCCGCCAGCATCTGTTAAACAAGCAGGCATCGAACACGAAGTCCCGCTCAACACGAACTTGAAAGCAACATCTGACCTTGCCGCCAGCATCTGTTAAACAAACAGGCATCGAACCCGAAGGGCGGCTCAACACGAAGTTGTGAAGTACATCTGACCTCGCCGTCAGGGATCTGTTAAACAAACAGGCATCGAACCCCTAGGTCGGCTCATCCCGAAGTTTAGAGGATCATTTGACTTCACCGTCAGGCATCTGTTAAACAAACAGGCATCGAACCCGAAGGCCGGCTCAACACGAAGTTCATAGGAATATCTGACCTCATCGAAAGGCATTTAGTAAACAAATAGGCATCGAACACGAAGTCCCGCTCAACACAAAGTTGAGAGCAACATTTAACCTCTCTGCCAGGCATTTGTTAAACAAACGGGCATCGAACCCGAATGCCGGCTCAAAGCGAAGTTGGGAAGAACATCTGACCTTGCCGCCAAGCATTTGTTAAACAAACGGGCATCGAACCCGATGGCCGGCTCAACCAAAAGTTGAGGACAACATTCAATCTCGCCGTCAGGCATCTGTTAAACAAACAGGCATCGAACCCGAAGGTCGGCTCAACCCGAAGTTGAAAAGAACATTTGACCTCACCGTCAGGTATCTGTTAAACAAAAAGGCATCATACCCGAAGGCCGGCTCAACACGAAGTTGAGAGGAACATTTGACGTTCCCGTCAGGCATCTGTTAAAGAAACAGACATCGAACCCGAAAGGCGGCTCAACCCGAAGTTGAAAAGAACATCTGACCTCGCCGTCAGGCATCTGTTGAACAAACATGCATCAAACCCGAAGGCTGGCTCAACCCAAAGTTGAGAAGAACATCTAACCTCATTGTGAGGCATCTGTTAAACAAAAAGGCATCGAACCTAAAGGCCGTCTCAACCCGTAGTTGAGAAAACCATTTCACCTAGCCGTCAGGCATCTGTTAAACAAACAGGCATCGAACCCGAAGGCTGGCACAACATGAAGTTGAATGGAACATCTGACCTCACCGTCAGGCATCTATTAAATAAACATGCATCGAACCCGAAGGTCGGCTCAACACGAAGTTCATAGGAGTATCTGACCTCGCTATCAGAGATCTGTTAAAGAAACAGACATCGAACATGAAGGCTGGCTCAACCCGAAGTCGAGACGAACATCTGACCTCGCTGTCAGGCACTGTTAAACAAACAGGCATCGAATTAGTTGGCCAGCTCAACCCGAAGTTGATAAGAACATTAGACCTCGTCGTCTGGCATCTGTTAAATAAACAGGCATCGAACCCGAAGGCAGGCTCAACAAGAAGTTGAGAGGAACATTTGATCTCGCCGTCAGGCATCTGTTAAACAAACAGGCATCGAACCAGAAGGCCGGCACAACCAAAAGTTGAGAAGAACATTCAATCTTGCCGTCAGGCAGCTGTTAAAAAAGCAGGCATCGAACCCGATGGTCGGCTCAACCCGAATTTGAAAATAACATTTGACCTCACCGTCAGGTATCTGTTAAACAAACAGGCATCGAACCCGAAGGCCGGCTCAACACGATGTTGAGAGGAACATTTGACGTCCCCGTCAGGCATCTATTAAACAAACAGGCATCGAACCCGAAGGATGGTAGAACACGAAGTTGAGAGGAACATCTGACCTCGCCGTCAGACATCTATTAAACAAACAGGCATCAAACTCGAAGGTCGGCTCAACACAAAGTTCATAGGAATATCTGATCTCCCTGACAGGGATCTGTTAAACAAACAGGCAACGAACATGAAGGCTGGCTCTACCCGACGTTGAGAAGAACATCTGACCTCGCTGTCAGGCATCTGTTAAACAAACATGCATCGAATTTGATGGCCAGCTCAACCCGAAGTTGATAAGAACATTAGACCTCGCCGTCTGGCATCTGTTAAACAAACAGGCATCGAACCTGAGGGACGGCTCAACAAGAAGTTGAGAGGAACATTTGACCTCGTCGTCAGGCATCATGTAAACAAACAGGCGTCGAACCCGAAGGGCGGCTCAACACGAAGTTGAGAAGTACGTCTAACCTCACCGTCTGACAAAAACAATGAGAAAAAGTCCTCATGGATTCATCACTTTAGGTAAGCTTCAAGTTCCTCCTAAGGAGGGACCAAGCTACCTTAAATGACACTCCAAGGTCATTGGACAGAATGGAGGATGAGGAAAGAGTGCACAAATGCAAAAGCAAACACATCACGAGAGAAAGCAAGCATATGCACAAAGGAAAAGCAAGAAAGCTCCACATGGAAACCCTAATCAAAAGACTCAAGAAATGAACACAAATGAGCAAGCAAAAAGAATTGTCATGACCTAAAATTTAACCAAAAACATCCTTAACATGTTAGCAACATGAATTACAAGGCATTGAAAGCTCAAGGGATCCAAAAATGTCATATCCAAGTCAAACTAGGTCAAGATGTGTGTGGGAACCTCCCTTGGAGATGGCTTAACTTGCAAGTCATCTCAAAATTAGGAAAAAGGCTCAACAAATACCAAATAAAATGCACAAGATAGCCAAACAAGTTGGCAAACAGAAACCAAGGGCACAAGGCCAATATCCCCTCAAAGCACCATCAAAAGAAAATTAAATTCAAGATGTACCACTTTGAAATGGGAAAATCGAGGGTCAAAAGGAAAGCACCAAAAGTCAACCCTAAAGTCAACCAACCAGGGGAAAAATGGTCCTCAAGAATTGTTCAACTCATCAAGAGTATGAGGAGCAATTTTCATTCATTGGACCAAAGGGGAAAGGGAGAAACAGTTAAAAGATCACACAATGTCATAATTTAATTCAAATAAAACCTCTCCTATTAATTAATTCATTTTTAAATGAAAAATAATCTGAAAAAATAAAATAAAAAGTCTATAAAATAAAAGACATTCTAAAGAGCCTGAAAAGTATTTTTGATGAATTTTAATAATTGGAGATTATTTTTAAATGAATTAAATTGAAACAAGAACAAAACATAAAAAATAAAATAAAATAAAAAGAAATGAATCCCTGCCACTTCGGGTGATCGCTCCTGCTCCCACAACATTCTCTGCTGACTCCACAGGAAGACTCTTCAAATCTATCTTCTGACCATTACAATACACCTCAGCTCCGTAGTTCCACGGAATCGCTTTGGTGCTCTCATAAGGCAGAGGTTCTGCTTTGGTGATAGTGATTGTTGGTGGCCTAGGAGGCGCTGAGATAGTTATAGTCTTATATGGGATCGAGATTGTAGCGACCTCATCCCTCTCTTCACTTACTTCCTCAACGGGTTTCTTTTCTGCGGTTCATTCAAACTGCAATGTCCCTTCATCTATCATTCCTTGGATACACCTTCTCAAATCAACGCATCCCTCAGGATGACTTAAGCAATCAACACAGTCCTCACTGCAGCCTGGGAATACACCTCCTCCCAGCAATTCTTCTTTCACAAACATCAATGGAGTTTTCAACTCGTTCACATCCATTATCAAGTCTAAATCCTCCTCCACGAAAATAGCACCAACCCTAGCCTGTCCATGGTTTGGCATAGGGTTCTGCACAACTTTAGGTGCATCATGAGAAAAATTTATTGCTTTGCTGTCAATGAGGTCTTGCAGCTTGTGTTTAAAAGCCTTGCAATCGTCAATAAAGTGACCAGGCGCCCTAGAGTGAAACTCGCAACGAGCATTTGCGTCATAGCCAGGTGGGGGAGGACCTGCCAAAGGAGATAGAGTCCTTTTTCTGAATTAATTGCAGCTGTAATAAAGTCTGAAGCACCTGAGAGTATGGCATTGGTGGAGTGTCAAATACTCTATTCGGCCTAGCCCTATCAGGGTACCTCCAATAACCTTGTTGGTTTTGTTGTTGTGGCTGATACCGTCTTTGCTGTTGTCGTTGTTGCGGTTGTTGTTGTTGTGGCATAGGAATAGTAACACTGGCAACTTGTTGTTGGCGATAATGGTTTTGTGACTAACCCCTTCCTCTTCCTATAGAACTTGTCACTGAGTTAACGTCACCTTCACGCTTCTTGTTCCCAAATACCTTCTTTCCTCCCCCTCCAGGTGAGGGTACTTCTCCCGCCTGAATCTTTCCGAGCTTGATGCCGTTTTCCACCCTTTCACTGGTGATTATCAAGTCTGAAAAACTTCCCGACATACTGCTAATCAGTTTTTCATAGTACACCCCTGGTAAAGTAGCAACAAACATGTCAACGAGCTCACACTCTACCATGGGAGGCTGCACTCTAGCAGCAAGCTCTCGCCACCTCTGGGCGTACACTTTAAAGCATTCGTTATTCTTTTGGGAAAGATTCTGCAACTGGACTCTATTTGGTGCAAGGTCACTATTGTACTGATAGTGCCTTACAAAAGCTTCGGCTAGGCCTTTCCAGCTGCGGACGTTAGCGGGCTCTAGCCCCATGTACCACTCCAAAGAGGGACCGGACAGGCTGTCCTAGAAAAAGTGCATCAAGAGTTTTTCATCATCCGAGTACGCGGACATCTATCTATAATACAAGCGCACGTGAACCCTCTGGCAAGTAGTGCCTTTGTACTTATCGAAGTCAGGCACTTTGAATTTGTGAGGCACTCTCAAGCCTGGAATCAGCCCCAGGTTAGACATATCCAGCCCCATAGAGTTTTGGCATTCAAGAGATCTCATCTTCTCTTCAATCATTTTAATCCTTCTATCAGCCTCAGAAGGTACTTCAGCAGTTATAAATCTTGTCGAGAACAAATCCTCCTGCCTATCCTCATTCCAGGTGTGGTCCATATTACCATGTATAGCACCTGTGGTGTTGAGGCCAAAGGCGTTTCCATTTCCATTACCCTCATTAGCAAAACCAGCATGATTAAGACCTGTCGCAGTTCCAACACCAGCAGCATGACCACCCCCTCCAGCAGTAGGGATGACTAAAGTTGGCATAGAATTTTCTGCACGAGGAGTTTCTATATGAGGAGGGTTAGAAGCAATCCCACCGTGTAACACTCCATCAATATCAACTCATGCAATCAGAGGTTGCACTAAAGTGTGAAGTTGCGCCTGGCCATTAGGTACCCCTTGCATGACCTCCATCAGTTGCGCCATACGATCTCTCATCTCTTGAATTTCTACATGCATCTGATCAATCAGCCTTTTCTGGTTTCCTCTGGTACCGTAGCGGTGAGTTATCTGATTTGCAATCCTGAAACACTAGTGGCACAAGAAACGAGATAAGGTTAACAGTTCTGATGCACCTGCAAATGCGAGAAACATGCTAAAATGAAAACATGTATATATGAAAACAAGGAAATTTCCCCCATGATTCTAGTTTCGGGGTAACAACCGAGACGATGGAGAGCCCCAAAGACAAGCATAGAATAAAAACTCCTCATATATACAAACATAAGCCCACAGGAAAAGTACAAACATCAAATAAGTACACACAGAAAAGGACCTCAACCAACAGGTCTGGTGATGGTCCAAATAAGAAGTCTAAGCTACAGAATACAAAGGAAAAGATCAGGCTGGGTGGCGAGACTGGAACTCCCTCAGCAACGCCTGTGTCTCCGGATGGTCTGGCCTAGTGAGCAAACCACGTATGAGCAACTCCTGTTGACTGATGGTGGACTGAAGATCCTCGACCGAGTCCTCCTTCCCAAAAACCTCCTCAAGTCTACGCCTCTTGGAATTAGCTTCATCTCTATGCTCCTCCAAGGTTGCAAGCGCTTCATATAGTTTGCAGTCACTATGTCTCCTGAGCAAAGCTTCCTTTAAGATCTCCTCATCTTTAGCTCTGAGCTGAGCCTTTAGCTTGTTAATCTGTGACTTCAACTGGTCTTCACATTGCTTGCTGTTGCACATGGCAGCATTCCATTGAGCCTCAAACTTGGAAATCCGCAAATAGGCTCTATTCAGCTCTTACTTTTTAGTAGCAAGCACACTACTAACAACATTTATGACTAAACCCAACCGTTCTCTATCGCTCATCTCCTTAGTCAAGTCTGTTTCCAACTTATTTACCAGCTCAGTTTGCTTCTTCAAAGAATAAGTTTCTTCGTTCCTCTCACTTCTGAGTTGAGCAATCTCATTCTCCAACTCTTCGTTTGTCTTCTGCAACACTTCTTTTTCACGACATACCTGATTATACCTTTGGATGTCCACTGTAGTAGGCTCCTTAATCATGGGAGGGCAAACAGGCTCCACTGGAGGATATGGCATCAAGAACTTCATGGCCCTCTCATGAATCCAAGCCACATAGGGGTCATATGCCTGACTATTGCTCTTTCCTAATAACGCTTTGCCTCTCCTATGGATACTTCGCCAAGCACGTTCAAGTCTGATAAAATCATCACCCTCTAACAAACCCGTGAGATACAGAGATTCATGTATCTCTTCCTCTTTTGGAGCGTCTCTGAGAGCATATCCGAATTGTCGTACCAACAGAGAAGGGTTATAGTTGACGCACCCTTTCCTTCCGACCAGGGGGACGTTAGGAAATTGGCTGCAACTATAAATAATGTTTGTGCCAAGCATGTCTCTCTCAAACCAAATAACATCCTTGGCAGTCAGGCCTATCATCCTCTCAGACCACTCTGAGGTAGCAACAGTGTCCACAAACTGACCAGTCTTAGGCATATGACTCGTCAACCATCTATAAAGCAAAGGAACACAACATGAGACATTCTTCCCCCTTCGGTTTTCATTCTTGTGGTGCACAGAATGATAAACGTCTCCTAGGAGTGTAGGGACCTGGTTCCCTAAGGCTAGCAGGTAGAAGGCATCCACATCTATAAAGTCTGGAAGGTTCGGAAACAAAACAATGCCATAAATGCAAAGTGCCAGAATAACACTAAACACAATCCAGCAGCCATTCTTAGCGAACTTCTGAGCTTTCTCAACAAGAAACGGTAACCGAAAACCATAAGTTCCTTTCCTCTCAACTAGCTTTCCCTTTAACTCTGCAGCGTCCAAATGTAATATAGCAGCGAGCAAAGCCAGATCAAGCTTCGCATCTGTGTGGACAAAAGGCATCTGATCACAGATAGGTACCCCTAACATATTAGAATACTCTTCCAAAGTAGGCGCCAAAACAAAATCCGGAAAGGCAAAGCATCTCAACTGGGCGTCGTAGAACTGCAAGAGAGTGTAGATACCATTGATCTCAAAGGATGAAGGCTTGCAGACACATCTAGCCAGTTTCCCATAATCTTGTCTAAACTGTTCCATCACATTCCCTTCAGCCATAGAAATCAGACTCCTCAAAGGACTGACATCTAGGGTAGGAAACCTGTAAGCAATTGTCCTTTTCAAGGGCTCCATGTCAAGAACGAAGAACATAACCTCTAGAATCAGAAGGGAAATTTGCACCTGCAACATAAATACATGTTAATGAAGAGATGTAAATGAAGATGCAAATGCAACAGATGATCAAGCTTGTTGTGTTGTAGCTTGAGAAGAACCAGCGCTTAGCTTTAGTACCGACAAATCACTGACATAAGAACCCGTTTGTACCATGAACACGTGTTCACGCTGTAAAGAACCGGGTAGTCTGGAGGTCAAGGTTTCCTGCATAACCCACCCACTCACAAGTATGGACCTATCCACTGACAAGGTTCGGCATCCTATGCGTTCATCAGCGTCACAGAGTTTCGAGAAATGATGATACGTTCACCATCTCTGGTTTGGCATCATCACCCCTTGAAGAGGCCTCACTCAGCTGAATCCCAAATGATCGGTCCCCAGAGTTGACAACCCTCAAATCCAAATTCCAGTCGGATTCTAAGGATCGGAAAGGAACTCGTCAAAGAGAATCTCGTTCGAGCGTGAATTTCATGGGGAACTGTGTCTGCTAAGCAAACAGGTCCACCCACTAGTCTCCACTACTAATACTAGGTTTCTACTCAAGCCCAGGTCCGACTTATCTCTCAATAGAACATCCCTCCCTACAACACAGCAAGTATGATACAATGTGGAAAGTAAAATGAGGAAGTAAATAAATATAAAGCACATATATACACACACCCAAATGAAAACATACAAGCGCTAGGATTGACTCGCATAATGGATATTCCTGTCCCCAACAGAGTCGTCAGCTGTCGCTACTGCGAAAAAAGGAGGTCGACAATGACTAATAGAGTCGCCACCTATCGTTATTTATCCCAAAGAGGGGAAAGGAAACGATCGGAAAAAACCTGACGAAAACGGGAAAAGACGAGGTCATCGCAACCAAGTCCTAGGTTCGGGAGTCGATTACGCAAGGGGAAGGTATGAGCACCCCTCACGTCCGTCGTACTCGACGGGATCCGCGCATGTGTTGTCTATCTAAAAGGGTGTATAAAATATCTAACTAAAGGCTTATGGACAAAAGAAAAAGAACAAAGGACAGACTCGGCAGAGCATTGCCGCTCTGTGCCTACGTACTCCCTCATGTAATGGGAAAATCAGAGTCAACGTAGTTCGACTAACTACGGCTAAGAAGGGGGGAAGGTTGCTCGCTAAGACTTCGTGTCTTATTCCTACGTACTTTCATCTGGTATGAAAGATCAGAGCAAACGTAGTTCGGGCTAACGAGAACAGAGGTTGTTCAAAAGTTTTACCCGAGTAGGGTTAACAGACAGTTCTAGCAGTTTGGTGTATGCAGCTCGACCATTGGAGACTTAGGCGTTATCGTTTGTGATAGGACTGAAAGTTAACAACACTCTTATTTATGAAAAGGTTTTCTAGATTGAGATCCCGAAGGATAAAATGGTTTGAAGTGTTTTTGTGTTTTTTAGAGAAGAAGTATTTTGAATTAGAGTGTTCATAATGTATGTTGTAACAAAGTCTAAAACCTAGGTTCGAATGCATCGCATATCGTCCTAAGGACGTATACTAAACATTCTAGGCAATTTAGAGGTAACCACTCAATCACCATTTCCCAAGTATAAGGCTCATGGCACAACATTCATTATCTTTATTAAGTGGATTGAAGTTGTTTGAAGATGAGGAGTGAAAGGGACAAACTAAAGGGGGACTAGACCAAAACCTAGAAGTTGTCATGCAAAGTGCACCTAAAGTTGGGATTACAAAAGGGAAACACCTACCTAATGTTGTCATGCATGGTTACAACCCTAATGTCTATCATAACCTCTCTTAAACAAGAGAGATTAGAAATCCTAAGGGAAGGAAGACAAAAGAAGAAGAAAGAACAAAATAAAACATGCCAATAAGGGAATGCATACATGGAATGCACAAGTAGGATGAAAGTGGGAGGAAAACATGTGTGAGGAAGTAGCCACCACAAGCTCATCTCAACCAAGCATTCATATGAGGATGCAAAGAGAAAAAGAGAGAGATTCATCAAAGGCAAACAAACAAGTGTGACAAAAACAATGAGAAAAAGTCCTCATGGATTCATCACTTTAGGTAAGCTTCAAGTTCCTCCTAAGGAGGGACCAAGCTACCTTAAATGACACTCCAAGGTCATTGGACAGAATGGAGGATGAGGAAAGAGTGCACAAATGCAAAAGCTAACACATCACAAGAGAAAGCAAGCATATGCACAAAGGAAAAGCAAGAAAGCTCCACATGGAAACCCTAATCAAAAGACTCAAGAAATGAACACAAATGAGCAAGCAAAAAGAATTGTCATGACCTAAAATTGAACCAAAAATATCCTTAACATGTTAGCAACATGAATTATAAGGCATTGAAAGCTCAAGGGATCCAAAAATGTCATATCCAAGTCAAACTAGGTCAAGATGTGTGTGGGAACCTCCCTTGGAGATCACTTAACTTGCAAGTCATCTCAAAATTAGGAAAAAGGCACAACAAATACCAAATAAAATGCACAAGATTGCCAAAAAAGTTGGCAAACAGAAACCAAGGGCACAAGGCCAATATCCCCTCAAAGCACCATCAAAAGAAAATTAAATTCAAGATGTACCACTTTGAAATGGGAAAATCAAGGGTCAAAAGGAAAGCACCAAAAGTCAACCCTAAAGTTAACCTACCAGGGGAAAACTGATCCTCAAAAATTGTTCAGCTCATCAAGAGTATAAGGAACAATTTTCATTCATTGGACCAAAGGTGAAAGGGAGAAACAGTTAAAAGATCACACAATGTCATAATTTAATTCAAATAAAACCTCTCCAATTAATTAATTCATTTTTAAATGAAAAATAATCTAAAAAAATAAAATAAAAAGTCTATAAAATAAAAGACATTTTAAAGAGCCTAAACAGTATTTTTGATGAATTTTTTTAATTGGAGATTATTTTTAAATGAATTAAATTGAAACAAGAACAAAACAGAAAAAATAAATGAAAATAAAAAGAAATGAATAAAAGTGTGGTGTGGAAAGCAAATAAATTCATTACAAAAACTGAGCTGGGCCAAAAGGGGGGCGCATACAGCAATTAAAGCCCACACGTACAAAAAAAACTGATTCAAAATAATGTTCACATGTGAGAGGTCAAACAAGTGCACACGGTGATCCAACAACCTGGAAACGTTTGATCCATTGGGATGCTAATCAAGTGGACTAAAACATGCCAACACATTAAAGAATTTCAAATGTGTTCTAGTGGTACGCGGTTAACACAGGGGTACCATGTTTCTTAATCTCATGGACCAAAATAGAAGCAAACAGATCGCACGGTTGGAAGGTTGTCTTCTCCATTGAGAAGTCAACAAAACGTGGTAACAAACCAGTGTCGGCCGGAACAAATTCCGATCATCTTCTCCAAGTATCCGTCCGCCGTGAACACTGCAACAACAACAACATGCATCAAAACTTCACCAAATTGGACAAATAAATAACCAAAATTTATCTACGCGTCGTGTAGAAACTAAATCCATCATTAGTTTAGCCTAAAACCTCAAGATAAAATCAAATTGTGAACAACAAGCTTGATGATCAAAATAATAAATTTCACGAACATCAACCAAACTTGTCCAGAAATTATCTACACGTTGCGTAGAATTCAAATCCATGAATCAATAAGCTTAAAACCCCAAGAACAAGCCATAAAGCAAACAACAAGTTTGGTGCTCTCAACATGAAAGTTCATAAATAGCTACCAAATCATACCAGAAATGATCTACCATGTTGAAAAGTAGTTTACCTAGTGGAGAGCCTCCACTAGGCCTTGAAATGTTGCTGAAGCTTAAAGAAAAACGCCCAGAATCATTCCATGAACTTCATTAAAGATGTTTGAATGCTCAGTTTGGTCTGAAAATGGATGAATCTCAGAATTCGTATTTCACCTTGCTCTCACTTTTTCACACTTTGTTCTTGCTCCTTCTGCACGAAAATCCTCCTTTTTTTCATCCAAACATGACCTAATGCTTATATATGATGGGTTTAGCAACTTATTGAGGCCCAAATGTGGCCAATTTGTGAAAATGAAAACTCAATTTTCCTTCACTTTTTGCTTGCCATAACTCACGAATTATGCACTGCACATGCCTTAATTTTAGTCCAAATCAAATGCACATGGCCTGAATTGATCAAAGGGCCAAGAATTTAACCTTGTTTTGATTCCATGGTGGATTTCCAATTTGTTACTTCAAGATGAAGAAACCATGAAACTGACCAATCTAAAGACCTCAAATTGCAAATGTGAAATTGGCATTGTCTTTAGAACATCATTTGCACTCAAGAAATGTATAAATTTGCCTTGAAAAAGTTCCAAATCAATTAATCCTCATTCTCTCATTTTAAGCCTTCTTTATGAAAAATTCAAACATCCAATCTTCAATCCAAGCTCCAACCATGACAAGAAATGATTTTTTAATGCAAATGGCCCTATTTGGAGCAAGTTTCATGTTAAAAAGATTTCCATTTGAAGTGTGTAAGTTGGTGAAATTGACCTATAAATTTATGACCTATAATCTTACTTTCCCTAAAGTACCCCTGACTTGTAACCCTCATAACCTGATTTCTACAAATCATATGAAAGACTTCTAGTACTCCTATGAAAGATAAGACCATGCCCTAAAATTTTCATGTTGGCCAAAAGTTGAGGAGAAACACCCTTCTAGGTCAAAAATGGCTTAGAAGTTGGTTGACTTTTGTTGACCAAAATCACATTCATCTGATGACCTGTAACTTGTCTGGATCATAACTTGAGTTCTATAAATCCAATCAAGGAGTTCTAGTACTCAAAAGAAAGCTAAGAACATGTTCTACAAGTTTGATGTTGGTCAAAAGCTGGAATGAGACTTGTATCTTGAGGTAGGTGGCTTTGAAGTCAGGCACTAAATAGGGGATTTTACCCTAAGAACCCTAATTTAGTAACTTCTCACACCCTTGATCCTTGATGAATTGATCTTGAAATGATATATTAGACATCTCAAAACAACATCCCATGACCATAGAGACTTGGAATTGAGTTGTAACCTCCTTCAATTTCATAGTTAACGGAGGATTTACCAGATGAAAACCCTAGATGCCACACTTTTGCCAGGGGCTTGTTCCACTCCATACAACAACTTGAATAAACTCCAAATGGCTCTCAAGGCACTCAATGAGCTCTCTGAACATCTCATACCCATAATCATGCATTCACAATCTTTTGATGCTCTTCAATTGGCCTCCAAGTTAGGAGCTGACCCACACACATCCATATATTTTTTCACAAGGATATTGACAACTTCAAGATGACTTGATGATCATTCAAGCTTGAGCAATAACCCTTGCTTAGGCTCAACACTCTAAGAAGACCTCTCTTGCTATGCACAACCTATTGATCCCCTGTAAAATGAAATATACTATGCAATGGAAATGCTAGAACAAAATGAAATGAAACGAAACATAAACCATGTTAAGAAAAGGTTGAGCAAATTTTGGGGTGCAACAGCCATCTCAACCTGAAGTTGATAAGAATATTAGACCTCGCCGTCAGGCATCTGTTAAAAAAATAGGCATCAAACTCGAAGGCCGGCTCAACAAAAAGTTCAGAGGAACATTTGACCTCACCGTCAGGCATCTGTTAAATAAACAGGCATCGAACCTGAAGGGCGGCTCAACACAAAGTTGAGAAGTACATCTGACCTCGCTGTCAGGGATCTGTTAAACAAACAGGCATCGAACCCGGAGGCCAGCTCAACCCAAAGATCAGAAGTACATCTGACCTCGCTGTCAGGCATCTGTTAAACAAACAGGCATCGAGATCGATGGTCGGCTCATCCCGAAGTTGAGAAGAACATCATCCCTTGTTGTCAGGCATCAGTTAAACAAACAGGAATCGAACCCGAAGGCCGGCTCAAACCGAAGGTGAGAAGAACATCTGACCTCGCCGCCAAGCATTTGTTAAACAAATAGGCATCGAACACGAAGTCTCGCTCAACACGAAGTTGAGAGCAACAACTGACGTCTCTGTCAGGCATCTGTTAAACAAATAGGCATCGAACCCCAAGACCGGCTCAACACGAAATTGAGAGGAACATTTGACCTCCCCGTCAGGCATCTGTTAAACAAACAGGCATCGAACCCGAAGGGCGGCTCAACCCAAAGTTGAGAAGAACATCTGACCTCACTGTCAGGCATCTGTTAAACAAACAGGCATCGAACCCGATGACCGGCTCAACACGAAGTTCATAGGAATACCTGACCTCGCCGTAAGGCATCTGTTAAACAAATAGGCATTAAACACGAAGTCCCGCTCAACACGAAGTTGAGGGCAACATCTGAACTCGCCGCCAGGCATTTGTTAAACAAATGGGCTTTGAACCCGAAGGCCGGCTCAACATGAATTTGAGAGGAACATCTGACCTCGCCGTCAAGCATATGTTAAATAAACATGCATTGAACTCGACGGCCCGCTCAAACAAAAGTTGAGAAGAACATTTGACCTCGCCGTCAGGCATCTGTTAAACAAACAGACATCGAACCCGAAGGTCGGCTCAACCCGAAGTTAAGAAGAACATCTGACCTCACCATCAGGTATCTGTTAAACAAACAGGCATTGAACCCGAAGACCGGCTCAACACGAAGTTGAGAGGAACATTTGACGTCCCCGTCAGGAATCTATTAATCAAACAGGTATCGAACCAGAACGGTGGCTCAACCCGAAGTTGAGAAGAACATCTGACCTCGCCGTCAGGAATCTGTTAAACAAACATGCATCAAACTCAAAGGTTGGCTCCACCCAAAATTGAGAAGAACGTCTAACCTCACTGTGAGGCATCTGTTAAACAAATAGGCATCGAACCCGAAGGCCTTCTCAACCCGTAGTTGAAAAAAACATTTGACCTAGTCGTCAGGCATCTATTAAACAAACAGGCATCGAACTCGAAGGATGGCTCACCACAAAGTTGAAAGGAACATATGACCTCACCGTCAGACATCTATTAAATAAACAGGCATCGTACCCGAAGGCCGACTCAACACGAAATTCATAGGAATATCTGACCTCGCCGTCAGGGATCTGTTAAACAAACAGGCATCGAACACGAAGGTCGCCTCAACCCGATGTTGAGAAGAACATCTGACCTCGTTGTCAGGCATCTGTTAAATAAACAGGCATTGAATTTGATGGCCAGCACAACCCGAAGTTGATAAGAACATTTGACCTCTCCGTCACGCATATGTTAAACAAACAGGCATCGAACCTGTAGACTGGCTCAACAAGAAGTTGAGAGGAACATCTGACCTCGCCTTCAAGCATATGTTAAATAAACAGGCATTGAACCCGAAGGCCGGCTCAACCAAAAGTTGAGAAGAACATTTGATCTCGCCGTCAGGCATCTGTTAAACAAACAGGCATCGAACCCGAAGGTCGGCTCAACCAGAAGTTGAAAAGAACATTTGACCTCACCGTCAGGTATCTGTTAAACAAACAGGCATCGAACCCGAAGGCCGGCTCAACACGAAGTTGGAGGAACCTTTGACGTCTCCGTCAAGCATCTGTTAAACAAAAAGGCATCGAACACGGAGGCCGGCTCAACCCGAAGTTGAGAAGAACATCTGACCTCGCCGTCAGGCATCTGTTAAACAAACATGCATCAAACCCGAAGGCTGGCTCAACCCAAAGTTGAGAAGAACATCTAACCTCACCGTGAGGCATTTGTTAAACAAACAGGCATCGAACCCGAAGGCCGGCTGAACCCGAAGTTGAGATGAACATCTGACCTCGCTGTCAGGCATCTGTTAAATAAACATGAATCGAATTTGATGGCCAGCTCAACCCGAAGTTGATAAGAACATTAGACCTCGCTGTCACGCATATGTTAAACAAAAAGGCATCGAACCCAAAGGCCAGCTCAACAAGAAGTTGAGAGGAACATTTGACCTTGCCGTCGGGCATCTGTTAAACAAACAGGCATCGAACCCGAATGGCGGCTCAGCCCGAAGTTGAGAAGTATATCTGAACTCACCGTCAGGGATCTGTTAAACAAACATGCATCGAACCCGGAGGCCGGCTCAACCCGAAGTTGAGAAGAACATCTGACCTTGCTGTCAGGCATCTGTTAAACAAACCGGCATCGAGATTGATGGTCGGCTCATCCCGAAGTGTAGTAGAATATCTGACCTCGTTGTCAGACATCAGTTAAACAAACAGGAATCGAACCCGAAGGCCGGCTCAAACCGAAGGTGAGAAGAACATCTGACCCCGTTGCCAGGCATCTGTTAAACAAATAGGCATCTAACACGAAGTCTCGCTCAACCCGAATTAGAGAGCAACATCTGACCTCGCCGTCATGAATCTGTTAAACAAACATGCATCAAACTCGAAGGTTGGCTCAACCCAAAGTTGAGAAGAACATCTAACCTCACCGTGAGGCATCTGTTAAACAAATAGGCATCGAACCCGAAGGCCTTCTCAACCCGTAGTTGAGAAAAACATTTGACCTAGCCGTCAGGCATCTATTAAGAAAACAGGCATCGAACTCGAAGAATGGCTCACCACGAAGTTGAAAGGAACATATGACCTCGCCGTCAGACATCTATTAAATAAACAGGCATCGTACCCAAAGGCCGGCTCAACACGAAATTCATAGGAATATCTGACCTCGCCATCCGGGATCTGTTAAACAAACAGGCATCGAACACGAAGGTCGGCTCAACCCAATGTTGAGAAGAACATCTGAACTCGCTGTCAGGCATCTGTTAAATAAACAGGCATCGAATTTAATGGCCAACACAACCCGAAGTTGATAAGAACATTTGACCTCGCCGTCACGCATATGTTAAACAAACAAGCGTCGAACCTGAAGGCCGGCTCAACAAGAAGTTGAGAGGAACATCTGACCTCACCTTCAAGTATATGTTAAATAAACAGGCATTGAACCCGAAGGCCAGCTCAACCAAAAGTTGAGAAGAACATTTGATCTCGCCGTCAGGCATCTGTTAAACAAACAGGCATCGAACCCGAAGGTCGGCTCAACCAGAAGTTGAAAAGAACATTTGACCTCACCGTCAGGTATCTGTTAAACAAACAGGCATCCAACCCGAAGGCCGGCTCAACACGAAGTTGGAGGAACCTTTGACGTCTCCGTCAAGCATCTGTTAAACAAAAAGGCATCGAACACGGAGGCCGGCTCAACCCGAAGTTGAGAAGAACATCTGACCTCGCCGTCAGGCATCTGTTAAACAAACATGCATCAAACCCGAAGGCTGGCTCAACCCAAAGTTGAGAAGAACATCTAACCTCACCGTGAGGCATTTGTTAAACAAACAGGCATCGAACCCGAAGGCCGGCTGAACCCGAAGTTGAGATGAACATCTGACCTCGCTGTCAGGCATCTGTTAAATAAACATGAATCGAATTTGATGGCCAGCTCAACCCGAAGTTGATAAGAACATTAGACCTCGCTGTCACGCATATGTTAAACAAAAAGGCATCGAACCCAAAGGCCAGCTCAACAAGAAGTTGAGAGGAACATTTGACCTTGCCGTCGGGCATCTGTTAAACAAATAGGCATCGAACCCGAATGGCGGCTCAGCCCGAAGTTGAGAAGTATATCTGAACTCACCGTCAGGGATCTGTTAAACAAACATGCATCGAACCCGGAGGCCGGCTCAACCCGAAGTTGAGAAGAACATCTGACCTTGCTGTCAGGCATCTGTTAAACAAACCGGCATCGAGATTGATGGTCGGCTCATCCCGAAGTGTAGTAGAATATCTGACCTCGTTGTCAGACATCAGTTAAACAAACAGGAATCGAACCCGAAGGCCGGCTCAAACCGAAGGTGAGAAGAACATCTGACCCCGTTGCCAGGCATCTGTTAAACAAATAGGCATCTAACACGAAGTCTCGCTCAACCCGAATTAGAGAGCAACATCTGACCTCGCCGTCAGGAATCTGTTAAACAAACATGCATCAAACTCGAAGGTTGGCTCAACCCAAAGTTGAGAAGAACATCTAACCTCACCGTGAGGCATCTGTTAAACAAATAGGCATCGAACCCGAAGGCCTTCTCAACCCGTAGTTGAGAAAAACATTTGACCTAGCCGTCAGGCATCTATTAAGAAAACAGGCATCGAACTCGAAGAATGGCTCACCACGAAGTTGAAAGGAACATATGACCTCGCCGTCAGACATCTATTAAATAAACAGGCATCGTACCCAAAGGCCGGCTCAACACGAAATTCATAGGAATATCTGACCTCGCCATCCGGGATCTGTTAAACAAACAGGCATCGAACACGAAGGTCGGCTCAACCCAATGTTGAGAAGAACATCTGAACTCGCTGTCAGGCATCTGTTAAATAAACAGGCATCGAATTTAATGGCCAACACAACCCGAAGTTGATAAGAACATTTGACCTCGCCGTCACGCATATGTTAAACAAACAAGCGTCGAACCTGAAGGCCGGCTCAACAAGAAGTTGAGAGGAACATCTGACCTCACCTTCAAGTATATGTTAAATAAACAGGCATCGAACCCGAAGGCCAGCTCAACCAAAAGTTGAGAAGAACATTTGATCTCGCCGTCAGGCATCTGTTAAACAAACAGGCATCGAACCCGAAGGTCGGCTCAACCCGAAGTTGAAAAGAACATTTGACCTCACCTTCAGGTATCTGTTAAACAAACAGGCATCCAACCCGAAGGCCGGCTCAACACGAAGTTGGAGGAACCTTTGACGTCTTCGTCAGGCATCTGCTAAACAAACAGGCATCGAACCAGAAGGGCGGCTAAACCCGAAGTTGAGAAGAACATCTGACCTTGCTGTCAGGCATCTGTTAAACAAACATGCATCAAACCCGAAGGCTGGCTCAACCGAAAGTTGAGTAGAACATCTAACCTCACCGTGAGGCATATGTTAAACAAACAGGCATCGAACCCGAAGGCCGGCTGAACCCGAAGTTGAGAAGAACATCTGACCTCGCTGTCAGGCATCTTTTAAATAAACATGCATCGAATTTGATGGCCAGCTTAACCCGAAGTTGATAAGAACATTAGACCTTGCTGTCACGCATATGTTAAACAAACAGGCATCGAACCCAAAGGTCAGCTCAACAAGAAGTTGAGAGGAACATTTGACCTTGTCGTCGGGCATCTGTTAAACAAACAGGCATCGAACCCGAAGGGCGGCTCAACTCGAAGTTGAGAAGTATATCTGAACTCTCCGTCAGGGATCTGTTAAACAAACATGCATCGAACCCGGAGGCCGGCTCAACCCGAAGTTGAGAAGAACATCTGACCTTGCTGTCACGCATCTGTTAAACAAACAAGCATCGAGATTGATGGTCGGCTCATCCCGAAGTGTAGAAGAATATCTGACCTCGTTGTCAGACATCAGTTAAACAAACAGGAATCGAACCCGAAGGCCGGCTCAAACCGAAGGTGAGAAGAACATCTGACCCCGTTGCCAGGCATCTGTTAAACAAATAGGCATCGAACACGAAGTCTCGCTTAACACGAATTTGAGAGCAACATATGACCTTGCCGTTAGGCATCTGTTAAATAAACAGGCATCGAACCCCAAGGACGGATCAACAGGAAGTTGAGAGGAACATTTGACCTCGCCGTCAGGCATTTGTTAAACAAACAGGCATCGAACCCGTAGGGCGGCTCAACCCGAAGTTGAGAAGACCATATGACGTCGCTGTCATGCATCTGTTAAACAAACATGCATCGAACCCGAAGGCCGGCTCAACACGAAGTTCATAGGAATATCTGACCTCGCCGTAAGGAATCTGTTAAACAAAGAGGCATCGGACACAAAGTTCCGCTCAACACGAAGTTGAGAGCAACGTTTGACCTCACCGCCAGGCATTTGTTAAACAAACGGGCATCGAACCCGAAGGCCGGCTAAACACGAAGTTGAGAGGAACATCTGACCTCGCCTTCAAGCATATGTTAAATAAACAGGCATCGAACCCGAAGGCCGGCTCAACCAAAGGTTGAGAAGAACATTTGGTCTCGCCGTTAGGCATCTGTTAAACAAACAGGCATCGAACCCGAAGGTCGGTACAACCCGAAGTTGAAAAGAACATTTGACCTCACCGTAAGGTATCTGTTAAACAAACAGGCATGAAACCCGAAGGGCGACTCAACACGAAGTTGAGAGGAACCTTTGACGTCTCCGTCAGGCATCTGCTAAACAAACAGGCATCAAACCAGAAGGGCTGCTAAACCCGAAGTTGAGAAGAACATCTGACCTCACCGTCAGGCATCTGTTAAACAAACATGCATCAAACCCAAAGGCTGGCTCAACACAAAGTTGAGAAGAACATCTAACCTCACCGTGAGGCATCTGTTAAACAAACAGGCATCGAACCCGAAGGTCGGCTGAACCCGAAGTTGAGAAGAACATCTGACCTTGCTGTCAGACATCTGTTAAATAAACAGGCATCAAATTTGATGGCCAACTCAACCCGAAGTTGAAAAGAACATTAGACCTCGCAGTCACGCATATGCTAAACAAACAGGCGTCGAACCCGAAGGCCGGCTCAACAAGAAGTTGAGAGGAGCATTTGACCTCGCCGTCAGGCATCTGTTAAACAAACAGGCATCGAACCCGAAGGGCGGCTCAACACGAAGTTGAGAAGTATATCTGACCGCGCCGTCAGGGATCTGTTAAACAAAAAGGCATCGAACAAGGAGGTCGGCTCAACCCGAAGTTGAGAAGAACATCTAACCTTGCTGTCAGGCATCTGTCAAACAAACATGCATCAAACTCGAAGGTTGGCTCAACCCAAAGTTGAGAAGAACATCTAACCTCACCGTGAGGCATTTGTTAAACAAACAGGCATCGAACCCGAAGGCCGGCTGAACCCGAAGTTGAGATGAACATTTGACCTCGCTGTCAGGCATCTGTTAAATAAACATGAATCGAATTTGATGGCCAGCTCAACCCGAAGTTGATAAGAACATTAGACCTTGTTGTCACGCATATGTTAAACAAACAGGCATCGAACCCAAAGGCCAGCTCAACAAGAAGTTGAGAGGAACATTTGACCTTGCCGTCGGGCATCTGTTAAACAAACAGGCATCGAACCCGAAGGGCGGCTCAGCCCGAAGTTGAGAAGTATATCTGAACTCGCCGTCAGGGATCTGTTAAACAAACATGCATCGAACCCGGAGGCCGGCTCAACCCGAAGTTGAGAAGAACATCTGACCTTGCTGTCAGGCATCTGTTAAACAAACCGGCATCGAGATTGATGGTCGGCTCATCCCGAAGTGTAGTAGAATATCTGACCTCGTTGTCAGACATCAGTTAATCAAACAGGAATCGAACCCGAAGGCCGGCTCAAACCGAAGGTGAGAAGAACATCTGACCCCGTTGCCAGGCATCTGTTAAACAAATAGGCATCGAACACGAAGTCTCGCTTAACACGAATTTGAGAGCAACATATGACCTTGCCGTTAGGCATCTGTTAAATAAACAGGCATCGAACCCCAAGGACGGATCAACAGGAAGTTGAGAGGAACATTTGACCTCGCCGTCAGGCATTTGTTAAACAAACAGGCATCGAACCCGTAGGGCGGCTCAACCCGAAGTTGAGAAGACCATATGACGTCGCTGTCATGCATCTGTTAAACAAACAGGCATCGAACCCGAAGGCCGGCTCAACACGAAGTTCATAGGAATATCTGACCTCGCCGTAAGGAATCTGTTAAACAAAGAGGCATCGGACACAAAGTTCCGCTCAACACGAAGTTGAGAGCAACGTTTGACCTCACTGTCAGGCATTTGTTAAACAAACGGGCATCGAACCCGAAGGCTGGCTAAACACGAAGTTGAGAGGAACATCTGACCTCGCCTTCAAGCATATGTTAAATAAACAGGCATCGAACCCGAAGGCCGGCTCAACCAAAGGTTGAGAAGAACATTTGGTCTCGCCGTTAGGCATCTGTTAAACAAACAGGCATCGAACCCGAAGGTCGGCACAACCCGAAGTTGAAAAGAACATTTGACCTCACCGTAAGGTATCTGTTAAACAAACAGGCATGAAACCCGAAGGGCGACTCAACACGAAGTTGAGAGGAACCTTTGACGTCTCCGTCAGGCATCTGCTAAACAAACAGGCATCGAACCAGAAGGGCGGCTAAACCCGAAGTTGAGAAGAACATCTGACCTCACCGTCAGGCATCTGTTAAACAAACATGCATCAAACCCGAAGGCTGGCTCAACACAAAGTTGAGAAGAACATCTAACCTCACCGTGAGGCATCTGTTAAACAAACAGGCATCGAACCCGAAGGTCGGCTGAACCCGAAGTTGAGAAGAACATCTGACCTTGCTGTCAGACATCTGTTAAATAAACAGGCATCAAATTTGATGGCCAACTCAACCCGAAGTTGAAAAGAACATTAGACCTCGCAGTCACGCATATGCTAAACAAACAGGCGTCGAACCCGAAGGCCGGCTCAACAAGAATTTGAGAGGAGCATTTGACCTCGCCGTCAGGCATCTGTTAAACAAACAGGCATCGAACCCGAAGGGCGGCTCAACACGAAGTTGAGAAGTATATCTGACCGCGCCGTCAGGGATCTGTTAAACAAAAAGGCATCGAACGCGGAGGTCGGCTCAACCCGAAGTTGAGAAGAACATCTAACCTTGCTGTCAGGCATCTGTTAAACAAACATGCATCAAACTCGAAGGTTGGCTCAACCCAAAGTTGAGAAGAACATCTAACCTCACCGTGAGGCATTTGTTAAACAAACAGGCATCGAACCCGAAGGCCGGCTGAACCCGAAGTTGAGATGAACATCTGACCTCGCTGTCAGGCATCTGTTAAATAAACATGAATCGAATTTGATGGCCAGCTCAACCCGAAGTTGATAAGAACATTAGACCTTGTTGTCACGCATATGTTAAACAAACAGGCATCGAACCCAAAGGCCAGCTCAACAAGAAGTTGAGAGGAACATTTGACCTTGCCGTCGGGCATCTGTTAAACAAACAGGCATCGAACCCGAAGGGCGGCTCAGCCCGAAGTTGAGAAGTATATCTGAACTCGCCGTCAGGGATCTGTTAAACAAACATGCATCGAACCCGGAGGCCGGCTCAACCCGAAGTTGAGAAGAACATCTGACCTTGCTGTCAGGCATCTGTTAAACAAACCGGCATCGAGATTGATGGTCGGCTCATCCCGAAGTGTAGTAGAATATCTGACCTCGTTGTCAGACATCAGTTAATCAAACAGGAATCGAACCCGAAGGCCGGCTCAAACCGAAGGTGAGAAGAACATCTGACCCCGTTGCCAGGCATCTGTTAAACAAATAGGCATCTAACACGAAGTCTCGCTCAACCCGAATTAGAGAGCAACATCTGACCTCGCCGTCAGGAATCTGTTAAACAAACATGCATCAAACTCGAAGGTTGGCTCAACCCAAAGTTGAGAAGAACATCTAACCTCACCGTGAGGCATCTGTTAAACAAATAGGCATCGAACCCGAAGGCCTTCTCAACCCGTAGTTGAGAAAAACATTTGACCTAGCCGTCAGGCATCTATTAAGAAAACAGGCATCGAACTCGAAGAATGGCTCACCACGAAGTTGAAAGGAACATATGACCTCACCGTCAGACATCTATTAAATAAACAGGCATCGTACCCGAAGGCCGGCTCAACACGAAATTCATAGGAATATCTGACCTCGCCGTCAGGGATCTGTTAAACAAACAGGCATCGAACACGAAGGTCGGCTCAACCCAATGTTGAGAAGAACATCTGAACTCGCTGTCAGGCATCTGTTAAATAAACAGGCATCGAATTTAATGGCCAACACAACCCGAAGTTGATAAGAACATTTGACCTCGCTGTCACGCATATGTTAAACAAACAAGCGTCGAACCTGAAGGTCGGCTCAACAAGAAGTTGAGAGGAACATCTGACCTCACCTTCAAGTATATGTTAAATAAACAGGCATCGAACCCGAAGGCCAGATCAACCAAAAGTTGAGAAGAACATTTGATCTCGCCGTCAGGCATCTGTTAAACAAACAGGCATCGAACCCGAAGGTCGGCTCAACCCGAAGTTGAAAAGAACATTTGACCTCACCTTCAGGTATCTGTTAAATAAACAGGCATCGAACCCGAAGGCCGGCTCAACACGAAGTTGGAGGAACCTTTGACGTCTTCGTCAGGCATCTGCTAAACAAACAGGCATCGAACCAGAAGGGCGGCTAAACCCGAAGTTGAGAAGAACATCTGACCTTGCTGTCAGGCATCTGTTAAACAAACATGCATCAAACCCGAAAGCTGGCTCAACCGAAAGTTGAGTAGAACATCTAACCTCACCGTGAGGCATATGTTAAACAAACAGGCATCGAACCCGAAGGCCGGCTGAACCCGAAGTTGAGAAGAACATCTGACCTCGCTGTCAGGCATCTTTTAAATAAACATGCATCGAATTTGATGGCCAGCTTAACCCGAAGTTGATAAGAACATTAGACCTTGCTGTCATGCATATGTTAAACAAACAGGCATCGAACCCAAAGGCCAGCTCAACAAGAAGTTGAGAGGAACATTTGACCTTGCCGTCGGGCATCTGTTAAACAAACAGGCATCGAACCCGAAGGGCGGCTTAACTCGAAGTTGAGAAGTATATCTGAACTCTCCGTCAGGGATCTGTTAAACAAACATGCATCGAACCCGGAGGACGGCTCAACCCGAAGTTGAGAAGAACATCTGACCTTGCTGTCACGCATCTGTTAAACAAACAAGCATCGAGATTGATGGTCGGCTCATCCCGAAGTGTAGAAGAATATCTGACCTCGTTGTCAGACATCAGTTAAACAAACAGGAATCGAACCCGAAGGCCGGCTCAAACCGAAGGTGAGAAGAACATCTGACCCCGTTGCCAGGCATCTGTTAAACAAATAGGCATCGAACACGAAGTCTCGCTTAACACGAATTTGAGAGCAACATATGACCTTGCCGTTAGGCATCTGTTAAATAAACAGGCATCGAACCCCAAGGACGGATCAACAGGAAGTTGAGAGGAACATTTGACCTCGCCGCCAGGCATTTGTTAAACAAACAGGCATCGAACCCGTAGGGCGGCTCAACCCGAAGTTGAGAAGACCATATGACGTCGCTGTCATGCATCTGTTAAACAAACAGGCATCGAACCCGAAGGCCGGCTCAACACGAAGTTCATAGGAATATCTGACCTCGCCGTAAGGAATCTGTTAAACAAAGAGGCATCGGACACAAAGTTCCGCTCAACACGAAGTTGAGAGCAACGTTTGACCTCACCGCCAGGCATTTGTTAAACAAACGGGCATCGAACCCGAAGGCCGGCTAAACACGAAGTTGAGAGGAACATCTGACCTCGCCTTCAAGCATATGTTAAATAAACAGGCATCGAACCCGAAGGCCGGCTCAACCAAAGGTTGAGAAGAACATTTGGTCTCGCCGTTAGGCATATGTTAAACAAACAGGCATCGAACCCGAAGGTCGGCACAACCCGAAGTTGAAAAGAACATTTGACCTCACCGTAAGGTATCTGTTAAACAAACAGGCATGAAACCCGAAGGGCGACTCAACACGAAGTTGAGAGGAACCTTTGACGTCTCCGTCAGGCATCTGCTAAACAAACAGGCATCGAACCAGAAGGGCGGCTAAACCCGAAGTTGAGAAGAACATCTGACCTCACCGTCAGGCATCTGTTAAACAAACATGCATCAAACCCGAAGGCTGGCTCAACACAAAGTTGAGAAGAACATCTAACCTCACCGTGAGGCATCTGTTAAACAAACAGGCATCGAACCCGAAGGTCGGCTGAACCCGAAGTTGAGAAGAACATCTGACCTTGCTGTCAGACATCTGTTAAATAAACAGGCATCAAATTTGATGGCCAACTCAACCCGAAGTTGAAAAGAACATTAGACCTCGCAGTCACGCATATGCTAAACAAACAGGCGTCGAACCCGAAGGCCGGCTCAACAAGAAGTTGAGAGGAGCATTTGACCTCGCCGTCAGGCATCTGTTAAACAAACAGGCATCGAACCCGAAGGGCCGCTCAACACGAAGTTGAGAAGTATATCTAACCGCGCCGTCAGGGATCTGTTAAACAAAAAGGCATCGAACGCGGAGGTCGGCTCAACCCGAAGTTGAGAAGAACATCTAACCTTGCTGTCAGGCATCTGTTAAACAAACATGCATCAAACTCGAAGGTTGGCTCAACCCAAAGTTGAGAAGAACATCTAACCTCACCGTGAGGCATTTGTTAAACAAACAGGCATCGAACCCGAAGGCCGGCTGAACCCGAAGTTGAGATGAACATCTGACCTCGCTGTCAGGCATCTGTTAAATAAACATGAATCGAATTTGATGGCCAGCTCAGCCCGAAGTTGATAAGAACATTAGACCTTGTTGTCACGCAT
This sequence comes from Lathyrus sativus, assembly GCA_963859935.3. Taxonomy (NCBI): domain Eukaryota; kingdom Viridiplantae; phylum Streptophyta; class Magnoliopsida; order Fabales; family Fabaceae; genus Lathyrus; species Lathyrus sativus. The sequence continues at coordinate 396,074,074 of OZ012735.1, read as the reverse complement.
ATGTTAAACAAACAGGCATCGAACCCAAAGGCCAGCTCAACAAGAAGTTGAGAGGAACATTTGACCTTGCCGTCGGGCATCTGTTAATCAAACAGGCATCGAACCCGAAGGGCGGCTCAGCCCGAAGTTGAGAAGTATATCTGAACTCGCCGTCAGGGATCTGTTAAACAAACATGCATCGAACCCGGAGGCCGGCTCAACCCGAAGTTGAGAAGAACATCTGACCTTGCTGTCAGGCATCTGTTAAACAAACCGGCATCGAGATTGATGGTCGGCTCATCCCGAAGTGTAGAAGAATATCAGACCTTGTTGTCAGACATCAGTTAAACAAACAGGAATCGAACCCGAAGGCCGGCTCAAACCGAAGGTGAGAAGAACATCTGACCCCGTTGCCAGGCATCTGTTAAACAAATAGGCATCTAACACGAAGTCTCGCTCAACCCGAATTAGAGAGCAACATCTGACCTCGCCGTCAGGAATCTGTTAAACAAACATGCATCAAACTCGAAGGTTGGCTCAACCCAAAGTTGAGAAGAACATCTAACCTCACCGTGAGGCATCTGTTAAACAAATAGGCATCGAACCCGAAGGCCTTCTCAACCCGTAGTTGAGAAAAACATTTGACCTAGCCGTCAGGCATCTATTAAGAAAACAGGCATCGAACTCGAAGAATGGCTCACCACGAAGTTGAAAGGAACATATGACCTCGCCGTCAGACATCTATTAAATAAACAGGCATCGTACCCGAAGGCCGGCTCAACACGAAATTCATAGGAATATCTGACTTCGCCGTCAGGGATCTGTTAAACAAACAGGCATCGAACACGAAGGTCGGCTTAACCCAATGTTGAGAAGAACATCTGAACTCGCTGTCAGGCATCTGTTAAATAAACAGGCATCGAATTTAATGGCCAACACAACCCGAAGTTGATAAGAACATTTGACCTCGCCGTCACGCATATGTTAAACAAACAGGCGTCGAACCTGAAGGCCGGCTCAACAAGAAGTTGAGAGGAACATCTGACCTCACCTTCAAGTATATGTTAAATAAACAGGCATCGAACCCGAAGGCCAGCTCAACCAAAAGTTGAGAAGAACATTTGATCTCGCCGTCAGGCATCTGTTAAACAAACAGGCATCGAACCCGAAGGTCGGCTCAACCCGAAGTTGAAAAGAACATTTGACCTCACCTTCAGGTATCTGTTAAACAAACAGGCATCGAACCCGAAGGCCGACTCAACATGAAGTTGGAGGAACCTTTGACGTCTCCGTCAGGCATCTGCTAAACAAACAGGCATCGAACCAGAAGGGCGGCTAAACCCGAAGTTGAGAAGAACATCTGACCTTGCTGTCAGGCATCTGTTAAACAAACATGCATCAAACCCGAAGGCTGGATCAACCGAAAGTTGAGTAGAACATCTAACCTCACCGTGAGGCATATGTTAAACAAACAGGCATCGAACCCAAAGGCCGGCTGAACCCGAAGTTGAGAAGAACATCTGACCTCGCTGTCAGGCATCTGTTAAATAAACATGCATCGAATTTGATGGCCATCTTAACCCGAAGTTGATAAGAACATTAGACCTTGCTGTCATGCATATGTTAAACAAACATGCATCGAACCCAAAGGCCAGCTCAACAAGAAGTTGAAAGGAACATTTGACCTTGCCGTCGGGCATCTGTTAAACAAACAGGCATCGAACCCGAAGGGCGGCTCAACTCGAAGTTGAGAAGTATATCTGAACTCGCCGTCAGGGATCTGTTAAACAAACATGCATCGAACCCGGAGGCCGGCTCAACCCGAAGTTGAGAAGAACATCTGACCTTGCTGTTACGCATCTGTTAAACAAACAAGCATCGAGATTGATGGTCGGCTCATCCCGAAGTGTAGAAGAATATCTGACCTCGTTGTCAGACATCAGTTAAACAAACAGGAATCGAACCCGAATGCCGGCTCAAACCGAAGGTGAGAAGAACATCTGACCCCGTTGCCAGGCATCTGTTAAACAAATAGGCATCGAACACGAAGTCTCGCTTAACACGAATTTGAGAGCAACATATGACCTTGCCGTTAGGCATCTGTTAAATAAACAGGCATCGAGCCCCAAGGCCGGATCAACAGGAAGTTGAGAGGAACATTTGACCTCGCCGTCAGGCATTTGTTAAACAAACAGGCATCGAACCCGTAGGGCGGCTCAACCCGAAGTTGAGAAGACCATATGACGTCGCTGTCATGCATCTGTTAAACAAACAGGCATCGAACCCGAAGGTCGGCTCAACACGAAGTTCATAGGAATATCTGACCTCACCGTAAGGAATCTGTTAAACAAAGAGGCATCGGACACAAAGTTCCGCTCAACACGAAGTTGAGAGCAATGTTTGACCTCACCGCCAGGCATTTGTTAAACAAACGGGCATCGAACCCGAAGGCCGGCTAAACACGAAGTTGAGAGGAACATCTGACCTCGCCTTCAAGCATATGTTAAATAAACAGGCATCGAACCCGAAGGCCGGCTCAACCAAAGGTTGAGAAGAACATTTGGTCTCGCCGTTAGGCATCTGTTAAACAAACAGGCATCGAACCCGAAGGTCGGCACAACCCGAAGTTGAAAAGAACATTTGACCTCACCGTAAGGTATCTGTTAAACAAACAGGCATGGAACCCGAAGGCCGACTCAACACGAAGTTGAGAGGAACCTTTGACGTCTCCGTCAGGCATCTGCTAAACAAACAGGCATCGAACCAGAAGGGCGGCTAAACCCGAAGTTGAGAAGAACATCTGACCTCACCGTCAGGCATCTGTTAAACAAACATGCATCAAACCCGAAGGCTGGCTCAACACAAAGTTGAGAAGAACATCTAACCTCACCGTGAGGCATCTGTTAAACAAACAGGCATCGAACCCGAAGGCCGGCTGAACCCGAAGTTGAGAAGAACATCTGACCTTGCTGTCAGACATCTGTTAAATAAACAGGCATCAAATTTGATGGCCAACTCAACCCGAAGTTGAAAAGAACATTAGACCTCGCTGTCACGCATATGCTAAACAAACAGGCGTCGAACCCGAAGGCCGGCTCAACAAGAAGTTGAGAGGAGCATTTGACCTCGCCGTCAGGGCTCTGTTAAACAAACAGGCATCGAACCCGAAGGGCGGCTCAACACGAAGTTGAGAAGTATATCTGACCGTGCCGTCAGGGATCTGTTAAACAAAAAGGCATCGAACGCGGAGGCCGGCTCAACCCGAAGTTGAGAAGAACATCTAACCTTGCTGTCAGGCATCTGTTAAACAAACATGCATCAAACTCGAAGGTTGGCTTAACCCAAAGTTGAGAAGAACATCTAACCTCACCGTGAGGCAACTGTTAAACAAACAGGCATCGAACCCGAAGGTCGGATCAACCCGAAGTTGAGAAGAACATCTGACCTCGCTGTCAGGCATCTGTTAAATAAACAGGCATCGAATTTGATGGCCAGCTCAACCTGAAGTTGATAAGAACATTAGACCTTGCTGTCACGCATATGTTAAACAAACAGGCATCGAACCCGAAGGTCGGCTCAACAAGAAGTTGAGAGGAACATTTGACCTCGGCGTCAGGCATCTGTTAAACAAACAGGCATCGAACCCAAAGGGCGGCTCAACACGAGGTTGAGAAGTATATCTGACCTCGCCGTCAGGGATCTGTTAAACAAACAGGCATCGAACCCGGAGGCCGGCTCAACTCGAAGTTCAGAAGAACATCTAACCTTGCTGTCAGGCATCTGTTAAACAAACAGGCATCGAGATTGATGGTCGGCTCATCCCGAATTGTAAAAGAATATCTGACCTCGTTGTCAGACATCAGTTAAACAAACAGGAATCGAACCCGAAGGCCGGCTCAAACCGAAGGTTAGAAGAACATCTGACCTTGTTGCCAGGCATCTATTAAACAAATAGGCATCGAACACGAAGTCTCGCTCAACACGAATTTGAGAGCAACATCTGACCTTGTCGTTAGGCATCTGTTAAATAAATAGGCATCTAACCCCAAGGCCGGCTCAACAGGAAGTTGAGAGGAACATTTGACCTCGCCGTCAGGCATTTGTTAAACAAACAGGCATCGAACCCGTAGGGCGGCTCAACCCGAAGTTGAGAAGACCATATGACGTCGCTGTCAGGCATTTGTTAAACAAACAGGCATCAAACCCGAAGGCCGGCACAACACGAAGTTCATAGGAATATCTGACCACACCGTAAGGCATCTGTTAAACAAATAGGCATCGAACACAAAGTCCCGCTCAACACGAAGTTGAGAGCAATGTTTGACCTCACCGTCTGGCATTTGTTAAACAAACGGGCATCGAACCAGAAGGCCGGCTAAACACGAAGTTGAGAGGAACATCTGACCTTGCCTACAAGCATATGTTAATTAAACAGGCATCGAACCCGAACGCCGGCTCAACCAAAAGTTGAGAAGAACATTTGATCTCGCCGTCAGGCATCTGTTAAACAAACAGGCATCGAACCCGAAGGTCGGCTCAACCCGAAGTTGAAAAGAACATTTAACCTCACCGTCAGGTATCTGTTAAACAAACAGGCATCGAACCCAAAGGCCGGCTCAACTTGAAGTTGAGAGGAACCTTTGACGTCTCAGTCAGGCATATGCTAAACAAACAGGCATCGAACTAGAAGGGCGACAAAACCTGAAGTTGAGAAGAACATCTGACCTCGCCGTCAGGCATCTGTTAAACAAACATGCATCAAACCCGAAGGCTGGCTCAACCCAAAGTTGAGAAGAACATCTAACCATAGCATGAGACATCTGTTAAACAAATAGGCATCGAACCCGAAGTCCGGCTCAACCCGAAGTTGAGAAGAACATCAGACCTCGCTGTCAGGCATCTGTTAAATAAACAGGCATCGAATTTGATGGCTAGCTCAACCCGAAGTTGATAAGAACATTAGACCTCGCCGTCACGCATATGTTAAACAAACAGGCATCGAATCCGAAGGCCGGCTCAACAAGATGTTGAGAGGAACATTTGACCTTGCCGTCAGGCATCTGTTAAACAAACAGGCATCGAACCCGAATGGCGGCTCAACACGAAGTTGAGAAGTATATTTGACCTCGCCGTCAGGGATCTGTTAAACAAACAGGCATCGAACCTGGAGGCCAGCTCAACCCGAAGTTGAGAAGAATATCTAACCTTGTAGTCAGGCATCTGTTAAACAAACAAGCATCGAGATTGATGGTCGGCTCATCCCGAAGTGTAGAAGAACATCTGACCTCGTTGTCAGACATCAGTTAAACAAACAGGAATCGAACCCGAAGGCTGGCTCAAACCGAAGGTGAGAAGAACATCTGACCTCGTTGCCAGGCATCTGTTAAACAAATAGGCATCGAACACGAAGTCTCGCTCAACACGAATTTGAGAGAAACATCTGACCTTGCCGTCAGGCATCTGTTAAACAAACAAGTATCGAACCCCAAGGCCGGCGTTGCACCCTAAAATTTTCTCAACCTATTTCACCTGGGTTATGTTTCAATTGCATTGTCATTTGCATAATAAGTCATGTACATAATCTAATCATTTGCATAGCATAGCATCACTATTCCTCTAGCAAGGAACCAAGTGCCATTCTTATCAGAAAGAGGCCCATCAAGGGGTTTTATTCAAGTTCAAGACCATCCAAGTAATCAAGAAATGAGTTGAAGCTTTGAGAAGTTTGAAGGTCAACCAGTGGATTTCTCTCCCAATCTTGGGGATATGTTGAAGATCATCAATGAGTGTGTGAGCCATGGAAGGTATACAAAGATCATGGAAGACCTAGAGGGTCATTTTGAAGATGAGTCAAGTCATTGGTGTGATTACAAGAGCTACAGTTGAATACAGTCAACTAGGGTTTCATCTGGGTCAACCCCAGGTCAACCCTAGGTCAACTGATTGATTGAAGGGCATCAAGGCCTACTTGGAGGAGGTGGAATTCATGAATTGATAAGTTTATACATGTGTGATGTTGTGCCAAGGATAAATCAAAGATAATCAAGAAGAAGAAGAGTTACTAAAGTAGGGTTTCAGTGTAAAAAATCCTAATTTAGGCCCAACTTCCAAGCCAGATAAGTCAAAATTCAAGTTTCGAATGAATTCTTGGTCAACATGAAACTTGTAGAGAATCCCAATAGCTTTAATTTAAGTGGTGGAAGTCTTCAAGAAGATTTGTGGAACTCAAGTTATAATTCTTGCAAGTTATGGGTCATCAGAGGACATTGAAATTTATCTGTGAAAGTCACTTGACTTCCAAGCAACTTTTGCCCATCAAGGAATTTTCAAAAGGATTCTTGGCCAACATAAGAGCTGTATATCTTGATATTAGATTTAATTTGAGTACTATAAGTCCTCAAGAGGATTTTTAGAACTCAAGTTATGGTCTTGGCAACCCAGGGGTATTTTGGGAAAGTTGAATTACAGGTCATTTTTCAACATAGGTCCAAATCTCCATCTTCCACTCCTCAAATGAAACAATGTTCAACATGAGATGTGTTCAAAATGATGCTTTTAGGCTAGATAAGAGGTCATGAGAGTTTGGAATGGCTTGTTTCACAAAATCATAAAAATGGCCTAAAATGAAGGTATATTTTAAATGAATCAAAGTTGGAAATTGGGGTTTTTGACCTACACAACCAAACCAAGGCATATGACATACCAATTTGATTGTAAAAAGCATTTTGAGAACATTGACATTGCTACAATTTTGAATTGAGGATTATTTTTAGGACTTGCTTTGTAAATGTCTTACTTGAATCATAAGGCACCATTGCAAAACCACTTGGCAAGGCAAATACAAGGCTCCTTTCCACCCATACACCTCCAATATCTCATTTGGAGAGATTTCAAACTCAGAAAAAGTGCATTGCAAGTTAGGAGCATGAGATGATAAGTGCATATCATAAGAAGAGAATTTCATGACATGAGAAGTTGATTTTCTCATTGGATCAATCTAGATCTTTCTAGAGTCCTCCAACACACTCTATATAAGATGCAGAAGAGGTTCAGAGAAAGAGTTGGAGAGAATTGGGAGAGATTGTTGAGATTTCCATTTGAAACTTCCATGTGCAATTCAGAATCGGTTACAAGCTTTCACACCCTTTCAATCCAAAATTTTGATTGCATTCACTTCCATTGATACTAGTGAGTGTTTCCAGATCAAATTCCAAGCAAATTGGTGGAGAAATTGTGTTCTTGAAGTTGAAGATCTTCATCTGCAACTCATTATCGGGTTCCAAGATTCAAGAGGTTTCAACCATTTCTTTTGCATACAGAAGCAAGATTGTGACCCATTGAAGGTGTACTGAAGTTCTCAAAGCTTGATTTGAAGATTTCATACCTCTGTTCATCTCAAATTTGCTGGTATGTAAACTTCAATCCACAACTTGATTTAGGTAGTTTCCATTGGTTTTGATTAGTTAGATTCATTGTAGATGATCATGTGGAGCTTTCTGGTAGCTTTAAGATTGATTTAGATGTAATTAGTTGTGAGGCACCATTTCTATTCAGGCAAGTATCTTGTTGTTCTTGATGGTATAACCTTAGATTAATGGTTAGAAATGATCAGTGTGAAGTAGGGAAGAGATTGAGCCACTCAATTTCAAGATTGGTGAGTTTTAATCATGGACCAATTTCTGAAGTTTGAATCGTGTTTGGAGCTAGGATTAGTTTCAAGGTGTTTGGTTACCATAGATGAATTCCTGGTGAAATTTGGAGCATGTTAGGGTTTTGAATTTTTGCATTTGATGGAGATTTGATGAGATACGATGGGAGGAAGAGGAAGCTTCAAGCTCTGTTTCAATGGCTTGTTTCCCTCCATTCTTGTTTCAAAGGTTGAAGACGAGTCAGGCACCCTTGGATCCACACAAGACTTTTGACCAAAATGAAATCCAACGGCTGTGAGTGGTTCTCAATTTGTGAAGGATGAGTCTGAGAGATGGAACGCACCGTTTCATTTAAAATGTGGCATTGGGCTTAAGTGATAACTGATATCCACACCCCTTATTCAAGGCCCACTAGGAAATGCACGTGTTTTCATTGCTTCATGCACCGTGGTTTTTTCCATTTTCCTTTATATTTTTCATTTTATTTTCTGAATAATACTGGGCTTAAGCACGCTTGCTAGCCACACCCCCTTTTGGGCCCATTTATTTAAGTGCATTGCTTTTGATTGCTATTTGACACACATCTTTGTCATTTTCTCATATTTTTCTTTATTTTCACATATTTCTTTTAATACTTTGAAAATTCATAATAAATTCAAAATTAGGTCTTTTTGCATGGGAGTTTTTTATCCATTCTCATAATTGTCTCAAGAAAATTATAGAAAAATAAAATTATTATTTTAGTCATTTTTCTATTTCTGGTGATTTTTTACATTTAGTTGCTTTTATTGCATTTTATTTTGTATATCCATTTTTCTGAATTTTGTTTAGCCATTTTATTTTACATTTTGATGTGATTATTTTTGCCATGATTAGATTAGAGTATTAGGTTCCCCTTGGAATTTTATCACATTTTTGTGATTTAATTTTAGTTGGTTTTGAACATCAAACATTAAGTGTGCTAGAATTAGGGTTTCAACTTGACATAGGTGCATTCAACACATAGTTCTTGGGTTTTTAGTTTGATCTAGGCGTTGGGGTTTATGTAGGGTAAAGGGTACATAGTTAGGGTCCCTTAGAAATTAATCTAGGATTTTATGATGAGTTTTGCCATTTTATTTGATTTTTGCAAGTTGATTGATATTGGTGTGTTTCCCTCTTGGGAAATTATTTGTTTGCTGGGTTTTGGGCATTTCCATTGGGTGATTAAGCTTGTGCTTGGCTTGAGGAGTATGTGAAGACTTTGAGGATGATTGAAGACAAATAATAATGCTTGGAGCTTGAAGTTGTTTGTGCTTGAAGATTGCTTGATGAAGACTTAGGAGATAGGAGATAGAGGGAGAGCTCTAGAGTAGACTGATTTCTTCTGTCAAACATAGAGAGCTTTTGGTGCCTCTATTCCATCCTATGACACAAGGTCCCCTAAAATAAGTTCCATCTCCCCTTAGGAGGGATGTAGAGCATGCTTTGACTGGGTAGAACCTTGAGGATACCTGTCCCTTGTAGTGTTAAGATCTTAGTGATTTCCTTGGGTTTTCACTAAGCCTCTTAACATCCCAACTCCCTCTATCAGTTGATCCTCTCCTGTGAGTGTCTGCATTGAGATTGTGAGCCTATTGAGGATGAAGTTCATTGAAGATTAGAAAAGATGAAGCTTGTTCCTGTCAAAGATGGTTAACTGTGAGCTAGGGTTTTGCTGATGATTGAAGTTGTCTGTGCTTGCTAAAGTTGAAGATTATTGGAGATAAGAGCTTATCTGAAGCTTGAATATCATTGGAAAGTGAAGATAGGATCTTGCCCAAAGATGTTACTGTCAACCTTTTGTTGTTTATCAACTGTAGCTGCCAGAGCTGGTGCTGTTTGAACTGCTTTCTGTAGAAGCTGGTGTGGCTATTTGAGCTAGTGTTGGGTGTGATTTTCTTTGCTGTATTGTCAGTTGGTTTTCCCTTGGGTTTGAAGTGAAGCTGTTTCACTTTGCCTATTATTTGTTGCTGCATCTCATGCATTTTACTGTTTACTGTATATCTGCTGTTTCTTTTCCGTTTATCCCCTAGGATCTCTGATTTCCTCTATGCAGGAGGGAATTATGACAGACATTAGGTCGTAACCCATGCATGACAACATTAGGGTAGTTTTGATTCCCTTTTCAAACCCTAGGATTTTTTAGACTTCTTTCTCTTCTATCTCAAAACAATTCAAAACACAGTAATAAGGATAATCGATGTCGTACGCTACGAGCCTTAAGCTATTTGAGGAAGGTTGCTGAAGTGTCACTCTTCAGTAATCTGATTGCTTAGTGTGTTACCCTTAGGGTGACATACGATGTAGTCACCCTCAAATCATAGTCTCTAGTGCGTCAGAGATTGCAAACATCATAAAACACAGTTCTTGCGTAAAAGACTGAAAACAAACATCAAAGTGTCATTTTTGTCCGCTTGGACTCTTAATCAGGAAAAACCCTTTCATAAGGAGATAAAAAACCTTCAGACAAGCTTGTGTCTTCCGTAGCCCGAACTACATTTGCTCTGATATTTCATGCTGTATGAAAGTACGTAGGCATAGGATGCGATATCCTAGCGAGCAACCTTCCCCTCCTTTCCCGTAGGTAGGCGAACTACGTTGACTCTGATTTCTCGTTCCAGGCGGGAATACGTAGGCATAAAGTGCGATACTTTGCCGATTCATTTTCTTTTCTTTTAACCCCAGACCTGTAGAATAGATAGAATAACAATCCGTACTAGAAAACAAGCGTGGATCCCGTCGAGTACAACGGACGTGAGGGGTGCTAATACCTTCCCCTTGCGTAACCGACTCCCGAATCCAGGATTTGGTTGCGATGACCATTCCTTTCCTGTCTTTGCGTTAGGTTTACTTCGAGCGTTTCCTTTCCCTCCGTTGGGATTCATAATGCACGATGGCGACTCTTCTGTTCAGCCAGCGCTGATTTTCGCAGTAGCGACAGCCGGCTCAACAGGAAGTTGAGAGGAACATTTGACCTCGCCGTCAGGCATTTGTTAAACAAACAGGCATCGAACCCGTAGGGCGGCTCAACCCGAAGTTGAGAAGACCATATGACGTCGCTGTCAGGCATCTGTTAAACAAACAGGCATCGAACCCGAAGGCCAGCTCAACACGAAGTTCATAGAAATATCTGACCTCGCCGTAAGGCATCTGTTAAACAAATAGGCATCGAACACCAAGTCCCGCTCAACACGAAGTTGAGAGCAACGTCTGACCTCACCGCCAGGCATTTGTTAAACAAACGTGCATCGAACCCGAAGGCCGGCTAAACACGAAGTTGAGAGGAACATCTGACCTCGCTGTTGCACCCTAAAATTTGCTCAACCTATTTCACTTGGTTTATGTTTCAATTGGATTGTCATTTGCTTAATAAGTCATGTACATAGTCTAATCATTTGCATAGCATAGCATAACAAGTCATCTAGCAAGGGACCAAGTGCCATTCTTATCAGAAAGAGGCCCATCAAGGGGTTTTATTCATGTTCAGGACCATCCAAGTAATCAATAAATGAGTTGAAGCTTTAAGGGTCAACCAGTGGATTTCTCTCCTAATTTTGGGGGGTTGAAGATCATCAATGAATGTGTGAGCTATGAACTGATGGTATAGAATATGCACAAAGATCATGGAAGACCTATAGGGTCAATTTGAAGATGAGACAAGTCATTAATACAAGTACAAGAGCCAGAGTTGAAGTACAGTCAACTAGGGTTTCATCTGGGTCAACCCTAGGTCAACCCTAGGTCAAATGAGTGATTGAAGAGCATCAAGGCTTAGTTGAAGGATTTGGAATTCATGAATTGAGATGTGGATACATGTGTGGTGTTGTGCCAAGGAGAAATCAAAAGGAATCAAGAAGAAGAGGAGTTACTAAATTAGGGTTTCAGTGTAAAATCCCCTAATTTAGGTCTAATTTCCAAGCCAGATAAGTCAAAATTCAAGTTTCAAATGAATTCTTGGTCAACATGAAACTTGTATACCATCTCAATAGCTTTAATTTGAGTACTAGAAGTCTTCAAGGAGATTTGTAGAACTAAAGTTATGATTCTTGCAAGTTATGGGTCATCAGAGGACACTGAAACTTATCTGTGAAAGTCACTTGACTTCCAAGCAACTTTTTCCCATGAAGGAGTTCTCAAATGGATTCTTGGCAAACATAAGAGTTGTAGATCTTGATCTTATCTTTAATTTGAGTACTAGAAGTCCTCAATAGGATTTGTAGAACTCAAGTTATGGTCTTGGCAATCCAGGGGTATTTTGGGAAAGTTGAATTACAGGTCATTTTTCAACATAGGTCCAAATCTCCATCTTCCACTCCTCAAATGAAAAAATGTTCAACATGAGATATGTTCAAAATGATGTTTTTAGGCATATGACAGGAAGTTGAGAGAAACATCTGACCTTTCCGTCAGGCATCTGTTAAAAAAACAGGCATCAAACCCCAAGGTCGGCTCAACAGGAAGTTGAGAGGGACATTTGACCTCGCCGTCAGGCATTTGTTAAACAAACATATATCGATCCCGTAGGGCGGCTCAACCTGAAGTTGATAAGACCATATGACGTCGTTGTCAGGCATCTGTTAAACAAACAGGCATCGAACCCGAAGGCCGACTCAACACGAAGTTCATAGGAATATCTGACCTCGCCGTAAGGCATCTGTTAAACAAATAGGCATCGAACACGAAGTGCCGCTCAACACGAATTTGAGAGCAACATCTGTCCTCACCGCCATGCATTTGTTAAACAAACGGGCATCGAAATCGAAGGCCGGATAAACACGAAGTTGAGAGGAACATTAGACCTCGTCGTCAAACATATGTTAAATAAACACGCATCGAACCCAAAGGCCGACTCAACCAAAAGTTGAGAAGAACATTTGATCTCCCCGTCAGGCATCTGTTAAAGAAACATGCATAGAACCCGTAGGTCGGCTCAACCCGAAGTTGAAAAGTACATTTGAACTCACCATCAAGTATCTGTTAAACAAACAGGCATCGAACCCGAAGGCCGGCTCAACACGAAGTTGAGAGGAACATTTGACGTCTCCGTCTGGCATCTGTTAAACAAACAGGCATCGAACCAGAAGGGCGGCTAAAGCCGAAGTTGAGAAGAACATCTGACCTCGCCGTCAGGCATCTAGTAAACAAACATGAATCAAACCAGAAGGCCGGCTCAACCCAAAGTTGAGAAGAACATATATCCTCGCCGTCATGCATCTGTTAAACAAATAGGCATCGAACACGAAGTCTCGCTCAACAGGAAGTTGAGAGAAACATCTGACCTTGCCTTCAGGCACCTGTTAAACAAACAGGCATCGAACCCCAAGGCCGGCTCAACAGGAAGTTGAGAGGAACATTTGACCTCGCCGTCAGGCATTTGTTAAACAAACATACATCGAACCCGTAGGGCGGCTCAACCCGAAGTTGAGAAGACCACATGACGTCGCTGTCAGGCATCTGTTAAACAAACATGCATCGAACCCGAAGGCCGGCTCAACACGAAGTTCATAGGAATATCTAAACTCGCCGTAAGGCATCTGTTAAACAAATAGGCATCGTACACGAAGTGCCGCTCAACACAAATTTGAGAGCAACATCTGTCCTCACCGCTAGGCATTTGTTAAACAAACGGGCATCGAAACCGAAGGCCGGCTAAACACGAAGTTGAGAGGAACATCAGACCTCGCCATCAAACATATGTTAAATAAACACGCATCGAACCCGAAGGCCAGCTCAACCAAAAGTTGAGAAGAATATTTGATCTCGCCGTCAGGCATATGTTAAACAAACATGCATCGAACCCGAAGGTCGGCTCAACCCGAAGTTGAAAAGAACATTTGAACTCACCATCAAGTATCTGTTAAACAAACAGGCATCGAACCCGAAGGCCGGCTCAACACGAAGTTGAGAGGAACATTTGACGTCTCCGTCAGGCATCTGTCAAACAAACAGGCATCGAACCAGAAGGGCCGCTAAACCCGAAGTTGAGAAGAACATCTGACCTCGCTGTCAGGCATCTAGTAAACAAACATGCATCAAACCAGAAAGCCGGCTCAACCCAAAGTTGAGAAGAACATATATTCTCGCCGTCAGGCATCTGTTAAACAAACACGCATCGAACCCGATGTTTCGCTCAACACGAAGTTGAGAGCAACATCTGACATCGCCGTCAGGCATCTGTTAAACAAACAACCATCGAACCCCTAGGCCGGCTTAGTAGGAAGTTGAGAGGAACATTTGACCTTGTCGTCAGGCATTTGTTAAACAAACAGGCATCGAACCCGTAGGGCGGCTCAACCCGAAGTTGAGAAGGCCATATGACGTCGCTGTCAGGCTTCTGTTAAACAAACAGGTATCGAACCCGAAGGCCGGCTCAACACGAAGTTCATAGGAATATCTGACCTCGTCGTAAGGCATTTGTTAAACAAATAGGCATCAAACACGAAGTCCATTTCAACACGAAGTTGAGAGCAACATTTGACCTCACTGCCAGAGCCCGAAGGCCGTCTCAACCCGTAGTTGAGAAAAACATTTGAACTAGCCGTCAGGCATCTGTTAAACAAACAGGCATCGAACCCGAAGGCTGGCACAACACGAAGTTGAAAGGAACATCTGACCTCGCTGTCAAGCACCAATTAAACAAACAGGCATCGAATCTAAAGGCTGGTACAAGACGAAGTTGAGAGGAACATATGACCTCGTCGTCAGACATCTATTAAACAAACAGGCATCGAACTCGAAGGCCGGCTCAACACGAAGTTCATAGGATTATCTGACCTCGTTGTTAGGGATCTGTTAAACAAACGGCATCGAATTTGATGGCCAGTCCAACACGAAGTTGATAAGAACATTAGACCTCGCCGTCAGGCATATGTTAAACAAACAGGCATCGAACCTGAAGGCCGGCTTAACAAGAAATTTAGAGGAACATTTGACCTTGCCGTCAGGCATCTGTTAAATAAACAGGCATCGAACCCGAAGGGCGGCTCAACACGAAGTTGAGAAGTACATCTAACCTCGCCGTCAGGGACCTGTTAAACAAACAGACATCGAACCCGGAGGCCGGCTCAACCCGAATTTGAGAAGAACATCTAACCTTGTTGTCAGGCATCTGTTAAACAAACAAGCATCAAGATTGATGGTCGACTCATCCTGATGTTGAGAAGAACATCTGACCTCGTTGTCAGACATTAGTTAAACAAACAGGAATCGAACCCGAAGGCCAGCTCAAACCGAAGGTGGGAAGAATATATGACCTTGCCGCCAGGCATCTGTTAAACAAATAGGCATCGAACACGAAGTCTCCCTCAACACGAAGTTGAGAGCAACATCTGACCTCGCGGTTAGGCATCTGTTAAACAAACAGACATCGAACCCCAAGGCCGCTCAACAGGAAGTTGAGAGGAACATTTGACCTCGCCGTTAGGCATTTGTTAAACAAACAGGCATCAAACTCGAAGGGCGGCTCAACCCAAAGTTAAGAAGACCATCTGACGTCGCTGTCAAGCATCTGTTAAACAAACAGGCATAGAACTCGAAGGACGGCTTAACACAAAGTTCATAAGAATATCTGACCTCGCCGTAAATCATCTGTTAAACAAATAGGAATCGAACACGATGTCCCACTCAACACGAAGTTGAGAGCAACATCTGACCTCGCCGCCAGGAATTTGTTAAACAAACGGGCATCGAACATGAAGGTCGGTTCAACACGAAGTTTAGAGGAACATCTGACCTTGCCGTCAAGCATATGTTAAATAAACAGACATCGAACCCGAAGGCCGGATCAACCAAAAGTTGAGAAGAACATTTAATCTCGGCGTCAGGCATCGAACCCGAAGGTCGGCTCAACCCGAAGTTGAGAAGAACATCTGACCTCCCCGTCACGCATCTGTTAAACAAACAGGCATCGAACCCGAAGGCTGGCACAACACGAACTTTAGAAGAACATATAACCTCACCGTGAGGCATCTGTTAACCAAACAGGCATCGAGCCCGAAGGCTGTCTCAACCCGTAGTTGAGAAAAACATTTGAACTAGCCGTCAGGCATCTGTTAAACAAACAGGCATCAAACCCGAAGGCTGGCAGAACACGAAGTTGAAAGGAACATCTAACCTCGCTGTCAGGCATCTATTAAACAAACAGGCATCAAACCCGAAGGCTGGCACAAGACGAAGTTGAGAGGAACATATGACCTCGTCGTCAGACATCTATTAAACAAACAGGCATCGAACTCGAAGGCCGGCTCAACACAAAGTTCATAGGAATATCTGGCCTCGCCGTTAGGGATCTGTTAAACAAACAGGCATCGAACACGAAGGTCTGCTCAACCCGAAGTTGATAAGAACATCTGACCTCGCTGTTAGGCATATGTTAAATAAATAGGCATCGAATTTGATGGCCAGTCCAACCCGAAGTTGATAAGAACATTAGACCTCGTCGTCATACATATGTTAAACAAACAGGCATCGAACTCGAAGGCCGGCTCAACAAGAAGTTTAGAGGAACATTTGACCTCGCCGTTAGGCATCTGTTAAACAAACAGACATTGAACCCGAAGGCCGGCTCAACACGAAGTTGAGAAGTACATCTGACCTCGCCGTCAGGGATCTGTTAAACAAACAGACATCGAACCCGGAGGCCGGCTCAACCCGAAGTTGAGAAGAACATCTAACCTTGCTGTCAGGCATCTGTTAAACAAACAAGCATCAAGATTGATGGTCAGCTCATCCCGATGTTGAGAAGACCATCTGACCTCGTTGTCAGACATTAGTTAAACAAACAGGAATCGAACCCGAAGGCCGGCTCAAACCGAAGGTGGGAAGAATATCTGACCTTGCCGCCAGGCATCTTTTAAACAAATAGGCATCGAACACGAAGTCTCGCTCAACACGAAGTTGAGAGCAACATCTGACCTTGCGGTTAGGCATCTGTTAAACAAACAGACATCGAACCCCAAGGCCGCTCAACAGGAAGTTGAGAGGAACATTTGACCTCGCCGTTAGGCATTTGTTAAACAAACAGGCATCAAACTCGAAGGGCGGCTCAACCCAAAGTTAAGAAGACCATCTGACGTCGCTATCAAGCATCTGTTAAACAAACAGGCATAGAACACGAAGGATGGCTCAGCACAAAGTTCATAGGAATATCTGACCTCGTCGTAAGGCATCTGTTAAACAAATAGGAATCGAACACGAAGTCCCGCTCAACACGAAGTTGAGAGCAACATCTGACCTCGCCGCCAGGAATTTGTTAAACAAACGGGCATCGAACCTGAAGACCGGCTCAACACGAAGTTTAGAGGAACATCTGACCTCGCCGTCAAGCATATGTTAAATAAACAAGCATCGAACCCGAAGGCCGGATCAACGAAAAGTTGAGAAGAACATTTGATCTCGCCATCAGGCATCTGTTAAACAAACAGGCATCGAACCCGAAGGTCGGCTCAACCCGAAGTTGAGAACAACATCTGACCTCCCCGTCAGGAATCTGTTAAACAAACAGGCATCGAACCCGAAGGCTGGTACAACACGAAGTTTAGAAGAACATATAACCTCAACGTGAGGCATCTGTTAAACAAACAGGCATCGAGCCCGAAGGCCGTCTCAACCCGTAGTTGAGAAAAACATTTGAACTAGCCGTCAGGCGTCTGTTAAACAAACAGGCATCGAACCCGAAGGCTGGCACAACACGAAGTTGAAAGGAACATCTGACCTCGCTGTCAGGCATCTATTAAACAAACAGGGATCGAACCCGAAGGCTGGCACAAGACGAAGTTGAGAGGAACATATGACCTCGTCGTCAGACATCTATTAAACAAACAGGCATCGAACTCGAAAGCCGGCTCAACACGAAGTTCATAGGAATATCTGACCTCGCCGTTAGGGATCTGTTAAACAAACAGGCATCGAACACGAAGGTCTGCTCAACCCGAAGTTGAAAAGAACATCTGACCTCGCTGTTAGGCATATGTTAAATAAGCAGGCATCGGATTGATGGCCAGTCCAACCCGAAGTTGATAAGAACATTAGACCTCGCCGTCAGGCATATGTTAAACAAACAGGCATCGAACCCGAAGGCCGGCTCAACAAGAAGTTTAGAGGAACACTTGACCTTGCCGTCAGGCATCTGTTAAACAAACAAGCATCGAACCCGAAGGGCGGCTCAACACGAAGTTGAGAAGTACATCTGACCTCGCCGTCAGGGATCTGTTAAACAAACAGGCATCGAACCCGGAGGACGGCTCAACCCGAAGTTGAGAAGAACATCTAACCTTGCTATCAGGCATTTGTTAAATAAACAGGCATCAAGATTGATTGTCGGCTCATCCCGATGTTAAGAAGAATATCTGACCTCGTTGTCAGACATTAGTTAAACAAACAGGAATCGAACCCGAAGGTCGGCTCAAACCGAAGGTGGGAAGAATATCTGACCTTGCCGTCAGGCATCATTTAAACAAATAGGCATCGAACACGAAGTCTCTCTCAACACGAAGTTGAGAGCAACATCTGACCTCGTGGTTAGGTATCTGTTAAACAAACAGACATCGAACCCCAAGGCCGGCTCAACAGGAAGTTGAGAGAAACATTTGACCTCGCCGTTAGGCATTTTGTAAACAAACAGGCATCAAACCTCGAAGGGCGGCTCAACCCAAAGTTGAGAAGACCATCTGACGTCGCTGTCAGGCATCTGTTAAACAAACAGGCATAGAACCCGAAGGATGGCTCAACACGAAGTTCATAGGAATATCTGACCTCGCCGTAAGGCATCTGTTAAACAAATAGGAATCGAACAAGAAGTCCCGCTCAACACGAAGTTGAGAGCAACATCTGACCTCGCCGCCAGGAATTTGTTAAACAAACGGGCATCGAACCTGAAGGCCAGCTCAACACGAAGTTTAGAGGAACATCTGACCTCGCCGTCAAGCATATGTTAAATAAACAGGCATCGAACCTGAACGCCGGATCAACCAAAAGTTGAGAAGAACATTTGATCTCGCCGTCAGGCATCTATTAAACAAACAGGCATCGAACCCGAAGGTCGGCTCAACCCAAAGTTGAGAAGAACATCTGACCTCCCCGTCAGGCATCTGTTAAACAAACAGGCATCGAACCCGAAGGCTGGCACAACACGAACATTAGAAGTACATTTAACCTCACAGTGAGGCATCTGTTAAACAAACAGGCATCGAGCCCGAAGGCCGTCTCAACCCGTAGTTGAGAAAAACATTTGAACTAGCCGTCAGGCATCTGTTAAACAAACAGGGATCGAACCTAAAGGCTGGAAGAACACGAAGTTGAAAGGAACATCTGACCTCGCTGTCAGGAATCTATTAAACAAACAGGCATCGAACCCGAAGCCTGGCACAGGACGAAGTTGAGAGGAACATTTGACCTCGTCGTCAGACATCTATTAAACAAACAGGCATCAAACTCGAAGGCCGGCTCAACACGAAGTTCGTAGGAATATCTGACCACGCTGTTAGGGATCTGTTAAACAAACAGGCATCGAACACGAAGGTCTGCTCAACCCGAAGTTGAGAAGAACATCTGACCTCGCTGTTAGGCATATGTTAAATAAACAGGCATCAAATTTGATGGCCAGTCCAACTCGAAGTTGATAAGAACATTAGACCTCGCCGTCAGGCATATGTTAAACAAACAGGCATCGAACTCGAAGGCCAGCTCAACAAGAAGTTTAGAGGAACATTTGACCTCGCCGTCAGGCATCTGTTAAACAAATAGGCATCGAACCCGAAGGACGGCTCAACACGAAGTTGAGAAGTACATCTGACCTCGCCGTCAGGGATCTTTTAAACAAACAGACATCGAACCCGGAGGCCGGCTCAACCCGAAGTTGAGAAGAACATCTAACCTTGCTATCAGGCATCTGTTAAACAAACAGGCATCAAGATTGATGGTCGGCTCATCCCGATGTTGAGAAGAACATCTGACCTCGTTGTCAGACATTAGTTAAACAAAAAGGAATCAAACCCGAAGGCCGGTTCAAATCGAAGGTGGGAAGAATATCTGACCTTGCCGCTAGGCATCGAACACGAAGTCTCGCTCAACACGAAGTTGAGAGCAACATCTGACCTTGCGGTTAGGCATCTGTTAAACAAACAGACATCGAACCCCAAGGCCGGCTCAACACGAAGTTGAGAGGAACATTTGACCTCGCCGTTAGGCATTTGTTAAACAAACAGGCATCAAACCCGAAGGGCGGTTCAACCCAAAGTTGAGAAGACCATCTGACGTCGCTGTCAGGCATCTATTAAACAAACAGGCATAGAACCCGAAGGACGACTCAGCACGAAGTTCATTGGAATATCTGACCTCGCCGTAAGGCATCTGTTAAACAAATAGAATCGAACACGAAGTCCCGCTCAACACGAAGTTGAGAGCAACATCTGACCTCGCCGCCAGGAATTTATTAAACAAACGGGCATCGAACCTGAAGGCCGGCTCAACACGAAGTTTAGAGGAACATCTGACCTCGCCGTCTAGCATATGTTAAATAAACAGGCATTGAACCTGAAGGTCGGATCAACCGAAAGTTGAGAAGAACATTTGATCTCGCTGTCAGGCATCTGTTAAACAAACAGACATCGAACCCGAAGGTCGGCTCAACCCGAAGTTGAGAAGAACATCTAACCTCCCCGTCAGGTATCTGTTAAACAAACAGGCATCGAACCCGAAGGTCGGCTCAACACGAAGTAGAGAGGAACATTTGACGTCCCCGTCAGGCATCTGTTAAACAAACAGGCATCAAACCAGAAGGGCGGCTCAACCCGAAGTTGAGAAGAACATCTGACCTCTCTGTCAGACATCTGCTAAACAAACATGCATCAAACCCGAAGGCTGGCTCAACCCAAAGTTGAGAAGAACATCTAACCTCACCGTGAGGCATCTGTTAAACAAACAGGCATCATACCCGAAGGTCGTCTCAACCCGTAGTTGAGAAAAATATTTTACCTAGCCGTCAGGCCTCTATTAAACAAACATGCATCAAACCCGAAGGCTGGCACAAAACGAAGTTGAGAGGAACATCTGACCACGCCGTCAGGCATCTATTAAACAAACAGGCATCGAACCCGAAGGCCGGCTCAACACGAAGTTCATAGGAATATCTGACCTCGCTGTCAGGGATCTCTTAAACAAACAGGCATCGAGCACGAAGGCCGGTTCAACCCGAAGTTGAGAAGAACATTTGACCTCGTTGTCAGGCACTATTAAACAAACAGGCATCGAATTTGATGGCCAGCTAAAGCCGAAGTTGATAAGAACATTAGACCTCATCGTCTGCCATATGTTAAACAAACAGGCATCGAACCCGAAGTCCGGCTCAACAAGAAGTTGAGAGGAACATTTGACCTCGACATCAGCCATCTATTAAACAAACAGGCATCGAACCTGAAGGGCGGCTCAACACAAACATTTGAGAAGAACATTTGACCTTGCTGTCAGGCATCTGTTAAACAAACAGGCATCGAGATTGATAGTCGGCTCATCCCGAAGTTGAGAAGAACATCTGACCTCGTGGTCAGGCATAAGTTAAACAAACAGGAACCGAACCCGAAGGCCGGCTCAAACCGAAGGTGAAAAGAACATCTGACCTTGCCGCCAGGCATCTGTTAAACAAATAGGCATCGAACCCCAAGGCCAACTCAACACGAAGTTGAGAGGAACATTTGACCTCGTCGTCAGGCATGTGTTAAATAAACAGGCATCGAACCCGAAGGGCGGCTCAACCCGAAGTTGAGAAGAACATCTAACGTCGCTGTCAGGCATCTGTTAAACAAACAGGCATCGAACCCGAAGGCCGGCTCAACACGAAGTTCATAGGAATATCTGATCTCACCGTAAGGCATCTGTTAAACATATAGGCAACGAACACGAAGTCCGACTCAACACGAAGTTTAGAGCAACATCTGAGCTCGGCACCAGGCATTTGTTAAACAACAGGCATCGAACCCGAAGTCCGGCTCAACACAAAGTCGAGAGGAACATTTGACCTCGCCGGCAAGCATATGTTAAATAAACAGGCATCGAACCCGAAGACCGGCTCAAAAAAAAGTTGAGAAGAACATTTGATCTCGCCGTCAGGCATCTGTTAAACAAACAGGCATCGAACCCGAAGGCCGCCTCAACACGAAGTTGAGAGGAATATTTGACGTCCCCGTCATGCATCTGTTAAACAAACAGGCATCGAACCTGAAGGCCGGCACAACACGAAGTTGAGAGGAACATTTGATGTCCCCGTCAGGCATCTGTTAAACAAACAGGCATCGAACCCGAAGGCCGTCTCAACCCATAGTTGAGAAAAACATTTGACCTAGCCATCTGGCATCTGTTAAACAAACAGGCATCGAACCCGAAAGCTGGCACAACACGAAGTTGAGAGGAACATCTGACCTCGCCGTCAGGCATCTATTAAACAAAAAGGCATCGAACCCGAAGGCCGGCTCAACACGAAGTTCATAGGAATATCTGAACTCTCTGTCAGGGATCTGTTAAACAAACAGGCATCGAGCAAGAAGGCCGGCTCAACCCGAAGTTGAGAAGAACATCTGACCTCGCTGTCAGGCACTGTTAAACAAACAGGCATCGAATTTGATGGCCATCTCAACTCGAAGTTGATAAGAACATTAGACCTTGCCGTCTGGAATATGTTAAACAAAAAGGCATCGAACCCGAAGGCCGGCTCAACAAGAAGTTGAGAGGTACATTTGTCCTCGCCATCAGGCATCTCTTAAACAAACAGGCATCGAACCCAAAGGGCGGCTCAACACAAAGTTGAGAAGTACATCTGACCTTGCCGTCAAGGATCTGTTAAACAAACAGGGATCCAACCCGGAGGCCGGCTCAACCCGAAGTTGAGAAGAACATCTGACCTCGCTGTCAGGCAACTGTTAAACAAACAGGCATCGAACCCGAAGGCCGACTCAACACGAAGTTCATAGGAATATCTGACCTCACCGTAAGGCATCTGTTAAGCAAATAGGCATCGAACACGAAGTTAAGAGCAACATATGACCTTGTCGTCAAGCATATGTTAAATAAACAGGCATCGAACCAGAAGGCCGGCTCAACCAAAAGTTGAGAAGAACATTTGATCTCGTCGTCAGGCATCTGTTAAACAAACAGGCATCGAACCTGACGACCGACTCAACACGAAGTTGAGAAGAATATCTGACCTCGCTGTCAAGGATCTGTTAAATAAACAGGCATCAAACACGAAGGCCGGCTCAACCCAAAGTTGAGATGAACATCTAACCTTGATGTCACGCATCTGTTAAACCAACAGACATAGAATTTGATGGCCAGCTCAACCCGAAGTTGATAAGAATATTAGACCTCGCCGTCAGACATATGTTAAACAAACAGGCATCGAACTCGAAGGCCGACTCAACCCAAAGTTGAGAGGAATATTTGACCTCGCCGTCAGGCATCTGTTAAACAAACAAGCATCGAACCCGAACATCGTCTCAACCCTTAGTTGAGAAAAACATTTGACCTAGCCGTCAGGCATCTGTTAAACAAACGGGCATCGAACCCGAAGGCTGGCACAACACAAAGTTGAGAGGAACATCTGACCTCACTGTCAGGCATCTATTAAACAAACAGGCATCGAATCCTAAGGCCGGCTCAAGACGAAGTTCATAGGAATATCTGAGCTCGCCGTCAGGGATCTTTTAAACAAACAGGCATCGAGCATGAAGGTCGGCTCAACCCGAAGTTGAGAAGAACATCTGACATCGCTGTAAGGCACTGTTAAACAAATAGGTATCGAACCCGAAGGTCGGATCAACCAAAACTTGAGAAGAACATTTGATCTCGCCGTTAGGAATCTGTTAAACAAACAGGCATCGAACCCGAAGGGCGGCTCAACACAAAGTTGGGAAGTACATCTGACCTTGCCGTCAGGGATCTGTTAAACAAACAGGCATCCAACCCGGAGGCCGGCTCAACCCGAAGTTGAGAAGAATATCTGACCTCGCTGTCAGGCATCTGTTAAACAAACAGGCATCGAGATTGATGGTTGGCTCATCCCGAAGTTGAGAATAACATCTGACCTCGTGGTCAGACATCAGTTAGACAAACAGGAATCGAACCCGAAGGCCGGCTCAAACCGAAGGTGAGAAGAACATCTGACCTCGCCGCCAGGACACTGTTAAACAAATAAGGATCGAACCCCAATGCCGGCTCAACACAAAGTTGAGAGGAACATTTGACCTCGCCATTAGGCTTCTGTTAAACAAATAGGCATCGAACCCGAAGGGCGGCTCAACCTGAAGTTGAAAAGAACATCTGACCTCGCTGTCAGGCATCTGTTAAACAAACAGGCATCGAACTCGAAGGCCGACTCAACACGAAGTTCATAGGAATATCTGACCTCGCCGTTAGGCATCTGTTAAACAAATAGGCATCAAACACGAAGTCCCGCTCAACACGAAGTTGAGAGCAACATATGACCTTGCCATCAAGCATATGTTAAATAAACAGGCATCGAACTTAAAGGTCGGCTCAACTAAAAGTTGAGAAAACATTTGACCTCGCAATCAAGCATATGTTAAAGAAACAGGCATCGAACCCGACGGCTCGCTCAACCCGAAGTTGAAAAGAACATCTGACCTCGCCGTCAGGCATCTGTTAAACAAACAGGCATCGAACCCGAAGGCTGGCTTAACACAAAGTTCATAGGAATATCTGACCTCGCTGTCAAGGATCTGTTAAACAAACAGGCATCAAACACGAAGGCTGGCTCAACCCGAAGTTGAGAAGAACATCTGACCTCGCTGTCACACATCTGTTAAACAAACAGACATCGAATTTGATGACCAGCTCAACCCGAAGTTGATAAGAATATTAGACCTCGCCGTCAGGCATCTGTTAAACAAACAGGCATCGAACCCGAAGGCCGACTCAACCCGAAGTTGAGAGGAATATTTGACCTCGCCGTCAGGCATCTGTTAAACAAACAGGCATCGAACCCGAAAGGCGGCTCAACACAAAGTTGAGAAGTACATCTGACTTCGCCATCAGGGATCTGTTAAACAATTAGGCATCGAACGCGAAGGCTGGCTTAACCCGAAGTTGATAAGAACATCTTATCTCGCTGTCAGGCATCTGTTAAACAAACAGGCATCGAGATTGATGGTCGGCTCATCCCGAAGTTGAGAAGAACATCTGAACTAGTTGTTAGATATCAGTTAAAAAATAGGAATCGAACCCGAAGGCCAGGTCAACTCGAAGTTGAGAAGAACATCTGATCTCGCCGTCAGGCATCTGTTAAACAAACAGGCATCAAACCCGAAGGCCGGCTTAACACGAAGTTGAGAAGTACATATGACCCTGCTGTCAGGCATCAATCAAACAAACAGGCATAGAACCCGAAGACTGGTTTAACACGAAGTTCATAGGAATATCTGACCTCGCCGTAAGGCATCTGTTAAACAAATAGGCATCGAACATGATGTCCCGCTCAACACGAAGTTGAGAGCAACATCTAGCCTCGCCGCCAGGCATTTGTTAAACAAATGGGCATCGAACCCGAAGGCCGGCTCGACACGAAATTGAGAGGAACATGTGACCTCGCCGTCAAGCATATGTTAAATAAACAAGCATCGAACCTAAAGGCCGGCTCAACCAAATGTCGAGAAGAACATTTGACCTCTCCATCAAGCATCTGTTAAACAAACAGGCATCAAACCAGACGGTTGGCTCAACACGAAGTATAGAGGAAAATTTGACCTCGCCGAGAGGCATCTACTAAAAAAACAGGCATCGAATCTGAAGGGCGGCTCAACCAGAAGTTGACAAGAACATTAGACCTCGCCGTCAGGAATCTGTTAAACAAACAGGCATTGAACCCCAAGGTTAGATTAACACGAAGTTGAGAGGAACATTTGACCTCGCCGTCAAGGCATCTGCTAAACAAACACACATCGAACCTGGTGGTCGGCTCAACACGAAGTTGAGAGGAACATCTGACGTCTCCGTCACGCATATGTTAAATAAACAGGCATCCAACCCGAAGGTCGGCTCAACCAAAAGTTGTGAAGAACATTTGACCTCGCCGTCAAGCATTTGTTAAACAAACAGGCATCGAACCCGAAGGTCTACTCAACCTGAAGTTAAGAAGAACATCTTACCTCGTCATTAGGATTTGATGGCCGGCTCAACCCGAAGTTGAGAAGAACATCTGACCTCACCGTCAGGCATCTGTTAAACAAACAGTCATCGAACCGGAATGCCGGCTCAACCTGAAGTTCATAGGAATATCTGACCTCGCCTTAAGGCATCTATTAAACGAATAGGCATCGAACACTAAGTCCCGCTCAACACGAAGTTGAGAGCAACATCTGACCTCGCCGCCAGGCATTTGTTAAACAAACAGGCATCGAACCCGAAGGCTGGTTCAACACGAAGTTGATAGGAACATCTGACCTCGCCATCAAGCATATGTTAAATAAACAGGCATAGAACCCGATGGCCGACTCACCCAAAAGTTGAGAAGAACATTTGACCTCGCCGTCAGGCATATGTTAAACAAGACAGGCATCGAACCCGACGGTCGGCTCAACCCGAAGATGAGAAGAACATCTGACCTCGCCGTCAGGCATCTGTTAAACAAACAGGCATCGAACCCGAAGCCTAGCTCAACACGATGTTCATAGGAATATTTGACCTCGCCGTCAGGGATCTGTTAAATAAACATGCATCAAACACGAAGGTCGGCTTAACCCGAAGTTGAGAAGAACATCTGACCTCACTGTCACGCCTCTGTTAAACAAACAGGCATTGAATTTGATGGTCGACTCAACCCAAAATTGAGAAGAACATCTGACCTCGCTGTCTGGCATATGTTAAATACACACGCATCTAACCCGAAGGCCAGGTCAACCCGAAGTTAAGAAGAACATCTGACCTCGCCGTCTGGAATCTGTTAAACAAACAGGCATTAAACCCGAAGGCCGGCTCAACCCGAAGTTGAGAAGTACATCTGACCTCGCCATCAAAGATTTATTAAACAAAAAGGCATCGACCTCGGTAGGCCGGCTTAACCCGAAGTTGACAAGAACATCTGACCTCGCTATCACGCATCTATTAAACAAAGAGGCATCGAATTTGATGGCCGGCTAAACCCAGAGTTGAGAAGAACATCTGAACTTGTTGTTAGATATCAGTTAAAAAAACAGGAATCGAACCCGAAGGCCAGGTCAACTCGAAGTTGAGAAGAACATCTGATCTCGCCGTCAGGTATCTATTAAACAAACAGGGATCGAACCCGAAGGCCGGCTCAACACGAAGTTGAGAAGTACATATGACCCTGCCGTCAGGCATCAGTTAAACAAACAGGCATAGAACCCGAAGACCGATTTAACACGAAGTTCATAGGAATATCTGACCTCGCCGTAAGGCATATGTTAAACAAATAGGCATCGAACACGAAGTTGAGAGCAACATCTGACCTCGCCGCCAGGCATTTGTTAAAAAAATGGGCATCGAACCCGAAGGCCGGCTCAACACGAAGTTGAGAGGAACATCCGACCTCGCCGTCAAACATATGTTAAATAAACAGGCATCGAACCCAAAGGCCGGCTCAACCAAATGTTGAGAAAAACATTTGACCTCGCCATCAAGCATCTGTTAAACAAACAGGCATCGAACCAGACGGTTGGTTCAACACGAAGTTTAGAGAAACATTTGACCTCGCCGTGAGGCATCTACTAAAAAAACAGGCATCGAACCTGAAGGGCGGCTCAACCAGAAGTTGACAAGAACATTAGACCTCGCCGTCAGGAATCTGTAAAACAAACAGGCATTGAACCCCAAGGTCAGATTAACACGAAGTTGAGAGGAACATTTGACCTCGCCGTCAAGGCATCTGTTAAACAAACACGCATCGAACCTGGTGGCCGGCTCAACACGAAGTTGAGAGGAACATCTGACGTTGCCGTCACGCATATGTTAAATAAATAGGCGTCGAACCCGAAGGCCAGCTCAACCAAAAGTTATGAAGAACATTTGACCTCGCCGTCAAGCATTTGTTAAACAAACAGGAATTGAACCCGATGGTCGGCTCAACCTGAAGTTGAGAAGAACATCTGACCTCGTCATTAGGTATCTATTAAACAAACAGGCATCAAATCTGAAGGTCGGCTCAAGACGAAGTTGATAGGAACATTTGACGTCGCCGTCAGGCATCTATTAAACAAACAGGCATCAAACCAGAAGGGCGGCTCAACCCAAAATTGAGAAAAACATCTGACCCTGTCGTCAGGCATCTGTTAAATAAACATGCAAAAAAACCCGAAGGCCAGCTCAACCCAAAGTTGAGAAGAACATCTAACCTCATCGTGAGGCATCTGTTAAACAAACAGGCATCGAACCCGAAGTTCGTCTCAACACGTAGTTGAGAAAAACATCTGACCTCGCTGTCACACAACTGTTAAACCACCAAGCATCGAACCCGAAGGCCGGCATAACATGAAGTTAAGAGGAACATCTGACCTCGCGGTTAGGCATCTCGTAAACAAACAGGCATCGAACCCAAAGGCCGGCTCAACACGATGTTCATAAGAACATCTGACCTCGCTGTTAGGCATCTGTTAAACAAA
The DNA here is from genome assembly GCA_963859935.3 of Lathyrus sativus. Classification (NCBI taxonomy): domain Eukaryota; kingdom Viridiplantae; phylum Streptophyta; class Magnoliopsida; order Fabales; family Fabaceae; genus Lathyrus; species Lathyrus sativus. The sequence continues at coordinate 396,045,804 of OZ012735.1, read as the reverse complement.
CATGCATCGGATTTGATGGTCGGCTCAACCAGAAGTTGAGAAGAACATCTGACCTCGCTGTCACGCATCTGTTAAACAAACAGGCATTGAATTTGATGGTCGACTCAACCCAAAATTGAGAAGAACATCTGACCTCGCTGTCTGGCATATGTTAAATAAACAGGCATCGAACCCGAAGGCCAGGTCAACCCGAAGTTGAGAAGAACATCTGACCTCGCCGTCTGGAATCTGTTAAACAAACAGGCATTAAACCCGAAGGCCGGCTCAACCCGAAGTTGAGAAGTACATCTGACCTCACCATCAGAGATCTGTTAAACAAAAAGGCATCGACCTCAGTAGGACGGCTTAACCCGAAGTTGAAAAGAACATCTGACCTCGCTATCACGCATCTATTAAACAAACAGGCATCGAATTTGATGGCCGGCTCAACCCAAAGTTGAGAAGAACATCTGAACTTGTTGTTAGATATCAGTTAAAAAAACAGGAATCGAACCCGAAGGCCAGGTCAACTCGAAGTTGAGAAGAACATATGATCTCGCCGTCAGGTATCTATTAAACAAACAGGGATCGAACCCGAAGGCCGGCTCAACACGAAGTTGAGAAGTACATATGACCCTGCCGTCAGGCATCAGTTAAACAAACAAGCATAGAACCCGAAGACCAATTTAACACGAAGTTTATAGGAATATCTGACCTCGCCGTAAGGCATCTGTTAAACAAATAGGCATCGAACACGAAGTCCCACTCAACACGAAGTTGAGAGCAACATCTGACCTCGCTGCCAGGCATTTGTTAAACAAATGGGCATCGAACCCGAAGGCCGGCTCAACACGAAGTTGAGAGGAACATCTGACCTCGCCGTCAAGCATATGTTAAATAAAAGGGCATCCAACCCAAAGGCCGGCTCAACCAAATGTTGAGAAAAACATTTGACCTCGCCATCAAGCATCTGTTAAACAAACAGGCATCGAACCAGACGGTCGGCTCAACACGAAGTTTAGAGAAACATTTGACCTCGCCGTGAGGCATCTACTAAAAAAACAGGCATCGAACCTGAAGGGCGGCTCAACCAGAAGTTGACAAGAACATTAGACCTCGCCGTCAGGAATCTGTAAAACAAACAGGCATTGAACCCCAAGGTCAGATTAACACGAAGTTGAGAGGAACATTTGACCTCGCCGTCAAGGCATCTGTTAAACAAACACGCATCGAACCCGGTGGCCGGCTCAACACGAAGTTGAGAGGAACATCTGACGTCGCCGTCACGCATATGTTAAATAAACAGGCGTCGAACCCGAAGGCCAGCTCAACCAAAAGTTGTGAAGATCATTTGACCTCGCCGTCAAGCATTTGTTAAACAAACATGCATTGAACCCGAAGGTCGGCTCAGCCTGAAGTTGAGAAGAACATTTGACCTCGTCATTAGGTATCTGTTAAACAAACAGGCACCAAACCCGAAGGCCGGCTCAAGACGAAGTTGATAGGAACATTTGACGTCGCCGTCAGGCATCTGTTAAACAAACAGGAATCAAACCAGAAGGGCGGCTCAACCCAAAATTGAGAAGAACATATGACCCCGTCGTCAGGCATCTGTTAAATAAACATGCAAAAAAACCCGAAGGCCAGCTCAACCCAAAGTTGAGAAGAACATCTAACCTCACTATGAGGCATCTGTTAAACAAACAGGCATCGAACCCGAAGTTCGTCTCAACACGTAGTTGAGAAAAACATCTGACCTCGCTGTCACGCAACGGTTAAATAACCAGGCATTGAACCCGAAGGCCGGCATAACACGAAGTTAAGAGGAACATTTGACCTCGCGGTTAGGCATCTCATAAACAAACAGGCATCGAACCCAAAGGCCGCCTCAACACGATGTTCATAAGAACATCTGACCTCGCTGTTAGGCATCTGTTAAACAAACATGCATCGGATTTGATGGCCGGCTCAACCCGAAGTTGAGAAGAACATCTGACCTCACCGTCAGACATCTATTAAACAAACAAGCATCGAACCCGAATGCCGGCTCAACCTGAACTTCATAGGAATATCTGTCCTCGCCTTAAGGCATATATTAAACAAATAGGCATCGAACATTAAGTCCCGCTCAACACGAAGTTGAGAGCAACATCTGACCTCGCCGCCAGGCATTTGTTAAACAAACAGACATCGAACCCGAAGGCCGGTTCAACACGAAGTTGATAGGAACATCTAACCTCTCCATCAAGCATATGTTAAATAAACAGGCATAGAACCCGAAAGCCGGCTCACCCAAAAGTTGAGAAGAACATTTGACCTCGCCGTCAGGCATATGTTAAACAAACAGGCATCGAACCCGACGGTCGGCTCAACCCGAAGAAGAGAAGAACATCTGACCTCGCCGTCAGGCATCTGTTAAACAAACAGGCATCGAACCCGAAGGCTGGCTCAACACGATGTTCATAGGAATATCTGACCTCGCCGTCAGGGATCTGTTAAACAAACATGCATCAAACACGAAGGCCGACTCAACCCGAAGTTGAGAAGAACATCTGACCTCGCTATCACGCATCTGTTAAAAAAACAGGCATTGTATTTGATGGTCGGCTCAACCCAAAATTGAGAAGAACATCTGACCTCGCTGTCTGGCATCTCTTAAATAAACACGCATCGAACCCGAAGGCCGGGTCAACCCGAAGTTGAGAAGAACATCTGACCTCGCTGTCTGGAATCTGTTAAACAAACACGCATTGAGCCCGAGGGCCGGCTCAACCCGAAGTTGAGAAGTACATCTGACCTCGCCATCAAAGATCTGTTAAACAAAAAGGCATCGACCTTGGTAGGCCGACTCAACCCGAAGTTGACAAGAACATCTGATCTCGCTATCACGCATCTATTAAACAAACAGGCATCGAATTTGATGGCCGACTCAACCCAAAGTTGAGAAGAACATATGAACTTGTTGTTAGATATCAGTTAAAAAAATAGGAATCGAACCCGAAGGCCAGGTCAACTCGAAGTTGAGAAGAACATCTGATCTCGCCGTCAGGTATCTATTAAACAAACAGGGATCGAACCTGAAGGTCGGCTCAACACGAAGTTGAGAAGTACATATGACCCTGCCGTCAGGCATCAATTAAACAAACATGCATAGAACCAGAAGACCGATTTAACACGAAGTTCATTGGAATATCTGACCTCGCCGTAAGGCATCTGTTAAACAAATAGGCATCGAACACGAAGTCCCGCTCAACACGAAGTTGAGATCAACATCTGACCTCGCCGCCAGGCATTTGTTAAACAAATGGGCATCGAACCCGAAGGCCGGCTCAACACGAAGTTGAGAGGAACATCTGACCTCGCCGTCAAGCATATGTTAAATAAACAGGCATCGAACCCAAAGGCCGGCTCAACCAAATGTTGAGAAAAACATTTGACCTCGCCATCAAGCATCTGTTAAACAAACAGGCATCGTACCCAGACGGTCGGCTCAACACGAAGTTTAGAGGAACATTTGACCTCGCCGTGAGGCATCTACTAAAAAAACAGGCATCAAACCTGAAGGGCGGCTCAACAAGAAGTTGACAAGAACATTAGACCTCGCCGTCAGGAATCTGTTAAACAAACAGGCATTGAACACAAAGGTCAGATTAACACAAAGTTGAGAGGAACATTTGACCTCGTCGTCAAGGCATTTGTTAAACAAACATGCATCAAACCCGGTGGCCGGCTCAACACGAAGTTGAGAGGAACATCTGACGTCGCCGTCCCGAATATGTTAAATAAACAGGCGTCGAACCCGAAGGCCGGCTCAACCAAAAGTTGTGAAGAACATTTGACCTCGCCGTCAAGCATTTGTTAAACAAACAGGCATTGAACCCGAAGGTCGACTCAACCTGAAGTTGAGAAGAACATCTGACCTCGTCATTAGGTATCTGTTAAACAAACAGGCATCAAACCCGAAGGCCGGCTCAAGAAGAAGTTGATAGGAACATTTGACGTGGTCGTCAGGCATCTGTTAAACAAACAGGCATCAAACCAGAAGGGCGGGTCAACCCAAAATTGAGAAGAACATCTGACCCCGTCGTCAGGCATCTGTTAAATAAACATGCAAAAAACCCGAAGACCAGCTCAACCCAAAGTTGAGAAGAACATCTAACCTCGCCGTGAGGCATCTGTTAAACAAACAGGCATCGAACCCGAAGTTCGTCTCAACACGTAGTTGACAGAAACATCTGACCTCGCTGTCAGGCAACTGTTAAACAACCAGGCATCGAACCCGAAGGCCGACATAACACGAAGTTAAGAGGAACATCTGACCTCGCGGTTAGGCATCTCTTAAACAAACAGGCATCGAACCCAAAGGCCGGCTCAACACGATGTTCATAAGAACATCTGACCTCGCTGTTAGGCATCTGTTAAACAAACATGCATCGGATTTGATGGCCGGCTCAACCCGAAGATGAGAAGAACATCTGATCTCACTGTCAGGCATCTGTTAAACAAACAGGCATCGAACCCGAATGTCGGCTCAACCTGAAGTTCATAGGAATATTTGACCTCGCCTTAAGGCATCTATTAAACAAATAGGCATCGAACACTAAGTCCCGCTCAACACGAAGTTTAGAGCAACATCTGACCTCGCCTCCAGGCATTTGTTAAACAAACAAGCATCGAACCCGAAGGCCGGTTCAACACGAAGTTGATAGGAACATCTAACCTCGCCATCCAGCATATGTTAAATAAACAGGCATAGAACCCGATGACCGGCTCACCCAAAAGTTGAGAAGAATATATTCCCTCGTCGTCAGGCATATGTTAAACAAACAGGCGTCGAACCCGACGGTCGGCTCAACCCGAAGATGAGAAGAACATCTGACCTCGCTGTCAGGCATCTGTTAAACAAACAGGCATCGAACCCGAAGACTGGCTCAACACGATGTTCATAGGAATATCTGACCTCGCCGTCAAGGATCTGTTAAACAAACATGCATCAAACACGAAGGCCGACTCAACCCGAAGTTGAGAAGAACATCCGACCTCGCTATCACGCATCTGTTAAACAAACAGGCATTGTATTTGATGGTCGGCTCAACCCAAAATTGAGAAGAACATCTGACCTCGCTGTCTGGCATCTCTTAAATAAACACGCATCGAACCCGAAGGCCGAGTCAACCCGAAGTTGAGAAGAACATCTGACCTCGCTGTCTGGAATCTGTTAAACAAACACGCATTGAGCCCGAAGGCCGGCTCAACCCGAAGTTGAGAAGTACATCTGACCTCGCCATCAAAGATCTGTTAAACAAAAAGGCATCGACCTTGGTAGGCCGGCTCAACCCGATGTTGACAAGAACATCTGACCTCTCTATCACGCATCTATTAAACAAACAGGCATCGAATTTGATGGCCGACTCAACCCAAAGTTGAGAAGAACATATGAACTTGTTGTTAGATATCAGTTAAAAAAACAGGAATCGAACCCGAAGGCCAGGTCAACTCGAAGTTGAGAAGAACATCTGATCTCGCCGTCAGGTATCTATTAAACAAACAGGGATCGAACCTGAAGGCCGGCTCAACACGAAGTTGAGAAGTACATATGACCCTGCCGTCAGGCATCAATTAAACAAACATGCATAGAACCAGAAGACCGATTTAACACGAAGTTCATTGGAATATCTGACCTCGCCGTAAGGCATCTGTTAAACAAATAGGCATCGAACACGAAGTCCCGCTCAACACGAAGTTGAGATCAACATCTGACCTCTCCGCCAGGCATTTGTTAAACAAATGGGCATCGAACCCGAAGGCCGGCTCAACACGAAGTTGAGAGGAACATCTGACCTCGCCGTCAAGCATATGTTAAATAAACAGGCATCGAACCCAAAGGCCGGCTCAACCAAATGTTGAGAAAAACATTTGACCTCGCCATCAAGCATCTGTTAAACAAACAGGAATCGTACCCAGACGGTCGGCTCAACACGAAGTTTAGAGGAACATTTGACCTCGCCGTGAGGCATCTACTAAAAAAATAGGCATCGAACCTGAAGGGCGGCTCAACAAGAAGTTGACAAGAACATTAGACCTCGCCGTCAGGAATCTGTTAAACAAACAGGCATTGAACACAAAGGTCAGATTAACACAAAGTTGAGAGGAACATTTGACCTCGTCGTCAAGGCATTTGTTAAACAAACATGCATCAAACCCGGTGGCCGGCTCAACACGAAGTTGAGAGGAACATCTAACGTTGCCGTCCCGAATATGTTAAATAAACAGGCGTCGAACCCGAAGGCCGGCTCAACCAAAAGTTGTGAAGAACATTTGACCTCGCCGTCAAGCATTTGTTAAACAAACAGGAATTGAACCCGAAGGTTGGCTCAACCTGAAGTTGAGAAGAACATCTGACCTCGTCATTAGGTATCTGTTAAACAAACAGGCATCAAACCCGAAGGCCGGCTCAAGAAGAAGTTGATAGGAACATTTGACGTGGCCGTCAGGCATCTGTTAAACAAACAGGCATCAAACCAGAAGGGCGGGTCAACCCAAAATTGAGAAGAACATCTGACCCCGTCGTCAGGCATCTGTTAAATAAACATGCAAAAAACCCGAAGACCAACTCAACCCAAAGTTGAGAAGAACATCTAACCTCGCCGTGAGGCATCTGTTAAACAAACAGGCATCGAACCCGAAGTTCGTCTCAACACGTAGTTGACAAAAACATCTGACCTCGCTGTCAAGCAACTGTTAAACAACCAGGCATCGAACCCGAAGGCCGGCATAACACGAAGTTAAGAGGAACATCTGACCTCGCGGTTAGGCATCTCTTAAACAAACAGGCATCGAACCCAAAGGCCGGCTCAACACGATGTTCATAAGAACATCTGACCTCGCTGTTAGGCATCTGTTAAACAAACATGCATCGGATTTGATGGCCGACTCAACCCGAAGATGAGAAGAACATCTGATCTCACTATCAGGCATCTGTTAAACAAACAGGCATCGAACCCGAATGTCGGCTCAACCTGAAGTTCATAGGAATATCTGACCTCGCCTTAAGGCATCTATTAAACAAATAGGCATCAAACACTAAGTCCCGCTCAACACGAAGTTTAGAGCAACATCTGACCTCGCCGCCAGGCATTTGTTAAACAAACAAGCATCGAACCCGAAGGCCGGTTCAACACGAAGTTGATAGGAACATCTAACCTCGCCATCAAGCATATGTTAAATAAACAGGCATAGAACCCGAAGACCGGCTCACCCAAAAGTTGAGAAGAATATTTTCCCTCGTCGTCAGGCATATGTTAAACAAACAGGCGTCGAACCCGACGGTCGGCTCAACCCGAAGATGAGAAGAACAACTGACCTCGCTGTCAGGCATCTGTTAAACAAACAGGCATCGAACCTGAAGGCTGGCTCTCCACGATGTTCCTAAGAATATCTGACCTCGCCGTCAGGGATATGTTAAACAAACATGCATCAAACACGAAGGCCGGCTCAACCCGAATTTGAGAAGAACATCCGACCTCGTTGTCAAGCATCTGTTAAACAAACATGCATTGAATTTTACGTTCGGCTCAACCCAAAATTGAGAAGAACATCTGACCTCGCTGTCTGGCATCTGTTAAATAAACACGCATCGAACCTGAAGGCCGGGTCAATCCGAAGTTGAGAAGAACATCTGACCTTGCTGCCTGGAATATGTTAAACAAACAGGCATTGAACCCGAAAGCCAGCTCAACCCGAATATGAGAAGTACATCTGACCTCGCCATCAGAGATCTGTTAAACAAAAAGGCATCGACCTCGGTAGGTCGGCTCAACCCGAAGCTGAGAAGAACATCTGACCTCGCTATTAGGCATTTGTTAAACAAACAGGCATCGAATTTGATGGCCGGCTCAAGCCAAAAGTAAGAAGAACATCTGAACTTGTTGTTAGATATCAGTTAAAAAAACAGGAATCAAACCGGAAGGCCAGGTCAACCTGAAGTTGAAAAGAACATCTGATCTCACCGTCAGGTATCTGTTAAACAAACATGCATCGAACCCGAAGGCCGGATCAACACGAAGTTGAGAAGTACATATGACCCTGCCATCAGGCATCAGTTAAACAAACAGGCATAGAACCAGAAGACCGATTTAACACAAAGTTCAAAGGAATATTTGACCTTGCCGTAAGGCATATGTTAAACAAATAGGCATCAAACACGAAGTCCCGCTCAACACGAAGTTGAGATCAACATCTGACCCCGCCGCCAGGCATTTGTTAAACAAATGGGATTCTAACCCGAAGGCCGGCTCAACACGAATATGAGAGGAACATCTGACCTCGCCGTCAAGCATATGTTAAATAAACAGGCATCGAACCCAAAGGCCGGCTCAGCCAAATGTTGAGAAAAACATTTGACCTCGCCATCAAGCATCTGTTAAACAAACAGGCATCGTACCCCGACGGTCGGCTCAACACGAAGTTTAAAGGAACATTTGACCTCGCCGTGAGGCATCTACTAAAAAAACAGGCATCGAACCTGAAGGGAGGCTCAACCAGAAGTTGACAAGAACATTAGACCTCGCCGTCAGGAATCTGTTAAACAAACAGGCATTGAACCCAAAGGTCAGATTAACACGAAGTTGAGAGGAACATTTGACCTCGCTGTCAAGGAATTTGTTAAACAAACACACATCGAACCCGGTGGCCGGCTCAAAACGAAGTTGAGAGGAACATCTGACGTCGTCGTCCCGAATATGTTAAATAAACAGGCGTCGAACCCGAAGGCCGGCTCAACCAAAAGTTGTGAAGAACATTTGACCTCGCCGTCAAACATTTGTTAAACAAACAGGCATTGAACCCGAAGGTCGGCTCAACCTGAAGTTGAGAAGAACATCTGACCTCGTCATTAGGTATCTGTTAAACAAACAGGCATCAAACCCGAAGGCCGGCTCAAGACGAAGTTGATAGGAACATTTGACGTGGCCGTCAGGCATCTGTTAAACAAACAGGCATCAAACCAGAAGGGCGGGTCAACCCAAAATTGAGAAGAACATCTGACCCCGTCGTCAGGCATCTGTTAAATAAACATGCAAAAAACCCGAAGACCAACTCAACCCAAAGTTGAGAAGAACATCTAACCTCGCCGTGAGGCATCTGTTAAACAAACAGGCATCGAACCCGAAGTTCGTCTCAACACGTAGTTGACAAAAACATCTGACCTCGCTGTCAAGCAACTGTTAAACAACCAGGCATCGAACCCGAAGGCCGGCATAACACGAAGTTAAGAGGAACATCTGACCTCGCGGTTAGGCATCTCTTAAACAAACAGGCATCGAACCCAAAGGCCGGCTCAACACGATGTTCATAAGAACATCTGACCTCGCTGTTAGGCATCTGTTAAACAAACATGCATCGGATTTGATGGCCGACTCAACCCGAAGATGAGAAGAACATCTGATCTCACTATCAGGCATCTGTTAAACAAACAGGCATCGAACCCGAATGTCGGCTCAACCTGAAGTTCATAGGAATATCTGACCTCGCCTTAAGGCATCTATTAAACAAATAGGCATCGAACACTAAGTCCCGCTCAACACGAAGTTTAGAGCAACATCTGACCTCGCCACCAGGCATTTGTTAAACAAACAGGCATCGAACCCGAAGGCCGGTTCAACACGAAGTTGATAGGAACATCTAACCTCGCCATCAAGCATATGTTAAATAAACAGGCATAGAACCCGAAGACCGGCTCACCCAAAAGTTGAGAAGAATATTTTCCCTCGTCGTCAGGCATATGTTAAACAAACAGGCGTCGAACCCGACGGTCGGCTCAACCCGAAGATGAGAAGAACATCTGACCTCGCTGTCAGGCATCTGTTAAACAAACAGGCATCGAACCTGAAGGCTGGCTCAACACGATGTTCCTAAGAATATCTGACCTCGCCGTCAGGGATATGTTAAACAAACATGCATCAAACACGAAGGCCGGCTCAACCCGAATTTGAGAAGAACATCTGACCTCGTTGTCAAGCATCTGTTAAACAAACATGCATTGAATTTTACGTTCGGCTCAACCCAAAATTGAGAAGAACATCTGACCTCGCTGTCTGGCATCTGTTAAATAAACACGCATCGAACCTGAAGGCCGGGTCAATCCGAAGTTGAGAAGAACATCTGACCTTGCTGCCTGGAATATGTTAAACAAACAGGCATTGAACCCGAAAGCCAGCTCAACCCGAAAATGAGAAGTACATCTGACCTCGCCATCAGAGATCTGTTAAACAAAAAGGCATCGACCTCGGTAGGTCGGCTCAACCCGAAGCTGAGAAGAACATCTGACCTCGCTATTAGGCATCTGTTAAACAAACAGGCATCGAATTTGATGGCCGGCTCAACCCAAAAGTAAGAAGAACATCTGAACTTGTTGTTAGATATCAGTTAAAAAAACAGGAATCAAACCGGAAGGCCAGGTCAACCCGAAGTTGAAAAGAACATCTGATCTCACCGTCAGGTATCTGTTAAACAAACATGCATCGAACCCGAAGGCCGGATCAACACGAAGTTGAGAAGTACATATGACCCTGCCATCAGGCATCAGTTAAACAAACAGGCATAGAACCAGAAGACCGATTTAACACAAAGTTCAAAGGAATATTTGACCTTGCCGTAAGGCATCTGTTAAACAAATAGGCATCAAACACGAAGTCCCGCTCAAGACGAAGTTGAGATCAACATCTGACCCCGCCGCCAGGCATTTGTTAAACAAATGGGATTCTAACCCGAAGGCCGGCTCAACACGAATTTGAGAGGAACATCTGACCTCGCCGTCAAGCATATGTTAAATAAACAGGCATCGAACCCAAAGGCCGGCTCAACCAAATGTTGAGAAAAACATTTGACCTCGCCATCAAGCATCTGTTAAACAAACATGCATCGTACCCAGACGGTCGGCTCAACACGAAGTTTAAAGGAACATTTGACCTCGCCGTGAGGCATCTACTAAAAAAACAGGCATCGAACCTGAAGGGCGGCTCAACCAGAAGTTGACAAGAACATTAGACCTCGCCGTCAGGAATCTGTTAAACAAACAGGCATTGAACCCAAAGGTCAGATTAACACGAAGTTGAGAGGAACATTTGACCTCGCTGTCAAGGAATTTGTTAAACAAACACACATCGAACCCGGTGGCCGGCTCAACACGAAGTTGAGAGGAACATCTGACGTCGTCGTCCCGAATATGTTAAATAAACAGGCGTCGAACCCGAGGGCCGGCTCAACCAAAAGTTGTGAAGAACATTTGACCTCGCCGTCAAACATTTGTTAAACAAACAGGCATTGAACCCGAAGGTCGGCTCAACCTGAAGTTGAGAAGAACATCTGACCTCGTCATTAGGTATCTGTTAAACAAACAGGCATCAAACCCGAAGGCCGGCTCAAGACGAAGTTGATAGGAACATTTGACGTGGCCGTCAGGCATCTGTTAAACAAACAGGCATCAAACCAGAAGGGCGGGTTAACCCAAAATTGAGAAGAACATCTGACCCCGTCGTCAGGCATCTGTTAAATAAACATGTAAAAACCCGAAGACCAGCTCAACCCAAAGTTGAGAAGAACATCTAACCTCGTCGTGAGGCATCTGTTAAACAAACAGGCATCGAACCCGAAGTTCGTCTCAACACGTAGTTGACGAAAACATCTGACCTCGCTTTCAGGCAACTGTTAAACAACCAGGCATCGAACCCGAAGGCCGGCATAACACGAAGTTAAGAGGAACATCTGACCTCACGGTTAGGTATCTCTTAAACAAACAGGCATCGAACCCAAAGGCCGGCTCAACACGATGTTCATAAGAACATCTGACCTCGCTGTTAGGCATCTATTAAACAAACATGCATCGGATTTGATGGCCGGCTCAACCCGAAGTTGAGAAGAACATCTTATCTCACCGTCAGGTATCTGTTAAACAAACAGGCATCGAACCCGAATGCCGGCTCAATCTGAAGTTCATAGGAATATCTGACCTCGCCTTAAGGCATCTATTAAACAAATAGGCATCGAACACTAAGTCCCGCTCAACACGAAGTTTAGAGCAACATCTGACCTCGCCGCCAGGCATTTGTTAAACAAACAGGCATCGAACCCGAAGGTCGGTTCAACACGAAGTTGATAGGAACATCTAACCTCGTCATCAAGCATATGTTAAATAAACAGGCATAGAACCCGAAGACCGGCTCACCCAAAAGTTGAGAAGAATATTTTCCCTCGTCGTCAGGCATATGTTAAACAAACAGGCGTCGAACCCGACGGTCGGCTCAACCCGAAGATGAGAAGAACATCTGACCTCGCTGTCAGGCATCTGTTAAACAAACAGGCATCGAACCTGAAGGCTGGCTCAACACGATGTTCCTAAGAATATCTGACCTCGCCGTCAGGGATATGTTAAACAAACATGCATCAAACACGAAGGCCGGCTCAACCCGAATTTGAGAAGAACATCTGACCTCGCTGTCAAGCATCTGTTAAACAAACAGGCATTGAATTTTACGGTCGGCTCAACCCAAAATTGAGAAGAACATATGACCTCGCTGTCTGGCATCTGTTAAATAAACACGCATCGCACCTGAAGGCCGGGTCAACCCGAAGTTGAGAAGAACATCTGACCTTGCTGCCTGGAATCTGTTAAACAAACAGGCATTGAACCCGAAAGCCGGCTCAACCCGAAAATGAGAAGTACATCTGACCTCGCCATTAGAGATCTGTTAAACAAAAAGGCATCGACCTCGGTAGGTCGGCTCAACCCGAAGCTGAGAAGAACATCTGACCTCGCTATCAGGCATCTGTTAAACAAACAGGCATCGAATTTGATGGCCGGCTCAACCCAAAGTTAAGAAGAACATCTGAACTTGTTGTTAGATATCAGTTAAAAAAACAAGAATCAAACCAGAAGGCCAGGTCAACCCAAAGTTGAGAAGAACATCTGATCTCACCGTCAGGTATCTGTTAGACAAACATGCATCGAACCCGAAGGCCGGCTCAACACGAAGTTGAGAAGTACATATGACCCTGCCGTCAGGCATCAGTTAAACAAACAGGCATAGAACCAGAAGACCGATTTAACACAAAGTTCATAGGAATATCTGACCTTGCCGTAAGGCATCTGTTAAACAAATAGGCATCGAACACGAAGTCCCGCTCAACACGAAGTTGAGATCAACATCTGACCTCGCCGCCAGGCATTTGTTAAACAAATGGGCATCGAACCCGAAGGCCGGCTCAACACGAAGTTGAGAGGAACATCTGACCTCGCCGTCAAGCATATGTAAAATAAACAGGCATCGAACCCAAAGGCCGGCTCAACCAAATATTGAGAAAAACATTTGACCTCGCCATCAAGCATCTGTTAAACAAACAGGCATCGTACCCAGACGGTCGGCTCAACACGAAGTTTAGAGGAACATTTGACCTCGCCGTGAGGCATCTACTAAAAAAACAGGCATCGAACCTGAAGGGCGGCTCAACCAGAAGTTGACAAGAACATTAGACCTCGCCGTCACGAATCTGTTAAACAAACAGGCATTGAACCCAAAGGTCAGATTAACACGAAGTTGAGAGGAACATTTGACCTCGCTGTCAAGGCATTTGTTAAACAAACACACATCGAACCCGGTGGCCGGCTCAACACGAAGTTGAGAGGAACATCTGACGTCGTCGTCCCGAATATGTTAAATAAACAGGCGTCGAACCCGAAGGCCGGCTTAACCAGAAGTTGTGAAGAACATTTGACCTCGCCGTCAAGCATTTGTTAAACAAACAGGAATTGAACCCAAAGGTCGGCTCAACCTGAAGTTGAGAAGAACATCTGACCTCGTCATTAGGTATCTGTTAAACAAACAGGCATCAAACTCGAAGGCCGGCTCAAGACGAAGTTGATAGGAATATTTGACGTGGCCGTCAGGCATCTGTTAAACAAACAGGCATCAAACCAGAAAGGCGGGTCAACCCAAAATTGAGAAGAACATATGACCCCGTCGTCAGGCATCTGTTAAATAAACATGCAAAAAACCCGAAGACCAGCTCAACCCAAATTTGAGAAGAACATCTAACCTCGTCGTGAGGCATCTGTTAAACAAACAGGCATCGAACCCGAAGTTCGTCTCAACACGTAGTTGACAAAAACATCTGACCTCGCTGTCAGGCAACTGTTAAACAACCAGGCATCGAACCCGAAGGCCGACATAACACGAAGTTAAGAGGAACATCTGACCTCGCGGTTAGGCATCTCTTAAACAAACAGGCATCGAACCCAAAGGCCGGCTCAACACGATGTTCATAAGAACATCTGACCTCGCTGTTAGGCATCTATTAAACAAATATGCATCAGATTTGATGGCCGGCTCAACCCGAAGTTGAGAAGAACATTTGATCTCACCGTCAGGCATCTCTTAAACAAACAGGCATCGAACCCGAATGGCGGCTCAACTTGAAGTTCATAGGAATATCTGACCTCGCCTTAAGGCATCTATTAAACGAATAGGCATCGAACACTAAGTCCCGCTCAACACGAAGTTTAGAGCAACATCTGACCTCGCCGCCAGGCATTTGTTAAACAAACAGGCATTGAACCCAAAGGTCGGTTCAACACGAATTTGATAGGAACATCTAACCTCGCCATCAAGCATATGTTAAATAAACAGGCATAGAACCCGAAGACCGGCTCACCCAAAAGTTGAGAAGAATATTTGCCCTCGTCGTCAGGCATATGTTAAACAAACAGGCGTCGAACCCGACGGTCGGCTCAACCCGAAGATGAGAAGAACATCTGACCTCGCTGTCAGGCATCTGTTAAACAAACAGGCATCGAACCTGAAGGCTGGCTCAACACGATGTTCCTAAGAATATCTGACCTCGCCGTCAGGGATATGTTAAACAAACATGCATCAAACACGAAGGCCGACTCAACCCGAATTTGAGAAGAACATATGACCTCGCTGTCAAGCATCTGTTAAACAAACAGGCATTGAATTTTACGGTCGGCTCAACCCAAAATTGAGAAGAACATCTGACCTCGCTGTCTGGCATCTGTTAAATAAACACGCATCGAACCTGA
Organism: Lathyrus sativus; assembly: GCA_963859935.3. Lineage (NCBI taxonomy): Eukaryota > Viridiplantae > Streptophyta > Magnoliopsida > Fabales > Fabaceae > Lathyrus > Lathyrus sativus. The sequence continues at coordinate 396,030,731 of OZ012735.1, read as the reverse complement.
AGGCCGGGTCAACCCGAAGTTGAGAAGAACATCTGACCTTGCTGCCTGGAATCTGTTAAACAAACAGGCATTGAACCCGAAAGCCGGCTCAACCCGAAAATGAGAAGTACATCTGACCTCGCCATCAGAGATCTGTTAAACAAAAAGGCATCGACCTCGGTAGGTCGGCTCAACCCGAAGCTGAGAAGAACATCTGACCTCGCTATCAGGCATCTGTTAAACAAACAGACATCGAATTTGATGGCCGGCTCAACCCAAAGTTAAGAAGAACATCTGAACTTGTTGTTAGATATCAGTTAAAAAAACAGGAATCAAACCGGAAGGCCAGGTCAACCCGAAGTTGAGAAGAACATCTGATCTCACCGTTAGGTATCTGTTAAACAAACATGCATCGAACCCGAAGGTCGGCTCAACACGAAGTTGAGAAATACATATGACCTTGCCGTCAGGCATCAGTTAAACAAACAGGCATAGAACCCGAAGATCGGTTTAACACGAAGTTCATAAGAATATCTGACATTGCCGTAAGGAATCTGTTAAACAAATAGGCATCGAACATGAAGTCATGCTCAACACGAAGTTGAGAGCAACATCTGACCCCGCCGCCAGGCATTTCTTAAACAAACGAGCATCGAACCCGAAGGCCGGCTCAACAAGAAGTTGAGAGGAACATCTGACCTTGCCATCAAGCATATGTTAAATAAACAGGCATCGAACTCAAAGGACGGCTCAACCAAATGTTGAGAAGAACATTTGACCTCGCCATCAAACATCCGTTAAACAAACAGGAATCGAACCAGAAGGTCGGCTCAACCCGAAGTTGAGAAGAATATCTGACCTCGCCGTTAGGTATCTGTTAAAAAAACAGGCATCAAACCCGAAGGCCGGCTCAAGACGAAGTTGAGAGGAACATTTGACGTTGCCGTCAGGCATCTGTTAAACAAACAGGCATCGAACCAGAAGGGCGGCTCAGCCCAAAATTGAGAAGAACATATGACCTCGTCGTCAGGCATCTATTAAACAAACATGCATCAAACCCAAAGGCCGGCTCAACCCAAAGTAGAGAAGATCATCTAACCTCGCCGTGAGGCATCTGTTAAAAAAGCAGGCATCGAACCCGAAGGTCGTCTCAACACGAAGTTGAGAAAAACATCTGACCTCGCCGTCAGGCATCTGTTAAACAACCAGGCATCGAAACCGAAGGCCGGCATAACAAGAAGTTAAGAGGAACATCTGGCCTCGTGGTTAGGCATATCTTAAACAAACAGGCATCGAACCCAAAGGCTGGCTCAACACGATGTTCATAAGAACATCTGACCTCTCTGTTATGCATCTGTTAAACAAACAGGCATCAGATTTTATGGCCGGCTCAACTCGAAGTTGAGAAGAACATCTGACCTCACCGTCAGGCATCTGTTAAACAAACAGGCATCGAACCCAAATACCGGCTCAACCTGAAGTTCATAGGAATATTTGACCTCGCCTTAAGGCATCTATTAAACAAATAGGCATTGAACACTAAGTCTCGCTCAACACAAAATTGAGAGCAACATCTGACCTTGCCTCCAGGCATTTGATAAACAAACAGGCATCGAACCCGAAGGCCGGTTAAACACGAAGTTGATAGGTGCATCTGACCATGCCATCAAGCATATGTTAAATAAACAAGCATAGAACCCGAAGGCCGGCTCACCCAAATGTTGAGCAGAACATTTGACCTCGTCGTCAGGCACATGTTAAACAAACAGGCTTCCAACTTGACGGTCGGCTCAACCCGAAGATGAGAAGAACATCTGACCTCACCGTCAGACATCTGTTAAACAAAAAGACATCGAACACGAAGGCTGGCTCAACACGATGTTCATAGGAATATCTGACCTCGCCGTCAGGGATCTGTTAAACAAACATGCATCAAACACGAAGGCCGGCTCAACCCGAAGTTGAGAAGAACATCTGACCTCGCTGTCAAGCATCTGTTAAACAAACAGGCATTGAATTTGATGGTCGGCTCAACCCAAAATTGAGAAGAACATCTGACCATGCTGTCTGGCATCTGTTAAATAAACACGCTTCGAACCTGAAGGTCGGGTCAACCCGAAGTTGAGAAGACATCTGACCTCGCCGTCTGGAATCTGTTAAACAAACAAGCATTGAACCCGAAGGCCGGCTCAACCCGAAAATGAGAAGTACATCTGACCTCTCAATCAGAGATCTGTTAAACAAAAAGGCATCGACCTCGGTAGGTCGGCTCAACCCGAAGCTAAGAAGAACATCTGACCTCGCTATCAGGCATCTGTTAAACAAACAGGCATCGAATTTGATGGCCAGCTCAACCCAAAGTTGAGAAGAACATCTAAACTTGTTGTTAAATATCAGTTAAAAAAACAGGAATCGAACCGGAAGGCCAGGTCAACCCGAAGTTGAGAAGAACATCTGATCTCACCGTCAGGTATCTGTTAAACAAACATGCATCGAACCCGATGGTCGGCTCAACACGAAGTTGAGAAGTACATATGACCTTGCCATCAGGAAACAGTTAAACAAACAGGCATAGAACCCGAAGACCGGTTTAACACGAAGTTCATAGGAATATCTGACCTCGCCGTAAGGCATCTGTTAAACAAATAGGCATCGAACACGAAGTTGAGAGCAACGTCTAACCTCGCCGCCAAGCATTTGTTAAACGAACGAGCATCGAACCCGAAGGCCGGCTCAACACGAAGTTGAGAGGAACATCTGACCTCGCCGTCAAGCATATGTTAAATAAACAGGCATCGATCCCAAAGGCTAGCTCAACCAAATGTTGAGAAGAACATTTGACCTCGCCGTCAAGCATCTGTTAAACAAACAGGCATCCAACCAGAAGGTCGGCTCAACCCGAAGTTGAGAAGAACATTTGACCTCGCCGACAGGAATCTGTTAAACAAACAAGCATTGAACCCGATGGTCGGCTTAACACGAAGTTGAGAGGAACATTTGACCTCACCGTCAAGGCATCTGTTAAACAAACACGCATCGAACCCGGTGGCCGGCTCAACACGAAGTTGAGAGGAACATCTGACGTCGCCGTCACGCATATGTTAAACAAACAGGTGTTGAACCCGAAGGCCGACTCAAGCAAAAGTTGAGTAAAACATTTGACCTCGCAGTCAGGCATCTATTAAACAAACATGCATCGAACCCGAAGGTCGGCTCAACATGAAGTTGAGAGGAACATTTGACTTCACTGTCAAGCATCTGTTAAACAAACAGGCATCAAATCCGAAGGCCGGCTCAACCAAAAGTTGAAAAGAACATCTGACCTCACCGTCAGGCATCTGTTAAACAAACAGGCATCGAACCGAAAGGCAGCTCAACCCAAAGTTGATAAGAACATTAGACCTCTCCGTCAGGCATCTGTTAAACAAACAAGCATCTAACCCGAAGGCCGGCTCAACCCGAAGTTGAGAAGAACATTTGACCTCTCCGTCAGGCATCTGTTAAAAAAACAGGCATCAAACCCGAAGGCCGTCTCAATCCTTAATTGAGAAGAACATTTGACCTCACCGTCAAACATCCTTTAAACAAACAGGCATCGAACCCGAAGGCCGGCTCAACTTGAAGTTAATAGGAACATCTGACCTCCCCATCAGGCATTATTTAAAAAAATAGGCATCGAACCCGAAGGCCGGCACAACATGAAGTTGAGAAGAACATCTGACCTTGCTGTCAGGCATATGTTAAACAAACAGGCATCGACTTTGATAGTTGACTCAACCCGATGTTGAGAAGAACATCCGACCTCGCTGCCAGGCATTAGTTAAACAAACAGGAATTGAAGTCGAAGGTCGGATCAACCCGAAGTTGAGAAGAAAATCTTACCTAGCCGCCAGGCATCTGTTAAACAAACAGGCATCGAACCCAAAGGCCGGCTCAACCCGAAGTTGAGAAGAACATCTGACCTCACCGTCCGGCATCTGTTAAACAAAAAGGTGTGGAGCCCGAAGGCCGGCTCAACCCGAAGTTGAGAAGAACATCTCACCTCGCTGTCAAGCATCTGTTAAACAAATAGGCATCAAACCCGAAGGTTGTTTCAACCCTTAGTTTAGAAGAACATATGACCTCACTGTCAAACATCTGTTAAACAACCAGCAATCGAACCCGAAGGGTGGATCAACCCGAAGTTAATAAGAATATCTGACCTCGCCATCAGGCATTTGTTAAACAAACAGGCATCGAACTTGAAGGCCTGCTCAACACAAAGTTGAGAGGAACATCTGACCTCGCTGTCAAGTATCTATTAAACAAACAGGCATCGAACCTGAAGGTCGGCTCAACATGAAGTTGAGAGGAACATTTGACTTCACTTTCAAGCATTTGTTAAACAAACAGGCATCAAATTCGATGGTCGGCTTAACCCGAAGTTGAGAAGAACATCTGACGTCATCGTCAGGAATTTGTTAAACAAACAGGCATCAAACCCGAAGGGCGGCCAACCCGAAGTTGATAAGAACATTAGACCTCGCCGTCAGACATCTCTTAAACAAACAGGCATCGAACCCGATGGCTGGCTCAACACGAAGTTGAGTGGAACATCTGACCTCGCCGTCAGGCATCTATTAAACAAACAGGTATCAAACCTGAAGGTCGGCTCAACATGAAGTTGAGAGGAACATTTGACTTCACTGTCAAGCATCTGTTAAACAAACAGGCATCAAATCTGAAGGCCGACTCAACCCAAAGTTGAGAAGAACATCTGACCTCACCGTCAAGCATCTGTTAACACAAACAGGCATCGAACCGAAGGGCAACTCAACCCAAAGTTGATAAGAACATTAGACCTCTTCGTCAGGCATCTGTTAAACAAACATGCATCTAACCCAAAGGCCGGATTAACCCGAAGTTGAGAAGAACATTTGACCTCTCCGTCAGGCATCTGTTAAACAAACAGGCATCGAACCCGACGACCGTCTCAATCCTTAATTGAGAAGAACATTTGACCTCACCGTCAAACATCTGTTAAACAAACAGGCATCGAACCCGAAGGCTGGCTCAACTTTAAGTTAATAGGAACATCTGACCTCCCCATCAAGCATTAGTTAAACAAACAGGGATCGAACCCGAAGGCCTGCACAACATGAAGTTGAGAAGAACATCTGACCTCGCTGTCAGGCATATGTTAAACAAACAGGCATCGAATTTGATGGTCGACTCAACCCGATTTTGAGAAGAATATCTGACCTCGCTGCCAGGCATTAGTCAAACAAACAGGAATTGAACACGAAGGTCGGATCAACCCGAAGTTGAGAAGAACATCTGACCTAGCAGCCAGGCATTTGTTAAACAAACAGGCATCGAACCCAAAGGCCAACTCAACCCGAAGTTGAGAAGAACATCGGACCTCGCTGTCAGGAATCTGTTAAACAAAAAGGTGTAGAACCCGAAGGCCAGCTCAACCCGAAGTTGAGAAGAACATCTGACCTCGCCGTCAGGCATCTGTTAAAAAAACATGCATCAAACCCGAGGGCCGTCTTAACCCTTAGTTGAGAAGAACATCTGACCTCGCCGTCAAACATCTGTTAAACAAACAGCCATCGAACCCGAAGGGCGGCTCAACCCGAAGTTGATAAGAACATTTGACCTCGCCATCAGGCATCTGTTAAAGAAACAGGCATCGAACCCGAAGGCTGGCTCAACACGAAGTTGAGAGGAACATCTGACCTCGCCGTCTGGCATCTGTTAAACAAACAGGCATCGAACCCGAAGGTCGGTTCAACATGAAGTTGATAGGAACATTTGACTTCACTGTCATGCATCTGTTAAACAAACAGGCATCAAATCTGAAGGCCGACTCAACCCGAAGTTGAAAAGAACATCTGACCTCAATGTCAGGCATCTGTTAAACAAACAGGCATCGAACCCGAAGGGCGACTCAACCCGAAGTTGAGAAGAACATTAGACCTCACCGTCAGGCATCTCTTAAGCAAACAGGCATCGAACCCGAAGGCCGGCTTAACACGAAGTTGAGAGGAACATCTGACCTCGCCGTCAGGCATCTGTTAAACAAAAAGGCATCGAACCTGAAGGTCGGCTCAACATGAAGTTGAGAAGAACATCTCAGCTCGCCGTCAAGCATCTGTTAAACAAATAGGCATCTAACCCGAAGGTCGTCTCAACCCTTAATTAAGAAGAATATCTGACCTCACTGTCAAATATCTGTTAAACAAACAGGAATCGAACCCGAAGGGCGGCTCAACCCGAAGTTAATAAGAACAGCTGACCTCGCCGTCAGGCATCTGTTAAACAAACAGGCATCGAACCCGAAGGCTGGCTCAACACGAAGTTGAGAGGAACATCTGACCTCGCTGTCAAGCATCTGTTAAACAAACAGGCATCGAACCTGAAGGTCGCATCAACATGAAGTTGAGAGTAACATTTGACTTCACTGTCAAGCATCTCTTAAACAAACAGGCATCAAATCCGAAGGCCGGCTCAAACCAAATTTGAGAAGAACATCTGACCTCACCGTCAGGCATCTCTTAAACAAACAGGCATCGAACCGAAGGGCAGCTCAACCCGAAGTTGATAAGAACATTAGACCTCTCCGTCAGGCATCTGTTAAACAAACAGGCATCGAACCCGAAGGCCGGCTCAACCCAAAGTTGAGAAGAACATTTGACCTCTCCGTCAGGCATCTATTAAACAAACAGGCATCGAACCCGAAGGCCGTCTCAATCCTTAATTGAGAAGAACATTTGACCTCACCGTCAAACATCTGTTAAACAAACATGCATCGAACCCGAAGGCCGGCACAAAATGAAGTTGAGAAAAACATCTGACCTCGTTGTCAGGCATATGTTAAACAAACAGGCATCGAATTTGTTGGTCGACTCAACCCGATGTTAAGAAGAACATCCGACCTAACTGCCAAGCATTAGTTAAACAAACAGGAATTGAACCCGAAGGTCAGATCAACCCGAAGTTGAGAAGAACATCTGACCTAGCCGCCAGGCATCTGTTAAACAAACAGGCATCGAACCCAAAGGCCGGCTCAACCCGAAGTTGAGAAGAACATCTGACCTCGCCGTCAGGCATCTGTTAAACAAAAAGGTGTGGAGCCCGAAGGCCGGCTCAACCCGAAGTTGAGAAGACATCTGACCTCCCCGCCTGGCATCTGTTAAACAAACAGGCATCAAACCCGAACGCTGTCTCAACCCTTAGTTGAGAAGAACACCTGACCTCGCCGTCAAACATCTGTTAAACAAACAAGCATCGAACCCGAAGGGCGGCTCAACCCGAAGTTGAGAAGAACATCTAACCTCGCTGTCAGGCATCTGTTAAAGAAACAGGCATCGAACCCGAAGGCCGGCTCAACGCGAAGTTGAGAAGAACATCTGACCTCAACTTCAGGCATCTGTTAAACAAACAGGCATCGAACCCGAAGGTCGGCTCAACCCGAAGATGAAAAGAACATCTGACCTCAACGTCAGACATCTGTTAAAAAAACAGGCATCAAACCAAGAGGTCGGCTCAACTCGAAGTTGAGAAGAACATTTGAACTTGCCGTTAGACATCTGTTAAACAAACAGGCATCGAACCCGAAGGTCGTCTCAATCCTTAATTGAGAAGAACATCTGACCTTGCTGTCAAACATTTGTTAAACAAACAGGCATCGAACCCGAAAGTCGGCTCAACATGAAGTTGAGAGGAACATCTGACCTCCCCATCAGGAATTATTTAAACAAACAAGCATCGAACCCGAAGGCCGGCACAACACGGAGTTCAGAAGAACATCTGCATTCGTTGTCAGGCATATGTTAAATAAACAGACATCAAATTTGATGGCCGACTCAACCCTAAGTTGAGAAGAACAACCGACCTCGATGCAAGGCATTAGTTAAACAAGCAGGAATCAAACCCGAAGGTCGGCTCAACTCGAAGTTGAGAAGAACATCTGACCTAGCCGCTAGGCATCTGTTAAACAAACAGGCATCGAGCCCAAAGGCCAGCTCAACCCGAAGTTGAGAAGAACATCTGATCTCGCCATCAGGCATCTGTTAAACAAAAAGGTGTGAAACCAGAAGGCCGGCTCAATCCGAAGTTGAGAAGAACATCTGACCTCCCCGTCAGGCATTAGTTAAACAAACAGGCTTAGAACCCAAAGGCCGTCACAATACGAAGTTGAGAAGAACATCTGACGTCGCCATCAGGCATCTGTTAAAGAAACAGGCATCGAACCCGAAGGTCGGCTCAACACGAAGTTGAGAGGAACATCTGCCCTCGCCGTTAGGCATTTGTTGAACAAACAGGCATCGAACCCGAAGGTCGGCTCAACATGAAGTTGAGAGGAACATTTGACTTCATTGTCAAGCATCTGTTAAACAAACAGGCATCAAATCCAAAGGCCGGCTCAACCCAAAGTTGAGAAGAACATTTGACCTCACCGTTAGGCATTTGTAAAACAAACAGACATCGAACCCAAAGGGCGGCTCAACCCGAAGTTGATAAAAACATCTGACCTCGCCGTCAGGCATCTGTTAAAAAAACAGGCATCGAACCCGAAGGCCGGCTCAACACGAAGTTGAGAGGAACATCTGACCTCGCCGTCAGATATCGGTTAAACAAATAGGAATCAAACCTGAAGGTCGGCTCAACATGAAGTTGAGAGGAACATTTGACTTCACTATTAAGCATCTGTTAAACAAACAAGCATCAAATTCGAAGGCCGGCTCAACCTGAAGTTGAGAAGAACATCTGACCTCACCTTCAGGCATTTGTTAAACAAACAGGCATCGAACCCGAAGGGCGGATCAACCCGAAGTTGATAAGATCATTAGACCTCTCCGCCAGACATCTATTAAACAAACAGGCATCGAACCCGAAGGCCGGCTCAACCCAAAGTTGAGAAGAACATTTGACCTCGCCGTTAGGCATCTGTTAAACAAACAAGCATCGAACCTGAAGGCCGTCTCAATCCTTAATTAAGAAGAACATCTGACGTCGCCGTCAAGCATATGTTAAACAAACAGGCATCGAACTCGAAGGCCGGCTCAACTTGAAGTTGAGAAGAACATCTGACCTCACTGTCAGGACTCTATTAAACGAACAGGCATCGAATCCGAAGGACGGCTCAACCCGAAGTTGTTAAGAACATCCGGCTTCGCTGTCAGGCATCTATTAAACAAACAGGCATCGAACCCGAAGGCCGGCTCAACCCGAAGTTGATAAGAACATCTGACCTCGCCGTCAGGCATCTCTTAAACAAACAGGCATCGAACCCGAAGGGCGGCTCAACCAAAAGTTGATAAGAACATCTCACTTCGCCGTCAGGCATCTGTTAAACAAACAGGCGTCGAACCCGAAGGCCGGCTCAACATGAAGTTTAGAGGAACATTTGACCTCGCTGTCAGGAATCTGTTAAACAAACAGGCATCGAACCTGAAGGTCGGCTCAACATGAAGTTGAGAGGAACATTTGACTTCACTGTCAAGCATCTGTTAAACAAACAGGCATCAAATCCGAAGGCCGGCTCAACCCGAAGTTGAGAAGAACATCTGACCTCACCGTCAGGCATCTGTTAAAAAAATAGGCATCGAACCCGAAGGGCGGCTCAACCCGAAGTTGATAAGAACATCTGACCTCGTCGTCAAGCATCAGTTAAATGAACAGGCATCGAACCCGAAGGCCGGTTCTAGCCGAAGTTGATAAGAACATTTGACATCACCGTCAGGCATCTCTTAAACAAACAGGCATCAAACTCGAAGAGCGGCTCAACCCGAAGTTGATACGAACATCTGACTTCGCCGTCAGGCATCTGTTAAACAAACAGGCATAGAACCCGAAGGCCGGCTCAACCCGAAGTTGATAAGAACATCTTACCTCGCCGTCAGGCATCTGTTAAACAAACAGCCATCGAACCCGAAGGCCGGCTCAACACGAAGTTGAGAGGAACATCTGACCTCGCCGTCAGACATCGGTTAAACAAACAGGCATCAAACCTGAAGGTCGGCTCAACATGAAGTTGAGAGGAACATTTGACTTCACTATCAGGCATTTGTTAAACAAACAGGCATCGAACCCAAAGGGCGGCTCAACTCGAAGTTGATAAGAACATATGATTTCACCGTCAGGCATCTGTTAAACAAACAGGCATTGAACCAGAAGGGCGGCTAAACCCAAAGTTGATAAGGTCATTAGACCTCTCCGCGAGGCATCTGTTAAACAAACAGGCATCGAACCCGAAGGACGGCTCAACCCGAAGTTGAGAAGAACATCTGACCTCACTGTTAGGCATCTGTTAAACAAACAGGCTTCGAACACGAAGGACGGCTCAACCCGAAGTTGATAAGAACATCTGACCTCGTCGTCAGACATCTCTTTAACAAACAGGCATCGAACCCGAAGGGCGGCTCAACCCGAAGTTGATAAGAACATCTCACTTCGCCGTCAGGCATCTGTTAAACAAACAAGCATCAAACCTGAAGGCCGGCTCAACCCGAAGTTGATAAGAACATCTGACCTCGCCGTCAGGCATCTGTTAAACAAACAGGCATCGAACCCGAAGGCCGGCCTAACACGAACTTGAGAGGAACATCTGACCTCGCTGTCAGGCATCTGTTAAACAAACAGGCATCGAACCTGAAGGTCGGCTCAACATGAAGTTGAGAGGAATATTTGACTTCACTGTCAAGCATCTGTTAAACAAACAGGCATCAAATCCGAACGCCGGCTCAACCCGAAGTGGAGAAGAATATCTGACCTCACCGTCAGGCATCTGTTAAACAAACAGGCATCAAACCCGAAGGGCGGCTCAAACTGAAGTTGATAAGAACATCTGACCTCGCCGTCAGGCATTGGTTAAATGAACAGGCATCGAACTCGAAGGCTGGCTCAACCCGAAGTTGATAAGAACATCTGACCTCGCCGTCAGGCATCTCTTAAAAAACAGGCATCGAACCCGAAGGGTGGCTCAACCCGAAGTTGATAAGAACATCTTACTTTGCCATCAGGCATCTTTTAAATAAACAGGCATCGAACCCGAAGGTCGGCTCAACCCAAAGTTGAGAAGAACATTTGACCTCGCCGTTAGGCATCTGTTAAACAAACAGGCATCAAACCCTAAGATCGTCTCAATCCTTAGTTGAGAAGGACATCTGACCTCGCCGTCAAACATTAGTTAAACAAACATGCATCGAACCCGAAGGCCGACTCAACTTGAAGTTGAGAAGAACATCTGACCTCACCGTCAGGCATCTGTTAAACAAACAGGCATCGAACCCAAAGGGCGGCTCAACCCGAAGTTGATAAGAATATCTGACTTCACCGTTAGGCATTTGTTAAACAAACAGGCATCGAACCCGAAGGGCGGCTCAACCCAAAGTTGATAAGCTCATTAGACCTCTTCGCCAGGCATCTGTTAAAAAACAGGCATCGAACCCGAAGGTTGGCTCAACCCGATGTTGAGAAGAACATTTGACCTCGCCGTTAGGCATGTGTTAAACAAACAGGCATCAAACCAAAAGGCCGTCTTAATCCTTAATTGAGAAGAACATCTAACCTTGTCGTCAAGCATCTGTTAAACAAACAGGCATCGAACCCGAAGGCCGGCTCAACTTGAAGTTGAGAAGAACATCTGACTTCACCGTCAGGCATCTGTTAAACAAACAGGCATCGAACCCGAAGGGCGGCTCAACCCGAAGTTGATAAGAACATCTGACTTCACCGTTAGGCATCTGTTAAACAAACAGGCATCGAACCCGAAGGTCGGCTCAACCCGAAGTTGATAAGAACATCTGACCTCTTTGTCAGGCATATCTTAAACAAACAGGCATCGAACCCGAAGGCCGGCTCAACCCGAAGTTGATAAGAACATTAGACCTCTTCGCCAGGCATCTGTTAAAAAAACAGGCATCGAACCCGAAGGCCGGCTCAACCCAAAGTTGAGAAGAACATTTGACCTCGCCGTTAGGCATCTGTTAAACAAACAGGCATCAAACCCGAAGATCGTCTCAATCCTTAGTTGAGAAGGACATCTGACCTCGCCGTCAAACATTTGTTAAACAAACATGCATTGAACCCGAAGGCCGGCTCAACTTGAAGTTGAGAAGAACATCTGACCTCACTGTCAGGCATCTGTAAAACAAACAGGCATCGAACCCAAAGGGCGGCTCAGCCCGAAGTTGATAAGAATATCTGACTTCGCCGTCAGGCATTTGTTAAACAAACAGGCATCGAACCCGAAGGGCGGCTCAACCCAAAGTTGATAAGATCATTAGACCTCTTCGCCAGGCATCTGTTAAAAAACAGGCATCGAACCCGAAGGTTGGCTCAACCCGATGTTGAGAAGAACATTTGACCTCGCCGTTAGGCATGTCTTAAACAAACAGGCGTCAAACCAAAAGGCCGTCTTAATCCTTAATTGAGAAGAACATCTAACCTTGTCGTCAAGCATCTGTTAAACAAACAGGCATCGAACCCGAAGGCCGGCTCAACTTGAAGTTGAGAAGAACATCTGACTTCACCGTCAGGCATCTGTTAAACAAACAGGCATCGAACCCGAAGGGCGGCTCAACCCGAAGTTGATAAGAACATCTGACTTCACCGTTAGGCATCTGTTAAACAAACAGGCATCGAACCCGAAGGTCGGCTCAACCCGAAGTTGATAAGAACATCTGACCTCTTTGTCAGGCATATCTTAAACAAACAGGCGTCGAACCCGAAGGCCGGCTCAACCCGAAGTTGATAAGAACATTAGACCTCTTCGCCAGGCATCTGTTAAAAAAACAGGCATCGAACCCGAAGGTTGGCTCAACCCGAAGTTGAGAAGAACATTTGACCTCACCGTTAGGCATGTGTTGAACAAACAGGCATCAAACCCGAAGGCCGTCTTAATCCTTAATTGAGAAGAACATCTGACCTTGCCGTCAAGCATCTGTTAAACAAACAGGCATCGAACCCGAAGGCCGGCTCAACTTGAAGTTGAGAAGAACATCTGACTTCACCGTCAAGCATCTGTTAAACAAACAGGCATCGAACCCGAAGGGCGGCTGAACCCGAAGTTGATAAGAACATCTGACTTCACCGTCTGGCATCTGTTAAACAAACAGGCATCGAACCCGAAGGTCGGCTCAACCCGAAGTTGATAAGAACATCTGACCTCTTCGTCAGGCATATCTTAAACAAATAGGCGTCGAATCCGAAGGCCGGCTCAACCCAAAGTTTATAAGAACATCTCACTTCACCGTCAGGCATCTGTTAAACAAACACGCATCGAACCCGAAGGCCGGCTCAACCCGAAGTTGATAAGAAAATCCGACCTCGTTGTTAGGCATCTATTAAATAAACAGGCATCGAACCCGAAGGCCACCTCAACATGAAGTTAAGAGGAACATCTAACCTCGCTGTGAGGCATCTGTTAATCAAACAGGCATCGAACCTGAAGGTCGGCTCAACATGAAGTTGAGAGGAACATTTGACTTCACTGTCAAGCATCTGTTAAACAAACAGGCGTCGAATCCGAAGGCCGGCTCAACCCGAAGTTGAGAAGAACATCTGACCTCACCGTCTGGAATCTGTTAAACAAACAGACATCGAACCCGAAGGGCTGCTCAACCCGAAGTTGATAAGAACATCAGACCTCACCGTCAGGCATCTGTTAAATGAACAGGCATCGAACCCGAAGGCCGGCTCAACCTGAAGTTGATAAGAACATCTGACCTCGCTGTCAGGCATCTCTTAAACAAACAGGCATCAAACCCGAAGGACGGCTCAACCCGAAGTTGATAAGAACATCTCACTTTGCCATCGGGCATCTGTTAAACAAACAGGCATCGAACCCGAAGGCCGGCTCAACCCAAATTTGAGAAGAACATTTGACCTCGCCATTAGGCATCTGTTAAACAAGCAGTCATCGAACCCGAAGGCCGTCTCAATCCTTAATTGAGAAGAACATCTGATCTCGCTGTCAAACATCTGTTAAACAAACAGGCATCGAACCCGAAGGCCGGCTCAAGTTGAAGTTGAGAAGAACATCTGACCTCACCGTCAGGCATCTGTTAAACAAACAGTCATCGAACCCAAAGGGCGGCTCAACCCGAAGTTGATAAGAACATCTGACTTCACTGTCAGGCATCTGTTAAACAAACAGGCATCGAACCCGAAGGCCGGTTAAACCCGAAGTTGATAAGAACATCTGACCTCGCCGTCAGGCATCTCTTAATCAAACAGGCATCGAACCCGAGGATCGACTCAACACGAAGTTGAGAGGATAATCTGACCTCGCCGTCAGGCATCTGTTTAACAAACAGGCATCAAACCTGAAGGTCTGCTCAACAAGAAGTTGAGAGGAACATTTGACTTCATTGTCAAGCATCTGTTAAACAAACAGGCATTAAATCCGTAGGCCGGCTTAACCCCGATGTTGAGAAGAACATCTGACCTCACCGTCAAGCATCTGTTAAACAAACAGGCATCGAACCCGAAGGGCGGCTCAACCCGAAGTTGATAAGAACATTAGACTTCTCCTCCAGGCATTTGTTAAACAAACAGGCATCGAACCCGAAGGCCGGCTCAACCTGAAGTTGAGAAGAACATTTGACCTCGCTGTCAGGCATATGTTAAACAAACAGGCATCGAACCTGAAGGGCGGCTAAAACTGAAGTTGATAAGAGCATCTGACCTCAATATCAGGCATCTGTTAAACAAACATGCATCGAACCCGAAGGGCAGCTCAACCCGAAGTTGATAAGAACATTTGACTTCGCCGTCAGGCATTAATTAAACAAACAGGCATCGAACCTGAAGGCCGGCACAACACGAAGTTGAGAAGAACATCTGACCTCGCTGTCAGGCATATGTTAAACAAACAGGCATCGAACTTGATGGTCGACTCAACCCGAAGTTGAGAAGAACATCCGACCTTGCTCCCAGGCATTAGTTAAACAAATAGGAATCAAACCCGAAGTCCGGTTCAACCCGAAGTTGAGAAGAACATCTGACCTAGCCGCCAGGCATCTTTTAAACAAACAGGCATCGAACCCAAAGGCCGGCTCATCCCGAAGTTGAGAAGAACATCTGACCTCGCCGTCAGGCATCTGTTAAAGAAAAAGGTGAGGAACCCGAAGGCCGACTCAACCCAAAGTTGAGAAGAACATTTGACCTCGCTGTCAGGCATCTGTTAAACAAACAGGCATCAAATCCGAAGGCTGTTTCAACCCTTATTTGAGAAGAACATCTGACCTCGCCGTCAAACATCTGTTAAACAAACAGGCATCGAACCCGAAAGCCGGCTCAACCCAAAGATGAAAAGAACATCTGACCTCAACGTCAGGAATCTGTTAGACAAACAGGCATCGAACCCGAAGGGCGGCTCAACCCGAAGTTGATAAGAACATTAGACTTTGCCGTCAGGCATCTCTTAAACAAACAGGCATCGAACCCGAAGGCCGGCTCAACACGAAGTTGAGAGGAACATCTGACCTCACTGTCAAGCATCCGTTAAACAAACAACCATCGAACCAGAAGGTCGGCTCAACATGAAGTTGAGAGGAACATTTGACTTCACTGTCAAGCATCTGTTAAACAAATAGGCATCAAATCCGAAGGCTGGCTCAACCCGAAGTTGAGAAGAACATCTGACCTCTCCGTCAGGCATCTGTTAAACAAACAGGCATTGAACTTGAAGGGCGGCTCAACCCGAAGTTGATAAGAACATAAGACCTCTCCGCCAGGCATTTGTTAAACAAACAGGCATCGAACCCGAAGGCCGTCTCAATCCTTAATTGAGAAGAACATCTGACCTCGCTGTCAAACATCTATTAAACAAACAGGAATCGAACCCGAAGGCCGGCTCAACTTGAAGTTGAGAGGAACATCTGACCTCCCCAACAGGAATTAGTTAAACAAACAGGCATCGAACCTGAAATCTGGCACAACTCGAAGTTGAGAAGAACATCTGACCTCGCTGTCAGGCATATGTTAAACAAACAGACATCGAATTTGATGGTCGACTCAATCCGAAGTTGAGAAGATTATCCGACCTCGCTGCCAGGCATTAGTTAAACATGCAGGAATCGAACCCGAAGGCCGGCTCAACCCGATGTTGAGAAGAACATCTGACCTAGCCGCCAGGCATCTATTAAACAAACAAGCATCGAACCCAAAGGCCATCTCAACCCGAAGTTGGGAAGAACATCTAACCTCGCCATCAGGCATCTGTTAAACAAAAAGGTGTGAAACCAGAAGCCCGGCTCAACCCGAAGTTGAGAAGAACATCTGACCTCGCCGTCAGGCATCTGTTAAACAAACAAGTATTGAACCCGAAGGCCGGCTCAACCCTTAGTTGAAAAGAACATCTGACCTCGCTGTCAAACATCTGTTAAACAAACAAGTATTGAACCCCAAGGCCGGCTTACCTTGAAGTTGAGAGGAACATCTGACCTCCCCATCAAGCATTAGTTAAACAAGCATGCATTGAACCCGAAGGCCAGCACAACACGAAGTTGAGAACAACATCTTACCTCACCGTTAGGCATCTGTTAAACAAACAGGCATCGAACCTGAAGGCCAGCTCAACACGAAGTTGAGAGGAACATCTAACCTCGCCGTCAGGCATCTGTTAAATAAACAGGCATCGAACCCGAAGG
Organism: Lathyrus sativus; assembly: GCA_963859935.3. Lineage (NCBI taxonomy): Eukaryota > Viridiplantae > Streptophyta > Magnoliopsida > Fabales > Fabaceae > Lathyrus > Lathyrus sativus. Next base: position 396,014,109 of record OZ012735.1, on the reverse strand, counting down.
TCGGCTCAACATGAAGTTGAGAGGAACATTTGACTTCACTGTCAAGCATCTGTTAAACAAACAGGCATCAAATCCGAAGGCTGGCTCAACCCGAAGTTGAGAAGAACATCTGACCTCTCCGTCAGGCATATGTTAAACAAACAGGCATTGAACTCGAAGGGCGGCTCAACCCGAAGTTGATAAGAACATAAGACCTCTCCGCCAGGCATTTGTTAAAAAAACATGCATTGAACCCGAAGGCCGGCTCAACCCGAAGTTTAGATGAACATTTGACCTCGCCGTTAGGCATCTATTAAACAAACAGTCATTGAACCCGAAGGCCGTCTCAATCCTTAATTGAGAAGAACATCTGACCTCGCCGTCAAACATCTATTAAACAAACAGGAATCGAACCCGAAGGCCGGCTCAACTTGAAGTTGAGAGGAACATCTGACCTCCCCAACAGGAATTAATTAAACAAACAGGCATCGAACCTGAAATCTGGCACAACTCGAAGTTGAGAAGAACATCTGACCTCGCTGTCAGGCATATGTTAAACAAACAGACATCGAATTTGATGGTCGACTCAATCCGAAGTTGAGAAGATTATCCGACCTCGCTGCCAGGCATTAGTTAAACATGCAGGAATCGAACCCGAAGGCCGGCTCAACCCGATGTTGAGAAGAACATCTGACCTAGCCGCCAGGCATCTATTAAACAAACAAGCATCGAACCCAAAGGCCATCTCAACCCGAAGTTGGGAAGAACATCTAACCTCGCCATTAGGCATCTGTTAAACAAAAAGGTGTGAAACCAGAAGCCCGGCTCAACCCGAAGTTGAGAAGAACATCTGACCTCGCCGTCAGGCATCTGTTAAACAAACAAGTATTGAACCCGAAGGCCGACTCAACCCTTAGTTGAAAAGAACATCTGACCTCACTGTCAAACATCTGTTAAACAAACAAGTATTGAACCCGAAGGCCGGCTTACCTTGAAGTTGAGAGGAACATCTGACCTCCCCATCAAGCATTAGTTAAACAAGCATGCATTGAACCCGAAGGCCAGCACAACACGAAGTTGAGAACAACATCTTACCTCACCGTTAGGCATCTGTTAAACAAATAGGCATCGAACTTGAAGGCCAGCTCAACACGAAGTTGAGAGGAACATCTGACCTTGCCGTCAGGCATCTGTTACATAAACAGGCATCGAACCCGAAGGTCGGCTCAACATGAAGTTGAGAGGAACATTTGACTTCACAATCAAGCATCTGTTAAACAAACAGGCATCAAATTCGAAGGTCGGCTCAACCCGAAGTTGAGAAGAACATCTGACCTCACCGTCAGGCATCTGTTAAACAAACAGGCATCGAACCCGAAGGGAGGCTCAACCCGAAGTTGATAAGAACATTTGACTTCGTCGTCAGGCATCTGTTAAACAATTAGACATCGAACCCGAAGGCCGGCTCAACACGAAGTTCAGAGGAACATCTGACCTCGCCGTCAGACATCTATTAAACAAACAGGCATCGAACCCGAAGGTCAGCTCAACATGAAGTTTAGAAGAACATCCGACCTTGCTGGCACGCATTAGTTAAAAAAGCAGGAATCGAACCCGAAGGTCGGCTCAACCCAAAATTGAGAAGAACATCTGACCTAGCCGCCAGGCATCTGTTAAACAAATAGGCATCAAACCCAAAGGCCGTCTCAACCCGAAGATGAGAAGAACATCTGACCTCGCCATCAGGCATCTGTTAAACAAAGGTGTGAAACCAGAAGGCCGGCTTAACCCGAAGCTGAGAAGAACATCTGACCTCGCCGTCAGGCATCTGTTATACAATTAGGCATCAAACCTGAAGGCCGTCTCAACCCTTAGTTGAGAGGAACATCTGATCTCGCTGTCAAACATCTGTTAAACAAATGGGTATCGAACCCGAAGGCCGGCTCACCTTGAAGTTGAGAGGAACATCTGACCTCCCCATCACACATTAGTTAAAAAAACCGGCATCGAACCCGAAGGCCGACACAACACGAAGTTGAGAAGAACATCTGACCTCGCTGTCAGGCATCTGTTAAACAAACAGGCATCGAACCCGAAGGCCGGCTCAACATGAAGTTGAGAGGAACATCTGAACTCGCCGTCAGGCATATGTTAAATAAACAGGCATTGAACCCGAAGGGTGGCTACACCCGAAGTTGATAAGATCATTAGACCTCTCCGCCAGGCATCTGTTAAACAAATATGCATCGAACCCGAAGGCCGGCTCAACCCGAAGTTGAGAAGAACATTTGACCTCGCAGTTAGGCATCTGTTAAACAAACAGGCATCGAACCCGAAGGCCGGCTCAACTTGAAGTTGATAAGAACATCTGACCTCGCCGTCAAGCATCTGTTAAACAAACAGGCATCGAACCCGAAGGCCGGCTCAACTTGAAGTTGAGAAGAACATCTGACCCCAACTTCAGGCATCTATTAAACAAACAGGCATCAAACCCGAAGGGTGGCTCAACCCGAAGTTGATAAGAACATCTCACTTCGCTGTCTGGCATCTGTTAAACAAACAGGCATCGAACCCGAAGGCCAGCTCAACCGGAAGTTGAGAAGAACATCTGACCTCGTTGTCTGGCATCTGTTAAACAAACAGGAATCGAACTTGAAGGTCAGCTCCACATGAAGTTGAGAGGAACATTTGAATTCACTGTCAAGCATCTGTTAAACAAACAGGCATCAAATCCGAAGGCCGGCTCAACCCGAAGATGAGAAGAACATCTGACCTCACCGTCAGGCATCCGTTAAACGAACAGGCATCGAACTCGAAGGCCGGCTCAACCCGAAGTTGATAAGAACATCTGACCTCGCCGTCAGGCATCTCTTAAATAAACAGGCATCGAACCCGAAGGCCGGCTCAACACGAAGTTGAGAGGAACATCTGACCTCGCCGTCAGGCATCTATTAAACAAACAGGCATCGAACCTGAAGGTCGGCTCAACAGGAAATTGAGAGGAACATTTGACTTCACTGTCAATCATCTGTTAAACAAACATGCATCAAATCCGAAGGCCGGCTCAACCCCGAATTTGAGAAGAACATCTGACCTCACCGTCAGGCATCTGTTAAACAAACAGGCATTGAACTCGAAGGGCGGCTCAACCCGAAGTTGATAAGAACATAAGACCTCTCCGCCAGGCATTTGTTAAAAAAACATGCATCGAACCCGAAGGCCGGCTCAACCCGAAGTTTAGATGAACATTTGACCTCGCCGTTAGGCATCTATTAAACAAACAGTCATCGAACCCGAAGGCCGTCTCAATCCTTAATTGAGAAGAACATCTGACCTCGCCGTCAAACATCTATTAAACAAACAGGAATCGAACCCGAAGGCCGGCTCAACTTGAAGTTGAGAGGAACATCTGACCTCCCCAACAGGAATTAATTAAACAAACAGGCATCGAACCTGAAATCTGGCACAACTCGAAGTTGAGAAGAACATCTGACCTCGCTGTCAGGCATATGTTAAACAAACAGACATCGAATTTGATGGTCGACTCAATCCGAAGTTGAGAAGATTATCCGACCTCGCTGCCAGACATTAGTTAAACATGCAGGAATCGAACCCGAATGCCGGCTCAACCCGATGTTGAGAAGAACATCTGACCTAGCCGCCAGGCATCTATTAAACAAACAAGCATCGAACCCAAAGGCCATCTCAACCCGAAGTTGGGAAGAACATCTAACCTCGCCATCAGGCATCTGTTAAACAAAAAGGTGTGAAACCAGAAGCCCGGCTCAACCCGAAGTTGAGAAGAACATCTGACCTCGCCGTCAGGCATCTGTTAAACAAACAAGTATTGAACCCGAAGGCCGGCTCAACCCATAGTTGAAAAGAACATCTGACCTCACTGTCAAACATCTGTTAAACAAACAAGTATTGAACCCGAAGGCCAGCTTACCTTGAAGTTGAGAGGAACATCTGACCTCCCCATCAAGCATTAGTTAAACAAGCATGCATTGAACCCGAAGGCCAGCACAACACGAAGTTGAGAACAACATCTTACCTCACCGTTAGGCATCTGTTAAACAAATAGGCATCGAACTTGAAGGCCAGCTCAACACGAAGTTGAGAGGAACATCTGACCTCGCCGTCAGGCATCTGTTAAGTAAACAGGCATCGAACCCGAAGGTCGGCTCAACATGAAGTTGAGAGGAACATTTGACTTCACAATCAAGCATCTGTTAAACAAACAGGCATCAAATTCGAAGGTCGGCTCAACCCAAAGTTGAGAAGAACATCTGACCTCACCGTCAGGCATCTGTTAAACAAACAGGCATCGAACCCGAAGGGAGGCTCAACCCGAAGTTGATAAGAACATCTGACTTCGTCGTCAGGCATCTGTTAAACAATTAGACATCGAACCCGAAGGCCGGCTCAACACGAAGTTCAGAGGAACATCTGACCTCGCCGTCAGACATCTATTAAACAAACAGGCATCGAACCCGAAGGTCAGCTCAACATGAAGTTTAGAAGAACATCCGACCTTGCTGGCAGGCATTAGTTAAAAAAGCAGGAATCGAACCCGAAGGTCGGCTCAACCCAAAATTGAGAAGAACATCTGACCTAGCCGCCAGGCATCTGTTAAACAAATAGGCATCAAATCCAAAGGCCGTCTCAACCCGAAGATGAGAAGAACATCTGACCTCGCCATCAGGCATCTGTTAAACAAAGGTGTGAAACCAGAAGGCCGGCTTAACCCGAAGCTGAGAAGAACATCTGACCTCGCCGTCAGGCATCTGTTATACAATTAGGCATCAAACCTGAAGGCCGTCTCAACCCTTAGTTGAGAGGAACATCTGATCTCGCTGTCAAACATCTGTTAAACAAACGGGTATCGAACCCGAAGGCCGGCTCACCTTGAAGTTGAGAGGAACATCTGACCTCCCCATCACACATTAGTTAAAAAAAACGGCATCGAACCCGAAGGCCGACACAACACGAAGTTGAGAAGAACATCTGACCTCGCTGTCAGGCATCTGTTAAACAAACAGGCATCGAACCCGAAGGCCGGCTCAACATGAAGTTGAGAGGAACATCTGAACTCGCCGTCAGGCATATGTTAAATAAACAGGCATTGAACCCGAAGGGTGGCTACACCCGAAGTTGATAAGATCATTAGACCTCTCCGCCAGGCATCTGTTATACAAACATGCATCGAACCCGAAGGCCGGCTCAACCCGAAGTTGAGAAGAACATTTGACCTCGCCGTAAGGCATCTGTTAAACAAACAGGCATCGAACCCGAAGGCCGGCTCAACTTGAAGTTGATAAGAACATCTGACCTCGCCGTCAAGCATCTGTTAAACAAACAGGCATCGAACCCGAAGGCCGGCTCAACTTGAAGTTGAGAAGAACATCTGACCTCAACTTCAGGCATCTATTAAACAAACAGGCATCAAACCCGAAGGGTGGCTCAACCCGAAGTTGATAAGAACATCTCACTTCGCTGTCTGGCATCTGTTAAACAAACAGGCATCGAACCCGAAGGCCAGCTCAACCGGAAGTTGAGAAGAACATCTGACCTCGTTGTCTGGCATCTGTTAAACAAACAGGAATCGAACATGAAGGTCTGCTCAACATGAAGTTGAGAGGAACATTTGAATTCACTGTCAAGCATCTGTTAAATAAACATGCATCAAATCCGAAGGCCGGCTCAACCCGAAGATGAGAAGAACATCTGACCTCACCGTCAGACATCCGTTAAACAAACAGGCATCGAACTCGAAGGCCGGCTCAACCCGAAGTTGATAAGAACATCTGACCTCGCCGTCAGGCATCTCTTAAACAAACAGGCATCGAACCCGAAGGCCGGCTCAACACGAAGTTGAGAGGAACATCTGACCTCGCCGTCAGGCATCTATTAAACAAACAGGCATCGAACCTGAAGGTCGGCTCAACAGGAAATTGAGAGGAACATTTGACTTCACTGTCAATCATCTGTTAAACAAACATGAATCAAATCCGAAGGCCGGCTCAACCCCGAATTTGAGAAGAACATCTGACCTCACCGTCAGGCATCTGTTAAACAAACAGGCATCGAACCCGAAGGGCGGCTCAACCCAAAGTTGATAAGAACATTAGACCTCTTCGTCAGGCATCTGTTAAACAAATAGGCATCAAACCCGAAGGTCGGCTCAACCCAAAGTTGAAAAGAACATCTGACCTCATCGTCAGGCTTCTGTTAAACAAACAGGCATCGAACCCGAAGAGCGGCTCAACCCGAAGTTGATAAGAACATCTGACTTCGCCGTCAGGCATCTGTTAAACAAACAGGCATCGAACCCGAAGGCCGGCTCAACACGAAGTTCAGAGGAACATCTGACCTCGTCGTCAAACATCTGTTAAACAAACAGGCATCGAACCCGAAGGCCGGCTCAACTTGAAGTTGAGAGGAACATCTGACTTCCCCATCAGGAATTAGTTAAACAAACAGGCATCGAACCCGAAATCTTGCATAACTCGAAGTTGAGAAGAACATCTGACCTCGCTGTCAGGCATATGTTTAACAAACAGACATCGAGTTTGATGGCCGACTCAACCCGAAGTTGAGAAGATTATCCGACCTCGCTGCCAGGCATTACTTAAACATGCAGGAATCGAACCCGAAGGCCGGCTCAACCCGAAGTTGAGAAGAACATCTGACCTAGCCGCCAGGCATCTGTTAAACAAACAGGCATCGAACCCAAAGGTCGGCTCAACCCGAAGTTGGGAAGAACATCTGACCTCGCCATCAGGCATCTGTTAAACAAAAAGGTGTGAAACCAGAAGGCCGGCTCAACCCGAAGTTGAGAAGAACATCTGACCTCGCTGTCAGGCATCTGTTAAACAATTAGGCATCAAACCCGAAGGCCGTATCAAACCTTAGTTGAAAAGAATGTCTGACCTCGCTGTCACACATCTGTTAAACAAACAAGTATTGAACTCGAAGGGCGGATTACCTTGAAGTTGAGAGGAACATCTGACTTCCCCATCAGGCATTAGTTAAACAAGCAGGCATTGAACCCGAAGGCCGGCACAACACAAAGTTGAGAAGAACATCTGACCTCGCCGTTAGGCATCTGTTAAACAAACAGGCATCGAACCCGAAGGCCAGCTCAACACGAAGTTGAGAGGAACATCTGACCTCGCCGTCATGCATCTGTTAAATAAACAGGCATCGAACCCGAAGGTCGGCTCAACATGAAGTTGAGAGGAACATTTGACTTCACAGTCAAGCATCTATTAAACAAACAGGCATCAAATTCGAAGCCCGGCTCAACCCGAAGTTGAGAAGAATATCTGACCTCACCGTCAGGCATCTGTTAAACAAACAGGTATCGAACCCGAAGGGAGGCTCAACCCGAAGTTGATAAGAACATCTGACTTCGCCGTCAGGCATCTGTTAAACAAACAGACATCGAACCCGAAGGCCGGCTCAACATGAAGTTCAGAGGAACATCTGACCTCGCCGTCAGGCATCTGTTAAATAAACAGGTATCGAACCCGAAGGCCGGCTCACCTTGAAGTTGAGAGGAACATCTGACCTCCCCATCACGCATTAGTTAAACAAACAGGCATCGAACCCGAATGCCGGCACAACATGAAGTTTAGAAGAACATCTGACCTTGCCGTCAGGCATCTCTTAAACAAACAGGCATCGAACCCGAAGGGCGGCTCAACCTGAAGTTGATAAGAAAATCTCACTTCGCTGTCAGGCATCTGTTAAACAAACAGGCATCGAACCCGAAGGTCGGCTCAACCCGAAGTTGATAAGAACATTTGACCTTGCCGTCAGGCATCTGTTAAAAAAACAGGCATTGAACCCGAAGGCCAACCAACAGGAAGTTGAGAGGAACATCTGACCTCGTTGTTTGGCATCTGTTAAACAAACAGGCATCGAACTTGAAGGTCAGCTCAACATGAAGTTGAGAGGAACATTTGACTTCACTGTCAAGCATCTGTTAAACAAACAGGGATCAAATCCGAAGCCCGGCTCAACCCGAAGATGAGAAGAACATATGACCTCACCGTCAGGCATCCGTTAAACAAACAGGCATCGAACCCGAAGGCCGGGTCAACCCGAAGTTGATAAGAACATCTGACCTCGCCGTCAGGCATCTCTTAAACAAACAGACATCGAACCCGAAGGGCGGCTCAACTCGAAGTTGATAAGAACATCTGACTTTGCCGTCAGGCATCTGTTAAACAAAGAGGCATCGAACCCGAAGGCCGGCTAAACCCAAAGTTGATAAGAACATCTGACCTCGCCGTCAGGCATCTCTTAAACAAACAGGCATCGAACCCGAAGGCCGGCTCAACACGAAGTTGAGAGGAACATCTGACCTCGCCGTCAGGCATCTTTTAAACAAAAAGGCATCGAACCTGAAGGTCGGCTCAACAGGAAGTTGAGAGGAACATTTGACTTCACTGTCAAGCATCTGTTAAACAAACAGGCATCAACCCCGAATTTGAGAAGAACATCTGACCTCACCGCCAGGCATCTGTTAAACAAACAGGCATCGAACCCGAAGGGCGGCTCAACCCAAAGTTGATAAGAACATTAGACCTCTTCGTCAGGCATCTGTTAAACAAACAGGCATCGAACCCGAAGGCCGGCTCAACCCAAAGTTGAGAAGAACATCTGACCTCACCGTCAGGCATCTGTTAAACAAACAGGCATCGAACCCAAAGGGAGGCTAAACCCGAAGTTGATAAGAACATATGACTTCGCCGTCAGACATCTGTTAAAGAAACAGGCATCGAACCCGAAGGCCGGCTCAACACGAAGTTCAGAGGAACATCTGACCTCGCCGTCAGGCATCTGTTAAACAAACAGGCATCGAACCCGAAGGTCGGCTCAACATGAAGTTTAGAAGAACATCCGACCTCGCTAGCAAGCATTAATTAAACAAGCAGGAATCGAACCCGAAGGTCGGCTCAACCCGAAGTTGAGAAGAAGATCTGACCTAGCCGCCAGGCATCTGTTAAACAAACAGGCATCGAACCCAAATGCCGGCTCAACCCGAAGTTGATAAGAACATTTGACCTTGCCGTCAGGCATCTGTTAAAAAAACAGGCATTGAACCCGAAGGCCAACCAACAGGAAGTTGAGAGGAACATCTGACCTCGTTGTCTGGCATCTGTTAAACAAACAGGCATCGAACTTGAAGGTCAGCTCAACATGAAGTTGAGAGGAACATTTGACTTCACTGTCAAGCATCTGTTAAACAAACAGGGATCAAATCCGAAGCCCGGCTCAACCCGAAGATGAGAAGAACATATGACCTCACCGTCAGGCATCCGTTAAACAAACAGGCATCGAACCCGAAGGCCGGGTCAACCCGAAGTTGATAAGAACATCTGACCTCGCCGTCAGGCATCTCTTAAACAAACAGACATCGAACCCGAAGGGCGGCTCAACTCGAAGTTGATAAGAACATCTGACTTTGCCGTCAGGCATCTGTTAAACAAAGAGGCATCGAACCCGAAGGCCGGCTAAACCCAAAGTTGATAAGAACATCTGACCTCGCCGTCAGGCATCTCTTAAACAAACAGGCATCGAACCCGAAGGCCGGCTCAACACGAAGTTGAGAGGAACATCTGACCTCGCCGTCAGGCATCTTTTAAACAAAAAGGCATCGAACCTGAAGGTCGGCTCAACAGGAAGTTGAGAGGAACATTTGACTTCACTGTCAAGCATCTGTTAAACAAACAGGCATCAACCCCGAATTTGAGAAGAACATCTGACCTCACCGCCAGGCATCTGTTAAACAAACAGGCATCGAACCCGAAGGGCGGCTCAACCCAAAGTTGATAAGAACATTAGACCTCTTCGTCAGGCATCTGTTAAACAAACAGGCATCGAACCCGAAGGCCGGCTCAACCCAAAGTTGAGAAGAACATCTGACCTCACCGTCAGGCATCTGTTAAACAAACAGGCATCGAACCCAAAGGGAGGCTAAACCCGAAGTTGATAAGAACATATGACTTCGCCGTCAGGCATCTGTTAAAGAAACAGGCATCGAACCCGAAGGCCGGCTCAACACGAAGTTCAGAGGAACATCTGACCTCGCCGTCAGGCATCTGTTAAACAAACAGGCATCGAACCCGAAGGTCGGCTCAACATGAAGTTTAGAAGAACATCCGACCTCGTTGGCAAGCATTAATTAAACAAGCAGGAATCGAACCCGAAGGTCGGCTCAACCCGAAGTTGAGAAGAAGATCTGACCTAGCCGCCAGGCATCTGCTAAACAAACAGGCATCGAACCCAAATGCCGGCTCAACCCGAAGTTGATAAGAACATTTGACCTTGCCGTCAGGCATCTGTTAAAAAAACAGGCATTGAACCCGAAGGCCAACCAACAGGAAGTTGAGAGGAACATCTGACCTCGTTGTCTGGCATCTGTTAAACAAACAGGCATCGAACTTGAAGGTCAGCTCAACATGAAGTTGAGAGGAACATTTGACTTCACTGTCAAGCATCTGTTAAACAAACAGGGATCAAATCCGAAGCCCGGCTCAACCCGAAGATGAGAAGAACATATGACCTCACTGTCAGGCATCCGTTAAACAAACAGGCATCGAACCCGAAGGCCGGGTCAACCCGAAGTTGATAAGAACATCTGACCTCGCCGTCAGGCATCTCTTAAACAAACAGACATCGAACCCGAAGGGCGGCTCAACTCGAAGTTGATAAGAACATCTGACTTTGCCGTCAGGCATCTGTTAAACAAAGAGGCATCGAACCCGAAGGCCGGCTAAACCCAAAGTTGATAAGAACATCTGACCTCGCCGTCAGGCATCTCTTAAACAAACAGGCATCGAACCCGAAGGCCGGCTCAACACGAAGTTGAGAGGAACATCTGACCTCGCCGTCAGGCATCTTTTAAACAAAAAGGCATCGAACCTGAAGGTCGGCTCAACAGGAAGTTGAGAGGAACATTTGACTTCACTGTCAAGCATCTGTTAAACAAACAGGCATCAACCCCGAATTTGAGAAGAACATCTGACCTCACCGCCAGGCATCTGTTAAACAAACAGGCATCGAACCCGAAGGGCGGCTCAACCCAAAGTTGATAAGAACATTAGACCCTTTCGTCAGGCATCTGTTAAACAAACAGGCATCGAACCCGAAGGCCGGCTCAACCCAAAGTTGAGAAGAACATCTGACCTCACCGTCAGGCATCTGTTAAACAAACAGGCATCGAACCCAAAGGGAGGCTAAACCCGAAGTTGATAAGAACATATGACTTCGCTGTCAGGCATCTGTTAAAGAAACAGGCATCGAACCCGAAGGCCGGCTCAACACGAAGTTCAGAGGAACATCTGACCTCGCCGTCAGGCATCTGTTAAACAAACAGGCATCGAACCCGAAGGTCGGCTCAACATGAAGTTTAGAAGAACATCCGACCTCGCTGGCAAGCATTAATTAAACAAGCAGGAATCGAACCCGAAGGTCGGCTCAACCCGAAGTTGAGAAGAAGATCTGACCTAGCCGCCAGGCATCTGTTAAACAAACAGGCATCGAACCTAAATGCCGGCTCAACCCGAAGTTGAGAAGAACATATGACCTTGCCATCAGGCATCTGTTAAACAAAAAGGTGTGAAACTAGAAGGTCGGCTTAACCCGAAGTTGAGAAGAACATCTGACCTCGCCGTCAGGCATCTGTTATACAATTAGGCATCAAACCGGAAGGCCGTCTCAACCCTTAGTTGAGAAGAACATCTGACCTCGCTGTCAAACATCTGTTAAATAAACAGGTATCAAACCCGAAGGTCGGCTCGCCTTGAAGTTGAGAGGAACATCTGACGTCCCCATCACGCATTAGTTAAACAAACAGGCATTGAACCCGAATGCCGACATAACACGAAGTTTAGAAGAACATCTGACCTTGCCGTCACGCATCTCTAAAACAAACAGGCATCGAACCCGAAGGGAGGCTCAACCTGAAGTTGATAAGAACATCTCACTTTGCTGTCAGGCATCTGTTAAACAAACAGGCATCGAACCCGAAGGCCGGCTCAACCCGAAGTTGATAAGAACATTTGACCTTGCCGTCAGGCATCTGTTAAACAAACAGGCATCGAACCCGAAGGCCAGCTCAACAGGAAGTTGAGAGGAACATCTGACCTCGTTGTCTGGCATCTGTTAAACAAACAGGCATCGAACTTGAAGGTCGGCTCAACATGAATTTGAGAGGAATGTTTGACTTCACCGTCTAGCATCTGTTAAACAAACAGGGATCAAATCCGAAGCCCGGCTCATCCCGAAGATGAGAAGAACATCTGACCTCACCTTCAGGCATCCGTTAAACAAACAGGCATCGAACCCGAAGGCCGGGTCAACCCGAAGTTGATAAGAACATCTGACCTCACCGTCAGGCATCTCTTAAACAAACAGACATCGAACCCGAAGGGCGGCTCAACTCGAAGTTGATAAGAACATCTGACTTCGCCGTCTGGCATCTGTTAAACAAACAGGCATCGAACCCGAAGGTTGGCTCAACCCAAAGTTGATAAGAACATCTAACCTCGCCGTCAAGCATCTCTTAAACAAACAGGCATCGAACCCGAATGCCGGCTCAACACGAAGTTGACAGGAACATCTGACCTTGCCGTCATGCATCTTTTAAACAAAAAGGCATCGAACCTGAAGGTCGGCTCAACAGGAAGTTGAGAGGAACATTTGACTTCACTGTCAAGCATCTGTTAAACAAACAGGCATCAACCCCGAATTTGAGAAGAACATCTGACCTCACCGCCAGGCATCTGTTAAACAAACAGGCATCGAACCCGAAGGGCGGCTCAACCCGAAGTTGATAAGAACATTAGACCTCATCGTCAGGCATCTGTTAAACAAACAGGCTTCGAACCCGAAGGCCGGCTCAACCCAAAGTTGAGAAGAACATCTGACCTCACCGTCAGGCATCTGTTAAACAAACAGGCATCGAACCCTAAGGGCGGATCAACCCGAAGTTGATAAGAACATCTGACTTCGCCGTCAGGAATCTGTTAAACAAACAGGTATCGAACCCGAAGGCCGGCTCAACACGAAGTTCAGAGGAACATCTGACCTCGCCGTCAGGCATCTGTTAAACAAACAGGCATCGAACCTGAAGGTCGGCTCAACATGAAGTTTAGAAGAACATCCGACCTCGCTGGCAAGCATTAATTAAACAAGCAGGAATCGAACCCGAAGGTCGGCTCAACCCGAAGTTGAGAAGAAGATCTGACCTAGCCGCCAGGCATCTGTTAAACAAACAGGCATCGAACCTAAATGCCGGCTCAACCCGAAGTTGAGAAGAACATATGACCTTGCCATCAGGCATCTGTTAAACAAAAAGGTGTGAAACTAGAAGGTCGGCTTAACCCGAAGTTGAGAAGAACATCTGACCTCGCCGTCAGGCATCTGTTATACAATTAGGCATCAAACCGGAAGGCCGTCTCAACCCTTAGTTGAGAAGAACATCTGACCTCGCTGTCAAACATCTGTTAAATAAACAGGTATCAAACCCGAAGGTCGGCTCGCCTTGAAGTTGAGAGGAACATCTGACGTCCCCATCACGCATTAGTTAAACAAACAGGCATTGAACCCGAATGCCGACATAACACGAAGTTTAGAAGAACATCTGACCTTGCCGTCACGCATCTCTAAAACAAACAGGCATCGAACCCGAAGGGAGGCTCAACCTGAAGTTGATAAGAACATCTCACTTTGCTGTCAGGCATCTGTTAAACAAACAGGCATCGAACCCGAAGGCCGGCTCAACCCGAAGTTGATAAGAACATTTGACCTTGCCGTCAGGCATCTGTTAAACAAACAGGCATCGAACCCGAAGGCCAGCTCAACAGGAAGTTGAGAGGAACATCTGACCTCGTTGTCTGGCATCTGTTAAACAAACAGGCATCGAACTTGAAGGTCGGCTCAACATGAATTTGAGAGGAATGTTTGACTTCACCGTCTAGCATCTGTTAAACAAACAGGGATCAAATCCGAAGCCCGGCTCATCCCGAAGATGAGAAGAACATCTGACCTCACCTTCAGGCATCCGTTAAACAAACAGGCATCGAACCCGAAGGCCGGGTCAACCCGAAGTTGATAAGAACATCTGACCTCACCGTCAGGCATCTCTTAAACAAACAGACATCGAACCCGAAGGGCGGCTCAACTCGAAGTTGATAAGAACATCTGACTTCGCCGTCTGGCATCTGTTAAACAAACAGGCATCGAACCCGAAGGTTGGCTCAACCCAAAGTTGATAAGAACATCTAACCTCGCCGTCAAGCATCTCTTAAACAAACAGGCATCGAACCCGAATGCCGGCTCAACACGAAGTTGACAGGAACATCTGACCTTGCCGTCATGCATCTTTTAAACAAAAAGGCATCGAACCTGAAGGTCGGCTCAACAGGAAGTTGAGAGGAACATTTGACTTCACTGTCAAGCATCTGTTAAACAAACAGGCATCAACCCCGAATTTGAGAAGAACATCTGACCTCACCGCCAGGCATCTGTTAAACAAACAGGCATCGAACCCGAAGGGCGGCTCAACCCGAAGTTGATAAGAACATTAGACCTCATCGTCAGGCATCTGTTAAACAAACAGGCTTCGAACCCGAAGGCCGGCTCAACCCAAAGTTGAGAAGAACATCTGACCTCACCGTCAGGCATCTGTTAAACAAACAGGCATCGAACCCTAAGGGCGGATCAACCCGAAGTTGATAAGAACATCTGACTTCGCCGTCAGGAATCTGTTAAACAAACAGGTATCGAACCCGAAGGCCGGCTCAACACGAAGTTCAGAGGAACATCTGACCTCGCCGTCAGGCATCTGTTAAACAAACAGGCATCGAACCTGAAGGTCGGCTCAACATGAAGTTTAGAAGAACATCCGACCTCGCTGGCAAGCATTAATTAAACAAGCAGGAATCGAACCCGAAGGTCGGCTCAACCCGAAGTTGAGAAGAAGATCTGACCTAGCCGCCAGGCATCTGTTAAACAAACAGGCATCGAACCTAAATGCCGGCTCAACCCGAAGTTGAGAAGAACATATGACCTTGCCATCAGGCATCTGTTAAACAAAAAGGTGTGAAACTAGAAGGTCGGCTTAACCCGAAGTTGAGAAGAACATCTGACCTCGCCGTCAGGCATCTGTTATACAATTAGGCATCAAACCGGAAGGCCGTCTCAACCCTTAGTTGAGAAGAACATCTGACCTCGCTGTCAAACATCTGTTAAATAAACAGGTATCAAACCCGAAGGTCGGCTCGCCTTGAAGTTGAGAGGAACATCTGACGTCCCCATCACGCATTAGTTAAACAAACAGGCATTGAACCCGAATGCCGACATAACACGAAGTTTAGAAGAACATCTGACCTTGCCGTCACGCATCTCTAAAACAAACAGGCATCGAACCCGAAGGGAGGCTCAACCTGAAGTTGATAAGAACATCTCACTTTGCTGTCAGGCATCTGTTAAACAAACAGGCATCGAACCCGAAGGCCGGCTCAACCCGAAGTTGATAAGAACATTTGACCTTGCCGTCAGGCATCTGTTAAACAAACAGGCATCGAACCCGAAGGCCAGCTCAACAGGAAGTTGAGAGGAACATCTGACCTCGTTGTCTGGCATCTGTTAAACAAACAGGCATCGAACTTGAAGGTCGGCTCAACATGAAGTTGAGAGGAACATTTGACTTCACCATCAAGCATCTGTTAAACAAACAGGGATCAAATCCAAGCCCGGCTCAACCCGAAGATGAGAAGAACATCTGACCTCACCGTCAGGCATCCGTTAAACAAACAGGCATCGAACCCGAAGGGCGGGTCAACCCGAAGTTGATAAGAACATCTGACCTCGCCGTCAGGCATCTCTTAAACAAACAGACATCGAACCCGAAGGGCGGCTCAACTCGAAGTTGATAAGAACATCTGACTTCGCCGTCAGGCATCTGTTAAACAAACAGGCATCGAACCCGAAGGTCGGCTCAACACGAAGTTGAGAGGAACATCTAACCTCGCCATCAGGCATCTGTTAAACAAACAGGCATCGAACCTGAAGGTCGGCTCAACAGGAAGTTGAGAGGAACATTTGACTTCATTGTCAAGCATCTGTTAAACAAACAGGCATCAACCCTGAATTTGAGAAGAACATCTGACCTCACCGCCAGGCAACTGTTAAACAAACAGGCATCGAACCCGAAGGCCGGCTCAACATGAAGTTTAGAAGAACATCCGACCTCGCTCGCAAGCATTAGTTAAACAAGCAGGAATCAAACCCGAAGGTCGGCTCAACCCGAAGTTGAGAAGAACATCTGACCTAGCCGCCAGGCATCTGTTAAACAAACAGGCATCGAACCCAAATGTCGGCTCAACCCGAAGTTGAGAAGAACATCTGACCTCGCCATCAGGCATCTGTTAAACAAAAAGGTGTGAAACTAGAAGGCCGGCTTAACCCAAAGTTGAGAAGAACATCTGACCTTGCCGTCAGGCATCTGTTATACAATTAGGCATCAAACCGGAAGGCCGTCTAAACCCTTAGTTGAGAAGAACATCTGACCTCGCTGTCAAACATCTGTTAAATAAACAGGTATCGAACCCGAAGGCCGGCTCACCTTGAAGTTGACAGGAACATCTGACCTCCCCATCACGCATTAGTTAAACAAACAGGCATCGAACCCGAATGTCGGCACAACACGAAGTTTAGAAGAACATCTGACGTTGCCGTCAGGCATCTCTTAAACAAACAGGCATCGAAGCCGAACGACGGCCTAACCTGAAGTTGATAAGAACATCTCACTTCGCTGTCAGGCATCTGTTAAACAAACAGGCATCGAACCCGAAGGCCGGCTCAACCCGAAGTTGATAAGAACATTTGACCTTGCCGTCAGGCATCTGTTAAACAAACAGGCATCGAAATCGAAGGCCAGCTCAACAGGAAGTTGAGAGGAACATCTGACCTCGTTGTCTGGCATCTGTTAAACAAACAGGCATCGAACTTGAAGGTTAGCTCAACATGAAGTTGAGAGGAACATTTGACTCACCATCAAGCATCTGTTAAACAAACAGGGATCATATCCGAAGCCCAGCTAAACCCGAAGATGAGAAGAACATCTGACCTCAACATCAGGCATCCGTTAAACAAACAGGCATCGAACCCGAAGGCCGGGTCAACCCAAAGTTGATAAGAACATCTGACCTCGCCGTCAGGCATCTCTTAAACAAACAGACATCGAACCCGAAGGGCGGCTCAACTCGAAGTTGATAAGAACATCTGACTTCGCCGTCAGGCATCTGTTAAACAAACAAGCATCGAACCCGAAGGCCGGCTCAACACGAAGTTCAGAGGAACATCTGACCTCGCCGTCAGGCATCTGTTAAACAAACAGGCATCGAACCCGAAGGTCGGCTCAACATGAAGTTTAGAAGAACATCCGACCTCGCTCGCAAGCATTAGTTAAACAAGCAGGAATCGAACCCGAAGGTCGGCTCAACCCGAAGTTGAGAAGAGCATCTGACCTAGCCGCCAGGCATCTGTTAAACAAACAGGCATCGAACCCAAATGCCGGCTCAACCCGAAGTTGAGAAGAACATCTGACCTCGCCATCAGGCATCTGTTAAACAAAAAGGTGTGAAACTAGAAGGCCGGCTTAACCCGAAGTTGAAAAGAACATCTGACCTTGCCGTCAGGCATCTGTTATACAATTAGGCATCAAACCGGAAGGCCGTCTCAACCCTTAGTTGAGAAGAACATCTGACCTCGCTGTCAAACATCTGTTAAATAAACAGGTATCGAACCCAAAGGCCAGCTCACCTTGAAGTTGAGAGGAACATCTGACCTCCCCATCACGCATTAGTTAAACAAACAGGCATCGAACCCGAATTCCGGCACAACACGAAGTTTAGAAGAACATCTGACCTTGCCGTCAGGAATCTCTTAAACAAACAGGCATCGAAGCCGAACGGCGGCTCAACCTGAAGTTGATATGAACATCTCACTTCGCTGTCAGGCATCTGTTAAACAAACAGGCATCGAACCCGAAGGCCGACTCAACCCGAAGTTGATAAGAACATTTGACCTTACCGTCAGGCATCTGTTAAACAAACAAGCATCGAACCCGAAGTCCAGCTCAACAGGAAGTTGAGAGGAACATCTGACCTCGTTGTCTGGCATCTGTTAAACAATTAGGCATCGAACTTGAAGGTCAGCTTAACATGAAGTTGAGAGGAACATTTGACTTCACCGTCAAGCATCTGTTAAACAAACAGGGATCAAATCCGAAGCCCGGCTCATCCCGAAGATGAGAAGAACATCTGACCTCACCATCAGGCATCCGTTAAACAAACAGGCATCGAACCCGAAGGCCGGGTCAACCCGAAGATGATAAGAACATCTGACCTCGCCGTCAGGCATCTCTTAAACAAACAGACATCGAACCCGAAGGGCGGCTCAACTCGAAGTTGATAAGAACATTTGACTTCGCCGACAGGCATCTGTTAAACAATTAGGCATCGAACCCGAAGGCCGGCTCAACACGAAGTTCAGAGGAACATCTGACCTCGCCGTCAGGCATCTGTTAAACAAATAGGCATCGAACCCGAAGGTCGGCTCAACATGAAGTTTAGAAGAACATCCGACCTCGCTCGCAAGCATTAGTTAAACAAGCAGGAATCGAACCTGAAGGTCGGCTCAACCCGAAGTTGAGAAGAACATCTGACCTAGCCGCCAGGCATCTGTTAAACAAACAGGCATCGAACCCAAATGCCGGCTCAACCCGAAGTTGAGAAGAACATCTGACCTCGCCATCAGGCATCTGTTAAACAAAAAGGTGTGAAACTAGAAGGCCGGCTTAACCCGAAGTTGAAAAGAACATCTGACCTTGCCGTCAGGCATCTGTTATACAATTAGGCATCAAACCGGAAGGCCGTCTCAACCCTTAGTTGAGAAGAACATCTGACCTCGCTGTCAAACATCTATTAAATAAACATGTATCGAACCCGAAGGCCGGCTCACCTTGAAGTTGAGAGGAACATATGACCTCCCCATCACGCATTAGTTAAACAAACAGGCATCGAACCCGAATTCCGGCACAACACGAAGTTTAGAAGAACATTTGACCTTGCCGTCAGGAATCTCTTAAACAAACAGCCATCGAAGCCGAACGGCGGCTCAACCTGAAGTTGATAAGAACATCTCACTTCGCTGTCAAGCATCTGTTAAACAAACATGCATCGAACCCGAAGGCCGACTCAACCCGAAGTTGATAAGAACATTTGACCTTGCCGTCAAGCATCTGTTAAACAAACAAGCATCGAACCCGAAGGCCAGCTCAACAGGAAGTTGAGAGGAACATCTGACCTCGTTGTCTGGCATCTGTTAAACAATTAGGCATCGAACTTGAAGGTCAGCTCAACATGAAGTTGAGAGGAACATTTGAATTCACCGTCAAGCATCTGTTAAACAAACAGGGATCAAATCCGAAGCCCGGCTCATCCCGAAGATGAGAAGAACATCTGACCTCACCATCAGGCATCCGTTAAACAAACAGGCATCGAACCCGAAGGCCGGGTCAACCCGAAGATGATAAGAACATCTGACCTCGCCGTCAGGCATCTCTTAAACAAACAGACATCGAACCCGAAGGGAGGCTCAACTCGAAGTTGATAAGAACATTTGACTTCGCCGACAGGCATATGTTAAACAAACAGGCATCGAACCTGAAGGCCGGCTCAACACGAAGTTCAGAGGAACATCTGACCTCGCCGTCAGGCATCTGTTAAACAAACAGGCATCGAACCCGAAGGTCGGCTCAACATGAAGTTTAGAAGAACATCCGACCTCGCTCGCAAGCATTAGTTAAACAAGCAGGAATCGTACCCGAAGGTCGGCTCAACCCGAAGTTGAGAAGAACATCTGACCTAGCCGCCAGGCATCTGTTAAACAAACAGGCATCGAACCCAAATGTCGGCTCAACCCGAAGTTGAGAAGAACATCTGACCTCGCCATCAGGCATCTGTTAAACAAAAAGGTGTGAAACTAGAAGGACGGCTTAACCCGAAGTTGAGAAGAACATCTGACCTTGCCGTCAGGCATCTGTTATACAATTAGGCATCAAACCGGAAGGCCGTCTCAACCCTTAGTTGAGAAGAACATCTGACCTCGCTGTCAAACATCTGTTAAATAAACAGGTGTCGAACCCGAAGGCCGGCTCACCTTGAAGTTGAGAGGAACATCTGACATCCCCATCACGCATTAGTTAAACAAACAGGCATTAAACCCGAATTCCGGCACAACACGAAGTTTAGAAGAACATCTGACCTTGCCGTCAGGAATCTCTTAAACAAACAGGCATCGAAGCCGAACGGCGGCTCAACCTGAAGTTGATAAGAACATCTCACTTCGTTGTCAGGCATCTGTTAAACAAATAGGCATCGAACCCGAAGGCCGGCTCAACCCAAAGTTGATAAGAACATCTGACCTCGCCGTCAGGCATCTCTTAAACAAACAGGCATCGAACCCGAACGCCGGCTCAACACGAAGTTGAGAGGAACATCTGACCTCGCCGTCAGGCATCTGTTAAACAAACAGGCATCGAACCTGAAGGTCGGCTCAACAGGAATTTGAGAGGAACGTTTGACTTCACTGTCCAGCATCTGTTAATTAAACAGGCATCAACCCCGAATTTGAGAAGAACATCTGACCTCACCGCCAAGCATCAGTTAAACAAACAGGCATCGAACCCGAAGGGCGGCTCAACCCGAAGTTGATAAGAACATTAGACCTCTTCGTCAGGCATCTGTTAAACAAACAGGCATCGAACCCGAAGGCCGGCTCAACCCAAAGTTGAGAAGAACATCTGACCTCACCGTCAGGCATCTGATAAACAAACAGGCATCGAACCCGAAGGGCGGCTCAACCCGAAGTTGATAAGAACATCTGAGTTTGCCGTCATGCATCTGTTAAACAAACAGGCATCGAACCCGAAGGCCGGTTCAACACGAAGTTCAGAGGAACATCTGACCTTGCCGTCAGGCATCTGTTAAACAAACAGGCATCGAACCCGAAGGTCGGCTAAACATGAAGTTTAGAAGAACATCCGACCTCGCTTGCAAGCATTAATTAAACAAGCAGGAATCGAACCCGAAGGTCGGCTCAACCCGAAGTTGAGAAGAACATCTGACCTAGCCGCCAGGCATCTGTTAAACAAACAGGCATCGAACCCAAATGCCGGCTCAACCCGAAGTTGAGAAGAACATCTGACCTCGCCATCAGGCATCTGTTAAACAAAAAGGTGTGAAACTAGAAGGTCGGCTTAACCCGAAGTTGAGAAGAACATCTGACCTCGCCGTCAGGCATCTGTTATACAATTAGGCATCAAATTGGAAGGTCATCTCAACCCTTAGTTGAGAAGAACATCTGACCTCGCTGTCAAACATCTGTTAAATAAACACGTACCGAACCCGAAGGCCGGCTCACCTTGAAGTTGAGAGGAACATCTGACCTCCCCATCACGCATTAGTTAAACAAACTGGCATCGAACCCGAATGCCGGCACAACACGAAGTTTAGAAGAACATCTGACCTTGCCGTCAGGCATCTCTTAAATAAACAGGCATCGAAGCCGAACGGCGGCTCAACCTGAAGTTGATAAGAACATCTCACTTCGCTGTCAGGCATCTGTTAAACAAAGAGGCATCGAACCCGAAGGCCGGCTCAACCCGAAGTTGATAAGAACATTTGACCTTGCCGTCAGGCATCCGTTAAACAATCAGGCATCGAACCCGAAGGCCAGCTCAACAGGAATTTGAGAGGAACATCTGACCTCGTTGTCTGGCATCTGTTAAACAAACAGGCATCGAACTTGAAGGTCAGCTCAACATGAAGTTGAGAGGAACATTTGACTTCACTGTCAAGCATCTGTTAAACAAACACGGATCAAATCCGAAGCCCGGCTCAACCCGAAGATGAGAAGAACATATGACCTCACCGTCAGGCATCCGTTAAACAAACAGGCATCGAACCCGAAGGCCGGGTCAACCCGAAGTTGATAAGAACATCTGACCTCGCCGTCAGACATCTCTTAAACAAACAGACATCGAACCCGAAGGGCGGCTCAACTCGAAGTTGATAAGAACATCTGACTTCGCCGTCAGGCATCTGTTAAACAAACAGGCATCGATCCGAAGGTCGGCTCAACCCAAAGTTGATAAAAACATCTGACCTCGCCGTCAGGCATCTCTTAAACAAATAGGCATCGAACCCGAAGGCCGGCTCAACACGAAGTTGAGAGGAACATCTGACCTCGCCGTCAGGCATCTGTTAAACAAACAGGCATCGAACCTGAAGGTCGGCTCAACAGGAAGTTGAGAGGAACATTTGACTTCACTGTCAAGAATCTGTTAAACAAACAGGCATCAACCCCGAATTTGAGAAGAACATCTGACCTCACCGCCAGGCAACTGTTAAACAAACAGGCATCGAACCCGATGGGCGGCTCAACCCGAAGTTGATAAGAACATTAGACCTCTTCGTCAGGCATCTGTTAAACAAACAGGCATCGAACCCGAAGGCCGGCTCAACCCAAAGTTGAGAAGAACATCTGACCTCACCGTCAGGCATCTGTTAAACAAACAGGCATCGAACCCGAAGGGCGGCTCAACTCGAAGTTGATAAGAACATCTGACTTCGCCGTCAGGCATCTGTTAAACAAACAGGCATCGAACCCGAAGGCCGGCT
The DNA here is from genome assembly GCA_963859935.3 of Lathyrus sativus. NCBI lineage: Eukaryota > Viridiplantae > Streptophyta > Magnoliopsida > Fabales > Fabaceae > Lathyrus > Lathyrus sativus. The sequence continues at coordinate 395,991,367 of OZ012735.1, read as the reverse complement.
CAACACGAAGTTCAGAGGAACATCTGACCTCGCCGTCAGGCATCTGTTAAACAAACAGGCATCGAACCCGAAGGTCGGCTCAACATGAAGTTTAGAAGAACATCCGACCTCACTCGCAAGCATTAGTTAAACAAGCAGGAATCGAACCCGAAGGTCGGCTCAACCCGAAGTTGAGAAGAGCATCTGACCTAGCCGCCAGGCATCTGTTAAACAAACAAGCATCGAACCCAAATGCCGGCTCAACCCGAAGTTGAGAAAAACATCTGACCTCGCCATCAGGCATCTGTTAAACAAAAAGGTGTGAAACTAGAAGGCCGGCTTAACCCGAAGTTGAAAAGAAGATCTGACCTTGCCGTCAGGCATCTGTTATACAATTAGGCATCAAACCGGAAGGCCGTCTCAACCCTTAGTTGAGAAGAACATCTGACCTCGCTGTCAAACATCTGTTAAATAAAAAGGTATCGAACCCGAAGGCCGGCTCACCTTGAAGTTGAGAGGAACATCTGACCTCCCCATCACGCATTAGTTAAACAAACAGACATCGAACCCGAATTCCGGCACAACACGAAGTTTAGAAGAACATCTGACCTTGCCGTCAGGAATCTCTTAAACAAACAGGCATCAAAGCCGAACGGCGGCTCAACCTGAAGTTGATAAGAACATCTCACTTCGCTGTCAGGCATCTGTTAAACAAACAGGCATCGAACCCGAAGGCCGACTCAACCCGAAGTTGATAAGAACATTTGACCTTGCCGTCAGGCATCTGTTAAACAAACAAGCATCGAACCCGAAGGCCAGCTTAACAGGAAGTTGAGAGGAACATTTGACTTCACCGTCAAGCATCTGTTAAACAAACAGGGATCAAATCCGAAGCCCGGCTCATCCCGAAGATGAGAAGAACATCTGACCTCACCATCAGGCATCCGTTAAACAAACAGGCATCGAACCCGAAGGCCGGGTCAACCCGAAGATGATAAGAACATCTGACCTCGCCGTCAGGCATCTCTTAAACAAACAAACATCGAACCCGAAGGGCGGCTCAACTCGAAGTTGATAAGAACATTTGACTTCGCCGACAGGCATCTGTTAAACAAACAGGCATCGAACCCGAAGGCCGGCTTAACCCGAAGTTGAGAAGAACATCTGACCTTGCCGTTAGGCATCTGTTAAACAAACAGGCATCGAACCCGAAGGTCGGCTCAACATGAAGTTTAGAAGAACATCCGACCTCGCTCGCAAGCATTAGTTAAACAAGCAGGAATCAAACACGAAGGTCGGCTCAACCCGAAGTTGAGAAGAACATCTGACCTAGCCGCCAGGCATCTGTTAAACAAACAGGCATCGAACCCAAATGCCGGCTCAACCCAAAGTTGAGAAGAACATCTGACCTCGCCATCAGGCATCTGTTAAACAAAAAGGTGTGAAACTAGAAGGTCGGCTTAACCCGAAGTTGAAAAGAACATCTGACCTTGTCGTCAGGCATCTGTTATACAATTAGGCATCAAACCGGAAGGCCGTCTCAACCCTTAGTTGAGAAGAACATCTGACCTCGCTGTCAAACATCTATTAAATAAACAGGTATCGAACCCGAAGGCCGGCTCACCTTGAAGTTGAGAGGAACATCTGACCTCCCCATCACGCATTAGTTAAACAAACAGGCATCGAACCCGAATTCCGGCACAACACGAAGTTTAGAAGAACATCTGACCTTGCCGTCAGGAATCTCTTAAACTAACAGGCATCGAAGCCGAACGGCGGCTCAACCTGAAGTTGATTAGAACATCTCACGTCGCTGTCAGGCATCTGTTAAACAAACAGGCATCGAACCCGAAGGCCGGCTCAACCCGAAGTTGATAAGAACATTTGACCTTGCCGTCAGGCATCTGTTAAACAAACAAGCATCGAACCCGAAGGCCAGCTCAACAGGAAGTTGAGAGGAACATCTGACCTCGTTGTCTGGTGTCATACCCCAAATTTTGACCCCTTAGATCCTCATTATCATTTTTAGAAGCATGATCATGCATTATCTAACCCTAAATCAGTGCAAGTTTATTATTGTCAAGTTACAGATGAATCAGGGTTCTCGCACCGACAAATTCAAAACAATCAAGGAATGATCAACCAATGATTTGGGCCAATTCAATCATGGAATGAAATCAAAGACAATATCAAAGTCAAATGGGAAGTCAATTTGAAGAAATCGTTTCAGAATCAAGAACAGTGCAGTCAGGAGGCCCCGATTAGGGTTTTTAACCAGTGGAAAGTCAACTATGGTTTGACTTTGATGTTGGGAAATGTTTTAATGGTGGGAGTGAGGTCCATGAAGTTAATATAGGCTATTAAAGACTATTCAAGAAGTGTCAAAGTCCCAGGATGTCCAGAATATCAACAGGCGACTCGATCGGCACCGATCGATCGTACGGTTGACCGAAAAGTCAACTCCTCGAATTTTGAGAATTAGAATCCAAGTTGTGAATCAAAGTTGTTCCTTATGTCATAATGGACTTGCATATCAATTTTCATGGTCATTGGATCAAAAATGAGAGAGTAATCGAGAAATCGGGAAATTAGGGTTTTGAAAAGGGCTAAACCGTATCTCCTTAACCACACATCCAATTGAGTTGGTTCTAGTCTCATTTGAAAGCTCTTGACAAGTCCTACAAAAGTCCCATACTAGTCCACAACCAGAAAATGCATACTTTTTGAGATATAAGCAAAAACATTCCTAGAAGGGAAAATAACTTAGAAAATTTCTAAGTCATTTTCACTTTAGAAGCTAAAATCAGCCAACTTCAAGGGGGTTTTTCACCTAGTTTCAAATGGAATCAAGACTTCTGGCCAACATGAAAGTTGTAGTACTATGTGAGGGCTTTCTAAAAAGTACAAGTACATCTCAATGGGATTTATGAGCTGAGAGATACATGTGTTCAAAGTTGGCAATTTGTCACTTTTGTCCCACATTGATGAATTTTGCAAAAGCACCTCTAGCACTCAAGTGGATCAATTTCAATGTGACAAACTCCTTCTATCTGATATATTAATCATCTCAAGCAGGTTGAATCAAAGAAATAGCAAGGAAAGCTCATGGAATTAAAATTGGTAGGTTCATTGCCTAAGTTGAAACTTTTGACTTTTCCAAGCATGAGGTGGAAAGTCATTTCTGCTCTAGCCACTCTACCAAGCCTCTAGGCTGTGATTTCTCTGTAAAAACATCATTCTAACTTGCCAATTGAGTGAAGAGAACAGCTAGCAATCAGAAAAGCTAAGCAAGTTGGCATTTGGAAGGAAAAATATCAAGCTTTCTTCATGGTGAAGCAAAGTAGCCAAGCAAGCTCCTCACTCATTTTTTCTATAAATAGAGGCTACAAACTCCTCATTAGAGACATCAACATCATTCTAAAAACCTGCTAGAAGCAAGCACCTCATTACATCTCTCTTTCACTCCAAATTTGCAAAATCTCCAAAGTTGTCAAAAAATGCCCAAAAATCAGCATTTGCAACTTTGATGCTACTTTGAGTTCTATGCATTCCAAACCTCAAACAACCATCCATACACTCTCTAAATCATATATATGAGGTGTACCAACCATTAAACCACCCAAAAAATCACAAAATCAAAAAGTCAACATTCCATGGAACTTTCTTTGACTTAAGTCCTCAAAAACCACCAAATCTTGATCCAAACACTTCCTTGAGGTTTTGATTGCTTGAACACCTCTAATATCATATATAGCAGCTGTCTAAACCTTCATTGGCCACCAGAAGTTGACAGAATTCATTTTGACCTCTCAAGTGGTTTGTTCCTTAAAGTTCAAGAAAGCTCAACACAAAAGCTTGGATACAAGAATCTCTGGTTTTTTTCTCAACACATTTGGTTTGCTCAACTGGTTTGTAACAGGTATGTAACATCTATATCACTCCTTGCATCATTGTTTCATGGTTCATGCATTTTTGGATACTTTATGTGAAGTTTGAAGTTACAAGTGTGTTGGTTTTCATGATGGGGGGATGGATACCTTATATCAACCTGAACATTTAAACTGGTCATATCAGTAGTGGTTTGTCAATATATGTTGCATTTTGGTCATGCTTCCACTAAATGCTGCTAGTTTCATTTCTTACTTGTGCTGCAAGTTTGTACTACATATGCTGCCAAGTTGGTGTGTTTTGCTGCCAGGATTTTTCTCAGGTTTTGCTGTTAGATGACTCTCATATTTCCTATTGCCAGCTTGTTATGTCTGTTGCTGCCAAATTATTGTCATGATATGCTGCTAGAATAGTTTCATGTTGCTGTTAGGTTTATTGCCAGCTTGTTATGTCTGTTGCTGCCAAATTATTGTCATGATATGCTGCTAGTATAGTTTCATGTTGCTGTTAGGTTTATTACCAGCTTGTTTTATGTCTAGTACTGCTAAGTTTGTTTAACTATATGCTGCTAGTTTCTCATCATCTGCATAAAAGCATGTTAACTTGTTTGCATCAGTTCAACATGATTCAATTAACATTCTGAGCATATCTATGTGTATTGGTTTTGTTTTGCTGCCTTGCACCAAGGAATCACAAATGAACACAAACACTTGATACCACACAATTTGGTTTTTTGCATAAAACTTGTCTTCCACCAAAACACATTTCAAACACACATCACAATGACCATTTGGAACTTGTGTATATGCTCACCTTGCTAATTTGTGGTTTGGTTTTGAATTTCACATGTTGACATGAGCACATGAATACACTAATCCACTCACTTTCTCACTTTTGGCACCAAGCATGAATTATGATTTCCTATCATTCTAGCATGATTTAAATGTCATTAATAACATGTGTATGCACTCATATGGTTGATTTGAGCACAGCCTCATAATTTCACATATAATCCCCAAATATCACAAAAAGCACATAAAGCCCCAACACATGATTTTTGCCTATGCTTATTTTCTGCCAAAACAAATACCTTATACACCCCATATTGAACATATTTGATGTGTTTGAATGATCGTCTTGTGTTAAAAATCAATGTATCAAGTTTCATGTCTTCATAAGCATCATTACTTGCAAAACTTGCATATGCTATGACAATTTACATGACAGGTGTTTTCTTTGGAACTTTAATGATTGAATCATCTCATTATCATGTATTTGTGCTGTACAAATGGTTAGTTTGCTTGAAATTGATCTGAAACTTCATATGTGATTTATCATGCATAATTGTTCATATCTTTACAAAATGCCTCATTCTCATACACCAACTTGAAAACACTTGCTTGTACTTGGTAGTTCATTGTTGCTACAGCTTCACATGATCATATGTGTTATGTTTAGATAGATCACCACACTAAAACTGACCTGCACAAAGTTTTGCTTCACATCATGCTTCACACACACATAATACACACCATTTGCAAATTGAATGACAAGTTCTTATATGTGTGTTCCAGTTTGAATGTTTTCATTTGCACACACTTAATATGACATGATTAAACTGTTAGAATGATTGGTACAGCTCCTGAACACCCCAAACTCCAAAATCACTTTGTTATGCATGTGTGTTCTTATGTGTTTTTGCAAACTGAACATGACTTTCATCTATCTGAAACTCCTGGCCATAAACCTGTTCCAGTCTGTTTATATATCATATTTTGGATGTGTATGTGGATTTACTTGGCTTTGAACATGTTTGTATCAAGGTGTCCATGTCATTTTGCAAATCAAAAGCACATAAACACACCAGCTATCGTTTTTTTCACAGGAAAATGAATCTCAGAAAACTAACACCACCATCCTCTTCCTCTCATTTTTCTACCCAATTTACATATAAAATTTGTCTCGATCCGATGAGCGGTTAGTGAGATACGGTATAAAACGTATTTGGTTTCGATTATGTTTCCATGCATTCAAAACACACACACACACCAGTCAGCGTTTTTTTCACTAGGTGAACAATTTGGAAAAACTAACATCACCATCCTCTTCCTCTCATTTTTCTACCCAAGATCCATATAAAATTTGCCTCGATCCGATGAGCGGTTAGTGAGATACGGTATAAAACGTATTTGGTGTTGATTATGTATTTTGCCCAGCCATGATTCAAAACGAGCCTTGTATACATATTGTTTCCATTTGATTAATGGATGTAACAGCCGCCCCAGCGGTAAGAACATGCGCGCAATTATACCTTTCACCATCATGACCAGGGTTCGATCCGGGTGGAGGTCGAACCCTTTTATTATTTTTCCTATTTTCGTACATAAACTTCAAAAATTCGTAACTCTCTCATTTTTTATCGTTTTTCACCCGTTCTTTTTTCATTGTGTTTATTTTAATGTGTACTTTCATGTCATAATTTTATTTTCCATTTTTGATTATTTTTTCACCACGTTTTATGGTGCGCAATCCGCACGTCAACGGTACTAACCCTATTTGGTTGCAGATGAAATTTAGAAGGTTTCCTCTTGTGTTTTCTCAGGAAAATTGATTGTTATCATATCTATATATGTTTGTCAACATGTTAGAATTTTTTACCTTGAATTATTTTTATATTTATCTCATCTGTCTGTTAACGGTATTCCAGGTGCGAACTGTCGTCACGGTTCTCGTACCAAAACAATTGCTCTGATTGTCATCATTGCTTTCCATCTTTAATCTTTGTATTTAGTTGTCACCATGAATGTTTGAATGATGTTTGTATTTTACTTTATCTCTAAGCGACGGAGCTCGTTAGCTTTCGTCCAGTTGCCGACAATACTATTCCTCCAAAGGAAGGTCTGTCCACTTGACTGTCAATGTCTTGGACCAAAATCTCTGCTATCCCTTGACTTTGTTAAGTCACCTTAACCCTAGACTAGAAGCCTTTAGACTTTGCTTGAAGTCTAAGAAACCCACCCATACTAGGAGTGTTCTTCAACTAGAACCCTAGGAAAGAGTTCGTCAACTCTGTGTAAGAATCATCGTCATGATTTCTTACTTCCCCCTTTTACAATTTAGTTTAGGGAGTTTTGTCAAACTCCACACAAACATCGTCATGTTTGTTCCCCTTTGAACCTTGATCATCATCAAGTGTTCTTTTCCCTTGTGAGGTGAACTACGATTGCTCTGATTCTATCCTAGTCAGGATACGTAGGCAAAAGGTGCGACGCCTTTGCGAGCAAACCTAGAAAACCACTTAGGCCTTTTTATTCATTTTATCACAATCCCCAATCCTTAAACCATAGTGCACAATTCACAAACTTTAGCAATTAATTAAACAAAAGGTTCCTGTAGAGTACTACAGATATTTAGGGTGCTAATACCTTCCCTAGATATAACCAACCCCCGAATCCCCGAATCTCTTAAAAGCGTTGTTGTCACATCGCGCAAAAGGTTCTTTCTTTCTTTAGACCTATCCTTTGGATAAATTAAAGACCGGTTGTAAAAGAAATATGATTCAAGTTAATTAATAGCTTGATATCAAATTTTCACCGCAACAGAAATGGCGACTTCACTGGGGATGTGTTTATTTTTGAGGGTTTAGCCTATCTTGTTTATATATTTGCTATTTGTGAATATTTGTGAATACGTGCAGATTTGTTCTTTTGGCTTTTGGGAAATACAAATGATGAGACAGCACTATACCCGTGCTTGAGCGTACTTATGATAGGAAGGTGGTATATTCAAGGAGGTTTATAGGGAGTTGATTCCCGACTAAGCCAACTTGAAAACCGCCGCTCAATGGAGGTCCTTTTTGAGGGTAGTATTGTTGATCGAGTATTCGTGAAAACAATGTTGCTTTCTATAAAGGGCCCATGCCATTGTGGACCTTTAGAACACATTACCCCACTTGGCCTTATTAGGATGTAGTGCGATAACTATGAGGGAGTATTTCCGAATAGTTGATACGCGATACTACACTCAGACGAGACTCTCTTGAGAATATTATCGACCCCCGAGTTATTTGGGCAGTTGATAATATCCGAAAGATGGGTCGAGGACTTTGGGAACTTTTTAGAACCTTGTTCTACAGGTGGAAAAAGCTCTAGTACACTCCTTATTGGGAAAGGTAGACCTTGGCTCCTGATTAAATTTCCCTAAACCAAAACTTGATGTGTATATGTGAATACTTGTGTTTGTTGCATCCATGCATTCATAAACATCATAACATAAAAGTTTTATGGAACTCAGTCTCTTATTTTAAAACTTTAGGAAACATCATGGATCAAGGAAAAAAGAAAACAATCAAGTACACATACAAGAGTCCTAAGCTGGATGACATTGAAAGGTTGAGCGCTATTATCACAGATGTAGAAGGGTTCAAGAGCAGATATGGTAACTTGTTGTCACTGTTGAGAACTAAGAAAAAGATGGATCTGGGGCTCCTCTCCACCTTGTTACAGTTTTACGACCCGCTCTATCATTGCTTCACATTTCCAGACTATCAGCTTGTACCAACACTCGAAGAGTATTCCTGCCTAATCGGGTTGCCCATCATTGAAGATTCTCCTTTTCCATTCACGGAGAAGGACCCTAAGAAGGAAGAAATCGCCAGAGCAATACGTGTGGGAGTAAAGGATATACAGGAAAACATGACTACCAAAGGAGGGATCTCTGGTTTACCTGCTGGATTCTTGATCAAGAAAGCACAGTATTATGCTGACCACCTGAGTATGGACGCTTTTGAAGCAATCTTGGCCTTGCTTATCTACGGGATATTCCTGTTCCCCAACATCGACAACTTTGTGGATCTCAATGCTATTAAGATCTTTCTGAGGAAGAATCCAGTACCAACATTGCTGGGTAGTGCTCATCATTCCATTCACCTCAGGAATCTTCACAAGGGTGGTATGATCATCTACTGTGTTCCATTGTTGTACAAGTGGTTCCACTCTCATATGCCCAAGGCTCATGTATTCTGGAAGAAGGGTTGGTGGTCTGAGAAGATTATGGCACTGTCGCATTCTGATGTTGAATGGTACAGCAGAGATTATGACAAGATAAAGATTATTGACAGCTGCGGAAATTTTGGCAACGTACCCCTCCTTACTACAGACGGAGGAATCAGCTATAATCCAGCGCTCGCCCGACGACAACTCGGGTATCCATTGAAGGACCGTCCTAACAGTGCTCGTGTTGAAAGCTTGTTCTTTTTGGGAGAATCTGAGTTGAAAGGAGAATTTCTGGAAGCTTGGAAGCATGTTCACAAAAGAGGAAAAGAAAGCCTGGGAAAGCAAAACTGTGTTTCTTTCGACCCTTATCTTCAGTGGGTTCGAAAGAGAGCTGTTCATTTGAAGATGCCTTATGCCTTGCAAGAACCCATGGTCCTAAAAGAAGAACGCCCGTTGATTTTCTTCTCTGAGGAGGAAAAGTTGAAGATTGCATTGAGAAAATCCCAACAGACGGAGGTGTCTTGGAGGTATAAGTATCAGGTGGTAATGGAAGAAAATGAAATGCTCCGCAAGCAGCTTCAAGAAAGGGATGAAGAGATAAAGGCAAGCAAGAAAAGAAAGGCCCAGGAAAACTTGTTCTACTTCAGTAACCAGTCTACTCCGTGGAAGACGATGATTGAGAAACTTATGGGAGAGAAGATGCGAGTGGAGGAAGAACTACAGAAAGCAAATGCCACGGTGGAGTTTTTGTCAGAGGATTTCCTTTAGCACTGTTTAGTTTTCTTGTAATGTGTACTAAAAGATTTTGTAGTGCAACATCGAAAATTAAATGAAATCCGTGATGTTTTGAATCTCGAGATCTGAGTTCTATAAAACTTTACGCATTTGCATCCGCATTTTTATTTTAAACATTCAAGGGGTTTTAAAAATCATTTCACAGGTATTAATAATGGATCCAAGAAGAAGATCAGCTATGGAGTTCAAGTTCCGACAACCAGATCTGGAGAACCTGAGAATATTGGGAAGAATGGTAGAAGACCCTGAAGCCTTCAAAGCCCGACACGGCAATGTATTATCCTTACTTGAAATTCAGGTGGATGAGGAAATATTGTCCGCGCTCGTCAAGTTCTATGATTCAACCTATCACTGTTTTACTTTCCCAAATTTCCAGCTGTTGCCAACTTTGGAAGAATACTCAGTGTTGATGAGATTAAATGTTGCTCCGAGGCCGTTTTCTGGAAGAGAAGGTTTCCCTGATGAAAGAGCAATCGCCGAAGCCATTCATCTTGGAGTAGCTGAGGTACGAACCCTAATGACCGCTCAAGGGCATCCCTACGGTCTACCTACCAGATTCTTGTTTGAAAGAGCACGGTTTCAAGCCGAAACCAAGAATTGGGAGGCATTTGAAGCTCTTTTGGTGTTATTAATCTATGGACTCTTCTTGTTCTCGTCTGACAACAGTTCATCCACAAAGACGCTATCAACCTGTTCCTGCTCCGAAATCCTGTACCTACTCTCCTAGCTGATACTTATTATGCAATTCACCGCTGACACTTGTACGAAGCTGGACCAATTGAATGTTGTTCCACTCTCCTCTACAAATGGTTCATTTCACGCTTACCTAGATATCCAGCACTGTGGGATGTACAAAACAGTAATCCATGGACCGAGAGGATACTGTTACTCCAGCATACCGACATTCAATGGTACGACCCTGCTTACGGAGGGATCCCTATGATTCAAAGTTGTGGAGACTTTCCAAACGTACCGCTCATTGGTACCAGAGGGTGCATCAGCTACAACCCTATCCTTGCTCGCAGACAGTTAGGGTATCCGATGATGGGCAAACCAGATTTCAACTTGATGAGGAGTTTCTGCATTCAAGACGGAGAGAATCGAGAATACAAAGCCAGGATCATCTACGCTTGGCGCCGTATCAACGTCAGGGGCATGACTGCTTTAGACTACCCTGACACGGCTGTATCAGACTCCTACCTAGCATGGGTGGAAGAGGCCGCTCTGAAAATGTTCCATACCCGATTCGAACCCGAATCAGCGGAACCTACACTCGAGGAAGAATTGCCGACTGCCTTGGTAAAAGCAGAAGAGGAAGGAAAGGTTTGGAGGAACAAATATTTCTTGGCTATGCAAGAGAAGGAAGCTCTCCAGGGTAGAAGAAGAATTCAACCAGAAGAGGGAGGACCTTCGAGTTAGATGGTCCAAGATCATTGTGTGATGATGTAATCTTTGTTTTGTATTTCAATTTCCAACTGTTGTAAACTCCCCAGTAGAGGGATGAAAAGAAAATGTTTGTAATGTTTTCCCTTTTTAATATCTATGAATGACTTCTAAGAACCCCTTGAATGTTCAAAATACTGCATCTGCATGTCTGCATATCATAAGCATATCATAAACATGTCATAAGCATATCGTAAGTGTTGTTTTCTGTGTCGTGTCTCATCCCACTGTCTGATCTTCAACAGAGGAAAGCACACTGAATCCAACGCACAAGTACAACACGAGAGCCAGAGCCCGTCAACTAATGGAGGCTCAAAATCAAGAAATTGTAAGAATCGATGACGAGCTCGGAGATCTCCGAGGCGGAATCAAGCAGATTATGGAAGCTTTACAGGTGATAAAAGCGAAGATGGATACCCAGGCTACTGTAGTTTCTGAGATTACTAGTGCTGCTATAGATCCAGTTCCAACGGCCGACACCATCGCCAACAATCCACCGTATGGCTTACACCCGGATTTTCTACATCCGACTCCAGTAAATCAGCAGAATGTTCCTTTGAGAGGGGAAATGCCCCAGGCTATCCCTACCTATGCTCCGGCAGCTGTGCAAGCGCAGGTGCACCCAATGTTTCATAATTATCAACCAGTGGTCGAAGATCAAGAAGAGTATGAAGGAGAGAATGAAGAACACGAAAGATTAAAAGAAAATGTTGAAACGATGGGAAGAAAGTTAAAAGCTATGGAGGGTAATGATGTATTCGGGACTGACACCCGGGATATGTGCTTGGTATCTGGGTTGATAATCCCGCCAAAATTCAAAGTTCCAAATTTTGATCAATATTCAGGGGCTTCCTGCCCGCGAACGCACCTTCTCATGTATTGCCGCAGGATGGCGGCTTATGTTGAAAATGACAAGTTGATGATACACTGTTTCCAGGACAGTTTGAAAGGCGCACCAGCAAAATGGTATTTGGGTTTGGATCAGACTAAGATTCTCAATTTCCAAGACTTAGCTAATGCTTTCATAAGACATTACAAATATAATATGGATCTGGCGCCCGATCGGAGGCAACTGCTAAGTATGTCCCAGAAGAGTTCTGAATCCTTCAAAGAGTACGCTCAGCGATGGAGAGAAGTAGCTTCACAGGTGGAACCTCCACTTAGTGAGAAAGAATTGACTGATTGGTTTGTTGACACTGTGCGACCCGAGTTCTATGAGAAAATGATCAGCAGTGTGTCCGCCAGCTTTTCGGATATTGTAGCTGTGGGAGTCCGAGTAGAGATAGGGCTGAAAAACGGAAGAGTTACAGGCAGTTCCAGCAGTTCAAGTGGTCAGGTTAAGAAAACTGGTAACCCATTCCACAAAAAGAAGGAAGGAGAGACCAACTCCATCACCAGTGGAAAAGGTAGACGTACACAAAACAACCTTACCAACAACAACCTTATCTGAACTACAATCAACCGCCGCCGCCGAGTTACATGCAACAAGGTTACCCCGGGGCAATATATCCACCGCAGTATGCCACACAACCATACGTGGCAGCTGTCACTCCTGCTTTCACTCGACCAAACTACCAGACAGCACAGCCTGCACCTGGATATCAGCCGTTTCAGCAAAGGCAACAACGAGCGCCCAACGCTCCGCCTCTCCTACAACAACAACAACCCCGAGCTCCGGCACCCCGCCAGAGCTTTCAAAATAGAAGACCGACGAACAAGCCGAATTTCTCGCAGATCCCGATGACTTACACGGAGTTATACCCTTCATTGGTCCAGGAAGGTTTGGTGACGACGAGGCCACTGACCCCTGATACAACATCTCCTTTTTACAATCCGAGCGCTCACTGCGCATTCCATGAAGGAGCCGCTGGTCATGATTTAGAAAGTTGCTTCGCCTTGAAGCATTTGGTAAGGGAGCTGATTGAAAAGAAAATCCTGTCCTTTAATGATATTCCGCCCAATGTCAAGAGTAACCCGCTACCGAACCATGGAGGGGTTAACGCTGTGGATGATTCGTCAACTGAAAGAGTAATTACTGAAGTATCGGAGATCAAGACACCCTTGAAGATGCTACATGAGAAACTGGTAAAAGCAGGGTATATTCAGGGTAATCACAACGATTGTAAAAAATGTTCTGTTAATGCTGAAGTTTGTGGTACAGTACAGAAAGATATCCAGAGTTTGATTGATGAAGGATTGTTACAAGTATGCAGTAAGGTCCGAAGTGAAAATATTGCCGTGATAAAACCATCATTTGATCAACCCAACAAAGACAAATGGATTCAAGCGCCCGGAAGTGCAGAGCCTGTGTTCAACAGATCAGCGATCACTCAACGCCGATCCGTCGTAATTCAAAGACCAAAGCCATTTCCATACAATGATACAAAAGCGGTCCCTTGGAAATATGGTTTAACAGTGACACCGGGAAATGCAGATCAAGAAAAGAAAGGAAAGAAAGAGCAAGACGATGTTACGAACATCGTGGGCACGAGCAAGATGACCCGCAGTGGTCGAATTTATCAGCCCAAGATTACGATAGTGACTCCAAAATCCACTACCCCGGTGGAAACCCAGAACAGAGAAGTGACAAATCCCGAGAAAGAAGATGAAGAGTTTTTAAGGATTATCCGAAAAAGCGATTACAAGGTGGTGGATCATCTCCACCAAACGCCGGCCAAGATATCTGTCCTGTCTCTTTTAATGAATTCCCCCGCTCATCGGGAAGCGCTGCAGAAGGTACTTCAGCAGGCACATGTGACCAGAGATATAACACTGGGGCAATTTGATTCGGTAGTAGCCAATATCACAGCGTGCAATACGTTGAGTTTCAGTGACGCTGAATTGCCAAAAGAAGGTCGTAGCCATAACAAAGCCTTACATATATCCATAAAGTGCCAAGAAGACACATTGGCACGAGTCCTGGTTGATAATGGGTCTTCTTTGAATGTCTTGCCTGCAAGGTCACTCGCAAGGTTAGCCTATACAGGAGCAGAGATGAAGCCCACGCCTTTGATCGTGAAGGCTTTCGATGGATCCAGAAGGGCTGTTATTGGAGAAGTAGAATTACCCGTCATGGTTGGACCGCATGTATTTGAAATAACATTCCAGGTAATGGACATCAATCCGACGTTCAGCTGTTTGTTGGGACGACCCTGGATACACGAAGCAGGGGCTGTAGCATCAACTTTGCATCAGAGACTGAAATATGTGGTAAATAACCAACTGATAATGGTGCATGGGGAGGAAGACTTTATGGTAAGCAACTTGTCATCCTTCAGATACATTGAAGCAAAAGAAGGTGCTCTGGAAACCTCATTTCAAGCTCTGGAAATAGCCCATGCAGTAACAGTAGAAGAAACGGTAGCCAAAGGTAGTCCATCGTTCGCTTCCGCTCAAAGTATCAGAGCAGCGCTCGCATAAGGCACTCCCGCAGGATGGGGAGAAATTATTGAAGTACAGCCGAAGATGGATCGACAGGGGTTGGGTTACAAACCAACTCCTGCTGAAGACACTACACTAGACCAGAGGCGTCCCAGGACAATACAAGAAATATTCATCAGCGGCGGGTCCCAAGTCAACGCCGTAGGAGACGAAGAAGAAAGTGAATACATCGGGCATCTAGTGTATCGGTGCAAATCTCCCTTGAGCAACTGGGAGGCCGTTGATGTTCCTGTAGTTTGTCACGAGTTAAAGTAATTTGATTTGTGTCTTTTTCTTGTTTTGTTGTTTTAAAACTCCATGACCGTGCCCAAGGTCATAGGAATGTTTTGTACGGGCCCCGCACTTTCAAAATACATCAATGAAAATGAACTGTTTTGCTAAATTCCTCATTTGCTTTTGATGCTTTTATTCGTTTTCACTTTTAAAGAAAAAATGGCAATCATAAAAAAACCGAAAGCAATCTTCTTTTTTGTGTGCTGCATTTATCTTTGTATGTTTAATAAAATTAAACCATTCCCCATCTGCAGCCACATCCAAAAACCCATTGATTCCCATGACCAGGCATCTCCTCCTGACTTTGATTCACCAATTCACCAAGCTGAAGAGGAGGACGAAGATCTTGAAATTCCCGATGAACTGGTAAGACTAACTCAAGACGAAGACATGGAACTCCAACCATACAAAGAGCAGATTGAAGTCATTAACCTGGGCTCAGAAGATGACAAAAAGGAAGTCAAGATTGGGGCAAGCCTCGGGGCAGACATCAAACAACAATTGAAAGAACTCCTGAAGGAATATGTGGATGTGTTCGCTTGGTCCTATCAGGACATGCCGGGTCTAGACACTGACATAGTGGTTCACAAGCTGCCGCTTAAACCAGAATGCCCTCCAGTAAAACAAAAGCTCCGCAGAACCAGGCCAGACATGGCACTCAAAATCCGAGATGAAGTAAAAAAGCAGGTAGATGCAGGGTTCTTGGCTGTATCTAAATACCCTGAGTGGGTAGCAAACATTGTTCCAGTACCGAAAAAGGATGGTAAGGTCCGAATGTGTGTAGACTACAGGGATCTGAACAAGGCCAGTCCGAAAGATGACTTCCCACTGCCACACATTGATACATTGGTAGACAATACAGCTCGTTTCGAAGTGTTCTCTTTTATGGACGGTTTCTCGGGTTACAATCAGATTAAAATGGATCCAGATGATATGGAAAAAACTACCTTCATCACGCCGTGGGGAACCTACTGTTACAAAGTTATGCCATTTGGTTTGAAAAATGCTGGAGCCACCTACCAGCGGGCCATGGTCACTCTATTTCATGACATGATGCACAAAGAAATTAAGGTGTATGTCGACGATATGATTGCAAAGTCTCGAAGCGAAGATGATCATCTAGAGCACCTCCTGAAGCTGTTCAAAAGACTTAGAAAGTATCAACTAAGGTTGAATCCTGCCAAATGCACTTTCGGAGTAAGGTCAGGAAAGCTACTTGGTTTCATTGTTAGTCAACGAGGAATCGAAGTAGACCCAGACAAAGTCCGCGCCATCCAAGACATGCCGGCTCCTCAAACAGAAAAACAGGTCAGAGGTTTTCTGGGCAGATTAAATTACATATCTCGGTTCATTTCCAACATAACACCGACCTGTGAACCCATCTTCAAACTACTACGCAAGAATCAACCAGTGGTTTGGAATGAAGACTGTCAGCAGGCCTTTGACAAAATCAAAAGTTATTTGCAAGAACCGCCCATCTTGATACCTCCGGTTCCGGGAAGGCCGTTATTCATGTACCTTACTGTTCTAGAAAGTTCCATGGGCTGTATGTTGGGTCAACAGGATGAATCCGGACGAAAGGAACATGCCATCTATTACTTAAGCAAGAAGTTTACTGATTGTGAGAGCCGTTATTCACTCCTTGAAAAGACATGTTGCGCTTTAGCATGGGCCGCCAAACGGTTACGACAGTACATGGTTTGCCATACTACTCTGTTAATCGCAAAAATGGACCCAATCAAATATATCTTTGAAAAACCTGCTCAGACTGGAAGGCTCGCCAGATGGCACATGTTATTATCAGAATACGACATTCAGTACACGACCCAGAAGTCTATCAAGGGCAGTATCTTGTCAGATTACCTTGCAGAACAACCAGTTGAGAACGATGAGTCAGTTAGGCTTGATTTTCCTGATGAAGACGTCATGTTAGTAAAGGATTGTGAAAAGGTCGACCCTGTTGAAGATTCACCACCAAGTTCCCCTTGGAAAATGATGTTCGATGGTTCGTCAAATTATAGCGGGCATGGTGTAGGCGTTGTCTTAATGAATCCAGGAGGTGGTTACACGCCATTCACGGCTCGGTTGGATTTTGATTGTACAAACAACATTGCAGAATACGAGGCATGTATCCTTGGTCTCGAAGCGGCCATTGATCTCAAAATTAAAACTCTAGAAGTGAGCGGCGATTCAGCACTAGTCATCTACCAGGTCACAGGCGAATGGGAGACCCGACATGAAAACCTGGTCCCATACAGAGCATATATTGTCGACATGATCGAGTACTTTGACGAGATTACCTTCAAGCATGTACCCAGGTCTGAAAATCACATTGCCGATGCTTTAGCCATGTTGGCCTCCATGTGGAAAGTCCAAGATGAAAATGATGCCACTCTCATCCGGATTGAACGAAAAACAGAGCCCGCTTACTGTCAAATGATTGATGAAGAAACAGATGACAAACCATGGTACTATGATATAAAGAACTTCCTGTTACAACAAGAATATCCGACCGATGCTACGTCTCTTGACAAGAAAACTTTAAGAAGACTAGCGTCAAAGTTCTTCCTCAGCAATGGTGTGCTTTATAAAAGAAATCATGACACGGTACTACTCAGATGCGTCGACAAAAGAGAAGCAGAGCTGTTAATGAAAGATGTCCATGAAGGGATCTTCGGTACTCATGCCAATGGGTACGTGATGGCCAGAAAGATTTTGAGAGCCGGGTATTACTGGTTGACTTTAGAGAATGACTGCATACAATTCTCCAGGAAGTGTCATAAATGTCAGATCTACGCAGATAAAGTGCATGTACCTCCGACATTGCTGAATGTACTGTCATCACCCTGGCCTTTCTCAATGTGGGGCATCGATATGATTGGGGCAATTGAGCCAAAAGCTTCCAACGGGCACCGTTTCATTCTAGTCGCCATTGACTATTTTACCAAATGGGTCGAAGCTGCTTCATACACCAATGTAACCCGACAAGTGGTGGCTCGCTTCATCAAGAAAGAGATAATCTGTCGGTACGGGATTCCCAACCTAATTATCACAGACAACGGAACCAATCTGAACAACAAAGTGATGAAAGAATTGTGTGATGAATTCAAGATTGAACACCATAACTCCTCCCCGTACCGTCCGAAGATGAATGGAGTTGTTGAGGCAGCTAACAAAAACATCAAGAAGATTTTACAAAAGATGGTGAAAACTTACAAAGACTGGCATGAAATGTTACCGTTTGCTCTACACGGATACAGAACATCAGTCCGCACCTCAACAGGGGCAACCCCTTTCTCTTTAGTGTATGGGATGGATGCTGTACTCCCAATTGAAGTCGAGATCCCTTCATTAAGGGTTATAATGGAAGCAAAGCTGGAAGAGGCAGAATGGGTCAGGGAAAGATTTGACCAATTGAATTTAATTGACGAAAAGCGTATATCTGCAATGTGTCATGGCCAGGTATATCAGAAAAGGATCAAAAGAGCCTTTGACAAGAAGGTCCGCATCCGGGAGTTCAGAGAAGGTGAGCTTGTATTGAAGAAGATCTTACCAGTCCATAAAGACGCCCGAGGAAAATGGATGCCTAACTATGATGGCCCCTTCATTGTGAAGACAGTTTTCTCAGGAGGATCGTTGATTCTCACAACCATGGATGGAGAGCAGCTTACTCATCCAATAAATTCTGATGCAGTCAGAAAATATTACGCCTAAGAAAAGCCCGATAAGTCGAAAACTTGCAAGAGCGGCTTATGCAAAAGTTAGGGTAAAAAGAAAAAGAAAAAGAGAAAAAGAGAAAAGAACTGAAAGCTCGCTAAGTTGAAAACCCGAAAGGGCGACTTAGGCAAAAATGAGCGTCCCGGTGGATTGAAAACCCGAAAGGGCGATCCAGGCAAAAATTAGGGACAAAGGCGTTTCACTGCATCAGAAGGTTGTCACCAGTGCAGCAAGTTACACAGAGAAAACTCACTTCCGGTTGCTCTCGTCAGAAGCAAGGATGTTGGTGGATTTCTAGTCTTTAGGGATAAATGGTCATGGGATTCAATGTAACCCTTCCACTTTTGCCATTTTTCACTTGTACAATGTTCTAGGGAATCTTGCCATTGGCAAGACCTCCTGCTTGAATAAAATCAGCTTCGAACCATTCTTTTGTTTGCAACTACTACTTCTCTTTATCATTTTTTGTTATGCAAAACACTGTTTATTTGACAAACGATGATTTTGAAAAACGTAAGAGGCAAAATTTTTCATGATAAAACTTGAAAAGGTCAATAAAAAACAAATGCTTTAAACTCGTGGAAAACTCAGTAAGATCATACTCACCCTGATGTCTCAAGGTGGCAGGAGCATTGATATACATTTGCATTTTTTCCCCGGTTGAAACACTTAGCAGATCTGTTCACTTGGTTCGCCTTTGGCCGTATGTAGTAACCAAGACTAAGAAGCCATCATGTAAAGTTTTGAAGGATCCATCCTCCACAGGATTGCCAAAGACAGAGATTACTGGTACATCGCGGGCTGACCTGACTAAGCTCCGTTCCCCAGTACAGTTGAGATTATTTGCACCACTTAGCCTGGATTCAGTGTGGTTCTACCCTCTCCCCCGGTTGTGGTATCTCATTTTCTGGTTGTTACCATCCAGTCCAGTTGTCACTGGCATTCATATGTTCTATCTCGTGGTTGTCACCACAGTCTTTTAAAAGTCCAGTCGTCACTGGCACCTTGTGTTTGTTGGTCGTCACCAACCTTTCCCCGGAAAAGTCCAGTTGTCACTGGCATCGCAAAATCCAATTGTAATTGGTACCCTTTCGTTGGTTGTCACCAACTTCCCTCAGTAAAGTCCAGTTGTCACTGGCATTGTTTAAATCCAATTGTTGTTGGTATCACTTGTTGGTCGTTACCAACTTTTTACTTTAAGTCCAGTCGTCACTGGCACCCTGTGTTTGTTGGTCGTCACTAACATCCCCAATCAAGTCCAGTTGTAACTGGCACCCTTCAACCGAACCGTGGTTAGTAATCATTATTGTTACATCCCCTGAAGTCCAGTCGTCACTGGCATCGTTAAATCCAGTTGCCATTGGTATCATGTGTTGGTCGTCACCAACCTCCCCTACTGAAGTCCAGTCGTCACTGGCGTCTTTTAAATCCAATTGTTATTGATACCTGAGTTTGGTTGTCACCAAATCCTCATAAAGTCCAGTCGTAACTGGCGCGCTCACCCAAATTGTTATTTGTGGTTGTTATTTAAATTCCCCAGTAAGTCCAGTCGTAACTGGCATTCTTATCCGGCATCACTGGTTGGTCGTCACCAAATCCCGTGAAAAGCCAGTTGTAACTGGTATGGTCGTTTATTCATTTAACATTCCATCGGTCGTCACCAATCCCACTAGCTAAAGTCCAGTTGTCACTGGCATTCCCGTTTTCCTTATTTGTTTCCTCTGGGTTGGTAGTCACCAGTACCCCAGTAGGTATTTGCTTTTCCAGTCTAGTCCCGGAGATCTAGTTGTCACTAGTATCCCCTGTGTGTCTGACTTTGTTCCTAGTCCATTCCTGGAGATCCCGTTTGAACTCTTCATTATAGGAAGGCCTCGTCTGATCATCCCCAGTGAGGTTGTCACCAATTTCCTTTATTCCCCATGTGAAAATTATTCTTTCCCCGGTGGAGTGCATCTCTTTCACCAGTGAACGGTTGTCCTCGTCAGGTTCCGTTTCCCAGTCGGAGTTTCTCAGATGATATCATCTAGTCACGTCTGAACTATTTGATCCCCAGTAAAGTATGTCCCTTTTCCCCAGTGAACGGTTGTCCTCGTCAGGTTCCGTTCCTCCAATCATAGTTTTATCCTCAGATGCTATCAGTTAGTCATGTCTGAACTATCTGATGCCTAGGTTTGAGTTTCTCTTCCCCAGTGCGAGTCCTTCAATAAGGACATCCTCTGTGTGTCAAGTTTCCAGAGTCTGTTCCCCGGTGGATAGCAGTCTGTCTTTACCGTTTTTTTTGTGTGTCTTGCATTTTCAAGCATCATAAATCATCATTTAGGTCTCATAGCATTCAAGCATTGATCCTTTGCATAGCATTGGATCTAAGGTACAAAATTTTTGGTTTTTCTGTATTTAAATACCTCTCACTACGATTCCTCGAGGATTGTCATCCTCAGTTCCATCTAGTGAAGATATTTAAATAGGGGCAACTGTCATACCCCAAATTTTGACCCCTTAGATCCTCATTATCATTTTTAGAAGCATGATCATGCATTATCTAACCCTAAATCAGTGCAAGTTTATTATTGTCAAGTTACAGATGAATCAGGGTTCTCGCACCGACAAATTCAAAACAATCAAGGAATGATCAACCAATGATTTGGGCCAATTCAATCATGGAATGAAATCAAAGACAATATCAAAGTCAAATGGGAAGTCAATTTGAAGAAATCGTTTCAGAATCAAGAACAGTGCAGTCAGGAGGCCCCGATTAGGGTTTTTAACCAGTGGAAAGTCAACTATGGTTTGACTTTGATGTTGGGAAATGTTTTAATGGTGGGAGTGAGGTCCATGAAGTTAATATAGGCTATTAAAGACTATTCAAGAAGTGTCAAAGTCCCAGGATGTCCAGAATATCAACAGGCGACTCGATCGGCACCGATCGATCGTACGGTTGACCGAAAAGTCAACTCCTCGAATTTTGAGAATTAGAATCCAAGTTGTGAATCAAAGTTGTTCCTTATGTCATAATGGACTTGCATATCAATTTTCATGGTCATTGGATCAAAAATGAGAGAGTAATCGAGAAATCGGGAAATTAGGGTTTTGAAAAGGGCTAAACCGTATCTCCTTAACCACACATCCAATTGAGTTGGTTCTAGTCTCATTTGAAAGCTCTTGACAAGTCCTACAAAAGTCCCATACTAGTCCACAACCAGAAAATGCATACTTTTTGAGATATAAGCAAAAACATTCCTAGAAGGGAAAATAACTTAGAAAATTTCTAAGTCATTTTCACTTTAGAAGCTAAAATCAGCCAACTTCAAGGGGGTTTTTCACCTAGTTTCAAATGGAATCAAGACTTCTGGCCAACATGAAAGTTGTAGTACTATGTGAGGGCTTTCTAAAAAGTACAAGTACATCTCAATGGGATTTATGAGCTGAGAGATACATGTGTTCAAAGTTGGCAATTTGTCACTTTTGTCCCACATTGATGAATTTTGCAAAAGCACCTCTAGCACTCAAGTGGATCAATTTCAATGTGACAAACTCCTTCTATCTGATATATTAATCATCTCAAGCAGGTTGAATCAAAGAAATAGCAAGGAAAGCTCATGGAATTAAAATTGGTAGGTTCATTGCCTAAGTTGAAACTTTTGACTTTTCCAAGCATGAGGTGGAAAGTCATTTCTGCTCCAGCCACTCTACCAAGCCTCTAGGCTGTGATTTCTCTGTAAAAACATCATTCTAACTTGCCAATTGAGTGAAGAGAACAGCTAGCAATCAGAAAAGCTAAGCAAGTTGGCATTTGGAAGGAAAAATATCAAGCTTTCTTCATGGTGAAGCAAAGTAGCCAAGCAAGCTCCTCACCCATTTTTTCTATAAATAGAGGCTACAAACTCCTCATTAGAGACATCAACATCATTCTAAAAACCTGCTAGAAGCAAGCACCTCATTACATCTCTCTTTCACTCCAAATTTGCAAAATCTCCAAAGTTGTCAAAAAATGCCCAAAAATCAGCATTTGCAACTTTGATGCTACTTTGAGTTCTATGCATTCCAAACCTCAAACAACCATCCATACACTCTCTAAATCATATATATGAGGTGTACCAACCATTAAACCACCCAAAAAATCACAAAATCAAAAAGTCAACATTCCATGGAACTTTCTTTGACTTAAGTCCTCAAAAACCACCAAATCTTGATCCAAACACTTCCTTGAGGTTTTGATTGCTTGAACACCTCTAATATCATATATAGCAGCTGTCTAAACCTTCATTGGCCACCAGAAGTTGACAGAATTCATTTTGACCTCTCAAGTGGTTTGTTCCTTAAAGTTCAAGAAAGCTCAACACAAAAGCTTGGATACAAGAATCTCTGGTTTTTTTCTCAACACATTTGGTTTGCTCAACTGGTTTGTAACAGGTATGTAACATCTATATCACTCCTTGCATCATTGTTTCATGGTTCATGCATTTTTGGATACTTTATGTGAAGTTTGAAGTTACAAGTGTGTTGGTTTTCATGATGGGGGGATGGATACCTTATATCAACCTGAACATTTAAACTGGTCATATCAGTAGTGGTTTGTCAATATATGTTGCATTTTGGTCATGCTTCCACTAAATGCTGCTAGTTTCATTTCTTACTTGTGCTGCAAGTTTGTACTACATATGCTGCCAAGTTGGTGTGTTTTGCTGCCAGGATTTTTCTCAGGTTTTGCTGTTAGATGACTCTCATATTTCCTATTGCCAGCTTGTTATGTCTGTTGCTGCCAAATTATTGTCATGATATGCTGCTAGAATAGTTTCATGTTGCTGTTAGGTTTATTGCCAGCTTGTTATGTCTGTTGCTGCCAAATTATTGTCATGATATGCTGCTAGTATAGTTTCATGTTGCTGTTAGGTTTATTACCAGCTTGTTTTATGTCTAGTACTGCTAAGTTTGTTTAACTATATGCTGCTAGTTTCTCATCATCTGCATAAAAGCATGTTAACTTGTTTGCATCAGTTCAACATGATTCAATTAACATTCTGAGCATATCTATGTGTATTGGTTTTGTTTTGCTGCCTTGCACCAAGGAATCACAAATGAACACAAACACTTGATACCACACAATTTGGTTTTTTGCATAAAACTTGTCTTCCACCAAAACACATTTCAAACACACATCACAATGACCATTTGGAACTTGTGTATATGCTCACCTTGCTAATTTGTGGTTTGGTTTTGAATTTCACATGTTGACATGAGCACATGAATACACTAATCCACTCACTTTCTCACTTTTGGCACCAAGCATGAATTATGATTTCCTATCATTCTAGCATGATTTAAATGTCATTAATAACATGTGTATGCACTCATATGGTTGATTTGAGCACAGCCTCATAATTTCACATATAATCCCCAAATATCACAAAAAGCACATAAAGCCCCAACACATGATTTTTGCCTATGCTTATTTTCTGCCAAAACAAATACCTTATACACCCCATATTGAACATATTTGATGTGTTTGAATGATCATCTTGTGTTAAAAATCAATGTATCAAGTTTCATGTCTTCATAAGCATCATTACTTGCAAAACTTGCATATGCTATGACAATTTACATGACAGGTGTTTTCTTTGGAACTTTAATGATTGAATCATCTCATTATCATGTATTTGTGCTGTACAAATGGTTAGTTTGCTTGAAATTGATCTGAAACTTCATATGTGATTTATCATGCATAATTGTTCATATCTTTACAAAATGCCTCATTCTCATACACCAACTTGAAAACACTTGCTTGTACTTGGTAGTTCATTGTTGCTACAGCTTCACATGATCATATGTGTTATGTTTAGATAGATCACCACACTAAAACTGACCTGCACAAAGTTTTGCTTCACATCATGCTTCACACACACATAATACACACCATTTGCAAATTGAATGACAAGTTCTTATATGTGTGTTCCAGTTTGAATGTTTTCATTTGCACACACTTAATATGACATGATTAAACTGTTAGAATGATTGGTACAGCTCCTGAACACCCCAAACTCCAAAATCACTTTGTTATGCATGTGTGTTCTTATGTGTTTTTGCAAACTGAACATGACTTTCATCTATCTGAAACTCCTGGCCATAAACCTGTTCCAGTCTGTTTATATATCATATTTTGGATGTGTATGTGGATTTACTTGGCTTTGAACATGTTTGTATCAAGGTGTCCATGTCATTTTGCAAATCAAAAGCACATAAACACACCAGCTATCGTTTTTTTCACAGGAAAATGAATCTCAGAAAACTAACACCACCATCCTCTTCCTCTCATTTTTCTACCCAATTTACATATAAAATTTGTCTCGATCCGATGAGCGGTTAGTGAGATACGGTATAAAACGTATTTGGTTTCGATTATGTTTCCATGCATTCAAAACACACACACACACCAGTCAGCGTTTTTTTCACTAGGTGAACAATTTGGAAAAACTAACATCACCATCCTCTTCCTCTCATTTTTCTACCCAAGATCCATATAAAATTTGCCTCGATCCGATGAGCGGTTAGTGAGATACGGTATAAAACGTATTTGGTGTTGATTATGTATTTTGCCCAGCCATGATTCAAAACGAGCCTTGTATACATATTGTTTCCATTTGATTAATGGATGTAACAGCCGCCCCAGCGGTAAGAACATGCGCGCAATTATACCTTTCACCATCATGACCAGGGTTCAATCCGGGTGGAGGTCGAACCCTTTTATTATTTTTCCTATTTTCGTACATAAACTTCAAAAATTCGTAACTCTCTCATTTTTTATCGTTTTTCACCCGTTCTTTTTTCATTGTGTTTATTTTAATGTGTACTTTCATGTCATAATTTTATTTTCCATTTTTGATTATTTTTTCACCACGTTTTATGGTGCGCAATCCGCGCGTCAACGGTACTAACCCTATTTGGTTGCAGATGAAATTTAGAAGGTTTCCTCTTGTGTTTTCTCAGGAAAATTGATTGTTATCATATCTATATATGTTTGTCAACATGTTAGAATTTTTTACCTTGAATTATTTTTATATTTATCTCATCTGTCTGTTAACGGTATTCCAGGTGCGAACTGTCGTCACGGTTCTCGTACCAAAACAATTGCTCTGATTGTCATCATTGCTTTCCATCTTTAATCTTTGTATTTAGTTGTCACCATGAATGTTTGAATGATGTTTGTATTTTACTTTATCTCTAAGCGACGGAGCTCGTTAGCTTTCGTCCAGTTGCCGACAATACTATTCCTCCAAAGGAAGGTCTGTCCACTTGACTGTCAATGTCTTGGACCAAAATCTCTGCTATCCCTTGACTTTGTTAAGTCACCTTAACCCTAGACTAGAAGCCTTTAGACTTTGCTTGAAGTCTAAGAAACCCACCCATACTAGGAGTGTTCTTCAACTAGAACCCTAGGAAAGAGTTCGTCAACTCTGTGTAAGAATCATCGTCATGATTTCTTACTTCCCCCTTTTACAATTTAGTTTAGGGAGTTTTGTCAAACTCCACACAAACATCGTCATGTTTGTTCCCCTTTGAACCTTGATCATCATCAAGTGTTCTTTTCCCTTGTGAGGTGAACTACGATTGCTCTGATTCTATCCTAGTCAGGATACGTAGGCAAAAGGTGCGACGCCTTTGCGAGCAAACCTAGAAAACCACTTAGGCCTTTTTATTCATTTTATCACAATCCCCAATCCTTAAACCATAGTGCACAATTCACAAACTTTAGCAATTAATTAAACAAAAGGTTCCTGTAGAGTACTACAGATATTTAGGGTGCTAATACCTTCCCTAGATATAACCAACCCCCGAATCCCCGAATCTCTTAAAAGCGTTGTTGTCACATCGCGCAAAAGGTTCTTTCTTTCTTTAGACCTATCCTTTGGATAAATTAAAGACCGGTTGTAAAAGAAATATGATTCAAGTTAATTAATAGCTTGATATCAAATTTTCACCGAAGGCCGGGTCAACCCGAAGATGATAAGAACATCTGACCTCGCCGTCAGGCATCTCTTAAACAAACAGACATCGAACCCGAAGGGCGGCTCAACTCGAAGTTGATAAGAACATTTGACTTCGCCGACAGGCATATGTTAAACAAACAGGCATCGAACCCGAAGGCCGGCTCAACACGAAGTTCAGAGGAACATCTGACCTCGCCGTCAGGCATCTGTTAAACAAACAGGCATCGAACTCGAAGGTCGGCTCAACATGAAGTTTAGAAGAACATCCGACCTTGCTCGCAAGCATTAGTTAAACAAGCAGGAATCGAACCCGAAGGTCGGCTCAACCCGAAGTTGAGAAGAACATCTGACCTAGCCGCCAGGCATCTGTTAAACAAACAGGCATCGAACCCAAATGTCGGCTCAACCCGAAGTTGAGAAGAACATCTGACCTCGCCATCAGGCATCTGTTAAACAAAAAGGTGTGAAACTAGAAGGCCGGCTTAACCCGAAGTTGAGAAGAACATCTGACCTTGCCGTTAGGCATCTGTTATACAATTAGGCATCAAACCGGAAGGCCGTCTCAACCCTTAGTTGAGAAGAACATCTGACCTCGCTGTCAAACATCTGTTAAATAAACAGGTATCGAACCCGAAGGCCGGCTCACCTTGAAGTTGAGAGGAACATCTGACATCCCCATCACGCATTAGTTAAACAAACAGGCATTGAACTCGAATTCCGGCACAACACGAAGTTTAGAAGAACATCTGACCTTGTCGTCAGGAATCTCTTAAACAAACAGGCATCGAAGCCGAACGGCGGCTCAACCTGAAGTTGATAAGAACATCTCACTTCGTTGTCAGGCATCTGTTAAACAAATAGGCATCGAACCCGAAGGCCGGCTCAACCCAAAGTTGATAAGAACATCTGACCTCGCCGTCAGGCATCTCTTAAACAAACAGGCATCGAACCCGAACGCCGGCTCAACACGAAGTTGAGAGGAACATCTGACCTCGCCGTCAGGCATCTGTTAAACAAACAGGCATCGAACCTGAAGGTCTGCTCAACAGGAATTTGAGAGGAACGTTTGACTTCACAGTCAAGCATCTGTTAAACAAACAGGCATCAACCCCGAATTTGAGAAGAACATCTGACCTCACCGCCAGGCATCAGTTAAACAAACAGGCATCGAACCCGAAGGGCGGCTCAACCCGAAGTTGATAAGAACATTAGACCTCTTCGTCAGGCATCTGTTAAACAAACAGGCATCGAACCCGAAGGCCGGCTCAACCCAAAGTTGAGAAGAACATCTGACCTCACCGTCAGGCATCTGATAAACAAACAGGCATCGAACCCGAAGGGCGGCTCAACCCGAAGTTGATAAGAACATCTGACTTTGCCGTCATGCATCTGTTAAACAAACAGGCATCGAACCCGAAGGCCGGTTCAACACGAAGTTCAGAGGAACATCTGACCTTGCTGTCAGGCATCTGTTAAACAAACAGGCATCGAACCCGAAGGTCGGCTAAACATGAAGTTTGGAAGAACATCCGACCTCGCTTGCAAGCATTAATTAAACAAGCAGGAATCGAACCCGAAGTTGAGAAGAACATCTGACCTAGCCGCCAGGCATCTGTTAAACAAACAGGCATCGAACCCAAATGCCGGCTCAACCCTGAAGTTGAGAAGAACATCTGACCTCGCCATCAGGCATCTGTTAAACAAAAAGGTGTGAAACTAGAAGGTCGGCTTAACCCGAAGTTCAGAAGAACATCTGACCTCGCCGTCAAGCATCTGTTATACAATTAGGCATCAAATTTGAAAGTCGTCTCAACCCTTACTTGAGAAGAACATCTGACCTCGCTGTCAAACATCTGTTAAATAAACAGGTATCGAACCCGAAGGCCGGCTCACCTTGAAGTTGAGAGGAACATCTGACCTCCCCATCACGCATTAGTTAAACAAACAGGCATCGAACCCGAATGCCGGCACAACACGAAGTTTAGAAGAACATCTGACCTTGCCGTCAGGCATGTCTTAAACAAACAGGCATCGAACCCGAACGGCGGCTCAACCTGAAGTTGATAAGAACATCTCACTTTGCTGTCAGGCATCTGTTAAACAAACAGGCATCGAACCCGAAGGCCGGCTCAACCCGAAGTTGATAAGAACATTTGACCTTGCCGTCAGGCATCCTTTAAACAAACAGGCATCGATCCCGAAGGCCAGCTCAACAGGAAGTTGAGAGGAACATCTGACCTCGTTGTCTGGCATCTGTTAAACAAACAGGCATCGAACTTGAAGGTCAGCTCAACATGAAGTTGAGTGGAACATTTGACTTCACTGTCAAGCATCTGTTAAACAAACAGGGATCAAATCCGAATCCCGACTCAACCCGAAGATGAGAAGAACATCTGACCTCACCGTCATGCATCTGTTAAAGAAACAGGCATCGAACCCGAAGGCCGGGTCAACCCGAAGTTAATAAGAACATTTGACCTCGCTGTCAGGCATCTCTTAAACAAACAGACATCGAACCCGAAGGGCGGCTCAACTTGAAGTTGATAAGAACATCTGACTTCGCCGTCAGGCATCTGTTAAACAAACAGGCATCGAACCCGAAGGCCGGCTCAACCCAAAGTTGATAAGAACATCTGACCTCGCCGTCAGGCATCTCTTAAACAAACAGGCATCGAACCCGAAGGCCGGCTCAACACGAAGTTGAGAGGAACATCTGACCTCGCCGTCAGACATCTGTTAAACAAACAGGCATCGAACCTGAAGGTCGGCTGAACAGGAAGTTGAGAGGAACATTTGACATCATTGTCAAGCATCTGTTAAACAAACAGGCATCAACCCCGAATTTGAGAAGAACATCTGACCTCACCGCCAGGCAACTGTTAAACAAACAGGCATCGAACCCGATGGGCGACTCAACCCGAAGTTGATAAGAACATTAGACCTCTTCGTCAGGCATCTGTTAAACAAACAGGCATCGAACCCGAAGGCCGGCTCAACCCAAAGTTGAGAAGAACATCTGACCTCACCGTCAGGCATCTGTTAAACAAACAGGCATCGGACCCGAAGGGCGGCTCAACCCGAAGTTGATAAGAACATCTGACTTCGCCGTCAGGCATCTGTTAAACAAACAGGCATCAAACCGGAAGGCCGGCTCAACACGAAGTTCAGAGGATCTTCTGACCTTGCCGTCAGGCATCTGTTAAACAAACAGGCATCGAACCCGAAGGTCAGCTCAACATGAAGTTTAGAAGAACATCCGACCTCGCTCGCAAGCATTAGTTAAACAAGCAGGAATCGAACCCGAAGGTAGGCTCAACCCGAAGTTGAGAAGAACATCTGACCTATCCGCCAGGCATCTCTTAAACAAACAGGCATCGAACCCGAATGTCGGCTCAACCCGAAGTTGAGAAGAACATCTGACCTCGCCATCAGGCATCTGTTAAACAAAAAGTTGTGAAACTAGAAGACCGGCTTAACCCGAAGTTGAGAAGAACATCTGACCTCGCCGTCAAGCATCTGTTATACAATTAGGCATCAAACCAGAAGGTCGTCTCAACCCTTACTTG
Organism: Lathyrus sativus; assembly: GCA_963859935.3. Lineage (NCBI taxonomy): Eukaryota > Viridiplantae > Streptophyta > Magnoliopsida > Fabales > Fabaceae > Lathyrus > Lathyrus sativus. Next base: position 395,961,289 of record OZ012735.1, on the reverse strand, counting down.
AGAAGAACATCTGACCTCGCTGTCAAACATCTGTTAAATAAACAGGTATCGAACCCGAAGGCCGGCTCACCTTGAAGTTGAGAGGAACATCTGACCTCCCCATCACGCATTAGTTAAACAAACAGGCATCGAACCCGAATGCCGGCACAACACGAAGTTTAGAAGAACATCTGACCTTGCCGTCAGGCATCTGTTAAACAAACAGGCATCGAACCCGAAGGGCGGCTCAACCTGAAGTTGATAAGAACATCTCACTTTGCTGTCAGGCATCTGTTAAACAAACAGGCATCGAACCCGAAGGCCGGCTCAACCCGAAGTTGATAAGAACATTTGACCTTGCCGTCAGGCATCCTTTAAACAAACAGGCATCGATCCCGAAGGCCAGCTCAACAGGAAGTTGAGAGGAACATCTGACCTCGTTGTCTGGCATCTGTTAAACAAACAGGCATCGAACTTGAAGGTCAGCTCAACATGAAGTTGAGAGGAACATTTGACTTCACTGTCAAGCATCTGTTAAACAAACAGGGATCAAATCCGAAGCCCGACTCAACCCGAAGATGAGAAGAACAACTGACCTCACCGTCAGGCATCTGTTAAACAAACAGGCATCGAACCCGAAGGCCGGGTCAACCCGAAGTTAATAAGAACATCTGACCTCGCCGTCAGGCATCTCTTAAACAAACAGACATCGAACCCGAAGGGCGGCTCAACTTGAAGTTGATAAGAACATCTGACTTCGCCGTCAGGCATCTGTTAAACAAACAGGCATCGAACCCGAAGGCCGGCTCAACCCAAAGTTGATAAGAACATCTGACCTCGCCGTCAGGCATCTCTTAAACAAACAGGCATCGAACCCGAAGGCCGGCTCAACACGAAGTTGAGAGGAACATCTGACCTCGCCGTCAGACATCTGTTAAACAAACAGGCATCGAACCTGAAGGTCGGCTCAACAGGAAGTTGATAGGAACATTTGACATCATTGTCAAGCATCTGTTAAACAAACAGGCATCAACCCCGAATTTGAGAAGAACATCTGACCTCACCGCCAGGCAACTGTTAAACAAACAGGCATCGAACCCGATGGGCGACTCAACCCGAAGTTGATAAGAACATTAGACCTCTTCGTCAGGCATCTGTTAAACAAACAGGCATCGATCCCGAAGGCCGGCTCAATCCAAAGTTGAGAAGAACATCTGACCTCACCGTCAGGCATCTGTTAAACAAACAGGCATCGAACCCGAAGCGCGGCTCAACCCGAAGTTGATAAGAACATCTGACTTCGCCGTCAGGCATCTGTTAAACAAACAGGCATCGAACCGGAAGGCCGACTCAACACGAAGTTCAGAGGATCTTCTGACCTCGCCGTCAGGCATCTGTTAAACAAACAGGCATCGAACCCGAAGGTCAGCTCAACATGAAGTTTAGAAGAACATCCGACCTCGCTCGCAAGCATTAGTTAAACAAGCAGGAATCGAACCCGAAGGTCGGCTCAACCCGAAGTTGAGAAGAACATCTGACCTAGCCGCTAGGCATCTGTTAAACAAACAGGCATCGAACCCAAATGTCGGCTCAACCCGAAGTTGAGAAGAACATCTGACCTCGCCATCAGGCATCTGTTAAACAAAAACGTGTGAAACTAGAAGGCTGGCTTAACCCGAAGTTGAGAGGAACATCTGACCTCGTTTTCTGGCATCTGTTAAACAAACAGGCATCGAACTTGAAGGTCAGCTCAACATGAAGTTGAGAGGAACATTTGACTTCACTGTCAAGCATCTGTTAAACAAACAGGGATCAAAACCGAAGCCCGACTCAACCCGAAGATGAGAAGAACATCTGACCTCACCGTCAGGCATCTGTTAAACAAACAGGCATCGAACCCGAAGGCCGGGTCAACCCGAAGTTAATAAGAACATCTGACCTCGCCGTCAGGCATCTCTTAAACAAACAGACATCGAACCCGAAGGGCGGCTCAACTTGAAGTTGATAAGAACATCTGACTTCGCCGTCAGGCATCTGTTAAACAAACAGGCATCGAACCCGAAGGCCGGCTCAACCCAAAGTTGATAAGAACATCTGACCTCGCCGTCAGGCATCTCTTAAACAAACAGGCATCGAACCCGAAGGCCGGCTCAACACGAAGTTGAGAGGAACATCTGACCTCGCCGTCAGACATCTGTTAAACAAACAGGCATCGAACCTGAAGGTCGGCTCAACAGGAAGTTGATAGGAACATTTGACATCATTGTCAAGCATCTGTTAAACAAACAGGCATCAACCCCGAATTTGAGAAGAACATCTGACCTCACCGCCAGGCAACTGTTAAACAAACAGGCATCGAACCCGATGGGCGACTCAACCCGAAGTTGATAAGAACATTAGACCTCTTCGTCAGGCATCTGTTAAACAAACAGGCATCGATCCCGAAGGCCGGCTCAATCCAAAGTTGAGAAGAACATCTGACCTCACCGTCAGGCATCTGTTAAACAAACAGGCATCGAACCCGAAGCGCGGCTCAACCCGAAGTTGATAAGAACATCTGACTTCACCGTCAGGCATCTGTTAAACAAACAGGCATCGAACCGGAAGGCCGACTCAACACGAAGTTCAGAGGATCTTCTGACCTCGCCGTCAGGCATCTGTTAAACAAACAGGCATCGAACCTGAAGGTCAGCTCAACATGAAGTTTAGAAGAACATCCGACCTCGCTCGCAAGCATTAGTTAAACAAGCAGGAATCGAACCCGAAGGTCGGCTCAACCCGAAGTTGAGAAGAACATCTGACCTAGCCGCCAGGCATCTGTTAAACAAACAGGCATCGAACCCAAATGTCGGCTCAACCCGAAGTTGAGAAGAACATCTGACCTCGCCATCAGGCATCTGTTAAACAAAAACGTGTGAAACTAGAAGGCTGGCTTAACCCGAAGTTGAGAGGAACATCTGACCTCGTTTTCTGGCATCTGTTAAACAAACAGGCATCGAACTTGAAGGTCAGCTCAACATGAAGTTGAGAGGAACATTTGACTTCACTGTCAAGCATCTGTTAAACAAACCGGGATCAAATCCGAAGCCCGACTCAACCCAAAGATGAGAAGAACATTTGACCTCACCGTCAGGCATCCGTTAAACAAACAGGCATCGAACCCGAAGGCCGGGTCAACCCGAAGTTAATAAGAACATCTGACCTCGCCGTCAGGCATCTCTTAAACAAACAGACATCGAACCCGAAGGGCGGCTCAACTCGAAGTTGATAAGAACATCTGACTTCGCCGTCAGGCATCTGTTAAACAAACAGGCATCGAACCCGAAGGCCGGCTCAACCCAAAGTTGATAAGAACATCTGACCTCGCTGTCAGGCATCTCTTAAACAAACAGGCATCAAACCCGAAGGGCGGCTCAACACGAAGTTGAAAGGAACATCTGACCTCGCCGTCAGACATCTGTTAAACAAACAGGCATCGAACCTGAAGGTCGGCTCAACAGGAAGTTGAGAGGAACATTTGACATCATTGTCAAGCATCTGTTAAACAAACAGGCATCAACCTCGAATTTGAGAAGAACATCTGACCTCACCGCCAGGCAACTGTTAAAAAAACAGGCATCGAACCCGATGGGAGACTCAACCCGAAGTTGATAAGAACATTAGACCTCTTCGTCAGGCATCTGTTAAACAAACAGGCATCGAACCCGAAGTTCGGCTCAACCCAAAGTTGAGAAGAACATCTGACCTCACCGTCAGGCATCTGTTAAACAAACAGGCATCGAACCCGAAGGGCGGCTCAATCCGAAGTTGATAAGAACATCTGACTTCGCCGTCAGGCATCTGTTAAACAAACAGGCATCGAACCGGAAGGCCGGCTCAACACGAAGTTCAGAGGAACATCTGACCTCGCCGTCAGGCATCTATTAAATAAACAGGCATCGAACCCGAAGGTCAGCTCAACATGAAGTTTAGAAGAACATCCGACCTCGCTCGCAAGCATTAGTTAAACAAGCAGGAATCGAACCCGAAGGTCGGCTTAACCCGAAGTTGAGAAGAACATCTGACCTAGCCGCCAGGCATCTGTTAAACAAACAGGCATCGAACCCAAATGTCGGCTCAACCCGAAGTTTAGAAGAACATCTGAACTCGCCATCAGGCATATTTTAAACAAAAAGGTGTGAAACTAGAAGGCTGGCTTAACCCGAAGTTGAGAAGAACATCTGACCTCGCCGTCAGGCATCTGTTATACAATTAGGCATCAAACCAGAAGGTCGTCTCAACCCTTAGTTGAAAAGAACATCTGACCTCGCTATCAATCATCTGTTAAATAAACAGGTATCGAACCCGAAGGCCGGCTCACCTTGAAGTTGAGAGGAACATCTGACCTCCCCATCACGCATTAGTTAAACAAACAGGCATCGAACCTGAATGCCGGCACAACACGAAGTTTAGAAGAACATCTGACCTTGCCGTCAGGCATCTCTTAAACAAACCGGCATCGAACCCGAAGGGCGACTCAACCCGAAGATGAGAAGAACATCTGACCTCACCGTCAGGCATCCGTTAAACAAACAAGCATCGAACCCGAAGGCCGGGTCAACCCGAAGTTGATAAGAACATCTGACCTTGCCGTCGGGCATCTCTTAAACAAACAGACGTCGAACCCGAAGGGCGGATCAACTCGAAGTTGATAAGAACATCTGACTTCGCCGTCAGGCATCTGTTAAACAAACAGCCATCGAACCCGAAGGCCAGCTCAACCCAAAGTTGATAAGAACATCTGACCTCGCCGTCAGGCATCTCTTAAACAAACAGGCATCAAACCCGAAGGCCGGCTCAACACGAAGTTGAGAGGAACATCTGACCTCGCCGTCAGACATCTGTTAAACAAACAGGCATCGAACCTGAAGGTCGGCTCAACAGGAAGTTGAGAGGAACATTTGACATCATTGTCAAGCATCTGTTAAACAAACACGCATCAACCCCGAATTTGAGAAGAACATCTGACCTCACCGCCAGGCAACTGTTAAACAAACAGGCATCGAACGCGATGGGCGACTCAACCCGAAGTTGATAAGTACATTAGACCTCTTCGTCAGGCATCTGTTAAACAAACAGGCATCGAACCCGAAGGCCGGCTCAACCCAAAGTTGAGAAGAACATCTGACCTCGCCGTCAGGCATCTGTTAAACAAACAGGCATCGAACCCGAAGGGCGGCTCAACCCTAAGTTGATAAGAACATCTGACTTCGCCGTCAGGCATCTGTTAAACAAACAGGCATCGAACCGGAAGGCCGGCTCAACACGAAGTTCAGAGGAACATCTGACCTCGCCGTCAGGCATCTGTTAAACAAACAGGAATCGATCCCGAAGGTCAGCTGAACATGAAGTTTAGAAGAACATCCGACCTCGCTCGCAAGCATTAGTTAAACAAGCAGGAATCGAACCCGAAGGTCGGCTCAACCCGAAGTTGAGAAGAACATCTGACCTGCCGCCAAGCATCTGTTAAACAAACAGGCATCGAACCCAAATGCCGGCTCAACCCGAAGTTGAGAAGAACATCTGACCTCGCCATCAGGCATCTGTTAAACAAAAAGGTGTGAAACTAGAAGGCCGGCTTAACCCGAAGTTGAGAAGAACAGCTGACCTCGTCGTCAAGCATCTGTTATACAATTAGGCATCAAACTGGAAGGTCGTCTCAACCCTTACTTGAGAAGAACATCTGACCTCGCTGTCAAACATCTGTTAAATAAACAGGTATCGAACCCGAAGGCCGGCTCACCTTGAAGTTGAGAGGAACATCTGACCTCCCCATCACGCATTAGTTAAACAAACAGGCATCGAACCCGAATGTCGGCACAACACGAAGTTTAGAAGAACATCTGACCTTCCCGTCAGGAATCTCTTAAACAAACAGGCATCGAACCCGAAGGGCGGCTCAACCTGAAGTTGATAAGAACATCTCACTTTGTTGTCAGGCATCTGTTAAACAAACAGGCATCGAACCCGAAGGTCGGCTCAACCTGAAGTTGATAAGAACATTTGACCTTGCCGTCAGGAATCCTTTAAACAAACAGGCATCGAACCCGAAGGCCAGCTCAACAGGAAGTTGAGAGGAACATCTGACCTCGTTGTCTGGCATCTGTTAAAAAAACAGGCATCGAACTTGAAGGTCAGCTCAACATGAAGTTGAGAGGAACATTTGACTTCACTGTCAAGCATCTGTTAAACAAACAGGGATCAAATCCGAAGCCCGACACAACCCGAAGATGAGAAGAGCATCTGACCTCACCGTCAGGCATCCGTTAAACAAACAGGCATCGAACTCGAATGCCGGGTCAACCCGAAGTTGATAAGAACATCTGACCTCGCCGTCAGGCATCTCTTAAACAAACAGACATCGAACCCGAAGGGCGGCTCAACTCGAAGTTGATAAGAACATCTGACTTCGCCGTCAGGCATCTGTTAAACAAACAGGCATCGATCCGAAGGCCGGCTCAACCCAAAGTTGATAAAAAAATCTGACCTCGCCGTCAGGCATCTCTTAAACAAATAGGCATCAAACCCGAAGGCCGGCTCAACACGAACTTGAGAGGAACATTTGACCTCGCCGTCAGGCATCTGTTAAACCAACAGGCATCGAACCTGAAGGTCGGCTCAACAGGAAGTTGAGAGGAACATTTGACTTCACTGTCAAGCATCTGTTAAACAAACAGGCATCAACCTCGAATTTGAGAAGAACATCTGACCTCACCGCCAGGCAACTGTTAAACAAACAGGCATCGAATCCGATGGGCGGCTCAACCCGAAGTTGATAAGAACATTAGACCTCTTCGTCAGGCATCTGTTAAACAAACAGGCATCGAACCCGAAGGCCGGATCAACCCAAAGTTGAGAAGAACATCTGACCTCACCGTCAGGCATCTGTTAAACAAACAGGCATCGAACCCGAAGGGCGGCTCAACCCGAAGTTGATAAGAACATCTGACTTTGCCGTCATTCATCTGTTAAACAAACAGGCATCGAACCCGAAGGCCGGCTCAACACGAAGTTCAGAGGAACATCTGACCTCGCCGTCAGGCATCTGTTAAACAAACAGGCATCGAACCCGAAGGTCGGCTCAACATGAAGTTTAGAAGAACATCTGACCTCGCTGGCAAGCATTAATTAAACAAGCAGGAATCGAACCCGAAGGTCGGCTCAACCCGAAGTTTAGAAGAACATCTGACCTAGCCGCCAGGCATCTGTTAAACAAACAGGCATCGAACCCAAATGCCGGCTCAACCCGAAGTTGAGAAGAACATCTGACCTCGCCATCAGACATCTGTTAAACCAAAGGTGTGAAACTAGAAGACCGGCTTAACCCGAAGTTGAGAAGAACATCTGACCTCGGCGTCAGGCATCTGTTATACAATTAGGCATCAAACCGGAAGGTCGTCTCAACCCTTAGTTGAGAAGAACATCTGACCTTGCTGTCAATCATCTGTTAAATAAACCGGTATCGAACCCGAAGGCTGGCTCACCTTGAAGTTGAGAGGAACATCTGACCTCCCCATCACGCATTAGTTAAACAAACAGGCATCGAACCCGAATGCCGGCACAACACGAAGTTTAGAAGAACATCTGACCTTGCCGTCAGGCATCTCTTAAACAAACAGGCATCGAACCCGAAGGGCGGCTCAACCTGAAGTTGATAAGAACATCTCACTTCGCTGTCAGGCATCTGTTAAACAAAGAGGCATCGAACCCGAAGGTCGGCTCAACCCGAAGTTGATAAGAACATTTGACCTTGCCGTCAGTCATCCGTTAAACAAACAGGCATCGAACCTGAAGGCCAGCTCAACAGGAAGTTGAGAGGAACATCTGACCTCGTTGTCTGGCATCTGTTAAACAAACAGGCATCGAACTTGAAGGTCAGCTCAACATGAAGTTGAGAGGAACATTTGACTTCACTGTCAAGCATCTGTTAAACAAACAGGGATCAAATCCGAAGCCCGACTCAACCCGAAGATGAGAAGAACATCTGAACTCACCATCAGGCATCCGTTAAACAAACAGGCATCGAACCCGAAGGCCGGCACAACACGAAGTTGAGAAGAACATCTGACCTCACCATCAGGAATCTGTTAAGAAAACAGGCATCGAACCTGAAGGCCGGGTCAACTCGAAGTTGATAAGAACATCTGATCTCGCCGTCAGGCATCTCTTAAACAAACAGACATCGAACCCGAAGGGCGGCTCAACTCGAAGTTGATAAGAACATCTGACTTCGCCGTCAGGCATCTGTTAAACAAACAGGTATCGATCCGAAGGCCGGCTCAACCCAAAGTTGATAAAAACATCTGACCTCGCCGTCAGGCATCTCTTAAACAAATAGGCATCGAACCCGAAGGCCGGCTCAACACGAAGTTGAGAGGAACATCTGACCTCGCCGTCAGGCATCTGTTAAACAAACAGGCATCGAACCTGAAGGTCGGCTCAACAGGAAGTTGAGAGGAACATTTGACTTCACTGTCAAGCATCTGTTAAACAAACAGGCATTAACCCCGAATTTGAGAAGAACATCTGACCTCACCGCCAGGCAACTGTTAAACAAACAGGCATCAAACCCGATGGGCGGCTCAACCCAAAGTTGATAAGAACATCCGACCTCGCTGGCAAGCATTAATTAAACAAATAGGCATCGAACCCGAAGGCCGGATCAACCCAAAGTTGAGAAGAACATCTGACCTCACCGTCAGGCATCTGTTAAACAAACAGGCATCGAACCCGAAGGGCGGCTCAACCCGAAGTTGATAAGAACATCTGACTTCGCCGTCATTCATCTGTTAAATAAACAGGCATCGAACCCGAAGGCCGACTCAACACGAAGTTCAGAGGAACATCTGACCTCGCCGTCAGGCATCTGTTAAACAAACAGGCATCGAACCAGAAGGTCGGCTCAACATGAAGTTTAGAAGAACATCCGACCTCGCTGGCAAGCATTAATTAAACAAGCAGGAATCGAACCCGAAGGTCGGCTCAACCCGAAGTTGAGAAGAACATCTGACCTAGCCGCCAGGCATCTGTTAAACAAACAGGCATCGAACCCAAATGCCGGCTCAACCCGAAGTTGAGAAGAACATCTGACCTCGCCATCAGACATCTGTAAAACAAAAAGGTGTGAAACTAGAAGACCGGCTTAACCCGAAGTTGAGAAGAACATCTGACCTCGCCGTCAGGCATCTGTTATACAATTAGGCATCAAACCGGAAGGCCGTCTCAACCCTTAGTTGAGAAGAACATCTGACCTTGCTGTCAATCATCTGTTAAATAAACAGGTATCGAACCCGAAGGCCAGCTCACCTTGAAGTTGAGAGGAACATCTGACCTCCCCATCACGCATTAGTTAAATAAACAGGCATCGAATCCGAATGCCGGCACAACACGAAGTTTAGAAGAACATCTGACCTTGCCGTCAGGCATCTCTTAAACAAACAGGCATCGAACCCGAAGGGCGGCTCAACCTGAAGTTGATAAGAACATCTCACTTCGCTGTCAGGCATCTGTTAAACAAAGAGGCATCGAACCCGAAGGTCGGCTCAACCCGAAGTTGATAAGAACATTTGACCTTGCCGTCAGGCATCCGTTAAACAAACAGGCATCGAACCCGAAGGCCAGCTCAACAGGAAGTTAAGAGGAACATCTGACCTCGTTGTCTGGCATCTGTTAAACAAACAGGCATCGAACTTGAAGGTCATCTCAACATGAAGTTGAGAGGAACATTTGACTTCACTGTCAAGCATCTGTTAAACAAACAGGGATCAAATCCGAAGCCCGGCTCAACCCGAAGATGAGAAGAACATCTGACCTCACCGTCAGGCATCCGTTAAACAAACAGGCATCGAACCCGAAGGCCGGCACAACACGAAGTTAAGAAGAACATCTGACCTCACCGTCAGGCATCTGTTAAAAAAACAGGCATCGAACCCGAAGGCCGGGTCAACTCGAAGTTGATAAGAACATCTGATCTCGCCGTCAGGCATATCTTAAACAAACAGACATCGAACCCGAAGGGCGGCTCAACTCGAAGTTGATAAGAACATCTGACTTCGCCGTCAGGCATCTGTTAAACAAACAGGCATCGAACCCAAATGCCGGCTCAACCCGAAGTTGAGAAGAACATCTGACCTCGCCATCAGACATTTGTTAAACAAAAAGGTGTGAAACTAGAAGACCGGCTTAACCCGAAGTTGAGAAGAACATCTGACCTTGCCGTCAGGCATCTGTTATACAATTGGGCATCAAACCGGAAGGCCGTCTCAACCCTTAGTTGAGAAGAACATCTGACCTTGCTGTCAATCATCTGTTAAATAAATAGGTACAACACGAAGTTGAGAAGAACATCTGACGTCACCGTCAGGCATCTGTTAAAAAAACAGGCATCGAACCCGAAGGCCGGGTCAACCTGAAGTTGATAAGAACATCTGATCTCGCCGTCAGGCATCTCTTAAACAAACAGACATCGAACCCGAAGGGCGGCTCATCTCGAAGTTGATAAGAACATCTGACTTCGCCGTCAGGCATCTGTTAAACAAACAAGCATCGATCCGAAGGCCGGCTCAACCCAAATTTGATAAAAACATCTGACCTCGCCGTCAGGCATCTCATAAACAAATAGGCATCGAATCCGAAGGCCGGCTCAACACGAAGTTGAGAGGAACATCTGACCTCGCCGTCAGGCATCTGTTAAACAAACAGGCATCGAACCAGAAGGTCGGCTCAACAGGAAGTTGAGAGGAACATTTGACTTCACTGTCAAGCATCTGTTAAACAAACAGGCATCAACCCCGAATTTGAGAAGAACATCTGATCTCGCCGTCAGGCAACTGTTAAACAAACAGGCATCGAACCCGATGGGCGGCTCAACCCGAAGTTGATAAGAACATTAGACCTCTCCGTTAGGCATCTGTTAAACAAACAGGCATCGAACCCGAAGGCCGGCACAACCCGAAGTTGAGAAGAACATCTGACCTCACCGTCAGGCATCTGTTAAACAAACAGGCATCGAACCCGAAGGCCGGTTCAACCCGAAGTTGATAAGAACATCTGACTTCGCCGTCATTCATCTGTTAAACAAACAGGCATCGAACCCGAAGGCCGGCTCAACACGAAGTTCAGAGGAACATCTGACCTCGCCGTCAGGCATCTGTTAAACAAACAGGCATCGAACCCGAAGGTCGGCTCAACATGAAGTTTAGAAGAACATCCGACCTCGCTGGAAAGCATTAATTAAACAAGCAGGAATCGAACCCGAAGGTCGGCTCAACCCGAAGTTGAGAAGAACATCTGACCTAGCCGCCAGGCATCTGTTAAACAAACAGACATCGAACCCAAATGCCGGCTCAACCCGAAGTTGAGAAGAACATCTGACCTCGCCATCAGGCATCTGTTAAACAAAAAGGTGTGAAACTAGAAGACCGGCTTAACCCGAAGTTGAGAAGAACATCTGACCTCGCCGTCAGGCATCTGTTATACAATTAGGCATCAAACCGGAAGGTCGTCTCAACCCTTAGTTGAGAAGAACATCTGACCTTGCTGTCAATCATCTGTTAAATAAACAGGTATCGAACCCGAAGGCCAGCTCACCTTGAAGTTGAGAGGAACATCTGACCTCCCCATCACGCATTAGTTAAATAAACAGGCATCGAATCCGAATGCCGGCACAACACGAAGTTTAGAAGAACATCTGACCTTCCCGTCAGGCATCTCTTAAACAAACAGGCATCGAACCCGAAGGGCGGCTCAACCTGAAGTTGATAAGAACATCTCACTTTGCTGTCAGACATCTGTTAAACAAACAGGCATCGAACCCGAAGGCCGGCTCAACCCGAAGTTGATAAGAACATTTGACCTTGCCGTCAGGCATCTGTTAAACAAACAGGCATCGAACCCGAAGCCCAGCTCAACAGGAAGTTGAGAGGAACATCTGACCTCGTTGTCTGGCATCTGTTAAACAAACAGGCATCGAACTTGAAGGTCAGCTCAACATGAAGTTGAGAGGAACATTTGACTTCACTGTCAAGCATCTGTTAAACAAATAGGGATCAAATCCGAAGCCCGGCTCAACCCGAAGATGAGAAGAACATCTGACCTCACCGTCAGGCATCCGTTAAATAAACAGGCATCCAATCCGAAGGCCGGGTCAACCCAAAGTTGATAAGAACATCTGACCTCCCCGTCAGGCATCTCTTAAACAAACAGACATCAAACCCGAAGGGCGGCTAAACTCGAAGTTGATAAGAACATCTGACTTCGCCGTCAGGCATCTGTTAAACAAACAGGCATCGAACCCGAAGGCCGGCTCAACCCAAAGTTAATAAGAACATCTGACCTCGCCGTCAGGCATCTCTTAAACAAACAGGCATCAAACCCGAAGGCCGGCTCAACCCGAAGTTGAGAGGAACATCTGACCTCGCCGTTAGGCATCTGTGAAACAAACAGGCATCGAACCTGAAGGTCGGCTCAACAGGAAGTTGAGAGGAACATTTGACTTCATTGTCAAGCATCTGTTAAACAAACAGGCATCAACCCCGAGTTTGAGAAGAACATCTGACCTCACTGCCAGGCAACTGTTAAACAAACAGGCATCGAACCCGATGGGCGGCTCAACCCGAAGTTGATAAGAACATTAGACCTCTTCATCAGGCATCTGTTAAACAAACAGGCATCGAACCCGAAGGCCGGCTCAACCCAAAGTTGAGAAGAACATCTGACCTCACCGTCAGGCATCTGTTAAACAAACAGGCATCGAACCCGAAGGGCGGCTCAACCCGAGGTTGATAAGAACAACTGACTTCGCTGTCAGGCATCTGTTAAACAAACAGGCATCGAACCCGAAGGCCGGCTCAACACGAAGTTCAGAGGAACATCTGACCTCGCCGTCAGGCATCTGTTAAACAAACAGGCATCGAACCCGAAGCTCGGCTCAACATGAAGTTTAGAAGAACATCCAACCTCGCTCGCAAGCATTAGTTAAACAAGCAGGAATCGAACCCGAAGGTCGGCTCAACCCGAAGTTGAGAAGAACATCTGACCTAGCCGCCAGGCATCTGTTAAACAAACAGGCATCGAACCCCAATGCCGGCTCAACCCGAAGTTGAGAAGAATATCTGACCTCGCCATCAGGCATCTGTTAAACAAAAAGGTGTGAAACTAGAAGCCCGGCTTAACCCGAAGTTGAGAAGAACATCTGACCTCGCCGTCAGGCATCTGTTATACAATTAGGCATCAAACCGGAAGGCCTTCTCAACCCTTAGTTGAGAAGAACATCTGACCTCGCTGTCAATCATCTGTTAAATAAACAGGTATCGAACCCGAAGGCCGGCTCACCTTGAAGTTGAGAGGAACATCTGACCTCCCCATCACGCATTAGTTAAACAAACAGGCATCGAACCCGAATGCCGGCACAACGCGAAGTTTAGAAGAACATCTGACCTTGCCGTCAGGCATCTCTTAAACAAACAGGCATCGAACCCGAAGGGCGGCTCAACCTGAAGTTGATAAGAACATCTAACTTTGCTGTCAGGCATCTGTTAAACAAACAGGCATCGAACCTGAAGGCCGGCTCAACCCGAAGTTGATAAGAACATTTGACCTTGCCGTCAGGCATCTGTTAAACAAACAGGCATCGAACCCGAAGGCCAGCTCAACAGGAAGTTGAGAGGAATATCTGACCTCGTTGTCTGGCATCTGTTAAACAAACAGGCATCGAACTTGAAGGTCAGCTCAACATGAAGTTGAGAGGAACATTTGACTTCACTATCAAGCATCTTTTAAACAAACAGGGATGAAATCCGAAGCCCGGCTCAACCCGAAGATGAGAAGAACATTTGACCTCACCGTCAGGCATCCGTTAAACAAACAGGCATCGAACCCGAAGGCCGGGTCAACCCGAAGTTGATAAGAACATCTGACCTCCCCGTCAGGCATCTCTTAAACAAACAGACATCGAACCCGAAGGGCGGCTCAACTCGAAGTTGATAAGAACATCTGACTTCGCCGTCAGGCATCTGTGAAACAAACAGGCATCAAACCCGAAGGCCGGCTCAACCCAAAGTTGATAAGAACATCTGACCTCGCCGTCAGGCATCTCTTAAACAAACAGGCATCGAACCCGAAGGCCGGCTCAACACGAAGTTGAGAGGAACATCTGACCTCGCCGTCAGGCATCTGTTAAACAAACAGGCATCGAACCTGAAGGTCGGCTCAACAGGAAGTTGAGAGGAACATTTGACTTCACTGTCAAGCATCTGTTAAACAAACAGGCATCAACCCCGAATTTGAGAAGAACATCTGACCTCACCGCTAGGCAACTGTTAATCAAACAGGCATCGAACCCGATGGGCGGCTCAACCCGAAGTTGATAAGAACATTAGACCTCTTCGTCAGGCATCTTTTAAACAAACAGGCATCGAACCCAAAAGCCGGCTCAACCCAAAGTTGAGAAGAACATCTGACCTCACCGTCAGGCAACTGTTAAACAAACAGGCATCGAACCCGAAGGGCGGCTCAACCCGAAGTTGATAAGAACATCTGACTTCACCGTCAGGCATCTGTTAAACAAACAGGCATCGAACCCGAAGGTCGGCTCAACACGAAGTTCAGAGGAACATCTGACCTCGCCGTCAGGCATCTGTTAAACAAACATGCATCAAACCCGAAGGTCGGCTCAACATGAAGTTTAGAAGAACATCCGACCTTGCTGGAAAGCATTAGTTAAACAAGCAGGAATCGAACCCGAAGGTCGGCTAAACCCGAAGTTGAGAAGAACATCTGACCTAGCCGCCAGGCATCTGTTAAACAAACAGGCATCGAACCCAAATTCCGGCTCAACCCGAAGTTGAGAAGAACATCGGACCTCGCCATCAGGCATCTGTTAAACAAAAAGGTGTGAAACCAGAAGGATGGCTTAACCCGAAGTTGAGAAGAACATCTGACCTCGCCGTCAGGCATCTGTTATACAATTAGGCATCAAACCGGAAGGCCGTCTCAACACTTAGTTGAGAAGAACATCTGACCTCGCTGTCAAACATCTGTTAAATAAACAGGTATTGAACCCGAAGGCCGGCTCACCTTGAAGTTGAGAGGAACATCTGACCTCCCCATCACGCATTAGTTAAACAAACAGGCATCGAACCCGAATGCCGGCACAACACGAAGTTTAGAAGAACATCTGACCTCACCGTCAGGCATCTCTTAAACAAACAGGCATCGAACCCGAAGGGCGGCTCAACCCAAAGTTGATAAGAACATCTCACTTCGCTGTCAGGCATCTGTTAAACAAAAAGGAATCGAACCCGAAGGCCGGCTCAACCCGAAGTTAATAAGAACATTTGACCTTTCCGTCAGGCATCTGTTAAACAAACAGGCATCGAACCCGAAGGCCGGCTCAACAGGAAGTTGAGAGGAACATCTGACCTCGCTGTCTGGCATCTGTTAAACAAACAGGCATCGAACTTGAAGGTCAGCTCAACATGAAGTTGAGAGGAACATTTGACTTCCCTTTCAAGCATCTGTTAAACAAACAGGCATCAAATCCGAATGCCGGCTCAACCCGTAGATGAGAAGAAAATCTGACCTCACCGTCAGGCATCCGTTAAACAAACAGGCATCGAACCCGAAGGGCGGCTCAACCCGAAGTTGATAAGAACATCTGATCTCACTGTCAGGCATCTGTTAAACAAACAGGCATCGAACTCGAAGGTCGGGTCAACCCGAAGTTGAGAAGAACATCTGACCTCGCCGTCAGGCATATCTTAAACAAACAGGCATCGAACCCGAAGGCCGGCTCAACTCGAAGTTGATAAGAACATCTGACTTCGCCGTCAGGCATCTGTTAAACAAACAGACATCGAACCCGAAGGCCGGCTCAACCCGAAGTTGATAAGAACATCTGAACTCGCCGTCAGGCATCTCTTAAACAAACAGGCATCGAACCCGAAGGCCGGCTCAACCCCGAATTTGAGAAGAACATCTGACCTCATCGTCAGGCATCTGTTAAACAAACAGGCATCGAACCCGAATGGCAGCTCAACCCGAAGTTGATAAGAACATTAGACCTCTCCTTCAGGAATCTGTTAAACAAACAGGCATCGAACCCGAAGGCCGGCTCAACCCAAAGTTGAGAAGAACATCTGACCTCACTGTCAGGCATCTGTTAAACAAACAAGCATCAAACTCAAAGGGCGGATCAACCCGAAGTTGATAAGAACATCTGACTTCACCGTCAGGCATCTGTTAAACAAACAGGCATCGAACCCGAAGGCCGGCTCAACACGAAGTTCAGAGGAACACCTGACTTCGCCGTCAGGCATCTATTAAACAAACAGGCATCGAACCCGAAGGTCGGCTCAACATGAAGTTTAGAAGAACATCCGACCTATCTGGAAGGCATTAGTTAAACAAGCAGGAATCGAACCCGAACGTCGGCTCAACCCGAAGTTGAGAAGAACATCTGACCTAGCCGCCAGGCATCTGTTAAACAAACAGGCATCGAATCCAAAGGCCGGTTCAACCCGAAGTTGAGAAGAACATCTGACCTCGCCATCAGGCATCTGTTAAACAAAAAGGTGTGAAATCAGAAGGCTGGCTTAACCCGATGTTGAGAAGAACATTTGACCTCACCGTCAGGTATCTGTTATACAATTAGGCATCAAACCCGAAGGCCGTCTCAACTCTTAGTTGAGAAGAACATGTGACCTCGCTGTCAAACATCTGTTAAAGAAACAGGTATCGAACCCGAAGGCCGGCTCACCTTGAATTTGAGAGGAACATCTGACCTCCCCACCACGCATTAGTTAAACAAACAGGCATCGAACCCGAAGGCCGGCACAACACGAAGTTGAGAAGAACAACTGACCTCGCCGTCAGGCATCTGTTAAACAAATAGGCATCGAACCCGAAGGCCGGATCAACATGAAGTTTAGAGGAACATCTGACCTCTCCGTCAGGCATCTGTTAAATAAACAGGCATCGAACCCGAAGGGTGGCTCAACCCGAAGTTGATAAGATCATTAGACCTCTCCGCCAGGCATCTGTTAAACAAACATGCATCGAACCCGAAGACCGGCTCAACCCGAAGTTGAGAAGAACATTTGACATCGCCGTTAGGCATCTGTTAAACAAACAGGCATCGAACCCGAAGGTCGTCTCAATCCTTAATTGAGAAGAACATCTGAACTCGCCGTCAAGCATCTGTTAAACAAACAAGCATCGAACCCGAACGCCGGCTCAACTTGAAGTTGAGAAGAACATCGGACCTCACTATCAGGCATCTGTTAAACAAACAGGCATCGAACCCGTAGGGCGGCTCATCCCGAAGTTGATAAGAACATCTGACTTCGCCGTCACGCATCTGTTAAATAAACAGCCAGCGAACCCGAAGGCCGGCTCAACTCGAAGTTGATAAGAACATCTGACCTCGCTGTCAGGCATCTCTTTAACAAACAGGCATCGAACCCGAAGGGCGGCTCAACCCAAAGTTGATAAGAACATCTCACTTCGCTGTCAGGCATCTGTTAAACAAACAGGCATCGAACCTGAAGGTCGGCTCAACCCGAAGTTGATAAGAACATTTGACCTTGTCTTCAAGCATCTGTTAAACAAACAGGAATCGAACCCAAAGGCCGGCTCAACAGGAAGTTGAGAGGAACATCAGACGTCGTTGTCTGGCATCTGTTAAACAAACAGGCATCGAACTTGAAGGTCAGCTCAACATGAAGTTGAGAGGAACATTTGACTTCACTGTCAAGCATCTGTTAAACAAACAAGCATCAAATCCGAAGGCCGGCTCAACCCGAAGATGAGAATAA
Source organism: Lathyrus sativus (assembly GCA_963859935.3). Lineage (NCBI taxonomy): Eukaryota > Viridiplantae > Streptophyta > Magnoliopsida > Fabales > Fabaceae > Lathyrus > Lathyrus sativus. The sequence goes on along the minus strand of OZ012735.1, from coordinate 395,943,458 downwards.
CATCTGACCTCACCGTCAGGCATCCGTTAAACAAAAAGGCATCGAACCCGAAGGGCGGCTCAACCCGAAGTTAATAAGAACATCTGATCTCTCCGTCAGGCATCTATTAAACAAACAGGCATCAAACCCGAAGGCCGGGTCAACCCGAAGTTGATAAGAACATCTGACCTTGCCGTCAGGCATCTCTTAAACAAACAGGCATCGAACCCAAAGGACGGCTCTTTTCAAAGTTGATAAGAACATCTGACTTCACCGTCAGGCATCTGTTAAACAAACAGGCATTGAACCCGAAAGCCGGCTCAACCCGAAGTTGATAAGAACATCTGACCTTGCTGTCAGCCATCTCTTAAACAAACAGGCATCGAACCCGAAGGCCGACGCAACACAAAGTTGAGAGGAACATCTGACCTCGCCGTCAGGCATCTGTTAAACAAACAGGCATCGAACCTGAAGGTCGGCTCAACAGGAAGTTGAAAGGAACAATTGATTCACTGTCAAGCATCTATTAAACAAACAGGCATCGAATCCGAAGGCCGGCTCAACCCGGAATTTGAGAAGAACATCTGACCTCACCGTCAGGTATCTGATAAACAAACAGGCATCGAACCCGAAGGGCGGCTCAACCCGAAGTTGATAAGAACATTAGACCTCTCCGTTAGGCATCTGTTAAACAAACAGGCATCGAACCCGAAGGCCGGCACAACACGAAGTTGCGAAGAACATCTGACCTCGCCGTCAGGCATCTGTTAAACAAATAGGCATCGAACCCGAAGGCCGGATCAACATGAAGTTTAGAGGAACATCTGACCTCTCCGTCAGGCATCTGTTAAATAAACAGGCATCGAACCCGAAGGGTGGCTCAACCCGAAGTTGATAAGATCATTAGACCTCTCCGCCAAGCATCTGTTAAACAAACATGCATCGAACCCGAAGGCCGGCTCAACCCGAAGTTGAGAAGAACATTTGACATCGCCGTTAGGCATCTGTTAAACAAACAGGCATCGAACCCGAAGGTCATCTCAATCCTTAATTGAGAAGAACATCTGACCTCGCCGTCAAGCATCTGTTAAACAAACAAGCATCGAACCCGAAGGCTGGCTCAACTTGAAGTTGAGAAGAACATCTGACCTCACTATCAGGCATCTGTTAAATAAACAGGCATCGAACCCGTAGGGCGGCTCATCCCGAAGTTGATAAGAACATCTGACTTTGCCGTCACGCATCTGTTAAATAAACAGCCAGCGAACCCGAAGGCCGGCTCAACTCGAAGTTGGAAAAAAAATCTGACCTCGCCGTCAGGCATCTCTTTAACAAACAGACATCGAACCCGAAGGGCGGCTCAACCCAAAGTTGATAAGAACATCTCACTTCGCTGTCAGGCATCTGTTAAACAAACAGGCATCGAACCCGAAGGTCGGCTCAACCCGAAGTTGATAAGAACATTTGACCTTGTCTTCAGGCATCTGTTAAACAAACAGGAATCGAACCCAAAGGCCGGCTCAACAGGAAGTTGAGAGGAACATCGGACCTCTTTGTCTGGCATCTGTTAAACAAACAGGCATCGAACTTGAAGGTCAGCTCAACATGAAGTTGAGAGGAACATTTGACTTCACTGTCAAGCATCTGTTAAACAAACAAGCATCAAATCCGAAGGCCGGCTCAACCCGAAGACGAGAAGAACATCTGACCTCACCGTCAGGCATCCGTTAAACAAAAAGGCATCGAACCCGAAGGGCGGCTCAACCCGAAGTTGAGAGAACATCTGATCTCTTCGTCAGACATCTATTAAACAAGCAGGCATCGAACCTGAAGGCCGGGTCAAACCGAAGTTGATAAGAACATCTGACCTTGCCGTCAGGCATCTCTTAAACAAACAGGCATCGAACCCAAAGGACGGCTCTTTTCGAAGTTGATAAGAACATCTGACTTCACCGTCAGGCATCTGTTAAACAAACAGGCATCGAACCCGAAAGCCGGCTCAACCCGAAGTTGATAAGAACATCTCACCTCGCTGTCAGGCATCTCTTAAACAAACAGGCATCGAACCCGAAGGCCGACGTAACACAAAGTTGAGAGGAACATCTGACCTCGCCGTCAGGCATCTGTTAAACAAACAGGCATCGAGCCTGAAGGTCGGCTCAACAGGAAGTTGAGAGGAACAATTGATTCACTGTAAAGCATCTATTAAACAAACAGGCATCAAATCCGAAGGCCGGCTCAACCCGGAATTTGAGAAGAACATCTGACCTCACCGTCAGGCATCTGATAAACAAACAGGCATCGAACCCGAAGGGCGGCTCAACCTGAAGTTGATAAGAACATTAGACCTCTCCGTTAGGCATCTGTTAAACAAACAGGCATCGAACCCGAAGGCCGGCTCAACCCGATGTTGAGAATTATTGGAGTGACCAAATTTCTGTTCTTGATCATATCTTGGTGGTTCTTGAGAGTTAACCCTAGCTAGATGGTGGGATCAACTCAGGATAACATGGTGATGATGTTAGACACTTTAATTTGGAGAATGATGATGATTGGATCTTGGTCAATTTCTGAGCTTTTGATCGTGTTTTGAGAATGATGATGATTTAATAAGAATGATTGGCATGGTTAGAATCAGGGTGGAAAATGGAGTGGATTAGGGTTTTAGAGTTTGATTTTTAGTGAAGATTTGATGGAATCCGAGTTGGAGAAGATGAGTGTTCTTCACCCTGCATCCATGGCGTTTCTCCCTCCATTTTTGGTTCAAATGAAGAAGATGAATGGGACACCGTTGGATTAGCATGAAGACCTTTGACTGAGCAATGTATTCCACGGCCTGAATTAATTTGGATTCATGAGAGAGTCTGAGTAAGTGAAACGATGCGTTTCACTTACTAGGTGGTGTTGGGCTTAAGTTCAAATCGTTACTCACACCCCCCTGATGGCCCAAATCGTTACTGATTTTCAATACACTTCCCTTTATGGCCTTTTGGGAAACGTACTGAATGTCATATTCCGTCAACACCATTTGCCATCTGGCAATCCTGCCTGAAAGCACTTGCTTCTCGAAGACGTACTTGATCGGATCCATCTTCGAAATTAGCATGGTTGTGTGATTGAGCATGTACTGTCGTAAACGTTTGGCAGCCCAGGCTAGTGCACAACACGTCTTCTCCAGCATCGAGTAACGAGATTCACAATCTGTGAACTTTTTACTCAAATAGTAAATGGCATGCTCCTTTCTGCCCGTCTCGTCGTGCTGCCGAGAACACACCCCATACTATTCTCCAGAACTGTCAAGTACATGATTAAGGGTCGTCCGGCCACTGGGGGTATCAAGATCGGAGGTTCCTGTAGATACTGTTTTATCTTATCAAATGCCTTCTGGAAATCCTCGTTCCAGATAATCGCCTGATCCTTTTTCAGCAGTTTGAACATCGGTTCACACGTGGCCGTGAGCTGAGAAATAAACCTTGCAATGTAGTTTATTCTGCCCAGGAAACCTCGAACATCTTTTTCGGTTTTTGGCGCTGGCATTTCTTGTATTGCTTTAATCTTCGCAGGATCAACCTCGATGCCTCTTTCACTCACGATAAACCCCAGTAGTTTTCCAGACCGTACTCCGAAAGTACACTTGTTAGGATTCAGCCTCAACCTGAACTTCCTAAGCCTCTCAAAAAGCTTCAGCAAATTGACCAGATGTCCCTCCTCCGTTTGGGACTTCACAATCATGTCATAAACAAAGACTTCAATCTCATGATGAATCATGTCATGAAACAAAGTGACCATTGCTCTTTGGTAAGTGACCCCTGCGTTCTTCAGACCGAAAGGCATTACCTTGTAGCAGAATGTTCCCCAAGGTGTAATAAACGTAGTTTTCTCCATGTCCTCTGGCGCCATCTTGATCTGATTGTAGCCGGAGAAGCCATCCATGAACGAAAATACGGAGAACTGAGCTGTATTGTCGACCAACACATCAATATGAGGGAGCAGGAAATCATCTTTAGGGCTCGCCCTATTCAAATCCCGATAATCGACGCACATTCGTACCTTACCGTCCTTCTTCGGTACAGGCACTATGTTGGCGACCCACGAAGGGTAAGTAGTGACCGCTAAGAAGCCAACATCAAGCTGTTTCTGCACTTCTTCTTTGATCTTAACGGACATATCTGGTCGTGTCCTCCTAAGCTTCTGCTTAACGGGAGGGCAATCTTCTCGCAGCGGCAAGTGATGGACCACGATGTCAGTGTCAAGTCCGGGCATATCTTCGTAAGACCAAGCAAAAATGTCACTATACTCTCTCAGCATCTCGACTAATCTCTGGTTGACATCACTCTGTAATGCGGCCCCTATCCTGACGTTCCTGACCAGTTCTTCAGAATCCAGATTCACAATCTCAATCTCTTCTTCGTGAGGCAGAATAACTTTCTCTTCTTGTCTCAACAAGCGGGCCAACTCTTCGGGAAGGTCTTCGTCTTCATCAATCTCTTCTTCGGCTTGATAGATCAGGTAATCGAAGTCGAAGTGAGTCGTAGAAGGTCTAGAGTCGATTTCATCTGCTATGTGGATCCTGCAAAATCAAGGGTTAAGCTTAAAACAAGGATATGCAGGTTAGCACAAACCCTATTGCCATTTTATTGTTTTTCAAAACAAATATAAAACAGGAATAACAGAGATCACAACATTTGAATGCGAAGAAAAATGCCTTTTGATTTATTGGTAAAATGCATGTACATAATCAAACAAGGCCCTAACAATAAAACCACTATGCCCCGGGTAGGACATAGGGTTGTACAACGATTGGAGAAAGTAAATCATTACTCTTTGCCTGTCACTTGGATGGTATCCCTAATGGACCAGTTGGTGAGGCTTTGGCCTGGTTTTCTTGGCTGGATCCAGGAATCCAGGTCGCAATCGCTGTCTTCGCCGTCTTCAGACACTGCATTCACACTTTCAAATATCACCCCGCCACTGGTAAACTGGATCGGCCCTTTACCTCGCGATGCACTGTGAGAAGAGGAGGCTTCAGCCGCAGGAGAGTATCCTAACCCAAACTTGTCCTATTTGTTAGGTATTTCTAGAACTTGCCCCCAGCCTGGGGTAGATCCGGCTTGAACAACGGCCCGGGCTTCCTTGAAGGAAGAGAGAGTCATCTCTGGTTTCTCAATAATCACTGGAGTCACGTCTTTGACCTTAACAGCGTCGAATGCCTGACATAGGGTTTCGTGGATTTCCCCATCCATCTCAACATATTTGAAGGACGACAAATGGCTCACCATTATGTCTTCCTCGCCACACACAGTTACAATGTTGCCCCCTACAGCATACTTGAGTTTTTGGTGCAACGTGGAGGTCACGACACCAGCAGAATGGATCCATGGCCGGTCTAAGAGACAACTCTAGGCTGGCATGATGTCCATGATGTAGAAGACTGCATCGAAAGTTTCCGGCCCAACTTGGATTGGCAGGGTTACCTCTCCAAAGACATGACGTTTGGTTCCATCAAAAGCCTTCATAAACAGATCACTGGGTGTGCAAATCAATCCCCGAGTATCTAACTTCATCAATGCCTTCTTTGGAAGAACATTGAGCGATGACCCAGTGTCCACCAACACATGATCCATAACTGTTCCCCTACACTCTATCGAGATGTGCAGGGCGCTGTTGTGGTTTCTTCCCTTCGACGTTAGCTCCAGGTCAGTGAACCCTAACCCGTTTCCAGGATTCACGTGGGCTACTACCCCTTCAACCTGGTTGACCGAGATTTCCTGCGGTACATACGTGGCATTCAAAACCTTTAACAGCGCGTTGCGATGTGACTCCGAACACAGCAACAAATTCCGGATGGACATTTTCGAGGGTGTTTGATGGAGGTGATCCACGATCTTGTAATCACTCTTCTTGATCAACCTCATGAACTCTTCAGCGTCCTTTACAAGTAAGTCCTTCTCTACCCCACGAGGGGTTTCCTCAACGACTTTACTCTTTCCCTTATCAGTTTCCTCAGCTTTGTCTGCTTTGTCCCCTACAATCTCAGGTGGAACAAATACTCTTCCGCTACGCGTGATTCCGCCAATCCCTACTAGGTTATCCACAGACTGCCCAGATGGTTCTAGTTCCAACTTCTGTCCGTTACAGTAGACGTCTTCCCCATAATGCCATGGGACAACATTGGTGCTTTCAAAAGGTATTGGCCCAGCTTTGGTGATGGTAATTATGGGCGGCCTGAGTGCAGGAATGGTTATCATCTGGCGAGGGATGGTGATGGTGGAAACCTCATCATCTTGCTTCAGCATTACCTCTCCGGATCCATATTCGGCCCTTTGGCTAAACTGCAAGATTCCTTCGGTCATCAGACTCTGAATCCCTTCGATCAACTGTTCACATCCATCAGGACGAGTCGCACAGCCCATACACAGTTCTCCACAGCCCGGAAGGAAGCCTCTCTTCATCAACATGGCTTTAACGAAGCTAAGAGGTGTCTTCAGATCCTTGACATCAGTCAACACATCTAAATCCTCTTCTTCAATAATGGCATTCACCCCACCTCCCCTATGATTCGGCATAGGGTTCTTTGTGACATTCGGCACATTATCTGAGAAATTGATGATCTTAGCATCCACCATATCTTGCACCTTGTGCTTGAAGGCTTTGCAATTTTTCGATCGTGTGGCCGGGTGCCCCTGAGTGAAAATGACATGTTGCATTCGCATCATAACCCTGCGGAGGTGCCCCTGTCAAGGGAGCCAGGGTTCTCTTCTGGACTAGCTGTAACTGAAGCAGAGTTTGTAATAGTTGTGCATAAGACATGGGCGGTGTCTCAAGGTGACGACTTGATAGAGGTGCCCTGTTCTGATACTTTCTGTACCCTTGCTATTTTGTCTGCTGCTACTGTGGCTGGGGTTGTTGCACAGCAGGGATGGTTATGCTAGCCACCTGCTGGCGCTGGCTTTTACCTTTCCTTCGAGCGTTGGACATGGCGCTCGTCTCTCCTTCACGCCTTTTGCTGCCATATGGTTTCTTTCCTCCTCCAGCTGAGGATAGATCACCACCTTGAATTTTTCCCAACTTGATCCCATTTTCCATGTTCTCCTCAGTAATGATGAGATCTGAGAAACTCCCTGACATACCGCTGACCAATTTCTCATAATAGACCCCCGGGAAAGTGGCTACAAACATCTCAACAAGCTCTCGTTCAACCATCGGCGGCTGAACTCTAGCTGCTAATTCACGCCACCGCTGGGCATATTCTTTGAATCCTTCGTTGTTCCTCTGTGACAAGTTCTGTAGCTGAACCCGGTTCAGAGCCAAGTCACTGTTATACTGATAATGGTATACAAAGGCCTCAGCAAGTTCCTTCCACGTGCGCACACTGGTGGGTTCCAAACTCATGTACCATTCCAAGGATGGTCCGGACAAGCTATCCTGAAAGAAGTGCATCAGCAGCTTCTCGTCTTCAGAGTGAGCGGACATCTTTCGGTAGTATGACCTTAAGTGGACACGAGGGCAAGTGGTACCCTTGTATTTCTCAAAGTCGGGTACCTTGAACTTGGGAGGCACCTTGAAATCAGAAATCAATCCCAATTTAGTCATGTCGACCCCATAGTGTTCAGGTTCTCGAAATTCCTCATTTTGTCCTCGAGTGCCTTAAACCTCAGACGTGCTTCAGCAGTCAGTTCTCCTTCAGTACTCCTCTGTGAGAACAAATCTTCTTGACGATCTTCTAGCCATGGCTGAGGCCCATACAGATTTCCAGCACCTGTGTTGCCGTTGCCTAGTCCAGTGTTGCCATTAGCTTCAAAATTTCCATTACCGACGCCAGTCGTATTACCATTGAGCCCGATGTTAGTGATCACATTGCCGTTACCACTTCCATTCCCCTCGGTCACGGGGATGCCATTCTGAGGAGTTTCAACAGGTGGAGGGGTTGGAATGCTCCCACTATGAAGTACACCATTGCTATCAACCCTTGAGATCAGAGGCTGGACCAATGTTCTGAGCTGGTCTTGGCCGTTGGCAACCACTTGCATGAGCTCCATGAAGCGGTCCATCCTCTCTCGGAGTTCCTGAACGTCAGTTTGCACTTGTTCCATTGCTCTAGCTTGATTCGCTTGGGTCGGATAGCAGTGGATCGGTCTTCGATCAATCCTGGAACAACCTGCATACACAAAGGGTTAGAAAAAACAACAAGGTGTTCGTTATGCCGATGCTTCATGCAAATGCAAACGTGTGTCTGTGCCTTGGGGAGATCCCCCCCCCCTCGATCCTAGTTTCCGAGACAAATAAAGTCTATGGACTCTGGGATGGTCTGACTGAGCAAGCAAACCCCGGGCCAGCAGGTCCCTCTGCCTGATGGACTCTGGGAGGTTCTCGGCAATGCTCCTAGAAACACCTTCTTCAGTATGGTTCTCGACTCTTCTCCTTTTAGCATCAGCTCGAAGTTGAGAATCTTGCAAATTCGCCTCGGCCTCAGCCAATCTATACTGGACGTCTCGTTGCAGTGAGGCTTCAGCCTCTGTCTTCTCGTCTTTCACCATAATGTGAGCTTCTAGCTCGGCTACTCGCTGCTTCAGCTTTTCTTCCCGCTCTTTGTACTTGGCTATGGTGCTGCTCCAGACCCTCTCGTATTGGGTTAGCTTCCGGTACACTCTGTCCAGATCCTATTTCTTGGTTGTCAACACGCCATGCACTAACTTCAGGTCCAACCCCAGACGTTCCCTAGCATCAGTTTCTTTGGTCAGGTTGGAGCCTAGACGGTCGATCATCTCAGTCTGCTTCTTGCATGTATAAACGGCTTCACTTTTCTCTTTCCGAAGTTGAGCGGTCTCTTTCTCCAACTCTACGTTGGCCTTTCGTAGCTCATCCTTCTCTTGGAGTACCTGGTTGAATTTCTAAATATCAACTGTAGTAGGCTCTTTGTGCACAAGAGGATACAATGGTTCCACAGCAGGAAACAACATTAGAAACTTGGCAGCTCTCTCTCAAATCCAAGTCACATACAGATCAAAGGCCTTGTTGTTGCTTTTTTCCTAGCATGACCTTCCCCTTTCGGTGAACTTTGCTCCAAGCATTATGTACCTTGATCAATGTGTCGCCTTCAAGCAACCCCGTGAGATATAGAGATTCCTGTATCTCTTCCTCTTTAGGAGGACCTCGTAGTGCATACCCAAACTGTCGTACCAGCAGAGATGGATTGTAGTTGATACATCCATTCCTTCCGACCAGGGGGACGTTAGGAAAGCTACAGCAGCTATACACAATATCTTTGCCCAGCAGATCTCTATCAAACCATATAATATTGTCAGCGGTCAAACCCATCAAACGCGCAGACCAAGGCGAAGACTCAGCAAAATCAATGAACGACCCTGACTTAGGAAGATGGCTAGCAAACCACTTATACAGTAAAGGAGCATAACATGCCACGTTCTTTCCCTTTCTGTTTTCGTTCTTGCTGTGAACTGAATGGTAGACGTCTCCGAGGAGAGTGGGCACTGGATTCCCGGAGGCAAATATGTGGCAAGCATCCATGCTTATGAAGTCCGGATGACTTGGGAATAGCACGATCCCATAGATACAGAGGGCTAAGAAGGCATTGAATACATCCCAGCGACCCTTCTCGACAAACTTACGGGTTTTTTCCATCAGGAAAGGCAAAGGGAAACCATGAACTCCAATCTTCCTGGTGTTGCACCCCAAAATTTGCCCAACATTTCTTTACCTAGCTTATGTTTCATTTCATTCACATTAGCATTATCATTTGCATTTCATTGACATGTATGCAGGAGATCAAGAGGTACGATTACCAATCAAGGGCTACACAAGAGTTTGAAGCTAGCTAAGAAGGTTATTCAGGTGCTCAAGGGTTGATATTCTTGTCAGAGAAGTTAAAATATCCTCAGAGAGAGTGGTTGAAACCAAGAGTGTGTGCCTCCTAACTTGAGAGTGGAGGGGAGCCATCAGATGATTCTGAGACCATAAGGATGGACTGGAGGTCTTGAGAGAGCTCATGAGAAGTTTTGAAGATCACTTTGAGCCCTAGACAGGTCATTGTGCAAGATTAAGAAGACTCAGCCATGAGTGGTGCAATTAGGGTTTGACTGGGTCAACCCTAAGTCAACTGATGATTTGAACAAGATTGAGACCTAATCCAAGAGCCATGTGATCATGGATTGATACATTGAGATGTTATAAGGATGATTCCAAGGTCAACTCATCATGATTGAAGAGTTTGATAAGTTTCAAGCTAGGGTTTCTAAGGCTTGACAGTGTAAAATCCCCTAGTTTGACCCCTATCTTCAAGGCAGTTTAGCTCAAGATGTGATTGTCATCTCATCTTGCCCCCAAAATGAATGTTGTAGAGCAGGATCTTAGCTTGAATTTGAGTTCTAGAAGTCCTTGATAGGATTTGTAGAACTCAAGTTATGACTTTGACAAGTTACAGGTCATCTGAGGTATGTGAATTTTGGGGCTTGAAAGTTGCCCAACTTGCATGAAACGTTTGCCCTAGAAGGATGATTCCTATGAGCTTTTGGTCAACATGAATGTTGTTCCTTATCATCTTATCTTTCTAGAGAGTACTAGAAGTCCTTGATAGGATTTGTAGAACTCAAGTTATGGCTTTGACAAGTCAAGGGTATTTTGGTCATTTGGAGATTATAGGTCATTTCAACCATAAGGCCATAACTCCTATTTCCAAGCTTCAAATGAGAAAATGTTCAACATAAAAATTGTCCAAAATGATGTTTTAAGGCTAGTCAAGTGGTCATGAGATGTTGGAATTGCTTGTAGCTCAAAGTTGCAAAAATGACCTAAAATAAGGGTAGAAGTTAAATGAACCAAAGTTGGAAATTGATACTTTTGATCTACACATCCAAACCAAGGCATGTAATAGGTCATTTTGACTCTAAAAATCATTTTAAGAACATTGGTTTAGCCACATTTTTGAATGGAAGTTCAATTTGTGAACTTGCTTTGAAAAGTAGTTACTTACATCATAAGTAACATGTGCAAAACTCAAATTCAAGGCATGATCAAGATCCCTTGCAAGCCAAACACTTCCAAAATGTCACTAGGGGAGAAATTGGAAGGGAATGGGATTGATTTCAAGCTGTTAACAGGATTATGCACACCATGGCATATAAGTGAACTTCTCATGTCATGAGAGATTGAATTTCTCCTTGGAAGGATCTAGTGTTTTCTAGATCATCCCTACACACTCTATATATGGAATAGAAGTGGTTCAGATCATTTTTTGGTGAGAATTGAGAGGAAAAAGAGAGGGTGAGTTTTGAAACTTCCATTGTGCAACTGAATTCGGTTACTCCAATTGAGTTCATTTCAATCCATTCTCTTGATCCCAATAGCTTCCATTAGCATTGTTGAATGATCCCAGAGTGAAACCACAGCAAAAGCATCAAGGATTTGAGTGTTAGCATTTGGATTTTGCAACCTGCAACTTACCATCGGGTTTCAAGTTCTAGGAGGTTTCAACCGGTTCTATTGCATACAGAAGCAAGGAAATGACCCATTGATCGTGTCTGGAAGGTTTGAGAGCTTGATTTGAAGATTTTGTGCATCTATTCATCAAGAATTGACAGGTATGTAAACTTCTTCCTCCAGCATAAATTAGGTAGAATTAGTACGGTTTGTTAGGTTAGAATGATTGTAGGTTAGTATGTGGAGCTTTCTGGTAGCATTTGGTGAGGTTTGGTGACAATTATTGGAGTGACCAAATTTCTGTTCTTGATCATATCTTGGTGGTTCTTGAGAGTTAACCCTAGCTAGATGGTGGGATCAACTCAGGGTAACATGGTGATGATGTTAGACACTTTAATTTGGTGAATGGTGATGATTGGATCTTGGTCAGTTTCTGAGCTTTTGATCGTGTTTTGAGAATGATGATGATTTAATAAGAATGATTGGCATGGTTAGAATCAGGGTGGAAAATGGAGTGGATTAGGGTTTTAGAGTTTGATTTTTAGTGAAGATTTGATGGAACCCGAGTTGGAGAAGATGAGTGTTCTTCACCCTGCATCCATGGCGTTTCTCCCTCCATTTTTGGTTCAAATGAAGAAGATGAATGGGACACCGTTGGATTTGCATGAAGACCTTTGACTGAGCAATGTATTCCACGGCCTGGATTAATTTGGATTCATGAGAGGGTCTGAGTAAGTGAAACGATGCGTTTCACTTACTAGGTGGTGTTGGGCTTAAGTTCAAATCGTTACTCACACCCCCCTGATTGCCCAATCCATGAATTGAACTGATTTTCATTACTATCTGCACCACGCGCTTGGTTATTTTTTTTATTTTGATTTTCTTTAATTTTTCATTTTATTCATGGTTCTTGATAAAATCATAAAAAATGGAAAAATAATTCAATTGACCCCATTATTTTTGCATTAGATTCATGATAGGATCTAGTATTTGTTAGATAGAAATATTTTTATTTCATGCATTTTCTGATTTTATGGGAATTTTCACATTTTAATTGATATTAAAATAGTCATGTTTGATACTTGACTTTGTGGAATTTTGCGTGATCATGTGTTGATGATTTTGATCCTGATTTTTTGTGAGTGGCTAGCATAGATATGAATTATCCCCATAGATTTGTCTCACATTTTTGTGATGAGCATAAGTGGTAGTTTAGGTTGTAACCTTTAGAAGCTCCATTTTTAGGGTTTATGGTTGATACCTTTGGATTTAGGACTTAATTTTAGGACTTAATAGACGATTTAGTCCCTGGTTTTTGTATGAGGAATTCTTAATTGAATTAGGATCCCTTAGGAATTTTTGTAGAAATTTATAATATAGTTTACTATTTTTGATTGATTTTAGTTTAGGTGCTAGTTTTAGATGATTCTAAGGCACTAACTCAACTAGATTAGCATCTTTAGTTCCCTTAGATTAGGGTTTTGTTTCTTTTTCTCTTGGACGATGAGGAAGGCAAGTGGAAGATGCATTGGATTGCTTGAAGAGGCTTGGATTTGAAGATCTTCCCTTCTTTTGGTGTAGTTTTGGTTAGGTTAAGATTAGGGTTTGTAGGCAGAGCTTCTAGATAGATCCTCTTTCTTCATAAACATGGATGATGTTTATCACTTCCATTCTTCCCTATGATGAAAGGTCCCTTTGTAAAGGCCTCATCCCTCCTTTGGTAGGATGTGTGGCTCTTTGCAAATTGGTAGAACCTTTAAGGGTCCCTTTTGTTTGAAGATTACCTTTTGAAGCTGAATCTTGTAGATGAAGAGGACCAAGTTGATACTGGTAAAGCAAAGAGAGCTGAAGCTTGAGGACCAAGTTGATACTTGTGAAAGATCCAATGGAGATTGAGTGAAGAGCTGAGGCTTGAAGAATAAAGGACAAGTTGACACTTATATTGATGCATTGAGAGCCTGAAGGAGTCAAGTTGATACTTGTAGTTATGAGTGAAACCTGAAGGTGGAATTGACTAAAGAGCTGAGGCTTGGAGAAAGAACAAGTGGATACTTATGTTTGATGGGTTGAAACCCTGGAGAAGCATGTTGATACTTGTTATTGAAGATGATAGCCCTGAAGAGCTGTTGAAGATTGATGACTGGACTGCTGTCAAGTTGATTTAGTTGTAGGAGCTGTTGATCTGTTTCCTTTCCTGTCTGTTTTCTTGCTGTGCAACTGTACTGATGTGCCTTGTTTGACTTGCTTGATGCATTAGAATAAGTTCATATCTAGACTGACTTTAAGCTAGGAGGATGACTGCACTAGAGGTTGAGTTGCTCCCTCTGCTTGTATTTTTACTGTATGGCTTTGCTTGCGGGTATTCGGTAGAGCCCTGCTCCCTTGCCCATGTGGTTCGTGTTGCTTGATAGCATTTCATTTCTTCTGTATGATTGCAGTTGCTCATTATGGTCTTGTTTGATGGCATTTTATTTTTCTGTATGATTGCAGTTATTCATATCTGGCTTGAGGTTGAGATGAGCTTGTGGAGGCTGATGCCCCACACACATTTCCTCCCTCACTTGCATTGCATGCATTTTACAGTCGTTTACTATTTACTGTTTAAGCTGATGCTTTATCTGTTTTTGTCTATCATTAACATGATCCCTTAGGAATCTCAATTCCATTGATAAGGAAGTGATGATTAAAACTTTAGGTTGAAACCTATGCATGATAACTTATAGGAGTTCCCTGTTTTAAACCTCAACCATAGAATGAATCCTTGGCATGACAACATTAGGACTTGATAGTCTCCCCTTAGTTGAGCCTGTTCTCTCTTCTCATCTCAAAACAAATCAAAATACAGTAATAAAGGTTAACTGACGTCATACGTTACGAGCCTTAAGCTATCTGAGAAAGGGTTGTCGGAGAGTTTCTTTTCGACAGCTTGGATGTTTAGTATGGCACCCTTTGGGTGACATGCGACGCATTCACTCTCAGGTCATAGTCTCTAGTGCGATACTAGTTGTAAACAACCATAAAAACAGTTCTCCCGTAAAAGACAGAAAACAAACTTCAAACCTTTTTGCCCCGTGGGCCCATAATTCAAAGGAAGCTTTTCTGAAGAAAAGAGTGTCGTTAAACTTCAGCGCCACCGCAAACAGGCTTTGTCCCTAACTGCTGGAACTGCTGTTTAACCCTACTTGATAAAACAGATGAATCTGAATTCCCGCAACCCGTATTATCCCGAACTACGTAAGCTCTTATCTCTCATACCTGTTGAGAGTACGTAGGCACAATACTGACGTATTGGCGAGCTACCTTCCCCGTAACCCGTAGTTAGTCGAACTACGTTGACTCTGATTTCTCATTCTCTGATGAGAATACGTAGGCATAAAGTGCGACGCTTTACCGAGTCATTTTCTTTTCTTTTCAGACCGGCCTTGATAGGTAGATAGTAAAACCAACCCGTCAGCTAAACACAACAAGCATGGATCCCATCGAGTACGATGGACGTGAGGGGTGCTAATACCTTCCCCTTGCGTAACTGACTCCCGAACCCAGACAATGGTTGCGATGACCTTGTCTTATACCTTTTCGTCAGGTTTTTCCGATTGTTTCCTTTCCCGTTCCAAGGGATAAATAACGAAAGGTGGCGACTCTTCTGTTTTGCCGGCACCTTATTTTCGCGGTAGCGACAGCTGACGACTCTGCTGGGGACTTCATAGTTCCCTAGGGATCCAACGTCCCCTGTGAGAGTCAATCCTAGCGCTTGTATGATTACTTGTTGGCTTGTGTTTATTTATCGCATTTTATTTCCCGCACTTTACTTTCAGTATGATATGATTATCTGTGCTGTTGAGTGTACCTAGCATTAGTTGTGGAAATCAGTGGGCGCGTGCTTGCTTGGCAGGAACTAGTGTCTCTTGAAATCCATGCTCAGACGAGGTTCTCCCGGTTGACTTCTTTTTCAACCCTTTGGGTTGAGGGGGTTGTTGGTTTGGAGGATTGTCGACTCTGGGGACCGATCATTTAGGATTCAGCCGAGTGAGGCCGCTTCATGAGCTGGTGATGCCACACCTTCTGGGTATCGTATCACCCCTCTTGAATGTCTGTGACGCTGATGACCGCATAGGATGCCGAACTTGTGTCAGTTTAGGTCCATACCTGTGAGCAGGGTTGGGTTTGTTGCAGGAAACCTTAACCTTCAGACTTCCTGGTTTTCTTGGTAGTGAATCAGTTTTGTTGGTACCAGAGGTTCTCATCATTAGATGATTGTTCTTGACAGAGCAAAGTTATGGTCTTGTACCAGAGGACCTTATCTTCAGAGATGTACGTTTGTTCTTGACAGAGCAGGTTTATAATTGGGATCAGAGGATCTCATCAGCAGATGTGTATTTGTTCTTGACAGAGCAGGTTTTTGATTGGGATCAGAGGATCTCATCAGCAGATGTATGGTTGTTCTTGACAGAGCAGAGTTTTGGTCCTGTATCAGAGGTCTTTATTATCAGATGTGTGTTCTTGACAGAGCAGATTTGTGGTCCGATGCCAGGGTTTTCTTATTATCAGATATAGTGGTTGTTCTTGATAGAGCATGATTGCATTTTACATTGCTTTGCATACCCATTTGCATTTCATTAACGTGTGTCTGTGTTGCAGGTACCGTTTTCCCCGATTCAGGATTTCTTGCCTTCTACTGTGCTATCATGGGTTCTCTGAGGAAGACCGTGGCTTACAAGCTCCCTGCTCCTGATGTTGTTCAGCTGACTAGTTTGATTACTTTAGCAGATGATTCTGTGAGAGACGAATTCAGGAAGTCTTACGGCAAACTGCTCAGTTTGGTTCGTAAACCCTCTGCGTTTGAGTTGAATGGGTTGCACGCCTTGTTGCAGTCACACGATCCTCCGTTGAGATGCTTTACTTTCCAGGATTTTGTTCTCTCACCCACACTAGAGGAGTATGTTGATTTGTTAGGTGTGCCTATCAAGAGTCAGATGCCCTTTGTTCATATGGATGCTGAGCCTGACCTGGCTAGTCTAGTTCCCTCACTTAATCTGGATGCCTCCGAGTTGGTTTTGTCTAGTTGGAACAAGGTTCCCGGTTTCTCCTTGCAGTTCATAATGGGAAAGGCTCAACAGTGCGCCAAAGACGGATGTTGGGTCGTGTTCAAAGCCATCCTTGCTTTGTGCATATATGGCATCATTCTGTTCCCCAATATGCCTGACTTTGTAGACTTCGATGCCTTCCTCATCTTTGCATCAGGGAATCCAGTCCCTACCTTGATAGGAGATGTCTACCTTTCCGTCCACTACAAAAACGAGAACAGAAGGGGCAAGAATGTCTCGTGCTGTGTGCCCCTGCTTTATAGATGGCTTGATAGTCATCTACCCAAGAGGGGTCCCTTTGCTTCGTCTGCAGCCACAGCTGAGTGGTCTGAGCGTTTGATGAGTCTATCAGCGGAGGATATTGACTTGTTTGACAGAGGTAGGTTGGGTACCGAGATTATCTTCAGCTGCAGCGGGTTTCTGAACGTGCCTCTGATAGGCAGAAAGGGTTGTATAAACTATAATCCGTCTCTGCTGGTCCGACAGTTTGCTTACGCTTTGAGAACTCCGCCGAAGGATGAAAAGGTGCAGGAATCTCTGTACCTCACTGGTCTTCTAGAAGGGGATATGTTATCTAAGCTTCAGCGCGCTTGGAATGGTATCAGTAAGCGGGGAAAACCATTGCTGGGGAAAAGTAATAGTCAAGCCTACGCTCCATATGTGACGTGGATCAGAGCCAGAGCAGACGCTTTAGGGATACCGTTCCCACCTGCCAAGCCAGAAAGCCCTCCAGTGATCAAAGAGCCTACCACCGTGCCTATTCAGCAGCATAATCAGGTGTTAGCTGAGAGAGATGAATTGAAAAGGGCAAATGAAGAATTGGAGAAAGAATTGGCGCAACTCAGAAGCAAGAGAAGCGAAGCCATGCATTCCTTCAAAAGGCAGACCGAGCTGGTGAACCAGTTGGGGACAGATCAAACTAAGCAGATAGCTGAGCGTGAGCACATGGGTCGAGACTTCAAAGCTGTCAACGATGTACTGGCCACGAAGAAGCAGCACTTGGACGAAGCATATCGGAGGATATCTAAGTTTAACCAGCATTGGAAGGCCACCCTAGCCAACAGGAAAGAGCGGGAGGAGAAGCTGGTGCAACAGATCTCCAAGCTGAAAGCCCAGGTGAAGGCTAGTGAGAAGAGGTTTGATGAAGAAACCGCTCGCAGATATGCCACTGAAGGCCAACTCAACAGAGCTCTCGCTAACCTGAAGGAGCGCAAGCTGACGTTTGAGTCCAAGAAGCGGAAGTTAGAAGATTGTTTCGGCGAAGGAGCATGGGAAGATTCGGTCGAAGGTCTTCAGTACACTATTATGCAGAGGGAGTTACTCGTCGAAGGGTTACTCACTCAGCCTGGTCATCATTAAACGAAGGGGTTGTTAGAAGAGTTTCGCGCCCGTGGCCGTGCTTGACTATTTGTATTTCTTTTGTTTGATCATTATTGTATGTTTACCATCACCAGGCTTGTTGGTTGAGGTCATGCTATTGATTCATCTTGTACTCAGTGACGTTGTGTACTGCCTTGATGGGCTTTTTTTATATATGAGATGTTATTTCCACGACTGGACTCGGACTTCTTATTATCAGCACTGGCACTCAGGCACTAGGATCGGGGGATATCTCCCTAACACACAGACACACGTTCGCATTTGCATGAAGCATTTGCATAACGAGCACTTTGTCGTTTTTCCTAACCCTTTTGTGTTTTCAGGTTGTTTCAGGATGTTCCAGGATTGATCAGAGACCTATCCACCGCTATCCAACCAGAGCAAATAAAACCAGAATCATGGAGCAAGTGCAAACTGATGTTCAAGAACTCCGCGAAAGAATGGACCGCTTCATGGAGATTGTAACACCCCCTTTCTATACCCCCAAAATAATACATTTAATCAATTAGGCACTTAGAAAATTTATTTCATCAGAGTAAGTTTATAAAACGGTATAAAAGGGACATGCCACATTATCCGAAAATCACACATATAAAACACCTGCTCATATATAATGATATGCAACAACGGGGTAACACCCACGAGAAAATATCTAGAACAAAGGCGAAACATCCAAATATTTCATAATTCTCTAACACATGTATTCATATATACAAATCATCAACCAACATGGTTACATAACTTTCATCAGCAGATACATATACACATGCATCACAAAAGAAACAAAACAACTCCTAGCTACCCGGTGCTACATATTAGAGCCGACCAACTAAAGGATGAAGCCACGCCTCACAAAAGATCTCCAGTAATCTAATCTGCAATGCCTCATAGAGCATTATAAAACAGCAGAAGGGTGAGAAACAATATCATAACAGTTAATGCATAAAATTGTATATATACATATATATATATATATATATATATATATATATATATATATATATATATATATATATATATATATATATATATATATATATATATATATATATATATATATTTATCATATCCACAATCATGCATCTTACGCTTTCTCACCACGACTCACATCGTACATCGCAATGTATCCACTAAAGTCTATTTAGAAATAGAACATCAAGCATAAACAATACGCATCATTAAGGTTTATATCCATTCAGGAACATTCATACATGTTACACACATATACATATATACATATATTCATTCATACATATATATACATATATATATCTTCAAGCATTTCATTATGTCATTCACACCTTTCACATTATTCTAATAAACATACACAACATGCTTATTTCGCCATACATCATGCACAGATGTCAACACGCAAATCATAGAGGCCAACTCGCTACTCTACGCGAATGCAACGCATTATCGACTTAATCGTCCGTCAGATTCTCCTAAGAATCAATTCACTCCCACCCCTCATGGGTATCCTATAACTCATTAGATCTTCCTAGAAATCACATCACTCATCAGACTCTCCTAGGAATCACACCATTCATCAGATCTTCCTAGAAATCACACTGTTCATCAGATTCTCCGAGGAATCACACCGTTCATCAGATTCTCCAAGGAATCACACCGTTCATCAGATTCTCCGAGGAATCACACCGTTCATCAGATCTTCCTAGAAATCACACTGTTCATCAGATTCTCCGAGGAATCACACCGTTCATCAGATTCTCCAAGGAATCACACCGTTCATCAGATCTTCCTAGAAATCACACTGTTCATCAGATTCTCCGAGGAATCACACCGTTCATCAGATTCTCCAAGGAATCACACCGTTCATCAGATTCTCCGAGGAATCAAGTCATTTAGCAGATTCTCCGAGGAATCGCATCTTTCATCAGATTCTCCAAGGAATCAATTCGTTCATCAGATTCTCCTAGGAATCACTTCATTCATCAGACTCTCCTAAGAGTCACACCACTCATCAGACTCTCCTAAGAGTCAACAACACAAGAATATACTTCATACACTTCTTGAAATGCAACCACGTTTGCGAACATGCTCATGCATTCTTCACATTCATTGCATATATTCATTATGCATCGACTATATATACATATCACAATACATACATACAATCATCATATAATCTCATCATGCATTTCTATTACATTCAAGTAATGCACCAAAATGCCAAACGGCCACATTCCACACTTCACAATTCATAAACTAGGATTCACGCCATACGACTACCCACAACACACATAACAACATATAATTAATCATCTCAAACAAGGAATGATCGCAACCAAACCACACAACCAATCCACGAATGGAAAACACAAGAAAGAAAAATATGCTGCTGTGTTCGCTAACCTTCGCCTGGCGAAGCCTCTGGCGAACCTTCGCTACTTCGTTCGCCTGGCGAACTTGCCAGCGAAGACCACTGGGATTTATTCTGGAATTACTCACTAGCACTCGCTAGCATACTCGCCTGGCAAACCTTCGCCACTCTCATTCGCCTGGCGAACTTGCCAGCGAAGACAGGGTGGATGCTACTGACTTGGTTCGCTGCTGCTCGCTGGGCTTCGCCCGGCGAAGCTTCGCTGCCATTCGCCTGGAAAGCCTGCGAAGACAGAACTTCCATGGCTGTCTCAAGAGCCCAAACTCCACAAAATCAACCGATTAAATCCAAACCAGTCTCAGTGGCACAACCCTACCATCACCCGACTAAACTACATCGTCTAATCCGAGTTCTAACCGATTAAAACCTCTTTCTACTCATCAAACCAACTTCTAACCTAAGTGGAAAAAGAGTAGAAACTCTACAAAATCCAAACACATACACATAAAATCATATACATTAAAGAGATGATGGAGTTTCACACCCTTACCTGATTAATCGCAAGCTTTGGTTGATCTTGAAGAATCTAGGTTTTCTCTTCTTTCTCTTCTCTTTCTCCTCTTCTTCTTTCTTTTTCCTTTTCTTTCCTTTCTATTTCCTCTTTTATATCTTTCTCATTATTTTCCAAAACATCAACTAATTCCATATCTCATAAAATATCTCACTTAAAATTAAATAGGAAATGTCCAAAATACCCTCCAAACTATTTTCTCCGAAAACTCCCAAAATAGGTTAAAATAGAATAATATGCAAACTTAACATATTTCCACACAATTTCCACATTCAAAATAATATTCGCCCAATTAAACCAAAAAGCACTCAACGAAAAAGGAATAGTCGAAATCGGGGCGTTACAACTCTCCCCCACTTAGGAATTTTCATCCTCGAAAATATCACCTGGTTCAAACCATACCGGACACGACTTTCACGCCCTCTCTCCATTTTCCAAGTTACACATGATCTCTTACACGCATACTTCCATACCACAATCATAGTCATACCGCATGACTCAAATAAGATCGTCAATCCACGTCAATCTCCATTGGAGGTTACAGGCACACCGCATACCCTCCACCAGGAACAACATCACGGTTGTTCTACCCCGGCGATCTCTTCACTAGGAACGACACATAGTCATTCTACCCTAGCGAACACAACCCTAACACTTATACCTCATCAGGAATGACATACTAGTCATTCTACCCCAATGAGCTTGAATCTCGGATACAAACTTTCATCCAACATCATCATCTTAAAGTCTTCATTCTCATTCACCATCAAATCAACGGAATTCAATCCAACTCCTCTCTTCGGAGGTACATCCTCAACACCTTCCGGAAATACTTTTGGGAAGTCACGCACCACTGGAAACACGTCCAGTTCAACCTTACCCTCTGCTGACACTGATGCAGCCAAATTAAACACTCGAGTCCTGTCCACTAGAAGTTTCTCCAACTCTTCCATGGGCAAGAAACTCTCATCCTCTCCAACAGGGGATAACAATCTACTCTAGTTCCATAACAAAGTGCTTACCATACATAGTCAAGAGACAACTTAATCATACCAAAGACGTAGTTACCGACCGTGAAGCGGGCGTCTCAATAACCATATTACCATCACAAGTAAATATACAAAAATCTCAAACACTTAACGTACTCAAAGAATATTGTCAATAAAGCACGTACCTTAAATCAACGATTCGCTTTGGTAGTGTCTGACCTCGCCAACGCAAATACTTTCCCATTTACTGAAGCTTGCTTCGGTTTAGGACACTTAGCACTGATGTGACCTACTTCTCCACAATTGTAGCATTTCACTACATCCATTCTACAATCCTTAGCATCATGCCCAAGAACTCCACAGTTAGAGCACTTGATCTTAGGTTTTCCACACATGAAAGACTTATGACCCATCTCGCCACACTTGTAGCATTTAATGGATCCAGAAACCTCTCCTCCAGATCTCTTAACAAAGTTTTCCCTATGCTTGCCCTTATCAGCTGGCGTCACATAAGGTTCACTCCTTACTTGTCGCTTTTCTTTCTCCTCCTTCAAACTCTTGTAGTGAGTAGAACGAGCTTTACGATCTTCTTCAAAAATTCGACAACATTCGGTCAAGTCCGAAAATCTTCTAATCCTCTGGTAGCCCACCGCTTGCTTGATCTCAGGATGCAAGCCGTTCTCGTACTTAACACACTTAGAAAATTCCGCCGTCACCGCGTCATAGTGAGGATGAAATTTTACTAACTCCATAAACTTAGCCGTGTAATCCACCACGGACATATTGCCTTGTTTCAACTCAAGGAACTCCATTTCTTTCCTTCCCTTCACACTCTCAGGATAATACTTCCTCAAAAATTCAGAACGAAATAAATCCCAAGTTATATCCTCGTCATCTACTTCAAGCACTTGTCTCATACCGATCCACCAGTCATCGGCTTCTTCCCGTAACATGTGAGATCCAAGTCTCACCTTATTGCCTTCAGCATAGTTCATAACTCTAAAGATCCTCTCGATCTCCTTCAACCAAATCTGGGCACCGTCCGGGTCAAACCTTCCTTTGAATACCGGCGGCTGGTTCTTTCTAAACTCATCATTAGCGTTCACATTCGGCGCACCCTGCACCGCTCTAGCCATCGCCTCCAATGCCGCAGCCATAGCATTGTCATTACGACCTGTCATATTCTGATTACTCACAAAATAACAACAAGGTTAAACAACCGTTAACCAATCAAAACAACGAAACAGACACAACTGACTCAACACTGGCTCTGATACCACTTAATGTAACACCCCCTTTCTATACCCCCCAAAATAATACATTTAATCAATTAGGCACTTAGAAAATTTATTTCATCAGAGTAAGTTATAAAACGGTATAAAAGGGACATGCCACATTATCCGAAAATCACACATATAAAACACCTGCTCATATATAATGATATGCAACAACGGGGTAACACCCACGAGAAAATATCTAGAACAAAGGCGGAACATCCAAATATTTCATAATTCTCTAACACATGTATACATATATACAAATCATCAACCAACATGGTTACATAACTTTCATCAGCAGATACATATACACAAGCATCACAAAAGAAACAAAACAACTCCTAACTACCCGGTGCTACATATTAGAGCCGACCAACTAAAGGATGAAGCCACGCCTCACAAAAGATCTCCAGTAATCTAATCTGCAATGCCTCATAGAGCATTATAAAACAGCAGAAGGGTGAGAAACAATATCATAACAGTTAATGCATAAAATTGTATATATACATACATATATATATATATATATATATATATATATATATATATATATATATATATATATATATATATATATATATATATATATATATATATATATATATATATATATATATATATATATATATATATATATATATATATATATATATATATATATATATATATATATATATATATATATATATATATATATATATATATATATATATATATATATATATATATATATATATATATATATATATATATATATTTATCATATCCACAATCATGCATCTTACGCTTTCTCACCACGACTCACATCGTACATCGCAATGTATCCACTAAAGTCTATTTACAAATAGAACATCAAGCATAAACAATACGCATCATTAAGGTTTATATCCATTCAGGAACATTCATACATGTTACACACATATACATATATACATATATTCATTCATACATATATATACATATATATATCTTCAAGCATTTCATTATGTCATTCACACCTTTCACATTATTCTAATAAACATACACAACATGCTTATTTCGCCATACATCATGTACAGATGTCAACACGCAAATCATAGAGGCCAACTCGCTACTCTACGCGAATGCAACGCATTATCGACTTAATCGTCCGTCAGATTCTCCTAAGAATCAATTCACTCCCACCCCTCATGGGTATCCTATAACTCATTAGATCTTCCTAGAAATCACATCACTCATCAGACTCTCCTAGGAATCACACCATTCATCAGATCTTCCTAGAAATCACACTGTTCATCAGATTCTCCGAGGAATCACACCGTTCATCAGATTCTCCAAGGAATCACACCGTTCATCAGATTCTCCGAGGAATCACACCGTTCATCAGATCTTCCTAGAAATCACACTGTTCATCAGATTCTCCGAGGAATCACACCGTTCATCAGATTCTCCAAGGAATCACACCGTTCATCAGATCTTCCTAGAAATCACACTGTTCATCAGATTCTCCGAGGAATCACACCGTTCATCAGATTCTCTAAGGAATCACACCGTTCATCAGATTCTCCGAGGAATCAAGTTATTTAGCAGATTCTCCGAGGAATCGCATATTTCATCAGATTCTCCGAGGAATCAATTCGTTCATCAGATTCTCCTAGGAATCACTTCATTCATCAGACTCTCCTAAGAGTCACACCACTCATCAGACTCTCCTAAGAGTCAACAGCACAAGAATGTACTTCATACACTTCTTGAAATGCAACCACGTTTGCGAACATGCTCATGCATTCTTCACATTCATTGCATATATTCATTATGCATCCACTATATATACATATCACAATACATACATACAGTCATCATATAATCTCATCATGCATTTCTATTACATTCAAGTAATGCACCAAAATGCCAAACGGCCACATTCCACACTTCACAATTCATAAACTAGGATTCACACCATACGGCTACCCACAACATACATAACAACATATAATTAATCATCTCAAACAAGGAATGATCACAACCAAACCACACAACCAATCCACGAATGGAAAACACAAGAAAGAAAAATATGCTGCTGTGTTCGCTAACCTTCGCCTGGCGAAGCCTCTGGCGAACCTTCGCTACTTCGTTCGCCTGGCGAACTTGCCAGCGAAGACCACTGGGATTTATTCTGGAATTACTCGCTAGCACTCGCTAGCATACTCGCCTGGCAAACCTTCTCCACTCTCATTCGCCTGGCGAACTTGCCAGCGAAGACAGGGTGGATGCTACTTACTTGGTTCGCTGCTGCTCGCTGGGCTTCGCCCGGCGAAGCTTCGCTGCCATTCGCCTGGCGAGCCTGCGAAGACAGAACTTCCATGGCTGTCTCAAGAGCCCAAACTCCACAAAATCAACCGATTAAATCCAAACCAGTCTCAGTGGCACAACCCTACCATCACCCGACTAAACTACATCGTCTAGTCCGAGTTCTAACCGATTAAAACCTCTTTCTACTCATCAAACCAACTTCTAACCTAAGTGGAAAAAGAGTAGAAACTCTACAAAATCCAAACACATACACATACAATCATATACATTAAAGAGATGATGGAGTTTCACACCCTTACCTGATTAATCGCAAGCTTTGGTTGATCTTGAAGAATCTAGGTTTTCTCTTCTTTCTCTTCTCTTTCTCCTCTTCTTCTTTCTTTTTCCTTTTCTTTCCTTTCTATTTCCTCTTTTATATCTTTCTCATTATTTTCCAAAACATCAACTAATTCCATATCTCATAAAATATCTCACTTAACATTAAATAGGAAATGTCCAAAATACCCTCCAAACTATTTTCTCCGAAAACTCCCAAAATCGGTTAAAATAGAATAATATGCAAACTTAACATATTTCCACACAATTTCCACAATCAAAATAATATTCGCCCAATTAAACCAAAAAGGACTCAACGAAAAAGGAATAGTCGAAATCGGGGCGTTACAGAGATCATGCAAGCGGTCGCCAATGGCCAGGATCAGCTCAGAACCTTGGTTCAGCCTCTGATTTCAAGGGTCGATAGCAATGGCATACTCCATGGTGGGACCGTGCCTACCCCTCCACCTGTTGAAACTCCTCAGAATGGCGTCCCCGTGACCGGGGGGAATGACAGTGCTAACGTCAATGTGATAGCTAACATGGGACTCAACAGTAATACGACGGGCGTCGATAATGGGAATTTTGAAGCTAACGTCAATGTTGGGCTGGGCAATGGCAATGCGGGTGTTGGAAATCTGTTCGGGCCTCAGCCGTGGTTAGAAGACCATCAAGACGATATGTTCTCTCAGAGAGGTGCTGAAGGTGAGCTGACTGCTGAAGCACGGCTTAGGTTCAAGGCACTCGAGGATAAGATGAGGAATATTGAGAACCAGAACACCATGGGTGTTGATATGTCCAAGTTGGGACTGATTGCTGATTTCAAGGTGCCTCCCAAGTTCAAGGTACCTAACTTTTAAAAGTACAAGGGCACCATTTGCCCTCGCGTCCACCTGAGATCATATTACAGGAAAATGTCAGCTCATTCTGAGGACGAGAAGTTGCTGATGCACTTCTTTCAGGACAGTCTATCCGGGCCCTCCCTCGAATGGTACATGAGTCTAGAACCTACCTGTGTGCGCACGTGGAAGGAACTTGCTGAAGCATTTGTGCACCACTACCAATATAACAGTGACTTGGCCCCGAACCGAGTCCAACTACAGAATCTGTCGCAAAGGAACAACGAAGGGTTCAAGGAATACGCCCAGCGGTGGCATGAATTGGCAGCCAAGGTTCAGCCGCCGATGGTTGAACGCGAGCTTGTGCAAATGTTCGTAGCCACCCTCCTAGGGGTTTATTATGAGAAATTGGTCAGCGGTATGTCTGGAACCTTCTCAGATCTCATTATCACAGGTGAGCACATTGAAAACGGGATCAAACTGGGGAAAATTCAAGGTGATTCATCCTCAGCTGGAGGAGGCAAGAAACCTTATGGTGGCAAAAGACGGGAAGGAGAAACGAGCACCATGACCAACGCTCGAAGGAAGGGTAAAGGCCCTCACCAACAGGTTGCCAGCATAACTATCCCCACCGTCCAGCAACCGCAGCAGCAGCAGCAGCAGCCGAATCAACAAGGGTACATAAAGTATCAGAACCGGGCACCTCTGTCGAGCCGTCACCTCGAGACTCCGCCCATGTCCTACGCTCAGCTGTTATAGACTCTGCTCCAGTTACAGCTGATCCAGAAGAGAACCCTGGCTCCCTTGACAGGGGCACCTCCGCCAGGTTATGACGCGAATGCAACTTGTGAGTTTCACTCAGGGACACCAGGCCACACAATAGAAAATTGCAAAACCTTCAAGCATAAAGTGCAGGACATGGTGGACTCTAAGATCATCAATTTCTCAGATAATGTGCCAAACGTCACGAAGAACCCTATGTCGAATCATAGGGGAGGTGGAGTAAACGCCATTATTAAGGACGAGAGCTTGGATTTGCTGACTGACGTCAGAGATCTGAAGACACCGCTTAGCTTCGTTAAAGCTAAGCTGATGAAAAGAGGTTTCTTTCCAGGTTGTGGAGAGTTGTGTATGGGCTGTGCGACAAGTCCTGACGGATGTGAACAGTTGATAGAGGGGATTCAAAGTATGATGACTGAAGGGATCTTACAGTTTAGCCGAAGGGCCGAAAGCGGATCGGGAGAGGTGATGCTGAAGCAAGGTGATGAGGTTGCCACCATCACCATCCCTCGCTGGACGATAACTATCTCTGCAACCAGGCCGCCCATAATTACTATCACCAAAGTTGGGCTGATACCGTTCGAAAGCACTAATGTCGTCCCATGGCATTATGGGGCAGAGGTCTACTGCAACGGACAGAAGTTGGAACTAGAACCGTTTGGGTCGTCTGTGGAGAACCTAGTGGGCGTTAGTGGAATTACTCGCAGCGGAAGAGTATTTGCACCACCTGAGGTCGTGGCGGACAAAGCGGACAAAGCTGATGCAACTGATAAAGGGAAGAGTAAAGTTGTCTAAGAGACCCCTCGTGGGGTAGAAAAAGACTTACTTGTTAAAGACGTTGAGGAATTTATGAGGTTTATTAAAAAGAGTGACTACAAGATCGTGGACCATCTCCATCAAACACCCTCGAAGATTTCCTTCCTGAACCTGTTGTTGTGTTCTGAGGCACATCGCAACGCACTGCTGAAGGTGTTGAACGCCACGTATGTACCGCAGGAAATATCGGTAAACCAGTTAGAAGGGGTCGTAGCCCACGTGAATGCTGGAAATGGGTTAGGATTCACCGACCTGAAGCTGACGCCGAAGGGGAGGAATCACAATAGCGCCCTGCACGTCTCGATAGAGTGTAGGGGAACGATTATGTCTCACGTGTTGGTGGACACGCGTTCGTCACTCAACGTTCTTCCGAAGAAGGCATTGATGAAGTTAGATACTCGTGGATTGATTTGCAGACCCAGTGATCTGGTTGTGAAAGCGTTCGATGGAACCAAACGGCATGTTTTTGGGGAGGTGACTCTGCCAATTCAAGTCGGGCCGGAAACGTTCGACGCGGTCTTTTACATTATAGACATCATGCCTGCCTACAGCTGTCTCTTAGGCCGACCATGGATCCATTCTGCAGGTGCCGTAACCTCCACGTTGCACCAGAAACTCAAGTATGCTGTCGGAGGTAGCATCGTGATGGTATGTGGCGAGGAAGACATAATGGTGAGCCATTTGTCGTCCTTCAAATACGTTGAGATGGATGGGGAAATCCACGAAACCCTATGCCAAGCGTTCGAAGCTGTTAAAGTCAAGGACGTAGCTCCTGCAGTCACTGAAAAGCCAGAGATGACTCTCTCTTCCTTCAAGGAAGCCCGGGCCGTTGTCCAAGCCGGATCTACCCCAGGCTGGGGGCGAATTTTGGAGATACCTAACAAGCAAGACAAGTTTGGGTTGGGATATTCTCCTGGAACTGAAGCCTCCTCTTCTAGCAGTGCGTCGCGAGGTAAAGGGCCGATCTAGTTTACCAGTGGCGGGGTGATATTTGAAAGCGTCAACGCAGTGTCTGAAGACAGCAAAGACAGCGACTGTGACTTAGACTCTTGGATCCAGCCAAGCAAGCCAGGCGAGAGCCTTAACAACTAGTCCGTCAAGGATATCATCCAGATGACAAGCAAAGAGTAATGATTTACTTTTTCCAATCATTGTACAACCCTATGTCCTACCCGGGGCATAATGGTTTTATTGTCAGGGCCTCGTTTGATTATGTACATGCATTTTATCAATAAATCAAAAGGCGTTTTTCTTCGTATTCAAATATTGTGATCTCTGTTATTCCTGTTTTATATTTGTTTTGAAAAACAATAAAATGGCAATGGGGTTTGTGCTAACCTGCATATCCTTGTTTTAAGCTTAACCCATGTTATTGCAGGATCCACATAGCAGATGACATCGACTTTGGACCTTCTACGACTCACTTCGACTTCGATTGCCCGATCTATCAGGATGAAGAAGAGATTGATGAAGATGAAGACCTTCCCGAAGAGTTGGCCCGCTTGTTGAAACAAGAAGAGAAAGTTATTCTGCCTCACGAAGAAGAGATCGAGATTGTGAATCTGGGTTCTGAGGAACTTGTCAGGAATGTCAGGATAGGGGCTGCGTTGCAGAGTGATGTCAAGCAGAGATTGGTCGAGATGCTAAGAGAGTATAATGACGTCTTTGCTTGGTCATACGAGGATATGCCCGGACTTGATACTGACATCTTGGTCCATCACTTGCCCCTGTGAGAAGATTGTCCTCTCGTCAAGCAGAAGCTTAGAAGGACGCGACCAGATATGGCCGTTAAGATCAAAGAAGAAGTGCAAAAGCAGCTTGATGCTTGCTTCTTAGCGGTCACTACTTACCCTCCGTGGGTCGCCAACATCGTGCCTGTACTGAAGAAGGACGGTAAGGTGCAAATGTGCGTCGATTATCGGGATTTGAATAGGGCGAGCCCTAAAGATGATTTCCCGCTGCCTCATATTGATGTGTTGGTCGACAATACAACTCAGTTCTCCGAATTTTCGTTCATGGATGGCTTCTCAGGCTGCAATCAGATCAAGATGGCGCCGGAGGACATGGAGAAAACTACGTTTATCACACCTTGGGGAACATTTTTCTATAAGGTAATGCCCTTCGGTCTGAAGAACGCAGGGGCCACTTACCAAAGAGCAATGGTTACTTTGTTTCATGATATGATTCATCATGAGATTGAAGTCTATGTTTATGACATGATTGCGAAGTCCCAAATGGAGGAGGGACATCTGGTCAATTTGCTGAAGCTTTTTGAGAGGCTTAGGAAGTTCAGGTTGAGGCTGAATCCTAACAAGTGTACTTTCGGAGTACGGTCCAGAAAACTACTGGGGTTTATCGTGAGTGAAAGAGGCATTGAGGTTGATCCTGCGAAGATAAAAGCAATACAAGAAATGCCAGCGCCAAGAACAGAAAAAGAAGTTCGTGGTTTCCTGGGCAGAATAAACTACATTGCAAGGTTTATTTCTCAGCTCACGGCCACGTGTGAACCGATGTTCAAACTGCTGAAGAAAGATCAGGCGATTATCTGGAACGAGGATTGCCAGAAGGCATTTGATAAGATAAAACAGTATCTGCAAGAACCTCCGATCTTGATACCCCCAGTGGCCGGATGGCCCTTAATCATGTACTTGACAGTTCTTGAGAATAGTATGGGGTGTTTTCTAGGTCAGCACGACGAGACGAGCAGAAAGGAGCATGCCATTTACTATTTGAGTAAAAAGTTCACAGATTGTGAATCTCGTTACTCGATGCTGGAGAAAACGTGTTGTGCACTAGCCTGGGCTGCCAAATGTTTACAACAGTACATGCTCAATCACACCATCATGCTAATTTCGAAGATGGATCCGATCAAGTACGTCTTTGAGAAGCAGGCACTTTCGGGCAGGATTGCCGGATGGCAAATGGTGTTGACGGAATATGACATTCAGTACGTTTCCCAGAAGGCCATCAAGGGCAGCGTATTGTCTGAATACCTTGCCGAACAGCCAATCGAAGATTACCAGCCGATGAAATTTGAATTCCCTGATGAGGATATCATGTTTCTCAAAGCAAAGGATTGCGATGAACCGTTGCCCGACGAGGGTCCCGATAGGAAATCCCAGTGGAAATTGATATTTGATGGGGCGGTTAATTCTTATGGAAGTGGCATTGGGGTGATCATCACGACTCCCCACGGATCCCACATCCCGTTCACTGCGACACTGACGTTTCCGGTCACCAATAACCAAGCCGAGTACGAAGCATGCATCATGGGTCTAGAAGAGGCAATTGATTTGAGAATCAAGAACCTAGATGTATATGGTGACTCGGCACTTGTGATTAACCAGATTAAAGGGGAGTGGGAGACTCGTCAATCGAATTTGGTGCCGTACATGAATTATGCCAGAAGACTGCTTCCGTTCTTTGATCGAGTGGAACTCCATTATGTGCCCAGGGCCGAGAATCAAATGGCTGATGCCTTAGCCACGTTGGCTTCAATGTATAAAGTCAATTTTTGGAATGAAGCTCCAAGAATTGTCCTTTCTCGTCTTGATAGACCTGCATTCGTCTTTGCGATCGAGGAAGCCTCCGATGGCAAGCCATGGCTCCATGACATTCAGACCTTCCTTATGACTAAGGAGTATCCTGCGGGAGCGTCAACCCAGGATAAGAAGGCTCTGAGGAGGCTGTCTGGAAATTTTTATCTCAATCATGATGGAGTTTTGTATAAGAGAAACCACGATCTCGTGCTACTCAGATGTGTAGATGAGAAAGAAGCGAGTATGCTCATGGAAGAAGTCCATGAAGGCGCATTTGGTACGCACGCCGACGGGCATGCTATGACGAGGAAGATCCTGAGAGCAGGATACTACTGGCTGACGATGGAGTCGGATTGCTTTAAATTCGCAAGGATATGTCATAAATGCCAGATTTATGCTGATAAAGTTCATGTGCCGCCGTGCCTGTTAAATGTCATGTCCTCCCCGTGGCCGTTCTCCATGTGGGGAATCGACATGATAGGCAAGATCGAGCCCACTGCTTCTAACGGTCATCGCTTCATTCTAGTAGCCATCGACTACTTCACCAAGTGGGTGGAGGCAGCCTCGTACGCTAATGTGACCAAGCAGGTGGTGGATAAATTCATAAAGAGGGACATCATCTGTCGTTACGGAGTTCCCGAACGGATCATTACTGATAATGGTTCGAATCTGAATAACAAGATGTTGAAGGAGCTGTGCCAGAGTTTCAAGATTGAACACCACAACTCATCTCCTTACCGGCCGAAGATGAATGGCACCGTTGAAGCGACCAATAAGAACATTAAGAAGATTGTGCAGATGATGGTTGTGACCTATAAGGATTGGCACGAGATGATGCC
This sequence comes from Lathyrus sativus, assembly GCA_963859935.3. NCBI lineage: Eukaryota > Viridiplantae > Streptophyta > Magnoliopsida > Fabales > Fabaceae > Lathyrus > Lathyrus sativus. Next base: position 395,910,978 of record OZ012735.1, on the reverse strand, counting down.
ATTTGCATTGCACGGTTATCGTACGACGGTATGCACATCAACTAGAGCAACCCCTTTCTCACTGGTGTACATTATGGAAGTTGTCCTACCTTTAGAAGTGGAGATCCCTTCTTTACGAGTTTTGGTTGACGTGAAACTCCACGAGGCAGAATGGATTAAGAACCGACTAAACCAACTCAGCCTGATGGACGAGAAGAGGTTAGCATCGATTGCATATGGTCGTCTGTACCAAAGCCGAATGAAGAAAGCCTATGATAAGAAGGTGCGTCCTAGAAGCTTTCAGACGGGTGATCTCGTCCTGAAGAAGATTCTTCCTCCACACTCCGATCACTGGGGCAAGTGGACTCCCAATTACGAAGGTCCGTACGTCGTCAGCAAGGTCTTCTCGGGAGGAGCCTTGTTGTTATCCACGATGGATGGCGAAGATTTTGCATCCCCGGTGAACGCGGACGCAGTTAAAAAATACTTTGCTTAAAAAAATGACCCGCTGGAAAGAAAAAGAGTATCCAGGAAAAAATGGGGCATCCCGGCGAACCATAAAAAAGGAAAAAGGTTCGGGAAAAAAATTAGGGATATAGAGAAAAGAATGTACACCCGCAAAGTCGAAAACCCGGATGGGCGACTTTGGCAAAAAAGGGTATCACGGTGAATCGAAAACCCGAAAGGGAGATTCATGCAAAAGTTAGGGATTTGAAAAAGCAAATGACTGCGTTCCGCGTATGGACTCTCATTGTTTAGTGGTTTGGAAGACCTGAGGGCCATTTATCTGAATCAATCTCTTCTGAAGCTGAAGCGTCGGAGAGGTATCGAAGTCGAGTGGGTCATAGAGGGATCAACTCATGGTGTTCGTCTACGCCTCGTTGCCGACATTTGTATATACTGATGTATATTTATGTCTTTATGTTTGCGCGACTTCCTCATTCCAGGAGCTTGCATCTGTTGTAAAACATTTTTGCCCATTCAGGGGTTCGTTATCAATAAAATGTATACTATTCAGCAATTATGTTTGTCTGTTTAGCATTTATCTGTTTTGTTTACGAAAAAGAACGCCGATGTTTTTGATAAAATGTGCATACATAAACCTACTGGCCTAGGCCACTAATTGTGGAAACAATGAATTACCTGAAAATTGTCACAAGATGATAACCTTGATAGGTCCCTTTGAGAAGGGTATCTTGTCTGTTTGTTTGTGTTGTTGCAGGTATGACATACTCCAGGCAGCACGCCGTATGCGTCCCCTGCAAGCAGGATGATTCCTTCTTCTCCAGCAAAGTTCAGCAGCCTCCCCCTGCAGAGTCTGAACATGAGATCGCCAAGCATTGATATGTCTCCCCAAGCAGAGAAGATTCTCTCCCCAATCAGATGTATCCTGAAGGACCGTCGCTTCCCCAGCTGAGTCATACACCAAAGTGTACAGCGCGCGATAGTACAGACTGAAGTCTCCAGGAGAATTGAAGTTCCCCACAGAGTCGTATTCTCCCCAGTAAGCAGGATGACTCCTTCTACCCTAGCCGAGCTGACAAATCCCCAAGAGAGCCGAGTCCTTGGAAGCCGTTCGGGCCATGATTGGTTTTCCCCAGTAGAGTGTTGAATAGTTGATGCTGTATTTCCCCGCTGGAGTCATTACCTCCAGGAAGGTTTGGCTGCGAATGCCGTGCAGTTTATTTTTGCAATTGACATTGCTTTCCTCAGCAGGTCCAGGTTCTCGTAGAGCTTTGTTCCCCTGCGGCAGTTGACTGATGTTCGTTTCCCTAGGCGGACTCCGATTGAGACCGGCGTGACTTCTTCTCCTTGGCAGGATGAGTCCTTCCTCCACCAGAGTGGTTCTTTCTTCTTGACAGGAGGATTCTCCCTTCAGCATTTATTTTGCTGATGGGATCAAAGCATTTTGCATGATTGCATAGCATTTACCCAAAAAACGCATAGCATTTCCACCGTGTGGAGCATTGCGCCATTGCCAAAGCATACGCATATGAAGCATTAGCTAGGTCGTTAATGTGCTTGTTTTGCAGGTGTTCCTCCGCAGAGTCGCTTGCTCAAGATGATTCTTGAATCCCCCAGCGAAAGTCACTTGCTTAAGATGATTCTTGAATCCCCCAGCGAAAGTCGTTTGCCCAAGATGATTCTTGAATTCCGCAGCGAAGTGGTTTGCTTAAGATGATTCTTAAAATCCCTAGTGATGTCGCCAGAGAGGGTTGCTCAAGTTGATGCTTAGATTCCCCGGCAGAGTGTTTGCTCAGGATGATCCCTGAAATCTCCAGCAGAGTTATTGGGTCAGGATGATTCTTGAGATCCCCGACGGAGTTATTTGTCCAAGATGATTCTTGAAGTCCTCAGTAGAATTGACTTATCCAGAATGAGTTTTGGATCCCCGAAGCAGAGTTACTTGATAGTTCTCCAGAATCCCAAGCGGAGATGTGTCATCCCCATTAGGTTGCTGAACAGAGAAGTTGAAACTTCCCTTGGAAGACTTGATGATTGAAGTCCTTCCCTCAGCTGATGCGGAGTGCCTGATGGCAGAAGTTTGAATATCCCCAATTGGTTCATGATTGACCGAGAAGTCTGTTCCTGACTTAGTGATGAAGTTCGGCTGACGCCCAAGAATTTCTTTGAATGCCCGATGCATGATTAACCTGATTGTTGACCTGATGAGTCTCGAGGAATCCTGATGCCTGACGGCATGATCGACCATGTATCACCGATTACCGTGTGACCAATTCCCCTGCTAGTTGTCGTGCAACTATCATTTCAGTTTTCGAAGATTTGTTCCCATCAAAGTACCGTGTACTTGTGCAGTTGGCAAATTTCCGGGTTTTCCGGTATTCAACCATCGTTTACCTTGATTGTTTGAGAGTCGTTCGCTTCTCACCCAGTCAGGTCCAAGCCGTTTGAATAGGGGCATCTGTTGCACCCCAAAATTTGCCCAACATTTCTTTACCTAGCTTATGTTTCATTTCATTCACATTAGCATTATCATTTGCATTTCATTGACATGTATGCAGGAGATCAAGAGGTATGATTACCAATCAAGGGCTATACAAGAGTTTGAAGCCAGCTGAGAAGGTTATTCAGGTGCTCAAGGGTTGATATTCTTGTCAGAGAAGTTAAAAGATCCTTAGAGAGAGTGGTTGAAACCAAGAGTGTGTGCCTCCTAACTTGAGAGTGGAGGGGAGCCATTAGATGATTACGAGACCATAAGGATGGAATGGAGGTCTTGAGAGAGCTCATGAGAAGTTTTAAAGATCACTTTGAGGCCTAGACAGGTCATTGTGCAAGATTAAGAAGACTCAGCAGTGAGTGGTGCAATTAGGGTTTGACTGGGTCAACCCTAAGTTAACTGATGATTTGGACAAGGTTGAGACCTAATCCAAGAGCCATGTGATCATGGATTGATACATTGAGATTTTATAAGGATGATTCCAAGGTCAACTCATCATGATTGAAGAGTTTGAGAAGTTTCAAGCTAGGGTTTCTAAGGCTTGATAGTGTAAAATCCCCTAGTTTGACCCCTATCTTCAAGGCAGTTTAGCTCAAGATGTGATTGTCATCTCATCTTGCCCCCAACATGAATGTTGTATAGTAGGATCTTAGATTTAATTTGAGTGCTAGAAGTCCTTGATAGGATTTGTAGAACTCAAGTTATGACTTTGACAAGTTACAAGTCATCTGAGGTATGTGAATTTGGGGGCTTAAAAGTTGCCCAACTTGCATGAAACTTTTGCCTTAGAAGGATTATTCCTATGAGATTTTGGTCAACATGAATATTGTTCCTTATCCTCTTAGCTTTCTATAGAGTACTAGAAGTCCTTGATAGGATTTGTAGAACTCAAGTTATGGCTTTGACAAGTCAAGGGTATTTTGGTTATTTGGAGATTATAGGTCATTTCAACCATAAGGCCATAACTCCTATTTCCAAGCTTCAAATGAGAAAATTTTCAACATAAAGCTTGTTCAAAATGATTTTTTAAGGCTAGTCAAGAGGTCATGAGATGTTGGAATTGCTTGTAGCTCAAAGTTGCAAAAATGACCTAAAATAAGGGTATAAGTTAAATGAACCAAAGTTGGAAATTGATACTTTTGATCTACACATCCAAACCAAGGCATGTAATAGGTCATTTTGACTCTTAAAAGCATTTTAAGAACATTGGTTTAGCCAAATTTTTGAATGGAAGTTCAATTTGTGAACTTGCTTTGAAAAGTAGTTACTTACATCATAAGTAACATGTGCAAAACTCAAATTCAAGGCATGATCAAGATCTCTTGCAAGCCAAACACTTCCAAAATGTCACTAGGGGAGAAATTGGAAGGGAATGGGATTGATTTCAAGCTGTTAACAAGATTATGCACACCATGGCATATAAGTGAACTTCTCATGTCATGAGAGATTGAATTTCTCCTTGGAAGGATCTAGAGTTTTCTAGATCATCCCTGCACACTCTATATATGGAATAGAAGTGGTTCAGATCATTTTTTGGTGAGAATTGAGAGGAAAAAGAGAGAGTGAGTTTTGAAACTTCCATTGTGCAACTGAATTCGGTTACTCCAATTGAGTTCATTTCAATCCATTCTCTTGATCCCAATAGCTTCCATTAGCATTGTTGAATGATCCCAGAGTGAAATCACAGCAAAAGCATCAAGGATTTGAGTGTTAGCATTTGGATTTTGCAACATGCAACTTACCATCGGGTTTCAAGTTCTAGGAGGTTTCAACCGGTTCTATTGCATACAGAAGCAAGGAAATGATCCATTGATCGTGTCTGGAAGGTTTGAGAGCTTGATTTGAAGATTTTGTGCATCTGTTCATCAAGAATTGACATGTATGTAAACTTCTTCCTCCAGCATAAATTAGGTAGAATTATCACGGTTTGTTAGGTTATAATGATTGTAGGTTAGTATGTGGAGCTTTCTGGTAGCATTTGGTGAGGTTTGGTGACAACTATTGGAATGACCAAATTTCTGTTCTTGATCATATCTTGGTGGTTCTTGAGAGTTAACCCTAGCTAGATGGTGGGATCAACTCAGGATAACATGGTGATGATGTTAGACACTTTAATTTGGAGAATGGCGATGATTGGATCTTGGTCAGTTTCTGAGCTTTTGATCGTGTTTTGAGAATGATGATGATTTAATAAGAATGATTGGCATGGTTAGAATCAGGGTGGAACATGGAGTGGATTTGGGTTTTAGAGTTTGATTTTTAGTGAAGATTTGATGGAACCCGAGTTGGAGAAGATTAGTGTTCTTCACCCTGCATCCATGGCGTTTCTCCCTCCATTTTTGGTTCATATGAAGAAGATGAATGGGACACCGTTGGATTAGCATGAAGACCTTTGACTGAGCAATGTATTCCACGGCCTGGATTAATTTGGATTCATGAGAGAGTCTGAGTAAGTGAAACGATGCATTTCACTTACTAGGTGGTGTTGGGCTTAAGTTCAAATCGTTACTCACACTTCCCTGATGGCCCAATCCATGAATTGAACTGATTTTCATTACTATCTTCACCAAGCGCTTGGTTATTTTTTTTTTTTTATTTTGATTTTCTTTAATTTTTCATTTTATTCATGGTTCTTGATAAAATCATAAAAAATGGAAAAATAATTCAATTGACCCCATTCTTTTTGCATTAGATTCATGATAGGATCTAGTATTTTTTAGATAAAAAATATTATTATTTCATGAATTTTCTGATTTTATGGGAATTTTCACATTTTAATTGATATTAAAATAGTCATGTTTGATACTTGACTTTGTGGAATTTTGCGTGATCATGTGTTGATGATTTTGATCCTAATTTTTTGTGAGTGGCTAGCATAGATATGAATGATCCCCATAGATTTTTCTCACATTTTTTTGATGAGCATAAGTGGTAGTTTAGGTTGAAACCTTTAGAAGCTCCATTTTTAGGGTTTATGGTTGATACCTTTGGATTTAGGACTTAATTTTAGGACTTAATAGACGATTTAGTCCCTGGTTTTTGTATGAGGCATTCTTAATTGATTTAGGATCCCTTAGGAATTTTTGTAGAAATTTATAATATAGTTTACTATTTTTGATTGATTTTAGTTTAGGTGCTAGTTTTAGATGTGTCGCTACTGCGAAAATCGGCGCCGGCTGAACAGAAGAGTCGCCACCGCGCGTTATTTATCCCACGGGAGGGAAAGGAAACCTCAGAGTAAACCTCGCACAACACGGGAAAGGTATGGTCGTCGCAACCAAAACCTGGATTCGGGAGTCGGTTACGCAAGGGGAAGGTATTAGCACCCCTCACGTCCGTCGTACTCGACGGGATCCACGCTTGTTTTCGGGTATGGATTGTTATTCTATCTAAACTAAGGGTTAAGGGTTAAAAGAAAAGAAAATGACTCGGCAAAGCATCGCACTTTATGCCTACGTATTCCCGTCTGGAACGAGAAATCAGAGTCAACGTAGTTCGCCTACCTACGGGAAAGGAGGGGAAGGTTGCTCGCTAGGATATCGCATCCTATGCCTACGTACTTTCATACAACATGAAAGATCAGAGCAAACGTAGTTCGGGCCACGTACGACACAAGTCTGTCTTGGTTGTTTTTATCTCCTTCTGAAAAAGGATTTTTCTGATTACTGGTCCAAGCGGACAAAAATGACGTTTTGATGAGTTCACATTCTTTTACGGAAGAAGTGTCTTTCATTGTGTTTGAAATATTTATTGTGTTTTTCTGTTTGTTTTAAGAAGGAAGAGACAGAACTCTAACCTATGGTTGAAAAGGGGAATCAAACTAACCTAATGTTATCATGCATGGGTTAAGACCTAATGTCTATCATGTTCCTCTCTTGCGCAGAGAGAAACAGAGATCCTAAGGGAATAGACGGAAACAGAAACAATAGCATATATACAATAAAGCAGTAAAATGCATGGATGCAACAATACAAGCGAGGCAAGGGAGTCCCACTCAACCTCGAACCTAGAAAACAATAGGCAAAAGTGAACAGGATTCACTTTCAACCCAACAGGGTAAACAGCAAACAATACAATCCAGAAAACCAATCAATACATCAGAAATGAAATACAGCAAAAAATAAACAGCCACAGCAGCTCTGCATCAACATCTGTCTTTAAGTCATCTCCAGTCAGCTACAAGCTTCATCAAGCATCCATCTCCATCTCCACAGCCTTCAAGCAAGGTCTTCATTATCAGTCATCAATCTGCAATGGCTTTTCTTCAAGTCTCAATCTCCAGGATGAACATCAATCAACAAGATGAAGTGAATGAATGTTAGACAGTCAATTACCTACCAAGGGTGGTTCATCAACTGTTAACATTATACAGACAGTTTTCTCTCAAAAGTTCTATCTTTCAAATACATTCATTGATCCTTGCAAAGGAAGGAGGTGGATATTTGAAAGAGACTTTGAATCATAGAGAAAGGATGGATGCAGATAAGGCATTCCATGTTTGAGAAACAAACTTTCTAATCTAGAGCTTTGCCTAGCTCCTAAACCCTAGTCTCCTCAACAGCTGCTAGTAAAAACTCTCCTCCTCAACTCTGGAAGTTAGTCTTCAAGCTCTGGATCTCCAATGGCTTCTCCATCATAAGCCTTCAGCTCTCCCAATCCCCAAGCAATCCCAATACCCACACAAACAAGCAATAATCCCCAGAAAGGCCACACCACACCAGTCAAACAAATATAGTAGTATACTAATAGCAGTAAGGGAATCCTAATAATTTCTAAGGGATCTAATAACTACCCATAGTCCCTATAGTCCCATACCCCAAACTTTCAATCTCTAAATCCTAAGGGAAATGATTCAATTCTCCTAAGTCATTACTTAAACCCTAATTTTTGTTCATGTTATTCACACCCAAACTAATCACCTCAAACTAAATCCTAAAAATATGAACTAAATTGTATATACAATATAACAATGTCTATTAATCAACCTAAAAAGAATGGACAAAAAATAGTAAAGCATCTATTCAAACCAAAATTAGCAAAATCATGCATTAAACAAAATGATTATTTACACCTATTAAAAGAAAAATATGCCAAAAATATAAAAAGGAAATGAATTATTAATTTTTTTGTATGATAATTTTCTTGACAAAATTATGAAAAGAATGCAAAAAGAACCAATAAAAAATAAGCATTTTATGATTTGTTATGATTTTTTGAAGATTTAATGTTTTTTTAAAAGAAAATAAAGTGAATTAATATGGATGCAGGGTGCAGAAAGTAGGAAATTCAGTTAAAACAATAAACTGGGCCATGTAGTGGGGGTACGAATAACAACTTTGCACTAGGCCCAGGACGCTCAGAAAACTAACAAAAATTAAAAAAGGGAAAACGGTGTAAATAGCAGATATTACAGTTCATATTGGGTTGGGCTTAATTGGAGGGGTGTCAAAAGCAAGCGAATGTTGAGCCCATTCAGAAAACTTAAATGAAACGGTGCGTTGCACCATTCAAATCTCCCTCCGTTTTCCAATCAAATCGTGGCCGTTGGATTGGAAGCCAAGTCAATAGTCAAAGCAAGATCGTGTGGTCCTCATGTTATCTTTAACCTCCAGCAAACCCTAGCTCTGAAATTCTTCTTCCATGCATGATTTTCGAGCTCTCTGTTCTCCCTCATCTCCCCACGAAATCAAACACTTCCAAAAGCAAAATTGCCCTAGAACAATCCCTCTACACAGCCATGCTAATCATTCCCTCTAAAACTCAGCCAAACTCCAAACCCGATAAGCATAACAGTTAGGTTCCACCATTTCCAACTGATATCGACCTCTCCAATTCTCCCTAATTCTTGCCCTAACATACTCTACACATTATGCTGATCATCACAAGCTAATAACCTAATATTTTCATGCAATATTCCAATAGTTATTCATCAAAACAGATCTTGCACTCCATGATCAAACTCCATGAAAGCTCTCCAAACTCACCAAACTCAGTCATCTATCCTACTTTAACCTTTCTATGCTATCAAAACCTAGCAATTCTAACCAAAACAGCCAATTCGAATGCAAAACTTACTTGGTGCAATTGATGAAAACAGATGCTAAAACCTCTTGATCCAAGGCTTGAGGTGATTGAAAACTGATCAATGAACTTGGTGATGAGTTCTGTATGCAACCAATGATGCTCCAAGGCTTTGAATCTTCCAATTCCAAAATTCTTGCTTCTTGGATGATCAACTTGCACAGCTCGAATCCTCCTTCAATCTACCAAATGATTGTGTGGATTATGATCCTTGGATGATGATGATGAATACCAGATCAAGAATGGTGAAAATTGATGAGAATTTGAGAGTGTTTGAATTGATTTCGCAATTTGAAGAAAGTGTGTGAAACTTGTGTTTATGAGCAAATGTGATCACCAACCCTTGCATGAACCTCTTCATACCAATATATACATGACATTAGAACCTCCTAGAAACTTGGAGAAACTTCCCTTGCACTCTTTCCTTACATTTTGGATTATGTTTCTTCCTTTGTAAGCAACCTTGAATAACTCTCAAAATTTGAACTAACCTCAAAATTCCACTTTAGCCAATGTTCTCAAAATGATTTTTCCATTCAAAATGACCTATAATTTTGTCCCATTTGGCCAAAATATGAAAAATCTCATTTTTAAGTCCTTTTTTATTCATTAAATCCAACAATTTTGAAACCTTGTGCTATGAATCTTTCCAATCTCTCATGGTCACTTTTCTAGACTGAAAATGTCATTTGGAACAAGTTTGATGTTGTAACGTTTTCCATTTGAAGCTTCCTTGTATGAGTTTTGGGCATAGGCTTGAAATGACCTGTAATCCTCAGATGACCAAAATACCCTTTGCTTGCCAAGATCATAAGTAGAGTTCCACAAATCATATGAAGGCATAATATACCATTATAGAAATCTAAGACAATGAGGAACAACTCTTATGTTGACCATAAATTCATTTGAAATCTCCATGAGGGGTAAAAATTGCTTGGAAGTCAAGTCACTTTCACAGACAAAATTTCAGATACCTCAGATGACCTGTAACTTGCAAGGACCATAACTTGAGTTCTATAAATCTCCTTGATGTCTTCCACCACTCAAATTAAAGGTATTGAGATCCTATACAAGTTTCATGTTGACCAAGGATCCATTTGAAGCTTTCATTTTGACTTATCTTGCTTGGAAATTTGACCTAAATTAGGGGATTTTACACAGAAACCCTAATTTAGAAACTCCTCTTCTCCTTGATTTCTCTTGATTTCTTCTTGGCATATCACCATATCCTTCTTTATATGTCAAATGATGAACCCCACATCTCTCCAACAGCCCTTAATGCCTTTCAATCAGTCATTTGACCTAGAGTTGACCTGGAGTTGACCTAGATGAAACCCTAGTTGACTGTCTCCAACTGCAATTCTTGTGATCACACCAATGACTTGTCCCCTTCTCCAAATGACTTTCTAAGTCCTCTATGATGTCTCCATACTCTCCATGCTCAGCCCACAACTCACAATTTCTTTGATGATCCCCAGATGCCCTCAGATAGGAGATAGATGGCTTGCTTGATCCACTGACTTCTTTAGCTTTCAGATGCTTTCTGATGACTTGAATGAGATGGGATTGAATAATAACCTCTTGATAGGCTCATAGAGATGAGAATAGTGCTTGATCCCTGTTGGATGACTTGATATGCTATGCTATGCAGATGATTAGACTATGTACATGACTTTATATGCAAATGCTAATGATATTGAAACATAAACCAAGTGAATACGGTTGAGCAAATTTTAGGGTGCAACAACTGCCCCTATTCAAGCGACTTGGACTCGATTGGGTGAAGAGCCCGGAGCCTTCAGACATTCGCGGTACGAGACGGTTGAATACCAAGAACCCTGAAATTTGCCAACCGCAGAAATAAACTGCGCCACTGCTTGGGGATTATTTTCATCGATTGAATCTAACTGTTACGGCAACCAACTGATCCATTAGCGACCGTGCTGGGGATGACTCGTCTGCCTTTCATCAGGAATAAATCGTCCACGTTAGGAATAAACTCTTCCACGTTAGGAATAACACTGTCCACGTAAGGAATAACACCGTCCACATTAGGACTAAGGCTTCGTCTGAATCTGTCCACGTCAGGACTAAACTCTCGATAATGAATACTTCGTCCACGTTAGGACTCACCCTTCCTCGTTAGGAATATATGTCCACGTTAGGACCCACCTTTCCACGTAAGGAATATATCGCTTTTCCACGTAAGGAAACCATCTATTGTCTTGACTTGTCCACGTAAGGACTCCAATCTTTCCACGTAAGGAATACAATTTGATATGTCCACGTTAGGGCTCAATCTTTCCACGTAAGGAATCACCTCTTTCCACGTAAGGAAACCAACTTATCTTTCCACGTAAGGAAACCATTTTTCTTCCACGTAAGGAATCAACTTCTTTCCACGTAAGGAAACACAATCTCGATCTATCCACGTAAGGACTCCAACTTGATATGTCCACGTAAGGACTCAATCTTTCCACGTAAGGAAACAATCTTTCCACGTAAGGAAACTACTCTTCTTCAACATAAGGAATAAAATTCTCAATCTGCCCACGTAAGGACTCGAAGCTTTCCACGTAAGGAAACTATCTTTCCACGTAACGAACTAAAATCTCTCTTTCCACGTAAGGAATAAATCTGTCCACGTCAGGACTCACGTTTTGTCTTGATTTGCTGAGGAAATAAAATTTTGTCCACGTCAGGACTCACGCACCTTCGACCCACTGGGGAAGTGAGACTTGTCCACATCAGGACTCACATCTCAACCTGCTGAAGTAATATAACCTGTCCACGTCCGGACTCGCGCGTCTTCGACTTGCTGGGGAAATAAAACTTGTCCACGCCAGGACTCACGCACCCTTCGCCAACAACACGAAGAAGGATAACTTTGTCCGCGTCAGGACTCTAGTATCTTGTCATCACAAAGAACTACAAACTTGTCCATGTCAGGACGCACATTTCACCATTACGAATAAAGACATCTGCTAGCAATAAATGGTCCACATCAGGACACCAACACGAAGAGTAACTAACTTTGCCCACGTCAGGACTCCACCTTCGATCATTACCAAGAAATCAAATCCATCCACGTTAGGGCTAACACATACCGTCAAACTGGAAGAAATGTCCACGTTAGGACTCAACATTCGATCAATTCTGAAAAATCGGACCTGTCCCCGTTAGGACTAGCACCTCCTATCAGCCCAGGGAAATAAAACTGTCCACGTTAGGACTCCCACTTTTCTAGCACGAAGAACTTGTCACTAACATTGTCCACGTTAGGACTCATTCCTCCATTGGTCTCAAACCACAAACTTCTTAGCACTGACGTGACAGCGACTTTGAGGCGGACTCTACTGGGGATATTTGGAAACCGAACTACTGGATGCCTGTTCTGATAACCGGCGGCAGCCTCTGAAATTCTGGTTCGGGAAACCCTTTAATGACAAATAACTCTGCTTGAGAATGAGGAGAAATCTTGCCTACCCACTCTGGCGGGGAAAACACGAGAGATTCACAAATAACTCTGTTCGGAGACAAAGAGAACTTCATCATGACAACTCTGTGGGGAGTAGTGCCAAAGCTGACACTTCGTTGACTGTCTCACGCCGAGATCTTGAATGTTTGATACTTCATTTGAGCAAGAGCTCTCTCTACCTGCAAGAGAAACAATACTTGAAACAAAAGTTAGCCCACCTAGCTTATGTCTCAAAAATGCGTATGTTTGACAACGATGCAATGCTCCATTCGGCATGGAAATGCCATGCTTTTATTTGGTGGATGCAAGTATAACACTATATGCCGATGCCAATGCAGACTCGAACTGCTGAGATACAGGAGCTGCTCCAGCAAAATAAATGCTGAAGACAATGCCGACTCCGCTGGGGACAGCCTGGTGCTACAGAATTATTCCAGCAAAATAAATGCTGGAAGAGACTCAGCTGGGAAATTGGAAACTTGAACCAAACATCTCATCGAAGTAAGACCCTGCTGGGAATGTAACTCTGCTGGAGACTGGCAGATGCGCTCGGTATGATTATACTTCTGCTGGAGTGTGAACTAATATCACACGGTATCCTGACAAAATAAATGCCAATGCGCCATACTAACTCTGCCGGGGAGAGTCTTAACCTTCGAATTCCACTGGGAGGAATGAAAACACTGGTTGGAAAGAGAACTCCGCTGGGGCGGAATGATTCTCTTGGGAAAATCAACTGACTCCGCTGGGGGAGAGGTAAACTGACCCTGCGGGGAAAGGTGAACTTGTCTGAATACAGCTCACAAATATCAATCTTCTGAGGCTAAACCCACTCTGCTTGAGATACACTGCCTGAATACAGCCTTCTAATCTTGGAATCGCCAAACTCTGCTGAGAATGAATGACTTTGCTGGAGCATGTCCTTCGGATAAGCTACGACTAGCTGGGGAGTTCGATCCTTCTTCAGGAAGAACATGCATGACCTGCGTGGGAGTCGAGTCTTTCGTTACTGCAATCTTTTGATCGTCTTCCTCGTACGGCTATGAAACCTGCAACAACACAAACAAGACAAGACAAGCCTATGCAACCAAATCGATTCAGGTTAATGACGTTATTTTCAGTTAATTCAAAGCTTTAGCAGTTGTTGGCAAGGGCCAGTGATGTTATACACATGCTAGTTTCAGTAAACTTAGGCGCTTTATCATGCACAAAACAGTAAAGAACCAGCATCAAGTACTGAATAACATATTTTATTGATTGGGCCCCTGAATGGGCGGAGTTTTTGTACACGGGATGTAACTCCTGAAAAGAGGAAGCTACGCAAAGCAGCTATACAAATATGCACAAGAAGCATAAATATATTGACAAATTAAATTTGTACACATGTCGGCAACGGGATGCAGACGAACACCACAAACTGATCCTCCCATGACTCGTCAGACTCTAATGCTTTCCCGGTATCCGCACTTCCGAAGAGATTGTATCTGATAATCGACCCCTTGAGTATATTCCCCCGCACTGATGCTCACTGCAGTATCACATTCGGATCGCAGTCATTTGCTTTTCAAATCCCTAACTTTTGCGTGAACCGCCCTTTACGGGTTTTCAGTTCACCGGGATACCCTTTTTTGCCGAAGCCGCCCAGTGTAGGTTTTCAACTTCGCGGGTGTACATTTTTTCAATTTTATCCCTAACTTTTTCCCGAACCTTTCATTCTGTTTTTGGTTCGCCAGGATGCCCCATTTTTGCCTGGACTCTCTTTTTCTGTCCAGCGGGTCAATTTTAAGCAACGTATTTTTTAACTGCGTCTGAATTCACAGGCGACGTGAAGTCTTCACCGTCCATAGTGGATAACAATAACGCTCCTCCTGAAAAGACTTTCCTGACAACGTATGGCCCTTCGTAGTTAGGGGTCCACTTGCCCCTGTGATCTGCCTGCGGCGGGAGAATCCTTTTCAGCACAAGGTCGCCCGTCTGAAAGCTTCGCGGATGTATCTTCTTATCATATGCTTTCTTCATTCGGCTCTGGTACAAACGACCGTATGCTAGAGAAGCTAGCCTCTTCTCATCCATCAAACTCAGTTGGTTCAACCTGTCTTTCACCCATTCTGCCTCATCTAGTTGAACATCTCGCAATACCCTCAGAGAAGGGATCTCAACTTCCAGTGGCAGCACTGCTTCCATTCCGTACACTAACGAGAACGGGGTTGCCCCGGTTGATGTGCGTACCGTCGTACAATAACCGTGCAAAGCGAAAGGTAGCATCTCGTGCCAATCCTTGTAGGTCACCACCATCTTTTGGACGATCTTCTTGATATTCTTATTGGCCGCCTCGACAACGCCATTCATCTTGGGTCGGTAAGGGGAGGAGTTGTGATGTTCGATTTTGAAATTCTGACAGAGCTCCTTCATCATTTTGTTGTTCAGGTTTGAACCGTTGTCCGTGATTATCCGCTCGGGGATTCCATATCGGCAAATGATATCTCTCTTGATGAATCTGGCCACCACTTGCTTAGTTACATTTGCGTAAGACGCCGCTTCCACCCACTTGGTGAAATAATTGATTGCTACTAGAATGAACCGGTGCCCATTAGAAGCGGTCAGCTCGATCTTCCCAATCATATCGATTCCCCACATCGAGAATGGCCATGGCGATGACATCACGTTCAGAGGACTCAGAGGCACATGGATCTTATCAGCATAAATTTGGCATTTGTGGCACTTCCTCGCGAACTTGAAACAGTCAGTTTCCATAGTCAGCCAAAAATAACCTGCCCGCAGCAGCTTTCTCGTCATAGCATGCCCACCAGCATGCGTACCAAATGTACCTTCGTGTATTTCCTCCATGAGCAGCTTTGCCTCTCTTTCGTCTACGCAACGCAACAGCAACAAGTCGTGGTTCCTTCTGTACAAGACACCATCTGGATTCAAATAGAAATTACCCGCTAATCTCCTGAGAGTCTTCTGATCTTGACTGGATGCCCCAGCCGGATACTCTTTATTCTTCAGGAAATTAAGGATATCAAAATACCACGGTTTATCGTCGGGTGCTTCATCAATAGCAAATACGAAAGCTGGTCTGTCAAGCCGAGAGATAATGATTCGGGGGGCCTCGTTCCAGAAGTTGACCTTGTACATGGAAGACAAAGTGGCCAGGGCGTCAGCCATTTGATTTTCTGCTCTCGGTACGTGATGCAATTCAACTTTGTCGAAGAAAGGCAACAATCTCCTTGCATAGTTCATGTAATGTATCAAATTGGGCTGACGTGTCTCCCATTCTCCTTTGATTTGATTCACCACCAGAGCTGAATCTCCGTATACGTCCAGATGCTTGATTCTCAAATCAATGGCTTCTTCGAGCCCCATTATACAAGCTTCGTATTCGGCCTCATTATTGGTAACGGCAAAGGTCAATCGGGCAGTAAACGGGATGTGCGACCCGTGCGGCGTAGTGATGATTTCCCCTATTCCGCTACCGTAAGCGTTCACAGCTCCGTCAAATATCATCTTCCATTTGGAACCCAACTCTGGTCCTTCGTCTGGAAACGGCTCTTCACAATCTTTCATCTTTAGGTACATGATATCCTCGTCAGGAAAATCAAACCTCATCGATTGATAATCTTCAATAGGCTGCTCTGCCAGGAACTCAGACAGCACGCTCCCCTTTATAGCCTTTTGCGAGACGTATTGGATGTCATATTCAGTTAAGACCATCTGCCAACGGGCAATTCTACCTGACAACGCCTGCTTTTCGAATACATATTTGATAGGGTCCATCTTCGAGATGAGCATGGTTGTATGATTCAGCATGTATTGTCTTAAACGCTTGGCGGCCCAGGCTAGCGCGCAACAAGTTTTCTCAAGCATTGAATATCGAGACTCACAATCTGTAAATTTCTTACTCAAGTAATAAATTGCATGCTCTTTTCTTCCTGTCTCGTCATGTTGACCGAGAACACAACCCATGCTTCCCTCAAGAACTGTCAAATACATAATCAAGGGTCTACCTGCCACTGGGGGTATCAAAATAGGAGGCTCCTGCAAATACTGCTTTATTTTATCGAACGCCTTTTGACAATTTTCGTTCCACGTTACAGCTTGATCTTTCTTCAACAGCTTGAATAATGGTTCACACGTGGCCGTTAGATGAGATATGAACCGAGCGATGTAGTTCAACCTCCCTAAAAACCCGCGCACCTCTTTCTCTGTTTTAGGCGTCGGCATTTCTTGTATCGCTTTTATTTTAGCAGGATCGACCTCTATTCCTCTTTCACTTACGATAAACCCCAGCAGTTTACCCGATCTCACCCCGAAGGTGCATTTATTAGGGTTCAGTCTCAGCCTGAACTTCCTAAGCCTTTTGAACAGCTTCAGCAGATTCAGCAGATGCTCTTCCTCCGTCTGGGATTTGGCAATCATATCGTCAACATAAACTTCGATCTCCTTATGCATCATATCATGAAAAAGAGTCGTCATTGCACGCTGATACGTTGCCCTAGCATTCTTCAATCCGAAGGGCATCACTTTGTAACAAAATGTTCCCCAAGGCGTTATGAAAGTAGTCTTCTCCATATCCTCTGGCGCCATTTTAATCTGATTATAGCCTGAAAAGCCATCCATGAAGGAGAATACGGAGTATTGAGCAGTATTATCAACTAGCACATCAATATGAGGAAGTGGAAAATCGTCCTTTGGGCTCGCTTTATTCAAATCCCTATAATCCACACACATTCAAACCTTGCCATCTTTCTTTGGCACTGGTACGATGTTAGCAACCCATGAGGGATATTTTGTCACAGCCAGGAAACCAGCATCCCACTGTTTTTGAACCTCTTCTTTGATCTTCACTGCCATATCTGGTCTAGTTCTGCGAAGCTTTTGTTTGACCGGTGGGCATTCTTCTTTCAGTGGCAGACGGTGCACGACCATATCTGTATCGAGCCCTGGCATATCTTCATACGACCAAGTGAATACGTCACTATACTCTCGGAGCATTTCAACCAGTCTTCGCTTGATATCGCTCTGCAGCGCGGCTCCGATACGAATATTCTTCTCAACCCCTTCCGACCCCAAGTTGATAATTTCGATGACCTCTTCGTGAGGCAGAATGACACGCTCCTCTTGCTTCACCAACCAAGACAGTTCTTCAGGAACGTCACTATCTTCGACAACCTCTTCTTCGGCCTGAAATACCGGGTGCTCAAAGTCGGGACGAGTCATAGGTGGTTCAAGGATGTCATCTGAAAATGTTATCCTGCAAAAAGAATGGTTAAATGCTTCAAAATGCGTATAAAGCGAATAACCACATTGCCATTTTATTGAAAAATACAAAACAAGAAAGACAGTGATCGAAATATTTGTACATGAAAAAACGCTATTTATTTAATGATTAACACGCAATGTTCATAACAGCACAGCCCTAAGCAAATCCTGATGCCCCGGGCAAGACGTCAGATTGTTCAACAATTAATAAAACAAAGCATTACTGTTTAAGAGTTACAGGAACAAGCTCCTGAATAGACCAGTTGCACAGTCCTTGTCCTGACGTGCTTGGCTGAATCCAGGCATCCATATCACAGTCGCTGTCTCCTTCGTCAGACTCCGAAGCAGCATTGATGGTTTCATGACATACTCCACTGGCAGAGATGGTTATTGGCCCTCTGAAACGGGGTGCCCCCACAGCAGGTGTTGGCGACGACGGTTGGTATCCCAGCCCGAACCGGTCCATCTTCACAGGAATATCTAGCACTTTGCCCCAGCCCTTTGCTTCTCCTGCCTCCACCAGAGCTTGAGCCTCTTTATACGACGAGACGGCTATCTCCGACATTTTGCTCGGCCCGGGACTTTTGTCCTTGATACGCAACCCTTCAAATGCCTGGCAGGGCGTTTCGTGGATCTCTCCATCGACCTCCACATATTTAAATGACGACAGATGGCTGACCAGGATGTCCTCTTCTCCGCATACGGTGACTACGCTGTCTCCGACCATATATTTCAACTTCTGATGCAGGGTAGACGTGACTGCCCCAGCCCCATGAATCCAGGGTCTTCCGAGCAGGCAACTATATGCAGGCTGTATATCCATGATATAAAATTCTGTCGCAAACACCTCCGGCCCCACCTGTAGAGGCAATGTTATCGATCCAAAGACTGTTCTCCGCGTGCCATCAAACGCTCTAACTACCAAGTCACTGGGCGTGCACAAGATTCCTCTGACATCCAGCTTCATCATCGCTTTCTTGGGCATCACGTTTAAGGATGATCCGGTATCGACCAATACATGCGACATTACTGATCCTCTACACTCAACAGATATGTGCAGCGCCATATTATGATCTCTCCCCTTCGGGGTCAAATCGAAGTCAGTAAAGCCCAAGCTGTGGCCTGCATTCACATGTGCCAACACTCCTTCCAGCTGATTCACGGAGACGTCTTGGGGTACGAAGGAAGTATCCAGGACTTTCAACAAAGCATTTCTGTGAGCTTCAGAACACAGGAGCAACGACAAGATGGATATTTTGGACGGCGTCTGTTGCAGATGCTCCACAATCTTATAATCACTTTTTCGAATCAAGCGCATGAACTCTTCTACCTCTTTCGATGCCGATGCTTTTTCGCTTGCCTGCACTGGGACATTTTCAACCATCTTTCCTTTCCCCTTTGCCAGTCTTTCGGCCTCCACCTCAGGCGATATGAAGATCCTACCACTCCTCGTCATGCCTCCTGAACCGACCACATTCTCTACAGTCTCGGCTGGTTGCCTATTAACATCAATCTTTATTCCATCACAATACACTTCCAACCCATATGACCATGGGACTGATTTTGTGCTCTCGTACGGGATTGGTTCGGCCTTAGTTATGGTGATCGGCGGTCGCTGAGCCGGTGCTGTTATAGTGATTGTCTTTCGAGGAATCGTTACAGTGGCCACATCACTCTGATCATCTGCTACTGCCCCTGCGGGCTCTTCGATTGCTGCTCGGTCAAACTGCAACATGCCGTCATCAATTAAAGCCTGAATGCCTTTCTTCAAATCGTCACACCCCCTAGCTAGGGTCCAGCATTCTAAGCAGTACTCGTCACATCCTGGATAAACACCCCCTTGCTAAAATCTGCTTTTTATCTCTCTCAGAGGCGTCTTTAAATCATCGACATTCATAATCAGATTCAACCCTTCCTCAGTCAGAATGGTGTTTGCCCCATGATTAGGCATGGGCTTCTGCACTATATTCGGCCCTGCAGTTTCGAAATTGATAGCCTTATTGTCCAGAAGATCCTGCACAACATGCTTAAAAGCATGGCAACCCTCTACATCGTGGCCTGGAGCCCCAGAATGAAAATCACAGTGCCTGCTTGCATCATAACCATACGGAGGAGTTCTCGTTATCGGTGCCAGAGTTCTTTTCTCTACCAGGTTCAAACCCAACAATGTCTGTAACAAATCATCATACGTTGAGGGAGGCTTCTCAAACACTCTTCTTGGTTTACCACCCTGGAATCTTCGCTGAGCAGGCTGTGCCCCCTGCTGTGGCTGCTGCTGCTGCTGTTGTTGTTGCATTGGCTGCTGCTGAAACGGTTGTTGTTGTTGTTGCATTGGCTGCTGCTGAAACGGAATAGTAACACTCGCCACCTGCTGCGGCTGATGATATTGGTTCCGACCTCTGCCTCTGCCTCGGCCTCGGCCTCCAAACACTGCGCTTGCTTCGCCCTGACGGCGCCCACCAAAAGCCCTCCTATTACTGCCAAATGCAGTTGACTCCTCAGCTTGGAATTTTCCCTGATTAATGTTACGTTCAATCTTTTCTCCCATCAGAATTAAGTCTGAGAAACTGGCCAGAGATGTATGAAACAACTTGTCATGAAACATGCCTGTGAATGTGCCAACGAACATGTCATTCATTTCCTTGTCTTCTAAAGGAGGACGGACCCTAGCAGCCATGTCGCGCCATCTTTGCGCGTACTCTTTAAAGCTCTCATCCTTCTTCTGAGATAGCCCTTGCAATTGGACCCGGTTGGGCGCCAAGTCGCTGTTATACTTGTAGTGGGCTACAAATGCCTCTGCCAGCTGCTTCCATGTCTTTATATTAGTCGGCTCCAACCCCATGTACCATTCTAAGGAAGGACCTGACAAGCTATCTTGAAAGAAATGCATTATCATTCTCTCATCAGTTGAATATGCAGACATCTTTCTGTAATAAGCCCGCACGTGCACTTTCGGACATGTATCTCCTTTATACTTATCAAACGCAGGAGCTTTGAATTTGATTGGCACCCTCAAGCTAGGTACCAGACCCATTGTTGCCATGTCTAAGCCCACAACACTTTGGTTCAGGACCCCCCTCATCTGCTCTTCTAGCATTCTGATCTTCTGGGAGTCATCCATCGGCCCTTCGAAACCTCCGCCGGAGAAAGCATCCTCCTGCTGATCTTCTTGCCACATACCATTCCCAGCTCCATACCCATCGTATCCATTATTGCGGCCAGCTCTAATCTGATTCATCACCGGGCCTCGCCCTCTGTTGCCGTACCCCTGAGCAACTCCAGCAGGCCCAAAAGCCATTAACCCAGCGCCGTTTCCATTTCCGAAACCTCCGTAACCCTGATTGGCCACACCATACCCATCTTGCCCAAAGCCTTGAGCATTGAAACCATATTTCCCAGCGTTATCGAATCCCTGATCATTGAACCCGAATCCAGCATTACCGAAGTCGTTGCCTCCCATATTATCACCCAAGTTGATATCACCAAGCCCAACGTTATGGACAACAGTCTCGTTCCCAACTCCGACGTTACCGTTCCCAGCAGCAGTAGCGTTGTTGACATTAGCAGCGGGTATATTGATTACAGGTGGAGCCACTGGTGTGGGAGTGCCATCCCCATGAACAGTGTCGACTCGCACAGACTGATGATCCTCATTCCCATGACCAGCATTTCTGACCAACAGAGGTTGCACCATGGCTTGCAAATTCTCCTGACCTTTTGCAATAGTCTCCATGGTCTGCATGAAGAGAGCTAGCTTCTCGCGCATATCTTGCATCTCGTTCTGCATTTGATCCATGATTCTTCGACAGTTGGTGCGAGTGGAATATCTGTGCGGGCGCTGATCTGCAATCCTGAAAATACCTGATACAGAGCAGGAAATAAGATACCATCTAAAGATTACCTGTAATGCAACATGAATATGAATGCAATGCAATGTGTGTGTCTGTGCGTTAAGGAAATTCATTCCCCGATTCTAGTGTGAAGGTGCCAGTGCAGTGACAGTGCTAGCGATATAAGGATCGGAGCTGAATCACAGAAAGCCTCATATATTGCAGAGAAAACCAATAAGCCAAGAATACAATATCACTGAGTACAATGAAAGGCATGACCTTAACCAACAATCCTGGTGATGGTCAGCACTATGCAAATAGAGCATACAAGTTAATACATGAGGTGATCAAGTACTCCCATAAGCCTGGTACTCTTCTAGTAACCTCTTGGTCTCTGGGTGACCTGGTCGGGTAAGCAACCCTTCAACAAGTTGGTTTCTTCGTTTGAGCACACGTCGCACGTCTTCAGCAGTTTCCTCCCATGCCCCTTCTCCGAAGCGATCCTCTAGTTTACGCTTCTGAGACGCAGCTTCATCTCTGCCTTTGATGGCCTTGTTCAGTGCATTCTGGAGACTATACCGGGTCATCACTTCTTCTTCACACTTCTTGATGCTGGACTTCAACTGCTCTTCGAGGTCGGAAATTTGCTGCTTCAACTTATCTTCCCTCTTCTTATGGTTGGTGAGCGTGGCATTCCAAGTCTTATTGCAAGAAGAGAAATCTCGGTGAGCTGCGTCGAGTGCCTTCTTTTTGGATTCAAGCATGTCATGGGAGCTTCTGAACTCTTGCCCCAGACGTTCGCGCTTCTTCTTTTCCTCAGTCAACTCAGCCCCTAGTCTGTTCATTAGCTCAATCTGCTGTTGGAAGGCATGCACGGCCTTGTTTTTCTCGCTGCGTATCTGGGCTAGCTCCTGCTCTAACCCTTCGTTGATCTTCATCAAGGCTTCTTTTTCTTTCACAACTTGCTCGTAGGCCTCCCTTGAAATAGTAGTCGGCTCTGCTACCGGAATAGGAACGAGGGCTGGTGCATCTGGAAATGGCATCCACAACTGACTCGCTCTCTCCTGGATCCAAACTCTGTAAGGTGCGTAAGCCTGACAGTCATTCTTCCCTAACAACGGCTTCCCCCTTCGGTTAATACACGTCCAGGCATGCTGCAGCTTGGCTAATAACTCCCCCTTCAAATCACCGGTGAAGTACAGAGATTCCTGTACTTCTTCCTCCTTTGGTGGGTTCTTCAACGCATATCCGAACTGACGGACCAACAGAGATGGGTTGTAGTTAATACACCCTTTTCTTCCTATCAGCGGGACATTAGGGTACCCAGAACAACTGAATATAAGCTCGGACCCTAGCAGGTCTCGATCAAACCACTCAACGTCTTCGGAAGATAGCCTCATCAGGCGCTCTGACCAGCTAGCTGAGGTTGCACTCTCCATAAAAGATCCCTTCATGGGAAGGTGGCTCTTAAACCACATATTCAACAAAGGAGTGCAACAGTAAACCACCTTTCCCCTTCTGTTTTCATTCTTGTAGTGCAAAGAGTGGTAGAAGTCTCCGATCAACGTTGGCACTGGATTGCCGGTGGCAAATAGATGGAAAGCGTCCAAGTCTATGAAATTGGGCAAGTTAGGAAACAGCACAATCCCATAAATGCATAGGGCCAAAATAGCATTGAAAACCACCCAACAGCCGTTCTTGGCATACTCCTGAGCTTTGCCAACCAGGAAGTCAAGAGAGAAACCTGAGACCCCAAGCCACGAAGTCACTAACAGTTCGGAAGCGTCCATATGCAAGGCTTTAGCTAGGTCCTCCAACATGGGCTCAGCGGCAGAGTGAATAAAGGGGACCTTGTTCTGCACTGGTAGCTCAGTAAACTCCACGTACTCCTCAATGGTAGGCCCTAGAATGAAGTCAGCAAACGTAAAACATCTCAATGCGGGGTCATAGAACTGCATCAAGGTGTACAGCCCGTTCATCTCATCAGCAGTGGGCTTGCAGACTAATCTCAGTAATCTCCCATGACTCATTCTGAAGCTTCTCCTAACCTCCTCATCAGCAAGAGATATCAGACCGAGCAAAGGAGTAATATCAGGTGTAGGCAGCTTATACGCAACTGTTTTCCTCAAACCCGCCATAATCAATACTCAGAAGTCTGGGCACTAGAATCGGGGGATATGCAAATGCACCTGCAGCACAGACACACGTTAGTGGGATGCAATGATAATGAGTATGCAAATAATGCAATGCAAGTAACATGCAACAGGGGCCAACTGCCGTAGCTGAATAGCCTGAACCATATCAAGAAGTCTCAGATAAACTCTTTTAGAAGTCCTCAAACCCTGGTCTCAGATAGACCTAAAACAAAGCTCCAACAATGGTCTCTGACAGACCTCCAACCATAACTCCAACTGGTCTCTGGTAGACCTCAAATCATATCTCCAACTGGTCTCTGACAGACCTCAGAATTCTCCAACTGGTCTCTGACAGACCTCAGAATTCCCCAACTGGTCTCTGACAGACCTCATAATTCTCCATAAATACCCAGGATCTCTGATCAAGAAATAACCGGTATCTGAAGGTCTAGCTACCTGCATACCCCAAACCCTCTCACAGATGGATGTCCTAGTAACTGACAAAGGTATGGCATCCTATGCGGTCGTCGGCGTCACAGACTTTCAGGGTTGATGATACGATTCCCAGGAGGAGTGGCGTCATCAAATCCTGAAGAGGCCTCACTTAGCCAACTTCCAAATGATCGGTTCCCGGAGTCGACAATTCAGCTGACCAACAACCCCTTCGACCCAAAGGGTAGAAAAAGAAGCTAACCAGAAGAACCTCGTCCGAGTGTAGATTTCATGAGACACTAATGCAAGCAAAGCCGGCACGCGCCCACTACTTTCTACTCTAATTCTAGGTGCACTCAAGCCCAGGTCCGGCTTATCTCTCAATCATAGAACCACCCATCACACCCCAATACAGCAGTAATAATCAATATATAATGTTGAAAAATAAAGGTCAGAAATATAAATCCATACAAAATCCTCGACGGGAAAACAAGCGTTAGGATTGACTCTCTTAAGGGACGTTGGATCCCAAATGCATAAGGAACTATCGCAGTCCTTAGCTACCAGGGGACGTTGGATCCCCAGCAGAGTCGCCAGCTGTCGCTACTGCGAAAATCGGCGTCGGCTGAACAGAAGAGTCGCCACCGCGCGTTATTTATCCCACGGGAGGGAAAGGAAACGCTCAGAGTAAACCTCGCACAACACGGGAAAGGTATGGTCGTCGCAACCAAAACCTGGATTCGGGAGTCGGTTACGCAAGGGGAAGGTATTAGCACCCCTCACGTCCGTCG
Organism: Lathyrus sativus; assembly: GCA_963859935.3. Classification (NCBI taxonomy): domain Eukaryota; kingdom Viridiplantae; phylum Streptophyta; class Magnoliopsida; order Fabales; family Fabaceae; genus Lathyrus; species Lathyrus sativus. The sequence continues at coordinate 395,886,031 of OZ012735.1, read as the reverse complement.
TACTCGACGGGATCCACGCTTGTTTTCGGGTATGAATTGTTATTCTATCTAAACTAAGGGTTAAGGGTTAAAAGAAAAGAAAATGACTCGGCAAAGCATCGCACTTTATGCCTACGTATTCCCGTCTGGAACGAGAAATCAGAGTCAACGTAGTTCGCCTACCTACGGGAAAGGAGGGGAAGGTTGCTCGCTAGGATATCGCATCCTATGCCTACGTACTTTCATACAACATGAAAGATCAGAGCAAACGTAGTTCGGGCCACGTACGACACAAGTCTGTCTTGGTTGTTTTTATCTCCTTCTGAAAAAGGATTTTTCTGATTACTGGTCCAAGCGGACAAAAATGACGTTTTGATGAGTTCACATTCTTTTACGGAAGAAGTGTCTTTCATTGTGTTTGAAATATTTATTGTGTTTTTCTGTTTGTTTTAAGAAGGAAGAGACAGAACTCTAACCTATGGTTGAAAAGGGGAATCAAACTAACCTAATGTTATCATGCATGGGTTAAGACCTAATGTCTATCATGTTCCTCTCTTGCGCAGAGAGAAACAGAGATCCTAAGGGAATAGACGGAAACAGAAACAATAGCATATATACAATAAAGCAGTAAAATGCATGGATGCAACAATACAAGCGAGGCAAGGGAGTCCCACTCAACCTCGAACCTAGAAAACAATAGGCAAAAGTGAACAGGATTCACTTTCAACCCAACAGGGTAAACAGCAAACAATACAATCCAGAAAACCAATCAATACATCAGAAATGAAATACAGCAAAAAATAAACAGCCACAGCAGCTCTGCATCAACATCTGTCTTTAAGTCATCTCCAGTCAGCTACAAGCTTCATCAAGCATCCATCTCCATCTCCACAGCCTTCAAGCAAGGTCTTCATTATCAGTCTTCAATCTGCAATGGCTTTTCTTCAAGTCTCAATCTCCAGGATGAACATCAATCAACAAGATGAAGTGAATGAATGTTAAACAGTCAATTACCTACCAAGGGTGGTTCATCAACTGTTAACATTATACAGACAGTTTTCTCTCAAAAGTTCTATCTTTCAAATACATTCACTGATCCTTCCAAAGGAAGGAGGTGGATATTTGAAAGAGACTTTGAATCATAGAGAAAGGATGGATGCATATAAGGCATTCCATGTTTGAGAAACAAACTTTCTAATCTAGAGCTCTGCCTAGCTCCTAAACCCTAGTCTCCTCAACAACTGCTAGCAAAAACTCTCCTCCTCAACTCTGGAAGTTGGTCTTCAAGCTCTGGATCTCCAATGGCTTCTCCATCATAAGCCTTCAGCTCTCCCAATCCCCAAGCAATCCCAATACCCACACAAACAAGCAATAATCCCCAGAAAGGGCACACCACACCAGTCAAACAAATATAGTAGTATACTAATAGCAGTAGGGGAATCCTAATAATTTCTAAGGGATCTAATAACTACCCATAGTCCCTATAGTCCCATACCCCAAACTTTCAATCTCTAAATCCTAAGGGAAATGATTCAATTCTCCTAAGTCATTACTTAAACCCTAATTTTTGTTCATGTTATTCACACCTAAATTAATCACCTCAAACTAAATCCTAAAAATATGAACTAAATTGTATATACAAGATAACAATGTCTATTAATCAACCTAAAAAGAATGGACAAAAAATAGTAAAGCATCTATTCAAACCAAAATTAGCAAAATCATGCATTAAACAAAATGATTATTTACACCTATTAAAAGAAAAATATGCCAAAAATATAAAAAGGAAATGAATTATTAATTTTTTTGTATGATAATTTTCTTGACAAAATTATGAAAAGAATGCAAAAAGAACCAATGAAAAATAAGCATTTTATGATTTGTTATGATTTTTTGAAGATTTAATGTTTTTTTAAAAGAAAATAAAATGAATTAATATGGATGCAGGGTGCAGAAAGTAGGAAATTCAGTTAAAACAATAAACTGGGCCATGCAGTGGGGGTACGAATAACAACTTTGCACTAGGCCCAGGACACTCAGAAAACTAACAAAAATTAAAAAAGGGAAAACGGTGTAAATAGCAGATATTACAGTTCATATTGGGTTGGGCTTAATTGGAGGGGTGTCAAAAGCAAGCGAATGTTGAGCCCATTCAGAAAACTTAAATGAAACGGTGCGTTGCACCATTCAAATCTCCCTCCGTTTTCCAATCAAATTGTGGCCGTTGGATTGGAAGCCAAGTCAATAGTCAAAGCAAGATCGTGTGGTCCTCATGTTATCTTCAACCTCCAGCAAACCCTAGCTCTGAAATTCTTCTTCCATGCATGATTTTCGAGCTCTCTGTTCTCCCTCATCTCCCCACGAAATCAAACACTTCCAAAAGCAAAATTGCCCTAGAACAATCCCTCTACACAACCATGCCAATCATTCCCTCTAAAACTCAGCCAAACTCCAAACCCGATAAGCATAACAGTTAGGTTCCACAATTTCCAACTGATATCGACCTCTCCGATTCTCCCTAATTCTTGCCCTAACATACTCTGCACATTATGCTGATCATCACAAGCTAATAACCTAATATTTTCATGCAATATTCCAAGAGTTATTCATCAAAACAGATCTTGCACTCCATGATCAAACTCCATGAAAGCTCTCCAAACTCACCAAACTCAGTCATCTATTCTACCTTAACCTTTCTATGCTATCAAAACCTAGCAATTCTAACCAAAACAGCCAATTCGAATGCAAAACTTACTTGGTGCAATTGATGAAAACAGATGCTAAAACCTCTTGATCCAAGGCTTGAGGTGATTGAAAACTGATCAATGAACTTGGTGATGAGTTCTATATGCAACCAATGATGCTCCAAGGCTTTGAATCTTCCAATTCCAAAATTCTTGCTTCTTGGATGATCAACTTGCACAGCTCGAATCCTCCTTCAATCTACCAAATGATTGTGTGGATTATGATCCTTGGATGATGATGATGAATACCAGATCAAGAATGGTGAAAATTGATGAGAATTTGAGAGTGTTTGAATTGATTTCGCAATTTGAAGAAAGTGTGTGAAACTTGTGTTTATGAGCAAATGTGATCACCAACCCTTGCATGAACCTCTTCATACCAATATATACATGACATTAGAACCTCCTAGAAACTTGGAGAAACTTCCCTTGCACTCTTTCCTTACATTTTGGATTATGTTTCTTCCTTTGTAAGCAACCTTGAATAACTCTCAAAATTTGAACTAACCTCAAAATTCCATTTTAGCCAATGTTCTCAAAATGATTTTTCCATTCAAAATGACCTATAATTTTGTCCCATTTGGCCAAAATATGAAAAATCTCATTTTTAAGTCCTTTTTTATTCATTAAATCCAACAATTTTGAAACCTTGTGCTATGTATCTTTCCAATCTCTCATGGTCACTTTTCTAGACTCAAATTGTCATTTGGAACAAGTTTGATGTTGTAAAGTTTTCCATTTGAAGCTTCCTTGTATGAGTTTTGGGCATAGGCTTGAAATGACCTGTAATCCTCAGATGACCAAAATACCCTTTGCTTTCCAAGACCATAAGTAGAGTTCCACAAATCATATGAAGGCATACTATACCATTCTAGAAAGCTAAGACAATGAGTAACAACTCTTATGTTGACCAGAAATTCATTGGAAATCTCCATGAGGGGTAAAAATTGCTTTGAAGTCAAGTCACTTTCACAGACAAAATTTCAGATACCTCAGATGACCTGTAACTTGCAAGGACCATAACTTGAGTTCTATAAATCTCCTTGATGTCTTCCACCACTAAAATTAAAGGTCTTGAGATCCTCTACAAGTTTCATGTTGACCAAGGATCCATTTGAAGCTTGCATTTTGACTTATCTTGCTTGGAAATTTGACCTAAATTAGGAGATTTTACACAGAAACCCTAATTTAGAAACTCCTCTTCTCCTTCATTTCTCTTGATTTCTTCTTGGCATATCACCATATCCTTCTTTATATGTCAAATGATGAACCCCACATCTCTCCAACAGCCCTTAATGCCTTTCAATCAGTCATTTGACCAAGAGTTGACCTGGAGTTGACCTAGATGAAACCCTAGTTGACTGTCTCCAACTGCAATTCTTGTGATCACACCAATGACTTGTCCCCTTCTCCAAATGACTTTATAAGTCCTCTATGATGTCTCCATACTCTCCATGCTCAGCCCACAGCTCACAATTTCTTTGATGATCCCCAGATGCCCTCAGATAGGAGATAGATGGCTTGCTTGATCCACTGACTTCTTTAGCTTTCAAATGCTTTCTGATGACTTGAATGAGATGGGATTGAATAATAACCTCTTGATAGGCTCATAGAGATGAGAATAGTGCTTGGTCCCTGTTGGATGACTTGCTATGCTATGCTATGCAGATGATTAGACTATGTACATGACTCTATATGCAAATGCTAATGATATTGAAACATAAACCAAGTGAATAAGGTTGAGCAAATTTTAGGGTGCAACAAGATGATTCTAAGGCACTAACTCAACTAGATTAGCATTTTAGTTCCCTTAGATTAGGGTTTTGTTTCTTTTTCTCTTGGACGATGAGGAAGGCAAGTGGAAGATGCATTGGATTGCTTGAAGAGGCTTGGATTTGAAGATCTTCCCTTCTTTTGGTGTAGTTTTGGTTAGGTTAAGATTAGGGTTTGTAGGCAGAGCTTCTAGATAGATCCTCTTTCTTCATAAACATGGATGATGTTGATCACTTCCATTCTTCCCTATGATGAAAGGTCCCTTTGTAAAGGCCCCATCCCTCCTTTGGTAGGATGTGTGGCTCTTTGCAAATTGGTAGAACCTTTGAGGGTCCCTTTCTCTGATGACAGGATGCTCAGTGGTGACCTTTGGTCTTCACTCTGCTACCAGTCATCCCAACTTTGCTCTTGATAGATGAATCTTTTTCCCTTGTTAGAGGATGGAGTTCCTTGCTTGAAGAAGATTGAAGGACGGAGTTGATACTTCCTTGTGTTTGAAGATTACCTTTTGAAGCTGAAGCTTGTAGATGAAGAGGACCAAGTTGATACTGGTAAAGCAAAGAGAGCTGAAGCTTGAGGACCAAGTTGATACTTGTGAAAGATCCAATGGAGATTGAGTGAAGAGATGAGGCTTGAAGAATAAAGGACAAGTTAACACTTATATTGATGCATTAAGAGCCTGAAGGAGTCAAGTTGATACTTGTAGTTATGAGTGAAACCTGAAGGTGGAATTGACTAAAGAGCTGAGGCTTGGAGAAAGAACAAGTGGATACTTATGTTTGATGGGTTGAAACCCTGGAGAAGCTAGTTGATACTTGTTATTGAAGATGATAGCCCTGAAGAGCTATTGAAGATTGATGACTGGACTGCTGTCAAGTTGGTTTAGTTGTAGGAGTTGTTGATCTGTTTCCTTTCCTGTCTGTTTTCCTGTTGTGCAACTGTACTGATGTGCCTAGTTTGACTTGCTTGATGCATTAGAATAAGTTCATATCTAGACTGACTTTAAGCTAGGAGCTTGACTGCACTAGAGGTTGAGTTGCTCCCTCTGCTTGTATGTTTACTGTATGGCTTTGCTTGCGGGTATTCGGTAGAGCCCTGCTCCCTTGCCCATGTGGTTCGTGTTGCTTGATAGCATTTCATTTCTTATGTATGATTGTAGTTGCTCATTATGGTCTTGTTTGATGGCATTTTATTTTTCTGTATGATTGCAGTTATTCATATCTGGCTTGAGGTTGAGATGAGCTTGTGGAGGCTGATGCCCCACACACATTTCCTCCCTCACTTGCATTGCATGCATTTTACAGTCGTTTACTGTTTACTGTTTAAGCTGATGCTTTATCTGTTTTTGTCTACCATTGACATGATCCCTTAGGAATCTCAATTCCATTGATAAGGAAGTGATGATTAGAACTTTAGGTTGAAACCTATGCATGATAACTTCTAGGAGTTCCCTGTTTTAAACCTCAACCATAGGATGAATCCTTGGCGTGACAACATTAGGACTTGATAGTCTCCTCTTAGTTGAGCCTGTTCTCTCTTCTCATCTCAAAACAAATCAAAATACAGTAATAAAGGTTAACTGACGTCGTACGTTACGAGCCTTAAGCTATCTGAGAAAGGGTTGTCGGAGAGTTTCTTTTTGACAGCTTGGATGTTTAGTATGGCACCCTTTAGGTGACATGCGACGCATTCACTCTCAGGTCATAGTCTCTAGTGCGATACTAGTTGCAAACAACCATAAAAAACAGTTCTCCCGTAAAAGACAGAAAACAAACTTCAAACCTTTTTTCCCTGTGGGCCCATAATTCAAAGGAAGCTTTTCTGAAGAAAAGAGTGTTGTTAAACTTCAGCGCCACCGCAAACAGGCTTTGTCCATAACTGCTGGAACTGCTGTTTAACCCTACTCGATAAAACAGATGAATCTGAATTCCCGCAACCCGTATTATCCCGAACTACGTAAGCTCTGATCTCTCATACCTGTTGAGAGTACGTAGGCACAATACTGACATATTGGCGAGCTACCTTCCCCGTAACCCGTAGTTAGTCGAACTACGTTGACTCTGATTTCTCATTCTCTGATGAGAATACGTAGGCATAAAGTGCGACGCTTTGCCGAGTCATTTTCTTTTCTTTTCTGACCGGCCTTGATAGGTAGATAGTAAAACCAACCCGTCAGCTAAACACAACAAGCATGGATCCCATCGAGTACGATAGACGTGAGGGGTGCTAATACCTTCCCCTTGCGTAACCGACTCCCGAACCCAGACAATGGTTGCGATGACCTTGTCTTATACCTTTTCGTCAGGTTTTTCCGATCGTTTCCTTTCCCGTTCCGAGGGATAAATAACGAAAGGTGGCGACTCTTCTGTTTTGCCGGCACCTTATTTTCGCGGTAGCGACACCTGGATACCATCCCTTCCAATTCAGACTCATCAACATGAAGAGCGTCAGTCAGCTTACTCAGTTTGGGCTCACCCTCAACACGGTAGTAAGGCATTTGATTCATCAAAGGCACCCCTAACAGGTCAGAGTACTCTTCCAAGGTCGGGGCGAGGACATAGTCTGGAAACACGAAGCATCTGAGCTATGGGTCGTAAAACTACAGCAGAGCATAGAGGCCATTCAACTCGTACATAGGAAGCTTATACACAATACTCAACAGTCTCCCATAACTCTGTCTGAAACTCTCCATCACTGTCTTATCAGCCAAAGAAATCAAAGCTCGCAATTCTCGGATGTCAGGTGTTGGTAGCTTGTAAGCCACAGTCTTCTTCAGAGATGCCATATCTGCCATAAGGATCAAGATCACTAGAACCAGGGGTGAAATATGCACCTGCAACACAGACACACGTTAATGCCATGCAAATGAGGATGCAAACAATGCAAAATGCAATCATGCAGCAGGAGATCAGGACAACTGTGCCGTTGAGGAGATGAAGGTCCTGTATCAAAAAAACCACAATACTGCTCTGTCAAGAACAACCATATCTCTGATGATGAGAACCTCTGGTACCAACAAAACTGATTCACTATCAAGAAAACCAGGTAATCTGAAGGTTAAGGTTTCCTGCAATAACCCGACCCTGCTCACAGGTATGGACCTAATCACGGAAAAGGTTCGGCATCCTATGCGGTCATCAGCGTCACAGACTTTCAAGAAACGATGATACGATACCCAGAAGGTGTGGCATCATCATCTCTTGAAGCGGCCTCACTTAGCTGAATTCCAAATGATCGATTCCCAGAGTCGACAATCCTCAGATCCAACAACCCCTCGAGTCCAAAGGACCGATAGGAAGCCATCAAAGAGGACCTCGTCTGAGTGTGGATTACATGGGAACAACTGCAAGCAAAGCAAGCACGTCCTCCACTAACCCACTCTAATACTATATAGCTCTCAAGCCTGGGTCTGGCTTCTCACTCATCGGAATGCCCCTCCCACAACAGTGCAGATAATCATATCATACTGAAAATAAAATGCGGGAAATAAAATACGATGAATAAACACAACCCAACAAGTAATCATACAAGCGCTAGGATTGAATCTCGCGGGGGACGTTGGATCCCCAAATTGACTCGCATAAGGGACGTTGGATCCGAGGAAACTATCAAGTCCCCAGCAGAGTCGCCAGCTGTCGCTACCGCAAAAATAAGGTGTCGGCAAAACAGAAGAGTCGCCACCTTTCGTTATTTATCCTTCAGAACGGGAAAGGAAACAATTGGAAAAACCTGACGAAAAAGGTATAAGACAAGGTCATCGCAACCATTGTCTGGGTTCGGGAGTCGGTTACGCAAGGGGAAGGTATTAGCACCCCTCACGTCCATTGTACTCGATGGGATCCACGCTTGTTGTGTTTATCTGATGGGTTTATTTACTATCTACCTATCAAGGCCGGTATAAAAAGAAAATAAAAAGAGTCGGCAAAGCGTCGCACTTTATGCCTACGTATTCTCATTAGAGAATGAGAAATCAGAGTCAACGTAGTTCGCCTAACTACGGGTTACGGGGAAGGTGGCTCGCCAATACGTCAGTATTGTGCCTACTTACTCTCAATAGGTATGACAAATCAGAGCTTACGTAGTTTGGGATAATACGGATTACGAGAATTCAGATTCATCTGTTTTATCGAGTAGGGTTAACAAACAGTTCCAGCAGTTTGGCATACGCAGCTCAACCCTTGGAGACTTATGCGTTACCGTTTGCGGTAGAACTGGGAGTTAACGACACTCTTTTCTTCAGAAAAAGCTTCCTTTGAATTATGGGCCACGGGGCAAAAAGGTTTGAAGTTTGTTTTCTGTCTTTTACGAAAGAACTATTTTTTATGTTTGTCCGTAGTTTGTACAGCACTAGAGACTATGACCTGGGAACGAATGCATCGCATATCGTCCAAAGGACGTATACTAAACATTCTAGACGATTGAGAGGAGGCCGCTTAATTATCATTACCCAAGTAGCTTAAGGCTCGTAACGCGCTTATACTAACTTGCCTTTATTACGTTTTTTACTGTTGTTTCAAGATGAGAAGAGAGAGGGACAACTACGGGGAGACTATCAAGTCCTAATGTTGTCATGCCAAGGATTCATCCTATAGTTGAGGTTTGAAACAGGGATCTCCTAGAAGTTATCATGCATAGGTTTCAACCTAAAGTTCTAATCATCACTTCCTTATCAAAGGAAGTGAGATTCCTAAGGGATCATGTCAATGATAAACAGAAATAGATAAAGCATCAGCTGAAACAGTAAACAGTAAACGACTATAAAATGCATGCAATGAAAGTGAGGGAGGAAATGTGTGTGGGGTATCAGCCTCCACAAGCTCGTCTCGACCTCAAGCCAGATATGAATAATTGCAATCATACAGAAGAGAATAAAATGTCATCAAGCAAAACACAAACCACATAGGCAAGGTAGTTGGGCTCTACCGAATACCCGCAAGCAAAGCCATACAGTAAAAATACAAGCAGAGGGAGCAACTCAACCTCTAGTGCAATCATGCTCCTAGCTTAAAAGAATCTAAACATGAACTTATTCTAATGCATCAAGCAAATCACACAAGTCACATCAATACAGTTGCACAAAAAGTAAACAGACAGGAAAGAAAGCAAATCAACAGCTTCCACAGCTTCATAGCAAAGCAATCCTCTGACAGCAGTTCAGTCCTCAGTCTGTAATTGTTCTTCAAGTTTATCCTCTTCAAGAGAATGAAAGGTACTCCATTTTCAAGCTTCAATCTTCAATAGCAAGTATCAACTTGCTTCTTCAGGCTTTCAATGCATCTAACACAAGTATCAACTTGTTCTCCAACTTCAAGCTTCAGCTCTTTCTTCAATCTCAATTTGATCTTCTTCACAAGTGTCAACTTGTTCTTCTGGATCTTCAAGCTTCAGCTCCAAGGGCAGTCTTCAAACACAGGGAAGTGGCAACATCTAGCATCTTCAATCTTCTAGCAAGGAAATCCATCCTCTAGCAAGGGAGAAAGATTCATCTAACAAAATCAAGGTGGGACAGGGAAAAGCAAAGTGAAGACCAAAGGTCACCTCTAAGCACTCCACCATCAAAGAAAGGAACCCTCAAAGGTTCTACCAAATTGTGAAGAGCCACACATCCTACCAAAGGAGGGATGAGGCCTTCACAATGGGACCTTACATCATAGGGAGGAATGGAAGTGATCAACATCTTCCATGCTTCATGAAGGAAGAAAATCTATTCTAAAGGATCTCCCTAAAAACCCTAATCCTTAACCCTAAACAAAATACCAAAGGAAGAGCAAACTTCAAGTCCAAGCTCCATCATGCCTTCCACAGCAGCCCACATATGTCTTCATCATCATCCAAGAGCAAGGGAAGCCACACCCCAATCTAAGGGCACTAATGAAGTCATTCTAGTTGAGTTAGCAAGATAGGATCACCTAAAACCTAGTAATAAAGTTAATCCTAACTAAAATACTAAAACCAATTGTAAAATCCTACAAAAACAACTATGGGAACCTAAGTCAATCATGACTCTATCATGTTAATTCCAGAGATCAAATCATCCAATAAGTCCTAGAATTAAATCCTAAACTATGGGGTACCAAGGTTAAACCCTAAAACTAGAGCACCTAAAGTTTCAATACAAAAACAGCCCTAAACTTCTTCACAAAAATGTGAAAAAATTACTAGAGGAGCATACATGTCTAAACTAGCTACACACAAAAAATCAGTCCAAAAATCATCATCAAATGATCACACAAAAATTTACAAGTCAAGGTATCAACTATTATGAATTATTATCAAATAAAAATACAAAAAATGTAATTAAAATAAAAATGCATGAATTCTTAATCTTTTAATTCAACAAAATTTTAGATTCAGTCATGAATCAGTGGGAATAAATATGGAATTAATTGACTAATTTTTCTATTTTCTATGAATTAATTCCTAAACTACATGAAATGAGAAAAATAAAAGAAAACAAATGAAAATCATAAAACCTGCGTGGCAATTAGCAATCCATTCTAGTTCAATTCCAGACATGGGCCAAAACAGGGGTGTGGGTATCACTTTTAACACTAAGCCCAAACCAAACCTATTAATGAAACGCAGCGTTGCGTATCAATTCCAAGTCTTCGTATTTTTTCAAGCAATCGTAGCCGTCCATTCTTGACCATCATTATTTTCAAATCGAATGGTACCAATGTAAACTACACTTATCAGTGATTAATCTCCACTATCCAAACATGAATATCTCTCCAAGAATCACAAGAAATCCGTCTCAACAGAAAATTATCCATAACCTAAAGTGTCTCTATTCCTCAATTTCTTATGCTAGAATCCATCTACATCATGCTATGAACCTAACCACCTAAAGATTTCTAGCTATCTCTCCATAATTTATGCAAGAATTTGATTGGTACAAACCTGGTTTCAGATGAAGAACAGGTATAGCTTCTGCTCGATTCTTCCTCCAAGCTTGTCCAGAATCACTCCAAATTCACTCCTGAAGCTTTTGCACACCTTGATTTGCTCTGAATCTTCCTCAATCTCAGAATCCGATTGTGAGTTGCAGCTCTGCAAAATCGATCCCTTGCTCTGGTTTCCACTTCAGCCTTCTCCAAAAAAGGCTCTGAACTCACTCAACTAGTTATATAGAAGTGAATGGAAATGTCTAGAAACTTCTGTAACCACCCAAATGAGATTTTCAATTTCAATTTCTCTTTCAAAATCTCATATGCACAGTCACGAATCTAGCTCTGTTTGGGCATGAAAACACTTGGAATCTTCATCTCATGAGATATTGAATTGATTGGTTATGATCATTTCCTTGTTTGCAATCCAATGGTGTGAATTTGATATGTTACTTCATCATGAAGCAACAAAATGGAATGGAATGAATTTGACCTCAAACCAAAAATGTAATATTGCCATTGTTTCTAAAATGATTTTTCCAATCAATTTGACCTATAACATTGCCTTGTTTGCACACAAATCAATTTATTTCAATTTTTGGTCATTAAATGCCTTTAATCCTTCCTTTTTCACAACTCCTTGAACCAAGTCCTTCCTTGAGCTATTTCAATGTCTCCTTGATACATGGTCAAGGTTAAAACCCCATTTTGAGCAACTTTCAAGTTGAACAAAATTTCATTAGAGGTGTCTAAGTTGGTGAAAATGACCTATAACCAAAAATGACCTATAACTATAACTTCCCAAAATACCCTTGACTTATCAAAGCCATAACTTGAGTTATACAAATCCTATAAAGGACTTCTAGTACTCTATGGAAATCTAAGAGAATAAGGAACAACATTCATGTTGATCAAAAGTTCATAGGAATCATACTTCTAGGGAAAAAGTGCAATGCAAGTTGGGTAACTTTCAAGCTCCAAATTCACATGCCTCAGATGACCTGTAACTTGTCTGGCTCATAACTTGAGTTCCATAAACCCTATCAAGGACTTCTAATACTCAAATTAAATCTAAGCTCATGTTCTACAACAATCATGTTGGGTTCAAGATGATATGATAATCATATCTTGAGTTAAATTGCCTTGAAGATAGGGGTCAAACTAGGGGATTTTACACTGTCAAGTCTTAGAAACCCTAGCCTGAAACTTCTCAAACTCCTCAATCATGATGAGTTAACCTTGGAATCATCCTTATAACATCTAAATGTATCAATCCATGATCACATGTCTCTTGGATTAGGTCTCAACCTTGTTCAAATCCTCAGTTGACTTAGGGTTGACCCAGTCAAACCCTAGCTGCATCAATCATGGCTGAGGCTCCTTATTCTTGCACAATGACCTGCCTAGGCCTCAAAGTGATTTTCAAACCTTATCATGAGCTCTCTCAAGACCTCCAGTCCATCCTCATGCCTTCAGAATCATCTGATGACTTCCCACAACTCTCAAGTTAGGAGACACACCCTCTTGGCTTCAACCACTCTCTTTGAGGATCTTTTAACTTCTCTGACAAGGATATCAACCCTTGAACACTTGAATAACCTTCTTAGCTTAGCTTCATAGTCTTGTATAGCTCTTAATTGGTGATCATACCTCTTGATCTCCTGCATACATGTCAATGAAATGCAAATGATAATGCTAATGTGAATGAAATGAAACATAAGCTAGGTAAAGAAAAGTTAGGGAAATTTTAGGGTGCAACAATGGTGGCCGGAGAAGACTTCGGTCGTCTTCTCCGGTGAGCAGGTGGTAGCAGGTGATCAAACATCAACAATCCTTACATCAATCTCTCCAGAATTTCATCAGGATCTCAAATCTCTTACTCAAATGTTCTAACTCTCCATAGATTTTAAAACACGAATCAAAGTTCAGAAATGTCATCCAAATCAAACATCACCAATTGCAAATCTAATGACACAGAAATGTTCCTAATGCTTCATAGTTCATCCTGATCTATCCAAATCATGTTATAGCCTTAAGATCAGATCAACTCGTGTCCAAACAGAAAATTCACTTCAACCTAAATTGTCACTAATTGCTCCAATTTCAATCTAGGAACGATCTATTCCTCTATTAGATCCTAACCACATGCATAATATGAACTACATCTCCCTAAATCAAGAGGAATTTTGAAGTTTACTAACCTGATGTAGATCCACTAACAGAGGTAGCTAGAACTCGAATCAAGCTTCAAAACTCTACAGAATCTTTCAAGGATGCAAGAGGATGATGCTTCAACCTTCAATTTGCTCTGAATCAGCCTAGAACTCAAAACACGATTTCATTTGCTTCTTGGAATTTTTCAACTGCATCTTCAGTGTTCTTCATGAAATGAATGCCAAAACCACTTTGAATTCACTGCAATGAATATATAGAATGTTTTTATGGGCTTTTGAAGTGTGTTTGAAGCCCAATCCAGCCAATTGCAATTTCTAATTTTTCCTTGAAATCCAATGTAACAGTCATGATTTCAGGCTGTATCACTTGCTCTAGAAGGTTCTATCAGCTTGCAAATTGATTTTAGAGTGAAATTGGATTGATAGCACAGCCTGAATTGCATTGTAGAATGAATTGGCTATGTAACTTGCATTTGAAGCAACTACATGACAACTCATGAAACATGGCCTAAACTCAAAATTCTGCTAATTTCATTGTGTCCAAAATTCAATTTCCATTCAAAAAATGTGGTTACTTGACATGTTTTGGTCCTATAACTCAAAATTGGCATTTTCCCTCCTTAATCCATTTGAAATTTTCCCTTTTTGAAACCAATTCAAACCAAGTCTTGCTATGAGATCAATCAATCACTCATGAACTCTTGGCTAGCCTAAAAACCCCATTTTGAACAACTTTCATGTTGAACAAAATTGCATTTGACAAGTGTAAGTTGGAGATTTTGGCCTATGATTGAAAATGACCTATAATCTCACTTTCCCAAAATACCCCTGACTTGTAAACCTCATAACTTGAGTTCTACAAATCAGATGGAAGACTTCTAGTACAATTTAGAAAGATAAGATCATTAGGAACAACTTTCATGTTGTCCAAAAGTTCATGTGAAACATACTTCTAGGTCAAAAATAGCTTTGAAGTCAGATAATTTTCACAGACAAATTTCAGAGACATCTGAGGACTTGTAACTTGTCTGGGTCATAACCTGAGTTCTATAAATCCCCTTGAGGACTTCTAGTACTAAAATTAAAGGTATTGAGATGCTTTACAAGTTTTATGTTAGCCAAAAATCCCTTTGAAACTTGTGTCTTGACTTATGTGGTCTTGAAGTTAGGCACTAAATAGGGGATTTTGCACTAAAACCCTAATTTAGCAACTTCCCACACTCTTGACTCTTCTTGATTTGATCTTGGCACAACACCACAAATGTATCATCATATCATTTCATGAACTCCATGACCTAAAAGTAGGCTTTTGATACTCTTCAATTGCACAGTTGACCTAGGATTAACCCAGATGAAACCCTAATTGTTTGCACCTCAACTGTGGCTCTTGCAATTGACACAATGACTTTATTAAGCTCTCCTATGGCCCTCTAGGCATTCTATGAGCTCCATACACATCCTCTTCTCACATTCCAAACTTCATAACCCTCTGATGGTCTTCAGTTGATCCTCAAGTTAGGAGAAGATTCACACTCAAACACCTAAACCCTTAGGCACTCAAACCACCTTCTGATGATTTTGCCAACTTCTCAATCTTGAATGAGACCTCTTGCTAGGCTCCTCTTGAGAATAATCACACTTGATCCCCTACTATGTGAATGATAACATGATATGCAAATGATATAACTATGCAGATGATAATGCAATGAAACATAAACCAGGTAAGCAAAGGTTGAGCAAATTTTGGGGTGCAACAACTGCCCCTATTCAAACGGCTTGGACCCAACTGGGTGAAGAGCGAACAGCCTTCAAACAATCGAGGTAGAAGACGTTTGAATACCAAGAAACCCGAAAATTTGCCAACCGCAGAAATACACCGCAAAAACTGCTTGGGGAACAACATTCGTTGTACTGAACCCAGTTGTTACGGCAACAACTAATCAATCATCTGATAAAACTTTGGATTTCAACATTCTCCTCCTGTGCGACGCCACAGGCCTTGAATTAACTTTGCAAGAAACAACTCCGTCCACAACCGGACTAAACTTCGTCAACACGAGGAAAGACTCCATCACCATGGGTACAATTCCGTCCATAACTGGAATAACGATCTCTGTCAATCACAGGTAACGACTCCACTGGAGACAATTTCTTCGATCACGGATAATAACTCCATCCACACGGGTAACAATCACTATCAATACAGGTAACACTTCCGTCAACATGGGCAACAATCACTATCAACACAGGTAACAAATCCGTCAACACGGATAACAATCATCGGCGATTTCACTGAGACAACTCCATCAATCACGAGTAACGACTCTGTCAACACGGATAACAATCACTGTCAACACAGGTACAATCTCTGTCAGCCACCGTTGACCATCTCTGTCAACACAGGCGCAATCTCTGTCCATTACAGGTAACAATCTCTGTCAACACAGGCGCAACAATCACTGTCAACACAGGAAAGAATTCCGTCAACACGGACAACAATCACCGTCAGCACAGGTACGATTCCGTCAACACGGATAACAATCACCGTTAGCACGGGTACGATTTCGTCAACACGGATAACAATCACTGTCAGCACGGGGAAACATCAATGTCAACACAGGTACAATTCCGTCAATACGGAGAACAAACTTTGTCCATCACAGGTAACAATTCCGTCAACACGGCTAACAAGCTCCGTCTATCACAGGTGCAATTTGAAGAATACTTTGCTGGAGACTACGAGAAACTTAACCAAACAACTCTGTGGGGAAATCACTAGTAACAACTCCGGAAGTTCAAGGCATGAAATCTTCTAATGCTGACGTAACAGCAACCTGAGGAGAGAAACTTAACCAAGCAACTCTATTAGGGGACGAACGTTATCATCACCTATCTCAC
Organism: Lathyrus sativus; assembly: GCA_963859935.3. Classification (NCBI taxonomy): domain Eukaryota; kingdom Viridiplantae; phylum Streptophyta; class Magnoliopsida; order Fabales; family Fabaceae; genus Lathyrus; species Lathyrus sativus. The sequence continues at coordinate 395,869,576 of OZ012735.1, read as the reverse complement.
GCTAAGAATCTTGAATATCTAGAGATCCTTCTGAGCAAGAATCCCACTCCTCTGCATGGGGTAACACCTGAAAACAAAGAGGTAAACAACCTGACTTATGTTTCAAAATGCGTATGTTTGACAATGGCGTAATGCTCCATACGATATGGAAATGCTACGCGCTTGGGTAGATGCAAATATGATGATATATGCAAAATGCAAAGATGCCAAGAGGCGCTTCAGCAAAATAAATGCTGAAGACAAGACCCAATCCGCTGGGGATAACCAGGTATCACAGACATATTCCAACAAAATAAATGCTGGAAAGGTGCAACCAACTCCGCTGGGGATAATCATCCTGTTGAAGGAACAACTCACAAGCTTGAAATTACAAACTCTATTGGTGATGTCCATCTTTTCGGAGAAAAAAAACAACCTGCTGGGGAGAAGAAGAAACAGTCCTGCATAAGGATAATACTTCTGAACAAAAGACGACTTGGTTATACTTTGCGGGAGTTACCCCTGTTGGGTATTGAATGTTAACATACTCACTGCTGGGAATGCACCTTCTGTTGGGGACATCAAAATCCATTGAGGATACTCTCTTGGCAACTTTCTTGGGGAATACTCTTATAGGGAGGACCACCCACATCCAATAGGGATAAGTGCCATCTCAAATCTTCTGAGACAAGATGTGACTTCCGTCTGCTGAGGAATGATACCATCACTATGTCACAGGACTCTGGCTGGAGAACATAACTTCCCTGCTTGTTTGCTCCAAATGTGAGAACCATGCAAAACACAAACGAGACAAAACAAATCTATACAACAAGATCTATTTCGGTTAGTATCCGTGACGTTCGTTCAGTCAATTCAAAGTTTTAGCAATTATTGGCGAGGGCCAACAAGTTTATGCACATGCAAGTTTATCAAAAACATCGGCGTTTTTCACAAACAAAACAGTAAAGAACAAGCATCAAGTACTGAATAACATGCTTTATTGATAACGGGCCTGTAAATAGGCAAAATTTTGTACACTGGATGCAACTCCTGAAAAGAGGAAGTCATGCACAAACAAAATACAAATATACAGAAGCACAAAGAAAAAATTTGTATACATGTCGGCAACGTGGTACAGACGAACACCATGAGCTGATCCTCCTATGACTCGCCTGACTCTGACGCTTTCCCGATACTCGATCTTAGGAAGAGATTGTTTCGGATATACGACCCTCAGGTTCTACCAAACCACTAAGCAACGCAGTATCAAACTCGGACCGCAGTCATTTGCTTTTTCAAATCCCTAACTTTTGCGTGAACCGCCCTTTGCGGGTTTTCAATTCACCGGGATACCCTTTTTTGCCGAAGTCGCCCTTTTCAGGTTTTCAATTTCGCGGGTGTACATTTTCCAATTTTATCCCTAACTTTTGCCCAAACCCTTTATTTCTTTTTTATGGTTCGCCGGGATGCCCCATTTTTGCCTGGACTCTCTTTTTCCTGTCCAGCAGGTCTCTTTAAGTAAAGTATTTTTTAACTGCGTCCGAGTTCACAGGGGATGTAAAATCCTCACCATCCATGGCGGATAACAGTAAGGCTCCTCCAGAGAAAACCTTTCTAACGACATATGGACCTTCATAGTTGGGAGTCCACTAGCCCCTATGATCTGATTGTGGTGGGAGAATCTTTTTCAGCACAAGATCGCCCGTCTGAAAGCTTCGAGGACACACCTTTTTGTCATAAGCTGTCTTTCACCCATTCTGCCTCATCAAGTTGGACATCATGCAAAACCCTCAGAGAAGGAATCTCAACCTCCAATGGTAGGACAACTTCCATACCATATACCAATGAAAAAGGAGTTGCCCTGGTTGATGTGCGTACCGTCGTACGATAACCATGCAAAGCAAAAGGCAACATCTCATGCCAGTCCTTATAGGTCACAACCATCTTCTGAACGATCTTCTTTATATTTTTATTGGCTGCTTCAACAGCGCCATTCATCTTAGGCCGATAAGGAGAAGAGTTGTGATGTTCAATTTTGAAATTCTGGCACAATTCCGTCATCATCTTGTTATTCAAATTCGAACCATTGTTGGTGATAATCCGCTCCGAGATTCCATATCTGCAGATAATATCTTTCTTCATAAATCTGGCTACCACCTGCTTGGTAACATTAGCATACGATGCCGCTTCAACCCATTTGGTGAAGTAATCAATAGCTACCAAGATAAAACGATGTCCGTTGGATGTCGTGGGCTCAATCTTTCCAATCACATCAATTCCCCACATGGATAAAGGCCAAGGTGACGACATAACGTTCAAAGGGCTCGGAGGCACATGAATCTTGTCCGCATAAATCTGGCATTTATGACACTTCTTTGCAAATTTGAAACAATTTGTTTCCATTGTTAGCCAGTAGTACCCAGCTCTTAATAGTTTTCTCGTCATTGCATGTCCGCCGGCATGCGTGCCAAATGTACCCTCGTGGATTTCTTCCATGAGCAACTTAGCCTCTTTCTCGTCCACACACCGCAACAACACCAAGTCGTGGTTTCTCTTGTATAAAACACCATCCGGATTCAAATAGAAATTACCAGCCAATCTCCTAAGAGTCTTCTGATCACGACTGGATGCCCCAGCCGGATACTCTTGGTTCTTCAGGAAATTCTGGATATCACAATACCACGGTTTACCATTGGAAGCTTCCTCAATGGCGAATATGAAGGCGAGCCTATCAAGGCGAGAAATAACTATCCTGGGAGCCTCATTCCAGAAATTAACCTTATACATCGAAGACAAAGTCGCGAGAGCGTCTGCCATCTGATTTTCTGCTCGTGGTACATGGTGTAACTCCACCTTGTCAAAGAAAGGTAACAACCTCCTTGCATAATTCATATATGGTATCAGATTGGGTTGACGAGTCTCCCACTCTCCCTTGATTTGGTTCACAACTAGAGCAGAGTCTCCGTACACATCAAGATTTTTAATTCTCAGATCAATAGCTTCTTCGAGCCCCATAATGCACGCTTCATATTCGGCCTCATTGTTGGTAACTGGAAAGGTCAATCTAGCAGTGAATGGGATGTGCGACCCATGAGGAGTAGTAATGATTGCCCCTATTCCACTTCCGTATGAATTAACGGCACCGTCAAATATCAATTGCCATTTGGAACCCAGCTCTGGACCCTCATCCGGCAACGGCTCCTCACAGTCCTTCATTTTTAAGTACATGATATCCTCGTTAGGAAAGTCAAAACTCATCGACTGGTAATCATCAATTGGCTGCTCAGCTAGGTATTCTGACAGAACACTACCTTTAATAGCCTTTTGAGAGACGTACTGAATATCATATTCTGTCAATACCATCTACCAACGGGCAATCCTTCCGGAAAGTGCTTGCTTTTCAAACACGTATTTGATCGGATCCATCTTTGAAATTAGCATGGTCGTATGGTTTAGCATGTATTGCCTCAAACGTTTGGCAGCCCAGGCTAGTGCACAACACGTTTTTTTGAGCATTGAGTAACGGGAGTTACAGTCTGTGAACTTTTTACTCAAGTAGTAAATCGCATTCTCTTTATGTCCAGTCTCGTCATGTTGACCGAGAACACAACCCATACTTTTCTTAAGAACCGTCAAATACATAATCAATGTACTGGGGATATCAATATTGGAGGTTCCTGCAAATATTCTTTTATTTTCTCAAATGCCTTTTGACAATCTTCATTCCAAGTCACAACCTGATCTTTTTTCAATAACTTGAATAATGGCTCACACGTGGCCGTTAGATGAGATATGAACCAAGCAATGTAGTTCATTCTCCCTAAAAAGCGACGAACTTCTTTTTCTGTTTTCGGCATTGGCATTTCTTATATTGCTTTTATCTTAGCAGGATCAACCTCAATTCCTTTTTCGCTCACAATAAACCCCAATATTTTACCGGATCTCACCCCGAAGGTGCACTTGTTAGGGTTCATCCTCAGCCTGAATTTCCTAAGCCTCTTGAACAATTTCAGAAGATTGACCAGATGCTCTTCCTCCGTCTGGGATTTGGCAATCATATCATCAACATAGACTTCAATCTCTTTATGCATCATGTCATGAAAGAGTGTCGTCATAGCTCGCTGATATGTTGCCCCGACGTTCTTCAAACCAAAGGGCATCACTTTGTAGCAGAATGTTCCCCACGGGGTAGTAAAAGTGGTTTTCTCCATATCCTCCGGCGCCATCTTTATCTGATTATAGCCCGAAAAGCCGTCCATGAAGGAAAACACGGAGAATTGAGCGGTGTTGTCGACCAGCACATCAATATGAGGAAGCGGAAAGTCATCCTTTGGGATCGCCTTATTCAAATCTCGATAGTCCACACACATCCGCACCTTACCATCTTTCTTTGGTACAGGTACTATATTGGCGACCCATGAGGGATAAGTTGTGACAGCCAGAAAACCAGCATCCCATTGTTTCTGAACATCCTCCTTAATTTTCACAGCCATATCTGGTCGAGTTTTTCTGAGTTTTTGTTTAACCGACGGACATTCTTCGCGCAATGGCATACGGTGAACCACCATATCAGTATCCAACCCAGGCATGTCTTCGTAAGACCAAGCAAATATATCATTGTATTCCCGCAGCATCTCGATAAGCCTTTGCTTGATATCACTTTGCAGTGCAGCCCCTATCCGGATATTCCTGATAACCTCTTCGGACCCCACGTTGATAATTTCAATTTCCTCCTGATGAGGCAGAATGATTCTCGCTTCTTGTTTCAAAAGTCGAGTCAGCTCTTCTGATAAGCCATTATCCTCAACAATCTCTTCTTCTGCTTGAAATATCGGGTGCTCGAAGTCGAAGCGAGTCATAGGAAGTTCGTGATCGGTGTAGTCTGAAATATGAATCCTGCAATGAGAATGGTTAAATGTTTCAAATAATGCAAACAAAACACATAACCACGTTGTCATTTTATTGTTAAAGCAAAAACAGGAAAAAATATGGATCACAAAATTTGCATGAGAAAAACACCTTTATTAATGATTAACCAAAGTACATACATAAGCAGGTAGCCCTAAAAACAAAATCACTATGCCCCGGGTAGGACACAAGATTATACAATAATTGAGAAAACAAATCATTATTATTTTGTAGTCACTGGGACAAGTTCCTGGATAGACCAGTTGCACAAATTCTATCCTGGCACGCCAGGCTTGATCCACGAGTCCATATCGCAGTCACTATCTCCGTCTTCAGCGTCAGAAACAGCATTGATCGTTTCATAACAGACCCCACCTGGAGTGATCACCACTGGTCCTTTGAACTTTGGCATGCCAGATGCGGAAGGTGACGATGTCGGGCGATACCCCAACCCAAACTTGTCCATCTTGACGGGAATTTCCAAGACTTGGCCCCATCCTTTAGTTGCTCCAGCCTGAACCACTGCCTGAGCGTCTTTGTACGAAGACATGGCCACCTCTGGCCCTTTGACGGGAACATGAGACTTGTCCTTGATCTGCAACCCCTTGAAGGCTTGGCATGGCGTCTCATGGATCTCCCCATCCACTTCGAGGTACTTGAATGACGAAAGATGATTAACCAGAATGTCCTCCTCTCCGCAAATAGTAACAACACTGTCACCGACCATGTATTTAAGCTTCTGATGCAGCGTGGACGTCACAGCCCCTGCAGAATGTATCCATGGTCGCCCCAGTAAGCAGTTGTAAGCTGGATGTATATCCATGATGTAGAACACTGTGTCAAACACTTCCGGCCCGACCTGGAGTGGCAACGTTATGGACCCAAACATCGACCTTCTGGTCCCATCAAAAGCCCTCACGACCAAGTCACTTGGCGTGCATATCATTCCTCGGACATCTAGCTTCATCATAACCTTCTTCGGCAACACATTCAAAGATGATCCGGTGTCTACAAGAACATGCGACATAACAGTGCCTCGGCATTCCACTGAAATGTGCAAAGCCATATTATGATCCCGACCTCTAGGCGTCAAATCAAAGTCAGTAAATCCCAGGCTGTGGCCAGCATTCACATGCGCCAGTACCCCCTCAAGCTGATTAACAGTTACTTCCTGAGGTACAAAAGACGTGTCCAAGATTTTCAACAAGGCATTTCGATGGGCCTCGGAACAAAGCAACAAAGATAGGATTGAAATTTTGGAGGGCGTCTGCTGCAAGTGCTCCACCATCTTATAGTCACTTTTGCGAATCAACCTCATAAACTCTTCTACATCCTTTATCGATGTTTCCTTTTCTCTTGACTGGGAAGGTCCTCCTTCATTCACTTTGGCTTTGCCTCTAGCAATCCTTTCAGCCTCGATTTCGGGTGAAGTGAAGATTCTACCACTTCGGGTCATGCCTCCCGCTTCAACAATATTGCCCATTGCCCCTGCTGGCTGGCTATCCACATTAATCTTTTCCCCGTTGCAAAAAGCTTTCAACGCATAATTCCATGGAATGGCTTTCGTACTCTCATAAGGAACGGGTCCTGCTTTCGTTATCGTGATAGTTGGCCACTTGACGGACGCTGATATCGTAATAGTCTTTTATGGAATTGTAATTGTTGCGACCTCACCCTGCTTTTCACATGTTACCTCATCAGGTTTTTCAACAGGAATTCGGTCAAACTGCAAAGGTCCCTCATCAATCATGGCCGGAATACCTCTCTTCAAATCAATACAGCCCTCTGGTCGGGTCCAACAATCCAAACAGTACTCATCACATCCGGGGAAGACCCCTCCTTTCAACAATCTGCTTTTAACATAGCTTAAAGGTGTCTTCAGATCATTTACGTCCATAACCAAATCCAAATCCTCCTCTGTCAAAATAGCATTCGCTCCATGAATCGGCATTGGTTTCTGTACAATGTTGGAACCGTCCTGACTGAAGTTAATGACTTTACTATCAATCAAATCTTGGACCTTGTGCTTAAAAGCATGACAACTCTCGATATCATGGCCGGGTGCCCCGTAATGAAATTCACACTGCTTACTAGTATCATACCCGTAAGGAAGTGCTCCCGTGGGTGGGTCCAACATTCTCTTCTCAACCAGATTCAAACTTAACAGTGTCTGAAGCAGTTCTGCATACGTTGACGGAGGTGTATCAAATACCCTCTTCGGCTTCCCACTCTGGATCCTTCTCTGAGCAGGATTATACCTTTGTTGTTGTTGCTGCTGCTGTTGTGGTTGTTGTCATTGTTGTGGTATAAGGATCGTCACACTAGCAACCTGTTGTTGAATATACTGATTCCGACCTCTACCTCGTCCTCGACCACCATACACTGCACTGGAGTCTCCTTGCCTTTTACCACCAAAGACCTTTTTCGCACCTCCAGCTGAGGTCGATTCACCGGCTTGAATCTTACCAATTTTTATGCCATTTTCGATTCGTTCTCCCATGAGTATCATGTCAGAGAAACTACCCATCGAGCAATTGAGCAATTTATCATAGTACATCCCAAAGAATGTTCCAACAAAGATATCAATCAATTCCCTTTCAACCATAGGTGGGTGGACTCTCGCTGCCAGATCCCGCCAACGCTGAGCATACTCATTGAAACTCTCCCCATTCTTCTGTGAAAGAATTTGAAGCTGAACCCTATTTGGTGCAAGGTCACTATTGTATTGGTAATTTTTGACGAAAGCATCAGCCAATTCTTTCCAACTTCCGACCTGTGCAGGCTCTAGTCCCATGTACCATCCCAGCGATGGTCCTGACAAACTATCTTGAAAAAAATGCATAAGCATCTTCTCATCATCAGAGTATGCCGAAATCCTCCAGTAATATGAACGCACATGAACCCGTGGGCATGTATCCCCTTTATATTTATCGAAAGTGGGAGCTTTGAACTTCAATGGCACCCTCAGCCCAGGAACCGGCCCCATGGTAGCCATGTCCAAACCTGCAGAATTTTGATTGGCTATACCTCTCATCTGTTCCTCCAGCATTTTAATCCTCCAATCACTATCAGTGGGACCCTCAAAACCCATGCCTTGCCCAAAAAAGGCATCTTCCTGACGATCTCTATTCCAGTACGGCCCCTCATTACCATATCCGTCATAAGCAGCATTACGACCATACCCATGACCACTCTGGAAGAACCTGGGATCATACCTCAGTTTGCCAAGCTCTTGATTAGCAGCCACTGTCCCGAAACCAGTATTGAAAGGACCTACCCCAGCACCATTGGTATTCATATTGCCACATCCAGCATTGCCGTAGCCATTATTACCAAAACCTTGATTGTTATCACCAAACCCTCAGTTGCCGAGGCCCTAATTATTGAAACCATCATTGCCATCCCGATTGCCAAAGCCAAGACCCTGCTTGTTGTCACCGAAACCAGCATTGATACCAACATTCCTGTTGGTCTCCACATTTCCATTAACATTATCAGCATTTCTGTTACCAGTGTTGCCGTTGCCGTTGCCAATACTAGTCTCACCAGCATTTGGTATCACTTCCTCCCTGCGAGGAGTATCAACATGAGCAGAGTTGTATTCAGTATTACCAGCCGCTCGCGCCAGCAGCGGTTGCACCAGAGTTTGAACATGTTCCTGGCCTTTAGCCACAACCTCCATGGTCTGCATGAATTGGGCCAACCTATCCCGGATCTCCTGCATCTCAGACTGTACCGGATCCATGATCTTCTTACTGTTGCTTCTTGTAGCGTACCGGTGAGTTCTCTATTTGTCAATCTTGAAACAACCTGTAAGATGCAGGAGATAAGATTCGAGCTTGAAAATGTACCTGCCATGCAATATAAATATGCAAATGCACACGTGTAAACATGCAACAGGTTAATTCCCCCCCCCCCTCGATTCTAGTTCCGGAGAAGAAGCCATAACGACAATGGAGTCCCAAATAAGAAATCGCAGAATCAGAAACCTCATACATAGACAAATGCCAAGAGGCAGAGTACAAAGATACAACTGAATACAACTGAAAAGAGCTCAGCCAACAAGCCTGGCGATGGTCGAAATACAAGTACAAATAACAAGAGTAAAGCAAAAACAAACCAGGCCAAATGTCGCGCCCTGACATCTTTTAATAGCCTCAATGTCTCCAAATGACCTAGTCTGGAGATTAGCTCTTGTATCAGTAATACATGCCGCTCAACAGTGGATCTCAGCTTTTTGGCGTCCTCTTCACAGGCTCCCCTGCCAAAACACCCATCCACCCTGCATCTTTTGAAGCTAGCCTTCAATTCAGCAATCTTCGCATCCTTAGCACTGAGCTGCTCCTCTAACTGGGAAATCTGAAGCTTTAACTCATCTTCACGCTCCTTCCGGCTAGTAAGCGTGGCATTCCACAAAGATTCCCATTTGGAAAGTCGAGAATAAGCCTTGTTCAGAAGTTCTTTCTTAGTAGCAAGCACACTACTAACACCATTCAAGGCTACTCCCACATTCTCTCTCTTGCTAGTTTCTTTAGTCAAATCTGAACCTAACCTATTAATCATCTTAGTCTGCTTCTTCAAAGTGAAGGTTGCCTCATTCTTCTCATGCCGAAGCTGGAAAATCTCTTTCTCTAGCTCTTCATTCGCTCTCTGTAACTCTTCCTTCTCAGCTAGCAGCTTGTTATATTTCTCAATCTCTACTGAAATAGGTTCCTCAATAACCGGAAGATACAAGGGCCCTACAGCAGGATACAACATCAAAGAAGTCCTAACTCTCTCATGGATCCAGAGTCGATAAGGATTATAAGTTCGACTATCACTCTTACGAAGCAATGTCTTTCCTCTTCTGTGAATATTACCCCAAGCATGCCTCAATCTAACCAAAACATCTCCATCTAATAAACCCGTGAGATACAGAGATTCCTGTATCTCGTCTTCAACCGGAGAATCCCTCAAAGCATAGCCAAACTGTCTCACAAGCAGGGAAGGGTTATAGTTAATACCACCTTTCCGTCCAATCAAAGGAACGTCCGGAAAGCCACTACAACTATATATAATATTCACTCCGAGCAGGTTCCGATCAAACCAAACAATGTTCTCAGCACACAATCCCATCAATCTGGAAGACCAATCTAAAGTACCAGCAATATCAACAAAAGGTCCCCGCATAGGGAGATCTCCCTGAAACCACCTGTATAGAAGAGGTACACAACAAGAAACATTCTTTTCCCGACGCTTCTCATTCTTATAGTGAATAGAATGATAAACGTCACCCAAGAGAGTAGGCACCGGATTCTTCGAGGCAAGAATAAAGAAAGCATCTGAGTCAACAAAATCAGGCAAGTTGGGAAACAGTACAATCCCATAAATGCAAACCGCTAGAATAACATTGAAGACAATCCAACATCCATCCTTCGCACACTGCGTAGCCTTAGCAACCAAGCAAGAAAGATGAAAATCATAAGCTCCATTCAACTTGACCAAACCTCTGGGGAACTCAGAAGCATCTAAACTGACAATCTCAGCAAGCTTAGCCAACTCAGGCTCAGTATCCTCATGAATAAAAGGCATCTGATCTAGCACAGGAACTCCCAGCATATCAGAATACTCCTCCAAAGTAGGGGCCAGAATAAAATCAGGGAACAAGAAGAATCTCAACCGAGGCTCGTAAAACTGCATCAAGGTATACAATCCAGTCATCTCAGACACAGAAGGTCTTCTCAACAAACTGAGCAGCTTCCCATAAGACTCTCTGAACTCAACCCTCACTCCCTGATCTGCTAGAGCAACCAACTGCAATAAGGAACTGATATCTGGAGAAGGCAACCTGTAAGCAACTGTTCTCTTCATGGACTCCATGTCTGGCAAGAAGAACACTAGAATCTGAGGGGAAAAAGCACACCTGCAACATAAATACACGTTAATGAAATGCAAACATGAAAATGTTGATGCATATGCAACAGGGGATCAAGTACAATAATGAAAAACTGTGTTGTGCTATACTGCAGCTTGAGAACCATCAGATCTTCTCCTCAAACCAAACCAACCACAAAAGAACCCTCACAACCAATTCTCACTGACAGAGACAAACCAGGTGTTCTGAGGCCAGAGTTTTCCTGCAAAAATACCCACCTACCCCTCACAGGTATGTACCAAACTCGCAGACGAGGTACAACATCCTATGCGGTCATCAGCATCACAGACTTTCAAGAGCGATGATATGATACCCAGAAGGTGTGGCATCATCAAATCCAACAACCTGTCGAGCCCAAAGGGCTAGGCAAGATGCCATCAAAGAAAATCTCGTCTGAGTGTAAATTTCGTAGCTAGCTGGTGTGAGCAAAGCAAGCAGGCTAACCACTACTCTCTACTTCTAAGTCTATGTGCACTCAAGCCCAGGTCCGGCTTATCTCTCAAACTAACCCTCTACCCACAGCACAATAACAATAATACAGTACCGAAAGTAAAGACAGAAAAATAAATACATACAAAACCTCAGACGGGAAAACAAGCGCTAGGATTGACTCGCATAGGGAACCACTGAGTGTCCCCACCAGAGTCGTCAGGCATCTGTTAAACAAACAGGCATCGAACCCGAAGGGCGGATTAACCCGAAGTTGATAAGAACATCTGACCTCGCCGTCAGGCATCTGTTAAACAAACAGGCATTGAACCTGAAGGTCGGCTCAACACGAAGTTGAGAGGAACATCTGGCCTCGCTGTCAGGCATTTGTTAAATAAACAGGCATCGAACCCGAAGGTCGGCTCAACACGAAGTTGAGAGGAACATTTGACTTCACTGTCAAGCATCTGTTAAACAAACAGGCATCAAATCCGAAGGCCGGCTCAAGCCGAAGTTGAGAAAAACATCTGATCTCACTGTCAAGTGTCGCTACTGCGTAAATCGGCGCCGACCATGACAGAAGAGTCGCCACCATGCGTTACTTATCCCACAAGAGGGAAAGGAAACGCTTAGAGTAAACCTAACGCAAAGAGGGAAAGGAACGGTCATCACAACCAAATCCTGGATTCGGGAGTCAGTTACGCAAGGGGAAGGTATTAACACCCCTCACGTCCGTCGTACTCGACGGGATCCACGCTTGTTTTCTATCTAAGGGTATGTTTATCTATCTACTCTAAAGGTCTGGTCTAAAAGGAAAAGAAAGTGACTCGGCAAAGTATCTCACTTTATGCCTACGTATTCCCGTCTGGAACGAGAAATCAGAGTCAATGTAGTTCGCCTAACTACGGGTTAAGGGGGGAAGGTTGCTCTCCAAGATACCGCATCTTGTGCCTACGTACTTTCATACGACATGAAAGATCAGAGCAAACGTAGTTCGGGCTACGGAAGACACAGGTTTGTCTGACAGTTTTTTATATCTCCTTCTGAAAAGGGTTTTCCTGATTAAAGGTCCAAGAGGACAAAAATAGAGTTTGAATGTTTGTTTGATTTTTTTTACGAAAGAACTGTTTTTTAGGATGTTTGCAATCTCAGTCGCACTAGAGACTATGACCCAGGAGTGAACGCTTTGTATGTCACCCAAAGGGTACCATACTAACATCCAGATTACTGGAGAGAGGCCCTCCACCAACCTTTTCCCAGATAGCTTAAGGCTCGTAACGCACGACTTCAATTAACCTTATTACTGTGTTTTTGAATTGATTTGAGATGAGAAGAAAAAGACACCCTAAAACTATAGTTGACAGGGAATCTACCTACAGTTATCATGCATGGGTCAAAACCTAATGTTTGTCATAATTCCCTCTTGCACAGAGGAAATCAGAGATCCTAGGGGAAACAGCAAAAGAAAGCAAGCAATAAACAGTAAACAATAAACAGTAAAAATGCATGCTATGCAACAGTACCAGTGAGGCAAGGGAGAAAACAACAGGCAAGAGGAGACAAGCTCCACCTAAAACCTAAGGGTAATCAACACAAGCAAAAAAAACAATACAACAAAATAAAAGAAACAGAGGAAGTAGCCCAAGCAGCAGCAACAGTCTTCAGCAGACAGCAACTTCAGTACTCAACAGCAGCTCTAAACAGCAAATCCTCTTGACAGCAAAGTTGACAGCAACACTTCTTCTTCAAGCTAGCTTCTATCTTCAAGCTTCATCAAACTTCAACTTCAAGCTCTAGCAAACACACTCCAAGCAGAGAACAATCACTAAGATCAAGGTTGCAATGTTGAGAACCAGATGAAAACCAAAGGAAATCATCAAGTACCAACATTGAAATGGAAGGGCATCCTCAAAGTTCTACTCAACTATGGGCATACCACACATCCCTCCAAAGGTGAGATGGAGTTTCCCTAGGAGGACTTTACATCATTGGATAGAATAGAAGCACACAATGCATTCTATGTTTGATGAAAGAATCAAAACTATCTCTAATGGCTCTTCCTAAAACCCTAATTTCCTAAGCTACAAAAACAACTCCTAAAAGAAAAGGAAACCTCAACTCCAAGCTCCAATCTTCAAACCATATCAGCTATACCAAGTCCAGAAGACCTCTCAAAAAGGAATCCAAGCCAATCCAGCTCCAAAGTCACCAACAAGACCAAACAAGCAAAGGCACACAAAATAGAACACCACAAGCACAAGCAACTTGCAAAATACAACTAAAATAGAAACCAAAGTTGTAAAACTCTAATAAAATTCCTAGGGGAACATACATGTTTGAACAACTTAGGGTTAAAATATTAAAGCCTAATTTAACTTCTAAGTCACCAAATAATTTTTAGATTGAAGGGTATTAAGGTAATCCACAAGTTTGGGAAGGCTCTAGTATCAACACCTAAAACAGAACCTAAAGTTGTTCTAAAATTCCAACAAAAATCCTAAGTGAACATGAATATCTACCCTAAAACATACAAAAATATCAAAGCCAAACTCATCACCAATTGGAGGAACAAAATTCAACAAAATAGATGGTCAAATATGCAAAATTAAAAGAATTAACAAAAATAAGAAAAATCAAATTAAATTGAAAAATGCATGAAAATGCATTTTATTGATTTCAAAAAATCACAAATTCTCTCAAGATCATGGAGATATTTTTAAAATAATTTTTGGATCCAAATTGAATTTATTGTGATTTTTTGAATCAATAAAGCATTTAAAATAAACAAAAATGAATAAAAGAAAATCAAAACTCAGAATAAAACATGAGCCACAAGATGAGGAGACTGGTCCACTGATCCAAGCGCTGAGGGCATGCCACCTCATTTAATGAAATTGCATCGTTTTGATCCTCAGAAAGTCAAATAAAATTTAAAGTCGTGGTCATTGGATCTATGGTCTAATCAAGGTCAAAGGCAAGATCTGATGGCTATGGACTCATCTTCTCCAAAATTCAGGCTGGCCAGGTGGAGATCAGAGACGGTGGCCGGAGAAGACTTTGGTCGTCTTCTCTGATGAGCAGATGGTTGCAGGTGATCAAACATCAACAATCCTTACATCAATCTCTCCAGAATTTCATCAGGATCTCAAATCTCTTACTCAAATGTTCTAACTCTCCATAGATTTTAAAACACGAATCAAAGTTCAGAAATGTCATCCAAATCAAACATCACCAATTGCAAATCTAATGACACAGAAATGTTCCTCATGCTTCATAGTTCATCCTGATCTATCCAAATCATGTTATAGCCTTAAGATCAGATCAACTCGTGTCCAAACAGAAAATTCACTTCAACCTAAATTGTCACTAATTGCTCCAATTTCAATCCAGAAATGATCTATTCCTCTATTCGATCCTAACCACATGCATAATATGAACTACATCTCCCTAAATCAAGAGGAATTTTAAAGTTTACTAACCTGATGTAGATCCACTAACAGAGGTAGCTAGAACTTGAATCAAGCTTCAAAACTCTCTAGAATCTTTCAAGGATGCAAGAGGATGATGCTTCAACCTTCAATTTGCTCTGAATCAGCCTAGAACTCAAAACACGATTTCAATTGCTTCTTTGAATTTTTCAACTGCAGCTTCAGTGTTCTTCACGAAATGAATGCCAAAACCACTCTGAATTCACTCCAATGAATATATAGAATGTTTTTATGGGCTTTTGAAGTGTGTTTGAAGCCCAATCCAACCAATTGCAATTTCTGATTTTTCCTTGAAATCTAATGTAACAGTCACGATTTCAGGCTGTGTCACTTGCTCTAGAAGGTTCTATCAGCTTGCAAATTGATTTTAGAGTGAAATTGGATTGATAGCACAGCCAGAATTGCATTGTAGAATGAATTGGCTATGTAACTTGCATTTGAAGCAACTACATGACAACTCATGAAACATGGCCTAAACTCAAAATTCTGCTAATGTCATTGTGTCCAAAATTCAATTTCCATTCAAAAAATATGGTTACTTGACATGTTTTGGTCCTATAACTCAAAATTGGCATTTTCCCCTCCTTAATCCATTTGAAAATTTCCCTTTTTGAAACCAATTCAAACCAAGTCTTTCTATGAACTCAATCAATCCATCATGAACTCTTGGCTAGCCTAAAAACCCCATTTTTAACAACTTTCATGTTGAACAAAATTGCATTTGACAAGTGCAAGTTGGAGATTTTGGCCTATGATTGAAAATGACCTATAATCTCACTTTCCCAAAATACCCCTGACTTGTAAACCTCATAACTTGAGTTCTACAAATCAGATGGAAGACTTATAGTACAATTTAGAAAGCTAAGATCATGAGGAACGACTTTCATGTTGGTCAAAAGTTCAGGTGAAACCTCCTTTTAGGTCAAAAATAGCTTTGAAGTCAGATGATTTTCATAGACAAATTTCAGAGACATCTAAGGACTTGTAACTTGTCTGGGTCATAACCTGAGTTCTATAAATTCCCTTGAGGAATTCTATTACTCAAATTAAAGGTATTGAGATGCTTTACAAGTTTCATGTTGGCCAAAAGTCCCTTTGAAACTTGTATCTTGACTTATGTGGTTTTGAAGTTAGGCACTAAACAGGGGATTTTGCACTGAAACCCTAATTTAGCAACTTCCCACACTCTTGACTCTTCGTGATTTGATCTTGGCACAACACCAAAAATGTCTCATCATATCATTTCATGAACTCCATGACCTAAAAGTAGGCTTTTGATACTCTTCAATTGCACAGTTGACCTAGGATTAACCCAGATGAAACCCTAATTGTTTGCACCTCAACTGTGGCTCTTGCAATTGACACAATGACTTGATTAAGCTCTCCCATGGAACTCTAGGAATTATATGAGCTCCATACACATCCTCTTCTCACATTCCAAACTTCACAACCCTCAGATGGTCTTCAGTTGATCCTCAAGTTAGGAGAAGATTCACACTCAAACACCTAAACCCTTAGGCACTCAAACCACCTTCTGATGACTTTGCAAACTTCTCAATCTTGAATGAGACCTCTTGCTAGGTTCCTCTTGAGAATAATCACACTTGATACCCTACTATGTGAATGATAACATGATATGCAAATGATATAACTATGCAGATGATAATGCAATGAAACATAAACCAGGTAAGCAAATGTTGAGCAAATTTTGGGGTGCAACATCAAGCATCTGTTAAACAAACAGACATCGAACCCGAAGGGGGGCTCAACTCAAAGATGATAAGATCATATGACCTTGCCTTCAGGCATATGTTAAACAAAACAGGCATTGAACCCAAAGGCCGGCTCAACACGAAGTTGAGAGGAACATCTGACCTCGCCGTCAGGCGTCGAACCCGAAGGTCGGCTCAACATGAAGTTGAGAGGAACATTTGACTTCACTGTCAAGCATCTGTTAAACAAACAAGCATCAAATCCGAAGGCCGGCTCAACCCGAAGTTGAGAAGAACATCTAACCTCACCGTCAGGCATCTGTTTTACAAACAGGCATCGAACCCGAAGGGCGGCCCAACCCGAAGTTGATAAGAACATTAGACCTCGCCATCAGGCATTTGTTAAACAAACAAGCATCGAACCCGAAGGCCGGTTCAACCCAAAGTTGAGAAGAACATTTGACCTCACCGTCAGACATCTGTTAAACAAACAGGAATCGAACCCGAAGGCCGTCTCAATCCTTAATTGAGAAGAACATCTGACCTCGTCGTCAAACATTTGTTAAACAAACAGGAATCGAACCCGAAGGCCGACTAACTTGAAGTTCAGCGGAATATCTGACCTCCCCATCAGGCATTAGTTAAACAAACAGGCATCGAACCCGAAGGCCGGCACAACACGAAGTTGAGAAGAACATTTGACCTCGCTGTCAGGCATAAGTTAAACAAACAGGCAAAGAATTAGATGGCCGACTCTACCCGAAGTTGAGAAGAATATCCGACCTTGCTGTCAGGCATTAGTTAAACAAAAAGGAATCGAACCCGAAGGCCGGCTCAACCCGAACTTGAGAAGAACATCTGACCTAGCTGCCAGGCATCTGTTAAACAAACAGGCATCAAACCCAAAGGCCGGCTCAACCCAAAGTTGAGAAGAACATTTGCCATCGCCGCCAGGCATCTGTTAAAAAAAAGGTTTAAAACCCGAAGGTCGTCTCAACCCTTAGTTAAGAAGAACATCTGACCTCACTGTCAAACATCTGTTAAACAAACAGCTATTGAACCCGAAGGCCGGCTCACCTTGAAGTTGAGAAGAACATCTGACCTCATCGTCAGGCATCTGTTAAACAAACAGGCATCAAAGCCGAAGGGCGGCTCAACCCGAAGTTGATAAGAACATCTGACCTTGCCGTCAGGCATCTATTAAACAAACGGGCATCGAACCTGAAGGCCGGATCAACACAAAGTTGAGAGGAACATCTGACCTCACCGTCAGGCATTTGTTCAACAAACAGGCATCGAACCCGAAGGTCGGCTCATCACGAAGTCTAAAGGAACATTTGACTTCACTGTCAAGCATCTGTTAAATAAACAGGCATCAAATCCGAAATCCGGCTCAAGCCGAAGTTGAGAAGAACATCTAACTTCACCGTCAGGCATCTGTTAAACAAACAGGCATCAAACCCGAAGGGCGGCCCAACCCGATTTTGATAAGAACATTAGACCTCACCGTCAGGCATCTGTTAAACAAACAGGCATCGAACCCGAAGTTCGGCTCAACCCAATGTTGAGAAGAACATTTGACCTCACCGTCAAGCATCTGTTAAACAAACAGGCATTGAACCCGAAGGCCGTCTCAATACTTAATTGAGAAGAACATCTGACCTCGTTGTCAAACATCTTTTAAACAAACAGGAATCGAACCCGAAGGCCGGCTCAACATGAAGTTGAGAGGAATATCTGACCTCCCAATCAGGAATTAGTTAAACAAACAGGCATCGAACCCAAAGGCCGACACAACACGAAGTCGAGAAGAACATCTGACCTCGCTGTCAGGCATATGTTAAACAAACAAGCATCAAATTTGATTGCCGACTCAACCCGAAGTTGACAAGAACATCCGACCTCCTTGTCTGGCATTAGTTAAACAAACAGGATTCAAAACCGAAAGTCGGCTCAACCCGAAGTTGAGAAGAACATCTGACTTAGCCGCCAGGCATCTGTTAAACAAACAGGCATCGAACCCAAAGGCCGGCTCAACCTGAAGTTGAGAAGAACATCGGCCCTTACCGTCAGGCATCTGTTAAACAAAAAGGTGTGGAACCCGATGGCCAACTTAACCCCAAGTTGAGAAGAACATCTGACCTCGCCGTCAGGCATCTGTTAAACAAACAGGAATCAAACCTGAAGGCCGTCTCAACCCTTAGTTGAGAAGAACATCTGACCTCGCCGTCAAACATCTGTTAAACAAACAGCTATCGAACCCGAAGGCTGGCTCACCTTGAAGTTGAGAGGAACACATGACATCCCTATCAGGCATTAGTTAAACAAACAGGCATCGAACCCGAAGGCCGGCACAAAACGAAGTTGAGAAGAACATCTGACCTCGCCGTCAGGCATATGTTAAACAAACATGCATCGAACCTGAAGGGCGGCCCAACGCGAAGTTGATAAGAACATTAGACCTCGCCGGCAGGCATCTCTTAAACAAACAGGCATCGAACCCGAAGGCTGGCTCAACCCGAACTTGAGAAGAACATTTGACCTCGCGGTCAGACATATGTTAAACAAATAGGCATCGTGTCGCTTGCGCGAAAATAAGGTGCCGACACAACAGAAGAGTCGCCACCTTTCGTTATTTATCCCTCAGAGCGGGAAAGGAAACGATCGGAAAAACCTGACGAAAAAGGGTAAGACAAGGTCATCGCAACCATTGTCTGGATTCGGGAGTCGGTTACGCAAGGGGAAGGTATTAGCACCCCTCACGTCCGTCGTACTCGACGGGATCCTCGCTTGTTGTGTTTACTTGGACGGGTTGGTTTTATTCTATCTACCTATCAAGGCTGGCTGAAACAGAAAAGAAAATGACTCGACAAAGCGTCGCGCTTTATGCCTACGTATTCTCATTAGAGAATGAGAAATTAGAGTCAATGTAGTTCGGCCTACAAAGGGTTATGGGGGAAGGTAGCTCGCCAAGACATCGCCATCTTGTGCCTACGTACTTTCATACAGCATGAAAGATCAGAGCAAACGTAGTTCGGGAAACTACGGTTTATTTCCTGTCTTTTACAAAAGAAGTGTTTTTTATTGTGTTTGCGATTTCAATCGCACTAGAGACTATGACCTGAGAGTGAATGCGTCGCATGTCACCCAAAGGGTACCATACTAAACATCCAGACTATGGAAAAGAAACTCTCCCACAATCCTTTCTCAGATAGCTTAAGGCTCGTAACGTACGAAAGAAATCATTCATGATTACTGTATCTTAAACTGTTTTGAGATGAGAAGAGAACAGGCCCAACTAGGAGGGAGACTATCAAGTCCTACTGTTATCATGCCATGGATTCATCCTATGGTTGAGGTTTGAACAGGGAACTCCTAGAAGTTGTCATGCATAGGTTTCAACCTAAAGTTCTATCATCAATTCCTTATCAAACGAAATGAGAGTCCTAAGGCATCATGTCAATGATACACCAAAACAGACAAAGCATCAGCTTAACAGTAAAATGCATGCAATGCAAGTGAGGGAGGAAATGTGTGTGGGGCTTCAACCTCCACAAACTCATCTCAACCTCAAGCCAGAATGGATAACAGTAATCATACTGAAAAATAAAACAACATGCTATCAAGCAATATACACTAAACTGCAATCATACAGATAAAATGAAATGAAATGCCATCAGGCAAACAAACCACATGGGCAAGGGAGCTAAGCTCTACCGAATACCCGCAAGCAAAGCCACACAGTAACAATACAAGCAGAGGGAGCAACTCAACCTCTAGTGCAATCATGCTCCTAGATTCTACCTATTCTAGATATGAACTTATTCTAATGCATCAAACAAGTCAAACAAAACACATCAATACAGAAAAGAAAAACAGAAGAGAACAGATTAACTCCTCTCTCAACTTCAAGCTTCAGCTTTTCCAACATCAATTCAGTCTTCAGACTTCCAATTACTCTTGACAAACATCAATTGCTTTTCTAGGTTTCAACCCTACCACATCAGTTTCAACTTATCTTCTCCTTTAAGCTTCATCTTCTTGATCAGCTCCACCTTCAGGCTTCACTATCAATCATGAGTATCAACTTGGCTCCTTCAGGATCTCCAGGTATCAAGGTAAGTATCAACTTCCTTTGTTCTTCAAGCTTCAGCTGGAATGGCAATACTCAAGGATTCATCCTCTTCTACCTTCTTCAATGAAGTCTTCATCTTCAAGCTCAAGCTCAACATCAAACCAGAGGAAATCACTTACTGGATAAGCTGGGGGATATTGAACTGCTTATTGACCACCAAAGGTGACCTTTAAGGGTTCAACATCAAAGGAGTGGTTCCCTCAAAAGTTCTACTTCCTAGGTACCTCACTTATCCCTCCAAAGGAGAGAGGTGTATACCATGGAAGGACTTTGAATCATAGGGAAGAATGGAGGTGACAGATACCATCCATGTTTGAGAAAGAAGTTATCTAAGTCTAAACTCTTCCTAATCCCTAACCCTAAAACAACAAAAAAGAAAATAAGATCAAGCTCTCAAGCTCCTCAATCCATCTTCAAGTCCTCTACTATGCTCCTCAATGCTCCTTAGAACAAGATCAAGCTCTCCAAGCCCACAAAGCAAAGCAACTAAAGCAAAAATGCCCTAAAGGCAACACAAACAATCAACCAATACAAAATCAACTAAAAATAGCATAATACTATATTAAATCCTAATATAATTTATAAGGGATCCTACATGCCTACCATTAATACCCATATATGTCCCATAGTCTAATTTGTCCTAAATACCCAAAATTCTAATGTTATTGTGGACCTATGTTGAAGTTTAACCTAATTCTACACAACCTAATAGCATCTAATCAAAACTATCCTAAAATTCACCACAAAATTATGGAATAAATCTAGGGGGAAGCTAAAACATATATCTAACTACCCTAAAAAGATTGACCTAAAAATACTAAGGGAACTACCTAAACTAAATTCTACAAATTCATATATCAATATTACAGAAATAAAATGCAATTAAAATGGAAAATATACAAAAAATATCAAAAATGCATGAAAGGAAAATGTTTTTATTTTATATTTTTCTAGACAAAAATATGAAATAGGAGAAAAAACTCCCATTAAAAAATATTGAATTTTCAATTTATTATGATTTTCTAAAGTTTGAAAGAAAAATGGAGAAAAAATAAAATGAATTATGAATAGATGGGTGCAGCTAGTAACAAAATACAGTTCAAATTCCATATGGGCCCAGACTGGGGGGTACGAAAAGCAACGCGCCAGGGCCCATTTATCAATCAGAAAACAATTAATAAAACAAAAAGAAAAAAAGAAAAAGAAGCGGTGCAAATAGTCATGATACTCAGTGCAAAATGGATTGGGCCTCACGCGTGGGGTGTGCATAGTCATGATCACTCAAGCCCACAAGACCCTTTTAATGAAACGTGGCGTTTCATTATTTCTGAATTCCCTCCAAAACAAAATCAAATGTGGACCGTTGGATTAGTGCTTGAGTCAAGAGTCAGCGCATGCATCTCACGGCTGAGACTTCGTCTTCTTCCTCCAACCTAGGGTTTGGCCATGGAAGCTCCAAAAACCAGAGTTCATGCACTCTTCTTCCACCTGCTCGTGCTCTCTCATATCATCACCAAAATCAACAATCTAAAACACTAAATTGATCCATTTTTCAACCTGATCACGCCTATGGTATTAGAATGCATTGAACTGGTCTCTACCATAGAACCCGATGGTGCACCTCAACTTAATCTCAAACCTCAACTTCAACAATTCTTGGATTTCTTTGCATCAAAATGATCCTCACATTGCCCTAATCAAAACCGGCTATTAACCTTGCATTATCACTCACTATATCACAAGTTCTTGCTCATCCAAGTAATGGTGTCACACATTCAACCTTCACCAATTACTCTCTAAGTCTCTAGAATTGATCACCTATTGGTCTCTAGCCATTCTACACTAATAATTCAACCTAACCATGCCTAAATAATGAGGTGAAATAGATTTTGCAAACCTGGTTTCTTGGTATGGCAGATGATGAAATCCTTCACTTCAAGGCTTGAAACTCTTCAAGAATGATCCTTGGATGAAGATAAGACTTCTGTTTGCAAAAAATCTGATGGAGAAAGCTTGCACTTCAAGATTCGAATGTGAATGGCTTCTTGCAAATTCAATGGGAACACCTTCAATCTTCCATCAATGGAGCTTCAATTCAGTATGCACACACTCAGAGGGATCTATGGAAAGTGTTTGTGAAGAAAAAAGGGATGGGAATGAAGAAGAATGAAGAAATTTCACTTGACTTGCAATGGAAGATTTTGGACTTCACTCTCTCTTTCATGCACCAATTCTCACCAACCTTGCATCTGAGCAAGTTACCCTTGATATATAGAGTGGTTTAGAATCATCTAGAACCATCTAGGATCATCCAATGAGAAATTGAACTTTTCATGTCATGGTATTTTGATTTCTCATTCTCGTTACATGCTATCTCATGCCATAGCCCTTGTAATCTTTGTAACTAACTTGAATTTATCCCCACACGAGATTTTGGATGAGTTACAATGCATAACTACCTTGCTTGTTGAGTTCTTTTGAGTTTTGGTTTGGTACCTTAATATGCAAGTAATCCAATTCCAAAGCAGCCCTATGTCCAAGCCTCAAATCAAAATTATGGCTGAACCATTGTTCTTAGAATGTCATTTGGAGTCAAAATGACCTATCACATGACATGGTTTGGACTTATAACTTGGGATTTCTATTTTTCAATTTCACCTTAATTAACTTATGCCGCATTTTTAGGCCATTTTTATCACTTTTTGATACAAGCCTTTTCAACATCTCATTACCTCCATAATAGCCTTAAAACATCATTCTAAGCAAGTTTGATGTTGAAGATTTTTCCATTTGAAGCTTGGAAGTAGGAGATATGGCCTTATGCTTGAAATGACCTATAACCTCCAAATGACCAAAATGCCCTTGACTTGTCAAAGCCATAAGTTGAGTTCTGCAAATCCTATCAAGGACTTCTAGTACTCTCTAGAAATCTAAGAAGATGCTCTTCAACATTCATGTTTACCAAGAGTTCATAGGAATCATCCTACTAGGGCAAAAGTTGGATGCAAGTTGGGTGACTTTCAAGGACCCAGATTCACATACCTCAGATGACCTGTAATTTGTCAAAGCCATAACTTGAGCTCTATAAATCCTATCAAGGACTTCTAGCACTCAAATTAAAGCTAAGAACAAGCTCTACAACATTACCGCTGGAAAACTAAAGAATCTGACATCGCCGTCAGAAACAAACATCCAACATCGCCGCTGGAGACAAACATAATCTGACCTCGCCGTCAAAGCAAACATCCAACATCGCCGCTGGAAACAAACATCCAACATCGCCGCCGGAGAACTCGAAATAATCTGACCTCGCTGTCAACTCTCAACATCGTCTGACCTCGCCGTCAGGGTGAAGAAACTTCATTGGGCAATTGGTCACACGGTAACCGGTAATACATAGTCGATCATGCCATCAGGCATCCAAAGAACACTGTCGGGCATCAGCCGGACTTCAACCATCAGGTTGATCATGCCATCAGGCATTCAAAGAAATTGTCGGGCATCAGCCGGACTTCAACCATCAGGTTGATCATGCCATCAAGCATTCCGCATCACTGTCGGGCATCAGCCGGACATCATCAGCAATTCGGGAATAGAATCCTTGGTCAATCATGAGCCAACTGGGAACATCTAAACCTCTGCCATCAGGCACTCCATATCAGCTAAGAGAACTGCTTCATTAACACGGTCGGACTTCAATCATGGAGTCTTCAAGGGAGATTTCAACTTCGCCGTTAGAAATCTGCTAGGGAGGACGCTTCGCCGCTGGGGAATCTGGAGGACTATCAAGTAACTCCGCTCCGGGGGTCCAGAAATCATTCTGGATGAATCAACTCTGCTGAGGACTTCAAGAATCATCTTGGACAAATAACTCCGTCGGGGACCTTCAAGAATCATCTTGAACCGATAACCATTCTGGAGCAAACACTCTGTTGGGGATTCCAGGAATCATCCTGGGCAACTCTTGTTGGGGACAAACCAATCATGGCTTGAGCAGCTTCCAAGGATTCGGCTCTCTTGGGGCTTCAGGAATCATCCTGGGCAACCTTCACTGGGGACTCTACTGGGGTCTTAAGAATCATCTTAAGCAAACGGCCCTGCTGAGGAATTCAAGAATCATCTTGAACCGAAGACTTCGCTGGGGATCTCGAAAATCATCTTGAGCAAGCGACTTCTTTGGGGAGAATGTCAGGAATCATCCTGAGCAATCAATTCTGTGGCGGAACACCTGCAAAACAAGAACGGTAGCAACCTAGATCATGTTTATTATGCATATGCTTCGGCAATGGCACAATGCTCCACACGGTGGAAATGCTATGCGTTTATGATAAATGCTATGCAGTCATGCAAAATGATGCGATCCCAGCAGCAAAATAAATGCCGAGGGGAGAATCCTCCTGTCAAGGAGATAGAACTACTCAGATAGAGGAATCATCCTACTGAGGAGAACATGGTCACGCCAATCTCAATTGGACTCCGCAGGGGACACAACTTCAGTTGACTGCTGCGGGGGAAACAACTTCAGTTGATTGCTGCAAGGGGAACGGAGCTCTACGAGAACCTGGACTTGCTGAGGGAAAAGGATGTCAATCGCGGGAATGAACTGCGTGGCCTTCATGGCTACTTCTCTAGGGATTTCGACTCTGTGGGGAAAGAACTTCAGTTGATCAACACTCCACTGGGGAAAACTGATAACACGAAATCATATAGATATTTTCATGCATAATTCGACTAAAAGCTAACCGTTTTCGATCCGATTTCGGGTTATTTCCGTGTATTTGTCTGATGTTTTTGCAGGTATTCAACGATCACGTCTAAACAAGGCAACATGAAGAAAAGAAGCAATCTCAGATGAAATATGGACGAAAAAGGAGTGAAAATACAATGAAAAGCGCAGCAATCAGTTTTTGCTGATGTGACGACCGTCACAGCTTCATGACGACCGTCACACGGGTGACGACCGTCACACCTTGTGACGACCGTCATGCAGGCAAAAACGCCCCACTCAGATTACACGTCAAAAGAGCAGTTCCAATTCCCACGGAGTGGACCACTACTCCCTAAATTATCTGCCTCAAGGTCCATCATCTTCAGAGATAACCGTTGGGATTCCACTTCTATAAAAAGGGAAGCAGGGGACTTCAGAAAGAGGGCTGCATTCATACCACAAAGTGCTTCCGAATTTACTTTCCAGAGCAATTACTTTCCAGTTTTTATTTGTATTCATTTCCCTTTACCTTTCCTCATTCCCATTTCCGCTCTTCTGTAATTTCTATTGTACTGTACGATCAAATTGGCACTAAAGACCAGAATCCTGCCAACATCTGTGGAGGATCTGCCCAAAGGCCAATTGGCATATTTACAGGTTTTCATTTTGATCGACTTCTGTTTATTTATAATGCAAGTTATTATTTATTATTCCTATTTATATTTTTTTTTCCTAATTCCATGTCTAGCTAAACTTAGGTAATCGATATGTAGTAATAATTCGAATGGGATTTGATAGCACTTGGTTGAAAACTTTCTTTTCAAAAAAGTGATGTATGGTCTGAGTGTTTAAAATTAATTCACTGAATAAACTTCGTCGCGAAAGCGAGAACTTATTTAAAAGTAGTTTTGCCACGAAAGTGGGAAATTAATTAAGATACGAACCAACAAGCGAAAGTTGCGGTAAGGTCAGATAGTAAACACTAGGCATTTGTTTTAATAACAGCGAAAGCACTTTAAAACGAATTAGAATTTAGAGATTTCCAAAAAATAATTTTAACCCCTAACGGAATACGAAAGTATACGTTTGGCCCTTAGGATTATGATTAGCGTCAATAACCATCGTGAGGCGAGAGTTTCAAATCTCCATTTTCTGCTTGAATAAACTTTGAAAATTATTTCATACACCATAACTTATCAAATCCCTGAAGAACACAATTACTACGTATCGATTCAATTAATTAAAATCTAAATAGTAATCTTAGTTCCCTTTTTAGTGACAATCTTATCCCCTTAAACATATTCTACCTAGCTAAACACAGTAACTCCCGAGAACACTAGTTTGATTACGAGTCCCTGTGGGATCGATATCTATTATTACTACGCGATAGACTGTGCACTTGCAGTTAGTTGTATTAGACATAGAAAGTCGCAATCAAGTTTTTGGCGCCGTTGTCGGGGACCCGTTTAGTCAATAGTGTAATCTTCAGGAAACGCAACTGAGGATCCGAACGAGCATCTAACGAAGTTTGTACAATACGCAGACACAGTGAAAGCAAATGGAGTAACTCCAGACGCGATAAGAATTCGTCTTTTCCCATTCTCTCTTAGAGACAGAGCGTGGACATGGTTACAATCGTTACCATCCAACTCCGTTACGACGTGGGAGCAATTGAAGAACGTCTTCTTAGCGAGATATTTTCCGCCAAGCAAAACTGCTATGCTTAGAGCTCAAATCAACGGATTTCGACAGAAAGATACTGAATCTCTCTACGAAGCATGGGAACGATTCAAAGATATGATGAGAACATGTCCTCACCACGGTCTAGAAGACTGGGTGACAATCCATACCTTCTATAATGGGCTTCTATACAATACTAGATTGACAATAGACGCTGCCGCGGACGGTGCACTTATGGATAAGCCATACGATGAAGCCTATCAATTAATAGAAAACATGTCACAAAACCATTGCCAATGGGGAGGTGAACGCACTCCAACTGAGAAAACCACAGCGAAAGGTGGGATGTACGAAATCAGTAGCCTTGAAAAGTTCAATGCTAAAGTAGATGCTCTAGCACAGAAGATTGATAGTCTAACCGTTAACCCCACTGCAACTGTCGCTGCAGTAAATCCAAATTGTGAGTTATGTGGAAGTACCACTCATAATGCACCCGAATGCCCATTGCTAGCCGGAATCCCGCCAGACCAGGTAAATTATGCTCAAGGAAATCCCTACGCAAATACCTACAACCCAGGTTGGCGAAATCATCCAAACTTTTCTTACAAAAGCGAAAATGCATTGCAAATGCCTACTGCTCCGCAAGGATATCAGAAACCAGCTGCTCAGAATGCACCTAGGAAATCAAACCTCGAATTGATGATGGAAAAGTTCATAGCTACTCAAGCTCAAACGAACAAAGAGTTCCTAAATCAAAACATACACACTAGCGAGCAAATTAAACAGTTGACAAGAAAAGTAGACGCTTTAGCCACCCACAACAAAATGTTAGAAACTCAGATATCACAAGTGGCTCAACAACAAGCATCTGCTGCCGCACCTGCTGGCACATTTCCTGGACAACCCGAACAGAATCCCAAAGGCCAAGCAAATGCTGTGATACTAAGAAGTGGAAAAGAATTGGACGAACCGATCGATCCGAGGACCGAAAACTCAGCCATGCAACAGAAACCAACTGAACAAGCAGAAAAGGAATCTGAGTTAGAGAAGAAGGAGGACAACGAGAAGGAGGATACCGCAAGTGAAAAAACTCAAGCACCTCCAGCACCATATAAACCACCTATTCCTTATCCGCAAAGACTAATAAACTCTAAAACTTCAGGACAGTTTAAGAAATTTGTAGAGCTCCTTAAACAGCTGAATATTACTATTCCTTTTACAGAAGCAATAACTCAAATGCCGTCATGCGCTAAATTTCTCAAAGAGATCCTGTCGAATAAGAGAAAGATCGAGGATAACAAAATAGTTACACTTACTGCAGAGTGTAGCGCTATTATTCAGAACCGCATGCCTCCTAAATTAAAAGACCCAGGTAGTTTCTCCATACCCTGCGTCATAGGAAAGTTCGTAATAGACAAAGCTCTATGCGATTTAGGAGCCAGTATCAGTGTTATGCCCTTATCTATATGCAAAAAGCTGAATATGGGAGACCTCAGGCCAACCAAAATGTCCGTACAATTAGCTGACAGATCAGTAAAATACCCCGTCGGAATACTGGAAAACGTTCTAGTACGCATAGGACAATTCTACATTCCAACCGACTTCATAATCATGGACATCAAGGAGGACACTGTAACCCCAATTATCCTAGGAAGACCATTCCTAGCTACAGCCGGAGCGATTATAGACGTGAAGAAAGGAAGGCTAACATTCGAAGTAGGAGAAGAAAAGATAGAGTTCATTCTCACCAAGTTCCTACAAGCACCAGCAATAGACGATACCTGCTATTTAGTAGACGAAATTGACGAATGCATAAGAGAACTTGAAAATGAAGAGACCACGTATTCAGAAATAATAAAGATTCAAATACCCGACATTTCTGAAGACGACAGCCTAAGCGAAAGCTTAGCACTGACCCCAAACCATATGCCAGGTCCGAAGAACCCATCTTTAGAACTTAAAACACTACCCAAAAACCTCAGATATGAATTTCTAGACGATGAACTAAAAAGACCAGTGATAGTCAACGCCGACTTAGGACAACCAGAAACCGAAAAGTTATTAGAAGTCCTAAAGAAGTACCCCACCGCGTTAGGCTATAACATAAGCGATTTAAAAGGTATAAGCCCTTCAATCTGTATGCATCGAATTACAATAGAGGAAGACTCTAAAACTTCTCGAGAGCATCAGAGAAGACTAAACCCCATCCTGAGCACTGTAGTCAGAGATGAAGTAAAGAAATTGCTAGATGCAGGAATCATCTATCCGATCTCCGATAGTGAATGGGTTAGCCCAATTTATGTCGTACCAAAGAAAGGAGGAGTCACAGTAGTTAAAAACGAAAAAGGCGAATCAATAACAAAAAGAGTCGTGACTGGAAGCAGGATGTGCATTGACTATAGAAAGCTTAACAAGGCTACGCGTAAAGATCACTTCCCGTTACCCTTCATAGACCAAATGTTGGAAAGACTAGCCAAACATTCATATTTCTGCTATCTAGATGGTTACTCAGGATTCTTCCAAATTCCCATCCATCCTGATGACCAAGAAAAGACTACATTCACCTGTCCTTATGGTACTTTTGCTTACCGCCGAATGCCGTTCGGACTCTGTAACGCTCCAGCAACCTTCCAAAGATGCCTGATGGTAATCTTTGCAGATTTCATAGACGACATTATGGAAGTGTTTATGGACGATTTCTCGGTATGTGGACAAAGTTTCGAAGGATGCTTACAAAACTTAGAAATGGTACTAGAACGTTGCGTAAAAGTAAACCTCGTCCTAAATTGGGAGAAATGCCATTTTATGGTCCGACAATGAATAGTTATAGGTCACGTCATATCAGATAGAGGGATTGAGGTAGACAAAGCTAAAATAGAGATTATAAAGGATCTCCAACCTCCAAAATTCGTACGAGAAATACGGAGTTTTCTAGGACATGCCGGTTTCTACAGAAGATTTATAAAAGATTTCTCGAAAATCACAAAACCTTTGACCGGCCTGTTAATGAAAGATGCTGAGTTCGTCTTCGACGACGACTGTTTAAAAGCATTCGAAACATTAAAATCAGCCCTTATCACCGCACCAATCATGCAACCACCCGATTGGAGACTACCGTTTGAAATCATGTGCGACGCGAGTGATTACACTGTAGGCGCAGTTCTAGGACAAAGGAAGGACAAGAAACTCCATGCCATCTACTATGCCAGTAGAACCTTAGATCCTGCCCAAATGAACTACGCTACCACAGAAAAGGAACTTCTAGCAGTTATATTTGCGCTTGACAAATTCCGTTCTTACTTAGTAGGAGCAAAAATTATAATATACACAGACCACGCTGCCATAAGGTACCTAATAAGCAAAAAGGATGCCAAACCAAGATTATTGAGATGGATCCTGTTATTACAAGAGTTTGACTTAGAAATCAAAGATAAGAAAGGAACCGAGAACGTTGTTGCGGATCATTTATCCCGAATAGAGGGCATCAGACATGAACCAGTACCGATAAATGACGATTTCCCGTACGAACGTCTGATAGCCAAATTGGAAAGTGACATGCCCAATTCAATCTCGGAAGATCTAGAATTCGAAAAAGCCGTAGAAGCCGTCTATGCCCAAGTCACATTACCTTGGTATGCTGACATCGTTAATTACGTCGCTGCGGGCGTGCTTCCACCAGATCTTACTTATCAGCAAAAGAAGAAATTCTTCCACGATCTGAAACACTATTATTGGGACGAACCCCTACTCTTCAAGAGAGGGGCCGACAACATATATCGTCGCTGTGTCCCAGAGGAAGAAATAGAAAATATTATTTCCCAATGCCACTCAGCACCATATGGTGGTCATGCTAGTACGTCCAAGACGTGCGCTAAGATTCTCCAAGCCGGCCTATTCTGGCCTAATCTCTGGAAAGACGTTCACATCGCTGTGCAAAAGTGCAATAGATGCCAACGAACTGGCAACATCTCACGACGCGATGAAATGCCTCAGAAAGGAATCTTAGAGGTAGAAATCTTCGACGTCTGGGGAATAGATTTCATGGGACCTTTCCCACCTTCTTTCGGAAATAAATACGTACTCGTCGCTGTCGATTACGTGTCTAAATGGATAGAAGCCATAGCTGCTCCAACAAACGACGCACGAGTAGTAATCAAACTCTTCAAGAACACAATATTTCCTAGATTCGGTGTACCCAGACTCGTCATTAGTGACGGAGGATCTCACTTCATATCACGAATATTCGGTAAACTTCTCTCTAGATATGGAGTTCGGCACCGAGTAGCTACACCCTATCATCCGCAAACTAGCGGACAAGTAGAGGTCTCGAACAGAGAAATAAAACAGATCTTGGAAAAGACTGTTGCTACCTCAAGGAAAGATTGGTCGTCGAAGCTACAAGAAGCTTTATGGGCTTATAGGACCGCATTTAAGACACCAATAGGTACTACCCCCTATAAATTAGTTTACGGTAAATCCTGCCATCTCCCTGTAGAGTTAGAGCATAAGGCCTTTTGGGCCATTAAGACACTCAACTTCAACTACACCGAGGCAGGAGAAAAGCGAATCTTGAACTTACACGAGTTGGAAGAACTTCGATTAGACGCTTACGAAAATGCCCGTATCTACAAAGAACGAACTAAAAAGTGGCATGATAAACGTTCAATCAGGAAACAATTCAGTGTGGGAGACATCGTATTGCTCTTTAATTCACGATTAAAACTCTTCCTAGGAAAACTAAAATCTAGGTGGTTTGGACCCTATGAAGTGACTAAACTACTTCAGAGTGGAGCTGTTGAAATTACCGACAAGACAAATGCACCATTTATCGTAAACGGGCAACGTCTAAAACATTACAATAAGAACGACAACAGTCCTCAAGTCAGCAATATAACATTGCTCGAGCTTCCAGCTCAGACACCCGAATAGCTTCTCACCAAGCTATCGTCAGGCTTTAGACGTTAAAAACAGCGCTTACTGGGAGGCAACCCAAATTTCCCTCGTTATTGCATTTCATTTTTCTTTAAAATTCTACTTTGAAAAATCCAACAAAAATTCTAAAATACTACTACTCTCTACTTTCGTTCATTTTTCACACTTTTATTCTTATTTTCTTTTTTCTTTTTTTTGTCTTTTGTTTCTGCCACTTCTCGTTTCTAAAAATCCTGACTTCAATTTCCTGTTTCAAACTTTTCAGGATTTTTAAAGCCTTCAAAACATTCCTTCTGTTTTCTCCGAATTACCTCCGAGTATGGCCGAGTACGACTTCACAAAGGTTCACTTCCGAGGACTCGCTCAAAAGGCAAGATTTGCAGCACTGACCGAAAGAGAATTCTCCTTAACGCTGTATTATGATAAGGCTACTATGGATAAACTAGGGATCACAGATAGCATTCAATACCTGTTCAATCAACTGGGTTGGGAGAACACTGCTCTGAAAACACGTTTCGCTACCTACAAGGATCTTACCTACGAATTCCTTAGTTCTTTTAGATACACACCCAACTATGGTTTTGGATCCAGCACAGAGTTGATTACCTTCCGATTGTTTGGAATGGACCAAACCCATAGTCGAATGTCACTAGCTAACCTCCTAGGATTCCCTAGCGGACCGCATGTGTTCATCAGTGCAGAAGATGACGATATTGATTTGCAACTCGATCACTTCTGGGGTAGAATCACAGGCGACTATCACCCTGAACCAGACAAAATGTACAATGATGACATTCATAACCCAGCCTTCAGATACTTCCATAAGATACTAGCTCACACCTTGTTTGGAAAAGAAGAAAATATTACTGCAGTGTCTAAGGAGGAGTTATTCATCATGTTCTGTGCTTCTCAGGGACGGACAGTAAATGCAGTGCCTTTCATGATGAGATATTTCAAACGCCTCACGCTGGAACCTCAGACACCTATTCTTATAGGAGGCCTAGTAACAATGATTGCCCACAAGCTTGGCCTTAGATTCCATTTAAATGCCAGCACTCGTTTTGGTACCATCAGACCCATGAACATACAATTCTGCTTTAACAGGCGCATCTTAGGGACTATGGGACCTGGACCGTATGAGTACCTTATTAACGAAAAACCAGTACAGCTATTCACACTGCCTGATCATCTGATGACAAGCATCCACAACAAGGATAACTGGCTCTACGAATTGGATGAGCCTATGGGACCTCCTTCACCACAGTCAACACCACAGAACTATATGTATGACAGTGACCACATCTCCGAGGCACACGACTATTTGTACTATGAGGACGCTGCCTCTGAAACTGAAGTAGACCCTATGACTCCTCCACACTACAATACTTATCCTGAGCCTATCCCTGAGGATACCACCGACAAAATGGATACCGTGTTACTCAGATTGGACGACGTTGATAAAGCTCTAACTAATGTAAAAGCTGATATCGCAAGCATGCACGGCGAACTGGTAGGCTTCATGGATCTAGTCTGCGACCAACTCGACTACTATTCACAGAAATCCGATGATTTGAAGGCACGAAAAGATTAGTTATTAGCTCGTAGTAGTAGTTTCAGTTTAGTCTAGTCTAGTTTAGTTTCATTTAATCGTTTGGATTTTTCGCATTGTTAGTTTTCATTATGTACTACATACAATTGTTTCCATTTTATGTTATTTCAATTCTAGTTTTTATTCAACTATTTTGTTTTCGCATTAATTGTTGTTTGTTGGCTGTTATATTACATCACCATATCAATACTAAGCCTTAAAGTCACTACGAGTACGCCCCCAGAGCAAAATTCTGCGTTCTGCAGATTTTGCTGCTGTGACGACCGTCACAGCCACATGACGAGCGTCACGCGGGTGACGACCGTCACACCTATGTGACGACCGTCACGCAGTCCAGAACTGCTATCTGATAAAACAGGGTTCGTGTTCTCTTCCACTCCCCCCATTATCACTTTCAAACATCCAAACTCCTACCCCACTATGAATTTTCGTCCTCCCCACATTGAACTATAAACTTCAACTCCAAATTCAACCTCCAAACCACCGTTCTGTCATTTTCCTCTCTACAGAAAAACCCCAAAACCTCAGAAACCTCTCCATCTTCCAACAATGGCAAGGAATGCAGAAACCCCAGATGTCAGCAACATTACCTTCCCTGAGGGCGAGTTAGGCGAAAGACAACGAGCACACTACATTGCATTTCATCAGAGGTCACTCCAGCCGACTCACTACCCGCACCTTCCATCACTTACGGAGCTCGGACTCCTTGAAGGTGTAACCTAGATGCTTCAAAGAGCAGGCATCTGGAACCTCTGCACCAACCCCCAGCCAACCTACGAACAACTCACTCTTGAGTTCTTGAGTTCGTTCACTTACGTCACAGGCAGCAGCGAACTTAACCAGCATTCAGGTGCCGCTTGCTTCCGGATGTTTGGTGTCAACTAGCAGATGCACCAAAACCAGATTGCCGGCATCCTACAGCTACCTCGCGGCGACAACGCTCATCGCTGCATCACTGATCAGTTCCAGCACGAAGCCTTCGCGCTGTGGTATCAGTTGACCGGCCTCAACGCCGATGGTTGGGACTCCCTGCACGCCACTCATATCCATAACCCAACCATCAGGTACTTTCACAGAGCGTTGAGTAACACTATCTTCGCTAGAGACAGCAACCACAAAGTGAACTCCAAGGAGCTCTTCTTTCTTCATTGCGTCTTCAACAATGAACCTGTCAACGCTGCCCCGTTTCTGCTGGCTCACATTCAGGCCAACTGCAACCGTGGCTCGAAGCCATTCTACTTTGGCGGGATTGTCACGGCTATTGCACTTGGGCTGAACCTTGGCGATCGCCTCCAGCACCTCCATTCCATCCCCTCGGTGTTCCTTAACACCAACCACTGCAGAGCCTCCCATCTCATCCGCTCCCGAGCTGACGGCAAATACCATCCGGTTGTGCGTGGCAAGACCGTCCGAAGCATCATCCTTCCGTCCCGCACCCGCATCCATCTAGAAGACCGTACCAACTGGTTGTTCGACCTCACTGCCCCTCCTGCTGCCGCTGTTCCTACTCAGGATCCCACTCACGGTTCCGACGATGAAATCCAAGCTGAGTTGGATAGGTCAGAGCAGCCAGAGGCATCGCAGCCGCCGCCTCCCGTAGGTACATCCTCCTGCCGCCGCCGTCATCATCCTGTGCCAGACTACACAGAAGAGGACCTCCGTCGCTCCCTAGACCAGCAGGCACAGATACTCACGATGCTGCAGCAGCAGAATCAGCGAGCTGACCAGTTCGAGGCTTGGCACCGGACTCAAATGCAACAACTTCACACCGGCCAAGCTACGATCACTGAGAGCCTAGAGAATCTGACCCTGCAGGTCGAAGGACTCCGGGACACCGTCTACCACACCGGAGCCATGAGCTATGAGGACAGAGTAGCCCTTGCTAGAGCCAGAGGACGCCAGCGCGGACGTGACAGAGGCCGTGACTAGATTTTCATTTTTCCTTCATTGTTTACTATATTTTATTTATTTGTATTTTCATTTTTCAGTTGTATCTCCCTCTCGCATGCTTCAAGGATCAGTGAGGACACTGATCGAGATAGTGTGGGAGCGGAGCCTTATTTCCATTCCACTGTACTCTGAATTTCCCTTTATTTCCATTTCACTGCACTTTGAATTCTCGCAATTTCTATTTTTACACTTTCTATTTCTAGCAAATAAAGCTCGTCTATATATTTTTCACGTTACGCAAACAACCCCCACATTATTCAACGTAAACAAAAATTTTAGTTCGTTCCTCAAAAGCAAAAGCACCACGAGAATGCACCTGAGCTCAAAACAAGTTTTGAAACTCCGAGGAAACGACATTTCTAACAAAACCAGTATCATTCAGACACCTTAGATCTCTAGTTTATGCGAGTCGGTTTCACCACCTACGTGTACCAAAGTCTCAAGTGTCTGCGCAAACTCAACCCCAAGTAGTTTATACTAGCAGTCAGCACCATCCTAAAAATACTTCTAAGCGAGCGACCGATGCAAATAAGTGTATGATCTCCAAAAAGATGAAAAATCATGAAAAGAGAGCTAAAAAAGCCCAAGAATATAAGATACGTTTCCTTCTAAGTTAGGTGCTCCTCACCTGAGCATTTAGCCCAACGGCACGAAAAACTCATTCGAAATCAATGACATAAACTTATGATCAAATGAAGAAGATCAAAAACAGAAATGAGATCATATTCACTAACAGGTCGACTTGCCATGAAAGTGTGCGGACAACGGGCTTAATGTGATTGCGCTAGAACAAACAGGGTGAACTTGCCACGAGAACCTTGACACCAAGATACAGTAGCATGACTGAGACCGATTTGCATAAAAAGGAGACCTCTGAAGACTTGTAGTCCAGTGTCGTCATGATACTCGTCTTGTTCCTACCAAGAATCCCGGTTTTTCCAAACTCTACGAACGAAGAAGTTGCCTCGTGCTTGCCGACTTTTCCATGTTTTGCTTGAGGACAAGCAAAGATTCAAGCTTAGGGGAGTTTGATAACACGAAATCATATAGATATTTTCATGCATAATTCGACTAAAAGCTAACCGTTTTCGATCCGATTTCGGGTTATTTCCGTGTATTTGTCTGATGTTTTTGCAGGTATTCAAAGATCACGTCTAAACAAGGCAACATGAAGAAAAGAAGCAATCTCAAATGAAATATGGACGAAAAAGGAGTGAAAATACAATGAAAAGCGCAGCAATCAGTTTTTGCTGATGTGACGACCGTCACAGCTTCATGACGATCGTCACACGGGTGACGACCGTCACACCTTGTGACGACCGTCATGCAGGCAAAAACGCCCCACTCAGATTACACGTCAAAAGAGCAGTTCCAATTCCCACGGAGTGGACCACTACTCCCTAAATTATCTGCCTCAAGGTCCATCATCTTTAGAGATAACCGTTGGGATTCCACTTCTATAAAAAGGGAAGCAGGGGACTTCAGAAAGAGGGCTGCATTCATACCACGAAGTGCTGCCGAATTTACTTTCCAGAGCTATTACTTTCCAGTTTTTATTTGTATTCATTTCCCTTTACCTTTCCTCATTCCCATTTCCGCTCTTCTGTAATTTCTATTGTACTGTACGATCAAATTGGCACTAAAGACCAGAATCCTGCCAACATCTGTGGAGGATCTGCCCAAAGGCCAATTGGCATATTTACAGGTTTTCATTTTGATCGACTTCTGTTTTATTATAATGCAAGTTATTATTTATTATTCCTATTTATATTTTGTTTTTCCTAATTCCATGTCTAGCTAAACTTAGGTAATCGATATGTAGTAATAATTCGAATGGGATTTGATAACACTTGGTTGAAAACTTTCTTTTCACAAAAGTAATGTATGGTCTGAGTGTTTAAAATTGATTCACTGAATAAACTTCGTCGCGAAAGCGAGAACTTATTTAAAAGTAGTTTTGCCACGAAAGTGGGAAATTAATTAAGATACGAACCAACAAGCGAAAGCTGCGGTAAGGTCAGATAGTAAACACTAGGCATTTGTTTTAATAACAGCGAAAGCACTTTAAAACGAATTAGAATTTAGAGATTTCTAAAAAATAATTTTAACCCCTAACGGAATACGAAAGTATACGTTTGGCCCTTAGGATTATGATTAGCGTCAATAACCATCGTGAGGCGAGAGTTTTCAAATCTCCATTTTCTGCTTGAATAAACTTTGAAAATTATTTCATACACCATAACTTATCAAATCCCTGAAGAACACAATTACTACGTATCGATTCAATTAATTAAAATCTAAATAGTAATCTTAGTTCCCTTTTTAGTGACAATCTTATCCCCTTAAACATATTCTACCTAGCTAAACACAGTAACTCCCGAGAACACTAGTTTGATTACGAGTCCCTGTGGGATCGATATCTATTATTACTACGCGATAGACTGTGCACTTGCAGTTAGTTGCATTAGACATAGAAAGTCGCGATCAAAAGCCAATCATGGTCCCAACTGCTTCACTGGAGAGAGTACGACTCTGATGAGGAATTTCAATTCCGCTGGGGAAGAAGGAATCATCCGACTTCGGGGGAGAGCACAACTCTGGTGGGGAATTTCAATTCCGCTGGAGACTTCAGTCTGGCACCATCAGCTGCTGCATACTTCGACGTACGAATAGTTTTCTACGAAACCTGCACTTGTGACCCGGTGCTGGGGGATGAATTCATGCTTCGGCGCGTGACTCAGCTGAGGAGGTGACGTTCCTTCAGGATGCGTCTGCTTGGGGAAAGAGAATCATCTCTGCACGGGGAGACATATCAATGCTCATTATCTCGCGTTCAGACTCTGCGGGGAAAGGCTACTGAACTCTGCTGAAGAAAGAGGAATCATCCTGCTTCGGGATGCGCACGGCGCAATGTCTGGAATATGCTACACCTGTAAAAACACAAACAAACAGACAAGATACCCTTCTCAAAGGGACCTATCAAGGTTATTATCTCGTGACAAAATTCAAGTATTTAATTGTTTCAACAATCAGTGGCCTAGGCCCGTAAGTTTATGTATGCGCATTTTATTAAAAACATCGGCGTTCTTTTTCGCAAACAAAACAGATAAATGCTAAACAGACAAACAGAATTGCGGAATAGTATGCACTTTATTGATAACGAACCCCTGAATGGGTAAAAATGTTTTACAACAGAGGCAAGCTCTTGGAATGAGGAAGCCGCGCAAAAATAAAACATAAATATACATCAGTATATACAAATGTCGGCAACGAGGTGTAGACGAACACCATGAGTTGATCCTTCTATGACGCACTCGACTTTGATACTTCTCCGACGCTTCAGCTTCGGAAGAGATTGATTCAGATGAACGGCCCTCAGGTCTTCCGAACCACTAACAATGAAAGTCCACACGCGAAACGCAGTCATTTGCTTTTTCAAATCCCTAACTTTTGCGTGAACTGCCCTTTACGGGTTTTCAGTTCACCGGGATACCCTTTTTTGCCGAAGCCGCCCAGTGTAGGTTTTCGACTTCGCGGGTGTACCTTTTTTCAATTTATATCCCTAATTTTTTCCCGAACCTTTTATTCTGTTTTTGGTTCGCCGGGATGCCCCTTTTTTGCCTGGACTCTCTTTTTTTGTCCAGCGGGTCGCTTTCAAGCAAAGTATTTTTTAACTGCTTCCGCGTTCACCGGGGATGCAAAATCTTCACCATCCATCGTGGATAACAACAAAGCTCCTCCCGAGATTACCTTGCTGACGATGTACGGGCCTTCGTAATTCGGAGTCCACTTGCCCCGATGATCGGAGTGTGGAGGAAGAATCTTCTTCAAGACGAGATCACCCGTCTGAAAGCTTCTAGGACGCACCTTCTTATCATAAGCTTTCTTCATTCGGCTTTGGTACAGACGACCAAATGCAATCGATGCTAACCTCTTCTCGTCCATCAGGCTGAGTTGGTTCAGTCGATTCGTAATCCATTCTGCCTCGTCGAGTTTCACATCAACCAAAACTCGCAAAGAAGGGATCTCCACTTCTAACGGTAGGACTGCCTCCATACCGTACACTAAGGAGAAAGGAGTTGCCCCGGTTGACGTACGGACCGTCGTACGTTAACCGTGCAATGCAAATGGCAGCATCTC
Source organism: Lathyrus sativus (assembly GCA_963859935.3). NCBI lineage: Eukaryota > Viridiplantae > Streptophyta > Magnoliopsida > Fabales > Fabaceae > Lathyrus > Lathyrus sativus. The sequence continues at coordinate 395,829,992 of OZ012735.1, read as the reverse complement.
GTGCCAATCTTTGTAGGTCACAACCATCTTCTGAACAATCTTCTTTATGTTCTTGTTGGCGGCTTCAACGGCGCCATTCATCTTCGACCGGTAAGGAATTGAGTTGTGGTGTTCAATCTTGAAACTCTGGCACAGCTCCTTCATCATCTTGTTATTCAGGTTCGAACCATTATCAGTAATGATCCGCTCGGGAATTTCATAACGACAGATGATGTCCCTCTTTATGAATTTAGCTACCACCTGCTTGGTCACATTAGCATATGAGGCTGCCTCCACCCACTTGGTGAAGTAGTCGATAGCTACCAGAATGAAGCGATGACCGTTGGATGCAGTAGGCTCGATCTTGCATATCATGTCGATGCCCCACATGGAGAACGGCCACGGGGAGGACATGACATTCAACGGGCACGGTGGTACATGAACTTTATCAGCATAAATCTGGCATTTATGACATCTCTTCGCGAATCTGAAGCAATCTGACTCCATCGTCAGCCAGTAGTATCCTGCTCTCAGGATCTTTCTCGTCATGGCATGCCCGCCGGCGTGCGTACCAAATGTGTCCTCATGGACCTCTTCCATGAGCATACTCGCCTCTTTCTCATCTACACATCTGAGTAGCACGAGATCGTGGTTTCTCTTATACAACACTCCATCAGGATTGAGATAAAAATTGCCAGACAGCCTCCTCAGAGTCTTTTTATCCTGGGTTGATGCACCCGCAGGATATTCCTTAGTCATAAGGAAAGTGTAGATGTCATGGAACCATGGCTTGCCGTCGGCGGCTTCCTCGATTGCAAAGACAAATGCAGGTCTATCAAGACGCGATAGTACAATTCTCGGAGCCTCATTCCAAAAATTGACTTTATACATTGAAGCCAACGTGGCTAAGGCATCAGCCATCTGATTTTCACCCCTGGGCACATGATGGAGTTCCACTCGATCGAAGAACGGAAGTAGCCTTCTGGCGTAATTCATGTACGGCACCAAATTCGATTGACGAGTCTCCCACTCCCCTTTAATTTGGTTAATCACAAGCGCTAAGTCACCATATACGTCTAGGTTCTTGATTCTCAAATCAATTGCCTCTTCTAGACCCATGATGCATGCTTCGTACTCCGCCTCATTGTTGGTGACTGGAAACGTCAGTCTCGCAGTAAACAGGATGTGGGATCCGTGGGGAGTCGTGATGATCGCCCCGATGCCACTTCCATAGGAATTAACCGCCCCATCGAATATCAACTTCCACTGGGATTTCCTATCTGGCCCCTCGTCGGGCAACGGCTCATCGCAATCCTTCGCTTTGAGAAACATAATATCCTCGTCAGGGAATTTAAATTTCATCGGTTGGTAGTCCTTGATCGGCTGTTCGGCAAGGTAATCAGACAATACGCTTCCCTTGATGGCTTTCTGGGACACGTACTGGATATCATATTCCGTTAACACCATTTGCCATCTGGCAATCCTGCCCGAAAGAGCCTGCTTCTCGAAGATGTACTTGATCGGATCCATCTTCGAAATCAGCATGGTGGTGTGATTGAGCATGTACTGTCGTAGACGTTTGGCAGCCCAAGCTAGTGCACAACACGTCTTCTCCAGCATCGAGTATCGAGATTCACAGTCAGTGAACTTTTTACTCAAGTAGTAAATGGCATGCTCCTTTCTGCCCGTCTCGTCGTGCTGACCGAGAACACACCCCATACTATTCTCAAGAACTGTCAAGTACATGATTAATGGCCGTCTAGCCACTGGGGGTATCAAGATTGGAGGTTCTTGAAGATACTGCTTTATCTTGTCGAATTCCTTCTGGCAATCCTCATTCCAAGTAATCGCCTGATCTTTCTTTAAAAGCTTGAACATTGGTTCACAGGTGGCCGTGAGCTGAGAGATAAACCTTGCAATGTAGTTTATTCTGCCCAAGAAACCACGAACTTCTTTTTCTGTTTTCGGCGCTGGCATTTCTTGAATGGATTTCATTTTCGCAGGATCAACCTCGATACCTCGTTCGCTTAGGGTAAACCCCAACAACTTTCCGGACCACACTCCGAAAGTGCATTTGTTAGGATTCAGCCTCAACCTGAATTTCCTAAGCCTCTCAAAAAGCTTCAATAAGTTGACCAGATGCTCTTCCTCTGTTTGGGACTTCACAATCATGTCATCAACATAGACCTCGATCTCATGATGAATCATATCATGAAACAAAGTTACCATTGCTCGTTGGTAAGTGGCCCCTGCGTTCTTCAGACCGAAGGGCATTACCTTATAGCAAAATGTTCCCTAGGGGGTGATAAATGTCGTTTTCTCCATGTCCTCCGGCGCCATCTTGATCTGATTGTAACCGGAGAAGCCATACATGAACGAAAACACGGAGAACTGGGTTGTGTTGTCGACCAACACATCGATATGAGGCAATGGGAAATCATCTTTAGGGCTCGCCCTATTCAAATCCCGATAATCGATGCACATGCGTACCTTACCGTCCTTCTTCGATACAAGCACTATGTTGGCGACCCACGGAGGGTAAGTGGTGACCGCTAAGAAGCCAGCATCAAGTTGTTTCTGCACTTCTTCCTTGATCTTAACGGCCATGTCTGGTCTCGTCCTCCTAAGCTTCTGCTTGACGGGAGGGCAATCTTCTCGTAGCGGCAAGTGGTGGACCACGATGTCCGTGTCAAGTCCGGGCATATCTTCGTATGACCAAGCAAAGACTTCACTATACTCTCGAAGCATCTCGACCAATCTCTGCTTGATATTACTCTGCAACGCAGCCCCTACCCTGACATTTCTGACGAGCTCTTCAGAACCCAAATTTACGATCTCAATCTCCTCCTCGTGAGGCAGAATAACCTTTTCCTCTTGTTTCAACAAGCGGGCCAACTCTTCAGGGAGGTCTTCGTCTTCATCAATCTCTTCCTCGACTTGATAGATCGGGCAATCGAAGTCGATGTGAGCCGTAGAAGGTCCAGAGTCGATGTCATCCGTTATATGGATCCTGCAATAACAAGGGTTAAGTTTAAAACAAGAATATGCAGGTTAGCACAAACCCCGTTGCCATTTTGCTGTTTTTCAAAACAAATATAAAACAGGAATAACAGAGAACACAATATTTGAATACGAAGAAAACGCCTTTGATTTATTAACAAAATGCATGTACATAATCCAACAAGGCCCTAACAATAAAACCGCTATGCCCGGGTAGGACATAGGGTTGTACAATGATTGAAAAAAGTAAATCATTACTCTTCACTTGTCAGCTGGATGATATCCTTGATGGTCCAATTGTTGAGTTTCTCTCCCGGCTTGCTTGGCTGAATCCAAGAGTCGAGATCACAATCGCTATCCCCGCTGTCTTCAGACGCCGCGTTGATGCTTTCGAAGATCACTCCGCCACTGGAAAATAGGATCGGCCCCTTACCCCGTGACGCGCTGCTAGACGAAGAAGATGAAGCTTCAGCTTTGGGAGAATACCCCAACCCAAACTTATCCTGCTTGTTCGGTATCTCCAAAATATGCCCCCAGCCTGGGGTAGATCCGGCTTCGACGACGGCCCGAGCTTCTTCGAATGAGGAGAGATTCATCTCTGGCCTTTCTGCAACTACAGGAGCTACTTCCTTCACCTTGACGGCCTCAAATGCTTGGCAAAGAGTTTCATGGATTTCGCCATCCATTTCCACATACTTAAAGGATGACAAATGGCTCACCATTATGTCCTCCTCACCGCACACGGTTACTATGCTTCCCCCGACAACATATTTGAGCTTTTGGTGCAACGTGGAGGTCACGGCACCAGCAACATGGATCCATGGCCGGCCCAAGAGGCAACTGTAGGCAGGCATGATGTCCATGATATAAAATACCGCGTCGAACGTTTCCGGGCCAACTTGGGTTGGCAGGGTCACCTCCCCGAAAACGTGGCGTTTAGTTCCGTCGAACGCCTTCACAACCAGATCACTGGGTGTGCAAAGCAATCCGCGAGTGTCCAACTTCATTAATGCCTTCTTCGGAAGCACATTAAGCGACGAACCCGTGTCCACCAGGACGTGCGACATGATTGTGCCCCTACACTCTATCGAGATGTGCAGGGCGCTATTGTGGTTTCTCCCTTTAGGCGTCAGCTCTAAATCTGTGAAACCTAGCCCATTGCCAGCATTAACATGGGCTACCACCTCTTCTAGCTGATTCACCGATATCTCTTGCGGTACGTAGGCAGCATTCAATACCTTTAGCAGCGCGTTGCGGTGTGCTTCAGAACACAGCAACAAGTTGAGAATAGAAATCTTCGAAGGCGTCTGATGGAGATGGTCTACAATCTTGTAGTCGCTCTTTTTGATTAACCGCATAAACTCCTCGGCATCTTTGACCAGCAAATCCTTCTCTACCCCACACGGGGCCTCTTCGACGACTTTGCTTTTACCCTTATCGGCCGCATCAGCTCTGACCGCTTTCTCTGCCACGACCTATGGCGGTGCAAATACTCTTCCGCTGCGGGTAATACCACTAATACCTGCGAGATTCTCCACAGTCGACCCATACGGCTCCAGCTCTAACTTTTGACCGTTGCAATAGACTTCAGCCCCATAATGCCACGGAACGACGTTAGTGCTCTAGAATGGTATCGCCCCGGCTTTGGTAATAGTGATTGTAGGCGGTCTGGGCGCAAAAATGGTTATTGGTTGGCGAGGGATGGTGATGGTGGCGACTTCATCGGCCTGCTTCAACACTACCTCTCCTGACACATTTTCAGCCCTCCGGCTGAACTGCAAAATCCCCTCAGTCATCAGACCTTGGATTCCTTCTACCAGCTTCTCACACCCATCAGAATGTGTAGCACAGTCCATGCATAACTCTCCACATCCTGGAAAGAACCCTTTCTTCAGCAACTTAGCCTTGACGAAGCTAAGCGGCATCTTGAGATCTTTGACATCAGTCAACAGATCTGCACTCTCTTCTTCGATAATGGCGTTCACTCCACCTCCCCTATGATTTGGCATAGGATTCTTTGTGACATTGGGCACGTTATCGGAGAAGTTAATAATCTTGGCATCTACCAGGTCCTGCACCTTGTGCTTAAAGGCTTTGCAGTTCTCGATTGTATGGCCAGGTGCCCCTGTGTGGAAATCGCAAGTGGCATTTACGTCATACCCTGGTGGAGGTGCCCCTGTCAAGGGAGCCATCGTCCTTTTTTGAACCAACTGAAGCTGAAGCAAGGTCTGCAAGAGCTGCGCGTACGACATGGGCGGTGCCTCGAAGTGACGATTTGTCAAAGGTGCCCGATTCTGGTACTTTCTATATCCCTGTTGATTCAGTTGCTGCTGCTGCTGCTGCTGTGGAGCTGCTGGGATATTTATACTGGCTATCTACTGCTGAGGGCCTTTGCCCTTCCTTCGAGCGTTGGTCACAGCGCTCGCATCTCCTTCTCGTCGTTTACCAGCATAAGGTTTCTTTCCACCTCCTCCAGGTGAGGATGACTCACCTTGAATTTTCCCGATGTTGATACCATTCTCGACGTGCTCGCCCATGGTAATGAGAGCTGAGAACGTCCCAGACATACCGCTGACTAACTTTTCATAGTAGACCCCTGGGAGGGTAGCCACAAACATCTGCACGAGCTCGCGTTCAACCATCGGCGGCTGAACCCGGGCTGCCAACTCACGCCACCGCTGGGCGTACTCCTTAAATCCTTCATTATTTCTCTGCGAAAGGTTCCGGAGCTGGACTCGGTTCGGGGCCAAGTCGCTATTGTACTGATAGTGGTGGACAAACGCTTCAGCGAGATCCTTCCATGTGCGCACGCTAGTGGGCTCCAGGCCCATGTACCACTCGAGGGATGGCCCGGAAAGACTATCTTGAAAGAAGTGCATCAGCAACTTCTCGTCTTCGGAATAGGCAGACATCTTCCTGTAGTACGATCTCAGGTGGACACGAGGGCAAGTGGTGCCCTTATATTTCTCAAAGTCAGGCACCCTGAACTTAGGAGGTACCTTGAAATCAGCAATTAACCCCAGCTTGGACATATCAACGCCCAAAGTATTCTGATTCTCAATATCTCTCATTTTATCTTCAAGTGTTTTGAATCTGAGCCGTGCTTCAGCATTCAGCTCCCCTTCTGCACCTCTTTGAGAGAACACATCATCCTGATGATCCTCAAGCCACGGTTGAGGCACCAACAGATTCCCGACGCCAGCATTGCCGTTACCCGGCCCGATGTTGACATTAGCTCCCAGACTCCCATTGCCGACGCCCGTCGTATTGAGTCCGATATTGGCCATCACATTGCCATTAGCACTGCCGTTTCCCCCGGCCACGGGGACACCATTCTGCGGAGTATCAACTGGCGGAGGAGTGGGCACAGCCCCGCCATGAAGTATGCCGTTGCTATCAACCCTGGAGATCAAAGGTTGAACCAAAGTCCTGAGCTGGTCCTGACCATTGGCGACCACCTGCATAAGTTCCATAAAGCGATCCATCCTCTCGCGGAGCTCCTGGACATCTGTCTGCACTTGATCCATGATCCTGGTCTGATTAGCTCGAGTTGGATAACGGTGAATTAGTCTCTGATCAATCCTGGAGTCACCGGAAACAGTCTGGGACCTGTAAACCTGAAAAACCTGTAAACACTAAAGGGTTAGGAAAAACAACAAAATGCTCGCCATGCAAATGCTTCATGCAGATGCATGCGTGTGTCTGTGTGTTTGGGTGATTTCCCCCGATCCTAGTGCCTGAGTGCCAGTGCTGATAATAATAATAAGAAGAAGCCGGAGTCCAATCATGGAAACATCAATCTCATATATAAAGAAAAGCCTATCAAGGCAGTACATAACATCAGCGAGTACAAGAAGAATCAACAGTGTGACCTCAGCCAACAAGCCTGGTGATGGTCAGCATACAACAAAGATCAAAACAAAAGGAATACAAATAGTCAAGTACGGCCACAGGCGCGGTACTCTTCTAACAACTCCTTCGTCTCTGGATGATCTGGCAGAGTGAGCAACCCCTCGACGAGCAATTCTCTCTGCACAATGGTATACTGAAGTCCCTCAACTGAACTTTCCCATGCTCCTTCGCCGAAGCAATCTTCTAATTTCCACTTTTTGGACTCAAACGTCAGCTTGCGCTCTTTCAGGTTAGCGAGAGCTTTGTTGAGCTGGCCTTCGGCGGCGTATCTGCGGGCGGTTTCTTCATCAAACCTCTGTTCACTGTCCTTCACCTCGGCTTCTAGCTTGGAGATCTGCAGCATCAGCTTATCCTCCCGCTCCTTCCTGGTGGCCAGGGAAGCCTTCCAGTGCTGGTTGAACTTGGATATCCTCCGATATGCCTCGTCCAAGTGCTGCTTCTTCGTAGTCAGTACGTTGTTGACAGCCTTGAAGTCTCGACCCATGCGTTCCCGCTCGGCTATCTGCTTAGTCAGGTCTGTACCTAGCTGGTTCACCAACTCTGTCTGCCTTTTGAAAGAATGAACGGCCTCGTTCCTCTCACTTAAAAGCTGAGCTAACTCCTTCTCCAGTTCTTCGTTCGCCCGCTTCAATTCATCTCGCTCAGCTAATACCTGGTTATGCTGATGAATGGGCACAGTAGTAGGCTCTTCGACCATTGGAGGATTTTCTGGCTTGGCATGAGGAAACAGCATCCCTATAGCATTGGCCCTGGCTCTGATCCAAGTCACGTACGGAGGGTAGGCTTGATTGTTGCTTTTTCCCAGCAAAGGCTTTCCTCGCTTACTGACACCATTCCAGGCGCGCTAAAGCTTAGACAACAGATCCCCCTCTAGAATACCCGTGAGGTACAGAGATTCCTGTACCTCTTCCTCCTTCGGCGGAGTTCTCAAAGCATACGCGAACTGTCGAACCAGCAACGACGGATTGTAATTTATGCAGCTCTTCCTACCTATCAGAGGTACATTTGGAAACCCGCTGCAACTGAAGATCACCCCAGTACCCAACCTGTCTCTGTCGAACCAGTCAATATCCTCTGCAGATACACTCATCAGACGCTCAGGCCACTCAGCTGTGGCTGCAGACAAGGCAAAGGGACCCCTCTTGGGCAGATGACTATCAAGCCATTTGTACAACAAGGGTATGCAGCATGAGACATTCTTCCCTCTCCGGTTCTCGTTTTTGTAGTGGACTGAGTGATAGACATCTCCTATCAGGGTAGGGACTGGATTCCCTGAAGCAAAGATGTGAAACGCATCAAAGTCTACAAAATCGGGCATGTTAGGGAACAGGATAATGCCATATATGCATAGAGCGAGGATGGCATTGAACGCGTCCCAACATCTGTCCTTAGCACATTGCTGAGCCTTAACCACCAAAAACTGCAAGGAGAACCCAGGAACCTTGTTCCAACTAGTTAATACTAACTCGGAGGCGTCCAAATGAAGTGAAGGAGCTAAACCAGCCAGATCAGGCTCAGCATCCATGTGAACAAAAGGCATCTGCCTTTTGATAGGCACACCTAGCAAATCAGCATACTCTTCCAGCGTAGGTGCGAGCACAAAGTCCTAAAAAGTGAAACATCTCAGCGGAGGGTCGTAGAACTGCAACAAAGCATGCAACCCATTCACCTCGAATACAGAAGGATTACAAACCAAGCTGAGCAACCTGCCATAAGATTTTTTGAACTCATCCCTCACAGACTCATCTGCTAGAGCTATCAAACCAGTCAGCTTAGCCACATCGGGGGCAGGGAACTTGTAAGCCACGGTCTTCCTCAAAGAGCCCATAACAATACAATAGGAGGCAAGAAATCCTGAATCGGGGAAAACGGTACCTGCAACACAGACACACATTAATGAAATGCAAATGAACCTGCAAGCTAATGCAAAATGCAATCATGCAATAAGAGGTCAAGGCCACTGGTGCTGTGGAGATTCTGTATCAGCAAAACCATAATCTTGCTCTATCAAGAACAACCACTGCATCTGATAAAAAGAGAACCCCGGTGTAGGACCACAAATCTGATTTGTCAAGACCAACCATCTGATAGGACCACATACATAGGATCATAATTCTGCTCTATCAAGAACAAATGTCCGATAATAAGGACCTCTGATGTAGAATCAAGAAACATCTGCTGATGAGGTCTTCAGACCTCAATCAAAAAAATCTGCCCTATCAAGAACAAACATACAGCTGCTGATGAGATCTTCAGACCCCACTCAAAAATCTGCTCTATCAAGAACAAACAACATCTGCTGATGAGATCTTCAGACCCCAAATCTGCTCTATCAAGAACAAACAACATCTGCTGATGAGATCTTCAGACCCCAAATCTGCTCTATCAAGAACAAACAATTGACGATGAAAACTCTGCTCTATCAAGAACGGACATACACCTGATGATAAGATCCTCTGATCAAAACTGCTCTATCAAGAACAGGCATATCTGCAACTGAGAAACCCTGGTACCAACAAAACTGATTCACTGTCGAGAAAACCAGGTGGTCTGAAGGTCAAAGTTTCCTGCAATAAACCCAACCCTGCTCACAGGTATAGACCTAAACTGACTCAAGGTATGGCATCCTATGCGTTCATCAGCGTCACAGACTTTCAAGAGGGGTGATACGATACCCAGAAGGTGTGGCATCACCAGCTCATGAAGCGGCCTCACTTAGCTGAATCACAAATGATCGGTCCCCAGAGTCGACAATCCACCAAACCAGCAACCGTCTCAACCCAAAGGGTTGAAAGTGAAGCCAACCGGATGAACCTCGTCTAAGCGTGGATTTCATGAGACACTAGTGCCTGCAAAGCAAGCACGCGCCCACTAATTTCCACTCTAAGTCTATGGTGCACTCAAGCCTGGGTCTGGCTTCTCACTCATCAGAACTCCCATCCCACAACAGCACAGATAATCATATTATACTGACAATAAAATGCGGGAAATAAAGTGCGAGAAGTAAAATGCGATAAATAAACGCAACCCAGCAGGTAAACATACAAGCGTTAGGATTGACTCTCGCAGGGAACCGTTGAAGTCCCCAGCAGAGTCGCCAGCTGTCGCTTGCGCGAAAATAAGGTGTCGGCACAACAGAAGAGTCGCCACCTTTCGTTATTTATCCCTCAGAGCGGGAAAGGAAACGATTGGAAAAACCTGACGAAAAAGGGTAAGACAAGGTCATCGCAACCATTGTCTGGATTCGGGAGTCGGTTACGCAAGGGGAAGGTATTAGCACCCCTCACGTCCGTCGTACTCGACGGGATCCTCGCTTGTTGTGTTTACTTGGACGAGTTGGTTTTATTCTATCTACCTATCAAGGCTGGCTGAAACAGAAAATAAAATGACTCGGCAAAGCGTCGCGCTTTATGCCTACGTATTCTCATCAGAGAATGAGAAATCAGAGTCAACGTAGTTCGGCCTACGAAGGGTTATGGGGGAAGGTAGCTCGCCAAGACATCGCCATCTTGTGCCTACGTACTTTCATACAGCATGAAAGATCAGAGCAAACATAGTTCGGGAAACTACGGTTTATTTCCTGTCTTTTACGAAAGAAGTGTTTTTTATTGTGTTTGCGATTTCAATCGCACTAGAGACTATGACCTGAGAGTGAATGCGTCGCATGTCACCCAAAGGGTACCATACTAAACATCCAGACTATGGAAAAGAAACTCTCCCACAATCCTTTCTCAGATAGCTTAAGGCTCGTAACGTACGAAAGAAATCATTCATGATTACTGTATCTTAAACTGTTTTGAGATGAGAAGAGAACAGGCCCAACTAGGAGGGAGACTATCAAGTTCTACTGTTATCATGCCATGGATTCATCCTATGGTTGAGGTTTGAACAGGGAACTCCTAGAAGTTGTCATGCATAGGTTTCAACCTAAAGTTCTATCATCAATTCCTTATCAAAGGAAATGAGAGTCCTAAGGGATCATGTCAATGATACACCAAAATAGACAAAGCATCAGCTTAACAGTAAAATGCATGCAATGCAAGTGAGGGAGGAAATGTGTGTGGGGCTTCAGCCTCCACAAACTCATCTCAACCTCAAGCCAGAATGGATAACAGTAATCATACTGAAAAATAAAACAACATGCTATCAAGCAATATATAGTAAACTGCAATCATACATATAAAATGAAATGAAATGCCATCAGGCAAACAAACCACATGGGCAAGGGAGCTGAGCTCTACCGAATACCCGCAAGCAAAGCCACACAGTAACAATACAAGCAGAGGGAGCAACTCAACCTCTAGTGCAATCATGCTCCTAGATTCTACCTATTCTAGATATTAACTTATTCTAATGCATCAAACAAGTCAAACAAAACACATCAATACAGAAAAGAAAAACAGAAGAGAACAGATCAACTCCTCTCTCAACTTCAAGCTTCAGCTTTTCCAACATCAATTCAGTCTTCAGACTTCCAATTACTCTTGACAAACATCAATTGCTTTTCCAGGTTTCAACCCTACCACATAAGTTTCAACTTATCTTCTCCTTTAAGCTTCAACTTCTTGATCAGCTCCACCTTCAGGCTTCACTATCAATCATGAGTATCAACTTGGCTCCTTCAGGATCTCCAGGTATCAAGGTAAGTATCAACTTCCTTTGTTCTTCAAGCTTCAGCTGGAATGACAATACTCAAGGATTCATCCTCTTCTACACTCTTCAATGAAGTCTTCATCTTCAAGCTCAAGCTCAACATCAAACCAGAGGAAATCACTTACTGGATAAGCTGGGGGATATTGAACTGCTTATTGACCACCAAAGGTGACCTTTAAGGGTTCAACATCAAAGGAGTGGTTCCCTCAAAAGTTCTACTTCCTAGGTACCTCACTTATCCCTCCAAAGGAGAGAGGTGTATACCATGGAAGGACTTTGAATCATAGGGAAGAATGGAGGTGACAGATACCATCCATGTTTGAGAAAGAAGTTATCTAAGTCTAAACTCTTCCTAATCCCTAACCCTAAAACAACAAAAAAGAAAATAAGATCAAGCTCTCAAGCTCCTCAATCCATCTTCAGGTCTTCTACTATGCTCCTCAATGCTCCTTAGAACAAGATCAAGCTCTCCAAGCCCACAAAGCAAAGCAACTAAAGCAAAAATGCCCTAAAGGCAACACAAACAATCAACCAATACAAAATCAACTAAAAATAGCATACTACTATATTAAATCCTAATCTAATTTCTAAGGGATCCTACATACCTACCCTTAATACCCATATATGTCCCATAGTCTAATTTGTCCTAAAGACCCAAAATTCTAATGTTATTGTGGACCTATGTTGAAGTTTAACCTAATTCTACACAACCTAATAGCATCTAATCAAAACTATCCTAAAATTCACCACAAAATTATGGAATAAATCCAGGGGGAAGCTAAAGCATATATCTAACTACCCTAATAAGATTGACCTAAAAATACTAAGGGAACTACCTAAACTAAATTCTACAAATTCATATATCAATATAAAAGAAATAAAATGCAATTAAAATGGAAAATATACAAAAAATATCAAAAATGCATGAAAGGAAAATGTTTTTATTTTATATTTTTCTAGACAAAAATATGAAATAGGAGAAAAAACTCCTATTAAAAAATATTGAATTTTCAATTTATTATTATTTTCTAAAGTTTGAAAGAAAAATGGAGAAAAAATAAAATGAATTATGAATAGATGGGTGCAGCTAGTAACAAAATACAGTTCAAATTCCATATGGGCCCAGACTGGGGGGTACGAAAAGCAACGCGCCAGGGCCCATTTATCAATCAGAAAACAATTAATAAAACAAAAAGAAAAAAGAAAAAGAAGCGATGCAAATAGTCATGATACTCAGTGCAAAATGGATTGGGCCTCACGCGTGGGGTGTGGATAGTCATGATCACTCAAGCCCACAAGACCCTTTTAATGAAACGCGGCGTTTCATTATTTCTGAATTCCCTCCAAAACGAAATCAAATGTGGACCGTTGGATTAGTGCTTGAGTCAAGAGTCAGCGCATGCATCTCACGTCTGAGACTTCGTCTTCTTCCTCCAACCTAGGGTTTGGCCATGGAAGCTCCAAAAACCAGAGTTCATGCACTCTTCTTCCACCTGCTCGTGCTCTCTCATATCATCACCAAAATCAACAATCTAAAACACTAAATTGATCCATTTTCACCCTGATCACGCCTATGGTATTAGAATGCATTGAACTGGTCTCTACCATAGAACCCGATGGTGCACCTCAACTTAATCTCAAACCTCAACTTCAACAATTCTTGGATTTCTTTGCATCAAAATGATCCTCACATTGCCCTAATCAAAACCGGCTATTAACCTTGCATTATCACTCACTATATCACAAGTTCTTGCTCATCCAAGTAATGGTGTCACACATTCAACCTTCACCAATTACTCTCTAAGTCTCTAGAATTGATCACCTATTGGTCTCTAGCCATTCTACACTAATAATTCAACCTAACCATGCCTAAATAATGAGGTGAAAGAGATTTTGCAAACCTAGTTTCTTGGTATGGCAGATGATGAAATCCTTCACTTCAAGGCTTGAAACTCTTCAAGAATGATCCTTGGATGAAGATAAGACTTCTGTTTGCAAAAAATCTGATGGAGAAAGCTTGCACTTCAAGATTCGAATGTGAATGGCTTCTTGCAAATTCAATGGGAACACCTTCAATCTTCCATCAATGGAGCTTCAATTCAGTGTGCACACACTCAGAGGGATCTATGGAAAGTGTTTGTGAAGAAAAAAGGGATGGGACTAAAGAAGAATGAAGAAATTTCACTTGACTTGCAATGGAAGATTTTGGATTTCACTCTCTCTTTCATGCACCAATTCTCACCAACCTTGCATCTGAGCAAGTTACCCTTGATATATAGAGTGGTTTAGAATCATCTAGAACCATCTAGGATCATCCAATGAGAAATTGAACTTTTCATGTCATGGTATTTTGATTTCTCATTCTCCTTACATGCTATCTCATGCCATAGCCCTTGTAATCTTTGTAACTAACTTGAATTTATCCCCACATGAGATTTTGGATGAGTTACAATGCATAACTACCTTGCTTGTTGAGTTCTTTTGAGTTTTGGTTTGGTACCTTAATATGCAAGTAATCCAATTCCAAAGCAGCCCTATGATCCAAGCCTCAAATCAAAATTATGGCTGAACCATTGTTCTTATAATGTCATTTGGAGTCAAAATGACCTATTACATGACATGGTTTGGACTTATAACTTGGGATTTCCATTTTTCAATTTCACCTTAATTAACTTATGCCTCATTTTTAGGCCATTTTTATCACTTTTTGATACAAGCATTTTCAACATCTTATGACCTCTGTACTAGCCTTAAAACATCATTCTAAGCAAGTGTGATGTTGAAGATTTTTCCATTTGAAGCTTGGAAGTAGGAGATATGATCTTATGCTTGAAATGACCTATAACCTCCAAATGACCAAAATGCCCTTGACTTGTCAAAGCCATAAGTTGAGTTCTGCAAATCCTATCAAGGACTTATAGTACTCTCTAGAAAGCTAAGAAGATGCTCTTAAACATTCATGTTTACCAAGAGTTCATACGAATCATCCTACTAGGGAAAAAGTTGGATGCAAGTTGGGTGACTTTCAAGGACCCAGATTCACATACCTCAGATGACTTGTAATTTGTCAAAGCCATAACTTGAGCTCTATAAATCCTATCAAGGACTTATAGCACTAAAATTAAAGCTAAGAACAAGCTCTATAACATTCATGTTGTGGGGAAGATGAGATGACAATCACATCGTGAGCTAAACTGCCTTGAAGATAGGGATCAAACTAGGGGATTTTACACTGTCAATCCTTAGAAACCCTAGCTTAAAACTTCTCAAACTCCTCAATCATGATGAGTTGGTCTAGGAATCATCCTTATAGCATCTCAATGTATCATTCCATGATCACATGGCTCTTGGATTAGGTCTCAACCCTCTCCAAATCATCAGTTGACCTAGGGTTGACCCAGTCAAACCCTAATTCCACCATTCATGGCTGAGTCTTCTGAATTCTTGTACAACGACCTCTCTAGGATTCATGATGGCTTTCAAGACATCTCACAAGCTTTCTCAAAGCTTCAAGTCCATTCTCATAGTCTCAGAATCATCTGAGCAGCTCCCACAACTCTCAAGTTATGAGACACACAACCTTGGTTTCAACCAATTCCTCTGAGGATCTCTTGAGTTCTCTGACAAAGATTTCAATCTTTGAACACTTGAACAACTCTCTTGGCTAGCTTCATAGCCCCATATAACTCTTGCTAGGTAAATAAATGTTGGTCAAATTTTGGGGTGCAACACATCGAACCCGAAGGCTGTCTCAATCCTTAATTTAGAAGAACATCTGACCTCGCCGTTAAACATCTGTTAAACAAACAGGAATCGAACCCGAAGGCCGACTCAACCTGTTGAGAGGAATATCTGACCTCCCCATCAGGCGTTAGTTAATAAACAGGCATCAAACCCGAAGGTCGGCACAACACAAAATTGAGAACAACATCTGACCTCGCTGTCAGGCATATGTTAAACAAATAGGCATCGAATTTGATGGCCGACTCAACCCGAAGTTGAGAAGAACATCCGACCTTGCTGTCAGGCATTAGTTAAAAAAACAGGAATCGAACCCGAAGGCCGGCTTAACCCGAAGTCGAGAAGAACATCTGACCTAGCCGCCAGTCATCTATTAAACAAACAGGCATCGAACCCAAAGGCCGGCTCAACCCGAAGTTGAGAAGAACATCTGCCCTCGCCGTCAGGCATCTGTTAAACAAAAAGGTGTGGAACCCGAAGGCCGGCTCAACCCGAAGTTAGGAAGAACATCTGACCTCGTTGTCAGGCATCTGTTAAACAAACAGGAATCAAACCCGAAGGCCGTCTCAACCCTTAGTTGAGAAGAACATCTGACCTCGCCGTCAAACATCTGTTAAACAAACATGTATCGAACTAGAAGGCCGGCTCACCTTGAAGTTGAGAGGAACATATGACCTCCCCATCAGGCATTAGTTAAACAAACAGGCATCGAACCCGAAGGCCGACATAAAATGAAGTTGAGAAGAACATCTGACCTCACCGTCAGGCATCTGTTAAACAAACAGGCATCGAACCTGAAGGCCGGCTCAACACGAAATTGAGAGGAACATCTAGCCTCACGGTCAGGCATTTGTTAAATAAACAGGCATCGTACCCAAAGGTCGGCTCAACACGAAGTTGAGAGGAACATTTGACTTCACTGTCAAGAATCTGTTAAACAAACAGGCATCAAATCTGAAGGCCGGCTCAACCCTAAGTTGAGACGAACATCTGACCTCACTGTCAAGCATTTGTTAAACAAACAGGCATCAAACCCAAAGGGAGGCTCAACCCGAAGTTGATAAGATCATATGACCTCGCCTTCAGGCATCTGTTAAACAAACAGGCATCGAACCCGAAGTCTGGCTCAACACGAAGTTGAGAGGAACATCTGACCTCGCCGTCAGGCGTCGAACCCGAAGGTCGGCTCAACATGAAGTTGAGAGGAACATTTAACTTCACTGTCAAGCATCTGTTAAACAAACAGGCATCAAATTTGAAGGCCGGCTCAACCCGAAGTTGAGAAGAACATCTAACCTCACCGTCAGGCATCTGTTAAACAAACAGGCATCGAACCCGAAGGGCGGCCCAACCCGAAGTTGATAAGAACATTAGACCTCGCCGTCAGGCATCTGTTAAACAAACAGGCATCGAACCTGAAGGCCAGTTCAACCCGAAGTTGAGAAGAACATTTGACCTCGCCGTCAGGCATCTGTTAAACAAACAGGCATCGAACCTGAAGGCCGTCTCAATCCTTTATTGAGAAGAACATCTGACCTCGCCGTCAAACATCTGTTAAACAGATAGGAATCGAACCCGAAGGCCGACTTAACTTGAAGTTCAGAGGAATATCTGACCTCCCTATCAGGCATTAGTTAAACAAACAGGCATCGAACCCGAAGGACGACACAACAAGAAGTTGAGAAGAACATCTGACCTCGCTGTCAGGCATATGTTAAATAAACTGGCATCGAATTTGATGGCTGACTCCACCCGAAGTTGAGAAGAACATCTGACCTTGCCGTCAAGCATTTGTTAAACAAACAGGAATCAAACCCGAAGGCCGTCTCAACCCTTAGTTGAGAAGAACATCTGACCTCGCTGTCAAACATCTGTTAAACAAACAACTATCAAACCCGAAGGCTGGCTCACCTTGAAGTTTAGAGAAACATATGACATCCCCATCAGGCATTAGTTAAACAAACAGGCATCGAACCCGAAGGCCGACACAACACGAAGTTGAGAAGAACATCTGACCTCGCTGTCAGGCATCTGTTAAACAAACAGGCATCGAACCCGAAGGGCGGCCCAACCCGAAGTTGATAAGAACACTAGACCTCGCCGTTAGGCATCTTTTAAACAAACAGGCATCGATCCCGAAGGTCGGTTCAACCCAAAGTTGAGAAAAACATTTGACCTCGCCGTGAGGCATCTGTTAAACAAATAGGCATCGAACCCGAAGGCCGTCTCAATCCTTAATTGAGAAGAACATTTGACCTCGCCGTTAAACATCTATTAAACAAACAGGAATCGAACCCGAAGGCCGGCTCAACTTGAAGTTGAGAGGAATATCTGACCTCCCCATTAGGCATTAGTTAAACAAACAGGCATCGAACCCGAAGGCCGGCACAACACGAAGTTGAGAAGAACATCGTATCTCGCTGTCAGGCATATGTTAAACAAACAGGCATCGAATTTGATGGCCGATGTTGGACCCCAAAAATTGCCCAAAATTTCTTTACCTAGCTTATGTTTCATTTCCTGCACACTCGCATTATCATTTGCATTTCATTGACATGTATGCAGGAGATCATGAGGTATGATTACCAATCAAGGGCTACACAAGACTTTGAAGCTAGCTGGGAGGCTTATTCATGTGTTCAAGGGTTGATATCCTTGTTAGAGAAGTTAAAGGATCCTCAGAGAGAGTGATTGAAGCCAAGTGTGTAGGTCTCCTGACTTGAGAGTTATGGGGAAGAGCATCAGATGATTCTGAGGCCATGAAGATGGACTTGAGGTCTTGAGAGAGCTCATGAGAAGGTTTGAAGATCACTTTGACGCCTAGACAGGTCATTGTGTAAGAATAAGAAGCCTCAGCCATGATTGGTGCAGCTAGGGTTTGACTGGGTCAACCCTAAGTCAACTGAGGATTTGAAGGAGATTGAGACCTAATTCAAGAGCCATGTGATCATGGATTCATACATTGAGATGTTATAAGGATTATTCCAAGGTTAACTCATCATGATTGAAGAGTTTGAGAAGTTTCAGGCTAGGGTTTCTAAGACTTGACAGTGTAAAATCCCATAGTTTGACCCCTATCTTCAAGGCAATTTAACTCAAGATATGATTGTCATCACATCTTGACCCCAACATGATTATTGTAGAGCATGGTCTTAGTTTTAATTTGAGTTCTAGAAGTCCTTGATAGGATTTGTAGAACTCAAGTTATGACTTTGACAAGTTACAAGTCATCTGAGGTATGTGAACTTGGAGCTTGAAAGTTACCCAACTTGAATGAAACTTTTTCCCAATAAGGATGATTCCTATGAACTTTTAGTCAACGTGAATCTTGTTCCTTATTCTCTTAGCTTTCTAGAGAGTATTAGAAGTCCTTGATAGGATTTGTAGAACTCAAGTTATGGCTTTGACAAGTCAAAGGTATTTTGGGAAGTTGTGATTATGGGTCATTTATGATTATAGGTCATTTTCACCAACTTAGACACCTCAAATGAAATTTTGTTCAACTTGAAAGTTGCTCAAAATGGGGTTTTAACCTTGAACATGCATCAAGGAGACATTGAAGTGGCTCAAGGAAGGATGTGGTTTGAGAAAATTTTGAAAAAGAAGAATTAAAGGCATTTAATGACCAAGAATTGAAATAAGTCATTTTGTGTCCAAACAAGGCAAAGTTATAGGTCATTTTGAATGGAAAAATCATTTTAGAAACTTTGGCAATGTTAGAATTTTGGTTTGAGGTCAAATTCATGCCATTTCATTTCATTTCTTCATGATGAAGCAACATAACCAACATGAATCATTGGATTGCAAACAAGGAAGTGAGCATAACCAACCAATTCAATATCTCATGAGATGAATTTTCCAAGCATTTTCATGCCCAAACAGAGCTAGAATCGTGACTGGTGTGGATGACATTTTGAAGAGAAATTGAAATTGCAAAATCTCATTTGGGTGGTTACAGAACTTTCTAGATGATTCTAATGAGTTCTATATAAGATTTGGAGTGTGTTCAGCCTTTTTTGGAAGCATTTGAAGCTGGTAGCAGAGAGAGCATTGGATTTTGCAGAGCTGCAACTCAAGATCATGTTCTTGGATTGAGGAAGAATCAGAGCAAATCGAGGTGTGCATTAGCTTCAGAGGAAGATTTGGAGTGAATCTGGATCATTTTGGTGGAAGAATCGAGCAAGGATTGCACCTGTTCTTCATCTGAAACCAGGTTTGTACAAATCGAAATTATGCTTAATCTATAGGGAGATAGCTAGAAATCTTTATATGGTTAGGTTCTTAGCATGACATAGATGGATTTTGGTACAAGAATTTGATGGATAGAGACACTTTAGGTCATGGATCATTTTCTGTTGAGCCTGATTTCTCAAGATTCTTGGTGATATATTCATGATTTGACAGTGGAGATTGATCAGTGAGAAGTGTAGATTACATTAGGATCATTATTTTTGAGAATTGTGATGATCAAGATTTGGTGTATTTATGAAAATCCTATCGTGTTTGGAGTTAGAGAAGGAACTAGTGAATTTGGAGATTGGATTCGTGTTCAGGAGGAAAAATTGAGTAAGATTGGGTATTGGTTTGTCATTTTTGATGACCTGAGACGAGCACTTCACCGGAGAAGACGGTGGCACTGCAACTCAGGCCACCGTCTGGAGAATTCCCTCCATCTGAGTTCAAATTGGGGACAATGGACATGGTCCGTTAGATGAGGGTTGGACCTTTGACTCAATCCAAGGATACACGGCCACGATTGTTTGCTGAAGCTCTAAAGAGTGAGTTGAGATGAAACACACCGTTTCATTAATTGGTTGGTTTGGGCTTAGTAGTCTAAGTGATATTTACACCCCCCAATTGGCCCAGTCTGGAAAATGAATTTGAAATATTTGCTATTTGTCACGTGTATTTTGTTATTTTCTTTGTTTTTTTCTTTTATTTTGCACATTTCATATAGTTTAGAAAATAATTCATAGTAAATAGGAAAATAACTCAAATTGATCCAAATTTTTTTCCCCTGACTCATGAGTGAGTCTAGAATTTTAGGAAATTAAGATCTTAGGAATTTATGCATTTTTTTATTTTAATGGCATTTTTTTATTTTAATTGATATTAATTGCATTTTGGTTGATACTTTGTCTTGCTGATTTTTGTGTGATCACATGGTGATGATTTTTGAGCTGGTTTCTTGTGTGTAGTTAGCTTAGACATGTATGCTCCCATAGTATTTTTCTCACATTTTTGTGATGAAATTAGATGAGGTTTTTAGATTGAAACTTTAGGTGCTCTAGTTTTAGGGTTTAACCTTAGTACCTCATAGTTTAGGATTTAATTCTAGTTATTGGATGATTTGATCTCTGGAATTAACATGATAGAGTCATGATTGACTTAGGTTCCCATAGTTATTTTGTAAGATTTTACAATTAGTTTTAGTATTTTAGTTAGGATTAACTTTAATACTAGGGTTTAGGTGATCCTAACTTGCTAACTCAACTAGAATGACTTCTTTAGTTCCCTTAGACTAGGGTTTTTCTTCTCTTGCTCTTGAATGATGATGGAGGCATGTCTGGGCTGCTGCGGAATGCATGATGGAGCTTGGACTTGAAGTTTGCTCTTCCTTTGGTGTAGTTTGTTTAGGGCTAAGGATTAGGGTTTTAGGGAGATCCCTTAGATTAGATTTTCTTCCTTCATGAAACATGGAAGGTGTTGATCACTCCCATTCCTCCCTATGATGTAAGGTCCCATTGTGAAGGCCTCATCCCTCCTTTGGTAGGATGATTGGCTCCTCACAAATTGGTAGAACCTTTGAGGGTGCCTTTCCTTGATAGTGGAGTGCTCAGAGGTGACCTTTGGTCTTCACTTTGTTCACTACTACCCACACCTTGCTCTTGTTAGATGAATATTTCTCCCTTGCTAGAGGATGGAGTTCCTTGCTAGAAGATTGAAGATGCTAGAGGTTGCCACTTCCCTGTGTTTGAAGACTGCCTTAGAGCTGAAGCTTGAAGATCAAGAAGAACAAGTTGACACTTGAAGATTGACTTGAGATTGAAGAGAGAGCTGAAGCTTGAAGAAGATGGAGAACAAGTTGATGCTTGTGATTGATGCCTTGAAAGCTTGAAGAAGCAAGTTGATACTTGCTATTGAAGATGAGAGCCTTGAGGACCAGTTACAGACTGAAGACTGAACTGCTGTCAGAGGATTGCTTTGCTGTGAAGCTGTGGAAGCTGTTGATTTGCTTTCTTTCCTGTCTGTTTGCTTTCTGTGCAACTGTATTGATGTGACTTGTTTGATTTGCTTGATGCATTAGAATAAGTTCATGTTTAGATTCTTTTAAGCTAGAAGCATGATTGCACTAGAGGTTGAGTTGTTCCCTCTGCTTGTATTTTTACTGTATGGCTTTGCTTGCGGGTATTCGGTAGAGCCCTGCTCCCTTGCCTATGTGGTTTGTGATTTGCTTGATGGCATTTTATTTTTGTTTCGTGATTGCAGTTATTCATATCTGGCTTGAGGTCGAGACGAGCTTGTGGAGGCTGATGCCCCACACACATTTCCTCCCTCACTTGCATTGCATGCATTTTATAGTCGTTTACTGTTTACTGTTTCAGCTGATGCTTTATCTGTTTCTGTTTATCATTGACATGATCCCTTAGGAATCTCACTTCCTTTGATAAGGAAGTGATGATTAGAACTTTAGGTTGAAACCTATGCATGATAACTTCTAGGAGATCCCTGTTTCAAACCTCAACTATAGGATGAATCCTTGGCATGACAACATTAGGACTGGATAGTCTCCCCGTAGTTGTCCCTCTCTCTTCTCATCTTGAAACAACAGTAAAAAACGTAATAAAGGCAAGTTAGTATAAGCGCGTCATGAGCCTTAAGCTACTTGGGTAATGATAATTGAGCGGCCTCCTCTCAATCGTCTAGAATTTTTAGTATACGTCCTTTGGACGATATGCGACGCATTCGTTCCCACGTCATAGTCTCTAGTGCTATACAAACTACAGACAAACATAAAAAACAGTTCTTCCATAAAAGACAGAAAACAAACTTCAAACCTTTTTGCCCAGTGGGCCCATAATTCAAAGGAAGCTTTTCTGAAGAAAAGAGTGTCGTTAACTTTCAGTTCTACTGCAAACGGTAACGCCTAAGTCTCCAAGGGTCGAGCTGCGCACACCAAACTGCTGGAACTGTTTGTTAACCCTACTCGAAAAAACAGATGAATCTGAATTCCCGTAATCCGTATTATCCCGAACTACGTAAGCTCTGATCTCTCATACCTGTTGAGAGTATGTAGGCACAATACTGATGTATTGGCGAGCCACCTTCCCCGTAACCCGTAGTTAGCCGAACGCGTTGACTCTGATTTCTCATTCTCTGATGGGAATATGTAGGCATAAAGTGCGATGCTTTGCCGAGTCATTTTCTTTTCTTTTTTAAGCCATCCTTGATAGGTAGATAGATAAAACCAACCCGTCAGATAAACACAACAAGCGTGGATCCCATCGAGTACGATGGACGTGAGGGGTGCTAATACCTTCCCCTTGCGTAACCGACTCCCGAACCCAGACAATGGTTGCGATGACCTTGTCTTATACCTTTTCGTCAGGTTTTTCCGATCGTTTCCTTTCCCGTTCTGAGGGATAAATAACGAAAGGTGGCGACTCTTTTGTTTTGCCGACACCTTATTTTCGTGGTAGCGACAGCTAGCGACTCTGCTAGGGACTTGATAGTTTCCTGGGATCCAACGTCCCTGTGCGAGAGTCAATCCTAGCGCTTGTATGATTACTTGTTGGGTTGTGTTTATTTATCGCATTTTATTTCCCGCACTTTATTTTCAGTATGATATGATTATCTGGACTGTTGTGGGAGGGGCATTCTGATGAGTGAGAAGCCAGACCCAGGTTTGAGAGCTACATAGTGTTAGAGTGGGTTAGTGGAGGACGTGCTTGCTTTGCTTGCAGCTGTTCCCACGTAATCCACACTCAAACGAGGTTCTCTTTGATGGCTTCCTATTGGTCCTTTGGACTCGAGGGGTTGTCGGATTTGAGGATTGTCGACTCTGGAAACCGATCATTTGGAATTCAGCTAAGTGAGGCCGCTTCAAGAGATGATGATGCCACACCTTCTGGGTATCATATCATCATTTTTTGAAAGTCTGTGACGCTGATGACCGTATAGGATGCTGAACCTTTTCCGTGATTAGGTCCATACCCGTGAGCAGGGTCGGGTTATTGCAGGAAACCTTAACCTTCAGATAACCTGGTTTTCTTGAAAGTGAATCAGTTTTGTTGGTATCAGGGTTTCTTCTCATCAGATATATGGTTGTTCTTGACAGAATAGAGTTTTGGTCTGATATCAGAGGTTCTTCTCATCAGATATATGGTTGTTCCTGACAGAATAGAGTTTTGGTCTGATATCAGAGGTTCTCATCACCAGATATGTGTTTGTTCTTAACAGAGCAGAGTTTTGGTCTGGTATCAGGGGTTTCTTCTCCTCAGAGATATGGTTGTTCTTGACAGAGCAGTATTGTGGTTTTGTTGATACAGAATCTTCACCTCCTCAACATCACAATTGTCCTGATCTCCTGCTGCATGATTGCATTTTGCATTATTTGCATTCTCATTTGCATGTCATTAATGTGTGTCTGTGTTGCAGGTGCATATTTCTCCCCTGGTTCAAGTGATCTTGATCCTCATGGCAGATATGGCCTCTCTGAAGAAGACTGTGGCTTACAAGCTACCAACACCTGACATCCGAGAGTTACAGACTTTGATTTTTTTTGGCTGATAAGACAGTGATGGAGAGTTTCAGAAAGAGTTATGGGAGACTGCTGAGTATTGTGTATAAGCTTCCTACGTACGAGTTGAATGGCCTATATGCTCTGCTGCAATTTTATGACCCACATCTCAGATGCTTCGTGTTTCCAAACTACGTCCTCGCCCCGACCTTGGAAGAGTATTCTGACCTGTTGGGGGTGGCTTTGATGAATCAAATGCCTTACTACCATGTTGAGGGAGAGCCCAAACTGAGTAAGCTGACTGACGCTCTGCATGTAGATGAGTCTGAATTGGAAGGGATGGTATCCAGAAAGATTGGAGTTCATGGTTTCCCTTTGCCTTTCCTGATGGAAAAAGCCCGAAAGTTTGCCGAGAAGGATCGCTGAGATGTGTTCAATGCCTTCTTAGCCCTCTGTATCTATGGGATCATGCTATTCCCAAGTCATCCGGACTTCATAAGCATGGACGCTTGCCATAATTTGCCTCCGGGAATCCAGTTCACAGCAAGAATGAAACACAGAAAGGGGAAGAACGTGGCATGTTGTGCTCCTTTACTGTATAAATGGTTTGCTAGCCATCTTCCAAAGTCAGGGCCGTTCATTGATTCTGCTGAGTCTTCGCCTTGGTCTGCGCGTTTGATGGGTTTGACTGCTGACGATATTAACTGGTTTGATAGAGATCTGCTGGGAAAAGATATTGTGTATAGCTGCTATGGCTTTCCTAACGTTCCATTGGTCGGAAGGAATGGATGTATCAACTACAATCCATCTCTGCTGGCACGACAATTTGGGTATGCACTACGAGGTCCTCCTGAAAAGGAAGAGATACAGGAATCTCTGTATCTCACAGGGTTGCTTGAGGGTGACACTTTGATCAAGGTACAGAATGCTTGGAGCAAAATTCACTGAAAGGGGAAAGTCTTGCTGGGAAAGAGCAACAACAAGGCCTTTGATCCGTACGTGACTTGGGTGCGAGAGAGAGTCGCCAAGTTTCTAATGCCGTTTCCTGCCGTGGAACCATTGTATGCTCCCGTGTACAAGGAGCCTACTACTGTTGATATTCAGAAATTCAACCAGGTACTCCAAGAGAAGGAAGAGCTACGAAAGGCCAACGAGGAGTTGGAGAAAGAGATCGCTCAACTTTGGAAAGAGAAAAGTGAAGCTGTTTATACCTGCAAGAAGCAGACTGAGATGATCAACCGTCTAGGCTCCAACCTGACCAAAGAAACTGATGCCAGGGAACGGCTGGGATTGGACCTGAAGTCCATACATGGCGTGTTGACAACCAAGAAACAGGATCTGGACAGAGTGTACCGGAAGTTAACCCAATACGAGAGGGTCTGGAGCAGCACCATAGCCAAGTACAAAGAATGGGAAGAAAAGCTGAAGCAGCGAGTAGTCGAGCTGGAAGCTCAGATTATGGTGAAAAACGAGAGTACAGAGGCTGAAGCCCCCCTGCGACATGACGTCCAGTATATATTGGCTGAGGCCGAGGCGAATTTGCAAGATTCTCAACTCCGAGCTGATGCTAAAAGGAGAAGAGTCGAGAACCATTCTGAAGAAGGTATTCCTATGATTGTTGCCGAGAACCTCCCAAAGTCCATCAGTCAGAAGGACCTGCTGACCCAGGGTTTGCTTACTCAGTCAGATCACTCCACTACAAAGAAGTTGATAGAAGATTTTCGTGCCCGTGGCCGCGCCTGATCTTTTGTATCTTTCTTTGTACATTTTATGCATTGATATGCTGATCACCACCAGGTTTGTTGGTTGGGGTCATGCCTTATTGCTTCAGTTGTATATGACTACAGTTGTACGCTACCCGAGCGGGCTTTTCAGATGAATATATGAGGATTTCTTTTTCCATGATTGGATCATAGACTTTATTTGTCTCGAAAACTAGGATCGAGGGGGAATCTCCCCAAGGCACAGACACACGTTCGCATTTGCATAACGAGCACCTTGTCGTTTTTTTTCTAACCCTTTGTGTATGCAGGTTGTTCCAGGATTGATCGAAGACCGATGCACCGCTACCCGACCAGAGCAAATCAAGCTAGAGCAATGGAACAAGTGCAGACCGACGTTCAGGAACTCCGGGAGAGGATGAACCGCTTCATGGAGCTCATGCAAGTGGTTGCCAACGACCAAGACCAGCTCATAACATTGGTCCAGCCTCTGATCTCAAGGGTTGACATCAACGGTATACTTCATGGAGGGAGCGTTCCAACCCCTCCACCTGTTGAAACTCCTCAGAATGGCATCCTCGCGAATGGGGGGAATGGAAGTGGTAACGGCAATGTGATCACTAACCTCGGGCTCAATGGTAATACGACTGGCGTCGGCAATGGAAATTTTGAAGCTAATGGAAATGTCGGACTGGGCAACGGCAACACAGGTGCTGGAAATATGTATGGGCCTTAGCCATGGCTAGAAGATCGTCAAGAAGATTTGTTCTCATAGAGAAGTGCTGAAGGAGAACTTTCTGCTGAAGCACGTCTGAGGTTTAAGGCACTCGAGGAAAAAATGAGGAATTTCGAGAACCTGAACACTATGGGGGTCGACATGACTAAATTGGGATTGATTTCTGATTTCAAGGTGCCTCCTAAATTTAAGGTACCCGACTTTGAGAAATACAAGGGCACCACTTGCCCTCGTGTCCACTTAAGATCATACTACCGAAAAATGTCCGCTCGCTCTGAAGACGAGAAGCTGCTGATGCACTTCTTTCAGGATAGCTTGTCCGGGCCATCCTTGGAATGGTACATGAGTTTGGAACCCACCAGTATGCGCACGTGGAAGGAACTGGTTGAGCCCTTTGTGCACCATTACCAGTATAACAGTGACTTGGCTCCGAACCGGGTTCAACTGCAGAAATTGTCACAGAGGAACAACGAAGGGTTCAAAGAATACGCCCAGTGATGGCGTGAACTAGCAGCTAGAGTTCAGCCACCGATGGTTGAACCAGAGCTTGTTGAAATGTTTGTAGCCACCCTCCCAAGGGTTTATCACGAGAAACTAGTCAGCGGTATGTCAGGAAGTTTCTCAGATCTCATAATTACTGGCGAGCACGTTGAAAATGGGATCAAATTGGGAAAAATTCAGGGTGTTGATCTATCCTTAGCTGGAGGAGGAAAGAAACCATACGGTAGCAAAAGGCGTGAAGGAGAAACGAGCGCTGTGTCCAACGCTCGAAGGAAAGGTAAGGGCCAGCGCCAACAGGTGGCTAGCATAACCATCCCTGTTGTCCAACAACCCCAGCCACTGCAGCAGCCGCAGCAGCAGCAGCCAAATCAGCAAGGGTACAGAAAATACCAGAACAGGGCACCTCTGTCAAGTCATCACCTCGAGACGCCGCCCATGTCTTATGCTCAGCTGTTACAAACCCTACTTCAGTTACAGCTAGCCCAGAAGACAACCCTGGCTCCCTTGACAGGGGCACCTCCGCCGGGTTATGATGCGAATGCAACATGTAATTTTCACTCAGGGGCACCCGGCCACACGATGGAAAACTACAAAGCCTTCAAGCACAAGGTGCAAGATATGGTGGATGCTAAGATCATCAATTTCTCAGATAATGTGCCGAATGTAACAAAGAACCCTATGCCGAATCATAAGGGAGGTGGGGTGAATGCCATTATTGAAGAAGAGGATTTAGATGTATTGACTGACATCAATGATCTGAAGACACCGGTTAGCTTCGTTAAAGCCAAGCTGATGAAGAGAGGCTTCTTTCTGGGCTGTGGTAAATTGTGTATGGGCTGTGCGACTCGTTCTGATGGATGTGAACAGTTGATAGAAGGGATTCAGAGTCTGATGACCGAAGGAATCTTGCAGTTTAGCCGAAGGGCCGAATGTGAAGCTGGAGAGGTAATGCTGAAGCAAGATGATGAGGTTGCCACCATCACCATCCC
Organism: Lathyrus sativus; assembly: GCA_963859935.3. Lineage (NCBI taxonomy): Eukaryota > Viridiplantae > Streptophyta > Magnoliopsida > Fabales > Fabaceae > Lathyrus > Lathyrus sativus. Next base: position 395,802,020 of record OZ012735.1, on the reverse strand, counting down.
TCGCCAGACGATAACTATTTCTGCACCCAGGCTGCCCACAATTACCATCACCAAAGCTGGGTCGATACCTTTTGAAAGCAACAATGCTGTCCCATGGCACTATGGGGCAGACGTCTACTATAACGGACATAAGTTAGAACTAGAACCATCTGGGCAGTCTGTGGATAACCTAGTGGGAATTGGCGGAATCACGCGAAGCGGAAGAGTATTTGCTCCACCTGAGATTGTGGCGGACAAAGCGGATAAAGCTGAGGAAACTGATAAAGGAAAGAGTAAAGTCGTTGAGGAAACCCCCCGTGGGGTAGAGGAGGACTTACTTGTGAAGGACGCTGAAGAGTTCATGAGGTTGATCAAGAAGAGTGATTACAAGATCATTGACCATGTCCATCAAACACCCTCAAAAATTTCCGTCCTGAATTTGTTGCTGTGTTCGGAGTCACATCGCAACGCGCTGTTAAGGGTTTTGAATGCCACGTATGTACCGCAGGAAATCTCGGTCAACTAGTTGGAAGGGGTAGTAGCCCTCGTAAATGCTGGAAACGGGTTAGGGTTCACTGACCTGGAGCTGACGCCGAAGGGAAGAAACCACAACAGCGCCCTGCACATCTCGATAGAGTGTAGGGGAACAGTTATGGCTCATGTGTTGGTGGACACTGGGTCATTGCTCAATGTTCTTCCGAAGAAGGCATTGATGAAGTTAGATACTCGGGGATTGATTTGCACACCCAGTGATCTGGTTGTGAAGGCTTTCGATGGAACCAAGCGTCATGTCTTTGGAGAGGTAACCCTACCAATCCAAGTTGGGCCGGAAACATTCGACGCAGTCTTCTACATCATGGACATCATGCCAGCCTCCAGCTGTCTCTTAGGCCGGCCATGGATCCATTTTGCTGGTGCCGTGACCTCCACGGTGCACCAGAAGCTCAAGTATGCTGTCGGAGGCAGCATCGTAACTGTTTGTGGCGAGGAAGATATAATGGTGAGCCATTTGTCGTCCTTCAAATACGTTGAGATGGATGGGGAAATCCACGAATTCGTATGTCAGGCATTCGAAGCTGTTAAGGTCAAGGACGTGGCGCCAGTAATGACTGAGAAACCAGAGATGACTCTCTCTTCCTTCAAGGAAGCCCGGGCCGTTGTTCAAGCCGTATCTACCCCAGGCTGGGGGCAAATTCTGGAAATACCTAACAAGCAGGACAAGTTTGGGTTAGGATACTCTCCTACGGCTGAAGCCTCCTCTTCTCGCAGGGCGTCGCGAGGAAAAGGGCCGATCCAGTTTACAAGTGGCGGGGTGATATTTGAAAGTGTCAGCGCAGTGTCTGAAGACGGTGAGGACAGCGACTGCGACCTAGACTCTTGGATCCAACCAAGCAAACCAGGCCAGAGCCTCACCAATTGGTCCATCAGGGATACCATCCAAGTGACAGGAAAAGAGTAATGATTTACTTTCTCCAATTATTGTACAACCCTATGTCCTACCCAGGGCATAGCGGTTTTATTGTCAGGGCCTTGTTTGATTATGTACATGCATTTTACCAATAAATCAAAAGGCGTTTTTCTTCTCATTCAAATATTGTGATCTCTGCTATTCTTGTTTTATATTTGTTTTGAAAAACAATAAAATGGCAATAGGGTTTGTGCTAACCTGCATATCCTTATTTAACCCTTGATTTTGCAGGATCCACATAGCAGATAACATCGACTCTAGACCTTCTACGACTCACTTCGACTTCGATTGCCCGATCTATCAAGCTGAAGAAGAGATTGATGAAGACGAAGACCTTCCCGAAGAGTTGGCCCGTTTGTTAATACAAGAAGAGAAAGTCATTCTACCTCACGAGGAAGAGATTGAGATTGTGAATCTCGGTTCTGAGGAACTGGTCAGGAACATCAGGATAGGGGCTGCATTGCAGAATGATGTCAAGCAGAGATTGGTCGAGATGCTAAGAGAGTATAGTGACATCTTTGCTTGGTCATACGAAGATATGCCCAGACTTGACACGGACATCGTGGTCCATCACTTGCCGCTGCGGGAAGATTGTCCTCCTGTTAAGCAGAAGCTTAGGAGGACACGACCGGATATGGCCGTCAAGATCAAAGAAGAAGTGCAGAAACAACTTGATGCTGGCTTCTTAGCGGTCACTACTTACCCTCCGTGGGTCGCCAACATAGTGCCTGTACCGAAGAAGGACGGTAAGGTGCAAATGTGCGTCGATTATCAGGATTTGAATAGGGCGAGCCCTAAAGATGATTTCCCGCTCCCTCATATTGATGTGTTGGTTGATAATACAGCTCAGTTCTTCGTGTTTTCGTTCATGGATGGCTTCTCCGGCTACAATCATATCAAGATGGCGCCGAAAGACATGGAGAAAACTACGTTTATTACACCTTGGGGAACGTTTTGCTACAAGGTAATGCCTTTCGGTCTGAAGAACGCAAGGGCCACTTACCAACAAGCAATGGTTACTTTATTTCATGACATGATTAATCATGAGATTGAAGTTTATGTTGATGACATGATTGCGAAGTCCCAAACGGAGGAGGGACATCTGGTCAATTTGCTGAAGCTTTTTGAGAGACTTAGGAAGTTCAGGTTGAGGCTGAATCCTAACAAGTGTACTTTCGGAGTACGGTCGGGAAAACTACTAGGGTTTATCGTGAGTGAAAGAGGCATCGAGGTTGATCCTGCGAAGATTAAAGCAATACAAGAAATGCCTGCGCCAAAAACCGAAAAAGAATAAACTACATTGCAAGGTTTATTTCTCAGCTCACGGCCACGTGTGAACCGATGTTCAAACTGCTAAAGAAGGATCAGGTGATTATCTGGAACGAGGATTTCCAGAAGGCATTTGATAAGATAAAACAGTATTTACAGGAACCTCCGATCTTGATACCCCCAGTGGCCGGACGACCCTTAATCATGTACTTGACAGTTCTTGAGAATAGTATGGGGTGTGTTCTCGGTCAGCACGACGAGACAGGCAGAAAGGAGCATGCCATTTACTACTTGAGTAAAAAGTTCACAGATTGTGAATCTCGTTACTCAATGCTGGAGAAGATGTGTTGTGCACTAGCCTGGGCTGCCAAGCGTTTACGACAGTACATGCTCAACCACACAACCATGCTAATTTCGAACATGGATCCGATCAAGTACGTCTTCGAGAAGCAAGCACTTTCGGGAAGGATTGCCAGACGGCAAATGGTGTTGACAGAATATGACATTCAGTACGTTTCCCAGAAGGCCATCAAGGGAAGCGTATTGTCTGAATACCTTGCCGAACAGCCAATCGAGGATTATCAGCCGATGAAATTTGAATTCCTTGATGAGGATATCTTGTTTCTCAAAGTGAAAGATTGCAATGAACCGTTGCCCGACGAGGGTCCAGATAGGAAATCCCAATGGAGATTGATATTTGACGGGGCGGTTAATTCTTACGGAAGTGGCATTGGGGCGATTATCACGACTCCCCATGGATCCCACATCCCGTTTACCGCTAGACTGACATTTCCGGTCACCAATAACGAAGCAGAGTATGGAGCATGCATCATGGGTCTAGAAGAAGCAATTGATTTGAGAATCAAGAACCTAGATGTGTATGGTGACTCGACACTTGTGATTAACCAGATTAAAGGGGAGTGGGAGACTCGTCAATCGAATTTGGTGCCGTACATGAACTATGCCAGAAGGCTGCTTCCGTTCTTTGATCGAGTGGAACTCCATCACGTGCCCAGGGCTGAAAATCAGATGGCTGATGCCTTAGCCACGTTGGCTTCGATGTATAAATTCAATTTTTGGAATGAAGCCCAAGAATTGTCCTTTCTCATCTTGATAGACCTACATTCGTATTTGTGATCGAGGAAGCCTCCGATGGCAAGCGATGGTTCCATGACATCCAGACTTTCCTTATGACTAAGGAATATCCTGCGGGAGCGTCAACCCAGGATAAGAAGACTCTGAGGAGGCTGGCTGGAAATTTTTATCTCAATCCTGATGGAGTTTTGTATAAAAGAAACCAAGATCTCGTGCTACTCAGATGTGTAGACGAGAAAGAGGCGAGTATGCTCATGGAAGAAGTCCATGAAGGCACATTTGGTACGCACGCCGGCGGGCATGCTATGACAGGAAAGATCCTGAGAGCAGGATACTACTGGCTGACGATGGACTCAGATTGCTTTAAATTCGCGACGAGATGTCATAAATGCCAGATTTATGCTGATAGGATTCATGTGCCGTCGTGCCCGTTGAATGTCATGTCTTCCCCGTGGCCGTTCTCCATGTGGGGCATCACCGTCAGGCATCTGTTACACAAAAAGGTGTGGAACCCGAAGGCCGGCTCAACCCAAAGTTGAGAAGAACATCTGACCTCGCCATTAGGCATCTGTTAAACAAACAGGCATCAAACCCGAGGGTCGTCTTAACCCTTAGCTAAGAAGAACATCTGACCTCGCCGTCAAACATCTGTTAAACAATCAAGTATCGAACCCAAAGACTGGCTCACCTTTAAGTTAAGAGGAACATATGACCTCCCCATCATGTAATAGTTAAACAAACATGCATTGAACCCGAAGTCCGGCACAACACGAAGTTGAGAGGAACATCTTACCTCACCGTCAGGCATTTGTTAAACAAACAGGCATAGAACCTGAAGGTCGGCTCAACATGAAGTTGAGAGGAACATTTGACCTCGCTGTCAGGCATCTGTTAAACAAACAGGCATTGAACCCGAAGGTCGGATCAACAGGAAGTTGAGAGGAACATTTGAAATCACTGTCAAGCATCTATTAAACAAACAGACATCAAATCCGATGGCCGGCTCAACCTGAAGTTAACAAGAACATCTGAACTCACCGTCAGGCATCTGTTAAACAAACAGGCATCGAACCCGAAGGGAGGCTCAACCCAAAGTTGATAAGAACATTAGACCTCGCTGTCAGGCATCTGTAAAACAAACAGGCATCGAACCCAAAGGGCTGCTTAACACGAAGTTGAGAGGAACATCTGACCTCGCTGTTAGGAATCTGTTAAACAAACAGGCATCAAACCTGAAGGTCGGCTCAACATGAAGTTGAGAGGAACATTTGACTTCACTGTCAAGCATCTGTTAAACAAACAACCATCAAATCTGAAGGCCGGCTCAACCCGAAGTTGAGAAGAACATCTGACCTCACCGTCAAGCATCTGTTAAACAAATAGGCATTGAAGCCGAAGGGTGGCTCAATCCGAAGTTGAGAAGAACATCTGACCTCGCCGTCAGGCATCATTTAAACAAACAGGCATCGAACCCGAAGGCCGGCTCAACACAAAGTTGAGAGGAACATCTGACCTCGCCGTCAGGCATCTATTAAACAAACAGGCATCGAACCCGAAGGTCGGCTCAACACAAAGTTGAGAGGTACATCTGACCTTGCCGGCAGGCATCTGTTAAACAAACATGCATCAAATCTGAAGGCCGGCTCAACCCGAAGTTGAGAAGAACATCTGACCTCACCGTCAAGCATCTGTTAAACAAAAAGGCATCGAACTCGAAGGTCGGCATAACACGAAGTTGAGAGGAACATCTGACCTCACTGTCAGGCATCTGTTAAACAAACAGGCATAGAACCCGAAGGTCGGCTCAACATGAAGTTGAGAGGAACATTTGACCTCGCTGTCAGGCATCTGTTAAACAAACAAGCATCGAACCCGAAGGCCGGCTCAACCCGAAGTTTAGAAAAACATTTGGCCTACCCGTCAGGCATCTGTTAAACAAACAGGCATCGAACCCGAAGGCCATCTTAATCCTTAGTTGAGAAGAACATTTGACCTCGCCGTCAAACATCTTTTAAACAAACAGGCATCGAACCCGAAGGCCGGCTCAACCCGAAGTTGAGAAGAACATCTGACCTCACCGTCAAGCATCTGTTAAACAAATAGGCATCGAACCCGAAGGGTGGTTCAACCTGAAGTTGATAAGAACATCTGACCTCGCCGTCAGGCATCATTTAAGCAAACAGGCATCGAACCCGAAGGCCGGCTCAACACGAAGTTGAGAGGAACATGTGAACTCGTTGTCAGGCATCCCTTAAACAAACATGCATCAAACTCGAAGGTCGGCTCAACATGAAGATGAGAGGAACGTTTGACTTCACTATCAAGCATCTGTTAAACAAACAGGCATCAAATCTGAAGGCCGGCTGAACCCGAAGTTGAGAAGAACATCTGACCTCACCGTTAGGCACATGTTAAACAAACAGGCATCGAACCCGAAGGCCGGTATAACACGAAGTTGAGAGGATCATCTGACCTCGCCGTTAGGCTTCTGTTAAACAAACAAGCATAGAACCTGATGGTCAGCTCAACATGAAGTTGAGAGGAACATTTGACCTCGCCGTCAGGCATCTGTTAAACAAATAGGCATCGAACCCGAAGGTCGGCTCAACATGAAGTTGAGAGGAACATTTGACTTCACTGTCAAGCATCTGTTAAACAAACAGACATCAAATCCGAAAGCTGGCTCAACCCGAAGTTGAGAAAAACATCTGACCTCACCGTCAGGCTCATTTAAACAAACAGGCATCGAACCCGAAGGGCGGCTCAACCCGAAGTTCATAAGAACATTAGAACTAGCCGCCAGGCATCTGTTAAACAAACAGGCATCGAACCCGAAGGCCGGCTCAACCCGAATTTGAGAAGAACATTTGACCTCATCGTCACGCAACTGTTAAACAAACAGGAATCGAACCCAAAGGACTGCTTAACACGAAGTTGAGAGGAACATCTGACCTTGCTGTCAGGAATCTGTTAAACAAACAGGCATCAAACCCGAAGGTCGGCTCAACATGAAGTTGAGAGGAACATTTGACTTCACTGTCAAGCATCTGTTAAACAAACAGGCTCAAATCCGAAGGTCGGCTCAACCCGAAGTTGAGAAGAACATCTGACCTCACCGTCTGGCATCTGTTAAACAAACAGGCATCGAACCCGAAGGGCTGCTCAACCCGAAGTTGATAAGAACATTAGAACTCGCTGGCAGGAATCTGTTAAACAAACAGGCATCGAACCCGAAGGCCGGCTCAACCCGAAGTTTAGAAGAACATTTGGCCTCGCCATCAGGCATCTGTTAAACAAACAGGCATCAAACCCGAAGGCCATCTCAATCCTTAGTTGAGAAGATCATTTGACCTCGGCGTCAAACATCTTTTAAACAAACAGGCATCGAACCCGAAGGCCGGCTCAACCCGAAGTTGACAAGAACATCTGACCTCACCGTCAGGCATCTGTTAAACAAATAGGCATTGAACCCGAAAGGTGGCTCAACCCAAACTTGATAAGAACATCTGGCCTTACCCTCAGGCATCATTTAAACAAACAGGCATCGAACCCGAAGGCTGGCTCAACACGAAGTTGAGAGGAACATCTGACCTCGCCGTCAGGCATCTGCTAAACAAACAGGGATCGAACCCAAAGGGCGGCTCAACATAAAGTTGAGAGGAACATTTGACTTCACTGTCAAGCATCTGTTAAACAAACAGGCATCAAATCTGAAGGCCGGCTCAACCCGAAGTTGAGAAGAGCATCTGACCTCACTGTCAGGCATCTGTTAAACAAACAGGCATCGAACCCGAAGTCCGGCATAACACGAAGTTGAGAGGAACATCTGACCTCGCCGTCAGGAATCTGTTAAACAAACAGGCGTATAACCCGAAGGTCGGCTCAACATGAAGTTGAGAGGAACATTTGACCTCGCCGTCCGGCATTTGTTAAACTAACAGGAATCGAACCCGAAGGTCGACTCAACATGAAGTTTAGAGGAACATTTGACTTCACTGTCAAGCATCTGTTAAACAAACAGGCATCAAATCTGAAGGTCGGCTCAACCCGATGTTGAGAAGAATATCTAACCTCATAGTCAGGCATCTGTTAAACAAACAGGCATCGAACCCGAAGGCTGGCATAACACGAAGTTGAGAGGAACATCTGACCTCGCTGTCAGGCATCTGTTAAACAAACAGGCATAAAACCCGAAGGTTGGCTCAACATGAAGTTGAGAGGAACATTTGACCTCGCCGTCAGGCATCTGTTAAACAAACAGGCATCGAACCCGAAGGGCTGCTCAACCCGAAGTTGATAAGAACATTAGAACTCGCTGCCAGGAATCTGTTAAACAAACAGGCATCGAACCCGAAGGCCGGCTCAACCCGAAGTTTAGAAGAACATTTGGCCTCAACGTCAGGCATCTGTTAAACAAACAGGCATCAAACCCGAAGGCCATCTCAATCCTTAGTTGAGAAGATCATTTGACCTCGGCGTCAAACATCTTTTAAACAAACAGGCATCGAACCCGAAGGCCGGCTCAACCCGAAGTTGAGAAGAACATCTGACCTCACCGTCAGGCATCTGTTAAACAAATAGGCATCGAACCCGAAAGGTGGCTCAACCCAAACTTAATAAGAACATCTGGCCTTGCCGTTAGGCATCATTTAAACAAACAGGCATCAAACCCGAAGGCTGGCTCAACACGAAGTTGAGAGGAACATCTGACCTCGCCGTCAGGCATCTGTTAAACAAACAGGGATCGAACCCAAAGGGCGGCTCAACATAAAGTTGAGAGGAACATTTGACTTCACTGTCAGGCATCTGTTAAACAAACAGGCATCAAATCTGAAGGTCGGCTCAACCCGAAGTTGAGAAGAACATCTGACCTCACTGTCAGGCATCTGTTAAACAAACAGGCATCGAACCCGAAGTCCGGCATAACACGAAGTTGAGAGGAACATCTGACCTCGCCGTCAGGAATCTGTTAAACAAACAGGCATAGAACCCGAAGGTCGGCTCAACATGAAGTTGAGAGGAACATTTGACCTCGTCGTCCGGCATCTGTTAAACAAACAGGCATCGAACCCGAAGGCCGGCATAACACGAAGTTGAGAGGAACATCTGACCTCGCTGTCAGGCATCTGTTAAACAAACAGGCATAGAACCCGAAGGTTGGCTCAACATGAAGTTGAGAGGAACATTTGACCTCGCCGTCAGGCATCTGTTAAACAAACAGACATCGAACCCGAAGGCCGGCTCAACCCGAAGTTTAGAAGAACATTTGTCCTCCCCGTCAGACATCTGTTAAACAAACAGGCATCGAACCCAAAGGCCATCTCAATCCTTAGTTGAGAAGAACATTTGACCTCGCCGTCAAACATCTTTTAAACAAACAGGCATCGAACCCGAAGGCCATCTCAATCCTTAGTTGAGAAGAACATTTGACCTCGCCGTCAAACATCTTTTAAACAAACAGGCATCGAACCCGAAGGGTGGCTCAACCCGAAGTTGATAAGAACATCTGACCTCGCCGTCATGCATCATTTAAACAAACAAGCATCTAACCCGAAGGCCGGCTCAACACGAAGTTTAGAGGAACATGTGACCTCGTTGTCAGGAATCTGTTAAACAAACAGGCATCAAACTCGAAGGTCGGCTCAACATGAAGTTGAGAGGAACATTTGACTTCACTGTCAAGCATCTGTTAAACAAACAGGCATAAATCTGAAGGTCGGCTCAACATGAAGTTGAGAAGAACATCTGACCTCACCGTCAGGAATCTGTTAAACAAACAGGCATCAGACCCGAAGGCCGGCATAACACGAAGTTGAGAGGAACATCTGACCTCGCTGTCAGGAATCTGTTAAACAAAAAGGCATCAAACCCGATGGTCGGCTCAACATGAAGTTGAGAGGAACATTTGACTTCACTATCAAGCATCTGTTAAACAAACATGCATCAAATCTGAAGGCCGGCTCAACCCGAAGTTGAGAAGAACATCTGACCTCACCGTCAAGCATCTGTTAAACAAACAGGCATCGAACCCGAAGGCCGGCATAACACGAAGTTGAGAGGAACATCTGACCTCGCTGTCAGGCATCTGTTAAACAAACAGGCATAGAACCCGAAGGTCGGCTCAACATGAAGTTGAGAGGAACATTTGACCTCGCCGTCAGGCATCTGTTAAACAAACACGCATCGAACCCGAAGGCCGGCTCAACCCGAAGTTTAGAAGAACATTTGGCCTCCCCGCCAGGCATCTGTTAAGCAAACAGGCATCGAACCCGAAGGCCATCTTAATCCTTAGTTGAGAAGAACATTTGACCTCGCCGTAAAACATCTTTTAAACAAACAGGCTTCGAACTCGAAGGCCGGCTCAACCCAAAGTTGAGAAGAACATATGACCTCACCGTCAGGCATCTGTTAAACAAATAGGCATCGAACCCAAAGGGTGGCTCAACCCAAAGTTGATAAGAACAACTAACCTCGCCGTCAGGCATCATTTAAGCAAACAGGCATCGAACCCGAAGGTCGGCTCAACACGAAGTTGAGAGGAACATGTGAACTCGTTGTAAGGCATCTGTTAAACAAACAGGCATCAAACCCGAAGGCCGGCTCAACATGAAGTTGAGAGGAACATTTGACTTCACTGTCAAGCATCTGTTAAACAAACAGGCATCAAATCTGAAGGTCGGCTCAACCCGAAGTTGAGAACAACATCTAACCTCACCGCCAGGCATCTGTTAAACAAACAGGCATCGATCCCGAAGGCCGGCATAACACGAAGTTGAGAGGAACATGTGACCTCGCCGTTAGGCTTCTGTTAAACAAACAGGCATAGAATCCGATGGTCGCTTTAAAATGAAGTTGAGAGGATCATTTGACTTCACTGTCAAGCATTTGTTAAACAAACAGGCATCAAATCCGAAGGTCGGCTCAACCCGAAGTTGAGAAGAACATCTTACCTCACCGCCAGGCATCTGTTAAACAAATAGGCATCGAACCCGAAGGCCGACTTAACCCGAATTTGAGAAGAACATTTGACCTCGCCTTCAGGAAACTGTTAAACAAAAAGGCATCGAACCCAAAGGACTGCTTAACACGAAGTTGAGAGGAACATCTGACCTCACTGTCAGGAATCTGTTAAACAAACAGGCGTCGAACCCGAAGGTCGGCTAAACATGAAGTTGAGAGGAACATTTGACTTCACTATCAAGCATCTGTTAAACAAACAGACATCAAATCCGAAGGCTAGCTCAACCCGAAGTTGAGAAGAACATCTGACCTCACTGTCAGGCATCTGTTAAACAAACAGACATCGAACCCGAAGGGCGGCTCAACCCGAAGTTGATAAGAACATTAGACCTTGTCGTCAGGCACCTGTTAAACAAACAGGCATCGAACCCGAAGGCCGGCTCAACCCGAATTTGAGAAGAACATTTGACCTCGCCGTCAGGCAACTGTTAAACAAACAGGCATCGAACCCAAAGGACTGCTTAACACGAAGTTGAGAGGAACATCTGACCTCGCTGTCAGGAATCTGTTAAACAAAAAGGCATCAAACCCGAAGGTCGGCTCAACATGAAGTTGAGAGGAACATTTGACTTCACTGTCAAGCATCTGTTAAACAAACAGACATCAAATCCGAAGGCTGGCTCAACCCGAAGTTGAGAAGAACATCTGACCTCACTGTCAGGCATCTGTTAAACAAACAGGCATCGAACCCGAAGGGCGGCTCAACCCGAAGTTTATAAGAACATTAGACCTCGCCGTCAGGCATCTGTTAAACAAACAGGTATCGAACCCGAAGGCCGGCTCAACCCGGATTTGAGAAGAACATTTGACCTCGCCGTCAGGCAACTGTTAAACAAACAAGCAACGAACCCAAAGGACTGCTTAACACGAAGTTGAGAGAAATATCTGACCTCGCTGTCAGGAATCTGTTAAACAAAAAGGCATCAAACCCGAAGGTCGGCTCAACATGAAGTTGAGAGGAACATTTGACTTCACTGTCAAGCATCTGTTAAACAAACAGGCATCAAATCCGAAGGTCGGCTCAACCCGAAGTTGAGAAGAACATCTGACCTCACCGTCTGGCATCTATTAAAGAAACAGGCATCGAACCCGAAGGGCGGCTCAACCCGAAGTTGATAAGAACATTAGAACTCGCCGCCAGGCATCTGTTAAACAAACAGGCATCGAACCCGAAGGCCGGCTCAACCCGAAGTTTAGAAGGACATTTGGCCTCGCCATCTGGCATCTGTTAAACAAACAGGCATCGAACCCGAAGGCCATCTCAATCCTTAATTGAGAATAAAATTTGACCTTGGCGTCAAACATCTTTTAAACAAAAAGGCATCGAACCCGAAGGCCAGCTCAACCCGAAGTTGAGAAGAACATCTGACCTCACCGTCAGGCATCTGTTAAGCAAATAGGCATCGAACCCGAAGGGTGGCTCAACCCGAAGTTGATAAGAAAATCTGACCTCGCTGTCAGGCATCATTTAAACAAACAGGCATCGAACCCGAAGGCCGGCTCAACACGAAGTTGAGAGGAACATCTGACCTCGCCGTCAGGCATCTGTTAAACAAACAAGCATCAAACCCGAAGGTCGGCTCAACATGAAGTTGAGAGGAACATTTGACTTCACTGTCAAGCATCTGTTAAACAAACAGGCATCAAATCTGAAGGCAGGCTCAACCCGAAGTTGAGAACAACATCTAACCTCACCGCCAGGCATCTGTTAAACAAACAGGCATCGATCCCGAAGGCCGGCATAACACGAAGTTGAGAGGAACATGTGACCTCGCCGTCAGGCATCTGTTAAACAAACAGGCATAGAACCCGAAGGTCGGCTCAACATGAAGTTGAGAGGAACATTTGACCTTGCCGTCAGGCATTTATTAAACAAACAGGCATCGAACCCGAAGGTCGACTCAACATGAAGTTGAGAGGAACATTTGACTTCACTGTCAAGCATCTGTTAAACAAACAGGCATCAAATCTGAAGGTCGTCTCAACCCGAAGTTGAGAAGAATATCTGACCTCACAGTCAGGCATCTGTTAAACAAACAGGCATCGAACCCGAAGGCCGGCATAACACGAAGTTGAGAGGAACATCTGACCTCGCCGTCAGGCATCTGTTAAACAAACAGGCATAGAACCCGAAGGTCGGCTCAACATGAAGTTGAGAGGAACATTTGACCTCGCTGTCAGGCATCTGTTAAACAAATAGGCATCGAACCCGAAGGCCGGCTCAACCCGAAGTTTAGAAGAACATTTGGCCTCCCCGTCAGGCATCTGTTAAACAAACAAGCATCGAACCCGAAGGCCATCTCAATCCTTAGTTGAGAAGAACATTTGACCTCGCCGTCAAACATCTTTTAAACAAACAGGCATCGAACCCGAAGGTCGGCTCAACCGGAAGTTGATAAGAACATTAGACCTCACCGTCAGGCACCTGTTAAACAAACAGGCATCGAACCCGAAGGCCGGCTCAACCCGAATTTGAGAAGAACATCTGACCTCGCCGTCAGGCATCATTTAAACAAACAAGCATCGAACCCAAAGGACTGCTTAACACGAAGTTGAGAGGAACATCTGACCTCGCTGTCAGGAATCTCTTAAACAAAAAGGCATCAAACCCGAAGGTCGGCTCAACATGAAGTTGAGAGGAACATTTGACTTCACTGTCAAGCATCTGTTAAACAAACAGACATCAAATCCGAAGGCTGGCTCAACCCGAAGTTGAGAAGAACATCTGACCTCACTGTCAGGCATCTGTTAAACAAACAGGCATCGAACCCGAAGGGCGGCTCAACCCGAAGTTTATAAGAACATTAGACCTCGCCGTCAGGCATCTGTTAAACAAACAGGTATCGAACCCGAAGGCCGGCTCAACCCGAATTTGAGAAGAACATTTGACCTCGCCGTCAGGAAACTGTTAAACAAACAAGCAACGAACCCAAAGGACTGCTTAACATGAAGTTGAGAGAAACATCTGACCTCGCTGTCAGGAATCTGTTAAACAAAAAGGCATCAAACCCGAAGGTCGGCTCAACATGAAGTTGAGAGGAACATTTGACTTCACTGTCAAGCATCTGTTAAACAAACAGGCATCAAATCCGACGGTCGGCTCAACCCGAAGTTGAGAAGAACATCTGACCTCACCGTCTGGCATCTTTTAAAGAAACAGGCATCGAACCCGAAGGGCAGCTCAACCCGAAGTTGATAAGAACATTAGAACTCGCCGCCAGGCATCTGTTAAACAAACAGGCATCGAACCCGAAGGCCGGCTCAACCCGAAGTTTAGAAGGACATTTGGCCTCGCCATCTGGCATCTGTTAAACAAACAGGCATCGAACCCGAAGGCCATCTCAATCCTTAGTTGAGAAGAAAATTTGACCTTGGCGTCAAACATCTTTTAAACAAAAAGGCATCGAACCCGAAGGCCAGCTCAACCCGAAGTTGAGAAGAACATCTGACCTCACCGTCAGGCATCTGTTAAGCAAATAGGCATCGAACCCGAAGGGTGGCTCAACCCGAAGTTGATAAGAAAATCTGACCTCACTGTCAGGCATCATTTAAACAAACAGGCATCGAACCCGAAGGCCGGCTCAACACGAAGTTGAGAGGAACATCTGACCTCGCCGTCAGGCATCTGTTAAACAAACAAGCATCAAACCCGAAGTTCGGCTCAACATGAAGTTGAGAGGAACATTTGACTTCACTGTCAAGCATCTGTTAAACAAACAGGCATCAAATCTGAAGGCAGGCTCAACCCGAAGTTGAGAACAACATCTAACCTCACCGTCAGGCATCTGTTAAACAAACAGGCATCGATCCTGAAGGCCGGCATAACACGAAGTTGAGAGGAACATGTGACCTCGCCGTTAGGCATCTGTTAAACAAACAGGCATAGAACCCGAAGGTCGGATCAACATGAAGTTGAGAGGAACATTTGACCATGCCGTCAGGCATTTATTAAACAAACAGGCATCGAACCCGAAGGTCGACTCAACATGAAGTTGAGAGGAACATTTGACTTCACTGTCAAGCATCTGTTAAACAAACAGGCATTAAATCTGAAGGCCGTCTGTTGCGGTGGAAATAGGATAACAAACTATTAATGAGTTTGAATCGCAATTCAATTCACAACCGCTCTTTGATTTATCCGAAGGAAAAGGTCAAAAGAGGGAAAACCTATTTTTGCATCGTAAACACAATGCGGGGAGAGATCTAGGGTTCGGGGGTTGGTTAAATTTAGGGAAGGTATGAGCACCCTAAACTTCTGTAGTACTCTACAGGAACCTTTTGTTCAAATGTTTACTATTTTTCTTTATTTATTTGCTTAAAGTATATGTACAAAGGATTAAAAATGAGAAAATAAACCTAAGGGGGTTAATTCTAAGTTTACTCGGCAAGACATCGCATCTTGTGCCTACGTATCCTTACGGGAGTGGAATCAGAGTAATCGTAGTTCCCCTCAAAAGGGAGGTTAGAGACTTCTTGACTGTGGTCAAGGTCTCAAGGGGAATAAACGCATCTTAAGGACACGCTTACGTGGAGTGTAGAAACTCCAAATCTCTACGTTGAATTGTTAAGTTGTAATTAGGGTTAAATTAGGGATTCCACGGCGGGAAACCCTAAAATGAGCGCAGCGGCTCCTTGTCCTAATGCTAGGGATAAAATTGTAATTTTGCCTACGGCGAGGCATTTGTGAAAATTAGGGTTTGTAGTTTGTAGTTTTGAATTTTTAGGGTTTTGAAGGTTTATGGACTATTGGCGCGGCGGCCAAACGGTTAGACCTAACCTTCGGATGTGTGTAATGTGACAGAATAATGGCAAAAGGTGCGGAATTTTAAATCATGCAAGCAGAAATTTAAATGCGGAAAGTAAACGCGATTGTTAGGTTCGCGAGGTTACAATTGAGAAACAGTTACAGATACAATTTAATTTAAAAATACGCAAACGTAAAGGGGCAACATAGTAGCTGCACAGTGAACAAACTAGGTTAGTAAACAAAATTACGAAACAGAAGTGTGAAATTGTGGGACATTTTTGTGGTTTTTATTTTATGATATATGAAAATTTCAATTTTAAAAAAGGTTTTAGATATTAATAAATAACTCTAAATTTAACTTTAAAAATTAATTTAACCTAATTACCTAGAAATAGTTTTAATTTTATTATTTTTTAAAAAATATAGTTTGTTTATTCAAGAAGACATCTTATTTTATTTACTTTAAAAAATATGCAAATTGGCTTAGCACTTAAAAACAACAAGATAATGTATGTAAATCCCAATAAAATAACAGCCCAAAAAAACAATCAGTGAGTTGGGCCGGTGGGGCTTTCCGACCCAACACACACAGGCAGCATGAACCTAGGGTTTACGAATCCTTTTCTCATCTAGCGGCGCCAGCTATCATCGTCTCGCTTCCTTGCTCTTCTCTCTTCGTCTTTGATGAGTTCTTTTCATTCCCGTTTGATTGTGAACCTGAAATTAAACACAAAAACCATCAAAGTGCGAGTAATCAGTGCTTGTGCTTATGTTTGATTGTGATGTGAGCGATTGATGAAACGTTGGCGACTATGGGGTGATGATGATGATATTCTGAGCCTCGAAGTTTGTTTGCTCGCTGATCTTAAGTGAACGGCGCCGGCGAACGTACTTCAGGGGGTTTTAGTTCGCTTTTTGACGGTTTTCGGTGTTCTACTTCTCGCCGTTTTCGCCTTCTCCGTCTAGGGTCTTCTTTGAAAGGTGATATTGTTATTTTATACTTTCTTTTTTAGATTTCTTTTTGGGCTTTGTGTTTACGTTTCTTTTTGGATCCAAAATCGAAAATTTCTTTCAATCTGACTTGATTTGATTCGCTTTTACGAGGATTGGATTTGATTAGAACTTTCCTCTTTCAAACTCAGGATTTCGGTTTACTTTGATTTCTGATGTGGATTGGGTTTTTTCTGATTTGATTTGAACACTTTCCATCTTTGATTTACTTGATTGGATTTTCAACCTTCAGACCTCAATTGGATACCCTGATTTGTCTTGGATATCTATTTCTCTTTGATTAACTGGATGTTTGTTTCACTTTGGATATTTGGTTCACTTTGGTTAACCTGGTTTCGTTGTGATTGATGTGAAATTGGTTTCTATTCTTTCAGATATGGATTCTAGCACCATTCGGATGCGAACTGGTTCACTTGGTTCGAACTTGGAGACTTGTTTTCCTTTTCTGATGTTGTTTGTCTATCTTGCCTGTTATTGGCTTATTCAGCCTCTACTCTGGTGAGCTTTGGTGAACTGGGCTATGATGCTTGAACTGAGCCCAGGTTCTACACCTTCGGTTTTCCACTGCGACCTTCGCATTCGATTGGGGTTTACTGCGACTGGCATGGTCATGGACTTGTTTCGATCGCCTTTTGAGTTGAATTGGTTTATACTGACACAACCTGTCTTTGTTAATTCAGGTGACAGACTCGTTGAATGCCCCTTTGGTTATGGTTGGTGAATTTGGGCTATGAGGTTTTATAGCTGAGCCCTACACTCTGTTAGGAAATTGGGGTAATGATGTTGTCTTGTGAATTTATGCAGATGGTATGCTTCCTTTCGAGTTTCAGCCCCCTAATTCGAACCTCCTTCTGACGGTGACATCTTGAGCATGAATTTACTTGATAATGTCCCCAAAACTTATTTACTTGATGAATGGTGTTCTAATTTGGAATCCAAGGTTGCATGAACTCTTTTGGCAAATCGAATCAGTCCCTAATTCTTTTACTCTTCATCTTTCTCGGCTGTCCCGTATGATAAGAACAAATATAATCACCTGATATGATGCCCATGGCACGGATCGATAATGGGAGTAGGATGCGACTTCGGTTATGCCCTCCCGGCACTCGATGATGACAATTGTTCTGAGAGTGTCAAACAACTCCTAACCTTTTTCTATATTGTTTGTTTTGCTTTGATGTGCAGGTTAGTCGAGATTTGCGGCGAAGCTCAAGGGCCAACATGAAGACACTTAGCATTTTTAGGACTTAGGATTTTTAGATTTAATGTAATTCCTTGTAACAGCAAAAATGTGAAACAATCTCCCTTTTGTATAATGCAATCTTTATGAAATAAAATTCCCAACACTTTGAATTTATTTATATTTTATTCTTAGTTAAAAAATATAAACAATTGTGAATAAATCCACAAGTATTTAAATTCGTTAACATAGGCATAAAACATAAATATTCCCAAGTGGTATTCTTATTGGTGCACTCGTCTCATTTGTAATCCTAATCTCATCATCCGATTAAAATGTTAACCAACCATTTCATAACCAAACACATATGGGCACCGTAATCACAACATTTTCAGCATCAACAGTAATACTACTCGTAATTAAACTCCACTGACCAAATGCCAAGATCTTGATATGATCAGACCTGGTGATAGATAAATGTATCAAACGCCTCAGAATTTTAATAACAGCCCGTCTTCAAGGAATTGGTAGAATTTGTGTAAAATGACAAAAATACCCCTGGGACCAAATCTGCAAAACAAACACCTCCATAACTTGTTAGTGGTTAGCAAATGTTCATATGAGATGATATGCGAAATGACTGACTAAATATAAGGGTAAAATTTGGGGTATTACACCGTCTCAACCCGAAGTTGAGAAGAATATCTGACCTCACAGTCAGGCATCTGTTAAACAAACAGGCATCGAACCCGAAGGCCGACATAACACAAAGTTGAGAGGAACATCTGACCTCGCCGTCAGGCATCTGTTAAACAAACAGGCATAGAACCCGAAGGTCGGCTCAACATGAAGTTGAGAGGAACATTTGACCTCGCTGCCAGGCATCTGTTAAACAAATAGGCATCGAACCCGAAGGCCGGCGCAACCCGAAGTTTAGAAGAACATTTGGCCTCCCCGTCAGGCATCTGTTAAACAAACAAGCATCGAACCCGAAGGCCATCTCAATCCTTAGTTGAGAAGAACATTTGACCTCGCCGTCAAACATCTTTTAAACAAACAGGCATCAAACCCGAAGGCCGGCTCAACCCGAAGTTGAGAAGAACATCTGACCTCACTGTCAGACATCTGTTAAAAAAATAGGCATCGAACCCGAAGGGTGGCTCAACCCGAAGTTGATAAGAACATCTGACCTTGCCGTCATGCATCATTTAAACAAACAAGCATCGAACCCGAAGGTCGGCTTAACACGAAGTTGAGAGGAACATGTGACCTCGTTGTCAGGCATCTGTTAAACAAACAGGCATCAAACCCGAAGGTCGGCTCAACATGAAGTTGAGAGGAACATTTGACTTCACTGTCAAGCATCTGTTAAACAAACAGGCATCAAATCCGATGGTCGGCTCAAACCGAAGTTGAGAAGAACATCTGACCTCACCGTCTGGCATATGTTAAACAAACAGGCATCGAACCCGAAGGGCGGCTCAACCCGAAGTATATAAGAACATTAGAACTCGCCGCCAGGTATCTGTTAAACAAACAAGCATCGAACCCGAAGGTTGGCTCAACCCGAAGTTTAGAAGAACATTTGGCCTCGCCGTCAGGCATCTATTAAACAAACAGGCATCGAACCCGAAGGCCATATCAATCCTTAGTTGAGAAGAACATTTGACCTCCTCGTCAAACATATTTTAAACAAACAGGCATCGAACCCGAAGGCATGCTCAACCCGAAGTTGAGAAGAACACCTGACCTCACCGTCAGGCATCTGTTAAACAAATAGGCATCGAACCCGAAGGGTGGCTCAACCCGAAGTTGATAAGAACATCTGACCTCGCCGTCAGGCATCATTTAAACAAACAGGCATCGAACCCGAAGGCCGGCTCAACACGAAGTTGAGAGGAACATCTGACCTCGCCGTCAGGCATCTGTTAAACAAACAGGCATCAATCCCGAAGGTCGGCTCAACATGAAGTTGAGAGGAACATTTGACTTCACTGTCAAGCATCTGTTAAACACACACGCATCAAATCTGAAGGCCGGCTCAACCCGAAGTTGAGAAGAACATCTGACCTCACCGTCAGACATCTGTTAAACAAACAGGCATCGAACCCGAAGGTCGGCATAACACGAAGTTGAGAGGAACATCTTACCTCACCGTCAGGCATCTGTTAAACAAACAGGCATAGAACCCGAAGGTCGGCTCAACATGAAGTTGAGAGGAACATTTGACTTCACTGTCAAGCATTTGTTAAACAAACAGGCATCAAATCCGAAGGTCGGATCAACCTGAAGTTGAGAAGAACATCTGACCTCACCGTCTGGCACCTATTAAACAAACAGGCATCGAACCCGAAGGGTGGCTCAACCCGAAGTTTATAAGAACATTAGAACTCGCCGCCAGGAATTTGTTAAACAAACAGGCATTGAACCCGAAGGTCGGCTCAACCCGAAGTTTAGAAGAACATTTGGCCTCGCCGTCAGGCATCTGTTAAACAAACAGACATCGAACCCAAAGGTCATCTCAATCTTTAGTTGAGAAGAACATTTGACCTCGGCGTCAAACATATTTTAAACAAACAGGCATCGAACCCGAAGGCCGGCTCAACCCGAAGTTGAGAAGAACAACTGACCTCACTGTCAGGCATCTGTTAAACAAATAGGCATCGAACCCGAAGGGTGGCTCAACTTGAAGTTGATAAGAACATCTGACCTCGCCGTCAGGCATCATCTAAACAAACAGGCATCGAACCCGAAGGCCGGCTCAACACGAAGTTGAGAGGAACATCTGACCTCGCCGTCAAGCATCTGTTAAACAAACAGGCATCAAATCTGAAGGTCGGCTCAACCCGAAGTTGAGAAGAACATCTGACCTCACCGTCAGGCATCTGTTAAACAACTAGGCATCGAACCCGAAGGGCGGCTAAACCCGAAGTTTATAAGAACATTAGAACTCGCCGCCAGGCATTTGTTAAACAAACAGGCATCGAACCCGAAGGTCGGCTCAACCCGAAGTTTAGAAGAACATTTGGCCTCGCCGTCAGGCATCTGTTAAACAAACAGGCATCGAACCCGAAGGGCATCTCAATCCTTAGTTGAGAAGAACATTTGACCTCGACGTCAAACATATTTTAAACAAACAGGCATCGAACCCGAAGGCCGGCTCAACCCGAAGTTGAAAAGAACATCTTACCTCACCGTTTGGCATCTGTTAAACAAATAGGCATCGAACCCGAAGGGTGGCTCAACCCGAAGTTGATAAGAACATCTGACCTTGTCGTCAGGCATCATTTAAACAAACAGGCATCGAACCAGAAGGCCGGATCAACACGATGTTGAGAGGAACATCTGACCTCGCCGTCAGGCATCTGTTAAACAAACAGGCATCAAACCCGAAGGTCGGCTCAACATGAAGTTGAGAGGAACATTTGACTTCACTGTCAAGCCACTGTTAAACAAACAGGCATCAAATCTGAAGGCCGGCTCAACCCGAAGTTGAGAAGAACATCTGACCTCACCGTCAGGCATCTGTCAAACAAACAGGCATAGAACCCGAAGGTCGGCTCAACATGAAGTTGAGAGGAACATTTGACCTCGCTGTCAGGCATCTGTTAAACAAACAGGCATCAAAACTGAAGGTCGGCTCAACCCGAAGTTTAGAAGAACATTTGGCCTCCCCGTCAGGCATCTGTTAAACAAACAGGCATCGAACCTGAAGGCCATCTCAATCCTTAGTTGAGAAGAACATTTGACCTCGCCGTCAATCATCTTTTAAACAAACAGGCATCGAACCCGAAGGCCGGCGCAACCCGAAGTTGAGAAGAAAATCTGACCTCACCGTCAGGCATCTGTTAAACAAATAGGCATCGAACCCGAAGGGTGGCTCAACCCGAAGTTGAAAAGAACATCTGACCTCGCCGTCAGGCATCATCTAAACAAACAAGCATCGAACCCGAAGGCCGGCTCAACACGAAGTTGAGAGGAACATCTGACCTCGCTGTCAGGCATCTGTTAAACAAACAGGCATCAAACCCGAAGGTCGGCTCAACATGAAGTTGAGAGGAACATTTGACTTCACTGTCAAGCATCTGTTAAACAAACAGGCATCAAATCTGAAGGCCGGCTCAACCCGAAGTTGAGAAGAACATCTGACCTCACCGTCAGGCATCTGTTAAACAAACAAGCATAGAACCCGAAGGTCGGCTCAACATGAAGTTGAGAGGAACATTTGACCTCGCTGTCAGGCATCTGTTAAACAAACAGGCATCAAAACCGAAGGCCGGCTCAACCCGAAGTTTAGAAGAACATTTGGCCTCCCCGTCAGGCATCTGTTAAACATACAGGCATCGAACCCGAAGGCCATCTCAATCCTTAGTTGAGAAGAACATTTGACCTCGCCGTCAATCATCTTTTAAACAAACAGGCATCGAACCCGAAGGCCGACTCAACCCGAAGTTGAGAAGAAAATCTGACCTCACCGTCAGGCATCTGTTAAACAAATAGGCATCGAACCCGAAGGGTGGCTCAACCCAAAGTTGATAAGAACATCTGACCTCGCCGTCAGGCATCATCTAAACAAACAGGCATCGAACCTGAAGGCCGGCTCAACACGAAGTTGAGAGGAACATCTGACCTCGCTGTCAGGCATCTGTTAAACAAACAGGCATCAAACCCGAAGGTCGGCTCAACATGAAGTTGAGAGGAACATTTGACTTCACTGTCAAGCATCTGTTAAACAAACAGGCATCAAATCTGAAGGCAGTCTCAACCCGAAGTTGAGAAGAACATCTGACTTCACCGTTAGGCATCTGTTAAACAAACAGGCATCGAACCCGAAGATTGGCTCAACCCGAAGTTTAGAAGAACATTTGGCCTCGCCGTCAGGCATCTGTTAAACAAACAGGCATCGAACCCGAAGGCCATCTCAATCCTTAGTTGAGAAGAACATTGGACCTTGGCGTCAAACATATTTTAAACAAACAGGCATCGAACCCGAAGGCCGGCTCAACCCGAAGTTGAGAAGAACATCTGACCTCACCGTCAGGTATCTGTTAAACAAACAGGCATCGAACCCGAAGGGTGGCTCAACCCGAAGTTGATAAGAACATCTGACCTCGCCGTCAGGCATCATTTAAACAAACAGCCATCGAACCCGAAGGCCGGCTCAACACGAAGTTTAGAGGAACATCTGACCTCGCCGCCAGGCATCTGTTAAACAAACAGGCATCAAACACGAAGGTCGGCTCAACATGAAGTTGAGAGGAACATTTGACTTCACTGTCAAGCATCTGTTAAACAAACAGGTATCAAATCTGAAGGCCGGCTCAAGCCGAAGTTGGGAGGAACATTTGACTTCACTGTCAAGCATTTGTTAAACAAACAGACATCAAATCCGAAGGCCGGCTCAACCTAAAGTTGAGAAGAACATCTGACCTCACCGTCAGGCATCTGTTAAACAAACAGGCATCGAACTCGAAGGGCGGCTCAACCCGAAGTTGATAAGAACATTAGACCTCGCCGTCAGGCATCTGTTAAACAAACAGGCATCGAACCCGAAGGCCGGCATAACACGAAGTTGAGAGGAACATCTGACCTCGTCGTCAGGCATCTGTTAAACAAACTGGCATAGAACCCGAAGGTCGGATCAACATGAAATTGAGAGGAACATTTGACCTCACCGTCAGGCATCTTCTAAACAAACAGGCATCGAACCCGAAGGCTGGCTCAACCCGAAGTTTAGAAGAACATTTGGCCTCGCCGTCAGGCATCTGTTAAACAAACAGGCATCGAACCCGAAGGCCATCACAATCCTTAGTTATGAAGAACATTTGACCTCGCCGTCAAACATCTTTTAAACAAACAGGCATCGAACCTGAAGGTCGGCTCAACATGAAGGTGAGAGGAACATTTAACTTCACTGTCAAGCAACTATTAAACAAACAGACATCAAATCTGAAGGCCGGCTGAACCCGAAGTTGAAAACAACATCTGACCTCGCCGTCAGGCATCTGTTAGACAAACAGGCATCGGACTCGAAAGGCGGCTCAACCCGAAGTTGATAAGAACATTAGACATCGTCGTCGGGCATCTGTTAAACAAACAGGCATCGAACCCGAAGGCCGGCTCAACCCGAAGTTGAAAAGAACATTTGACCTTGCCGTCAGGCATCTGTTAAACAAACAGGCATCTAACTCGAAGGTCGGCTCAACATGAAGTTGAAAAGAACATTTGACCTCACTGTCAGGAATCTGTTAAATAAACAGGTATCAAACCCGAAGGCCGACATAACACGAAGTTGAGAGAAACGTCTGACTTTGCCGTCAGGCATCTGTTAAACAAACAGGCATATAACCTGAAGGTCGGCTCAACATGAAGTTGAGAGGAACATTTAACGTCGCCGTCAGGCATATGTTAAACAAACAGGCATCGGACCCAAAGGTCGGCTCGACATGAAGTTGAGAGGAACATTTGACTTCAGTATCAATCATCTATTAAACAAACAGACATCAAATCTGAAGGCTGGCTCAACCCGAAAATGAGAAGAATATCTGACCTCACCGTCAGTCATCTGTTAAACACACAGGCATCGAACCCGAAGGGCGGTTCAACCCGAAGTTGATAAGAACATTAGACCTCGCCGTCAGACATCTGTTAAACAAACAGGCTTCGAACCCGAAGGCCGGCTCAACCCGAAGTTGAAAAGATTATTTGACCTCGCCGTCAGGCATTTGTTAAATAAACAGGCATCGAACCCGAAGGTCGGCTCAACATGAAGTTGAGAGGAACATTTGACTTCACTGTCAAACATCTGTTAAACAAACAGGCATCAAATCTGAAGGTCGGCTCAACCCGAAGTTGAAAAGAACATTTGACTTCACTGTCAAGCATCTGTTAAACAAACAGGCATCAAATCTGAAGGTCGGCTCAACCCGAAGTTGAGAGGAACATCTGACCTCGCTGTCAGGCATCTGTTAAACAAACAGGCATCTAACCCGAAGGGCGGCATAACACGAAGTTGAGAGGAACATTTGACCTCGCCGTCAGGCATCTGTTAAACAAACAGGCATCGAACCCGAAGGCCGACTCAACCCGAAGTTTAGAAGAACATTTGGCCTCGCCGTCAGGCCTCTGTTAAACAAATAGGAATCGAACCCGAAGGACATCTCAATCCTTAGTTGAGAAGAACATTTGACCTCGCCGTCAAATATATTTTAAACAAACAGGCATTGAACCCGAAGGCCGGCTCAACTCGAAGTTGAGAAGAACATCTGACCTCACCGTCAGGCATCTGTTAAACAAACAGGCATCGAACCCGAAGGGTGGCTCAACCCGAAGTTGATAAGAACATCTAACCTCGCTGTCAGGCATCATTGAATTAAACAGGCATCGAACCCGAAGGCCGGCTCAACACGAAGTTGAGAGGAACATCTGACCTCGCCGTCAGGCATCTGTTAAACAAACAGGCATCAAACCTGAAGGTCGGCTCAACATGAAGTTTAGAGGAACATTTGACTTCAGTGTCAAGTATCTGTTAAATAAACAGGCATCAAATCTAAAGGCCGACTCAACCCGAAGTTGAGAAGAACATCTGACCTCACCGTCAGGCATCTAATAAACAAACAGGCATCGAACCCGAAGGTCGGCATAACACGAAGTTGAGAGGAACATCTGACCTCGTCGTCAGACATCTGTTAAACAAACAGGCATAGAACCCGAAGGTCGGATCAACATGAAATTGAGAGGAACATTTGACCTCGCTGTCAGGCATCTGTTAAACAAACAGGCATCGAACCCGAAGTCCATCTCAATCCTTAGTTGGGAAGAACATTTGACCTCGCCGTCAAACATCTTTTAAACAAACAGGCATCGAACCTGAAGCTCGGCTTAACATGAAGTTGAGAGGAACATTTGACTTCACTATCAAGCAACTATTAAACAAACAGACAACAAATCTGAAGGCCGGCTCAACCCGAAGTTGAGAAGAACATCTGAACTCGCCGTCAGGCATCTGTTAAACAAACAGGCATCGGACCCGAAGGGCGGCTCAACCCGAAGTTGATAAGAACATTAGACCTCGTCATCAAGCATCTGTTAAACAAACAAGCATCGAACCCGAAGGCCGGCTCAACCCGAAGTTGAAAAGAACATTTGACCTTGCCGTCAGGCATCTGTTAAACAAACAGGCATCGAACTCGAAGGTCGGCTCAACATGAAGTTGAAAAGAACATTTGACCTCACTGTCAGGCATCTGTTAAACAAACAGGCATCAAACCCGAAGGCCGGCATAACACGAAGTTGAGAGAAACATCTGACTTCGCCGTCAGACATCTGTTAAACAAACAGACATAGAACCCGAAGGTCGGCTCAGCATGAAGTTGAGAGGAACATTTGACGTCGCCGTCAGGTATCTGTTAAACAAACAGGCATCGAACCCAAAGGTCGGCTCAACATGAAGTTGAGAGGAACATTTGACTTCACTGTCAATCATCTATTAAACAAACAAACATCAAATCTGAAGGCTGGCTCAACCCGAAGTTAAGAAGAACATCTGACCTCACTATCAGGCATCTGTTAAACAAACAGGCATCAAACCCGTAGGGCGGCTCAACCCGAAGTTGATAAGAATATTAGACCTCGCCTTCAGGCATCTGTTAAACAAATAGGCATCGAACCAGAATGCCGGCTCAACCCGAAGTTGAAAAGAACATTTGACCTCACCGTCAGGCATTTGTAAAACAAACAGGCATCGAACCCGAAGGTCGGCTCAACATGAAGTTGAGAGGAACATTTGACTTCACTGTCAAGCATTTGTTAAACTAACAGGCATTAAATCTGAAGGCCAGCTCAACTTGAAGTTGAGAAGAACATCTGACCTCACAATCAGGAATCTGTTAAACAAACAGGCATCGAACCCGAAGGGCGGCATAACACGAAGTTGAGAAGAACATCTGACCTCGCCGTCAGGCATCTGTTAAACAAACAGGCATAGAACCCGAAGGTCGGCTCAACATGAAGTTGAGAGGAACATTTGACCTCGCCGTCTGACATCTGTTAAACAAACAGGCATCGAATCCAAAGGTCGGCTCAACCCGAAGTTTAGAAGAACATTTGGCCTCGCCGTCAGGCATCTGTTAAACAAACAGGCATTGAACCGGAAGGCCGGCTCAACTCGAAGTTGAGAAGAACATCTGACCTCACCGTCAGGCATCTGTTAAACAAACAGGCATCGAACCCGAAGGGTGGCTCAACCCGAAGTTGATAAGAACATCTGACCTCGCTGTCAGGCATCATTTAATTAAACAGGCATCGAACCCGAAGATTGGCTCAACACGAAGTTGAGAGGAACATCTGACCTCGCCGTCAGGCATCTGTTAAACAAATAGACATAGAACCCGAAGGTCGGCTCAACATGAAATTGAGAGGAACATTTGACCTCGCCGTCAGGCATCTGTTAAACAAACAGGCATCGAACCCGAAGGCCGGCTCAACCCGAAGTTTAGAAGAACATTTGGCCTCGCCGTCAGGCATCTGTTAAACAAACAGGCATCGAACCCGAAGTCCATCTCAATCCTTAGTTGGGAAGAACATTTGACCTCGCTGTCAAACATCTTTTAAACAAACAGGCATTGAACCTAAAGGTCGGCTCAACATGAAGTTGAGAGGAACATTTGACTTCACTGTCAAGAAACTATTAAACAAACAGACAACAAATCTGAAGGCCGGCTCAACCCGAAGTTGAGAAGAACATCTGAACTCTCCGTCAGGCATCTGTTAAAAAAACAGGCATCGGACCCGAAGGGCGGCTCAACCCGAAGTTGATAAGAACATTAGACCTCGTCGTGAAGCATCTGTTAAACAAACAGGCATCGAACCCGAAGGCCGGCTCAACCCAAAGTTGAAAAGAACATTTGACCTTGCCGTCAGGCATCTGTTAAACAAGCAGGCATCGAACTCGAAGGTCGGCTCAACATGAAGTTGAAAAGAACATTTGACCTCACTGTCAGGCATCTGTTAAACAAACAGGCATGAAACCCGAAGGCCGGCATAACAGGAAGTTCAGAGAAACATCTGACTTCGCTGTCAGGCATCTGTTAAACAAACAGACATAGAACCCGAAGGTCGGCTCAACATGAAGTTGAGAGGAACATTTGACGTCGCCGTCAGGTATCTATTAAACAAACAGGCATCGAACCCAAAGGTCGGCTCAACATGAAGTTGAGAGGAACATTTGACTTCACTGTCAATCATCTATTAAACAAACAAACATCAAATCTGAAGGCTGGCTCAACCTGAAGTTGAGAAGAACATCTGACCTCACTGTCAGGCATCTGTTAAACAAACAGGCATCAAACCCGAAGGGCGGCTCAACATGAAGTTGAGAGGAACATTTGACCTCGCTGTCAGGCATCTGTTAAACAAATAGGCATCGAACCCGAAGGCCGGCGCAACCCGAAGTTTAGAAGAACATTTGGCCTCCCCGTCAGGCATCTGTTAAACAAACAAGCATCGAACCCGAAGGCCATCTCAATCCTTAGTTGAGAAGAACATTTGACCTCGCCGTCAAACATCTTTTAAACAAACAGGCATCAAACCCGAAGGCCGGCTTAACCCGAAGTTGAGAAGAACATCTGACCTCACTGTCAGACATCTGTTAAAAAAATAGGCATCGAACCCGAAGGGTGGCTCAACCCGAAGTTGATAAGAACATC
Source organism: Lathyrus sativus (assembly GCA_963859935.3). NCBI lineage: Eukaryota > Viridiplantae > Streptophyta > Magnoliopsida > Fabales > Fabaceae > Lathyrus > Lathyrus sativus. Next base: position 395,773,545 of record OZ012735.1, on the reverse strand, counting down.
TGACCTTGCCGTCAGGCATCATTTAAACAAACAAGCATCGAACCCGAAGGTCGGCTTAACACGAAGTTGAGAGGAACATGTGACCTCGTTGTCAGGCATCTGTTAAACAAACAGGCATCAAACCCGAAGGTCGGCTCAACATGAAGTTGAGAGGAACATTTGACTTCACTGTCAAGCATCTGTTAAACAAACAGGCATCAAATCCGATGGTCGGCTCAAACCGAAGTTGAGAAGAACATCTGACCTCACCGTCTGGCATCTGTTAAACAAACAGGCATCGAACCCGAAGGGCGGCTCAACCCGAAGTATATAAGAACATTAGAACTCGCCGCCAGGCACCCGAAGTTTAGAAGAACATTTGGCCTCGCCGTCAGGCATCTATTAAACAAACAGGCATCGAACCCGAAGGCCATATCAATCTTAGTTGAGAAGAACATTTGACCTCCGCGTCAAACATATTTTAAACAAACAGGCATCGAACCCGAAGGCATGCTCAACCCGAAGTTGAGAAGAACACCTGACCTCACCGGCAGGCATCTGTTAAACAAATAGGCATCGAACCCGAAGGGTGGCTCAACCCGAAGTTGATAAGAATATCTGACCTCGCCGTCAGGCATCATTTAAACAAACAGGCATCGAACCCGAAGGCCGGCTCAACACGAAGTTGAGAGGAACATCTGACCTCGCTGTCAGGCATCTGTTAAACAAACAGGCATCAATCCCGAAGGTCGGCTCAACATGAAGTTGAGAGGAACATTTGACTTCACTGTCAAGCATCTGTTAAACACACACACATCAAATCTGAAGGCCGGCTCAACCCGAAGTTGAGAAGAACATCTGACCTCACCGTCAGGCATCTGTTAAACAAACAGGCATCGAACCCGAAGGTCGGCATAACACGAAGTTGAGAGGAACATCTTACCTCACCGTTAGGCATCTGTTAAACAAACAGGCATAGAACCCGAAGGTCGGCTCAACATGAAGTTGAGAGGAACATTTTACTTCACTGTCAAGCATTTGTTAAACAAACAGGCATCAAATCCGAAGGTCGGATCAACCTGAAGTTGAGAAGAACATCTGACCTCACTGTCTGGCACCTATTAAACAAACAGGCATCGAACCCGAAGGGTGGCTCAACCCGAAGTTTATAAGAACATTAGAACTCGCCGCCAGGAATTTGTTAAACAAACAGGCATCGAACCCGAAGGTCGGCTCAACCCGAAGTTTAGAAGAACATTTGGCCTCGCCGTCAGGCATCTGTTAAACAAACAGACATCGAACCCAAAGGTCATCTCAATCTTTAGTTGAGAAGAACATTTGACCTCGGCGTCAAACATATTTTAAACAAACAGGCATCGAACCCGAAGGCCGGCTCAACCCGAAGTTGAGAAGAACAACTGACCTCACTGTCAGGCATCTGTTAAACAAATAGGCATCGAACCCGAAGGGTGGCTCAACCTGAAGTTGATAAGAACATCTGACCTCGCCGTCAGGCATCATCTAAACAAAAAGGCATCGAACCCGAAGGCCGGCTCAACACGAAGTTGAGAGGAACATCTGACCTCGCCGTCAAGCATCTGTTAAACAAACAGGCATCAAATCTGAAGGTCGGCTCAACCCGAAGTTGAGAAGAACATCTGACCTCACCGTCAGGCATCTGTTAAACAACTAGGCATCGAACCCGAAGGGCGGCTAAACCCGAAGTTTATAAGAACATTAGAACTCGCCGCCAGGCATTTGTTAAACAAACAGGCATCGAACCCGAAGGTCGGCTCAACCCGAAGTTTAGAAGAACATTTGGCCTCGCCGTCAGGCATCTGTTAAACAAACAGGCATCGAACCCGAAGGGCATCTCAATCCTTAGTTGAGAAGAACATTTGACCTCGACGTCAAACATATTATAAACAAACAGGCATCGAACCCGAAGGCCGGCTCAACCCGAAGTTGAAAAGAACATCTTACCTCACCGTTTGGCATCTGTTAAACAAATAGGCATCGAACCCGAAGGGTGGCTCAACCCGAAGTTGATAAGAACATCTGACCTCGTCGTCAGGCATCATTTAAACAAACAGGCATCGAACCAGAAGGCCGGCTCAACACGATGTTGAGAGGAACATCTGACCTCGCCGTCAGGCATCTGTTAAACAAACAGGCATCAAACCCGAAGGTCGGCTCAACATGAAGTTGAGAGGAACATTTGACTTCACTGTCAAGCCACTGTTAAACAAACAGGCATCAAATCTGAAGGCCGGCTCAACCCGAAGTTGAGAAGAACATCTGACCTCACCGTCAGGCATCTGTCAAACAAACAGGCATAGAACCCGAAGGTCGGCTCAACATGAAGTTGAGAGGAACATTTGACCTCGCTGTCAGGCATCTGTTAAACAAACAGGCATCAAAACCGAAGGTCGGCTCAACCCGAAGTTTAGAAGAACATTTGGCCTCCCCGTCAGGCATCTGTTAAACAAACAGGCATCGAACCTGAAGGCCATCTCAATCCTTAGTTGAGAAGAACATTTTACCTCGCCGTCAATCATCTTTTAAACAAACAGGCATCGAACCCGAAGGCCGGCGCAACCCGAAGTTGAGAAGAAAATCTGACCTCACCGTCAGGCATCTGTTAAACAAATAGGCATCGAACCCGAAGGGTGGCTCAACCCGAAGTTGATAAGAACATCTGACCTCGCCGTCAGGCATCATCTAAACAAACAAGCATCGAACCCGAAGGCCGGCTCAACACGAAGTTGAGAGGAACATCTGACCTCGCTGTCAGGCATCTGTTAAACAAACAGGCATCAAACCCGAAGGTCGGCTCAACATGAAGTTGAGAGGAACATTTGACTTCACTGTCAAGCATCTGTTAAACAAACAGGCATCAAATCTGAAGGCCGGCTCAACCCGAAGTTGAGAAGAACATCTGACCTCACCGTCAGGCATCTGTTAAACAAACAAGCATAGAACCCGAAGGTCGGCTCAACATGAAGTTGAGAGGAACATTTGACCTCGCTGTCAGGCATCTGTTAAACAAACAGGCATCAAAACCGAAGGCCGGCTCAACCCGAAGTTTAGAAGAACATTTGGCCTCCCCGTCAGGCATCTGTTAAACAAACAGGCATCGAACCCGAAGGCCATCTCAATCCTTAGTTGAGAAGAACATTTGACCTCGCCGTCAATCATCTTTTAAATAAACAGGCATCGAACCCGAAGGCCGGCTCAACCCGAAGTTGAGAAGAAAATCTGACCTCACCGTCAGGCATCTGTTAAACAAATAGGCATCGAACCCGAAGGGTGGCTCAACCCAAAGTTGATAAGAACATCTGACCTCGCCGTCAGGCATCATCTAAACAAACAGGCATCGAACCCGAAGGCCGGCTCAACACGAAGTTGAGAGGTACATCTGACCTCGCTGTCAGGCATCTGTTAAACAAACAGGCATCAAACCCGAAGGTCGGCTCAACATGAAGTTGAGAGGAACATTTGACTTCACTGTCAAGCATCTGTTAAACAAACAGGCATCAAATCTGAAGGCCGGCTCAACCCGAAGTTGAGAATAACATCTGACTTCACCGTTAGGCATCTGTTAAACAAACAGGCATCGAACCCGAAGATTGGCTCAACCCGAAGTTTAGAAGAACATTTGGCCTCGCCGTCAAGCATCTGTTAAACAAACAGGCATCGAACCCGAAGGCCATCTCAATCCTTAGTTGAGAAGAACATTTGACCTCGGCGTCAAACATATTTTAAACAAACAGGCATCGAACCCAAAGGCCGGCTCAACCCGAAGTTGAGAAGAACATCTGACCTCACCGTCAAGTATCTGTTAAACAAACAGGCATCGAACCCGAAGGGTGGCTCAACCCGAAGTTGATAAGAACATCTGACCTCGCCGTCAGGCATCATTTAAACAAACAGCCATCGAACCCGAAGGCCGGCTCAACACGAAGTTTAGAGGAACATCTGACCTCGCCGCCAGGCATCTGTTAAACAAACAGGCATCAAACACGAAGGTCGGCTCAACATGAAGTTGAGAGGAACATTTGACTTCACTGTTAAGCATCTGTTAAACAAACAGGTATCAAATCTGAAGGCCGCCTCAAGCCGAAGTTGGGAGGAACATTTGACTTCACTGTCAAGCATTTGTTAAACAAACAGACATCAAATCCGAAGGCCGGCTCAACCTAAAGTTGAGAAGAACATCTGACCTCACCGTCAGGCATCTGTTAAACAAACAGGCATCGAACTCGAAGGGCGGCTCAACCCGAAGTTGATAAGAACATTAGACCTCGCCGTCAGGCATCTGTTAAACAAACAGGCATCGAACCCGAAGGCCGGCATAACACGAAGTTGAGAGGAACATCTGACCTCGTCGTCAGGCATCTGTTAAACAGACAGGCATAGAACCTGAAGGTCGGATCAACATGAAATTGAGAGGAACATTTGACCTCACCGTCAGGCATCTGCTAAACAAACAGGCATCGAACCCGAAGGCTGGCTCAACCCGAAGTTTAGAAGAACATTTGGCCTCGCCGTCAGGCATCTGTTAAACAAACAGGCATCGAACCCGAAGGCCATCACAATCCTTAGTTATGAAGAACATTTGACCTCGCCGTCAAACATCTTTTTAACAAACAGGCATCGAACCTGAAGGTCGGCTCAACATGAAGGTGAGAGGAACATTTGACTTCACTGTCAAGCAACTATTAAACAAACAGACATCAAATCTGAAGGCCGGCTGAACCCAAAGTTGAAAACAACATCTGACCTCGCCGTCAGGCATCTGTTAGACAAACAGGCATCGGACTCGAAAGGCGGCTCAACCCGAAGTTGATAAGAACATTAGACATCGTCGTCGGGCATCTGTTAAACAAACAGGCATCGAACCCGAAGGCCGGCTCAACCCGAAGTTGAAAAGAACATTTGACCTTGCCGTCAGGCATCTGTTAAACAAACAGGCATCTAACTCGAAGGTCGGCTCAACATGAAGTTGAAAAGAACATTTGACCTCACTGTCAGGAATCTGTTAAATAAACAGGCATCAAACCCGAAGGCCGACATAACACGAAGTTGAGAGAAACGTCTGACTTTGCCGTCAGGCATCTGTTAAACAAACAGGCATATAACCTGAAGGTCGGCTCAACATGAAGTTGAGAGGAACATTTAACGTCGCCGTCAGGCATATGTTAAACAAACAGGCATCGGACCCAAAGGTCGGCTCGACATGAAGTTGAGAGGAACATTTGACTTCAGTATCAATTATCTATTAAACAAACAGACATCAAATCTGAAGGCTGGCTCAACCCGAAGTTGAGAAGAATATCTGACCTCACCGTCAGTCATCTGTTAAACACACAGGCATCGAACCCGAAGGGCGGTTCAACCCGAAGTTGATAAGAACATTAGACCTCGCCGTCAGACATCTGTTAAACAAACAGGCTTCGAACCCGAAGGCCGGCTCAACCCGAAGTTGAAAAGATTATTTGACCTCGCCGTCAGGCATTTGTTAAATAAACAGGCATCGAACCCGAAGGTCGGCTCAACCCGAAGTTGAAAAGAACATTTGACTTCACTGTCAAGCATCTGTTAAACAAACAGGCATCAAATCTGAAGGTCGGCTCAACCCGAAGTTGAGAGGAACATCTGACCTCGCTGTCAGGCATCTGTTAAACAAACAGGCATCTAACCCGAAGGGCAGCATAACACGAAGTTGAGAGGAACATTTGACCTCGCCGTCAGGCATCTGTTAAACAAACAGGCATCGAACCCGAAGGCCGGCTCAACCCGAAGTTTAGAAGAACATTTGGCCTCGCCGTCAGGCCTCTGTTAAACAAATAGGAATCGAACCCGAAGGACATCTCAATCCTTAGTTGAGAAGAACATTTGACCTCGCCGTCAAATATATTTTAAACAAACAGGCATTGAACCCGAAGGCCGGCTCAACTCGAAGTTGAGAAGAACATCTGACCTCACCGTCAGGCATCTGTTAAACAAACAGGCATCGAACCCGAAGGGTGGCTCAACCCGAAGTTGATAAGAACATCTGACCTCGCTGTCAGGCATCATTTAATTAAACAGGCATCGAACCCGAAGGCCGGCTCAACACGAAGTTGAGAGGAACATCTGACCTCGCCGTCAGGCATCTGTTAAACAAACAGGCATCAAACCTGAAGGTCGGCTCAACATGAAGTTTAGAGGAACATTTGACTTCAGTGTCAAGTATCTGTTAAATAAACAGGCATCAAATCTGAAGGCCGACTCAACCCGAAGTTGAGAAGAACATCTGACCTCACCGTCAGGCATCTAATAAACAAACAGGCATCGAACCCGAAGGTCGGCATAACACGAAGTTGAGAGGAACATCTGACCTCGTCGTCAGGCATCTGTTAAACAAACAGGCATAGAACCCGAAGGTCGGATCAACATGAAATTGAGAGGAACATTTGACCTCGCCGTCAGGCATCTGTTAAACAAACAGGCATCGAACCCGAAGTCCATCTCAATCCTTAGTTGGGAAGAACATTTGACCTCGCCGTCAAACATCTTTTAAACAAACAGGCATCGAACCTGAAGCTCGGCTTAACATGAAGTTGAGAGGAACATTTGACTTCACTATCAAGCAACTATTAAACAAACAGACAACAAATCTGAAGGCCGGCTCAACCCGAAGTTGAGAAGAACATCTGAACTCGCCGTCAGGCATCTGTTAAACAAACAGGCATCGGACCCGAAGGGCGGCTCAACCCGAAGTTGATAAGAACATTAGACCTCGTCATCAAGCATCTGTTAAACAAACAGGCATCGAACCCGAAGGCCGGCTCAACCCGAAGTTGAAAAGAACATTTGACCTTGCCGTCAGGCATCTGTTAAACAAACAGGCATCGAACTCGAAGGTCGGCTCAACATGAAGTTGAAAAGAACATTTGACCTCACTGTCAGGCATCTGTTAAACAAACAGGCATCAAACCCGAAGGCCGGCATAACACGAAGTTGAGAGAAACATCTGACTTCGCCGTCAGACATCTGTTAAACAAACAGACATAGAACCCGAAGGTCGGCTCAGCATGAAGTTGAGAGGAACATTTGACGTCGCCGTCAGGTATCTGTTAAACAAACAGGCATCGAACCCAAAGGTCGGCTCAACATGAAGTTGAGAGGAACATTTGACTTCACTGTCAATCATCTATTAAACAAACAAACATCAAATCTAAAGGCTGGCTCAACCCGAAGTTAAGAAGAACATCTGACCTCACTATCAGGCATCTGTTAAACAAACAGGCATCAAACCCGAAGGGCGGCTCAACCCGAAGTTGATAAGAATATTAGACCTCGCCTTCAGGCATCTGTTAAACAAATAGGCATCGAACCAGAATGCCGGCTCAACCCGAAGTTGAAAAGAACATTTGACCTCACCGTCAGGCATTTGTAAAACAAACAGGCATCGAACCCGAAGGTCGGCTCAACATGAAGTTGAGAGGAACATTTGACTTCACTGTCAAGCATTTGTTAAACTAACAGGCATTAAATCTGAAGGCCAGCTCAACTTGAAGTTGAGAAGAACATCTGACCTCACAATCAGGAATCTGTTAAACAAACAGGCATCGAACCCGAAGGGCGGCATAACACGAAGTTGAGAAGAACATCTGACCTCGCCGTCAGGCATCTGTTAAACAAACAGGCATAGAACCCGAAGGTCGGCTCAACATGAAGTTGAGAGGAACATTTGACCTCGCCGTCTGAGATCTGTTAAACAAACAGGCATCGAATCCAAAGGTCGGCTCAACCCGAAGTTTAGAAGAACATTTGGCCTCGCCGTCAGGCATCTGTTAAACAAACAGGCATTGAACCCGAAGGCCGGCTCAAATCGAAGTTGAGAAGAACATCTGACCTCACCGTCAGGCATCTGTTAAACAAACAGGCATCGAACCCGAAGGGTGGCTCAACCCGAAGTTGATAAGAACATCTGACCTCGCTGTCAGGCATCATTTAATTAAACAGGCATCGAACCCGAAGATTGGCTCAACACGAAGTTGAGAGGAACATCTGACCTCGCCGTCAGGCATCTGTTAAACAAACAGACATAGAACCCGAAGGTCGGATCAACATGAAATTGAGAGGAACATTTGACCTCGCCGTAAGGCATCTGTTAGACAAACAGGCATCGAACCCGAAGGCCGGCTCAACCCGAAGTTTAGAAGAACATTTGGCCTCGCCGTCAGGCATCTGTTAAACAAACAGGCATCGAACCCGAAGTCCATCTCAATCCTTAGTTGGGAAGAACATTTGACCTCGCTGTCAAACATCTTTTAAACAAACAGGCATCGAACCTAAAGGTCGGCTCAACATGAAGTTGAGAGGAACATTTGACTTCACTGTCAAGAAACTATTAAACAAACAGACAACAAATCTGAAGGCCGGCTCAACCCGAAGTTGAGAAGAACATCTGAACTCGCCGTCAGGCATCTGTTAAACAAACAGGCATCGGACCCGAAGGGCGGCTCAACCTGAAGTTGATAAGAACATTAGACCTCGTCGTCAAGCATCTGTTAAACAAACAGGCATCGAACCCGAAGGCCGGCTCAACCCAAAGTTGAAAAGAACATTTGACCTTGTCGTCAGGCATCTGTTAAACAAACAGGCATCGAACTCGAAGGTCGGCTCAACATGAAGTTGAAAAGAACATTTGACCTCACTGTCAGGCATCTGTTAAACAAACAGGCATGAAACCCGAAGGCCGGCATAACACGAAGTTCAGAGAAACATCTGACTTCGCTGTCAGGCATCTGTTAAACAAACAGACATAGAACCCGAAGGTCGGCTCAACATGAGGTTGAGAGGAACATTTGACGTCGCCGTCAGGTATCTATTAAACAAACAGGCATCGAACCCAAAGGTCGGCTCAACATGAAGTTGAGAGGAACATTTGACTTCACTGTCAATCATCTATTAAACAAACAAACATCAAATCTGAAGGCTGGCTCAACCTGAAGTTGAGAAGAACATCTGACCTCACTGTCAGGCATCTGTTAAACAAACAGGCATCAAACCCGAAGGGCGGCTCAACCCGAAGTTGATAAGAACATTAGACCTCTCCGTCAGGCATCTGTTAAACAAATAGGCATCGAACCAGAATGCCGGCTCAACCCGAAGTTGAAAAGAATATTTGACCTCACCGTCAGGCATTTGTTAAACAAACAGGCATCGAACCCGAAGGTCGGCTCAACATGAAGTTGAGAGGAACATTTGACTTCACTGTCAAGCATCTATTAAACAAACAGGCATTAAATCTGAAGGCCAGCTCAACCCGAAGTTGAGAAGAACATCTGACCTCACAGTCAGGCATCTGTTAAACAAACAGGCATCGAACCCGAAGGCCGGCTCAACCCGAAGTTGAAAAGAACATTTGACCTTGCTGTCAGGCATCTGTTAAACAAACAGGCATCGAACTCGAAGGTCGGCTCAACATGAAGTTGAAAAGAACATTTGACCTCACTGTCAGGCATCTGTTAAACAAACAGGCATCAAACCCGAAGGCCGGCATAACACGAAGTTGAGAGAAACATCTGACTTCGTCGTCAGACATCTGTTAAACAAACAGACATAGAACCCGAAGGTCGGCTCAACATGAAGTTGAGAGAAACATTTGACGTCGCCGTCAGGTATCTGTTAAACAAACAGGCATCGAACCCAAAGGTCGGCTCAACATGAAGTTGAGAGGAACATTTGACTTCACTGTCAATCATCTATTAAACAAACAAACATCAAATCTGAAGGCTGGCTCAACCCGAAGTTGAGAAGAACATCTGACCTCACTATCAGGCATCTGTTAAACAAACAGGCATCAAACCCGAAGGGCGGCTCAACCCGAAGTTGATAAGAATATTAGACCTCGCCTTCAGGCATCTGTTAAACAAATAGGCATCGAACCAGAATGCCGGCTCAACCCGAAGTTGAAAAGAACATTTGAACTCACCGTCAGGCATTTGTAAAACAAACAGGCATCGAACCCGAAGGTCGGCTCAACATGAAGTTGAGAGGAACATTTGACTTCACTGTCAAGCATTTGTTTAACAAACAGGCATTAAATCTGAAGGCCAGCTCAACCCGAAGTTGAGAAGAACATCTGACCTCACAATCAGGCATCTATTAAACAAACAGGCATCGAACCCGAAGGGCGGCATAACACGAAGTTGAGAAGAACATCTGACCTCGCCGTCAGGCATCTGTTAAACAAACAGGCATAAAACCCGAAGGTCGGCTCAACATGAGGTTGAGAGGAACATTTGACCTCGCCGTCTGACATCTGTTAAACAAACAGGCATCGAATCCAAAGGTCGGCTCAACCCGAAGTTTAGAAGAACATTTGGCCTCGCCGTCAGGCATCTGTTAAACAAACAGGCATCGAACCCGAAGGCCATCTCAATCCTTAGCTGAGAAGAACATTTGACCTCGCCGTCAAACATATTTTAAACAAACAGGCATCGAACCCGAAGGCCGGCTCAACTCGAAGTTGAGAAGAACATCTGACCTCACTGTCAGGCATCTGTTAAACAAACAGGCATCGAACCCGAAGGGTGGCTCAACCCGAAGTTGATAAGTACATCTGACCTTTCCGTCAGGCATCATTTAAACAAACAGGCATCGAACCCGAAGGCCGGCTCAACACGAAGTTGAGAGGAACATCTGACCTCGCCATCAGGCATCTGTTAAACAAACAGGCATCAAACCCAAAGGTCGTCTCAACATGAAGTTGAGAGGAACATTTGACTTCACTGTCAAGCATCTGCTAAACAAACAGGCATCAAATCTGAAGGCCGACTCAACCGGAAGTTGAGAAGAACATCTGACCTCACCGTCAGGCATCTAATAAACAAACAGGCATCGAACCCGAAGGCCGGCATAACACGAAGTCGAGAGGAACATCTGACCTCGTTGTCAGGCATCTGTTAAACAAACAAGCATAGAACCCGAAGGTCGGATCAACATGAAATTGAGAGGAACATTTGACCTCGCCGTCAGGCATCTGTTAAACAAACAGGCATCGAAACCGAAGTCCATCTCAATCCTTAGTTGGGAAGAACATTTGACCTCGCCGTCAAACATCTTTTAAACAAACAGGCATCGAACCTGAAGGCTGGCATAACACGAAGTTGAGAGAAACATCTGACTTCGCTGTTAGGCATCTGTTAAACAAACAGACATAGAACCCGAAGGTCGGCTAAACATGAAGTTGAGAGGAACATTTGTCGTCGCCGTCAGGTATCTATTAAACAAACAGGCATCGAACCCAAAGGTCGGCTCAACATGAAGTTGAGAGGAACATTTGACTTCACTGTCAATCATCTATTAAACAAACAAACATCAAATCTGAAGGCTGGCTCAACCCGAAGTTGAGAAGAACATCTGACCTCACTGTCAGGCATCTGTTAAAGAAACAGGCATCAAACCCGAAGGGCGGCTCAACCAGAAGTTGATAAGAACATTAGACCTCGCCGTCAGGTATCTGTTAAACAAATAGGCATCGAACCAGAATGCCGGCTCAACCCGAAGTTGAAAAGAACATTTGACCTCACCGTCAGGCATTTGTTAAACAAACAGGCATCGAACCCGAAGGTCGGCTCAACATGAAGTTGAGAGGAACATTTGACTTCACTGTCAAGCATCTGTTAAACAAACAGGCATTAAATCTGAAGGCCAGCTCAACCCGAAGTTGAGAAGAACATCTGACCTCACAGTCAGGCATCTGTTAAACAAACAGGCATCGAACCCGAAGGGCGGCATAACACAAAGTTGAGACGAACATCTGACCTCGCCGTCAGGCATCTGTTAAACAAACAGGCATAGAAACCGAAGGCCGGCTCAACATGAAGTTGAGAGGAACATTTGACCTCGCCGTCAGACATCTGTTAAACAAACAGGCATCGAACCCGAAGGCCGGCTCAACCCGAAGTTTAGAAGAACATTTGGCCTCGGCGTCAGGCATCTGTTAAACAAACAGGCATCGAACCCGAAGGCCATCTCAATCCTTAGCTGAGAAGAACATTTGACCTTGCCGTCAAAGATATTTTAAACAAACAGGCATCGAACCCGAAGGGTGGCTCAACCCGAAGTTGATAAGAACATCTGACCTCGCCGTCAGGCATCTGTTAAACAAACAGGCATCGAACCCGAAGGGTGGCTCAACCTGAAGTTGATAAGTACATCTGACCTTGCCGTCAGGCATCATTTAAACAAACAGGCATCGAACCCGAAGGCCGGCTCAACACGAAGTTGAGAGGAACATCTGACCTCGCCATCAGGCATCTGTTAAACAAACAGGCATCAAACCCGAAAGTCGTCTCAACATGAAGTTGAGAGGAACATTTGACTTCACTGTCAAGCATCTGCTAAACAAACAGGCATCAAATCTGAAGGCCGACTCAACCCGAAGTTGAGAAGAACATCTGACCTCACCGCCAGGCATCTGTTAAACAAACAGGCATCGTACCCGAAGGCCGATATAACACGAAGTTGAGAGGAATATCTGACCTCGCCGTCAGGCATCTATTAAACAAACAGGCAGAGAACCCGATGGTCGGCTCAACATGAAGTTGAGAGGAACAACTGACCTCGCCGTCAGGCATCTGTTAAATAAACAGGCATCAAACCCGAAGGTCGGCTCAACCTGAAGTTGAGAGGAACATTTGACTTCACTGTCAAGCATCTGTTAAACAAACAGGCATCAAATCTGAAGGCCGGCTCAACCCGAAGTTGAGAAGAACATCTGACCTCACTGTCAGGCATATGTTAAACAAACAGGCATCGAACCCGAAGGCCAGCATAACACGAAGTTGAGAGGAACATCTTACCTCGCCGTCAGGCATCTATTAAACAAGCAGGCATAGAACCCGAAGGTCGGCTCAACATGAAGTTGAGAGGAACAATTGACCTCGCCGTTAGGCATCTGTTAAACAAACAGGCATCGAACCCGAAGGCCAGCTCAACATGAAGTTGAGAGGAACATTTGACTTCACTGTCAAGCATCTGTGAAACAAACAGGCATCAACTCTGAAGGCCGGCTAAACCCGAAGTTGAGAAGAACATCTGACCTCACAGTTAGGCATCTGTTAAACAAAGAGGCATCGAACCCGAAGGCCGGCATAACACGAAGTTGAGAGGAACATCTGACCTCGCTGTCAGGCATTTGTTAAACAAACAAGCATAGAACCCGAAGGTCGGCTCAACATGAAGTTGAGAGGAACATTTGACCTCGTCGTCAGGCATCTGTTAAATAAACAGGCATCGAACCCGAAGGCCGGCTCAACCCGAAGTTTATAAGAACATTTAGCCTCGCCGTCAGGCATTTGTTAAACAAACAGGCATTGAACCCGAAGGCCATCTCAATCCTTAGTTGAGAGTAACATTTGACCTCACCGTCAGGCATCTGTTAAACAAACTGGCATAGAACCCAAAGGTCGGCTCAACATGAAGTTGAGAGGAACATTTGACCTCACCGTCAGGCATCTGTTAAACAAACAGGCATCGAACCCAAAGGGTGGCTCAACCCGAAGTTGATAAGAACATCTGACCTCGCCGTCAGGCATCATTTAAACAAACAGGCATCGAACCCGGAGGCCGGCTCAACACGAAGTTTAGAGGAACATCTGCACTCGCTGTTAGGCATCTGTTAAACAAACAGGCATCAAACCCGAAGGTCGGCTCAACATGATGTTGAGAGGAACATTTGACTTCACTGTCAAGCATTTGTTATACAATTATGCATCAAATCTGAAGGTCGGCTCAACACGAAGTTGAGAAGAACATATGACCTCATTGTCAGGCATCTCTTAAACAAACAGGCATCGAACCCGAAGGCCGGCATAACACGAAGTTGAGAGGAACATCTGACCTAGCCGTCAGGAATCTATTAAGCAAACAGGCATAGAACCTGAAGGCCGGCATAACACGAAGTTGAGAGGACATCTGACCTCGTCGTCAGGCATCTATTAATCAAACAGGCATAGAACCCGAAGGTCGGCTCAACATGAAGTTGAGAGGAACATTTGACCTCGCCGTTAGGCATCTGTTAAACAAACAAGCATCGAACCCGAAGGTCGGTTCAACATGAAGTTGAGAGGAACATTTGACTTCACTGTCAAGCATCTGTTAAACAAACAGGCATCAAATCTATAGGTCGGATCAACCCGAAGTTGAGAAGAACATTTGACCTCACCGTCAGGCCTCTGTTAAACAAATATGCATCAATCCTGAAGGCCGGCATAACACGAAGTTGAGAGGAACATCTGACCTCGCCGTCAGGCATCTGTTTAACAAACAGGCATAGAACCCGAAGGTCGGCTCAACATGAAATTGAGAGGAACATTTGACCTCGCCGTCAGGCATCTATTAAACAAACAGGTATCGAACCCGAAGGCCGCCTCAACCTGAAATTTAGAAGAACATTTGGCCTCGCCGTCAGGCATCTATTAAACAAACATGCATTGAATCCGAAGGCCATCTCAATCCTTAGTTGGGAAGAACATTTGACCTCGCTGTCAAACATATTTTAAACAAACAGGCATCGAACCCAAAGGTCGGCTCAACATGAAGTTGAGAGGAACATTTGACTTCATTGTCAAGCAACTATTAAACAAACAGACATCAAATCTGAAGGCCGGCTCAACCCGAAGTTGAGAAGAACATCTGACCTCGCCGTCAGGCATCTATTAAACAAACAGGCATCGGACCCGAAGGGCGGCTCAACCCGAAGTTGATAAGATCATTAGACCTTGTCGTCAGGCATCTGTTAAACAAACAGGCATCGAACCCGAAGGCCGGCTCAAACTGAAGTTGAAAAGAACATTTGACCTCGCCGTCAGGCATCTGTTAAACAAACAGGCAACGAACCCGAAAATCGGCTCAACATGAAGTTGAGAGGAACATTTGACTTCACTGTCAAGCATCTATTAAACAAACAGACATCAAATCCGAAGGTCGGCTCAACCCGAAGTTGAGAAGAACATCTGACCTCACCGTCAGGCATCTGTTAAACAAATAGGCATCGAACACGAAGGGCGGCTCAACCCGAAGTTGATAAAAACATTGGACCTCGCCGTCAGGCATCTGTTAAACAAACAGGCATCGAACCCGAAAATCGGCTCAACAAGAACTTGAGAGGAACATTTAACCTCGCCGTCAGGCATCTGTAAAACAAACAGGCATCGAACCCGAAGGCCGGCATAACACGAAGTTGAGAGGAACATCTGACCTCGATGTCAGGCATCTGTTAAACAAACAGGCATAGAACCCGAAGGTCGGCTCAACATGAAGTTGAGAGGAACATTTGACCTCGCCGTCAGGCATCTGTTAAACAAACAGGCATCGAACCCGAAGGTCGGCTCAACATGAAGTTGAGAGGAACATTTGACTTCACTGTCACGCATCCGTTAAACAAACAGGCATCAAATCCGAAGGCCGACTCAACCCGAAGTTGAGAAGAACATCTGACCTTACCGTCAGGCATCTATTAAACAAACTGGCATCGAGCCCGAAGGGCGGCTCAAACCGACGTTGATAAGAACATTAGACCTCGCCGCCAGACATCTGTTAAACAAACAGGCATCGAACCCGAAGGCCGGCTAAACCCGAAATTTAGAAGAACTTTTGACCTCGCCGTCAGGCATCTGTTAAACAAACAGGCTTCGAACCCGATGGCCGTCTCAATCCTTAGTTGAGAAGAACATTTGACCTCGCCGTCAAACATCTTTTAAACAAACTTGCATCGAACCCGAAGGCCGGCTCAACCCGAAGTTGAGAAGAACATCTGACCTCACCGTCAAGCATCTGTTAAACAAATAGGCATCGAACCTGAAGGGCGAATCAACCCAAAGTTGATAAGAACATCTGACCTCGCCGTCAGGCATCATTTAAACAAACAGGCATCGAACCCGAAGGCCGGCTCAACACGAAGTTGAGAGGAATCTCTGACCTCGCCGGCAGGCATCTGTTAAACAAACAAGCATCGAACCCGAAGGTCGGATCAACATGAAGTTGAGAGGAACATTTGACTTCACTGTCAAGCATCTGTTAAACAAACAGGCATTAAATCTGAAGGCCGGCTCAACATGAAGTTGCGAGGAACATTTGACCTCGCCGTCAGGCATCTGTTAAACAAACAGGCATCGAACTCGTAGGCCGGCACACCACAAAGTTGAGAGGTACATTTGACTTCACTGTCAAGCAACTATTAAACAAACAAACATCAAATCCGAAGGCCGACTCAACCCGAAGTTGAGAAGAACATCTGAACTCACTGTCAGGCATTTGTTAAACAAACAGGCATCGGACCCGAAAGGCGGCTCAACCCGAAGTTGATAAGAACATTAGACCTCGTCGTCAGGCATCTGTTAAACAAACAGGCATCGAACCCGAAGGCCGGCTCAACCCGAAGTTGAAAAGAACATTTGACCTCGCCATCAGGCATCTGTTAAACAAACAGGCATCGAACCCGAAGGTCGGCTCAACATGAAGTTGAGAGGAACATTTGACTTCACTGTCAAGCATCTCTAAAACAAACAGGCATCAAATCTGAAGGCCGGCTCAACCCGAAGTTCAGAAGAACATCTGACCTCACCGTCAGGGATTTATTAAACAAACAAGGATCAAGCCCGAAGGGAGGATCAACCCGAAGTTGATAATAACCTTAGACCTCGCCGCCAGGCATCTGTTAAACAAACAGGCATCGAACCCGAAGGCCAGATAAGCCCGATGTTTAGAAGAACATTTGACCTCGCAGTCAGGCATCTGTTAAACAAACATGCATCGAACCCGAATGTCGTCTCAATCCTTAGTTTAGAAGAACATTTGACCTCGCCGTCAAACACCTTTTAAACAAACATGCATCGAACCTGAAGGTCGGCGCAACCCGAAGTTGAGAAGAACATCTGACCTATCCGTCAGACATATGTTAAACAAATAGGCGTCGAACCTGAAGGGCGGCTCAACCCGAAGTTGATAAGAACATATGACCTCGTCGTCAAGCATCATTTAAACAAACAGGCATCGAACCCGAAGGCCGGCTCAACACGAAGTTGAGAGGAATATCTGACCTCGCAGCCAGGCATCTGTTAAACAAACAGGCATCGAAACCGAAGGTCGTATCAACATGAAGTTGAGAGGAACATTTGACTTCACTGTCAAGCAGCTGTTAAACAAACAGGCGTCAAATCTGAAGGTCGGCTCAACCCGAAGTTGAGAAGAATATATGACCTCGCCGTCAGGCATCTGTTAAACAAACAGGCGTCGGACCCGTAGGGCAGATCAACCCGAAGTTGATAAAAACATTAGACCTTGTCATCAGGCAACTGTTAAACAAACAGGCATCGAACCCAAAGGTCGGCTCAACCCGAAGTTGAAAAGAACATTTGACATCACCGTCAGGCACCTGTTAAACAAACAGGCATCGAACCCGAAGGTCGGCTCAACATGAAGTTGAAAAGAACATTTGACCTCACTGTCAAGCATCTGTTAAAGAAATAGGCGTCGAACCTGAAGGGCGACTAAACCTAAAGTTGATAAGAACATCTGACCTCGCCGTCAAGCATTGTTTAAACAAACAAGCATCGAACCCAAAGGCCGGCTCAACACGAAGTTGAAAAGAACATTTGACCTCGCCATCGGGCATCTGTTAAACAAACAGGCATCGAACCTGAAGGTCGGCTCAACATGAAGTTGAGAGGAACATTTGACTTCACTGTCAAGCATCTATTAAACAAACAGGCATCAAATCCGAAGGCCGGCTCAACACGAAGTTCAGAAGAACATCTGACATCACCGTCAGGCATTTATTAAACAAACAAGCATCGATCCAGAAGGGCGGATCAACCCGAAGTTGATAATAACATTAGACCTCTCCGCCAGGCATTTGTTAAACAAACAGGCATCCAACCCAAAGGCCGGCTAAACCCGATGTTTAGAAGAACATTTGACCTCGCAGTCAGGCATCTGTTAAACAAACAGGCATCGAACCCGAAGGCCATCTCAATCCTTAGTTTAGAAGAACATTTGACCTCACCGTCAAACACCTTTTAAACAAACATGCATCGAACCTGAAGGTCAGCTCAACACGAAGTTGAGAAGAACATCTGACCTGACCGTCAGGCATCTGTTAAACAAATAGGTGTCGAACCTGAAGGGCGGCTCAACCCGAAGTTGATAAGAACATCTGACCTCGCCGTCAGGCATCATTTAAACAAACAGGCATCGAACCCGAAGGCCGGCTCAACACGAAGTTGAGAGGAATATCTGACCTCACAGCCAGGCATCTGTTAAACAAACAGGCATCGAAACCGAAGGTCGGACCAACATGAAGTTGAGAGGAAGATTTGACTTCACTGTCAAGCATCTGTTAAACAAATAGGCATTAAATTTGAAGGCCGGCTCAACCCGAAGTTGAGAAGAACATATGACCTCGCCGTCAGGCATCTGTTAAACAAACAGGCATCGGACCCGTAGGGCGGATCAACCCGAAGTTGATAAGAACATTAGACCTTGTCATCAGGCATCTGTTAAACAAACAGGCATTGAACCCGAAGGCCGGCTCAACCCGAAGTTGAAAAGAACATTTGACCTCGCCGTCAGGCATCTATTAAACGAACAGGCATCGAACCTGAAGGTCGGCTCAACATGAAGTTGAAAAGAAAATTTGACCTTACTGACAGGCATCTGTTAAACAAATAGGCATCGAACCTGAAGGGCGACTCAACCCGAAGTTGATAAGAAAATCTCACCTCGCCGTCAGGCATCGTTTAAACAAAGAGGCATCGAACCCGAAGGCCGGCTCAACACGAAGTTGAGAAGAATATCTGACCTCGCTGCCAGGCATCTGTTAAACAAACAGGCATCGAACCCGAAGGTCGTATCAACATGAAGTTGAGGGAACATTTTACTTCACTATCAAGCATCTGTTAAACAAACAGGCATTAAATCTGAAGGCCGACTCAACCCGAAGTTGAGAAGAACATCTGACCTCACCGTTAGGCATCTGTTAAACAAACAGGCATCGAACCCGAAGGCCGGCACAACACAAACTTTAGAGGAACATTTGACCTCGTCGTTAGGCATCTGTTAAACAAATAGGCATAGAACCCGAAGGTCGGCTCAACATGAAGTTGAGAGGAACATTTGACCTCGCCGTCAGGCATCTGTTAAACAAACAGACATCGAACCCGAAGGTCGGTTCAACATGAAGTTGAGAGGAACATTTGACTTCACTGTGAAGCAACTATTAAACAAACAGACATCAAATCCGAAGGCCGGCTCAACCCGAAGTTGAGAAGAACATCAGACCTCACTGTCTGGAATCTGTTAAACAAACAGGCATCGGACCCGAAGGGCGGCTCAACCGGAAGTTCATAAGAACATTTGACCTCACCATCATGCATCTGTTAAACAAATAGGCATCGAACCCGAAGATCGGATCAACATGAAGTTGAGAGGAACATTTGACTTCACTATCAAGCATCTGTTAAACAACCAGGCGTCAAATCTGAAGGCCGGCTCAACCCGAAGTTGAGAAGAACATCTGACCTCACCGTCAGGCATCTCTTAAACAAACAGGCATCGAACCCGAAGGGCGGCTCAACCCGAAGTTGATAAGAACATCAGACCTCGTCGTCAGGCATATGTTAAACAAACAGGCATCGAACCCGAAGGCCAGCTCAACCCGAAGTTGAAAAGAACATTTGACCTCACCGTCAGACATCTGTTAAACAAACAGGCATCGAACCCGAAGGCCAGCATAACACGAAGCTGAGAGGAACATCTGACCTTGCTGTCAGGCATCTGTTAAAAAACATGCATCAAATCCGAAGGTCGGCTCAACATGAAGTTGAGAGGAACATTTGACTTCACTGTCAAGCATCTGTTAAACAAACAGGCATCAAATCTGAAGGACGGCTCAACCCGAAGTTGAGAAGAACATCTAACCACACCGTCAGGAATCTGTTAAACAAATAGGCATCGAACTCGAAGGGCGGCTCAACCCGATGTTGATAAGAACATTAGACCTCGCCGCCAGGCATCTGTTAAACAAACAGGCATCAAACCCGAAGGTCGGCTCAACCCGAAGTTTAGAAGAACATTTGACCTTGCCTCCAGGCATCTGTTAAACAAACAGGCATCGAACCCGAAGGCCGACTCAACCCGAAGTTGAAAAGAACATTTGGCCTCGCCATCAGGCAACTGTTAAACAAACAGGCATCGAACCCGAAGGTCGGATCAATATGAAGTTGAGAGGAACATTTGACTTCACTATCAAGCATCTGTTAAACAAACAGGCGTCAAATCTGAAGACCGGCTCAACCCGAAGTTGAGAAGAACATCTGACCTCACCGTCAGGCATATGTTAAACATACAAGCATCGGACCCAAAGGGCGGCTCACCCTGAAGTTTATAAGAACATTAGACCTCGTCGTCAGGCATCTGTTAAACAAATAGGCATCGAACCCGAAGGCCGGCTCAACCCAAAGTTGAAAAGAACATTTGACCTCGCCGTCAGGCATCTGTTAAACAAACAGGCATCGAACACGAAGGCCAGCATAACACGAAGCTGAGAGGAACATCTGACCTCGCCGTCAGGAATTTGTTAAACAAACAGGCATCAAATCCGAAGGTCGGCTCAACATGAAGTTGAGAGGAACATTTGACTTCACTGTCAAGTATCTGTTAAACAAACAGGCATGAAATATGAAGGACGGCTCAACCCGAAGTTGAGAAGAACATCTGACCTCACCGTCAGGAATCTGTTAAACAAACTGGCATCGAACCCGAAGGGCGGCTCAACCCGAAGTTGATAATAACATTAGACCTCGTCGCCAGGCATCTGTTAAACAAACCGGCATCGAACCCGAAGGTCTGCTCAACCCGAAGTTTAGAAGAACATTTGACCTTGCCTCCAGGCATCTGTTAAACAAACAGGCATCGAACCCGAAGGCCGTCTCAATCCTTAGTTGAGAAGAACATTTGACCTCGCGGTTAAACATCTATTAAACAAACAAGCATCGAACCTGAAGGCCAGCTTAACCCGAAGTTGAGAAGAACATATGACCTCACCGCCAGGCATCTGTTAAAAAAATAGGCATCGAACCCAAAAGGCGGCTCAACCCGAAGTTGATAAGAACATCTGACCTCGTCGTCAGGCATCATTTAAACAAACATGCATCGAACCCGAAGGCCGCCTCAACACGATGTTGACAGGAATATTTGACCTCTCCGCAAGGAATCTGTTAAACAAACAGGCATCGAACCCGAAGGTCGGCTCAACATGAAGTTGAGAGGAACATTTGATTTCACAGTCAAGCATTTGTTAAACAAACAGACATTAAATCTGAAGGCCGGCTGAACCCGAAGTTTAGAAGAACATCTGACCTCACTATCAGGCATCTGTTAAACAAACAGGCATCGAACCCGAAGGGTGGCTTAACCCGAAGTTGATAAGAACATCAGACCTCGCCGTCAGGAATCTGTTAAACAAACAGGCATCGAACCCGAAGGCCAGCTTATCTCGAAGTTGAAAAGAACATTTGACGTCGCCGTCAAGCATCTGTCAAACAAACAGGCATCGAACCCGAAGGTCGGCTTAACACGAAGCTGAGCGGAACATCTGACCTCGTCGTCAGGCATCTATTAAACAAACAGGCATCGAACCCGAAGGTCGGCTCAATATGAAGTTGAGAGGAACATTTGACTTCACTGTCAAGCATCTATTAAACAAACAGGCATCAAATCCGAAGGACGGCACAACCCGAAGTTGATAAGAACGTTAGAACTCGCTGCCAAGCATCTTTTAAACGAACAGGCATCGAACCTGAAGGCCGACTCAACCCGAAGTTTAGAAGAACATTTGACCTTTCCGTCAGGCATCTGTTAAACAAACAGGCATCGAACCCGAAGGCCGTCTCAATCCTTAGTTGAGAAGAACATTTGACCTCGCCGTCAAACATATTTTAAACAAACAGGCATCGAACCCGAAGGCCGGCTCAACCCGAAGTTGAGAAGAATATCTGACCTCACCGTCAGGCATCTGTTAAACTAACAGGCATCGAACCTGAGGGACGGCTCAACCCGAAGTTGATAAGAACATCTGACCTCGCCGTCAGGCATCATTTAAAAAACAGGCATCAAACCCGAAGGCCGGCTTAACACGAAGTTGAGAGGAATATCAGACCTCGCCGTCAGGCATCTGTTAAACAAACAGGCATCGAACCCGAAGGTCGGCTAAACATGAAGTTGAGAGGAACATTTGACTTCACTGTCAAGCATCTGTTAAACAAACAGGCATCAAATCTGAAGGTCGGCTTAACCCGAAGTTGATAAGAACATCTGACCTCACCGTCAGGCATCTGTTAAACAAACAGGCATCGAACCCGAAGGCCAGCTCAACACGAAGTTGAGAGGAACATCTGACCTATCTGTTAGGCATCTGTTAAACAAACAGGCATCGAACCCGAAGGTCGGCTCAACATGAAGTTGAGAGGAACATTTGAATTCACTGTCAAGCATCTATTAAACAAACAGACATCAAATCCGAAGGCCGGCTCAACCCGAAGATGAGAAGAACATCTGACCTCACCGTCAGGCATCTGTTAAACAAACAGGCATCGGACCCGAAGGGCGGCTCAACCCGAAGTTGATAAGAACATTAGACCTCGTCGTCAGGCATCTGTTAAACAAACAGGCATCGAACCTGAAGGCCGACTCAACCCGAAGTTGAAATGAACATTTGACCTCGTTGTCAGGCATCTGTTAAACAAACAAGCATCGAACCAGAAGGCCGGCTTAACACGAAGTTGAGAGGAACATCTGATCTCGCCGTCAGGCATTTGTTAAACAAACAGGCATCGAACCCGAAGGTCGGCTCAACATGAAGTTGAGAGGAACATATGACTTCACTGTCAAGCATTTGTTAAACAATCAGGCATCAAATCCGAAGGTCGGCTCAACCCAAAGTTGAGAAGAATATCTGACCTCATCGTCAGGCATCTGTTAAACAAACAGGCATCGAACCCGAAGGGCGGCTCAACCCGAAGTTGATAAGAACATTAGACCTCGCTGTCAGGCATCTGTTAAACAAACAAGCATCAAACCCGAAGCCCGGCACAACCCAAAGTTTAGAAGAACATTTGACCTCGCCGTCAGGCATCTGTTAAACAAACAGGCATCGAACCCGAAGGCCGTCTCAATCCTTAGTTGAGAAGAACATTTGACCTCGCCGTCTAATATCTGTTAAACAAACATGCATCGAACCCAAAGGCCGGCTGAACCCGAAGTTGATAAGAACATTAGACCTCGTCACCAGGAATCTATTAAACAAACAGGCAACGAACCCGAAGGCCGGCTCAACCCGAAGTTTAGAAGAACATTTGACCTCACCGTCAGGAATCTGTTAAACAAACAGGCATCGAACCCGAAGGCCGTCTCAATCCTTAGTTGAAAAGAACATTTGACCCAGCTGTCAAACATCTTTTAAACAAACAGGCATCGAACCCAAAGGTCGGCTCAACCCGAAGTTGAGAAGAACATCTGACCTTACCGTCAGGCATCTGTTAAACAAATATGCATCAAACCAGAAGGGCGGCTCAACCCGAAGTTGATAAGAACATCTGACCTCGCCGTCAGGTATCATTTAAACAAACAGGCATCGAACCCGAAGGCCGGCTTAACATGAAGTTGAGAGGAATATCAGACCTCGCCGTCAGGCATCTGTTAAACAAACAGGCATCGAACCCGAAGGTCGGCTCAACATGAAGTTGAGAGGAACATTTGACTTCATTATCAAGCATCTGTTAAACAAACAGGCATCAAACCCGAAGGTCGGCTCAACATGAAGTTGAGAGGAACATCTGAATTCACTGTCAAGCATCTATTAAACAAACAGACATCAAATTCAAAGGCCGGCTCAACCCGAAGATGAGAAGAACATCTGACCTCACCGTCAGGCATCTGTTAAACAAACAGGCATCGGACCCGAAGGCCGGCTCAACCCGAAGTTGAGAAGAACATCTGACCTCACCGTCAGGCATCTGTTAAACTAATAGGCATCAAATCTGAAGGACGGCTCAACCCAAAGTTGATAAGAACATCTGACCTCGCCGTCAGGCATCGAACCTGAAGGACGGCTCAACCCGAAGTTGATAAGAACACGAAGTTGAGAGGAACATCTGATCTCGCCGTCAGGCATTTTTTAAACAAACAGGCATCGAACCCGATGGTCGGCTCAACATGAAGTTGATAAGAACATATGACTTCACTGTCAAGCATCTGTTAAACAATCAGGCATCAAATTCGAAGGCCGGCTCAACCCAAAGTTGAGAAGAATATCTGACCTCATCGTCAGGCATCTGTTAAACAAACAGGCATCGAACCCGAAGGGCGGATCAACCCGAAGTTGATAAGAAAATTAGACCTCGCTGTCAGACATCTGTTAAACAAACAAGCATCGAACCCGAAGGCCGGCTCAACCCGAAGTTTAGAAGAACATTTGACCTCGCCGTCAGGCATCTGTTAAACAAACAGGCATCGAACCCGAAGGCCGTCTCAATCCTTAGTTGAGAAGGACATTTGACCTCGCCGTCAAATATCTGTTAAACAAACAAGCATCAAACCCGAAGGCCGGCTCAACCCAAAGTTGATAAGAACATTAGACCTCGTCGCCAGGCATCTATTAAACAAACAGGCAACGAACCCGAAGTCCGGCTCAACCCGAAGTTTAGAAGAACATTTGACCTCACCTTCAGGAATCTGTTAAACAAACAACATCGAACCCGAAGGCCGTCTCAATCCTTAGTTGAAAAGAACATTTGACCTAGCTGTCAAACATCTTTTAAACTAACAGGCATCGAACTTGAACGCCGGCTCAACCCGAAGTTGAGAAGAAAATCTGACCTTACCGTCAGGTTTTTGTTAAACAAATAGGCATCGAACCCGAAGGGCGGCTCAACCCGAAGTTGATAAGAACATCTGACCTCGCCGTCAGGCATCATTTAAAAAACAGGCATCAAACCCGAAGGCCGGCTTAACACGAAGTTGAGAGGAATATCAGACCTCGCCGTCAGGCATCTGTTAAACAAACAGGCATCGAACCCGAAGGTCGGCTAAACATGAAGTTGAGAGGAACATTTGACTTCACTGTCAAGCATCTGTTAAACAAACAGGCATCAAATCTGAAGGTCGGCTTAACCCGAAGTTGAGAAGAACATCTGACCTTACCGCCAGACATCTGTTAAACAAACAGGCATCGAACCCAAAGCCAGCACAACACGAAGTTGAGAGGAACATATGACCTCGCTATCAGGCATCTATTAAACAAACAGGCATAGAACCCAAAGGTCGGCTCAACATGAAGTTGAGAGGAACATTTGACCTTGCCGTCAGGCATCTGTTAAACAAACAGGAATCGAAACTGAAGGGCGGCTCAAACCGAAGTTGATAAGAACATCTGACCTCACCGTCAGGCATCTGTTAAACAAACAGGCATCGAACCCGAAGGCCAGCTCAACACGAAGTTGAGAGGAACATCTGACCTATCTGTTAGGCATCTGTTAAACAAACAGGCATCGAACCCGAAGGTCGGCTCAACATGAAGTTGAGAGGAACATTTGAATTCACTGTCAAGCATCTAGTAAACAAACAGACATCAAATCCGAAGGCCGGCTCAACCCGAAGATGAGAAGAACATCTGACCTCACCGTCAGGCATCTGTTAAACAAACAGGCATCGGACCCGAAGGGCGGCTCAACCCGAAGTTGAGAAGAACATTTGACCTCGCCGTCTAATATCTGTTAAACAAACATGCATCGAACCCAAAGGCCGGCTGAACCCGAAGTTGATAAGAACATTAGACCTCGTCACCAGGAATCTATTAAACAAACAGGCAACGAACCCGAAGGCCGGCTCAACCCGAAGTTTAGAAGAACATTTGACCTCACCGTCAGGAATCTGTTAAACAAACAGGCATCGAACCCGAAGGCCGTCTCAATCCTTAGTTGAAAAGAACATTTGACCCAGCTGTCAAACATCTTTTAAACAAACAGGCATCGAACCCAAAGGTCGGCTCAACCCGAAGTTGAGAAGAACATCTGACCTTACCGTCAGGCATCTGTTAAACAAATATGCATCAAACCAGAAGGGCGGCTCAACCCGAAGTTGATAAGAACATCTGACCTCGCCGTCAGGTATCATTTAAACAAACAGGCATCGAACCCGAAGGCCGGCTTAACATGAAGTTGAGAGGAATATCAGACCTCGCCGTCAGGCATCTGTTAAACAAACAGGCATCGAACCCGAAGGTCGGCTCAACATGAAGTTGAGAGGAACATTTGACTTCATTATCAAGCATCTGTTAAACAAACAGGCATCAAACCCGAAGGTCGGCTCAACATGAAGTTGAGAGGAACATCTGAATTCACTGTCAAGCATCTATTAAACAAACAGACATCAAATTCAAAGGCCGGCTCAACCCGAAGATGAGAAGAACATCTGACCTCACCGTCAGGCATCTGTTAAACAAACAGGCATCGGACCCGAAGGCCGGCTCAACCCGAAGTTGAGAAGAACATCTGACCTCACCGTCAGGCATCTGTTAAACTAATAGGCATCAAATCTGAAGGACGGCTCAACCCAAAGTTGATAAGAACATCTGACCTCGCCGTCAGGCATCGAACCTGAAGGACGGCTCAACCCGAAGTTGATAAGAACACGAAGTTGAGAGGAACATCTGATCTCGCCGTCAGGCATTTTTTAAACAAACAGGCATCGAACCCGATGGTCGGCTCAACATGAAGTTGATAAGAACATATGACTTCACTGTCAAGCATCTGTTAAACAATCAGGCATCAAATTCGAAGGCCGGCTCAACCCAAAGTTGAGAAGAATATCTGACCTCATCGTCAGGCATCTGTTAAACAAACAGGCATCGAACCCGAAGGGCGGATCAACCCGAAGTTGATAAGAAAATTAGACCTCGCTGTCAGACATCTGTTAAACAAACAAGCATCGAACCCGAAGGCCGGCTCAACCCGAAGTTTAGAAGAACATTTGACCTCGCCGTCAGGCATCTGTTAAACAAACAGGCATCGAACCCGAAGGCCGTCTCAATCCTTAGTTGAGAAGGACATTTGACCTCGCCGTCAAATATCTGTTAAACAAACAAGCATCAAACCCGAAGGCCGGCTCAACCCAAAGTTGATAAGAACATTAGACCTCGTCGCCAGGCATCTATTAAACAAACAGGCAACGAACCCGAAGTCCGGCTCAACCCGAAGTTTAGAAGAACATTTGACCTCACCTTCAGGAATCTGTTAAACAAACAACATCGAACCCGAAGGCCGTCTCAATCCTTAGTTGAAAAGAACATTTGACCTAGCTGTCAAACATCTTTTAAACTAACAGGCATCGAACTTGAACGCCGGCTCAACCCGAAGTTGAGAAGAAAATCTGACCTTACCGTCAGGTTTTTGTTAAACAAATAGGCATCGAACCCGAAGGGCGGCTCAACCCGAAGTTGATAAGAACATCTGACCTCGCCGTCAGGCATCATTTAAAAAACAGGCATCAAACCCGAAGGCCGGCTTAACACGAAGTTGAGAGGAATATCAGACCTCGCCGTCAGGCATCTGTTAAACAAACAGGCATCGAACCCGAAGGTCGGCTAAACATGAAGTTGAGAGGAACATTTGACTTCACTGTCAAGCATCTGTTAAACAAACAGGCATCAAATCTGAAGGTCGGCTTAACCCGAAGTTGAGAAGAACATCTGACCTTACCGCCAGACATCTGTTAAACAAACAGGCATCGAACCCAAAGCCAGCACAACACGAAGTTGAGAGGAACATATGACCTCGCTATCAGGCATCTATTAAACAAACAGGCATAGAACCCAAAGGTCGGCTCAACATGAAGTTGAGAGGAACATTTGACCTTGCCGTCAGGCATCTGTTAAACAAACAGGAATCGAAACTGAAGGGCGGCTCAAACCGAAGTTGATAAGAACATCTGACCTCACCGTCAGGCATCTGTTAAACAAACAGGCATCGAACCCGAAGGCCAGCTCAACACGAAGTTGAGAGGAACATCTGACCTATCTGTTAGGCATCTGTTAAACAAACAGGCATCGAACCCGAAGGTCGGCTCAACATGAAGTTGAGAGGAACATTTGAATTCACTGTCAAGCATCTAGTAAACAAACAGACATCAAATCCGAAGGCCGGCTCAACCCGAAGATGAGAAGAACATCTGACCTCACCGTCAGGCATCTGTTAAACAAACAGGCATCGGACCCGAAGGGCGGCTCAACCCGAAGTTGATAAGAACATTAGACCTCGTCGTCAGGCATCTGTTAAACAAACAGGCATCGAACCTGAAGGCCGACTCAACCCGAAGTTGAAATGAACATTTGACCTCGTTGTCAGGCATCTGTTAAACAAACAAGCATCGAACCAGAAGGCCGGCTTAACACGAAGTTGAGAGGAACATCTGATCTCGCCGTCAGGCATTTGTTAAACAAACAGGCATCGAACCCGAAGGTCGGCTCAACATGAAGTTGAGAGGAACATATGACTTCACTGTCAAGCATTTGTTAAACAATCAGGCATCAAATCCGAAGGTCGGCTCAACCCAAAGTTGAGAAGAATATCTGACCTCATCGTCAGGCATCTGTTAAACAAACAGGCATCGAACCCGAAGGGCGGCTCAACCCGAAGTTGATAAGAACATTAGACCTCGCTGTCAGGCATCTGTTAAACAAACAAGCATCGAACCCGAAGCCCGGCACAACCCAAAGTTTAGAAGAACATTTGACCTCGCCGTCAGGCATCTGTTAAACAAACAGGCATCGAACCCGAAGGCCGTCTCAATCCTTAGTTGAGAAGAACATTTGACCTCGCCGTCAAATATCTGTTAAACAAACATGCATCGAACCCAAAGGCCGGCTGAACCCGAAGTTGATAAGAACATTAGACCTCGTCACCAGGAATCTATTAAACAAACAGGCAACGAACCCGAAGGCCGGCTCAACCCGAAGTTTAGAAGAACATTTGACCTCACCGTCAGGAATCTGTTAAACAAACAGGCATCGAACCCGAAGGCCGTCTCAATCCTTAGTTGAAAAGAACATTTGACCCAGCTGTCAAACATCTTTTAAACAAACAGGCATCGAACCCAAAGGTCGGCTCAACCCGAAGTTGAGAAGAACATCTGACCTTACCGTCAGGCATCTGTTAAACAAATATGCATCGAACCAGAAGGGCGGCTCAACCCGAAGTTGATAAGAACATCTGACCTCGCCGTCAGGTATCATTTAAACAAACAGGCATCGAACCCGAAGGCCGGCTTAACATGAAGTTGAGAGGAATATCAAACCTCGCCGTCAGGCATCTGTTAAACAAACAGGCATCGAACCCGAAGGTCGGCTCAACATGAAGTTGAGAGGAACATTTGACTTCCCTATCAAGCATCTGTTAAACAAACAGGCGTCAAACCCGAAGGTCGGCTCAACATGAAGTTGAGAGGAACATCTGAATTCACTGTCAAGCATCTATTAAACAAACAGACATCAAATTCAAAGGCCGGCTCAACCCGAAGATGAGAAGAACATCTGACCTCACCGTCAGGCATCTGTTAAACAAACAGGCATCGGACCCGAAGGCCGGCTCAACCCGAAGTTGAGAAGAACATCTGACCTCACCGTCAGGCATCTGTTAAACTAATAGGCATCAAATCTGAAGGACGGCTCAACCCAAAGTTGATAAGAACATCTGACCTCGCCGTCAGGCATCGAACCTGAAGGACGGCTCAACCCGAAGTTGATAAGAACACGAAGTTGAGAGGAACATCTGATCTCGCCGTCAGGCATTTTTTAAACAAACAGGCATCGAACCCGAAGGTCGGCTCAACATGAAGTTGATAAGAACATATGACTTCACTGTCAAGCATCTGTTAAACAATCAGGCATCAAATTCGAAGGCCGGCTCAACCCAAAGTTGAGAAGAATATCTGACCTCATCGTCAGGCATCTGTTAAACAAACAGGCATCGAACCCGAAGGGCGGATCAACCCGAAGTTGATAAGAACATTAGACCTCGCTGTCAGACATCTGTTAAACAAACAAGCATCGAACCCGAAGGCCGGCTCAACCCGAAGTTTAGAAGAACATTTGACCTCACCGTCAGGCATCTGTTAAACAAACAGGCATCGAACCCGAAGGCCGTCTCAATCCTTAGTTGAGAAGGACATTTGACCTCGCCGTCAAATATCTGTTAAACAAACAAGCATCAAACCCGAAGGCCGGCTCAACCCAAAGTTGATAAGAACATTAGACCTCGTCGCCAGGCATCTATTAAACAAACAGGCAACGAACCCGAAGTCCGGCTCAACCCGAAGTTTAGAAGAACATTTGACCTCACCTTCAGGAATCTGTTAAACAAACAACATCGAACCCGAAGGCCGTCTCAATCCTTAGTTGAAAAGAACATTTGACCTAGCTGTCAAACATCTTTTAAACTAACAGGCATCGAACCTGAACGCCGGCTCAACCCGAAGTTGAGAAGAAAATCTGACCTTACCGTCAGGTTTTTGTTAAACAAATAGGCATCGAACCCGAAGGGCGGCTCAACCCGAAGTTGATAAGAACATCTGACCTCGCCGTCAGGCATCATTTAAACAAACATGCATCGAACCCGAAGGCCGGCTTAACATGAAGTTAAAAGGAATATCATACCTCGCCGTCAGGCATCTGTTAAATAAACATGCATCGAACCCGAAGGTCGGCTCAACATGAAGTTGAGAGGAACATTTGACTTCACTGTCAAGTATCTGTTAAACTAACAAGCATCAAATCTGAAGGTCGGCTCAACCCGAAGTTGAGAAGAACATCTGACCTTACCGTCAGACATCTGTTAAACAAACAGGCATCAAACCCAAAGGCCAGCACAGCACGAAGTTGAGAGGAACATCTGACCTCGCTGTCAGGCATCTGTTAAACAAACATGCATAGAACCCAAAGGTCGGCTCAACATGAAGTTGAGAGAAACATTTGACCTTGCCGTCAGGCATCTGTTAAACAAACAGGCATCGAACCTGAAGGGCGGCTCAACCCGAAGTTGATAAGAACATCTGACCTCACCGTTAGGCATCTGTTAAACAAACAGGCATCGAACCCGAAGGCCGGCTCAACACGAAGTTGAGAGGAACATCTGACCTATCTGTTAGGCATCTGTTAAACAAACAGGCATCAAACTCGAAGGTCGGCTCAACATGAAGTTGAGAGGAACATTTGAATTCACTGTCAAGCATCTATTAAACAAACAGACATCAAATCCGAAGGCCGACTCAACCCGAAGATGAGAAGAACATCTGACCTCACCGTCACACATCTGTTAAACAAACAGGCATCGAACCCAAAGGCCAGCACAACACGAAGTTGAGAGGAACATCTGACCTCGCTGTCAAGCATCTGTTAAACAAACAGGCATAGAACCCAAAGGTCGGCTCAACATGAAATTGAGAGGAACATTTTACCTTGCCGTCAGGCATCTGTTAAACAAACAGGCATCGAACCCGATGGTCGGCTCAACATGAAGTTGAGAGGAACATTTGACTTCCCTGTCAAGCATCTATTAAACAAACATACATCAAATCTGAAGGCCGGCTCAAAACGAAGTTAAGAAGAACACCTGACCTCACCGTCAAGCATATGTTAAACAAACAGGCATCGAACCCGAAGGGCGGCTCAACCCGAAGTTGATAAGAATATTAGACCTCGCTGTCAGGCATCTGTTAAATAATTATGCATCGAACACGAAGGCCGGCACAACCTGAAGTTGAGAAGAACATCTGAGCTCGCCGTCAGGCATCTGTTAAACAAACAGGCATCGAACCCGAAGGCCGGATTAACACGAAGTTGAGAGGAACATATGACCTCGCCGTTAGGCATCTGTTGAACAAACAGGCATCGAACCCGAAGGTCGGCTCAACATGAAGTTGAGAGGAACATTTGACTTCACTGTGAAGCATCTGTTAAACAAACAGGAATCAAATCCGAAGGCCGACTCAACCCGAAGTTGAGAAGAACATCTGACATCACCGTCAGGCATCTGTTAAACAAACAGGCATCGAACCCGAAGGGCGGCTCAACCCGAAGTTGATAAGAACATTAGACCTCGCCGTCAGGCATCTGTTAAACAAACAAGCATTGAACCCGAAGCCCGGCTCAACCCGAAGTTTAGAAGAATATTTAACCTCGCCGTCAGGCATCTGTTAAACAAATAGACATCGAACCCGAAGGCCGTATCAATCCTTAGTTGAGAAGAACATTTGACCTCGCCATCAAACATCTGTTAAACAAACAGGCATCGAACCCGAAGGCCGACTCAACCCGAAATAGAGAAGAACATCTGACATCACCGTCAGGCATCTGTTAAACAAACAGGCATCGAACCCGAAGGGCGGCTTAATCCGAAGTTGATAAGATCATCTGACCTTGCCGTCAGGCATCATTTAAACAAACAGCCATCGAACCCGAAGGCCGGCTCAACACGAAGTTGAGAGGAACATCTGACCTCGCTGTCAGGCATCTATTAAACAAACAGGCATCGAACCGGAAGGTCAGCTTAACATGAAGTTGAGAGGAACGTTTGACTTCACTGTCAAGCATATGTTAAAGAAATAGGTATCAAATCCAAAGGCCTGCTCAACCCGAAGTTGAGAAGAACATCTGACCTCACCGTCAGGCATCTGTTAAACAAACAAGCATCGAACCCGAAGGCCGACTCAACCCGAATTTGAGAAGAACATTTGAACTCGCCGTCAAGCATCTGTTAAACAAACAGGCATCGAACCCGAATGCCGTCTTAATCCTTAGTTGAGAAGAACATTTGACCTCGCCGTCAAACATCTGTTAAACAAATAGGCATCGAACCCGAAGGCCGGCTCAACCCGAAGTTGAGAAAAACATCTGACCTCACTGTCAGGCATCTCTTAAACAAACATGCATCGAACCTGAAGGGCGGCTCAACCCGAAGTTGATAAGAACATCTGACCTCGCCGTCATGCAACATTTAAACAAACAGGCATCGAACCCGTAGGCCGGCTCAACACGAAGTTGAGAGGAACATCTGATCTTGTCGTCATGCATCTGTTAAACAAACAGGCATTGAACCCGAAGGTCGGCTCAACATGAAGTTTAAAGGAACATTTGACATTACTGTCAAGCATCTGTTAAACAAACAGGCATCAAATTCGAAATCCGACTCAACCCGAAGTGCGGAAGAACATATGACCTCACCGTCAGGCTTCTGTTAAACAAACAGGCATCGATCCCGAAGGGCGGCTCAAGCCGAAGTTGATAAGAACATCTGACCTTGCCGTCAGGCATCTGTTAAACAAACAGACATACAACTCGAAGGTCGGCTCAACATGAAGTTGAGAGGAACATTTGACCTTGCCGTCAGGCATCTGTTAAACAAACAGGCATCGAACCCGATGGTCGGCTCAACATGAAGTTGAGAGGAACATTTGACTTCACTGTCAAGCATCTATTAAACAAATAGACATCAAATCTGAAGGCCGGCTCAACCCGATGTTAAGAAGAACATCTGACCTCACCGTCAAGCATATGTTAAACAAACAGGCATCGAACCCGAAGGGCGGCTCAACCTGAAGGTTATAATAATATTCGACCTCGCCATCAGGCATCTGTTAAACAATTAGGCATCGAACCCGAAGGCCGGCTCAACCTGAAGTTGAGAAGAACATCTGACCTCGCCGTCAGGCATCTGTTAAACAAACAGGCATCGAACCCGAAGGCCGACTCAACCCGAATTTGAGAAGAATATTTGACCTCGCCGTCAAGCATCTGTTAAACAAACAGGCATCGAACCCGAAGGCCGTCTTAATCCTTAGTTGAGAAGAATATTTGACCTCGCCGTCAAACATCTGTTAAACAAATAGGCATCGAACCCGAAGGCCGGCTCAACCCGAAGTTGAGAAAAACATCTGACCTCACCGTCAGGCATCTGTTAAACAAACAGGCATCGAACCCGAAGGGCGGCTCAACCCGAAGTTGATAAGAACATCTGACCTTGCCGTCATGCATCATTTAAACAAACAGGCATCGAACCCATAGGCCGGCTCAACACAAAGTTGAGAGGAACATCTGTCCTTGTCGTCATGCATCTGTTAAACAAACAGGCATTGAACCCGAAGGTCGGCTCAACATGAAGTTGAGAGGAACATTTTGTCGCTTCCGCGAAAATAAGGTGCCGGCAGAACAGAAGAGTCGCCACCTTTCGTTATTTATCCCTCGGAGCGGGAAAGGAAACGATCGGAAAAACCTGACGAAAAGGGTAAGACAAGGTCGTCGCAACCGTTGTCTGGGTTCGGGAGTCGGTTACACAAGGGGAAGGTATTAGCACCCCTCACGTCCGTCGTACTCGACGGGATCCACGCTTGTTGTGTTTACTGGACAAGTTGGTTTATCTATCTACCTATCAAGGCTGGCTTAAAAAAAAAAGAAAATGACTCGGCAAAGCGTCGCACTTTATGCCTACGTACTCTCATCAGAGAATGAGAAATTAGAGTCAGCGTAGTTCGACTAACTACGATTTACGGGAAAGGTGGCTCGCCAATACATCAATATTGTGCCTACGTACTCTCATCAGGCTTGAGAGATCAGAGCTTACGTAGTTCGGGATACTACGGATTATGGGGATTGAGATTCATCTGTTTTATCGAGTAGGGTTAAACAGCAGTTCCAGCAGTTAGGGGCAAAGCCTGTTTGCGTTGGCGCTGAAGTTTAACGACACTCTTTTCTTCAGAAAAGCTTTCCTTGAATTATGGGCCCACGGGGCAAAAAGGTTTGAAGTTTGTTTTCTATCTTTTACGAAAGAAATGTTTTTTATTGTGTTTGCAATTTCAATCGCACTAAAGACTATGACCTGAGAGTGAATGCGTCGCATGTCACCCAAAGGGTACCATACTAAACATCCAGATTGTTGAAAAGAAACTCTCCAACAATCTTTTCTCAGATAGCTTAAGGCTCGTAACGTACGAAAGAAATCATTCATGATTACTGTATTTTAAACAGTTTTGAGATGAGAAGAGAACAGGCTCAACTACGGGGAGACTATCAAGTCCTACTGTTGTCATGCCAAGGATTCAT
The DNA here is from genome assembly GCA_963859935.3 of Lathyrus sativus. Classification (NCBI taxonomy): domain Eukaryota; kingdom Viridiplantae; phylum Streptophyta; class Magnoliopsida; order Fabales; family Fabaceae; genus Lathyrus; species Lathyrus sativus. The sequence continues at coordinate 395,738,360 of OZ012735.1, read as the reverse complement.
CCTATGGTTGAGGTTTAAAACAGGGAACTCCTAGAAGTTATCATGCATAGGTTTCAACCTAAAATTCTATCATCCCTTCCTTATCAAAGGAAATGAGAGTCCTAAGGGATCACGTCAATGATACACAGAAACAGATAAAGCATCAGCTTAAACAGTAAACAATAATACAGTAAACGACTGTAAAATGCATGCAATGCAAGTGAGGGAGGAAATGTGTGTGGGGAAGCAGCCTCCACAAGCTCATCTCAACCTCAAGCCAGAATGAATAACAGTAATCATACAGAGGAAACATGCTATCAAGCAAAATACAGTAAACTGCAATCATACAGAAGAAATAACATCATGCTATCAAGCAAAACAAACCACATGGGCAAGGGAGCAGGGCTCTACCGAATACCCGCAAGCAAAGCCATACAGTAACAATACAAGCAGAGGGAGCAACTCAACCTCTAGTGCAATCATGCTCCTAGATCAAAGTTAGTCTAAATATGAACTTATTCTAATGCATCAAGCAAGTCAAACAAGGCACATCAATACAGAAAAGAAAACAGACAAGAAAGCAGATCAACTCCTCCCTCTTCCAACTCCAAGGCTCAGCTCTTCTGACAGCAACTCAGTCTTCAGACCTCCATCACTCTTGACAAATATCAATTTGCTTCTCCAGGTTTCAACCCTTCACCATAAGTTTCAACTTATTCTCTCTTCCCTAAGCTTCAGCTCCTTAATCAGTTCCACCTTCAGGCTTCACTCTTAACCACAAGTATCAACTTGATTCCTTTGTTCTTCAAGCTTCAGCTCTTCATTCAATCTTAATTGAATCCTCTTCATCTACAAGCTTCAGCTTCTCAGAGTAGTCCTCAATGACTTAGAAATATCAACTTTATCCTTCAATTTTTAAGCCTCAGCTCTTCATTCAATCTTTACTGGATCTTCAAGTATCATCTTGCTCTTCTTGCTCTTCAAGCTTCAGCTGAAATGACAATGCTCAGGGAATCATCCTCTTCCATACTCTTCAATGAAGTCTTCATCTTCACACTCAAGCCCAACATCTCTCAAGATACTCAAACCAGAAGAAATCACTTAACTGGATAAGCTAGGATATTAAACTGCTTATTGACCACCAAAGGTGGCCTATAAGGGTTTAACACCAGAAGAATGGTTCCCTCAAAAGTTCTACTTCCTAGGTACCATCACTTATCCCTCCTAAGGTGGGAGGTGAATACCATGGAAGGACCTTGAATCATGGGGAGGGATGGAGGTGAAAGATACCATCCATGTTTAAGAAAGGAATTAACTAGGTCTAAGCTCTACTTAATTCCTAACCCTAAAACAACAACAAAACAAACAAATCTTCAAGCTCTCAAGCTCCTCCTTCAATCTTCAAGTCTTCCACTATGCTCCTCCATGCTCCACAAAGCAAGACCAAGCCCACCAAGCCAAGCAAACCCACAAAGCAAAGCAAAACAAAATACAAGCCCACAAGGGCAACACAAACAACAATCAATTACAAAAATCAATTAAAAATAGTATACTATTATATTAAAATCTAATATAATTTCTAGGGGATCCTATATGACTACCCTTAATACCCTATATGTCCCAATGTCTAACTTGACCTAGAAACCCAAAATTCTAGTGTTATTGTGGTCCTATGTTAAGGATTGACCTAAATCCACACAACCTAAAGTCATCTAATCAAAACTTAATCAAAAACTAATCACAAAATTATGGAATAAATCCAGAGGGGAGCTAAAGTCCTAACCTAACTATCCTAAAAAGAATGGCATAAAAATTCAAAAGGAACTATCTAAACAAAATTCTACAAAGCTATGCATCAACATAAAATGAATTAAAAAACTATTAAAAGAGAAAATACACAAAAAATATTAAAAATGCATGAAATGCAAATGTTTTGATTTTATAATTTTCTAGACATCAATGTGAAATAGGAGAAAAAATCCCCATGCCAAAATCATTATTTTTCTATTTAATATGATCTTTCAAAGTTTAAAATAAAATGGAGAAAAAGAAAAGAAAATATGAAATGCTTGGTGCAGATAGTAACCCAGTGCAGTTCAATATGAGAATGGGCTTGAAACGGGGGTGTGATCAGCAATGCGCGCTAGGCCCAATTTTAATCAGAAAACAAATGACTAAATATAAAGAAAAAGAAAAATACGCGGTGCATTAAGTAAAGAAAACTAGTCTAAATCATCAATGGGCCACAGATGGGGGTGTGGCTATCAATTAATCCACTAAAGCCCAAACGAAGAATTAAATGAAACGGCTGCGTTTTGGGGTATCTTCAGAACTCCTCTTCAAACATGAAATCAAATCTTGTCACACGATCTAGGTCCAGTCAACGGGTCCTTGCCTCATCCAACGACCATGACCTTATCTTCTTCCTCCAGCCATGAAAATGGAGGGAAAGCTCCATAGTTGCAGAGCTCAAATACCTAACTCGGGCTCCATCCAAACTCAACCAAAATCCATGGTTCAAAACCCTAATCTGTTCTAAATTCAACCCTGATCACAACCATGGCCTTAGAATCAATTGAAATACCCTCAATCTCTAAACCCGATCCAAGATCAAAACTATGCTCAAACTTCAACTTTAACGATTCTTGAAATTGATTGGCTCAGAATGATCACCACCTCACACTGGTTAAATCTTGCTGTTAAACTCATACTATATCTCACCATACATCGTGTTCTTGATCAAAACAAAATTGGTGTCACTAACTCAAACTTCACCAAATGCCTTCAAACTTTCCAGAATCCATCTCCTACTTGTCTCTAACCATTCTAACCTAACAAATCTAACTAATTATGCTTAAATTAAGGTGTAGAGGAAAAGTTGCAAACCTGTCAAATCTTGAATACCAGATAGGTCAAACCTCCACTTCAATCTCTCAATCTCTTCAGAATCACTCCTTGATTGATGTTAATGCTTCTGTTTGCAAAAGATTTGATCAAGGAAGCTTGAATCTCCAAATCCGATGGTGACTTGCAGCTCCCAAAATCCAAATGCTATCTCTTCAATCCCACACGATCTTGCTCTCAATTTGGTATGCACACATTCAGTATGATCAATGGAAGGTGTTAGGACTGAAAGAATCAATGGAAATGGTGTGGAATATAGAAATTGATCTCAACTTGCAATGGAAGAAATTGAAATGGCAATCTCACTCTCCTCTCTAATCTCTCACCAACCTTGCATATGAGCAAGTTCTAATCCATATATAGGATGGTTCTAAACCATCCAGAACTTTCTGGAATCATCCAATGAGAATTTGAGATTCTCATGTCATGAGTTTTTGATTTCAACTCATCTCATGTACCATCTTGTGCTATACCCCTTGCAGCACTTGTATCTGACTTGAAAATCTCCTTAGATGAGATACATGACATGTTAGGATACTTTACTAGCTTGTGCCTTGCTTTTCCTTGTGTTTTGCATATGTACCTTAATATGCAAGCAATCATTTTCCAAAGCAAGTCCATGATCTAAACCTCAAATCAAAAATGTGGCTAAACCATTGTTTCTAAAATGTTTTCTAGAGTCAAAATGACCTATTACATGCCATGGTTTGGATGTGTAGCTTGGAAATTTCAATTTCCAACTTTGACTTATTTAACTTATGCCTTCATTTTAGGTCATTTTTACCATTTTGAGCTACAAGCCTCTTCAACATCTCATGACTTCCTTAATAGCCTTAAAACATCATTTTAAGCAAGTTTGATGTTGAAGATTTTTCCATTTCAAGCTTGGAAATACGAGTTATGCTCTTATGCTTGAGATGACCTATAATCTCCAAATGACCAAAATGCCCTTGACTTGTCAAAGCCATAAGTTGAGTTCTACAAATCCTATCAAGGACTTCCAGTACTCTTTAGAAATCTAAGAAGATAAGGAACAACATTCATGTTGACCAAAAGTTCATAGGAATCGTCCTTCTTGGGCAAAAATTTGATGCAAGTTGGGTGACTTTCAAGGCCCCAGATTCACATACCTCAGATGACCTGTAACTTGTCAAAGTCATAACTTGAGCTCTACAAATCCTATCAAGGACCTCTAGTACTCAAATTAATGCTAAGAGAAAGCTCTACAACATTCACGTGGGGGGTAAGATGAGATGGCAATCACATCTTGAGCTAAACTGCTTTGAAGATAGGGGTCAAACTAGGGGATTTTACACTGTCAAGCCTTAGAAACCCTAGCTTGAAACTTCTCAAACTCCTCAATCATGATGAGTTGACCTTGGAATAATCCTTATAGAATCTCAATTCATCAATCCATGATCACATGGCTCTTAGATTAGGTCTCAACCCTCTCCAAATCATCAGTAGACCTAGGGTACACCACTCATGGCTGGGGTTTCTTAATCTTGCACAATGACCTCTCTAGGCTTCCTGATGGCTTTCAAGACATCTCATAAGCTCTCTCAAGGCTTCAAGTCCATCCTCATACCTTCATAATCATCTGAGGAGCTCCCACAACTCTCAAGTTAGGAGGCACACAACCTTGGTTTCAACCACTCTCTCTGAGGATCTCTTAACTTCTCTAACAAAGATATCAACTTTGTGTAGCCCTTGATTGGTAATCATATCTCTTGATCTCCGGCACACATGTCAATGAAATGCAAGTGATAATGCTAATGTGAATGAGATGAACCACAAGCTAGGTAAAGAAATGTTGGTCAAATTTTGGGGTGCAACACATTTGACATTACTGTCAAGCATCTGTTAAAAAAACAGGCATCAAATTCGAAATCTAACTCAACCCGAAGTGGGGAAGAACATATGACCTCACCGTCAGGCTTCTATTAAACAAACAGGCATCGAACCCGAAGGGCGGCTCAAGACGAAGTTGATAAGAACATCTGACCTCGCCGTCAGGCATCTGTTAAACAAACAGACATAGAACCCGAAGGTCGGCTCAACATGAAGTTGAGAGGAACATTTGACCTTGCCGTCAGGCATCTGTTAAACAAACAGGCATCGAACCCGATGGTCGGCTCAACATGAAGTTGAGAGGAACATTTGACTTCACTCTCAAGCATCTATTAAACAAATAGACATCAAATCTGAAGGTCGGCTCAACCCGAAGTTAAGAAGAACATCTGACCTCACCGTCAAGCATATGTTAAACAAACAGGCACCGAACCCGAAGGGTGGCTCAACCCGAAGTTGATAATAATATTCGACCTCGCCATCAGGGATCTGTTAAACGATTAGGCATCGAACCCGAAGGCCGGCTCAACCTGAAGTTGAGAAGAACATCTGACCTCGCCGTCAGGCATCTGTTAAACAAACAGGCATCGAACACGAAGGTCGGCTTAACACGAAGTTGAGAGGAACATCTGACCTCGCCGTCAGGCATCTGTTGAACAACCAGGCATCGAACCCGAAGGTCAGCTCAACATGAAGTTGAGAGGAACATTTGACTTCACTGTCAAGCATCTGTTAAACAAATAGGCATCAAATCCGAAGGCCGGCTCAACCCGAAGTTGAGAAGAACATCTGACCTCACCGTCAGGAATCTGTTAAACAAACAGGCATCGAATCCGAAGGGCGGCTCAACCCGAAGTTGATACGAACATTAGACTTCGCCATCAGGCATCTGTGAAACAAACAGGCATCGAACCCGAAGCCCGGCTCAACCCGAAGTTTAGAAGAACATTTGGCCTCGCCGTCAGGCATCTGTAAATAAACAGGCATCGAACCCGAAGGCCGACTCAATCCTTAGTTGAGAAGAACATTTGACCTCACCGTCAAACATCTGTTAAACAAACAGGCATCGAACCCGAAGGCCGGCTCAACCAGAAATTGAGAAGAACATCTGACCTCATCGTCAGGCATCTGTTAAACAAATAGGCATCGAACACGAAGGGCGGCTCAACCTGAAGTTGATAAGAACATCTGACCTTGCCGTCAGGCATCATTTAAACAAATAGGCATCGAACCCGAACGCCGGTTCAACACAAAGTTGAGAGGAACATCTGACCTCGCTGTCAGGCATCGAACCCGAAGGTCGGCTCAACATGAAGTTGAGAAGAACATTTGACTTCACTGTCAAGCATATGTTAAAGAAACAGGCACCGAACCCGAAGGCCGGCTCAACCCGAATTTGAGAAGAACATCTGACCTCACCGTCAGGCATTTGTTAAACAAACAGGCATTGAACCCGAAGGCCGGCTCAACCCGAAGTTGAGAAGAACATATGACCTCACCGTCAGGCATGTGTTAAATAAACAGGCATCGACCCCGATGGGCGGCTCAACCCGAAGTTGATAAGAACATCTGACCTTTCCGTCAGGCATTATTTAAACAAAAAGGCATCGAACCCGTAGGCCGGATCAACACGAAGTTTAGAGGAACATCTGACCTTGCCGTCATAAATCTGTTAAACAAACAGGCATTGAACCCGAAGGTCGGCTCAACATGAAGTTGAGAGGAACATTTGACATTACTGTCAAGCATCTGTTAAACAAACAGGCATCAAATTCGAAATCCGACTCAACCCGAAGTGGGGAAGAACATCTGACCTCACCGTCAGGCTTCTGTTAAACAAACAGGCATCGAACGCGAAGGGCGGCTCAAGCCGAAGTTGATAAGAACATCTGACCTTGTCGTCAGGCATCTGTTAAACAAACAGGCATCAAACCCAAAAGCCGGCTCAACACGAAGTTGAGAGGAACATATGACCTCGCTGTCAGGCATCTGTTAAAAAAACTGGCAACGAACCCGAAGGTAGGCTCAACACGAAGTTGAGAGGAACATTTGACTTCACTGTCAAACATCTGTTAAACAAACAGGCATCAAATCCGAAGGCCGGCTCAACCCGGGGTTGAGAAGAACATCTGACCTCCCTGTCAGGCATCTGTTAAAAAAACAGGCATCGAACCCGAAAGGCGGCTCAACCCGAAGTTGATAAGAACATTAGACCTCTTCGTCAGGCATCTATTAAAAAAAAAGGCATCGAACCCGAAGGCTGGCTCAACCCGAAGTTGAGAAGACCATTTGACCTCGCCGTCAGGCATCTGTTATACAAACATGCATCGAACCCGAAGGCCGTCTCAATCTTTAATTGAGAAGAACATCTGACCTTCCCGTCAGACATTAGTTAAACATACAGGCATCGAACCTGAAGGCCGACTCACCTTGAAGTTGAGAGGAACATCCAACCTCCCCGTCAGACATTAGTTAAACAAACAGGCATCGAACCCGAAGGTCGGCACAACACGAAGTTGACAAGAACATCTAACCTCACCGTCAGGCATCTGTTAAACAAACAGGCATCGAACCTGAAGGCTGGCTCAACACGAAGTTGAGAGGAACATCTGACCTCGCCGTTAGGCATCTGTTAAACAAACAGGCATCGAACCCGAAGGTCGGCTCAACATAAAGTTGAGAGGAACATTTGACTTTACTGTCAAGCATCTGTTAAACAAACAGGAATCAAATCCGAAGGCAGGCTCGACCTGAAGTTGAGAAGAACATTTGACCTCACCATCATTCATCTGTTAAACAAACAGGCATCGAACCCGTAGGGCGGCTCACCCCGAAGTTGATAAGAACATCTAACCTCGCCGTCAGGCATATGTTAAACAAACTGGCATCGAACCCGAAGGACAACACGAAGTTGAGAGGAACATCTGACCTCGCCGTCAGGGATCTGTTAAACAAACGGGCATCGAACCCGAAGGTCGACTCAAGATGAAGTTGAGAGGAACATTTGACTTCGCTGTCAAGCATCTGTTAAATAAACAGGCATCAAATCCGAAGGCTGACTCAACCTGAAGTTGAGAAGAACATCTGACCTCACCGTCAGGCAGCTGTTAAACAAACCGGCATCAAACCCGAAGGGCGGCTCAACACGAAGTTGATAAGAACATCTGACCTCGCCGTCAGGCATCATTTAAACAAACAGGCATCGAACCCGAAGGCCTACTTAACACAAAGTTGAGAGGAACATCTGACCTCGCCGTCAGGCATCTGTTAAACAAACAGGCATAGAACCCGAAGGTCGGCTTAACATGAAGTTGAGAGGAACATTTGACATTACTGTCAAGCATCTGTTAAACAAACAGGCACCAAATCCGAAAGCCGGTTCAACCCGAAGTTTAGAGGAACATCTGACCTCACCTTCCGGCATCTGTTAAACAAACGGGCATCGAACCCGAAGGGCGGCTCAACCCGAAGTTGATAAGAACATTAGACCTCACCGTCAGGCGTCTATTAAACAAAAAGGCATCGAACCCGAAGGCCGGCTCAACCCGAAGTTGAGAAGATCATTTGACCACGCCGTCAGGCATATGTCAAACAAATAGGCATCGAAGCCGAAGGCCTGCTCAACTTGAAGTTTAGAGAAACATCTGACCTCCCCATCAGGCATTAGTTAAACAAACAGGCATCGAACCCGAAGGCCGGCACAACACGAAGTTGAGAAGAACATCTGACCTCGCTGTCAGGCATTTGTTAAACAAACAAGCATCGAATTTGATGGCCGACTCAACCCGAAGTTGAGAAGAACATCTGACCTTGCTGTCAGGCATTAGTTAAACAAACAGGAATCGAACCCGAAGGCCGGCTCAACCCGAAGTTGAAAAGATCATCTGACCTAGCCGTCAGGCATCTGTTAAACAAACAGGCATCGAACCCAAAGGCCGACTCAACCCAAAGTTGAGAAGAACATCTGACCTTGCCGTCAGGCATTTGTTAAACAAAAAGTTGTGGCACCCGAAGGCCGGCTCAACCCAAAGTTGAGAAGAACATCTGACCTCGCCGTCAGGCATCTGTTAAACAAACAGGCATCAAACCTGAAGGTCGTCTCAACCCTTAGTTGAGAAGAACATCTGACCTCGCCGTCAAACATCTATTAAACAAAAAGGTATGAACTTGAAGGCCGACTCACCTTGAAGTTGAGAGGAACATCTGACCTCCCGATCAGGCATTAGTTAAAAAAACAGGCCTCGAACCCGAAGGTCGACACAACACGAAGTTGAGAAGAACATCTGACCTCGCTGTCATGCATCTGTTAAACAAACAGGCATTGAACCTGAAGGCCGGGTCAACACCAAATTGAGAGGAACATATGACCTCGCTGTTAGGCATCTGTTAAACAAACAGGCATCGAACCCGAAGGTCGGCTCAACATGAAGTTGAGAGGAACATTTGACTTCACTGTCAAGCATCCGTTAAACAAACAGGAATCAAATCCGAAGGTAGGCTCATGCCGAAGTTGAGAAGATCATCTTACCTCAGCGTCAGGAATCTGTTAAACAAACAGGCATCGAACTCGTAGGGCGGCTCAACCCGAAGTTGATAAGAACATCTGACCTCGTCGTCAGGCATATGTTAAACAAACTGGCATCGAACCCGAAGGACGACTTAACACGAAGTTGAGTGGAACATGTGACCTCGCCGTCAGGCATCTGTTAAATAAACTGGCATCGAACCTGAAGGTCGGCTCAATATGAAGTAAAGAGGAACATTTGACTTCGCTATCAAGCATCTGTTAAACAAACAGGCATCAAATCCGAAGGCCGGCTCAACCCGAAGTTGAGAAGAACATCTATCCTCACCGTCAGGCATCTGTTAAACAAATAGGCATCGAACCCGAAGGGATGCTCAACCAGAAGTTGATAAGAACATCTAACCTCGCCATCAGGCATCATTTAAACAAACAGGCATCGAACCCGAAGGCCGGCTCAATACGAAGTTGAGAGGAACATCTGACCTCGCCGTCAGACATCTGTTAAACAAACAGGCATAGAACCTGAAGGTCGGCTTAACATGAAGTTGAAAGGAACATTTGACATTACTATGAAGCATCTGTTAAACAAACAAGCACAAAATCCAAAAGCCGGCTCAACCCGAAGTTGAGAAGAACATCTGACCTCACCGTTAGGTTTTTTTTAAACAAACAGGCATCGAACCTGAAGGGCGGCTTAACCTGAAGTTGATAAGAACATCTGACGTCGCTGTCAGGCATCTGTTAAACAAACAGGCATCGAACCCGAAGGCCGGCTCAACCCGAAGTTTAGAAGAACATTTGACCTCGCCGTCAGGCATCTGTTAAACAAACAGGCATCGAACCCGAAGGCCGGCTCATCCCGAAATTGAGAAGAACAGCTGACCTCACCGTCAGGCATCTGTTAAACAAACAGGCATCGAACCCGAAGGGCGGCTCAACCCGAAGTTGATAAGAACATCTGACCTTGCTGTCAGGCATCATTTAAACAAACAGGCCTCGAACCCGAAGGTCGGCTCAACACGAAGTTGAGAGGAACATCTGACCTCGCCGTCAGGCATCTGTTAAGCAAACAGGCATCGAACCCGAAGGTAGGCTCAACATGAAGTTGAGAGGAACATTTGACTTCACTGTCAAGGATATATTAAAGAAACAAGCATCAAATCCGAAATCCAGCTCAACCCGAAGTTGAGAAGAACATCTGACCTCACCGTCAGGCATCTGTTAAACAAATAGGCATTGAACCCGAAGGCTGGCTCAACCCGAAGTTGAGAAGAACATTTGAACTCGCCGTCAGGCATCTGGTAAACAAACAGACACCGAACCCGAAGGCCGTCTCAATCCTTAGTTGAGAAGAACATTTGACCTCGCTGTCAAACATCTGTTAAAAAAATAGGCAGCGAACCCGAAGGCCAGCTAAACCCGAAGTTGAGAAGAACATCTGACCTTACTGTCAGGCATCTGTTAAACAAACAGGCATCGAACCCGAAGGCCGGCTCAACCCGATGTCGATAAGAACATCTGACCTCGCCGTCAGGCATCATTTAAACAAACAGGCATCGAACCCGTAGGCAGGATCAACACGAAGTTGAGAGGAACATCTGACCTTGCCATCATGCATCTGTTAAACAAACAGGCATTGAACCCGAAGGTCAGCTCAACATGAAGTTTAGAGGAACATTTGACATTACTGTCAAGCATCTGTTAAACAAACAAGCATCAAATTCGAAATCCGACTCAACCCAAAGTGGGGAAGAACATCTGACCTCACCGTCAGGTTTTTGTTAAACAAACAGGCATCGAACCCGAAGGGCGGCTCAAGCCAAAGTTGATAAGAACATCTGACCTCGCCGTCAGGCATCTGTTAAACAAACATGCATCGAACCCAAAGGTCGGCTCAACACGAAGTTGAGAGGAACATATGACCTCGCTGTCACTGCATCTGTTAAATAAACAGGCAACGAACCCGAAGGTCGGTTCAACATGAAGTTGAGAGGAACATTTGACTTCACTGTCAAACATCTGTTAAACAAACGGGCGTCAAATTCGAAGGCCGGCTCAACCCGGGGTTGAGAAGAACATCTGACCTCACAGTCCCGCATATGTTAAACAAACAGGCATCGAACCCGAAGGGCGGCTCAACCCGAAGTTGATAAGAACATTATACCTCTTTGTCAGGCATCTATTAAAAAAAAGGCATCGAACCCGAAGGGCGGCTCAACCCGAAGTTGATAGGAACATTTGACCTCGCCGTCAGGCATCATTTAAACAAACAGGCATCGAACCTGAAGGCCGGCTCAATACGAAGTTGAGAGTAACATCTGACCTCGCTGTCAGGCATCTGTTAAACAAAGAGGCATAGAACCCGAAGGTCGGCTTAACATGAAGTTGAAAGGAACATTTCACATTACTGTGAAGCATCTGTTAAACAAACAGGCACAAAATCCAAAAGTCGGCTCAACCCGAAGTTGAGAAGAACATCTGACCTCACCGTCAGGTTTTTTTTAAACAAACAGGCATCGAACCTGAAGGGCGGCTTAACCTGAAGTTGATAAGAAAATCTGACGTCACTGTCAGTCATCTGTTAAACAAATAGGCATCGAACCCGAAGGCCGTCTCAACCCGAAGTTTAGAAAAACATTTGACCTCGCTGTCAGGCATCTGTTAAAAAAACAGGCATCGAACCCGAAGGCCGGCTCAACCCGAAATTGAGAAGAACATCTGACCTCACTGTCAGGCATATGTTAAACAAACAGGCATCGAACCCGAAGGCGGCTCAACCCGAAGTTGATAAGAACATCTGACCTTGCTGTCAGGCATCATTTAAACAAACAGGCATCGAACCCGAAGGTCGACTCAACACGAAGTTGAGAGGAACATCTGACCTCGCCGTTAGGCATCTGTGAAACAAACAGGCATCGAACCCGAAGGTCGGCTCATCATGAAGTTGAGAGGAACATTTGACTTCACTGTCAAGGATATGTTAAAGAAACAGGCATCAAATCCGAAGGCCGGCTCAACCTGAAGTTGAGAAGAACATCTGACCTCACCGTCAGGCATCTGTTAAACAAACATACATTGAACCTGAAGGCTGGCTCAATCCGAAGTTGAGAAGAACATTTGACCTCTCCGTCTTGCATCTGTTAAACAAACAGGCACCGAACCCGAAGGCCGTCTCAATCCTTAGTTGAGAGGAACGTTTGACCTCGCCGTCAAAGATCTGTTAAACAAATAGGCATCGAACCCGAAGGCCAGTTAAACCCGAAGTTGAGAAGAACATCTGACCTCACTGTCAGGCATCTGTTAAACAAACAGGCATCGAACCCGAAGCCCGGCTCAACCCGAAGTTGATAAGAACATCTGACCTCGCCGTCAGGCATCATTTAAACAAACAGGCATCGAACCCGTAGGCCGGATCAACACGAAGTTGAGAGGAACATCTGACCTTGTCGTCATGCATCTGTTAAACAAACAGGCATTGAACCAGAAGGTCGGCTCAACATGAAGTTGAGAGGAACATTTGACATTACTGTCAGGCATCTGTTAAACAAACAGGCATCAAATTCGAAATCCGACTCAACCCGAAGTGGGGAAGAACACCTGACCTCACCGTCAGGCTTCTGTTAAACAAACAGGCATCGAACCCGAAGGGCGGCTCAAGCCGAAGTTGATAAGAACATCTGACCTCGCCGTCAGGCATCTGTCAAAACAAACATGCATCGAACCCAAAGGTCGGCTCAACACGAAGTTGAGAGGAACATATGACCTCGCTGTCACTGCATCTGTTAAACAAACAGGCAACGAACCCGAAGGTCGGCTCAACATGAAGTTGAGAGGAACATTTGACTTCACTGTCAAACATCTGTTAAACAAACAGGCATCAAATCCGAAGGCCGGCTCAACCCGGGGTTGAGAAGAACATCTAACCTCACAGTCAGGCATATGTTAAACAAACAGACATCGAACCCGAAGGGCTGCTCAACCCGAAGTTGATAAGAACATTAGACCTCTTCGTCAGGCATCTATTAAACAAAAAGGCATCGAACCCGAAGGGAGGCTCAACCCGAAGTTGATAAGAACATCTGAACTCGCCGTCAGGCATCATTTAAACAAACAGGCCTCGAACCCGAAGGTCGGCTCAACACGAAGTTGAGAGGAACATCTGACCTCGCCGTCAGGCATCTGTTAAGCAAACAGGCATCGAACCCGAAGGTAGGCTCAACATGAAGTTGAGAGGAACATTTGACTTCACTGTCAAGGATATATTAAAGAAACAAGCATCAAATCCGAAGGCCAGCTCAACCCGAAGTTGAGAAGAACATCTGACCTCACCGTCAGGCATCTGTTAAACAAACATGCATTGAACCCGAAGGCTGGCTCAATCCGAAGTTGAGAAGAACATTTGAACTCGCCGTAAGGCATCTGGTAAACAAAAAGACACCGAACCCGAAGGCCGTCTCAATCCTTAGTTGAGAAGAACATTTGACCTCGCTGTCAAACATCTGTTAAAAAAATAGGCAGCGAACCCGAAGGCCAGCTAAACCCGAAGTTGAGAAGAACATCCGAGCTTACTGTCAGGCATCTGTTAAACAAACAGGCATCGAACCCGAAGGCCGGCTTAACCCGAAGTTGATAAGAACATCTGACCTCGCCGTCAGGCATCATTTAAACAAACAGTCATCGAACCCGTAGGCGGGATCAACATGAAGTTGAGAGGAACATCTGACCATGCCATCATGCATCTGTTAAACAAACAGGCATTGAACCCGAAGGTCAGCTCAACATGAAGTTTAGAGGAACATTTGACATTACTATCAAGCATCTGTTAAACAAACAGGCATCAAATTCGAAATCCGACTCAACCCGAAGTGGGGAAGAACATCTGACCTCACCGTCAGGTTTTTGTTAAACAAACAGGCATCGAACCCGAAGGGAGGCTCAAGCCAAAGTTGATAAGAACATCTGACCTCGCCGTCAGGCATCTGTTAAACTAACATGCATAGAATCCAAAGGTCGGCTTAACACGAAGTTGAGAGGAACATATGACCTCGCTGTCACTGCATCTGTTAAACAAACAGGCAACGAACCCGAAGGTCGGCTCAACATGAAGTTGAGAGGAACATTTGACTTCACTGTCAAACATCTGTTAAACAAACGGGCGTCAAATCCGAAGGCCGGCTCAACCCGGGGTTAAGAAGAACATCTGACCTCACAGTCACGCATATGTTAAACAAACAGGCATCGAACCCGAAGGGCGGCTCAACCCAAAGTTGATAAGAACATTAGACCTCTTCGTCAGGCATCTATTAAACAAAAAGGCATCGAACCCGAAGGGCGGCTCAACCCGAAGTTGATAGGAACATCTGACCTCTCCGTCAGGCATCATTTAAACAAACAGGCATCGAACCCGAAGGCCGGCTCAATACGATGTTGAGAGGAAAATCTGACCTCACCGTCAGGCATCTGTTAAACAAAAAGTCATAGAACCCGAAGGTAGGCTTAACATGAAGTTGAAAGGAACATTTGATATTACTGTCAAGCATCTGTTAAACACACAGGCACAAAATCCAAAAGCCGGCTCAACCCGAAGTTGAGAAGAACATCTGACCTCACCGTCAGGTTTTTTTTAAACAAACAAGCATCGAACCTGAAGGGCGGCTTAACCCGAAGTTGATAAGAACATCTGACGTCAGTGTCAGGCATCTGTTAAACAAATAGGCATCGAACCCGAAGGTCGTCTCAACCCGAAGTTTAGAAAAACATTTGACCTCGCTGTCAGGCATCTGTTAAACAAACAGGCATCGAACCCGAAGGCCGGCTCAACTCGAAATTGAGAAGAACATCTGACCTCACCGTCAGGCATCTGTTAAACAAACAGGCATCGAACCCGAAGGGCGGCTCAACCTGAAGTTGATAAGAACATCTGACCTTGCTGTCAGGCATCATTTAAACAAACAGGCATCGAACCCGAAGGTCGGCTCAACACGAAGTTGAGAGGAACATCTGACCTCGCTATCAGGCATCTGTTAAATAAACAGGCATCGAAACCTAAGGTCGGCTCAACATGAAGTTGAGAGGAACATTTGACTTCACTGTCAAGGATATGTTAAAGAAACAGGCATCAAATCCGAAGGCCGACTCAACCCGAAGTTGAGAAGAACATCTGACCTCACAGTCAGGCATCTGTTAAACAAACAGGCATTGAACCCGAAGGCTGGCTCAACCCGAAGTTGAGAAGAACATTTGACCTCGCCGTCAGGCATCTGTTAAACAAACAGGCACCAAACCCGAAGGCCGTCTCAATCCTTAGTTGAGAAGAACATTTGACCTTGCCGTCAAAGATCTGTTAAACAAATAGGCATCGAACCCGAAGGCCAGCTAAACCCGAAGTTGAGAAGAATATCTGACCTCACTGTCAGGCATCTGTTAAATAAACAGGCATTGAACCCGAAGGCCGGCTCAACCCGAAGTTGATAAGAACATCTGACCTCGCCGTCAGGCATCATTTAAACAAACAGGCATCGAACCCGTAGGCCGGATCAACACGAAGTTGAGAGGAACATCTGACCTTGCTATCATGCATCTGTTAAACAAACAGGCATTGAACCCGAAGGTCGGCTCAACATGAAGTTGAGAGGAACATTTGACATTACTGTCAAGCATCTGTTAAACAAACAGGCATCAAATTCGAAATCCGACTCAACCCGAAGTGGGGAAGAACACCTGACCTCACTGTCAGGCTTCTGTTAAACAAACAGGCATCGAACCCGAAGGGAGGCTCAAGCCGAAGTTGATAAGAACATCTGACCTCGCCGTCAGGCATCTGTTAAACAAGCATGCATCGAACCCATAGGTCGGCTCAACACGAAGTTGAGAGGAACATATGACCTCGCTGTCACTGCATCTGTTAAACAAATAGGCAACAAACCCGAATGTCGGCTCAACATGAAGTTGAGAGGAACATTTGACTTCACTGTCAAACATCTGTTAAACAAACAGGCATCAAACCCGAAGGGCGGCTCAACCCGTAGTTGAGAAGAACATTAGACCTCTTCGTCAGGCATCTATTAAACAAAAAGGCATCGAACCCGAAGGCTGGCTCAACCCGAAGCTGAGAAGAACATTTGACCTCGCAGTCAGGCATCTGTTAAACAAACAGGCATCGAACCCGAAGGCCGTCTCAATCTTTAATTGAGAAGAACATCTGACCTCGTCGTCAAACATCTGTTAAACAAATAGGCATCGAACTCGAAGGCCTGCTCAACTTCAAGTTGAGAGGAACATGTGACCTCCCCTTCAGGCATTAGTTAAACAAACAGGCATTGAACCCGAAGGCCAGCACAACACGAAGTTGAGAAGAACATCTGACCTCGCTGTCAGGCATTTGTTAAACAAACAGGCATCGAATTTGATGGCCGACTCAACTCGAAGTTGAGAAGAACATCCGACCTCGCTGTCAGGCATTAGTTTAACAAACAGGAATCGAACCCGAAGGCCGGCCTAACCCAATGTTGAGGAGAACATCTGACCTTGCCGCCAGGCATCTGTTGAACAAACAGGCATCGAACCCAAAGGTCGACTCAACCCGAAGTAGAGAAGAACATCTGACCTCGCCGTCAAAAACTGTTAAACAAACAGGTATCGAACCTGAAGGCCGGCTCACCTTGCAGTTGAGAGGAACATCTGACCTCCCCGTCAGGCATTAGTTAATCAAACAGGCAACGAACTCGAAGGTCGGCACAACACAAAGTTGAGAAGAACATCTAACCTCATCGTCAGGCATCTGTTAAACAAACAGGCATCAAACCTGAAGGCCGTCTCAACACGAAGTTGAGAGGAACATCTAACCTCGCCGTTAGGCATGTGATAAACAAATAGGCATCGAACCCGAAGGTCGGCTCAACATGAAGTTGAGAGGAACATTTGACTTCACTGTCAAGCATCTGTTAAGCAAACAGGAATCAAATCCAAAGGTAGGCTCAACCCGAAGTTGAGAAGAACATCTGACCTCACCGTCATTCATCTGTTAAACAAACAAGCATTGAACAAGTAGGGCGGCTCAACCCGAAGTTGATAAGAACATCTGACCTCGCCGTCAGGCATATGTTAAACAAACCGGCATCGAACCCGAACGGCGGCTCAATACGAAGTTGATAAGAACATCTTACCTCGCCGTCAGGCATCATTTAAACAAACAGGCATCGAACCCGAAGGCCTACTTAACACAAAGTTGAGAGAAACATCTGACCTCGCCGTTTGGCATCTGTTAAACAAACAGGCATCGAACTCGAAGGTCGGCTTAACATGAAGTTGAGAGGAACATTTGACATTACTGTCAAGCATCTATTAAACAAACAGGCACGAAATTCGAAAGCCGGCTCAACCCGAAGTTTAGAAGAACATCTGGCCTCACCGTCAGGCATCTGTTAAACAAACAGGCATCGAACACGAAGGGCGGCTCAACCCGAAGTTGATAAGAACATTAGACCTCACTGTCAGGCGTCTATTAAACAAAAAGGCATGGAACCCGAAGGCCGGCTCAACCCGAAGTTGAGAAGTTCATTTGACCTCGCCGTCAGGCATCTGTCAAACAAACAGGCATCAAACGCGAAGGCCTGCTCATGTTGAAGTTTAGAGGAACATCTGACCTCCCCATCAGGCATTAGTTAAACAAACAGGCATCGAATCCGAAGGCCAGCACAACACAAAGTTGAGAAGAACATCTGACCTTGCTGTCAGGCATTTTTTAAACAAACAGGCATCAAATTTGATGGCCGACTCAACCCGAAGTTGAGAAGAACATCCTACCTCGCTGTCAGGCATTAGTTAAACAAACAGGAATCGAACCCGAAGGCCGGCTCAACCCGAAGTTGAGAAGAACATCTGACCTTGCCGTCAAGCATCTGTTAAACAAAAAGGTGTGGAACCCAAAGGTCGGCTCAACCCAAAGTTGAGAAGAACATCTGACCTCGCCGTCAGGCATCTGTTAAACAAACAGGCATCAAACCCGAAGGCCGTCTTAACCCTTAGTTGAGAAGAACATCTGACCTCGCTGTCCAACATCTGTTAGACAAAAAGGTATCAACCTGAAGGCCGACTCACCTTGAAGTTGAGAGGAACATCTGACCTCCCCGTCAGGCATTAGTTAAACAAACAGGCCTCGAACCCGAAGGTCGGCACAACACGAAGTTGAGAAGAACATCTAACCTCGCCGTCAGGCATCTGTTAAACAAACAGGCATTGAACCTGAAGGCCGTCTCAACACGAAGTTGAGAGGAACATCTGACCACGCCATTAGGCATCTGTTAAAAAAACAGCCATCGAACCCGAATGTCGGCTCAACATGAAGTTGAGAGGAACATTTGACTTCACTGTCAAGCATCCGTTAAACAAACAGGAATCAAATCCGAAGGGAGGCTCAACCCGAAGTTGAGAAGATCATCTTACCTCAGCGTCAGGAATCTATTAAACAAACAGGCATCGAACTCGTAGGGCGGCTCAACTCGAAGTTGATAAGAACATCTGACCTCGCCGTCAGGCATATGTTAAACAAACTGGCATCGAACCCGAAGGACGACTTAACACGAAGTTGAGAGGAACATCTGACCTCACCGTCAGGCATCTGTTAAATAAACGTGCATCGAACCTGAAGGTCGGCTCAATATGGAGTTGAGAGGAACATTTGACTTCGCTGTCAAGCATCTGTTAAACAAACATGCATCAAAACCGAAGGCAGACTCAACCTGAAGTTGAGAAGAACATCTAACCTCACCGTCAGGCATCTGTTAAACAAACAGGCATCGAACCCGAAGGGCGGCTCAACCCGAAGTTGATAAGAACATCTGACCTCGCCGTCAGGCATCATTTAGACAAAAAGGCATCGAACCCGAAGGTCGGCTCAACACGAAGTTGAGAGGAACATCTGACCTAGCCGCCAGGCACCTGTTAAACAAAGAGGCATCGAACCCGAAGTTCGGCTTAACATGAAGTTGAGAGGAACATTTGACATTACTGTCAAGCATCTGTTAAATAAACAGGCACAAAATTCGAAAGCCGGCTCAACCCGAAGTTGAGAAGAACATCTGACCTCACCGTCAAGTTTTTTTTAAACAAACAGGCATCGAACCTGAAGGGCGCCTCAACCCGGAGTTGATAAGAACATCTGACGTTGCCGTCAGGCATCTGTTAAACAAACAGGCATCGAACCCAAAGGTCGGCTCAACCTGAAGTTTAGAAAAACATTTGACCTCGTCGTCAGGCATCTGTTAAACAAACAGGCATCGAACCCGAAGGCTGTCTCAACCCGAAATTGAAAGGAACATCTGACCTCGCTGACAGGCATCTGTTAAACAAACAGGCATCCAACCCGAAGGGAGGCTCAACCCAAAGTTCATAAGAACATCCGACCTCGCCGTCAGGCATGGTTTAAACAAACAGGCATCGATTCCGAAGGCTGGCTCAACACGAAGTTGAGAGGAACATTTGACCTCGCTGTCAGGCATCTGTTAGACAAACAGGCATCGAACCCGAAGGTCGGCTCAACATGAAGTTGAGAGGAACATCTGACTTCACTCTCAAGCATTTGTTAAAGAAACAGGTATCAAATCCGAAGGCCTTCTTAACCCGAAGTTGAGAAGACAATCTGTCCTCACCGTCAGATATCTGTTAAACAAACAGGCATCGAACCCAAAGGGCGGCTCAACCCGAAGTTGAGAAGAACATTTGACCTTGCCGTCAGCCATCTGTTAAACAAACAGGCATCGAACCCGTAGGGAGGCTCAACCCGAAGTTGATAAGAGCATCTGACCTCGCCGTCAGGCATATGTTAAACAAACTGGCATCGAACCCGAAGGACGGCTCAACACAAAGTTGAGAGGAACATCTGACCTCGCCGTCAGGCATCTGTTAAACAAACGGGCATCGAACCCGAAGGTCAGCTCAACATGAAATAGAGAGGAACATTTGACTTCACTGTCAAGCATCTGTTAAACAGACAGGCATCAAATTTGAAGGCCGACTCAACCCGAAGTTGAGAAGAACATCTGACCTCACCGTCAGGCATCTGTTAAACAAACAGGCATCGAACCCGAAGGGCGGCTCAACCCGAAGTTGATAAGAACATCTGACCTCGCCGTCAGGCATCATTTAAACAAACTGGCATCGTACCCGAAGGCCGGCTCAACACGAAGTTGAGAGGAACATCTGACATCGCCGTCAAGCATCTGTTAAACAAACAGGCATCGAACCCGAAGGTCGGCTTAACATGAAGTTGAGAGGAACATTTGACATTACTGTCAAGCATCTGTTAAACAAACAGGCACCAAATCCGAAAGCCGGCTCAACCCGAAGTTGATAAGAACATCTGACCTCACCGTCAGGTTTTTGTTAAACAAACAGGCATCGAACCCGAAGGGCGGCCCGTCCCAAAGTTGATAAGAACATCTGACTTCGCCGTCAGGCATCTGTTAAACAAACAGACATCGAACCCGAAGGCCGGCTCAACACGAAGTTGAGAGGAACATCTGACCTCGCCGTCAGGCATCTGTTAAACAAACAGTCATCGAACCCGAAGGTTGGCTCAACTCGAAGTTTAGAAGAACATTTCACCTTGCCGTCAGGAATCTGTTAAACAAACAGGCATCGAACCCGAAGGCTGTCTCAACCCAAAATTGAGAAAAACATCTAACCTCACTGTCAGGCATCTGTTAAACAAACAGGCATCGAACCCGAAAGGCGGCTCAACCCAAAATTGATAAGAACATCTGACCTCTCCGTCAGGCATCATTTAAACAAACAGGTATCGAACCCAAGGACGGCTCAACACGAAGTTGAGAGGAACATCTGACCTCGCTGTCAGGCATCTGTTAAACAAACAGGCATCGAACCCAAACGTCGGATCAACATGAAGTTGAGAGGAACATTTGACTTCACTGTCAAGCATTTGTTAAAGAAACATGCATCAAATACGAAGGCCGGCTCAACCCGAAGTTGAGAAGAACATCTGACCTCACCATCAGGCATCTATTAAACAAACAGGCACCGAACCCGAAGGTCGTCTCAAACATTAGTTGAGAAGAACATTTGACCTCGTCGTCAAACATCTGTCAAACAAACAGGCATCGAACCCAAAAGCCGCCTCAACCCGAAGTTGAGAAGAACATCTGACCTCACCGTCATGCATCTGTTAAATAAACAGGCATCGAACCCGAAGGCTGTCTCAACCCGAAATTTAGAAGAACATCTGACCTCACCGTCAGGCATCTGTTAAACAAACAGGCATCGAACCCGAAGGGCGGCTCGACTCGAAGTTGATAAGAACATCTGACCTCGCTGTCAGGCATCATTTAAACAAACACTCATCGAACCCGAAGGCCGGCTCAACATGAAGTTGAGAGGAACATCTGACCTCACCGTCAGGCATCTGTTAAACAAACAGGCATCGAACCTGAAGGTCAGCTCAACATGAAGTTAAGAGGAACATTTGACATTACTGACAAGCATCTGTTAAACTAACAGGCATCAAATCCGAAAGTCGGCTCAACCCGAAGTTGAGAAGAACATCTAACCTCACCGTCAGGCTTTTGTTAAACAAACAGGCATCGAACCCGAAGGGCGGCTCATCCCGAAGTTGATAAGAACATCTGACCTCGCCATCTGGCATCTGTTAAACAAACAGGCATCGAACCCAAAGGTCGGCTCAACATGAATCTGAGAGGAACATCTGACCTTTCCGTCAGGCATCTGTTAAACAAACAGACATCGAACCCGAAGGTCGGCTCAACATGAAGTTGAAAGGAACATTTGACTTCACTGTCTCACATCTGTTAAACAAACAGGCATCAAATCCAAAGGCCGGCTCAACTCGAAGTTGAGAAGAACATCAGACCTTACCGTCAGGTTTTTGTTAAACAAAAAGGCATCGAACCCGAAGGGCGGCTCAACCCGAAGTTGATAAGAAAATCTGACCTCGCCGTCAGGAATCTGTTAAACAAACAGGCATCGAACCCGAAGGCCGGCACAACACGAAGTTGAGAAGAACATGTGACCTCGTTGTCAAACATCTGTTAAACAAACAGGAATCGAACCCGAAGGCCGGCTCACCTTGAAGTTGAGAGGAACATCTAACCTCCCCGTCAGGCATTCGTTAATCAAACAGGCATCGAACCCGAAGGTTGGCACAACACGAAGTTGAGAAGAACATCTCACCTCGCCGTCAGGCATCTCTTAAACAAAGAGGCATCGAACCTGAAGTACGGCTCAACACGAAGTTGAGAGTAACATCTGACCTCGCCGTCAGGCATCTGTTAAACAAACAGGCATCGAACCCAAACGTCGGATCAACATGAAGTTGAGAGGAACATTTGACTTCACTGTCAAGCATCTGTTAAAGAAACAGGCATCAAATCCGAAGGCCGGCTCAACCCGAAGTTGAGAAGAACATCTGACCTCACCATCAGGCATCTATTAAACAAAGAGGCATCGAACCCGAAGGCCGGCTCAAACCGAAGTTGAGAAGAACATTTGACCTCGCCGTTAGGCATCTGTTAAACAAACAGGCATCGAACCCGAAGGCCGTCTCAAACATTAGTTGAGAAGAACATTTGACCTTGCCGTCAAACCTCTGTCAAACGAACAGGCATCGAACCCAAAAGTCGGCTCAACCCGAAGTTGAGAAGAACATCTGACCTCACCGTCAGGCATCTGTTAAATAAACAGGCATCGAACTCGAAGGCTGTCTCAACCCGAAATTGAGAAGAACATTTGACCTTACCGTCAGGCATCTGTTAAACAAACAGGTATCAAACCCGAAGGGCGGCTCGACTCGAAGTTGATAAGAACATCTGACCTCGCCGTCAGGCATCATTTAAACAAACACGCATCGAACTCGAATGCCGGCTCAACACGAAGTTGAGAGGAATATCTGACCTCACCGTCAGGCATCTGTTAAACAAACAGGCATCGAACCCGAAGGTCGGCTCAACATGAAGTTAAGAGGAACATTTGACATTACTGACAAGCATCTGTTAAACTAACAGGCATCAAATCCGAAATCCGGCTCAACCCGAAGTTGAGAAGAACATCTAACCTCACCGTCAGGCTTTTGTTAAACAAACAGGCATCGAACCCGAAGGGCGGCTCATCCCAAAGTTGATAAGAACATCTGACCTCGCCATCTGGCATCTGTTAAACAAATAGGCATCGAACCCAAAGGCCGGCTCAACACGAAGTTGAGAGGAACATCTGACCTTTCCGTCAGGCATCTGTTAAACAAACAGGCATCGAACCCGAAGGTCGGCTCAACATGAAGTTGAAAGGAACATTTGACTTCACTGTCTAACATCTATTAAACAAAAAGGCATCGAACCCAAAGGTCGGCCCAACTCGAAGTTGAGAAGAACATCTGACCTTACCGTCAGGTTTTTGTTAAACAAAAAGGCATCGAACCCGAAGGGCGGCTCAACCCGAAGTTGATAAGAAAATCTGACCTCGCCGTCAGGCATCTGTTAAACAAACAGGCATCGAACCCGAAGGCCGGCACAACACGAAGTTGAGAAGAACATCTGACCTCGTTGTAAAACATATGTTAAACAAACAGGAATCGAACCCGAAGGCCGGCCCACCTTGAAGTTGAGAGGAACATCTAACCTCCCCGTCAGGCATTCGTTAATCAAACAGGCATCGAACCCGAAGGTTGGCACAACACGAAGTTGAGAAGAACATCTCACCTCGCCGTCAGGCATCTCTTAAACAAAGAGGCATCAAACCTGAAGGCCGGCTTAACACGAAGTTGAGAGGAACATCTGACCTCGCCGTTAGGCATCAGTTAAACAAACAGGCATCAAACCCGAAGGTCGGCTCAACATGAAGTTGAGAGGAACATTTGACTTCACTGTCAAACATCTATTAAACAAACAGGCATCGAACCCAAAGGCCGGCTCAACCCGAAGTTGAGAAGAGCATCTGACCTTACCGTCAGGTTTTTGTTAAAGAAAAAGGCATCGAACCCGAAGGACGGCTCAACCCGAAGTTGATAAGAAAATCTGACCTCGCCGTCAGGCATCTGTTAAACAAACAGGCATTGAACCCGAAGGCCGGCTCAACACGAAGTTGAGAAGAACATCTGACCTCGCTGTCAAACATCTGTTAAACAAAAAGGTATCGAACCCGAAGGCCGGCTCACCTTGAAGTTGAGAGGAACATCTGACCTCCCCGTCAGGCATTCGTTAAACAAACAGGCATCGAACCCGAAGGTTGGCATACCACGAAGTTAAGAAGAACATCTCACCTCGCTGTCAGGCATATCTTAAACAAAGAGGCATCGAACCTGAAGGCCGGCTCAACACGAAGTTGAGGGGAACATCTGACCTCTCCGTTAGGCATCTGTTAAACAAACAGGCATCAAACCCGAAGGTCGGCTCAACATGAAGTCGAGAGGAACATTTGACTTCACTGTCAAGCATCTGTTAAATAAACAGGAAACAAATCCGAAGGTCGGCTCAACCCGAAGTTGAGAAGATCATCTGACCTCATTGTTAGGCATCTTTTAAATAAACAAGCATCGAACCCGAAGACCGTCTCAACCCGAAGTTGATAAGAACATATAACCTTGCCGTCAGGCATCTGTTAAACAAACAGGCATCGAACCCGAAGGCCGGCTCAACACGAAGTTGAGAGGAACATCTGACCTCTCAACTTCATGTTAAGACGACCTTCGGGTTCGATGTCTGTTTGTTTAACAGATGCCTGACAGCGAGGTCAGATGTTCCTCTCAACTTCGTGTTGAACCGGCCTTCGGGTTCGATGCCTGTTTGTTTAACAGATGCCTGACGGCGGGGTTAGATGTTCCTCTCAACTTCAAGTTGAGCCGGCCTTCGGGTTCGATGCCTGTTTGTTTAAATGATGCCTAACGGCGAGGTCAGATGTTCTTATCAACTTCAGGTTTAGCCGCCCTTCGGGTTCGATGCCTGTTTGTTTAACAGATGCCTGACGGTGAGGTCCGATGTTCTTCTTAACTTCGGGTTGAGCCGGCCTTTGGATTTGATGCCTG
Source organism: Lathyrus sativus (assembly GCA_963859935.3). Lineage (NCBI taxonomy): Eukaryota > Viridiplantae > Streptophyta > Magnoliopsida > Fabales > Fabaceae > Lathyrus > Lathyrus sativus. The sequence goes on along the minus strand of OZ012735.1, from coordinate 395,713,056 downwards.
TTTGTTTAACCGATGCTTGACAGCGAAGTCAAATGTTCCTCTCAACTTCATGTTGAGCCGACCTTCGGGTTCGATGCCCGTTTGTTTAACAGATGCCTGACAGCGAGGTCAGATGTTCCTCTCAATTTCATGTTGAGACGGTCTTCGGGTTCGATGCCTGTTTGTTTAACATATTCCTGACGGCGAGGCCAGATGTTCTTATCATCTTCGGGTTGAGCCGCCCTACGGGTTTGATGCTTGTTTGTTTAACAGATGTCTGACGGTGAGGTCAGATTTTCTTCTCAACTTTAGGTAGAGTCGGCCTTCGGATTTGATTCTTTTTTGTTTAACAGATGCTTGACAGTGAAATCAAATGTTCCTCTCAACTTCATGTTGAGCCGACCTTCGGGTTCGATGCCCGTTTGTTTAATAGATGCCTAACTGCGAGGTCAGATGTTCCTCTCAACCTCGTGTTGAGCCGGCCTTCAGGTTCGATGCCTCTTTATTTAACAGATGCCTGACGGCATGTTCAGATGTTCTTCTCAACTTTGTCTTGTGCCGACCTTCGGGTTCGATGCCTGTTTGTTTAACTAATGCCTGACGGGGAGGTCAGATGTTCCTCTCAACATCAAGGTGAGCCGGCCTTCGGGTTCGATACCTGTTTGTTTAACAGATGTTTGACGACGAGGTCAGATGTTCTTCTCAACTAAGGGTTGAGACGACCTTCGAGTTTGATGTCTGTTTGTTTAACAAATGCCTGACGGCGAGGTCAGATGTTCTTCTCAACTTCAGGTTGAGTCGGCCTTTGGGTTCCGCACCTTTTTGTTTAACAGATGCCTGACGGCGAGGTCAGATGTTCTTCTCAACTTCGGGTTGAGTCGGCCTTTGGGTTCGATGCCTGTTTGTTTAATAGATTCCTGGCGGCTAAGTCAGATGTTCTTCTCAACTTTGGGTTGAGCCTGCCTTCGGGTTCGATTCCTATTTGTTTAACTAATGCCTAACATTGAGGTCAGATGTTCTTCTCAACTTCGGGTTGAGTCGGCCATCAAATTCGATGCCTATTTGTTTAACAAATGCCTGACAGCAAGGTCAGATGTTCTTCTCAACTTCGTGTTGTGCCGGCCTTCGAGTTCGATGCCTGTTTGTTTAACTAATGCCTGATGGGGAGGTCAGATTTTCCTCTTAACTTCAAGTTGAGTCGGCCTTCGGGTTCAATGCCTGTTTGTTTAACAGATGTTTGACAACGAGGTCAGATGTTCTTCTGAATTAAGGATTGAGACGGCCTTCGGGTTCGATGCATGTTTGTTTAACAGATGCCTGACGGCGAGGTCAAATGTTCTTCTCAACTTTGGGTTGAGTCGGCCTTCGGGTTCGAGGCCTTTTTGTTTAATAGATGTCTGACGGTGAGGTCTAATGTTCTTGTCAACTTCGGGTTGAGCCGCCCTTCGGGTTCGATGCCTGTTTGTTTAACAGATGCCTGACAGTGAGGTCAGATGTTCTTTTCAACTTCTGGTTGAGCCGACCTTCGGATTAGATGCCTGTTTGTTTAACAGATGCTTGACAGTGAAGTCAAATGTTCCTCTCAACTTCATGTTGAGCCGACCTTCGGGTTTGATGCCTGTTTGTTAAACAGATGCCTGACGGCGAGGTCAGATGTTCCTCTCAACTTCGTGTTGAGCCGGCCTTTCGGTTTGATGCCTGTTTGTTTAACGGATGCCTGACGGGCTCAAGAGAACATCACTAGCCAGGATCTGAATATCACACATACTAATGAAACAATCAATAGCCAGGGCCTGCATGCCGCACATGCCAATGAACCCACAACAGTGTGAGCCGGGGTCCGGATACCGCACGGGCTCAAGAGAACATCACTAGCCAGGATCTGAATATCATACATACTAATGAAACAATCATCATCCAGGGCCTGGATGCTGCACATGCCAATGAACACACATCAGTGTGAGCCGGGGTCTGGATGCCACACGGGCTCAAGAGAACATCACTAGCCAGGATCTGAATATCACACATACTAATGAAACAATCATCAGCCAGGGCCTAGATGTCGCACATGCCAATGAACACACAACGGTGAGAGCCGGGTTCCGGATACCACACGGGTTCAATAGAACATCACTAGTTAGGATCTGAATATCACACATACTAATAAAAAAATCATCAGCCATGGCCTGGATTCTGCACAAACCAATAAACACACAACGGTGTGAGCCGGGGTCCGGATACCACATGGGCTCAAGAGAACATCACTACCCAGGATCTTAATATCACACATACTAATGAAACAATCATCAGCCAGGAACTGGATACCGCACATGCGAATGAACATGCAACGGTGTGAGCCGGGGTCCGGATAACACACGGGCTCAAAAGAACTTTACTAGCCAGGATCTGAATATCACACATACAAATGAAACAATCATCAGCCAGGGCCTGGATGTCGCACATACATAACGGTGTGAGCCGGGGTCCAGATACCCCAGAGGCTCAAGAGAACATCACTAGTCAGGATCTGAATATCACATATACTAATGAAACAATCATCAGCCAGGGCCTGGATGTCGCACATCCCAATGAACACACAACAGTGTGAGCCGGAGTCCGGATACCACAGGGGATCAAGAGAACATCACTAGTCAGGATCTGAATATCACACATACTAATGAAACAATCATCAGCCAGGGCCTAGGTGCCGCACATGCCAATGAACACACAATAGTGTGAGCTGGGGTCCGGATACCACACGGGCTCAAGAGAACATCACTAGTCAGGATATGAATATCACACATACTAATGAAACAATCATCAGCCATGGCCTGGATGCCGCACATGCCAATGAACACACAACGGTGTGAGCCGGGGTCCGGATTCTAGACAGGCTCAAAAGAACATCACTATTTAGGTTCTGAATATCACACATACTAATGAAACAATAATCAGCCAGGGCCTGGATGCCGCACATGCCAATGAACACACACAACGGTGTGAGCCGGGGTCCGGATACCACACGGACTCAAGAGAACATCACTAGCCAGGAACTGAATATAAAACATACTAATGAAAAAATCATCAGCCAGGGCCTGGATGCCGCACATGCCAATGAACACACATCACTGTGAGCCGGGGTCCGGATACCACACGGGCTCAAGAGAACATCACTAGCCAGGATCTGAATATCACACATACTAATGAAACAATCATGAGCCAGGGTCTGGATGCCACACATGCCAATGAACACACAACGATGAGAGCCGGGGTCCAGATACCACACGGGGTCAAAGGAACATCACTAGTCAGGATCTGAATATCACACATACTAATATAACAATCATCAGCCAGGGCCTGGATGCCGCACATACCAATGAACACACAACGGTGTGAGCCGGGGTCCGGATACCACACGGGCTCAAGAGAACATCACTACCCAGGATCTTAATATCACATATACTAATGAAACAATCATCAGCCAAGGCCTGGATGCCGCACATGCGAATGAACACGCAACGGTGTGAGCCGGGGTCCGGATACCACACGGGCTCAAAAGAACATCACTAGCCAGGATCTGAATATCACACATACTAATGAAGGAATCATCAGTCAGGGCCTGGATGCCGCACATACACAACAGTGTGAGCCGGGATCCAGATACCACACGGGCTCAAGAGAACATCATTAGTCAGGATCTGAATATCACATATACTAATGAAATAATCATCAGCCAGGGCCTGGATGTCGCACATCCCAATGAACACACAACAGTGTGAGCCGGAGTCCAGATACCACGGGGGCTCAAGAGAACATCACTAGTCAGGATTTGAATATCACACATACTAATGAAACAATCATCAGCCAGGGCCTGGATGCCGCACATGCCAATGAACACACAACAGTGTGAGCCGGGGTCCGGATACCACACGGGCTCAAGAGAACATCACTAGTCAGGATCTGAATACCAAACATACTAATGAAACAACCATAAGCCAAGGCCTGGATCCCGCACGTGCCATTGAACACACAACTGCGTGAGCCAGGGTCCGGATACCACACGGGATCAAGAGAACATCACTAGTCAGGATCTGAATATCACACATACTAATGAAACAATCATCATCCATGGCCTGGATGCCGCACATGCCAATGAACACACAACGTGCGAGCAGGGTCCGAATTCCACACAGGCTCAAGAAAACATCACTAGTTAGGATCTGAATATCACACATACAAATGAAACAATAATCAGCAAGGGCCTGGATGCCGCACATGCCAATGAACACACAACGGTGTGAGCCAGGGTCCGGATACCACACGGGCTCAAGAGAACATCACTACCTAGGATCTTAATATCACACATACTAATGAGACAATCATCAGTCAGGGCCTGGATGCTGCACATGTGAATGAACACGAAACAGTGTGAGCCGGGGTCCGGATACCACACGGGCTCAAAAGAACATCACTAGCCTGGATCTGAATATCACAAAAACTAATGAAACAATCATCAGCCAGGGTCTGGATGCCGCACATACACAACGGTGTGAGCCGGGGTCCAGATACCACACGGGCTCAAGAGAACATCAATAGTCAGAATCTGAATATCACATATACTAATGAAACAATCATCAGCCAGGGCCTGGATGCCGCACAACCCAATGAACACACAACAGTGTGAGCCTAAGTCCTGATACCACAGGGGCTCAAGAGAACATCACTAGTCAGATTCTGAATATCACACATACTAATGAAACAATCATCAGCCAGGGCCTAGGTGCCGCACATGCCAATGAACACACAACAGTGTGAGTCGGGGTCCAGATACCACACGGGCTCAAAAGCACATCACTAGTTAGGATCTGAATATCAAACATACTAATGAAAAAACCATCAGCCAAGGCCCGAATGCAGCACATGCCAATGAACACACAACTGCGTGAGCCAGGGTCCGGATACCACACGGGCTCAAGAGAACATCACTAGTCAGGATCTTAATATCACACATACTAATGAAACCATCATAAGCCATGGCCTGGATGCCGCACATGCCAATGAACACACAACGGTGTGAGCCGGGGTCCGGATTCCACACAAGCTCAAGAGAACATCACTAGTTAGGATCTGAATATCACACATACAAATGAAACAATAATCAGCCAGGGCCTGGATGCCGCACATGCCAATGAAGACACAACGGTGTGAGCCGAGGTCCGGATACCACACGGGCTCAAGAGAACATCACTAGCCAGGATCTGAATATCACACATACTAATGAAACAATTATCAGTCAGGGCCTGAATGCCGCACATGCCAATGAACACACAACAGTGTGAGCCGGGGTTCGGATACCACACGGGCTCAAGAGAACATCACTAGCCAGGATCTGAATATCACACATACTAATGAAACAATCATCAGGAAGGGCCTGGATGCCGCACATGCCAATGAACACACAACGGTGTGAGCCGGGGTCCAGATACCACACGGGCTCAAGAGAACATCACTAGTCAGAATCTGAATATACAATATACTAATGAAACAATCATCAGCCAGGGCCTGGATGCCGCACAACCCAATGAACACACTACAGTGTGAGCCGGGGTCCGGATACCACACGGGCTCAAAAGAACATCACTAGTTAGGATCTGAATATCAAACAGACTAATGAAAAAACCATCAGCCAAGGCCCAAATGCCGCACATGCCAATGAACACACAACTGCGTGAGCCGGGGTCCAGATACCACACGGGCTCAAGAGAACATCATTAGTCAGGATCTGAATATCACACATCTTAATGAAACAATCACAAGCCATGGTCTGGATGCCGCAAATGCCAATGAACACACAACGGTGTGAGCCGGGGTCCGGATTCCACACAGGCTCAAGAGAACATCACTAGTTAGGATCTGAATATCATACATACAAATGAAACAATAATCAGCTAGGGCCTGGATGCCGCACATGCCAATGAAGACACGACGGTGTGAGCCGGGGTCTAGATACCACACGGGCTCAAGAGAACATCACTAGCCAGGATCTGAATATCACACATACTAATGAAACAACTATCAGCCAGGGCCTGGATGCCACACATGCCAATGAACACACAACAGTGTGAGTCAGGGTCCGGATACCACACGGGCTCAAGAGAACATCACTAGTCAGAATCTGAATATCACATATACTAATGAAACAATCATCAGCCAGGGCCTGGATGCCGCACAACCCAATGAACACACTACAGTGTGAGCCGGAGTCCGGATACCACAGGGGCTCAAGAGAACATCACTAGTCAGACTCTGAATATCACACATACTAATGAAACAATCATCAGCCAGGGCCTAGGTGCCGCACATGCCAATGAACACACAACAGTGTGAGCCGGGGTCCGGATACCACACGGGCTCAAAAGAACATCACTAGTTAGGATCTGAATATCAAACATACTAATGAAAAAACCATCAGCCAAGGCCCGAATGCCGCACATGCCAATGAACACACAACTGCGTGAGCCGGCGTTTGGATACCACACGGGCTCAAGAGAACATCACTAGTCAGGATATGAATATCACACATCTTAATGAAACAATCACAAGCCATGGTCTGGATGCCGCAAATGCCAATGAACACACAACGGTGTGAGCCGGGGTCCGGATTCCACACAGGCTCAAGAGAACATCACTAGTTAGGATCTGAATATCACACATACAAATGAAACAATAATCAGCTAGGGCCTGGATGCCGCACATGCCAATAAAGACACAACGGTGTGAGCCGGGGTCCGGATACCACACGGGCTCAAGAGAACATCACTAGCCAGGATCTGAATATCACACATACTAATGAAACAACTATCATCCAGGGCCTGGATGCCGCACATGCCAATGAACACACAATAGTGTGAGCCGGGGTCCGGATACCACACGGGCTCAAGAGAACATCACTAGCCAGGATCTGAATATCACACATACTAATGAAACAATCATCAGGCAGGGCCAGGATGCCGCACATGCCAATGAACACACAACGGTGTGAGCCGGGGTCCAGATACCACACGGGCTCAAGAGAACATCACTAGTCAGAATCTGAATATCACATATACTAATGAAACAATCATCAGCCAGGGCCTGGATGCCGCACAACCCAATGAACACACTACAGTGTGAGCCGGAGTCCGGATACCACAGGGGCTCAAGAGAACATCACTAGTCAGACTCTGAATATCACACATACTAATGAAACAATCATCAGCCAGGGCCTAGGTGCCACACATGCCAATGGACACACAACAGTGTGAGCCGGGGTCCGGATACCACACGGGCTCAAAAGAACATCACTAGTTAGGATCTGAATATCAAACAGACTAATGAAAAAACCATCAGTCAAGGCCCGAATGCCGCACATGCCAATGAACACACAACTGCGTGAGCCGGGGTCCGGATACCACACGGGCTCAAGAGAACATCACTAGTATGGATATGAATATCACACATCTTAATGAAACAATCACAAGCCATGGCTGGATGCCGCAAATGCCAATGAACACACAACGGTGTGAGCCGGGGTCCGGATTCCACACAGGCTCAAGAGAACATCACTAGTTAGGATCTGAATATCACACATACAAATGAAACAATAATCAGCTAGGGCCTGGATGCCGCACATGCCAAGACACAACGGTGTGAGCCGGGGTCCGGATACCACACGGGCTCAAGAGAACATCACTAGCCATGATCTGAATATCACACATACTAATGAAACAATCATCAGGCAGGGCCTGGATGCCGCACATGCCAATGAACACACAACAGTGTGAGCCGGGGTCCAGATACCACACGGGCTCAAGAGAACATCACTAGTCAGAATCTGAATATCACATATACTAATGAAACAATCATCAGCCAGGGCCTGGATGCCGCAGAACAGTGTGAGCCGGAGTCCGGATACCACAGGGGCTCAAGAGAACATCACTAGTCAGACTCTAAATATCACACATACTAATGAAACAATCATCAGCCAGGGCCTAGGTGCCGCACATGCCAATGAACACGCAACAGTGTGAGCCGGGGTCCGGATACCACACGGGCTCAAAAGAACATCACTAGTTAGGATCTGAATATCAAACATACTACTGAAAAAACCATCAGCCAATGCCCGAATGCCGCACATGCCAATGAACACACAACTGCGTGAGGCGGGGTCCGGATACCACACGGGCTCAAGAGAACATCACTAGTCAGGATCTGAATACCAAACATACTAATGAAACAACCATAAGCCAAGGCCTGGATCCCGCACGTGCCATTGAACACACAACTGCGTGAGCCAGGGTCCGGATACCACACGGGATCAAGAGAACATCACTAGTCAGGATCTGAATATCACACATACTAATGAAACAATCATCATCCATGGCCTGGATGCCGCACATGCCAATGAACACACAACGTGCGAGCAGGGTCCGAATTCCACACAGGCTCAAGAAAACATCACTAGTTAGGATCTGAATATCACACATACAAATGAAACAATAATCAGCAAGGGCCTGGATGCCGCACATGCCAATGAACACACAACGGTGTGAGCCAGGGTCCGGATACCACACGGGCTCAAGAGAACATCACTACCTAGGATCTTAATATCACACATACTAATGAGACAATCATCAGTCAGGGCATGGATGCTGCACATGTGAATGAACACGAAACAGTGTGAGCCGGGGTCCGGATACCACACGGGCTCAAAAGAACATCACTAGCCTGGATCTGAATATCACAAAAACTAATGAAACAATCATCAGCTAGGGTCTGGATGCCGCACATACACAACGGTGTGAGCCGGGGTCCAGATACCACACGGGCTCAAGAGAACATCAATAGTCAGAATCTGAATATCACATATACTAATGAAACAATCATCAGCCAGGGCCTGGATGCCGCACAACCCAATGAACACACAACAGTGTGAGCCTAAGTCCTGATACCACAGGGGCTCAAGAGAACATCACTAGTCAGATTCTGAATATCACACATACTAATGAAACAATCATCAGCCAGGGCCTAGGTGCCGCACATGCCAATGAACACACAACAGTGTGAGTCGGGGTCCAGATACCACACGGGCTCAAAAGCACATCACTAGTTAGGATCTGAATATCAAACATACTAATGAAAAAACCATCAGCCAAGGCCCGAATGCAGCACATGCCAATGAACACACAACTGCGTGAGCCAGGGTCCGGATACCACACGGGCTCAAGAGAACATCACTAGTCAGGATCTGAATATCACACATACTAATGAAACCATCATAAGCCATGGCCTGGATGCCGCACATGCCAATGAACACACAACGGTGTGAGCCGGGGTCCGGATTCCACACAAGCTCAAGAGAACATCACTAGTTAGGATCTGAATATCACACATACAAATGAAACAATAATCAGCCAGGGCCTGGATGCCGCACATTCCAATGAAGACACAATGGTGTGAGCCGAGGTCCGGATACCACACGGGCTCAAGAGAACATCACTAGCCAGGATCTGAATATCACACATACTAATGAAACAATTATCAGTCAGGGCCTGAATGCCGCACATGCCAATGAACACACAACAGTGTGAGCCGAGGTTCGGATACCACACGGGCTCAAGAGAACATCACTAGCCAGGATCTGAATATCACACATACTAATGAAACAATCATCAGGCAGGGCCTGGATGCCGCACATGCCAATGAACACACAACGGTGTGAGCCGGGGTCCAGATACCACACGGGCTCAAGAGAACATCACTAGTCAGAATCTGAATATCACATATACTAATGAAACAATCATCAGCCAGGGCCTGGATGCCGCACAACCCAATGAACACACTACAGTGTGAGCCGGGGTCCGGATACCACACGGGCTCAAAAGAACATCACTAGTTAGGATCTGAATATCAAACATACTAATGAAAAAACCATCAGCCAAGGCCCGAATGCCGCACATGCCAATGAACACACAACTGCGTGAGCCGGGGTCCAGATACCACACGGGCTCAAGAGAACATCATTAGTCAGGATCTGAATATCACACATCTTAATGAAACAATCACAAGCCATGGCCTGGATGCCGCAAATGCCAATGAACACACAACGGTGTGAGCCGGGGTCCGGATTCCACACAGGCTCAAGAGAACATCACTAGTTAGGATCTGAATATCATACATACAAATGAAACAATAATCAGCTAGGGCCTGGATGCCGCACATGCCAATGAAGACACGACGGTGTGAGCCGGGGTCTAGATACCACACGGGCTCAAGAGAACATCACTAGCCAGGATCTGAATATCACACATACTAATGAAACAACTATCAGCCAGGGCCTGGATGCCACAAATGCCAATGAACACACAACAGTGTGAGTCAGGGTCCGGATACCACACGGGCTCAAGAGAACATCACTAGTCAGAATCTGAATATCACATATACTAATGAAACAATCATCAGCCAGGGCCTGGATGCCGCACAACCCAATGAACACACTACAGTGTGAGCCGGAGTCCGGATACCACAGGGGCTCAAGAGAACATCACTAGTCAGACTCTGAATATCACACATACTAATGAAACAATCATCAGCCAGGGCCTAGGTGCCGCACATGCCAATGAACACACAACAGTGTGAGCCGGGGTCCGGATACCACACGGGCTCAAAAGAACATCACTAGTTAGGATCTGAATATCAAACATACTAATGAAAAAACCATCAGCCAAGGCCCGAATGCCGCACATGCCAATGAACACACAACTGCGTGAGCCGGCGTTTGGATACCACACGGGCTCAAGAGAACATCACTAGTCAGGATATGAATATCACACATCTTAATGAAACAATCACAAGCCATGGTCTGGATGCCGCAAATGCCAATGAACACACAACGGTGTGAGCCGGGGTCCGGATTCCACACAGGCTCAAGAGAACATCACTAGTTAGGATCTGAATATCACACATACAAATGAAACAATAATCAGCTAGGGCCTGGATGCCGCACATGCCAATAAAGACACAACGGTGTGAGCCGGGGTCCGGATACCACACGGGCTCAAGAGAACATCACTAGCCAGGATCTGAATATCACACATACTAATGAAACAACTATCATCCAGGGCCTGGATGCCGCACATGCCAATGAACACACAATAGTGTGAGCCGGGGTCCGGATACCACACGGGCTCAAGAGAACATCACTAGCCAGGATCTGAATATCACACATACTAATGAAACAATCATCAGGCAGGGCCAGGATGCCGCACATGCCAATGAACACACAACGGTGTGAGCCGGGGTCCAGATACCACACGGGCTCAAGAGAACATCACTAGTCAGAATCTGAATATCACATATACTAATGAAACAATCATCAGCCAGGGCCTGGATGCCGCACAACCCAATGAACACACTACAGTGTGAGCCGGAGTCCGGATACCACAGGGGCTCAAGAGAACATCACTAGTCAGACTCTGAATATCACACATACTAATGAAACAATCATCAGCCAGGGCCTAGGTGCCACACATGCCAATGGACACACAACAGTGTGAGCCGGGGTCCGGATACCACACGGGCTCAAAAGAACATCACTAGTTAGGATCTGAATATCAAACATACTAATGAAAAAACCATCAGCCAAGGCCCGAATGCCGCACATGCCAATGAACACACAACTGCGTGAGCCGGGGTCCGGATACCACACGGGCTCAAGAGAACATCACTAGTCAGGATATGAATATCACACATCTTAATGAAACAATCACAAGCCATGGCTGGATGCCGCAAATGCCAATGAACACACAACGGTGTGAGCCGGGGTCCGGATTCCACACAGGCTCAAGAGAACATCACTAGTTAGGATCTGAATATCACACATACAAATGAAACAATAATCAGTTAGGGCCTGGATGCCGCACATGCCAAGACACAACGGTGTGAGCCGGGGTCCGGATACCACACGGGCTCAAGAGAACATCACTAGCCATGATCTGAATATCACACATACTAATGAAACAATCATCAGGTAGGGCCTGGATGCCGCACATGCCAATGAACACACAACAGTGTGAGCCGGGGTCCAGATACCACACGGGCTCAAGAGAACATCACTAGTCAGAATCTGAATATCACATATACTAATGAAACAATCATCAGCCAGGGCCTGGATGCCGCAGAATAGTGTGAGCCGGAGTCCGGATACCACAGGGGCTCAAGAGAACATCACTAGTCAGACTCTAAATATCACACATACTAATGAAACAATCATCAGCCAGGGCCTAGGTGCCGCACATGCCAATGAACACGCAACAGTGTGAGCCGGGGTCCGGATACCACACGGGCTCAAAAGAACATCACTAGTTAGGATCTGAATATCAAACATACTAATGAAAAAACCATCAGCCAATGCCCGAATGCCGCACATGCCAATGAACACACAACTGCGTGAGGCGGGGCCCGGATACCACACGGGCTCAAGAGAACATCACTAGTCAGGATCATAATATCACACATACTAATGAAACAATGATAAGCCATGGCCTTGATGCCTCACATGCCAATGAACACACAACGGTGTGAGCCGGGGTCCGGATTCCACACAGGCTCAAGAGAACATCACTAGGTAGGATCTGAATATCACACATACAAATGAAAAAATAATCAGCCAAGGCCTGGATGCCACACATGCCAATGAAGACACAACGGTGTGAGCCGGGGTCCGGATACCACACGGGCTCAAGAGAACATCACTAGCCAGGATCTGAATATCACACATACTAATGAAACAATTATCAGCCAGGGCCTGGATGCCGCACATGCCAATGAACACACAACAGTGTGAGTCAGGGTCCGGATACCACACGGGCTCAAGAGAACATCACTAGTCAGAATCTGAATATCACATATACTAATGAAACAATCATCAGCCAGGGCCTGGATGCCGCACAACCCAATGAACACACTACAGTGTGAGCCGGAGTCCGGATACCACAGGGGCTCAAGAGAACATCACTAGTCAGACTCTGAATATCACACATACTAATGAAACAATCATCAGCCAGGGCCTAGGTGCCGCACATGCCAATGAACACACAACAGTGTGAGCCGGGGTCCGGATACCACACGGGCTCAAAAGAACATCACTAGTTAGGATCTGAATATCAAACATACTAATGAAAAAACCATCAGCCAAGGCCCGAATGCCGCACATGCCAATGAACACACAACTGCGTGAGCCGGCGTTTGGATACCACACGGGCTCAAGAGAACATCACTAGTCAGGATATGAATATCACACATCTTAATGAAACAATCACAAGCCATGGTCTGGATGCCGCAAATGCCAATGAACACACAACGGTGTGAGCCGGGGTCCGGATTCCACACAGGCTCAAGAGAACATCACTAGTTAGGATCTGAATATCACACATACAAATGAAACAATAATCAGCTAGGGCCTGGATGCCGCACATGCCAATAAAGACACAACGGTGTGAGCCGGGGTCCGGATACCACACGGGCTCAAGAGAACATCACTAGCCAGGATCTGAATATCACACATACTAATGAAACAACTATCATCCAGGGCCTGGATGCCGCACATGCCAATGAACACACAATAGTGTGAGCCGGGGTCCGGATACCACACGGGCTCAAGAGAACATCACTAGCCAGGATCTGAATATCACACATACTAATGAAACAATCATCAGGCAGGGCCAGGATGCCGCACATGCCAATGAACACACAACGGTGTGAGCCGGGGTCCAGATACCACACGGGCTCAAGAGAACATCACTAGTCAGAATCTGAATATCACATATACTAATGAAACAATCATCAGCCAGGGCCTGGATGCCGCACAACCCAATGAACACACTACAGTGTGAGCCGGAGTCCGGATACCACAGGGGCTCAAGAGAACATCACTAGTCAGACTCTGAATATCACACATACTAATGAAACAATCATCAGCCAGGGCCTAGGTGCCACACATGCCAATGGACACACAACAGTGTGAGCCGGGGTCCGGATACCACACGGGCTCAAAAGAACATCACTAGTTAGGATCTGAATATCAAACATACTAATGAAAAAACCATCAGCCAAGGCCCGAATGCCGCACATGCCAATGAACACACAACTGCGTGAGCCGGGGTCCGGATACCACACGGGCTCAAGAGAACATCACTAGTCAGGATATGAATATCACACATCTTAATGAAACAATCACAAGCCATGGATGGATGCCGCAAATGCCAATGAACACACAACGGTGTGAGCCGGGGTCCGGATTCCACACAGGCTCAAGAGAACATCACTAGTTAGGATCTGAATATCACACATACAAATGAAACAATAATCAGCTAGGGCCTGGATGCCGCACATGCCAAGACACAACGGTGTGAGCCGGGGTCCGGATACCACACGGGCTCAAGAGAACATCACTAGCCATGATCTGAATAACACACATACTAATGAAACAATCATCAGGCAGGGCCTGGATGCCGCACATGCCAATGAACACACAACAGTGTGAGCCGGGGTCCAGATACCACACGGGCTCAAGAGAACATCACTAGTCAGAATCTGAATATCACATATACTAATGAAACAATCATCAGCCAGGGCCTGGATGCCGCAGAACAGTGTGAGCCGGAGTCCGGATACCACAGGGGCTCAAGAGAACATCACTAGTCAGACTCTAAATATCACACATACTAATGAAACAATCATCAGCCAGGGCCTAGGTGCCGCACATGCCAATGAACACGCAACAGTGTGAGCCGGGGTCCGGATACCACACGGGCTCAAAAGAACATCACTAGTTAGGATCTGAATATCAAACATACTAATGAAAAAACCATCAGCCAATGCCCGAATGCCGCACATGCCAATGAACACACAACTGCGTGAGGCGGGGCCCGGATACCACACGGGCTCAAGAGAACATCACTAGTCAGGATCATAATATCACACATACTAATGAAACAATGATAAGCCATGGCCTTGATGCCTCACATGCCAATGAACACACAACGGTGTGAGCCGGGGTCCGGATTCCACACAGGCTCAAGAGAACATCACTAGGTAGGATCTGAATATCACA
The DNA here is from genome assembly GCA_963859935.3 of Lathyrus sativus. NCBI lineage: Eukaryota > Viridiplantae > Streptophyta > Magnoliopsida > Fabales > Fabaceae > Lathyrus > Lathyrus sativus. Next base: position 395,697,926 of record OZ012735.1, on the reverse strand, counting down.
CATACAAATGAAAAAATAATCAGCCAAGGCCTGGATGCCACACATGCCAATGAAGACACAACGGTGTGAGCCGGGGTCCGGATACCACACGGGCTCAAGAGAACATCACTAGCCAGGATCTGAATATCACACATACTAATGAAACAATTATCAGCCAGGGCCTGGATGCCGCACATGCCAATATACACATAACATTGTGAGCCGGGGTCCGGATACCACACGGGCTCAAGAGAATATCACTAGCCAGGATCTGAATATAAGACATACTAATGAAACAATCATCAGGCAGGGCCTGGATGCCGCACATGCCAATGAACATACAACGGTGTGAGTCGGGGTCCAGATACCACACGGGCTCAAGAGAACATCACTAGTCAGGATCTGAATATCACACATACTAATGAAACAATCATCATCCAGGGCCTGGATGCCGCACATGCCAATGAACACACACAACGGTGTGAGCCAAGGTCCGGATACCACAGGGGCTCAAGAGAACATCACTAGTCAGGATCTGAATATCACATATACTAAAGAAACAATCATCTATACGGGCCTAGGTGCCGCACATGCCAATGAACACACAACAATGTTAGCTGGGGTCCGGATACCACACGGGCTTAAGAGAACATCACTAGTCAGGATCTCAATATCAAACATACAAATGAAACAACCATCAGCCAAGGCCTGGATACCGCACATGCCAATGAACACACAACTGCGTGAGCCGGGGTCCAGATACCACATGGGCTCAAGAGAACATCACTAGTCAGGATCTGAATATCACACATACTAATGAAATAATGATCAGCCATGGCCTGGATGCCGCAATTGCCAATGAACACACAACAGTGTGAGCCGGTGTCCGGATTCCACACAGGCTCAAGAGAACATCACAAGTTAGGATCTGAATATCACACATACAAATGAAACAATAATCATCCAGGGTCTGGATGCCACACATGCCAATGAACACACAACGGTGTGAGCCGGGGTCCGGATACCACACGGGCTCAAGAGAACATTGTCACTACTGCGAAAATTGGCGCCGGCTATGACAGAAGAGTCGCCACCGTGCGTTATTTATCCCAAAAGAGGGAAAGGAAACGCTCAGAGAAAACCTAACGCAAAGAGGGAAAGGAATGGTCATCGCAACCAAATCCTGGATTCGGGAGTCGGTTACGCAAGGGGAAGGTATTAGCACCCCTCACATCCGTCGTACTCGATGGGATCCACGCTTGTTTTCTATCTAAAGGTGTGTTAATCTATCTACTCTAAAGGTCTGGTCTAAAAGGAAAAGAAAGTGACTCGGCAAAGTATCGCACTTTATGCCTACGTATTCCCGTCTGGAACGAGAAATCAGAGTCAACGTAGTTCGCCTAACTACGGGTTAAGGGGGAAAGGTTGCTCGCCGAGATATCGCATCTCGTGCCTACGTACTTTCATACGGCATGAAAGATCATAGAAAACGTAGTTCGGGCTACGGAAGACACAAGTTTGTCTGACAGTTTTTTATCTCCTTATGAAAGGGTTTTCCTGATTAAACGTCCAAGAGGACAAAACCGAGTTTTAATGTTTGTTTGAGTCTTTTACGAAAGAGCTGTTTTTTAGGATGTTTGCAATCTTAGTCGCACTAGAGACTATGACCCAGGAGTGAACGCTTCGTATGTCACCCAAAGGGTACCACACTAAACATCTAGATCACTGGAGAGAGACCCTCCACCAGCCTTTTCCCAGATAGCTTAAGGCTCGTAACGTACGACTTCAATTAACCTTATTACTGTGTTTTTGAATTGTTTTGAGATGAGAAGAGAAAAAACGCCCTAAAACTATGGATGAAAGGGAATCTACCCTAATGTTATCATGCATGGGTCAAAACTTAATGTCTGTCATAATTCCCTCTTGCACAGAGGAAATAAGAGGTCCTAGGGGAAAACAGCAAAAGAAAGCAAGCAATAAACAGTAAACAGTAAAATGCATGCTATGCAACAGTACAAGCGAGGCAAGGGAGTCCGGCTCAACCTCAAACCTAAGAAAACAACAGGCAAGAGGAGACAAGCTCCACCTCAAACCTAAAGGTAGGCAACACAAGCAAACAGACAATACAACAAAAGAAAAACAGAGGAAGCAGCCCAAGCAGCAGCTACAATCCTCTACAGACAGCAACTTCAGCCTTCAACAACAGCTCTTGTCAGCAAAGTTGAATTGACAGCAAAGAATCTTCATCTTCAAGCTAGCTCCTATCTTCAATCTTCTTCAATTCTTCATCTTCAAACTCTAGCAAGCTCCACAAGAAGAGAAATCATCATTGAGATCAAGTTATAATGTTAGGAAACCTGATGAAAACCAAAGGAATTCATCAGGAACCAACATGAAAAGAAAGTGCATCCTCAAAAGTTCTACTCATTAAGGCATGCCACTCATCCCTCCAAAGGAGAGATGGAGCTTCCTTAAGAGGATTTTGCATCATAGGATAGAATATAAGAAAACAAGGCATTCTATGTTTGATGAAAGAAGAAAGACTAGTTCTAATGGCTCTTTCTAAAACCCTAATCCTATAAGCTTCTAAAAGCTCCTAAAAAGAGGAAGAAGAAACCACTCCAAGCTCCACAAGCCAAGCTACAACAGCTACAATATGTCCAGAAGCTCCTCCAAAAAGGAATCCAAGCACTTCAAGCTCCAAAGCCACCAACAAGACCAAACAAAGCAAGGTACCAAAGATGGAACACCACAAGCAACACATACTTGCAAATTCTACCTAAAATAGAAAACTAAGTTGTAAAATTCTAATAAATTTCCTAGGGGAACATGCATGTTTTAACATTATAGGGTTCAAATATCAAAGCCTAAATCAACTTCTAGGTCCACTAAACAATTCCTAAGTTGAAACATATGAAGGTGAACCACAAGTTTGGGAAGGCTCTAAACATCTCACCTAAAACAGAACCTATAATTGTTGAAAAACTATAATAAAAATTCTAAGGGAGCATGCACATCTAACCTATAACATACTCAAAAATCACAGCCAAAATCAATAACAAAAGGTCACACCAAAATCAACAAAACAGATGAACAATTATGCAAAAATTAAAGAAATAAACAAAATGAGAAAATCAAATAAAATTGAAAAATGCATGGAAATGTAATTTATTGATCCCAGAAAATCACAAATTTAATCAGGAGCATGGAGATATTTTTAAAATATTTTTTGGATCAAAAATGGATTTATTGTAATTTTTGGAATCAATTTGCATTAAAAATAAAACAAAATGAATAAAAATAAATCAAAGCCTGGGAAAATAAGAGAGCCATTGGATGCATGGACTGGTCAGCTGATCTGATGCTTGAGGGAGTGCCACCTCATTTAATGAAACGACAGCGTTTCAGTCTTCAGAAGTCAACAAAAACAAATAAAACGGAGGCCGGGAACTCAGGTCGTTGGTCAAGGCTTGATCTGATGGCTCCTAGTCATCTTCTCCATTTAAATGCCAAAACAGAGGGAACTCAGGTGTGGTGGCCGGAGAAGACTTCCGGTCGTCTTCTCCGGCGAGCAAATACTCACAGGCAACCAAAATTCATCAATCCTTACATCAAACTCATCAGAAACTCACAAGGATCTCAGATATCCTATCCAAATTATCTAGATCAGGCTATGTCTTAAAACACGATTCAAGTTTCAGAAATCACACTCAAATTGATCATCACCAAATCAAAATCTAATTGCATAGAAATGACCCTCACACTTCATACATTAACCTGATCTATCCAATTCATGTTCTAGCCTTAAGATCAGGTCAAACTGTGCTCAAATACAAATCATATATCACCTAAGTTTGTCTCTAATTGTCCAAAATTCTGTCAAGAAACGATCTACTCCTTAACTAGATCCTAACCATATATGCAAATTGATCTACATCTTCCTATAATTATGAAAAACTTGAAGTTTACATGCCTGGTGTAGATCTATGAACAGAGGTATCTAGAGCATGAATCAAGCTTCAAAACTCTCCAGAATCACTCAAGGATGCAAGAGAAAGATGTTGAAACCTTCAATTTGATCTGAATTGGCTTGGAACTCAAAACATGATCTGCACTTGCTTGCTTGAAAATGAACTTGCTATCTCTGCTCCAGCCACGAAAATTGCACCAAAATGATTCTGAAATCATCAAAGGACTTAAATAGAACATGTCTATGGGCTTTTTGAATCCAATTGGAGCCCAATCCAGCCATTTCAATTTTCTGTTTTTCTCTTCAAAATCTCCATGTGAAAGTCACGAATTTTGCCATGGAGCTTGCTCTAGAAGCTTCTAATCACTTGCAAATTGGCTTGTGAATGCATTCAGATTAAAAGGAGCACCTGAAATGCCTTGGTGAATGTTTTGGATATGTAACTTGCACATGAAGAAACACCATTGTAACTTGTGAAAATTGGCCTAAACTCAAAAATCCACCAATGTCATTGTGTTTAAAATGATATTTCCAATCAAAATGAGTACTTATTTGACATGTTTTGGTCACTTAACCAATTATTTGGATTTTTCAACTTTGAATCCTTTGAAAATCTCCCTTTTTAAACCCTTTCAAACCAAATATTTATATGAGTACAATCAATCCATCATGACTTCTTGTTTAGCCTAAAAACCACATTTTGAATAAGTTTCATGTTGAACAAAAATCCATTTGACAAGTGCAAGTTGGAGATTTTGACCTATGATTGAAAATGGCCTATAATCTCCCTTTCCCAAAATACCCCTAACTTGTAAACCTCATAACTTGAGTTCTACAAATCAGATGGAAGACTTCTAATACAATTTAGAATGCTAAGATCATGAGGAACAACTTTCATGTTAGCCAAAAGTTTAGGTGAAACATCCTTCTAGGTTAAACGTAGCTTGGAAGTCAGATGATTTTCACAGACAAATTTTAGATTCATCTGAGGACTTGTAACTTGTCTGGACCATAAATTCAGTTCTATAAATCCCCTTGAGGACTTATAGTATTCAAATTAAAGTTATTGAGATGATCTACAAGTTTCATGTTGGCCAAAGATCCATTTGAAACTTTCATCTTGACTTATGTGGTCTTGAAGTTAGGCACTAAACATGGGATTTTACACTGAAACCCTAATTTAGCAACTTCCCACACTCTTGACTCTTCTTGACTTGATCTTGGCACAACACCATAAATGTCTCATCATATCATTTCATGAACTCCATGACCTAAAAGTAGGCTTTGATACCCTTCAATTGCACAGTTAACCTAGAATTGACCCAGATGAAACCCTAATTGCTTGCACCTCAACTGTGGCTCTTGCATTTGACACAATGACTTGATTGAGCTCTCTCATGGCCCTATATGCATTCTATGAGCTCCATACACATCCTCTTCTCATATTCAACACTTCACATCCCTCTGATGGTCTTCAATTGATCCTCAAGTTAGGAGAAAATCTTCATGCAAGCATCTAAACCCTTAGGCACTCAAACCACCTCCTGATGACTTTGATAACTTCTCAATCTTGAATAAGACTTCTTGCTAGGCTTCTCTTGATAAAAATCACACTTGATCCACTTCTATATGAATGATATCGTGATATGCAAATGATATAACTATGCAAATGTTAATGCAATGAAACATAAACCAAGTAAGAAAAGGTTGAGCAAATTTTGGGGTGCAACAGCTGCCCTATTCAAAATGCTTGGACTCGACTGGGTGAAGAGCGAACGACTTTCAAACAATCGAGGTAGAAGACGGTTGAATACCAAGAAACTCGGAAATTTGCCAACCACAGAAATAAGCTGCAAAAACTGCTTGGGGGAACAACATCCGTTACACTGAGCCCAGTTGTTACGGCAACAACTGATCAATCATCTGATAAAACTTTGGATTTCAACATCAACCCCCTGTGTGACGCCATAGGCATCGAATTAACTTTGCAAGAAACAACTCCATCCATAACTGGACTAAAACCGTCAACACGAGGAGAGACTCCATCCACACGGGTACAACTCCGTCCACAACTGGACTAAATTCGTCAACACGAATAACGATCTCTGTCAATCACAGGTAACGACTCCATCAACACGGATAATAATCACTGGCGACTTCACTGGGGACAACTCCGTCAATCACGGGTAATGATTCCGTCAACACGGGTAACAATCACTGTCAACATGGGTAAAAATTCCGTCAACACGGATAACAATCTCTGTCAATCACAAGTAACCATTCCGTCAACACAGATAACAAGCTCTGTCAATCACAGGTAACAATTTCTGTCAACACAGATCCGTTTGAAGAATACTTTGCTCGGGAATACGAGAAACTTAACCAAACCACTCTGTGGGGAAAAATTTCACTGGGGAAATCACTAGTTACAACTCCGAAAGTTTAAGCCATGAAATCTTTTAATGCTGACGTAACAGCAACCTGAGAAGAATCCCGCTGGGGACAAAGAGAAACCTAACCAAGCAACTTTGTTAGGGGACGAATGTTATCATCACCTATCTTACGCTGAGAATTTGAATATCTAGAAATCCTTCTGAGCAAGAATCTCACTCCTCTAAAGGGAATAACACCTGAAAACAAAGAGGTAACCAACCTGGCTTATGTTTCAAAATGCGTATGTTTGACAATGGCGTAATGCTCCATACGGCATGGAAATGCTACGCGTTTGGGTAGATGCAAATATGATGATATATGCAAAATGCAAATATGCCAAGAGGCACTTCAACAAAATAAATGCCGAAGACAAGGCCCAATCCGCTGGGGATGAACGGGTACCACAGACATGTTCCAGTAAAATAAATGTTGGATAGGTGAAACCAACTCCCCTAGGGATAACCATCCTGTTGCAGAATAGCTCACAAGCTTGACATTACGAACTCTGCTGATGATGTTCATCCTGTCGGAGGAAAAACAACCTGCTGGGGAGAAGGAAAAACAGTCTCGCGCAGGGATAATCCTTCTGAACCAAAGACGACTTGGTTATATTCTGCGGGAATTACCCATGCTGAGGATTGATTGCGTACATACCCACCGTTGGGAATACACCTCCTGTTGGGGACAACAAGATCCACTGAGGATACTCTCTTGGCAGCTTTCCTGGGGAATACTCTTCTGGGGAGGACAACCCCACATCCAGTAGGGATAAGTGCCATCTAAAATCTCTCTGGGATAAGACGTGACTTCCATCTGCTGAGAAGTGATACAATCACTTTGTCACGGGACTCTGGCTGGGGAAACGCAAATTCCTTGACTGTTTGCTTCAAAGGTGAGAACCCTGCAAAACACAAACGAGACAGAACAAATCTATACAACAAGATCTATCCCGATTAGTATCTGTGACATTCGTTCAGTTAATTCGAACTTTTAGCAATTATTGGCAAGGGCCAGCAAGTTTATGTACATGCAAGTTCATCAAAAACATCGGCTTTTTTCACAAACAAAACAGTAAAGAACAAGCATCAAATACTGAATAATATGCTTTATTGATAACGGGCCTGTAAATAGGCAAAATTTTGTACACTGGATGCAACTGCTGAAAAGAGGAAGTTACGCACAAGCAAAATACAAATATTACAGAAGCACAAAGAAAAATTTGTATACATGTCGACAACATGGTGCAGACGAACACCATGAGCTGATCCTCCTATGACTCGCCTGACTCTGACGCTTTCCTAATACTCGATCTTCGGAAGAGATTGTTTTGGATATACGACCCTCAGGTACTCCCAAACCAGTAAGCAACGCATTATCAAACTCGGACTGCAGTCATTTTCTTTTTCAAATCCCTAACTTTTGCGTGAACCGCCCTTTGCGGGTTTTCAATTCACCGGGATACCCTTTTTTGCCGAAGTCGCCCTTTTCAGGTTTTCAACTTTGCGGGTGTACATCTTTTTCAATTTTATCCCTAACTTTTGGCCGAACCTTTATTTTATTTTATATGGTTCGCCGGGATGTGTTGCACCCCAAAATTGGACCAACATTTCATTACCTAGCTTGTGGTTCATTTCATTCACATTAGCATTATCATTTGCATTCCATTGACATGTATGCAGGAGATCAAGAGGTATGACTACCGATCAAGAGCTATACAAAACTATGAAGCTATCCAAGAAGGTTATTCAAGTGCCCAAGGGTTGATATCCTTGTCAGAGAAGTTAGAAGATCCTCAGAGAGAATGGTTGAAGCCAAGTGTGTAGATCTCCTAACTTGAGAGTTGTGGGAAGTCATCAGATGATTCTGAAGCCATGAAGTTAGCCTTAAAGCCTTTAGAGAGCTTATGAGATGTATTGAAAGCCATCATGAGGCCTAGAGAGGTCATTGTGCAAGATTAAGAAGACTCAGCCATGAGTGGTGTAATTAGGGTTTGACTGGGTCAACCCTAGGTCAATTGATGATTTGGAGAGGGTTGAGACCTGATGGAAGAGCCATGTGATCACGGATTGATGAATTGAGAGGTTATAAGGATGATTCCAAGGTCAACTCATCATGATTGAAGAGTTTGATAAGTTTCAAGCTAGGGTTGCTAAGGCTTGACAGTGTAAAATCCCCTAGTTTGACCCCTATCTTCAAGGCAGATTAGCCCAAGATGTGATTGTCATCTCATCTTTCCCCCAACATGAATGTTGTAGAGCTTGCACTTAGCTTTAATTTGAGTACTATAAGTCCTTGATAGGATTTGTAAAGCTCATGTTATGACTTTGACAAGTTACAGGTCATCTGAGGTATGTGAATCTGGGGCCTTGAAAGTTACCCAACTTGCATCAAGCTTTTGCCCAAGAAGGATGATTCCTATGGACTTTTGGTCAAAGTAAATGTTGTTCCTTATCTTCTTAGCTTTCTAGAGAGTACTAGAAGTCCTTGATAGGATTTGTAGAACTCAAGTTATGGCTTTAACAAGTCAAGGGCATTTTGGTCATTTGGAGATTACAGGTCATTTCAACCATAAGGCCATAACTCCTACTTCCAAGCTTCAAATGGAAAACTCTTCAACATCAAAATTGTTCAAAATGATGTTTTAAGGCTATTAAGGAGGTCATGAGGTGTTGGAAATGCTTGTAGCTCAAAGTTGCAAAAATGACCTAAAATAAGGGCATAAGTTAAATAAACCAAAGTTGGAAATTGATATTTTCAACCTACACATCCAAACCATGGCATGTAATATATCATTTTGATTCTAGAAAACATTCTAAGAACATTGTTTTATCCACATTTTTGAGTTGAGATTCAATTTGTGGACTTGCTTTGAAAGACACTTGCTTGCATATTAAGTAACATGTGCATAACTTAAAATCAAGGCATGAGCAAGGCCCTTGGCAAGCTAAACTCTTCCAAAATGTCACTAGGGGAGAAATTGAAAGAGATTGGGATGGTTTTCAAGCTGCAAACAGAATTGGGCATAGCATGAGATGTGTTTGAAAATCTCATGACACGAGAAGTGGAAATTCTCATTGGAAGGATCTAGAGGGTTCTAGATCATTCAAACTTCATCTATATAAGGAATAGAGTTGATCCATTGAAGAGGTTGGTGATCATTGAAGGAGAGAGCATAGTTTGAGATTTAAATTTCATAGCTTGCAAGTGCAATCGGTTTCACCAAATTCTCCATTTTCCTTCCATTTTCTTGATTGATACTTCTTCCATGGATGTCAAGGAGTGATTCCAGATCATTATCAAGAAGAATTGGTGGCTAGATCGTGTATGAGCAAGTGATTTTCAGCACCTGCAACTCACCATCGGGTTTCAAGATTCAAGCACTTTCAACTGGTTCTTTTGCATACAGAAGCAAGAAGGATGTCCACTGATCGTGTCTGCAAGATTATAGAGCTCGAATTGGAGGTTTAGGGCATCTGTTCATCCATGATTTTCAGGTTGGTAACTTTCTTCCCCTAGCATTATTTAGGTAGAATTAAGTTGAATTAAGGTGTTAGATCTATTGTAGAATGGTGTAGGATGGATTTCAGATAGCTAATTTGATAATTAGTGACAAAATAGGGGAATCACCATTTTCGATTGAGATTTGGATATGGTGAATCTTGAGGTTTCAGAGGAAACTAAGGGTATGGTTGAATTCGTGGCAAGATTTGGGATGAGTTTCATGTTTTAACCATTTGCAATAGAGGCATATAGAGAGAACTAGGGTTGAGGAAGATGATCGGAGCTCCACCGGTGGTGGCCGGAGCTGGGCGCGAGTTGCAGGGGTTTGAAATGGAGAAGATGACTCTGGGACCCTTGGATCTTGGTTGGACTTTGACTGAGGAAGCAATCCAATGGCCATGTTCTAATCTCAGCTTGTGAAGGAATTCTGAAGGAAACGCTGCGTTTCATTTATTTGTTGTGCTGGGCTTAGTGAACTAGGCGCTATCCACACCGCGCGTTTATTGTTTTATTTGAATTTTCTTTTATTTTTTCATTTTGTTCATGATTCTTGAAAAATTCATAATAAATTGAAAATTAATCCAATTAAACCCATTCTTTTTGCATCTTACTCATGATTGAGTCTAGTATTTTGTAGAGAAAAAATATTTTCGTTTCATTTATTTTCTGATTTAATGGGAATTTTACATTTTAATTGATATTAAAATGGTTATGTTTGATACATAATTTTGTGGAATTTTGTGTGATTAATTGGTGATGATTTTGAGCCTAATTTTTGGTGTGTGATTAGGATAGACATGTATGATCCCATAATATTTTTCTCACATTTTTGTGATGAAAATGGCTGTGCTTTCTAGATTGATATTTAGATGCTTCCTTTTAGGGTTTAGGATTGATACCTTAGAATGTAGGATTTAGTTCTAGGTCTAATTTGATGATTTGATCTTTGAAATTAATGTGGTAGAGTCATGATTGTCCTAGGTTCCCATAGATATTTTTGTAAGATTTTACAATTGATTTTAGTATTTTAGTTAGGACTAACTTTAGTACTAGGTTTTAGGTGATCCTAACTTACTATTTCAACTAGTTTAATTTCCTTAGTCCCCTTAGATTAGGGTTTGTGCTTGGTTTGCCATTGGTTGAGATTGAAGACAAGTTGAAGACAAGGTGAGGATGCTTGAAGTTGCTTGAAGTTTCTTGGAGCTTTTGGATTTGCTTATGCCTGAAGGTGTCTGATGAAGTTTTAGGAGATAGGACATAGGGAGAGCCTTATAGTTAGAATGATTTCTTTCACAAATGTGGAAAGCATCTTGTGCTTCCATTCCTCCCAATGACTAAAAGTCCTTCTCATATATTCACATCCCTCCTTTGGAAGGATGAGTGGCTTTATCTGGGAAGTAGAACTTTGAGGGAACCAGTCTCTCATAATGATGAACCCTTATAGGCTTCCTTTGGTTGTCAGTAAGCAGTTTATCATTTCCTCTCACTCCGTTAAATCAATTATCTTCTGGTTTGAGTATCTTGAAAGATGTTGGGCTTGAGTTTGAAGATGAGGACTTCACTGGAGAGTATGGAAGAGGATGATTCCTTGAGCATTGCCATTGCAGCTGAAGCTGGAAGAGCAAGAAGAGCAAGTTGATACTTGAAGATCCAATGGAGATTGAATGAAGAGCTGAGGCTTGAAAGAAAAGTGAATAGTGAAGGTGACACTTCTAAGTGATTGAAGACTACTCTGAGAAGCTGAAGCTTGTAGGAGAAGAAGACCAAGTTGATACTGGTAAAGCAAAGAGAGCTGAAGCTTGAAGACTAAGTTGATACTTATGCAGAGGATTCAGTTGAGATTGAATGTAGGGCTGAGGCTTGAGGAACAGAAGATGAGTTGGCACTTACATTGAAGCTTGGAGAGCCTGAGGGAATCAAGTTGATACTTGTAGTTGAAAGTGGGAGCCTGAAGGTGGAATTGACTGTGGAGCTGAAGCTTGAAGAAGAAGATTAAGTTGACACTTATGTTTGGTGGATTGAAACCTGGAGAAGCAAGTTGATACTCGCCAGTGAAGCTGATAGCTTTGAAGGGTGATGGAAGTCTGAAGACTGGATTGCTGTTGGAAGAGCTGAGGCTTGGAATTAAGGGAGGGGTTGATCTGCTTTCTTGTCTGTTTTTTCTGTATTGATGTGCCTTGTTTGACTTGCTTGATGCATTAGAATAAGTCCATGACTAGACTGACTTTAATCTAGGAGCATGATTGCACTAGAGGTTGGGGTTGCCCCCTCTGCTTGTATTGTTACTATATGGCTTTGCTTGCGGGTATTCGGTAGAGCCCTGCTCCCTTGCCCATGTGGTTTCGTTTGCTTGATAGCATGTTATTTCTTCTGTATGATTACAGTCTCTTATATTATGCTTGATAGCATGTTATTTCTTCTGTATGATTGCAGTTATTCATATCTGGCTTGAGGTTGAGATGAGCTTGTGGAGGCTGCTACCCCACACATATTTCCTCCCTCACTTGCATTGCATGCATTTTACAGTCATTTACTGTTTTCTGTTTAAGCTGATGCTTTATCTGTTTCTGTTTATCATTGACATGATCCCCTAGGAATCTCATTTCCTTTGATAAGGAAGTGTTGATAGAACTGTAGGTTGAGACCTATGCATGACAACTTCTAGGAGTTCCCTATTTCAAAATTCAACCTTGGCATGACAACAGTAGGACTTGATAGTCTCCCCATAGTCCAGCCTGTTCTCTCTTCTCATCTCAAAACAGCTTAAAATACAGTAATCATGAATGATTTCTTTCGTACGTTACGAGCCTTAAGCTATCTGAGAAAGGATTGTTGGAGAGTTTCTTTTCAACAGTCTGGATGTTTAGTATGGTACCCTTTGGGTGACATGCGACGCATTCACTCTCAGGTCATAGTCTTTAGTGCGATTGAAATTGCAAACAATCATAAAAAACAGTTCTTCCGTAAAAGACGGAAAACAAACTTCAAACCTTTTTGCCCCGTGGGCCCGTAAGTCAAAGGAAAGCTTTTCTGAAGAAAAGAGTGTCGTTAAACTTCAGCGCCAACGCAAACAGGCTTTGTTCCTAACTGTTGGAACTGCTGTTTAACCCTACTCGATAAAACAGATGAATCTTAATCCCTGTAATCCGTAGTAGCCCGAACTACATAAGCTCTGATCTCTCAAGCCTGTTGAGAGTACGTAGGCACAATATTGAAGTATTGGCGAGCCACCTTCCTCGTAACCCGTAGTATGTCGAACTACATTGACTCTGATTTCTCATTCTCTGATGAGAATACGTAGGCATAAAGTGCGATGCTTTGCCGAGTCATTTTTCTTTTCTTTTTAAGGCAGCCTTGATAGGTAGATAGATAAACCAACTCGTCCAGTAAACACAACAAGCATGGATCCCGTAGAGTACGACGGACGTGAGGGGTGCTAATACCTTCCCCTTGCGTAACCGACTCCCGAACCCAGACAACGGTTGCGATGACCTTGTCTTATACCTTTTCGTCAGGTTTTTCCGATCGTTTCCTTTCCCGCTCTGAGGGATAAATAACGAAAGGTGGCGACTCTTCTGTTTTGCCGGCACCTTATTTTCGCGAAAGCGACAGCTGGCGACTCTGCTGGGGACTTGATAGTTTCCTGGGATCCAACATCCCGTATGCGAGTCAGTTTGGGGATCCGACGTCCCCTGCGAGAGTCAATCCTAGTGCTTGTATGATTACTTGTTAGGTTATGTTTATTTATCGCATTTTTTTATTTCCCGCACTTTATTTTCAGTATGATATGATTATCTGTGCTGTTGTGGGAGGGGCATTCTGATGAGTTAGAAGCCAGACCCAGGCTTGAGTGAACATAGCATTAGTTGTGGAAATTAGTGGGCGCGTGCTTGCTTGGCAGGCACTAGTGACTCATGAAATCCACGCTCAGACGAGGTTCTCCCGGTTGACTTCTTTTTCAACCCTTTGGGTTGAGGGGGCTGTTGGTTTGGAGGATTGTCGACTCTGGGGACCGATCATTTGTGATTCAGCCGAGTGAGGCCGCTTCATGAGTTGGTGATGCCACACCTTCTGGGTATCGTATCACCCCTCTTGAATGTTTGTGACGCTGATGAATGCATAGGATGCCGAACTTGAGTCAGTTTAGGTCCATACCTGTGAGCAGGGTTGGGTTTATTGCAGGAAACTTTGACCTTCAGACTACCTGGGTTTCTTGATAGTGAATCAGTTTTGTTGGTACCGGAGGTTCCCATCATCAGATATATGATTGTTCTTGACAGAGTAGAGTTTTGGTCAGAGGACCTTATCTTCAGAGATGTGTATTTGTTCTTGATAGAGCAGGTTTGTGATTGGGATCTGAGGATCTCATCTGTAGATGTATGATTGTTCTTGATAGAGCAGGTTTTAATTGGGATCAGAGGTCCTTATTATCAGATGTTTGTTCTTGACAGAGAAGAGTAAGGGTCTTGTATCAGAGGTCCTTATTATCAGATGGTTGTTCTTGACGGAGCAGATTTTTTGTCCTGTATCAGAGGTCCTCATTATCAGATGTTTGTTCTTGACAGAGAAGACCTATGGTCCTATATGTGTGTTTTCTTGATAGAGCAGATTTGTGGTCCGATACCAGGGTTTTCTTCTTATCAGAGAAAGTGGTTGTTCTGGATAGAGCAGGATTATGGTTTTGTTGATGCAGAATCTCCACAGCAGAGTTGCCTTGATCTCCTGCGCATGATTGCATTTTACATGGTTTTGCATACTCATTTTCATTTCATTAACGTGTGTCTGTGTTTCAGGTACCGTTTCCCCCGATTTAGGATTTCTTGCCTCTTATTGTATTGTTATGGGTTCTCTGAGGAAGACCGTGGCTTACAAGCTCCCTGCCCCTGATGTGGTTCAGCTGACTGGTCTGATTGCTTTAGCAGATGATTCTGTGAGAGATGAGTTCAGAAAATCTTACAGCAAATTGCTCAGTTTGGTTCGTAAACCGTCTGCGTTCGAGTTGAATGGGTTGCACGCTCTGCTGCAGTTCTACGACCCTCCATTGAGATGCTTTACTTTCCAGGATTTCGTTCTCGCACCCACGCTAGAGGAATACGCTGATTTGTTAGGTGTGCCTATCAAGAGGCAGATGCCCTTTATTCATATGGATGCTGAGCCTAATCTGGCTAGCCTAGCTCCTTCACTTCATCTGGATGCCTCCGAGTTGGTGTTGTCTAGTTGGAACAAGGTTCTCGGTTTCTCCTTGCAGTTCTTAGCGGGAAAGTCTCAGCAGTGCGCCAAAGACGGATGTTGGGTCGTGTTCAACGCCATTCTCGCTCTGTGCATATATGGCATCGTTCTGTTCCCCAATATGCCCGACTTTGTGGACTTCGACGCCTTCCGCATCTTTGCTTCAGGGAATCCAGTCCCTACCTTGATAGGAGATGTCTACCATTCCGTCCACTACAAAAACGAGAACAGGAGGGGCAAGAATGTCTCGTGCTATGTGCCCCTGCTTTATAAATGGCTTGATAATCATCTACCCAAGAGGGGTCCTTTTGTTTCGTCTGCAGCCACGGCTGAGTGGTCCGAGCGTTTGATGAGTCTATCAGCGGAGGATATTGATCGGTTTGACAGAGATAAGTTGGGTACCAAGATTATTTTCAGCTGCAGCGGGTTTCCGAACGTGCCTTTGATAGGCAGGAAGGGCTGTATAAACTATAATCTGTCTTTGCTGGTCCGACAGTTCGCGTATGCTTTGAGAGCTCCGCCGAAGGATGAAGAGGTACGGGAATCTCTGTACCTCACTGGTCTTCTAGAGGGGGATCTGTTGTCTAAGCTTCAGCGCGCTTGGAATGGTATCAGTAAGAGGGGAAAACCATTGCTGGGGAGAAGCAACAGCCAAGCCTACCTTCCGTATGTGACATGGATCAGAGCCAGAGCCGATGCCATAGGGATGCCGTTTCTTCCCGCCAAGCCGGAAAGCCCTCCAGTGATTGAAGAGCCTCCTACCGTGCCCATTCAGCAACATAATCAGGTGTTAACTGAGAGAGATGAATTGCAGAGGGCAAATAAAGAACTGGAGAAGGAATTGGTTCAACTTAGGAGCGGGAGAAACGAAGTTGTTCATTCCTTCAAGAGGCAGACAGAGCTGGTGAACCAGCTAGGTACAGATTTGACTAAGCAGATAGCTGAGCGCGAGCGCATGGGTCGAGACTTCAAAGCTGTCAATGACGTACTAGCCACGAAGAAGCAACACTTGGACGAAGCGTATCGGAGGATATCCAAGTTCAACCAGCACTGGAAGGCCTCCCTAGCCAACAGGAAAGAGCGGGAGGATAAGCTGATGCAACAGATCTCAAAGCTGAAAGCCCAGGTGAAGGCTAGTGAGAGGAGGTTTGATGAAGAAACCGCTCGCAGATATGCCGCTGAAGGCCAACTCAACAGAGCTCTCGCTAACCTGAAGGAGCGCAAACTGACGTTTGAGGCCAAGAAGCGGAAGTTAGAAGATTGTTTCAGCGAAGGAGCATGGGAAGATTCGGTCGAAGGTCTTCAATACACCATTATGCAGAGGGAGCTACTCGTCGACGGGTTACTCACTCGGCCTGATCATCCGGAAACGAGGAAGTTGTTAGAAGAGTTTCGCGCCCGTGGCCGTGCTTGACTATTTGTATTCCTTTTGTTTGATCATTGTTGTATGCTGACCATCACCAGGCTTGTTGGCTGGGGTCATGCTGTTGATTCATCCTGTACTCACTGATGTTGTGTAATGCCTTGATGGGCTTTCTTTATATATGAGATGTTATTTCCATGACTGGACTCAGACTTCTTATTATCAGCACTGGCACTCAGGCACTAGGATCGGGGGAGGTCTCCCTAACGCACAGACACACGTTTGCATTTGCATGAAGCATTTGCATAACGAGCACTTTGTCGTTTTTTTCCTAACCCTTTTAGATTTTCACGTTGTTTCAGGTTGTTCCAGGATTGATCAGAGACATATCCACCGCTATCCGACTAGAGCAAACCAAACCAGAATCATGGAGCAAGTGCAAACTGATGTTCAAGAACTCCGCGAAAGAATGGACCGCTTCATGGAGCTCATGCAAGCGGTCGCCAATGGCCAGGATCAGCTCAGAACCTTGGTTCAGCCTCTGATTTCATGGGTCGATAGCAATGGCGTACTCCATGGTGGGACTATGCCTACTCCTCCACCAGTTGAAACTCCTCAGAATGGCGTCCCGGTGACCGGGGGGAACGGTAGTGCCAACGGCAATGTGATAGCTAACATGGGACTCAATGGTAATACGACGGGCGTCGGTAATGGGAGTCTGGAAGATAATGTCAATGTTGGGCTGGGCAATGGCAATGTAGGTGTTGGGAATATGTATGGGCCTCAACCGTGGTTAGAAGATCGTCAGGACGATGTGTTCTCTCAGAGAGGTGCTGAAGGGGAACTGACTGCTGAAGCACATCTAAGGTTCAAGGCACTCGAGGATAAGATGAGAAATATCGAGAACCAGAACACCCTGGGCGTTGATATATCCAAGTTGGGACTGATTGCTGATTTCAAGGTGCCTCCTAAGTTCAAGGTACCTGACTTTGAAAAGTATAAGGGCACCACTTGCCCTCGCGTCCACCTGAGATCGTATTACAGGAAAATGTCCGCTCATTCTGAGGACGAGAAGCTGCTAATGCACTTCTTTCAAGACAGTCTGTCCGGGCCCTCCCTCGAATGGTACATGAGTCTGGAGCCTACCAGTGTGCGCACATGGAAGGACCTTGCTGAAGAATTTGTGCACCACTACCAATACAATATCGACTTGGCCCCGAACCGAGTCCAACTGCAGAATTTGTCGGAAAGGAACAACGAAGGGTTCAAGGAATACGCCCAGCGATGGCGTGAATTGGCAGCCAGGGTTCAGTCGCCGATGGTTGAACGTGAGCTTGTGCAGATGTTCGTAGCCACCCTCCAAGGGGTTTATTATGAGAAATTGGTCAGCGGTATGTCTGGAACCTTCTCAGATCTCGTTATCACGGGTGAGCACATTGAAAATGGGATCAAACTGGGGAAAATTCAAGGTGATTCATCCTCAGCTGGAGGAGGCAAGAAACCTTATGGTGGCAAAAGACGGGAAGGAGAAACGAGCGCTGTGACCAACGCTCGAAGGAAGGGTAAAGGCCCTCACCAGCAGGTGGCCAGCATAACTATCTCGGCAGTTCAACAGCCACAGCAGCAGCAACTGAATCAACAAGGGTACAGAAAGTATCAGAACAGGGCACCTCTGTCGAGCCGTCACCTCGAGACACTGCCCATGTCATACGCGCAACTATTGCAGACTTTGCTTCAACTACAGTTGATCCAGAAGAGAACCCTGGCTCCCTTGACAGGGGCACCTCCGCCAGGTTACGACGCGAATGCAACTTGTGAGTTTCACTCAAGGGCACCATGCCCCACAATAGAGAACTGCAAAGCCTTCAAGCATAAGGTGCAGGACATGGTGGACGCTAAGATCATCAACTTCTCGGATAATGTGCCAAACGTCACGAAGAACCCTATGCCGAATCATAGGGGAGGTGGAGCAAACGCCATTATCGAAGACGAGAACTTGGATGTGTTGACTGACGTCAGGGATCTGAAGACGCCGCTTAGCTTCGTTAAGGCTAAGCTGATGAAAAGATCTTTCTTCCCAGGTTGCGGAGAGCTGTGTATGGGCTGTGCGACTAGTCCTAATGGATGTGAACAGCTGATAGAAGGAATTCATAGTCTGATGACTGAAGGGATTTTACAGTTCAGCCGAAGGGCCGAAAGTGGATCGGGAGAGGTAGTGCTGAAGCAAGATGATGAGGTCGCCACCATCACCATCCCTCGCCAGACGATAACTATTTCTGCACCCAGACCGTCCACGATTACTATTACCAAAGTTGGGCCGATACCCTTCGAAAGCACTAATGTTGTCCCATGGCATTACGGGGCTAAAGTCTACTGCAACGGACATAAGTTGGAGCTAGAACCATTTGGGTCGTCTGTGGAGAACCTAGCGGGCATTAGCGGAATCACTCGTAGCGGAAGAGTGTTTGCACCACCTGAGGTCGTGGCGGATAAAGCGGACAGAGCTGACGCATCTGATAAAGGTAAAAGTAAAGTCGTTGAAGAGATCCCGTGTGGGGTAGAAAAAGACTTAGTTGTTAAAGACGCCGAGGAATTTATGAGGTTGATTAAAAAGAGTGACTACAAGATTGTGGATCATCTCCATTAGACGCCCTCGAAGATTTCCATCCTGAATTTGTTGCTGTGTTCTTAAGCACACCGCAACGCACTGCTGAAGGTGTTGAACGCCGCATATGTACCGCAGGAAATATCGGTAAACCAGCTAGAAGAGGTCGTAGCCCACGTGAACGCTGGAAATGGGTTAGGGTTCACTGACCTAGAGCTGACGCCGAAGGGAAGGAACCACAATAGCGCCCTGCACATCTCGATAGAGTGTAGGGGAACGATTATGTCTCACGTGTTGGTAGACACAGGGTCGTCGCTCAATGTTCTTCCGAAGAAGGAATTAATGAAGTTGGATACTCACGGAGTGATTTGCACACCCAGTGATCTGGTTGTGAAGGCGTTCGATGGAACCAAATGCTACGTTTTCGGGGAGGTGACCCTACCAATCCAAGTCGGGCCGGAAACGTTCGACGCAATCTTTTACATTTTGGACATCATGCCTGCCTACAGCTGTCTCTTGGGTCGGCCGTGGATCCATGCTGCTGGTGTCGTGACCTCCACGTTGTACCAAAAACTCAAGTATGTTGTCGGAGGTAGCATCGTGACCGTATGTGGCGAGGAAGACATAATGATGAGCCATTTGTCGTCCTTCAAGTATGTTGAGATGGATGGGGAAATCCATGAAACCCTATGCCAAGCGTTCGAAGCTGTTACAGTCAAGGACATAGCTCCTGTAGTCACTGAAAAGCCAGAGATGACTCTCTCTTCCTTCAAGGAAGCCCGGGCCGTTGTTCAAGCCGGATCTACCCCAGGCTGGGGGTGAATTTTGGAGATACCTAACAAGCAAGACAAGTTTGGGTTGGAATATTCTCCTGGAGCTGAAGCTTCTTCTTCTAGCAGTGTGTCGCGAGGTAAAGGGCCGACCTAGTTTACCAGTGGCGGGGTGATATTTGAAAGCGTCAACGCAGTGTCTGAAGACATCGGAGATAGCGACTGTGACTTAGACTCTTGGATCCAGCCAAGCAAGCCAGGCGAGGGCCTTACCAACTGGTCCGTCAAGGATATCATCCAGATGACAAGCGAAGAGATCCACATAACAAATGACATCTACTCTGGACCTTCTATGACTCACTTCGACTTCGATTGCCCGATCTATCAAGCCGAAGAAGAGATTGATGAAGATGAAGACCTTCGTGAAGAGTTGGCCCGCTTGTTGAAACAAGAAGAGAAGGTTATTCTGCCTCATGAAGAGGAGATCGAGATTGTGAATCTGGGTTCTAAAGAACTCGTCAGAAACGTCAGGATAGGGGCTGCACTGCAGAGTGATGTCAAGCAGAGATTAGTCGAGATGCTGAGAGAGTATAGTGACGTCTTTGCTTGGTCATACGAAGATATACCCGGGCTTGATACTGACACCGTGGTCCACCACTTGCCGTTGCGAGAAGATTGTCCTCCCGTTAAGCAGAAGCTTAGGAGGACGAGACCAGATATGGCCGTTAAGATCAAATAAGAAGTGCAAAAGCAGCTTGATGCTGGCTTCTTAGCGGTCATTACTTACCCTCCGTGGGTCGGCAACATAGTGCCTGTACCAAAGAAGGACGGTAAGGTACGCATGTGCGTCGATTATCGGGATTTGAATAGGGCGAGCCCTAAAGATGATTTCCCGCTGCCTCATATTGATGTGTTGGTCGACAATACAGCGCAATTCTCCGTGTTTTCGTTCATGGATGGCTTCTCCGGTTACAATAAGATCAAGATGGCGCCGGAGGACATGGAGAAAACGACGTTTATCACACCTTGGGGAACATTTTGCTATAAGGTAATGCCTTTCGGTCTGAAGAACGCAGCGGCCACTTACCAACGAGCAATGGTTACTTTATTTCATGAAATGATTCATCATGAGATTGAAGTCTATGTTGATGACATGATTGCGAAGTCCCAAATGGAGGAGGGACATCTGGTCAATTTGCTGAAGCTTTTTGAGAGGCTTAGGAAATTCAGGTTGAGGCTGAATCCTAACAAGTGTACTTTCGGAGTACGGTCTTGAAGGTTACTGGGGTTTATCGTGAGCGAAAGAGGCATCGAGGTTGATCCTGCGAAGATTAAAGCGATACAAGAAATGCCAGTGCCAAAAACAGAAAAACAAGTTCGTGGTTTCCTGGGCAGAATAAACTACATTGCAAGGTTTATTTCTCAGCTCACGGCCACGTGTGAACCGATGTTCAAACTATTAAAGAAAGATCAGGAGATTATCTGGAGTGAGGATTTCCAGCAGGCATTCGATAAGATAAAACAGTATCTGCAGGAACCTCCGATCTTGATACCCCCAGTGGCAGACGGCCCTTAATCATGTGCTTGATAGTTCTTGAGAATAGTATGGGGTGTGTTCTCGGTCAGCACTACGAGACGGGCAGAAAGGAGCATGCCATTTACTACTTGAGTAAAAAGTTCACAGACTGTGAATCTCGTTACTCAATGCTGGAGAAAACGTGTTGTGCACTAGCCTGGGCTGCCAAACGTTTACGACAAAACATGCTCAATCACACCACTATGCTAATTTTGAAGATGGATCCGATCAAGTACGTCTTCGAGAAGCAAGCGCTTTCGGGCAGGATTGCCAGATGGCAAATGGTGTTGACGGAATATGATATTCAGTACGTTTCCCAGAAGGCCATCAAGGGAAGCGTATTGTCTGATTACCTTGCCGAACAGCCAATCGAAGATTATCAGCCGATGAAATTTGAATTCCCTGATGAGGATATCATGTTTCTCAAAGCGAAGGATTGCGATGAACCGTTGCCCGACGAGGGGCCGGATAGGAAATCCCAATGGAAATTGATATTTGACGGGGCGGTTAATTCTTATGGAAGTGGTATCGGGGCGATCATCACGACTCCCCACGGATCCCATATCCCGTTCACTGCGAGACTGACGTTTCCAGTCACCAATAATGAAGCGAAGTACGAAGCATACATTATGGGTCTAGAAGAGGCAATTGATTTGAGAATCAAGAACCTAGATGTATATGGTGACTCGGCGCTTGTGATCAACCAGATTAAAGGGGAGTGTGAGACTCGTCAATCAAATTTGGTGCCGTACATGAACTATGCCAGAAGGCTACTTCCGTTCTTTGATCGAGTGGAACTCCATCATGTGCCCAGGGCCGAAAATCAGATGGCTGATGCCTTAGCCAAGTTGGCTTCGATGTATAAAGTCAATTTTTGGAATAAGCTCCAAGAATTGTCCTTTCTCGTCTTGATAGACCTGCATTCGTCTTTGCGATCGAGGAAGCCGCTGACGGCAAGCCATGGTTCCATGACATCCAGACTTTCCTTATGACTAAGGAGTATCCTGCGGGAGCGTCGACCCAAGATAAGAAGACTCTAAGGAGGCTGTCTGGAAATTTTTATCTCAACCCTGACGGAGTTTTGTATAAAAGAAATCACGATCTCGTGCTACTCAGATGTGTAGATGAGAAAGAGGAGAGTATGCTCATGGAAGAAGTCCATGAAGGCACATTTGGTACGCACGCCGGCGGGCATGCTATGACGAGAAAGATCCTGAGAGCAGGATATTACTGGCTGACGATGGAATCGGATTGCTTCAAATTCGCGAAGAGATGTCATAAATGCCAGATTTATGCTGATAAAGTTCATGTGTCGCCGTGCCCGTTAAATGTCATGTCCTCCCCGTGGCTGTTCTCCATGTGGGGCATCGACATGATCGGCAAGATCGAGCCCACTGCATCTAACGGTCATCACTTCATTCTCGTAGCTATCGACTACTTCACCAAGTGGGTGGAGGCAGCCTCATATGCTAATGTGACCAAGCAGGTGGTGGCTGAATTCATAAAGAGGGACATCATCTGTCGTTACGAAATTCCCGAGCGGATCATTACTGATAATGGTTCGAATCTGAATATCAAGATAATGGAGGAGCTGCGCCAGAGTTTCAAGATTGAACACCACAACTCATCTCCTTACCGACCGAAGATGAATGGCGCCGTTGAAGCGGCTAATAAGAACATAAAGAAGATTGTTCAGAAGATGGTTGTGACCTACAAAGATTGGCACGAGATGCTGCCGTTTGCACTTCACAGTTATCGTACAACGGTACGTACGTCGACCGGGGCAACTCCTTTCTCCTTGGTGTACGGTATGGAAGTTGTCCTACCGTTAGAAGTGAAGATCCCTTCTTTACGAGTTTTGGTTGATGTGAAACTCGATGAGGCAGAATGGATTGAGAACCGACTGAACCAACTCAGCCTGATGGACGAGAAGAGATTGGCATTGATTGCGCATGGTCGTCTGTACCAAAGGCGAATGAAAAAAGCTTATGATAAGAAGGTGCGTCCTAGAAGCTTTCAGACGGGTGATCTCGTCCTGAAGAAGATTCTTCCTCCACACTCTGATCACCGGGGCAAGTGGACTCCCAATTACGAAGGTCCGTACGTCGTCAGCAAGGTCTTCTCGGGAGGAGCGTTGTTGTTATCCATGATGGATGGTGAAGATTTTGCATCCCCGGTGAACGCGGACGTAGTTAAAAAATACTTTGCTTGAAAGTGACCCGCTGGACAATAAAAAGAGAGTCCCGGCAAAAATGGGGCATCCTGGCGAACCATAAAAAAGAAAAAAGGGTTCGGGCAAAAATTAAGGATATAAATTGAAAAGAATGTACACCCGTAAAGTCGAAAACCTGGATGGGCGACTTTGGCAAAAAAGGGTATCCCGGTGAATCGAAAACCCGGAAGGGCGATTCAGGCAAAAGTTAGGGATTTGAAAAAGCAAATGACTGCGTTCCGCGTGTGGACTGTATTTGTTTAGTGGTTTGGAAGACCTGAGGGCCGTTTATCTGAATCAATCTCTTCTGAAGCTGAAGCGTCGGAGAAGTATCGAAGTCGAGTGGGTCATAGAGGGATCAACTCATGGTGTTCGTCTACGTCTCGTTGCTGACATTTGTATATACTGATGTATATTTGCGCGGCTTCCTCATTCCGGGAGCTTGCCTCGGTTGTAAAACATTTTTACCCATTCAGGGGTTCGTTATCAATAAAATGTATACTACTCAGCAATTCTGTTTATCTGTTTAGCATTTATCTATTTTGTTTGCGAAAAAGAACGCTGATGTTTTTGACAAAATGCGCATACATAAACTTACTGGCCTAGGCCACTGATTGTTGAAACAATGAATTACTTGAACATTGTCACAAGATGATAACCTTGATAGGTCCCTTTGAGAAGGGTATCTTGTCTGTTTGTTTGTGTTGGTGCAGGTGTAGCATGTACTAGACAGTACGTCGTATGCGTTCCCCAAGCAGGATGATTCCTCCTTCTCCAGCAAAGTTCAGCAGTCTCTCCCCGCAGAGTCCGAACATGAGATAGTAAGCATTGATATGTCTCCCCAGGTAGAGAAGATTCTCTCCCCCAATCAGATGTATCCTGAAGGAATGTCATTTCCCCAGCTGAGTCATACACTGAAGTGTGCAACAATTGGTAGTTCCAGACTGAAGTCCCCAGCGGAATTGAGATTCCCCACAGAGTCGTACTCTCCCCCGAAGCAGGATGATTTCTTCTTCTCCAGCCGAGTTTGCAGATCCCCAAGAGAGCCGAGTCCTTGGAAGCCGTTTGGGCCATGATTGGTTTTACCCAATAGAATATTGAATAGCTGATGCCGTCTTTCCCCGTCGAAGTCGTTATCTCCAGGAAGGTTAGCCGTGAAGGCCGTGCAGTTTATCTCTGCGATTGATATCGCTTTCCTCAGCAGGTCTGGGTTCTCGTAGAGCTTTGTTCCCCTGCAGCAGTCAACTAAAGTTTTCTTCCCCGTGCGGAGTCCGATTGAGATTGGCGTGACTTCTTCTCCTTGGCAGGATGAGTCCTTCCTCCACCAGAGTGGTCCTTTCTCCTTGACAGGAAGATTCTCCCTTCAGCATTTATTTTGCTGATGGGGTCGCATCATTTTGCATGATTGCATAGCATTGATCATAAACGCGTAGCATTTCCACTGTGTGGAACATTGCGCCATTGCCGAAGCATATGCATATTAAACATGAGCTAGGTCGTTACCGTTCTTGTTTTGCAGGTGTTCCTCCGCAGAGTCGCTTGCTCAAGATGATTCTTGAATTCTTCAGCGAAAGTCGTTTGCCCAAGATGATTCTTGAATTCCCCAGCAAAGGTGTTGCTTAAGATGATTCTTAAAATCCCCAGCGGAATCGCCAGAGTTGGTTGCTCAAGTTGATGCTTAGAGTCCCCGGCAGAGTGTTTGCTCAGGATGATTCCTGAAATCTCCAGCATAGTTATTAGTCCAAGATGATTCTTGAAGTCTCCACGGAGTTATTTGTCCAAGATGATTCTTGATTTCCTCAGCAGAGATAATTCACCCAGAATGATTTTTGGAGCCCCGAAGCAGAGTTACTTGATAGTTATCCAGAATCCCCAGCGGAGATGCGTCATCCCCAACAGGTTTTTGAATAGCGAAGACTTGATGATTGAAGTCTGACCGTGTTGACGAAGCAGTTCTCTCAGCTGAAGCAGAGTGCCTGATGGCAGAAGTTCGGATATCCCCAACTTGTTCATGATTGACCGAGAATTCCATTCCCGACTTACTGACGAAGTCCGGCTGATGCCCGAAAGTTTTCTTTGAATGCCCGACGACATGATTAACTTGATTGTTGACCTGATGAGTCCCGAGGAATGATGATGCCTGACAACATGATCGATCATGTGTTATCGGTTACCATGCGACCAATTCCTCCAGCTAGTTGCCGTGCAGCTGATATTTCAGTTTTTGAAGATTTGTTCCCATCAGAGTACCGTGTACTTGTGCAGTTGGCAAATTTTCGTGTTTGTCGGTATTCAACCGTCTCGCACCTTGATTGGTTGAGAGTCGTTCGCTTCTCACCCAGTCAGGTTCAAGCCGTTTGAATAGGGGCAGCTGTTGCACCCCAAAATTTGACCAACATTTCTTTACCTAGCTTGTGGTTCATTTCATTCACATTAGCATTATCATTTGAATTCCATTGACATGTATGCAGGAGATCAAGAGGTATGACTACCAATCAAGAGATATACAAGACTATGAAGTTAGCCAAGAAGGTTATTCAAGTACCCAAGGGTTGATATCCTTGTCAGAGAAGTTAGAAGATCCTCAGAGAGAATGGTTGAAGCCAAGTGTGTAGATCTCCTAACTTGAGAGTTGTGGGAAGTCATCAGATGATTCTGAAGCCATGAAGTTAGCCTTAAAGCCTTTAGAGAGCTTATGAGATGTCTTGAAAGCCATCATGAGGCCTAGAGAGGTCATTGTGCAAGATTAAGAAGACTCAACCATGAGTGGTGTAATTAGGGTTTGACTGGGTCAACCCTAGGTCAACTGATGATTTGGAGAGGGTTGAGACCTGATGCAAGAGCCATGTAATCATGTATTGATGCAATGAGAGGTTATAAGGATGATTCCAAGGTCAACTCATCATGATTGAAGAGTTTGAGAAGTTTCAAGCTAGGGTTGCTAAGGCTTGACAGTGTAAAATCCCCTAGTTTGACCCCTATCTTCAAGGCAGTTTAGCCCAAGATGTGATTGTCATCTCATCTTACCCCCAACATGAATGTTGTAGAGATTTCTCTTAGATTTAATTTGAGTACTAGAAGTCCTTGATAGGATTTGTAGAGCTCAAGTTATGACTTTGACAAGTTACAGGTCATCTGAGGTATGTGAATCTGGGGCCTTGAAAGTTACCCAACTTGCATCAAGCGTTTGCCCAAGAAGGATGATTCCTATGGACTTTTGGTCAACATGAATGTTGTTCCTTATCTTCTTAGATTTCTAGAGAGTACTAGAAGTCCTTGATAGTATTTGTAGAACTCAAGTTATGGCTTTGACAAGTCAAGGGCATTTTGGTCATTTTGAGATTACAGGTCATTTCAACCATAAGGCCATAACTCCTACTTCCAAGCTTCAAATGGAAAAATCTTCAACATCAAACTTGTTCAAAATGATGTTTTAAGGCTATTAAGGAGGTCATGAGGTGTTGTAAATTCTTGTAGCTCAAAGTTGCAAAAATGACCTAAAATAAGGGCATAAGTTAAATAAACCAAAGTTGGAAATTGATATTTTCAACCTACACATCCAAACCATGGCATGTAATATATCATTTTGAATCTAGAAAACATTCTAAGAACATTGGTTTAGCCACATTTTTGAGTTGAGATTCAATTTGTGGACTTGCTTTGAAAAGCACTTGCTTGCATATTAAGTAACATGTGCATAACTTAAAATCAAGGCATGAGCAAGGCCCTTGGCAAGCTAAACTCTTCCAAAATATCACTAGGGGAGAAATTGAAAGAGATTGGGATGGTTTTCAAGCTGCAAACAGAATTGGGCATAGCATGAGATGTGTTTGAAAATCTCATGACATGAGAAGTGGAAATTCTCATTGGAAGGATCTAGAGGGTTCTAGATCATTCAAACTTCATCTATATAAGGAATAGAGTTGATCCATTGAAGAGGTTGGTGATCATTGAAGGAGAGAGCATAGTTTGAGATTGAAATTTCATAGCTTGCAAGTGCAATCGGTTTCACCAAATTCTCCATTTTCCTTCCATTTTCTTGATTGATACTTCTTCCATGGATGTCAAGGAGTGATTCCAGATCATTATCAAGAAGAATTGGTGGCTAGATCGTGTATAAGCAAGTGATTTTCAGCACCTGCAACTCACCATCGGGTTTCAAGATTCAAGCACTTTCAACTGGTTCTTTTGCATACAGAAGCAAGAAGGAGGTTCACTGATCGTGTCTGCAAGATTGTAGAGCTCGAATTGGAGGTTTAGGGCATCTGTTCATCCAAGATTTTCAGGTTGGTAACTTTCTTCCCCTAGCATGATTTAGGTAGAATTAAGTTGAATTAAGGTGTTAGGTCTATTGTAGAATGGTGTAGGATGGATTTCAGATAGATAATTTGATAATTAGTGACAAAATAGGGGAATCACCATTTTCGGTTGAGATTTGGATATGGTGAATCTTGAGGTTTCAGAGGAAACTAAGGGTATGGTTGAATTCGTGGCAAGATTTGGGATGAGTTTCATGTTTTGACCATTTGCAATGGAGGCCTATAGAGAGAACTAGGGTTGAGGAAGATGATCGGAGCTCCACCGGTGGTGGCCGGAGCTGGGCGCGAGTTGCAGGGGTTTGAAATGGAGAAGATGACTCTGGGACCCTTGGATCTTGGTTGGACTTTGACTGAGGAAGCAATCCAATGGCCACGTTCTAATCCCAGCTTGTGAAGGAGTTCTGAAGGAAACGCTGCGTTTCATTTATTTGTTGTGCTGGGCTTAGTGAACTAGGCGCTATCCACACCCCCTGATGGCCCAACCCATTATTTAAACTGGTTCTGATTACTATCCACACCGCGCGTTTATTGTTTTATTTGAATTTTCTTTTATCTTTTCATTTTGTTCATGATTCTTGAAAAATTCATAATAAATTGAAAATTAATCCAATTAAACCCATTCTTTTTGTATCTTACTCATGATTGAGTCTAGTATTTTTTAGAGAAAAAATATTTTCATTTCATGTATTTTATG
The DNA here is from genome assembly GCA_963859935.3 of Lathyrus sativus. Classification (NCBI taxonomy): domain Eukaryota; kingdom Viridiplantae; phylum Streptophyta; class Magnoliopsida; order Fabales; family Fabaceae; genus Lathyrus; species Lathyrus sativus. The sequence continues at coordinate 395,669,275 of OZ012735.1, read as the reverse complement.
ATTTAATGGGAAGTTTACATTTTAATTGATATTAAAATGGTTATGTTTGATACATAATTTTGTGGAAGTTTGTGTGATTAATTGGTGATGATTTTGAGCCTAATTTTTGGTGTGTGATTAGGATAGACATGTATGATCCCATAGTATTTTTATCACATTTTTGTGATGAAAATAGGTGTGCTTTCTAGATTGATATTTAGATGCTTCCTTTTAGGGTTTAGTATTGATACCTTAGAATGTAGGATTTAGTTCTAGGTCTAATTTGATGATTTGATCTTTGAAATTAATGTGGTAGAGTTATGATTGACCTAGGTTCCCATAGATATTTTTGTAAGATTTTACAATTGATTTTAGTATTTTACTTAGGACTAACTTTAGTACTAGGTTTTAGGTGATCCTAACTTACTATTTCAACTAGTTTAATTTCCTTAGTCCCCTTAGATTAGGGTTTGTGCTTGATTTGCCTTTGGTTGAGATTGAAGACAAGTTGAAGACAAGGTGAGGATGCTTGAAGTTGCTTGAAGTTGCTTGGAGCTTTTGGATTTGCTTATGCCTGAAGGTGTCTGATGAAGTTTTAGGAGATAGGATATAGGGAGAGCCTTATAGTTAGAATGATTTCTTTCACAAATCTGGAAAGCATCTTGTGCTTCCATTCCTTCCAATGACTAAAAGTACTTCTCAGATATTCACATCCCTCCTTTGGAAGGATGAGTGGCTTTATCTGGGAAGTAGAATTTTGAGGGAACCAGTCTCTCATAATGATGAACCCTTGTAGGCTTCCTTTGGTTGTCAGTAAGCAGTTTATCATTTCCTCTCACTCTGTTAAATCAATTATCTTCTGGTTTGAGTATCTTGAAAGATGTTAGGCTTGAGTTTGAAGATGAGGACTTCACTAAAGAGTATGGAAGATGATGATTCCTTGAGCATTGCCATTGCAGCTGAAGCTGGAAGAGCAAGAAGAGCAAGTTGATACTTGAAGATCCAATGGAGATTGAATGAAGAGCTGAGGCTTGAAAGAAAAGTGAATAGTGAAGGTGACACTTCTAAGTGATTGAAGACTACTCTGAGAAGCTGAAGCTTGTAGGAGAAGAAGACCAAGTTGATACTGGTAAAGCAAAGAGAGCTGAAGCTTGAAGACTAAGTTGATACTTATGCAGAGGAATCAGTTGAGATTGAGTGTAGGGCTGAGGCTTGAGGAACAGAAGATGAGTTGGAACTTACATTGAAGCTTGGAGAGCCTGAGGGAATCAAGATGATACTTGTAGTTGAGAGTGGGAGCCTGAAGGTGGAATTGACTGTGGAGCTGAAGCTTGAAGAAGAAGATTAAGTTGACACTTATGTTTGGTGGATTGAAACCTGGAGAAGCAAGTTGATACTCGCCAGTGAAGCTGATAGCTTTGATGGGTGATGGAAGTCTGAAGACTGGATTGCTGTTGGAAGAGCTGAGGCTTGGAATTAAGGGAGGGGTCGATCTGCTTTCTTGTCTGTTTTTTCTGTATTGATGTGCCATGACTATACTGACTTTAATCTAGGAGCATGATTGCACTAGAGGTTGGGGTTGCCCCCTCTGCTTGTATTATTACTGTATGGCTTTGCTTGTGGGTATTCGGTAGAGCCCTGCTCCCTTGCCCATGTGGTTTTGTTTGCTTGATAGCATGTTATTTCTTCTGTATGATTACAGTCTCTTATATTCTGCTTGATAGCATGTTATTTCTTCTGTATGATTGCAGTTATTCATATCTGGCTTGAGGTTGAGATGAGCTTTTGGAGGCTGCTTCCCCACACGCATTTCCTCCCTCACTTGCATTGCATGCATTTTACAGTCGTTTACTGTTTACTGTTTAAGCTGATGCTTTATCTGTTTCTGTTTATCATTGACATGATCCCCTAGGAATCTCATTTCCTTTGATAAGGAAGTGATGATAGAACTATAGGTTGAAACCTATGCATGATAACTTCTAGGAGTTCCCTGTTTCAAACTTCAACTATAGGATGAATCCTTGGCATGACAACAGTAGGACTTGATAGTCTCCCCGTAGTCCAGCCTGTTCTCTCTTCTCATCTCAAAACAGCTTAAAATACAGTAATCATGAATGATTTCTTTCGTCCGTTACGAGCCTTAAGCTATCTGAGAAGGATTGTTGGAGAGTTTCTTTTCAACAGTCTGGATGTTTAGTATGGTACCCTTTGGGTGACATGCGACGCATTCACTCTCAGGTCATAGTCTTTAGTGCGATTGAAGTTGCAAACAATCATAAAAAACAGTTCTTCCGTAAAAGACGGAAAACAAACTTCAAACCTTTTTGCCCCGTGGGCCCGTAAGTCAAAGGAAAGCTTTTCTGAAGAAAAGAGTGTCGTTAAACTTCAGCGCCAATGCAAACAGGCTTTGTCCCTAACTGCTGGAACTGCTGTTTAACCCTACTCGATAAAATAGATGAATCTGAATCCCCGTAATCCGTAGTAGCCCGAACTACGTAAGCTCTGATCTCTCAAGCCTGTTGAGAGTACGTAGGCACAATATTGAAGTATTGGCGAGCCACCTTCCCCGTAACCCGTAGTATGTCGAACTACGCTGACTCTGATTTCTCATTCTCTGATGAGAATACGTAGGCATAAAGCGCGACGTTTTGCCGAGTCATTTTTCTTTTCTTTTTAAGCCAGCCTTGATAGGTAGATAGATAAACCAACTCGTCCAGTACATACAACAAGCGTGGATCCCGTCGAGTACGACGGACGTGAGGGGTGCTAATACCTTCCCCTTGTGTAACCGACTCCCGAACCCAGACAACGGTTGGGATGACCTTGTCTTATACCTTTCCGTCAGGTTTTTCCGATCGTTTCCTTTCCCGCTCTGAGGGATAAATAACGAAAGTTGGCGACTCTCCTGTTTTGCCGGCACCTTATTTTCGCGAAAGCGACAGGATGCCCCATTTTTGCCTGGATATTCTTTTTCCGTCCAGTGGGTCTCTTTAAGCAAAGTATTTTTTAAATGCGTCCAAGTTCACAGGGGATGTAAAATCCTCACCATCCATGGTGGACAACAGTAAGGCTCCTCCAAAGAAAACCTTTCTAACGACATATGGACCTTCATAGTTGGGAGTCCATTTTCCCCTGTGATCTGATTATGGTGGGAAAATCTTTTTCAGCACAAGATCGCCCGTCTGAAAGCTTCGAGGGCACACTTTCTTATCATAAGTTTTCTTCATCCGACTTTGGTACATCCGACCATATGCTAGAGAAGCCAATCTCTTCTCATCCATCAAACTGAGCTGATTCAGTCTATCTTTCACCCATTCTGCCTCATCAAGTTGGACATCACGTAAAACCCTCAGAGAAGGAATCTCAACCTTCAATGGTAGGACAACCTCCATACCATATACCAGTGAAAAAGGAGTTGCCCCGGTTGATGCGCGTACCGTCATACGATAACCGTGCAAAGGAAAAGGCAACATCTCATGCAAGTCCTTGTAGGTCACAACCATCTTCTGAACGATCTTCTTTATGTTTTTATTGGCCGCTTCAACAACACCATTCATTTTGGGCCGATAAGGAGAAGAGTTGTGTTGTTCAATCTTGAAATTCTGGCATAATTCCTTCATCATTTTGTTATTCAAATTTGAACTGTTGTCCGTGATTATCCACTCCGGGATTCCATATTTGCAGATAATATCCTTCTTGATAAATCTGGCTACCACCTGCTTGGTAACATTAGCATACGATGCCGCTTCGACCCATTTGGTGAAGTAATCAATAGCTATCAAGATGAAACGATGTCTGTTGGATGTCCTGGGCTCAATCTTCCCAATCACATCAATTCCCCACGTGGAAAAAGGCCAAGGTGATGACATAACATTCAAAGGGCTCGGAGGCACATGAATCTTATCTGCATAAATCTGGCATTTATGACACTTTGCAAATTTGAAACAATCTGTTTCCATTGTCAGCCAGTAATACCCTTCTCGTAATAACTTTCTCATCATTGCATGTCCGCGGGCATGCGTGCCAAATGTGCCCTCGTGGATCTCTTCCATGAGAAACTTAGCCTCTTTCTCATCCACACATTGCAACAACACCAAGTCATGGTTTCTCTTGTACAAAACACCATCCAGATTCAAATAGAAATTTTCAGCCAATCTCCTAAGAGTCTTCTGATCACGACTGGATGCCCCAGCCGGATACTCTTGGTTCTTCAGGAAATTCTGGATATCATAGTACCACGGTTTACCATCGGAAGCTTCCTCAATGGCAAATATGAAAGCGGGCCTATCAAGGCGAGAGATAACTATCCTGGGAGCCTCATTCCAGAAGTTAACTTTATACATTGAAGAAAACATCACGAGAGCGTCTGCCATCTGATTTTCTGCTCGTGGTACATGGTGCAATTCCACCTTGTCAAAGAAAGGTAACAACCTCCTTGCATAATTCATATAAGGTATCAGATTGGGCTGACGAGTCTCCCACTCTCCCTTGATTTGATTCACAACTAGAGCAGAGTCCCCGTACACATCAAGATTTTTAATTCTCAGATTAATAGCTTCTTCGAGCCCCATAATGCACGCTTCATATTCGGCCTCATTGTTGGTAACTGGAAAGGTCAATCTGGCAGTGAATGGGATGTGCAACCCATGGGGAGTAGTAATGATTGCCCCTATTCCACTTCCATATGAATTAACAGCACTGTCAAATATCAATTGCCATTAGGAACCCAACTCTAGACCTTCATCAGGCAACGACTCCTCACAGTCCATCATTTTTAAGTACATGATATCCTCGTCAGGAAAATCAAACCTCATCGGTTGGTAATCATCAATTGGCTGCTCAGCTAGGTACTCTAACAGAACGGTACCTTTAATAGCCTTTTGAGAAACATACTGAATATCATATTCTGTCAATACCATCTGCCATCAGGGAATCCTTCCGGAAAGTGCTTGCTTTTTAAACACGTATTTGATCGGATCCATCTTTGAAATTAGCATGGTTGTATGATTTAGCATATATTGCCTCAAACGTTTGGTAGCCCAGGCTAGTGCACAACACGTCTTTTCGAGCATTGAGTAACGGGACTCACAATCTGTGAACTTTTTACTCAAGTAATAAATTGCATGCTGTTTACGTCCAGTCTCGTCATGTTGACCGAGAACGCAACCCATACTTTTCTCAAGAACCGTCAAATACATAATCAATTGTCTCCCGGCTACTGGGGGGATCAATATTGGAGGTTCCTGCAAATATTCTTTTATTTTTTCAAATGCCTTTTGACAATCTTCATTCCAGGTCACAGCCTGATCTTTTTTCAATAACTTGAATAATGGCTCGCACGTGGCCGTTAGATGAGATATGAACCAGGCAATGTAATTCAATCTCCCTAAAAAGCCACAAACCTCTTTTTCTGTTATCGGTGTTGGCATTTCTTCTATTGCTTTTATCTTAGCAGGATCAACCTCAATTCTTTTCTCGCTAACAATAAACCCCAATAGCTTACCAGATCTCACCCCGAAGGTGCACTTGTTAGGATTCAGCCTCAGCCTGAATTTCCTAAGCCTCTTGAACAATTTCAGAAGATTGACCAGATGCTCTTCCTCCGTCTGGGATTTGGCAATCATATCATCAACATAGACTTCGATCTCTTTATGCATCATGTCATGAAAGAGTGTTGTCATAGCACGCTGATATGTTGCCCCGGCGTTCTTCAAACCAAAGGGCATCACTTTGTAGCAGAACGTTCCCCACGGGGTAATAAAAGTTGTTTTCTCCGTATCCTCCGGCTCCATCTTTATCTGATTATAGCCCGAAAAGCCGTCCATGAAGGAAAACACGGAGAATTGAGCGGTGTTGTCGACCAGCACATCAATATGAGGAAGCGGAAAGTCGTCCTTTGGGCTCGCCCTATTCAAATCTCTATAGTCCACGCACATCTGCACCTTACCATCTTTCTTTGGTACAGGTACTATATTGGCGACCCATGAGGGATAAGTTGTAACAGCCAGAAAACCAGCGTCCCACTGTTTCTGAACTTCCTCTTTAATCTTCACAGCCATATCTGGTCGAGTTCTTCTGAGTTTTTGCTTAACCAGCGGACATTCCTCGCGCAATGGCAAACGGTGAACCACCATATCAGTATCCAAACCAGGCATGTCTTCGTAAGACCAAGCAAAGATATCACTATACTCTCGAAGCATCTCGATCAAACTTTGCTTGATATCACTTTGGAGTGTAGCCCCTATCCGGATATTCCTGACAATTTCTTCGGACCCCACGTTGATAATTTCAATTTCCTCCTGATGAGGCATAATGATTCTCTCTTCTTGTTTCAAAAGTTGAGTAAGCTCTTCTGATAAGTCATTATCCTCAACAATCTCTTCTTCTGCTTGAAATATCAGGTGCTTGAAGTCGAAGCGAGTCATAGGAAGTTCGTGATCGGTGTCGTCTGAAATATGAATCCTACAATGAGAATGGTTAAATGTTTCAAATAATGCAAACAAAGCACATAACCACGTTGCGATTTTATTGTTAAAAGCAAAAAACAGGAAAGACAAGGATCACAAAATTTACATGAGAAAAACGCCTTTATTAATGATTAAACAAAGTACACACATAAGCAAGTAGCCCTAAAAACAGAATCACTATGCCCCGGGTAGGACACAGGATTATACAATAATCGCGAAAACAAATCATTACTGTTTTCTAGTCACTTGGACAAGCTCTTGGATAAACCAGTTGCATAGGCTATGTCCTGGCACGCCGGGCTTGATCCACGAGTCCATATCGCAGTCACTATCTCCGTCTTCGGCATCGGAAACAACATTAATCGTTTCATAACAGACTCCACCTGGAGTGATCACCAATGGCCCTTTGAACTTTGGCACGCCTGATGCGGAAGATGACGACTTCGGGCGATACCCCAACCCAAACTTGTCCATCTTGACAGGAATTTCCAAGACTTGGCCCCACCCTTTGGTTGCTCCAGCCTGAACCACTGCCTGAGCGTCTTTGTACGAAGACATGGCCACCTCTGGCCCTTTGTTGGGGACATGAGACTTGTCCTTGATCTGCAACCCTTCAAAGGCTTGGCATGGCGTCTCATGGGTCTCCCCATCCACTTCGACGTACTTGAATGACGAAAGATGACTAACCAGAGTGTCCTCCTCTCCGCAAATAGTAACAACACTGTCACCGACCATGTATTTAAGTTTCTGATGCAGCGTGGACGTCACAACCCCTGCATAATGTATCCATGGTCGCCCAAGTAAACAGCTGTAAGTTGGACGTATGTCCATGATGTAGAACACAGTGTCAAACACTTCTGGCCCGACCTGGAGTGGCAACGTTATGAACCCAAACACCGACCTTCTGGTCCCATCAAAAGCCCTCACGACCAAGTCACTTGGCGTGCATATGATTCCTCGGATATCTAGCTTCATCATAGCCTTCTTAGGCAACACGTTCAAAGATGATCCGGTGTCTACAAGAACATGCGACATAACAGTGCCCCGGCATTCCACTGAAATGTGCAAAGCCATATTATGGTCCCGACCTCTAGGCGTCAAATCAAAGTCAGTAAATCCCAGGCTGTGTCCAGCATTCACATGTGCCAGTACCCCCTCAAGCTGATTAACAGTTACTTCCTGAGGTACAAAAGATGTGTCCAAGACTTTAAACAAGGCATTCCGATGAGCTTCGGAACAAAGCAACAAAGATAGTATTGAAATTTTGGAGGGTGTCTGCTGCAAGTGCTCCACAATCTTAAAGTCGCTTTTGCGAATCAACCTCATAAACTCTTCTACATCCTTGATCGATGTTTCTTTCTCTTTTACATGGGAAGTTCCTCCTTCATTCACTTTGGCTTTGCCTTTAGCAATCCTGTCGGCCTCGATTTCAGGTGAAGTGAAAATTCTACCACTGCGGGTCATGCTTCCCGCTCCAACAAGACTGCCCACTGCCCCTGCTGGCTGGCTATCCACATTAATCTTTTCCCCGTTGCAAAAAGCATCCAACCCATAATTCCATGGAATGGCTTTCGTACTTTCATAAGGAATGGGCCCTGCTTTCGTTATCGTGATAGTTGGTCGCCTGGCGGGCGCTGATATCGTAATAGTCTTTCATGGAATTGTAACTGTTGCGACCTCACCTTGCTTTTCAAATCTTACCTCACCAGGCTCCTCAACAACAGTACGGTCGAATTGTAAAGTTCCCTCATCAATCATGGCCTGAATACCTCTCTTCAAATCAATACAACCATCTGGTCGGGGTCTAACAATCCAAACAGTACTCATCACATCCGGGGAAGACCCCTCCTTTCAACAATCTGCTTTTAACATAGCTTAAAGGTGTCTTCAGATCATTTACGTCCATAACCAAATCTAAATCTTCTTCTGTCAGAATAGCATTCGCTCCATGATTCGGCATTGGTTGCTGTACAATATTAGGACCATCATGACTGAAGTTAATGACTTTACTATCAATCAAATCTTGGACTTTGTGTTTAAAAGCATGACAACTCTCGATATCATGTCCGGGTGCCCCAAAATGAAATTCACAATGCTTACTAGTATCATACCCGTAAGGAAGCGCTCTTGTGGGCGGGTCCAACGTTCTCTTCTCAACCAGATTCAAACCTAACAGCGTTTGAAGCAATTTTGCATACGTTAACGGAGGTGTATCAAATACCCTTTTTGGCTTCCCATTCTAAATCCCTCTCTTAGAAGGATTATGCCTTTGTTGTTGCTGTTGTTGTTGTTGTGGTTGTTGTCGTTGTTGTGGTATAGGGATCGTCACACTAGCAACCTGTTGTTGAATATACTAATTCCTACCTCTACCTCGTCCTCGACCACCATACACTGCGCTGACGTCTCCTTGTCTTTTACCACCAAAGACCTTTTTTGCACCTCCTACTGAGATCGATTCACCGGCTTGAATCTTACCAATTTTAATGCCATTTTCAATTCGTTCTCCCATGAGTATCATGTCAGAGAAACTACCCATCGAGCAATTGAGCAATTTATCATAATACATCCTAGAGAATGTTCCAACAAAAATATCAATCAATTCCCTTTCAACCATAGGTGGGTGTACCCTTGCCGCCAGATCACGCCAACGTTGGGCATACTCCTTGAAACTCTCCCCATTATTTTGTGAAAGGATTTGAAGCTGGACCCTATTTGGCGCAAGGTCAATGTTGTATTGGTAGTGTCTGACAAAAGCATCATCCAATTCTTTCCAACTTCCGATCTGTGCAGGCTCTAGTCCCATGTACCATTCCAGCGATGGCCCTGACAAACTATCTTGGAAAAAATGCATAAGCATCTTCTCATCATCAGAGTAAGCAGACATCCTCCGGTAATATGAACGCACATGAACCCGTGGGCATGTATCCCCTTTATATTTATCGAACGTAGGAGCTTTGAACTTCAATGGCACTCTCAACCCAGGAACCAGCCCCATGGTGGCCATGTCCAAACCTGTAGAATTTTGATTGGCTATACCTCTTATCTGTTCCTCCAGCATTTTAATCCTTTGATCATTCTCAGTGGGACCTTCAAAACCCATGCCTTGCCCAGAAAAGGCATCTTCCTGATGATCTCTGTCCCAATACGGACCCTCATTACCATACCTGTTATAAGCAGCATTACAAAATGAGAAAAATCAAATAAAATTGAAAAATGCATGGAAATGCAATTTATTGATCCCAGAAAATCACAAATTTAATCAGGAGCATGGAGATATTTTTAAAATATTTTTTGGATAAAAAATGGATTTAATGTGATTTTTGGAATCAATTTGCATTAAAAATAAAACAAAATGAATAAAAAATAAATCAAAGCGCAGGAAAATAAGAGAGCCATTGGATGCATGGACTGGTCAGCTGATCTGATGCTTGAGGGAGTGCCACCTCATTTAATGAAACGGCAGCGTTTCAGTCTTCAGAAGTCAACAAAAACAAATAAAACGTGGTCGTTGGATGCATGGACTGGTCGTTGGTGAAGGCTTGATTTGATGGCTCCTAGTCATCTTCTCCATTCAAATGCCAAAACAGAGGGAACTCAGGTGTGGTGGTCGGAGAAGACTTCCGGTTGTCTTCTCCGGCGAGCAAATACTCACAGGCAACCAAAATTCATCAATCCTTACATCAAACTCATCAGAAACTCACAAGGATCTCAGATATCCTATCCAAATTCTCTAGATCAGGCTATGTCTTAAAACACGATTAAAGTTTCAGAAATCACACTCAAATTGATCATCACCAAATCAAAATCTAATTGCATAGAAATGATCCTCACACTTCATACATTAACCTGATCTATCCAATTCGTGTTCTAGCCTTAAGATCAGGTCAAACCGTGCTCAAATACAAATCATATATCACCTAAGTTTGTCTCTAATTGTCCAAAATTCTGTCCAGAAACGATCTACTCCTTAACTAGATCCTAACCACATATGCAAATTGATCTACATCTTCCTATAATTATGAAAAACTTGAAGTTTACATACCTGGTGTAGATCTATGAACAGAGGTATCTAGAGCACGAATCAAGCTTCAAAACTCTCCAGAGTCACTCAAGGATGCAAGAGAAAGATGTTGAAACCTTCAATTTGATCTGAATTGGCTTGGAACTCAAAACCCAATCTGCACTTGCTTGCTTGAAAATGAACTTGCTATCTCTGCTTCAGCCACGAAAATTGCACCAAAATGATTCTGAAATCATCAAAGGACTTAAATAGAATATGTCTATGGGCTTTTTGAATCCAATTGGACTCCAATCCAGCCATTTCAATTTTCTGTTTTCCTCTTCAAAATCTCCATGTGACAATCACGAATTTTGCCATGGAGCTCGCTCTAGAAGCTTCTAATCACTTGCAAATTGCCTTGTGAATGCATTCAGATCAAAAGGAGCACTTGAAATGCCTTGGTGAATGTTTTGGATATGTAACTTGCACATGAAGAAACACCATTGTAACTTGTGAAAATTGGCCTAAACTCCAAAATCCACCAATGTCATTGTGTTTAAAATGAAATTTTCAATCAAAATGAGTACTTATTTGACATGTTTTGGTCACTTAACCAATTATTTGGATTTTTCAACTTTGAATCCTTTGAAAATCTCCCTTTTTAAACCCTTTCAAACCAAATCTTTATATGAGTACAATCAATCCATCATGACTTTTTGGTTAGCCTAAAAAACACATTTTTAACAAGTTTCATGTTGAACAAAAATCCATTTGACAAGTGCAAGTTGGAGATTTTGACCTATGATTGAAAATGGCCTATAATCTCACTTTCCCAAAATACCCCTAACTTGTAAACCTCATAAATTGAGTTCTACAAATCAGATGAAAAACTTCTAATACAATTTAGAAAGCTAAGATCATGAGGAACAACTTTCTTGTTGGCCAAAAGTTCAGGTGAAACCTCCTTCTAGGTCAAAAGTAGCTTGGAAGTCAGATGATTTTCACAGACAAATTTCAGAGGCATCTGAGGACTTGTAACTTGTCTGGACCATAACCTGAGTTCTATAAATCCCCTTGAGGACTTCTAGTACTCATATTAAAGGTATTGAGATGATCTAAAAGTTTCATGTTGGCCAAAGATCAATTTGAAACTTTCATATTGACTATTATGGTCTTGAAAGTAGGCACTAAATAGGAGATTTTATACTGAAACCCTAATTTAGCAACTTCCCACACTCTTGATTCTTCTTGACTTGATCTTGGCACAACACCAAAAATGTCTCATCATATCATTTCATGAACTCCGTGAACTAAATGTAGGCTTTTATACCCTTCAATTTCACAATTGACCTAGAATTGACCCAGATGAAACCCTAATTGCTTGCACCTCAATTGTGGCTCTTGCATTTGACACAATGACTTGATTGAGCTTTCTCATGGCCCTCTAGGCATTCTATGAGCTCCATACACATCCTCTTCTCATATTTAACACTTCACATCCCTCTGATGGTCTTCAATTGATCCTCAAGTTAGGAGAAAATCTTCATGCAAGCATCTAAACCCTTAGGCACTCAAACCACCTCCTGATGACTTTGATAACTTCTCAATCTTTAATAAGACCTATTGCTAGGCTTCTCTTGATAAAAATCACACTTGATCCCCTTATATATGAATGATATCATGATATGCAAATGATATAACTATGCAAATGTTAATCCAATGAAACATAAACCAAGTAAGAAAAGATTGAGCAACTTTTGGGGTGCAACAAACATCACTAGCCAGGATCTGAATATCACACATACTAATGAAACAATCATCAGCCAGGGCCTGGATGCCACACATGCCAGTGAACACACAACAGTGTGAGCCGGGGTCCGGATACCACACGGGCTCAAGAGAACATCACTAGCTAGGATCTGAATATCACAAATACTAATGAAACAATAATCACACAGGGCCTGGATGCCGCACATGCCAATGAACACACAACGATGTGAGCCAGGGTCCAGATACCACACGGGTTCAAGAGAACATCACTAGTCAGGATCTAAATATCACACATACTAATGAAACAATCTTCAACCAGGGCCTGGATGTCGCACATGCCAATGAACACACAACGGTGTGAGCCGGTGTCCAGATACCACACGGGTTAAAGAGAACATCACTACCCAGGATCTGAATATCACACATGCTAATGAAACAATCATCAGCCAGGGCCTAGATGCCACACATGCCAATGAACACACAATATTGTGAGCCGGGGTCTGCATACCACACGGGCTCAAAAGAACATCACTAGCCAGGATCTGAATATCACACATACTAATGAAACAATCATCAGTTAGGGCCTGGATGCCGCACATGCCAATGAACACACAACGGTGTGAGCCGGGGTCCCGATACCACACGGGCTCAAGAGAACATCACTAATTAGGATCTGAATATCACACATACTAATGAAACAATCATCAGCCAGGGCCTGGGTGCCGCACATGCCAATGAACACACAACAGTGTGAGCCGGGGTCCGGATACCACACGGGGTCAAGAGAACATCACTAGTCAGGATCTGAATATCAAACATACTAATGAAACAACCATCAGCCAAGGCCTGGATACCGCACATGCCAATGAACACACAACTGCGTGAGCCGGGGTCCGGATACCACACGGCCTAAAGAGAACATCACTAGTCAGGATCTGAATATCACACATACTAATGAAACAATCATCAGCCATGGCTTGGATGCCGCGCATGCCAATGAACAGACAACGCTGTGAGCCAAGGTCCAGATTCCACACAGGCTCAAGAGAACATCACTAGTTAGGATCTGAATATCACACATACTAATGAAACAATAATTAGCCAGGGCCTGGATGCCGCACATGCCAATGAACACAGAACGGTATGAGCCGGTGTCCGGATACCACACAGGCTCAATAGAACATCACTAGCCAGGATCTGAATATCACACATACTAATGAAACAATCATCTACCAGGGCCTGGATGCAGCACATGCCAATGAACACACAATGGTGTGAGCCGGGGTCGGATTCCACACAGACTCAAGAGAACATCACTAGTTAGGATCTGAATATCACACATACAAATGAAACAATAATCAACCAGGGCCTGGATGCCGCACATGCCAATGAACACAAAATAGTGTGAGCCGGGGTCCGAATACCACATAGGCTCAAGAGAACATCACTAGCCAGCATCTGAATATCACACATACTAATGAAACAATAATCAGCCAGGGCCTGGATGCCGCACATGCCAATGAACACACAACGGTGTGAGCCGGGGTCCGGATACAACAAGGGCTCAAGAGAACATCACTAGTCAGGATCTGAATATCACACATACTAATGAAACAATCATCTGCCCGGACCTAGGTACCGCACATGCCAATGAACACACAATAGTGTGAGCCAGGGTCCGGATACCGCAGGGGCTCAAGAGAACAACACTAGTCAGGATCTGAATATCACACATACTAATGAAACAATCATCAGCCAGGGCCAAGGTGCCGCACATGCCAATGAACACATAACAGTGTGAGCCGGGGTCCGGATACCACACGGGCTCAAGCGAACATCACTAGTCAGGATCTGAATATCAAACATACTAATGAAACAACCATCAGCCAAGGCCTGGATGCCGCACATGCCAAGGAACACACAACTGCGTGAACCAGGGTCCGGATACCACACGGCCTCAAGAGAACATCACGAGTCAGCATCTGAATATCACACATACTAATGAAACAATCATCAGCCATGACCTGGATGCCGCACATGCCAATGAACAGACAACGGTGTGTGTCGGGGTCCGGATACCACACGGGCTAAAGAGAACATCACTACCCAGGATCTGAATATCACACATGCTAATGAAACAATCATCATCCATGGCCTGGATGCCGCACATGAAAATGAACACACAATAGTGTGACCCGGGGTCCGCATACCACACGGGCTCAAAAGAACATCACTAGCCAGGATCTGAATATCACACATATTAATGAAACAATCATCAGCTAGGGCCTGGATGCCGCACATGCCAACGAACACACAACGGTGTGAGCCGGGGTCCCAATACCACATGGGCTCAAGAGAACATCACTAATCAGGATCTGAATACCACACATACAAATGAAACAATCATCAGCCAAGGCCTGGGTGCCGCACATGCCAATGAACACACAACAGTGTGAGCCGGGGTCCGGATACCACACGGGGTCAAGAGAACATCACTAGTCAGGATCTGAATATCAAACATACTAATGAAACAACCATCAGCCAAGGCATGGATGCCGCACATGCCAATGAACACACAACTGCGTGAGCCGGGGTCAGGATACCACACGGCCTAAAGAGAACATCACTAGTCAGGATCTGAATATCACACATACTAATGACACAATCATCAGCCATGGCCTGGATGCCGCGCATGCCAATGAACAGACAACTGTGTGAGCCAGGGTCCAGATTCCACACAGGCTCAAGAGAACATCACTAGTTAGGATCTTAATATCACACATACTAATGAAACAACAATTAGCCAGGGCCTGGATGCCGCATATGCCAATGAACTCAGAACGGTGTGAGCCGGGGTCCGGATACCAAACAGGCTCAAGAGAACATCACTAGCCAGGATCTGAATATCACACATACTAATGAAACAATCATCAGCCAGGGCCTGGATGCAGCACATGCCAATGAACACACAATGGTGTGAGCCGGGGTCCGGATTCCACACAGACTCAAGAGAACATCACTAGTTAGGATCTGAATATCACACATACAAATGAAACAATAATCAACCAGGGCCTGGATGCCGCACATGCTAATGAACACACAATAGTGTGAGCCGGGGTCCGAATACCACATAGGCTCAAGAGAACATCATTATCCAGCATCTGAATATCACACATACTAATAAAACAATAATCAGCCAGGACCTGGATGCCGCACATGCCAATGAACACACAACGGTGTGAGCCGGGGTCCAGATACCACAGGAGCTCAAGAGAAAATCACTAGTCAGGATCTGAATATCAGACATACTAATGAAACAATCATCTGCCAGGGCCTAGGTACCGCACATGCCAATGAACACACAACAGTGTGAGCCAGGATCCGGATACCGCAGGGGCTCAAGAGAACATCACTAGTCAGGATCTGAATATCACACATACTAATGAAACAATCATCAGCCAGGGCCAAGGTGCCGCACATGCCAATGAACACATAACAGTGTGAGCCGGGGTCCGGATACCACACGGGCTCAAGCGAACATCACTAGTCAGGATCTGAATATCAAACATACTAATAAAACAACCATCAGCCAAGGCCTGGATGCCGCACATGCCAAGGAACACACAACTGCGTGAACCAGGGTTCGGATACCACACGGCCTCAAGAGAACATCACTAGTCAGCATCTGAATATCACACATACTAATGAAACAATCATCAGCCATGGCCTTGATGCCGCACATGCCAATGAACAGACAACGGTGTGTGTCGGGGTCCGGATACCACACGGGCTAAAGAGAACATCACTACCCAGGATCTGAATATCACACATGCTAATGAAACAATCATCAGCCATGGCCTAGATGCCGCACATGAAAATGAACACACAATAGTGTGACCCGGGGTCCGCATACCACACGGGCTCAAAAGAACATCACTAGTCAGGATCTGAATATCACACATATTAATGAAACAATCATCAGCTAGGGCCTGGATGCCGCACATGCCAATGAACACACAACGGTGTGAGCCGGGGTCCCAATACCACACGGGCTCAAGAGAACATCACTAATCAGGATCTGAATACCACACATACTAATGAAACAATCATCAGCCAAGGCCTGGGTGCCGCACATGCCAATGAACACACAACAGTGTGAGCCGGGGTCCTAATACCACACGGGGTCAAGAGAACATCACTAGTCAGGATCTGAATATCAAACATACTAATGAAACAACCATCAACCAAGGCATGGATGCCGCACATGCCAATGAACACACAACTGCGTGAGCCGGGGTCAGGATACCACACGGCCTAAAGAGAACATCACTTGTCAGGATCTGAATATCACACATACTAATGAAACAATCATCAGCCATGGCCTGGATGCCGCGCATGCCAATGAACAGACAACTGTGTGAGCCAGGGTCCGGATTCCACACAGGCTCAAGAGAACATCACTAGTTAGGATCTGAATATCACACATACTAATGAAACAACAATTAGCCACAGCCTGGATGCCGCATATGCCAATGAACTCAGAACGGTGTGAGCCGGGGTCCGGATACCACACAGGCTCAAGAGAACATCACTAGCCAGGATCTGAATATCACACATACTAATGAAACAATCATCAGCCAGGGCCTGGATGCAGCACATGCCAATGAACACACAATGGTTTGAGCCGGGGTCCGGATTCCACACAGACTCAAGAGAACATAACTAGTTAGGATCTGAATATCACACATACAAATGAAACAATAATCAACCAAGGCCTGGATGCCGCACATGCCAATGAACACACAATAGTGTGAGCCGGGGTCCGAATACCACATAGGCTCAAGAGAACATCACTAGCCAGCATCTGAATATCACACATACTAACGAAACAATAATCAGCCAGAGCCTGGATGCCGCACATGCCAATGAACACACAACGGTGTGAGCCGGGGTCCGGATACCACAGGGGCTCAAGAGAATATCACTAGTCAGGATTTGAATATCACACATACTAATGAAACAATCATCTGCCCGAGCCCAGGTTCCGCACATGCCAATGAACACACAACAGTGTGAGCCAGGGTCCGGATACCGCAGGGGCTCAAGAGAACATCACTAGTCAGGATCTGAATATCACACATACTAATGAAACAATCATCAGCCAGGGCCAAGGTGCCGCACATGCCAATGAACACACAATAGTGTGACCCGGGGTCCGGATACCACACGGGCTCAAGAGAACATCACTAGTCAGGATCTGAATATCAAACATACTAATAAAACAACCATCAACCAAGGCCTGGATTCCGCACATGCCAATGAATACACAACTGCGTGAACCCGGGGTCCGAATACCACACGGCCTCAAGAGAACATCACTAGTCAGCATCTGAATATCACACATACTAATGAAACAATCATCAGCCATGGCCTGGATGCCGCACATGCCAATGAACAGACAACGGTGTGAGCCGGGGTCCAGATTCCACACAGGCTTAAGAAAACATCACTAGTTAGGATCTGAATATCACACATACGAATGAAACAATAATCACCTAGGGTCTGGATGCCGCACATGCCAATGAACACACAACGGTGTGAGCCGGGGTCCGGATACAACACGGGCTCAAGAGAACATCACTAGCCTGGATATGAATATCACACATACTGATGAAACAATCTTCAGCCAGGGCCTTGATGCCGCACATGCCAATGAACACACAACAATGTGAGTCGGGGTCCGGATACCACACGGGCTCAAGAGAACATCACTAGCCAGGATCTTAATATCACACATACTAATGAAACAATCATCAGCCAGGGCCTGGATGCCGCACATGCCAATGAACACATAACAGTGTGAGCTAGGGTTCGAATACCACACGGGCTCAAGAGAACATCACTAATCAGGATCTGAATACCACACATACTAATGAAACAATCATCAGCCAAGGCCTGGGTGCCGCACATGCCAATGAACACACAACAGTGTGAGCCGGGGTCCTAATACCACACGGGGTCAAGAGAACATCACTAGTCAGGATCTGAATATCAAACATACTAATGAAACAACCATCAACCAAGGCATGGATGCCGCACATGCCAATGAACACACAACTGCGTGAGCCGGGGTCAGGATACCACACGGCCTAAAGAGAACATCACTTGTCAGGATCTGAATATCACACATACTAATGAAACAATCATCAGCCATGGCCTGGATGCCGCGCATGCCAATGAACAGACAACTGTGTGAGCCAGGGTCCGGATTCCACACAGGCTCAAGAGAACATCACTAGTTAGGATCTGAATATCACACATACTAATGAAACAACAATTAGCCAGAGCCTGGATGCCGCATATGCCAATGAACTCAGAACGGTGTGAGCCGGGGTCCGGATACCACACAGGCTCAAGAGAACATCACTAGCCAGGATCTGAATATCACACATACTAATGAAACAATCATCAGCCAGGGCCTGGATGCAGCACATGCCAATGAACACACAATGGTTTGAGCCGGGGTCCGGATTCCACACAGACTCAAGAGAACATAACTAGTTAGGATCTGAATATCACACATACAAATGAAACAATAATCAACCAAGGCCTGGATGCCGCACATGCCAATGAACACACAATAGTGTGAGCCGGGGTCCGAATACCACATAGGCTCAAGAGAACATCACTAGCCAGCATCTGAATATCACACATACTAACGAAACAATAATCAGCCAGAGCCTGGATGCCGCACATGCCAATGAACACACAACGGTGTGAGCCGGGGTCCGGATACCACAGGGGCTCAAGAGAATATCACTAGTCAGGATTTGAATATCACACATACTAATGAAACAATCATCTGCCCGAGCCCAGGTTCCGCACATGCCAATGAACACACAACAGTGTGAGCCAGGGTCCGGATACCGCAGGGGCTCAAGAGAACATCACTAGTCAGGATCTGAATATCACACATACTAATGAAACAATCATCAGCCAGGGCCAAGGTGCCGCACATGCCAATGAACACACAATAGTGTGACCCGGGGTCCGGATACCACACGGGCTCAAGAGAACATCACTAGTCAGGATCTGAATATCAAACATACTAATAAAACAACCATCAGCCAAGGCCTGGATTCCGCACATGCCAATGAATACACAACTGCGTGAACCCGGGGTCCGAATACCACACGGCCTCAAGAGAACATCACTAGTCAGCATCTGAATATCACACATACTAATGAAACAATCATCAGCCATGGCCTGGATGCCGCACATGCCAATGAACAGACAACGGTGTGAGCCGGGGTCCAGATTCCACACAGGCTTAAGAAAACATCACTAGTTAGGATCTGAATATCACACATACGAATGAAACAATAATCACCTAGGGTCTGGATGCCGCACATGCCAATGAACACACAACGGTGTGAGCCGGGGTCCGGATACAACACGGGCTCAAGAGAACATCACTAGCCTGGATATGAATATCACACATACTGATGAAACAATCTTCAGCCAGGGCCTTGATGCCGCACATGCCAATGAACACACAACAATGTGAGTCGGGGTCCGGATACCACACGGGCTCAAGAGAACATCACTAGCCAGGATCTTAATATCACACATACTAATGAAACAATCATCAGCCAGGGCCTGGATGCCGCACATGCCAATGAACACATAACAGTGTGAGCTAGGGTTCGAATACCACACGGGCTCAAGAGAATATCACTAGTCAGGATCTGAATCTCACACATACTAATGAAACAATCAGTAGCCAGGGCCTGGATGTCGGACATGCCAATGAACACACAACAGCGTGAGCCGGGGTCCGGATACCACACGGGCTCAAGAGAACATCACTAATCAGGATCTGAATATCACACATACTAATGCAACAATCATCAGCCAGGGCCTGGGTGCCGCACATGCCAATGAACACACAACAGTGTAAGTCGGCGTTCGGATACCACACGGGGTCAAGAGAACATCACTAGTCAGGATCTGAATATCAAACATACTAATGAAACAACCATCAGCCAAGGCCTGGATGCCGCACATGCCAATGAACACACAACTGCGTGAGCGGGGGTCCGGATACCACATGGCCTAAAGAGAACATCACTAGTCACGATCTGAATATCACACATACTAATGAAACAATCATCAGCCATGGCCTGGATGCCGCACATGCCAATGAATAGACAACGGTGTGAGCCGAGGTCCGGATTCCACACAGGCTCAAGAGAACATCACTAGTTAGGATCTTAATAACACACATACAAATGAAACAATAATTAGCCAGGGCCTGGATGCCGCACATGCCAATGAACACAGAACGGTGTGAGCCGGGGTCCGGATACCACACAGGCTCAAGAGAACATCACTAGCCAGGATCTGAATATCACACATACTAACGAAACAATCATCAGCCAGGGCCTGGATGCAGCACATGCCAATGAACACACAATGGTGTAAGCCGGGGTCCGAATACCACATGGTCTCAAGAGAACATCACTAGATAGGATCCGAATATCACACATACTAATGAAACAATCAATAGCCAGGGCCTGAATGCCGCACATGCCAATGAATACAAAACAGTGTAAGCCAGGGTCAGGATACCACACGGGCTCAAGAGAACATCACTAGTTAGGTTCTGAATTTCACACATACAAAATAAACAATCATCAGCCAGGGCCTGGGTGCCGCACATGCCAATGATTACACAATAGTGTGAGCCGGGGACCGGATACCACACGGGCTCAAGAGAACATCACTAGTCAGGATCTGAATATCAAACATACTAATGAAACAACCATCAGCCAAGGCCTGGATGCCGCACATGCCAATGAATACACAACTGCGTGAGCCGGGGTCCGGATACCACACTGCCTCGAGGGAATATCACTAGTCAGGATCTGAATATCACACATACTAATGAAACAATCATCAGCCATGGCCTGGATAAAGCACAAACAAATGAACAGGCAACGGTGTGAGCAGGGGTCCAGATTCAACACAGGCTCAAGAGAACATCACTTGTTAGGATCTGAATATCACACATACTAATGAAACAATAATCAGCCATGGCCTGGATGCCGCGCATGCCAATGAACAGACAACTGTGTGAGCCAGGGTCCGGATACCGCAGGGGCTCAAGAGAACATCACTAGTTAGGATCTGAATATCACACATACTAATGAAACAACAATTAGCCAGGGCCTGGATGCCGCATATGCCAATGAACTCAGAACGGTGTGAGCCGGGGTCCGGATACCACACAGGCTCAAGAGAACATCACTAGCCAGGATCTGAATATCACACATACTAATGAAACAATCATCAGCTAGGGCCTGGATGCAGCACATGCCAATGAACACACAATGGTTTGAGCCGGGGTCCGGATTCCACACAGACTCAAGAGAACATAACTAGTTAGGATCTGAATATCACACATACAAATGAAACAATGATCAACCAAGGCCTGGATGCCGCACATGCCAATGAACACACAATAGTGTGAGCCGGGGTCCGAATACCACATAGGCTCAAGAGAACATCACTAGCCAGCATCTGAATATCACACATACTAACGAAACAATAATCAGCCAGAGCCTGGATGCCGCACATGCCAATGAACACACAACGGTGTGAGCCGGGGTCCGGATACCACAGGGGCTCAAGAGAATATCACTAGTCAGGATTTGAATATCACACATACTAATGAAACAATCATCTGCCCGAGCCCAGGTTCCGCACATGCCAATGAACACACAACAGTGTGAGCCAGGGTCCGGATACCGCAGGGGCTCAAGAGAACATCACTAGTCAGGATCTGAATATCACACATACTAATGAAACAATCATCAGCCAGGGCCAAGGTGCCGCACATGCCAATGAACACACAATAGTGTGACCCGGGGTCCGGATACCACACGGGCTCAAGAGAACATCACTAGTCAGGATCTGAATATCAAACATACTAATAAAACAACCATCAGCCAAGGCCTGGATTCCGCACATGCCAATGAACACACAACTGCGTGAACCGGGGTCCGAATACCACACGGCCTCAAGAGAACATCACTAGTCAGCATCTGAATATCACACATACTAATGAAACAATCATCAGCCATGGCCTGGATGCCGCACATGCCAATGAACAGACAACGGTGTGAGCCGGGGTACAGATTCCACACAGGCTTAAGAAAACATCACTAGTTAGGGTCTGAATATCACACATACGAATGAAACAATAATGACAAAGGGTCTGGATGCCGCACATGCCAATGAACACACAACGGTGTGAGCCGGGGTCCGGATACAACACAGGCTCAAGAGAACATCACTAGCCTGGATATGAATATCACACATACTGATGAAACAATCTTCAGCCAGGGCCTTGATGCCGCACATGCCAATGAGCACACAACAATGTGAGCCGGGGTCCGGATACCACACGGGCTCAAGAGAACATCACTAGCCAGGATCTTAATATCATACATACTAATGAAACAATCATCAGCCAGGGCCTGGATGCCGCACATGCCAATGAACACACAACAGTGTGAGCTGGGGTTCGAATACCACACGGGCTCAAGAGAATATCACTAGTCAGGATCTGAATATCACACATACTAATGAAACAATCAATAGCCAGGGCCTGGATGCCGGACATGCCAATGAACACACAACAGCGTGAGTCGGGGTCCGGATACCACACGGGCTCAAGATAACATCACTAATCAGGATCTGAATATCACACATACTAATGAAACAATCATCAGCCAGGGCCTGGGTGCCGCACATGCCAATGAACACACAACAGTGTAAGTCGGGGTCCGGATACCACACGGGGTCAAGAGAACATCACTAGTCAGGATCTGAATATCAAACATACTAATGAAACAACCATCAGCCAAGGCCTGGATGCCGCACATGCCAATGAACACACAACTGCGTGAGCGGGGTTCCGGATACCACATGGCCTAAAGAAAACATCACTAGTCACGATCTGAATATCACACATACTAATGAAACAATCATCAGCCATGGCTTGGATGCCGCACATGCCAATGAACAGACAACGGTGTGAGCCAGAGTCCGGATTCCACACAGGCTCAAGTGAACACCACTAGTTAGGATCTGAATAACACACATACTAATGAAACAATAATTAGCCAGGGCCTGGATGCCGCACATGCCAATGAACACAGAACGGTGTGAGCCGGGGTCCGGATACCACAAGGGCTCAAGAGAACATCACTAGCCAGGATCTGAATATCACACATACTAATGAAACAATCATCAGACAGGGCCTGGATGCAGCACATGCCAATGAACACACAATGGTGTGAGCCGGGGTCCGGATACCACACGGTCTCAAGAGAACATCACTAGTTAGGATCTGAATATTACACATACTAATGAAACAATCAATAGCCAGGGCCTGAATGCCGCACATGCCAATGAATACAAAACAGTGTGAGTCGGGGTCAGGATACCACACAAGCTCAAGAGAACATCACTAGTTAGGTTCTAAATATCACACATACTAATGAAACAATGATCAGCCAGGGCCTGGGTGCCGCACATGCCAATGATTACACAACAGTGTGAGCCGGGGACCGGATACCACACGGGCTCAAGAGAACATCACTAGTCAGGATCTGAATATCAAACATACTAATGAAACAACCATCAGCCAAGGCCTGGATGCCGCACATGCCAATGAATACACAACTGCGTGAGCCGGGGTCCGGATACCACACTGCCTCGAGAGAATATCACTAGCCAGGATCTGAATATCACACATACTAATGAAACAATCATCAGCCATGGCCTGGATGAAGCACAAACAAATGAACAAACAACCGTGTGAGCCGGGGTCCGGATTCAACACAGGCTCAAGAGAACATCACTAGTTAGGATCTGAATATCACACAAACTAATGAAACAATAATCAGCCAGGGCCTGGTTGCCGCACATGCCAATGAACACACAATTGTGTGAGTCTGGGTCCGGATACCACGCGGGCTCAAGAGAACATCACTAGCCTGGATCTGAATATCACACATATTAATGAAACAATCATCAACCAGGGCCTGGATGCCGCACATGCAAATGA
This sequence comes from Lathyrus sativus, assembly GCA_963859935.3. Classification (NCBI taxonomy): domain Eukaryota; kingdom Viridiplantae; phylum Streptophyta; class Magnoliopsida; order Fabales; family Fabaceae; genus Lathyrus; species Lathyrus sativus. The sequence goes on along the minus strand of OZ012735.1, from coordinate 395,644,923 downwards.
ACACACAACGGTGTGAGCCGGGGTGCGGATATCAAACGGGCTCAAGAGAACATGACTAGTCAGGATCTGAATATCACACCTACTAATGAAACAATCATCAACCAGGGCCTGGATGTCGCACATGCCAATGAACACACAACAGTGTGAGCCGGGGTCCGGATACCACAGGGGCTCAAGAGAACATCAGTAGTCAGGATCTGAATATCACACACACTAATGATACAATCATCAGCCAGGGTCTAGGTGTCGTACACCCCAATTAACACACAACAGTGTGAGCCGGGGTTCGGATACCACACGGGCTCAAGAGAACATCACTAGTCAGGATCTGAATATCAAACATACTAATGAAACAACCATTAGCCAAGGCCTGGATGTCGCACATGCCAATGAACACACAACTGCGTGAGCCGGGGTCCGGATACCACACGGGCTCAAGAGGACATCACTAGTCAGGATCTGAATATGAAACATGCCAATGGAATACCCATCAGCAAGGGCCTGGATGCTGCCCATGCCAATTAACACACAATTGTTTGAGCCGGGGTCCAGATACCACAAGGCCTCAAGAGAACATCACTAGTCAGGATCTGAATATTAAACATACTAATGAAATACCCATCAGCTAGGGCCTGGATGTCGCACATGCCAATGAACACACAACAGTGTGAGCCGGGGTCTGGATACCACACGGGCTCAAGAGAACATCACCAGTCAGGATCTGAATATCAAACATACTAATGAAACAACCATCAGCCAAGGCCTGGATGTCGCACATGCCAATGAACACACAACTGCGTGAGCCGGGGTCCGGATACCACACGCGCTAAAGAGAACATCACTAGTCAGGATCTGAATATCACACATACTAATGAAACAATCATCTGCCAGGGCCTGGATGTCGCACATGCCAATGAACATACAACAGTGTGAGTCGGGGTCCAGATACCACACGAGCTCAAGAGAACATCACTAGTCAGGATCTAAATATCACACATACTAATGAAACAATCATCAACCAGGGCCTGGATGCCGCACATGCCAATGAACACACAACTGCGTGTGCCAGGGTCCGGATACCACACGGGCTCAAGAGATCATCACTAGTCAGGATCTGAATATCACACATACTAATGAAACCATCATCAGCCAGGGCCTGGATGCCGCACATGCCAATGAACACACAACGATGTGAGCCGGGATCCATATACCACACGGGCTCAAGAGAACATCACTAGTCAGGATCTGAATATCACACATACTAATGAAACAATCATCAGCCAGGGCATGGATGCCGCACATGCCAATAAACACACAATGGTGTGAGCTGGGGTACAGATACCAAACACTTTCAAGAGAACATCACTAGTCAGGATCTGAATATCACACATACTAATGAAACAATCATCAGCCAGGGCCTGGATGCCGCACATGCCAATGAACACACAACTGCGTGAACCGGGGTCCGGATACCACAGGGGCTCAAGAGAACATCACTAGTCAGGATCTGAATACCAAGAATACTAATGAAACAATCATCAGCCATGGCCTGGATGCCGCACATGCCAATGAACACACAACAGTGTGAGCCGGGGTCCAGATACCACAGGGGCTCAAGAGAACATCACTAGTCAGGATCTGAATATTACACATACTAATGAAACAATCATCAGCCAGGACCTAGGTACCGCACATGCCAATGAACACACAACAGTGTGAGCCGGGGTCCGGATACCACACAGGCTCAAGAGAACATCACTAGTCAGGATCTGAATATCAAACATACTAATGAAACAACCATCAGCCAAGGCCTGGATGCCGCACATGCCAATGAACAGACAACGGTGTGAGCCGGAGTCCGGATTCCACACAGGCTCAAGAGAACACCACTAGTTAGGATCTGAATAACACACATACTAATGAAACAATAATTAGCCGGGGCCTGGATGCCGCACATGCCAATGAACACAGAACGGTGTGAGCCAGGGTCCGGATACCACAAGGGCTCAAGAGAACATCACTAGCCAGGATCTGAATATCACACATACTAATGAAACAATCATCAGCCAGGGCCTGGATGCAGCACATGCCAATGAACACACAATGGTGTGAGCCGGGATCCGGATACCACACGGTCTCAAGAGAACATCACTAGTTAGGATCTGAATATCACACATACTAATGAAACAATCAATAGCCAGGGCCTGAATGCCGCACATGCCAATGAATACAAAACAGTGTGAGTCGGGGTCAGGATACCACACGGGCTCAAGAGAACATCACTAGTTAGGTTCTGAATATCACACATACTAATGAAACAATGATCAGCCAGGGCCTGGGTGCCGCACATGCCAATGATTACACAAAAGTGTGAGTCGGGGACCGGATACCACACGGGCTCAAGAGAACATCACTAGTCAGGATCTGAATATCAAACATACTAATGAAACAACCATCAGCCAAGGCCTGGATGCCGCACATGCCAATGAATACACAACTGCGTGAGCCGGGGTCCGGATACCACACTGCCTCGAGAGAATATCACTAGCCAGGATATGAATATGACACATACTAATGAAACAATCATCAGCCATGGCCTGGATGAAGCACAAATAAATGAACAGACAACGGTGTGAGCCGGGGTCCGGATTTAACACAGGCTCAAGAGAACATCACTAGTTAGGATCTGAATATCACACATACTAATGAAACAATAATCAGCCAGGGCCTGTATGACGCACATGCCAATGAACACACAATTGTGTGAGTCTGGGTCCGGATACCACACGGGCTCAAGAGAACATCACTAGCCTGGATCTGAATATCACACATATTAATGAAACAATCATCAACCAGGGCCTGGATGCCGCACATGCAAATAAACACACAACGGTGTGAGCCGGGGTCCGGATATCAAACGGGCTCAAGAGAACATGACTAGTCAGGATCTGAATATCACACCTACTAATGAAACAATCATCAACCAGGGCCTGGATGCCGCACATGCCAATGAACACACAACAGTGTGAGCCGGGGTCCGGATACCACAGGGGCTCAAGAGAACATCAGTAGTCAGGATCTGAATATCACACATACTAATGATACAATCATCAGCCAGGGCCTAGGTGTCGTACACCCCAATTAACACACAACAGTGTGAGCCGGGGTTCGGATACCACACGGGCTCAAGAGAACATCACTAGTCAGGATCTGAATATCAAACATACTAATGAAACAACCATTAGCCAAGGCCTGGATGCCGCACATGCCAATGAACACACAACTGCGTGAGCCGGGGTCCGGATACCACACGGGCTCAAGAGGACATCACTAGTCAGGATCTGAATATCAAACATACTAATGGAATACCCATCAGCAAGGGCCTGGATGCTGCCCATGCCAATTAACACACAATTGTTTGAGCCGGGGTCCAGATACCACAAGGCCTCAAGAGAACATCACTAGTCAGGATCTGAATATTAAACATACTAATGAAATACCCATCAGCTAGGGCCTGGATGTCGCACATGCCAATGAACACACAACAATGTGAGCCGGGGTCTGGATACCACACGGGCTCAAGAGAACATCACCAGTCAGGATCTGAATATCAAACATACTAATGAAACAACCATCAGCCAAGGCCTGGATGTCGCACATGCCAATGAACACACAACTGCGTGAGCCGGGGTCCGGATACCACACGCGCTAAAGAGAACATCACTAGTCAGGATCTGAATATCACACATACTAATGAAACAATCATCTGCCAGGGCCTGGATGTCGCACATGCCAATGAACATACAACAGTGTGAGCCGGGGTCCAGATACCACACGAGCTCAAGAGAACATCACTAGTCAGGATCTAAATATCACACATACTAATGAAACAATCATCAGCCAGGGCCTGGATGCCGCACATGCCAATGAACACACAACTGCGTGTGCCAGGGTCCGGATACCACACGGGCTCAAGAGATCATCACTAGTCAGGATCTGAATATCACACATACTAATGAAACCATCATCAGCCAGGGCCTGGATGCCGCACATGCCAATGAACACACAACGATGTGAGCCGAGATCCATATACCACACGGGCTCAAGAGAACATCACTAGTCCGGATCTGAATATCACACATACTAATGAAACAATCATCAGCCAGGGCGTGGATGCCGCACATGCCAATAAACACACAATGGTGTGAGCTGGGGTCCAGATACCAAACACGCTCAAGAGAACATCACTAGTTAGGATCTGAATATCACACATACTAATGAAACAATCATCATCCAGGGCCTGGATGCCGCACATGCCAATGAACACACAACTGCGTGAACCGGGGTCCGGATACCATAGGGGCTCAAGAGAACATCACTAGTCAGGATCTGAATACCAAGAATACTAATGAAACAATCATCAGCCATGGCCTGGATGCCGCACATGACAATGAACACACAACAGTGTGAGCCGGGGTCCAGATACCACAGGGGCTCAAGAGAACATCACTAGTCAGGATCTGAATATTACACATACTAATGAAACAATCATCACCCAGGACCTAGGTACCGCACATGCCAATGAACACACAACAGTGTGAGCCGGGGTCCGGATACCACACAGGCTCAAGAGAACATCACTAGTCAGGATCTGAATATCAAACATACTAATGAAACAACCATCAGCCAAGGCCTGGATGCCGCACATGCCAATGAACAGACAACGGTGTGAGCCGGAGTCCGGATTCCACACAGGCTCAAGAGAACACCACTAGTTAGGATCTGAATAACACACATACTAATGAAACAATAATTAGCCGGGGCCTGGATGCCGCACATGCCAATGAACACAGAACGGTGTGAGCCAGGGTCCGGATACCACAAGGGCTCAAGAGAACATCACTAGCCAGGATCTGAATATCACACATACTAATGAAACAATCATCAGCCAGGGCCTGGATGCAGCACATGCCAATGAACACACAATGGTGTGAGCCGGGGTCCGGAAACCACACGGTCTCAAGAGAACATCACTAGTTAGGATCTGAATATCACACATACTAATGAAATAATCAATAGCCAGGGCCTGAATGCCGCACATGCCAATGAATACAAAACAGTGTGAGCCGGGGTCAGGATTCCACACGGGCTCAAGAGAACATCACTAGTTAGGTTCTGAATATCACACATACTAATGAAACAATGATCAGCCAGGGCCTGGGTGCCGCACATGCGTATGATTACACAACAGTGTGAGCCGGGGACCGGATACCACACGGGCTCAAGAGAACATCACTAGTCAGGATCTGAATATCAAACATACTAATGAAACAACCATCAGCCAAGGCCTGGATGTCGCACATGCCAATGAATACACAACTGCGTGAGCCGGGGTCCGGATACCACACTGCCTCGAGAGAATATCACTAGCCAGGATATGAATATCACACATACTAATGAAACAATCATCAGCCATGGCCTGGATGAAGCACAAATAAATGAACAGACAACGGTGTGAGCCGGGGTCCGGATTTAACACAGGCTCAAGAGAACATCACTAGTTAGGATCTGAATATCACACATACTAATGAAACAATAATCAGCCAGGGCCTGGATGCCGCACATGCCAATGAACACACAATTGTGTGAGTCTGGGTCCGGATACCACACGGGCTCAAGAGAACATCACTAGCCTGGATCTGAATATCACACATATTAATGAAACAATCATCAACCAGGGCCTGGATGCCGCACATGCAAATAAACACACAACGGTGTGAGCCGGGGTCCGGATATCAAACGGGCTCAAGAGAACATGACTAGTCAGGATCTGAATATCACACCTACTAATGAAACAATCATCAACCAGGGCCTGGATGCCGCACATGCCAATGAACACACAACAGTGTGAGCCGGGGTCCGGATACCACAGGGGCTCAAGAGAACATCAGTAGTCAGGATCTGAATATCACACATACTAATGATACAATCATCAGCCAGGGCCTAGGTGTCGTACACCCCAATTAACACACAACAGTGTGAGCCGGGGTTCGGATACCACACGGGCTCAAGAGAACATCACTAGTCAGGATCTGAATATGAAACATACTAATGAAACAACCATTAGCCAAGGCCTGGATGCCACACATGCCAATGAACACACAACTGCGTGAGCCGGGGTCCGGATACCACACGGGCTCAAGAGGACATCACTAGTCAGGATCTGAATATCAAACATACCAATGGAATACCCATCAGCAAGGGCCTAGATGCTGCCCATGCCAATTAACACACAATTGTTTGAGCCGGGGTCCAGATACCACAAGGCCTCAAGAGAACATCACTAGTCAGGATCTGAATATCAAACATACTAATGAAATACCCATCAGCCAGGGCCTGGATGTCGCACATGCCAATGAACACACAACAGTGTGAGTCGGGGTCTGGATACCACACGGGCTCAAGAGAACATCACCAGTCAGGATCTGAATATCAAACATACTAATGAAACAACCATCAGCCAAGGCCTGGATGCCGCACATGCCAATGAACACACAACTACGTGAGCCAGGGTCCGGATACCACACGCGCTAAAGAGAACATCACTAGTCAGGATCTGAATATCACACATACTAATGAAACAATCATCTGCCAGGGCCTGGATGTCGCACATGCCAATGAACATACAACAGTGTGAGCCGAGGTCCAGATACCACACGAGCTCAAGAGAACATCACTAGTCAGGATCTAAATATCACACATACTAATGAAACAATCATCAGCCAGGGCCTGGATGCCGCACATGCCAATGAACACACAACTGCGTGAGCCAGGGTCCGGATACCACACGGGCTCAAGAGATCATCACTAGTCAGGATCTGAATATCACACATACTAATGAAACAATCATCAGCCAGGGCCTGGATGCCGCACATGCCAATGAACACACAACGATGTGAGCCGGGATCCAGATACCACACGGGCTCAAGAGAACATCACTAGTCAGGATCTGAATATCACACATACTAATGAAACAATCATTAGCCAGGGCGTGGATGCCGCACATGCCAATGAACACACAATGGTGTGAGCTGGGGTCCAGATACCAAACACGCTCAAGAGAACATCACCAGTCAGGATCTGAATATCAAACATACTAATGAAACAACCTTCAGCCAAGGCCTGGATGCCGCACATGCCAATGAACACGCAACTGCGTGAGCCGGGGTCCGGATACCACACGGGCTAAAGAGAACATCACTAGTCAGGATCTGAATATCACACATACTAATGAAAGAATCATCTGCCAGGGCCTGGATGTCGCACATGCCAATGAACATACAACAGTGTGAGCCGGGGTCCAGATACCACACGAGCTTAAGAGAACATCACTAGTCAGGATCTAAATATCACACATACTAATGAAACAATCATCAGCCAGGGCCTGGATGCCGCACATGCCAATGAACACACAACGATGTGAGCCGGGATCCAGATACCACACGGGCTCAAGAGAACATCACTAGTCAGGATCTGAATATCACACATACTAATGAAACAATCATCAGCCAGGGCATGGATGCCGCACATGCCAATGAACACACAATGGTGTGAGCCGGGGTCCAGATACCAAACACGCTCAAGAGAACATCACTAGTCAGGATCTGAATATCACACATACTAATGAAATAATCATCAGCCAGGGCCTGGATGCCGCACATGCCAATGAACACACAACTGCGTGAGCCGGGGTCCAGATACCACAGGGGCTCAAGAGAACATCACTAGTCAGGATCTGAATACCAAGAATACAAATGAAACAATCATCAGCCATGGCCTGGATGCCGCACATGCCAAAGAACACACAACAGTGTGAGCCGGGGTCCAGATACCACAGGGGCTCAAGAGAACATCACTAGTCAGGATCTGAATATTACACATACTAATGAAACAATCATCAGCCAGGGCCTAGGTACCGCACATGACAATGAACACACAACAGTGTGAGCCGGGGTCCAGATACCACACAGGCTCAAGAGAACATCACTAGTCAGGATCTGAATATCAAACATACTAATGAAACAACCATCAGCCAAGGCCTGGATGCCGCACATGCCAATGAACACACAACTGCGTGAGCCGGGGTCCGGATACCACACGGGCTAAAGAGAACATCACTAGTCAGGATCTGAATATCACACATACTATTGAAATAATCATCAGCCAAGGCCTAGGTGCCGCACATGCCAATGAACACACAACAGTGTGAGCCGGGGTTCGGATACCACACGGGCTCAAGAGAGCATCACTAGTCAGGATCTGAATATCAAACATACTAATGAAACAACCATTAGCCAAGGCCTGGATGCCGCACATGCTAATGAACACACAACTGCGTGAGCCGGGGTCCGGATACCACACGGGCTCAAGAGAACATCACTAGTCAGGATCTGAATATCAAACATACTAATGAAATACCCATCAGCCAGGGCCTGGATGCCGCCCATGCCAATTAGCACACAATTGTGTGAGCCGGGGTCCAGATACCACAAGGGCTCAAGAGAACATCACTAGTCAGGATCTGAATATCAAAGATACTAATGAAATACCCATCAGCCAGGGCCTGGATGTCGCACATGCTAATGAACACACACCTGTGTGAGCCAGGGTCCAGATACCACACGGGCTCAAGAGATCATCATTAGTCAGGATCTGAATATCACACATACTAATGAAACAATCATCAGCCAGGGCCTAGATGCCACACATGCTAATGAACACACAACGGTGTGAGCTGGGGTCCGGATTCCACACAGGCTCAAGAGAACATCACTAGTTAGGATCTGAATATCACACATACTAATGAAACAATAATCAGCCAGGGCCTGTATGCCGCACATGCCAATGAACACACAACAGTGTGAGCCGGGGTCCGGATACCACAGGGGCTCAAGAGAACATCACTAGCCAGGATCTGAATATCACACATACTAATGAAACAATCATCAGCCAGGGCATGGATGCCACACATGCCAATGAACACACAATAATGTGAGCCGGTTTATGAATACCACAGGGGTTTAAGAGACATCACTAGTCAAGATCAGAATATCACACATACTAATGAAACAAACATCAGCCAGGGCCTAGGTGTCGCACATGCCAATGAACACACAACAGTCTGAGCCTGGGTCCGGATACCACACGGGCTCAAGAGATCATCACTAGACAGGAGCTGAATATCAAACATACTAATGAAACAACCATCAGCTAAGGCCTGGATGCCGCACATGCCAATGAAAACACAACAATGTGAGTCGGGGTCCGGATACGCTAGGGGTTCAGGAGAACATCACTAGTCAGGATCTGAATATCACACATACTAATGAAACAAACATCAGCCAGGGCCTAGGTGCCGCACATGCCAATGAATACACAATAGTCTGAGTCGGGGTCCGGATACCACACGGGCTCAAGAGAACATCACTAGTCAAGATCTGAATATTAAACATACTAATGAAACAACCATCAGCTAAGGTCTGGATGCCGCAAATGCCAATGAACACACAACTGCGTGAGCCTGGGTCCGAATACCACACGGGCTCAAGAGAACATCACTAGTCAGGATCTGAATATCACACATACTAATGAAACAATCATCAGCCAGGGCCTGGATGCCGCACATGCCAATGAACACACAGCGGTGTGAGCCGGGGACCAGATACCACACGGGCTCAAGAGAACATCACTAGTCAGGATCTGAATATCACACATACTAATGAAACAATCATCAGTCAGGGCCTGGATGCCGCACATGCAAATAAACACACAACTGCGTGAGCCGGGGTCCGGATACCACACGGGCTCAAGAGAACATCACTAGTCAGGTTCTGAATATCAAACATACTAGTGAAATACCCATCAGCCAGGGCCTGGATGTCGCACATGTCAATGAACACACAACAGTGTGAACCAGGGTCCGGATACCACAGGGGCTCAAGAGAACATCACATGTCAGGATCTGAATATCACACATACTAATGAAACAATCATCAGCCAGCGCCTAGGTGCCGCACTGTTGCACCCTAAATTTGCCCAACCTTATTCCTTGGATTTATGTTTCATTATCATTAGCATTTGCATATAGAGTCATGTACATAGACTAACCACCTGCATAGCATAAGCATAGCAAGTCATTCAACAGGGGACCAATCATTACTTTCATCTCTAGAGGCCTAGCAAGAGGTTATCATCATAATTCAACCCTACTCAAGTCATCAGGAAAGAATTTGAAAGCAAAGAGTTCAGCAGATCAAGCCTTGAGTCCATCTCCTAGCTGAGGGTATCTGAGGATCAACAAGAGGGTTGTGTGCTGTGAAGTGAAAGCATGGAGTGCATCTAGACATCTTGAGAGACTTATAAAGTCATTTGGAGAAGAAAACAAGTCATTGATGAAGGCACAAGAGCTATAGTTGAAGACAGTCAACTAGGGTTTCATCTGGGTCAACCCTAGGTCAACCCTAGGTCAATTGACTGACTTAAGAGGGCATTCAAGTCTATTGGAGAGATGTGGGGATCAACATTTGACATATGAAGAAGGATATGGAGATATGACAAGGAGAATTCAAGAGAAATCAAGGAGAAGAGGAGTTACTAAATTAGGGTTTCTCTGTAAAATCCCCTAGTTTAGGTCAAATCTCCAAGCAAGATAAGTCAAAATGCTAGCTTCAAATGGCTTCTTGGCCAACATGAAACTTGTAGAGGATCTCAAGACCTTTAATTTGAGTGGTGGAAGACCTCAAGGAGATTTATAGAACTCAAGTTATGGTCCTTGCAAGTTACAGGTCATCTGGGGTGTCTGAATTTTTGTCTGTGAAAGTGACTTGACTTCCAAGCTAGTTTTGCCCCTCAAGGAGATTTCAAATGAATTCTTGGTCAACATAAGAATTGTTCCTCATTGTCTTAGCTTTCTAGAATGGTATGGTATGCCTTCATATGATGTGGAGAACTCAACTTATGGTCTTGACAAGCAAAGGGTATTTTGGGCATTTGTGAATTACAGGTCATTTTAACCTATACCCAAAACTCATACAAGGAGGCCTCAAATGGAAAAACTTACAACATCAAACTTGCTCCAAATGGGATTTTAAGTCTAGAAAGAAGGTCACAAGTTATTGGAGAAGCTCATAGCATGGAATTACACAATTGGTCAAAATATGAACTAAAAAGGCTTATAAAGTGAATAATTTCAAGTTGGAAATTGGTTTGGGAGATTTACAAGTCCAAATGGAGACTTCCAATATATGATTTTGAATGGAAAAACAATTCTAAGAACAATGGTTCACACACTTTTTTGAGTTTAGAAGGAAAAAATGAAGTTATCCATGGTTGCTTATCATTTAAGAAACATAATCAAAATGGATCAAAATTTGAAAACAAGGGAATGTGCAAGATGGATCTAGAATGTTCATTTGGGGTCTATATATTCATGAAATGTGCATTGATCAAGGGTTGGCCTCATTTGCACCAAGAATTCCACAAAATTTCTCACACTTTTTCATAAAAGTTTCATTCCAAATCTCTCAAATTCTTCATCAATCTTCATCATAATCAATTCAATTCCACTCCATCATCATCATAGATCATAATTGAAGCAAGTTTTTGGTAGTTATCATCCATTTTCGAGCATTTTTCTCAAGATCATCAAAATCACAAGTTCAAGTGGATTGCATGATTCAAGCTAGGAACCTCCAAGTTTGTGCATACAGAATCAAATTCATCAAGGATTGATCAAGATTCAAGTCTCAAAAGCCTCAGATCTTCCATCTCCATAGCTGTTTGCAAGATTTCACACAAGGTAAGTTTTCATTCAAACCACTTGATCTAGTTAATTTGGCATGATGTTGTTAGTTTAGATGCAATCTAGGTGGTTAGGAGATTAGTTTAGGTGAATTTGGAACGATTTGGAGTCCATTGTTAGCAGAGGCAACAATCTGTTGGTGCTTATATCTCTTAGATTAGTGTGTTGTAATTGTAGTTTGATAGCACATGTTAATCTCCATTAGGCATAGGTTAGTTTAGGTCAAGTTTGATGAAGAGTTATCATGATGCTTATCAGTGAATATCCATGGTGATCAGAATTTACCTCGATCGGGTTGAGAGTTTTATTGAGTTTCAGATTGATCTAAGATCATAGGATTGAAGAGGGAGAGGTTTGGAGTAACTTTCATGTTCATAGCATGGTGATTCGTGGCCTGGATAAGGAGAACAGTTGGGTGGAATGTTGCTCGTGCATGGGGTTTAATGGCAGAAACCCTAATCTCAGGTGAACCAAGGAAGAAGACACAATCGTGTCCGTTCATCTCGTGGTAGACCTTTGACTATCAGGGCAATCCAATGGCCCTCATTTAATTTCAGAATTGGAGGGAGGTGCGTTGGCCCTAAACGCACCGTTTCATTAATTGAAACGGGCGGGCCTGAGTGCTGTTGATAACCACACCTCCAATGTGAGCCCAAAACCATTTTTCCAATGTGATTTCTCTGCTATTTTCACCCCCAGCTGATTCCCTTGTGTTTTTTAATTCTGAATGTGTATTGGGCTTAAGCCAGAAGCGCTACCAGCACCCCCCAGTCTGAGGGCCCATCCAATAATGAACTGAGCGAATTTCTCTTCCAACCCCCTCTCTCATTTTATTTTCAATTTTATTTTTCTTATTTCATTTTAATATTTTACCATCTTTGAAAATTCATAAATAATTCATAAAAAATGCTTTTTAATTCATTCTCTTTACCATGTTTTCATTAAAATGTCTAGAATATTATAGGAAAATAAATTTTCATTTTTAGTTTTTATTTCATATTTTTTCCATATTTTCTAAATAAATAGCATAATAAATAGTTACATTTCATGCATTATTTTTATGATTTTTGTTCTCTCACATGCTTTAATATTTTTTGATCATTCTTTTCATATTGTTTAGATGAGATGTTAATCTTGTAGAAATATTTTAGTTCCCATTTTTGAGAGTTAATTTTAGGTGATTAATAAATGCTTGAATATCATGAACAAAACTAGGGTTTTAGGTGACAACTTAGGAGTTTGATTTCATTCCCCTTAGGACTTAGGATTTAAATAGATTAGTTATGGGACTATATGGGTTATGGGTAGCTATTAGATCCCTTAGAGAACAGTTAGGATTCCCCTACTGATATTATTACTATCTGTATATCTGCTGTCTGGTGTGGTGTGCCCTCTGGGGATTGTTGATTGTTTGATTGGGTATTGGGTTTGTCTGGGGCCCTGGGGAAGCTGAAGATTTGTGGAGATGAAGCCATTGGAGATTCAAAGATTGAAGATCAACTGTCAGAGTTGAGGAGGAGTTTCTTGCTATCAGTTGCTGAGGAGACTAGGGTTTAGGAGCTAGGCAGAGCTCTAGAGTAGAAAGCTTGTTTCTCAAACATGGATTGCCTTGTCTGCATCCATTCTTCTCTGTGATTCAGAGTCTCTCTAAGACACTCACCCCCTTCCTTTGGAAGGCTTGGTGATGGTGTCTATGAGATAGAACTCTTGAGAGAAAATGTCTCTTGTGTTAGAAGCAGTCTGTTCACCACCTTTGGTAGTCAACTGATTGCTTAACACCCAATTCACTCTTGTGACTAATCCCTCATCCTGGAGGTTTGAGCTTGAAGAAAAGCCATTGCAGATGGAAGACTGAGGATCAAAGCCCTTGCCTGAAGGCCATGAAGGTGGAGATTGATGCTTGTTGAAGCCTGTAGCTGATTGGAGATTGCTTGAAGCCAGATGTTGATTCAGAGCTGCTGATGCTGTTTCTTTTGCTGTTGTATTTCATTGCTGATGCATTGATTGGTTTTCTGGACTGTATTGTTTGCTGTTTACCCTGCTGGGTTGAAAGTGAAGCTTGTTCACTTTCGCCTATTGTTTTCTAGGTTCGAGGTTGAGTGGGACTCCCTTGCCTCGCTTGTACTGTTGCATCCATGCATTTTACTGCTTTACTGTATATATCTGATATTGTTTATGTTTCTGCCTATCCCGTAGGATCTCTGTTTCTCTCTGTGCAAGAGAGGAGCATGATAGACATTAGGTCTTAACCCATGCATGATAACATTAGGTTAGTTTGTTTCCCTTCGCAACCGTAGGTTAGAGTTCTGTCTCTTCTCATCTTAAAACAAACAGAAAAACATAATAAAGATTTCAAACACAATAAAAGACACTTCTTCCGTAAAAGAATGTGAACTCATCAAGACGTCATTTTTGTCCTCTTGGACTGTTAATCAGAAAAACCTTTTTCAGAAGGAATAAAATCAATCAAGACAGACTCGTGTCGTACGTGGCCCGAACTACGTTTGCTCTGATCTTCCATGCTGTGTGGAAGTACGTAGGCATAGGATACGATATCCTAGCGAGCAACCTTCCCCTCCTTTCCCGTAGGTAGGCGAACTACGTTGACTCTGATTTCTCGTTCCAGGCGAGAATACGTAGGCATAAAGTGCGATACTTTGCCGAGTCATTTTTATTTTCATTTTTATTTTCTTTTTCACCCTTGACCTTTAGAGTAGATAGAATAACAATCCATACCCGAAAACAAGCGTGGATCCCGTCGAGTACGACGGACGTGAGGGGTGCTAATACCTTCCCCTTGCGTAACCGACTCCCGAACCCAGGTTTTGGTTGCGATGACCATACCTTTCCCGTGTTGTGCGAGGTTTACTCTGAGCGTTTCCTTTCCCTCCCGTGGGATAAATAACGCACGGTGGCGACTCTTCTGTCAGCCGGCGCCGATTTTCGCAGTAGCGACAGCTGGCGACTCTGCTGGGGATTCAACGTCCCCTGGCTGCTAAGGACTGCGACGGACCTTATGCATTTGGGATCCAACGTCCCTTGAGAGAGTCAATCCTAGCGCTTGTTTTCCCGTCGAGGATTTTGTATGGAGTTATTGTATATTTCTAACCCTGTGTTTTTCAGCTTTATATATATTGTTTATTATTGCTGTATTGGGGTGTGACGGGTGTTCTGATATTGAGAGATAAGCCGGACCTGGGCTTGAGTGCACCTAGAATTAGAGTAGAAATTAGTGGGCGCCCGCTTGCTTTGCTTGCTTTGGTGTCCCATGAAATCTACACTCAGACGAGGTTCCTCTGGTTGGCCTCCTGCCCCTTCCTTTGGTTGGCGTGGGTTGCTGGTTAGTTGGATTGTCGACTCTGGGGACCGATCATTTGGAAGTTGGCTGAGTGAGGCCTCTTCAGGATTTGATGATGCCACTCCTTCTGGGAATCGTATCATTAACCCTGAAAGTCTGTGACGCCAACGACCGCATAGGATGCCGTACCTTGTGCCAGTTATAGGGCCACCCACCTGTGAGGGGATTCAGGGTTATGCAGGTAACTAGACCTCCAGATTACCGGTTATTTTCTTGATCAGAGATCTTGGCTATTTATGGAGATGTATTATGAGGTCTGTCAGAGACCATGTGGAGAGTTTTGAGGTCTGTCAGAGACCATGTGGAGATTTATTCTGAGGTCTGTCAGAGACCATGTGGAGGTTTATTCTGAGGTCTGTCAGAGACCGTTTGGAGATGTATTCTGAGGTCTGTCAGAGACCATTTGGAGATGTATTCTGAGGTCTGTCAGAGACCAGTTATAGATGGGATTTGAGGTCTATCAGAGACCAGTTGGAGTTGTGGTTTGAGGTCTGTCAGAGACCAGTGTTGGAGTTCTATTTTAGGTCTATCTGAGACCAGGGTTTGGTGACTTCTGGATGGTCTATCTGAGACCTTTCTTGATTGGGTTTAGGCTATTCAGCTGCAGCTTTGGTCCCTGTTGAATGTTACTTGCATTGCATCCCTGCATATACATTATCATTTGCATTTCACTAACGTGTGTCTGTGCTGCAGGTGCATTTGCATTTCCCTAGTTCTAGTGCCCAGACTTCTGAGTATTTGATCATGACTAGCTTACGGAGAACGGTTGCTTACAAATTGCCTACGCCTGATATTGTTCCTCTACTTGGGTTGATCTCTCTTGCTGATGAGGGTGTTCGTAGGAGCTTCCGGATGAGCTATGGTAGATTATTGAGATTGGTGTGCAAACCTACAGAGGTAGAGTTAGATGGGCTGTATGCTTTGTTGCAATTCTACGACCCTGCTTTGAGGTGTTTTACGTTCTCTGACTTTATTATGGGACCAACCCTGGAGGAATACGCTGAGTATGTTGAGCTGCCTGTGCAGAACCAGGTTCCATTCATTCATTATGATGCCAAGCCTAAGCCGGAGGAATTGGCAAAAGCCTTGCATGTTGATGCTTCTGAACTTGTGACTACTGTTTCCCGTGGAGTTCCAGGCTTCTCATTTCAGTTCTTAGTGGGTAAAGCCCAAGAGTACGCCAAGAATGGGTGCTGGGTTGCTTTCAATGCTGTGTTGGCTTTGTGCATTTATGGCATAGTATTGTTCCCCAATATACCGGATTTTGTGGACTTCGATGCTTTCTACTTGTTCGCCGCTGGTAATCCTGTACCTACCTTACTCGGAGATCTCTACCATTCACTGCATTACAAGAATGAGAAGGGAAGAGGGAAGAATGTTCATCTTTGTGTACCCTTGTTGAGTATGTGGTTTGAGAGTCACCTTCCTAAGAGAGGATCTGCTGCAGAGACTACAGTTCCAGTTGGTTGGACGGAGCGTTTGATGAGGTTATCGTCGGAAGATATGGAGTGGTTTGATAGAGACCTGTTGGGATCTGAGCTCATCTTTAGCTGTGTTGGGTACCCTAATGTGCCATTGATAGGAAGAAAAGGGTGTATCAATTACAACCCTTCTCTATTCATTCGCCAGTTCGGATATGCGCTGAAGGATCCACCTCAGAAGGAGGAAGTGCAGGAATCTCTGTACTTCACCGGTGACGTGAAGGGGGAGTTATTAGCCAAGTTGCGACATGCTTGGACGCGTATTAACCGCAAAGGGAAGCCGTTGTTAGGAAAGAATGACTGTCAGGCCTATGCACCTTATAGAGTTTGGATTCAGGGGAGGGCTAGTCAGTTGAAGATGCCATTTCCAGATGCACCAATTCTTGATCCTATTCCGGTAGAAGAACCGACTACTGTTTCTAGAGAAGCATATGAACAGGTTGTGAAGGAGAAAGAAGCCTTGATGAAGATTAACGAAGGGTTAGAGCAAGAGCTAGCCCAGGCACGCAGTGAGAAAAACAAGGCCGTGTATGCTTTCCAACAACAGATTGAGCTGGTAAACAGGTTAGGAGCTGAGTTGACCGAGGAAAAGAAAAAGCGCGAACGTCTGGGGCAAGAGTTCAGAAGTTCCCATGACATGCTGGAAGCCAAAAAGAAAGCGCTCGACGCGGCACACCGAGAGATATCTTCTTGCAATAAGACTTGGAATGCTACACTCACTAACAACAAGAAGAGGGAAGATAAGCTGAAGCAGCAAATTTCCGACCTCGAGGAGAAGTTGAAGTCTAGCATCAAGAAGTGTGAGGAGGAAGTGATGACCCGGTATAGTGTCCAGCATGCACTGAACAAGGCAATCAAATCCAGAGATGAAGCGGTATCTCAGAAGCGAAAGCTAGAAGATTGCTTCGGAGAAGCAACATGGGAAGAAACTGCTGAAGACGTACGCCGTGTCCTTAAGAAGAGAAACCAGCTTGTTGAAGGGCTGCTTGATCGACCAAGCCATCCGGAGACCAAGAAGTTGATAGAGGAGTACCAGACTTTTGGGAGGATTTGATCATCCCATTATTTGTATGCTTTATTTGCATAGTGCTGACCATCACCAGGATTGTTGGTTGAGGTCATGCCTTCTTTGTACTCTCAGTGATATTGTACCCTGGGCTTATTGACTCTCTCTGATATATATGAGGCTTTCTATGATTCAGCTCCGGTATTCTTATTGCCAGCACCGTCACTGCACCGGCACCTTCGCACTAGAATTGGGGGAATGAACTTCCCTAATGCACAGACACATTGCATTGCATTCATATTCATCTTGCATAACAGGTAATCTTTGAATGGTGTCTTATCTCCTGTTTTGATTCAGGTACTTAACAGGATTCCAGATCAACATCCGCACCGCTATTCTACACGATCCAACTGTCGGAAAGTCATGGACCAGATTCAGAATGAGATGCAGGATGTACGCGAGAAGCTCGCCCTCTTCATGCAGACCATGGAGGCTATAGCAAAAGGGCAAGAGAATTTGCAGGCCATGGTCCAGCCTCTGTTGGCTCGCAACGCTGGTCATGGTAACGAAGATCATCAGTCTGTCCGGGTTGATACTGCTCATGGAGATGGCACTCCAACGCCAGTGGCTCCGCCTGTCGTCAATGTGAATGCTGCTAACGTCAACAACGCTACCGCTGCTGTGAATGGTAACGTCGGAGCTGGAAATGAAACTGCTGTCCACAACGCTGGGCTGGGTGATGTCAATGTGGGAGATAATCTCGGAGGCAATGGTTTTGTCAACGCTGGGTTCGGATTTAACGATCAGGGATTCGACAACACTGGCAAGTATGGCTTTAATGCTCAAGGCTTTGGGCAAGATGGTTATGGTATGGTCAATCAGGGCTACGGAGGTTTTGGAAACGGAAACGGTGCTGGTTTTATGGCTGGTGGTCCTGCTGGAGGTGTTCAAGGGTACGGCAACAGAGGCCGAGTTCCGGGGATGAATCAGGTCAGAGCTGGACGTAATAATGCGTATGATGGATATGGGGCTGGAAACGGTATGTGGCAAGAGGATCAGCAGGAGGACGCCTTCTCTGGAGGGGGCTTTGAAGGGCCGATGGATGATTCTCAAAAGATTAGAATGCTGGAAGAGCAAATGAAGGGAGTCCTAAACCAGAGTGCTGTGGGTCTGGACATGGCAACAATGGGCTTGGTACCTGGGCTGAGGGTGCCAATCAAGTTCAAAGCGCCTGCGTTCGATAAGTACAAAGGAGATACATGTCCGAAGGTTCATGTACGAGCTTATTACAGAAAAATGTCTGCATACTCCACTGACGAAAGAATGCTCATGCATTTCTTTCAGGATAGTCTATCGGGTCCTTCCTTAGAGTGGTACATGGGGTTGGAGCCCACTGATATTAAGACTTGGAAGCAATTAGCGGAGGCGTTCGTAGCCCATTACAAGTATAACAGTGACCTGGCACCCAATCGGGTCCAGTTGGCCGGGCTTTCGCAGAAGAAAGGGGAGAGTTTTAAAGAATACGCGCAAAGGTGGCGCGATATGGCTGCCAGGGTCCGTCCTCCTGTGGAAGATAAAGAAATGAATGACATGTTTGTTGGTACATTCACCGGGCTGTTTCATGATATGCTGTTTCATACGTCTCTGGCCAGTTTTTCAGACCTGATTCTGATGGGTGAAAAGATTGAGCGGAACATTAAGCAAGGAAAGTTCCAAGTTGACGAGGCAGCTGCGTCTGGCAGTAATAAGAAAGCTTATGGTGGGCGCCGTCAGGGCGAAGCTAGTGCTGTATTTGGAGGCCGAGGCCGAGGCCGAGGCAGGGGAAGAAATCCATATCGTCAGCAGCAGCAAGTGTCGAGTGTCACCATCCCGTATCAACAACAACCAATTCAGCAACAACAACCAATTCAGCAACAACAACAGGTTCAGCAGCAACCGATGCCACAGCAGCAGCAGCCTCAGCAGGGGGCACAGCAAGCTCAACGAAGATTTCAGGGTAATAAGCCGAGAAGGGTGTTCGAGAAGCCTCCCTCTAACTATGCTGATTTATTGCAGACTTTGTTGGGATTGAATCTGGTAGAGAAAAGAACCTTGGCACCGATAACGGGAACTCCCCCGTTCGGCTATGATGCAAATAGGCGCTGCGAGTTTCATTCTGGGGCCCCGGGCCATGATATAGAAGGTTGTCATGCTTTTAAGCACGTTGTGCAGGATCTCTTGGACAACAAGTCTATCAACTTCGGAACGACCGGTGCGAATATAGTCCAGAAACCCATGCCTAATCATGGGGCGAATGCCGTGCTGACTGAGGAAGGTCTGAATCTGATTATGAATGTTGAGGATTTGAAGACGCCGCTGAGCGAAATAAAAAGCCGACTGTTGCAGGGGGGTGTTTACCCGGGTTGTAATGAGTACTGCTTAGATTGTTGGGCCCTGTCTGGGGGGTGTGAGGATCTGAAGAAAGGCATTCAGGCCTTGATTGATGAAGGTGTATTGCAGTTTGATAGAACAGCAACTGATGAGCCGGCAGGGGCAGTAGTGGATAATCGGAGTGATGTGGCCACAGTGACAATTCCTAGGAAGACGATCACTATTTCAGCACCAGCTCAGCGACCGCCGATTACTATAACTAAAGCCGGACCAATCCCGTATGAGAGCACGAAAGCGGTCCCATGGTCATATGGGCTAGAGGTGTATTGTGACGGGATTAAGATCGATGTTAACAAGCAGTCAGCGGAGATTGTGGATAATGTTGTGGGCTCAGGAGGCATGACAAGAAGCGGCAGGATCTTTATATCTCCTGAAGTGGAAGCCGAAAGGATAGCGAAAGGAAAAGGGAAAGCGGTGGAGAATGTTCCGGTTCAAGTAAATGAAAAAGAAGCAGCATCTAAGGATGTCGAAGAATTCATGCGCTTAATTCGGAAAAGCGATTATAAAATTGTGGAGCATCTGCAGCAAACACCGTCCAAAATATCTATTCTGTCATTGTTGTTGTGTTCGGAGGCCCACAGGAACGCTTTGCTGAAAGTCCTGGACACTTCTTTTGTACCACAGGATGTCTCCGTGAACCAGCTAGAAGGAGTATTGGCACACGTAAATGCAGGCCACAGTCTGGGCTTTACGGATTTCGACTTGACTCCGAAAGGAAGGGATCATAATATGGCATTACATGTATCTGTTGAGTGCAGAGGGTCGACAATGTCGCACGTATTGGTTGACACCGGGTCGTCTTTGAATGTGCTGCCTAAGAAGGCTATGATGAAGCTGGATGTTCGAGGGATTTTGTGCACACCAAGTGATTTGGTAGTCAGAGCGTTTGACGGCACGCGAAGAACAGTCTTCGGATCAATTACCTTGCCTCTGCAAGTAGGGCCGGAAGTGTTTGCGACGGAGTTTTATATCATGGATATACAGCCTGCGTACAGCTGCTTGCTGGGAAGACCTTGGATTCACGGGGCAGGGGCAGTCACGTCTACCCTGCATCAGAAGCTAAAGTATATGGTCGGAGACAGTGTAGTCACCGTGTGCGGAGAAGAAGACATCCTGGTCAGTCATCTATCTTCGTTTAAATATGGGGAAGTCGACGGGGAGATCCACGAGACGCCATGCCAGGCGTTCGAAGGTTTGCGCATAAAGGACAAGAGTCCCGGGCCAAGCAAAGTGCCAGAGATAGCTGTCTCATCGTACAAAGAAGCTCGAGCTCTAGTGGAAGCAGGAGAAGCCAAAGGCTGGGGCAAAGTATTGGACATTCCGGTGAAAATGGACCGGTTCGGACTGGGGTACCGACCATCGTCATCAACTCCTTCTGTGGGGGCCCCTCATTTCAGAAAGTCAATCACCATCTCTGCCAGTGGAGTATGCCATGAATCTGTCAACGCTGCTTCAGAATCCGATGAAGGGGACAGCGACTGCGATATGGATGCCTGGATTCAGCCAAGCACGCCAGGACAAGGACTATGCAACTGGTCCATTCAGGAGCTTGTTCCTGTGACTTTTAAACAGTAATGCTTTGCTTTATTAATTGTTGAATAATCTGGTGTCTGGCCCGGGGCATCATGATTTGCTTAGGGCTGTGTTGTTATAAACATTGCTTCATCATTAAATAAATGGCGTTTTTTTCATGCGCAAATACTGTAATCCCTGTCTTTCTTGTTTTGTATTTTTCAATAAAATGGTAATGTGGTTATCTGCTTTATACGCATTTTGAAGCACTTAACCCTTTCTTTTGCAGGATAACATTTTCAGATGACATCCTTGAACCACCTATGACTCGTCCCGACTTCGAGCACCCGGTATTCCAGACCGAAGAAGAGGTTGTCGAAGATAGCGACGTTCCTGAAGAACTGTCTTGGTTGGTGAAGCAAGAGGAAAGAGCCATTCTGCCTCATGACGAGGTTATCGAGATTATCGATTTGGGGTCGGAAGGGGTTGAGAAGAATATCCGTATCGGAGCTGCACTGCAGAGTGATATCAAGCGAAAACTGGTTGAAATGCTCCGAGAGTATAATGATGTATTCGCTTGGTCGTATCAAGATATGCCAGGGCTCGATACAGATATGGTTGTGCATCGTCTGCCACTGAAAGAAGACTGCCCGCCCGTCAAACAAAAACTTCGCAGAACTCGACCAGATATGGCAATGAAGATCAAAGAGGAGGTTCAGAAACAGTGGGACGCTGGTTTCCTGGCTGTGACGAAGTATCCCTCATGGGTTGCCAACATCGTACCAGTGCCAAAGAAAGACGGCAAGGTTCGAATGTGCGTGGATTATAGAGATTTGAATAAAGCAAGCCCAAAAGACGATTTTCCACTTCCTCATATTGACGTGTTAGTTGATAATACCGCTCAATACTCTGTATTCTCCTTCATGGATGGCTTTTCAGGCTATAACCAGATTAAAATGGCGCCAGAGGATATGGAGAAGACCACTTTCATAACGCCTTGGGGAACATTTTGCTATAAAGTGATGCCCTTTGGTTTGAAAAATGCTGGGGCAACATATCAGCGTGCGATGACAACTCTCTTTCATGACATGATGCATAAAGAGATTGAAGTTTATGTTGACGATATGATTGCCAAATCCCAGACGGAGGAAGAGCATCTGGTGAATCTGTTGAAGTTGTTTAAAAGGCTTAGGAAGTTCAGGCTGAGGCTGAACCCTAACAAATGCACCTTCGGGGTGAGATCGGGTAAGCTCCTGGGGTTCATAGTAAGCGAAAGAGGAATAGAGGTCGATCCTGCTAAAATAAAAGCGATTCAAGAAATGCCGACGCCTAAAACAGAGAAAGAGGTGCGCGGGTTTTTGGGGAGATTGAACTACATTGCCCGGTTCATATCTCACCTAACGGCCACGTGTGAACCATTATTCAAGTTGCTAAAGAAAGATCAAGCTGTGACATGGAACGAAAATTGTCAAAAGGCGTTCGACAAAATAAAGAAGTACTTGCAGGAGCCTCCTATTTTGGTACCCCCGGTGGCAGGGAGACCCTTGATAATGTATTTAACGGTTCTTGAGGGAAGCATGGGTTGCGTTCTCGGTCAACACGACGAG
Source organism: Lathyrus sativus (assembly GCA_963859935.3). NCBI lineage: Eukaryota > Viridiplantae > Streptophyta > Magnoliopsida > Fabales > Fabaceae > Lathyrus > Lathyrus sativus. Next base: position 395,621,669 of record OZ012735.1, on the reverse strand, counting down.
ACGGGGAGAAAAGAGCATGCGATCTATTATCTGAGTAAGAAATTTACGGACTGTGAATCTCGATACTCAATGCTGGAGAAAACTTGTTGCGCGCTAGCCTGGGCCGCCAAGCGTTTGAGGCAGTACATGCTGAATCATACAACCATGCTCATCTCGAAGATGGATCCGATCAAATATATATTCGAAAAGCAGGCGTTGTCAGGTAGAATTGCCAGGTGGCAGATGATCTTGACTGAGTATGATATTCAATACGTCTCGCAAAAGGCAATAAAGGGGAGTGTGTTGTCTGAATATCTGGCGGAGCAGCCTATTGAAGAGTATCAATCGATGAGATTTGACTTTCCTGACGAGGATATCATGTATCTCAAGATGAAGGATTGCGAAGAGCCGTTACCAGACGAAGGACCAGAGCCGGGGTCCAAATGGCAGATGATATTTGATGGGGCTGTGAATGCTTACGGGAGCGGAATAGGGGCAATTATCACTACGCCACACGGGTCGCACATCCCGTTTACTGCCCGATTGACCTTTGCTGTTACCAACAATGAGGCCGAATACGAAGCTTGCATAATGGGGCTTGAAGAAGCCATTGATTTGCGAATCAAACATTTAGACGTATACGGAGACTCAGCTCTGGTGGTGAATCAGATCAAAGGGGAATGGGAGACACGGCAGCCCAATTTGATACATTATATGAATTATGCAAGGAGATTGTTGCCTTTCTTCGACAAAGTTGAATTGCATCACGTGCCGCGGGCAGAAAATCAAATGGCTGACGCCCTTGCCACCTTGTCTTCCATGTACAAGGTCAATTTCTGGAACGAAGCTCCCCAAATCACTATCTCTCGGTTGGACAGGCCAGCTTATGTATTTGCTATTGATGAAGCGTCTGATGGCAAACCGTGGTATTTTGATATCCTTAATTTCCTGAAGAATAAAGAGTATCCGGCTGGGGCATCCAGTCAAGATCAGAAGACTCTCAGGAGATTAGCGGGTAATTTCTATTTGAACCCGGATGGCGTCTTATACAGAAGAAACCACGACTTGGTGTTGTTGCGTTGTGTAGACGAGAAAGAGGCAAAGCTTCTCATGGAGGAAATTCACGAAGGTGCCTTTGGTACGCATGCTGGTGGGCATGCTATGACGAGAAAACTGCTGCGGGCAGGTTATTTTTGGCTGACGATGGAAACTGATTGTTTCAAATTTGCAAGAAAGTGCCACAAGTGCCAAATTTATGCTGACAAAATACATGTGCCTCCGAGTCCTCTAAATGTGATGTCATCTCCATGGCCATTCTCAATGTGGGGAATCGATATGATTGGAAAGATTGAGCCGACGGCTTCTAACGGGCATCGGTTCATCCTCGTAGCAATCGATTATTTCACCAAGTGGGTGGAAGCAGCGTCTTACGCAAATGTAACGAAGCAAGTGGTGGCTAGATTCATCAAGAGAGATATCATTTGCCGATATGGGATCCCCGAGCGGATAATCACGGATAACGGTTCTAATCTGAACAACAAAATGATGAAGGAGCTCTGTCAGAATTTCAAGATCGAACATCACAACTCCTCCCCTTACCGACCCAAGATGAATGGCGCTGTCGAAGCGGCCAATAAAAATATCAAGAAAATCGTCCAGAAAATGGTGGTGACTTATAAAGATTGGCATGAAATGCTACCTTTCGCTTTGCACGGTTATCGTACGACGGTACGCACATCAACCGGGGCAACTCCGTTTTCGTTGGTATACGGAATGGAGGCGGTATTACCATTAGAAGTTGAGATCCCTTCTCTAAGGGTATTGCGAGACGTTCAGCTGGACGAGGCAGAATGGGTAACGAATAGATTGAACCAATTGAGTTTGATGGATGAGAAGAGGCTAGCTTCTCTGGCATACGGTCGTTTGTATCAAAGACGAATGAAGAAAGCGTACGACAAGAAGATAATTCCGCGAAGCTTTCAGACGGGCGACCTTGTGCTGAAAAGGATTCTCCCGCCGCAGGCAGATCACAGGGGCAAGTGGACCCCCAACTACGAAGGGCCATACGTTGTCAGTAAGGTCTTTTCAGGAGGAGCTTTATTGTTGTCCACCATGGACGGGGAAGACTTTGCGTCACCTGTGAATTCGGACGCAGTTAAAAAATACTTTGCTTAAAATAGACCCGCTGGACAGAAAAAAGAGAGTCCAGGCAAAAATGGGGCATCCTGGCGAACCGAAAACAGAATGAAAGGTTCGGGCAAAAATTAGGGATAAAATTGAAAAAATGTACACCCGCGAAGTTGAAAACCTACACTGGGCGGCTTCGGCAAAAAGGGGTATCCCGGTGAACTGAAAACCCGTAAAGGGCGGTTCACGCAAAAGTTAGGGATGAGAAAAGCAAATGACTGCGGTCCGAATTTGGTATTCAATAAGCATCAATGCGGGAGAATATGTTTGAGGAGTCAGTTATCGGATACAACCTCTTCAGAAGACGGATACCGGGAAAGTATAAGAGTCGGACGAGTCATGGGAGGATCAGTTCGTGGTGTTCATCTCCATCCAGTTGCCGACATGTGTACAAAATTTAATTTGTCAATATTTATGCTTCTTGTGAATACTTGCATACTTGCATATTTGCTTTGCGTAGCTTCCTCTTTTCAGGAGTTACATCCCGTGTACAAAAACTCCGCCCATTCAGGGGCCCAATCAATGAAAATGTGTTATTCAGTACTTGATGCCTGTTCTTTACTGTTTTTGCGCATGATAAAACGCCTAAGTTTATTGAAGCTAGCATGAGTATAACGTCACTGGCCCTTGCCAACAATTGTTAAAGCTTTGAATTGACTGAGTGTAACGTCACAAACCTGGATCGATTTGGATTGCATAGGCTTGTCGTGCTTTGTTTGTGTTGTTGCAGGTTTCATAACCGTACGAGGAAGGTGATCAAAAGATTGCAATAGTGAAAAGCTTGATCCCCACGCAGGTCATGCATGTTTTTCCTGAAGAAGGATAGAATTCCCCAGCTAGCCATAGCTTATCCAAAGGACGTGCTCCAGAGAAGTTCCTCGTTCTCAGCAGAGTTTGGCGATTCCAAGATCGTAAGGCTGTATTCAGACAGGTTCATTTTTCCCCGCAGGGTCATGCACTCTCCCCCAGTGGAGTCAGTTAATTTTCCCCAAGAGAATCCAGTCATCCCCAGCGGAGTTCTCTTTTCAGTAAATGTTCTTTCCTTCCAGTGGAATTCGAAGGTCAAGGCTCTCCAACGCAGAGTCGATGGTGGGTCCTGTCATTTATTTTGGCAGGAATACTGGTGATATCGGTTCATGTTCCAGCAGAAAGATCAATCATACCAGGTGCATCTGCTATTCCCCAGCAGAGTTATTATTCCCCGGCAGGGGGTTACTTCAACAAGACGTGTGGTTTGAGTTCCCAACTTCCCTACAGGGTCGGCTTCATCCTACCGGCATTTATTTTGCCGGAATAATTTTGTAGCATCAGGCTATCCCCGGCGAGTCGACGTTATCCTTCCAGCATTTATTTTGCTGAAGCAGTTTCTGTACTCTAGTAGTCCAGGTGGAGAGAGCTCTTGCTCAAATAAATTACCAAACAGTCAAGGTCTTGGCAGGAGATATTCAATGACAATGTCAGTTTCGGCGGTATTCCCCCCACAGAGTTATCGTGATAAAACTCTCTTTGCCTCTAGCAGAATCATTCATGCAAATGTATCTTATTTTCCCCAGCCAGAGTGGCCAGGATAAGAATCTCCTTATGCCCAAGCAGAGTTCGTTTGTCATCAACGAGTCGCATGAATCAGAATTTCGAAGCAGGTGTCCGATAGTTGGTTTTCAGACATCCCCAGTAGAGTCCGCCTCAAAGTCGCTGTCACGTCAGTGCTAAGAAGTTTATGGGTGAGGATCATTGAAGAACTAAGTCCTGACGTGGACCATTTACTCCTAGAATGACGGGGTCTCTTCAGAAGTGGGCGTCCTAACGTGGACAGGTTTGTTTACCGGATTGGTAAGGTGTGTTAATCCTGACGTGGATAGATTCGGTCTTTTGAAATTTGGAGAAAGGGAGGTCATGACGTTGATAAGAGATTGGTTGCTATTCGTGTTGGTATCCTGACGTGGATCATTTTGTTTTCGGCAGATATCTTTATTCGTAATGGTGAAATGTGCGTCCTGACGTGGACAAGTTTGTAGTTCTTTGTGATGACAAGATACGAGAATCCTGACGTGGACAAATTTATCCTTCTTCGTGTTGTTGGCAAAGTGTAAGTCCTAACGCGGATATTTCCCCAGCAAGTCGAAGGCGCGTGAGTCCTTACGTGGACAAGTCTTATTTCCTCGGTGAGTCGAAGACGCCTGAGTCCTAACGTGGACAAATCAAGACGAGATCAGTGTCCTAACGCGGACAGATCAAAGAGATTATCATTCCTAACGTGGAAAGACGGAGATTCCTAACGTGGAAAGATGTAGTCCTTACGCGGACCTATCAATAGAAGTGATTCCTAACGTGGAAATGACAGTATTCCTAACGTGGAAAGAGAAAGTCCTTACGTGGACAGATTAAGATGGTTTCCTTACGTGGAAAGACGAGTTTATTCCTTACGGGGAAAGGTTGAGTCCTCACGCGGACATATCAAGATTTATTCCTTACGTGGAAAGAAGTTGGTATTCCTTACGTGGAAAGATTGAGTCCTTACGCGGACATATCGAGATGGATTCCTTACGGGGAGACAAGTGCATTCCTAACGTGGAAGAATTTAGTCCTGACGCGGACAGATCCAGACGAAGTTTTATTCCTTACGTGGAAAAATGGTGATTCCTTACGTGGAAAAATGGTGATTCCTTACGTGGAAAAGAGATTGATTCCTTACGTGGAAAGATTGAAGTCCTGACGCGGACATATCAAGGGGTATTGGAGTCCTTACGTGGACAGATTGATATAGTTTCCTAACGCGGAAAGAAGATTGTTTCCTGACGTGGAAAGATGAAAGGGTTAGTCCTGACGTGGACAGACGCAGAAAAAATGATTCCTAATGTGGACAGGTGTTGCTCCTAACGTGGAAGAGTTTTATTCCTAACGTGGACGATGCGGTTTATGGAAATGCAGACGAATTATCCCCAGCGGAGTTGCCGAGATTTTTCTGGGATAACAGCAAGTGGAGTCCTAGCGTGGACAGGTTTTAGTTGAGATTTCTTTGTATTGACGACAGACAGAGTCCTAGCGTGGACAAGCAAGCAATCTGTTATGACAAAATCCTCTTCAGAACGACGAAGACAATCCCCAGCACGGTCGTGCGAGATCAGTGGGTTATTGTAACAGTCAGATTCAGCTGACGAATGTCATTCCTCAAGCAGGAGCGCAGTTTATTTCTGCGGTTGGCAAATTTCTGGTTTCACTAGTATTCAACCGTCTCGTACCGCGAATGTCTGAAGGCTTCGGGCTCTTCATCCAATCGGGTCCAAGTCGCTTGAATAGGGGCAGCTGTTGCACCCTAAATTTGCCCAACCTTATTCCTTGGATTTATGTTTCATTATCATTAGCATTTGCATATAGAGTCATGTACATAGACTAACCACCTGCATAGCATAAGCATAGCAAGTCATTCAACAGGGGACCAATCATTACTTTCATCTCTAGAGGCCTAGCAAGAGGTTATCATCATAATTCAACCCTACTCAAGTCATCAGGAAAGAATTTGAAAGCAAAGAGTTCAGCAGATCAAGCCTTGAGTCCATCTCCTAGCTGAGGGTATCTGAGGATCAACAAGAGGGTTGTGTGCTGTGAAGTGAAAGCATGGAGTGCATCTAGACATCTTGAGAGACTTATAAAGTCATTTGGAGAAGAAAACAAGTCATTGATGAAGGCACAAGAGCTATAGTTGAAGACAGTCAACTAGGGTTTCATCTGGGTCAACCCTAGGTCAACCCTAGGTCAATTGACTGACTTAAGAGGGCATTCAAGTCTATTGGAGAGATGTGGGGATCAACATTTGACATATGAAGAAGGATATGGAGATATGACAAGGAGAATTCAAGAGAAATCAAGGAGAAGAGGAGTTACTAAATTAGGGTTTCTCTGTAAAATCCCCTAGTTTAGGTCAAATCTCCAAGCAAGATAAGTCAAAATGCTAGCTTCAAATGGCTTCTTGGCCAACATGAAACTTGTAGAGGATCTCAAGACCTTTAATTTGAGTGGTGGAAGACCTCAAGGAGATTTATAGAACTCAAGTTATGGTCCTTGCAAGTTACAGGTCATCTGGGGTGTCTGAATTTTTGTCTGTGAAAGTGACTTGACTTCCAAGCTAGTTTTGCCCCTCAAGGAGATTTCAAATGAATTCTTGGTCAACATAAGAATTGTTCCTCATTGTCTTAGCTTTCTAGAATGGTATGGTATGCCTTCATATGATGTGGAGAACTCAACTTATGGTCTTGACAAGCAAAGGGTATTTTGGGCATTTGTGAATTACAGGTCATTTTAACCTATACCCAAAACTCATACAAGGAGGCCTCAAATGGAAAAACTTACAACATCAAACTTGCTCCAAATGGGATTTTAAGTCTAGAAAGAAGGTCACAAGTTATTGGAGAAGCTCATAGCATGGAATTACACAATTGGTCAAAATATGAACTAAAAAGGCTTATAAAGTGAATAATTTCAAGTTGGAAATTGGTTTGGGAGATTTACAAGTCCAAATGGAGACTTCCAATATATGATTTTGAATGGAAAAACAATTCTAAGAACAATGGTTCACACACTTTTTTGAGTTTAGAAGGAAAAAATGAAGTTATCCATGGTTGCTTATCATTTAAGAAACATAATCAAAATGGATCAAAATTTGAAAACAAGGGAATGTGCAAGATGGATCTAGAATGTTCATTTGGGGTCTATATATTCATGAAATGTGCATTGATCAAGGGTTGGCCTCATTTGCACCAAGAATTCCACAAAATTTCTCACACTTTTTCATAAAAGTTTCATTCCAAATCTCTCAAATTCTTCATCAATCTTCATCATAATCAATTCAATTCCACTCCATCATCATCATAGATCATAATTGAAGCAAGTTTTTGGTAGTTATCATCCATTTTCGAGCATTTTTCTCAAGATCATCAAAATCACAAGTTCAAGTGGATTGCATGATTCAAGCTAGGAACCTCCAAGTTTGTGCATACAGAATCAAATTCATCAAGGATTGATCAAGATTCAAGTCTCAAAAGCCTCAGATCTTCCATCTCCATAGCTGTTTGCAAGATTTCACACAAGGTAAGTTTTCATTCAAACCACTTGATCTAGTTAATTTGGCATGATGTTGTTAGTTTAGATGCAATCTAGGTGGTTAGGAGATTAGTTTAGGTGAATTTGGAACGATTTGGAGTCCATTGTTAGCAGAGGCAACAATCTGTTGGTGCTTATATCTCTTAGATTAGTGTGTTGTAATTGTAGTTTGATAGCACATGTTAATCTCCATTAGGCATAGGTTAGTTTAGGTCAAGTTTGATGAAGAGTTATCATGATGCTTATCAGTGAATATCCATGGTGATCAGAATTTACCTCGATCGGGTTGAGAGTTTTATTGAGTTTCAGATTGATCTAAGATCATAGGATTGAAGAGGGAGAGGTTTGGAGTAACTTTCATGTTCATAGCATGGTGATTCGTGGCCTGGATAAGGAGAACAGTTGGGTGGAATGTTGCTCGTGCATGGGGTTTAATGGCAGAAACCCTAATCTCAGGTGAACCAAGGAAGAAGACACAATCGTGTCCGTTCATCTCGTGGTAGACCTTTGACTATCAGGGCAATCCAATGGCCCTCATTTAATTTCAGAATTGGAGGGAGGTGCGTTGGCCCTAAACGCACCGTTTCATTAATTGAAACGGGCGGGCCTGAGTGCTGTTGATAACCACACCTCCAATGTGAGCCCAAAACCATTTTTCCAATGTGATTTCTCTGCTATTTTCACCCCCAGCTGATTCCCTTGTGTTTTTTAATTCTGAATGTGTATTGGGCTTAAGCCAGAAGCGCTACCAGCACCCCCCAGTCTGAGGGCCCATCCAATAATGAACTGAGCGAATTTCTCTTCCAACCCCCTCTCTCATTTTATTTTCAATTTTATTTTTCTTATTTCATTTTAATATTTTACCATCTTTGAAAATTCATAAATAATTCATAAAAAATGCTTTTTAATTCATTCTCTTTACCATGTTTTCATTAAAATGTCTAGAATATTATAGGAAAATAAATTTTCATTTTTAGTTTTTATTTCATATTTTTTCCATATTTTCTAAATAAATAGCATAATAAATAGTTACATTTCATGCATTATTTTTATGATTTTTGTTCTCTCACATGCTTTAATATTTTTTGATCATTCTTTTCATATTGTTTAGATGAGATGTTAATCTTGTAGAAATATTTTAGTTCCCATTTTTGAGAGTTAATTTTAGGTGATTAATAAATGCTTGAATATCATGAACAAAACTAGGGTTTTAGGTGACAACTTAGGAGTTTGATTTCATTCCCCTTAGGACTTAGGATTTAAATAGATTAGTTATGGGACTATATGGGTTATGGGTAGCTATTAGATCCCTTAGAGAACAGTTAGGATTCCCCTACTGATATTATTACTATCTGTATATCTGCTGTCTGGTGTGGTGTGCCCTCTGGGGATTGTTGATTGTTTGATTGGGTATTGGGTTTGTCTGGGGCCCTGGGGAAGCTGAAGATTTGTGGAGATGAAGCCATTGGAGATTCAAAGATTGAAGATCAACTGTCAGAGTTGAGGAGGAGTTTCTTGCTATCAGTTGCTGAGGAGACTAGGGTTTAGGAGCTAGGCAGAGCTCTAGAGTAGAAAGCTTGTTTCTCAAACATGGATTGCCTTGTCTGCATCCATTCTTCTCTGTGATTCAGAGTCTCTCTAAGACACTCACCCCCTTCCTTTGGAAGGCTTGGTGATGGTGTCTATGAGATAGAACTCTTGAGAGAAAATGTCTCTTGTGTTAGAAGCAGTCTGTTCACCACCTTTGGTAGTCAACTGATTGCTTAACACCCAATTCACTCTTGTGACTAATCCCTCATCCTGGAGGTTTGAGCTTGAAGAAAAGCCATTGCAGATGGAAGACTGAGGATCAAAGCCCTTGCCTGAAGGCCATGAAGGTGGAGATTGATGCTTGTTGAAGCCTGTAGCTGATTGGAGATTGCTTGAAGCCAGATGTTGATTCAGAGCTGCTGATGCTGTTTCTTTTGCTGTTGTATTTCATTGCTGATGCATTGATTGGTTTTCTGGACTGTATTGTTTGCTGTTTACCCTGCTGGGTTGAAAGTGAAGCTTGTTCACTTTCGCCTATTGTTTTCTAGGTTCGAGGTTGAGTGGGACTCCCTTGCCTCGCTTGTACTGTTGCATCCATGCATTTTACTGCTTTACTGTATATATCTGATATTGTTTATGTTTCTGCCTATCCCGTAGGATCTCTGTTTCTCTCTGTGCAAGAGAGGAGCATGATAGACATTAGGTCTTAACCCATGCATGATAACATTAGGTTAGTTTGTTTCCCTTCGCAACCGTAGGTTAGAGTTCTGTCTCTTCTCATCTTAAAACAAACAGAAAAACATAATAAAGATTTCAAACACAATAAAAGACACTTCTTCCGTAAAAGAATGTGAACTCATCAAGACGTCATTTTTGTCCTCTTGGACTGTTAATCAGAAAAACCTTTTTCAGAAGGAATAAAATCAATCAAGACAGACTCGTGTCGTACGTGGCCCGAACTACGTTTGCTCTGATCTTCCATGCTGTGTGGAAGTACGTAGGCATAGGATACGATATCCTAGCGAGCAACCTTCCCCTCCTTTCCCGTAGGTAGGCGAACTACGTTGACTCTGATTTCTCGTTCCAGGCGAGAATACGTAGGCATAAAGTGCGATACTTTGCCGAGTCATTTTTATTTTCATTTTTATTTTCTTTTTCACCCTTGACCTTTAGAGTAGATAGAATAACAATCCATACCCGAAAACAAGCGTGGATCCCGTCGAGTACGACGGACGTGAGGGGTGCTAATACCTTCCCCTTGCGTAACCGACTCCCGAACCCAGGTTTTGGTTGCGATGACCATACCTTTCCCGTGTTGTGCGAGGTTTACTCTGAGCGTTTCCTTTCCCTCCCGTGGGATAAATAACGCACGGTGGCGACTCTTCTGTCAGCCGGCGCCGATTTTCGCAGTAGCGACACGCACATGCCAATGAACACACAACAGTGTGAGTCGGGGTTCGGATACCATACGGGCTCAAGAGGATATCACTAGTCAGGATATGAATATCAAACATACTAATGAAACACCCATTAGCCAAGGCCTGGATGCCGCACATGCCAATGAACACACAATTGCGTGAGCCGGGGTCCGGATACCACATGGGCTCAAGAGAACATCACTAGTCAGGATCTGAATATCAAACATACTAATGAAACAACCATCAGCCAGGGCCTGGATGCCGCACATGCCAATGAACACAAACTGCGTGAGACAGGGTCCGGATACCACACGGGCTCAAGAGAACATCACTAGTCAGAATCTGAATATAACACATACTAATGAAACAATCATCAGCCAAGGCATGGATGCCGCACATGCCAATGAACACACAACGGTGTGATTCGGGGTCCGGATTCCACATAGGCTCAAGAGAACATCACTAGTTAGGATCTGAATATCACACATACTAATGAAACAATAATCAGCCAGGGCCTGTATGCCGCACATGCCAATGAACACAAAACGGTGTGAGCCGGGGTCCGGATACCACATGGGCTCAAGAGAACATCACTAGTCAGGATCTGAATATCAAACAAACTAATGAAATAACCATCAGCCAAGGCCTGGATGCGCACATGCCAATGAACACATAACTGCGTGAGACGGGGTCCGGATACCACACGGGCTCAAGAGAACATCACTAGTCGGGATCTGAATATAACACATACTAATGAAACAATCATCAGCCAGGGCATGGATGCCGCACCAGCCAATGAACACACAACGGTGTGATTCGGGGTCCGGATTCCACACAGGCTCAAGAGAACATCACTAGTTAGGATCTGAATATACCACATACTAATGAAATAATAATCAGCCAGGGCCTGTATGCCGCACATGCCAATGAACACACAACGGTGTGAGCCGGGGTCTGGATACCACACGGGCTCAAGAGAACATCACTAGCCCGGATCTGAATATCACACATACTAATGAAATACCCATCAGCCAGGGCCTGGATGCCGCACATGCCAATTAAAAATTGTGTGAGCCGGGGTCCAGATACCACAAGGGCTCAAGAGAACATCACCAGTCAGGATCTGAATATCAAACATTCTAATGAAATACCCATCAGCCAGGGCCTGGATGTCGCACATGCCAATGAACACACACCTGTGTGAGCCGGGGTCCGGATACCACACGGGCTCAAGAGAACATCACTAGTCAGGATTTGAATATCACACATACTAATGAAACAATCACCAGCCAGGGCTTGGATGCCGCACATGCCAATGAATACACAACGGTGTGAGCCGGGGTCCAAATACCACACGGGCTCAAGAGAACAACACTAGTCAGGATCTGAATATTACACATACTAATGAAACAATCATCAGCCAGGACCTGGATGCCGCACATGCCAATGAACACACAACGGTGTGAGCCGGGGTCCAGATACCACACGGGCTCAAGAGAACATCACTAGTCAGGATCTGAATATCACACATACTAATGAAACAATCATCAGCTAGGGCCTGGATGCCGCACATGCCAATGAACACACAACAATGTGAGTCGGGGTTCGGATACCACAGCGGTTCAAGAGAACATCACTAGTCAAGATCTGAATATTAAACATACTAATGAAACAGCCATCAGCTAAGGTCTGGATGCCGCAAATGCCAATGAACACACAACTGCGTGAGCCTGGGTCCGAATACCACACGGGCTCAAGAGAACATCACTAGTCAGGATCTGAATATCACACATACTAATGAAACAATCATCAACCAGGGCCTGGATGCCGCACATGCCAATGAACACACAGCGGTGTGAGCCGGGGTCCAGATACCACACTAGCTCAAGAGAACATCACTAGTCAGGATCTGAATATCACACATACTAATGAAACAATCATCAGTCAGGGCCTGGATGCCGCACATGCAAATAAACACACAACTGCGTGAGCCGGGGTCCGGATACCACACGGGCTCAAGAGAACATCACTAGTCAGGTTCTGAATATCAAACATACTAGTGAAATACCCATCAGCCAGGGCCTGGATGTCGCACATGTCAATGAACACACAACAGTGTGAACCAGGGTCCGGATACCACAGGGGCTCAAGAGAACATCACATGTCAGGATCTGAATATCACACATACTAATGAAACAATCATCAGCCAGCGCCTAGGTGTCGCACATGCCAATGAACACACAACAGTGTGAGCCGGGGTTCGGATACCATACGGGCTCAAGAGGATATCACTAGTCAGGATACGAATATTAAACATACTAATGAAACACCCATTAGCCAAGGCCTGGATGCCGCACATGCCAATGAACACACAATTGCGTGAGCCGGGGTCCGGATACCACATGGGCTCAAGAGAACATCACTAGTCAGGATCTGAATATCAAACATACTAATGAAACAACCATCAGCCAGGGCCTGGATGCCGCACATGCCAATGAACACAAACTGCGTGAGGCAGGGTCCGGATACCACACGGGCTCAAGAGAACATCACTAATCAGAATCTGAATATAACACATACTAATGAAACAATCATCAGCCAAGGCATGGATGCCGCACATGCCAATGAACACACAACGGTGTGAGTCGGGGTCCGGATTCCACATAGGCTCAAGAGAACATCACTAGTTAGGATCTGAATATCACACATACTAATGAAACAATAATCAGCCAGGGCCTGTATGCCGCACATGCCAATGAACACACAACGGTGTGAGCCGGGGTCCGGATACCACATGGGCTCAAGAGAACATCACTAGTCAGGATCTGAATATCAAACAAACTAATGAAACAACCATCAGCCAAGGCCTGGATGCGCACATGCCAATGAACACATAACTGCGTGAGACGGGGTCCGGATACCACACGGGCTCAAGAGAACATCACTAGTCGGGATCTGAATATAACACATACTAATGAAACAATCATCAGCCAAGGCATGGATGCCGCACCTGCCAATGAACACACAACGGTGTGATTCGGGGTCCGGATTCCACACAGGCTCAAGAGAACATCACTAGTTAGGATCTGAATATATCACATACTAATGAAATACCCATCAGCCAGGGCCTGGATGCCGCACATGCCAATTAACAATTGTGTGAGCCGGGGTCCAGATACCACAAGGGCTCAAGAGAACATCACCAGTCAGGATCTGAATATCAAACATTCTAATGAAATACCCATCAGCCAGGGCCTGGATGTCGCACATGCCAATGAACACACACCTGTGTGAGCCGGGGTCCGGATACCACACGGGCTCAAGAGAACATCACTAGTCAGGATTTGAATATCACACATACTAATGAAACAATCACCAGCCAGGGCTTGGATGCCGCACATGCCAATGAATACACAACGGTGTGAGCCGGGGTCCAGATACCACACGGGCTCAAGAGAACAACACTAGTCAGGATCTGAATATTACACATACTAATGAAACAATCATCAGCCAGGACCTGGATGCCGCACATGCCAATGAACACACAACGGTGTGAGCCGGGGTCCAGATACCACACGGGCTCAAGAGAACATCACTAGTCAGGATCTGAATATCACACATACTAATGAAACAATCATCAGTCAGGGCCTGGATGCCGCACATGCCAATGAACACACAACAATGTGAGTCGGGGTTCGGATACCACAGCGGTTCAAGAGAACATCACTAGTCAGGATCTGAATATCACGCATACTAATGAATTAGACATCAGCCAGGGCCTAGGTGCCGCACATGCCAATGAACACACAACAGTCTGAGCCGGGGTCCGGATACCACATGGGCTCAAGAGAACATCACTAGTCAGGATCTGAATATCAAACATACTAATGAAACAACCATCAGCCAAGGCCTGGATGCCGCACATGCCAATGAACACAGAACTGCGTGAGACGGGGTCCGGATACCACACGGGCTCAAGAGAACATCACTAGTCAGGATCTGAATAGAACACATACTAATGAAACAATCATCACCCAAGGCATGGATGTTGCACATGCCAATGAACACACAACGGTGTCAGTCGGGGTCCGGATCCCACACAGGCTCAAGAGAACATCACTAGTTAGGATCTGAATATCACACATACTAATGAAACGATAATCAGCCAGGGCCTGTATGCCGCACATGCCAATGAACAGACAACGATGTGAGCCGGGGTCCGGATACCACACGCGCTCAAGAGAACATCACTAGCCAGGATCTGAATATCACACATACTAATGAGACAATCATCAGCCAGGGCCTAGATGCCGCACATGCCAATGAACACACAATTGCGTGAGCCGGGGTCCGGATACCACACGGGCTCAAGAGAACATCACTAGTCAGGATCTGAATATCAAACATACTAATGAAATACCCATCATCCAGGGCCTGGATGCCGCCCATGCGAATTAACACAAAATTGTGTGAGCCGGGGTCCAGATACCACAAGGGCTCAAGAGAACATCACTAGTCAGGATCTCAATATCAAACATACTAATGAAATACCTATCAGCCAGGGCTTGGATGTCGCACATGACAATGAACACACACCTGTGTGAGTCGGGGTCCGGATACCACACGGGCTCAAGAGAACATCACTAGTCAGGATCTGAATATCACACATACTAATGAAACAATCACCAGCCAGGGCCTGGATGCCGCACATGCCAATGAACACACAATGGTGTGAGCCGGGGTCCGGATTCCACACAGGCTCAAGAGAACATCACTAGTCAGGATCTGAATATCACACATACTAATGAAATAATAATCAGCCAGGGCCTGTATGCCGCACATGCCAATGAACATACAACGGTGTGAGCCGGGGTCCGGATACCACACGGGCTCAAGAGAACATCACTAGTCAGGATCTGAATATCACACATACTAATGAGACAATCATCAGCCAGGGCCGGGATGCCGCACATGCCAATGAAAACACAATTGCGTGAGCCGGGGTCCGGATACCACACGGGCTCAAGAGAACTTCACTAGTCAGGATCTGAATATCAAAAATTCTAATGAAATACCCATCATCCTGGGCCTGGATGCCGCCCATGCCAATTAACACACAATTGTTTGAGCCGGGGTCCAAATACCACAAGGGCTCAAGAGAACATCACTAGTCAGGATTTGAATATCAAACATACTAATGAAATACCCATCAACCAGGGCCTGGATGTCGCACATGCCAATGAACACACACCTGTGTGAGTCGGGGTCCGGATACCACACGGGCTCAAGAGAACATCACTAGTCAGGATTTGAATATCACATATACTAATGAAACAATCACCAGCCAGGGCCTGGATGCCGCACATGCCAATGAACACACAACGGTGTGAGCAGGGGTCCAGATACCACACGGGCTCAAGAGAACATCACTAGTCAGGATCTGAATATCACACATACTAATGAAACAATCATCAGCCAGGGCCTGGATGCCGCACATGCCAATGAACACACAACAATGTGAGTCGGGGTTCGGATACCACAACGGTTCAAGAGAACATCACTAGTAAGGATCTGAATATCACGCATACTAATTAATTAGACATCAGCCAGGGCCTAGGTGCCGCACATGCCAATGAACACACAACAGTCTGAGCCGGGGTCCGGATACCACATGGGCTCAAGAGAACATCACTAGTCAGGATATGAATATCAAACATACTAATGAAACAACCATCAGCCAAGGCCTGGATGCCGCACATGCCAATGAACACACAACTGCGTGAGTCGGGGTCCGGATACCACACGGGCTCAAGAGAACATCACTAGTCAGGATCTGAATAGAACACATACTAATGAAACAATCATCACCCAAGGCATGGATGTTGCACATGCCAAAGAACACACAACGGTGTGAGTCGGGGTCCGGATCCCACAAGGCTCAAGAGAACATCACTAGTTAGGATCTGAATATCACACATACTAATGAAACAATAATCAGCCAGGGCCTGTATGCCGCACATGCCAATGAACACACAACGGTGTGAGCCGGGGTCCGGATACCACACGGGCTCAAGAGAACATCACTAGCCAGGATCTGAATATCACACATACTAATGAGACAATAATCAGCCAGGGCCTAGATGCCGCACATGCCAATGAACACACAATTGCGTGAGCCGGGGTCCGGATACCACACGGGCTCAAGAGAACATCACTAGTCAGGATCTGAATATCAAACATACTAATGAAATACCCATCATCCAGGGCCTGGATGCCGCCCATGCGAATTAACACAAAATTGTGTGAGCCGGGGTCCAGATACCACAAGGGCTCAAGAGAACATCACTAGTCAGGATCTCAATATCAAACATACTAATGAAATACCCATCAGCCAGGGCTTGGATGTCGCACATGACAATGAAAACACACCTGTGTGAGTCGGGGTCCGGATACCACACGGGCTCAAGAGAACATCACTAGTCAGGATTTGAATATCACATATACTAATGAAACAATCACCAGCCAGGGCCTGGATGCCGCACATGCCAATGAACACACAACGGTGTGAGTCGGGGTCCAGATACCACACGGGCTCAAGAGAACATCACTAGTCAGGATCTGAATATCACACATACTAATGAAACAATCATCAGCCAGGGCCTGGATGCCGCACATGCCAATGAACACACAACAATGTGAGTCGGGGTTCGGATACCTCAACGGTTCAAGAGAACATCATTAGTAAGGATCTGAATATCACGCATACTAATGAATTAGACATCAGCCAGGGCCTAGGAGCCGCACATGCCAATGAACACACAACAGTCTGAGCCGGGGTCCGGATACCACATGGGCTCAAGAGAACATCACTAGTCAGGATCTGAATATCAAACATACTAATGAAACAACCATCAGCCAAGGCCTGGATGCCGCACATGCCAATGAACACACAACTGCGTGAGACGGAGTCCGGATACCACACGGGCTCAAGAGAACATCACTAGTCAGGATCTGAATAAAACACATACTAATGAAACAATCATCACCCACGGCATGGATGTTGCACATGCCAATGAACACACAACGGTGTGAGTCGAGGTCCGGATTCCACACAGGCTCAAGAGAACATCACTAGTTAGGATCTGAATATCACACATACTAATGAAACAATAATCAGCCAAGGCCTGTATGCTGCACATGCAAATGAACACACAACGGTGTGAGCCGGGGTCCGGATACCACACGGGCTCAAGAGAACATCACTAGCCAGGATCTGAATATCACACATACTAATGAGACAATCATCAGCCAGGGCCTAGATGCCGCACATGCCAATGAACACACAATTGCGTGAGCTGGGGTCCGGATACCACACGGGCTCAAGAGAACATCACTAGTCAGGATCTGAATATCAAACATACTAATGACATACCCATCATCCAGGGCCTGGATGCCGCCCATGCCAATTAACACAAAATTGTGTGAGCCGAGGTCCAGATACCACAAGGGCTCAAGAGAACATCACTAGTCAGGATCTCAATATCAAACATACTAATGAAATACCCATCAGCCAGGGCTTGGATGTCGCACATGACAATGAACACACACCTGTGTGAGTCGGGGTCCGGATACCACACGGGCTCAAGAGAACATCACTAGTCAGGATCTGAATATCACACATACTAATGAAACAATCACCAGCCAGGGCCTGGATGCCGCACATGCCAAGGAACACACAATGGTGTGAGCCGGGGTTCGAATTCCACACAGGCTCAAGAGAACGTCACTAGTCAGGATCTGAATATCACACATACTAATGAAATAATAATCAGCCACGGCCTGTATGCCGCACATGCCAATGAACACACAACGGTGTGAGCCGGGGTCCGGATACCACACGGGCTCAAGAGAACATCACTAGCCAGGATCTGAATATCACACATACTAATGAGACAATCATCAGCCAGGGCATGGATGCCGCACATGCCAATGAACACACAATTCCGTGAGCCGGGGTCCGGATACCACACGGGCTCAACAGAACATCACTAGTCAGGATCTGAATATCAAACATACTAATGAAATACCCATCATCCAGGGCCTGGATGCCGCCCATGCCAATTAACACACAATTGTGTGAGCCGGGGTCCAGATACCACAAGGGCTCAAGAGAATATCACTAGTCAGGATCTCAATATCAAACATACTAATGAAATACCCATCAGCCAGGGCTTGGATGTCGCCCATGACAATGAACACACACCTGTGTGAGCCGGGGTCCGGATACCACACGGGCTCAAGAGAACATCACTAGTCAGGATCTGAATATCACACATACTAATGAAACAATCACCAGCCAGGGCCTGGATGCCGCACATGCCAATGAACACACAATGGTGTGAGCCAGGGTCCGGATTCCACACAGGCTCAAGAGAACATCACTAGTCAGGATCTGAATATCACACATACTAATGAAATAATAATCAGCCAGGGCCTGTATGCCGCACATGCCAATAAACATACAACGGTGTGAGCCGGGGTCCGGATACCACACGGGCTCAAGAGAACATCACTAAACAGGATCTGAATATCACACATACTAATGAGACAATCATCAGCCAGGGCCTGGATGCTGCACATGCCAATGAAAACACAATTGCGTGAGCCGGGGTCCGGATACCACACGGGCTCAAGAGAACATCACTAGTCAGGATCTGAATATCAAAAATACTAATGAAATACCCATCATCCTGGGCCTGGATGCCGCCCATGCCAATTAACACACAATTGTGTGAACCGGGGTCCAGATACCACAAGGGCTCAAGAGAACATCACTAGTCAGGATCTGAATATCAAATATACTAATGAAATACCCATCAGCCAGGGCCTGGATGTCGCACATGCCAATGAACACACACCTATGTGAGCCGGGGTCCGGATACCACACGGGCTCAAGAGAACATCACTAGTCAGGATTTGAATATCACAAATACTAATGAAACAATCACCAGCCAGGGCCTGGATGCCGCCCATGCCAATGAACACACAACGGTGTGAGCCGGGGTCCAGATTCCACACAGGCTCAAGAGACAATCACTAGTCAGGATCTGAATATCACACATACTAATGAAACAATCATCAGGCAGGGCATGGATGCCGCACATGCCAATGAACGCACAACGGTGTGAGCCGGGGTCCAGATACCACACGGGCTCAAGAGAACAACACTAGTCAGGATCTTAATATCACATATACTAATGAAACAATCATCAGCCAGGACCTGGATGCCGCACATGCCAATGAACACACAACAGTGTGAACCGGGGTCCAGATACCACACGAGCTCAAGAGAACATCATTAGTCAGGATGTGAATATCACACATACTAATGAAACAATCATCAGCCAGGGCCTCGATGTCGCGCATGCCAATGAACACACAACAATGTGAGTCGGGGTTCGGATACCACAGTGGTTCAAGAGAACATCACTAGTCAGGATCTGAATATCACACATACTAATGAATTAGACATCAGCCAGGGCCTAGGTGCCGCACATGCCAATGAACACACAACAGTCTGAGTCGGGGTCCGGATACCACATGGGCTCAAGAGAACATCACTAGTCAGGATCTGAATATCAAACATACTAATGAAACAACCATCAGCCAAGACCTGGATGCCGCACATGCCAATGAACACACAACTGCGTGAGACGGGGTCCGGATACCACAGGGGCTCAAGAGAACATCACTAGTCAGGATCTGAATATAACACATACTAATGAAACAATCATCACCCAAGGCATGGATGCTGCACATGCCAATGAACACACAACGGTGTGATTCGGGGTCCAGATTCCACACAGGCTCAAGAGAACATCATTAGTTAGGATCTGAATATCACAAATACTAATGAAACAATAATCAGCCAGGGCCTGTATGCCGCACATGCCAATGAACACACAACGGTGTGAGCCGGGGTCCGGATACCACACGGGCTCAAGAGAACATCACTAGCCAGGATCTGAATATCACACATACTAATGAGACAATCATAAGCCAGGGCCTGGATGCCTCACATGCCAATGAACACACAATTGCGTGAGTCGGGGTCCGGATACCACACGGGCTCGAGAGAACATCACTAGTCAGGATCTGAATATCAAACATACTAATGAAATACCCATCATCAAGGGCCTGGATGCCGCCCATGCCAATTAACACACAATTGTGTGAGCCGGGGTCCAGATACCACAAGGGCTCAAGAGAACATCACTAGTCAGGATCTGAATATCAAACATACTAATGAAATACCCATCAGCCAGGGCTTGGATGTCGCACATGCCAATGAACACACAGCTGTGTGAGCCGGGGTCCGGATACCACACGGGCTCAAGAGAACATCACTAGTCAGGATCTAAATATCACACATACTAATGAAATAATCACCAGCCAGGGCCTGGATGCCGCACATGCCAATGAACACACAACGGTGTGAGCCAGGGTCCAGATTCCACACAGGCTCAAGAGAACATCACTAGTCAGGATCTGAATATCACACATACTAATGAAACAATAATCAGCCAGGGCCTGTATGCCGCACATGCCAATGAACACACAACGGTGTGAGCCGGGGTCCGGATACCACACGGGCTCAAGAGAACATCACTAGCCAGGATCTGAATATCACACATTCTAATGAGACAATCATCAGCCAGGGCCTGGATGCCGCACATGCCAATGAACACACAATTGCGTGAGCCGGGGTCCGGATACCACACCGGCTCAAGAGAACATCACTAGTCAGGATCTGAATATCAAACATACTAATGAAATACCCATCATCCAGGGCCTGGATGCCGCCCATGCCAATTAACACACAATTGTGTGAGCCGGGGTCCAGATACCACAAGGGCTCAAGAGAACATCACTAGTCAGGATCTGAATATCAAACATACTAATGAAATACCCATCAACCAGGGCTTGGATGTCGCACATGCCAATGAACACACCTGTGTGAGCCGGGGTCCGGATACCACACGGGCTCAAGCGAACATCACTAGTCAGGATCTGAATATCACACATACTAATGAAACAATCACCAGTCAGGGCCTGGATGCCGCACATGCCAATGAACACACAACGGTGTGTGCCGGGGTCCAGATTCCACACAGGCTCAAGAACATCCCTAGTCAGGATCTGAATATCACACATACTAATGAAACAATCATCAGGCAGGGCATGGATGCCGCACATGCCAATGAACACACAACGGTGTGAGCCGGGGTCCAGATACCACACGGGCTCAAGAGAACAACACTAGTCAGGATCTGAATATCACACATACTAATGAAACAATCATCAGCCAGGACCTGGATGCCGCACATGCCAATGAACACACAACGGTGTGAGCCGGGGTCCAGATACCACACGAGCTCAAGAGAACATCACTAGTCAGGATCTGAATATCACACATACTAATGAAACAATCATCAGCCAGGGCCAGGATACCGCACATGCCAATGAACACCCAACAATGTGAGTCGGGGTCCGGATATGACATGGGCTCAAGAGAACATCACTAGTCAGGATCTGAATATCAAACATACTAATGAAACAACCATCAGCCAAGGCCTGGATGCCGCAAATGCCAATGAACAAACAACTCCGTGAGACGGGGTCCGGATACCACACGGGCTCAAGAGAACATCACTAGTTAGGATCTGAATATAACACATACTAATGAAACAATCATCACCCAAGGCATGGATGCTGCACATGCCAATGAACACACAACGGTGTGAGTCGGGGTTCGGATTCCACACAGGCTCAAAAGAACATCACTAGTCAGGATCTGAATATCACACATACTAATGAAACAATAATCATCCAGGGCCTGTATGCCGCAGATGCCAATGAACACACAACGGTGTGAGCCGGGGTACGGATACCACACGGGCTCAAGAGAACATCACTAGCCAGGATCTGAATATCACACATACTAATGAAACAATCATCAGCCAGGGCCTGGATGCCGCACATGCCAATGAACACACAATTGCGTGAGCTGGGGTCCGGATACCACACAAGCTCAAGAGAACATCACTAGTCAGGATCTGAATATCAAACATACTAATGAAATACCCATCATCCAGGGCCTGGATGCCGCCCATGCCAATTAACACACAATTGTGTGAGCTGGGGTCCAGATACCACAAGGGCTCAAGAGAACATCACTAGTCAGGATCTGAATATCAAACATACTAATGAAATACCCATCAGCCAGGGCTTGGATGTCGCACATGCCAATGAACACACACCTGTGTGAGCCGGGGTCCGGATACCACACGGGCTCAAGCGAACATCACTAGTAAGATCTGAATATCACACATACTAATGAAACAATCACCAGTCAGGGCCTGGATGCCGCACATGCCAATGAACACACATCGGTGTGAGCCGGGGTCCGGATTCCACACAGGCTCAAGAGAACATCACTAGTCCGGATCTGAATATCACACATACTAATGAAACAATCATCAGGCAGGGCATGGATGCCGCACCTGCCAATGAACATACAACAGTGTGAGCCGGGGTCCAGATACCACACGGGCTCAAGAGAACAACACTAGTCAGGATCTGAATATCACACATACTAATGAACCAATCATCAGCCAGGACCTGGATGCCGCACATGCCAATGTACACACAACGGTGTAAGCCGGGGTCCAGATACCACACGGGCTCAAGAGAACATCACTAGTCAGGATCTGAATATCACACATACTAATGAAACAATCATCAGCCAGAGCTTGGATGCTGCACATGCCAATGAACACACAACAATGTGAGCTGGGGTTCGGATACCACAGGGGTTCAAGAGAACATCACTAGTCAGGATCTGAATATCACGCATACTAATGAAACAGACATCAGCCAGGGCCTAGGTGCCGCACATGCCAATGAACACACAACTGCGTGAGACGGGGTCCGGATACCACACGGGTTCAAGAGAACATCACTAGTTAGGATCTGAATATAACACATACTAATGAAACAATCATCACCCAAGGCATGGATGCTGCACATGCCAATGAACACACAACGGTGTGAGTCGGGGTTCGGATTCCACACAGGCTCAAAAGAACATCACTAGTCAGGATCTGAATATCACACATACTAATGAAACAATAATCAGCCAGGGCCTGTATGCCGCAGATGCCAATGAACACACAACGGTGTGAGCCGGGGTCCGGATACCACACGGGCTCAAGAGAACATCACTAGCCAGGATCTGAATATCACACATACTAATGAAACAATCATCAGCCAGGGCCTGGATGCCGCACATGCCAATGAACACACAATTGCGTGAGCTGGGGTCCGGATACCACACAAGCTCAAGAGAACATCACTAGTCAGGATCTGAATATCAAACATACTAATGAAATACCCATCATCCAGGGCCTGGATGCCGCCCATGCCAATTAACACACAATTGTGTGAGCCGGGGTCCAGATACCACAAGGGCTCAAGAGAACATCACTAGTCAGGATCTGAATATCAAACATACTAATGAAATACCCATCAGCCAGGGCCTGGATGTCGCACATGCCAATGAACACACACCTGTGTGAGCCGGGGTCCGGATACCACACGGGCTCAAGAGAACATCACTAGTAAGATCTGAATATCACACATACTAATGAAACAATCACGAGCCAGGGCCTGGATGCCGCACATGCCAATGAACACACATCGGTGTGAGCCGGGGTCCGGATTCCACACAGGCTCAAGAGAACATCACTAGTCAGGATCTGAATATCACACATACTAATGAAACAATCATCAGGCAGGGCATGGATGCCGCACCTGCCAATGAACATACAACAGTGTGAGCCGGGGTCCAGATATCACACGGGCTCAAGAGAACAACACTAGTCAGGATCTGAATATCACACATACTAATGAACCAATCATCAGCCAGGACCTGGATGCCGCACATGCCAATGTACACACAACGGTGTAAGCCGGGGTCCAGATACCACACGGGCTCAAGAGAACATCACTAGTCAGGATCTGAATATCACACATACTAATGAAACAATCATCAGCCAGAGCTTGGATGCTGCACATGCCAATGAACACACATCAATGTGAGCTGGGGTTCGGATACCACAGGGGTTCAAGAGAACATCACTAGTCAGGATCTGAATATCACGCATACTAATGAAACAGACATCAGCCAGGGCCTAGGTGCCGCACATGCCGATGAACACACAACAGTCTGAGCCGGGGTCCGGATACCACACGGGCTCAAGAGAACATCACTAGTCAGGATCTGAATATCAAACATACTAATGAAACAACCATCAGCCAAGGCCTGGATGCCGCAAATGCCAATGAACACACAACTACGTGAGACGGGGTCCGGATACCACACGGGCTCAAGAGAACATCACTAGTTAGGATCTGAATATCACACATACTTATGAAACAATCATCAGCCAAGGCATGGATGCCGCACATGCCAATGAACACACAACGGTGTGAGTCG
Source organism: Lathyrus sativus (assembly GCA_963859935.3). Taxonomy (NCBI): domain Eukaryota; kingdom Viridiplantae; phylum Streptophyta; class Magnoliopsida; order Fabales; family Fabaceae; genus Lathyrus; species Lathyrus sativus. The sequence goes on along the minus strand of OZ012735.1, from coordinate 395,596,901 downwards.
GGGTCCGGATTCCACACAGGCTCAAGAGAACATCACTAGTTAGGATCTGAATAGCGCACATACTAATGAAACAATAATCAGCCAGGGCCTGTATGCCGCACATGCCAATGAACACACAACGGTTTGAGCCGGGGTCCGGATACCACACGGGCTCAAGAGAACATCACTAGCCAGGATCTGAATATCACACATACTAATGAAACAATCATCAGCCAGGGCCTGGATACCACACATGCCAATGAACACACAACAGTGTGAGCCGGAGTCCGGATACCTCAACGGTTCAAGAGAACATCATTAGTAAGGATCTGAATATCACGCATACTAATGAATTAGACATCAGCCAGGGCCTAGGAGCCGCACATGCCAATGAACACACATCAATGTGAGCTGGGGTTCGGATACCACATGGGTTCAAGAGAACATCACTAGTCAGGATCTGAATATCACGCATACTAATGAAACAGACATCAGCCAGGGCCTAGGTGCCGCACATGCCGATGAACACACAACAGTCTTAGCCGGGGTCCGAATACCACATGGGCTCAAGAGAACATCACTAGTCAGGATCTGAATATCAAACATACTAATGAAACAACCATCAGCCAAGGCCTGGATGCCGCACATGCCAACGAACACACAACTGCGTGAGACGGGGTCCGGATACCACACGGGCTCAAGAGAACATCACTAGTCAGGATCTGAATAGAACACATACTAATGAAACAATCATCACCCACGGCATGGATGCTGCACATGCCAATGAACACACAACGGTGTGAGTCGAGGTCCGGATTCCACACAGGCTCAAGAGAACATCACTAGTTAGGATCTGAATATCACACATACTAATGAAACAATAATCAGCCAAGGCCTGTATGCTGCACATGCCAATGAACACACAACGGTGTGAGCCGGGGTCCGGATACCACACGGGCTCAAGAGAACATCACTAGCCAGGATCTGAATATCACACATACTAATGAGACAATCATCAGCCAGGGCCTAGATGCCGCACATGCCAATGAACACACAATTGCGTGAGCTGGGGTCCGGATACCACACGGGCTCAAGAGAACATCACTAGTCAGGATCTGAATATCAAACATACTAATGAAATACCCATCATCCAGGGCCTGGATGCCGCCCATGCCAATTAACACAAAATTGTGTGAGCCGAGGTCCAGATACCACAAGGGCTCAAGATAACATCACTAGTCAGGATCTCAATATCAAACATACTAATGAAATACCCATCAGCCAGGGCTTGGATGTCGCACATGACAATGAACACACACCTGTGTGAGTCGGGGTCCGGATACCACACGGGCTCAAGAGAACATCACTAGTCAGGATCTGAATATCACACATACTAATGAAACAATCACCAGCCAGGGCCTGGATGCCGCACATGCCAAGGAACACACAATGGTGTGAGCCGGGGTCCGAATTCCACACAGGCTCAAGAGAACGTCACTAGTCAGGATCTGAATATCACACATACTAATGAAATAATAATCAGCCACGGCCTGTATGCCGCACATGCCAATGAACACACAACGGTGTGAGCTGGGGTCCGGATACCACACGGGCTCAAGAGAACATCACTAGCCAGGATCTGAATATCACACATACTAATGAGACAATCATCAACCAGGGCATGGATGCCGCACATGCCAATGAACACACAATTGCGTGAGCCGGGGTCCGGATACCACACGGGCTCAACAGAACATCACTAGTCAGGATCTGAATATCAAACATACTAATGAAATACCCATCATCCAGGGCCTGGATGCCGCCCATGCCAATTAACACACAATTGTGTGAGCCGGGGTCCAGATACCACAAGGGCTCAAGAGAACATCACTAGTCAGGATCTCAATATCAAACATACTAATGAAATACCCATCAGCCAGGGCTTGGATGTCGCACATGACAATGAACACACACCTGTGTGAGCCGGGGTCCGGATACCACACGGGCTCAAGAGAACATCACTAGTCAGGATCTGAATATCACACATACTAATGAAACAATCACCAGCCAGGGCCTGGATGCCGCACATGCCAATGAACACACAATGGTGTGAGCCAGGGTCCGGATTCCACACAGGCTCAAGAGAACATCACTAGTCAGGATCTGAATATCACACATACTAATGAAATAATAATCAGCCAGGGCCTGTATGCCGCACATGCCAATAAACATACAACGGTGTGAGCCGGGGTCCGGATACCACACGGGCTCAAGAGAACATCACTAGCCAGGATCTGAATATCACACATACTAATGAGACAATCATCAGCCAGGGCCTGGATGCCGCACATGCCAATGAAAACACAATTGCGTGAGCCGGGGTCCGGATACCACACGGGCTCAAGAGAACATCACTAGTCAGGATCTGAATATCAAAAATACTAATGAAATACCCATCATCCTGGGCCTGGATGCCGCCCATGCCAATTAACACACAATTGTGTGAACCGGGGTCCAGATACCACAAGGGCTCAAGAGAACATCACTAGTCAGGATCTGAATATCAAACATACTAATGAAATACCCATCAGCCAGGGCCTGGATGTCGCACATGCCAATGAACACACACCTGTGTGAGCCGGGGTCCGGATACCACACGGGCTCAAGAGAACATCACTAGTCAGGATTTGAATATCACATATACTAATGAAACAATCACCAGCCAGGCCCTGGATGCCGCACATGCCAATGAACACACAACGGTGTGAGCCGGGGTCCAGATTCCACACAGGCTCAAGAGACAATCACTAGTCAGGATCTGAATATCACACATACTAATGAAACAATCATCAGGCAGGGCATGGATGCCGCACATGCCAATGAACACACAACGGTGTGAGCCGGGGTCCAGATACCACACGGGCTCAAGAGAACAACACTAGTCAGGATCTGAATATCACATATACTAATGAAACAATCATCAGCCAGGACCTGGATGCCGCACATGCCAATGAACACACAACAGTGTGAACCGGGGTCCAGATACCACACGGGCTCAAGAGAACATCATTAGTCAGGATGTGAATATCACACATACTAATGAAACAATCATCAGCCAGGGCCTCGATGTCGCGCATGCCAATGAACACACAACAATGTGAGTCGGGGTTCGGATACCACAGTGGTTCAAGAGAACATCACTAGTCAGGATCTGAATATCACACATACTAATGAATTAGACATCAGCCAGGGCCTAGGTGCCGCACATGCCAATGAACACACAACAGTCTGAGTCGGGGTCCGGATACCACATGGGCTCAAGAGAACATCACTAGTCAGGATCTGAATATCAAACATACTAATGAAACAACCATCAGCCAAGACCTGGATGCCGCACATGCCAATGAACACACAACTGCGTGAGACGGGGTCCGGATACCACACGGGCTCAAGAGAACATCACTAGTCAGGATCTGAATATAACACATACTAATGAAACAATCATCACCCAAGGCATGGATGCTGCACATGCCAATGAACACACAACGGTGTGAGTCGGGGTCCAGATTCCACACAGGCTCAAGAGAACATCACTAGTTAGGATCTGAATATCACAAATACTAATGAAACAATAATCAGCCAGGGCCTGTATGCCGCACATGCCAATGAACACACAACGGTGTGAGCCGGGGTCCGGATACCACACGGGCTCAAGAGAACATCACTAGCCAGGATCTGAATATCACACATACTAATGAGACAATCATAAGCCAGGGCCTGGATGCCTCACATGCCAATGAACACACAATTGCGTGAGTCGGGGTCCGGATACCACACGGGCTCAAGAGAACATCACTAGTCAGGATCTGAATATCACACATACTAATGAATTAGACATCAGCCAGGGCCTAGGTGCCGCACATGCCAATTAACACAAAATTGTGTGAGCCGAGGTCCAGATACCACAAGGGCTCAAGAGAACATCACTAGTCAGGATCTCAATATCAAACATACTAATGAAATACCCATCAGCCAGGGCTTGGATGTCGCACATGACAATGAACACACACCTGTGTGAGTCGGGGTCCGGATACCACACGGGCTCAAGAGAACATCACTAGTCAGGATCTGAATATCACACATACTAATGAAACAATCACCAGCCAGGGCCTGGATGCCGCACATGCCAAGGAACACACAATGGTGTGAGCCAGGGTCCGAATTCCACACAGGCTCAAGAGAACGTCACTAGTCAGGATCTGAATATCACACATACTAATGAAATAATAATCAGCCACGGCCTGTATGCCGCACATGCCAATGAACACACAACGGTGTGAGCCGGGGTCCGGATACCACACGGGCTCAAGAGAACATCACTAGCCAGGATCTGAATATCACACATACTAATGAGACAATCATCAGCCAGGGCATGGATGCCGCACATGCCAATGAACACACAATTGCGTGAGCCGGGGTCCGGATACCACACGGGCTCAACAGAACATCACTAGTCAGGATCTGAATATCAAACATACTAATGAAATACCCATCATCCAGGGCCTGGATGCTGCCCATGCCAATTAACACACAATTGTGTGAGCCGGGGTCCAGATACCACAAGGGCTCAAGAGAACATCACTAGTCAGGATCTCAATATCAAACATACTAATGAAATACCCATCAGCCAGGGCTTGGATGTCGCACATGACAATGAACACACACCTGTGTGAGCCGGGGTCCGGATACCACACGGGCTCAAGAGAACATCACTAGTCAGGATCTGAATATCACACATACTAATGAAACAATCACCAGCCAGGGCCTGGATGCCGCACATGCCAATGAACACACAATGGTGTGAGCCAGGGTCCGGATTCCACACAGGCTCAAGAGAACATCACTAGTCAGGATCTGAATATCACACATACTAATGAAATAATAATCAGCCAGGGCCTGTATGCCGCACATGCCAATAAACATACAACGGTGTGAGCCGGGGTCCGGATACCACACGGGCTCAAGAGAACATCACTAGCCAGGATCTGAATATCACACATACTAATGAGACAATCATCAGCCAGGGCCTGTATGCCGCACATGCCAATGAAAACACAATTGCGTGAGCCGGGGTCCGGATACCACACGGGCTCAAGAGAACATCACTAGTCAGGATCTGAATATCAAAAATACTAATGAAATACCCATCATCCTGGGCCTGGATGCCGCCCATGCCAATTAACACACAATTGTGTGAACCGGGGTCCAGATACCACAAGGGCTCAAGAGAACATCACTAGTCAGGATCTGAATATCAAACATACTAATGAAATACCCATCAGCCAGGGCCTGGATGTCGCACATGCCAATGAACACACACCTGTGTGAGCCGGGGTCCGGATACCACACGGGCTCAAGAGAACATCACTAGTCAGGATTTGAATATCACATATACTAATGAAACAATCACCAGCCAGGGCCTGGATGCCGCACATGCCAATGAACACACAACGGTGTGAGCCGGGGTCCAGATTCCACACAGGCTCAAGAGACAATCACTAGTCAGGATCTGAATATCACACATACTAATGAAACAATCATCAGGCAGGGCATGGATGCCGCACATGCCAATGAACACACAACGGTGTGAGCCGGGGTCCAGATACCACACGGGCTCAAGAGAACAACACTAGTCAGGATCTGAATATCACATATACTAATGAAACAATCATCAGCCAGGACCTGGATGCCGCACATGCCAATGAACACACAACAGTGTGAACCGGGGTCCAGATACCACACGGGCTCAAGAGAACATCATTAGTCAGGATGTGAATATCACACATACTAATGAAACAATCATCAGCCAGGGCCTCGATGTCGCGCATGCCAATGAACACACAACAATGTGAGTCGGGGTTCGGATACCACAGTGGTTCAAGAGAACATCACTAGTCAGGATCTGAATATCACACATACTAATGAATTAGACATCAGCCAGGGCCTAGGTGCCGCACATGCCAATGAACACACAACAGTCTGAGTCGGGGTCCGGATACCACATGGGCTCAAGAGAACATCACTAGTCAGGATCTGAATATCAAACATACTAATGAAACAACCATCAGCCAAGACCTGGATGCCGCACATGCCAATGAACACACAACTGCGTGAGACGGGGTCCGGATACCACACGGGCTCAAGAGAACATCACTAGTCAGGATCTGAATATAACACATACTAATGAAACAATCATCACCCAAGGCATGGATGCTGCACATGCCAATGAACACACAACGGTGTGAGTCGGGGTCCAGATTCCACACAGGCTCAAGAGAACATCACTAGTTAGGATCTGAATATCACAAATACTAATGAAACAATAATCAGCCAGGGCCTGTATGCCGCACATTCCAATGAACACACAACGGTGTGAGCCGGGGTCCGGATACCACACGGGCTCAAGAGAACATCACTAGCCAGGATCTGAATATCACACATACTAATGAGACAATCATAAGCCAGGGCCTGGATGCCTCACATGCCAATGAACACACAATTGCGTGAGTCGGGGTCCGGATACCACACGGGCTCAAGAGAACATCACTAGTCAGGATCTGAATATCACACATACTAATGAATTAGACATCAGCCAGGGCCTAGGTGCCGCACATGCCAATTAACACAAAATTGTGTGAGCCGAGGTCCAGATACCACAAGGGCTCAAGAGAACATCACTAGTCAGGATCTCAATATCAAACATACTAATGAAATACCCATCAGCCAGGGCTTGGATGTCGCACATGACAATGAACACACACCTGTGTGAGTCGGGGTCCGGATACCACACGGGCTCAAGAGAACATCACTAGTCAGGATCTGAATATCACACATACTAATGAAACAATCACCAGCCAGGGCCTGGATGCCGCACATGCCAAGGAACACACAATGGTGTGAGCCAGGGTCCGAATTCCACACAGGCTCAAGAGAACGTCACTAGTCAGGATCTGAATATCACACATACTAATGAAATAATAATCAGCCACGGCCTGTATGCCGCACATGCCAATGAACACACAACGGTGTGAGCCGGGGTCCGGATACCACACGGGCTCAAGAGAACATCACTAGCCAGGATCTGAATATCACACATACTAATGAGACAATCATCAGCCAGGGCATGGATGCCGCACATGCCAATGAACACACAATTGCGTGAGCCGGGGTCCGGATACCACACGGGCTCAACAGAACATCACTAGTCAGGATCTGAATATCAAACATACTAATGAAATACCCATCATCCAGGGCCTGGATGCTGCCCATGCCAATTAACACACAATTGTGTGAGCCGGGGTCCAGATACCACAAGGGCTCAAGAGAACATCACTAGTCAGGATCTCAATATCAAACATACTAATGAAATACCCATCAGCCAGGGCTTGGATGTCGCACATGACAATGAACACACACCTGTGTGAGCCGGGGTCCGGATACCACACGGGCTCAAGAGAACATCACTAGTCAGGATCTGAATATCACACATACTAATGAAACAATCACCAGCCAGGGCCTGGATGCCGCACATGCCAATGAACACACAATGGTGTGAGCCAGGGTCCGGATTCCACACAGGCTCAAGAGAACATCACTAGTCAGGATCTGAATATCACACATACTAATGAAATAATAATCAGCCAGGGCCTGTATGCCGCACATGCCAATAAACATACAACGGTGTGAGCCGGGGTCCGGATACCACACGGGCTCAAGAGAACATCACTAGCCAGGATCTGAATATCACACATACTAATGAGACAATCATCAGCCAGGGCCTGTATGCCGCACATGCCAATGAAAACACAATTGCGTGAGCCGGGGTCCGGATACCACACGGGCTCAAGAGAACATCACTAGTCAGGATCTGAATATCAAAAATACTAATGAAATACCCATCATCCTGGGCCTGGATGCCGCCCATGCCAATTAACACACAATTGTGTGAACCGGGGTCCAGATACCACAAGGGCTCAAGAGAACATCACTAGTCAGGATCTGAATATCAAACATACTAATGAAATACCCATCAGCCAGGGCCTGGATGTCGCACATGCCAATGAACACACACCTGTGTGAGCCGGGGTCCGGATACCACACGGGCTCAAGAGAACATCACTAGTCAGGATTTGAATATCACATATACTAATGAAACAATCACCAGCCAGGGCCTGGATGCCGCACATGCCAATGAACACACAACGGTGTGAGCCGGGGTCCAGATTCCACACAGGCTCAAGAGACAATCACTAGTCAGGATCTGAATATCACACATACTAATGAAACAATCATCAGGCAGGGCATGGATGCCGCACATGCCAATGAACACACAACGGTGTGAGCCGGGGTCCAGATACCACACGGGCTCAAGAGAACAACACTAGTCAGGATCTGAATATCACATATACTAATGAAACAATCATCAGCCAGGACCTGGATGCCGCACATGCCAATGAACACACAACAGTGTGAACCGGGGTCCAGATACCACACGGGCTCAAGAGAACATCATTAGTCAGGATGTGAATATCACACATACTAATGAAACAATCATCAGCCAGGGCCTCGATGTCGCGCATGCCAATGAACACACAACAATGTGAGTCGGGGTTCGGATACCACAGTGGTTCAAGAGAACATCACTAGTCAGGATCTGAATATCACACATACTAATGAATTAGACATCAGCCAGGGCCTAGGTGCCGCACATGCCAATGAACACACAACAGTCTGAGTCGGGGTCCGGATACCACATGGGCTCAAGAGAACATCACTAGTCAGGATCTGAATATCAAACATACTAATGAAACAACCATCAGCCAAGACCTGGATGCCGCACATGCCAATGAACACACAACTGCGTGAGACGGGGTCCGGATACCACACGGGCTCAAGAGAACATCACTAGTCAGGATCTGAATATAACACATACTAATGAAACAATCATCACCCAAGGCATGGATGCTGCACATGCCAATGAACACACAACGGTGTGAGTCGGGGTCCAGATTCCACACAGGCTCAAGAGAACATCACTAGTTAGGATATGAATATCACAAATACTAATGAAACAATAATCAGCCAGGGCCTGTATGCCGCACATGCCAATGAACACACAACGGTGTGAGCCGGGGTCCGGATACCACACGGGCTCAAGAGAACATCACTAGCCAGGATCTGAATATCACACATACTAATGAGACAATCATAAGCCAGGGCCTGGATGCCTCACATGCCAATGAACACACAATTGCGTGAGTCGGGGTCCGGATACAACACGGGCTCAAGAGAACATCACTAGTCAGGATCTGAATATCAAACATACTAATGAAATACCCATCATCAAGGGCCTGGATGCCGCCCATGCCAATTAACACACAATTGTGTGAGCCGGGGTCCAGATACCACAAGGGCTCAAGAGAACATCACTAGTCAGGATCTGAATATCAAACATACTAATGAAATACCCATCAGCCAGGGCCTGGATGTCGCACATGCCAATGAACACACACCTGTGTGAGCCGGGGTCCGGATACCACACGGGCTCAAGAGAACATCACTAGTAAGATCTGAATATCACACATACTAATGAAACAATCACGAGCCAGGGCCTAGATGCCGCACATGCCAATGAACACACATCGGTGTGAGCCGGGGTCCGGATTCCACACAGGCTCAAGAGAACATCACTAGTCAGGATCTGAATATCACACATACTAATGAACCAATCATCAGCCAGGACCTGGATGCCGCACATGCCAATGTACACACAACGGTGTAAGCCGGGGTCCAGATACCACACGGGCTCAAGAGAACATCACTAGTCAGGATCTGAATATCACACATACTAATGAAACAATCATCAGCCAGAGCTTGGATGCTGCACATGCCAATGAACACACAATAATGTGAGCTGGGGTTCGGATACCACAGGGGTTCAAGAGAACATCACTAGTCAGGATCTGAATATCACGCATACTAATGAAACAGACATCAGCCAGGGCCTAGGTGCCGCACATGCCGATGAACACACAACAGCCTGAGCCGGGGTCCGGATACCACACGGGCTCAAGAGAACATCACTAGTCAGGATCTGAATATCAAACATACTAATGAAACAACCATCAGCCAAGGCCTGGATGCTGCAAATGCCAATGAACACACAACTACGTGAGACGGGGTCCGGATACCACACGGGCTCAAGAGAACATCACTAGTTAGGATCTGAATATCACACATACTTATGAAACAATCATCAGGCAAGGCATGGATGCCACACATGCCAATGAACACACAACGGTGTGAGTCGGGGTCCGGATTCCACACAGGCTCAAGAGAACATCACTAGTTAGGATCTGAATAGCGCACATACTAATGAAACAATAATCAGCCAGGGCCTGTATGCCGCACATGCCAATGAACACACAACGGTTTGAGCCTGGGTCCGGATACCACACGGGCTCAAGAGAACATCACTAGCCAGGATCTGAATATCACACATACTAATGAAACAATCATCAGCTAGGGCCTGGATACCACACATGCCAATGAACACACAACAGTGTGAGCCGGAGTCCGGATACCACACGGGTTCAAGAGAACATCACTAGCAAGGATCTGAATATCACACATACTAATGAAACAATCATCAGCCAGGGCCTGGATGCCGCACATGCCAATGAACACACAACGATGTGAGCCAGGGTCCGAATACCACACGGGCTCAAGAGAACATCACTAATCAGGATCTGAATATCACACATACTAATGAAACAATTATCAGCCAGGGCCTGGATACCACACATGCCAATGAACACACAATAATGTGAGCCGGGGTCCGGATACCACAAGGGTTCAAAAGAACATCACTAATCAGGATCAGAATATCACACATTCTAATGAAACAAACATCATCCAGGGCCTAGGTGTCGCACATGCCAATGAACATTTAACAGTCTGAGCCTGGGTCCGGATACCACACGGGCTCAAAAGATCATCACTAGTCAGGATCTGAATATCAAACATACTAATGAAACAACCATCAGTCAGGGTCTGGATGTCGAACATGCCAATGAACACACAGCAATGTGAGCCGAGGTCCGGATACCACAGGGGTTCAGGAGCACATCACTAGTCAGGATCTGAATATCACACATACTGATGAAACAAACATCAGCCAGGGCCTAGGTGCCGCAGATGCCAATGAACACACAACAGTCTGAGTCGGGGTCCGGACACGGGCTCAAGAGAACATCACTAGTCGGGATCTGAATATTAAACATACTAATGAAACAACCATCAGCTAAGGTCTGGATGCCGCACATGCCAACGAACACACAACTGCGTGAGCCGGGGTCCGAATACCACACGGGCTCAAGAGAACATCACTAGTCAGGATCTGAATATCACACATACTAATGAAACAATCATCAGCCTGGGCCTGGATGCCGCACATGCCAATGAACACAAAACAGTGTGAGCCGGGGTCCAGATACCACACGGGCTCAAGAGAACATCACTAGTCAGGATCTAAATATCACACATACTAATGAAACAATCATCAGCCAGGGCCTGGATGACGCACATGCCAATGAACACACAACAGTGTGAGTCGGGGTCTGGATACCACAGGAGCTCAAGAGAACATCACTAGTCCGGATCTGAATATCACACATACTAATGAAACAATCATCAGCCAGGGCCTAGGTGCCGCACATGAAAATGAACAACCAACAGTGTGAGCCGGGGTCCAGATACCACACGAGCTCAAGAGAACATCACTAGTCAGGATCTGAATATCAAACATACTAATGAAACAACCATTAGCCAAGGCCTGGATGCCGCACATGCCAATGAACACACAACTGCGTGAGCTGGGGTCCGGATACCACACGGGCTCAAGAGAATATCACTAGTCAGGATCTGAATATCAAACATACTAATGAAATACTTATCAGCCAGGGCCTGGATGTCGCACATACCAATGAACACACAACTGTGTGAGCCGGGGTCCGGATACCACACGGGCTCAAGAGAACATTACTAGTAAGGATTTGAATATCACACATACTAATGAAACAATCATCAGCCAGGGCCTGGATGCCGCACATGCCAATGAACATACAACGGTGTGAGCCAGGGTCCGGATTCCACACAGGCTCAAGAGAACATAACTAGTCAGGATCTGAATATCACACATACTAATGAAACATTCATCAGGCAGGGCTTGGATGCCTTCCATGCCAATGAACACACAACAGTGTGAGCCGGGGTCCAGATACCACACGGGCTCAAGAGAACAACACTAGTCAGGATCTGAATATCACACATACTAATGAAACAATCATCAGCCAGGGCCTGGATGCCGCACATGCCTATGAACACACAACGGTGTGGGCCAGGGTCCGAATTTCACACAGGCTCAAGAGAACATCACTAGTCAGGATCTGAATATCACACATACTAATGAAACATTCATAAGGCAAGGCCTGGATGCCGCACATGCCAATGAACACACAACGGTGTGAGCCGGGGTCCAGATACCACACGGGCTTGGATGCCGCACATGCAAATGAACACACAACAGTGTGAGCCGGGGTCCGGATACCAAACGGGCTCAAGAGAACATCACTAGTCAGGATCTGAATATCACACATACTAATGAAACAATCATCAGCCAGGGCCTGGATGCTGCACATATCAATGAACACACAATGGTGTGAGCCTGGGTCCAGATACCAATCGGGCTCAAGAAAACATCACTAGTCAGGATCTGAATATCACACATACTAATGAAACAATCATCAGCAAGGGCCTGGATACCGTACATTCCAATGAACACACAACGATGTGAGACGGGGTCCAGATACCACACGGGCTCAAGAGAACATCACTAGTCAGGATCTGAATACCAAACATACTAATGAAACAATCATCAGCCATGACCTGGATGCCACACATGCCAATGAACTCACAACAGTGTGAGCCGGGGTCCGGATACCACATGGGCTCAAGAGAACATCACTAGTCAGGTTCTGAATATTACACATACTAATGAAACAATCATCAGCCAGGGCCTAGGTACCACACATGCCAATGAACACACAACAGTGTGAGCCGGGGTCCGGATACCACACGGGCTCAAGAGAACATCACTAGTCAGGAATTGAATATCACCCATACTAATGAAACAATCATCAGCCAGGGCCTGGATGCCGCACATGCTAATGAACACACAACGGTGTGAGCCGGGGTCCAGATACCACACGGGCTCAAGAGAACATCACTAGTCAAGATCTAAATATCACACATACTAATGAAACAATCATCAGCCAGGGCCTGGATGCCGCACATGCCAATGAACACACAACAGTGTGAGTCGGGGTCTGGATACCACAGGAGCTCAAGAGAACATCACTAGTCAGGATCTGAATATCACACATACTAATGAAAAAATCATCAGCCAGGGCCTAGGTGCCGCACATGAAAATGAACAAACAACAGTGTGAGCCGGGGTCCAGATACCACACGGGCTCAAGAGAACATCACTAGTTAGGATATGAATATCTAACATACTAATGAAACAACCATTAGCCAAGGCCTGGATGCCGCACATGCCAATAAACACACAACTGCGTGAGCCGGGGTCCGGATACCACACGGGCTTAAGAGAATATCACTAGTCAGGATCTGAATATCAAACATACTAATGAAATACCCATCAGCCAGGGCCTGGATGTCGCACATACCAATGAACACACAACTGTGTGAGCCGGGGTCCGGATACCACACGGGCTCAAGAGAACATTACTAGTCAGGATTTGAATATCACACATACTAATGAAACAATCATCATCCAGGGCCTGGATGCCGCACATGCCAATGAACACACAACGGTGTGAGCCAAGGTCCGGATTCCATACAGGCTCAAGATAACATCACTAGTCAGGATCTGAATATCACACATACTAATGAAACATTCATCAGGCAGGGCCTGGATGCCGCACATGCCAATGAACACACAACGGTTTGAGCCGGGGTCCGGATACCACACGGGCTCAAGAGAACATCACTAGCCAGGATCTGAATATCACACAAACTAATGAAACAATCATCAGCCAGGGCCTGGATACCACACATGCCAATGAACACACAACAGTGTGAGCCGGAGTCCGGATACCACACGGGTTCAAGAGAACATCACTAGCAAGGATCTGAATATCACACATACTAATGAAACAATCATCAGCCAGGGCCTGGATTCCGCATATGCCAATGAACACACAACGGTGTGAGCCGGGGTCCGGATACCACAGGGGCTCAAGAGAACATCACTAATCAGGATCTGAATATCACACATACTAATGAAACAATTATCAGCCAGGGCCTGGATTCCGCATATGCCAATGAACACACAACGGTGTGAGCCGGGGTCCGGATACCACACGGGCTCAAGAGAATATCACTAGTCAGGATCTGAATATCAAACATACTAATGAAATACCCATCAGCCAGGGCCTGGATGTCGCACATACCAATGAACACACAACTGTGTGAGCCGGGGTCCGGATACCACACGGGCTCAAGAGAACATTACTAGTCAGGATTTGAATATCACACATACTAATGAAACAATCATCAGCCAGGGCCTGGATGCCGCACATGCCAATGAACACACAACGGTGTGAGCCAGGGTCCGGATTCCACACAGGCTCAAGAGAACATCACTAGTCAGGATCTGAATATCACACATACTAATGAAACATTCATCAGGCAGGGCTTGGATGCCTCCCATGCCAATAAACACACAACAGTGTGAGCCGGGGTCCAGATACCACACGGGCTCAAGAGAACAACACTAGTCAGGATCTTAATATCACACATACTAATGAAACAATCATCAGCCAGGGCCTGGATGCCGCACATGCCTATGAACACACAACGGTGTGAGCCAGGGTCCGAATTTCACACAGGCTCAAGAGAACATCACTAGTCAGGATCTGAATATCACACATACTAATGAAACATTCATAAGGCAAGGCCTGGATGCCGCACATGCCAATGAACACACAACGGTGTGAGCCGGGGTCCAGATACCACACGGGCTCATGAAAAAAACACTAGTCAGGATCTGAATATCACACATACTAATGAAACAATCATTAGCCAGGGCTTGGATGCCGCACATGCAAATGAACACACAACAGTGTGAGCCGGGGTCCGGATACCAAACGGGCTCAAGAGAACATCACTAGTCAGGATCTGAATATCACACATACTAATGAAACAATCATCAGCCAGGGCCTGGATGCTGCACATATCAATGAACACACAATGGTGTGAGCCTGGGTCCAGATACCAATCGGGCTCAAGAAAACATCACTAGTCAGGATCTTAATATCACACATACTAATGAAACAATCATCAGCAAGGGCCTGGATACCGTACATTCCAATGAACACACAACGATGTGAGACGGGGTCCAGATACCACACGGGCTCAAGAGAACATCACTAGTCAGGATCTGAATACCAAACATACTAATGAAACAATCATCAGCCATGACCTGGATGCCACACATGCCAATGAACACACAACAGTGTGAGCCGGGGTCCGGATACCACATGGGCTCAAGAGAACATCACTAGTCAGGTTCTGAATATTACACATACTAATGAAACAATCATCAGCCAGGGCCTAGGTACCACACATGCCAATGAACACACAACAGTGTGAGTCGGGGTCCGGATACCACACGGGCTCAAGAGAACATCACTAGTCAGGAATTGAATATCACACATACTAATGAAACAATCATCAGCCAGGGCCTGGATGCCGCACATGCTAATGAACACACAACGGTGTGAGCCGGGGTCCAGATACCACACGGGCTCAAGAGAACATCACTAGTCAAGATCTAAATATCACACATACTAATGAAACAATCATCAGCCAGGGCCTGGATGCCGCACATGCCAATGAACACACAACAGTGTGAGTCGGGGTCTGGATACCACAGGAGCTCAAGAGAACATCACTAGTCAGGATCTGAATATCACACATACTAATGAAAAAATCATCAGCCAGGGCCTAGGTGCCGCACATGAAAATGAACAAACAACAGCGTGAGCCGGGGTCCAGATACCACACGGGCTCAAGAGAACATCACTAGTCAGGATATGAATATCTAACATACTAATGAAACAACCATTAGCCAAGGCCTGGATGCCGCACATGCCAATAAACACACAACTGCGTGAGCCGGGGTCCGGATACCACACGGGCTCAAGAGAATATCACTAGTCAGGATCTGAATATCAAACATACTAATGAAATACCCATCAACCAGGGCCTGGATGTCGCACATACCAATGAACACACAACTGTGTGAGCCGGGGTCCGGATACCACACGGGCTCAAGAGAACATTACTAGTCAGGATTTGAATATCACACATACTAATGAAACAATCATCATCCAGGGCCTGGATGCCGCACATGCCAATGAACACACAACGGTGTGAGCCAAGGTCCGGATTCCATACAGGCTCAAGATAACATCACTAGTCAGGATCTGAATATCACACATACTAATGAAACATTCATCAGGCAGGGCCTGGATGCCGCACATGCCAATGAACACACAACGGTTTGAGCCGGGGTCCGGATACCACACGGGCTCAAGAGAACATCACTAGCCAGGATCTGAATATCACACATACTAATGAAACAATCATCAGCCAGGGCCTGGATACCACACATGCCAATGAACACACAACAGTGTGAGCCGGAGTCCGGATACCACACGGGTTCAAGAGAACATCACTAGCAAGGATCTGAATATCACACATACTAATGAAACAATCATCAGCCAGGGCCTGGATTCCGCATATGCCAATGAACACACAACGGTGTGAGCCGGGGTCCGGATACCACACGGGCTCAAGAGAACATCACTAATCAGGATCTGAATATCACACATACTAATGAAACAATTATCAGCCAGGGCCTGGATACCACACATGCCAATGAACACACAATAATGTGAGTCGGGGTCCGGATACCACAAGGGTTCAAAAGAACATCACTAATCAGGATCAGAATATCACACATACTAATGAAACAAACATCATCCAGGGCCTAGGTGTCGCACATGCCAATGAACATTTAACAGTCTGAGCCTGGGTCCGGATACCACACGGGCTCAAGAGATCATCACTAGTCAGGATCTGAATATCAAACATACTAATGAAAAAACCATCAGTCAGGGTCTGGATGTCGCACATGCCAATGAACACACAACAATGTGAGCCGAGGTCCGGATACCACAGGGGTTCAGGAGAACATCACTAGTCAGGATCTGAATATCACACATACTGATGAAACAAACATCAGCCAGGGCCTAGGTGCCGCAGATGCCAATGAACACACAACAGTCTGAGCCGGGGTCCGGACACGGGCTCAAGAGAACATCACTAGTCGGGATCTGAATATTAAACATACTAATGAAACAACCATCAGCTAAGGTTTGGATGCCGCACATGCAACCGAACACACAACTGCGTGAGCCGGGGTCCGAATACCACACGGGCTCAAGAGAACATCACTAGTCAGGAATTGAATATCACACATACTAATGAAACAATCATCAGCCAGGGCCTGGATGCCGCACATGCTAATGAACACACAACGGTGTGAGCCGGGGTCCAGATACCACACGGGCTCAAGAGAACATCACTAGTCAAGATCTAAATATCACACATACTAATGAAACAATCATCAGCCAGGGCCTGGATGTCGCACATGCCAATGAACATACAACAGTGTGAGTCGGGGTCTGGATATCACAGGAGCTCAAGAGAACATCACTAGTCAGGATCTGAATATCACACATACTAATGAAAAAATCATCAGCCCGGGCCTAGGTGCCGCACATGAAAATGAACAAACAACAGTGTGAGCCGGGGTCCAGATACCACACGGGCTCAAGAGAACATCACTAGTCAGGATATGAATATCAAACATACTAATGAAACAACCATTAGCCAAGGCCTGGATGCCGCACATGCCAATGAACACACAACTGCGTGAGCTGGGGTCCGGATACCACACGGGCTCAAGAGAATATCACTAGTCAGGATCTGAATATCAAACATACTAATGAAATACCCATCAGCTACGGCCTGGATGTCGCACATACCAATGAACACACAACTGTGTGAGCCGGGGTCCGGATACCACACGGGCTCAAGAGAACATTACTAGTCAGGATTTGAATATCACACATACTAATGAAACAATCATCAGCCAGGGCCTGGATGCCGCACATGCCAATGAACACACAACGGTGTGAGCCAGGGTCCGGATTCCACACAGGCTCAAGATAACATCACTAGTCAGGATCTGAATATCACACATACTAATGAAACATTCATCAGGCAGGGCCTGGATGCCGCACATGCCAATGAACACACAACGGTGTGAGTCGGGGTCCAGATACCACACGGGCTCAAGAGAACAACACTAGTCAGGATCTGAATATCACACATACTAATGAAACAATCATCAGCCAGGGCCTGGATGCCGCACATGCCAATGAACACACAACGGTGTGAGCCAGGGTCCGGATTCCACACAGGCTCAAGAGAACATCACTAGTCAGGATCTGAATATCACACATACTAATGAAACAATCATCAGCCAGGGCCTGGATGCTGCACATATCAATGAACACACAATGGTGTGAGCCGGGGTCCAGATACCAATCGGGCTCAAGAGAACATCACTAGTCAGGATCTGAATATCACACATACTAATGAAACAATCATCAGCAAGGGCCTAGATACCGTACATTCCAATGAACACACAACGGTGTGAGACGGGGTCCAGATACCACACGGGCTCAAGAGAACATCACTAGTCAGGATCTGAATACCAAACATACCAATGAAACAATCATCAGCCATGACCTGGATGCCGCACATGCCAATGAACACACAACAGTGTGAGCCGGGGTCCGGATACCACATGGGCTCAAGAGAACATCACTAGTCAGGTTCTAAACATTACACATACTAATGAAACAATCATCAGCCAGGGCCTAGGTACCACACATGCCAATGAACACACAACAGTGTGAGCCGGGGTCCGGATACCACACGGGCTCAAGAGAACATCACTAGTCAGGAATTGAATATCACACATACTAATGAAACAATCATCAGCCAGGGCCTGGATGCCGCACATGCTAATGAACACACAACGGTGTGAGCCGGGGTCCAGATACCACACGGGCTCAAGAGAACATCACTAGTCAAGATCTAAATATTACACATACTAATGAAACAATCATCAGCCAGGGCCTGGATGACGCACATGCCAATGAACACACAACAGTGTGAGTCGGGGTCTGGATACCACAGGAGCTCAAGAGAACATCACTTGTCAGGATCTGAATATCACACATACTAATGAAAAAATCATCAGCCAGGGCCTAGGTGCCGCACATGAAAATGAACAAACAACAGTGTGAGCCGGGGTCCAGATACCACACGGGCTCAAGAGAACATCACTAGTTAGGATATGAATATCTAACATACTAATGAAACAACCATTAGCCAAGGCCTGGATGCCGCACATGCCAATAAACACACAACTGCGTGAGCCGGGGTCCGGATACCACACGGGCTTAAGAGAATATCACTAGTCAGGATCTGAATATCAAACATACTAATGAAATACCCATCAGCCAGGGCCTGGATGTCGCACATACCAATGAACACACAACTGTGTGAGCCGGGGTCCGGATACCACACGGGCTCAAGAGAACATTACTAGTCAGGATTTGAATATCACACATACTAATGAAACAATCATCATCCAGGGCCTGGATGCCGCACATGCCAATGAACACACAACGGTGTGAGCCAAGGTCCGGATTCCATACAGGCTCAAGATAACATCACTAGTCAGGATCTGAATATCACACATACTAATGAAACATTCATCAGGCAGGGCCTGGATGCCGCACATGCCAATGAACACACAACGGTTTGAGCCGGGGTCCGGATACCACACGGGCTCAAGAGAACATCACTAGCCAGGATCTGAATATCACACAAACTAATGAAACAATCATCAGCCAGGGCCTGGATACCACACATGCCAATGAACACACAACAGTGTGAGCCGGAGTCCGGATACCACACGGGTTCAAGAGAACATCACTAGCAAGGATCTGAATATCACACATACTAATGAAACAATCATCAGCCAGGGCCTGGATTCCGCATATGCCAATGAACACACAACGGTGTGAGCCGGGGTCCGGATACCACAGGGGCTCAAGAGAACATCACTAATCAGGATCTGAATATCACACATACTAATGAAACAATTATCAGCCAGGGCCTGGATTCCGCATATGCCAATGAACACACAACGGTGTGAGCCGGGGTCCGGATACCACACGGGCTCAAGAGAATATCACTAGTCAGGATCTGAATATCAAACATACTAATGAAATACCCATCAGCCAGGGCCTGGATGTCGCACATACCAATGAACACACAACTGTGTGAGCCGGGGTCCGGATACCACACGGGCTCAAGAGAACATTACTAGTCAGGATTTGAATATCACACATACTAATGAAACAATCATCAGCCAGGGCCTGGATGCCGCACATGCCAATGAACACACAACGGTGTGAGCCAGGGTCCGGATTCCACACAGGCTCAAGAGAACATCACTAGTCAGGATCTGAATATCACACATACTAATGAAACATTCATCAGGCAGGGCTTGGATGCCTCCCATGCCAATAAACACACAACAGTGTGAGCCGGGGTCCAGATACCACACGGGCTCAAGAGAACAACACTAGTCAGGATCTTAATATCACACATACTAATGAAACAATCATCAGCCAGGGCCTGGATGCCGCACATGCCTATGAACACACAACGGTGTGAGCCAGGGTCCGAATTTCACACAGGCCCAAGAGAACATCACTAGTCAGGATCTGAATATCACACATACTAATGAAACATTCATAAGGCAAGGCCTGGATGCCGCACATGCCAATGAACACACAACGGTGTGAGCCGGGGTCCAGATACCACACGGGCTCATGAAAAAAACACTAGTCAGGATCTGAATATCACACATACTAATGAAACAATCATTAGCCAGGGCTTGGATGCCGCACATGCAAATGAACACACAACAGTGTGAGCCGGGGTCCGGATACCAAACGGGCTCAAGAGAACATCACTAGTCAGGATCTGAATATCACACATACTAATGAAACAATCATCAGCCAGGGCCTGGATGCTGCACATATCAATGAACACACAATGGTGTGAGCCTGGGTCCAGATACCAATCGGGCTCAAGAAAACATCACTAGTCAGGATCTTAATATCACACATACTAATGAAACAATCATCAGCAAGGGCCTGGATACCGTACATTCCAATGAACACACAACGATGTGAGACGGGGTCCAGATACCACACGGGCTCAAGAGAACATCACTAGTCAGGATCTGAATACCAAACATACTAATGAAACAATCATCAGCCATGACCTGGATGCCACACATGCCAATGAACACACAACAGTGTGAGCCGGGGTCCGGATACCACATGGGCTCAAGAGAACATCACTAGTCAGGTTCTGAATATTACACATACTAATGAAACAATCATCAGCCAGGGCCTAGGTACCACACATGCCAATGAACACACAACAGTGTGAGTCGGGGTCCGGATACCACACGGGCTCAAGAGAACATCACTAGTCAGGAATTGAATATCACACATACTAATGAAACAATCATCAGCCAGGGCCTGGATGCCGCACATGCTAATGAACACACAACGGTGTGAGCCGGGGTCCAGATACCACACGGGCTCAAGAGAACATCACTAGTCAAGATCTAAATATCACACATACTAATGAAACAATCATCAGCCAGGGCCTGGATGCCGCACATGCCAATGAACACACAACAGTGTGAGTCGGGGTCTGGATACCACAGGAGCTCAAGAGAACATCACTAGTCAGGATCTGAATATCACACATACTAATGAAAAAATCATCAGCCAGGGCCTAGGTGCCGCACATGAAAATGAACAAACAACAGCGTGAGCCGGGGTCCAGATACCACACGGGCTCAAGAGAACATCACTAGTCAGGATATGAATATCTAACATACTAATGAAACAACCATTAGCCAAGGCCTGGATGCCGCACATGCCAATAAACACACAACTGCGTGAGCCGGGGTCCGGATACCACACGGGCTCAAGAGAATATCACTAGTCAGGATCTGAATATCAAACATACTAATGAAATACCCATCAACCAGGGCCTGGATGTCGCACATACCAATGAACACACAACTGTGTGAGCCGGGGTCCGGATACCACACGGGCTCAAGAGAACATTACTAGTCAGGATTTGAATATCACACATACTAATGAAACAATCATCATCCAGGGCCTGGATGCCGCACATGCCAATGAACACACAACGGTGTGAGCCAAGGTCCGGATTCCATACAGGCTCAAGATAACATCACTAGTCAGGATCTGAATATCACACATACTAATGAAACATTCATCAGGCAGGGCCTGGATGCCGCACATGCCAATGAACACACAACGGTTTGAGCCGGGGTCCGGATACCACACGGGCTCAAGAGAACATCACTAGCCAGGATCTGAATATCACACATACTAATGAAACAATCATCAGCCAGGGCCTGGATACCACACATGCCAATGAACACACAACAGTGTGAGCCGGAGTCCGGATACCACACGGGTTCAAGAGAACATCACTAGCAAGGATCTGAATATCACACATACTAATGAAACAATCATCAGCCAGGGCCTGGATTCCGCATATGCCAATGAACACACAACGGTGTGAGCCGGGGTCCGGATACCACACGGGCTCAAGAGAACATCACTAATCAGGATCTGAATATCACACATACTAATGAAACAATTATCAGCCAGGGCCTGGATACCACACATGCCAATGAACACACAATAATGTGAGTCGGGGTCCGGATACCACAAGGGTTCAAAAGAACATCACTAATCAGGATCAGAATATCACACATACTAATGAAACAAACATCATCCAGGGCCTAGGTGTCGCACATGCCAATGAACATTTAACAGTCTGAGCCTGGGTCCGGATACCACACGGGCTCAAGAGATCATCACTAGTCAGGATCTGAATATCAAACATACTAATGAAAAAACCATCAGTCAGGGTCTGGATGTCGCACATGCCAATGAACACACAACAATGTGAGCCGAGGTCCGGATACCACAGGGGTTCAGGAGAACATCACTAGTCAGGATCTGAATATCACACATACTGATGAAACAAACATCAGCCAGGGCCTAGGTGCCGCAGATGCCAATGAACACACAACAGTCTGAGCCGGGGTCCGGACACGGGCTCAAGAGAACATCACTAGTCGGGATCTGAATATTAAACATACTAATGAAACAACCATCAGCTAAGGTTTGGATGCCGCACATGCAACCGAACACACAACTGCGTGAGCCGGGGTCCGAATACCACACGGGCTCAAGAGAACATCACTAGTCAGGAATTGAATATCACACATACTAATGAAACAATCATCAGCCAGGGCCTGGATGCCGCACATGCTAATGAACACACAACGGTGTGAGCCGGGGTCCAGATACCACACGGGCTCAAGAGAACATCACTAGTCAAGATCTAAATATCACACATACTAATGAAACAATCATCAGCCAGGGCCTGGATGTCGCACATGCCAATGAACATACAATAGTGTGAGTCGGGGTCTGGATATCACAGGAGCTCAAGAGAACATCACTAGTCAGGATCTGAATATCACACATACTAATGAAAAAATCATCAGCCCGGGCCTAGGTGCCGCACATGAAAATGAACAAACAACAGTGTGAGCCGGGGTCCAGATACCACACGGGCTCAAGAGAACATCACTAGTCAGGATATGAATATCAAACATACTAATGAAACAACCATTAGCCAAGGCCTGGATGCCGCACATGCCAATGAACACACAACTGCGTGAGCTGGGGTCCGGATACCACACGGGCTCAAGAGAATATCACTAGTCAGGATCTGAATATCAAACATACTAATGAAATACCCATCAGCTACGGCCTGGATGTCGCACATACCAATGAACACACAACTGTGTGAGCCGGGGTCCGGATACCACACGGGCTCAAGAGAACATTACTAGTCAGGATTTGAATATCACACATACTAATGAAACAATCATCAGCCAGGGCCTGGATGCCGCACATGCCAATGAACACACAACGGTGTGAGCCAGGGTCCGGATTCCACACAGGCTCAAGATAACATCACTAGTCAGGATCTGAATATCACACATACTAATGAAACATTCATCAGGCAGGGCCTGGATGCCGCACATGCCAATGAACACACAACGGTGTGAGTCGGGGTCCAGATACCACACGGGCTCAAGAGAACAACACTAGTCAGGATCTGAATATCACACATACTAATGAAACAATCATCAGCCAGGGCCTGGATGCCGCACATGCCAATGAACACACAACGGTGTGAGCCAGGGTCCGGATTCCACACAGGCTCAAGAGAACATCACTAGTCAGGATCTGAATATCACACATACTAATGAAACAATCATCAGGCAGGGCCTGGATGCTGCACATATCAATGAACACACAATGGTGTGAGCCGGGGTCCAGATACCAATCGGGCTCAAGAGAACATCACTAGTAAGGATCTGAATATCACACATACTAATGAAACAATCATCAGCAAGGGCCTAGATACCGTACATTCCAATGAACACACAACGGTGTGAGACGGGGTCCAGATACCACACGGGCTCAAGAGAACATCACTAGTCAGGATCTGAATACCAAACATACCAATGAAACAATCATCAGCCATGACCTGGATGCCGCACATGCCAATGAACACACAACAGTGTGAGCCGGGGTCCGGATACCACATGGGCTCAAGAGAACATCACTAGTCAGGTTCTAAACATTACACATACTAATGAAACAATCATCAGCCAGGGCCTAGGTACCACACATGCCAATGAACACACAACAGTGTGAGCCGGGGTCCGGATACCACACGGGCTCAAGAGAACATCACTAGTCAGGAATTGAATATCACACATACTAATGAAACAATCATCAGCCAGGGCCTGGATGCCGCACATGCTAATGAACACACAACGGTGTGAGCCGGGGTCCAGATACCACACGGGCTCAAGAGAACATCACTAGTCAAGATCTAAATATTACACATACTAATGAAACAATCATCAGCCAGGGCCTGGATGACGCACATGCCAATGAACACACAACAGTGTGAGTCGGGGTCTGGATACCACAGGAGCTCAAGAGAACATCACTTGTCAGGATCTGAATATCACACATACTAATGAAAAAATCATCAGCCAAGGCCTACGTGCCGCACATGAAAATGAACAAACAACAGTGTGAGCCGGGGTCCAGATACCACACGGGCTCAAGAGAACATCACTAGTCAGGATATGAATATAAAACATACTAATGAAACAACCATTAGCCAAGGCCTGGATGCCGCACATGCCAATAAACACACAACTGCGTGAGCCGGGGTCCGGATACCACACGGGCTCAAGAGAATATCACTAGTCAGGATCTGAATATCAAACATACTAATGAAATACCCATCAGCCAGGGCCTGGATGTCGCACATACCAATGAACACACAACTGTGTGAGCCGGGGTTCGGATACCACACGGGCTCAAGAGAACATTACTAGTCAGGATTTGAATATCACACATACTAATGAAACAATCATCAGCCAGGGCCTGGATGCCGCACATGCCAATGAACACAGAACGGTGTGAGCCAAGGTCCGGATTCCACACAGGCTCAAGATAACATCACTAGTCAGGATCTGAATATCACACATACTAATGAAACATTCATCAGGCAGGGCCTGGATGCCGCACATGCCAATGAACACACAACGGTGTGAGTCGGGGTCCAGATACCACACGGGCTCAAGAGAACAACACTAGTCAGGATCTGAATATCACACATACTAATGAAACAATCATCAGCCAGGGCCTGGATGCCGCACATGCCAATGAACACACAACGGTGTGAGCCAGGGTCCGGATTCCACACAGGCTCAAGAGAACATCACTAGTCAGGATCTGAATATCACACATACTAATGAAACAATCATCAGCCAGGGCCTGGATGCTGTACATATCAATGAACACACAATGGTGTGAGCCGGGGTCCAGATACCAATCGGGCTCAAGAGAACATCACTAGACAGGATCTGAATATCACACATACTAATGAAACAATCATCAGCAAGGGCCTGGATACCGTACATTCCAATGAACACACAACGGTGTGAGACGGGGTCCAGATACCACACGGGCTCAAGAGAACATCACTAGTCAGGATCTGAATACCAAACATACTAATGAAACAATCATCAGCCATGACCTGGATGCCGCACATGCCAATGAACACACAACAGTGTGAGCCGGGGTCCGGATACCACATGGGCTCAAGAGAACATCACTAGTCAGGTTCTGAATATTACACATACTAATGAAACAATCATCAGCCAGGGCCTAGGTACCACACATGCCAATGAACACACAACAGTGTGAGCCGGGGTCCGGATACCACACGGGCTCAAGAGAACATCACTAGTCAGGAATTGAATATCACACATACTAATGAAACAATCATCAGCCAGGGCCTGGATGCCGCACATGCTAATGAACACACAACAGTGTGAGCCGGGGTCCAGATACCACACGGGCTCAAGAGAACATCACTAGTCAAGATCTAAATATCACACATACTAATGAAACAATCATCAGCCAGGGCCTGGATGACGCACATGCCAATGAACACACAACAGTGTGAGTCGGGGTCTGGTAACCACAGGAGCTCAAGAGAACATCACTTGTCAAGATCTGAATATCACACATACTAATGAAAAAATCATCAGCCAAGGCCTAGGTGCCGCACATGAAAATGAACAAACAACAGTGTGAGCCGGGGTCCAGATACCACACGGGCTCAAGAGAACATCACTAGTCAGGATATGAATATCAAATATACTAATGAAACAACCATTAGCCAAGGCCTGGATGCCGCACATGCCAATAAACACACAACTGCGTGAGCCGGGGTCCGGATACCACACGGGCTCAAGAGAATATCACTAGTCAGGATCTGAATATCAAACATACTAATGAAATACCCATCAGCCAGGGCCTGGATGTCGCACATACCAATGAACACACAACTGTGTGAGCCGGGGTCCGGATACCACACGGGCTCAAGAGAACATTACTAGTCAGGATTTGAATATCACACATACTAATGAAACAATCATCAGCCAGGGCATGGATGCCGCACATGCCAATGAACACACAACGGTGTGAGCCAAGGTCCGGATTCCACACATGCTCAAGATAACATCACTAGTCAGGATCTGAATATCACACATACTAATGAAACATTCATCAGGCAGGGCCTGGATGCCGCACATGCCAATGAACACACAACGGTGTGAGTCGGGGTCCAGATACCACACGGGCTCAAGAGAACAACACTAGTCAGGATTTGAATATCACACATACTAATGAAACAATCATCAGCCAGGGCCTGGATGCCGCACATGCCAATGAACACACAACGGTGTGAGCCAGGGTCCGGATTCCACACAGGCTCAAGAGAACATCACTAGTCAGGATTTGAATATCACACATACTAATGAAACATTCATCAGGCAAGGCCTGGATGCCACACATGCCAATGAACAAACAACGGTGTGAGCCGGGGTCCAGATACCACACGGGCTCAAGAGAACAACACTAGTCAGGATCTGAATATCACACATACTAATGAAACAATCATTAGCCAGGGCTTGGATGCCGCACATGCAAATGAACACACAACGGTGTGAGCCGGGGTCCGGATACCAAACGGGCTCAAGAGAACATCACTAGTCAGGATCTGAATATCACACATACTAATGAAACAATAATCAGCCAGGGCCAAGATGCCGCACATGCCAATGAACACACAACAATGTGAGCCGGGGTCCGGATACCACAGGGGTTCAAGAGAACATCACTAGTCAGGATCTGAATATCACACATACTAATGAAACAATCATCAGCCAGGGCCTGGATGCCGCACATGCCAATGAACACACAACGGTGTGAGCCGGGGTCCAGATACCACACGGGCTCAAGAGAACATCACTAGTCAGGATCTAAATATCACACATACTAATGAAACTATCATCTGCCAGGGCCTGGATGCCGCACATGCCAATGAACACACAACAGTGTGAGCCGGGGTCTGGAAACCATAAGGGCTCAAGAGAACATCGCTAGTCAGGATCTGAATATCACACATATTAATGAAACAATCATCAGCCAGGGCCTAGGTGCCGCACATGCCAATGAACAAAGAACAGTGTGAGGCGAGGTCCGGATAGCACACGGGCTCAAGAGAACATCACTAGTAAGGATCTGAATATCAAACATACTAATGAAATAACCATTAGCCAACGCCTGGATGCCGCACATGCCAATGAACACACAACTGCGTGAGCCGGGGTCCGGATACCACACGGGCTCAAGAGAATATCACTAGTCAGGATCTGAATATCAAACATACTAATGAAATACCCATCATCCATGGCCTGGATGTCGCACATACCAATGAACACGCAACTGTGTGAGCCGGGGTCCGGATACCACACGGGCTCAAGAGAACATCACTAGTCAGGATCTGAATATCACACATACTAATGAAACAATCATCAGCCAGGGCCTGGATGCCGCACATGCCAATGAACACACAACGGTGTGAGCCAGGGTCCGGATTCCACACAGGCTCAAGAGAACATCACTAGTCAGGATTTGAATATCACACATACTAATGAAACATTCATCAGGCAAGGCCTGGATGCCACACATGCCAATGAACAAACAACGGTGTGAGCCGGGGTCCAGATACCACACGGGCTCAAGAGAACAACACTAGTCAGGATCTGAATATCACACATACTAATGAAACAATCATTAGCCAGGGCTTGGATGCCGCACATGCAAATGAACACACAACGGTGTGAGCCGGGGTCCGGATACCAAACGGGCTCAAGAGAACATCACTAGTCAGGATCTGAATATCACACATACTAATGAAACAATAATCAGCCAGGGCCAAGATGCCGCACATGCAAATGAACACACAACAATGTGAGCCGGGGTCTGGATACCACATGGGTTCAAGAGAACATCACTAGTCAGGATCTGAATATCACACATACTAATGAAACAATCATCAGCCAGGGCCTGGATGCCGCACATGCCAATGAACACACAACGGTGTGAGCCGGGGTCCAGATACCACACGGGCTCAAGAGAACATCACTAGTCAGGATCTAAATATCACACATACTAATGAAACTATCATCTGCCAGGGCCTGGATGCCGCACATGCCAATGAACACACAACAGTGTGAGCCGGGGTCTGGAAACCATAAGGGCTCAAGAGAACATCGCTAGTCAGGATCTGAATATCACACATATTAATGAAACAATCATCAGCCAGGGCCTAGGTGCCGCACATGCCAATGAACAAACAACAGTGTGAGTCGAGTTCCGGATAGCACACGGGCTCAAGAGAACATCACTAGTCAGGATCTGAATATCACACATACTAATGAAACAATCATCAGCCAGGGCCTGGATGCCGCACATGCCAATGAACACACAACGGTGTGAGCCAGGGTTCGGATTCCACACAGGCTCAAGAGAACATTACTAGTCAGGATCTGAATATCACACATACTAATGAAACATTCATCAGGCAGGGCATGGATGCCGCACATGCCAATGAACACGCAACGGTGTGAGCCGGGGTCCAGATACCACACGGGCTTAAGAGAACAACACTAGTCAGGATCTGAATATCACACATACTAATGAAACAACCATTAGCCAAGGCCTGGATGCCGCACATGCCAATGAACACACAACTGCGTGAGCCGGGGTCCGGATACCACACGGGCTCAAGAGAATATCACTAGTCAGGATCTGAATATCGAACATACTAATGAAATACCCATCAGCCAGGGCCTGGATGTCGCACGTACCAATGAACACACAACTGTGTGAGCCAGGGTCCGGATACCACACGGGCTCAAGAGAACATTACTAGTCAGGATTTGAATATCACACATACTAATGAAACAATCATCAGCCAGGGCCTGGATGCCGCACATGCCAATGAACATACAACGGTGTGAGCTAGGGTCCGGATTCCACACAGTCTCAAGAGAACATCACTAGTCAGGATATGAATATCACACATACTAATGAAACATTCATCAGGCAGGGCCTGGATGCCGCACATGCCAATGTACACACAACGGTGTGAGCCGGGGTCCAGATACCACACGGGCTCAAGAGAACAACACTAGTCAGGATCTGAATATCACACATACTAATGAAACAATCATCAGCTAGGGCCTGGATGCTGCACATGCCAATGAACACACAACCGTGTGAGCCAGGGTCCGGATTCCACACAGGCTCAAGAGAACATCACTAGTCAGGATCTGAATATCACACATACTAATGAAACATTCATCAGGAAAGGCCTGGATGCCGCACATGCCAATGAACATACAACGGTGTGAGTCGGGGTCCAGATACCACACGGGCACAAGAGAACAACACTAGTCAGGATCTGAATATCACACATACTAATGAAACAATCATTAGCCAGGGCTTGGATGCCGCACATGCAAATGAACACACAACGGTGTGAGCCGGGGTCCGGATACCAAACGGGCTCAAGAGAACATCACTAGTCAGGATCTGAATATCACACATACTAATGAAACAATAATCAGCCAGGGCCTGGATGCCGCACATGCCAATGAACACACAACAATGTGAGCCGGGGTCCGGATACCACAGGGGTTCAAGAGAACATCACTAGTCAGGATCTGAATATCACACATACTAATGAAACAATCATCAGCCAGGGCCTGGATGCCGCACATGCAAATGAACACACAACGGTGTGAGCCGGGGTCCAGATACCACACGGGCTCAAGAGAAAATCACTAGTCAGGATCTAAATATCACACATACTAATGAAACTATCATCTGCCAGGGCCTGGATGCCGCACATGCCAATGAACACACAACAGTGTGAGCCGGGGTCTGGATACCATAAGGGCTCAAGAGAACATCACTAGTCAGGATCTGAATATCACACGTATTAATGAAACAATCATCAGCCAGGGCCTAGGTGCCGCACATGCCAATGAACAAACAACAGTGTGAGCCGAGGTCCGGATAGCACACGGGCTCAAGATAACATCACTAGTCAGGATCTGAATATCAAACATACTAATGAAATAACCATTAGCCAAGGCCTGGATGCCGCACATGCCAATGAACACACAACTGCGTGAGCCGGGGTCCGGATACCACACGGGCTCAAGAGAATATCACTAGTCAGGATCTGAATATCAAACATACTAATGAAATACCCATCAGCCATGGCCTGGATGTCGCACATACCAATGAACACACAACTGTGTGAGCCGGGGTCCGGATACCACACGGGCTCAAGAGAACATCACTAGTCAGGATCTGAATATCACACATACTAATGAAACAATCATCAGCCAGGGCCTGGATGCCGCACATGCCAATGAACACACAACAATGTGAGCCAGGGTCCGGATTCCACACAGGCTCAAGAGAACATTACTAGTCAGGATCTGAATATCACACATACTAATGAAACATTCATCAGGCAAGGCCTGGATGCCGCACATGCCAATGAACACACAACGTTGTGAGCCGGGGTCCAGATACCACACGGGCTCAAGAGAACAACACTAGTCAGGATCTGAATATCCCACATACTAATGAAACAATCATCAGCCAGGGTCTGGATGCCGCACATGCCAATGAACACACAACGGTGTGAGCCAGGGTCCGGATTCTACACAGGCTCAAGAGAACATCACTAGTCAGGATCTGAATATCACACATACTAATGAAATATTCATCAGGCAAGGCCTGGATGCCGCACATGCCAATGAACATACAACGGTGTGAGTCGGGGTCCAGATACCACACGGGCACAAGAGAACAACACTAGTCAGGATCTGAATATCACACATACTAATGAAACAATCATCAGCCAGGGCCTGGATGCCGCACATGCCAATGAACACACAACGGTGTGAGCCGGGGTCTGGATACCACACGGGCTCAAGAGAACATCACTAGTCAGGATCTAAATATCACACATACTAATGAAACTATCATCTGCCAGGGCCTGGATGCCGCACATGCCAATGAACAAACAACAGTGTGAGCCGAGGGTCCGGATTCCACACAGGCTCAAGAGAACATTACTAGTCAGGATCTGAATATCACACATACTAATGAAACATTCATCAGGCAAGGCCTGGATGCCGCACATGCCAATGAACACACAACGTTGTGAGCCGGGGTCCAGATACCACACGGGCTCGAGAGAACAACACTAGTCAGGATCTGAATATCACACATACTAATGAAACAATCATTAGCCAGGGCCTGGATGCCGCACATGCCAATGAACACTCAACGGTGTGAGCCGGGGTCCGGATACCAAACGGGCTCAAGAAAACTTCACTAGTCAGGATCTGAATATCACACATACTAATGAAACAATAATCAGCCAGGGCCTGGATGCCGCACATGCCAATGAACACACAACAATGTGTGCCGGGGTCCGGATACCACAGGGGTTCAAGAGAACATCACCAGTCAGGATCTGAATATCACACATACTAATGAAACAATCATCAGCCAGGGTCTGGATGCCGCACATGCCAATGAACACACAACGGTGTGAGCCAGGGTCCAGATACCACACGGGCTCAAGAGAACATCACTAGTAAGGATCTAAATATCACACATACTAATAAAACAATCATCAGCCAGGGCCTGGATGCCGCACATGCCAATGAACACACAACAGTGTGAGCCGGGGTCTGGATACCACAAGGGCTCAAGAGAATATCACTAGTCAGGATCTGAATATCACACATACTAATGAAACAATCATCAGCCAGGGCCTAGGTGCCGCACATGCCAATGAACACACAACAGTCTGAGTCGGGGTCCGGATACCACACTGGCGCAAGAGAACATCACTAGTCAGGATCTGAATATCACACATACTAATGAAACAATCATCAGCCAGGGCCTGGATGCCGCACATGCCAATGAACACACAACGGTGTGAGTCGGGGTCCGGATTCCACACAGGCTCAAGAGAACATCCCTAGTTAGGATCTGAATATCACACATACTAATGAAACAATAATCAACCAGGGCCTGTATGCCGCACATGCCAATGAACACACAACGGTGTGAGCCGGGGTCTGGATACCACACAGGCACAAGAGAACATCACTAGCCAGGATCTGAATATCACACATACTAATGAAACAATCATCAGCCAGGGCCTGGATGCCGCACATGCCAATGAACACACAACAGTGTGAGCCGGAGTCCGGATACCACACGGGCTCAAGAGAACATAACTAGCCAGGATCTGAATATCACACATACTAATGAAACAATCATCAGCCAGGGCTTGGATGCCGCACATGCCAATGAACAAACAACAGTGTGAGTCGGGGTCCGGATACCACACGGGCTCAAGAGAACATCACCAGTCAGGATCTGAATATCAAACATACTAATGAAACAACCGTTAGCCAAGGCCTGGATGCCGCACATGCTTATGAACAAACAACTGCGTGAGGCGGGGTCCGGATACCACACGGGCTCAAGAGAATATCACTAGTCAGGATCTGAATATCAAACATACTAATGAAATACCCATCAGCCAGGGCCTGGATGTCGCACATACCAATGAACACACAACTGTGTGAGCCGGGGTCCGGATACCACACGGGCTCAAGAGACCATCACTAGTCAGGATCTGAATATCACACATACTAATGAAACAATCATCAGCCAGGGCCTGGATGCCGCACATGCCAATGAACACACAACGGTGTGAGCCGGGGTCCAGATACCACACGGGCTCAAGAGAACAACACTAGTCAGGATCTGAATATGACACATACTAATGAAACAATCATCAGCCAGGGCCTGGATGCTGCACATCCCAATGAACACACAACGGTGTGAGCCGGGGTCCATATACCAAACGGGCTCAAGAGAACATCACTAGTCAGGATCTTAATATCACACATACTAATGAAACAATAATTAGCCAGGGCCTGGATGCCGCACATGCCTATGAACACACAACAATGTGAGCCGGGGTCCGGATACCACGGGTTCAAGAGAAAATCACTAGTCAGGTTCTCAATATCACACATACTAATGAAACAAACGTCAGCAAGGGCCTAGGTGCCGCACATGCCAATGAACACACAACTGTCTGAGCCAGGGTCCGGATACCACACGGGCTCAAGAGAACATCACTAGTCAGGATCTGAATATCAAACATACTAATGAAACAACCGTCAGCTAAGGTCTGGATGCCGCACATGCCAATGAACACACAACTGTGTGAGCCGGGGTCCGGATACCTCACGGGCTCAAGCGAACATCACTAGTCAGGATCTGAATATCACACATACTAATGAAACAATCAACAGTCAGGGCCTGGATGTCGCACATGCCAATGAACATACAACGGTGTGAGCCGGGGTCCAGATACCACACGGGCTCAAGAGAACAACACTAGTCAGGATCTGAATATGACACATACTAATGAAACAATCATCAGCCAGGGCCTGGATGTCGCACATGCCAATGAACACATAACGGTGTGAGCCGGGGTCCAGATACCAAACGGGCTCAAGAGAACATCACTAGTCAGGATCTGAATATCACACATACTAATGAAACAATAATCATCCAGGGCCTGGATGTGGCACATGCCAATGAACACACATCAATGTGAGCCAGGGTCCGGATACCACAGGGGTTCAAGAGAACATCACTAGTCAGGTTCTCAATATCATACATACTAATGAAACAAACATCAGCCAGGGCCTAGGTTCCGCACATGCCAATGAACACACAACAGTCTAAGCCGGGGTCCGGATACCACACGGGCTCAAGAGAACATCCCTAGTCAGGATCTGAATATCAAACATACTAATGATTCAACCATCAGCTAAGGTCTGGATGCCGCACATGCCAATGAACACACAACGGTGTGAGCCAGGGTCCAGTTTCCACACAGGCTCAAGAGAACATCACTAGTCAGGATCTGAATATCACACATACTAATGAAACATTCATAAGGCATGGCCTGGATGCCGCACATGCCAATGAACACACAACGGTGTGAGCCGGGGTCTAGATACCACAGAGGCTCAAGAGAACAACACTAGTCAGGATCTGAATATGACACATACTAATGAAACAATCATCAGCCAGGCCTGGATGTCGCACATGCCAATGAACACACAACGGTGTGAGTCGGGGTCCAGATACCAAACGGACTCAAGAGAACATCACTAGTCAGGATCTGAATATCACACATACTAATGAAACAATAATCAGCCAGGGCCTGGATGCCGCACATGCCCATGAACACACAACAATGTGAGCCGGGGTCCGGATACCATTGGGGTTCAAGAGAACATCACTAGTCAGGTTCTCAATATCACACATACTAATGAAACAAACATCAGTCAGGGCCTAAGTGCCGCACATGCCAATGAACACACAACAGTCTGAGTTGGGGTCCGGATACCACACGGGCTCAAGAGAACATCACTAGTCAGGATCTGAATATCAAACATACTAATGAAACAACCATCAACTAAGGTCTGGATGCCGCACATGCCAATGAACACACAACTGCGTGAGCTGGGGTCCGGATACCACACGGGCTGAAGTAAATATCACTAGTCAGGATCTGAATATCACAAATACTAATGAAACAATGATCAGCCATGGCCTGGATGCCGCACATGCCAATGAACACACAACGGTGTGAGCTGGGGTCCAGATACCACACGGGCTCTAGAGAACATCACTAGTCAGGATCTGAATATCAAACATACTAATGAAACAACCATCAGCCAGGGCCTGGATGCCGCACATGCCATTGAACACTCAACGGTGTGAGCCGGGGTCCAGATACCAAACAGGCTCAAGAGAACATCACTAGTCAGGGTCTGAATATCACACATACTAATGAAACAATCATCAGCCAGGGCCTGGATGCTGCACATGCCAATGAACACACAATGGTGTGAGGTGGGGTCCAGATACCAAACGGTCTCAAGAGAAAATTACTAGTCAGGATCTGAATATTACACATACTAATGAAACAATCATCAGCCAGGGCCAGGATGCCGCACATTCCTATGAACACACAACGGTGTGAGACGGGGTCCAGATACCACACGGGCTCAAGAAAACATCACTAGTCAGGATCTGAATACCAAACATACTAATGAAACAATCATCAACCATGGCCTGGATGCCGCACATGTAAATGAACACACAACAGTGTGAGCCGGGGTCCGGATACCACAGGGGCTCAAGACAACATCACTAGTCAGGATCTGAATATTACACATACTAATGAAACAATCATCAGCCAGGGCCTAGGTACCGCACATGCCAATGAACACACAACAGTGTGAGCCGGGGTCTGGATACCATACGGGCTCAAGAGAAAATCACTAGTCAGGATCTGAATATCAAACATACTAATGATTCAACCATCAACTAAGGTCTGGATGCCGCACATGCCAATGAACACACAACGGTGTGAGCCGGGGTCCAGATACCACACTGGCTCAAGAGAACAACACTAGTCAGGATCTGAATATCACACATACTAATGAAACAATAATCAGCCAGGGCCTGGATGTCGCACATGCCAATGAACCCACAACAATGTTAGCTGGGGTCTGGATACCACAGGGGTTCAAGAGAACATCACTAGTCAGGTTCTCAATATCACACATACTAATGAAACAAACATACGCCAGGGCCTAGGTGCCGCACATGCCAATGAACACACAACGGTGTGAGCCGAGGTCTAGATACCACACAGGCTCAAGAGAACAACACTAGTCATGATCTGAATATGACACATACTAATGAAACAATCATCATCCAGGGCCTGGATGTCGCACATGCCAATGAACACACAACGGTGTGAGCCGGGGTCCAGATACCAAACGGGCTCAAGAGAACATCACTAGTCAGGATCTGAATATCACACATACTGATGAAACAATAATCAGCCAGGGCCTGGATGCCGCACATGCCCATGAACACACAACAATGTGAGCCGGGGTCCGGATACCACAGGGGTTCAAGAGAACATCACTAGTCAGGTTCTCAATATCACACAAACTAATGAAACAAACATCAGCCAGGGCCTAGGTGCCGCACATGCCAATGAACACACAACAGTCTGAGTCGGGGTCCGGATACCACACGGGCTCAAGAGAACATCACTAGTCAGGATCTGAATATCGAACATATTAATGAAACAACCATAAGCTAAGGTCTGGATGCCGCACATGCCAATGAACACACAACTGCGTGAGCTGGGGTCCGGATACCACACGGGCTCAAGTGAACATCACTAGTCAGGATCTGAATATCACACATACTAATGAAACAATCATCAGCCAGGGCCTGGATGCTGCACATGCCAATGAACACACAACGATGTGAGCTGGGGTTCAGATACCACACGGGCTTAAGAGAACATCACTAGTCAGGATCTGAATATCAAACATACTAATGAAACAACCATCAGCCAGGGCCTGGATGCCGCACATGCCATTGAACACACAACGGTGTGAGCCGGGGTCCAGATACCACACGGGCCAAAGAGAACATCACTAGTCAGGATCTGAATATCAAACATACTAATGAAACAACCATCAGCCAGGGCCTGGATGCCGCACATGCCATTGAACACACAACGGTGTGAGCCGGGGTCCAAATACCACACGGGCTCAAGAGAACATCACTATTCAGGATCTGAATATCACACATACTAATGAAACAATCATCAGCCAGGGCCTGGATGCCGCACATGCCAATGAACACACAATGGTGTGAGCTGGGGTCCAGATACCAAACGGGCTCAAGAGAACATCACTAGTCAGGATCTGAATATTACACACACTAATGAAACAATCATCAGCCAGGGCCAGGATGCCGCACATTCCAATGAACACACAACGGTGTGAGACGGGGTCCAGATACCACACGGGCTCAAGAAAACATCACTAGTCAGGATCTGAATACCAAACATACTAATGAAACAATCATCAGCCATGGCCTGGATGCCGCACATGCCAATGAACACACAACAGTGTGAGCCGGGGTCCGGATACCACAGGGGCTCAAGAGAACATCACTAGTCAGGATCTGAATATTACACATATTAATGAAACAATCATCAGCCAGGGCCTAGGTACCGCACATGCCAATGAACACACAACAGTGTCAGCCGGGGTCCGGATACCATACGGGCTCAAGAGAACATCACTAGTCCGGATCTGAATATCAAACATACTAATGATTCAACCATCAGCTAAGGTCTGGATGCCGCACATCCAATGAACACACAATGGTGTGAGCGGGGGTCCAGATACCACACGGGCTCAAGAGAACAACACTAGTAAGGATCTGAATATGACACATACTAATGAAACAATCATCAGCCAGGGCCTGGATGCCGCACATGCCAATGAACACACAACGGTGTGAGCTGGGGTCCAGATACCAAATGGGCTCAAGAGAACATCACTAGTCAGGATCTGAATATCACACATACTAATGAAACAATAATCAGCCAGGGCCTGGATGCCGCACATGCCAATGAACATACAACAATGTGAGCCGAGGTCCGGATACCATAGGGGTTCAAGTAAACATCACTAGTCAGGTTCTCAATATCACACATACTAATGAAACAAACATCAGCCAGGGCCTAGGTGCCGCACATGCCAATGAACACACAACAGTCTGAGTCGGGGTCCGGATACCACACGAGCTCAAGAGAACATCACTAGTCAGGATCTGAATATCAAACATACTAATGAAACAACCATCAGCTAAGGTCTGGATGCCGCACATGCCAATGAACACATAACGGTGTGAGCCGGGGTCCAGATACCAAACGAGCTCAAGAGAACATCACTAGTCAGGATCTGAATATCACACATACTAATGAAACAATTATCAGCCAGGGCCTAGATGCCGCACATGCCAATGAACACACAATGGTGTGAGCTGGGGTCCAGATACCAAACGGGCTCAAGAGAACATCACTAGTCAGGATCTGAATATTACACATACTAATGAAACAATCAACAGCCAGGGCCAGGATACCGCACATTCCAATGAACACACAACGGTGTTAGACGGGGTCCAGATACCACACGGGCTCAAGAGAACATCACTAGTCAGGATCTGAATACCAAACATACTAATGAAACAATCATCAGCCATGGCCTGGATGGCGCACATGCCAATGAACACACAACAGTTTGAGCCGGGGTCCGAATACCACAGGGGCTCAAGAGAACATCACTAGTCGGGATCTGAATATTACACATTCTAATGAAACAATCATCAGCCAGGGCCTAGGTACCGCACATGCCAATAAACACACAACAGTGTGAGCCGGGGTCCGGATACCATACGGGCTCAAGAGAACATCACTAGTCAGGATCTGAATGTCAAACATACTAATGATTAAACCATCAGCTAAGGTCTGGATGCCACACACTCCAATGAACACACAACGGTGTGAGCCAGGGTCCGGATTCCACACAGGCTCAAGAGAACATCACTAGTCAGGATCTGAATATCACACATACTAATGAAACATTCATCAGGCAGGGCCTGGATGCCGCACATGCCAATGAACACACAACGGTGTGAGCCGGGGTTCAGATACCATACGGGCTCAAGAGAACAACACTAGTCAGGATCTGAATATGACACATACTAATGAAACAATCATCAGCCAGGGCCAGGATGCCGCACTTGCCAATGAACACAAAATAGTGTGAGCCGGGGTCCAGATACCAAACGGGCTCAAGAGAACATCACTAGTCAGGATCTGAATATCACACATACTAATGAAACAATAATCAGCCAGGGCCTGGATGCCGCACATGCCAATGAACACACAACAATGTGAGTCGGGGTCTGGATACCACAGGGGTTCAAGAGAACATCACTAGTCAGGTACTCTATATCACACATACTAATGAAACAAACATCAGCCAGGGCCTAGGTGCCGCACATGCCAATGACCACACAACACTCTAAGCCGGGGTCCGGAAACCACACGGGCTCAAGAGAACATCACAAGTCAGGATCTGAATATCAAACATACTAATGAAAGAACCATCAGCTAAGGTCTGGATGCCGCACATGCCAATGAACAGACAACTGCGTGAGCCGGGGTCCGGATACCATACGGGCTCAAGAGAACAACACTAGTCAGGATCTGAATATGACACATACTAATGAAACAATCATCAGCCAGGGCCTGGATGCCGCACATGCCAATGAACACACAACAGTGTGAGCCGGGGTCCAGATACCAAACGGGCTTAAGAGAACATCACTAGTCAGGATCTGAATATCACACATACTAATGAAACAATAATCAGCCAGGGCCTGGATGTCGCACATGCCAATGAACCCACAACAATGTGAGCTGGGGTCTGGATACCACAGGGGTTCAAGAGAACATCACTAGTCAGGTTCTCAATATCACACATACTAATGAAACAAACATACCCCAGGGCCTAGGTGCCGCACATGCCAATGAACACACAACGGTGTCAGCCGGGGTCTAGATACCACACAGGCTCAAGAGAACAACACTAGTCATGATCTGAATATGACACATACTAATGAAACAATCATCATCCAGGGCCTGGATGTCGCACATGCCAATGAACACACAACGGTGTGAGCCGGGGTCCAGATACCAAACGGGCTCAAGAGAACATCACTAGTCAGGATCTGAATATCACACATACTAATGAAACAATAATCAGCCAGGGCCTGGATGCCGCACATGCCCATGAACACACAACAATGTGAGCCGGGGTCCGGATACCACAGGGGTTCAAGAGAACATCACTAGTCAGGTTCTCAATATCACACAAACTAATGAAACAAACATCAGCCAGGGCCTAGGTGCCGCACATGCCAATGAACACACAACAGTCTGAGTCGGGGTCCGGATACCACACGGGCTCAAGAGTACATCACTAGTCAGGATCTGAATATCGAACATACTAATGAAACAACCATAAGCTAAGGTCTGGATGCCGCACATGCCAATGAACACACAACTGCGTGAGCTGGGGTCCGGATACCACACGGGCTCAAGTGAACATCACTAGTCAGGATCTGAATATCACACATACTAATGAAACAACCATCAGCCAGGGCCTGGATGCCGCACATGCCAATGAACACACAATGGTGTGAGCTGGGGTTCAGATACCAAACGGGCTCAAGAGAACATCACTAGTCAGGATCTGAATATTACACATACTAATGAAACAATCATCAGCCAGGGCCAGGATGCCGCACATTCCAATGAACACACAACGGTGTGAGACGGGGTCCAGATACCACACGGGCTCAAGAAAACATCACTAGTCAGGATCTGAATACCAAACATACTAATGAAACAATCATCAGCCATGGCCTGGATGCCGCACATGCCAATGAACACACAACAGTGTGAGCCGGGGTCCGGATACCACAGGGGCTCAAAAGAACATCACTAGTCAGGATCTGAATATTACACATATGAATGAAACAATCATCAGCCAGGGCCTAGGTACCGCACATGCCAATGAACACACAACAGTGTGAGCCGGGGTTCGGATACCATACGGGCTCAAGAGAACATCACTAGTCCGGATCTGAATATCAAACATACTAATGATTCAACCATCAGCTAAGGTCTGGATGCCGCACATCCAATGAACACACAATGGTGTGAGCCGGGGTCCAGATACCACACGGGCTCAAGAGAACAACACTAGTAAGGATCTGAATATGACACATACTAATGAAACAATCATCAGCCAGGGCCTGGATGCGGCACATGCCAATGAACACACAACGGTGTGAGCTGGGGTCCAGATACCAAATGGGCTCAAGAGAACATCACTAGTCAGGATCTGAATATCACACATACTAATGAAACAATAATCAGCCAGGGCCTGGATGCCGCACATGCCAATGAACATACAACAATGTGAGCCGAGGTCCGGATACCACAGGGGTTCAAGTAAACATCACTAGTCAGATTCTCAATATCACACATACTAATGAAACAAACATCAGCCAGGGCCTAGGTGCCGCACATGCCAATGAACACACAACAGTCTGAGTCGGGGTCCGGATACCACACGGGCTCAAGAGAACATCACTAGTCAGGATCTGAATATCAAACATACTAATGAAACAACCATCAGCTAAGGTCTGGATGCCGCACATGCCAATGAACACATAACGGTGTGAGCCGGGGTCCAGATACCAAACGGGCTCAAGAGAACATCACTATTCAGGATCTGAATATCACACATACTAATGAAACAATCATCAGCCAGGGCCTAGATGCCGCACATGCCAATGAACACACAATGGTGTGAGCTGGGGTCCAGATACCAAACGGGCTCAAGAGAACATCACTAGTCAGGATCTGAATATTACACATACTAATGAAACAATCATCAGCCAGGGCCAGGATACCGCACATTCCAATGAACACACAACGGTGTTAGACGGGGTCCAGATACCACACGGGCTCAAGAGAACATCACTAGTCAGGATCTGAATACCAAACATACTAATGAAACAATCATCAGCCATGGCCTGGATGGCGCACATGCCAATGAACACACAACAGTTTGAGCCGGGGTCCGGATACCACAGGGGCTTAAGAGAACATCACTAGTCGGGATCTGAATATTACACATTCTAATGAAACAATCATCAGCCAGGGCCTAGGTACCGCACATGCCAATAAACACACAACAGTGTGAGCCGGGGTCCGGATACCATACGGGCTCAAGAGAACATCACTAGTCAGGATCTGAATGTCAAACATACTAATGATTAAACCATCAGCTAAGGTCTGGATGCCACACACTCCAATGAACACACAACGGTGTGAGCCAGGGTCCAGATTCCACACAGGCTCAAGAGAACATCACTAGTCAGGATCTGAATATCACACATACTAATGAAACATTCATCAGGCAGGGCCTGGATGCCGCACATGCCAATGAACACACAACGGTGTGAGCCGGGGTTCAGATACCATACGGGCTCAAGAGAACAACACTAGTCAGGATCTGAATATGACACATACTAATGAAACAATCATCAGCCAGGGCCAGGATGCCGCACATGCCAATGAACACAAAATAGTGTGAGCCGGGGTCCAGATACCAAACGGGCTCAAGAGAGCATCACTAGTCAGGATCTGAATATCACACATACTAATGAAACAATAATCAGCCAGGGCCTGGATGTCGCACATGCCAATGAACACACAACAATGTGAGTCGGGGTCTGGATACCATACGGGCTCAAGAGAACAACACTAGTCAGGATCTGAATATGACACATACTAATGAAACAATCATCAGCCAGGGCCGGGATGCCGCACATGCCAATGAACACACAACGGTGTGAGCCGGGGTCCAGATACCAAACGGGCTTAAGAGAACATCACTAGTCAGGATCTGAATATCACACATACTAATGAAACAATAATCAGCCAGGGCCTGGATGCCGCACATGCCAATGAACACACAACAATGTGAGCCGGGGTCTGGATACCATAGGGGTTCAAGAGAACATCACTAGTCAGGTTCTCAATATCACACATACTAATGAAACAAACATCAGCCAGGGCCTAGGTGCCGCACATGCCAATGAACATACAATACTCTGAGCCGGGGTCCGGATACCACACGGGCTCAAGAGAACTTCACAAGTCAGGATCTGAATATCAAACATACTAATGAAAGAACCATCAGCTAAGGTCTGGATGCCGCACATGCCAATGAACAGACAACTGCGTGAGCCGGGGTCCGGATACCACACGGGCTCAAGAGAACATCACTAGTCTGGAT
Source organism: Lathyrus sativus (assembly GCA_963859935.3). NCBI lineage: Eukaryota > Viridiplantae > Streptophyta > Magnoliopsida > Fabales > Fabaceae > Lathyrus > Lathyrus sativus. The sequence goes on along the minus strand of OZ012735.1, from coordinate 395,552,533 downwards.
CTGAATATCACACATACTAATGAAACAATCATCAGACAGGGCCTGGATGCCGCACATGCCAATGAACACACAACGGTGTGAGCCGGGGTCCAGATACCACACGGGCTCAAGAGAACATCACTAGTCAGGATCTGAATATCAAACATACTAATGAAACAACCATCAGCCAGGGCCTGGATGCCGCACATGCCAATGAACACACAACAATGTGAGCCGGGGTCCAGATACCACACGGGCTCAAGAGAACCTCACTAGTCAGGATCTGAATATCACACATACTAATGAAACAATCATCAGCCAGGGCCTGGATGCCGCACATGCCAATCAACACACAACAGTGTGAGCCGGGGTCCAGATACCACACGGGCTCAAGAGAACAACACTAGTCAGGATCTGAATATGACACATACTAATGAAACAATCATCAGCTAGGGCCTGGATGCCGCACATGCCAATGAACACACAACGGTGTGAGCCGGGGTCCAGATACCAAACGGGCTCAAGAGAACATCACTAGTCAGGATCTGAATATCACACAAACTAATGAAACAATAATCAGCCAGGGTCTGGATGCCGCACATGCCAATGAAGACACAATAATGTGAGTCGGGGTCTGGATACCACAGGGGTTCAAGAGAACATCACTAGTCAGGTTCTCAATATCACACATACTATGAAACAAACATCAGCCAGGGCCTAGGTGCCGCACATGCCAATGAACAGACAACAGTCTGAGCCGGGGTCCAGATACCACACGGGCTCAAGAGAACATCACAAGTCAGGATCTGAATATCAAAGATACTAATGAAAGAACCATCAGCTAAGGTCTGGATGCCGCACATGCCAAGGAACAGACAACTTCGTGAGCCGGGGTCCGGATACCACACGGGCTCAAGAGAACAACACTAGTCAGGATCTGAATATCACACATACTAATAAAACAATCATCAGTCAGGGCCTCGATGCTGCACATGCCGATGAACACACAACGGTGTGAGCCGGGGTCCAGATACCACACGGGCTCAAGAGAACATCACTAGTCAGGATCTGAATATCAATCATACTAATGAAACAACCATCAGCCAGGGACTGGATGCCGCACATGCCAATGAACACACAACAATGTGAGTCGGGCTCTGGATACCACAGGGGTTCAAGAGAACATCACTAGTCAGGTTCTCAATATCACACATACTAATGAAACAAACATCATCCAGGGCCTAGGTGCCGCACATGCCAATGAACATGCAACAGTCTGAGCCGGGGTCCGGATACCACACGGGCTCAAGAGAACATCACAAGTCAGGATCTGAATATCAAACATACTAATGAAAGAACCATCAGCTATGGTCTGGATGCCGCACATGCCAATGAACAGACAACTGCGTGAGCCGGGGTCCGAATACCACACGGGCTCAAGAGAACATCACTAGTCAGGATCTGAATATCACACATACTAATGAAACAATCATCAGCCTGGGCCTGGATGCCGCACATGCCAATGAACACACAACGGTGTGAGCCGGGGTCCAGATACCACACGGGCTCAAGAGAACATCACTAGTCAGGATCTGAATACCAAACATACTAATGAAACAATCATCAGCCATCGCCTGGATGCTGCACATACCAATGAAGACACAATAGTGTGAGCCACGGTCCGAATACCACAGGGGCTCAAGAGAACATCACTAGTCAGGATCTGAATATGACACATACTAATGAAACAATCATCAGCCAGGGCCTAGGTACCGCACATTCCAATGAACACACAACAGTGTGAGCCGGGATCCAGATACCACACGGGCACAAGAGAACATCACTAGTCAGGATCTGAATATCAAACATACTAATGAAACAACCATCAGCCAATGCCTGGATGCCGCACATGCCAATGCACACACAACTGCGTGAGCCGGGGTCCGGACCACACGGGCTAACGAGAACATCACTAGTCAGGATCTGAATATCACACATACTAATGAAACAATCATCAGCCAGGGCCTGGATGCCGCACATGCCAATGAACACACAACGGTGTGAGCCGGGGTCCAGATACCACACGGGCTCCATAGAACATCACTAGTCAGGATCTGAATATCACACATACTAATGAAACAATCATCAGCCAGGGCTTGGATACCGCACATGCCAATGAACACACAACGGTGTGAGCCGGGGTCCAGATACCACACGGGCTCAAGAGAACATCACTAGTCAGGATCTGAATATCACACAAACTAATGAAACAATAATCATCCAGGGCCTGGATGCCGCACATGCCAATGAACACACAACAATCTGAGTCGGGGTCTGGAATCCACAGGGGTTCAAAAGAACATCACTAGTCAGGTTCTCAATATCACACATACTAATGAAACAAACATCAGCCAGGGCCTAGGTGCCGCACTTGCCAATAAACACACAACAGTCTGCGCCGGGGTCAGGATACCAAACGGGTTCAAGAGAACATCACAAGTCAGGATCTGAATATCAAACATACTAATAAAAGAACCATCAGCTAAGGTCTGGATGCCGCACATGCCAATGAACAGACAACTGCGTGAGCCGGGGTCCGGATACCACACGGGCTCAAGAGAACATCACTAGTCAGAATCTGAATATCACACATACTAATGAAACAATCATCAGCCAGGGCCTGGATGTCGCACATGCCAATGAACACACAACAGTGTGAGCCGGGGTCCAGATACCACACGGGCTCAAGAGAACATCACTAGTCAGGATCTGAATATCAAACATACTAATGAAACAACCATCAGCCAGGGCCTGGATGCCGCACATGCCAATGAACACACAACAATGTGAGTCGGGGTCTGGATACCACAGGGGTTCAAGAGAACATCACTAGCCAGGTTCTCAATATCACACATACTAATGAAACAAACATCAGCCAGGGCCTAGGTGTCGCACATGCCAATGAACACACAACAGTCTGAGCCGGGGTCCGGATACCACACGGGCTCAAGAGAACATCACAAGTCAGGATCTGAATATCAAACATACTAATGAAAGAAACATCAGCTAAGGTCTGGATGCCGCACATGCCAATGAACAGACAACTGCGTGAGCCGGGGTCCGGATACCACACGGGCTCAAGAGAACATCACTAGTCAGGATCTGAATATCACACATACTAATGAAACAATCATCAGCCAGGGCCTGGATGCCGCAAATGCCAATGAACACACAATGGTGTGAGCTGGGGTCCAGATGCCAAACGGGCTCAAGAGAACATCACTAGTCAGGATCTGAATATCACACATACTAATGAAACAATCATCAACCAGGGCCTGGATACCGCACATTCCAATGAACACACAACGGTGTGAGACGGGGTCCAGATACCACACGGGCTCAAGTGAACATCACTAGTCAGGATCTGAATACCAAACATACTAATAAAACAATCATCAGCCATCGCCTGGATGCCGCACATACCAATGAAGACACGACAGTGTGAGCCGGGGTCCGGATACCACAGGGGCTCAAGAGAACATCACTAGTCAGGATCTGAATATGACACATACTAATGAAACAATCATCATCCAGGGCCTAGGTACCGCACATGCCAATGAACACACAACAGTGTGAGCCGGGATCCAGATACCACACGGGCACAAGAGAACATCACTAGTTAGGATCTGAATATCAAACATACTAATGAAACAACCATCAGCCAATGCCTGGATGCCGCACATGCCAATGCACACACAACTGCGTGAGCCGGGGTCCGGATACCACACGGGCTAACGAGAACATCACTAGTCAGGATCTGAATATCACACATACTAATGAAACAATCATCAGCCAGGGCCTGGATGCCGCACATGCCAATGAACACACAACGGTGTGAGCCGGGGTCCAGATACCACACGGGCTCAAGAGAACATCACTAGTCAGGATCTAAATATCACACATACTAATGAAACAATCATCAGCCAGGGCTTGGATACCGCACATGCCAATGAACACACAACGGTGTGAGCCGGGGTCCAGATACCAAACGGGCTCAAGAGAACATCACTAGTCAGGATCTGAATATCACACAAACTACTGAAACAATAATCAGCCAGGGCCTGGATGCCGCACATGCCAATGAACACACAACAATCTGAGTCGGGGTCTGGATACCACAGGGGTTCAAAAGAACATCACTAGTCAGGTTCTCAATATCACACATACTAATGAAACAAACATCAGCCAGGGCCTAGGTGCCGCACTTGCCAATGAACACACAACAGTCTGAGTCGGGGTCAGGATACCAAACAGGTTCAAGAGAACATCACAAGTCAGGATCTGAATATCAAACATACTAATAAAAGAACCATCAGCTAAGGTCTGGATGCCGCACATGCCAATGAACAGACAACTGCGTGAGCCGGGGTCCGGATACCACACGGGCTCAAGAGAACATCACTAGTCAGGATCTGAATATCACACATACTAATGAAATAATCATCAGCCAGGGCCTGGATGCCGCACATGCCAATGAACACACAACGGTGTGAGCCGGGGTCCAGATACCACACGGGCTCAAGAGAACATCACTAGTCAGGATCTGAATATCAAACATACTAATGAAACAACCATCAGCCAGGGCCTGGATGCCGCACATGCCAATGAACACACAACAATGTGAGTCAGGGTCTGGATACCACAGGGGTTCAAGAGAACATCACTAGTCAGGTTCTCAATATCACACATACTAATGAAACAAACATCAGCCAGGGCCTAGGTGCCGCACATGCCAATGAACACACAAAAGTCTGAGCCGGGGTCCGGATACCACACGGGCTCAAGAGAACATCACAAGTCAGGATCTGAATATCAAACATACTAATGAAAGAACCATCAGCTAAGGTCTGGATTCCGCACATGCCAATGAACAGACAACTGCGTGAGCCAGGGTCCGGATACCACACGGGCTCAAGAGAACATCACTAGTCAGGATCTGAATATCACACATACTAATGAAACAATCATCAGCCAGGGCCTGGATGCCGCACATGCCAATGAACACACAACGGTGTGAGCCGGGGTCCAGATACCACACGGGCTCAAGAGAACATCACTAGTCAGGATCTGAATATCAAACATACTAATGAAACAACCATCATCCAGGGCCTGGATGCCGCACATGCCAATGAACACAAAATGGTGTGAGCCGGGGTCCAGATACCACACGGGCTCAAGAGAACATCACTAGTCAGGATCTGAATATCACACATACTAATGAAACAATCATCAGCCAGGGCCTGGATGCCGCACATGCCAATGAACACACAATGGTGTGAGCTGGGGTCCAGATACCAAACGGGCTCAAGAGAACATCACTAGACAGGATCTGAATATCACACATACTAATGAAACAATCATCAGCCAGGGCCTGGATACCGCACATTCCAATGAACACACAGCGGTGTGAGACGGGGTCCAGATACCACACAGGCTCAAGAGAACATCACTAGTCAGGATCTGAATACCAAACATACTAATGAAATAATCATCAGCCATCGCCTGGATGCCGCACATACCAATGAACACACAACAGTGTGAGCCGGGGTCCGGATACCACAGGGGCTCAAGAGAACATCGCTAGTCAGGATATGAATATTACACATACTAATGAAACAATCATCAGCCAGGGCCTGGATGTCGCACATGCCAATGCACACACAACAGTGTGAGCCGGGGTCCGGATACCACACGGGCACAAGAGAAAATCACAAGTCAGGATCTGAATATCAAACATACTAATGAAAGAACCATCTGCTAAGGTCTTGATGCCGCACATGCCAATGAACAGACAACTGCGTGAGCCGGGGTCCGGATACCACACGGGCTCAAGAGAACATCACTAGTCAGGATCTGAATATCACACATACTAATGAAACAATCATCAGCCAGGGGCTGGATGCCGCACATGCCAATGAACACAAAACGGTGTGAGCCGGGGTCCAGATACCACACGGGCTCAAGAGAACATCACTAGTCAGGATCTGAATATCAAACATACTAATGAAACAACCATCAGCCAGGGCCTGGATGCCGCACATGCCAATGAACACACAACGGTGTGAGCCGGGGTCCAGATACCACACGGGCTCAAGAGAACATCACTAGTCAGGATCTGAATATCACACATACTAATGAAACAATCATCAGCCACGGCCTGGATGCCGCACATGCCAATGAACACACAATGGTGTGAGCTGGGGTCCAGATACCAAACGGGCTCAAGAGAACATCACTAGTCAGGATCTGAATATCACACATACTAATGAAACAATCATCAGCCAGGGCCTGGATACCGCACATTCCAATGAATACACAACGGTGTGAGACGGGGTCCAGATACCACACGGGCTCAAGAGAACATCACTAGTCAGGATCTGAATACCAAACATACTAATGAAACAATCATCAGCCATCGCCTGGATGCCGCACATACCAATGAACACACAACAGTGTGAGCCGGGGTCCGGATACGACAGGGGCTCAAGAGAACATCACTAGTCAGGATCTGAATATTACACACACTAATGAAACAATCATCAGCCAGGGCCTAGGTACCGCACATGCCAATGAACACACAATAGTGTGAGCCGGGGTCCGGATACCACATGGGCACAAGAGAACATCACTAGTCAGGATCTGAATATCAAACATACTAATGAAATAACCATCAGCCAATGCCTGGATGCCGCACATGCCAATGCACACACAACAGCGTGAGCCGGGGTCCGGATACCACACGGGCTAAAGAGAACATCACTACTCAGGATCTAAATATCACACATACTAATGAAACAATCATCAGCCAGGGCCTGGATGCCGCACATGCCAATAAACACACAACGGTGTGAGCCGGGGTCCAGATACCACACGGGCTCAAGAGAACATCACTAGTCAGGATCTAAATATCACACATACTAATGAAATAATCATCAGCCAGGGCCTGGATGCCGCACATGCCAATAAACACACAACAGTGTGAGCCGGGGTCTGGATACCACAGGGGCTCAAGAGAACATCACTAGTCAGGATCTGAATATCACACATACTAATGAAACAATCATCAGCCAGGGCCTAGGTGCCGCACATGCCAATGAACAAACAACAGTGTGAGCCGGGGTCTGGATACCACACGGGCTCAAGAGAACATCACTAGTCAAGATCTGAATATCAAACATACTAATGAAACAACCATTAGCCAAGGCCTGGATGCCGCACATGCAAATGAACACACAACTGCGTGAGCCAGGGTCCGGATACCACATGGGCTCAAGAGAACATCACTAGTCAGGATCTGAATATCAAACATACTAATGAAATACCCATCAGCCAGGGCCTGGATGCCGCACATGCCAATGAACACACAACTGTGTGAGCCGGGGTCCGGATACCACAGGAGCTCAAGAGAACATCACATGTCAGGATCTGAATATCACACATACTAATGAAACAATCATCAGCCAGGGCCTAGGTGCCGCACATGCCAATGAACACACAACAGTGTGAGCCAGGGTTCGGATACCACACGGGCTCAAGAGAACATCACTAGTCAGGATCTGAATATCAAACATACTAATGAAACATCCATTAGCCAAGGCCTGGATGCCGCACATGCCAATGAACACACAACTGCGTGAGCCGGGGTCCGGATACCACACGGGCTCAAGAGAATATCACTAGTCAGGATATGAATATCAAACATACTAATGAAATTCCCATCAGCCAGGGCCTGGATGCCGCCCATGCCAATTAACACACAATTGTGTGAGCTGGGGTCTAGATACCACAAGGGCACAAGAGAACATCACTAGTCAGGATCTGAATATCAAACATACTAATGAAATACCCAGCAGCCAAGGCCTGGATCTCGCACATGCCAATGAACACACACCTATGTGAGCCGGGGTCCGGATACCACACGGGCTCAAGAGAACATCACTAGTCAGGATCTGAATATCATAAATACTAGAGAAACATTCATCAGCCAGGGCCTGGATGACGCACATGCCAATGAACACACAACGGTGTGAGCCGGGGTCGAGATTCCACACAGGCTCAATAGAACATCACTAGTCAGGATCTAAATATCACACATACTAATGAAACATTCATCAGGCAGGGCATGGATTCCGCACAGGCCAATGAACACACAAGCGTGTGAGCCGGGGTCCGGATACCACACGGGCTAAAGAGAACATCACTACTCAGGATCTGTATATCACACATACTAATGAAACAATCATCAGCCAGGGCCTGGATGCCGCACATGTCAATAAACACACAACGGTGTGAGCCGGGGTCCAGATACCACACGGGCTCAAGAGAACATCACTAGTCAGGATCTGAATATCAAACATAATAATGAAATACCCATCAGCCAGGGCCTGGATCTCACACATGCCAATGAACACACACCTATGTGAGCCGGGGTCCAGATACCACACGGGCTCAAGAGAACATCACTAGTCAGGATCTGAATATCATAAATACTAAAGAAACATTCATCAGCCAGGGCCTGGATGACGCACATGCCAATGAACACACAACGGTGTGAGGCGTGGTCGAGATTCTACACAGGCTCAAGAGAACATCACTAGTCAGGATCTCAATATCACACATACTAATGAAACATTCATCAGGCAGGGCATGGATGCCGCACAGGCCAATGAACACACAACGGTGTGAGCCGGGGTCCGGATACCACACGGGCTAAAGAGAACATCACTACTCAGGATCTGTATATCACACATACTAATGAAACAATCATCAGCCAGGGCCTGGATGCCGCACATGCCAATAAACACACAACGGTGTGAGCCGGGGTCCAGATACCACACGGGCTCAAGAGAACATCACTAATCAGGATCTAAATATCACACATACTAATGAAATAATCATCAGCCAGGGCCTGGATGCCGCACATGCCAATGAACACACAACAGTGTGAGCCGGGGTCTGGATACCACAGGGGCTCAAGAGAACATCACTAGTCAGGATCTGAATATCACACATACTAATGAAACAATCATCAGCCAGGGCCTAGGTGCCGCACATGCCAATGAACAAACAACAGTGTGAGCCGGGGTCTGGATACCACACGGGCTTAAGAGAACATCATTAGTCAAGATCTGAATATCAAACATACTAATGAAACAACCATTAGCCAAGGCCTGGATGCCGCACATGCAAATGAACACACAACTGCGTGAGCCAGGGTCCGGATACCACACGGGCTCAAGAGAACATCACTGGTCAGGATCTAAATATCACACATACTAATGAAATAATCATCAGCCAGGGCCTGGATGCCGCACATGCCAATGAACACACAACAGTGTGAGCCGGGGTCCGGATACCACAGGGGCTCAAGAGAACATCACATGTCAGGATCTGAATATCACACATACTAATGAAACAATCATCAGCCAGGGCCTAGGTGCCGCACATGCCAATGAACAAACAACAGTGTGAGCCGGGGTCTGGATACCACACGGGCTCAAGAGAACATCACTAGTCAGGATCTGAATATCAAACATACTAATGAAACAACCATTAGCCAAGGCCTGGATGCCGCACATGCCAATGAACACACAACAGCGTGAGCCGGGGTCCGGATACCACACGGGCTCAAGAGAACATCACTAGTCAGGATATGAATATCAAACATACTAATGAAGTACCCATCAGCCAGGGCCTGGATGCCGCCCATGCCAATTAACACACAATTGTGTGAGCCGGGGTCCAGATACCACAAGGGCTCAAGAGAACATCACTAGTCAGGATCTGAATATCAAACATAATAATGAAATACCCATCAGCCAGGGCCTGGATCTCACACATGCCAATGAACACACACCTATGTGAGCCGGGGTCCAGATACCACACGGGCTCAAGAGAACATCACTAGTCAGGATCTGAATATCATAAATACTAAAGAAACATTCATCAGCCAGGGCCTGGATGACGCACATGCCAATGAACACACAACGGTGTGAGGCGTGGTCGAGATTCCACACAGGCTCAAGAGAACATCACTAGTCAGGATCTCAATATCACACATACTAATGAAACATTCATCAGGCAGGGCATGGATGCCGCACAGGCCAATGAACACACAACGGTGTGAGCCGGGGTCCGGATACCACACGGGCTAAAGAGAACATCACTACTCAGGATCTGTATATCACACATACTAATGAAACAATCATCAGCCAGGGCCTGGATGCCGCACATGCCAATAAACACACAACGGTGTGAGCCGGGGTCCAGATACCACACGGGCTCAAGAGAACATCACTAGTCAGGATCTAAATATCACACATACTAATGAAATAATCATCAGCCAGGGCCTGGATGCCGCACATGCCAATGAACACACAACAGTGTGAGCCGGGGTCTGGATACCACAGGGGCTCAAGAGAACATCACTAGTCAGGATCTGAATATCACACATACTAATGAAACAATCATCAGCCAGGGCCTAGGTGCCGCACATGCCAATGAACAAACAACAGTGTGAGCCGGGGTCTGGATACCACACGGGCTTAAGAGAACATCATTAGTCAAGATCTGAATATCAAACATACTAATGAAACAACCATTAGCCAAGGCCTGGATGCCGCACATGCAAATGAACACACAACTGCGTGAGCCAGGGTCCGGATACCACACGGGCTCAAGAGAACATCACTGGTCAGGATCTAAATATCACACATACTAATGAAATAATCATCAGCCAGGGCCTGGATGCCGCACATGCCAATGAACACACAACAGTGTGAGCCGGGGTCCGGATACCACAGGGGCTCAAGAGAACATCACATGTCAGGATCTGAATATCACACATACTAATGAAACAATCATCAGCCAGGGCCTAGGTGCCGCACATGCCAATGAACAAACAACAGTGTGAGCCGGGGTCTGGATACCACACGGGCTCAAGAGAACATCACTAGTCAGGATCTGAATATCAAACATACTAATGAAACAACCATTAGCCAAGGCCTGGATGCCGCACATGCCAATGAACACACAACTGCGTGAGCCGGGGTCCGGATACCACACGGGCTCAAGAGAACATCACTAGTCAGGATATGAATATCAAACATACTAATGAAGTACCCATCAGCCAGGGCCTGGATGCCGCCCATGCCAATTAACACACAATTGTGTGAGCCGGGGTCCAGATACCACAAGGGCTCAAGAGAACATCACTAGTCAGGATCTGAATATCAAACATACTAATGAAATACCCATCAGCCAGGGCCTGGATCTCGCACATGCCAATGAACACACACCTATGTGAGCCGGGGTCCGGATACCACACGGGCTCAAGAGAACATCACTAGTCAGGATCTGAATATCATAAATACTAAAGAAACATTCATCAGCCAGGGCCTGGATGACGCACATGCCAATGAACATACAACGGTGTGAGTCGGGGTCGAGATTCCACCCAGGCTCAAGAGAACATCACTAGTCAGGATCTGAATATCACACATACTAATGAAACATTCATCAGGCAGGGCATGGATGCCGCACAGGCCAATGAACACACAACGGTGTGAGCCGGGGTCCGGATACCACACGGGCTAAAGAGAACATCACTACTCAGGATCTGTATATCACACATACTAATGAAATAATCATCAGCCAGGGCCTGGATGCCGCACATGCCAATAAACACACAACGGTGTGAGCCGGGGTCCAGATACCACACGGGCTCAAGAGAACATCACTAGTCAGGATCTGAATATCAAACATACTAATGAAATACCCATCAGCCAGGGCCTGGATCTCGCACATGCCAATGAACACACACCTATGTGAGCCGGGGTCCGGATACCACACGGGCTCAAGAAAACATCACTAGTCAGGATCTGAATATCATAAATACTAAAGAAACATTCATCATCCAGGGCCTGGATGACGCACATGCCAATGAACACACAACGGTGTGAGGCGTGGTCGAGATTCCACACAGGCTCAAGAGAACATCACTAGTCAGGATCTGAATATCACACATACTAATGAAACATTCATCAGGCAGGGCATGGATGCCGCACAGGCCAATGAACACACAACGGTGTGAGCCGGGGTCCGGATACCACACGGGCTAAAGAGAACATCACTACTCAGGATCTGTATATCACACATACTAATGAAACAATCATCAGCCAGGGCCTGGATGCCGCACATGCCAATAAACACACAACGGTGTGAGTCGGGGTCCAGATACCACACGGGCTCAAGAGAACATCACTAGTCAGTATCTAAATATCACACATACTAATGAAATAATCATCAGCCAGGGCCTGGATGCCGCACATGCCAATGAACACACAACAGTGTGAGCCGGGGTCTGGATACCACAGGGGCTCAAGAGAACATCACTAGTCAGGATCTGAATATCACACATACTAATGAAACAATCATCAGCCAGGGCCTAGGTGCCGCACATGCCAATGAACAAACAAAAGTGTGAGTCGGGGTCTGGATACCACACGGGCTCAAGAGAACATCACTAGTCAAGATCTGAATATCAAACATACTAATGAAACAACCATTAGCCAAGGCCTGGATGCCGCACATGCAAATGAACACACAACTGCGTGAGCCAGGGTCCGGATACCACACGGGCTCAAGAGAACATCCCTGGTCAGGATCTGAATATTAAACATACTAATGAAATACCCATCAGCCAGGGCCTGGATGCCGCACATGCCAATGAACACACAACAGTGTGAGCCGGGGTCCGGATACCACAGGGGCTCAAGAGAACATCACATGTCAGAGTCTGAATATCACACATACTAATGAAATAATCATCAGCCAGGGCCTAGGTGCCGCACATGCCAATGAACACACAACAGTGTGAGCCAGGGTTCGGATACCACACGGGCTCAAGAGAACATCACTAGTCAGGATCTGAATATCAAACATACTAATGAAACAACCATTAGCCAAGGCCTGGATGCCGCACATGCCAATGAACACACAACTGCGTGAGCCGGGGTCCGGATACCACACGGGCTCAAGAGAACATCACTAGTCAGGATATGAATATCAAACATACTAATGAAATACCCATCAGCCAGGGCCTGGATGCCGCCCATGCCAATTAACACACAATTGTGTGAGCCGGGGTCCAGATACCACAAGGGCTCAAGAGAACATCATTAGTCAGGATCTGAATATCAAACATACTAATGAAATACCCATCAGCCAGGGCCTGGATCTCGCACATGCCAATGAACACACACCTATGTGAGCCGGGGTCCGGATACCACACGGGCTCAAGAGAACATCACTAGTCAGGATCTGAATATCATAAATACTAAAGAAACATTCATCAGCCAGGGCCTGGATGACGCACATGCCAATGAACACACAACGGTGTGAGCCGGGGTCGAGTTCCACACAGGCTCAAGAGAACATCACTAGTCAGGATCTGAATATCACACATACTAATGAAACAATCATCATCCAGGGCCTAGGTGCCGCACATGCCAATGAACAAACAACAGTGTGAGCCGGGGTCTGGATACCACACGGGCTCAAGAGAACATTACTAGTCAAGATCTGAATATCAAACATACTAATGAAACAACCATTAGCCAAGGCCTGGATGCCGCACATGCAAATGAACACACAACTGCGTGAGCCAGGGTCCGGATACCACACGGGCTCAAGAGAACATCACTGGTCAGGATCTGAATATTAAACATTCTAATGAAATACCCATCGGCCAGGGCCTGGATGCCGCACATGCCAATGTACACACAACAGTGTGAGCCGGGGTCCGGATACCACAGGGGCTCAAGAGAACATCACATGTCAGAATCTGAATATCACACATACTAATGAAATAATCATCAGCCAGGGCCTAGGTGCCGCACATGCCAATGAACACACAACAGTGTGAGCCAGGGTTCGGATACCACACGGGCTCAAGAGAACATCACTAGTCAGGATCTGAATATCAAACATACTAATGAAACAACCATTAGCCAAGGCCTGGATGCCGCACATGCCAATGAACACACAACTGCGTGAGCCGGGGTCCGGATACCACACGGGCTCAAGAGAACATCACTAGTCAGGATATGAATATCAAACATACTAATGAAATACCCATCAGCCAGGGCCTGGATGCCGCCCATGCCAATTAACACACAATTGTGTGAGCCGGGGTCCAGATACCACAAGGGCTCAAGAGAACATCACTAGTCAGGATCTGAATATCAAACATACTAATGAAATACCCATCAGCCAGGGCCTGGATCTCGCACATGCCAATGAACACACACCTATGTGAGCCGGGGTCCGGATACCACACGGGCTCAAGAGAACATCACTAGTCAGGATCTGAATATCATAAATACTAAAGAAACATTCATCAACCAGGGCCTGGATGACGCACATGCCAATGAACACACAACGGTGTGAGCCGGGGTCGAGTTCCACACAGGCTCAAGAGAACATCACTAGTCAGGATCTGAATATCACACATACTAATGAAACATTCATCAGGCAGGGCATGGATGTCGCACAGGCCAATAAACACACAACGGTGTGAGCCGGGGTCCGGATACCACACGGGCTCAAGAGAACAACACTAGTCAGGATCTGAATATCACACATACTAATGAAACAATCATCAGCCAGGGCCTGGATGCCGCACATGCCAATGAACACACAACGGTGTGAGCCGGGGTCCAGATACCACACGGGCACAAGAGAACATCACTAGTCAGGATCTGAATATCACGCATAATAATGAAACAGACATCAGCCAGGGCCTAGGTGCCGCACATGCCAATGAACACACAACAATCTGAGCCGGGGTCCGGATACCACATGGGCTCAAGAGAACATAACTAGTCAGGATCTGAATATCAAACATTCTAATGAAATAACCATCAGCCAAGGCCTAGATGCCGCACATGCCAATGAACACACAACTGCGTGAGATGGGGTCCGGATACCACACGGGCTCAAGAGAACATCACTAGTCAGGATCTGAATATCACACATACTAATGAAACAATCATCAGCCTAGGCATGGATGCCACACATGCCAATGAACACACATCGGTGTGAGTCGGGGTCCAGATACCACACGGGCTCAAGAGAACATCACTAGTCAGGATCTGAATATCAAACATACTAATGAAACAACCATCAGTCAGGGCCTAGATGCCGCACATGCCAATGAACACACAACAATGTGAGTCGGGGTCTGGATACCACAGGGGTTCAAGAGAACATCATTAGTCAGGTTCTCAATATCACACATACTAATGAAACAAACATCAGCTTTGGCCTAGGTGCCGCACATGCCAATGAACACACAACAGTCTGAGCCGGGGTCCGGATACCACACGGGCTCAAGAGAACATCACAAGTCAGGATCTGAATATCAAACATACTAATGAAAGAACCACCAGCTAAGGTCTGGATGCCGCACATGCCAATGAACAGACAACTGCGTGAGCCGGGGTCCGGATATCACACGGGCTCAAGAGAACATCACTAGTCAGGATCTGAATATCACACATACTAATGAAACAATCATCAGCCAGGGCCTGGATGCCGCACATGCCAATGAACACACAACGGTGTGAGCCGGGGTCCAGATACCACACGGGCTCAAGAGAACATCACTAGTCAGGATCTGAATATCAAACATACTAATGAAACAACCATCAGCCAGGGCCTGGATGCCGCACATGCCAATGAACACACAACGGTGTGAGCCGGGGTCCAGATACCACACGGGCTAAAGAGAACATCACTAGTCAGGATCTGAATATCACACATACTAATGAAACAATCATCAGCCAGGGCCTGAATGCCGCACATGCCAATGAACACACAATGGTGTGAGCTGGGGTCCAGATACCAAACGGGCTCAAGAGAACATCACTAGTCAGGATCTGAATATCACACATACTAATGAAAGAATCATCAGCCAGGGCCTGGATACCGCACATTCCAATAAACACACAACGGTGTGAGACGGGGTCCAGATACCACACGGGCTCAAGAGAACATCACTAGTCAGGATCTGAATACCAAACATACTAATGAAACAATCATCAGCCATCGCCTGGATGCCGCACATACCAATGAACACACAACAGTGTGAGCCGGGGTCCGGATACCACTGGGGCTCAAGAGAACATCACTAGTCAGGATCTGATTATTACACATACTAATGAAACAATCATCATCCAAGGCCTAGGTACCGCACATGCCAATGAACACACAACAGTGTGAGCCGGGGTCCGGATACCACACGGGCACAAGAGAACATCACTAGTCATGATCTGAATATCAAACATACTAATGAAACAACCATCAGCCAATTCCTGGATGCCGCACATGCCAATGCACACACAACTGCGTGAGCCGAGGTCCGGATACCACACAGGCTAAAGAGAACATCACTAGTCAGGATCTGAATATCACACATACTAATGAAACAATCATCAGCAAGGGCCTGGATGCCGCACATGCCAATGAACACACAATGGTGTGAGCCGGGGTCCAAATACCACCCGGGCTCAAGAGAACATCACTAGTCAGGATCTAAATATCACACATACTAATGAAATAATCATCAGCCAGGGCCTGGATGCCGCACATGCCAATGAACACACAACAGTGTGAGCCGGGGTCTGGATACCACAGGGGCTCAAGAGAACATCACTAGTCAGGATCTAAATATCACATATACTAATGAAACAATCATCTGCCAGGGCCTAGGTGCCGCACATGCCAATGAACAAACAACAATGTGAGCCGGGGTCTGGATACCACACGGGCTCAAGAGAACAACACTAGTCAGGATCTGAATATCAAACATACTAATGAAACAACCGTTAGCCAAGGCCTGGATGCCACACATGCAAATGAACACACAACTGCGTGAGCCGGGGTCCGGATACCACACGGGATCAAGAGAACATCACTAGTCAGGATCTGAATATCAAACATACTAATGAAATACCCATCAGCCAGGGCCTGGATGCCGCACATGCCAATGAACACACAATAGTGTGAGCCGATGTCCGGATACCACAGGGGCTCAAGAGAACATCACATGTCAGGATCTGAATATCACACATACTAATGAAACAATCATCAGCCAGGGCCTAGGTGCCGCACATGCCAATGAACACACAACAGTGTGAGCCGGGGTTCGGATACCACACGGGCTCAAGAGAACATCACTAGTCAGGATCTGAATATCAAACATACTAATGAAACAACCATTAGCCAAGGCCTGGATGCCGCACATGCCAATGAACACACAACTGCGTGAACCGGGGTCCGGATACCACACGGGCTCAAGAGAACATCACTAGTCAGGATATGAATATCAAACATACTAATGAAATACCCATCAGCCAGGGCCTGGATGCCGCCCATACCAATTAACACAAAATTGTGTGAGCCGGGGTCCAGATACCACAAGTGCTCAAGAGAACATCACTAGTCAGGATCTAAATATCAAACATACTAATGAAATACCCATCAGCCAGGGCCTGGATCTCGCACATGCCAATGAACACACACCTATGTAAGCCGGGGTCCGGATACCACACGGGCTCAAGAGAACATCACTAGCCAGGATCTGAATTTCACACATACTAATGAGACAATCATCAGCCAGGGCCTGGATGCCGCACATGCCAATGAACACACAACAGTGTGAGCCGGAGTCCGGATACCACACGGGCTCAAGAGAACATCACTAGTCAGGATCTGAATATCACACATACTAATGAAACAATCATCAGCCAGGGCCTGGATGCCACACATGCCAATGAACACACAATAATGTGAGTCGGGGTCCGAATATCACAGTGGTTCAAAAGAACATCACTAGTCAGGATCAGAATATCACACATACTAATGAAACAAACATCACCCAGGGCCTAGGTGTCGCACATGCCAATGAACAGATAACAGTCTGAGCCTGGGTCCGGATACCACACGGGCTCAAGAGATCATCACTAGTCAGGATCTGAATATCAAACATACTAATGAAACAACCATCAGGCAGGGCCTAGATGCCGCACATGCCAATGAACAGACAACAATGTGAGCCGGGGTCCGGATACCATAGGGGTTCAGGAGAACATCACTAGCCAGGATCTGAATATCGCACATACTAATGAAACAAACATCAGCCAGGGCCTACGTGCCGCACATGCCAATGAACACACAACAGTCTGAGCCGGCGTCCGGATACCACACGGGCTCAAGAGAACATCACTAGTCAGGATCTGAATATCAAACATACTCATGAAACAACCATCAGCTAAGGTCTGGATGCCGCACATGCCAATGAACACACAACTGCGTGAGCCGGGGTCTGGATACCACACGGGCTCAAGAGAACATCACTAGTCAGGATCTGAATATCACACATACTAATGAAACAATCATCAACCAGGGCCTGGACGCCGCACATGCCAATGAACACACAATGGTGTGAGCTGGGGTCCAGATACCAAACGGGATTAAGAGAACATCACTAGTTAGGATCTGAATATCACACATACTAATGAAACAATCATCATCCAGGGCCTGGATACCGTACATTCCAATGAACACACAACAGTGTGAGACGGGGTCCAGATACCACACGGGCTCAAGAGAACATCACTAGTTAGGATCTGAATACCAAACATACTAATGAAAGAATCATCAGCCATGGCCTGGATGCCGCACATGCAAATGAACATACAATAGTGTGAGCCGGGGTCCGGATACCACAGGGGCTCAAGAGAACATCACTAGTCAGGATCTAAATATTACACATACTAATGAAACAATCATCAGCCCGGGCCAAGGTACCGCACATGCCAATGAACACACAACAGTGTGAGCCGGGGTCTGGATACCAACGGGCTCAAGAGAACATCACTAGTCAGGATCTGAATATCAAACATACTAATGAAGCAACCATCAGCCAAGGCCTGGATGCCGCACATGCCAATGAACACACAACTGCGTGAGCCGTGGTCCGGATACCACACGGGCTAAAGAGAACATCACTAGTCAGGATCTGAATATCACACATACTAATGAAACAATCATCAGCCAGGGCCTGGATGTCGCACATGCCAATGAACACACAACAGTGTGAGCCGGGGTCCGGATACCACAGGGGCTCAAGAGAACATCACTAGTCAGGATCTGAATATTACACATACTAATGAAACAATCATCAGCCAGGGCCTAGGTACCGCACATGCCAATGAACACACAACAGTCTGAGCCCGGGTCCAGATACCACACGGGCTCAAGAGATCATCACTAGTCAGGATCTGAATATCAAACATACTAATGAAACAACCATCAGCCAGGGCCTGGATGCCGCACATGCCAATGAAACACAACAATGTGTGTCAGGGTACGGATACCACAGGGGTTCAGGAGAACATCACTAGCCAGGATCTAAATATCACACACATTAATGAAACAAACATCAGCCAGGGCCTAGGTGCCGCACATGCTAATGAACACACAACAGTCTGAGCCGGGGTCCGGATACCACACGGGCTTAAGAGAACATCACTAGTCAGGATCTGAATATCAAACATACTCATGAAACAACCATCAGGTAAGGTATGGATGCCGCACATACCAATGAACACACAATGGTGTGAGCTGGGGTCCAGATACCAAACAGGCTCAAGAGAACATCACTAGTCAGGATCTGAATATCACACATACTAATGAAACAATCATCAGCCAGGGCTTGGATACCGTACATTCCAATGAACACACAACGGTGTGAGACGGGGTCCAGATACCACACGGGCTCAAGAGAACATCACTAGTCAGGATCTAAACACCAAACATACTAATGAAACAATCATCAGCCATGGCCTGGATGCCGCACATGCCAATGAACACACAATAGTGTGAGCCGGGGTCCGGATACCACACGGGCTCAAGAGAACATCACTAGTCAGGATCTGAATATCAAACATACTAATGAAACAACCATCAGCCAAGGCCTGGATGCCGCACATGCCAATGAACACACAACTACGTGAGCCGTGGTCTGGATACCACACGAGCTAAAGAGAACATCACTAGTCAGGATCTGAATATCACACATACTAATGAAACAATCATCAGCCAGGGCCTGGATGCCGCACATGCCAATGAACAAACAACAGTGTGAGCCGGGGTCCGGATACCACAGGGGCCCAAGAGAACATCACTAGTCAGGATCGGAATATTACACATACTAATGAAACAATCATCAGCCAGGGCCTAGGTACCGCACATGCCAATGAACACAACAGTCTGAGCCTGGGTCCGAATACCACACGGGCTCAAGAGATCATCACTAGTCAGGATTTGAATATCAAACATGCTAATGAAACAACCATCCGCCAGGGCCTGGATGCCGCACATACCAATGAAACACAACAATGTGAGCCGGGGTCCGGATACCACAGGGGTTCAGGAGAACATCACTAGCCAGGATCTGAATATCACACATACTAATGAAACAAACATCAGCCAGGGCCTAGGTGCCGCACATGCCAATGAACACACAACAGTTTGAGTCGGGGTCCGGATACCACACGGGCTCAAGAGAACATCACAAGTCAGGATCTGAATATCAAACATACTAATGAAAGAACCATCAGCTAAGGTCTGGATGTCGCACATGCAAATGAACAGACAACTGCGTGAGCCGGGGTCCGGATACCACACGGGCTCAAGAGAAAATCACTAGTCAGGATCTGAATATTACACATACTAATGAAACAATCATTAGCCAGGGCCTAGGTACCGCACATGCCAATGAACACACAACAATCTGAGCCTGGGTCCGGATACCACACGGGCTCAAGAGATCATCACTAGTCAGGATCTGAATATCAAACATACTAATGAAACAACCATCAGCCAAGGCCTGGATGCCGCACATGCCAATGAACACACAACTGCGTGAGCCGTGGTCCGGAACCACACGGGCTAAAGAGAACATCGCTAGTTAGGATCTGAATATAACACATACTAATGAAATAATCATCAGCCAGGGCCTGGATGCCGCACATGCCAATGAACACATAACAGTGTGAGCCGGGGTCCGGATACCACAGGGGCTCAAGAGAACATCACTAGTCAGGATCTGAATATTACACATACTTATGAAACAATCATAAGCCAGGGCCTAGGTACCACACATACCAATGAACACACAACAGTGTGAGCCGGGGTCCGGATACCATACGGGCTCAAGAGAACATCACTAGTCAGGATCTGAATATCAAACATATTAATGAAACAACCATCAGCCAATGCCTGGATGACGCACATGTCAATGAACACACAACTGCGTGAGCCGGGGTCCGGATACCACACGGGCTAAAGAGAACATCACTAGTCAGGATCTAAATATCACACATACTAATGAAATAATCATCAGCCAGGGCCTGGATGCCGCACATGCCAATGAACACACAACACTGTGAGCCGGGGTCCAGATACCACACGAGCTCAAGAGAACATCACTAGTCAGGATCTAAATATCACACATACTAATGAAATAATCATCAGCCAGGGCCTGGATGCAACACATGCCAATGAACACACAACAGTGTGAGCCGAGGTCTGGATACCACAAGGGCTCAAGAGAACATCACTAGTCAGGATCTGAATATCACACATACTAATGAAACAGTCATCAGCCAGGGCCTAGGTGCCGCATATGCCAATGAACAAACAACAGAGTGAGCCGGGGTCTGGATACCACACGGGCTCAAGAGGACATCACTACTCAGGATCTGAATATCAAACATACTAATGAAACAACCATTAGCCAAGGCCTGGATGCCGCACATGCAAATGAACACACAACTGCGTGAGCCGGGGTCCGGATACCACACGGGCTCAAGAGAACATCACTAGTCAGGATATGAATATCAAACATACTAATGAAATACCCATCAGCCATGGCCTGGATGCCGCCCATGCCAATTAACACACAATTGTATGAGCCGGGGTCCAGATACCACAAGGCCTCAAGAGAACATCACTAGTCAGGATCTGAATATCAAACATACTAATGAAATACCCATCAGCTAGGGCCTGGATGTCGCACATGCCAATGAACACACACCTGTGTGAGCCGGGGTCCGGATACCACACGGGCTCAAGAGAACATCACTAGTCAGGATCTGAATATCACACATACTAATGAAACAGTCATCAACCAGGGCCTGGATGCCGCACATGCCAATGAACACACAACGGTGTGAGCCGGGGTCCAGATTCCACACAGACTCAAGAGAACATCACTAGTCAGGATCTGAATATCACACATACTAATGAAACAATCATCAGGCAGGGCATGGATGCCGCACATGCAAATGAACACACAACAGTGTGAGCCGGGGTCCAAATACCACACGGGCTCAAGAGAACAACACTAGTCAGGATCTGAATATCACACATACTAATGAAACAATCATCAACCAGGGCCTGGATGCCGCACATGCCAATGAACACACAACAGTGTGAGCCGGGGTCTAGATACCACACGGGCTCAAGAGTACATCACTAGTCAGGATCTGAATATCACATACACTAATGAAACAATCATCAGCCAGGGCGTGGATGCCGCACATGCCAATGAACACACAACAATGTGAGTCGGGGTTCGGATACCACAAGGGTTCAAGAGAACATCACTAGTCAGGATCTGAATATCACGCATACTAATGAAACTGACATCAGCCAGGGCCTAGGTGCCGCACATGCCAATGAACACACAACAGTCTGAGCCGGGGTCCGGATACCATATGGGCTCAAGAGAACATCACTAGTCAGGATCTGAATATCAAACATACTAATGAAATAACCATCAGCCAAGGCCTGGATGCCACACATGCCAATGAACACAGAGCTGCGTGAGACGGGGTCCGGATACCACACGGGCTCAAGACAACATCACTAGTCAGGATCTGAATATCACACATACTAATGAAACAATCATCAGCCTAGGCATGGATGCCGCACATGCCAATGAACACACAACGGTGTGAGTCGGGGTTCGGATTCCACACAGGCTCAAGAGAACATCACTAGTTAGGATCTGATTATCACATATACTAATGAAACAATAATCAGCCAGGGCTTGTATGCCGCACATGCCAATGAACACACAACAGTCTGAGCCGGGGTCCAGATACCACACGGGCTCAAGAGATCATCACTAGTCAGGATCTGAATATCAAACATACTAATGAAACAACCATCAGCCAGGGCCTGGATGCCGCACATGCCAATGAAACACAACAATGTGTGTCAGGGTACGGATACCACAGGGGTTCAGGAGAACATCACTAGCCAGGATCTAAATATCACACACATTAATGAAACAAACATCAGCCAGGGCCTAGGTGCCGCACATGCTAATGAACACACAACAGTCTGAGCCGGGGTCCGGATACCACACGGGCTTAAGAGAACATCACTAGTCAGGATCTGAATATCAAACATACTCATGAAACAACCATCAGGTAAGGTATGGATGCCGCACATACCAATGAACACACAATGGTGTGAGCTGGGGTCCAGATACCAAACAGGCTCAAGAGAACATCACTAGTCAGGATCTGAATATCACACATACTAATGAAACAATCATCAGCCAGGGCTTGGATACCGTACATTCCAATGAACACACAACGGTGTGAGACGGGGTCCAGATACCACACGGGCTCAAGAGAACATCACTAGTCAGGATCTAAACACCAAACATACTAATGAAACAATCATCAGCCATGGCCTGGATGCCGCACATGCCAATGAACACACAATAGTGTGAGCCGGGGTCCGGATACCACACGGGCTCAAGAGAACATCACTAGTCAGGATCTGAATATCAAACATACTAATGAAACAACCATCAGCCAAGGCCTGGATGCCGCACATGCCAATGAACACACAACTACGTGAGCCGTGGTCTGGATACCACACGAGCTAAAGAGAACATCACTAGTCAGGATCTGAATATCACACATACTAATGAAACAATCATCAGCCAGGGCCTGGATGCCGCACATGCCAATGAACAAACAACAGTGTGAGCCGGGGTCCGGATACCACAGGGGCTCAAGAGAACATCACTAGTCAGGATCGGAATATTACACATACTAATGAAACAATCATCAGCCAGGGCCTAGGTACCGCACATGCCAATGAACACAACAGTCTGAGCCTGGGTCCGAATACCACACGGGCTCAAGAGATCATCACTAGTCAGGATTTGAATATCAAACATGCTAATGAAACAACCATCCGCCAGGGCCTGGATGCCGCACATACCAATGAAACACAACAATGTGAGCCGGGGTCCGGATACCACAGGGGTTCAGGAGAACATCACTAGCCAGGATCTGAATATCACACATACTAATGAAACAAACATCAGCCAGGGCCTAGGTGCCGCACATGCCAATGAACACACAACAGTTTGAGTCGGGGTCCGGATACCACACGGGCTCAAGAGAACATCACAAGTCAGGATCTGAATATCAAACATACTAATGAAAGAACCATCAGCTAAGGTCTGGATGTCGCACATGCAAATGAACAGACAACTGCGTGAGCCGGGGTCCGGATACCACACGGGCTCAAGAGAAAATCACTAGTCAGGATCTGAATATTACACATACTAATGAAACAATCATTAGCCAGGGCCTAGGTACCGCACATGCCAATGAACACACAACAATCTGAGCCTGGGTCCGGATACCACACGGGCTCAAGAGATCATCACTAGTCAGGATCTGAATATCAAACATACTAATGAAACAACCATCAGCCAAGGCCTGGATGCCGCACATGCCAATGAACACACAACTGCGTGAGCCGTGGTCCGGAACCACACGGGCTAAAGAGAACATCGCTAGTTAGGATCTGAATATAACACATACTAATGAAATAATCATCAGCCAGGGCCTGGATGCCGCACATGCCAATGAACACATAACAGTGTGAGCCGGGGTCCGGATACCACAGGGGCTCAAGAGAACATCACTAGTCAGGATCTGAATATTACACATACTTATGAAACAATCATAAGCCAGGGCCTAGGTACCACACATACCAATGAACACACAACAGTGTGAGCCGGGGTCCGGATACCATACGGGCTCAAGAGAACATCACTAGTCAGGATCTGAATATCAAACATATTAATGAAACAACCATCAGCCAATGCCTGGATGACGCACATGTCAATGAACACACAACTGCGTGAGCCGGGGTCCGGATACCACACGGGCTAAAGAGAACATCACTAGTCAGGATCTAAATATCACACATACTAATGAAATAATCATCAGCCAGGGCCTGGATGCCGCACATGCCAATGAACACACAACACTGTGAGCCGGGGTCCAGATACCACACGAGCTCAAGAGAACATCACTAGTCAGGATCTAAATATCACACATACTAATGAAATAATCATCAGCCAGGGCCTGGATGCAACACATGCCAATGAACACACAACAGTGTGAGCCGAGGTCTGGATACCACAAGGGCTCAAGAGAACATCACTAGTCAGGATCTGAATATCACACATACTAATGAAACAGTCATCAGCCAGGGCCTAGGTGCCGCATATGCCAATGAACAAACAACAGTGTGAGCCGGGGTCTGGATACCACACGGGCTCAAGAGGACATCACTACTCAGGATCTGAATATCAAACATACTAATGAAACAACCATTAGCCAAGGCCTGGATGCCGCACATGCAAATGAACACACAACTGCGTGAGCCGGGGTCCGGATACCACACGGGCTCAAGAGAACATCACTAGTCAGGATATGAATATCAAACATACTAATGAAATACCCATCAGCCATGGCCTGGATGCCGCCCATGCCAATTAACACACAATTGTATGAGCCGGGGTCCAGATACCACAAGGCCTCAAGAGAACATCACTAGTCAGGATCTGAATATCAAACATACTAATGAAATACCCATCAGCTAGGGCCTGGATGTCGCACATGCCAATGAACACACACCTGTGTGAGCCGGGGTCCGGATACCACACGGGCTCAAGAGAACATCACTAGTCAGGATCTGAATATCACACATACTAATGAAACAGTCATCAACCAGGGCCTGGATGCCGCACATGCCAATGAACACACAACGGTGTGAGCCGGGGTCCAGATTCCACACAGACTCAAGAGAACATCACTAGTCAGGATCTGAATATCACACATACTAATGAAACAATCATCAGGCAGGGCATGGATGCCGCACATGCAAATGAACACACAACAGTGTGAGCCGGGGTCCAAATACCACACGGGCTCAAGAGAACAACACTAGTCAGGATCTGAATATCACACATACTAATGAAACAATCATCAACCAGGGCCTGGATGCCGCACATGCCAATGAACACACAACAGTGTGAGCCGGGGTCTAGATACCACACGGGCTCAAGAGTACATCACTAGTCAGGATCTGAATATCACATACACTAATGAAACAATCATCAGCCAGGGCGTGGATGCCGCACATGCCAATGAACACACAACAATGTGAGTCGGGGTTCGGATACCACAAGGGTTCAAGAGAACATCACTAGTCAGGATCTGAATATCACGCATACTAATGAAACAGACATCAGCCAGGGCCTAGGTGCCGCACATGCCAATGAACACACAACAGTCTGAGCCGGGGTCCGGATACCATATGGGCTCAAGAGAACATCACTAGTCAGGATCTGAATATCAAACATACTAATGAAATAACCATCAGCCAAGGCCTGGATGCCACACATGCCAATGAACACAGAGCTGCGTGAGACGGGGTCCGGATACCACACGGGCTCAAGACAACATCACTAGTCAGGATCTGAATATCACACATACTAATGAAACAATCATCAGCCTAGGCATGGATGCCGCACATGCCAATGAACACACAACGGTGTGAGTCGGGGTTCGGATTCCACACAGGCTCAAGAGAACATCACTAGTTAGG
The DNA here is from genome assembly GCA_963859935.3 of Lathyrus sativus. NCBI lineage: Eukaryota > Viridiplantae > Streptophyta > Magnoliopsida > Fabales > Fabaceae > Lathyrus > Lathyrus sativus. Next base: position 395,525,434 of record OZ012735.1, on the reverse strand, counting down.
ATCGTATTATCACATATACTAATGAAACAATAATCAGCCAGGGCTTGTATGCCGCACATGCCAATGAACACACAACGGTGTGAGCCGGGGTCCGGATACCACACAGGCTCAAGAGAACATCACTAGCCAGGATCTGAATATCACACATACTAAAGAGACAATCATCAGCCAGGGCCTGGATGCCGCACATGCCAATGAATACACAACAGTGTGAGCCGGAGTCCGGATACCACACGGGCTCAAGAGAACATCACTAGCCAGGATCTGAATATCACACATACTAATGAAACAATCATCAGCCAGGGCCTGGATGCCGCACATGCCAATGAACACACAACAGTGTGAGCCGGGGTCCGGATACCACACGGGCTCAAGAGAACATCACTAATCAGGATCTGAATATCACACATACTAATGAAACAATCATTAGCCAGGGCTTGGATGCCACACATGCCAATGAACACACAATAATGTGAGTCGGGGTCCGGATATCACAGTGGTTCCAGAGAACATCAATAGTCAGGATCAGAATATCACACATACTAATGAAACAAACATCATCCAGGGCCTAGGTGTCGCATATGCTAATGAACACACAACTGTCTGAGCCTGGGTCCGGATACCACACGGGCTCAAGAGATCATCACTAGTCAGGACCTGAATATCAAACATACTAATGAAACAACCATCAGCCAGGGTCTGGATGCCGCACATGCCAATGAACACACAACAATGTGTGCCGGGGTCCGGATACCACAGGGGTTCAGGAGAACATCACTAGTCAGGATCTGACTATCACACATACTAGTGAAACAAACATCAGCCAGGGCCTAGGTGTCGCACACGGCAATGAATACACAACAGTCTGAGCCGGGGTCCGGATACCACACGGGCTCAAGAGAACATCACTAGTCAGGATCTGAATATCAAACATACTCATGAAGCAACCATCAGCTAAGGTCTGGATGCCGCACATGCCAATGAACACACAACTGCGTGAGCCGGATACCAAACGGGCTCAAGAGAACATCACTAGTAAGGATCTAAATATCAGACATACTAATGAAACAATCATAAGCCAGGTTGTGGATGCCGCACATGCCAATGAACACACAATGGTGTGAGCTGGGGTCCAGATACCAAACGGGCTCAAGAGAACATCACTAGTCCGGATCTGAATATCACACATACTAATGAAACAATCATCAGCCAGGGCCTGGATAACGTACATTCCAATGTACACACAACGGTGTGAGACGGGGTCCAGATACCACACGGGCTCAAGAGAACATCACTAGTCAGGATCTGAATACCAAACATAATAATGAAACAATCATCAGCCATGGCCTGGATGCCGCACATGCCAATGAACACACAACATTGTGAGTCGGGGTCCGGATACCACAAGGGCTCAAGAGAACATCACTAGTCAGGATCTGAATATTACACATACTAATGAAACAACCATCAGCCAAGGCCTGGATGCCGCACATGCCAATGAATACACAACTGCGTGAGACGGGGTCCGGATACGACACGGGCTCAAGAGAACATCACTAGTCAGGATCTGAATATCACACATACTAATGAAACAATCATCAGCCCAGACCTGGATGCCGCACATGCCAATGAACACACAACGGTGTGAGTCAGGGTTCGGATTCCACACATGCTCAAGAGAACATCACTAGTTAGGATCTGAATATCACACATACTAATGAAACAATAATCAGCCAGGGCCTGTATGCCGCACATGCCAAAGAACACACAACGGTGTGAGCCGGGGTCTGGATACCACACAGGCTCAAGAGAACATCACTAGCAAGGATCTGAATATCACACATACTAACGATACAGTCATCAGCCATGGCCTGGATGCCGCACATGCCAATGAACACACAACAATGTGAGTCGGAGTCCGGATACCACACGGGCTCAAGAGAACATCACTAGCCAGGATCTGAATATCACTCATACTAATGAAACAATCATCAGCCAGGGCTTGGATGCCGCACATGCCAATGAACACACAACAGTGTGAGTCGGGGTCCGGATACCACACGGGCTCAAGAGAACTTCACTAATCAGGATCTAAATATCACACATACTAATGAAACAATCATCAGCCATGGCCTAGGTGCCGCACATGCCAATGAACACACAACAGTGTGAGCCGGGGTCCGGATACCACGAGTGCTCAAGAGAACATGACTAGACAGGATCTGAATATCAAACATTCTAATGAAATACCCATCAGCCAGGGCTTGGATGCCACACATGCCAATGAACACACAACGCTGTGAGCCAGGGTCCAGATACCACACGGGCTCAAGAGAACATCACTAGTCAGGATCTGAATATCACACATACTAATGAAACAATCATAAGCCAGAGCCTTGATGTCGCACATGCCAATGAACACACAACAGTTTGAGTCGCCGTCCGGATACCACAGGGGTTCAAGAGAACATCACTAGTAAGAATTTGAATATCACACATACTAATGAAACAATCATCAGCCAGGGCCTAGGTGCCGCACATGCTAATGAACACACAACGGTGTGAGCCGGGGTCCGGATTGCACACAGGCTCAAGAGAAAATCACTAGCCAGGATCTGAATATCACACATACTAACGAAGCAGTCATCAGCCATGGCCTGGATGCCGCACAAGCCAATGAACACACAACAGTGTGAGCCGGAGTCCGGATACCACACGGGCTCAAGAGAACATCACAAGCCAGGATCTGAATATCACTCATACTAATGAAACAATCATCAGCCAGGGCATGGATGCCGCACATGCCAATGAACACACAACAGTGTGAGTCGGGGTCCGGATACCACACGGGCTCAAGAGAACTTCACTAATCAGGATCTGAATATCACACATACTAATGAAACAATCATCAGCCATGGCCTAGGTGCCGCACATGCTAATGAACACACAATAGTGTGAGCCGGGGTCCGGATACCACGCGTGCTCAAGAGAACATGACTAGTCAGGATCTGAATATCAAACATACTAATGAAATACCCATCAGCCAGGGCTTGGATGCCACACATGCCAATGAACACACAACGCTGTGAGCCGGGGTCCAGATACCAGACGAGCTCAAGAGAACATCACTAGTCAGGATCTGAATATCACACATACTAATGAAACAATCATCAGCCAGAGCCTTGATGCCGCACATGCCAATGAACACACAACAGTTTGAGTCGCCGTCCGGATACCACAGGGGTTCAAGAGAACATCACTAGTAAGAATTTGAATATTACACATACTAATGAAACAATCATCAGCCAGGGCCTAGGTGCCGCACATGCTAATGAACACACAACGGTGTGAGCCGGGGTCCGGATTGCACACAGGCTCAAGAGAACATCACTAGTCAGGATCTGAATATCAAACATACTAATGAAATACCCATCAGGAAGGGCCTGGATGCTGCACATGCCAATGAACACACAACAATGTGAGCCGGGGTCCTGATACCATAGGGGTTCAGGAGAACATCACTAGTCAGGATCTGAATATCACACATACTAATGAAACAAACATCAGCCAGGGCCTAGGTGTTGCACATGCCAATGAACACACAACTGCGTGAGCCGGGGTCCGGATACCACACGGGCTCAAGAGAACATCACTAGTCAGGATCTGAATATCACACATACTATTGAAACAATCATCAGCCAGGGCCTGGATGCCGCACATGCCAATGAACACACAACAGTGTGAGCCGGGGTCCAGATACCACATGGGCTCAAGAGAACATCACTAGTCAGGATCTGAATATCAAACATACTAATGAAACAACCATCAGCCAGGGCCTGGATGCCGCACATGCCAATGAACACACAGTTGTGTGAGCCAGGGTCCAGATACCACACGGGCTCAAGTGAACATCACTAGTCAGGATCTGAATATCACACATACTAATGAAACAATCATCAGCCAGGGCCTCGGTGCCGCCCATGCCAATGAACACACAACTGTGTGAGCCGGGGTCCGGATACCGCCCGGGCTCAAGAGAACATCACTATTCAGGATCTGAATATCAAACATACTAATGAAATACCCATCATCCAGGGCCTGGATGCCGCACATGCAATGAACACACAATGGTGTGAGCCGGGGTCCGGATACCACACGGGCTCAAGAGAACATCACTAGTCTGGATCTGAATATCACACATATTAATGAAACAATCAATAGCAAGGGCATGGATGCCGCACATGTCAATGAACACACAACAGTGTGAGCCGGGGTCCGGATACCACACGGACTCAAGAGAACATCACTAATCAAGATCTGAATATCACAAATACTAATGAAACAATCATCAGCCAGGGCCTGGGTGCCGCAAATACCAATGAACACACAACAATGTGAGTCGGGGTCCGGATATCACACGAGCTCAAGAGAACATCACTAGTCAGGATATGAATATCAAACATACTAATGAAATACCCATCAGCCAGGGCCTGGATGTCGCACATGCCAATGAACACACAACTGTGTGAGCCAGTGTCCGGATACCACACGGGCTCAAGTGAACATCACTAGTCAGGATCTGAATATCACACATACTATTGAAACAATCAATAGCCAGGGGCTGAATGCCGCACATGCCAATGAACACACAACAGTGTGAGCCGGGGTTCGGATACCACACGGCCTCAAGAGAACATCACTAATCAGGATCTGAATATCACACATACTAATGAAACAATCATCAGCTAGGGCCTGGGTGCCGCCCATGCCAATGAACACACAACAGTGTGAGCCGGGGTCCGGATACCACACGGGCTAACGAGAACATCACTAGCCAGGATCTGAATATCACACATACTAATGAAACAATCATCAGCCAGGGACTAGATGCCGCACTTGCCAATGAACACACAACGGTGTGAGCCGGGGTCCGGATACCACACGGTCTCAAGAGAACATCACTAGTCAGGATCTGAATATCACACATACTACTGAAACAATCAATAGCCAGGGCCTGAATGCCGCACATGCCAATGAACACACAACAGTGTGGGCCGGGGTTCGGATACCACACGACCTCAAGAGAACATCACAAACAGGATCTAAATATCACACATACTAATGAAACAATCATCAGCCAGGGCCTGGGTGCCGCAGATGCCAATGAACACACAACAGTGTGAGCCGAGGTCCGGATACCGCACAGGCTCAAGAGAACATCACTAGTCAGGATCTGAATATCAAACATACTAATGAAATACACATCAGTCAGGGCCTGGATGTTGCACATGCCAATGAACACACAACTGTGTGAGCCGGGGTCCTGATACCACACGGGCACAAGTAAACATCACTAGTCAGGATCTGAATATCACACATACTAATGAAACAATCATTAGCCAGGGCCTGGGTGCCGCCCATGCCAATGAACACACAACAATGTGAACCGGGGTCCAGATACCACACGGGCTCAAGAGAACATCACTAGTCAGGATCTGAATATCAAACATAATAATGAAATACCCATCAACAAGGGCCTGGATGCCGCAAATGCACATGAACACACAACTGTGTGTGCCGGGGTCCGGATACCACACGGGCTCAAGTGAACATCACTAGTCTGGATCTGAGTATCACACATACTAATGAAACAATCATCAGGCAGGGCCTGGATGCCGCACATGCCAATGAACACACAACGGTGTGAGCTGGGGTCCGGATACCACACGGGCTCAAGACAACATCACTAGCCAGGATCTGAATATCACACATACAAATGAAACAATCATCAGCCAAGGCCTGGATGCCGCACATGCCAATGAACACACAACGGTGTGAGCAGGGGTTCAGATACCACACGAGCTCAAGAGGACATCACTAGCCAGGATCTGAATATCAGACATACTAATGAAACAATCATCAGCCAGGGCCTGGATGCCGCACATGCCAATGAACACACAACAATGTGAGGTGGGGTCCGGATACCACACGCGCTCAAGAGAACATCACTAGCTAGGATCTGAATATCACACATACTAATGAAACAATCATCAGCCAGGGCCTGGGTGCCGCCCATGCCAATGAACACACAATTGTGTGAGCCGAGGTCCGGATACCACACGGGCTTAAGAGAACATCACTAATTAGGATCTGAATATCAAACATACTAATGAAATACCCATTACGCAGGGCCTGGATGCCGCACATGCCAATGAGCACACAACGGTGAGAGCCGGGGTCCGGATACCACACGGGCTCAAGAGAACATCACTAATCAGGATCTGAATATCACCCAAACTAATGAAACAATCATCAGCCAGGGCCTGGGTGTCGCAGATGCCAATGAACACACAATGGTGTGAGCCGAGGTCCGGATACCGCACAGGCTCAAGAGAACATCACTAGTCAGGATCTGAATATCAAACATACTAATGAAATACACATCAGTCAGGGCCTGGATGTCGCACATGCCAATGAACACACAATTGTGTGAGCCGGGGTCCTGATACCACACGGGCTCAAGTAAACATCACTAGTCAGGATCTGAATATCACACATACTAATGAAACAATCATTAACCAGGGCCTGGGTGCCGCCCATGCTAATGAATACACAACAGTGTGAGCCGGGGTCCAGATACCACACGGGCTCAAGAGAACATCACTAGTCAGGATCTGAATATCAAACATAATAATGAAATACCCATCAGCAAGGGCCTGGATGCCACAAATGCACATCAACACACAACTGTGTGAGCCGGGGTCCGGATACCACACGGGCTCAAGTGAACATCACTAGTTAGGATCTGAATATCACACATACTAATGAAACAATCATCAGCCAGGGTTTGGGTGCCGCCCATGCCAATGAACACACAACTGTGTGAGACGGGGTCCGGATACCACACGGGCTTAAGAGAACATCACTAGTCAGGATCTGAATATCAAACATACTAATGAAATACCCATCAGCCAGGGCCTGGATGTCGCACATGCCAATGAACAGACAACGGTGTGAGCCGGGGTCCGGATACCACACGGGCTCAAGAGAACATCACTAGTCAGGATCTGATTATCACACATACTAATGAAACCATCAATAGCCAAGGCCTAGATGCCGCACATGCAAATGAACACACAACAGTGTGAGCCGGGGTCCGGAGACCATACTAGCTCAAGAGAACATCACTAATTAGGATCTGAATATCGAACATACTAATGAAATACCCATTACGCAGGGCCTGGATGCCGCACATGCCAATGAGCACACAACGGTGAGAGCCGGGGTCCGGATACCACACGGGCTCAAGAAAACATCACTAATCAGGATCTGAATATCACCCAAACTAATGAAACAATCATCAGCCAGGGCCTGGGTGTCGCAGATGCCAATGAACACACAATGGTGTGAGCCGAGGTCCGGATACCTCACGGGCTCAAGAGAACATCACTAGTCAGGATCTGAATATCAAACATACTAATGAAATACACATCAGTCAGGGCCTGGATGTCGCACATGCCAATGAACACACAATTGTGTGAGCCGGGGTCCTGATACCACACGGGCTCAAGTAAACATCACTAGTCAGGATCTGAATATCACACATACTAATGAAACAATCATTAACCAGGGCCTGGGTGCCGCCCATGCTAATGAATACACAACAGTGTGAGCCGGGGTCCAGATACCACACGGGCTCAAGAGAACATCACTAGTCAGGATCTGAATATCAAACATAATAATGAAATACCCATCAGCAAGGGCCTGGATGCCACAAATGCACATCAACACACAACTGTGTGAGCCGGGGTCCGGATACCACACGGGCTCAAGTGAACATCACTAGTTAGGATCTGAATATCACACATACTAATGAAACAATCATCAGCCAGGGCTTGGGTGCCGCCCATGCCAATGAACACACAACTGTGTGAGCCGGGGTCCGGATACCACACGGGCTTAAGAGAACATCACTAGTCAGGATCTGAATATCAAACATACTAATGAAATACCCATCAGGCAGGGCTTGGATTTCGCACATGCCAATGAGCACACAACTGTGTGAGCCGGGGTCCGGATACCACACGGGCTCAAGCGAACATCACTAGTCTGGATCTGAGTATCACACATACTAATGAAACAATCATCAGGCAGGGCCTGGATGCCGCACATGCCAATGAACACACAACGGTGTGAGCTGGGGTCCGGATACCACACGGGCTCAAGACAACATCACTAGCCAGGATCTGAATATCACACATACAAATGAAACAATCATCAGCCAAGGCCTGGATGCCGCACATGCCAATGAACACACAACGGTGTGAGCAGGGGTTCGGATACCACACGGGCTCAAGAGGACATCACTAGCCAGGATCTGAATATCAGACATACTAATGAAACAATCATCAGCCAGGGCCTGGATGCCGCACATGCCAATGAACACACAACAATGTGAGGTGGGGTCCGGATACCACACGCGCTCAAGAGAACATCACTAGCTAGGATCTGAATATCACACATACTAATGAAACAATCATCAGCCAGGGCCTGGGTGCCGCCCATGCCAATGAACACACAATTGTGTGAGCCGAGGTCCGGATACCACACGGGCTTAAGAGAACATCACTAGTCAGGATCTGAATATCAAATATAGTAATGAAATACCCATCAGCCAGGGCCTGGATGCCGCACATGCCAATGAACACACAACGGTGAGAGCCGGGGTCCGGATACCACACGGGCTCAAGAGAACATCACTAATCAGGATCTGAATATCACCCAAACTAATGAAACAATCATCAGCCAGGGCCTGGGTGTCGCAGATGCCAATGAACACACAATGGTGTGAGCCGAGGTCCGGATACCGCACGGGCTCAAGAGAACATCACTAGTCAGGATCTGAATATCAAACATACTAATGAAATACACATCAGTCAGGGCCTGGATGTCGCACATGCCAATGAACACACAATTGTGTGAGCCGGGGTCCTAATACCACACGGGCTCAAGTAAACATCACTAGTCAGGATCTGAATATCACACATACTAATGAAACAATCATTAACCAGGGCCTGGGTGCCGCCCATGCTAATGAATACACAACAGTGTGAGCCGGGGTCCAGATACCACACGAATATCAAACATAATAATGAAATACCCATCAGCAAGGGCCTGGATGCCACAAATGCACATCAACACACAACTGTGTGAGCCGGGGTCCGGATACCACACGGGATCAAGTGAACACCACTAGTTAGGATCTGAATATCACACATACTAATGAAACAATCATCAGCCGGGGCTTGGGTGCCGCCCATGCCAATGAACACACAACTGTGTGAGCCGGGGTCCGGATACCACACGGGCTTAAGAGAACATCACTAGTCAGGATCTGAATATCAAACATACTAATGAAATACCCATCAGCCAGGGCCTGGATGTCGCACATGCCAATGAACACACAACGGTGTGAGCCGGGGTCCGGATACCACACGGGCTCAAGAGAACATCACTAGTCAGGATCTGATTATCACACATACTAATGAAACCATCAATAGCCAAGGCCTAGATGCCGCACATGCAAATGAACACACAACAGTGTGAGCCGGGGTCCGGAGACCATACTAGCTCAAGAGAACATCACTAATTAGGATCTGAATATCAAACATACTAATGAAATACCCATTACGCAGGGCCTGGATGCCGCACATACCAATGAGCACACAACGGTGAGAGCCGGGGTCCGGATACCACACGGGCTCAAGAGAACATCACTAATCAGGATCTGAATATCACCCAAACTAATGAAACAATCATCAGCCAGGGCCTGGGTGTCGCAGATGCCAATGAACACACAATGGTGTGAGCCGAGGTCCGGATACCGCACGGGCTCAAGAGAACATCACTAGTCAGGATCTGAATATCAAACATACTAATGAAATACACATCAGTCAGGGCCTGGATGTCGCACATGCCAATGAACACACAATTGTGTGAGCCGGGGTCCTGATACCACACGGGCTCAATTAAACATCACTAGTCAGGATCTGAATATCACACATACTAATGAAACAATCATTAACCAGGGCCTGGGTGCCGCCCATGCTAATGAATACACAACAGTGTGAGCCGGGGTCCAGATACCACACGGGCTCAAGAGAACATCACTAGTCAGGATCTGAATATCAAACATAATAATGAAATACCCATCAGCAAGGGCCTGGATGCCACAAATGCACATCAACACACAAGTGTGTGAGCCGGGGTCCGGATACCACACGGGCTCAAGTGAACATCACTAGTTAGGATCTGAATATCACACATACTAATGAAACAATCATCAGCCAGGGCTTGGGTGCCGCCCATGCCAATGAACACACAACTGTGTGAGCCGGGGTCCGGATACCACACGGGCTTAAGAGAACATCACTAGTCAGGATCTGAATATCAAACATACTAATGAAATACCCATCAGCCAGGGCCTGGATGTCGCACATGCCAATGAACACACAACGGTGTGATCCGGGGTCCGGATACCACACGGGCTCAAGAGAACATCACTAGTCAGGATCTGATTATCACACATACTAATGAAACCATCAATAGCCAAGGCCTAGATGCCGCACATGCAAATGAACACACAACAGTGTGAGCCGGGGTCCGGAGACCACACTAGCTCAAGAGAACATCACTAATTAGGATCTGAATATCAAACATACTAATGAAATACCCATTACGCAGGGCCTGGATTCTGCACATGCCAATGAGCACACAACTGTGTGAGCCGGGGTACGGATACCACACTGGCTCAAGTGAACATCACTAGTCTAGATCTGAGTATCACTCATACTAATGAAACAATCATCAGGCTGGGCCTGGATGCCGCACATGCCAATGAACACACAACGGTGTGAGCTGGGGTTCGGATACCACACGGGCTCAAGAGAACATCACTAGCCAGGATCTGAATAACACACATACAAATGAAACAATCATCAGCCAGGGCCTGGATGCCGCACATGCCAATAAACACACAACAGTGTGAGCTGGGGTCCGGATACTACACGGGCTCAAGAGAACATCACTAGCCAGGATCTGAATATCACACATACTAATGAATCAATCATCAGCCACGGCCTGGATTTCGCACATGCCAATGAACACACAATGGTGTGAGCCGGGGTCCGGATACCACACAGGCTCAAGAGAACATCAATAGTCAGGATCTGAATATCACATATACTAATGAAACAATCAATAGCCATGGCCTGAATGTCACACCTGCCAATGAACACACAACAGTGTGAGCCGGAGTCCGGATACCACACGGGCTCAAGAGAACATCACTAATCAGGATCTGAATATCACACATACTAATGAAACAATCATCAGCCAGGGCCTGGGTGCCTCCCATTCCAATGAATACACAATGGTGTGAGCCGGGGTATGGATACCACACGGGCTCAAGAGAATCTCACTAGTTAGGATCTGAATATCAAACATACTAATGAAATACCCATCAGGCAGGGCCTGAATTTCGCACATGCCAATGAACACACAACTGTGTGAGCCGGGTTCCGGAAACCACACGGGCTCAAGTGAACATCACTAGTCAGGATATGAATATAACACATACTAATGAAACAATCATCAGGCAGGGCCTGGATGCCGCACATGCCAATGAACACACAACGGTGTGAGCAGGGGTCCGGATACCACACGGGCTCAAGAGGATATCACTAGCCAGGATCTGAATATCAGACATACTAATGAAACAATCATCAGCCAGGGCGTCGATGCCGCACATGCCAATGAACACACAACAGTGTGAGCTGGGGTCCGGATACTACACGGCCTCAAGAGAACATCACTAGCCAGGATCTGAATATCACACATACTAATGAAACAATCATCAGCCAGGGCCTGGTTGCCGCCCATGCCAATGAACACACAACTGTGTGAGCCGGGGTCTGGATCGCACACGGGCATAAGAGAACATCGTTAGTCAGGATCTGAATATCAAATATACTAATGAAATACCCATCAGCCAGGGCCTAGATGCCGCGCATGCCAATGAACACACAACGGTGAGAGCCGGGGTCCGGATACCACACGGGCTCAAGAGAACATCACTAATCAGGATCTGAATATCACCAATACTAATTAAACAATCATCAGCCAGGGCCTGGGTGCCGCCCATGCCAATGAACTCACAATGGTGTGAGCCAGGGTCCGGATACCACACGGGCTCAAGAGAACATCACTAGTTAGGATTTGAATATCAAACATACTATTGAAATACCCATCAGGAAGGGCCTGAATTCCGCACATGCCAATGAACACCCAACGGTGTGAGCCGGGGTCCGGATACAGAACGGGCTCAAGAGAACATCACTAATCAGGATCTGAATATCACACATACTAATGAAACAATCATCAGGCAGGGCCTAGGTGCCGGCCATGCCAATGAACACACAACGGTGTGAGCCGGGGTCTGGATACCACACGGGCTCAAGAGAACATCACTAGTCAGGATCTGAATATCAAACATACTAATGAAATACCCATCAGGCAAGGCCTAGATGCCGCACATGCCAATGAATACACAACTGTGTGACCCAGGGTCCGGATACCCCCCGGGCTCAAGAGAACATCACTAGTCAGGATCTGAATATCAAACATACTAATGAAATACCCATCAGCCAGGGCCTGGGTGCCGCCCATGCCAATGAACACACAACTGTGTGAGCCGGGGTCCGGATACCACACGGGCTCAAGAGAACATCACTAGTCCGGATCTGGATATCAAACATACTAATGAAATACCCATCAGCCAGGGCCTGAATGTCGCACATGCCAATGAACACACAACTGTGTGAGCCGGGGTCCGGATACCACACGGGCTCAAGAGAACATCACTATTCAGGATCTGAATATCTCACATACTAATTAAACAATCATCAGCTAGGGCCTGGGTGCCGCCCATGCCAATGAACACACAATGGTGTGAGACAGGGTCCGGATACCACACGGGCTCAAGAGAACATCACTAGTTAGGATTTGAATATCAAACATACTAATGAAATACCCATCAGGCAGGGCCTGAATTCCGCACATGCCAATGAACACACAACGGTGTGAGCTGGGGTTCGGATACCACACGGGCTCAAGAGAACATCACTAGCCAGGATCTGAATAACACACATACAAATGAAACAATCATCAGCCAGGGCCTGGATGCCGCACATGCCAATAAACACACAACAGTGTGAGCTGGGGTCCGGATACTACACGGGCTCAAGAGAACATCACTAGCCAGGATCTGAATATCACACATACTAATGAATCAATCATCAGCCACGGCCTGGATTTCGCACATGCCAATGAACACACAATGGTGTGAGCCGGGGTCCGGATACCACACAGGCTCAAGAGAACATCAATAGTCAGGATCTGAATATCACATATACTAATGAAACAATCAATAGCCATGGCCTGAATGTCACACCTGCCAATGAACACACAACAGTGTGAGCCGGAGTCCGGATACCACACGGGCTCAAGAGAACATCACTAATCAGGATCTGAATATCACACATACTAATGAAACAATCATTAGCCAGGGCCTGGGTGCCTCCCATTCCAATGAATACACAATGGTGTGAGCCGGGGTATGGATACCACACGGGCTCAAGAGAATCTCACTAGTTAGGATCTGAATATCAAACATACTAATGAAATACCCATCAGGCAGGGCCTGAATTTCGCACATGCCAATGAACACACAACTGTGTGAGCCGGGTTCCGGAAACCACACGGGCTCAAGTGAACATCACTAGTCAGGATATGAATATAACACATACTAATGAAACAATCATCAGGCAGGGCCTGGATGCCGCACATGCCAATGAACACACAACGGTGTGAGCAGGGGTCCGGATACCACACGGGCTCAAGAGGATATCACTAGCCAGGATCTGAATATCAGACATACTAATGAAACAATCATCAGCCAGGGCGTCGATGCCGCACATGCCAATGAACACACAACAGTGTGAGCTGGGGTCCGGATACTACACGGCCTCAAGAGAACATCACTAGCCAGGATCTGAATATCACACATACTAATGAAACAATCATCAGCCAGGGCCTGGTTGCCGCCCATGCCAATGAACACACAACTGTGTGAGCCGGGGTCCGGATCGCACACGGGCATAAGAGAACATCGTTAGTCAGGATCTGAATATCAAATATACTAATGAAATACCCATCAGCCAGGGCCTAGATGCCGCGCATGCCAATGAACACACAACGGTGAGAGCCGGGGTCCGGATACCACACGGGCTCAAGAGAACATCACTAATCAGGATCTGAATATCACCAATACTAATTAAACAATCATCAGCCAGGGCCTGGGTGCCGCCCATGCCAATGAACTCACAATGGTGTGAGCCAGGGTCCGGATACCACACGGGCTCAAGAGAACATCACTAGTTAGGATTTGAATATCAAACATACTAATGAAATACCCATCAGGAAGGGCCTGAATTCCGCACATGCCAATGAACACCCAACGGTGTGAGCCGGGGTCCGGATACAGAACGGGCTCAAGAGAACATCACTAATCAGGATCTGAATATCACACATACTAATGAAACAATCATCAGGCAGGGCCTAGGTGCCGGCCATGCCAATGAACACACAACGGTGTGAGCCGGGGTCTGGATACCACACGGGCTCAAGAGAACATCACTAGTCAGGATCTGAATATCAAACATACTAATGAAATACCCATCAGGCAAGGCCTAGATGCCAGCGGCTGCCAATGAATACACAACTGTGTGACCCAGGGTCCGGATACCCCCCGGGCTCAAGAGAACATCACTAGTCAGGATCTGAATATCAAACATACTAATGAAATACCCATCAGACAGGGCCTGGGTGCCGCCCATGCCAATGAACACACAACTGTGTGAGCCGGGGTCCGGATACCACACGGGCTCAAGAGAACATCACTAGTCCGGATCTGGATATCAAACATACTAATGAAATACCCATCAGCCAGGGCCTGAATGTCGCACATGCCAATGAACACACAACTGTGTGAGCCGGGGTCCGGATACCACACGGGCTCAAGAGAACATCACTATTCAGGATCTGAATATCTCACATACTAATTAAACAATCATCAGCTAGGGCCTGGGTGCCGCCCATGCCAATGAACACACAATGGTGTGAGACAGGGTCCGGATACCACACGGGCTCAAGAGAACATCACTAGTTAGGATTTGAATATCAAACATACTAATGAAATACCCATCAGGCAGGGCCTGAATTCCGCACAGGCCAATGAACACACAACGGTGTGAGCCGGGGTCCGGATACCACACGGGCTCAAGAGAACATCACTAATCAGGATCTGAATATCACACATACTAATGAAACAATCATCAGGAAGGGCCTGGGTGCCGCCCATGCCAATGAACACACAACGCAGAGAGCCGGGGTCCGGATACCACACGGGCTCAAGAGAACATCACTAGTCAGGATCTGAATATCAAACATACTAATGAAATACCCATCAGGCAAGGCCTAGATGCCGCACATGCCAATGAATACACAACTGTGTGACCCAGGGTCCGGATACCCCACGGGCTCAAGAGAACATCATCAGTCAGGATCTGAATATCACACATACTAATGAAACAATCATTAACCAGGGCCTGGATGCCGCCCATGCTAATGAATACACAACAGTGTGAGTCGGGGTCCAGATACCACACGGGCTCAAGAGAACATCACTAGTCAGGATCTGAATATCAAACATAATAATGAAATACCCATCAGCAAGGGCCTGGATGCCACAAATGCACATCAACACACAACTGTGTGAGCCGGGGTCCGGATACCACACGGGCTCAAGTGAACATCACTAGTTAGGATCTGAATATCACACATACTAATGAAACAATCATCAGCCAGGGCTTGGGTGCCGCCCATGCCAATGAACACACAACTGTGTGAGCCGGGGTCCGGATACCACACGGGCTCAAGAGAACATCACTAGTCCGGATCTGGATATCAAACATACTAATGAAATACCCATCAGCCAGGGTCTGGATGTCAGACATGCCAATGAACACACAACTGTGTGAGCCGGGGTCCGGATACCACACGGGCTCAAGTGAACATCACTAGTCAGGATCTGATTATCACACATACTAATGAAACCATCAATAGTCAGGGCCTGGATGCCGCACATGCAAATGAACACACAACAGTGTGAGCCGGGGTCCGGATACTACTTGAGCTCAAGAGAACATCACTAGTCAGGATCTGAATATCAAACATACTAATGAAATATCCATCAGCCAGGGCCTGGATGCCGCACATGCCAATGAACACACAACGGTGTGAGCGGGGGCCCGGATTCCACACAGGCTTAAGAGAACATCACTAGTCAGGATCTGAATATCACACATACTAATGAAATAATCTATAGCCAGGGCCTGGATGCTGCACATGCCAATGAACATACAATAGAGTGAGCCAGGGTCCGGATACCACACGACCTCAAATGAACATCACTAATCAGGATCTGAATATCACACATACTAATGAAACAATCATCAGCCAGGGCCTGGGTGCCGCAAATGCCAATGAACACACAACACTGTGAGCCGGGGTCCGGATAACACACGGGTTCAAGAGAACATCACTAGTCAGGATCTGAATATCAAACATACTAATGAAATACCCATCAGCTAGGGCCTGGATGTCGCACATGCCAATGAACACACAACTGTGTGAGCCGGGGTCCGGATACCACACGGGCTCAAATGAACATCACTAGTCAGGATCTGAATATCACACATACTAATGTAACAATCATCAGCCAGGGCCTGGATGCCGCACATGCCAATGAACACAAAACAGTGTGAGCCGGGGTCCAGATTCCACACAGGCTTAAGAAAACATCACTAGTCAGGATCTTAATATCACACATAATAATGAAACAATCATCAGGCAAGGCCTGGATGCCGCACATGCCAATGAACACACAACAATGTGAGTCGGGGTCCGGATACCACACGGGCTCAAAAGAACTTCACTAGTTAGGATCTGAATATCACACATACTAATGAAACAATAATCAGCCTGGGCCTGGATGTCGCACATGCCAATGAACACACAACGGTGTGAGCCGGGGTCCGGATACCACACGGGCTCAAGAGAACATCACTAGTCAAGATCTGAATATCACACATATTAATGAAACAATCAATAGCCAGGGTCTGGATGCCGCACATGCCACTGAACATACAAATACTAATGAAACAATAATCAGCCTGGGCCTGGATGCTGCACATGCCAATGAACACACAACGGTGTGAGCCGGGGTTCGGATACCACACGGGCTCAAGAGAACATCACTAATCAGGATCTGAATATCACACATACTAATGAAACAATCATCTGCCAGGGCCTGGGTGCCGCAGATGCCAATGAACACACAACAGTGTGAGCCGGGGTCCGGATACCACACACGCTCAAGTGAACATCACTAGTCAGGATCTTAATATCACACATACTAATGAAACAATCATCATCCAGGGCCTGGGTGCCGCCAATGCCAATGAACACACAACTGTGTGAGCCGGGTCCGGATACCACACTGGCTCAAGAGAACATCACTAGCCAGGATCTAAATACCACACATACTAATGAAACAATCATCAGCCAGGGCCTGGATGCCGCACATGCCAATGAACACACAACGGTGTGAGCCGGGGTCCGGATACCACACGTGCTAAAGAGAACAACACTAGTCAGGATCTGAATATCATACATACTAATTAAACAATCAATAGCCGGGGCCTGGATGCCGCACATGCCAATGAACACACAAATGTGTGAGTCGGAGTCCGGATACCGCACGGGCTCAAGAGAACATCACTAGTCAGGATCTAAATATCACACACACTAATGAAATACCCATCAGCCAGGGCCTGGATGCCGCACATGCCAATGAACACAAAACTCTGTGAGTCGGGTTCCGGATATCACACGGGCTCAAGAGAACATCACTAGTCAGGATCTGAATATCACACATATTAATGAAACAATCAATAGCCAGGGCTTGGATGCCGCACATGCCAATGAATACACAACAATGTGAGCCGGGGTCCGGATACCACACGGCCTCAAGAGAACATCACTAATCAGAATCTGAATATCACAAATACTAATGTAACAATCATCAGCCAGGGCCTGGGTGCCGCAAATGCCAATGAACACACCACAGTGTGAGACGGGGTCCGAATGTCACACGGGCTCAAGAGAACATCACTAGTCAGGATCTGAATATCAAACATACTAATGAAATACCCATCAGCCAGGGCCTGGATGTCGCACATGCCAATGAAAACACAACTGTGTGAGCCGGGGTCCAGATACCACACGGGCTCAAGTGAACATCACTAGTCAGGATCTGGATATCACACATACTGATGAAACAATCATCAGCCAGGGCCTGGATGCCGCACATGCCAGTGAACACACAACTGTGTTAGCCGGGTTCCGGATACCACACGTGCTCAAGAGAACATCACTAATCAGGATCTGAATATCACACATACTAATGAAACAATCATCAGCCAGAGCCTGGGTGCCGCCCATGCCAATGAACAAAAAACTCTGTGAGCTGGGGTCCGGATGCCACACGGGCTCAAGAGAATATCACTAGTCAGGATCTGAATATCACACATATTAATGAAACAATCAATAGCCAGGGCCTGGAAGCCGCACATGCCAATGAACACACAACAGTGTGAGCCGGGGTCCGGATACCACACGGCCTCAAGAGAACATCACTAATCAGGATCTGAATATCACACATACTAATGAAACAACCATCAGCCAGGGCCTGGGTGCCACCCATGCCAATGTGCACACAACTGTGTGAGTCGGGGTCTGGATACCACACGGGCTCAAGAGAACATCACTAGTCAGGATCTGAATATCACACATACTAATGAAATACCCATCAGCCAGGGCCTGGCTGCCGCACATGCCAATGAACACAAAACTCTGTGAGCCGGGGTCCGGATACCACACGGGCTCAAGAGAACATCACTAGTCAGGATCAGAATATCACACATATTAATGAAACAATCAATAGCCAGGGCCTGGATGCCGCACATGCCAATGAACACACAACAGTGTGAGCCGGGGTCCGGATACCACACGGCCTCAAGAGAACATCACTAATCAGGATCTGAATATCACACTTACTAATGAAACAATCATAAGCCAGGGCCTGGGTGCCGCCCATGCCAATGTGCACACAACTGTGTGAGTCGGGGTCCGGATACCACACGGGCTCAAGAGAACATCACTAGTCAGGATCTTAATATCACACATACTAATGAAATACCCATCAGCCAGGCCCTGGATGCCGCACATGGCAATGAACACAAAACTGTGTGAGCCGGGGTCCGGATACCACACGGGCTCAAGAGAACATCACTAGTCTGGATCTGAATATCACACATATTAATGAAACAATCAATAGCAAGGGCATGGATGCCGCACATGTCAATGAACACACAACAGTGTGAGCCGGGGTCCGGATACCACACGGACTCAAGAGAACATCACTAATCAAGATCTGAATATCACAAATACTAATGAAACAATCATCAGCCAGGGCCTGGGTGCCGCAAATACCAATGAACACACAACAATGTGAGTCGGGGTCCGGATATCACACGAGCTCAAGAGAACATCACTAGTCAGGATATGAATATCAAACATACTAATGAAATACCCATCAGCCAGGGCCTGGATGTCGCACATGCCAATGAACACACAACTGTGTGAGCCAGTGTCCGGATACCACACGGGCTCAAGTGAACATCACTAGTCAGGATCTGAATATCACACATACTAATGAAACAATCATCAGCCAGGCCCTGGATGCCGCACATGCCAATGAACATACAACTGTGTGAGCCGGGGTCCGGATATCACACATGCTCAAGAGAACATCATTAGTCAGGATCTGAATATCACACATACTAATGAAACAATCATCAGCCAGGGCCTGGGTGCCGCCCATGCCAATGAACAAAAAACTGTGTGAGCCGGGGTCCGGATACCACACGGGCTCAGGAGAATATCACTAGTCAGGATCTGAATATCACACATATTAATGAAACAATCAATAGCCAGGGCCTGGATGCCGCACATGCCAGTGAACACACAACAGTGTGAGCCGGGGTCCGGATACCACACGACCTCAAGAGAACATCACTAATCAGGATCTGAATATCACACATACTAATGAAACAATCTTCAGCCAGGGCCTGGGTGCCGCCCATGCCAATATACACACAACTGTGTGAGTCGGGGTCTGGATACCACACGGGCTCAAGAGAACATCACTAGTCCGAATCTGGATATCAAACATACTAATGAAATACCCATCAGCCAGGATCTGGATGTCGCACATGCCAATGAACACACAACTGTGAGAGCCGAGGTCCGGATACCACACGGGGTCAAGTAAACATCACTAGTCAGGATCTGAATATCACACATACTAATGAAACAATCATTAGCCAGGGCCTGGGTGCCGCCCATGCTAATGAACACACAACAATGTGAGCCGGGGTCCAGATACTACACGGGCCCAAGAGAACATCACTAGTCAGGATCTGAATATCAAACATACTAATGGAATACCCATCAGCAAGGGCCTGGATGCCGCAAATGCCAATGAACACACAACGGTGTGAGCCGGGGCCCGGATTCCACACAGGCTTAAGAGAACATCACTAGTCAGGATCTGAATATCACACATACTAATGAAATAATCAATAGCCAGGGCCTAGATGCCGCACATGCCAATGAACACACAATAGTGTGAGCCAGGGTCCGGATACCAAACGACCTCAAATGAACATCACTAATCAGGATCTGAATATCACACATACTAATGAAACAATCATCAGCCAGGGCCTGGGTGCCACAGATGCCAATGAACACACAACACTGTGAGCCGGGGTCCGGATAACACATAGGTTCAAGAGAACATCACTAGTTAGGATCTGAATATCAAACATACTAATGAAATACCCATCAGCTAGGGCCTGGATGTCGCACATGCCAATGAACACACAACTGTGTGAGCCGGGGTCCGAATACCACACGGGCTCAAGTGAACATCACTAGTCAGGATCTGAATATCACACATACTAATGAAACAATCATCAGCCAGGGCCTGGATGCCGCACATGCCAATGAACACAAAACAGTGTGAGCCGGGGTCCAGATTCCACACAGGCTTAAGAAAACATCACTAGTCAGGATCTTAATATCACACATAATAATGAAACAATCATCAGGCAAGGCCTGGATGCCCCACATGCCAATGAACACACAACAGTGTGAGTCGGGGTCCGGATACCACACGGGCTCAAAAGAACTTCACTAGTTAGGATCTGAATATCACACATACTAATGAAACAATAATCAGCCTGGGCCTGGATGTCGCACATGCCAATGAACACACAACGGTGTGAGCCGGGGTCTGGATACCACACGGGCTCAAGAGAACATCACTAGTCAAGATCTGAATATCACACATATTAATGAAACAATCAATAGCCAGGGCATGGATGCCGCACTTGCCACTGAACACACAAATACTAATGAAACAATAATCAGCCTGGGCCTGAATGCTGCACATGCCAATGAACACACAACGGTGTGAGCCGGGGTTCGGATACCACACGGGCTCAAGAGAACATCACTAATCAGGATCTGAATATCACACATACTAATGAAACAATCATCTGCCAGGGCCTGGGTGCCGCAGATGCCAATGAACACACAACAGTGTGAGCCGGGGTCCGGATACCACACACGCTCAAGTGAGCATCACTAGTCAGGATCTGAATATCACACATACTAATGAAACAATCATCATCCAGGGCCTGGGTGCCGCCAATGCCAATGAGCACACAACTGTGTGAGCCAGGTCCGGATACCACACTGGCTCAAGAGAACATCACTAGCCAGGATCTAAATATCACACATACTAATGAAACAATCATCAGCCAGGGCCTGGATGCCGCACATGCCAATGAACACACAACGGTGTGAGCCGGGGTCCGGATACCACACGTGCTAAAGAGAACAACACTAGTCAGGATCTGAATATCACACATACTAATTAAACAATCAATAGCCAGGGCCTGGATGCCGCACATGCCAAATAACACACAAATGTCTGAGTCGGAGTCCGGATACCTTACGGGCTCAAGAGAACATCACTAGTCAGGATCTAAATATCACACATACTAATGAAATACCCATCAGCCAGGGCCTGGATGCCGCACATGCCAATGAACACAAAACTCTGTGAGCCGGGTTCCGGATATCACACGGGCTCAAGAGAACATCACTAGTCAGGATCTGAATATCAAACATATTAATGAAACAATCAATAGCCAGGGCCTGGATGCCGCACATGCCAATGAACACACAACAATGTGAGACGGGGTCCGGATACCACACGGCCTCAAGAGAACATCACTAATCAGAATCTGAATATCACAAATACTAATGAAACAATCATCTGCCAGGGCCTGGGTGCCGCAAATGACAATGAACACACCACAATGTGAGACGGGGTCCGGATGTCACACGGGCTCAAGAGAACATCACTAGTCAGGATCTGAATATCAAACATACTAATGAAATACCCATCAGCCAGGGCCTGGATGTCGCACATGCCAATGAAAACACAACTGTGTGAGTCGGGGTCCAGATACCACACGGGCTCAAGTGAACATCACTAGTCAGGATCTGGATATCACACATACTAATGAAACAATCATCAGCCAGGGCCTGGATGCCGCACATGCCAATAAACACACAACTGTGTGAGCCGGGTTCCGGATACCACACGTGCTCAAGAGAACATCACTAGTCAGGATCTGAATATCACACATACTAATGAAACAATCATCAGCCAGAGCCTGGGTGCCGCCCATGCCAATGAACAAAAAACTGTGTGAGCCGGGGTCCGGATGCCACACGGGCTCAAGAGAACATTACTAGTCAGGAACTGAATATCACACATATTAATGAAACAGTCAATAGCCAGGGCCTGGATGCCGCACATGCCAATGAACACACAACAGTGTGAGCCGGGGTCCGGATACCACACGGCCTCTAGAGAACATCTCTAATCAGGATCTGAATATCACACATACTAATGAAACAATCATCAGCCAGGGCCTGGGTGCCACCCATGCCAATGTGCACACAACTGTGTGAGTCGGGGTCCGGATACCACACGGGCTCAAGAGAGCATCACTAGTCAGGATCTGAATATCACACATACTAATGAAATACCCATCAGCCAGGGCCTGGCTGCCGCACATGCCAATGAACACAAAACTCTGTGAGCCGGGGTCCGGATACCACACGGGCTCAAGAGAACATTACTAGTCAGGAACTGAATATCACACATATTAATGAAACAGTCAATAGCCAGGGCCTGGATGCCGCACATGCCAATGAACACACAACAGTGTGAGCCGGGGTCCGGATACCACACGACCTCAAGAGAACATCACTAATCAGGATCTGAATGTCACACTTACTAATGAAAAAATCATAAGCCAGGGCCTGGGTGTCACCCATGCCAATGTACACACAACTGTGTGAGTCAGGGTCCGGATACCACACGGGCTCAAGAGAACATCACTAGTCAGGATCTTAATATCACACATACTAATGAAATACCCATCAGCCAGGCCCTGGATGCCGCACATGCCAATGAACACAAAACTGTGTGAGCCAGGGTCCGGATACCACACGGGCTCAAGAGAACATCACTAGTCTGGATCTGAATATCACACATATTAATGAAACAATCAATAGCAAGGGCCTGGATGCCGCACATGCCAATGAACACACAACAGTGTGAGCCGGGGTCCGGATACCACACGGACTCAAGAGAACATCACTAATCAAGATCTGAATATCACAAATACTAATGAAACAATCATCAGCCAGGGCCTGGGTGCCGCAAATGCCAACGAACACACAACAATGTGAGTCGGGGTACGGATATCACACGAGCTCAAGAGAACATCACTAGTCAGGATCTGAATATCAAACATACTAATGAAATACCCATCAGCCAGGGCCTGGATGTCGCACATGCCAATGAACACACAATTGTATGAGCCGGTTTCCGGATACCACACGGGCACAAGTGAACATCACTAGTCAGGATCTGAATATCACACATACTAATGAAACAATCATCAGCCAGGCCCTGGATGCCGCACATGCCAATGAACATACAACTGTGTGATTCGGGGTCCGGATACCACACGTGCTCAAGAGAACATCATTAGTCAGGATCTAAATATCACACATACTAATGAAACAATCATCAGCCAGGGCCTGGGTGCCGCCCATGCCAATGAACAAAAAACTGTGTGAGCCGGGGTCCGGATACCACACGGGCTTAGGAGAATATCACTAGTCAGGATCTGAATATCACACATATTAATGAAACAATCAATAGCCAGGGCCTGGATGCCGCACATGCCAATGAACACACAACAGTGTGAGCCGGGGTTCGGATACCACACGACCTCAAGAGAACATCACTAATCAGGATCTGAATATCACACATACTAATGAAACAATCATCAGCCAGGGCCTGGGTGCCGCCCATGCCAATATACACACAACTGTGTGAGTCGGTGTCCGGATACCACACGGGCTCAAGAGAACATCACTAGTCAGGATCTGAATATCACACATACTAATGAAATACCCATCAGCCAGGGCCTTGATGCTGCACATGCCAATGAACACAAAACTATGTGAGTCGGGGTCCGGATACCACACGGGCTCAAGAGAACATCACTAGTCAGGATCTGAATATCACACATATTAATGAAACAATCAATAGCAAGGGCCTGGATGCCGCACATGCCAATGAACACACAACAGTGTGAGCCGGGGTCCGGATACCACACGGCCTCAAGAGAACATCACTAATCAGGATCTGAATATCACACATACTAATGAAACAATCATCAGCCAGGGTCTGGGTGCCGCAAATGCTAATGAACACACAACAGTTAGAGCCGGGGTCCAGATACCACACGGGCTCAAGAGAACATCACTAGTCAGGATCTGAATATCAAACTTACTAATGAAATACCCATCAACCAGGGCCTGGATGCCGCACATGCCAATGAACACACAACTGTGTGAGCCGGGGTCTGGATATCACACGTGCTCAAGAGAACATCACTAGTCAGGATCTGAATATCACACATGCTAATGAAACAATCATAAGCCAGGGCCTGGATGCCGCACATTCCAATGAACACACAACGGTGTAAGCTGGGGTCCGGATTCCACATAGACTTAAGAGAACATCACTAGTCAGGATCTGAATATCACACATACTAATGAAACAATCAATAGCCAGGGCCTGGATGTCGCACATGCCAATGAACACACAACAGTATGAGCCAGGGTCCGGATACCACACGGCCTCAAGAGAACATCATTAATCAGGATCTGAATATCACACATACTAATAAAATACCCATCAGCCAGGGCCTGGATGTCGCACATGCCAATGAACACAAAACTGTGTGAGCCGGGGTCCGGATACCACACGGGCTCAAGAGAACATCACTAGTCAGGATCTGAATATCACACATACTAATGAAACAATCATAAGCCAGGGCCTGGATGCCGCACATGCCAATGAACACACAACGATGTAAGCTGGGGTCCGGATTCCACACAGACTTAAGAGAACATCACTAGTCAAGATCTGAATATCACACATACTAATGAAACAATCAATAGCCAGGGCCTGGATGTCGCACATGCCAATGAACACACAACAGTGTGAGCCAGGGTCCGGATACCACACGGCCTCAAGAGAACATCACTAATCAGGATCTGAATATCAAACATACTAATGAAATACCCATCAGCTAGGGCCTGGATGCCGCACATGCCAATGAACAAAAAACTGTTGAGTCGGTGTCCGGATACCACACGGGCTGAAGAGAACATCACTAGCCAGGATCTGAATATCACACATATTAATGAAACAATCAATAGCAAGGGCCTGGATGCTGCACATGCCAATGAACACACAACTGCGTGAGCCGGGGTCCGGATACCACACGGGCTCAAGTGAACATCACTAGTCAGGATCTGAATATCACACATGCTAATGAAACAATCATAAGCCAGGGCCTGGATGCCGCACATGCCAATGAACACACAACGGTGTAAGCTGGGGTCCGGATTCCACATAGACTTAAGAGAACATCACTAGTCAGGATCTGAATATCACACATACTAATGAAACAATCAATAGCCAGGGCCTGGATGCCGCACATGCCAATGAACACACAATAGTGTGAGTCGGGATTTGGACACCACACGGGCTCAAGAGAACATCACTAGCCAGGATCCGAATATCACATATACTAATGAAACAATCATCAGCCAGGGCCTGGATGCCGCACATGCCAATGAACACACAACAGTGTGAGCCAGGCTCCGGATACCACACGGGCTCAAGAGAACACCACTAGTCAGGATCTGAATATCACACATACTAATGAAGCAATCATAAGCCAGGGCCTGGATGCCGCACATGCCAATGAACACACAACGGTGCGAGCCGGGGTCCGGATTCCACACAGGCTTAAGAGAACATCACTAGTCAGGATCTGAATATCACTCATACTAATGAAACAATCATCAGGCAAGGTCTGGATGCCGCACATGCCAATGAACACACAACGGTGTGAGTCGGGGTCCGGACACCACACGGGCTCAAGAGAACATCACTAGCCAGGATCCGAATATCACACATACTAATGAAATAATCATCATCCAGGGCCTGGATGCCGCACATGCCAATGAACACACAACGGTGTGAGCCAGGCTTCAGATACCACACGGGCTCAAGATACCATCACTAGTCAGGATCTGAATATCACACATACTAATGAAGCAATCATCAGCTAGGGCCTGGATGCCGCACATGCCACTGAACACACAACAGTATTGAGCCGGGGTCCGAATACCACAGGGGTTCAAGAGAACATCACTAGTCAGGATCTGAATATCACACATACTAATGAAATAATCATCAGCCAGGACCTAGGTGTCGCACATGCCAATGAATACACAACGGCGGATTCCACATAGACTTAAGAGAACATCACTAGTCAGGATCTGAATATCACACATACTAATGAAACAATCAATAGCCAGGGCCTGGATGCCGCACATGCCAATGAACACACAACAGTGTGAGCCAGGGTCCGGATACCACACGGCCTCAAGAGAACATCATTAATCAGGATCTGAATATCACACATACTAATAAAATACCCATCAGCCAGGGCCTGGATGTCGCACATGCCAGTGAACACAAAACTGTGTGAGCCGGGGTCCGGATACCACACGGGCTCAAGAGAACATCACTAGTCAGGATCTGAATATCACACATACTAATGAAACAATCATAAGCCAGGGCCTGGATGCCGCACATGCCAATGAACACACAACGGTGTAAGCTGGGGTCCGGATTCCACATAGACTTAAGAGAACATCACTAGTCATGATCTGAATATCACACATACTAATGAAACAATCAATAGCCAGGGCCTGGATGCCGCACATGCCAATGAACACACAATAGTGTGAGTCGGGATTTGGACACCACACGGGCTCAAGAGAACATCACTAGCCAGGATCCGAATATCACATATACTAATGAAACAATCATCAGCCAGGGCCTGGATGCCGCACATGCCAATGAACACACAACAGTGTGAGCCAGGCTCCGGATACCACACGGGCTCAAGAGAACACCACTAGTCAGGATCTGAATATCACACATACTAATGAAGCAATCATAAGCCAGGGCCTGGATGCCGCACATGCCAATGAACACACAACGGTGCGAGCCGGGGTCCGGATTCCACACAGGCTTAAGAGAACATCACTAGTCAGGATCTGAATATCACTCATACTAATGAAACAATCATCAGGCAAGGTCTGGATGCCGCACATGCCAATGAACACACAACGGTGTGAGTCGGGGTCCGGACACCACACGGGCTCAAGAGAACATCACTAGCCAGGATCCGAATATCACACATACTAATGAAATAATCATCATCCAGGGCCTGGATGCCGCACATGCCAATGAACACACAACGGTGTGAGCCAGGCTTCAGATACCACACGGGCTCAAGATACCATCACTAGTCAGGATCTGAATATCACACATACTAATGAAGCAATCATCAGCTAGGGCCTGGATGCCGCACATGCCACTGAACACACAACAGTATTGAGCCGGGGTCCGAATACCACAGGGGTTCAAGAGAACATCACTAGTCAGGATCTGAATATCACACATACTAATGAAATAATCATCAGCCAGGACCTAGGTGTCGCACATGCCAATGAATACACAACGGCGGATTCCACATA
This sequence comes from Lathyrus sativus, assembly GCA_963859935.3. Taxonomy (NCBI): domain Eukaryota; kingdom Viridiplantae; phylum Streptophyta; class Magnoliopsida; order Fabales; family Fabaceae; genus Lathyrus; species Lathyrus sativus. Next base: position 395,496,850 of record OZ012735.1, on the reverse strand, counting down.
GACTTAAGAGAACATCACTAGTCAGGATCTGAATATCACACATACTAATGAAACAATCAATAGCCAGGGCCTGGATGCCGCACATGCCAATGAACACACAACAGTGTGAGCCAGGGTCCGGATACCACACGGCCTCAAGAGAACATCATTAATCAGGATCTGAATATCACACATACTAATAAAATACCCATCAGCCAGGGCCTGGATGTCGCACATGCCAGTGAACACAAAACTGTGTGAGCCGGGGTCCGGATACCACACGGGCTCAAGAGAACATCACTAGTCAGGATCTGAATATCACACATACTAATGAAACAATCATAAGCCAGGGCCTGGATGCCGCACATGCCAATGAACACACAACGATGTAAGCTGGGGTCCGGATTCCACACAGACTTAAGAGAACATCACTAGTCAAGATCTGAATATCACACATACTAATGAAACAATCAATAGCCAGGGCCTGGATGTCGCACATGCCAATGAACACACAACAGTGTGAGCCAAGGTCCGGATACCACACGGCCTCAAGAGAACATCACTAATCAGGATCTGAATATCAAACATACTAATGAAATACCCATCAGCTAGGGCCTGGATGCCGCACATGCCAATGAACAAAAAACTGTTGAGTCGGGGTCCGGATACCACACGGGCTCAAGAGAACATCACTAGCCAGGATCTGAATATCACACATATTAATGAAACAATCAATAGCAAGGGCCTGGATGCCGCACATGCCAATGAACACACAACTGCGTGAGCCGGGGTCCGGATACCACACGGGCTAAAGTGAACATCACTAGTCAGGATCTGAATATCACACATGCTAATGAAACAATCATAAGCCAGGGCCTGGATGCCGCACATGCCATTGAACACACAACGGTGTAAGCTGGGGTCCGGATTCCACATAGACTTAAGAGAACATCACTAGTCAGGATCTGAATATCACACATACTAATGAAACAATCAATAGCCAGGGCCTGGATGCCGCACATGCCAATGAACACACAATAGTGTGAGTCGGGATTTGGACACCACACGGACTCAAGAGAACATCACTAGCCAGGATCCGAATATCACATATACTAATGAAACAATCATCAGCCAGGGCCTGGATGCCGCACATGCCAATGAACACACAACAGTGTGAGCCAGGCTCCGGATACCACACGGGCTCAAGAGAACACCACTAGTCAGGATCTGAATATCACACATACTAATGAAGCAATCATAAGCCAGGGCTTGGATGCCGCACATGCCAATGAACACACAACGGTGCGAGCCGGGGTCCGGATTCCACACAGGCTTAAGAGAACATCACTAGTCAGGATCTGAATATCACTCATACTAATGAAACAATCATCAGGCGAGGTCTGGATGCCGTACATGCCAATGAACACATAACGGTGTGAGTCGGGGTCAGGACACCACACGGGCTCAAGAGAACATCACTAGCCAGGATCCGAATATCACACATACTAATGAAATAATCATCATCCAGGGCCTGGATGCCGCACATGCCAATGAACACACAACGGTGTGAGCCAGGCTTCAGATACCACACGGGCTCAAGATACCATCACTAGTCAGGATCTGAATATCACACATACTAATGAAGCAATCATCAGCTAGGGCCTGGATGCCGCACATGCCACTGAACACACAACAGTATTGAGCCGGGGTCCGGATACCACAGGGGTTCAAGAGAACATCACTAGTCAGGATCTGAATATCACACATACTAATGAAACAATCATCAGCCAGGACCTAGGTGCCGCACATACCAATGAACACACAACAGTGTGAGCCAGGGTCCAGATACCACACGGGCTCAAGAGAACATCACTAGTCAGGCTCTGAATATCAAAAATACTAATGAAACACCCATCAGCCAAGGTCTGGATGCCGCACATGCCAATGAACACACAACTGCGTGAGCCGGGGTCCGGATACCACACGGGCTCAACAAAACATCACTAGTCAGAATCTGAATATCACACATACTAATGAAACAATCATCAGGTAAGGCCTGGATGCCGCACATTCCAATGGACACACAACGGTGTGAGCCGGGGTCCGGATTCCACACGAGCTCAAGAGAACATCACTAGCTAAGATCTGAATATCACACATACTAATTAAACAACCATCAGCCAGGCCTTGAAGCCGCACATGCCAATGAACACAGAACGGTGTGAGCCAGGGTCCGGATACCACACGGGCTCAAGAGAACATCACTAGCCAGGATCTGAATATCACACATACTAATGAAACAATCATCAGCCAGGTCCTGGATGCCGCACATGCCAATGAACACACAACAGTGTGAGCTGGGGTCCAGATACCACACGGGCTCAAGAGAACATCACTAGTCATGATCTGAATATCACACATACTAATGAAACAATCAATAGCCAGGGCCTGGATGCCGCACATGCCAATGAACATACAACAGTGTGAGTCGGGGTCCGGATACCACAGGGGTTCAAGAGAACATCACTAGTCAGGATCTGAATATCAAACATACTAATGAAATACCCATCAGCCAGGGCCTGGATGCCGCACATACCAATGAACAAAAAACTGTGTGAGCCGGGGTCCGGGTACCACACGGGCTTAAGAGAACATCACTAGTCAGGATCTGAATATCAAACATACTAATGAAATACCCATTAGCCAGGGCCTGGATGCCGCACATGCCAATGAACACAAAACTGTGTGAGCCGGGGTCCGGATACCACATAGGCTCAAGAGAACATCACTAGTCAGGATCTGAATATCACACATATTAATGAAACAATCAATAGCAAGGGCCTGGATGCCGCACATGCCAATGAACACAAAACTGCGTCAGCCGGGGTCCCTATACCACACGGGCTCAAGTGAACATCACTAGTCAGGATCTGAATATCACATATACTAATGAAACAATCATCAGTCAGGGCCTGGGTGCCGCCCATGCCAATGTACACACAACTGTGTGAGCCTGGGTCCGAATACCACACGGGCTCGAGAGAACATCACTAGTCAGGATCTGAATATCAAACATACTAATGAAACAATCATAAGCCAGGGCCTGGATGCCGCACATGCTAATGAACACACAACGGTGTGAGCCGGGGTCCGGATTCCACACAGGCTTAAGAGAACATCACTAGTCAGGATCTGAATATCAAACATACTAATGAAACAATCATCAGGCAAGTTCTGGATGCCGCACATGCCAATGAACACACAATAGTGTTAGTCGGGGTTTGGACACCACACGGGCTCAAGAGAACATCACTAGCCAGGATCCGAATATCACACATACTAATGAAACAATCATCAGCCAGGGCCTGGATGCCGCACATGCCAATGAACACACAGCGGTGTGAGCTAGGCTCCAAATACCACACGGGCTCAAGAGAACATCACTAGTTAGGATCTGAATATCTCACATACTAATGAAACAATCATCAGCCAGGGCCTGGATGCCGCACATGCCAATGAACACACAACAGTGTGAGCCAGGCTCCGGATACCACACGGGCTCAAGAGAACATCACTATTCAGGTTCTGAATATCACACATACTAATGAAGCAATCATAAGCCAGGGCCTAGATGCCGAACATGCCAATGAACACACAACGGTGCGAGCCGGGGTCCGGATTCCACAGAGGCTTAAGAGAACATCACTAGTCAGGATGTGAATATCACTCATACTAATGAAATAATCATCAGGCAAGGTTTGGATGCCGCACATGCCAATGAACACACAATAGTGTGAGTCGGGGTCAGGACACCACACGGGCTCAAGAGAACATCACTAGCCAGGATCCGAATATCACACATACTAATGAAATAATCATCATCCAGGGCCTGGATGCCGCACATGCCAATGAAAACACAACGGTGTGAGCCAGGCTTCAGATACCACACGAGCTCAAGATACCATCACTAGTCAGGTTCTGAATATCACACATACTAATGAAACAATAATCAGCCAGGACCTGGATGCGCACATGCCAATGAACACACAACAGTGTGAGCCGGGGTCCGGATACCACACGGGCTCAAGAGAACATCACTAGTCAGGATCTGAATATCACACATACTAATGAAACAATCTATAGCCAGGGCCTGGATGCCGCACATGCCAATGAATACACAAAAGTGTGAGACGGGGTCCGGATACCACACGGGCTCAAGAGAACATCGATAATCAGGATCTGAATATCACATATACTAATCAAAGAATCATCATCCAGGGTCTGGGTGCCGCACATGCCAATGAACACACAACACTGTGAGCCGGGGTCCGGATACCATACGGCCTCAAGAGAACATCACTAATCAGGATCTGAATATAAAACATACTAATGAAATTCCCGTTAGCCAGGGCCTGGATGCCGCACATGCCAATGAACACGCAACTGTGTGAGCAGGGGTCCGGACACCACACGGGCTCAAGAGAACATCACTAGTTAGGATCTGAATATCACACATACTAATGAAACAATCATCAGCACGGGCCTGGATGCCGCACCTGCCAATGAACACACAACGGTGTGAGCCAGGCTTCAGATACCACACGGGCTCAAGATACCATCACTAGTCAGGTTCTGAATATCACACATACTAATGAAGCATTCATCAGCTAGGGCCTGGATGCCGCAGATGCCACTGAACACACAACAGTGTGAGCCGGGGTCCGGATACCATAGGGGTTCGAGAGAACATCACTAGTCAGGATCTGAATATCACACATACTAATGAAACAATCATCAGCCAGGACCTAGGTTCCGCACATGCCAATGAACACACAACAGTGTGAGCCGGGCTCCGGTTACCACACGGGCTCAAGAGAACATCACTAGTCAGGCTCTGAATATCAAAAATACTAATGAAACAACCATCAGCCAAGGTCTGGATGCCGCACATGCCAATGAACACACAACTGCGTGAGCCGGGGTCCGGATACCACACGGGCTCAACAGAACATCACTAGTCAGAATCTGAATATCACACATACTAATGAAACAACCATCAGGCAAGGCCTGGATGCCGCACATTCCAATGGACACACAACGGTGTGAGCCGGGGTTCGGATTCCACACGAGCTCAAGAGAACATCACTAGCTAAGATCTGAATATCACACATACGAATGAAACAACCATCAGCCAGGCCTTGAAGCCGCACATGCCAATGAACACAGAACGGTGTGAGCCAGGGTCCGGATACCATAGGGGTTCAAGAGAACATCACTAGTCAGGATCTGTATACCACACATACTAATGAAACAATCATCAGCCAGGAACTAGGTGTCGTACATGCCAATGAACACACAACAGTGTGAGCAGGGGTTCGGATACCACACAGGCTCAAGAGAACATCACTAGTCAGGATCTGAATATCACACATACTAATGAAACAATCGATAGCCAGGGCCTGGATGCCGCACATGCCAATGAACACACAACAGTGTGAGCCGGGGTCCGGATACCACAGGGGTTCAAGAGAATATCACTAGTCAGGATCTGAATATCACACATACTAATGAAACAATCATCAGCCAGGAACTAGGTGCCGCACATGCCAATGAACACACAACAGTGTGAGCAGGTGTCCGGATACCACACGGGCTCAAAAGAACATCACTAGTCAGGCTTTGAATATCAAACATACTAATGAAACAACCATCAGCCAAGGTATGGATGCCGCACATGCCAATGAACATACAACAGCGTGAGCCGGGGTCCGGATACCACACAGGCTCAAGAGAACGTCACTAGTTAGAATCTAAATATCACACATACTAATGAAACAATCACCAGGCAAGGCTTGGATGCCGCACATTCCAATGAACACACAACGGTGTGAGTCGGGGTCCGGATTCCACACGACCTCAAGAGAACATCACTAGCTAGGATCTGAATATCACACAAACCTATGAAACAACCATCAGCCAGGGCCTGGATGCCGCACATGCCAACGAACACACAACAGTGTAAGCCGGAGTCCGAATACCACACGGGCTCAAGAGAACATCACTAGCCAGGATCTGAATATCACACATACTAATGAAACAATCATCAGCTAGAGCCTGGATGCCGCACATGCCAATGAACACATAACCGTGTGAGACGGGGTCCAGAAACCACACGGGTTCAAGAGAACATCACTAGTCAGGATCTGAATATCACACATACTAATGAAACAATCAATAGCCAGGGCCTGGATGTCGCACATGCCAATGAACATACAACAGTGTGAGCCGGGGTACGGATACCACAGGGGTTCAAGAGAACATCACTAGTCAGGATCTGTATATCACACATACTAAGGAAACAATCATCAGCCAGGAACTAGGTGCCGCACATGCCAATGAACACACAGTAGTGTGAGCAGGGGTCCGGATACCACCCGGGCTCAAGAGAACATCACTAGTCAGGCTCTGAATATCAAACTTACTAATGAAATAACCATCAACCAAGGCCTGGATGCCGCGCATGCCAATGAACACACAACTACGTGAGCCGGGGTCCGGATACCACACGGGCTCAAGAGAACATCACTAATTAGGATCTGAATATCACACATACTAATGAAACAATCATCATGCAAGGCCTGGATGCCGCACATGCCAATGGACACACAACGGTGTGAGCCGGGGTCCGGATTCCACACAAGCTCAAGAGAACATTACAAGTTAGGATCTGAATATCACATATACGAATGAAACAATAATCAACCAGGGCCGGGATGCCGCACATGCCAATGAACACACAACGGTGTGAGCCGGGGTCCGGGTACCAAACGGGCTCAAGAGAATATCTCTAGCCAAGATCAAAATATCACACATACTAATGAAACAATAATCAGCCAGGACCTGGATACGCACATGCCAATGAACACACAACGGTGTGAATCGGGATCCGGATACCACACGGGCTCAAGAGAACATCACTAGTAAGAATCTGAATATCACACATACTAATGAAACAATCAATAGCCAGGGCCTGGATGCCGCACATGCCAATGAATACACAACAGTGTGAGTCGGGGTCCGGATACCACACGGGCTCAAGAGAACATCGATAATCAGGATCTGAATATCACATATACTAATGAAAGAATCATCATCCAGGGTCTGGGTGCCGCACATGCCAATGAACACACAACACTGTGAGTCGGGGTCCGGATACCATACGGGCTCAAGAGAACATCACTAATCAGGATCTGAATATAAAACATACTAATGAAATACCCGTCAGCCAGGGCCTGGATGCCGCACATGCGAATGAACACACAACTGTGTGAGCAGGGGTCCGGACACCTCACGGGCTCAAGAGAACGTCACTAGTCAGGATCTGAAAATCACACATACTAATGAAACAATCAATAGCAAGGGCCTGGATGCCGCACATGCCAATGAACCCACAATAGTGTTAGCCGGGGTCCAGATACCACACGGGCTCAAGAGAACATCACTAGTCAAGATCTAAATATCACACATACTAATGAAACAATCATCAGCCAGGGCCTGGATGCCGCACATGACAATGAACACACAACAGTGTGAACCGGGGTCCAGATACCACACGGGCTCAAGAGAACATCACTAGTGAGGATCTGAATATCACACATACTAATGAAACAATCAATAGCCAGGGCCTAGATGCCGCACATGCCAATGAATACACAACAGTGTGAGCCGGGGTCCGGATACCACACGGGCTCAAGAGAACATCACTAATCAGGATCTGAATATCACATATACTAATGAAAGAATCATCAGCCAGGGTCTGGGTGCCGCACATGCCAATGAACACACAACACTGTGAGTCGGGGTCCGGATTCCATACGGGCTCAAGACAACATCACTAATCACGATCTGAATATAAATCATACTAATGAAATACCCGTCAGCCAGGGCCTGGAGGCCGCACATGCCAATGAACACACAACTGTGTGAGCAGGGGTCCGGACACCACACGAGCTCAAGAGAACATCACTAGTCAGGATCTGAATATCACACATACTAATGAAACAATCATCAACACAGGCCTGGATGCCGCACCTGCCAATGAACACAAAACAGTGTGAGCTGGGGACCGGATACCACACGGGCTCAAGAGAACATCACAAGCCAGGATCTGAATATTACACATACTAATGAAAAAATCATCAGCCATGGCCTGGATGCCACACATGCCAATGTATACACAACGGTGTGAGTCGGGGTCCGGATGCCACACGAGCTCAAGAGAACATCACTAGTCAGGATCTGAATATCACACATACTAATGAAACAATCAATAGCTAGGGCCTGGATGCCGCACATGCCAATGAACACACAACAGTGTGAGCCGGGGTCCGGATACCACACGGGCTCAAGAGTACATCACTAATCAGGATCTGAACATCACATATACTAATGAAAGAATCATCAGCCAGGGTCTGGGTGCCGCACATGCCAATGAACACACAACAGTGTGAGCCGGGGTCCGGATACCACACGGGCTCTAGAGAACATCACTAGTTAGGATCTGAATATAAAACATACTAATGAAATACCCATCATCCAGGGCCTGGATTCCGCACATGCCAATGAACACACAACTGTGTGAGCCGGGGTCCGGATACCACACGGGCTCAAGAGAACATCACTAGTCAGGATCTAAATATCACACATACTAATGAAACAATCAATAGCCAGGGCCTGGATGCCGCACATGCCAATGAACACACAACAGTGTGACCCGGGGTCCGGATACTACACGGGCTCAAGAGAACATCACTAATCAGGATCTGAATATCACACATACTAATGAAACAATTATCAACACGGGCCTGGATGCCGCACCTGCCAATGAACACACAACGGTGTGAGCTGGGGTCCGGATACCATACGGGCTCAAGAGAACATCACAAGCCAGGATCTGAATATCACACATACTAATGAAATAATGATCAGCCAGGGCCTGGATGCCACCCATGCCAATGTATAAACAACGGAGTGAACCGGGGTCCGGATACCACAGGGGTTCAAGAGAACATCACTAGTAAGGATCTGAATATCACATATACTAATGAAACAATCATCAGCCAGGAACTAGGTGTCGCACATGCCAATGAACACACAATAGTGTGAGCAGGGGTCCGGATACCACACGGGCTCAAGAGAACATCACTAGTCACGCTCTGAATATCAAACATACTAATGAAACAACCATCAGCCAAGGTATGGATGCCGCACATGCCAATGAACACACAACAGCGTGAGCCGGGGTCCGGATACCACACGGGCTCAAGAGAACGTCACTAGTTAGAATCTGAATATCACACATACTAATGAAACAATCATCAGCCAAGGCCTGGATGCTGCACATGCCAATGAACACACAACCGTGTCAGCCGGGGTCAAGAAACCACACGGGTTCAACAGAACATCACTAGTCAGGATCTGAATATCACACATACTAATGAAACAATCAATAGCCAGGGCCTGGATGTCGCACATGCCAATGAACACACAAGAGTGTGAGCCGGGGTCCGGATACCACAGGGGTTCAAGAGAACATCACTAGTCAGGATCTGTATATCATACATACTAAGGAAACAATCATCAGCCAGGAACTAGGTGCCGCACACGCCAATGAACAAACAGTAGTGTGAGCAGGGGTCCGGATACCACACGGGCTCAAGAGAACATCACTAGTCAGGCTCTGAATATCAAACATACTAATGAAACAACCATCAGCCAAGGCCTGGATGCCGCACATGCCAATCAACACACAACTACGTGAGCCGGGGTTCGGATACCACACGGGCTCAAGAGAACATCACTAATTAGGATCTGAATATCACACATACTAATGAAATAATCATCAGGCAAGGCCTGGATGTCGCACATGCCAATGGATACACAACGGTGTGAGTCGGGGTCCGGATTCCACACAGGCTCAAGAGAACATTACTAGTTAGGATCTGAATATCACATATACGAATGAAACAATAATCAGCCAGGGCCGGGATGCCGCACATGCCAATGAACACACAACGGTGTGAGGCGGGGTCCGGATTCCAAACAGGCTCAACAGAATATCACTAGCCAAGATCTGAATATCACACATACTAATGAAATAATAATTAGCCAGGACCTGGATGCGCACATGCCAATGAACACACAACGGTGTGAACCGGGATCCGGATACCACACGGGCTCAAGAGAACATCACTAGTCAGGATCTGAATATCACACATACTAATGAAATAACCAATAGCCAGGGCCTGGATGCCGCACATGCCAATGAATACACAACAGTGTGAGCCGGGGTCCGGATACCACACGGGCTCAAGAGAACATCACTAATCAGGATCTGAATATCACATATACTAATGAAAGAATCATCAGCCAGGGTCTGGGTGCCGCACATGCCAATGAACACACAACACTGTGAGCCGGGGTCCGGATACCATACGGGCTCAAGAGAACATCACTAATTAGGATCTGAATATAAAACATACTAATGAAATACCCGTTAGCCAGGGCCTGGATGTCGCACATGCCAATGAACACACAACTGTGTGAGCCGGGGTCCGGATACCACACGGGCTCAAGAGAACATCACTAGTCAGGATCTAAATATCACACATACTAATGAAACAATCTATAGCCAGGGCCTAGATGCTGCACATGCCAATGAACACACAACAGTGTGAGCCGGGGTCCGAATACTACACAGGCTCAAGAGAACATCACTAATCAGGATCTGAATATCACACATACTAATGAAACAATCATCAACACGGGCATGGATGCCGCACCTGCCAATGAACACACAACGGTGTGAGCTGGGGTCCGGATACCATACGGGCTCAAGAGAACATCACAAGCCAGGATCTGATTATCACTCATACTAATGAAATAATCATCAGCCAGGGCCTGGGTACCACCCATGCCAATGTATACACAACGGTGTGAGCCGGGGTCCGGATGCCACATGGGCTCAAGAGAACATCACTAGCCAGGATTGAATAACACACATTCTAATGAAACAGTCAATAGCAAGCGCCTGGATGCCGCACATGCCAATGAACACAAAATAGTGTGAGCCGAGGTCCAGATACAACACGGGCTCAAGAGAACATCACTAGTCAAGATCTAAATATCACATACTGATGAAATAATCATCAGACAGGGCCTGGGTGCCACCCATGCGAATGAACACACAATTGTGTGAGCCGGGGTCCGGATAGCATATAGGATCAAGAGAGCATCACTAGTCAGGATCTAAATATCACACATACTAATGAAACAATCATCAGCCAGGGCCTGGATGCCGCACATAACAATGAACACACAACAGTGTGAACCGGGGTCCAGATACCACACGGGTTCAAGAGAACATCACTAGTCAGGATCTGAATATCACACATACTAATTAAACAATCAATAGCCAGGGCCTGGATGCCGCACATGCCAATGAACACACAACAGTGTGTGCGCCGGGGTCCGAATACCACAGGGGTTCAAGCGAACATCACTAGTCAGGATCTGAATATCACACATATTAATGAAACAATCATCAGTCAGGGCCTAGGTGCCACACATGCCAATGAACATACAACAGTGTGAGTCGGGGTCCGGATACCATACGGGCTCAAGAGAACATCACTAGTAAGGCTCTGAATATCAAACATACTAATGAAACAACCATCAGCCAAGGTCTAGATGCCACACATGCCAATGAACACACAACGGTGTGAGCCAGGGTCCGGATACCACACGGGCTCAAGAGAACATCACTAGTTAGGATCTGAATATCACACATACTAATGAAACAATCAATATCCAGGGCCTGGATACCGCACATGCCAATGAACACACAACAGTGTGAGCCAGGGTCCAGATACCACACGGGCTCAAGAGAACATCACTAGTCAGGATCTGAATATCACACATACTAATGAAACAATCAATAGCTAGGGCCTGGATGCCGCACATGCCAATGAACACACAACAGTGTGAGCCGTGGTCCGGATACCACATGGGCTCAAGAGTACATCACTAATCTGGATCTGAACATCACATATACTAATGAAAGAATCATCAGCCAGGGTCTGGGTGCCGCACATGCCAATGAACACACAACAGTGTGAGTCGGGGTCCGGATACCACACGGGCTCTAAAGAACATCACTAGTTAGGATCTGAATATAAAACATACTTATGAAATACCCATCAGCCAGGGCCTGGATGCCACACATGCCAATGAACACACAACTGTGTGAGCCGGGGTCCGGATACCACACGGGCTCAAGAGAACATCACTAGTCAGGATCTGAATATCACACATACTAATGAAACAATCAATAGCCAGGGCCTGGATGCCGCACATGCCAATGAACACACAACAGTGTAAGCCGGGGTCCGGATACTACACGGGCTCAAGAGAACATCACTAATAAGGATCTGAATATCACACATACTAATGAAACAATTATCAACACGGGCCTGGATGCGGCACCTGCCAATGAACACACAACGGTGTGAGCTGGGGTCCGGATACCATACGGGCTCAAGAGAACATCACAAGCCAGGATCTGAATATCACACATACTAATGAAATAATCATCAGCCAGGGCCTGGATGCCACCCATGCCAATGTATAAATAACGGTGTGAGCCGGGGTCTGGATGCCACAGGGCTCAAGAGAACATCACTAGCCAGGATCTGAATAACACACATACTAATGAAACAATCATCAGCTAGGGCCTGGATGCCGCACATGAAAATGAACACACAACAGTGTGAGCCGGGGTCCTGATACCACACGGGCTCAAGAGAGCGTCACTTGTCAGTGTTGCACCCCAAAATTTGACCAACATTTCTTTACCTAGCTTATGTTTCATTTCATTCATATTAGCATTATCATTTGCATTTCATTGACATGTATGCAGGAGATAAAGAGGTATGAGTACCAATCAAGAGCTACACAAGACTATGAAGCTAGCCAAGAAGGTTAATCAAGTGTTCAAGGGTTGATATCCTTGTCAGAAAAGTTAGAAGATCCTCAGAGAGAATGGTTGAAACCAAGGTTGTGTGCCTCCTAACTTGAGAGTTGTGGAAGACCTCAGATGATTCTGAAGCCAGGAATGTGGACTTGAAGCCTTGATAGAGCTTATGAGATGTCTTGAAAGCCATCATGAAGCCTAGATAGGTCATTGTGCAAGATTAAGAAGCCTCAGCCATGAGTGGTGTAATTAGGGTTTGACTGGGTCAACCCTAGGTCAACTGATGATTTGGAGAGGGTTGAAACCTAATTCAAGAGCCATGTGATCATGGATTGACACATTGGGGTGTTATAAGGATGATTCCAAGGTTCACTCATCATGATTGAAGAGTTTGAGAAGTTTCAAGCTAGGGTTTCTAAGGCTTGACAGTGTAAAATCCCCTAGTTTGACCCCTATCTTCAAGGCAGTTTAGCTCAAGATGTGATTGTCATATCATCTTACCCCAACATGAATGTTGTAGAGCTCGTTCTCAGCTTTAATTTGAGTACTAGAAGTCCTTGATAGGATTTGTAAAGCTTAAGTTATGACTTTGACAAGTTACAGGTCATCTGAGGTATGTGAATCTGGGGCCTTGAAAGTTACCCAACTTGCATCAAACCTTTGCCCAAGGAGGATGATTCCTATGGAATTTTGGTAAACATGAATGTTGTTCCTTATCTTCTTAGCTTTCTAGAGCGTACTAGAAGTCCTTGATGGGATTTGTAGAACTTAAGTTATGGCTTTGACAAGTCAAGGGCATTTTGGTCATTTGGAGATTACAGGTCATTTCAAGTATAAGGCCGTAACTCCTATTTCCAAGCTTCAAATGGAAAAATCTTCAACATAAAACTTGTTCAAAATGATGTTTTAAGGCTAGTAAGGAGGTCATGAGATGATGGAAAGGCTTGTAGCTCAAAGTTGCAAAAATGACCTAAAATAAGGGCATAAGTTAAATAAACCAAAGTTGGAAATTGATATTTTCAACCTACACATCCAAACCATGGCATGTAATATATCATTTTGACTCTAGAAAACATTTTTAGAACATTTGTTTAGCCATATTTTTGATTTGAGGTCTAAATTGTGGACTTGCTTTGAAAAGCACTTGCTTGCATATTAAGTAACATGTGCATAACTTAAAATTAAGGCATGAGCAAGGGCTTTTGCAAGCTAAACTCTTCCAAAATGTCACTAGGGGAGAAATTGAAAGAGAATAGGATGGTTTTCAAGCTGCAAACAGAATTGTACATGTCATGGTATGTGTTTGAAAATCTCATGACATGAGAAGTGGAAATTCTCATTGGAAGGATCTAGAGGGTTCTAGATCATCCAAACTTCATCTATATAAGGAATAGAGTTGATCCATTTGCAGAGGTTGGTGATCATTGAAGGAGAGAGCATAGCTTGAGATTGAGTTTCCTTGGATTGCAATTGAAATCGGTTTCACCAAATTCCTCATTTTCCATCCATTTTCTTGATTGAAACTTCTTCCATGAATGTCAAGGAGTGATTCCAGATCATTATCAAGAAGGATTCGTGGCTGAATAGTGTATGAGCAAGTGAATTTTTCCACCTGCAACTCATCATCGGGTTTCAAGATTCAAGCACTTTCAACTGGTTCTTTTGCATACAGAAGCAAGGAGGAGGTTCATTGATCGTGTCTGCAAGATTGTAGAGCTTGAACTGGAGGTTTAGTGCATCTGTTCATCCAAGATTTTCAGGTTGGTAACCTTCTTCCTATAGCATGATTTAGGTAGGATCAGGTTGAATTAAGGTGTTAGATTCATTATAGAATGGTGTAGGATGGATTCCAGATAGTTAATTGGAGAATTAGAGACAAAATAGGGGAATTACCATTTTCGGTTGAGAATTAGATATGGTGAATCTTGAGGTTTCAGAGGAAACTAAGGGTATGGTTGAATTCGTGGCAAGATTTGGGATGAGTTTCATGTTTTGACCGTTTGCAATGGAGGCTCCTAGAGATAACTAGGGTTGAAGGAGACGACCGGAGCTCCACCGGTGGTGGCCGGAGCTGGGCGCGAAGCTCAGATGTTCAAAAGGTAGGAGATGATGCTTGCACCATTGGATGAGGGTTTGACTTGGACTGAGGAAGCAATCCAACGACCATGTTTTAAACTTGATTTGTGAAGGATCTGAAGGCATGAAACGCACCGTTTCATTTATTCAGTGGTTTGGGCTTAGTGAACTAGGTGCTATCCACACCCCCCTGATGGCCCAACCCATGATTGAAACTGATTCTGATTGTTATCCACACCGCGCGTTTATTCTTTTAATTGAATTTTCTTTTAATTTTCATTTTATTCATGGTTCTTGAAAAATTCATATAAAATTGAAAATTAATCCATATAATCCCATTCTTTTTGCATTTTACTCATTCTTTTTGTAGGATTTTACAATTGGTTTTAGTATTTTAGTTAGGACTAACTTTAGTACTAGGTTTTAGGTGATCCTAACTTACTAATTCAACTAGTTTAACTTCCTTAGTCCCCTTAGATTTGGGTTTGTGCTGTGTTTGCCTTTGGTTGAGATTGAAGGCAAGTTGAAGACAAGATGAGGATGCTTGATGTTGCTTGAAGTGGCTTGGAGCTTTGGATTTGTTTGTGCCTGAAGGTGTCTAATGAATGTTTAGGAGATAGGAACCATAGGGAGAGCCTTATAGTTAGAATGATTTCTTTCACAAACATGGAAAGCATCTTGTGCTTCCATTCCTCCCAATGACTAAAAGTCCTTCTCACATATTCACATCCCTTGTTTGGAAGGATGAGTAGCTTTATCTGAGAAGTAGAACTTTGAGGGAACCAGTCCTCATAATGATGAACCCTTACAGGCTTCCTTTGGTTGTCAATAAGTTGTTTATCATTCCCACTTATCATGTTAAATCAATTATCTTCTGGTTTGAGTATCTTGAGAGATGTTAGACTTGAGTTTGAAGATGAGGACTTCACTGAAGAGTATGGAAGAGGATGATTCCTTGAGCATTGCCATTGTAGCTGAAGCTTGAACAGTAAGAAGAGTAAGTTGATTCTTGAAGACCCAATTGAGATTGAATGAAGATCTGAGGCTTGAAGATTGAAGGATGAAGTTGACACTCTCATGTGATTGAGGATTACTCTGAGAAGCTGAAGCTTGTAGGAGAAGAAGACTAAGTTGATACTGGTGAAGCAAAGAGAGCTGAAGCTTGAAGACTGAGTTGATACTTATGAAGAGGATTCAATTGAGATTGAGTATAGAGCTGAGGCTTGAGGAATAAAGGATAAGTTGATATTTACATTGATGCTTGGAGAGCCTGAAGGAATCAAGTTGATACTTGTAGTTAAGAGTGAAGCCTGAAGGTGGAATTGACTAAGGAGATGAAGCTTGGAGAAGAGAGAATAAGTTGAAACTTATGTTGATGGGTTGAAACCTGGAGAAGCAAGTTGATACTTGTCATGGAAGCTGATAGCCTTGAAGGGTGATTGAGGTCTGAAGACTGGGTTGCTGGAAGAAGAGCTAAAGCTTGGAATTGGAAGAGAGGGGTTGATCTGCTTTCTTGTCTGTTTTCTTTTCTATGCCGATGTGCCTTGTTTGACTTGCTTGATGCATTAGAATAAGTTCATATCTAGACTGAATTTAATCTAGGAGCATGATTGCACTAGAGGTTGAGTTGCTCCCTCTGCTTGTATTGTTACTGTATGGCTTTGCTTGCAGGTATTCGGTAGAGCCCTGCTCCCTTGCCCATGTGGTTTATTTTGCTTGTCAGCATTTCATTTTCTTCTGTATGATTACAGTCTCATATTCTGCTTGATAGCATGTTGTTATTCTTCTGTATGATTACAGGTATTCATTCTGGCTTGAGGTTGAGATGAGCTTGTGGAGGCTGCTGCCTCACACACATTTCCTCCCTCACTTGCATTGCATGTATTTTACAGTCGTTTACTGTTTACCGTTTACTGTTTAAGCTGAGGCTTTATTTGTTTCTGTTTATCATTGATATGATCCCTTAGGACTCTCATTTCCTTTGATAAGGAAGTGATGATTAGAACTTTAGGTTGAAACCTATGCATGATAACTTCTAGGAGTTCCCTGTTTCAAACTTCAACCATAGGATGAATCCTTGGCATGACAACATTAGAACTTGATAGTCTCCCTTTAGTTGAGCCCCTTCTCTTCTCATCTCAAATAGCTTAAGATACAGTAATCATGAATGATTTCTTTCGTACGTTACGAGCCTTAAGCTATCTGAGAAAGGATTGTTGGAGAGTTTCTTTTCAACAGTCTGGATGTTTAGTATGGCACCCTTTGGGTGACATGCGACGCATTCACTCTCAGGTCATAGTCTCTAGTGCGATTGAAATTACAAACACCATAAAAAACAGTTCTTTCGTAAAAGACAGAAAACAAACTTCAAACCTTCTTGCCCCGTGGGCCCATAATTCAAAGGAAAGCTTTTCTGAAGAAAAGAGTTTCGTTAAACTCCAGCGCCAACGCAAACAGGCTTTGTCCCTAACTGCTGGAACTGCTGTTTAACCCTACTCGATAAAAGAGATGAATCTGAATTCCCGTAATTCGTATTATCCCGAACTACGTAAGCTCTGATCTCTCATACCCGTTGAGGGTACGTAGGCACAATACTGATGTATTGGCGAGCCACCTTACCCGTAACCCGTCGTAGGTCAAACTACGTTGACTCTGATTTCTCAGTCTCTGATGAGAATACGTAGGCATAAAGCGCGACGCTTTGCCGAGTCATTTTCTTTTCTTTTTTAAGCCAGCCTTGATAGGTAGATAGATAAACCAACCCATCCAGTAAACACAACAAGCGTGGATCCCGTCGAGTACGACAGACGTGAGGGGTGCTAATACATTCCCCTTGCGTAACCGACTCCCGAACCCAGACAATGGTTGCGACGACCTTGTCTTACCCTTTTCGTCAGGTTTTTCCGATCGTTTCCTTTCCCGCTCTGAGGGATAAATAACGAAAGGTGGCGACTCTTCTGTTTTGCCGGCACCTTCTTTTCGCGGAAGCGACAGCTGGCGACCCTGCTGGGGACTTGATAGTTTCCGGGGATCCAACGTCCCATATGCGAGTCAGTTTGGGGATCCGACGTCCCCTTGCGAGAGTCAATCCTAGCGCTTGTATGATTACTTATTGGGTTGTGTTTATTTATCGCATTTTATTTCCCGCACTTTATTTTCAGTATGATATGATTATCTGTGCTGTTGTGGGAGGGGCATTCTGATGAGTGAGAAGCCAGACCCAGGCTTGAGTGTACATAGCATTAGTTGTGGAAATTAGTGGGCGCATGCTTGCTTGGCAGGCACTAGTGTCTCATGAAATCCACGCTCATACGAGGTTCTCCTAGTTGACTTCTTTTTCAACCCTTTGGGTTGAGGGGGTTGTTGGTTTGGAGGATTGTCGACTCTGGGGACCAATCATTTGTGATTCAGCCGAGTGAGGTCGCTTCATGAGCTGGTGATACCACACCTTCTGGGTATCGTATCACCCCTCTTGAATGTCTGTGACGCTGATGAACGCATAGGATGCCGAACTTGAGTCAGTTTAGGTCCATACCTGTGAGCAGGGTTGGGTTTATTGCAGGAAACTTTGACCTTCAGACTACCTGGTTTTCATGACAGCGAATCAGTTTTGGTTGGGATCAGAAGATCTCACTATCAGATGTATTTGTTCTTGACAGAGCAGGATTATGATTGGGGTCTGACGATCTCATCAGCAGATGTATGATTGTTCTTGACAGAGCAGAATTTTGGTCCTATATCATAGGTCCTTATTATCAAATGTTTGCTCTTTAAAGAGCGGAGTTTTGGTCCTGTATCAGAGGTCCTTGTTATCAGATGTTTGCTCTTGACAGAGCGGAGTTTTGGTCCTGTATCAGAGGTACTTGTTATCAGATGTTTGTTCTTGACAGAGCAGATCTATGGTCTTATATGTGTGTGTTCTTGACATAGCAGATTTGTGGTCTGATACCAGGGTTATCTTCTTATCAGAGACAATGGTTGTTCTTGATAGAGCAGGATTATGGTTTTGTTGATACAGAATCTCCACAGCACAGTCGTCTTGATCTCCTGCTGCATGATTGCATTTTACGTCGCTTTGCATACTCATTTGTATTTCATTAACGTGTGTCTGTGTTGCAGGTACCGTTTTCCCCGATCCAGGATTTCTTACCTCCTATTGTATTGTTATAGGTTCTCTGAGGAAGACCGTGGCTTACAAACTCCCTGCCCCTGATGTGGTTCAGCTGACTGGTTTGATTGCTTTAGCAGATGATTCTGTGAGAGATGAGTTCAGAAAGTCTTACGGCAAATGTCTCAGTTTGGTTCGTAAACCTTCTGCGTTTGAGTTGAATGGGTTGCACGCTCTGCTGCAGTTCTACGATCCTCCGTTGAGATGCTTTACTTTCCAGGATTTTGTTCTCGCACCCACGCTAGAAGAATACGCTGATTTGTTAGGTGTGCCTATCAAGAGGCAGATGCCTTTTGTTCATATGGATGTTGAGCCTGATCTGGCTAGTCTAGCTCCTTCACTTCATCTGGATGCCTCCGAGTTGGTATTGTCTAGTTGGAACAAGGTTCCCGGTGTCTCCTTGCAGTTCTTAGTGGGAAAGGCTCAGTAGTGCGCCAAAGACGGATGTTGGGTCGTGTTCAACGCCATCCTCGCTCTGTGCATATATGGCATCATTCTGTTCCCCAATATGCCTGACTTTGTAGACTTCGACGCATTTCGCATCTTTGCTTCAGGGAATCCAGTCCCTACCTTGATAGGAGATGTCTACCATTCTATCCACTACAAAAACGAGAACAAAAGGGGCAAGAATGTCTCGTGTTGTGTGCCCTTGCTTCATAAATGGCTTGATAGTCATCTGCCTAAGAGGGGTCCTTTTGTTTCGTCTGCAGCCACAGCTGAGTGGTCCGAGTGTTTGATGAGTCTATTTGCAGAGGATATTGACTGGTTTGACAGAGATAGGTTGGGTACCGAGATTATCTTCAGCTGCAGCGGGTTTCCGAACGTGCCTTTGATAGGCAAGAAAGGCTGTATAAACTATAATCTGTCTTTGCTGGTCCGACAGTTCGCTTATGCTTTGAGAGCTCCGCCGAAGGATGAAGAGGTGCAGGAATCTCTGTACCTCACTAGTCTTCTAGAAGGGGATCTGTTATCTAAGCTTCAGCGCGCTTGGAATGGCATCAGTAAGAGGGGAAAACCATTGTTAGGGAGAAGAAATAATCAAGCCTACCCTCCGTATGTGACTTGGATCAGAGCCAGAGCAGATGCTATAGGGATGCCGTTTCTTCCTGCCAAGCCAGAAAGCCCTCCAGTGATTGAGGAGCCTACCACCGTTCCCATTCAGCAGCATAATCAGGTGTTAGCTGAGCGAGATGAATTGAAGAGGGCAAATGAAGAACTGGAGAAAGAATTGGCTCAACTCCGAAGCTAGAAAAATGAGGTTGTTCATTCCTTCAAGAGGCAGACAGAGCTGGTGAACCAGCTAGGTACAGATTTGACTAAGCAGATAGCTGAGCATGAGCACATGGGTCGAGACTTCAAAGCTGTCAACGATGTACTGGCCACGAAGAAGCAGCACTTGGACGAAGCGTATCGGAGGATATCCAAGTTCAACCAGCACTGGAAGGCCTCCCTAGCCAACAGGAAAGAGCGGGAGGATAAGCTGATGCAACAGATTTCCAAGCTGAAAGCCCAGGTGAAGGCTAGTGAGAAGAGGTTTGATGAAGAAACCGCTCGCAGATACGCCGCCGAAGGCCAGCTCAACAGAGCTCTCGCTAACCTGAAGGAGGGCAAACTGACGTTTCAATCAGAGAAGCGGAAGTTAGAAGATTGTTTCGGCGAAGGAGCATGGGAAGATTCCGTCGAAGGTCTTCAATATACCATTATGCAGAGGGACCTACTCGTCGAAGGGTTACTCACTCGTCCTGATCATCCGGAAACGAAGGGGTTGTTAGAAGAGTTTCGCGCCCGTGGCCGTACTTGATTTCCTTTTGTTTGATCATCGTTGTATGCTGACCATCACCAGGCTTGTTGGCTGGGGTCATGCTATTGATTCGTCTTGTACTCACTGATGTCGTGTACTGCCTTGATGGGCTTTCTTTATATATAAGATTGTTATTTCCATGACTGGACTCGGACTTCTTATTATCAGCACTGGCACTCATGCACTAGGATCGGGGGAGATCTCCCTAACGCACAGACACACGTTTGCATTTGCATGAAGCATTTGCATAACGAGCACTTTGTCGTTTTTCCTAACCCTTTTTTGTTTTCAGGTTGTTTCAGGTTGTTCCAGGATTGATCAGAGACCTATCCACCGCTATCCGACCAGAGCAAATCAAACCAGAATCATGGAGCAAGTGCAAACTGATGTTCAGGAACTCCGCGAAAGAATGGATCGCTTCATGGAGCTCATGCAAGCGGTCGCCAATGGCCAGGATCAGCTCAGAACCTTGGTTCAGCCTCTGATTTCAAGGGTCGATAGCAATGGGGTACTCCATGGTGGGACTGTGCCTACCCTTCCACCAGTTGAAACTCCACAGAATGGTGTCCCCGTGACCGGGGGGAATGGCAGTGCCAACGGCAATGTGATAGCTAACATGGGACTCAACGGCAATACGACGGGCGTCGGTAATGGGAATTTTGAAGCTAATGTCAATGTTGGACTGGGCAACGGCAATGCAGGAGTTGGGAATCTGTTCGGGCCTCAGCCGTGGTTAGAAGATCGTCAAGATGATGTGTTCTCTCAGAGAGGTGCTGAAGGGGAGCTGACTGCTGAAGCACGGCTAAGGTTCAAGGCACTCGAGGATAAGATGAGAAATATCGAGAACCAGAACAACCTGGGTGTTGATATGTCCAAGTTGGGACTGATTGCTGATTTCAAGGTGCCTCCCAAGTTCAAGGTACCTGACTTTGAAAAGTACAAGGGCACCACTTTCCCTCGCGTCCACCTGAGATCATATTACCGGAAAATGTCGACTCATTTTGAGGACGAGAAGTTGCTGATGCACTTCTTTTAGGACAGTCTGTCCGGACCCTCCCTCGAATGGTACATGAGTCTGGAGCCTACCAGTGTGCGCACGTGGAAAGACCTTGCTGAAGCATTTGTGCACCACTACCAATACAACAACGACTTGGCTCCGAACCGAGTCCAACTGCAGAATCTGTCGCAAAGGAACAATGAAGGGTTCAAGGAATACGCCCAGTGGTGGCGTGAATTGGCAGCCAGGGATCAGTCGCCGATGGTTGAACGTGAGCTTATGTAGATGTTCGTACCCACCCTCCCAGGGGTTTACTATGAGAAATTGGTCAGCGGTATGTCCGGAACCTTCTCAGATCTCATTATCACGGGTGAGCACATCGAAAATGGGATCAAACTCGGGAAAATTCAAGGTGAGTCATCCTCAGCTGGAGGAGGCGGAAAGAAACCTTATAGTGGCAAAAGACGGGAAGGAGAAACGAGCGCCGTGACCAACGCTCGAAGGAAGGGTAAAGGCCCTCACCAACAGGTGGCCAGTATAACTATCCCGGCAGTTCAACAACAGCAGCAGCAGCCGAATCAACAAGGGTACAGAAAGTATCAGAATCGGGCACCTCTGTCGAGCCGTCACCTCGAGACACCGCCCATGTCGTACGCGTAATTATTGTAGACTTTGCTTCAGCTACAGTTGATCCAGAAGAGAACCTTGGCTCCCTTGACAGGGGCACCTCCGCCAGGGTATGACGCGAATGCAACTTGTGAGTTTCACTCAGGGGCACCAGGCCACACAGTAGAGAACTGTAAAGCCTTCAAGCATAAGGTGCAGGACATGGTGGACGCTAAGATCATCAACTTCTCAGATAATGTGCCAAATGTCACGAAGAACCCCATGCCGAATCATAGGGGAGGTGGAGTAAACGCCATTATCGAAGACGAGAGTTTGGATTTGTTGACTGACGTCAGAGATCTGAAGACACCACTTAGCTTCGTTAAAGCTAATTTGATGAAAAGAGGTTTCTTTCCAGGTTGCGGAGAACTGTGTATGGGCTGTGCGACTAGTCCTGATGGATGTGAACAACTGGTAGAGGGAATTCAAAGTCTGATGACTGAAGGGATCTTACAGTTTAGCCGGAGGGCCGAATGTGGATCAGGAGAGGTAATGTTGAAGCAAGGTGATGAGGTCGCCACCATCACCATCCCTCGCCAGACGATAACTATTTCTGCACCCAGACCGCCCACGATTACCATCACCAAAGCTGGGCCAATACCGTTCGAAAGCACTAATGCTGTCCCGTGGCATTACGGGGCTGAAGTCTACTACAACAGATAGAAGTTGGAACCAGAACCGTTTGGGTCGTCTGTGGAGAACCTAGCGGGCGTTAGCGGAATCACTCGCAGCGGAAGAGTGTTTGCACCACCTGAGGTCGTGGCGGACAAAGCGGACAGAGCTGATGCAACTGATAAAGGTAAAAGTAAAGTCGTTGAAGAGACCCCTCGTGGGGTAGAGAAAGACTTACTTGTTAAAGACGCTGAAGAATTTATGAGGTTGATTAAAAAGAGTGACTACAAGATCGTGGATCATCTCCATCAGACACCCTCGAAAATTTCCATCCTGAATTTGTTGCTGTGTTCGGAGTCACACCGCAACGTACTGCTGAAGGTGTTGAACGCCACGTATGTACCGCAGGAAATATCGGTAAA
Organism: Lathyrus sativus; assembly: GCA_963859935.3. Lineage (NCBI taxonomy): Eukaryota > Viridiplantae > Streptophyta > Magnoliopsida > Fabales > Fabaceae > Lathyrus > Lathyrus sativus. The sequence continues at coordinate 395,473,099 of OZ012735.1, read as the reverse complement.
TCAGTTGGAAGAGGTCTTAGCCCACGTGAATGCTGGAAATGGGTTAGGGTTCACTGACCTAGAGCTGACGCCAAAGGGGAGGAACCACAATAGCGCTCTGCACATCTCGATAGAGTGTAGGGGAACGATTATGTCCCACGTGTTGGTGGACACGGGGTCGTCGCTCAATGTTCTTCCGAAGAAGGCATTAATGAAGTTAGATACTCGTGGAGTGATTTGCACACCCAGTGATCTGGTTGTATAAGCGTTCGATGGAACCAAACGCCATGTTTTCGGGGAGGTGACGTTGCCAATCCAAGTCGGGCTGGAAACATTCGACGCGGTCTTCTACATTATGGACATCATGCCTGCCTACAGCTGTCTCTTGGGCCAGCCATGGATCCATTCCGCAGGTGCCGTGACCTCCACGTTGCACCAGAAACTCAAGTATGCTGTCGAAGGTAGCATCGTGACTGTTTGTGGCGAGGAAGACATAATGGTGAGCCATTTGTCATCCTTCAAGTATGTTGAGATGGATGGGGAAATCCACGAAACTCTATGCCAAGCGTTCAAAGCTGTTAAAGTCAAGGACGTAGCTCCTGTAGTCACTGAAAAGCCAGAGATGACTCTCTCCTCCTTCAAGGAAGCCCGGGCCGTTGTTCAAGCCGGGTCTACCCCAGGATGGGGACGAATTTTAGAGATACCTAACAAGCAAGACAAGTTCGGGTTGGGATATTCTCCTGGAGCTGAAGCCTCCTCTTCTAGCAGTGCGTCACGAGGTAAAGGGTCGACCCAGTTTACCAGTGGCGGGGTGATATTTGAAAGCGTCAACGCGGTGTCTGAAGACAGCGGAGATAGCGACTGTGACTTAGACTCTTGGATCCAGCCAAGCAAGCCAGGCGAGAGCCTCAACAACTGGTCCGTCAAGGATATCATCCAGATGACAAGCGAAGAGTAATGATTTACTTTTTCCAATCATTGTACAACCCTATGTCCTACCCGGGGCATAGTGGTTTTATTGTTAGGGCCTTGTTTGATTATGTACATGCATTTTATCAATAAATCAAAAGGCGTTTTTCTTCGTATTCAAATATTGTGATCTCTGTTATTCCTGTTTTATATTTGTTTTGAAAAATAACAAAATGGCAATGGGGTTTGTGCTAACCTGCATATCCTTGTTTTAAGCTTAACCCTTGTTATTGCAGGATCCACATAACAGATGACATCGACTCTGGACCTTCTACGACTCACTACGACTTCGATTGCCCGATATATCAAGCCGAGGAAGAGATTGATGAAGACGAAGACCTTCCCGAAGAGTTGGCCCGCTTGTTGAAACAAGAAGAGAAAGTTATTCTGCCTCACGAAGAAGAAATCGAGATTGTGAATCTGGGTTCTGAAGAACTTGTCCGGAACGTCAGGATAGGGGCTGCATTGCAGAGTGATGTCAAGCAGAGATTGGTCGAGATGCTGAGAGAGTATAGTGACGTCTTTGCTTGGTCATACGAGGATATGCACGGACTTGATACTGACATCGTGGTCCACCACTTGCCGCTGCGAGAAGATTGTCCTCCCGTTAAGCAGAAGCTTAGGAGGACGAGACAAGATATGGCCGTTAAGATCAAAGAAGAAGTGCAGAAACAGCTTGATGCTGGCTTCTTAGTGGTCACTACTTACCCTCCGTGGGTCGCCAACATAGTGCCTGTACCGAAGAAGGACGGTAAGGTACGAATGTGCGTCGACTATCGGGATTTGAATAGGGCGAGCCCTAAAGATGATTTCCTGCTGCCTCATATTGATGTGTTGGTCGACAATACAGCTCAGTTCTCCGTATTTTCGTTCATGGATGGCTTCTCCGGTTACAATCAGATCAAGATGGCGCCGGAGGACATGGAGAAAACTACGTTTAATACTCCTTGGGGAACATTTTACTACAAGGTAATGCCTTTCGGTCTGAAGAACGCAGGGGCCACTTACCAACGAGCGATGGTTACTTTGTTTCATGATATGATTCATCATGAGATTGAAGTCTATGTTGATGACATTATTGCGAAGTCCCAAACAGAGGAAGGACAGCTGGTCAATTTGCTGAAGCTTTTTGAGAGGCTTAGGAAGTTCAGGTTGAGGCTGAATCCTAACAAGTGTACTTTCGGAGTACGGTCCAGAAAGCTACTAGGGTTTATTGTGAGTGAAAGAGGCATCGAGGTTGATCCTGCGAAGATTAAAGCGATACAAGAAATGCCAGTGCCAAAAACAGAAAAAGAAGTTTGTGGTTTCCTGGGCAGAATAAACTACATTGCAAGGTTTATTTCTCAGCTCACAGCCACGTGTGAACCGATGTTCAAACTGTTAAAGAAAGATCAGGCGATTATCTGGAACGAGGATTTCCAGAAGGCATTCGATAAGATAAAACAGTATCTACAAGAACCTCCAATCTTGATACCCCCAGTGGTCGGACGGCCATTAATCATGTACTTGACAGTTCTTGAGAATAGTATGGGGTGTGTTCTCGGTCAGCACGACGAGACGGGCAGAAAGGAGCATGCCATTTACTACTTGAGTAAAAAGTTCACGGACTGTGAATCTCGTTACTCGATGCTGGAGAAAACGTGTTGTGCACTAGCCTGGGCTGCCAAACGTTTGCGACAGTACATGCTCAACCACACCACCATGCTAATTTCGAAGATGGATCAGATCAAGTACGTCTTCGAGAAGCAAGCGCTTTCGGGCAGGATTTCTAGGTGGCAAATGGTGTTGACGGAATATGACATTCAGTACGTTTCCCAGAAGGCCATCAAGGGAAGCGTATTGTCTGATTACCTTGCCGAACAGCCGATCGAGGATTACCAGCCGATGAAATTTGAATTCCCTGATGAGGATATTATGTTTCTCAAAGCGAAAGATTGCGATGAATCGTTTCCCGACGAGGGGCCAGATAGGAAATCCCAGTGGAAATTGATATTTGACGGGGCGGTTAATTCCTACGGAAGTGGCATTGGGGCGATCATCACGACTCCCCACGGATCCCATATCCCGTTGACTGCGAGACTGACGTTTCCAGTCACCAATAACGAAGCGGAGTACCAGGCGTGCATCATGGGTCTAGAAGAGGCAATTGATTTGAGAATCAAGAACCTAGATGTATATGGTGACTCGGCGCTTGTGATTAACCAGATTAAGGGGGAGTGGGAGACTCGTCAATTGAACTTGGTGCCGTACATGAATTATGCCAGAAGGCTACTTCCGTTCTTTGATCGAGTGGAACTCCATCATGTGCCCAGAGCAGAGAATCAGATGGCTGATGTCTTAGCCACGTTGGCTTCAATGTATAAAGTCAATTTTTGGAATGAGGCTCCAAGAATTGTCCTTTCCCGTCTTGATAGACCTGCATTCGTCTTTGCGATCGAGGAAGCCGCCAACGGCAAGCCATGGTTCCTTGACATCCAAACTTTCCTTATAACTAAGGAGTATCCCGCGGGAGCGTCAACCCAGGATAAGAAGACTCTGAGGAGGCTGTCTGGAAATTTCTATCTCAATCCTGATGGAGTGTTGTATAAGAGAAACCATGATCTCGTGCTACTCAGATGTGTCGATGAGAAAGAGGCGAGTATGCTCATGGAAGAAGTCCATGAAGGCACATTTGGTACGCACGCCGGCGGGCATGCTATGACAAGGAAGATCCTGAGAGCATGATATTACTGGCTGACGATGGAATCGGATTGCTTTAAATTCGCGAAGAGATGTCATAAATGCCATATTTATGCTGATAAGATTCATGTGCCGCCGTGCCCGTTAAATGTCATGTCCTCCCCGTGGCCGTTCTCCATGTGGGGCATCGACATGATAGGCAAGATCGAGCCCACTGCATCTAACGGTCATCGCTTCATTCTGGTAGCTATCGACTACTTCACCAAGTGGGTGGAGGCAGCCTCGTATGCTAATGCGACCAAGCAGGTGGTGGCTAAATTCATAAAGAGGGATATCATCTGTCGTTACAGAATTCCCGAGCGGATCATTACTGATAATGGTTCGAATTTGAATAACAAGATGATGAAGGAGCTGTGCCAGAGTTTCAAGATTGAACACCACAACTCATCTCCTTACCGGCCAAAGATGAATGGCGTCGTTGAAGCGGCCAATAAGAACATTAAGAAGATTGTGCAGAAGATGGTTGTGACCTACAAAGATTGGCACGAGATGCTGCCATTTCCACTGCACGGTTATCGTACAACGGTATGTACACCAACCGGGGGAACTCCTTTCTCCTTAGTGTACGGTATGGAGGTTGTCCTACCGTTAGAAGTGGAGATCCCTTCTTTACGAGTTTTGGTTGACGTGAAACTCGACGAGGCAGAATGGATTGAGAACCGACTAAACCAACTCAGCCTGATGGACGAGAAAAGATTAACATCGATTGCGTATGGTCGTCTGTACCAAAGCCGAATGAAGAAAGCTTATGATAAGAAGGTGCGTCCTAGAAGCTTTCAGACGGGTGATCTCGTCCTGAAGAAGATTCTTCCTCCACACTCCGATCACCGGGGGAAGTGGACTCCCAATTACGAAGGTCCGTACGTCGTCAGCAAGGTCTTCTCGGGAGGAGCTTTGTTGTTATCCACGATGGATGGTGAAGATTTTTCATCCCCGGTTAACGCGGACGCAGTTAAAAAATACTTTGCTTAAAGAATGACCCGCTGGATAGAAAAAGAATATCCAGGCAAAAATGGGGCATCCCGGCGAACCATAAAAAAGGAAAAAGGTTCGGGCAAAAATTAGGGATATAAATTGAAAAAATGTACACCCGCAAAGTCGAAAACCCGGATGGGCGACTTTGGCAAAAAAGGGTATCCCGGTGAATCGAAAACCCGGAAGGGCGATTCAGGCAAAAGTTAGGGATTTGAAAAAGCAAATGACTGCGTTCCGCGTGTGGACTGCATTTGTTTAGTGGTTTGGAAGACCTGAGGGCCGTTTATCTGAATCAATCTCTTCTGAAGCTGAAGCCTCGAAGAAGTATCGAAGTCGAGTGGGTCATAGAGGGATCAACTCATGGTGTTCGTCTACGCCTCGTTGCCGACATTTGTATATACTGATGTATATTTATGTTTTATTTTTGCGTGGCTTCCTCATTCCAGGTGCCTGCATCTGTTGTAAAACATTTTACCCATTCAGGGGTTCGTTATCAATAAAATGTATACTATTCAGCAATTCTGTTTGTCTGTTTAGCATTTATCCGTTTTGTTTGCGAAAAAGAACGCCGATGTTTTTGATAAAATGCGTATACATAAACTTACTGGCCTAGGCCACTGATTGTTGAAACAATGAATTACTTGAACATTGTCATAAGATGATAACCTTGATAGGCCCCTTTGAGCAGGGCATCTTATCTGTTTGTTTGTGTTAGTGCAGGTATAGCGTATTCCGGGCAGTATGCCGTACGCGTCCCAAGCAGGATGATTCCTCCTTCTCCAGCAAAGTTCAGCAGCCTCTCCCTGTAGAGTCTGAACGTGAGATTGTGAGCATTAATATGTCCCTCAGGCAGAGAAGATTCTCTCCCCAATCAGATGCATCCTGAAGGAATGTCGTCCCCCCAGTTGAGTCATACGCTGAAGTATGCAGCAATGGATAGTTCCAGACTGAAGTCCCCATCGGAATTGAGATTCCCCACAGAATCGTCCCCCCAGGATGATTCCTTCTTCCCCAGCCGAGCTGGAAAATCCCCAAGAGAACCGAGTCCTTGGAAGCGGTTAGGACCATGATTGGTTTTCCTCAGTAGAGTGTTGAATAGCTGATGCTGTATTTCCCCACTGGAGTCGTTATCTCCAGGAGGGCTAGCCGTGAAGGCCGTGCAGTTTATTCTCGCGATTGACATCGCTTTCCTCAGCAGGTCCAGGTTCTCGTAGAGCTTCGTTCCCCTGCAGCAGTCGACCGAAGTTTGCTTCCCCATGCGGAGTCCGATTGAGATTGGCGTGACTTCTTCTCCTTGACAGGAAGGTTCTCTCGTCAACATTTATTTTGCTGACGGGATTGCAGCATTTTGCATGATTGCATAGCATTTATCATAAACACGTAGCATTTCCACCGTGTGGAGCATTGCGCCATTGTCTAAGCATATGCATAATAAACATGAGTTAGGTCGTTACCGTTCTTGTTTTGCAGGTGTTCCTCCGTAGGGTCGCTTGCCCAAGATGATTCTTGAATTCTCCCCAACAAAGTCGTTGCTTAAGATGATTCTTAAAAGCCCCTGTGATGTCGCCAGAAAAGGTTGCTCAAGTTGATGCTTAGAGTCCCCGGCAGAGAAAGCCGCTCAGGATGATTCCTGAAATCCACGGCAGAGTGTTTGATCAGGATGATTCCTGAAATCTCCAGCGAAGTTATCGGTCCAGGATGATTCTTGAAGTCCCCGCGGAGTTGTTTGTCCAAGATGATTCTTGATGTCCTCAGCAGAGATTATTCGCCCAGAATGATTTCTAGAACCCCGAAGCAGAGTTACTTGATAGTTCTCCAGGATCCCCAGCGGAGATGTGACATCCCCAGCAGGTTTCTGAACAGCAAAGTTGAAACTTCCCCTGAAGACTTGATGATTGAAGTCCCACCGTACCAACAAAGCAGTTCTCTCAGCTGATGCGGAGTGCCTGATTATAGAAGTGGGATATCCCCAACTGGTTCATGATTGACCGAGAATTCTATTTCCGACTTGCTGACGAAATCCGGCTGACGCCCGAAAGTCCTCTTTGAATGCCCGACGGCATGATTAACTTGACCAACAATTTCTTTACCTAGCTTATGTTTCATTTCATTCATATTAGCATTATCATTTGCATTTCATTGACATGTATGCAGGAGGTCAAGAGGTATGAGTACCAATCAAGAGCTACACAAGACTATGAAGCTAGCCAAGAAGGTTATTCAAGTGTTCAAGGGTTGATATCCTTGTTAGAAAAGTTAGAAGATCCTCGGAGAGAATGGTTGAAACCAAGGTTGTGTGCCTCCTAACTTGAGAGTTGTGGAAGACCTCAGATGATTCTCAAGCCAGGAATGTGGACTTGAAGCCTTGAGAGAGCTTATGAGATGTCTTGAAAGCCATCATGAAGCCTAGATAGGTCATTATGCAAGATTAAGAAGCCTCAGCCATGAGTGGTGTAATTAGGGTTTGACTGGGTCAACCCTAGGTCAACTGATGATTTGGAGAGGGTTGAGACCTAATTCAAGAGCCATGTGATCATGGATTGACACATTGAGGTGTTATAAGGATGATTCCAATGTTAACTCATCATGATTGAAGAGTTTGAGAAGTTTCAAGCTAGGGTTTCTAAGGCTTGACAGTGTAAAATCCCCTAGTTTGACCCCTATCTTCAAGGCAGTTTAGCTCAAGATGTGATTGTCATCTCATCTTACCCCCAACATTAATGTTGTAGATCTTGTTCTTAGCTTTAATTTGAGTACTAGAAGTCCTTGATAGGATTTGTAGAGCTCAAGTTATGACTTTGACAAGTTACAGGTCATCTGAGGTATGTGAATCTGGGGCCTTGAAAGTTACCCAACTTGCATCAAACCTTTGCCCAAAGAGGATGATTCCTATGGACTTTTGGAGAACATGAATGTTGTTCCTTATATTCTTAGCTTTCTAGAAAGTACTAGAAGTACTTGATGGGATTTGTAGAACTCAAGTTATGGCTTTGACATGTCAAGGGCATTTTGGTCATTTGGAGATTACATGTCATTTCAAGTATAAGGCCATAACTCCTATTTCCAAGCTTCAAATGGAAAAATATTCAACATAAAACTTGTTCAAAATGATGTTTTAAGGCTAGTAAGGAGGTCATGAGATGATGGAAAGGCTTGTAGCTCAAAGTTGCAAAAATGACCTAAAATAAGGGCATAAGTTAAATAAACCAAAGTTGGAAATTGATATTTTCAACCTACACATCCAAACCATGGCATGTAATATATCATTTTGACTCTAGAAAACATTTTAAGAACATTGGTTTAGCCACAGTTTTGATTTGAGGTCTAAATTGTGGACTTGCTTTGAAAAGCACTTGCTTGCATATTAAGTAACATGTGCATAACTTAAAATCAAGGCATGAGCAAGGGCTTTTGCAAGCTAAACTCTTCCAAAATGTCACTAGGGTAGAAATTGAAAGAGAATAGGATGGTTTTCAAGCTGCAAACAGAATTGTACATGTCATGGTATGTGTTTGAAAATCTCATGACATGAGAAGTGGAAATTCTCATTGGAAGGATCTAGAGGGTTCTAGATCATCCAAACTTCATCTATATAAGGAATAGAGTTGATCCATTTGCAGAGGTTGGTGATCATTGAAGGAGAGAGCATAGCTTGAGATTGAGTTTCCTTGGATTGCAATTAAAATCGGTTTCACCAAATTCCTCATTTTCCATCCATTTTCTTGATTGAAACTTCTTCCATGAATGTTAAGGAGTGATTCCAGATCATTATCAAGAAGGATTCGTGGCTGAATAGTGTATGAGCAAGTGAATTTTTCCTCCTGCAACTCATCATCGGGTTTCAAGATTCAAGCACTTTCAACTGGTTCTTTTGCATACAGAAGCAAGGAGGAGGTTCATTGATCGTGTCTGCAAGATTGTAGAGCTTGAACTGGAGGTTTAGTGCATCTGTTCATCCAAGATTTTCAGGTTGGTAACCTTCTTCCTATAGCATGATTTAGGTAGGATCAGGTTGAATTAAGGTGTTAGATTCATTATAGAATGGTGTAGGATGGATTCCAGATAGTTAATTGGAGAATTAGAGACAAAATAGGGGAATTACCATTTTCGGTTGAGGATTAGATATGGTGAATCTTGAGTTTTTATAGGAAACTAAGGGTATGGTTGAATTCGTGGCAAGATTTGGGATGAGTTTCATGTTTTGACCGTTTGCAATGGAGGCTCCTAGAGAGAACTAGGGTTGAAGGAGACGACCCGAGCTCCACCGGTGGTGGCCGGAGCTGGGCGCGAAGCTCAGATGTTCAAAAGGTAGGAGATGATGTTTGCACCATTGGATGAGGGTTTGACTTGGACTGAGGAAGCAATCCAACGGCCACGTTTTAAACTTGATTTGTGAAGGATCTGAAGGAATGAAACGCACCGTTTCATTTATTCAGTGTTTTGGGCTTAGTGAACTAGGTTCTATCCACACCCCCCTGATGGCCCAACCCATGATTGAAATTGATTCTGATTGCTATCCACACCGCGTGTTTATTCTTTTAATTGAATTTTCTTTTAATTTTCATTTTATTCATGGTTCTTGAAAAATTCATATAAAATTGAAAATTAATCCAATTAATCCCATTCGTTTTGCATTTTACTCATGATTGACTCTAGTTTGTTTTAGAGAAAAAATATTTTCGTTTCATGTATTTTCTGATTTAAAGGGAATTTTACATTTTAATTGATATTAAAATGGTTATGTTTGATACATATTTTTGTGGAATTTTGTATGATCTCATGGTGATGATTTTGATCCTAATTTTTTGTGTGTGATTAGGTTAGACATGTATGCTCCCATAGTATTTTTCTCATATTTTTGTGATGAAAATAGGTGTGCTTTCTAGATTGATATTTAGGTGTTTCCTTTTAGGGTTTAGGTTTGATACCTTGTAATGTAGGATTTAGTTCTAGGTCTAATTTGATGATTTGATCTTTGGAATTATTGTGGTAGAGTCATGATTGACCTAGGTTCCCATAGATATTTTTGTAGGATTTTACAATTGGTTTTAGTATTTTAGTTAGGACTAACTTTAGTACTAGGTTTTAGGTGATCCTAACTTACTAATTCAACTAGTTTAACTTCCTTAGTCCCCTTAGATTAGGGTTTGTGCTTTGTTTTCCTTTGGTTGAGATTGAAGGCAAGTTAAATACAAGATTAGGATGCTTGAAGTTGCTTGAAGTGGCTTGGAGCTTTGGATTTGTTTGTGCCTGAAGGTGTCTGATGAAGGTTTAGGAGATAGGAACCATAGGGAGAGCCTTATAGTTAGATTGATTTCTTTCACAAACATGGAAAGCATCTTGTGCTTCCATTCCTCCCAATGACTAAAAGTCCTTCTCAGATATTCACATCCCTCCTTTGGAAGGATGAGTAGCTTTATCTGAGAAGTAGAACTTTGAGGGAACCAGTCTCTCATAATGATGAACCCTTACAGGCTTCCTTTGGTTGTCAATAAGCTGTTTATCATTCCCACTTATCCTGTTAAATCAATTATCTTCTGGTTTGAGTATCTTGAGAGATGTTAGACTTGAGTTTGAAGATGAAGACTTCATTGAAGAGTGTGGAAGAGGATGATTCCTTGAGCATTGCCATTGTAGCTGAAGCTTGAAGAGTAAGAAGAGCAAGTTGATTCTTGAAGACCCAATTGAGATTGAATGAATAGCTGAGGCTTGAATATTGAAGGATGAAGTTGACACTCTCATGTGATTGAGGATTACTCTGAGAAGCTGAAGCTTGTAGGAGAAGAAGACTAAGTTGATACTGGTGAAGCAAAGAGAGCTGAAGCTTGAAGACTGAGATGATACTTATGAAGAGGATTCAATTGAGATTGAGTATAGAGCTGAGGCTTGAGGAATAAAGGATAAGTTGATATTTACATTGATGCTTGGAGAGCCTGAAGGAATCAAGTTGATACTTGTAGTTAAGAGTGAAGCCTGAAGGTGGAATTGACTAAGGAGCTGAAGCTTGGAGAAGAGAGAATAAGTTGAAACTTATGTTGATGGGTTGAAACCTGGAGAAGCAAGTTGATACTTGTCATGGAAGCTGATAGCCTTGAAGGGTGATTGAGGTCTGAAGACTGGGTTGCTGGCAGAAGAGCTGAAGCTTGGAATTGGAAGAGAGGGGTTGATCTGCTTTCTTGTCTGTTTTCTTTTCTGTGCTGATGTGCCTTGTTTGACTTGCTTGATGCATTAGAATAAGTTCATATCTAGACTGAATTTAATATAGGAGCATGATTGCACTAGAGGTTGAGTTGCTCCCTCTGCTTGTATTGTTACTGTATGGCTTTGCTTGCGGGTATTCGGTAGAGCCCTGCTCCCTTGCCCATGTGGTTTATTTTGCTTGTCAGCATTTCATTTTCTTCTGTATGATTACAATCTCTTATATTCTGCTTGATAGCATGTTGTTATTCTTCTGTATGATTACAGTTATTCATTCTGGCTTGAGGTTGAGATAAGCTTATGGAGGCTGTTGCCCCACACACATTTCCTTCCTCACTTGCATTGCATGCATTTTATAGTCGTTTACTGTTTACCATTTACTGTTTAAGCTGAGGCTTTATTTGTTTCTGTTTATCATTGATATGATCCCGTAGGACTCTCATTTCCTTTGATAAGGAAGTGATGATTAGAACTAAGGTTGAAACCTATGCATGATAACTTCTAGGAGTTCCCTGTTTCAAACTTCAACCATAGGATGAATCCTTGGCATGACAACATTAGGACTTGATAGTCTCCCTTTAGTTGAGCCCCTTCTCTTCTCATCTCAAACAACTTAAGATATAGTAATCATGAATGATTTCTTTCGTACGTTACGAGCCTTAAGCTATCTGAGAAAGGATTGTTGGAGAGTTTCTTTTCAACAGTCTAGATGTTTAGTATGGCACCCTTTGGGTGACATGCAACACATTCACTCTCAGGTCATAGTCTCTAGTGCGATTGAAATTGCAAACACCATAAAAAATAGTTCTTTCGTAAAAGACAGAAAACAAACTTCAAACCTTCTTGCCCCGTGGGCCCATAATTCAAAGGAAAGCTTTTCTGAAGAAAAGAGTGTCGTTAAACTCCAGCGCCAACAGGCTTTGTCCCTAACTGCTGGAACTGCTGTTTAACCCTACTCGATAAAACAGATGAATTTGAATTCCTGTAATTCGTATTATCCCGAACTACGTAAGCTCTGATCTCTCATACCTGTTGAGGGTACGTAGGCACAATACTGATGAATTGGCGAGCCACCTTCCCCGTAACCCGTCGTAGGTCGAACTACGTTGACTCTGATTTCTCGTTCTCTGATGAGAATACGTAGGCATAAAGCGCGACGCTTTGCCGAGTCATTTTCTTTTCTTTTTTAAGCCAGCCTTGATAGGTAGATAAATAACGAAAGGTGGCGACTCTTCTGTTTTGCCGGCACCTTATTTTCCCAGAAGCGACAGTCAGGATCTGAATATCACACATACTAATGAAACAATCAATAGCCAGGGCCTGGATGCCGCACATGCCAATGAACATACAACAGTGTGAGCCGGGGTCCGGAAACCACAGGGGTTCAAGAGAACATCACTAGTCAGGATTTGAATATCACACATACTAATGAAACAATCATCAGCCAGGGCCTAGGTGCCGCACATGCCAATGAACACACAACAGTGTTAGCCGGGGTCCGGATACCACACGGGCTCAAGAGAACATCACTAGTCAGGCTCTGAATATCAAATATACTAATGAAACAACCCTCAGCCAAGGTCTGGATGCTGCACATGCCAACGAACACACAACTGCGTGAGTCGGGGTCCGGATACCACACGGGCTCAAGAGAACATCACTAGTAAGAATTTGAATATCACACATACTAATGAAACAATCATCAGGCAAGGCCTGGATGCCGCACAAGCCAATGGACATACAACGGTGTGAGCCGGGGTCCGGATTCCACACGAGCTCAAGAGAACATCACTAGCTAGGATCTGAATATCACAAATACTAATGAAACAACCATCAGCCAGGGCCTGGATGCCGCACATGCCAATGAACACACAACGGTGTGAGCCAGGGTCCGGATACCACACGGGCTCAAGAGAACATCACTAGTGAGGATCTGAATATCACACATACTAATGAAACAATCAATAGTCAGGGCCTGGATAATGCACATGCCAATAAACACACAACAGTGTGAGCCGGGGTCCAGATACCACACGGGCTCAAGAGAACATCACTAGTCAGGATATGAATATCACACATACTAATGAAACAATCAATAGCTAGGGCCTGGATACCGCACATGCCAATGAACACACAATTGTGTGAGCCGAGGTCCGGATACCACACGGGCTCTAGAGAACATCACTAGTTAGGATCTAAATATAAAACATACTAATGAAATACCCATCAGCCAGGGCCTGGATGTTGCACATGCCAATGAACACACAACTGTGTGAGCCGGGGTCCGAATACCGCATGGGCTCAAGAGAACATCACTAGTCAGGATCTGAATATCATATATACTAATGAAACAATCAATAGCCAGGGCGTGGATGCCGCATATGCCAATGAACACACAACAGTGTGAGCCGGGGTCTGGATACTACACGGGCTCAAGAGAACATCACTAATCAGGATCTGAATATCAGACATACTAATGAAACATTCATCAACACGGGCCTGGATGCCGCACCTGCCAATGAACACACAACGGTGTGAGCTAGGGTCCGGATACCATACGGGCTAAAGAGAACATCACAAGCCAGGATCTGAGTATCACACATACTAATGAAATAATCATCAGCCAGGGCCTGGATGCCACCCGTGCCAATGTATACACAACGGTGTGAGCCGGGGTCCGGATGCCACATGGGCTTAAGAGAACATCACTAGCCAGGATCTGAATAACACACATTCTAATGAAACAGTCAAAAGGCAGGGCCTGGATGCCGCACATGCCAATGAACACACAACAGAGTGAGCCGGGGTCCGGATTCCACACAGGCTCAAGAGAACATCACTAGTTAGGATCTGATTATCACACATACTAATGAAACAATAATCAGCCAGGGCCCGGATGCCGCACATGCCAATGAACACACAAGGGTGTGAGCCTGGGTCCGGATACGACACGGGCTCAAGAGAACATCACTAGCCAGGATCTGAATATCACACATACTAATGAAATAATCATCAGCCAGGGCCTGGATCCGCACACGCCAATGAACAGACAACAGTGTGAGCCGGGGTCCGGATACCACACGGGCTCAAGAGAACATCACTAGTCAGGATCTGAATATTACACATACTAATGAAACAATCAATAGCCAGGGCCTGGATGCCGCACATTCCAATGAATACATAACAGTGTGAGCCGGGGTCCGGATACCACACGGGCTCAAGAGAACATCACTAATCAGGATCTGAATATCAAATAGACTAATGAAAGAACCATCAGCAAAGGTCTGGGTGCCGCAAATGCCAATGAACACACAACAGTGTGAGCCGGGGTCCGGATACCACACGGGCTCAAGAGAACATCACTAGTCAGGATCTGAATATAAAACATACTAATGAAATACCCATCAGCCAGGGCCTGGATGCCGCACATGCCAATGAACACACAACTCTGTGAGTTGGGGTCCGGATACTACACGGGCTCAAGAGAACATCACTAGTCAGGATCTGAATATCACACTTACTAATGAAATAATCATCAGCACGGGCCTGGATGCTGCACCTGCCAATGAACACACAAAAGTGTGAATGGGGTCCGGATACCACACGGGCTCAAGAGAACATCACATGCCAGGATCTGAATATCACACATACTAATGAAACAATCATCAGCCAGGGCCTGGATGCCACACATGCCAATGTATACACAACGGTTTGAGCCCGGGTCTGGATGCCACATAGGCTCAAGTGAACATCACTAGCCAGGATCTGAATATCACACATTCTAATGAAACATTCAATAGCCAGGGCCTGGATGCCGCACATGCCAATGAACATACAACACTGTGAGTCGGGGTCCGGATACCACACGGGCTCAAGAGAACATCACTAGTCTGGATCTGAATATCACACATACTAATGAAACAATCATCAGCCAGGGCCTGGGTGCCGCCCATGCCAATGAACATACAATTGTGTGAGTCGGGGTTCGGATAGCACACGGGATCAAGAGAACATCACTAGTCAGGATCTGAATATCACATATACTAATGAAACAATCTTCAGCAAGGGCCTGGATGCCGCACATGCCAATGAACACACAACAGTGTGAGTCGGGGTCCAGATACCACACGAGCTCAAGAGAACATCACCTGTCAGGATCTGAATATCACACATACTAATGAAACAATGAATAGCCAGGGCCTGGATGTCGCACATGCCAATGAACACACAATAGTGTGAGCCGGGGTCCGGATACCACATGGGTTCAAGAGAACATCACTAGTCAGGATCTGAATATCACACATACTAATGAAACAATCATCAGTCAGGGCCAAGATTCCGCACATGCCAATGAACACACAAGAGTGTGAGTAGGGGTATGGATACCACACGGGCTCAAGAGAACATCACTAGTCAGGCTCTGAATATCAAACATACTAATGAAACAACCATCAGCCAAGGTCTGGATGACGCACATGCCAATGAACACACAACTGCATGAGTCGGGGTCCAGATACCACATGGGCTCAAGAGAACATCACTAATCAGGATCTGAATATCACACATACTTATGAAACAATCATCAGGCAAGGCCTGGATGCCGCACATGTCAATGGACACACAATGGTGTGAGTCGGGGTCCGGATTCCACACAGGCTGAAGAGAACATCACTAGTTAGGATCCGAATATCACACATACTAATGAAACAATAATCATCCAGGGCCTGGATACGCACATGCCAATGAACACACAACGGTGTGAGTCGGGATCCGGATACCACACAGGCTCAAGAGAACATCACTAGTGAGGATCTGAATATCACACATACTAATGAAACGATTAATTGCCAGGGCCTGGATGCCGCACATGCCAATGAATATACAACAGTGTGAGGCGGGGTCCGGATATCACACGGGCTCAAGAGAACATCACTAATCAGGATCTGAATATCACATATACTAATGAAAGAATCATCAGTCAGGGTCTGGGTGCCGCACATGCCAATGAACACACAACAGTGTGAGCCGGGGTCCGGATACCACAAGGGCTCAAGAGAACATCACTAGTTAGGATCTGAATATAAAACATACTAATGAAATACCCATCAGCCAGGTCCTGGATGTCGCACATACCAATGAACACACAACAGTGTCAGCAAGGGTCGGGATACCACACGGGCTCAAGAGAACATCAGTAGTCAGGATCTGAATATAAAACATACTAATGAAATACCCATCAGGCAGGGCCTGGAAGCCGCACATGCCAATGAACACACAACTGTGTGAGCCGGGGTCCGGATACCACACGGGCTCAAGAGAGCATCACTTGTCAGGATCTGAATATCACACATACTAATGAAACATCCATCAGCCAGGGCCTGGATGCCGCACATGCCAATAAACACACAACAATGTGAGCCGGGGTCCGGATACCACACGAGCCTAAGAAAACATCACTAGCCAGGATCTGAATATCACACATACTAATGAAACAATCATCAACCAGGGCCTGGATGCCGCACATGCTAATGAACACACAATGGAGTGAGCCGGTGTTCGGATACCACACGGGCTCAAGAGAACATCACTAGCCAGGATTTGAATATCACACATACTAATGAAACAATCATCAGCCAGGACCTGGATGCCGCACATGCCAATGAACACACAATGGTGTGAGCCGTGGTCCAGATACCAAACGGGCTTAAGAGAACATCACTAGTCAGGATCTGAATATCACACATACTAATAAAACAATCAATAGATAGGGTCTGGATGCCGCACATGCCAATGAACATACAACAATGTGAGCCGGGGTCCGGATACCACACGGGCTCAAGAGAACATCACTAGTCAGGATATGAATATCAAACATACTAATGAAACAACCATCAGCCAGGGCCTGGATGCCGCACATGCCAATGAACCCACAATAGTGTGAGTCGGGGTCCAGATACCTCACGGGCTCAAGAGAACATTACTAGCCAAGAGCTGAATATCACACATACTAATGAAACAATATCCAGCCAGGGCCTGGATGCTGCACTTGCCAATGAACACACAACAGTGTGAGCCAGGGTCCGGATACCACACGGGCTCAAGAGAACATCACTAGTGAGGATCTGAATATCACACATACTAATGAAACAATTAATTGCCAGGGCCTGGATGCCGCACATGCCAATGAATATACAACAGTGTGAGGCGGGGTCCCAATACCACACGGGCTCAAGAGAACATCACTAATCAGGATGTGAATATCACATATACTAATGAAAGAATCATCAGCCAGGGTCTGGGTGCCGCACATGCCAATGAACACACAACAGTGTGAGCCGGGGTCCGGATACCACAAGGGCTCAAGAGAACATCACTAGTTAGGATCTGAATATAAAACATACTAATGAAATACCCATCAGCCAGGGCCTGGATGTCGCACATGCCAATGAACACACAATAGTGTCAGCCAGGGTCGGGATACCACACGGGCTCAAGAGAACATCACTAGTCAGGATCTGAATATAAAACATACTAATGAAATACCCATCAGGCAGGGCCTGGAAGCCGCACATGCCAATGAACACACAACTGTGTGAGTCGGGGTCCGGATACCACACGGGCTCAAGAGAGCATCACTAGTCAGGATCTGAATATCACACATACTAATGAAACATCCATCAGCCAGGGCCTGGATGCCGCACATGCCAATAAACACACAACAATGTGAGCCAGAGTCCGGATACCACACGAGCCTAAGAAAACAACACAAGCCAGGATCTGAATATCACACATACTAATGAAACAATCATCAACCAGGGCCTGGATGCCGCACATGCCAATGAACACACAACGGTGTGAGCCAGGGTCCGGATACCACACGGGCTCAAGAGAACATCACTAGCCAGGATCTGAATATCACACATACTAATGAAACAATCATCAGCCAGGACCTGGATGCTGCACATGCCAATGAACAAACAACGGTGTGAGTCGGGGTAAGGATACCACACGGGCTCAAGAGATCATCACTAGCCAGGATTTGAATATCACACATACTAATGAAACAATCATCAGCCAGGGCCTGGATGCCGCACCTGTCAATGAACACACAACGGTGTAAGCCGGGGTCCGGATACCACACAGGCGCAAGAGAACATCACTAGTCAGGATCTGAATATCACACATACTAATGAAACAATCATCAGCCAGGGCCTAGATGTCGCACATTCCAATGAACACACAACAGTGTAAGCTGGGGTCCGGATACCACACGGGCTCAAGAATACATCACTAGTCAGGATCTGAATATCACACATACTAATGAAAAAATCAATAGCCAGGGCCTTGATGCCGCATATGCCAATGAACACACAACAATGTGAGTCGTGGTCCGGATACCACACGGGCTCAAGAGAACATCACTAGTCAGGATCTGAATATCCCACATACTATTGAAACAATCATTAGCCATGGCCTGGATGCCGCACATGCTAATGAACACACAACTGTGTGAGCCGTGTTCCGGATACCACACGGGCTCAAGAGAACATCACTAGTCAGGATCTGAATATCACACATACTAATGAAACATCCATCATCTAGGGCCTGGATGCCGCAAACGCCAATGAACACACAACAATGTGAGCCGGGGTCCGGATACCACACGAGCCTAAGAAAACATCACTAGCCAGGATCTAAATATCACACATACTAATGAAACAACAATCAGCCAGGGCCTGGATGCTGCACATGCCAATGAACACACCACAGTGTGAGCTGGGGTCCGGATACCACACGAGCTCAAGAGAACATTACTATCCAGGAGCTAAATATCTCACATACTAATGAAACAATCATCATCCAGGGCCTGGGTGCCGCACATGCCAATGAACACACAACAGTGTGAGCCGGGGTCCGGATACCACACGGGCTCAAGAGAACATCACTAGCCAGGATCTGAATATCACACATACTAATGAAACAATGATCAGCCAGGACCTGGATGATGCACATGCCAATGAACACACAACGGTGTGGGCCGGGGTCCGGATACCAAACGGGCTTAAGAGACCATCACTAGCCAGGATCTGAATATCACACATACTAATGAAATAATCATCAGCCAGGGCCTGGATGCCGCACATGCCAATGAACACACAATGGTGTGAGCCAGGGTCTGGCTACCATACGGGCTCAAGAGAACATCACTAGTCTGGATCTGAATATAACACATACTAATGAAACAATCATCATCCAGAGCCTTGATGCCGCACATGCTAATGAACACACAACTGTGTGAGCCCGGGTCCGGATACCACACGGGCTCAAGAGAACATCACTAGTCAGGATCCGAATATCAAACATACTAATGAAACAACCATCAGCCAGGACCTGGATGCCGCACATGCCAATGAACACACAACGGTGTGAGCCGGGGTCCGGATACCACACGGGGTCAAGAGAACATCACTAGTCAGGATCTGAATATCAGACATACTAATGAAACAATCATCAGCCAGGGCCTAGATGCCGCACATTCCAATGAATACACAAAAGTGTGAGTTGGGGTCTGGATACCACACGGGCTCAAGAAAACATCACTAGTCAGGATCTGAATATCACACATAGTAATGAAAAAATCAATAGCCAGGGCCTAGATGCCGCACATGCCAATGAACACACAACAATGTGAGCCGGGGTCCGGATACCACACGGGCTCAAGAGAACATCACTAGTCAGGATCTAAATATCACACATACTAATGAAACAACCATCAACCAGGGCTTGGATGCCGCACATGCCAATGAACACACAACTGTGTGAGCCTGGGTCAGGATACCACACGGGCTCAAGAAAACATCACTAGTCAGTATCTGAATATCACACATACTATTCAAACAATCATCAGCCAGGGCCTGGATGCCGCACATGCCAATGAACACACAACCGTGTGAGCTAGGGTCCGGATACCACACGAGCTCTAGACAATATCACTAGTCAGGATTTGAATATTAAACATACTAATGAAACATCCATCAGCCATGGCCTGGATGCCGCACATGCCAATGAACACGCAACAGTGTGAGCATGGGTCCAGATATCACACGAGCTCAAGAGAACACCACTAGCCAAGATCTAAATAGCACACATACTAATGAAACAATCATCAGCCAGGACCTGGATGCCGCACATGCCAATGAACACACAACTGTGTGAGCCGGGGTCCGGATACCACACGGGCTCAAGAGAACATCAGTAGTCAGGATCTAAATATCACACATACTAATGAAACAACCATCAACCAGGGCTTGGATGCCGCACATGCCAATGAACACACAACTGTGTGAGCCTGGGTCCGGATACCACACGGGCTCAAGAAAACATCACTAGTCAAAATCTGAATATCACACATACTATTCAAACAATCATCAGCCAGGGCCTGGATGCCGCACATGCCAATGAACACACAACCGTGTGAGCTGGGGTCCGGATACCACACGAGCTCTAGAGAACATCACTAGTCAGGATCTGGATATCAAACATACTAATGAAACATCCATCAGCCAGGGCCTGGATGCCGCACATGCCAATGAACACGCAACAGTGTGAGCATGGGTCCAGATATCACACGAGCTCAAGAGAACACCACTAGCCAAGATCTAAATAGCACACATACTAATGAAACAATCATCAGCCAGGGCCTGGATGCCGCACATGCCAATGAACACAGAACATTGTGAGTCAGGGTCCAGATACCACACGGGCTCAAGAGAACATCACTAGCCAGGATCTGAATATCACACATACTAATGAAACAATCATCAGCTAGGACCTGGATGATGCACATGCCAATGAACACACAACGGTGTGGGCCGGGGTCCGGATGCCACACGGGCTTAAGAGACCATCACTAGCCAGGATCTGAATATCACACATACTAATGAAATAATCATCAGCCAGGGCCTGGATGCCGCACATGCCAATGAACACACAATGGTGTGAGCCAGGGTCCGACTACCATACGGGCTCAAGAGAACATCACTAGTCTGGATCTCAATATAACACATACTAATGAAACAATCATCATCCAGAGCCTTGATGCCGCACATGCTAATGAACACACAACTGTGTGAGCCCGGGTCCGGATACCACACGGGCTCAAGAGAACATCACTAGTCAGGATCTGAATATCAAACATACTAATGAAACAACCATCAGCCAGGACCTAGATGCCGCACATGCCAATGAACACACAACGGTGTGAGTCGGGGTATGTATACCACACGGGGTCAAGAGAACATCACTAGTCAGGATCTGAATATCAGACATACTAATGAAACAATAATCAGCCAGGGCCTAGATGCCGCACATTCCAATGAACACACAACAGTGTGAGCTGGGGTCTGGATACCACACGGGCTCAAGAAAACATCACTAGTCAGGATCTGAATATCACACATAGTAATGAAAAAATCAATAGCCAGGGCCTTGATGCCGCATATGCCAATGAACACACAACAATGTGAGTCGTGGTCCGGATACCACACGGGCTCAAGAGAACATCACTAGTCAGGATCTGAATATCCCACATACTATTGAAACAATCATTAGCCATGGCCTGGATGCCGCACATGCTAATGAACACACAACTGTGTGAGCCGGGTTCCGGATACCACACGGGCTCAAGAGAACATCACTAGTCAGGATCTGAATATCACACATACTAATGAAACATCCATCATCTAGGGCCTGGATGCCGCAAACGCCAATGAACACACAACAATGTGAGCCGGGGTCCGGATACCACACGAGCCTAAGAAAACATCACTAGCCAGGATCTAAATATCACACATACTAATGAAACAACAATCAGCCAGGGCCTGGATGCTGCACATGCCAATGAACACACCACAGTGTGAGCTGGGGTCCGGATACCACACGAGCTCAAGAGAACATTACTATCCAGGAGCTAAATATCTCACATACTAATGAAACAATCATCATCCAGGGCCTGGGTGCCGCACATGCCAATGAACACACAACAGTGTGAGCCGGGGTCCGGATACCACACGGGCTCAAGAGAACATCACTAGCCAGGATCTGAATATCACACATACTAATGAAACAATCATCAGCCAGGACCTGGATGATGCACATGCCAATGAACACACAACGGTGTGGGCCGGGGTCCGGATACCAAACGGGCTTAAGAGACCATCACTAGCCAGGATCTGAATATCACACATACTAATGAAATAATCATCAGCCAGGGCCTGGATGCCGCACATGCCAATGAACACACAATGGTGTGAGCCAGGGTCTGGCTACCATACGGGCTCAAGAGAACATCACTAGTCTGGATCTGAATATAACACATACTAATGAAACAATCATCATCCAGAGCCTTGATGCCGCACATGCTAATGAACACACAACTGTGTGAGCCCGGGTCCGGATACCACACGGGCTCAAGAGAACATCACTAGTCAGGATCCGAATATCAAACATACTAATGAAACAACCATCAGCCAGGACCTGGATGCCGCACATGCCAATGAGCACACAACGGTGTGAGCCGGGGTCTGGATACCACACGGGGTCAAGAGAACATCACTAGTCAGGATCTGAATATCAGACATACTAATGAAACAATCATCAGCCAGGGCCTAGATGCCGCACATTCCAATGAATACACAAAAGTGTGAGCTGGGGTCTGGATACCACACGGGCTCAAGAAAACATCACTAGTCAGGATCTGAATATCACACATAGTAATGAAAAAATCAATAGCCAGGGCCTAGATGCCGCACATGCCAATGAACACACAACAATGTGAGCCGGGGTCCGGATACCACACGGGCTCAAGAGAACATCACTAGTCAGGATCTAAATATCACACATACTAATGAAACAACCATCAACCAGGGCTTGGATGCCGCACATGCCAATGAACACACAACTGTGTGAGCCTGGGTCAGGATACCACACGGGCTCAAGAAAACATCACTAGTCAGTATCTGAATATCACACATACTATTCAAACAATCATCAGCCAGGGCCTGGATGCCGCACATGCCAATGAACACACAACCGTGTGAGCTAGGGTCCGGATACCACACGAGCTCTAGACAATATCACTAGTCAGGATCTGAATATTAAACATACTAATGAAACATCCATCAGCCATGGCCTGGATGCCGCACATGCCAATGAACACGCAACAGTGTGAGCATGGGTCCAGATATCACACGAGCTCAAGAGAACACCACTAGCCAAGATCTAAATAGCACACATACTAATGAAACAATCATCAGCCAGGACCTGGATGCTGCACATGCCAATGAACACACAACTGTGTGAGCCGGGGTCCGGATACCACACGGGCTCAAGAGAACATCAGTAGTCAGGATCTAAATATCACACATGCTAATGAAACAACCATCAACCAGGGCTTGGATGCCGCACATGCCAATGAACACACAACTGTGTGAGCCTGGGTCCGGATACCACACGGGCTCAAGAAAACATCACTAGTCAGAATCTGAATATCACACATACTATTCAAAAAATCATCAGCCAGGGCCTGGATGCCGCACATGCCAATGAACACACAACCGTGTGAGCTGGGGTCCGGATACCACACGAGCTCTAGAGAACATCACTAGTCAGGATCTGGATATCAAACATACTAATGAAACATCCATCAGCCAGGGCCTGGATGCCGCACATGCCAATGAACACGCAACAGTGTGAGCATGGGTCCAGATATCACACGAGCTCAAGAGAACACCACTAGCCAAGATCTAAATAGCACACATACTAATGAAACAATCATCAGCCAGGGCCTGGATGCCGCACATGCCAATGAACACAGAACATTGTGAGTCAGGGTCCAGATACCACACGGGCTCAAGAGAACATCACTAGCCAGGATCTGAATATCACACATACTAATGAAACAATCATCAGCTAGGACCTGGATGATGCACATGCCAATGAACACACAACGGTGTGGGCCGGGGTCCGGATGCCACACGGGCTTAAGAGACCATCACTAGCCAGGATCTGAATATCACACATACTAATGAAATAATCATCAGCCAGGGCCTGGATGCCGCACATGCCAATGAACACACAATGGTGTGAGCCAGGGTCCGGCTACCATACGGGCTCAAGAGAACATCACTAGTCTGGATCTCAATATAACACATACTAATGAAACAATCATCATCCAGAGCCTTGATGCCGCACATGCTAATGAACACACAACTGTGTGAGCCCGGGTCCGGATACCACACGGGCTCAAGAGAACATCACTAGTCAGGATCTGAATATCAAACATACTAATGAAACAACCATCAGCCAGGACCTGGATGCCGCACATGCCAATGAACACACAACGGTGTGAGCCTGGGTCAGGATACCACACGGGGTCAAGAGAACATCACTAGTCAGGATCTGAATATCAGACATACTAATGAAACAATCATCAGCCAGGGCCTAGATGCCGCACATTCCAATGAACACACAACAGTGTGAGTTGGGGTCTGGATACCACACGGGCTCAAGAAAACATCACTAGTCAGGATCTGAATATCAAACATAGTAATGAAAAAATCAATAGCCAGGGCCTAGATGCCGCACATGCCAATGAACACACAACAATGTGAGCCGGGGTCCGGATACCACACGGGCTCAAGAGAACATCACTAGTCAGGATCTGAATATCACACATACTAATGAAACAATCAATAGCCAGGGCCTGGATGCCGCACATGCGAATGAACACACAACTGTGTGAGCCGGGTTCCGGATACCACACGGGCTCAAGAGAACATCACTAGTCCGGATCTGAATATCACACATACTAATGAAACATCCATCATCCAGGGCCTGGATGCCGCAAATGCCAATGAACACACAACAATGTGAGCCGGGGTCCGGATACCATAAGAACCTAAGAAAACATCACTAGCCAGGATCTGAATATCACATATACTAATGAAACAATCATCAACCAGGGCCTGGATGCCGCACATGTTAATGATAACACATGGGCTCAAGAGAACATCACTAGCCAGGATCTGAATATCACACATACTAATGAAACAATCATCAGCCAGGACCTGGATGTCGCACATGCCAATGAACACACAATGGTGTGAGTCGTGGTCCAGATACCAAACGGGCTCAAGAGAACATCACTAGTCAGGATCTGAATATCACACATACTAATAAAACAATCAATAGCTAGGGTCTGGATGCCGCACATGCCAATGAACATACAACAATGTGAGCTGGGGTCCGGATATCACACGGGCTCAAGAGAACATCACTAGTCAGGAACTGAATATCAAACACACTAATGAAACAACCATCAGCCAGGGCCTGGATGCCGCACATGCCAATGAACACACAACAGTGTGAGCTGGGGTCCGGATACCACACGAGCTCAAGAGAACATTACATGCCAATGAACACACAACGGTGTGAGCCGGGGTCCGACTACCACACGGGCTCAAGAGAACATCACTAACCAGGATCTGAATATAACACATACTAATGAAACAATCATCATCCAGGACCTTGATGCCGCACATGCCAATGAACACACAACTGTGTGAGCCCGGCTCCGGATACCACACGGGCTCAAGAGAACATCACTAGTCAGGATCTGAATATCAAACATACTAATGAAACAACCATCAGCCAGGGCCTGGATGCCGCACATGTCAATGAACACACAACGGTGGGAGCCGGGGTCCGGATACCACACGGGCTCAAGAGAACATCACTAGTCAGGATTTGAATATCACACATACTAATGAAACAATCATTAGCCGGGGCCTGGATGCCGCACATGCGAATGAACACACAACTGTGTGAGTCGGGTTCCGGATACCACACGGGCTCAAGAGAACATCACCAGTCTGGATCTGGATATCACACATACTAATGAAACATCCATCATCCAGGGCCTGGATGCCGCAAATGCCAATGAACACACAACAATATGAGCCAGGGTCCGGATACCACACGAGCCTAAGGTAACATCACTAGCCAAGATCTGAATATCAAACATACTAATGAAACAATCATCAACCAGGGCCTGGATGCCGCACATGTTAATGACCATACAATGGTGTGAGCCGGGGTCCGGATAACACATGGGCTCAAGAGAACATCACTAGTCAGGATCTGAATATCACACATACTAATGAAACAATCATCAACCAGGACCTGGATGTCGCACATGCCAATGAACACACAATGGTGTGAGCCGTGGTCCAGATACCAAACGGGCTCAAGAGAACATCACTAGTCAGGATCTGAATATAACACATACTAATAAAAAAATCAATAGCTAGGGTCTGGATGCCGCACATGCCAATGAACATACAACAATGTGAGCTGGGGTCCGGATATCACACGGGCTCAAGAGAACATCACTAGTCAGGATCTGAATATCAAACATACTAATGAAACAACCATCAGCCAGGGCCTGGATGTCGCACATGCCAATGAACACACAATAGTGTAAGCTGGGGTCCGGATACCACACGAGCTCAAGAGAATATTTCTATCCAGGAGCTGAATATCACACATACTAATGAAACAATCATCATCCAGGGCCTGGATGCCGCACATGCCAATGAGCATACAACGGTGTGAGCCGGGGTCCGGATACCACACGGGCTCAAGAGAACATCACTAGCCAGAATCTGAATATCAAACATACTAATGAAACAATCATCAGCCAGGACCTGGATGCTGCACATGCCAATGAACACACAACGGTGTGGGCCGGGGTCCGGATACCACACGGGCTTAAGAGACCATCACTAGCCAGGATTTGAATATCACATATACTAATGAAATAATCATCATCCAGGGAATGGATGCCGCACATGCCAACGAACACACAACGGTGTGAGCCGGGGTCCGGCTACCACACGGGCTCAAGAGAACATCACTAGTAGGGATCTAAATATAACACGTACTAATGAAACAATCATCATCCAGGGCCTTGATGCCGCACATGCCAATGAACACACAACTGTGTGAGCCCGGGTCCGGATACCACACGGGCTCAAGAGAACATCACTAGTCAGGATCGGAATATCACACCTACTAATGAAACAATCATCAGCCAGGGCCTGGATACCGCACATGCCAATGAACATACAACGGTGTGATGCTGCACATGCCAATGAACAAACAACTGTTGAACCGGGGTCCGGATACCACACGGGCTCAAGAGAACATCACTAGTCAGGATCTGAATATCACACATACTAATTAAAGAATCATAAGCCAGGGCCTGGATCCCGCTCATGCCAATGAACACACAACAGTGTGAGCCGTGGTCAAGATACCACACGGGCTCAAGAGAACATCACTAGTCAGGATCTGAAATATCACACATACTAATGAAACAATCATCAGCCAGGACCTGGATGCCGAACATGCCAATGAACACACAACTGTGTGAGCCGGGGTCCGGATACCACACGGGCTCAAGAGAACATCACTAGTCAGGATCTAAATATCACACATACTAATGAAACAACCATCAACCAGGGCTTGGATGCCGCACATGACCATGAACACACAATTGTGTGAGCCTGGGTCCGGATACCACACGGGCTCAAGAAAACATCACTAGTCAGGATCTGAATATCACACATACTATTCTAACAATCATCAGCCAGGGCCTGGATGCCGCACATGCCAATGAACACACAACCGTGTGAGCTGGGGTCCAGATACCACACGAGCTCTAGAGAATATCACTAGTCAGGATCTGAATATCAAACATACTAATGAAACATCCATCAGCCAGGGCCTGGATGCCGCACATGCCAATGAACACGCAACAGTGTGAGCATGGGTCTGAATATCACACGAGCTCAAGAGAACACCACTAGCCAAGATCTAAATAGCACACATACTAATGAAACAATCATCAGCCAGGGCCTGGATGCCGCACATGCCAATGAACACAGAACATTGTGAGCCGGGGTCCAGATACCACACGGGCTCAAGAGAACATCACTAGCCAGGATCTGAATATCACACATACTAATGAAACAATCAACATCCAGGGCCTGGATGCCGCACATGCCAATGAACACACATTGGTTGAACCGGGGTCCGGATACCACACGGGCTCAAAATAACATCACTAGTCAGGATCTGAATATCACACTTACTAATGAAACAATCATCAGCCAGGGCCTGGATACCGCACATGCCAATGAACACACAACGGTGTGAGCCGGGGTCCAGATACCACACGGGCTCAAGAGAACATCACTAGTCAGGATCTAAATATCACACATACTAATGAAAGAATCATCAGCCAGGGCCTGGATCCCGCTCAAGCCAATGAACACACAACGGTGTGAGCCGTGGTCAAGATGCCACACGGGCTCAAGAGAACATCACTAGTCAAGATCTAAATATCACACATACTAATGAAACAACCATCAACCAGGGGCTGGATGCCGCACATGCCAATGAACATACAACTGTGTGAGCCTGGGTCCGGATATCACACGGGCTCAAGAGAACATCACTAGCCAACATCAGAATATCACACATACTAATGAAACAATCATCAGCCAGGGCCTGGATGCCGCACATGCCAATGAACACACAACATTGTGAGTCGGGGTCCAGATACCACACGAGCTCAAGAGAACATCACTAGCCAGGATCTGAATATCACACATACTAATGAAACAATCATCAGCCAGGGCCTGGATGCCGCACATGCCAATGAACACACATTGGTTGAACCGGGGTCCAGATACCACACGGGCTCAAAAGAACATCACTAGTCAGGATCTGAATATCACACTTACTAATGAAACAATCATCAGCCAGGGCCTGGATACCGCACATGCCAATGAACACACAACGACGTGCGTCGGGGTCCAGATACCACACGGGCTCAAGAGAACATCACTAGTCAGGATCTGAATATCACACATACTATTGAAAGAATCATCAGCCAGGGCCTGGATCCCGCTCATGCCAATGAAGACACAACGGTGTGAGCCAGGGTCCGGATACCACACGGGCTCAAGAGAACATCACTAGTTAGGATCTGAATATCAAACATACTAATGAAACATCCATCAGCCAGGGCCTGGATGCCGCACATGCAAATCAACACACAACAGTGTGAGCATGGGTCCGGATATCACACGAGCTCAAGAGAACATCACTAGCCAGGATCTGAATATCACACATACTAATGAAACAACCATCAACCAGGGGCTGGATGCCGCACATGCCAATGAACACACAACTGTGTGAGCCGGGGTCCGGATACCACACGGGCTCAAGAGAACATCACTAGTCAGGATCTAAATATCACACATACTAATGAAATAACCATCAACCAGGGCTTGGATGCCGCACATGACCATGAACACACAACCGTGTGAGCCTGGGTCCGGATACCACACGGGCTCAAGAAAACATCACTAGTCAGGATCTGAATATCACACATACTATTCAAACAATCATCATCCAGGGCCTGGATGCCGCACATGCCAATGAACACACAACCGTGTGAGCTGGGGTCCAGATACCACACGAGCTCTAGAGAATATCACTAGTCAGGATCTGAATATCAAACATACTAATGAAACATCCATCAGCCAGGGCCTGGATGCCGCACATGGCAATGAACACGCAACAGTGTGAGCATGGGTCCAGATATCACACGAGCTCAAGAGAACACCACTAGCCAAGATCTAAATAGCACACATACTAATGAAACAATCATCAGCCAGGGCCTGGATGCCGCACATGCCAATGAACACAGAACATTGTGAGCCGGGGTCCAGATACCACACGGGCTCAAGAGAACATCACTAGCCAGGATCTGAATATCACACATACTAATGAAACAATCATCATCCAGGGCCTGGATGCCGCACATGCCAATGAACACACATTGGTTGAACCGGGGTCCGGATACCACACGGGCTCAAAAGAACATCACTAGTCAGGATCTGAATATCACACTTACTAATGAAACAATCATCAGCCAGGGCCTGGATACCGCACATGCCAATGAACACACAACGGTGGAGTCAGGGTCCAGATACCACACGGGCTCAAGAGAACATCACTAGTCAGGATCTAAATATCACACATACTAATGAAAGAATCATCAGTCAAGGCCTGGATCCCGCTCATGCCAATGAACACACAACGGTGTGAGCCGTGGTCAAGATGCCACACGGGCTCAAGAGAACATCACTAGTCAGGATCTGAAATATCACCATACTAATGAAACAATCATCAGCCAGGACCTGGATTTCGCACATGCCAATGAACACACAACTGTGTGAGCCGGGGTCCGGATACCACACGGGCTCAAGAGAACATCACTAGTCAGGATCTAAATATCACACATACTAATGAAACAACCATCAACTAGGGGCTGGATGCCGCACATGCCAATGAACATACAACTGTGTGAGCCTGGGTCCGGATATCACACGGGCTCAAGAGAACATCACTAGCCAAGATCAGAATATCACACATACTAATGAAACAATCATCAGCCAGGGCCTGGATGCCGCACATGCCAATGAACACACAACATTGTGAGCCGGGGTCCAGATACCACACGGGCTCAAGAGAACATCACTAGCCAGGATCTGAATATCACACATACTAATGAAACAATCATCAGCCAGGGCCTGGATGCCGCACATGCCAATGAACACACATTGGTTGAACCGGGGTCCAGATACCACACGGGCTCAAAAGAACATCACTAGTCAGGATCTGAATATCACACTTACTAATGAAACAATCATCAGCCAAGGCCTGGATATCGCACATGCCAATGAACATACAACGGTGTGCGCCGGGGTCCAGATACCACACGGGCTCAAGAGAACATCACTAGTCAGGATCTGAATATCACACATACTATTGAAAGAATCATCAGCCAGGGCCAGGATCCCGCTCATGCCAATGAAGACACAACGGTGTGAGCCAGGGTCCGGATACCACACGGGCTCAAGAGAACATCACTAGTTAGGATCTGAATATCAAACATACTAATGAAACATCCATCAGCCAGGGCCTGGATGTTGCACATGCAAATCAACACACAACAGTGTGAGCATGGGTCCGGATATCACACGAGCTCAGGAGAACATCACTAGACAGGATCTGAATATCACACATACTAATGAAATAACCATCAACCAGGGGCTGGATGCCGCACATGCCAATGAACACACAACTGTGTGAGCCTGGGTCCAGATACCACACGGGCTCAAGAGAACATCACTAGTCAGGATCTGAATATCACACATACTATTGAAACACTCATCAGCCAGGGCCTGGATGCTGCACATGCCAATGAACACACAACCGTGTGAGCTGGGGTCCGGATACCACACGGGCTCTAGAGAATATCACTAGTAAGGATCTGAATATCAAACATACTAATGAAACATCCATCAGCCAGGGCCTGGATGCCGCACATGCCAATGAACACACAACAGTGTGAGCATGGGTCCGGATATTACACGAGCTCAAGAGAACATCACTAGCCAAGATCCGAATATCACACATACTAATGAAACAATCATCAGCCAGGGCCTGGATACCGCACATGCTAATGAACACACAACGTTGTGAGCCGGGGTCCAGATACCACACGGGCTCAAGAGAACATCATTAGCCAGGATCTGAATATCACACATACTAATGAAACAATCATCAGCCAGGGCCTGGATGCCGCACAGGCCAATGAACACACATTGGTTGAACCGGGGTCCGGATACCACACGGGCTCAAAAGAACATCACTAGTCAGGATCTGAATATCACACTTACTAATGAAACAATCATCAGCCAGGGCATGGATACCGCACATGCCAATGAACACAGAACAGTGTGAACCGGGGTCCATATACCACACGGGCTCAAGAGAACATCACTAGTCAGAATCTGAATATCACACATACTAATGAAAGAATCATCAGCCAGGCCCTGGATCCCGCTCATGCCAATGAACACACAACGGTGTGAGCCAGGGTCCGGATACCACACGGGCTCAAGAGAACATCACTAGTTAGGATCTGAATATCAAACATACTAATGAAACAACCATCAGTCAGGATCTAGATGTCGCACATGCCAATGAATAAATAACTGTGTGAGCCGGCGTCTGGATACCACACGGGCTCAAGAGAACATCACTACTCAGGATCTTAATATCACACATACTAATGAAACAATCATCAGCAAGGGCCTAGATGTCGTACATGCCAATGAACACACAACCGTGTGAGCTGGGGTCCGGATACCACACAGGATCAAGAGAACATCACTAGTCAGGATATGAATATCACACATACTATTGAAACAATCATCAGCCAGGGCCTGAAGGCCGCACATGCCAATGAACACACAACGGTGTGAGCCAGGGTCCCGATAACACACGGGCTCAAGAGAACATCACTAGTCAGGATCTGAATATCAAACATACTAATGAAACATCCATCAGCAAGGTCCTGGATGCCGCACATGCAAATGAACACACAACAGGGTAAGCATGGGTCCAGATATCACACGAGCTCAAGAGAACATCACTAGCCAGGATCTGAATATCACACATACTAATGAAACAATCATCAGCCAGGGCCTGCATGCCGCACATGCCAATGAACACAGAACGGTGTGAGCCGGGGTCCGGATACCACACGGGCTCAAGAGAAAATCACTAGCCAGGATCTGAATATCACACATACTAATGAAACAATCATCAGCCAGGACCTGGATGCCGCACATGCCAATGAACACATAACGGTTGAACCGGGGTCCGGATACCACATGGGCTCAAAAGAACATCACTAATAAGGATGTGAATATCACAGTTACTAAAGAAACAATCATCAGGCAGGGCCTGGATAACGCACATGCCAATGAACACACAACGGTGTACGCCGGGGTCCAGATACCACACGGGCTCAAGAGAACATCACTAGTCAGGATCTGAATATCACACATACTATTGAAAGAATCATCAGCCAGGGCCTGGATCCCGCTCATGCCAATGAAGACACAACGGTGTGAGCCAGGGTCCGGATACCACACGGGCTCAAGAGAACATCACTAGTTAGGATCTGAATATCAAACATACTAATGAAACATCCATCAGCCAGGGCCTGGATGCCGCACATGCAAATGAACACACAACAGTGTGAGCATGGGTCCGGATATCACACGAGCTCAAGAGAACATCACTAGCCAGGATCTGAATATCACACATACTAATGAAACAACCATCAACCAGGGGCTGGATGCCGCACATGCCAATGAACACACAACTGTGTGAGCCTGGGTCCAGATACCACACGGGCTCAAGAGAACATCACTAGTCAGGATCTGAATATCACACATACTATTGAAACAATCATCAGCCAGAGCCTGGATGCCGCACATGCCAATGAACACACAACCGTGTGAGGTGGGGTCCGGATACCACACGGGCTCTAGAGAATATCACTAGTCAGGATCTGAATATCAAACATACTAATGAAACATCCATCAGCCAGGGCCTGGATGCCGCACATGCCAATAAACACACAACAGTGTGAGCATGGGTCCGGATATTACACGAGCTCAAGAGAACATCACTAGCCAAGATCCGAATATCACACATACTAATGAAACAATCATCAGCCAGGGCCTGGATGCCGCACATGCTAATGAACACACAACATTGTGAGCCGGGGTCCAGATACCACACGGGCTCAAGAGAACATCATTAGCCAGGATCTGAATATCACACATACTAATGAAACAATCATCAGCCAGGGCCTGGATGCCGCACAGGCCAATGAACACACATTGGTTGAACCGGGGTCCGGATACCACACGGGCTCAAAAGAACATCACTAGTCAGGATCTGAATATCACACTTACTAATGAAACAATCATCAGCCAGGGCCTGGATACCGCACTTGCCAATGAACACACAACAGTGTGAGCCGGGGTCCATATTACACACGGGCTCAAGAGAACATCACTAGTCAGGATCTGAATATCACACATACTAATGAAAGAATCATCAGCCAGGCCCTGGATCCCGCTCATGCCAATGAACACACAACGGTGTGAGCCAGGGTCCGGATACCACACGGGTTCAAGAGAACATCACTAGTTAGGATCTAAATATCAAACATACTAATGAAACAACCATCAGTCAGGACCTGGATGTCGCACATGCCAATGAACAAATAACTGTGTGAGCCGGCGTCTGGATACCACACGGGCTCAAGAGAACATCACTACTCAGGATCTGAATATCACGCATACTAATGAAACAATCATCAGCAAGGGCCTAGATGCCGCACATGCCAATGAACACACAACCGTGTGAGCTGGGGTCCGGATACCACACAGGATCAAGAGAACATCACTAGTCAGGATATGAATATCACACATACTATTGAAACAATCATCAGCCAGGGCCTGAATGCCGCACATGCCAATGAACACACAACGGTGTGAGCCAGGGTCCCGATACCACACGGGCTCAAGAGAACATCACTAGTCAGGATCTGAATATCAAACATACTAATGAAACATCCATCAGCAAGGTCCTGGATGCCGCACATGCAAATGAACACACAACAGGGTAAGCATGGGTCCAGATATCACACGAGCTCAAGAGAACATCACTAGCCAGGATCTGAATATCACACATACTAATGAAATAATCATCAGCCAGGGCCTGCATGCCGCACATGCCAATGAACACAGAACGGTGTGAGCCGGGGTCCGGATACCACACGGGCTCAAGAGAAAATCACTAGCCAGGATCTGAATATCACACATACTAATGAAACAATCATCATCCAGGACCTGGATGCCGCACATGCCAATGAACACATAACGGTTGAACCGGGGTCCGGATACCACATGGGCTCAAAAGAACATCACTAATAAGGATGTGAACATCACTGTTACTAAAGAAACAATCATCAGGCAGGGCCTGGATACCGCACATGAGAATGAACACACAACGGTGTGAGCCGGGGTCCAGATACCACACTGGCTCAAGAGAACATCACTAGTCCGGATCTAAATATCACACATTCTAATGAAACAATCATCAGCCAGGGCCTTGATGCCGCACATGCCAATGAACACACAATGGTGTGAGCCGTGGTCAAGATACCACACGGGCTCAAGAGAACATCACTATTCAGGATCTGAATATCACACATGCTAATGAAACAATCATCATCCAGGACCTGGATGCGGCACATGCCAATGAACACATATTTGTGTGAGCCGGGGTCCGGATACCCCACGACCTCAAGAGAACAT
The DNA here is from genome assembly GCA_963859935.3 of Lathyrus sativus. Classification (NCBI taxonomy): domain Eukaryota; kingdom Viridiplantae; phylum Streptophyta; class Magnoliopsida; order Fabales; family Fabaceae; genus Lathyrus; species Lathyrus sativus. The sequence continues at coordinate 395,437,859 of OZ012735.1, read as the reverse complement.
CACTAGTCAGGATCTGAATATCACACATACTAATGAAACAATCATCAGCCAGGGCCTGGATGCCGCACATGCCAATGAACACACAACAGTGTGAGCTGGGGTCCGGATACCACACGGGTTCAAGAGAACATCACTAGTCAGGATCTGAATATCACACACACTGTTGAAAAAATCAATAGCCAGGGCCTAGATGCCGCACATGCCAATGAACACACAACAATGTGAGCCGGGGTCCGGATACCACACGGGCTCAAGAGGACATCACTAGTCAGGATCTGAATATCACACATACTAATGAAACTACAATCAGCTAGGGCCTGGATGCAGCACATCCCAATGAACACACAACAGTGTGAGCCGGGGTCCAGATACCACACGGGCTCAAGAGAACATCACTAGTCAGGATCTGAATATCACACATACTAATGAAACAACCATCAGTCAGGGCCTGGATACCGCACATGCGAATGAACACACAGCGGTGTAAGCCGGGGTCCAGATACCACACTAGCTCAAGAGAACATCACTAGTCCGGATCTAAATATCACACATACTAATGAAACAATCATCAGCTTGGGCCTGGATGCGTCACATGCCAATGAACACAGAATGGTGTGAGCCGTGGTCAAGATACCACACGGGCTCAAGAGAACATCACTATTCAGGATCTGAATATCACACATGCTAATGAAACAATCATCAGCCAGGACCTGGATGCGGCACATGCCAATGAACACATAACTGTGTGAGCCGGGGTCCGGATACCACACGACCTGAAGAGAACACCACTAGTCAGGATCTGAATATCACACATACTAATGAAACAATCATCAACAAGGGCCTGGATGTCGCACATGCCAATGAACACACAACCGTGTGAGCTGGGGTCCGGATACCACACAGGATCAAGAGAACATCACTAGTCAGGATCTGAATATCACACATACTATTGAAACAATCATCAGCCAGGGCCTGAATGCCGCACATGCCAATGAACACACAACGGTGTGAGCCAGGGTCCGGATACCACACGAGCTCAAGAGAACATCACTAGTCAGGATCTGAATATCAAACATACTAATGAAACATCCATCAGCAAGGTCCTGGATGCCGCACATGCAAATGAACACACAACAGGGTAAGCATGGGTCCGGATATCACACGAGCTCAAGAGAACATCACTAGCCAGGATCTGAATATCACACATACTAATGAAACAATCATCAGCCAGGGCCTGCTTGCCGCACATGCCAATGAACACAGAACGGTGTGAGCCGGGGTCCGGATACCACACGGGCTCAAGAGAAAATCACTAGCCAGGATCTGAATATCACACATACTAATGAAACAATCATCATCCAGGACCTGGATGCCGCACATGCCAATGAACACATAACGGTTGAACCGGGGTCCGGATACCACATGGGCTTAAAAGAACATCACTAATAAGGATGTGAATATCACAGTTACTAAAGAAACAATCATCAGGCAGGGCCTGGATACCGCACATGAGAATGAACACACAACGGTGTGAGCCGGGGTCCAGATACCACACTGACTCAAGAGAACATCACTAGTCCGGATCTAAATATCACACATTCTAATGAAACAATCATCAGCCAGGGTCTTGATGCCGCACATGCCAATGAACACACAATGGTGTGAGCCGTGGTCAAGATACCACACGGGCTCAAGAGAACATCACTATTCAGGATCTGAATATCACACATGCTAATGAAACAATCATCAGCCAGGACCTGGATGCGGCACATGCCAATGAACACATAACTGTGTGAGCCGGGGTCCGGATACCACACGACCTGAAGAGAACACCACTAGTCAGGATCTGAATATCACACATACTAATGAAACAATCATCAGCCAGGGCCTGGATGCCGCACATGCCAATGAACACACAACAGTGTGAGCTGGGGTCCGGATACCACACGGGCTCAAGAGAACATCACTAGTCAGGATCTGAATATCACACACACTATTGAAAAAATCAATAGCCAGAGCCTAGATGCCGCACATGCCAATGAACATACAACAATGTGAGCTGGGGTCCGGATACCACACGGGCTCAAGAGAACAACACTAGTCAGGATCTGAATATCACACATACTAATGAAACAACCATCAGCTAGGGCCTGGATGCCGTACATGCCAATGAACACACAACAGTGTGAGCCGGGGTCCAGATACCACACGGGCTCAAGAGAACATCACTAGTCAGGATCTAAATATCACACATACTAATGAAACAACCATCAGCCAGGGCCTGGATGCGGCACATGCCAATGAACACACAACCGTGTGAGCCAGGGTCCGGATACCACACGGGCTCAAGAGAACATCACTAGTCAGGATCTCAATATCAAACATACTAATGAAACATCCATCAGCCAGGGCCTGGATGCCGCACATGTAAATGAACACACAACAGTGTGAGCATGGGTCTAGATATCACACGAGCTCAAGAGAACATCACTAGCCAGGATCTGAATATCACACATACTAATGAAACAACCATCAGCCAGGGCCTAGATGCCGCACATGCCAATGAACACACAACTGTATGAGCCGGGGTCTGGATACCACACGGGCTCAAGAGGACATCACTACTCAGGATCTGAATATCACACATACTAATGAAACAATCATCAGCAAGGGCATGGATGCCGCACATGCCAATGAACACACAACCGTATAAGCTAGGGTCCGGATACCACACCGGATCAAGAGAACATCACTAGTCAGGATCTAAATATCACACATACTATTGAAACAATTATCAGCCAGGGCCTGGATGCCGCACATGCCAACGAACACACAACAGTGTGAGCCAGGGTCCGGATACCACACGGGCTCAAGAGAACATCACTAGTCAGGATCTGAATATCAAACATACTAATGAAACATCCATCAACAAGGGCCTGGATGCCGCACATGCAAATGAACACACAATAGGGTAAACATGGGTCAGGATATCACACGAGCTCAAGAGAACATCACTAGCCATGATCTTAATATCACACATACTAATGAAACAATCATCAGTCAGGGCCTGGATGCCGCACATGCCAATAAACACACAACGGTGTGAGCCGGGGTCCAGATACCACACGGGCTCAAGAGAACATCACTAGCCATGATCTAAATATAACACATACTAATGAAACAATCATCAGCCAGGACCTGGATGCCGCACATGCCAATGAACACACAACGGTTGAACCGGGGTCCGGATACCACATGGGCTCAAAAGAACATTACTAGTCAGGATCTGAATATCACACTTACTAATGAAACAATCATCAGCCAGGGCCTGGATGCCGGACATGCCAATGAACACACATCGGTGTGAGCCGGGGTCCGGATACCACACGAGCTCAAGAGAACATCACTAGTCAGAATCTGAATATCACACATACTAATGAAACAATCATCAGCCAGGGCCTGGATGCCGCACATGCCAATGAACACACAACAGTGTGAGCTGGGGTCCGGATACCACACGGGCTCAAGAAAGCATCACTAGTCAGGATCTGAATATCACACATACTAATGAAAATATCAATAGCCAGGGCCTAGATGCCGCACATGCCAATGAACACACAACAATGTGTGCCGGGGTCCGGATACCACACGAGCTCAAGAGAACATCACTAGTCAGGATCTGAATATCACACATACTAATGAAACAACCATCAGCCAGGGCCTGGATGCCGAACATGCCAATGAACATACAACAGTATGAGCCGGGTTCCGGGTACCACACGGGCTCAAGAGAACATCACTAGTCAAGATCTGAATATCACACATACTAATGAAACAACCATCAGCCAGGGCCTGGATGCCGCACATGCCAATGAACACACAACAGTGTGAGACGGGTTCCGGATACCACACGGGCTCAGGAGAACATCACTAGTCTGGATCTAAATATCACACATACTAATGAAACAACCATCAACCAGGGCCTGGATGCCGCACATGCCAATGAACACACAACTGTGTGAGCCGGGGTCCGGATACCACACGGGCTCAAGAGAATATCACTAGTCGGGATCTGAATATCACACATACTAATGGAACAATCATCAGCCAGGGCCTGGATGCCGCACATGCCAATTAACACACAACAGTGTGAGTCGGGGTCCGAATACCACACGGGCTCAAGAGAACATCACTAGTCAGGATCTGAATATCACACATACTATTGAAACAATCATCTGCCAGGGCCTGGGTTCCGCACATGCCAATGAACACACAATGGTGTGAGCCGGGGTCCGGATACCACACGGGCTCAAGAGAACATCACTAGTCAGGATCTAAATATCAAACATACTAATGAAACATCCATCAGCCAGGGCCTAGATGTCGCACATCCTAATGAACACATAACAATGTGAGTCGGGGTCCGAATATCACACGAGCTCAAGAGAACATCACTAGCCAGGATCTAAATATCACACATACTAACTAAACAATCATCAGCCAGGGCCTGAATGCTGCATATGCTAATGAACACACAATGGTGTAAGTCGGGGTCCGGATACCACACGAGCTCAAGAGAACATCACTAGTCAGGATCTGAATATCAAACATACTAATGAAACATCCATCATCCAGGGCCTGGATGTCGCACATGCCAATTGTTGCACCCCAAAATTTGAACAACATTTCTTTACTTAGCTTATGTTTCATTTCATTCACATTAGCATTATCATTTGCATTTCATTGACATGTATGCAGGAGATCAAGAGGTATGATTACCAATCAAGGGAGGCACAAGATTTTTAAGCTAGCTAAGAAGGTTATTCAAGTGCTCAAGGGTTGATATCCTTGTCAGAGAAGTCAAAAGATCCTCAGAAAGAGTGGTTGAAACCAAGGTTGTGAGCCTCCTTACTTGAGAGTTGTGGGGAGCTCCTCAGATGATTCTGAAGCCAAGAATGTGGAATTGAAGCCTTGAGAGAGCTTATGAGATGTCTTGAAAGCCATCATGAAGCCTAGAGAGGTCATGGTGCAAGTTTAAGAAGACTCAACCATGAGTGGTGTAATTAGGGTTTGACTAGGTCAACCTTAGGTCAAATAATGATTTGAAGAAAGTTGAAACCAAATTCAAGAGCCATGTCATCATGTATTGAGGCATTTAGATGTTATAAGGATGATTCCAAGGTCAACTCATCATGATTGAAGAGTTTGAGAAGTTTCAAACTAGGGTTTCTAAGACTTGACAGTGTAAAATCCCCTAGTTTGACCCCTATCTTCAAGGCAGTTTAGCTCAAGATATGATGGTCATCTCATCTTACCCCCAACATAAATGTTGTAGATATTGTTCTTAGCTTTAATTTGAGTACTAGAAGTCCTTGATAGGATTTGTAGAACTCAAGTTATGGCTTTGACAAGTTACAGGTCATCTGAGGTATGTGAATCTAGGGCCTTGAAAGTCACCCAACTTGCATCAAACCTTTGCCCAAGAAGGGTGATTCCTATGAACTTTTGGTCAACATGAATGTTGCTCCTTATCTTCTTATATTTCTAGAGAGTACTAGAAGTCCTTGATAGGATTTGTAGAACTCAAGTTATGGCTTTGACAAGTCAAGGGCATTTTGGTCATTTGGAGATTATAGGTCATTTCAAGCATAAGGCCATAACTCCTATTTCCAAGCTTCAAATGGAAAAATATTCAACATAAAACTTGCTTAAAATGATGTTTTAAGGCTAGTAAGGAGGTCATGAGATGTTGAAAAGGCTTGTAGCTCAAAGTGGTAAAAATGACCTAAAATGAAGGCGTAAGTTAAATAAGTCAAAGTTGGAAATTGAAATTTTCAAGCTACACATCCAAACCATGGCATATAATATATCATTTTGACTCTAGAAAACATTTTAAAGACAATGGTTTAGCCACATTTTTTATTTTAGGTATAAATCATGGACTTGCTTTGGAAAATGGTTACTTGCATATTAAGCAACATGTGCATAACTTAAAATTGAGGCATGGGCAAGGAACTTGGCAAGCTAAACCCTTCCAAAATGTCACTAGGGGAGAAATTGAAGGAGATTGAGATGAATTTCAAGTTGCAAACAAAATTGAGCATGGCATGATAAGTGATTCAAAATCTCATGACATGAGATGTGCAAAATCTCATTGGAAGGATCTATGGCAGGGGTTGGTGATCATTGAAGGTTTGAGCATAGTTTGGAATTGAGTTTTCATAGATTGCAATTAAAATCGGTTTTATCAATTTCCTCCATTTCCTTCCATTTTCTTGATTGATTCTTCTTCCATGAGTATCAAGGATTGATTCCAGATCATTTCCAAGAAGAATTGGTGGCTAGATCGTGTGGGAGCAAGGGGTTTTCAGCACCTGCAACTCTTCATCGTGTTTCAAGATTGAAGCACTCTCCATTGAATCTTTTGCATACAGAAGCAAGGAGGAAGTTCAGTGATCGTGTCCAGAAGATTTGAGAGCTTGAAATGGAGATTTCGTGCATCTTTTATTCAAGAATTTCCAGGTTTGTAACCTTCTTCCCCTAGCTTGATTTAGGTAGAATTAGGTTGAATTAGGGTGTTAGATTAGTTGTAGAATGGCCTAGGATGGTTTTCAGATGATTAATTGTTGAATTAGAGACAAAATAGGAAGATCACCATTTTCGGTTGAGATTGGGAGATGATGATTCTTGGGGTTTCAGAAGAAACTAATGGCATGATTGAGTTCGTGACAAGATTTGGAGTGTGTTTCATGTTTTGACCTCTTGGATTGGAGGCCTCTAGGAAGAACTAGGGTTGAAAGGGACGATCGGAGCTCCACCGGCGGTGGCCGGAGCTGGGCGCGAAGCTCAAAGCTTTGAAATGGAGAAGATGAAGTTCTCACCATTAGATCATGGTCTGACCATTGACTAGAAGCTGATCCAACAGATGTGTTTTAATTCTGGCTTGTGAAGAGTTTTTGATGAAACGATGTGTTTCATTTATTCAAGCGTTTGGGCTTAGTAATCTGAGTGTTATCCACACCCCCCAGCAAGCCCAACCCAGAATTTTAACTGAAAATGATTTCTATTTGCACCGTGTCTTTATTCATTTTTGGTGGATTTCATTATTTTTTCATTTAATTTCTTGATTTTTGTAAAATTCATAACTAATTGAATATTAATCCAATCAAATCCATTCTTTTTTCATATTACTCATGATTGAGTCTATTATTTGTTAAAAAAAAATATTTTCATTTCATATAATTTCTGATTTAATTGGAATTTTGTATTTTTATTGACATTAAAATGATTATGTTTGATGCATATTTTTGTGGAATTTAGTGTGATCTCTTGGTGTTGATTTTGAGCCTAATTTTTTGTGTGTGATTAGGTTAGACATGTATGATACCATAGTAATTTGCCCACATTTTTGTGGTGAAAATAGGGGTGCCTTCTAGATTGATGTTTAGATGCTTCCTTTTTAGGCTTTTAGGTTGATACCTTAGAATGTAGATTTTAGTTCTAGGTCCAATTTGATGATTTGATCTTTGAAACTAATGTGATAGAGTCATGATTGACCTAGGTTCCCATAGAAATATTTGTAGGATTTTACAATTGATATTAGTATTTTAGTTAGGACTAACTTTAGTGCTAGGTTTTAGGTGATCCTAATTTACTAATTCAACTAGTTTAACTCATTTAGTTCCCTTAGATTATGGTTTGTGCTTGGTTTGCCTTTGATTGAGATTGAAGACAAGTTGAAGACAAGGTGAGGATGCTTGAAGTGGCTTGAAGTTGCTTGGAGCTTTGGATTTGTTGGTGCCTGAAGGTGTCTGATGAAGATTAGGAGAGAGGACATAGGGAGAGCCTTTTAGTTAGAATGATTTCTTTCATAAACATGGAAAGCCTCTTATGCTTCCATTCTTCCCAATGACTAAAAGTCCTTCTTAGATATTCACATCCCTCCCCTGGAAGGATGAGTGGCTTTATCTGAGGAGTAGAACTTTGAGGGAACCAGTCTCTCATAATGATGAACCCTTACAGGCTTCCTTTGGTTGTCAGTAAGTTGTTTATCATTTCCTCTCATCCTGTTAAATCAATTATCTTCTGGTTTGAGTATTTTGAAAGATGTTGGACTTGAGTTTGAAGATGAGGACTTTATTGAAGAGTGGGGAAGAGGGTGATGCCTTGAGCATTGCCATTGCAGCTGAGGCTTGGAAAGCAAGAAGAACAGGTTGATACTTAAAGATCCAATTGAGATTGAGTGAAGAATGAGGAGTTCCTTGCTTGAAGAAGATTGAAGGAGGAAGTTGACACTTCTAAGTGATTGAAGATTACTCTGAGAAGCTGAAGCTTGTAGGAAGAGAAGACCAAGTTGAGACTGGTAAAGTAAGAGAGCTGAAGCTTGAAGATTGAGTTGATACTTATGAAGAGGATTCAGTTGAGATTGAGAGTGGAGCTGAGGCTTGAGGACTAAAGGAAGTTGATACTTATATTGAAGCTTTGAGAGCCTGAAGGAATCAAGTTGATACTTGCAGTTAGGAGTGAAGCCTGAAGATGGAATTAAATAAGAAAGCTGAAGCTTGAAGAAGAAGATTAAGTTGAAACTTATGTTTAAGGGTTGAAACCTGGGGAAGCAAATTGGTATTTGCCAGTGAAGATGATATCCTTGAAGGGTGATTGAAGTCTGAAGACTGAATTGATGTTAGAAGAGCTGAGGCTTGGAATTGAGAGAGAGTTGTTGATCTGCTGCTTTCTTGTCTGTTTTCTTTTCTGTAGTGCTGATGTGCCTTGTTTGACTTGCTTGATGCATTAGAATAAGTCCATGACTAGACTGACTTTAATTAGGAGCATGATTGCACTAGAAGTTGAGTTGCTCCCTCTGCTTGTATTGTTACTGTATGGCTTTGCTTGCGGGTATTCGGTAGAGCCCAACTCCCTTGCCCAGGTGGTTTATTTTGCTTGATAGCATTCCATTTTATTTCATTTCTTCTGTATGATTGCAGTTTACTGTATTTTGCTTGATAGCATGTTGTTATTTCCTCAGTATGATTGCTGTGATTCATTCTGGCTTGAGGTCGAGATGAGCTTGTGAAGGCTGCTGCCCCACACATATTTCCTCCCTCACTTGCATTGCATGCATTTTACAGTTGTTTATCGTTTACTGTTTAAGCTGATGCTTTGTCTGTTTCTATGTATCATTGACATGATCCCTTAGGACTCTCATTTCCTTTGATAAGGAAATGATGATAGAACTTTAGGTAGAAACCTATGAATGATAACTTCTATGAGTGCCCTGTTTCAAACCTCAACCGTAGGATGAATCCTTGGCATGACAACAGTAGGACTTGATAGTCTCCCCGTAGTTGAGCCTGTTCTCTCTTCTCATCTCAAAACAGCTTAAGATACAGTAATCATGAATGATTTCTTTCGTACGTTACGAGCCTTAAGCTATCTGAGAAAGGATTGTTGGAGAGTTTCTTTTCAACAGTCTGGATGTTTAGTATGGCACCCTTTGGGTGACATGCGACGCATTCACTCTCAGGTCATAGTCTCTAGTGTGATTGAAATTGCAAACACAATAAAAAACACTTCTTTCGTAAAAGACAGAAAACAAACTTCAAACCTTTTGCCCCGGGGCCCATAATTCAAAGGAAGCTTTTCTGAAGAAAAGAGTGTCGTTAACTCCTAGTTCTACCGCAAACAGGCTTTGTCCCTAATTGCTGGAACTATTTGTTAACCCTACTTGATAAAACAGATGAATCTGAATCCCCGTAATCCGTAGTTATCCCGAACTATGTAAGCTCTGATCTCTCATACCTATTGAGAGTACGTAGGCACAATACTGACGTATTGGCGAGCCACCTTCCCTATAACCCGTAGTAGGTCGAACTACGTTGACTCTGATTTCTCATTCTCTGATGGGAATACGTAGGCATAAAGCGCGACGCTTTCCCAAGTCATTTTCTTTTCTTTTCAGACCAGCCTTGATAGGTAGATGGATAAAACCAACCCGTCCAGTAAACACAACAAGCGTGGATCCCATCGAGTACGATGGACGTGAGGGGTGCTAACACCTTCCCCTTGCGTAACCGACTCCCGAACCCAGACAATGGTTGCGATGACCTTGTCTTATACCTTTTTCGTCAGGTTTTTCCGATCGTTTCCTTTCCCGTTCTATTTTGCCGGCACCTTATTTTCGCGGAAGCGACAGCTGGCGACTCTGCTGGGGACTTGATAGTTTCCTGGGATCCAACGTCCCGAATGCGAGTCAGTTTGGGGATCCGACGTCCCTGCGAGAGTCAATCCTAGCGCTTGTATGATTACTTGTTGGGTTGTGTTTATTTATCGCATTTTATTTCCCGCACTTTATTTTCAGTATGATATGATTATTTGTGCTGTTGTGGGAGGGGCATTCTGATGAGTGAGAAGCCAGACCCAGGCTTGAGTGAACATAGCATTAGTTGTGGAAAATAGTGGGCGCGTGCTTGCTTGACAGGCACTAGTGTCTCATGAAATCCACGCTCATACGAGGTTCTCCCGGTTGGCTTCTTTTTCAACCCTTTGGGTTGAGGGGGTTGCTGGTTTGGAGGATTGTCGACTCTGGGAACCGATCATTTGTGATTCAGCCGAGTGAGGCCGCTTCATGAGCTGGTGATGCCACACCTTTTGGGCATCGTATCACCCCTCTTGAATGTCTGTGACGCTGATGAACGCATAGGATGCCGAACTTGAGTCAGTTTAGGTCCATACCTGTGAGCAGGGTTGGGTTTATTGCAGGAAACTTTGACCTTCAGACTACCTGGTTTTCTTGACAGTGAATCAGTTTTTGGGATCAGAGGATCTCATTACTAGATGTTTGTTCTTGACAAAGCAGAGTTTTGGTCCTGTATCAGAGGTCCTTTATCAGATTTGTGTTCTTGACATAGCGGAGTTCTGGTCCTGTATCAGAGGTCCTTTATCGGATTTGTGTTCTTGACAGAGCAGAGTTTTGGTCCTTTATCAGAGGTCCTTTAGTAGATGTATGTTTGTTCTTGACAGAGCAGAGTTTTGGTCCTCTATCAGAGCTCCTTATTATCAGATGTTTGTTCTTGATAGAGCAAATTTACGGTCCTATGTATGGGTGTTCTCGACAGAGCAGATTTGTGGTCCGATACCAGGGTTTTCTTCTTATCAGATATATTGGTTGTTCTTGACAGAGCAGTATTGTGGTTTTGTTGATACAAAATCTCCACAGCACAGTTGCCTTGATCTCCTGCTGCATGATTGCATTTTACATTGCTTTGCATACTCATTTGCATTTCATTAACGTGTGTCTGTGTTGCAGGTACCGTTTTCCCCGATCCAGGATTTCTTGCCTCCTATTATATTGTTATGGGTTCTCTGAGGAAGACCGTGGCTTACAAGCTCCCTGCCCCTGATGTGGTTCAGCTGACTGGTTGGATTGCTTTAGCAGATGATTCTGTGAGAGATGAGTTCAGAAAATCTTACGGCAAATTGCTCAGTTTGGTTCGTAAACCTTCTGCATTCGAGTTGAATGGGTTGCACGCTCTGCTGCAGTTCTACGATCCTCTGTTGAGATGCTTCACTTTCCGGGATTTTGTTCTCGCACCCACGCTAGAGGAATATGCTGATTTGTTAGGTGTGCCTATCAAAAGGCAGATGCCTTTTATTCATATGGATGCTGAGCCTGATCTTGCTAGTCTAGCTCCTTCACTTCATTTGGATGCCTCCGAGTTAGTGTTGTCTAGTTGAAACAAGGTTCCCGGTTTCTCATTGCAGTTCTTAGTGGGAAAGGCTCAGTAGTGTGCCAAAGATGGATGTTGGGTCGTATTCAACGCCATTCTCGCTCTGTGTATATATGGCATCATTCTGTTCCCCAATATGCCGGATTTTGTAGACTTCGACGCGTTTCGCATCTTTGCTTCAGGGAATCCAATCCCTACCTTGATAGGAGATGTCTACCATTCCATCCACTACAAAAATGAGAACAGAAGGGGCAAGAATGTCTCGTGCTGTGTGCCCCTACTTTATAAATGGCTTGATAGTCATCTGCCCAAGAGGGGTCCCTTTTTTTCGTCTGCAGCCACAGCGAGTGGTCCGAGCGTTTGATGAGTCTATCTGTGGAGGATATTGACTGGTTTGACAGAGATAGGTTGGGTACCGAGATTATCTTCAGCTACAGCGGGTTTCCGAACGTGCCTTTGATAGTCAGGAAGGGCTGTATAAACTACAATCCGTCTTTGCTGGTCCGGCAGTTCGCGTATGCTTTGAGAGCTCCGCCGAAGGATGAAGAGGTGCAGGAATCTCTGTACCTCACTGGTCTTCTAGAGGGGGATCTGTTATCTAAGCTTCAGCGTGCTTGGAATGGCATCAGTAAGAGGGGAAAACCATTGCTAGGGAGAAGCAATAATCAAGCCTACCCTCCGTATGTGGCGTGGATCAGAGCCAGAGCAGATGCTATAGGGATGCCATTTCTTCCTGCCAAGCCAGAAAGCCCTTCAATGATTGAAGAGCCTACTACCGTGCCCATTCAGCAGCATAATCAGGTGTTAGCTGAGCGAGATGAATTGAAGAGGGCAAACGAAGAACTGGAGAAAGAATTGGCTCAGCTCAGAAGCGAGAGAAACGAAGCCGTTCATTCCTTCAAAAGGCAGACAGAGCTGGTGAACCAGCTGGGGACATACTTGACTAAGCAGATAGCCAAGCGTGAACGCATGGGTCAGGACTTCAAAGCTGTCAATGACGTACTGGCTACGAAGAAGAAGCACTTGGACGAAGCGTATCGGAGGATATCCAAGTTCAACCAGCACTGGAAGGCCTCCCTAGCTACCATGAAAGAGCGGGAGGATAAGCTGATGCAACAGATTTCCAAGCTGAAAACCCAGGTGAAGGCTGATGAGAAGAGGTTTGATGAAGAAACCGCTCGCAGATACGCCGCCGAAGGCCAGCTCAACAGGGCTCTCGCTAACCTGAAGGAGCGCAAACTGACGTTTGAATCCAAGAAGCGGAAGTTAGAAGATTGTTTCGGCGAAGGAGCATGGGATGATTCGGTCGAAGGTCTTCAATACACCATTGTCCAGAGGGAGTTACTTGTCGAAGGGTTGCTCACTCGGCCTGATCATTCGGAAACGAAGGGGTTGTTAGAAGAGTTTCGAGCCCGTGGCCGTACTTGACTATATTTGTATTCCTTTTGTTTTGATCGTTGTTGTATGCTGACCATCACCAGGCTTGTTGGCTGAGGTCACGCTGTTGATTCGTCTTGTACTCGCTGATGTTGTATACTGTCTTGATGGGCTTTCTTTATATATGAGATTGTTGTTTCCATGACTGGACTCGGACTTCTTATTATCAGCACTGGCACTCAGGCACTAGGATCGGGGGAGATCTCCCTAACGCACAGACACACGTTTGCATTTGCATTACGAGCACTTTGTCGTTTTTTCCTAACCCTTTTGTATTTCCAGGTTGTTTCAGGTGGTTGCAGGATTGATCAGAGACCTATTCACCGCTATCCGACCAGAGCTAATCAAACCAGAATCATGGAGCAAGTGCAAACTGATGTTCAGGAACTCCGCGAAAGAATGGATCGCTTCATGGAGCTCATGCAAGCGGTCGCCAATGGCCAGGATCAGCTTAGAACCTTGGTTCAGCCTCTGATTTCAAGGGTCGATAGCAATGGCGTACTTCATGGAGGTACTCTGCCTACCCCTCCGCCAGTTGAAACTCCGCAGAATGGCGTCCCCGTGACCGGGGGGAATGGCAGTGCCAACAGCAATGTGATAACTAACATGGGACTCAATACGATGGGCGTCGGTAATGGGAGTCTGGAAGCTAATGTCAATGTCGGGCTGGGCAACGGCAATGCAGGTACTGGGAATCTGTTCGGGCCTCAGCCGTGGTTAGAAGATCGTGAGGACGATGTGTTCTCTCAGAGAGGTGCTGAAGGGGAGCTGAATGCTGAGGCACGTTTAAGGTTCAAAGCACTCGAGGATAAGATGAGAAATATCGAGAATCAGAACACCCTGGGCGTTGATATGTCCAAGTTGGGACTGATTGCTGATTTTAAGGTGCCTCCCAAGTTCAAGGTACCTGACTTTGAGAAGTATAAGGGCACCACTTGCCCTCGCGTCCACCTGAGATTGTATTACAGGAAAATGTCCGCCCATTCTGAGGACGAGAAGTTGCTGATGCACTTCTTTCAAGACAGCCTGTCCGGACCATCCCTCGAATGGTACATGAGTCTGGAGCTTACCAGTGTGCGCACGTGGAAGGACCTTGCTGAAGCATTTGTGCATCACTACCAATATAACAGTGACTTGGCTCCGAACCGAGTTCAACTGCAGAATTTTTCGCAGAGGAGCAACGAAGGTTTCAAGGAATACGCCCAGCGATGGCGTGAGTTGGCAGCCAGGGTTCAGCCGCCGATGGTTGAGCGCGAGCTTGTGCAGATGTTTGTAGCCACCCTCCCAGGGGTTTACTATGAGAAATTGGTCAGCGGTATGTCTGGAACCTTCTCAGATCTCATTATCACGGGTGAGCACATCGAAAATGGGATGAAACTCGGGAAAATTCAAGGTGAGCCATCCTCAGCTGGAGGAGGCGAAAAGAAACCTTATGGTGGCAAAAGACGGGAAGGAGAAGCGAGCGCTGTGACCAACGCTCGAAGGAAAGGTAAAGGCCCTCACCAACAGGTGGCCAGCATAACTATCCCGGCAGTTCAACAGCCACAGCAGCAGCAACAACCGAATCAACAAGGGTACAGAAAGTATCAAAATCGAGCACCTCTGTCGAGCCGTCACCTCGAGACACCGCCCATGTCGTACGCGCAACTATTGCAGACTTTGCTTCAGCTACAGTTGATCCAGAAGAGAACCTTGGCTCCCTTGACAGGGACACCTCCGCCGGGTTATGACGCGAATGCAACTTGTGAGTTTCACTCAAGGGCACCAGGCCCCACAATAGAGAACTGCAAAGCCTTCAAGCATAAGATGCAGGACATGGTGGACGCTAAGATCATCAACTTCTCCGATAATGTGCCAAATGTCACGAAGAACCCTATGCCGAATCATAGGGGAGGGGGAGTGAACACCATTATCGAAGACGAGAGTTTGGATTTGTTGACTGACGTCAGAGATCTGAAGATGCCGCTTAGCTTCGTTAAAGCTAAGTTGATGAAAAGGGGTTTCTTTCCAGGTTGCGGAGAGCTATGTATGGGTTGTGCGATACGTTCTGATGGATGTGAACAGTTGGTAGAAGGAATTCAAAGTCTGATGACTGAAGGTATTTTACAGTTTAGCCGGAGGGCCGAATGTGGATCAAGGGAGGTAGTGTTGAAGCAAGATGATGAGGTCGCCACCATCACCATCCCTCGCCAGAAGATAACTATTTCTGCGCCCAGGCCGCCCACAATTACTATCACCAAAGCTGGGCTGATACCCTTCGAAAGCACTAATGTTGTCCCATGGCATTATGGGGCTGAAGTCTACTGCCACGGACAGAAGTTGGAGCTAGAGCCGTTTGGGTCATCTGTAGAGAACCTTGCGGGAATCAGTGGTGTTACTCGCAGCGGAAGAGTGTTTGCACCACCTGAGGTCGTGGCGGATAGAGCAGTCAGAGCTGATGCGGCTGATAAAGGTAAAAGTAAAGTCGTTGAAGAGATCCCTCGTGGGGTAGAAAAAGACTTACTTGTTAAAGACGCCGAGGAGTTTATGCGGTTGATTAAAAAGAGTGACTACAAGATTGTAGATCATCTCCATCAGACACCCTCAAAGATTTCCATCCTGAACTTATTGCTGTGTTCTGAAGCACACTGCTACGCGCTGCTGAAGGTGTTGAACGCCGCATATGTACTGCAGGAAATATCGGTAAATCAGCTAGAAGAGGTCGTAGCCCACGTAAATGCTGGAAATGGGTTAGGTTTCACTGACCTGGAGCTGACGCCGAAAGGGAGGAACCACAATAGCGCCCTGCACATCTCGATAGAGTGTAGGGGAACGATTATGTCGCACGTGTTGGTGGACACGAGTTCATCGCTTAATGTTCTTCCGAAGAAGGCATTAATGAAGTTGGATACTCGTGGAGTGATTTGCACACCCAGTGATCTGGTTGTGAAGGCGTTCGATGGGACTAAACGCCATGTTTTCGGGGAGGTGACCCTGCCAATCCAAGTCGGGCCAGAAACGTTCGACGCGGTCTTTTATATTATGGACATCGTGCCTGCCTACAACTGTCTCTTGGGCCGGTCGTGGATCCATGCTGCTGGTGCCGTGACCTCCACGTTGCACCAGAAACTCAAATATGTTGTCGGGGGTAGCATCGTGACCGTTTGTGGCGAGGAAGACATAATGGTGAGCCATTTGTCGTCCTTCAAGTATGTTGAAATGGACGGGGAAATCCACGAGACTCTATGCCAAGCGTTCGAAGCTGTTAAAGGCAAGGACGTAGCTCCTGTAGTCACTGAAAAGCCAGAGATGACTCTCTCCTCATTCAAGGAAGCTCGGGCCATTGTCCAAGCCGAATCTACCCCAGGCTGGGGGCGAATTTTGGACATACCTAACAAGCAAGATAAGTTTGGGTTGGGATATTCTCCTGGAGCTGAAGCTTCTTCTTCTAGCAGTTCGTCGCGAGGTAAGGGGCCGATCCAGTTTACCAGTGGCAGAGTGATTTTTGAAAGCATCAATGCAGTGTCTGAAGACAGCGGAGATAGCGACTGTGACCTCGACTCTTGGATCCAGCCAAGCAAGCCAGGCGAGGGACTCAACAATTGGTCAGTCAAGGATATCATCCAGATGACAAGCGAAGAGTAATGATTTACTTTTTCCAATCATTGTACAACCCTATGTCCTACCCGGGGCATAGTGGTTTTATTGTCAGGGCCTTGTTGGATTATGTACATGCATTTTGTTAATAAATCAAAGGCGTTTTCTTCGTATTCAAATATTGTGATCTCTGGTATTCCTGTTTTATATTTGTTTTGAAAAACAATAAAATGACAATGGGGTTTGCGCTAACCTGCACATCCTTGTTTTAAACTTAACCCTTGTTATTGCAGGATCCAAATAGCAGATGACATCGACTCTGGACCTTCTACGGCTCACTTTGACTTCGATTGCCCGATCTATCAAGCCGAAGAAGAGATTGATGAAGATGAAGACCTTCCTGAAGAGTTGGCCCGCTTGTTGAAACAAGAGGAGAAAATTATTCTGCCTCATGAAGAGGAGATCGAGATTGTGAATCTGGGTTCTGAAGAACTCGTCAGAAACGTCAGGATAGGGGCTGCATTGCAGAGTGATGTCAAGCAGAGATTGGTCGAGATGCTAAGAGAGTATAATGACGTCTTTGCTTGGTCATACGAAGATATGCCCGGACTTGACACGGACATCGTGGTCCACCACTTGCCACTGCGAGAAGATTGCCCTCCCATTAAGCAGAAGCTTAGGAGGACACGACCAGATATGGCCGTTAAGATCAAAGAAGAAGTGCAGAAACAGCTTGATGCTGGCTTCTTAGCGGTCACTACTTACCCTCCGTGGGTTGCCAACATAGTACCTGTACCGAAGAAGGACGGTAAGGTACGCATGTGCGTCGATTATCGGGATTTGAACAGGGCGAGCCCTAAGGATGATTTCCCGCTGCCTCATATCAAAGTGTTGGTCGACGACACAACCCAGTTCTCCGTGTTTTCGTTCATGGATGGCTTCTCCGGTTACAATCAGATCAAGATGGCGCCGGAGGACATGGAGAAAACGATGTTTATCACTCCCTGGGGAACATTCTGCTACAAGGTAATGCGTTTCGGTCTGAAGAACGCAGATGCCACTTACCAACGAGCAATGGTAACTTTGTTTTATGACATGATTCATCATGAGATTGAAGTCTATGTTGATGACATGATTGCGAAGTCCCAAACGGAGGAGGGACATCTGGTCAATTTGTTGAAGCTTTTTGAGAGGCTTAGGAAGTTCAGGTTGAGGCTGAATCCTAACAAGTGTACTTTCGGAGTACGATCCGGAAAGTTACTGGGGTTTATTGTGAGTGAAAGAGGCATTGTGGTTGATCCTGTGAAGATTAAAGCAATACAAGAAATGTCAGCGCCAAGAACAGAAAAAGAAGTTCGTGGTTTCCTGGGAAGAATAAACTACATTGCAAGGTTTATTTCTCAGCTCACGGCCACGTGTGAGCCGATGTTCAAACTACTAAAGAAAGATCAGGCGATTATCTAGAATGAGGATTGGCAGAAGGCATTCGATAAGATAAAGCAGTATCTGCAGGAACCTCCAATCTTGATACTCCCAATGGCTGGACGACCATTAATCATGTACTTGACAGTTCTTGAGAATAGTATGGGGTGTGTTCTCGGTCAGTACGACGAGACGGGCAGAAAGGAGCATGCCATTTACTACTTGAGTAAAAAGTTCACAGACTGTGAATCTCGTTACTCGATGCTGGAAAAAACGTGTTGTGCACTAGCCTGGGATGCCAAACGTT
This sequence comes from Lathyrus sativus, assembly GCA_963859935.3. NCBI lineage: Eukaryota > Viridiplantae > Streptophyta > Magnoliopsida > Fabales > Fabaceae > Lathyrus > Lathyrus sativus. Next base: position 395,419,391 of record OZ012735.1, on the reverse strand, counting down.
TACGACAGTACATGCTCAATCACACCACCATGCTAATTTCGAAGATGGATCCGATCAAGTACGTCTTCGAGAAGCAAGCGCTTTCGGGCAGGATTGCCAGATGGAAAATGGTGTTGACGGAATATGACATTCAGTACGTTTCCTAGAAGGCCATCAAGGGAAGCGTATTGTCTGATTACCTTGCCGAGTAGCCGATCGAGGATTACCATCCGATGAAATTTGAATTCCCTGATGAGGATATCATGTTTCTTAAAGCGAAGGATTGCGATGAACCGTTGCCCGACGAGGGTCCAGATAGGAAATCCCAGTGGAAATTGATATTTGACGGGGCGGTTAACTCTTACGGAAGTGGTATTGGGGCAATCATCACGACTCCCCACGGATCCCACATCCCGTTCACTGCGAGACTGACGTTTCCAGTCACTAATAATGAAGCAGAGTATGAAGCATGCATTATGGGTCTTGAAGAAGCGATTGATTTGAGAATCAAGAACCTAGACGTATATGGTGACTCGGCACTTGTGATTAACCAGATTAAAGGGGAGTGGGAGACTCGCCAATCGAATTTGGTGCCGTACATGAACTATGCCAGAAGGCTGCTTCCGTTCTTTGATCGAGTGGAACTCCATCATGTGCCCAGAGCGGAAAATCAAATGGCTGATGCCCTAGCCACGTTGGCTTTGATGTATAAAGTTAATTTTTGGAATGAAGCTCCAAGAATTGTCCTTTCTCGTCTTGATAGACCTGCATTTGTCTTTGCAATCGAGGAAGCCTCTGACAGCAAGCCATGGTTCCATGACATCCAGACCTTCCTTATGACTAAGGAGTATCCTGCGGGAGCGTCAACCCAGGATAAGAAGACTCTGAGGAGGCTGTCTGGAAATTTTTATCTCAATCCTGATGGAGTTTTGTATAAAAGAAACCACGATCTCGTGCTACTCAGATGTGTAGATGAGAAAGTGGCGAGTATGCTCATGGAAGAAGTCCATGAAGGCACATTTGGTACGCACGCCGGCGGGCATGCTATGACGAGAAAGATCCTGAGAGCAGGGTACTACTGGCTGACGATGGAGACAGATTGCTTCAAATTCGCGAAGAGATGTCATAAATGCCAGATTTATGCTGATAAGGTTCATGTACCGCCGTGCCCGTTGAATGTCATGTCCTCCCCGTGGCCGTTCTCCATGTGGGGCATCGACATGATAGGCAAGATCGAGCCCACCGCATCTAACGGTCATCGCTTCATTCTAGTAGCTATCGACTACTTCACCAAGTGGGTGGAGGCAGCCTCCTATGCTAATGTGACCAAGCAGGTGGTGGCTAAATTCATAAAGAGGGACATCATTTGTCGTTACGGAATTCCCGAGCGGATCATTACTGATAATGGTTCGAATCTGAATAACAAGATGATGGAGGAGCTGTGCCAGAGTTTCAAGATTGAACACTACAACTCATCTCCTTACCGGCCGAAGATGAATGGCGTCGTTGAAGCGGCCAATAAGAACATCAAGAAGATTGTTCAGAAGATGGTTGTGACCTACAAAGATTGGCACGAGATGTTGCCATTCGCACTGCACGGTTATCGTACAACGGTACGTACATCAACCAAGGCAACTCCTTTCTCCTTGGTGTACGGTATGGAAGTTGTCCTACCGTTAGAAGTGGAGATCCCTTCTTTGCGAGTTTTGGTTGATGTGAAACTCGACGACGCAGAATGCATTAGGAACCGACTTAACCAACTCAGCCTGATGGACGAGAAGAGATTAGCATCAATTGCATATGGTCGTCTGTACCAAAGCCGAATGAAGAAAGCTTATGATAAGAAGGTGCATCCTAGAAGCTTTCAGACGAGTGATCTCGTCTTGAAGAAGATTCTTCCTCCACACTCCGATCACCGGGGCAAGTGGACTCCCAATTACGAAGGTCCGTACGTCGTCAACAAGGTCTTCTCGGGAGGAGCTTTGTTGTTATCCACGATGGATGGTGAAGATTTTGCATCCCCGGTGAACGCGGACGCAGTTAAAAAATACTTTGCTTGAAAGCGACCCGCTGGACAGTAAAAAGAGAGTCCAGGCAAAAATAGGGCATCCCGACGAACCATAAAAAAAGAAAAGGTTCGGGCAAAAATTAGGGATATAAATTGAAAAGAATGTACACCCGCAAAGTCGAAAACCCAGATGGGCGACTTTGGCAAAAAAGGGTATCTCGGTGAACTGAAAACCCGCAAAGGGCGGTTCACGCAAAAGTTAGGGATTTGAAAAAGCAAATGACTGCATTCCGCGTGTGGACTGTATTTGTTTAGTGGTTTGGAAGACCTGAGGGCCGTTTGTCTGAATCAATCTCTTCTGAAGCTGAAGCGTTGGAGAAGTATCGAACTCGAGTGGGTCATAGAGTGATCAACTCATGGTGTCCGTCTACGCCTTGTTGCCGACATTTGTATATACTGATGTATATTTATGTTTTATTTTTGCGCGGCTTCCTCATTCCAGGAGCTTGCATCTGTTGTAAAACATTTTTACCCATTCAGGGGTTCGTTATCAATAAAATGTATACTATTCAGCAATTCTGTTTGTCTGTTTAGCATTTATCTGTTTTTTTTGCGAAAAAGAACGCCGATGTTTTTGACAAAATGCGCATACATAAACTTACTGGCCTAGGCCGCTGATTGTTGAAAAAATGAATTACTTAAACATTGTCACAAGATGATAACCTTGATAGGTCCTTTTGAGAAGGGTATCTTGTCTGTTTGTTTGTGTTGTTACAGGTGTAGCATGTGCCAGGTAGTACGCCGTATGCGTCCTCAAGCAGGATGATTCCTCCTTCTCCAGCAAATTTCAGCAACCTCTCCCAACAGAGTCTGAACATGAGATGGTAAAGCATTGATATGTCTCCCCAGGAAGAAAAGATTCTCTCCTCAATCAGATGTATCCCGAAGGGTCGTCATCTCCCCAGCTGAGTCACATACTGAAGTGTGCAGCAATTGGAAGTTCCAGACTGAAGTCTTCAGCAGAATTGAAATTCCCCGCAGAGTCGTACGCTCCCTGGTAAGCAGAACGATTCCTTCTTCCGAGTTTGCAGTTCCCCAAGAGAGCCGAGTCCTTGGAAGCAGTTCGGGCAATGATTGGTTTTCCCCAGTAGAGTGTTGAATAGCTGATGCTGTATTTCCCCATCAGAGTCGTTATCTCCAGGAAAGTTCTGCTGCGAATGCCGTGCAGTTTATTTCTGCGATTGACATCGCTCTCCTCAGCAAGTCCAGGTTCTCGCAGAGCTTCGTTCCCCTGCAGCAGTCGACTGAAGTTGTTTCCCCAGGCGGAGTCCGATTGAGATTGGTGTGACTTCTTCTCCTCGGCAGGATGAGTCCTTCCCCCACCAGAGTGGTTCTTTCTCCTTGACAGGAGGATTCCTCCTTCAGCATTTATTTTGCTGACGGGGTCGCAGCATTTTGCAGAATTGCGCAGCATTTATCATAAACGCGATGCGTTTCCACCGCGTGGAGCATTGCGCTATTGTCAAAGCATACGCATACTAAACATGAGCTAGGTCGTTACCTTTCTTGTTTTGCAGGTGTTCCTCCGCAGGTTGGTTGCTCGAGATGATTCTTGAATTTTCCCCACCGGAGTCGCTTGCTCAAGATGAATCTTGAATTCTCCCCCAGCAAAGTCGTTTGCCTAAGATGATTCTTAAAATCCCTGATGCAGTCGCCAAAGTTGGTTGCTCACGTTGATGCTTAGAGTTCTTGGCAGAGTGTTTGCTCAGGATGATTCCTGAAATCTCCAGCAGAGTTATCGGTTCAGGATGATTCTTGAAATCCCCGTGGAGTTATTTGTCCAAGATGATTCTTGATGTCCTTAGTAGAGTTGAATCGCCCAGAATGATTTCTAGATCCCCGAAGCAGAGTTACTTGATAGTTCTCCAGAATCCCCAGCGGAGATGCGTCATCCCCAGCAGGTTCCTGAACAGCGAAGTTGAAATTCCCTGAAGACTTGATGATTGAAGTCCAACCGTATTGACGAAGCAGTTCTCCCAGCTGATGCGGGGCGCCTAACGGAAGAAGTTTGAGTATCCCCAATCGGTTCATGATTGACTGAGAATTCTATTCCCGACTTACTGATGAAGTTCGGCTGACGCCCAAAAATATCTTTGAATGCCCGATGGCATGATTAACTTGATCGGTGACCTGATAAATCCCGAGGAACCCTGATGCCCGACGGCATGATCAACCATGTACTACCGGTTACCGTGTGACCAATCCCCCAACTGGTTGCCGTGCAACTAGCATTTCAGTTTTCGAAGATTTGTTCTCGTCAGAGTACCATCTACTTGTGCAGTTGGAAAATTTCTGGGTTTGTTGGTATTCAACCGTCTCGCACCTTGATTGGTTGAGAGCCGTTCGCTTCTCACCCAGTCAGGTTCAAGCCGTTAGAATAGGGGCAGCTGTTGCACCCCAAAATTTGACCAACATTTCTTTACTTAGCTTATGTTTCATTTCATTCACATTAGCATTATCATTTGCATTTCATTGACATGTATGCAGAAGATCAAGAGGTATGATTACCAATCAAGGGCGACACAAGAGTTTGAAGTTAGCTAAGAAGGTTATTCAAGTGCTCAAGGGTTGATATCCTTGTCAGAGAAGTCAAAAGATCCTCAGAAAGAGTGGTTGAAACCAAGGTTGCGAGCCTCCTAACTTGAGAGTTGTGGGGAGCTCCTCAGATGATTCTGAAGCCAAGAATGTGGACTTGAAGCCTTGAGAGAGCTTATGAGATGTCTTGAAAGCCATCATGAAGCCTAGAGAGGTCATGGTGCAAGTTTAAGAAGACTCAGCCATGAGTGGTGTAATTAGGGTTTGATTGGGTCAACCTTAGGTCAACTAATGATTTGAAGAAGGTTGAGACCTAATTCAAGAGCCATGTGATCATGGATTGAGGAATTGAGATGTTATAAGGATGATTCCAAGGTCAACTCATCATGATTGAAGAGTTTGAGAAGTTTCAAACTAGGGTTTCTAAGACTTGACAGTGTAAAATCCCCTAGTTTGACCCCTATCTTCAAGGCAGTTTAGCTCAAGATGTGATGGTCATCTCATCTTACCCCCAACATGAATGTTGTAGAGCTTTTTCTTAGCTTTAATTTGAGTACTAGAAGTCCTTGATAGGATTTGTAGAACTTAAGTTATGGCTTTGACAAGTTACAGGTCATCTGAGGTATGTGAATCTAGGGCCTTGAAAGTCACCCAACTTGCATCAAACCTTTTCCCAAGAAGGATGATTCCTATGAACTTTTGGTCAACATGAATGTTGCTCCTTATCTTCTTAACTTTATAGAGAGTACTAGAAGTCCTGGATAGGATTTGCAGAACTCAAGTTATGGCTTTGACAAGTCAAGGGCATTTTGGTCATTTGGAGATTATAGGTCATTTCAAGCATAAGGCCATAACTCCTATTTCCAAGCTTCAAATGGAAAAATCTTCAACATCAAACTTGCTTAAAATGATGTTTTAAGGCTAGTAAGGAGGTCATGAGATGTTGAAAAGGCTTGTAGCTCAAAGTGGTAAAAATGACCTAAAATGAAGGCATAAGTTAAATAAGTCAAAGTTGGAAATTGAAATTTTCAAGCTACACATCCAAACCATGGCATGTAATATATCATTTTGACTCTAGAAAACATTTTAAAGACAATGGTTTAGCCACATTTTTGATTTGAGGTCTAAATCATGGACTTGCTTTGGAAAATGGTTACTTGCATATTAAGCAACATGTGCATAACTTAAAATTGAGGCATGGGCAACGAACTTGGCAAGCTAAACCCTTCCAAAATGTCACTAGGGGATAAACTGAAGGAGATTGAGATGAATTTCAAGCTGCAAACAGAATTGAGCATGTCATGATAAGTGATTCAAAATCTCATGACATGAGATGTGCAAAATCTCATTGGAAGGATCTAGAGGGTTCTAGATCATCCAAACTCCATCTATATAATGAGTAGAGTGAATCCATGGCAGGGGTTGGTGATTATTGAAGGTTTGAGCATAGTTTGGAATTGAGTTTTCATATATTGCAATTGAAATCGGTTTCATCAATTTCCTCCATTTCCTTCCATTTTCTTGATTGATTCTTCTTCCATGAGTATCAAGGATTGATTCCAGATCATTTCCAAGAAGAATTGGTGGCTAGATCGTGTGGGAGCAAGGGGTTTTCAGCACCTGCAACTCTTCATCGTGTTTCAAGATTGAAGCACTCTCCATTGAATCTTTTGCATACAGAAGCAAGGAGGAAGTTCAGTGATCGTGTCCAGAAGATTTGAGAGCTTGAAGTGGAGATTTCGTGCATCTGTTATTCAAGAATTTCAAGGTTTGTAACCTTCTTCCCCTAGCTTGATTTAGGTAGAATTAGGCTGAATTAGGGTGTTAGATTAGTTGTAGAATGGCCTAGGATGGTTTTCTGATGATTAATTGTTGAATTAGAGACAAAATAGGAAGATCACCATTTTCGTTTGAGATTGGGAGATGATGATTCTTGGGGTTTCAGAAGAAACTAATGGCATGATTGAGTTCGTGGCAAGATTTGGAGTGTGTTTCATGTTTTGACCTCTTGGATTGGAGGCCTCTAGGAAGAACTAGGGTTGAAGGGGACGATCAGAGCTCCATCGGCGGTGGTCGGAGCTGGGCGCGAAGCTCAGAGCTTTGAAATGGAGAAGATGAAGTTCTCACCATTAGATCATGGTCTGACCATTGACTAGAAGCTGATCCAACGGATGTGTTTTTGTGGAATTTAGTGTGGTCTCTTGGTGATGATTTTGAGCCTAATTTTTTGTGTGTGATTAGGTTAGACACATATGATCCCATAGTAATTTTCCCACAGTTTTGTGGTGAAAATAGGGGTGCCTTCTAGATTGATGTTTAGATGCTTCCTTTTTAGGGTTTTAGGTTGATACCTTAGAATGTAGATTTTAGTTCTAGGTCCAATTTGATGATTTGATCTTTGAAACTAATGTGATAGAATCATGATTGACCTAGGTTCCCATAGAAATTTTTGTAGGATTTTACAATTGATTTTAGTATTTTAGTTAGGACTAATTTTAGTGCTAGGTTTTAGGTGATCCTAATTTACTTATTCAACTAGTTTAACTCATTTAGTTCCCTTAGATTAGGGTTTGTGCTTGGTTTGCCTTTTATTGAGATTGAAGACAAGTTGAAGACAAGGTGAGGATGCTTGAAGTGGCTTGAAGTTGGTTGGAGCTTTGGATTTGTTGGTTCCTGAAGGTGTCTGATGAAGATTAGGAGATAGGACATAGGGAGAGCCTTGTAGTTAGAATGATTTCTTTCACAAACATGGAAAGCCTCTTGTGCTTCCATTCTTCCCAATGACTAAAAGTCCTTCTTAGATATTCACATCCCTCCCTTGGAAGGATGAGTGGCTTTATCTGGAGAGTAGAACTTTGAGGGAACCAATCTTTCATAATGATGAACCCTTACAGGCTTCCTTTGGTTGTCAGTAAGCTGTTTATCATTTCCTCTCATCCTGTTAAATCAAATATCTTCTTGTTTGAGTATTTTGAAAGATGTTGGACTTGAGTTTAAAGATGAGGACTTTATTGAAGAGTGGGGAAGAGGGTGATGCCTTGAGCATTGCCATTGCAGCTGAGGCTTGGAAAGCAAGAAGAACAGGTTGATACTTGAAGATCCAATTGAGATTGAGTGAAGAATAAGGAGTTCCTTGCTTGAAGAAGATTGAAGGAGGAAGCTGACACTTCTAAGTGATTGAATATTACTCTGTGAAGCTGAAGCTTGTAGGAAGAGAAGACCAAGTTGAGACTGGTAAAGTAAGAGAGCTGAAGCTTGAAGACTGAGTTGATACATGAAGAGGACTCAGTTGAGATTGAGAGTGGAGCTGAGGCTTGAGGACTAAAGGAAGTTGATACTTATATTGAAGCTTTGAGAGCCTGAAGGAATCAAGTTTATACTTGCAGTTAGGAGTGAAGCCTGAAGATGGAATTAAATAAGAAAGCTGAAGCTTGAAGAAGAAGATTAAGTTGAAACTTATGTTGAAGGGTTGAAACCTGGGGAAGCAAATTGGTATTTGCCAGTGAAGATGATATCCTTGAAGGGTGATTGAAGTCTGAAGACTGAATTGTTGTTAGAAGAGCTGAGGCTTGGAATTGAGAGAGAGTTGTTGATCTGCTGCTTTCTTGTCTGTTTTCTTTTCTGTAGTGCTGATGTGCCTTGTGTGACTTGCTTGATGCATTAGAATAAGTCCATGACTAGACTGACTTTAATTAGGAGCATGATTGCACTAGAAGTTGAGTTGCTCCCTCTGCTTGTATTGTTACTGTATGGCTTTGCTTGCGGGTATTCGGTAGAGCCCAGCTCCCTTGCCCAGGTGGTTTATTTTGCTTGATAGCATTCCATTTTATTTCATTTCTTCTGTATGATTGCAGTTTACTGTATTTTGCTTGATAGCATGTTGTTATTTCCTCAGTATGATTGCTGTGATTCATTCTGGCTTGAGGTCGAGATGAGCTTGTGGAGGCTGCTGCCCCACACATATTTCCTCCCTCACTTGCATTGCATGCATTTTACAGTTGTTTACCATTTACTGTTTAAGCTGATGCTTTGTCTGTTTCTGTGTATTATTGACATGATCCCTTAGGACTCTCATTTCCTTTGATAAGGAAATGATGATAGAACTTTAGGTAGAAACCTATGCATGATAACTTCTAGGAGTTCCCTGTTTCAAACCTCAATCGTAGGATGAATCCTTGGCATGACAACAGTAGGACTTGATAGTCTCCCCGTAGTTGAGCCTGTTCTCTCTTCTCATCTCAAAACAGCTTAAGATACAGTAATCATGAATGATTTCTTTCGTAGTTACGAGCCTTAAGCTATCTGAGAAAGGATTGTTGGAGAGTTTCTTTTCAACAGTCTGGATGTTTAGTATGGCACCCTTTGGGTGACATGCGACGCATTCACTCTCAGGTCATAGTCTCTAGTGTGATTGAAATTGCAAACACAATAAAAAACACTTCTTTCATAAAAGACAGAAAACAAACTTCAAACCTTTTTGCCCCGGGGCCTATAATTCAAAGGAAGCTTTTCTAAAGAAAAGAGTGTCGTTAACTCCTAGTTCTACCGCAAACAGGCTTTGTCCCTAACTGCTGGAACTATTTGTTAACCCTACTCGATAAAACAGATGAATCTGAATCCCCGTAATCCGTAGTTATCCCGAACTACGTAAGCTCTAATCTCTCATACCTGTTGAGAGTACGTAGGCACAATACTGACGTATTGGCGAGCCACCTTCCCCGTAACCCGTAGTAGGTCGAACTACGTTGACTCTGATTTCTCATTCTCTGATGGGAATACGTAGGCATAAAGCGCGACGCTTTGCCGAGTCATTTTCTTTTCTTTTCAGACCAGCCTTGATAGGTAGATAGATAAAACCAACCCTTCCAGTAAACACAACAAGCGTGGATCCCATCGAGTACGATGGACGTGAGGGGTGCTAACACCTTCCCCTTGCGTAACCGACTCCCGAACCCAGACAATAGTTGCGATGACCTTGTCTTATACCTTTTTCGTCAGGTTTTTCCGATCGTTTCCTTTCCCGTTCTAAGGGATAAATAACGAAAGGTGGCGACTCTTCTGTTTTGTCGGCACCTTATTTTCGCAGAAGCGACACCAATGAACACACAACAGTGTGAGCCGGGGTCCAGATACCACACGGGCTCAAGATAACATCACTAGTTTGGATCTGAATATCAAACATAATAAAGAAACATCCATCAGCCAGGGCCTAGATGTCGCACATGCCAATGAACACACAACAATGTGAGCCGGAGTCCGAATACCACATGAGCTCAAGAGAACATCACTAGCCAGGATCTCAATATCACACATACTAATGAAACAATCATCAGCCAGGGCCTGAATGCTGCACATCCTAATGAACACACAATGGTGTGAGCCGGGGTCCGGATACCACACTGGCTCAAGAGAACATCACTAGCCAGGATCTGAATATCACACATACTAATGAAACAATCATCAGCCAGGACTTGGATGTCGGACATGCCAATGAACACACAACTGTGTGAGCCGGGGTCCGGATCCAAAACGGGCTCAAGAGAACATCACTAGTCAGGATCTGAATATCACACATACTAATGAACCAATCATCAGCCAAGGCCTGGATGCCGCACATGCCAATGAACACACAACAATGTGAGCCGGGGTTCGGATACCACATGGGCTCAACAGAACATCACTAGTCAGGATCTGAATATCACACATACTAATGAAACAACCATCAGCCAGGGCCTGGATGCCGCACATGCCAATGAACATACAACAGTGTGAGTCGGGTTCCAGATACCACACGGGCTCAAGAGAACATCACTAGTCAGGATCTGAATATCACACATACTAATGAAACAACCATCAGATAGGGCCTGGATGCCGCACATGCCAATGAACACATAACAGTGTGAGCCGGGTTCCGGATACCACACGGGCTCAAGAGAACATCACTAGCCAGGATCTGAATATCACACATACTAATGAAACGATCATCAGCCAGGACCTGGATGCCGGACATGCCAACGAACACACAAATGTGTGAGCCGGGGTCCGGATACCACACGGGCTCAAGAGAACATCACTAGCCAGGATCTGAATATCACACATACTAATGAAACAATCATCAGCCAGGACCTGGATGCCGGACATGCCAATGAACACACAACTGTGTGAGCCGGGGTCCGGATACCACACGGGCTCAAGAGAACATCACTAGTCAGGATCTGAATATCACACATACTAATGAAACAATCATCATCCAGGGCCAGGATGCCGCACATGCCAATCAACACACAACAGTGTGAGCTGGGGTTCGGATACCACACGGGCTCAAGAAAACATCACTAGTCAGGATCGGAATATCACACATACTAATGAAAAGATCAATAGCCAGGGCCTAGATGCCGCACATGCCAATGAACACACAACAATGTGAGCCGGGGTCCGGATACCACACGGGCTCAAGAGAACATCACTAGTCAGGATCTGAATATCACACATACTAATGAAACAACCATCAGCCAGGGCCTGGATGCCGCACATGCCAATGAACATACAACAGTGTGAGTCGGGTTCCAGATACCACACGGGCTCAAGAGAACATCACTAGTCAGGATCTGAATATCAGACATACTAATGAAACAACCATCAGATAGGGCCTGGATGCCGCACATGCCAATGAACACATAATAGTGTGAGCCGGGTTCCGGATACCACACGGGCTCAAGAGAACATCACTAGCCAGGATCTGAATATCACACATACTAATGAAACGATCATCAGCCAGGACCTGGATGCCGGACATGCCAACGAACACACAAATGTGTGAGCCGGGGTCCGGATACCACACGGGCTCAAGAGAACATCACTAGCCAGGATCTGAATATCACACATACTAATGAAACAATCATCAGCCAGGACCTGGATTCCGGACATGCCAATGAACACACAACTGTGTGAGCCGGGGTCCGGATACCACACGGGCTCAAGAGAACATCACTAGTCAGGATCTGAATATCACACATACTAATGAAACAATCATCATCCAGGGCCAGGATGCCGCACATGCCAATCAACACACAACAGTGTGAGCTGGGGTTCGGATACCACACGGGCTCAAGAAAACATCACTAGTCAGGATCGGAATATCACACATACTAATGAAAAGATCAATAGCCAGGGCCTAGATGCCGCACATGCCAATGAACACACAACAATGTGAGCCGGGGTCCGGATACCACACGGGCTCAAGAGAACATCACTAGTCAGGATCTGAATATCACACATACTAATGAAACAACCATCAGCCAGGGCCTGGATGCCGCACATGCCAATGAACATACAACAGTGTGAGCCGGGTTCTAGATATCACACGGGCTCAAGAGAACATCACTAGCCAGGATCTGAATATCACACATACTAATGAAACAATCATCAGCCAGGACCTGGATGCCGGACATGCCAATGAACACACAACTGTGTGAGCCGGGGTCCGGATACCACACGGGCTCAAGAGAACATCACTAGTCAGGATCTGAATATCACACATACTAATGAAACAATCATCATCCAGGGCCAGGATGCCGCACATGCCAATCAACACACAACAGTGTGAGCTGGGGTTCGGATACCACACGGGCTCAAGAAAACATCACTAGTCAGGATCGGAATATCACACATACTAATGAAAAGATCAATAGCCAGGGCCTAGATGCCGCACATGCCAATGAACACACAACAATGTGAGCCGGGGTCCGGATACCACACGGGCTCAAGAGAACATCACTAGTCAGGATCTGAATATCACACATACTAATGAAACAACCATCAGCCAGGGCCTGGATGCCGCACATGCCAATGAACATACAACAGTGTGAGTCGGGTTCCAGATACCACACGGGCTCAAGAGAACATCACTAGTCAGGATCTGAATATCACACATACTAATGAAACAACCATCAGATAGGGCCTGGATGCCGCACATGCCAATGAACACATAACAGTGTGAGCCGGGTTCCGGATACCACACGGGCTCAAGAGAACATCACTAGCCAGGATCTGAATATCACACATACTAATGAAACGATCATCAGCCAGGACCTGGATGCCGGACATGCCAACGAACACACAAATGTGTGAGCCGGGGTCCGGATACCACACGGGCTCAAGAGAACATCACTAGCCAGGATCTGAATATCACACATACTAATGAAACAATCATCAGCCAGGACCTGGATTCCGGACATGCCAATGAACACACAACTGTGTGAGCCAGGGTCCGGATACCACACGGGCTCAAGAGAACATCACTAGTCAGGATCTGAATATCACACATACTAATGAAACAATCATCATCCAGGGCCAGGATGCCGTACATGCCAATCAACACACAACAGTGTGAGCTGGGGTTCGGATACCACACGGGCTCAAGAAAACATCACTAGTCAGGATCGGAATATCACACATACTAATGAAAAGATCAATAGCCAGGGCCTAGATGCCGCACATGCCAATGAACACACAACAATGTGAGCCGGGGTCCGGATATCACACGGGCTCAAGAGAACATCACTAGTCAGGATCTGAATATCACACATACTAATGAAACAACCATCAGCCAGGGCCTGGATGCCGCACATGCCAATGAACATACAACAGTGTGAGCCGGGTTCTAGATATCACACGGGCTCAAGAGAACATCACTAGTCAGGATCTGAATATCACACATACTAATGAAGCAACCATCAGATAGGGCCTGGATGCCGCACATGCCAATGAACACACAACAGTGTGAGCCGGGTTCCGGATACCACACGGGCTCAAGAGAACATCACTAGCCAGGATCTGAATATCACACATACTAATGAAACAATCCTCAGCCAGGACCTGGATGCCGGACATGCCAACGAACACACAACTGTGTGAGCCGGGGTCTGGATACCACACGTGCTCAAGAGAACATCACTAGCCAGGATCTGAATATCACACATACTAATGAAACAATTATCAGCCAGGACCTGGATGCCGGACATGCCAATGAACACACAACTGTGTGAGCCGGGGTCCGGATACCACACGGGCTCAAGAGAACATCACTAGTCAGGATCTGAATATCACACATACTATTGAAACAAGCATCTGTCAGGGACTGGGTTCCGCACATGCCAATGAACACACAACGGTGTGAGCCGAGGTCCGGATACCACACGGGCTCAAGAGAACATAACTAGTCAGGATCTGAATAACAAACATACTAATGAAACATCCATCAGCCAGGGCCTGGATGCCGCACATGCCAATGAACATACAACAGTGTGAGTCGGGTTCCAGATACCACACGGGCTCAAGAGAACATCACTAGTCAGGATCTGAATATCACACATACTAATGAAGCAACCATCAAATAGGGCCTGGATGCCGCACATGCCAATGAACACACAACAGTGTGAGCCGGGTTCCGGATACCACACGGGCTCAAGAGAACATCACTAGCCAGGATCTGAATATCACACATACTTATGAAACAATCATCAGCCAGGACCTGGATGCCGCACATGCCAATGAACACACAACGATGTGAGTCGGGGTCGGGATACCACACGGGCTCAAGAGAACATCACTAGCCAGGATCTGAATATCACACATACTTATGAAACAATCATCAGCCAGGACCTGGATGCTGCACATGCCAATGAACACACAACGGTGTGAGCCGGGGTCCGGATACCACATGGGCTCAAGAGACCATCACTAGCCAGGATCTGAATATCACACATACTACTGAAACAATCATTATCCAGGGCCTGGATGCCACACATGCCAATGAACACACAACGGTGTGAGTCGGGGTCCGGATGCCACACGTGCTCAAGAGAACATCACTAGTCAGGATCTGAATATAACACATACTAATGAAACAATCATCATCCATGGCCTCGATACCGCACATGCCAATGAACACACAACTGTGTGAGCCGGGGTCCGGATACCACACGGGCTCAAGAAAACATCACTAGTCAGGATCTGAATACCAAACATACTAATGAAACAACCATCAGCCAGGGCCTGGATGCCACACATGCCAATGAACACACAACTGTGTGAGCCGAGTCCGGATACCACACGGGCTCAAGAGAACATCACTAGTCAGGATCTGAGTATCACACATACTAATGAAACAGTCATCAGCCAGGGCCTGGATGCCGCACATGCCAATGAACACATAACCGTGTGAGCAGTGGTCCGGATACCACACAGGATCAAGAGAACATCATTAGTCAGGATCTGAATATCACACATACTATTGAAACAATCATCATCCAGGGCCTGGATGTCGCACATGCCAATGAACATACAACAGTGTGAGCCGGGGTCCGGATACCACACGGGCTCAAAAGAACATAACTAGTCAGGATCTATATATCAAACATATTAATTAAACATCCATCAGCCAGGGCCTGGATGCCGCACATGCTAATGAACACACAACAGTGTGAGCATGGATCCGGATATCACACGAGCTCAAGAGAACATCACTAGCCAGGATCTGAATATCACACATACTAATGAAACAATCATCAGCCAGGGCCTGGATGCCACACATGCCAATGAACACACAACCGTGTGAGATGGGGTCCGGATACCACACGGGCTCAAGAGAACATCACTAGTCAGGATCTGAATATCACACACACTATTGAAACAATCATCAGCCAGGGCCTGGATGCCGCACATGTCAATGAACACACAACGGTGTGAGCCGGGGTCTGGATACCACACGGGCTCAAGAGAACATCACAAGTCAGGATCTGAATATCAAACATACTAATGAAACATCCATCAGCCAGGGCCTGGATGCCGCACATGCCAATGAACACACAACAATGTGAGCATGGGTCCGGATATCACACGAGCTAAGAGAACATCACTAGCCAAGATCTGAATATCACACATACTAATGAAACAATCATCAGCCAAGGCTTGGATGCCGCACATGCCAATGAACATCCAACGGTGTGAGCCGGGGTCCGGATACCACACGGGCTCAAGAGACCATCGCTAGCCAGGATCTGAATATCACACATACTAATGAAACAATTATCAGCCAGGACCTGGATGCCGCACATGCCAATGAACACACAATGGTTGAACCGGGGTCCGGATACCACACGGGCTCAAGAGAACATCACTAGTAATGATCTGAATATCACACATACTAATGAAAAAATCAATAGCCAGGGCCTAGATGCCGCACATGCCAATGAACACACAACAATGTGAGCCGAGGTCCGGATACCACACGGGCTCAAGAGAACCTCACTAGTCAGAATCTGAATACTACACATACTAATTAAACAACCATCAGCCAGGGCCTGGATGCCGCACATGCCAATGAACACACGACAATGTGAGTCGGGGTCCGGATACCACACGGGCTCAAGAGAACATCACTAGTCAGGATATGAATATAACACATACTAATGAAACAATCATCATCCAGGGCCTCGATACCGCACATGCCAATGAACACACAACTGTGTGAGCCGGGGTCCGGATACCACACGGGCTCAAGAAAACATCACTAGTCAGGATCTGAATACCAAACATACTAATGAAACAACCATCAGCCAGGGCCTGGATGCCACACATCCCAATGAACACACAACTGTGTGAGCCGGGATCCGGATACGACACGGGCTCAAGAGAACGTCACTAGTCAGGATCTGAATATCACACACACTAATGAAACAACCATCAGCCAGGGCCTGGATGCCGCACATGCCAATGAACACACAACTGTGTGAGCCGAGTCCGGATACCACACGGGCTCAAGAGAACATCACTAGTCAGGATCTGAATATCACACATACTAATGAAACAGTCATCAGCCAGGGCCTGGATGCCGCACATGCCAATGAACACATAACCGTGTGAGCAGTGGTCCGGAGGCCACACAGGATCAAGAGAACATCATTAGTCAGGATCTGAATATCACACATACTATTGAAACAATCATCATCCAGGGCCTGGATGTCGCACATGCCAATGAACAGACAACAGTGTGAGCCGGGGTCCGGATACCACACGGGCTCAAAAGAACATAACTAGTCAGGATCTGTATATCAAACATATTAATGAAACATCCATCAGCCAGGGCCTGGATGCCGCACATGCTAATGAACACACAACAGTGTGAGCATGGATCCGGATATCACACGAGCTCAAGAGAACATCACTAGCCAGGATCTGAATATCACACATACTAATGAAACAATCATAAGCCAAGGCCTGGATGCCACACATGCCAATGAACACACAACCGTGTGAGATGGGGTCCGGATACCACACGGGCTCAAGAGAACATCACTAGTCAGGATCTGAATATCACACACACTATTGAAACAATCATCAGCCAGGGCCTGGATGCCGCACATGTCAATGAACACACAACGGTGTGAGCCGGGGTCCGGATACCACACGGGCTCAAGAGAACATCACAAGTCAGGATCTGAATATCAAACATACTAATGAAACATCCATCAGCCAGGGCCTGGATGCCGCACATGCCAATGAACACACAACAATGTGAGCATGGGTCCGGATATCACACGAGCTAAGAGAACATCACTAGCCAAGATCTGAATATCACACATACTAATGAAACAATCATCAGCCAGGGCTTGGATGCCGCACATGCCAATGAACATCCAACGGTGTGAGCCGGGGTCCGGATACCACACGGGCTCAAGAGACCATCACTAGCCAGGATCTGAATATCACACATACTAATGAAACAATTATCAGCCAGGACCTGGATGCCGCACATGCCAATGAACACACAATGGTTGAACCGGGGTCCGGATACCACACGGGCTCAAGAGAACATCACTAGTAATGATCTGAATATCACACATACTAATGAAAAAATCAATAGCCAGGGCCTAGATGCCGCACATGCCAATGAACACACAACAATGTGAGCCGAGGTCCGGATACCACACGGGCTCAAGAGAACCTCACTAGTCAGAATCTGAATACTACACATACTAATTAAACAACCATCAGCCAGGGCCTGGATGCCGCACATGCCAATGAACACACGACAATATGAGCCGGGGTCCGGATACCACACGGGCTCAAGAGAACATCACTAGTCAGGATCTGAATATAACACATACTAATGAAACAATCATCATCCAGGGCCTCGATACAGCACATGCCAATGAACACACAACTGTGTGAGCCGGGGTCCGGATACCACACGGGCTCAAGAAAACATCACTAGTCAGGATCTGAATACCAAACATACTAATGAAACAACCATTAGCCAGGGCCTAGATGCCACACATGCCAATGAACACACAACTGTGTGAGCCGGGATCCGGATACCACACGGGCTCAAGAGAACGTCACTAGTCAGGATCTGAATATCACACACACTAATGAAACAACCATCAGCCAGGGCCTGGATGCCGCACATGCCAATGAACACACAACTGTGTGAGCCGAGTCCGGATACCACACGGGCTCAAGAGAACATCACTAGTCAGGATCTGAATATCACATATACTAATGAAACAGTCATCAGCCAGGGCCTGGATGCCGCACATGCCAATGAACACATAACCGTGTGAGCAGTGGTCCGGAGGCCACACAGGATCAAGAGAACATCATTAGTCAGGATCTGAATATCACACATACTATTGAAACAATCATCATCCAGGGCCTGGATGTCGCACATGCCAATGAACAGACAACAGTGTGAGCCGGGGTCCGGATACCACACGGGCTCAAAAGAACATAACTAGTCAGGATCTGTATATCAAACATATTAATGAAACATCCATCAGCCAGGGCCTGGATGCCGCACATGCTAATGAACAGACAACAGTGTGAGCATGGATCTGGATATCACACGAGCTCAAGAGAACATCACTAGCCAGGATCTGAATATCACACATACTAATGAAACAATCATCAGCCAGGGCCTGGATGCCACACATGCCAATGAACATACAACCGTGTGAGATGGGGTCCGGATACCACACGAGCTCAAGAGAACATCACTAGTCAGGATCTGAATATCACACACACTATTGAAACAATCATCAGCCAGGGCCTGGATGCCGCACATGTCAATGAACACACAACGGTGTGAGCCGGGGTCCGGATACCACACGGGCTCAAGAGAACATCACAAGTCAGGATCTGAATATCAAACATACTAATGAAACATCCATCAGCCAGGGCCTGGATGCCGCACATGCCAATGAACACACAACAATGTGAGCATGGGTCCGGATATCACACGAGCTAAGAGAACATCACTAGCCAAGATCTGAATATCACACATACTAATGAAACAATCATCAGCCAGGGCTTGGATGCCGCACATGCCAATGAACATCCAACGGTGTGAGCCGGGGTCCGGATACCACACGGGCTCAAGAGACCATCACTAGCCAGGATCTGAATATCACACATACTAATGAAACAATTATCAGCCAGGACCTGGATGCCGCACATGCCAATGAACACACAATGGTTGAACCGGGGTCCGGATACCACACGGGCTCAAGAGAACATCACTAGTAATGATCTGAATATCACACATACTAATGAAAAAATCAATAGCCAGGGCCTAGATGCCGCACATGCCAATGAACACACAACAATGTGAGCCGAGTTCCGGATACCACACGGGCTCAAGAGAACCTCACTAGTCAGAATCTGAATACTACACATACTAATTAAACAACCATCAGCTAGGGCCTTGATGCCGCACATGCCAATGAACACACGACAATGTGAGCCGGGGTCCAGATACCACACGGGCTCAAGAGAACATCACTAGTCAGGATCTGAATATCACACATACTAATGAAACAACCATCATCCAGGGCCTCGATGCCGCACATGCCAATGAACACACAACAGTGTGAGACGGGGTCCGGATACCACATGGGCTCAAGAGAACATCACTAGTCAGGATCTGAATATCACACATACTAATGAAACATCCATCAGCCAGGGCCTGGATGCCACACATGCTAATGAACACACAACGGTGTGAGGCGAGGTCCGGATACCACACGGGCTCAAGAGAACATCACTAGTTAGGATCTGAATATCAAACATACTAATGAAACATTCATCAGCCAGGGCCTGGATGTCGCACATGCCAATGAACACACAACCGTGTGAGCTGGGGTCCGGATACCACACGGGCTCAAGAGAACATCACTAGTCAGGATCTGAATATCACACATACTATTAAAACAATCATCAGCCAGGGCCTGGATGTCGCACATGCCAATGAACACACAACCGTGTGAGCTGGGGTCCGGATACCA
This sequence comes from Lathyrus sativus, assembly GCA_963859935.3. Classification (NCBI taxonomy): domain Eukaryota; kingdom Viridiplantae; phylum Streptophyta; class Magnoliopsida; order Fabales; family Fabaceae; genus Lathyrus; species Lathyrus sativus. The sequence goes on along the minus strand of OZ012735.1, from coordinate 395,399,465 downwards.
CACGGGCTCAAGAGAACATCACTAGTCTGGATCTGAACATCACACATACTATTGAAACAATCATCAGCCAGGGCCTGGATGTCGCACATTCCAATGAACATACAACAATGTGAGCTTGGGTCCGGATATCACTCGAGCACAAGAGAACATCACTAGCCAAGATATGAATATCACACATACTAAAGAAACAATCATTAGCCAGGGCCTGGATGCCGAACATGCCAATGAACACACAACGGTGTGAGCTGGGGTCCGGATACCACACGGGCTCAAGAGAACATCACTAGCCATGATCTGAAAATCACACATACTAATGAAACAATCATCAGGCAGGACCTGGATGCCGCACATGCCAATGAACACACAATGGTTGAACCGGGGTCCGGATACCACATGGGCTCAAAAGAACATCACTAGTCAGGATCTGAATATCACACTTACTAATGAAACAATCATCAGCCAGGGCCTGGATACCGCACATGCCAATGAACAGACAACGGTGTGAGCCAGGGTCTAGATACCACACGGGCTCAAGAGAACATCACTAGTCAGGATCCGAATATCACACATACTAATGAAACAATCATAAGCCAGGGCCTGGGTGCCGCACATGCCAATGAACACACAACAGTGTGAGCCGGGTCCGGATACCACACGGGCTCAAGAGAACATCACTAGTCAGGATCTGAATATCACACATACTAATGATACAACCATCAGCCAGGGCCTGGATGCCGCACATGCCAATGAACACACAACAGTGTGAGCTGGGGTCCGGATACCACACGGGCTCAAGAGAACATCACTAGTCAGGATATGAATATCACACATACTAATGAAACAACCATCAGCCAGGGTCTGGATGCCGCACATGCCAATGAACACACAACTGTGTGAGCCGGTGTCCGGATACCACACGGGCTCAAGAGAACATCACTAGTCAGGATCTGAATATCAAACAAACTAATGAAACAACCATCATCCAGGGCCTGGATGCCGCACATGCCAATGAACACACAACAGCGTGAGCCGGGGTCCGGATACCACACGAGCTCAAGAGAACATCACTAGTCAGGATCTGAATATCACACATACTGATGAAACAATCATCAACAAGGGCCTGGATGCTGCACATGCCAATGAACACACAACCGTGTGAGCTGGGGTCGGGTTACCACATAGGATCAAGAGAACATCACTAGTCAGGATCTGAATATCACACATACTATTAAAACAATCATCAGCCAGGGCCTGGATGTCGTACATGTCAATGAACACACAACGGTGTGAGCCAGGGTCCGGATACCACACGGCTCATGATTACATCACTATTCAGGATTTGAATATCACACATACTAATGAAACAATCATCAGCCAGGACCTGGATGCCGCACATGCCAATGAACACACAATTGTGTGAGCCGGGGTCCGGATACCACACGGGCTCAAGAGAACATCACTTGTCAGGATCTGAATATCACACATACTAATGAAACATCCATCAGCCAGGGCCTGGATGCCGCACATGCAAATGACCACACAACAATGTGAGCATAGGTCCGGATATCACACGAGCTCAACAGAACATTACTAGCCAGGATCTGAATATCACAAATACTAATGAAACAACCATCAGCTAGGGCTTGGATGTTGTACATGCCAATGAACACACAATTGTGTGAGTCGTGGTCCGGATACCACACGGGCTCAAGAGAACATCACTAGTCAGGATCTGAATATCACACATACTCTTGAAACATCCATCAGCCAGGGCCTGGATGCCGCACATGCCAATGAACACACAACAATGTGAGCCGGGGTCATGATACCAGACGGGCTCAAGAGAACATCACTAGCCAGGATCTGAATATCACACATACTAATGAAACAACCATCAGCCAGGGCCTGGATGCCGCACATGCCAATGAACACACAATTGTGTGAGCCGGGGTCCGGATACCATACGGGCTCAAGAGAACATCACTAATCAGGATCTGAATATCACACATACTAATGAACCAATCATCAGCTAGGGCATGGATGTCGCACATGCCAATGAACACACAACCGTGTGAGCTGGGGTCGGGATACCACACAGGATCAAGAGAACATCACTAGTCAGGATCTGAATATCACACATACGATTAAAACAATCATCAGCCAGGGCCTGGATGCCGCACATGCCAATGAACACACAACAATGTGAGTTGGGGTCATGATACTAGACGGGCTTAAGAGAACATCACGAGCCAGGATCTGAATATCACACATACTAATGAAACAACCATTAGCCAGGGCCTGGATGCCGCACATGCCAATGGACACACAACTGTGTGAGCCGGGGTCCGGATACCACACGGGCTCAAGAGAACATCACTAGTCAGGATCAGAATATCACACATACTAATGAAACAATCATCAGCAAGGGCCTGGATATCGCACATGCCAATGAACACACAACCGTGTGAGCTGGGGTCCGCATACCACACAGGATCAAGAGAACATCACTAGTCAGGATCTGAATATCAGACATACTATTGAAACAATCATCAGCCAGGGCCTGGATGCCGCACATGCCAATGGACACACAACAGTGTGAGCCAGGGTCCGGATACCACACGGGCTCAAGAGAATATCACTAGTCAGGATCTGAATATCAAACATACTAATGAAACATCCATCAGCCATGGCCTGGATGCCGCACATGCTAATGAACACACAACAGTGTGAGCATGGATCCGGATATCACACGAGCTCAAGAGAACATCACTAGCCAGGATCTGAATATCACACATACTAATGAAACAATCATCAGCCAGGGCCTGGATGCCGCACATGCCAATGAACACACAACGGTGTGAGCCCGGGTCCGGATACAACACGGGCTTAAGAGAACATCACTAGTCAGGATCTAAATATCACACATACTAATGAAATAATCATCAGCCAGAGCCTGGATGCCGCACATGCCAATGAACACACAACGGTGTGAGTCGTGGTCAAGATACCATACGGGCTCAAGAGAACATCACTATTCAGGATTTGAATATCATACATACTAATGAAACAATCATCAGCCAGGACCTGGATGCCGCACATGCCAATGAACACACAACTGTGTGAGCCGGGGTCCGGATACCACACGGGCTCAAGAGAACATCACTAGTCAGGATCTGAATATCACACATACTAATGAAACATCCATCAGCCAGGGCCTGGATGCCGCACATGCAAATGAACACACAACAGTGTGAATGGGTCAGGATATCACACGAGCTCAAGAGAACATCACTAGCCTGGATCTGAATATCACAAATACTAATGAAACAACCATCAGCCAGGGCTTGGATGCCGTACATGCCAATGAACACACAATTGTGTGAGCCATGGTCCGGATACCACACGGGCTCAAGAGAATATCACTAGTCAGGATCTGAATATCAAACATACTAATGAAACATCCATCAGCCAGGGCCTGGAGGCCGCACATGCAAATGACCACACAACAGTGTGAGCATAGGTCCGGATATCACACGAGCTCAACAGAACATTACTAGCCAGGATCTGAATATCACAAATACTAATGAAACAACCATCAGCTAGGGCTTGGATGTCGTACATGCCAATGAACACACAATTGTGTGAGCCGTGGTCCGGATACCACATGGGCTCAAGAGAACATCACTAGTCAGGATCTGAATATCACACATACTCTTGAAACATCCATCAGCCAGGGCCTGGATGCCGCACATGCAAATGAACACACAACAGTGTGAGCATGGGTCCGGATATCACACGAGTTCAAGAGAACATCACTAGCCAGGATCTTAATATCACACATACTAATGAAACAATCATCAGCCAGGGCCTGGATGCCGCACCTGCCAATGAACACACAACAATGTGAGCCAGGGTCATGATACCAGACGGGCTCAAGAGAACATCACTAGCCAGGATCTGAATATCACACACTAATGAAACAACCATCAGCCAGGGCCTGGATGCCTCACACGCCAATGAACACACAATTGTGTGAGCCGGGGTCCGGATACCACACGGGCTCAAGAGAACATCACTAATCAGGATCTGAATATCACACATACTAATGAACCAATCATCAACTAGGGCCTGGATGTCGCACATGCCAATGAACACACAACCGTGTGAGCTGGGGTCGGGATACCACACAGGATCAAGAGAACATCACTAGTCAGGATCTGAATATCACACATACTATTAAAACAATCATCAGCCAGGGCCTGGATGCCGCACATGCCAGTGAACACACAACAATGTGAGTTGCGGTCATGATACCAGACGGGCTCAAGAGAACATCACGAGCCAGGATCTGAATATCACACATACTAATGAAACAACCATTAGCCAGGGCCTGGATGCCGCACATGCCAATGGACACACAACTATGTCAGCCGGGGTCCGGATACCACACGGGCTCAAGAGAACATCACTAGTCAGGATCTGAATATCACACATACTAATGAAACAATCATCAACAAGGGCCTGGATGCCGCACATGCCAATGAACACACAATCGTGTGAGCTGGGGTCCGCATACCACACAGGATCAAGAGAACATCACTAGTCAGGATCTGAATATCACACATACTATTGAAACAATCATCAGCCAGGGCCTGGATGCCGCACATGCCAATGGACACACAACAGTGTGAGCCAGGGTCCGGATACCACACGGGCTCAAGAGAATATTACTAGTCAGGATCTGAATATCAAACATACTAATGAAACATCCATCAGCCATGGCCTGGATGCCGCACATGCTAATGAACACACAACAGTGTGAGCATGGATCCGGATATCACACGAGCTCAAGAGAACATCACTAGCCAGGATCTGAATATCACACATACTAATGAAACAATCATCAGCCAGGGCCTAGATGCCACACATGCCAATGAACACACAACGGTGTGAGCCGGGGTCCGAATACAACACGGGCTTAAGAGAACATCACTAGTCAGGATCTAAATATCACGCATACTAATGAAACAATAATCAGCCAGAGCCTGGATGCCGCACATGCCAATGAACACACAACGGTGTGAGCCGTGGTCAAGATACCATACGGGCTCAAGAGAACATCACTATTCAGGATTTGAATATCATACATACTAATGAAACAATCATCAGCCAGGACCTGGATGCCGCACATTCCAATGAACACACAACTGTGTGAGCCGGGGTCCGGATACCACACGGGCTCAAGAGAACATCACTAGTCAGGATCTGAATATCACACATACTAATGAAACATCCATCAGCCAGGGCCTGGATGCCGCACATGCAAATGAACACACAACAGTGTGAATGGGTCAGGATATCACACGAGCTCAAGAGAACATCACTAGCCTGGATCTGAATATCACAAATACTAATGAAACAACCATCAGCCAAGGCTTGGATGCCGTACATGCCAATTAACACACAATTGTGTGAGCCGTGGTCCGGATACCACACGGGCTCAAGAGAACATCACTAGTCAGGATCTGAATATCACACGTACTAATGAAACATCCATCAGCCAGGGCCTGGATGCCGCAAATGCAAATGAACACACAACAGTGTGAGCATGGGTTCGGATATCACACGAGTTCAAGAGAACATCACTAGCCAGGATCAGAATATCACACATACTAATGAAACAATCATCAGCCAGGGCCTGGATGCCGCACATGCCAATGAACACACAACAATGTGAGCCGGGGTCATGATACCAGACGGGCTCAAAAGAAAATCACTAGCCAGGATCTGAATATCACACATACTAATGAAACAACCATCAGCCAGGGCCTGGATGCCGCACATGCCAATGAACACACAACGGTGTGAGCCGTGGTCAAGATACCACACGGGCTCAAGAGAACATCACTATTCAAGATCTGAATATCACACATACTAATGAAACAATCATCAGCCAGGACCTGGATGCCGCACATGCCAATGAACACACAACTGTGTGAGCCAGGGTCCAGATACCACACGGGCTCAAGAGAACATCACTAGTCAGGATCTGAATATCACACATATTAATGAAACATCCATCAGCCAGGGCCTGGTTGCCGCACATGCAAATGAACACACAACAGTGTGGGCATGGGTCCGGATATAACAAGAGCTCAAGAGAACATCACTAGCCAGGATCTGAATATCACACATATTAATGAAACAATCATCGGCCAGGACCTAGATGCCGCACATGCCAATGAACACACAACGGTTGAACCAGGGTCCGGATACCACATGGGCTCAAAAGAACATCACTAGTCAGGATCTGAATATCACACTTACTAATGAAACAATCATCAGCCAGGGCCTGGATACCGCACATGTGAATGAACACACAACGGTGTGAGCGGGGGTCAAGATACCACACGGGCTCAAGAGAACATCACTAGTCAAGATCTAAATATCACACATACTAATGAAACAACCATCATCCAGGGCCTGGATTCCGCACATGCCAATGAACACACAACGGTGTCAGCCGTGGTCAAGATACCACACGGGCTCAAGAGAAAATCACTCTTCAGGATCTGAATATCACACATACTAATGAAACAATCATTAGCCAGGACCTGGATGCCGCACATGCCAATGAACACACAACTGTGTGGTCCGGGGTTCGGATACCACACGGGCTCAAGAGAACACCACTAGTCAGGATCTGAATATCACAAATACTAATGAAACAATCATCATCCAGGGCCTGGATGCCGCACATGCCAATGAACACACAACAGTTTGAGCTGGGGTCCGGATACCACACGGGCTCAAGAGAATATCACTAGTCAGGATCTGAATGTCACACATACTAATGAAAAAATCAATAGCCAGGGCCTAGATGCCGCACATGCCAATGAACACACAACAATGTGAGCCGGGGTCCGGATACCACACGGGCTCAAGAGAACATCACTAGTCAGGATCTGAATATCACACATACTAATGAAACAACCATCAGCCAGGGCCTAGACGCCGCACATGCCAATGAACACACAACAGTGTGAGTCGGGGTCCGGATACCACATGGGCTCAAGAGAACATCACAAGTCAGGATCTTAATATCACATATACTAATGAAACAACCATCAGCCATGGCCTGGATGTCGCACATGCCAATGAACACACAACTGTGTGAGCCAGGGTCCGGATACCACACGGGCTCAAGAGAACATCACTAGTCAGGATCTGAATATCACACATACTATTGAAATAATCATCAGCCAGGGCGTGGATGCCGCACATGCCAATGAACACACAACCGTGTGAGCTGGGGTCCGGATACCACACGGGCTCAAGAGAACATCACTAGTCAGGATCTGAATATCACACATACTATTGAAACAATCATCAGCCAGGGCCTGGATGCCGCACATGCCAATGAACACACAACGGTGTGAGCCGGGGTCCGGATACAACACGGGCTTAAGAGAACATCACTAGTCAGTATCTAAATATCACACATACTAATGAAACAATCATCAGCCAGAGCCTGGATGCCGCACATGCAAATGAACACACTACGGTGTGAGCCGTGGTCAAGATACCATACGGGCTCAAGAGAACATCACTATTCAGGATTTGAATATCATACATACTAATGAAACAATCATCAGCCAGGACCTGGATGCCGCACATGCCAATAAACACACAACTGTGTGAGTCGGGGTCCGGATACCACACGGGCTCAAGAGAACATCACTAGTCAGGATCTGAATATCACACATACTAATGAAACATCCATCATCCAGGGCCTGGATGCCGCACATGCAAATGAACACACAACATGGTGAATGGGTCAGGATATCTCACGAGCTCAAGAGAACATCACTAGCCTAGATCTGAATATCACAAATACTAATGAAACAACCATCAGCCAGGGCTTGGATGTCGTACATGCCAATGAACACACAATTGTGTGAGCCGTGGTCCGGATACCACACGGGCACAAGAGAACATCACTAGTCAGGATCTGAATATCACACATACTAATGAAACATCCATCAGCCAGGGCCTGGATGCTGCCAATGCAAATGAACATACAACAGTGTGAGCATGGGTCCGGATATCACACGAGTTCAAGAGAACATCACTAGCCAGGATCTGAATATCACACATACTAATGAAACAATCATCAGCCAGGGCCTGGATGCCGCACTTGCCATTGAACACACAACAATGTGAGCCGGGGTCATGATACCAGACGGGCTCAAGAGAACATCACTAGCCAGGATCTGAATATCACACATACTAATGAAACAACCATCAGCCAGGGCCTGGATGCCGCACATCCCAATGAACACACAACGGTGTGAGCCGTGGTCAAGATACCACACGGGCTCAAGAGAACATCACTATTCAAGATCTGAATATCACACATACTAATGAAACAATCATCAGCCAGGACCTGGATGCCGCACATGCCAATGAACACACAACTGTGTGAGCCAGGGTCCAGATACCACACGGGCTCAAGAGAACATCACTAGTAAGGATCTAAATATCACACATACTAATGAAACAACCATCATCCAGGGCCTGGATGCCGCACATGCCAATGAACACACAACGCTGTCAGCCGTGGTCAAGATACCACACGGGCTCAAGAGAAAATCACTCTTCAGGATCTGAATATCACACATACTAATGAAACAATCATTAGCCAGGACCTGGATGCCGCACACGCCAATGAACACACAACTGTGTGGTCTGGGGTTCGGATACCACACGGGCTCAAGAGAACATCACTAGTCAGGACCTAAATATCACACATACTATTGAAACAATCATCAGCCAGGGCCTGGATGCCGCACATGCCAATGGACACACAACAGTGTGAGCCAGGGTCCGGATACCACACGGGCTCAAGAGAATATCACTAGTCAGGATCTGAATATCAAACATACTAATGAAACATCCATCAGCCATGGCCTGGATGCCGCACATGCTAATGAACACACAACAGTGTGAGCATGGATCCGGATATCACACGAGCTCAAGAGAACATCACTAGCCAGGATCTGAATATCACACATACTAATGAAACAATCATCAGCCAGGGCCTGGATGCCGCACATGCCAATGAACACACAACGGTGTGAGCCGGGGTCCGGATACAACACGGGCTTAAGAGAACATCACTAGTCAGGATCTAAATATCACACATACTAATGAAACAATAATCAGCCAGAGCCTGGATGCCGCACATGCCAATGAACACACAACGGTGTGAGCCGTGGTCAAGATACCGTACGGGCTCAAGAGAACATCACTATTCAGGATTTGAATATCATACATACTAATGAAACAACCATCAGCCAGGGCTTGGATGTCGTACATGCCAATGAACACACAATTGTGTGAGCCGTGGTCCGGATACCACACGGGCTCAAGAAAATATCACTAGTCAGGATCTGAATATCACACATACTAATGAAACATCCATCAGCCGGGGCCTGGATGCCGCAAATGCAAATGAACACACAACAGTGTGAGCATGGGTTCAGATATCACACGAGTTCAAGAGAACATCACTAGCCAGGATCTGAATATCACACATACTAATGAAACAATCATCAGCCAGGGCCTGGATGCCGTACATGCCAATGAACACACAACAATGTGAGCCGGGGTCATGATACCAGACGGGCTCAAGAGAAAATCACTAGCCAGGATCTGAATATCACACATACTAATGAAACAACCATCAGCCAGGGCCTGGATGCCGCACATGCCAATGAACACACAACGGTGTGAGCCGTGGTCAAGATACCACACGGGCTCAAGAGAACATCACTATTCAAGATCTGAATATCACACATACTAATGAAACAATCATCAGCCAGGACCTGGATGCCGCACATGCCAATGAACACACAACTGTGTGAGCCAGGGTCCAGATACCACACGGGCTCAAGAGAACATCACTAGTCAGGATCTGAATATCACACATATTAATGAAACATCCATCAGCCAGGGCCGGGATGCCGCACATGCAAATGAACACACAACAGTGTGGGCATGGGTCCGGATATAACAAGAGCTCAAGAGAACATCACTAGCCAGGATCTGAATATCACACATATTAATGAAACAATCATCAGCCAGGACCTGGATGCCGCACATGCCAATGAACACACAACGGTTGAACCAGGGTCCGGATACCACATGGGCTCAAAAGAACTTCACTAGTCAGGATCTGAATATCACACTTACTAATGAAACAATCATCAGCCAGGGCCTGGATACCGCACATGTGAATGAACACACAACGGTGTGAGCGGGGGTCAAGATACCACACGGGCTCAAGAGAACATCACTAGTCAGGATCTAAATATCACACATACTAATGAAACAACCATCATCCAGGGCCTGGATGCCGCACATTCCAATGAACACACAACGGTGTCAGCCGTGGTCAAGATACCACACGGGCTCAAGAGAAAATCACTCTTCAGGATCTGAATATCACACATACTAATGAAACAATCATTAGCCAGGACCTGGATGCCGCACATGCCAATGAACACACAACTGTGTGGTCTGGGGTTCGGATACCACACGGGCTCAAGAGAACATCACTAGTCAGGATCTAAATATCACACATACTAATGAAACAATCATCAGCCAGGGCCTGGATGCCGCACATGCCAATGAACACACAACAGTTTGAGCTGGGGTCCGGATACCACACAGGCTCAAGAGAATATCATTAGTCAGGATCTGAATGTCACACATACTAATGAAAAAATCAATAGCCAGGGCCTAGATGCCGCACATGCCAATGAACACACAACAATGTGAGTCGTGGTCCGGATACCACACGGACTCAAGAGAACATCACTAGTCAGGATCTGAATATCACACATACTAATGAAACAACCATCAGCCAGGGCCTGGACGCCACACATGCCAATGAACACACAACAATGTGAGTCGGGGTCCGGATACCACATGGGCTCAAGAGAACATCACAAGTCAGGATCTTAATATCACACATACTAATGAAACAAACATCAGCCAGGGCCTGGATGTCGCACATGCCAATGAACACACAACTGTGTGAGCCAGGGTCCGGATACCACACGGGCTCAAGAGAACATCACTAGTCAGGATCTGAATATCACACATACTATTGAAATAATCATCAGCCAGGGTGTGGATGCCGCACATGCCAATGAACACACAACCGTGTGAGCTGGGGCCCGGATACCACACGGGCTCAAGAGAACATCACTAGTCAGGATCTGAATATCAAACATACTAATGAAACATCCATCAGCCAGGGCCTGGATGCCGCACATGCCAATGAACACACAACAGTGTGAGCATGGGTCCAGATATCACACGAGTTCAATAGAACATCACTAGCCGGGATCTTAATATCACACATACTAATGAAACAATCATCAGTCAGGGACTGGATGTCGCACATGCCAATTAAAACACAATGGTGTGAGTCGCGGTCCGGATACCACACGGGCTCAAGAGAACATCACTAGCGAGGATCTGAATATCACATATACTAATGAAACAATCATAAGCCAGGACCTGGATGCCGCACATGCCAATGAACACACAACGGTTGAACCGGGGTCCGGATACCACATGGCCTCAAAAGAACATCACTAGTCAGGATCTGAATATCACACTTACTAATGAAACAATCATCAGCCAGGGCCTGGATACCGCACATGCCAATGAACACACATCGGTGTGAGCCGGGGTCCAGATACCACACGGGCTCAAGAGAACAACACTAGTCAGGATCTGAATATCACAAATACTAATGAAACAATCAATAGCTAGGGCCTGGATGCCGCACATGCCAATGAACACACAACAGTGTGAGCCAGGGTCCGGATATCACACGGGCTCAAGAGAACATCGCTATTCAGGATCTGAATATCACACATACTAATGAAACAATCATAAGCCCGGTCCTGGGTACCGCACATGCCAATGAACATACAACAATGTGAGCCGGGTCCGGATACCACATGGGCTCAAGAGAACATCACTAGTTAGGATCTGAATATCACAGATTGTAATGAAGCAACAATCAGCCAGGGCCTGGATGCCGCGCATGCCAATGAACACACAACAGTGTGAGCCGGGGTCCAGATACCACACGGGCTCAAGAGAACATCACTAGTCAGGATCTGAATATCACACATACTAATGAAACAACCATCAGCCAGGGCCTGGATGCCGCAAATGCCAATGAACACACAACGGTGTGAGCCGGGGTCCGGATACCACACGGGCTCAAGAGAACATCACTAGTCAGGATCTGAATATCAAACATACTAATGAAACAACCATCAGCCAGGGCCTGGATGCCGCACATGCCAACGAACACCCAACAGTGTGAGCCGGGGTCCGGATACCACACGTGCTCAAGAGAACATCACTAGTCAGGATCCGAATATCACACATACTAATGAAACAACCATCAGCCGGGGCCTGGTTTCCGCATATGCCAATGAACTCACAACTGTGTGAGCCGGGGTCCGACACCACACGGGCTCAAGAGAACATCACTAGTTAGGATCTGAAAATCAAACATACTAATGAAACAACCATCAGCCAGGGCCTGGATGCCGCACATGCCAATGAACACCCGACAGTGTGAGCCGGAGTCTGAATACCAAACGGGCTCAAGAGAACATCACTAGTCCGGATCTGAATATCAAATTTACTAATGAAACAACCATCAGCCATGGCATGGATGCCGCACATGCGAATGAACAGAGAACAGTGTGAGTCGGGGTCCGGATACCACACGGGCTCAAGAGAACATCACTAGTCAGGATCTGAATATTAAACATACTAATGAAACAACCATCAGCCAGCGCCTGGATGCTGCACATGCCAATGAACACACAACGGTGTGAGCCGGGGTCCGGATACCACACGGGCTCAAGAGAACATAACTAGTCAGGATCTGAATATCAAACATACTAATGAAACAACCATCATCCAGGGCCTGGATGCCGCACATGCCAATGAACACACAACAGTGTGAGCCGGGGTCCGGATACCACACGGGCTCAAGAGAACATCACTAGTTAGGATCCGAATATCACTCATACTAATGAAACAACCATTAGCCAGGGCCTGGTTGCCGCACATGCCAATGAACTCACAACTGTGTCAGCCGGGGTCTGATACCACACGGGCTCAAGAGAACATCACTAGTTAGGATTTGAAAATCAAACATACTAATGAAACAACCATCAGCCTAGGCCTGGATGCCGCACATGCCAATGAACACACAACAGTGTGAGCCGGGGTCTGAATACCACACGGGCTCAAGAGAACATCATTAGTCAGGATCTAGCATATCACACATACTAATGAAACAACCATCAGCCAGGGCTTGGATGCCGTACATGTCAATGAACACGCAACTGTGTGAGCCGGGGTCCGGATACCACACGGGCTCAGGAGAACATCACTAGTCAGGATCTGAATATCAAACATACTAATGAAACAACCATCAGCTAGGGCCTGGATGCCGCACATGCCAATGAATACTTAAAAGTGTGAGCCGGGGTCCAGATACCACCCGGGCTCAAGAGATCATCACTAGTCTATCTGAATATCACACATACTAATGAAACAACCATCAGCCAGGGCCTGGTTGCCACACATCCCAATGAACTCACAACTGTGTGAGCCGGGGTCCGATACCACACGGGCTCAAGAGAACATCACTAGTTAGGATCTGAAAATCAAACATACAAATGAAACAACCATTAGCCAGGGCCAGGATGCCACACATGCCAATGAACACTCAATTGTATGAGTCGGGGTTCGGATACCACACCGGCTCAAGAGAACATCACTAGTCCGGATCTGAATATCAAATTTACTAATGAAACAACCATCAGCCATGGCATGGATGCCGCACATGCCAATGAACAGACAACAGTTTGAGCCGGGGTCCGGATACCACACGGGCTTAAGAGAACATCACTAGTCAGGATCTGAATATCAAGCATGCTAATGAAACAACCATCAGCCAGCGCCTGGATGCCGCACATGCCAATGAACACACAACGGTGTGAGCCGGGGTCCGGATTCCACACGGGCTCAAGAGAACATCACTAGTCAGGATCTGAATATCAAACATACTAATGAAACAACCATCAGCCAGGGCCTGGATGCCGCACATGCCAATGAACACACAACAGTGTGAGCCGGGGTCCGGATACCACACAGGCTCAAGAGAACATCACTAGTCAGGATCCGAATATTACTCATACTAATGAAACAACCATCAGCCAGGGCCTGGTTGCCGCACATGCCAATGAACTCACAACTGTGTCAGCCGGGGTCCGATACCACACGGGCTCAACAGAACATCACTAGTTAGGATTTGAAAATCAAACATACTAATGAAACAACCATCAGCCTAGGCCTGGAAGCCGCACATGCCAATGAACACACAACAGTGTGAGCCGGGGTCTGAATACCACACAGGCTCAAGAGAACATCATTAGTCAGGATCTAGAATATCACACATACTAATGAAACAACCATCAGCCAGGGCTTGGATGCCGCACATGCCAATGAACACGCAACTGTGTGAGCCGGGGTCCGGATACCACACGGGCTCAGGAGAACATCACTAGTCAGGATCTGAATATCAAACATACTAATGAAACAACCATCAGCTAGGGCCTGGATGCCGCACATGCCAATGAATACTTAACAGTGTGAGCCGGGGTCCGGATACCACCCGGGCTCAAGAGATTATCACTAGTCTATCTGAATATCACACATACTAATGAAACAACCATCAGCCAGGGCCTGGTTGCCGCACATCCCAATGAACTCACAACTGTGTGAGCCGGGGTCCGATACCACACGGGCTCAAGAGAACATCACTAGTTAGGATCTGAAAATCAAACATACAAATGAAACAACCATTAGCCAGGGCCAGGATGCCACACATGCCAATGAACACTCAATTGTATGAGTCGGGGTTCGGATACCACACCGGCTCAAGAGAACATCACTAGTCCGGATCTGAATATCAAATTTACTAATGAAACAACCATCAGCCATGGCATGGATGCCGCACATGCCAATGAACAGACAACAGTTTGAGCCGGGGTCCGGATACCACACGGGCTTAAGAGAACATCACTAGTCAGGATCTGAATATCAAGCATGCTAATGAAACAACCATCAGCCAGCGCCTGGATGCCGCACATGCCAATGAACACACAACGGTGTGAGCCGGGGTCCGGATTCCACACGGGCTCAAGAGAACATCACTAGTCAGGATCTGAATATCAAACATACTAATGAAACAACCATCAGCCAGGGCCTGGATGCCGCACATGCCAATGAACACACAACAGTGTGAGCCGGGGTCCGGATACCACACAGGCTCAAGAGAACATCACTAGTCAGGATCCGAATATTACTCATACTAATGAAACAACCATCAGCCAGGGCCTGGTTGCCGCACATGCCAATGAACTCACAACTGTGTCAGCCGGGGTCCGATACCACACGGGCTCAACAGAACATCACTAGTTAGGATTTGAAAATCAAACATACTAATGAAACAACCATCAGCCTAGGCCTGGATGCCGCACATGCCAATGAACACACAACAGTGTGAGCCGGGGTCTGAATACCACACAGGCTCAAGAGAACATCATTAGTCAGGATCTAGAATATCACACATACTAATGAAACAACCATCAGCCAGGGCTTGGATGCCGCACATGCCAATGAACACGCAACTGTGTGAGCCGGGGTCCGGATACCACACGGGCTCAGGAGAACATCACTAGTCAGGATCTGAATATCAAACATACTAATGAAACAACCATCAGCTAGGGCCTGGATGCCGCACATGCCAATGAATACTTAACAGTGTGAGCCGGGGTCCGGATACCACCCGGGCTCAAGAGATTATCACTAGTCTATCTGAATATCACACATACTAATGAAACAACCATCAGCCAGGGCCTGGTTGCCGCACATCCCAATGAACTCACAACTGTGTGAGCCGGGGTCCGATACCACACGGGCTCAAGAGAACATCACTAGTTAGGATCTGAAAATCAAACATACAAATGAAACAACCATTAGCCAGGGCCAGGATGCCACACATGCCAATGAACACTCAATTGTATGAGTCGGGGTTCGGATACCACACCGGCTCAAGAGAACATCACTAGTCCGGATCTGAATATCAAATTTACTAATCAAACAACCATCAGCCATGGCATGGATGCCGCACATGCCAATGAACAGACAACAGTTTGAGCCGGGGTCCGGATACCACACGGGCTCAAGAGAACATCACTAGTCAGGATCTGAATATCAAACATGCTAATGAAACAACCATCAGCCAGCGCCTGGATGCCGCACATGCCAATGAACACACAACGGTGTGAGCCGGGGTCCGGATTCCACACGGGCTCAAGAGAACATCACTAGTCAGGATCTGAATATCAAACATACTAATGAAACAACCATCAGTCAGGGCCTGGATGCCGCACATGCCAATGAACACACAACAGTGTGAGCCAGGGTCCGGATACCACACAGGCTCAAGAGAACATCACTAGTCAGGATCCGAATATTACTCATACTAATGAAACAACCATCAGCCAGGGCCTGGTTGCCGCACATGCCAATGAACTCACAACTGTGTCAGCCGGGGTCCGATACCACACGGGCTCAACAGAACATCACTAGTTAGGATTTGAAAATCAAACATACTAATGAAACAACCATCAGCCTAGGCCTGGATGTCGCACATGCCAATGAACACACAACAGTGTGAGCCGGGGTCTGAATACCACACGGGCTCAAGAGAACATCATTAGTCAGGATCTGAATATCAAACATACTAATGAAACAACCATCAGCTAGGGCCTGGATGCCGCACATGCCAATGAATACTTAACAGTGTGATCCGGGGTCCGGATACCACACGGGCTCAAGAGAACATCACTAGTCAGGATCTGAATATTAAACATACTAATGAAACAACCATCAGCCAGCGCCCGGATGCTGCACATGCCAATGAACATACAACGGTGTGAGCCGGGGTCCGGATACCACACGGGCTCAAGAGAACATCACTAGTCAGGATCTGAATATCAAACATACTAATGAAACAACCATCATCCAGGGCCTGGATGCCGCACATACCAATGAACACACAACAGTGTGAGCCGGGGTCCGATACCACACGGGCTCAGGAGAACATCACTAGTCAGGATCTGAATATCAAACATACTAATGAAACAACCATCAGCTAGGGCCTGGATGCCGCACATGCCAATGAATACTTAACAGTGTGATACGGGGTCTGGATACCACACGGGCTCAAGAGAACATCACTAGTCTATCTGAATATCACACATACTAATGAAACAACCATCAGCCAGGGCCTGGTTGCCGCACATGCCAATGAACTCACAACTGTGTGAGCTGGGGTCCGATACCACACGGGCTCAAGAGAACATCACTAGTTAGGATCTGAAAATCAAACATACTAATGAAACAACCATTAGCCAGGGCCAGGATGCCACACATGACAATGAACACTCAATTGTATGAGTCGGGGTCCGGATACCACACCGGCTCAAGAGAACATCACTAGTCCGGATCTGAATATCAAATTTACTAATGAAACAACCATCAGCCATGGCATGGATGCCGCACATGCCAATGAACAAACAACAGTTTGAGCCGGGGTCCAGATACCACACGGGCTCAAGAGAACATCACTAGTCAGGATCTGAATATCAAACATACTAATGAAAGAACCATCAGCCAGCGCCTGGATGCCGCACATGCCAATGAACACACAACGGTGTGAGCCGGGGTCCGGATTCCACACGGGCTCAAGAGAACATCACTAGTCAAGATCTGAATATCAAACATACTAATGAAACAACCATCAGCCAGGGCCTGGATGCCACAAATGCCAATGAACACACAACAGTGTGAGCCGGGGTCCGGATACCACACGGGCTCAAGAGAACATCACTAGTCAGGATCCGAATATTACTCATACTAATGAAACAACCATCAGCCAGGGCCTAGTTGCCGCACATGCCAATGAACTCACAATTGTGTGAGCCGGGGTACGATACCACACGGGCTCAAGAGAACATCACTAGTTAGGATTTGAAAATCAAACATACTAATGAAACAACCATCAGCCTGGGCCTGGATGCTGCAAATGCCAATGAACACGCAACAGTGTGAGCCGGGGTCTGAATATCACACGGGCTCAAGAGAACATCACTAGTCAGGATCTGAATATCAAACATACTAATGAAACAACCATCAGCTAGGGCCTGGATGCCGCACATGCCAATGAACACACAACAGTGTGAGCCGGGGTCTGGATACCACACGAGCTCAAGAGAAAATCACTAGTCTATCTGAATATCACACATACTAATGAAACAACCATCAGCGAGGGCCTGGTTGCCGAACATTCCAATGAACTCACAACTGTGTGAGCTGGGGTCCGATACCACACGGGCTCAAGAGAACATCACTAGTTAGGATCTGAAAATCAAACATACTAATGAAACAACCATAAGCCAGGGCCAGGATGCCACACATGCCAATGAACACTCAACTGTATGAGCCGGGGTCCGGATACCACATGGGCTCAAGAGAACATCACTAGTCCGGATCTGAATATCAAATTTTCTAATGAAACAACCATCAGTCATGGCATGGATGCCGCACATGCCAATGAACAGACAACAGTGTGAGCCGGGGTCCGGATACCACACGGGCTCAAGAGAACATCACTAGTCAGGATCTGAATATCAAACATTCTAATGAAACAACCATCAGCCAGGGCCTGGATGCCGCACAAGCCAATGAACACACAACGGTGTGAGCTGGGGTCAAGTTACCACACGGGCTCAAGATAACATCACTAGTCAGGATCTGAATATTAGTCATACTAATGAAACAACCATCAGCCAGGGCCTGGTTTCCGCACATGCCAATGAACTCACAACTATGTGAGCCGGGGTACGATACCACACGGGCTCAAGAGAACATCACTAGTTAGGATTTGAAAATCAAACATACTAATGGAACAACCATCAGCCTGGGCCTGGATGCCGCACATGCCAATGAACACACAACAGTGTGAGCCGGGGTCTGAATACCACACGGGCTCAAGAAAACATCATTAGTCAGGATCTGAATATCATACATACTAATGAAACAACCATCAGCCAGGGCTTGGATGCAGCACATGCCAATCAACACGCAACTGTGTGAGCCAGGGTCCGGATACCACACGGGCTCAAGAGAACATCACTAGTCAGGATCTGAATATCAAACATACTAATGAAACAACCATCAGCTAGGGCCTGGATGCCGCACATGCCAATGAACACACAACAGTGTGAGTCGGGGTCCGGATACCACACGGGCTCAAGATAACATCACTAGTCAGGATCTGAATATCAAACATACTAATGAAACAACCATCAGCGAGGCCCTGGATGCCGCACATGCCAATGAACTCACAACTGTGTGAGCTGGGGTCCGATACCACACGGGCTCAAGAGAACATCACTAGTTAGGATCTGAAAATCAAACATACTAATGAAACAACCATTAGCCAGGGCCAGGATGCCACACATGCCATTGAACACTCAACTGTATGAGCCGGGGTCCGGATACCACACGGGCTCAAGAGAACATCACTAGTCCGGATCTGAATATCAAATTTTCTAATGAAACAACCATCAGCCTTGGCATGGATGCCGCACATGCCAATGAACAGACAACAGTGTGAGTCGGGGTCCGGATACCACACGGGCTCAAGAGAACATCACTAGTCAGGATCTGAATATCAAACATACTAATGAAACAACCATCAGCCAGGGCCTGGATGCCGCACATGCCAATGAACACACAACGGTGTGAGTTGGGGTCAAGATACCACACGGGCTCAAGATAACATCACTAGTTAGGATCTGAATATGACACATACTAATGAAACAATCATCAGCCAGGGCCTGCATGCCGCACATGCCAATGAACACACAACGGTGTGAGCCGGGGTCCAGATACCACACGGGCTCAAGAGAACATCACTAGTCAGGATCTGAATATCACACATACTAATGAAACAATCAATAGCCAAGGTCTGGATGCCGCACATGCCAATGAACATACAACAGTCTGAGCCAGGGTCCGGATACCACACGGGCGCAAGAGAAAATCACTAGTCAGGATCTGAATATCACACATACTAATGAAACAACCATCAGCCAGGACCTGGTTGCCGTACATGCCAATGAACTCACAACTGTGTGAGCCGGGGTCCGTTACCACACGGGCTAAAGAGAACATCACTAGTTAGGATCTGAAAATCAAACATACTAATGAAACAACCATCAGCCAGGGCCTGGATGCCGCACATGCCAATGAACTCACAATAATGTGAGCTGGGGTCTGAATACCTCACGGGCTCAAGAGAACGTCACTAGTCAGGATCTGAATATCACACATACTAATTAAACAACCATCAGCCAGGGCTTGGATGCCGCACATGCCAATGCACACACAACTGTGTGAGGTGGGGTCCGGATACCACACGGGCTCAAGAGAACATCACTAGTCAGGATCTGAATATCAAACATACTAATGAAGAAACCATCAGCCAGGGCCTGGATGCCGCACATGCCAATGAACACACAACAACGTGAGCCGGGGTCCAGATTACCGCACGGGCTCAAGAGAACATCACTAGTCTATCTGAATATCACACATACTAATGAAACAACCATCAGCCAGGGCCTGGTTGCCGCACATGCCAATGAACTCACAACTGTGTGAGCCGGGGTCCGATACCACACGGGCTCAAGAGAACGTCACTAGTTAGGATCTGAAAATCAATCATACTAATGAAACAACCATTAGCCAGGGCCAGGATGCCACACATGCTAATGAACACACAACTGTATGAACCGGGGTCCGGATACCACACGGGCTCAAGAGAACATCACTAGTCCGGATCTGAATATCAAATTTTCTAATGAAACAACCATCAGCCATGGCATGGATGCCGCACATGCCAATGAACAGACAACAGTGTGAGCCGGGGTCCGAATACCACACGGGCTCAAGAGAACATCACTTGTCAGGATCTGAATATCAAACATACTAATGAAACAACCATCAGCCAGGGCCTGGATGCCGCACATGCCAATGAACACACAACGGTGTGAGCTGGGGTCAAGATACCACACGGGCTCAAGATAACATCACTAGTCAGGATCTGAATATGACACATACTAATGAAACAATCATCAGCCAGGGCCTGGATGCTTCACATGCCAATGAACATACAACGGTGTGAGCCGGGGTCTAGATACCACACGGGCTCAAGAGAACATCACTAGTCAGGATCTGAATATCACACATACTAATGAAACAATCAATAGCCAGGGCCTGGATGCCACACATGCCAATGAACATACAACAGTGTGAGCCAGGGTCCGGATACCACACGGGCTCAAGAGAAAATCACTAGTCAAGATCTGAATATCACACATACTAATGAAACAACCATCAGCCAGGACCTGGTTGCCGTACATGCCAATGAACTCACAACTGTGTGAGCTGGGGTCCGTTACCACACGGGCTAAAGAGAACATCACTAGTTAGGATTTGAAAATCAAACATACTAATGAAACAACCATCAGCCAGGGCCTGGATGCCGCACATGCCAATGAACACACAACAATGTGAGCCGGGGTCTGAATACCACACGGGCTCAAGAGAACGTCACTAGTCAGGATCTAAATATCACACATACTAATTAAACAACCCTCAGTCAGGGCTTGGATGCCGCACATGCCAATGCACACACAACTGTGTGAGCCGGGGTCCGGATACCACACGGGTTCAAGAGAACATCACTAGTCAGGATCTGAATATCAAACATACTAATGAAAAAACCATCAGCCAGGGCCTGGATGCCGCACATGCCAATGAACACACAACAGTGTGAGCCGGGGTCCGGATACCACACGGGCTCAAGAGAACATCACTAGTCTATATGAATATCACACATACTAATGAAACAACCATCAGCCAGGGTCTAGTTGCCGCACATGCCAATGAACTCACAACTGTGTGAGCTGGGGTCCGATACCACACGGGCTCAAGAGAACGTCACTAGTTAGGATCTGAAAATCAATCATACTAATGAAACAACCATTAGCCAGGGCCAGGATGCCACACATGCTAATGAACACACAACTGTATGAGCCGGGGTCCGGATACCACACGGGCTCAAGAGAACATCACTAGTCCGGATCTGAATATCAAATTTACTAATGAAACAACCATCAGCCATGGCATGGATGCCGCACATGCCAATGAACAGACAACAGTGTGAGCCGGTGTCCGGATACCACACGGGCTCAAGAGAACATCACTAGTCAGGATCTGAATATCACACATACTAATGAAACAATCATCACCAAGGGCCTGGATGCTGCACATGCCAATGAACACACAACGGTGTGAGCTGGGGTCCAGATACCACACGGGCTCAAGATAACTTTACTAGTCAGGATCTGAATATCACACATACTAATAAAACAATCATCAGCCAGGGCCTGGATGCCGCACATGCCAATGAACACACAACAGTGTGAGCCGCGGCCCAGATACCACACAGGCTCAAGGGAACATCACTAGTCAGGATCTGAATATCACACATACTAATGAAACAATCAATAGCCAGGACCTGGATGCCGCACATGCCAATGAACACACAACAGTGTGAGCCTGGGTCCAGATACCACACGGGCTCAAGAGAAAATCACTAGTCAGGATCTGAATATCACACATACTAATGAAACAACCATCAGCCAGGGCCTGGTTGCCGCACATGCCAATGAACTCACAACTGTGTGAGCCGGGGTCCGATACCACACGGGCTCAAGAGAACATCACTAGTTAGGATCTGAAAATCAAACATACTAATGAAATAACCATCAGTCAGGGCCTGGATGCCGCACATACCAATGAACACACAACAGTGTAAGTCGGGGTCTGAATACCGCACGGGCTCAAGAGAACATCACTAGTCAGGATCTGAATATCACACATACTAATGAAACAACCATCATCCAGGGCTTGGATGCCGCACATGCCAATGAACACACAATTGTGTGAGCCGGGGTCCGGATAGCACACGGGCTCAAGAGAACATCACTAGTCAGAATCTGAATATCAAACATACTAATGAAACAACCACCAGCCAGGGCCTGGATGCCGCACATGCAATGAACACATAACAGTGTGATCCGGGGTCCGGATACCACACGGGCTCAAGAGAACATCACTAGTCAGGATCTGAATATCACACATACTAATGAAACAACCATCAGCCAGGACCTGGTTGCCGCACATGCCAATCAACTCACAACTGTTTGAGCCGGGGTCCGATACCACACGGGCTCAAGAGAACATCACTAGTGAGGATCTGAAAATCAAACATACTAATGAAACAACCATTAGCCAGGGCCAGGATGCCGCACATGTCAATGAACACACAACTGTGTGAGTCGGGGTGCGGATACCACACGGGCTCAAGAGAACATCACTAGTCAGGATCTGAATATCAAATTTACTAATGAAACAAATATCAGCCATGGCATGGATGCCGCACATGCCAATGAGCAGACAACAGTGTGAGCCGGGGTCCGGATACCACACAGGCTCAAGAGAACATCACTAGTCAGGATCTGAATATCACACATACTAATGAAACAATCATCAGTCTGGGCTTCGGTGCCGCACATGCCAATGAACACACAACAGTGTGAGCCGGGGTCCGGATACCACACGGGCTCAAGAGAACATCACTAGTCAGGATCTGAATATCAAACATACTAATGAAACAACCATCAGCCAGGGTCTGGATGCCGCACATGCCAATGAACACACAACTGTGTGAGCCGGGGTCCGGATACCACACGAGCTCAAGAGAACATCACTAGTCAGGATCTGAATATCAAATTTACTAATGAAACAACCATCAGCCATGGCATGGATGCCGCACATGCTAATGAACAGACAACAGTGTGAGCCGAGGTTCGGATAACACACGGGCTCAAGAGAACATCACTAATCAGGATCTGAATATCACACATACTAATGAAACAATCATCAGCCAGGGCCTGGATGACGCACATGCCAATGAATACACAATGGTATGAGTCGGGGTCCGGATTCCAAACAGGCTCAAGAGAACATCACTAGTCAGGATATGAATATCACACATACTAATGAAACAATCATCAGCTAGGGCCTCGATGCCGCATATGCCAATGAACACACAATGGTGTGAGACGGGGTCCGGATACCACACGGGCTCCAAAGAACATCACTAGTCTGGATCTGAATATCACACATACTAATGAAACAATCATCACCCAGGGCCTGGATGCTGCACATGCGAATGAACACACAACGGTGTGAGCTGGGGTCCAGATACCACACGGGCTCAAGATAACTTTACTAGTCAGGATCTGAATATCACACATCTAATGAAACAATCATCAGCCAGGGCCTGGATGCCGCACATGCCAATGAACACACAACGGTGTGAGCCGCGACCCAGATACCACACAGGCTCAAGGGAACATCACAAGTCAGGATCTGAATATCACACATACTAATGAAACAATCAATAGCCAGGACCTGGATGCCGCACATGCCAATGAACACACAACAGTGTGAGCCTGGGTCCGGATACCACACGGGCTCAAGAGAAAATCACTAGTCAGGATCTGAATATCACACATACTAATGAAACAACCATCAGCCAGGGCCTGGTTGCCGCACATGCCAATGAACTCACAACTGTGTGAGCCGGGGTCCGATACCACACGGGCTCAAGAGAACATCACTAGTTAGTATTTGAAAATCAAACATACTAATGAAACAACCATCAGCCAGGGCCAGGATGCCGCACATGCCAATGAACACACAACAGTGTGAGCCGGGGTCCGAATACCACACGGGCTCAAGAGAACATCACTAGTCAGGATCTGAATATCACACATACTAATGAAACAACCATCAGCCAGGGCTTGGATGCCGCACATGCCAATGAACACACAACTGTGTGAGCCGGGGTCCGGATACCACACGGGCTCAAGAGAACATCACTAGTCAGGATCTGAATATCAAACATACTAATGAAACAACCATCAGCCAGGGCCTGGATGCCACACATGCCAAGGAACACACAACAGTGTGAGCCGGGGTCCGGATACCACACGGGCTCAATAGAACATCACTAGTCAGGATATTAATATCACACATACTAATGAAACAACCATCAGCCAGGGCATGTTTGCCGCACATGCCAATGAACTCACAACTGTGTGAGTCGGGGTCTGATACCACACGGGCTCAAGAGAACATCACTAGTCAGGATCTGAAAATCAAACATACTAATGAAACAACCATTAGCCAAGGCCAGGATGCCGCACATGCCAATGAACACACAACTGTGTGAGTCGGGGTCCGGATACCACACGGGCTCAAGAGAACATCACTAGTCAGGATCTGAATATCAAATTTACTAATGAAACAACCATCAGCCATGGCATGGATGCCGCACATGCCAATGAGCAGACAACAGTGTGAGCCGGAGTCCGGATGCCACACGGGCTCAAGAGAACATCACTAGTGAGGATCTGAATATCACACATACTAACGAAACAATCATCAGTCTGGGCATGTGTGCCGCACATGCCAATGAACACCCAACTGTGTGAGCCGGAGTCCGGATACCACACGGGCTCAAGAGAACATCACTAGTCAGGATCTGAATATCAAAGATACTAATGAAACAACCATCAGCCAGGGCCTCGATGCCGCACATGCCAATGAGCACACAACTGTGTGAGCCGGGGTCCGGATACCACACGGGCTCAAGAGAACATCACTAGTCAGGATCTGAATATCAAATTTACTAATGAAACAACCATCAGCCATGGCATGGATGCCGCACATGCCAATGAACAGACAACAGTGTGAGCCGAGGTCCGGATAACACATGGGCTCAAGAGAACATCACTAGTCAGGATCTGAATATCACACGTACTAATGAAACAATCATCATCCAGGGCCTGGATGACGCACATGCCAATGAATACACAATGGTATGAGCCGGGGTCCGGATTCCACAAAGGCTCAAGAGAACATCACTGGTCAGGATATGAATATCACACATACTAATGAAACAATCATCAGCTAGGGCCTCGATGTCGCCTATGCCAATGAACACACAACAGTGTGAGACGGGGTCCGGATACCACACGGGCTCAAAAGAACATCACTAGTCAGGATCTGAATATCACACATACTAATGAAACAATCATCACGCCGGGCCTGGATGCTGCACATGCCAATGAACACACAACGGTGTGACCTGGGGTACAGATACCACACGAGCTCAAGATAACATCACTAGTCAGGATCTGAATAGCACACATACTAATGAAACAATCATCAGCCAGGGCCTGGATGCCGCACATGCCAATGAACACACAACGGTGTGAGCCGGGGTCTAGATACCACACGGGCTCAAGAGAACATCACTAGTCAGGATCTGAATATCATACATACTAATGAAACAACCATCAGCCAGGGCCTGGTTGCCGCACATGCCAATGAACTCACAACTGTGTGAGCCGGGGTCCCATACCACACGGGCTCAAGAGAACATCACTAGTTAGTATCTGAAAATCAAACATACTAATGAAACAACCATCAGCCAGGGCCAGGATGCCGCACATGCCAATGAACACACAACAGTGTGAGCCGGGGTCCGAATACCACACGGGCTCAAGAGAACATCACTAGTCAGGATCTGAATATCACACATACTAATGAAACAACCATCAGCCAGGGCTTGGTTGCCGCACATGCCAATGAACACACAACTGTGTGAGCCGGGGTCCGGATACCACACGGGCTAAAGAGAACATCACTAGTCAGGATCTGAATATCAAACATACTAATGAAACAACCATCAGCCAGGGCCTGGATGCCGCACATGCCAAGGAACACACAACAGTGTGAGCCGGGGTCCGGATACCACACGGGCTCAATAGAACATCACTAGTCAGGATATGAATATCACACATACTAATGAAACAACCATCAGCCAGGGCATGTTTACCGCACATGCCAATAAACTCACAACTGTGTGAGTCGGGGTCTGATACCACACGGGCTCAAGAGAACATCACTAGTCAGGATCTGAAAATCAAACATACTAATGAAACAACCATTAGCCAGGGCCAGGATGCCGCACATGCCAATGAACACACAACTGTGTGAGCCGGGGTCCGGATACCACACGGGCTCAAGAGAACATCACTAGTCAGGATCTGAATATCAAATTTACTAATGAAACAACCATCAGCCATGGCATGGATGCCGCACATGCCAATGAGCAGACAACAGTGTGAGCCGGAGTCCGGATGCCACACGGGCTCAAGAGAACATCACTAGTGAGGATCTGAATATCACACATACTAACGAAACAATCATCAGTCTGGGCATGTGTGCCGCACATGCCAATGAACACCCAACTGTGTGAGGCGGAGTCCGGATACCACACGGGCTCAAGAGAACATCACTAGTCAGGATCTGAATATCAAACATACTAATGAAACAACCATCAGTCAGGGCCTCGATGCCGCACATGCCAATGAGCACACAACTGTGTGAGCCGGGGTCCGGATACCACACGGGCTCAAGAGAACATCACTAGTCAGGATCTGAATATCAAATTTACTAATGAAACAACCATTAGCCATGGCATGGATGCCGCACATGCCAATGAACAGACAACAGTGTGAGCCGAGTTCCGGATAACACATGGGCTCAAGAGAACATCACTAGTCAGGATCTGAATATCACACATACTAATGAAACAATCATCATCCAGGGCCTGGATGACGCACATGCCAATGAATACACAATGGTATGAGCCGGGGTCCGGATTCCACAAAGGCTCAAGAGAACATCACTGGTCAGGATATGAATATCACACATACTAATGAAACAATCATCAGCTAGGGCCTCGATGTCGCCTATGCCAATGAACACACAACGGTGTGAGACGGGGTCCGGATACCACACGGGCTCAAAAGACCATCACTAGTCAGGATCTGAATATCACACATACTAATGAAACAATCATCACGCAGGGCCTGGATGCTGCACATGCCAATGAACACACAACGGTGTGACCTGGGGTACAGATACCACACGAGCTCAAGATAACATCACTAGTCAGGATCTGAATAGCACACATACTAATGAAACAATCATCAGCCAGGGCCTGGATGCCGCACATGCCAATGAACACACAACGGTGTGAGCCGGGGTCCAGATACCACACGGGCTCAAGAGAACATCACTAGTCAGGATCTGAATATCATACATACTAATGAAAAAATCAATAGCCAGGGCCTGGATGCCGCACATGCCAATGAACACACAACAGTGTGTGCCTGGGTCCGGATACCACACGGGCTCAAGAGAAAATCACTAGTCAGGATCTGAATATCACACACATTAATGCAACAACCATCAGCCAGGGCCTGGTTGCCGCACATGCCAATGAACTCACAACTGTGTGAGCCGGGGTCCGATACCATACGGGCTCAAGAGAACATCACTAGTTAGGATCTGAAAATCAAACATACTAATTAAACAACCATCAGCCAGGGCCAGGATGCCGCACATGCCAATGAACACACAACAGTGTGAGCCGGGGTCCGAATACCACACGGGCTCAAGAGAACATCACTAGTCAGGATCTGAATATCACACATACTAATGAAACAACCATCAGTCAGGGCTTGGATGCCGCACATGCCAATGAACACACAACTGTGTGAGCCGGGGTCCAGATACCACTCGGGCTCAAGAGAACATCACTAGTCAAGATCTGAATATCAAACATACTAATGAAACAAGCATCAGCCTGGGCCTGGATGCCGCACATGCCAAGGAACACAAAACAGTGTGAGCCGGGGTCCGGATACCACACGGGCTCAAGAGAACATCACTAGTCAGGATCTGAATATCACACATACTAATGAAACAACCATCAGACAGGGCATGTTTGCCGCACATGCCAATGAACTCACAATTGTGTGAGACGGGGTCCGATACCACACGGGCTCAAGAGAACATCACTAGTCAGGATCTGAAAATCAAACATACTAATGAAACAACCATTAGCCAGGGCCAGGATGCCGCACATGCCAATGAACACACAATTGTGTGAACCGGGGTCCGGATACCACACGGGCTCAAGAGAACATCACTAGTCAGGATCTGAATATCAAATTTACTAATGAAACAACCATCAGCCATGGCATGGATGCCGCACATGCCAATGAGCAGACAACAGTGTGAGTCGGGGTCCGGATACCACACGGGCTCAAGAGAACATCACTAGTCAGGAACTGAATATCACACATACTAACGAAACAATCATCAGTCAGGGCATGTGTGCCGCACATGCCAATGAACACCCAACTGTGTGAGTCGGAGTGCGGATACCACACGGGCTCAAGAGAACATCACTAGTCAGGATCTGAATATCAAACATACTAATGAAACAACCATCAGCCAGGGCCTGGATGCCGCACATGCCAATGAGCACACAATTGTGTGAGTCGGGGTCCGGATACCACACTGGCTCAAGAGAACATCACTGGTCAGGATCTGAATATCAAATTTACTAATGAAATAACCATCAGCCATGGCATGGATGCCGCACATGCCAATGAACAGACAAAAGTGTAAGCCGAGGTCCGGATAAAACACGGGCTCAAGAGAACATCACTAGTCAGGATCTGAATATCACACATACTAATGAAACAATCATCACCCAGGGCCTGGATAACGTACATGCCAATGAATACACAACGGTCTAAGCCGGGGTCCGGATTCCACACAGGCTCAAGAGAACATCACTAGTCAGGATATGAATATCACACATACTAATGAAACAATCATCAGCTAGGGCCTCGATGCCGCATATGCCAATGAACACACAACGGTGTGAGACGGGGTACGGATACTACACGGGCTCAAAAGAACATCACTAATCAGGATCTGAATATCACACATACTAATGAAACAAACATCACCCAGGGCCTTGATGCTGCACATGCCAATGAACACATAACGGTGTGAGCTGGGGTCCAGATACCACACGGACGCAAGATAACATCACTAGTCAGGATCTGAATATCACACATACTAATCAAACAATCATCAACCAGGGCCTGGATGCTGCACATGCCAATGAACACACAACAGTGTGAGTCGGGGTCCAGATACCACACGGGCTCAAAAGAACATCACTAATCAGGATCTAAATACCACACATACTAATGAAACAATAATCACCCAGGGCCTGGATGCTGCACATGCCAATGAACACGCAACGGTGTGAGCTGGGGTCCAGATACCACACGGGGTCAAGAGAACATCACTAGTCAGGATCTGAAAATCAAACATACTAATGAAACAACCATCAGCCAGGGCCTGGATGCCGCACATGCCAATGAACACAAAACAGTGTGAGCCGGGGTCCGGATACCACACGGGCTAAAGAGAACATCACTAGTCAGGATCTGAATATCACACATACTAATGAAACAACCATCAGCCAGGTCCTGGTTGCCGCACATGGCAATGAACTCACAACTGTGTGAGTCAAGGTCCGATACCACACGGGCTCAAGAGAACATCACTAGTCAGAATCTGAAAATCAAACATACTAATGAAACAACCATTAGCCAGGGCCAGGATGCCGCACATGCCAATGAACACACAACTGTGTGAGCCGGGGTCCGGATACCACATGGGCTAAAGAGAACATCACTAGTCAGGATCTGAATATCAAATTTACTAATGAAACAACCATCAGCCATGGCATGGATGCCGCACATGGCAATGAGCAGACAACAGTGTGAGCCGGGGTCCGGAATCCATACGGGCTCAGGAGAACATCACTAGTCAGGATCTGAATATCACACATACTAATGAAATAATCATGAGTCTGGGCATGTGTGTCGCACATGCCAATGAACACACAACAGTGTGAGCCGAGGTCCGGATACCACACGGATTCAAGAGAACATCACTAGTCAGGATCTGAATATCAAACATACTAATGAAACAACCATCAGACAGGGCCTGGATGCCGCACATGCCAATGAACACAAAACTATGTGAGACGGGGTCCGGATACCACACGGGCTCAAGAGAACATCACTAGTCAGGATCTGAATATGAAATTTACTAATGAAACAACCATCAGCCATGGCATGGATGCCGCACATGCCAATGAACAGACAATAGTGTGAGCCGAGGTCCGGATAAAACACGGGCTCAAGAGAACATCACTAGTCATGATCTGAATATCACACATACTAATGAAACAATAATCAGCTAGGGCCTGGATGACGCACATGCCAATGAATACACAACGGTATGAGCCGGGGTCCGGATTCCACACAGACTCAAGAGAACATCACTAGTCAGGATATGAATATCAAATTTACTAATGAAACAACCATCATCAATGGCATGGATGCCGCACATGCCAATGAGCAGACAACAGTGTGGGCCGGGGTCCAGATACCACACGGGCTCAAGAGAACATCACTAGTGAGGATCTGAATATCACACATACTAATGAAACAATCATCATTCTAGGCATGTGTGTCGCACATGCCAATGAACACACAACAGTGTGAGCCGTGGTCCGGATACCTCACGGGCTCAAGAGAACATCACTAGTCAGGATCTGAATATCAAACATACTAATGAAACAACCATCAGCCAGGGCCTGGATGCCGCACATGCCAATGAACACACAACTGTTTGAGCCGGGGTCCAGATACCACACGGGCTCAAGAGAACATCAATAGTCAGGATCTGAATATAAAATTAGCTAATGAAACAACCATCAGCCATGGCATGGATGCCGCACATGCCAATGAACAGACAACAGTATGAGCCGAGGTCCGGATAAAACACGGGCTCAAGAGAACATCACTAGTTAGGATCTGAATATCAAACATACTAATGAAACAACCATCAGCCAGGGCCTGGATGCCGCACATGCCAAGGAACACACAACAGTGTGAGTCGGGGTCCGGATACCACACGGATTCAAGAGAACATCACTAGTCAGGATCTAAATATCAAACATACTAATGAAACAACCATCAGACCGGGCCTGGATGCCGCACATGCCAATGAACACACAACTATGTGAGACGGGGTCCGGATACCACACGGGCTCAAGAGAACATCACTAGTCAGGATCTGAATATGAAATTTACTAATGAAACAACCATCAGCCATGGCATGGATGCCGCACATGCCAATGAACAGACAATAGTGTGAGCTGAGGTCCGGATAAAACACGGGCTCAAGAGAACATCACTAGTCATGATCTGAATATCACACATACTAATGGAACAATAATCAGCTAGGGCCTGGATGACGCACATGCCAATGAATACACAACGGTATGAGCCGGGGTCCGGATTCCACACAGACTCAAGAGAACATCACTAGTCAGGATATGAATATCAAATTTACTAAGGAAACAACCATCAGCCATGGCATGGATGCCGCACATGCCAATGAGCAGACAACAGTGTGGGTCGGGGTCCAGATACCACACGGGCTCAAGAGAACATCACTAGTCAGGATCTGAATATCACACATACTAATGAAACAATCATCAGTCTAGGCATGTGTGCCGCACATGCCAATGAACACACAACAGTGTGAGCCGGGGTCCGGATACCACACGGGCTCAAGAGAACATCACTAGTCAGGATCTGTATATCAAACATACTAATGAAACAACCATCATCCAGGGCCTGGATGTCGCACATGCAAATGAACACACAACTGTTTGAGTCGGGGTCCGAATACCACACGGGCTCAAGAGAACATCACTAGTCAGGATCTGAATATAAAATTTACTAATGAAACAACCATCAGCCATGGCATGGATGCCGCACATGCCAATGAACAGACAACAGTATGAGCCGAGGTCCGGATAAAACACGGGCTCAAGAGAACATCACAAGTTAGGATCTGAAAATCAAACATACTAATGAAACAACCATCAGCCAGGGCCAGGATGCCGCATATGCCAATGAACACACAATAGTGTGAGCCGGGGTCCGAATACCACACGGGCTCAAGAGAACATCACTAGTCAGGATCTGAATATCACACATACTAATGAAACAACCATCAGTCAGGGCTTGGATGCCGCACATGCTAATGAACACACAACTGTGTGAGCCGGGGTCCGGATACCACACGGGCTCAAGAGAACATCACTAGTTAGGATCTGAATATCAAACATACTAATGAAACAACCATCAGCCAGGGCCTGGATGCCGCACAAGCCAAGGAACACACAACAGTGTGAGCCGGGGTCCGGATACCACACGGATTCAAGAGAACATCACTAGTCAGGATCTGAATATCAAACATACTAATGAAACAACCATCAGACAGGGCCTGGATGCCGCACATGCCAATGAACACACAACTATGTGAGACGGGGTCCGGATACCACACGGGCTCAAGAGAACATCACTAGTCAGGATCTGAATATGAAATTTACTAATGAAACAACCATCAGCCATGGCATGGATGCCGCACATGCCAATGAACAGACAATAGTGTGAGCTGAGGTCCGGATAAAACACGGGCTCAAGAGAGCATCACTAGTCATGATCTGAATATCACACATACTAATGAAACAATAATCAGCTAGGGCCTGGATGACGCACATGCCAATGAATACACAACGGTATGAGCCGGGGTCCGGATTCCACACAGACTCAAGAGAACATCACTAGTCAGGATATGAATATCAAATTTACTAATGAAACAACCATCAGCCATGGCATGGATGCCGCACATGCCAATGAGCAGACAACAGTGTGGGCCGGGGTCCAGATACCACACGGGCTCAAGAGAACATCACTAGTCAGGATCTGAATATCACACATACTAATGAAACAATCATCAGTCTAGGCATGTGTGCCGCACATGCCAATGAACACACAACAGTGTGAGCCGGGGTCCGGATACCACACGGGCTCAAGAGAACATCACTAGTCAGGATCTGTATATCAAACATACTAATGAAACAACCATCATCCAGGGCCTGGATGTCGCACATGCCAATGAACACACAACTGTTTGAGTCGGGGTCCGAATACCACACGGGCTCAAGAGAACATCACTAGTCAGGATCTTAATATAAAATTTACTAATGAAACAACCATCAGCCATGGCATGGATGCCGCACATGCCAATGAACAGACAACAGTATGAGCCGAGGTCCGGATAAAACACGGGCTCAAGAGAACATCACAAGTTAGGATCTGAAAATCAAACATACTAATGAAACAACCATCAGCCAGGGCCAGGATGCCGCACATGCCAATGAACACACAATAGTGTGAGCCGGGGTCCGAATACCACACGGGCTCAAGAGAACATCACTATTCAGGATCTGAATATCACACATACTAATGAAACAACCATCAGCCAGGGCTTGGATGCCGCACATGCTAATGAACACACAACTGTGTGAGCCAGGGTCCGGATACCACACAGGCTTAAGAGAACATCACTAGTTAGGATCTGAATATCAAACATACTAATGAAACAACCATCAGCCAGGGCCTGGATGCCGCACATGCCAAGGAACACACAACAGTGTGAGCCGGGGTCCGGATACCACACGGATTCAAGAGAACATCACTAGTCAGGATCTGAATATCAAACATACTAATGAAACAACCATCAGACAGGGCCTGGATGCCGCACATGCCAATGAACACACAACTATGTGAGACGGGGTCCGGATACCACACGGGCTCAAGAGAACATCACTAGTCAGGATCTGAATATGAAATTTACTAATGAAACAACCATCAGCCATGGCATGGATGCCGCACATGCCAATGAACAGTCAATAGTGTGAGCTGAGGTCCGGATAAAACACGGGCTCAAGAGGGCATCACTAGTCATGATCTGAATATCACACATACTAATGAAACAATAATCAGCTAGGGCCTGGATGACGCACATGCCAATGAATACACAACGGTATGAGCCGGGGTCCGGATTCCACACAGACTCAAGAGAACATCACTAGTCAGGATATGAATATCAAATTTACTAATGAAACAACCATCAGCCATGGCATGGATGCCGCACATGCCAATGAGCAGACAACAGTGTGGGCCGGGGTCCAGATACCACACGGGCTCAAGAGAACATCACTAGTCAGGATCTGAATATCATACATACTAATGAAACAATCATCAGTCTAGGCATGTGTGCCGCACATGCCAATGAACACACAACAGTGTGAGCCGGGGTCCGGATACCACACGGGCTCAAGAGAACATCACTAGTCAGGATCTGTATATCAAACAGACTAATGAAACAACCATCATCTAGGGCCTGGATGCCGCACATGCCAATGAACACACAACTGTTTGAGCCGCGGTCCGGATACCACACGGGCTCAAGAGAACATCACTAGTCAGGATCTGAATATAAAATTTACTAATGAAACAACCATCAGCCATGGCATGGATGCCGCACATGCCAATGAACAGACAACAGTATGAGCCGAGGTCCGGATAAAACACGGGCTCAAGAGAACATCACAAGTTAGGATCTGAAAATCAAACATACTAATGAAACAACCATCAGCCAGGGCCAGGATGCCGCACATGCCAATGAACACACAATAGTGTGAGCCGGGGTCCGAATACCACACGGGCTCAAGAGAACATCACTAGTCAGGATCTGAATATCACACATACTAATGAAACAACCATCAGCCAGGGCTTGGATGCCGCACATGCCAATGAACACACAACTGTGTGAGCCGGGGTCCGGATACCACACGGGCTCAAGAGAACATCACTAGTCAGGATCTGAATATCAAACATACTAATGAAACAACCATCAGCCAGGGCCTGGATGCCGCACATACCAAGGAACACACAACAGTGTGAGCCGGGGTCCGGATACCACACGGGCTCAAGAGAACATCACTAGTCAGGATATGAATATCACACATACTAATGAAACAACCATCAGCCAGGGTATGTTTGCCGCACATGCCAATGAACTCATAACTGTAAGAGCCGGGGTCTGATACCACAAGGGCTCAAGAGAACATCACTAGTCAGGATCTGAAAATCAAACATACTAATGAAACAACCATTAGCCAGGGCCAGGATGCCGCACATGCCAATGAACACACAACTGTGTGAGCCGGGGTCCGGATGCCACACGGGCTCAAGAGAACATCACTAGTCAGGATCTGAATATAAAATTTACTAATGAAACAACCATCAGCCATGGCATAGATGCCGCACATGCCAATGAGCAGACAACAGTGTGAGCCGGAGTCCGGATGCCACACGGGCTCAAGAGAACATCACTAGTAAGGATCTGAATATCACACATACTAACGAAACAATCATCAGTCTGGGCATGTGTGCCGCACATGCCAATGAACACCCAACTGTGTGAGCCGGAGTCCGGATACCACACGGGCTCAAGAGAACATCACTAGTCAGGATCTGAATATCAAACATACTAATGAAACAACCATTAGCCAGGGCCTGGATGCCGCACATGCCAATGAGCACACAACTGTGTGAGCCAGGGTCCGGATACCACACAGTCTCAAGAGAACATCACTAGTCAGGATCTGAATATCAAATTTACTAATGAAACAACCATCATCCATGGCATGGATGCCGCACATGCCAATGAACAGACAACAGTGTGAGCCGAGGTCCGGATAAACCATGGGCTCAAGAGAACATCACTAGTGAGGATCTGAATATCACACATACTAATGAAACAATCATCATCCAGGGCCTGGATGACGCACATGCCAATGAATACACAATGGTATGAGCCGGGGTCCGGATTCCACAAAGGCTCAAGAGAACATCATTGGTCAGGATATGAATATCACACATACTAATGAAACAATCATCAGCTAGGGCCTCGATGCCGCATATGCCAATGAACACACAACGGAGTGAGACGGGGTCCGGATACCACACGGGCTCAAAAGAACATCACTAGTCAGGATCTGAATATCACACATACTAATGAAACAATCATCACCCAGGGCCTGGATGACGCACATGCCAATGAACACACAACAGTGTGCGCCTGGGTCCAGATACCACACGGGCTCAAGAGAAAATCTCTAGTCAGGATCTGAATATCACACATACTAATGCAACAACCATCATCCAGGGCCTGGTTGCCGCACATGCCAATGAACTCACAACTGTGTGAGCCCGGGTCCGATACCATACGGGCTCAAGAGAACATCACTAGTTAGGATCTGAAAATCAAACATACTAATTAAACAACCATTAGCCAGGGCCAGGATGCCGCACATGCCAATGAACACACAACAGTGTGAGCCGGGGTCCGAATACCACACAGGCTTAAGAGAACATCACTAGTCAGGATCTGAATATCACACATACTAATGAAACAACCATCAGCCAGGGCTTGGATGCCGCACATGCCAATGAACACACAACTGTGTGAGCCGGGGTCCAGATACCACACGGGCTTAAGAGAACATCACTAGTCAGGATCTGAATATCAAACATACTAATGAAACGAGCATCAGCCTGGGCCTGGATGCCGCACATGCCAAGCAACACACAACAGTGTGAGCCGGGGTCCGGATACCACACGGGCTCAAG
Organism: Lathyrus sativus; assembly: GCA_963859935.3. NCBI lineage: Eukaryota > Viridiplantae > Streptophyta > Magnoliopsida > Fabales > Fabaceae > Lathyrus > Lathyrus sativus. The sequence continues at coordinate 395,361,519 of OZ012735.1, read as the reverse complement.
AGAACATCACTAGTCAGGATCTGAATATCACACATACTAATGAAACAACCATCAGACAGGGCCTGTTTGCCGCACATGCCAATGAACTCACAACTGTGTGAGCCGGGGTCCGATACCACACGGGCTCAAGAGAACATCACTAGTCAGGATCTGAAAATCAAACATACTAATGAAACAACCATTAGCCAGGGCCAGGATGCCGCACATTCCAATGAACACACAATTGTGTGAACCGGGGTCCGGATACCACACGGGCTCAAGAGAACATCACTAGTCAGGATCTGAATATCAAATTTACTAATGAAACAACCATCAGCCATGGCATGGATGCCACACATGCCAATGAGCAGACAACAATGTGAGCCGGGGTCCGGATACCACACGGGCTCAAGAGAACATCACTAGTCAGGAACTGAATATCACACATACTAACGAAACAATCATCAGTCTGGGCATGTGTGCCGCACATGCCAATGAACACGCAACTGTGTGAGTCGGAGTCCGGATACCACACGGGCTCAAGAGAACATCACTAGTCAGGATCTGAATATCAAACATACTAATGAAACAACCATCAGCCCTGGCATGGATGCCGCACATGCCAATGAACAGACAACAGTGTGAGCCGAGGTCCGGATACAACACGGGCTCAAGAGAACATCACTAGTCAGGATCTGAATATCACACATACTAATGAAACAATCATCAGCCAAGGCCTGGATAAGGTACATGCCAATGAATACGCAACGGTCTAAGCCGGGGTCCGGATTCCACACAGGCTCAAGAGAACATCACTAGTCAGGATCTGAATATCACACATACTAATCAAACAATCATCAACCAGGGCCTGGATGCTGCACATGCCAATGAACACACAACGGTGTGAGCCGGGGTCCAGATACCACACGGGCTCAAAAGAACATCACTAATCAGGAGCTAAATACCACACATACTAATGAAACAATCATCACCCAGGGCCTGGATGCTGCACATGCCAATGAACACGCAACGGTGTGAGCTGGGGTCCAGATACCACACGGGGTCAAGAGAACATCACTAGTTAGGATCTGAAAATCAAACATACTAATGAAACAACCATCAGCCAGGGCCTGGATGCCGCACATGCCAATGAACAAAAAACAGTGTGAGCCGGGGTCCGGATACCACACGAGCTCAAGAGAACATCACTAGTCAGGATCTGAATATCACACATACTAATGAAACAACCATCAGCCAGGTCCTGGTTTCCGCACATGGCAATGAACTCACAACTGTGTGAGTCGAGGTCCGATACCACACGGGCTCAAGAGAACATCACTAGTCAGAATCTGAAAATCAAACATACTAATGAAACAACAATTAGCCAGGGCCAGGATGCCGCACATGCCAATGAACACACAACAGTGTGAGCCTGGGTCCGGATACCACACGGGCTCAAGAGAAAATCACTAGTCAGGATCTGAATATCACACATACTAATGCAACAACCATCAGCCAGGGCCTGGTTGCCGCACATACCAATGAACTCACAACTGTGTGAGCAGGGGTCCAATACCATACGGGCTTAAGAGAACATCACTAGTTAGGATCTGAAAATCAAACATACTAATTAAACAACCGTGAGCCAGAGCCAGGATGCCGCACATGCCAATGAACACACAACAGTGTGAGTCGGGGTCCGAATACCACACGGGCTCAAGAGAACATCACTAGTCAGGATCTGAATATCACACATGCTAATGAAACAACCATCAGCCAGGGCTTGGATGCCACACATGCCAATGAACACACAACTGTGTGAGCCGGGGTCCGGATACCAGACGGGCTCAAGAGAACATCACTAGTCAGGATCTGAATATCAAACATACTAATGAAACAACCATCAGCCAGGGCCTGTATGCCGCACATGCCAATGAACCCAAAACTGTGTGAGCCGGGGTCCGGATACCACACGTGCTCAAGAGAACATCACTAGTCAGGATCTGAAAATCAAACATACTAATGAAACAACCATTAGCCAGGGCCAGGATCCCGCACATGCCAATGAACACACAACTGTGTGAGTCGGGGTCCGGATACCACACGGGCTAAAGAGAACATCACTAGTCAGGGTCTGAATATCAAATTTACTAATGAAACAACCATCAGCCATGGCATGGATGCCGCACATGCTAATGGGAAGACAACAGTGTGAGCCAGGGTCCGGATACCACACGGGCTCAAGAGAACATCACTAGTCAGGATCTGAATATCACACATACTAATGAAACAATCATCAATCTGGGCATGTGTGCCGCACATGCCAATGAACACACAACAGTGTGAGCCGGAGTCCGGATACCACACGAGCTCAAGAGAACATCACTAGTCAGGATCTGAATATCAAACATACTAATGAAATAACCATCAGCCAGGGCCTGGATGCCGCACATGCCAATGAACACACAACTGTGTGAGCCGGGGTCCGAATACCACACGGGCTCAAGAGAACATCACTAGTCAGGATCTGAATATCACACATACTAATGAAACAACCATCAGCCAGGGCTTGGATGCCGCACATGCCAATGAACACACAACTGTGTGAGCCGGGGTCCGAATACCACACGGGCTCAAGAGAACATCACTAGTCAGGATCTGAATATCTCACAAATACTAATGTAACAACCATCCGCCAGGTCCTGGTTGCCGCACATGCCAATGAACTCACAACGGTGTGAGCCGGGGTCCGATACCACACGGGCTCAAGAGAACATCACTAGTCAGGATCTGAAAATTAAACATACTAATGAAACAACCGTTAGCCAGGGCCAGGATCCCGCACATGCCAATGAACACACAACTGTGTGAGCCGGGGTCCGGATACCACACGGGCTCAAGAGAACATCACTAGTCAGGATCTGAATATCAAATTTACTAATGAAACAACCATCAGCCATGGCATGGATGTTGCACATGCTAATGGGAAGACAACAGTGTGAGCCAGGGTCCGGATACCACACGGGCTCAAGAGAACATCACTAGTCAGGATCTGAATATCACACATACTAATGAAACAATCATCAGTCTGGGCATGTGTGCCGCACATGCCAATGAAGACACAATAGTGTGAGCCGGATTCCGGATACCACACGGGCTCAAGAGAACATTACTAGTCAGGATCTGAATATCAAACATACTAATGAAACAACCATCAGCCAGGGCCTGGATGCCGCACATGCGAATGAACACACAACTGTGTGAGCCGGGGTCCGAATACCACACGGGCTCAAGAGAACATCACTAGTCAGGATCTGAATATCAAATTTATTAATGAAACAACCATCAGTCATGGCATGGATGCCGCACATGCGAATGAACAGATAACAGTGTGAGCCGAGGTCCGGATAACACATGGGCTCAAGAGAACATCACTAGTCAGGATCTGAATATCACACATACTAATGAAACAATCATCAATTAGGGCCTGGATGACGCACATGCCAATGAATACACAATGGTATGAGCCGGGGTCCGGATTCCACACAGGCTCAAGAGAACATCACTAGTCAGGATATGAATATCACACATACTAATAAAACAATCATCAGCTAGGGCCTCGATGCCGCATATGCCAATGAACACACAACGGTGTGAGACGGGGTCCGGATACCACACGGGCTCAAAAGAACATCACTAGTCAGGATCTGAATATCACACATACTAATGAAACAATCATCACCCAGGGCCTGGATGCTGCACATGCCAATGAACACACAACGGTGTGAGCTGGGGTCCAGATACCACACGAGCTCAAGATAACATCACTAGTCAGGATCTGAATATCACACATACTAATGAAACAATCATCAGCCAGGGCCTGGATGCCGCACATGCCACTGAACACACAACGGTGTGAGCCGGGGTCCAGATACCACACGGGCTCAAGAGAACATCACTAGTCAGGATCTGAATATCACACATACTAATGAAAAAACCAATAGACAGGGCCTGGATGTCGCACATGCCAATGAACACACAAGAGTGTGAGCCTGCGTCCGGATACCACACGGGCTCAAGAGAACATCACTAGTTAGGATCTGAAAATCAAATATACTAATTAAACAACCATCAGCCAGGGCCAGGATGCCGCACATGCCAATGAACACACAACAGTGTGAGCCGGGGTCCGAATACCACACGAGCTCAAGAGAACATCAGTAATCAGGATCTGAATATCACACATACTAATGAAACAACCATCAGCCAGGGCTTGGATGCTGCACATGCCAATCAACACACAACTGTGTGAGCCGGGGTCCGGATACCACACGGGCTCAAGAGAACATCACTAGTCAGGATCTGAATATCAAACATACTAATGAAATAACCATCAGCCTGGGCCTGGATGCCGCACAAGCCAAGGAACACACAACAGTGTGAGCCGGGGTCCGGATACCACACGGGCTCAAGAGAACATCATTAGTCAGGATCTGAATATCACACATACTAATGAAACAACCATCAGCCTGGGCCTGTTTGCCGCACATGCCAATGAACTCACAACTGTGTGAGACGGGGTCCGATACCACACGGGCTCAAGAGAAAATCACTAGTTAGGATCTGAAAATCAAACATACTAATGAAACAACCATTAGCCAGGGCCAGGATGCCGCACATGCCAATGAACACACAACTGTGTGAGCCGGGGTCCGGATACCACACGGGCTCAAGAGAACATCACTAGTCAGGATCTGAATATCAAATTTACTAATGAAACAACCCTCAGCCATGGCATGGATGCCGCACATGCTAATGGGCAGACAACAGTGTGAGCCGGGGTCCGGATACCAAACGGGCTCAAGAGAACATTACTAGTCAAGATCTGAATATCACACATACTAATGAAACAATCATCAGTCTGGGCATGTGTGCCGCACATGCCAATGAACATCCAACTGTGTGAGCCGGAGTCCGGATACCACATGGGCTCAAGAGAACATCACTAGTCAGGATCTGAATATCAAACATACTAATGAAACAACCATAAGCCAGGGCCTGGATGCCGCACATGACAATGAGCACACAACTGTGTGAGCCGGGGTCCGGATACCACACGGGCTCAAGAGAACATCACTAGTCAGGATCTGGATATCAAATTTACTAATGAAACAACCATCAGCCATGGCATGGATGCCGCACATGCCAATGAACAGACAACAGTGTGAGCCGAAGTCCGGATAAAACACGGGCTCAAGAGAACATCACTAGTCAGGATCTGAATATCACACATACTAATGAAACAATCATCATCCAGGGCCTGGATGACGCACATGCCAATGAATACACAATGGTATGAGCCGGGGTCCGGATTCCACACAGGCTCAAGAGAACATCACTAGTCAGGATATGAATATCACACATACTAATAAAACAATCATCAACTAGGGCCTCGATGCCGCATATGCCAATGAACACACAACGGTGTGAGACGGGGTCCGGATACCACACGGGCTCAAAAGAACATCACTAGTCAGGATCTGAATATCACACATACTAATGAAACAATCATCACCCAGGGCCTGGATGCTGCACATGCCAATGAACACACAACGGTGTGAGCTGGGGTCCAGATACCACACGAGCTCAAGATAACATCACTATTCAGGATCTGAATATCACACATACTAATGAAACAATCATCAGCCAGGGCCTGGATGTCGCACATGCCACTGAACACACAACGGTGTGAGCCGGGGTCCATATACCACACGGGCTCAAGAGAACATCACTAGTCAGGATCTGAATATCACACATACTAATGAAAAAATCAATAGACAGGGCCTGGATGCCGCACATCCCAATGAACACACAACAGTGTGAGCCTGCGTCCGGATACCACACAGGCTCAAGAGAATATCACTAGTTAGGATCTGAAAATCAAACATACTAATTAAACAACCATCAGCCAGGGCCAGGATGCCGCACATGCCAATGAACACACAACAGTGTGAGTCGGGGTCCGAATACCACACGGGCTCAAGAGAACATCAGTAGTCAGGATCTGAATATCACACATACTAATGAAACAACCATCAGCCAGGGCTTGGATGCTGCACATGCCAATGAGCACACAACTGTGTGAGCCGGGGTCCGGATACCACACGGGCTCAAGAGAACATCACTAGTAAGGATCTGAATATCAAATTTACTAATGAAACAACCATCAGCCATGGCATGGATGCCGCACATGCCAATGAACAGACAACAGTGTGAGCCGAAGTCCGGATAAAACACGGGCTCAAGAGAACATCACTAGTCAGGATCTAAATATCACACATACTAATGAAACAATCATCAGCCAGGGCCTGGATAACGTACATGCCAATGAATACACAACGGTATGAGCCGGGGTCCGGATTCCACACAGGCTCAAGAGAACATCACTAGTTAGGATATGAATATCACACTTACTAATGAAACAATCATCAGCTAGGGCCTCGATGCCGCATATGCCAATGAACACACAACGGTGTGAGGCGGGGTACGGATACCACACGGGCTCAAAAGAACATCACTAATCAGGATCTGAATATCACACATACTAATGAAACAAACATCACCCAGGGCCTTGATGCTGCACATGCCAATGAACACACAACGGTGTGAGCTGGGGTCCAGATACCACAAGGACTCAAGATAACATCACTACTCAGGATCTGAATATCACACATACTAATCAAACAATCATAAGCCAGGTCCTGGATGCCGCACCTGCCAATGAACACACAACGGTGTGAGCCGGGGTCCAGATACCACACGGGCTCAAGAGAACATCACTAGTCAGGATCTGAATATCAAATTTACTAATGAAACAACCCTCAGCCATGGCATGGATGCCGCACATGCTAATGGGCAGACAACAGTGTGAGCCGGGGTCCGGATGCCAAACGGGCTCAAGAGAACATCACTAGTCAGGATCTGAATATCACACATACTAATGAAACAATCATCAGTCTGGGCATGTGTGCCGCACATGCCAATGAACATCCAACTGTGTGAGCCGGAGTCCGGATACCACACGGGCTCAAGAGAACATCACTAGTCAGGATCTGAATATCAAACATACTAATGAAACAACCATAAGCCAGGGCCTGGATGCCGCACATGACAATGAGCACACAACTGTGTGAGCCGGGGTCCGGATACCACACGGGCTCAAGAGAACATCACTAGTCAGGATCTGAATATCAAATTTACTAATGAAACAACCATCAGCCATGGCATGGATGCCGCACATGCCAATGAACAGACAACAGTGTGAGCCGAAGTCCGGATAAAACACGGGCTCAAGAGAACATCACTAGTCAGGATCTGAATATCACACATACTAATGAAACAATCATCATCCAGGGCCTGGATGACGCACATGCCAATGAATAAACAATGGTATGAGCCGGGGTCCGGATTCCACACAGGCTCAAGAGAACATCACTAGTCAGGATATGAATATCACACATACTAATAAAACAATCATCAGCTAGGGCCTCGATGCCGCATATGCCAATGAACACACAACGGTGTGAGACGGGGTCCGGATACCACACGGGCTCAAAAGAACATCACTAGTCAGGATCTGAATATCACACATACTAATGAAACAATCATCACCCAGGGCCTGGATGCTGCACATGCCAATGAACACACAACGGTGTGAGCTGGGGTCCAGATACCACACGAGCTCAAGATAACATCACTATTCAGGATCTGAATATCACACATACTAATGAAACAATCATCATCCAGGGCCTGGATGTCGCACATGCCACTGAACACACAACGGTGTGAGCCGGGGTCCATATACCACACGGGCTCAAGAGAACATCACTAGTCAGGATCTGAATATCACACATACTAATGAAAAAATCAATAGACAGGGCCTGGATGCCGCACATCCCAATGAACACACAACAGTGTGAGCCTGCGTCCGGATACCACACAGGCTCAAGAGAATATCACTAGTTAGGATCTGAAAATCAAACATACTAATTAAACAACCATCAGCCAGGGCCAGGATGCCGCACATGCCAATGAACACACAACAGTGTGAGTCGGGGTCCGAATACCACACGGGCTCAAGAGAACATCAGTAGTCAGGATCTGAATATCACACATACTAATGAAACAACCATCAGCCAGGGCTTGGATGCTGCACATGCCAATGAGCACACAACTGTGTGAGCCGGGGTCCGGATACCACACGGGCTAAAGAGAACATCACTAGTAAGGATCTGAATATCAAATTTACTAATGAAACAACCATCAGCCATGGCATGGATGCCGCACATGCCAATGAACAGACAACAGTGTGAGCCGAAGTCCGGATAAAACACGGGCTCAAGAGAACATCACTAGTCAGGATCTAAATATCACACATACTAATGAAACAATCATCAGCCAGGGCCTGGATAACGTACATGCCAATGAATACACAATGGTCTGAGCCGGGGTCCGGATTCCACACAGGCTCAAGAAAACATCACTAGTTAGGATATGAATATCACACTTACTAATGAAACAATCATCAGCTAGGGCCTCGATGCCGCATATGCCAATGAACACACAACGGTGTGACGCGGGGTACGGATACCACACGGGCTCAAAAGAAAATCACTAATCAGGATCTGAATATCACACATACTAATGAAACAAACATCACCCAGGGCCTTGATGCTGCACATGCCAATGAACACACAACGGTGTGAGCTGGGGTCCAGATACCACACGGACTCAAGATAACATCACTACTCAGGATCTGAATATCACAGATACTAATCAAACAATCATAAGCCAGGTCCTGGATGCCGCACCTGCCAATGAACACACAACGGTGTGAGCCGGGGTCCAGATACCAAACGGGCTCAAAAGAACATCACTATTCAGGATCTGAATACCACACATACTAATGAAACAATCATCACCCAGGGCCTGGATGCTGCACATGCCAATGAACACACAACGGTGTGAGACGGGGTCCAGATACCACACGGGATCAAGAGAACATCACTAGTCAGGATCTGAATATTAAACATATTAATGAAACAACCATCAGCCAGGGCCTGGATGCCGCACATGCCAATGAACACACAACAGTGTGAGCCGGGGTCCGAATACCACACGGGCTCAAGAGAACATCACTAGTCAGGATCTGAATATCACACATACTAATGAAACAACCATCAGCCAGGGCTTGGATGCTGCACATGCCAATGAGCACACAACTGTGTGAGCCGGGGTCCGGATACCACACGGGCTCAAGAGAACATCACTAGTAAGGATCTGAATATCAAATTTACTATTGAAACAACCATCAGCCATGGCATGGATTCCGCACATGCCAATGAATAGACAACAGTGTGAGCCGAAGTCCGGATAAAACACGGGCTCAAGAGAACATCACTAGTCAGGATCTAAATATCACACATACTAATGAAACAATCATCAGCCAGGGCCTGGATAACGTACATGCCAATGAATACACAACGGTCTGAGCCGGGGTCCGGATTCCACACAGGCTCAAGAGAACATCACTAGTTAGGATATGAATATCACACTTACTAATGAAACAATCATCAGCTAGGGCCTCGATGCCGCATATGCCAATGAACACACAACGGTGTGAGGCGGGGTACGGATACCACACGGGCTCAAAAGAACATCACTAATCAGGATCTGAATATCACACATACTAATGAAACAAACATCACCCAGGGCCTTGATGCTGCACATGCCAATGAACACACAACGGTGTGAGCTGGGGTCCAGATACCACACGGACTCAAGATAACATCACTACTCAGGATCTGAATATCACACATACTAATCAAACAATCATAAGCCAGGTCCTGGATGCCGCACCTGCCAATGAACACACAACGGTGTGAGCCGGGGTCCAGATACCACACGGGCTCAAAAGAACATCACTATTCAGGATCTGAATACCACACATACTAATGAAACAATCATCACCCAGGGCCTGGATGCTGCACATGCCAATGAACACACAACGGTGTGAGATGGGGTCCAAATACCACACGGGATCAAGAGAACATCACTAGTCAGGATCTGAATATTAAACATATTAATGAAACAACCATCAGCCAGGGCCTGGATGCCGCACATGCCAATGTACACACAACAGTGTGAGCCGGGGTCCGGATACCACACGGGCTCAAGAGAACATCACTAGTCAGGATCTGAATATCACACATACTAATGAAACAACCATCAGCCAGGTCCTGGTTGCGACATGGCAATGAACTCACAACTGTGTGAGTCGAGGTCCGATACCACACGGGCTCAAGAGAACATCACTAGTCAGAATCTGATAATCAAACATACTAATGAAACAACCATTAGCCAGGGCCAGGATGCCGCACATGCCAATGAACACACAACTGTGTGAGCCGGGGTCCGGATACCACACGGGCTCAAGAGAACATCACTAGTCAGGATCTGAATATCAAATTTACTAATGAAACAACCATCAGCCATGGCATGGATGCCGCACATGCCAATGAGCAGACAACAGTGTGAGTCGGGGTCCGGATACCACACGGGCTCAAGAGAACATCACTAGTCAGGATCTGAATATCACACATACTAATGAAACAATCATCAGTCTGGGCATGTGTGACGCACATGCCAATGAACACACAACAGTGTGAGCCGGAGTCCGGATACCACACGGGCTCAAGAGAACATCACTAGTCAGGATCTGATTATCAAACATACTAATGAAACAACCATCAACTAGGGCCTGGATGCCGGACATGCCAATGAACATACAACAGTGTGAGCCGAGGTCCGGATACCACACGGGCTCAAGAGAACATCACTAGTCAGGATCTGAATATCAAATTTACTAATGAAACAACCATCAGCCTTGGCATGGATGCCGCACATGCCAATGAGCAGACAACAGTGTGAGCCGGGGTCCAGATACCACACGGGCTCAAGAGAACATCACTAGTCAGGATCTGAATATCACACGTACTAATGAAACAATCATCAGTCTAGGCATGTGTGCCGCACATGCCAATGAACACACAGCAGTGTGAGTCGGGGTCCGAATACCACACGGGCTCAAGAGAACATCACTAGTCAGGATCTGAATATCAAACATACTAATGAAACAACCATCAGCCAGGGCCTGGATGCCGCACTTGCCAATGAACACACAACTTTTGAGTCGGGGTCCGGATACCACACGGGCTCAAGAGAACATCACTAGTCAGGATCTTAATATCAAATTTACTAGTGAAACAACCATCAGCCATGGCATGGATGCCGCACATGCCAATGAACTCACAACTGTGTGAGACGGGGTCCGATACCACACGGGCTCAAGAGAACATCACTAGTCAGGATATGAAAATCAAACATACTAATGAAACAACCATTAGCCAGGGCCAGGATGCCGCACATGCCAATGAACACACAATTGTGTGAGCCGGGGTCCGGATACCACACGGGCTCAAGAGAACATCACTAGTCAGGATCTGAATATCAAATTTACTAATGAAACAACCATCAGCCATGACATGGATGCCGCACATGCCAATGAGCAGACAACAGTGTGAGTCGGGGTCCGGATACCACACGGGCTCAAGAGAACATCACTAGTCAGGATCTGAATATCACATATACTAATGAAATAATCATCAGTCTGGGCATGTGTGCCGCACATGCCAATGAACACACAACAGTGTGAGCCGGAGTCTGGATACCACACGGGCTCAAGAGAACATCACTAGTCAGGATCTGATTATCAAACGTACTAATGAAACAACCATCAGCCAGGGCTTGGATGCCGCACATGCCAATGAACACACAACTGTGTGAGCAGGGGTCCGGATACCACACGGGCTCAAGAGAACATCACTAGTCAGGATCTGAATATCAAATTTACTAATGAAACAACCATCAGCCATGGCATGGATGCCGCACATGCCAATGAGCAGACAACAGTGTGAGTCGGGGTCCGGATACCACACGGGCTCAAGAGAACATCACTAGTCAGGATCTGAATATCACATATACTAATGAAACAATCATCAGTCTGGGCATGTGTGCCGCACATGCCAATGAACACACAACAGTGTGAGCCGGAGTCCGGATACCACACGGGCTCAAGAGAACATCACTAGTCAGGATCTGATTATCAAAAGTACTAATGAAACAACCATCAGCCAGGGCCTGGATGCCGCACATGCCAATGAACACACAACTGTGTGAGCAGGGGTCCGGATACCACACGGGCTCAAGAGAACATCACTAGTCAGGATCTGAATATCAAATTTACTAATGAAACAACCATCAGTCATGGCATGGATGCCGCACATGCCAATGAACAGACAACAGTGTGAGCCGAGGTTTGGATATCACACGGGCTTAAGAGAACATCACTAGTCAGGATCTGATTATCAAACATACTAATGGAACAACCATCATCCAGGGCCTGGATGCCGCACATGCTAATGAACATACAACAGTGTGAGCCGGGGTCCGGATACCACACGGGCTCAAGAGAACATCACTAGTCAGGACCTGAATATCACACATACAAATGAAACAACCATCAACCAGGTCCTGGTTGCCGCACATGCCAATGAACTCACAACTGTGTGAGACGGGGTCCGATACCACACGGGCTCAAGAGAACATCACTAGTCAGGATCTGAAAATCAAACATACTAATGAAACAACCATTAGCTAGGGCCAGGATGCCGCACATGCCAATGAACACAGAACTGTGTGAGCCGGGGTCCGGATACCACACGGGCTCAAGAGAACATCACTAGTCAGGATCTGAATATCAAATTTACTAATGAAACAACCATCAGCCATGGCATAGATGCCGCACATGCCAATGAGCAGACAACAGTGTGAGCCGGGGTCCGGATACCACACGGGGCATGTGTGCCGCATATGCCAATGAACACACAACGGTGTGAGACGGGGTCCGGATACCACACGGGCTCAAAAGAACATCACTAATCAGGATCTGAATATCACACATACTAATGAAACAAACATCACCCAGGGCCTGGATGCTGCACATGCCAATGAACACACGACGGTGTGACCTGGGGTCCAGATACCACACGGACTCAAGATAACATCACTAGTCAGGATCTGAACATCACACATACTAATGAAACAATCATCAGCCAGGGCCTAGATACCGCACATGCCAATGAACACACAACAGTGTGAGCCAGGGTCCAGATACCACACGGGCTCAAAAGAACATCACTAATCAGGATCTGAATATCACACATACTAATGAAACAATCATCACCCAGGGCCTGGATGCTGCACATGCCAATGAACACACAACGGTGTGAGCTGGGGTCCAGATACCACACGACCTCAAGAGAACATCACTAGTCAGGATCTGAATATCAAACATACTAATGAAACAACCATCAGCCAGGGCCTGGATGCCGCACATGCCAATGAACACACAACAGTGTGAGCCGGGGTCCGGATACCAACGGGCTCAAGAGAACATCACTAGTCAGGATCTGAATATCACACATACTAATGAAACAACCATCAGCCAGGTCCTGGTTTCCGCACATCCCAATGAACTGACAACTGTGTGAGTCGGGGTCCGATACCACACGGGCTCAAGAGAACATCACTAGTCAGGATCTAAAAATCAAACATACTAATGAAACAACCATTAGCCAGGGCCAGGATGCCCCACATGCCAATGAACACACAACTATGTGAGCCGGGGTCCGGATACCACACGGGCTCAAGAGAACATCACTAGTCAGGATCTGAATATCAAATTTACTAATGAAACAACCATCAGCCATGGCATGGATGCCGCACATGCCAATGAGCAGACAACAGTGTGAGCCGGGGTCCGGATACCACACGGGCTCAAGAGAACATCACTAGTCTGGATCTGATTATCAAACATACTAATGAAACAACCATCAGCCAGGGCCTGGATGCCGCACATGCCAATGAACACACAACTGTGTGAGCAGGGGTCCGGATACCACACGGGCTCAAGAGAACATCACTAGTCAGGATCTGAATATCAAATTTACTAATGAAACAACCATCAGTCATGGCATGGATGCCGCACATGCCAATGAACAGACAACAGTGTGAGCCGAGGTTTGGATATCACACGGGCTTAAGAGAACATCAATAGTCAGGATCTGATTATCGAACATACTAATGAAACAACCATCAGCCAGGGCCTGGATGCCGCACATGCTAATGAACATACAACAGTGTGAGCCGGGGTCCGGATACCACACGGGCTCAAGAGAACATCACTAGTCAGGACCTGAATATCACACATACAAATGAAACAACCATCAGCCAGGTCCTGGTTGTCGCACATGCCAATGAACTCACAACTGTGTGAGACGGGGTCCGATACCACACGGGCTCAAGAGAACATCACTAGTCAGGATCTGAAAATCAAACATACTAATGAAACAACCATTAGCTAGGGCCAGGATGCCGCACATGCCAATGAACACAGAACTGTGTGAGCCGGGGTCCGGATACCACACGGGCTCAAGATAACATCACTAGTCAGGATCTGAATATCAAATTTACTAATGAAACAACCATCAGCCATGGCATAGATGCCGCACATGCCAATGAGCAGACAACAGTGTGAGCCGGGGTCCGGATACCACACGGGGCATGTGTGCCGCATATGCCAATGAACACACAACGGTGTGAGACGGGGTCCGGATACCACACGGGCTCAAAAGAACATCACTAATCAGGATCTGAATATCACACATACTAATGAAACAAACATCACCCAGGGCCTGGATGCTGCACATGCCAATGAACACACGACGGTGTGACCTGGGGTCCAGATACCACACGGACTCAAGATAACATCACTAGTCAGGATCTGAACATCACACATACTAATGAAACAATCATCAGCCAGGGCCTAGATACCGCACATGCCAATGAACACACAATGGTGTGAGCCAGGGTCCAGATACCACACGGGCTCAAAAGAACATCACTAATCAGGATCTGAATATCACACATACTAATGAAACAATCATCACCCAGGGCCTGGATGCTGCACATGCCAATGAACACACAGCGGTGTGAGCTGGGGTCCAGATACCACACGACCTCAAGAGAACATCACTAGTCAGGATCTGAATATCAAACATACTAATGAAACAACCATCAGCCAGGGCCTGGATGCCGCACATGCCAATGAACACACAACAGTGTGAGCCGGGGTCCGGATACCAACGGGCTCAAGAGAACATCACTAGTCAGGATCTGAATATCACACATACTAATGAAACAACCATCAGCCAGGTCCTGGTTGCCGCACATCCCAATGAACTGACAACTGTGTGAGTCGGGGTCCGATACCACACGGGCTCAAGAGAACATCACTAGTCAGGATCTAAAAATCAAACATACTAATGAAACAACCATTAACCAGGGCCAGGATGCCGCACATGCCAATGAACACACAACTGTGTGAGCCGGGGTCCGGATACCACACGGGCTCAAGAGAACATCACTAGTCAGGATCTGAATATCAAATTTACTAATGAAACAACCATCAGCCATGGCATGGATGCCGCACATGCCAATGAGCAGACAACAGTGTGAGCCGGGGTCCGGATACCACACGGGCTCAAGAGAACATCACTAGTCAGGATCTGATTATCAAACATACTAATAAAACAACCATCAGCCAGGGCCTGGATGCCGCACATGCCAATGAACACACAACTGTGTGAGCAGGGGTCCGGATACCACACGGGCTCAAGAGAACATCACTAGTCAGGATCTGAATATCAAATTTACTAATGAAACAACCATCAGTCATGGCATGGATGCCGCACATGCCAATGAACAGACAACAGTGTGAGCCGAGGATTGGATATCACACGGGCTTAAGAGAACATCAATAGTCAGGATCTGATTATCGAACATACTAATGAAACAACCATCAGCCAGGGCCTGGATGCCGCACATGCTAATGAACATACAACAGTGTGAGCCGGGGTCCGGATACCACACGGGCTCAAGAGAACATCACTAGTCAGGACCTGAATATCACACATACAAATGAAACAACCATCAGCCAGGTCCTGGTTGCCGCACATGCCAATGAACTCACAACTGTGTGAGACGGGGTCCGATACCACACGGGCTCAAGAGAACATCACTAGTCAGGATCTGAAAATCAAACATACTAATGAAACAACCATTAGCTAGGGCCAGGATGCCGCACATGCCAATGAACACAGAACTGTGTGAGCCGGGGTCCGGATACCACACGGGCTCAAGAGAACATCACTAGTCAGGATCTGAATATCAAATTTACTAATGAAACAACCATCAGCCATGGCATAGATGCCGTACATGCCAATGAGCAGACAACAGTGTGAGCCGGGGTCCGGATACCACACGGGCTCAAGAGAACATCACTAGTCAGGATCTGAATATCACATATACTAATGAAACAATCATCAGTCTGGGCATGTGTGCCGCACATGCCAATGAACACACAACAGTGTGAGCAGGAGTCCGGATACCACACGGGCTCAAGAGAACAGCACTAGTCAGGATCTGATTATCAAACATACTAATGAAACAACCATCAGCCAGGACCTGGATGCCGCACATGCCAATGAACACACAACTGTGTGAGCAGGGGTCCGGATACCACACGGGCTCAAGAGAACATCACTAGTCAGGATCTGAATATCAAATTTACTAATGAAACAACCATCAGTCATGGCATGGATGCCGCACATGCCAATGAACAGACAACAGTGTGAGCCGAGGTTTGGATATCACACGGGCTTAAGAGAACATCACTAGGCAGGATCTGATTATCAAACATACTAATGAAACAACCATCAGTCAGGGCCTGGATACCGCACATGCTAATGAACATACAACAGTGTGAGCCGGGGTCCGGATACCACACGGGCTCAAGAGAACATCACTAGTCAGGACCTGAATATCACACATACAAATGAAACAACCATCAGCCAGGTCCTGGTTGCCGCACATGCCAATGAACTCACAACTGTGTGAGACGGGGTCCGATACCACACGGGCTCAAGAGAACATCACTAGTCAGGATCTGAAAATCAAACATACGAATGAAACAACCATTAGCTAGGGCCAGGATGCCGCACATGCCAATGAACACAGAACTGTGTGAGCCGGGGTCCGGATACCACACGGGCTCAAGAGAACATCACTAGTCAGGATCTGAATATCAAATTTACTAATGAAACAACCATCAGCCATGGCATAGATGCCGCACATGCCAATGAGCAGACAACAGTGTGAGCCGGGGTCCGGATACCACACGGGCTCAAGAGAACATCACTAGTCAGGATCTGAATATCACATATACTAATGAAACAATCATCAGTCTGGGCATATGTGCCGCACATGCCAATGAACACACAACAGTGTGAGCAGGAGTCCGGATACCACACGGGCTCAAGAGAACAGCACTAGTCAGGATCTGATTATCAAACATTCTAATGAAACAACCATCAGCCAGGACCTGGATGCCGCACATGCCAATGAACACACAACTGTGTGAGCAGGGGTCCGGATACCACACGGGCTCAAGAGAACATCACTAGTCAGGATCTGAATATCAAATTTACTAATGAAACAACCATCAGTCATGGCATGGATGCCGCACATGCCAATGAACAGACAACAGTGTGAGCCGAGGTTTGGATATCACACGGGCTTAAGAGAACATCACTAGGCAGGATCTGATTATCAAACATACTAATGAAACAACCATCAGTCAGGGCATGGATGCCGCACATGCTAATGAACATACAACAGTGTGAGCCGGGGTCCGGATACCACACGGGCTCAAGAGAACATCACTAGTCAGGATCTGAATATCACACATACTAATGAAACAACCATCAGCCAGGTCCTGGTTGCAGCACATGCCAATGAACTCACAACTGTGTGAGACGGGGTCCGATACCACACGGGCTCAAGAGAACATCACTAGTCAGGATCTGAAAATCAAACATACGAATGAAACAACCATTAGCTAGGGCCAGGATGCCGCACATGCCAATGAACACAGAACTGTGTGAGCCGGGGTCCGGATACCACACGGGCTCAAGAGAACATCACTAGTCAGGATCTGAATATCAAATTTACTAATGAAACAACCATCAGCCATGGCATAGATGCCGCACATGCCAATGAGCAGACAACAGTGTGAGCCGGGGTCCGGATACCACACGGGCTCAAGAGAACATCACTAGTCAGGATCTGAATATCACATATACTAATGAAACAATCATCAGTCTGGGCATATGTGCCGCACATGCCAATGAACACACAACAGTGTGAGCAGGAGTCCGGATACCACACGGGCTCAAGAGAACAGCACTAGTCAGGATCTGATTATCAAACATTCTAATGAAACAACCATCAGCCAGGACCTGGATGCCGCACATGCCAATGAACACACAACTGTGTGAGCAGGGGTCCGGATACCACACGGGCTCAAGAGAACATCACTAGTCAGGATCTGAATATCAAATTTACTAATGAAACAACCATCAGTCATGGCATGGATGCCGCACATGCCAATGAACAGACAACAGTGTGAGCCGAGGTTTGGATATCACACGGGCTTAAGAGAACATCACTAGGCAGGATCTGATTATCAAACATACTAATGAAACAACCATCAGTCAGGGCATGGATGCCGCACATGCTAATGAACATACAACAGTGTGAGCCGGGGTCCGGATACCACACGGGCTCAAGAGAACATCACTAGTCAGGATCTGAATATCACACATACTAATGAAACAACCATCAGCCAGGTCCTGGTTGCAGCACATGCCAATGAACTCACAACTGTGTGAGACGGGGTCCGATACCACACGGGCTCAAGAGAACATCACTAGTCAGGATCTGAAAATCAAACATACGAATGAAACAACCATTAGCTAGGGCCAGGATGCCGCACATGCCAATGAACACAGAACTGTGTGAGCCGGGGTCCGGATACCACACGGGCTCAAGAGAACATCACTAGTCAGGATCTGAATATCAAATTTACTAATGAAACAACCATCAGCCATGGCATAGATGCCGCACATGCCAATGAGCAGACAACAGTGTGAGCCGGGGTCCGGATACCACACGGGCTCAAGAGAACATCACTAGTCAGGATCTGAATATCACATATACTAATGAAACAATCATCAGTCTGGGCATATGTGCCGCACATGCCAATGAACACACAACAGTGTGAGCAGGAGTCCGGATACCACACGGGCTCAAGAGAACAGCACTAGTCAGGATCTGATTATCAAACATTCTAATGAAACAACCATCAGCCAGGACCTGGATGCCGCACATGCCAATGAACACACAACTGTGTGAGCAGGGGTCCGGATACCACACGGGCTCAAGAGAACATCACTAGTCAGGATCTGAATATCAAATTTACTAATGAAACAACCATCAGTCATGGCATGGATGCCGCACATGCCAATGAACAGACAACAGTGTGAGCCGAGGTTTGGATATCACACGGGCTTAAGAGAACATCACTAGGCAGGATCTGATTATCAAACATACTAATGAAACAACCATCAGTCAGGGCATGGATGCCGCACATGCTAATGAACATACAACAGTGTGAGCCGGGGTCCGGATACCACACGGGCTCAAGAGAACATCACTAGTCAGGATCTGAATATCACACATACTAATGAAACAACCATCAGCCAGGTCCTGGTTGCAGCACATGCCAATGAACTCACAACTGTGTGAGACGGGGTCCGATACCACACGGGCTCAAGAGAACATCACTAGTCAGGATCTGAAAATCAAACATACTAATGAAACAACCATTAGCTAGGGCCAGGATGCCGCACATGCCAATGAACACAGAACTGTGTGAGCCGGGGTCCGGATACCACACAGGCTCAAGAGAACATCACTAGTAAGGATCTGAATATCAAATTTACTAATGAAACAACCATCAGCCATGGCATAGATGCCACACATGCCAATGAGTAGACAACAGTGTGAGCCCAGGTCCGGATACCACACGGGCTCAAGAGAACATCATTAGTCAGGATCTGAATATCACATATACTAATGAAACAATCATCAGTCGGGGCATGTGTGCTGCACATGCCAATGAACACACAACAGTGTGAGCCGGAGTCCGCATACCACACGGGCTCAAGAGAACATCACTAGTCAGGATCTGAATATCACACATACTAATGAAACAATAATCAGGCAGGGCCTGGATGACGCACATGCCAATGAATACACAACAGTATGAGCCGGGGTCCGGATTCCACACAGGCTCAATAGAACATCACTAGTCAGGATATGAATATCACACATACTAATGAAATAATCATCAGCTAGGGCCTCGATGCCGCATATGCCAATGAACACACAACGGTGTGAGACGGGGTCCGGATAACACACGGGCTCAAAAGAACATCACTGATCAGGATCTGAATATCACACATACCAATGAAACAAACATCACCCAGGGCCTGGATGCTGCACATGCCAATGAACACACGACGGTGTGACCTGGGGTCTAAATACCACACGGACTCAAGATAATATCACTAGTCAGGATCTGAACATCATACATACTAATGAAACAATCATCAGCCAGGGTCTAGATACCGCACATGCCAATGAACACACAACAGTGTGAGCCAGGGTCCAGATACCACACGGGCTCAAAAGATCATCACTAATCAGGATATGAATATCACACATACTAATGAAACAATCATCACCCAGGGCCTGGATGCTGCACATGCCAATGAACACAAAACGGTGTGAGCTGGGGTCCAGATACCACACGACCTCAAGAGAACATCACTAGTCAGGATCTGAATATCAAACATACTAATGAAACAACCATCAGCCAGGGCCTGGATGCCGCACATGCCAATAAACACACAACAGTGTGAGCCGGGGTCCGGATACCAACGGGCTCAAGAGAACATCACTAGTCACGATCTGAATATCACACATACTAATGAAACAACCATCAGCCAGGTCCTGGTTGCCGCACATCCCAATGAACTCACAACTGTGTGAGTCGGGGTCCGATACCACACGGGCTCAAGAGAACATCACTAGTCAGGATCTAAAAATCAAACATACTAATGAAACAACCATTAGCCAGGGCCAGGATGCCGCACATGCCAATGAACACACAACTGTGTGAGCCGGGGTCCGGATACCAACGGGTTCAAGAGAACATACTAGTTAGGATATGAATATCACACATACTAATAAACCACCATCAACCAGGTCCTGGTTGCCGCACATCCCAATGAACTCACAACTCTGTGAGTCGGGGTCCGATACCACACGGGCTCAAGAGAACATCACTAGTCAGGATCTAAAAATCAAACATACTAATGAAACAACCATTAGCCAGGGCCAGGATGCCGCACATGCCAATGAACACACAACAGTGTGAGCCGGGGTCCGGATACCATACCGGGTCAAGAGAACATCACTGGTCAGGATCTGAATATCAAACATACTAATGAAACAACCATCAGCCAGGGCCTGGATGCCGCACATGCCAATGAACACACAACTGTGTGAGCCGGGGTCCGAATACCACATGTGCTCAAGAGAACATCACTAGTCAGGATCTGAATATCAAATTTACTAATGAAACAACCATCAGCCATGGCATGGATGTCGCTCATGCCAATGAACAGACAACAGTGTGAGCCGAGGTCCGGATAAAACACGGGCTCAAGAAAACATCACTAGTCAGGATCTGAATATCACACATACTAATGAAACAATCTTCAGCCAGGGCCTGGATGATGCACATGCCAATGAATACACAACGGTGTTAGACGGGGTCCGGATACCACACGGGCTCAAAAGAACATCACTATTCAGGATATGAATATCACACATACTAATGAAACAATCATCACTCAGGGCCTGGATGCTGCACATGCCAATGAACACACAACGGTGTGAGCTGGGGTCTAGATACCACACAGGCTCAAGATAACATCACTAGTCAGGATCTGAATATCACACATACTAATGAAACAATCATCAGCCAGGGCCTGGATGCCCCACATGCCAATGAACACACAACGGTGTGAGCCGGGGTCCAGATACCACACGGGCTCAAAAGAACATCACTAATCAGGATCTGAATATCACACATACTAATGAAACAATCATCACCCAGGGCCTGGATGCTGCACATGCTAATGAACACACAACGGTGTGAGCTGGGGTCCAAATACCACACGGGCTCAAGAAAACATCACTAGTCAAGATCTGAATATCAAACATACTAAAGAAACATTCATCAGCCAGGGCCTGGATGCCGCACATGCCAATGAACACACAATAGTGTGAGCCGGGGTCCGGATACCAACAGGCTCAAGAGAACATCACTAGTCAGGATATGAATATCACACATACTAATGAAACAACCATCAGCCAGGTCCTGGTTGCCGCACATCCCAATGAACTCACAACTCTGTGAGTCGGGGTCCGATACCACACGGGCTCAAGAGAACATCACTAGTCAGGATCTGAAAATCAAACATACTAATGAAACAACCATTAGCTAGGGCCAGGATGCCGCACATGCCAATGAACACAGAACTGTGTGAGCCGGGGTCCGGATACCACACGGGCTCAAGAGAACATCAATAGTCAGGATCTGAATATCAAATTTACTAATGAAACAACCATCAGCCATGGCATAGATGCCGCACATGCCAATGAGTAGACAACAGTGTGAGCCCAGGTCCGGATACCACACGGGCTCAAGAGAACATCACTAGTCAGGATCTGAATATCACATATACTAATGAAACAATCATCAGTCGGGGCATGTGTGCCGCACATGCCAATGAACACACAACAGTGTGAGCCGGAGTCCGCATACCACACGGGCTCAAGAGAACATCACTAGTCAGTGTAACACCCCCTTCTATACCCCAAATAAATGCATATAATACAACTAAGCACATACAAGTTATCAGAGTAAAAAGGTTTTATAATAAGGTATAAAAGAAGAATGCCACAATTTCACCAATAAAACACTTTCACAATTCGCTCCATAAAATATGTAACATTTTCAATTTAAGCGGAAGATAAAATCATTTGATCGTTTTCAAAATATTAATCCACGTGCACATAAGCTATCCAATTTAATATATATCATATCAGTTAGATTACAAAACCACATCAGCTGATACATTGCAATATATCACAAAAGAATGACTGTACTAGTCTAACTACCCGGTGTTACATATCAGAGCAGTAGACTCAAAAGAACGAAGACTATTCTTCACAAAAGGACTCCAGCATCCTAATCTGCAATGCCTCATAGAGCATTATAAAACAGCAGAAGGGTGAGAAATATAACCATAATAATCAAAGCATAAGATTATATATATATATAGGTAGTCATATAACACATATTCACATTTCTCACCATACTTCATTCTCTTAGTCATATATATTTACCACACATATATAGACAAACCTGGATATTCACAAAGCATTTCCACATTATGCATACACTTACAATTTCCACAATCTCATCATTCACACATAAGCATCTCTTCATGCATATGTCATATATCAATGTGACTCAATAACTCAATGCAACTCATGCAATGCGGTACAGACTCTCGTTATCTTTTTTCGGTTTTTACATTAAACCGGGTCCACTCTTCTAGACCGATAACCAGTTATCTTTTTTCGGTTTTTACATTAAACCGGGTCCACTCTTCTAGACCGATAACCACAAAGGCCCGTCCTCTAAGCCTTCAAACCCACTCTTCTAGGTTTGGGACAAGCCACTAGTTTCCACGAAACTAACAGACATTGCCTCTTGACTAAATGATGCATGTACAATCAGTCACAACAAATGCACTTAAGACCGACATCTTAATCTCATGCATTTACATAATTCATCTCTTCAAGAATTACACAATGATTGCACATACAGCATATATCACAACAATCAAGGTATTCACATCACAATACCAATCATACAATTACAAGTGATGCACACATATTCACAATGTTCTCATGCATACTCATCACATAATTGTATACACATCAAGCATTCACAAGTTCATTAAATAATACACACATAATCACCCATTATGTTCACATGTATTTATACTTGATGCAATTAACATTCAAATCACAATTCTAGGATTCACGCCCGTAGGCTACCCACAACACACATCAGCACAATAGATCATATCTATATCATATCATAGAGGTATTGACCTCTGAGAGGCAACCAAACCATCTCCACATGAACAACACAGCAAAGGAAAAATGCTGTCACATTCGCCTCCATTCGCCTGGCGAACCCTCGCAGCGAACCTTCGCCTGGCCTTCGCCTGGCGAACTCTCTCAGCGAACACTCGCTAGGCTTCGCCTGGCGAGACTTCCCAGCGAGCCCAAGTCAGTAGCTACTGACTTCATTCGCCACCATTTGCCAGCACCTTCGCTGGGCGAACCCTCGCTACTCAACTTCGCCTGGCGAACCCACCAGCGAAGTCCACTGGGACTCAAATATAATTATTCGCCAACACTCGCTAGGCTTCGCCTGGCGAAGCTTCGCCTCCGCTCGCCTGGCGAGAGCCAGCGAACCTGCGCAGAACAGAACTCTATTCTGTTCCACCTCCACCATCCACCATCCTCCAACTTCTCACACAACAAAATCAGTACAAACAGCATCAACACATGTTACCCAACTATTCTACGGCATTATTGCTCAGTTCCAACCGATTAAATCATCAATCTACCGATTATTCCAACTTTTGCCCTAATTGGAAAGTGATGAAAACTCTACCAAAACCCCAACCCAACATACATAACATCATACAATGATCAAATAGAAACATTTCTCACCCTTACCTCGATTAATCGGAGCTTTGATGTTGGTTCTTGATGATTTCCACTTTTCCTCTTCTTCTCTTCTCTTTCTCTCCTTTCTTCTTCTTTCCTCTTTCTTTCCAAATGTTTTCTATCTTTCTTTTCTTTTCTTTCTCTCTTATATATTTCCTTCATTTTCCTTCCTCTCCAATTCCTTCTTAATTCTCTATTAATCCCAATTAATAAAAATTAATTTCCAACATTGATAAAATCCCACTAAATAAATTAATTACTACAATTAATTATTTAATGAAATTTGGGCTGTTACAACTCTCCCCCACTTTAGGAATTTTCGTCCTCGAAAATGTTACCTGATTCAAACAGTTCTGGATAAGACTCCTTCATCCGACTCTCAAGCTCCCAAGTAACATTTCCACCAGCCGGTCCTCCCCAAGCGACCTTTACTAAAGCAATCTCTTTACCTCGAAGCTGCTTCAATTTCCGATCCTCTATCCGCATAGGTGATGCCTCAACAGTCAGGTTATCTTTCACCTGCACATCATCTATTTGGACTACATGAGACGGATCCGCAATGTATTTCCTCAACTGAGATACATGGAATATGTCATGAAGATTAGCAAGCGACGGTGGTAAAGCCACACGATAGGCCACTTCTCCTATCCTTTGCAAAATCTGATAAGGACCAATGAAACGCGGCGACAACTTGCGCGACTTCAGTGCCCTACCAACACCTATCATCGGAGTGACTCGAAGAAACACATGATCTCCCTCTTGAAATTCAAGTGCCTTCCTCCTCTTGTCATAATAACTCTTCTGACGACTCTGAGTAATTCTCATCTTCTCTTGAATCATCTTGATCTTATCAGTAGTCTGTTGAACTAACTCGGGTCCAACAACAGAACTCTCTCCGGACTCGAACCAACACAATGGTGTCCTACACCTCCTACCATACAACGCCTCAAATGGTGCCATACCAATACTCGAATGGAAACTGTTGTTGTAGGTAAACTCAATCAAAGGCAAGTAGCTATCCCAAGCTCCTCCTTTTTCCAATACACAAGCTCTCAAAAGATCTTCAAGCGACTGAATCGTCCTCTCCGTCTGACCATCAGTCTGAGGATGATACGCTGAACTCAAACGCAACTTAGTACCCAAAGCACTCTGCAGGCTCTCCCAAAATCTCGAAGTAAACCGCGGATCTCTATCCGAAACAATACTCAGCGGAATACCATGCAGGCACACAATCCTTTCAACATACAACTTAGCCAACTTCTCCAAAGGGTAATCCATACGCATAGGAATAAAGTGAGCAGATTTAGTCAACCTATCCACGATAACCCAAACAGCCTCAAAATTACTCGGCGTCCTCGGCAAACCCGATACAAAATCCATGGAGATACTATCCCATTTCCACTCAGGAATAAACAACGGCTTCATCAAACCCGATGGCTTCTGATGCTCAATCTTCGACTTCTGGCAAGTCAAACAAGAATACACAAATTCCGCAATATCCTTCTTCATACTAGGCCACCAAAATACTTTCCTCAAATCCTGATACATCTTAGTAGCACCCGGATGAAT
This sequence comes from Lathyrus sativus, assembly GCA_963859935.3. NCBI lineage: Eukaryota > Viridiplantae > Streptophyta > Magnoliopsida > Fabales > Fabaceae > Lathyrus > Lathyrus sativus. The sequence continues at coordinate 395,334,948 of OZ012735.1, read as the reverse complement.
ACTCAATCCGCTACGATGTCCTTCCTCAAGGATGCTCTTCTTAAGCTCAACCATGTTCGGAACACAAACTCGGTCCCGACATCTCATAATACCATTCTCATCAATCCGAAAATCACCACCTTGGCCTTGGTTGATTAAAGTCAACCGATCAACTAAGCTCAAATCCGATTTCTGTCCTTCTCGAATTTCGTCCAAAATACCACTCGTAAGCTTTAACATACCCAACTTAAATCCAAAAGAAGTTCTCTCACATACCAAACTCAAATCTCGAAATTGCTCGACCAATTCTAACTCTTTCACCATCAACGCCGACATATGCAATGATTTCCGACTCAATGCATCCGCTACAACATTCGCTTTACCCGGATGGTAATTCAAGCCAAAATCATAATCCTTCAAAAGTTCAAGCCATCTTCTTTGTCTCGCATTCAATTCCTTTTGATCAAAAAGATACCTCAAACTCTTGTGGTCACTAAACACTTCAAACCTCGCACCAAACAAATAATGCCTCCAAAGCTTCAACACGAACACAACGGCGGCCAACTCTAAGTCATGCGTCGGATAATTCTTCTCATGCACTTTGAGTTGCCTCGAAGCATAAGCCACAACTTGGTTATTCTGCATCAACACACCTCCTAAACCCATCAAAGAAGCATCACAATACACAACGAATGGTTCTTCTGGATTTGGCAGAATCAAAACAGGAGCTGACGTCAACCTTCGCTTAAGTTCTTGAAAACTCGCTTCACACTTGGCGTCCCAAACAAAGGCTTGACCTTTCCTAGTCAACTGCGTCAACGGCAACGATAACTTAGCAAATCCTTCAATAAACTTCCGATAATAACCGGCTAAACCAAGAAAACTTCTGATCTCAAAAACTGACTTCAGAGTCTCCCATTGCGACACCGCTTCAACCTTCGACGGATCAACCGCAACACCACTACTAGAAATCACATGACCAAGGAAACTAACTTCCTTCAACCAAAATTCACACTTAGAAAGCTTCGCGAACAACTGCTTCTCTCTTAGCACAGATAACACAATCTTCAGATGCTCGGCATGCTCTCCTTCGCTCTTCGAATAAACCAAGATGTCGTCGATAAACACCACCACAAACTTATCCAAATAAGGATGGAAAATCCTATTCATGTACTCCATAAATACACCCGGTGCATTAGTCACACCAAATGGCATCACGGAATACTCATAGTGTCCATACCTCGTTCGGAAGGCCGTCTTCTGAATATCCTCAGCTTTCACACGGATCTGATGATACCCAGATCTCAAATCAATCTTGCTGAACACGCTTGCACCAACCAACTGATCCATCAGATCATCAATCCTTGGAAGTGGATACTTATTCTTAATAGTCACCTTGTTCAACTGTCTGTAATCCACACAGAGCCTCATAGAACCCTCTTTCTTCTTAACCAATAACACCGGTGCACCCCACGGTGACACGCTCGGACGAATAAACCTCTTTTCAAGCAAATCCTCAAGTTGACTCTTCAACTCTTTTAACTCTGAGGCCGACATACGATATGGAGCCATCGATATCGGACTAGTTCCAGGAATCAAATCTATCGAAAACTCCACTTCTCGCTCCGGCGGTAAATCCTTTATCTCATCAGGGAATACTTCCGGAAAATCTCTAACAATGGGCAAACCATCAATCCCTTCACTCTCACCAGTCCTCAAAGTTGCCATAAGCATAAATACCTTAGCCCCATCTTGCACCGATTCTTTCACTTGTTTCCTCGTCATAAACAATTCCCTTTCAACATCCGAGTCGGGAAAAATAACCGTTTTGTCAAAATAGTTAATATACACACGATTGAATTTTAACCAATTCATTCCAAGAATGACATCCAGTTGATCCAAATGAAGACACACTAAATCAATCCCAAAATCTCTACCGAAAATACTCAACGGGCAATTCAAGCAAACATACGGTGTAGTTACCGAACCCATAGCAGGAGTATCAATAACCATACCGCCACCAATCACAGACAACTCAAGATTTAACCTTCTAACACAATCCAAAGAAATAAAAGAATGCGTAGCTCCGGTATCAATTATAGCGATCAAAGGTGTACCATGAATGAAGCACGTACCTCGGATCAATCGATCGTCGCTAGCAGTCTCAGATCCAGATAGAGCGAACACTTTCCCGCTCCCTTGATTCTTCTTCGGCTTATCGCACTTGGTACTGATGTGCCCTCGCTCACCACAGTTATAGCAAGTAACACCCGCACCGCTTCTACACTCTAGAGCCTTGTGGCCTGGCTTGCCACACTTAAAACACTTCAGATCAACACTTTTGCACTCCGGAGCACGATGCCCCGCTTCACCACAATTGTAACACCTAACCGGGGTAGAAACTCCCCCACTTGGCCTCTTGCCAAAACCAACCTTTTGTTTCCCCTTATCAGCAGGAGTCACGTAAGGTTTTCCTCTGAATTGTCCCTTTCCTTTCTTGTCACTTAGACTCTTGTAGTGGCTGGACCTAGCCCTACTGTCTTCGTCATAAATTCTGCTCTTGTTAACCAACTCAGAAAACCGTCTGATTTCCTGATATCCAATAGCTTGTCTAATCTCGGGTCTCAAACCGTTTACAAACTTGAGGCACTTAGACCTCTCAGCATTACCAGTATTATAGTGAGGACAAAATTTGATCAACTCCTCAAATTTCGCCGCATACTCAGCAACCGTCGAATTACCTTGCTTCAACTCAAGAAATTCGATCTCTTTCTTCCCCCGCACATCCTCTGGAAAATACTTCTCCAGAAAGGTTTCTCTAAACAAATCCCAAGTAATCACAATATCATCTTCCTCAAATCTTTGGCGAGTATTACCCCACCAATCTTCAGCTTCTTCTTCGAGCATATGAGTCCCAAACTGCACCTTCTGTGCATCCGAGCAATTCATAACTCGAAAAATCTTTTCCACGGCTTTCAACCAAATTTGTGCCTTGTCCGGTTCATGAGTTCCCTTGAAGACCGGAGGGTTATTCTTTTGGAATTTCCCCAAAGCACGGAATCCATCATCAGCATGATTCCTCTCATTCACATTGGCCGGAGGATTCTGCCCAATTGCCCCCGCCAATCTCGTCAATGCCTCCGCAATCGCTTCGTCGTTCCTTCCTGCAACCATCTTACTAATTCCAGCAACAAAACCACATAAGAACAACCAATATTGATAATGCAACACACGCCTATCAATAACACACAGGGAAAAACACTCTAACAACTTGGCCGGACGGACCGACCTGCTCTGATACCACTATTGTAACACCCCCTTCTATACCCCAAATAAATGCATATAATACAACTAATCACATACAAGTTATCAGAGTAAAAAGGTTTTATAATAAGGTATAAAAGAAGAATGCCACAATTTCACCAATAAAACACTTTCACAATTCGCTCCATAAAATATGTAACATTTTCAATTTAAGCGGAAGATAAAATCATTTGATCGTTTTCAAAATATTAATCCACGTGCACATAAGCTATCCAATTTAATATATATCATATCAGTTAGATTACAAAACCACATCAGCTGATACATTGCAATATATCACAAAAGAATGACTGTACTAGTCTAACTACCCGGTGTTACATATCAGAGCAGTAGACTCAAAAGAACGAAGACTATTCTTCACAAAAGGACTCCAGCATCCTAATCTGCAATGCCTCATAGAGCATTATAAAACAGCAGAAGGGTGAGAAATATAACCATAATAATCAAAGCATAAGATTATATATATATATAGGTAGTCATATAACACATATTCACATTTCTCACCATACTTCATTCTCTTAGTCATATATATTTACCACACATATATAGACAAACCTGGATATTCACAAAGCATTTCCACATTATGCATACACTTACAATTTCCACAATCTCATCATTCACACATAAGCATCTCTTCATGCATATGTCATATATCAATGTGACTCAATAACTCAATGCAACTCATGCAATGCGGTACCGACTCTCGTTATCTTTTTTCGGTTTTTACATTAAACCGGGTCCACTCTTCTAGACCGATAACCCGTTATCTTTTTTCGGTTTTTACATTAAACCGGGTCCACTCTTCTAGACCGATAACCACAAAGGCCCATCCTCTAAGCCTTCAAACCCACTCTTCTAGGTTTGGGACAAGCCACTAGTTTCCACGAAACTAACAGACATTGCCTCTTGACTAAATGATGCATGTACAATCAGTCACAACAAATGCACTTAAGACCGACATCTTAATCTCATGCATTTACATAATTCATCTCTTCAAGAATTACACAATGATTGCACATACAGCATATATCACAACAATCAAGGTATTCACATCACAATACCAATCATACAATTACAAGTGATGCACACATATTCACAATGTTCTCATGCATACTCATCACATAATTGTATACACATCAAGCATTCACAAGTTCATTAAATAATACACACATAATCACCCATTATGTTCACATGTATTTATACTTGATGCAATTAACATTCAAATCACAATTCTAGGATTCACGCCCGTAGGCTACCCACAACACACATCAACACAATAGATCATATCTATATCATATCATAGAGGTATTGACCTCTGAGAGGCAACCAAACCATCTCCACATGAACAACACAGCAAAGGAAAAATGCTATCACATTCGCCTCCATTCGCCTGGCGAACCCTCGCAGCGAACCTTCGCCTGGCCTTCGCCTGGCGAACTCTCTCAGCGAACACTCGCTAGGCTTCGCCTGGCGAGACTTCCCAGCGAGCCCAAGTCAGTAGCTACTGACTTCATTCGCCACCATTTGCCAGCACCTTCGCTGGGCGAACCCTCGCTACTCAACTTCGCCTGGCGAACCCACCAGCGAAGTCCACTGGGACTCAAATATAATTATTCGCCAACACTCGCTAGGCTTCTCCTGGCGAAGCTTCGCCTCCGCTCGCCTGGCGAGAGCCAGCGAACCTGCGCAGAACAGAACTCTATTCTGTTCCACCTCCACCATCCACCATCCTCCAACTTCTCACACAACAAAATCAGTACAAACAGCATCAACACATGTTACCCAACTATTCTACGGCATTATTGCTCAGTTCCAACCGATTAAATCATCAATCTACCGATTATTCCAACTTTTGCCCTAATTGGAAAGTGATGAAAACTCTACCAAAACCCCAACCCAACATACATAACATCATACAATGATCAAATAGAAACATTTCTCACCCTTACCTCGATTAATCGGAGCTTTGATGTTGGTTCTTGATGATTTCCACTTTTCCTCTTCTTCTCTTCTCTTTCTCTCCTTTCTTCTTCTTTCCTCTTTCTTTCCAAATGTTTTCTATCTTTCTTTTCTTTTCTTTCTCTCTTATATATTTCCTTCATTTTCCTTCCTCTCCAATTCCTTTTAATTCTCTATTAATCCCAATTAATAAAAATTAATTTCCAACATTGATAAAATCCCACTAAATAAATTAATTACTACAATTAATTATTTAATGAAATTTGGGCTGTTACAGTCAGGATCTGAATATCACACATACTAATGCAACAATAATTAGGCAGGGCCTGGATGACGCACATGCCAATGAATACACAACAGTATGAGCCGAGGTCCAGATTCCACACAGGCTCAATAGAACATCACTAGTCAGGATATGAATATCACACATACTAATGAAATAATCATCAGCTAGGGCCTCGATGCCGCATATGCCAATGAACACACAACGGTGTGAGACGGGGTCCGGATAACACACGGGCTCAAAAGAACATCACTCATCAGGATCTGAATATCACACATACTAATGAAACAAACATCACCCAGGGCCTGGATGCTGCACATGCCAATGAACACACGACGGTGTGACCTGGGGTCCAAATACCACACGGACTCAAGATAACATCACTAGTCAGGAGCTGAACATCACACATACTAATGAAACAATCATCAGCCAGGGTCTAGATACCGCACATGCCAATGAACACACAACAGTGTGAGCCAGGGTCCAGATACCACACGGGCTCAAAAGATCATCACTAATCAGGATATGAATATCACACATACTAATGAAACAATCATCACCCAGGGCCTTGATGCTGCACATGCCAATGAACACACAACGGTGTGAGCTGGGGTCCAGATACCACACGACCTCAAGAGAACATCACTAGTCAGGATCTGAATATCAAACATACTAATGAAACAACCATCAGCCAGGGCCTGGATGCCGACATGCCAATAAACACACAACAGTGTGAGCCGGGGTCCGGATACCAACGGGCTCAAGAGAACATCACTAGTCAGGATCTGAATATCACACATACTAATGAAACAACCATCAGCCAGGTCCTGGTTGCCGCACATCCCAATGAACTCACAACTGTGTGAGTCGGGGTCCGATACCACACGGGCTCAAGAGAACATCACTAGTCAGGATGTAAAAATCAAACATACTAATGAAACAACCATTAGCCAGGGCCAGGATGCCGCACATGCCAATGAACACACAACTGTGTGAGCCGGGGTCCGGATACCAACGGGTTCAAGAGAACATACTAGTCAGGATATGAATATCACACATACTAATAAACCACCATCAACCAGGTCCTGGTTGCCGCACATCCCAATGAACTCACAACTCTGTGAGTCGGGGTCCGATACCACACAGGCTCAAGAGAACATCACTAGTCAGGATCTAAAAATCAAACATACTAATGAAACAACCATTAGCCAGGGCCAGGATGCCGCACATGCCAATGAACACACAACAGTGTGAGCCGGGGTCCGGATACCATACGGGGTCAAGAGAACATCACTGGTCAGGATCTGAATATCAAACATACTAATGAAACAACCATCAGCCAGGGCCTGGATGCCGCACATGCCAATGAACACACAACTGTGTGAGCCGGGGTCCGAATACCACATGTGCTCAAGAGAACATCACTAGTCAGGATCTGAATATCAAATTTACTAATGAAACAACCATCAGCCATGGCATGGATGTCGCTCATGCCAATGAACAGACAACAGTGTGAGCCGAGGTCCGGATAAAACACGGGCTCAAGAGAACATCACTAGTCAGGATCTGAATATCACACATACTAATGAAACAATCTTCAGCCAGGGCCTGGATGATGCACATGCCAATGAATACACAACGGTGTTAGACGGGGTCCGGATACCACACGGGCTCAAAAGAACATCACTATTCAGGATATGAATATCACACATACTAATGAAACAATCATCACTCAGGGCCTGGATGCTGCACATGCCAATGAACACACAACGGTGTGAGCTGGGGTCCAGATACCACACAGGCTCAAGATAACATCACTAGTCAGGATCTGAATATCACACATACTAATGAAACAATCATCAGCCAGGGCCTGGATGCCCACATGCCAATGAACACACAACGGTGTGAGCCGGGGTCCAGATACCACACGGGCTCAAAAGAACATCACTAATCAGGATCTGAATATCACACATACTAATGAAACAATCATCACCCAGGGCCTGGATGCTGCACATGCTAATGAACACACAACGGTGTGAGCTGGGGTCCAGATACGACACGGGCTCAAGAAATCATCACTAGTCAAGATCTGAATATCAAACATACTAATGAAACAACCATCAGCCAGGGCCTGGATGCCGCACATGCCAATGAACACACAATAGTGTGAGCCGGGGTCCGGATACCAACAGGCTCAAGAGAACATCACTAGTCAGGATATGAATATCACACATACTAATGAAACAACCATCAGCCAGGTCCTGGTTGCCGCACATCCCAATGAACTCACAACTCTGTGAGTCGGGGTCCGATACCACACGGGCTCAAGAGAACATCACTAGTCAGGATCTAAAAATCAAACATACTAATGAAACAACCATTAGCCAGGGCCAGGATGCCGCACATGCCAATGAACGCACAACTGTGTGAGCCGGGGTCCGGATACCACACGGGCTCAAGAGAACATCACTAGTCAGGATCTGAATAATAAATTTACTAATGAAACAACCATCAGCCATGGCATGGATTCCGCACATGTGAATGAGCAGACAACAGTGTGAGCCGGGGTCCGGATGCCACACGGGCTCAAGAGAACATCACTAGTCAGGATCTAAATATCACACATACTAATGAAACAACCATCAGTCTGGACATGTGTGTCGCACATGCCAATGAACACACAACAGTGTGAGCCGGGGTCCGGATACCACACGGGCTCAAGAGAACATCACTAGCCAGGATCTGAATATCAAACATACTAATGAAACAACCATCAGCCAGGGCCTGGATGCCGCACATGCCAATGAACGCACAACTGTGTGAGCCGGGATCCGAATACCACATGTGCTCAAGAGAACATCACAAGTCAGGATCTGAATATCAAATTTACTAATGAAACAACCATCAGCCAAGGCATGGATGCCGCACATGCCAATGAGCAGACAACAGTGTGAGCCGGGGTCCGGATACCACACGGGCTCAAGGGAACATCACTAGTCAGGATCTGAATATCACATATACTAATGAAACAATCATCAGTCTGGGCATGTGTGCCGCACATGCCAATGAACACACAACAGTGTGAGCCGGAGTCCAGATACCACACGGGCTCAAGAGAACATCACTAGTCAGGATATGAATATCACACATACTAATGAAACAATAATCAGCCAGGGCCTGGATGACGCACATGCCAATGAATACACAACAGCATGAGCCGGGGTCCGGATTCCACACACGCTCAAGAAAACATCACTAGTCAGGATATGAATATCACACATACTAATGAAACAATCATCACCCAGGGCCTGGATGCTGCACATCCCAATGAACACACAACGGTGTGAGACGGGGTCCGAATACCACACGGGCTCAAAAGAACATCACTAATCAGGATCTGAATATCACATATACTAATGAAACAAACATCACCCAGGGCCTGGATGCTGCACATGCCAATGAACACACGACGGTGTGAGCTGGGGTCCAGATACCACACGGACTCAAGATAACATCACTAGTCAGGATCTGAACATCACACATACTAATGAAACAATCATCAGCCAGGGCCTTGATACCGCACATGCCAATGAACACACAACGGTGTGAGCCGGGGTCCAGATACCACACAGGCTCAAAAGAACATCACTAATCAGGATCTGAATATCACACATACTAATGAAACAATCATCACCCAGGGCCTGGATGCTGCACATGCCAATGAACACACAACGGTGTGAGCTAGGGTCCAGATACCACACGACCTCAAAAGAACATCACTAGTCAGGATCTGAATATCAAAGATACTAATGAAACAACCATCAGCCAGGGCCTGGATGCCGCACATGCCAATGAACACACAACAGTGTGAGCCGGGGTCCGGATACCAACGGGCTCAAGAGAACATCACTAGTCAGGATCTGAATATCACACATACTAATGAAACAACCATCAGCCAGGTCCTTGTTGCCGCACATCCCAATAAACTCACAACTGTGTGAGTCGGGATCCGATACCACACGGGCTCAAGAGAACATCACTAGTCAGGATCTAAAAATCAAACATACTAATGAAACAACCATTAGCCAGGGCCAGGATGCCGCACATGCCAATGAATACACAACTGTGTGAGCCGGGGTCCGGAAACCACACGGGCTCAAGAGAACATCACTAGTCAGGATCTGAATATCAAATTTACTAATGAAACAACCATCAGCCATGGCATGGATGCCGCACATGCCAATGAGCAGACAACAGTGTGAGCCAGGGTCCGGATGCCACACGGGCTCAAGAGAACATCAGTAGTCAGGATCTGAATATCACACATACTAATGAAACAACCATAAGTCTGGGCATGTGTGCCGCACATGCCAATGAACACACAACAGTGTGAGCCGGGGTCCGGATACCACACGGGCTCAAGAGAACATCACAAGTCAGGATCTGAATATCAAACATACTAATGAAACAACCATCAGCCAGGGCCTGGATACCGCACATGCCAATGAACACCCAACTGTGTGAGTCGGGGTCCGAATACCACATGTGCTCAAGAGAACATCACTAGTCAGGATCTGAATATCAAATTCACTAATGAAACAACCATCAGCCATGGCATGGATGCCGCTCATGCCAATGAACAAACAACAGTGTGAGCCGAGGTCCGGATAAAACACGGGCTCAAGAGAACATCACTAGTCAGGATCTGAATATCACACATACTAATGAAACAATCTTTAGCCAGGGCCTGGATGACGCACATGCCAATGAATACACAACGGTGTGAGAGGGGGTCCGGATACCACACGGGCTCAAAAGAACATCACTAATCAGGATCTGAATATCACACATACTAATGAAACAATCATCACATAGGGCCTGGATGCTGCACATGCCAATGAACACACAACGGTGTGAGCTGGGGTCCAGATACCACACAGGTTCAAGATAACATCACTAGTCAGGATCTGAATATCACACATACTAATGAAACAATCATCAGCCAGGGCCTGGATGCCGCACATGCCAATGAACATACAACGGTGTGAGCCGGGGTCCAGATACCACACGGGCTCAAAAGAACATCACTAATCAGGATCTGAATATCACACATACTAATGAAACAATCATCACCCAGGGTCTGGATGCTGCATATGCCAATGAACACACAACGGTGTGAGCTAGGGTCCAGATACCACACGGGCTCAAGAAAACATCACTAGTCAGGATCTGAATATCAAACATACTAATGAAACAACCATCAGCCAGGGCCTGGATGCCGCACATGCCAATGAACACACAACAATGTGAGCCGGGGTCCGGATACCACACGGGCTCAAGAGAACATCACTAGTCAGGATCTGAATATCACACATACTAATGAAACAACCATCAGCCAGGTCCTGGTTGCCGCACATGCCAATGAACTCACAACTGTGTGAGCCAGGGTCCGGTACCACACGGGCTCAAGAGAACATCACTAGTCAGGATCTGAAAATCAAATATACTAATGAAACAACCATTAGCCTGGGCCAGGATGCCGCACATGCCAATGAACACGCAACTATGTGAGCCGGGGTCCGGATACCACACGGGCTCAAGAGAACATCACTAGTCAGGATCTAAATATCAAATTTACTAATGAAACAACCATCATCCATGGCATGGATGCCGCACATGCCAATGAGCAGACAACAGTGTGAGCCGGGGTCCGGATGCCACACGGGCTCAAGAGAACATCACTAGTCAGGATCTGAATATACCACATACTAATGAAACAATCATCAGTCTGGGCATGTGTGCCGTACATGCCAATGAACATACAACAGTGTGAGCCGGGGTCCGGATACCACACGGGCTCAAGAGAACAACACTAGTCAGTGTTGCTACTGTGAAAATCGGCGCCGGCTATGACAGAAGAGTCGCCACCGTGCGTTATTTATCCCAATGGGGGGAAAGGAAACGCTCAAAGTAAACCTAACGTAAAACGGGAAAGGAATGGTCATCGCAACCAAATCCTGGATTCGGGAGTCGATTAAGCAAGGGGAAGGTATTAGCACCCCTCACGTCCGCCGTACTCGACGAGATCCACGCTTGTTTTCTAATACGGATTGTTATTCTATCTATGCTAAAGGTCAAGGGTTAAAAAGAAAAATAAAATGACTTGGCAAAGTATCGCACTTTATGCCTATGTATTCCCGTCTGGAACGAGAAATCAGAGTCCACGTAGTTCGCCTACCTACGGGAAAGGAGGGGAAGGTTGCTCACTAGGATACCGCATCCTATGCCTACGTACTTTCATACATCATGAAAGATCAGAGAAAACGTAGTTCGGGCCACGTACGACACAAGCTTGTCTGACTGTTTTTTATTACCTTCTGAAAAGGGTTTTTCTTGATTAAGAGTCCAAGCGGACAAAAATGACACTTTGATGTTTGTTTTGAATCTTTTACGAAAGAAGTGTTTTTTAGTTTGTTTGCGATCTCTGACGCACTAGAGACTATGATTCGAGAGTGACTACGTCGCGTGTCACCCAAAGGGTATCACACTAAGCAGCCAGACTACTGGAAAGAAGCTCTCCAGCAAGTCTTTCTCCAATAGCTTAAGGCTCGTAACGTACGACATCGATTAACCTTATTACTATGTTTTTGAGTTGTTTTGAGATAAGACGAGAAAGAAGCTCTAAAAACCTAGGGTTGAAAAGGGGAAGCAAAACTACCTTAAAGTTGTCATGCATGGATAAACATCCTAATGTTTGTCATATTTCTCTCTTGCACAGAGAGAAACAGAGATCCTAGGGGATGAATAGCAACAGAAACAGATATATATATAGTAAACAGTAAACATGTATGCAATGCATCAATACAAGCAAGGCAAGGGAATCCCGCTCTACCTCGAACTTGGGAAAACAACTGGCAAAGTGAAACAATATTCACTTAAAACCTTTGGGGGCAAGCTGTACAAGCCAACAAACAATACAACAAAAGAAAACAACACCAGCACCAACTCTGACAGCCACAATCCAGCTCCTACAGTGAGCAGCACAAACAACAACAACTCTGACAGCTACAGTTGATTAACAGCAAATGGGAATGACAGCAACAACTTCAAGCAAGACCCCATCTTCAATCTTCAATGACCTTCAAATTTTAGGTAAACTCCTATCTTCAAAAATAATCCAGCTTAAGCAAACATGAACCTCAACCAATAAACAGCTTAAAAAAAAGCAGCAAAACCCTAGCTTCAACAGACAACCAGCTTTGACAGGCACAAGCTTCATCTTCACCAATCTTCAATGAATTTCATCTTTAATGGGTTTCCATCTTCAATGCAATCACTCCAGAAGAGAATCAATTAATAGATGAAGTTGAAATGCTAAACAGCTTATTGACAACCAAAGGAAGCCTATAAGCACCTAGCATTGTAGGAGAAATGTTCCCTCACAGTTCTACTTCTAAAGCATGTCACTCATCCCTCCAAAGGAGGGATATGAATACCTTAGAAGGACTTTGTGTCATAGGGAAGAATAAAAGCACAAGATACTTTCTATGTTCGCAAGAAAAAATCAATCTAATCTAGAGCTCTTCCTACATTTCCTATCTCCTAAGTCTTCAAAAGCAGCCTTCAAGGAGAAGAATCCTCATGCCCCAAGCTCCATCCTTTGTTTCCAATCATCCTCCCAGCCTTCAGAAGCTCCAACAAGCAAAGCCCAAGCCCAAAGCTCAATTAAAATAACCCAACCCAAACAAACAAACCAAATGCCCAAGGGGAAAACACACAATCACCACTCAAATTGCAAAAATCAAGTAAAATGCTAAAATTCAATATAAAATCCTAGGTAAATTTCTAAGGGAACCTAACCCTATATCCAATACCCCATATAAACCCCAAGGGCTAAATCAAACCTTAAGTCCCTAAACTATGCCCTAAACTACAATTAGTTGTGTTAAAACCCTAATTCTAACACCTCTCCTATTCACCTCTCAAACTACCCTAAATTTTAATAACAAAAATATGAAAAAATTCCTAAGGGTACATGCTTCCTTACTATAATAAACCTCACAAGAATCACTCCAAAATTCCTCACCAAACTCTCATGCTAAAATCAGAAAAATGAAGTATCAAACAAAAGTAAAATAAAAGCATTAAAATTGTAAAATATGCCAGAAAATATAAAATGCATGAAATTAATATTTTTTAATCCTATAAAATTTTAGAGACCCTAAGGAAACCAGGGAAAAAAGTCTCATCCTAAAATGGTCATTTTTCAATTTTTTGGGAATTAATCTCTAATCATGTATAAAACATAAAAATACAAGAAAATCAATTAAAAATAGCAAACTGGCGTGATGAATAGCAATTGGGTTCAGTTATAAATCAGAGTTGGGCCCAGGAGGGGGTGTGGATATCAAAACGCGCACTAGGCCCACCCAGTCAAAAAATACCATGGAAAATCAGATGAAAAAGGAAAAAAACTGTGTCAAATAGCAATCAATCCATGTGTTATTTTCAATTGGGCCTTGGAATGGGGTGTGATTAGCAAAACCTGCCTTAAGCCCAAAATAAAAAATAAATGAAACGGGGCGTTTAGCTTGTGTACTCAGATTCCTTCACAAGCGAAAATCAAATCGTGGTCGTGGGATTCAGGTTGGGTCAAGGTCAAAGTCTCTATCTAACGGCCAATCCATCATCTTCCTTATTTCAAATCCTGGGAGGGAAATGAACCAGACAGTGGCCGGAGGTGGCGCCACCGTCGTCCCCAAACGCTAACTCTCTGAATCCTCACCAAAACTCAAAGCTAAATACATCATTCTACTCGTTTTTTCACACTGAGCAAGAATCTACCCTCCATTTTCATTAACCTTCATCACAACTCCAAACACGATAAAGAACTCAGAACCTGCTCAAGATCCAACCATCACCATTCTTCAAATTAAAGTGCCCAACATCATCACCACGCTACACTGAGTAATTACCACTATCTAACTAAGCTTAATTCATCAAGATCAGCAAGAACAGTCCATCACAAGAAAATTGGTCACCTAAGATTTCATCTCTAAACCTCAAAATTCTTTACCAGAAACGACCCTAGCCATGTCTACAATCTATCTAAGCATCTAAATCCTGTTAATTCTACTTAAATTATGCTACACGATGAAGTTTACCAACCTGCAAAAATCTGATGAACAGAGTGATGAATCCTTCAAGTCACACTCCAAAACCTTCCAGATATGATCAATGATGCTTGATAGAGCTTCTGTATGCAATCAATTGTGTTGAATCCTCTTGAATCACCAAATACGATTTTCAATTGCAAGCTTGAAACTTACGATGCTCCTTCTTGATTCTTCAATGTTCTTGCTCAGAATTCCTTCCAAACTCACTCACAAACTCAAGATGAAGCTACTGAATGCACAAATTTGCTTTGATAATGCTCCGATTCTTGTAACCAATTCTGTTTTGCAAGGTGCAAAATTAGAATCCTATCTCTCAACTCTCTCTCAATCTTCACCAACCCAGGCATTGAACCATTCATAAACCTTATATAGAACTTGTAGGAATGCTCTAGAAGCTTCTGGAATGATCTATGTGAGATATCCAATATCTCTTGCACTTGAAATTATCATGAGAAGTTCATACATGACAGTCATGTTCAGCTTGCTTCAGCAGCTTGGTTTTGATCTAAATTCTCTCCAAATGATATATTGAATGTGTTAAGAATGGTTAGATCCTTGGCTTTGATCCCATGAATGGTTTGGCATATGTAACTTATATGTGAAGCTACCAAATGCAAATGTGTTCAAATGACCTCAAATGGGAAAATTGGCATTGCCATCATCTTTAAAACCTCATTTCTGATCAAACTGATATGTCATATGCCTCATTTTGACCTTAACACAAAAAATCACAAATTTGACTTTTTAAATGACTTTAATTCTTCCTTTTTTAGGCCATTTTTGCAATTTTGTGATACAAGCCATTCCAATTACCCATGACTTCTTATCTAACCTAAAAACATCATTCTAAGCACATCTCATGTTGAACACTTTTTCATTTGAGGAGTGGAAGGTAGAGATTTTGACCTATGTTGAAAAATGACCTATAATTCAACTTTCCCAAAATACCCCTGGATTGCCAAGATCATAACTTGAGTTCCACAAATCTTCATGAGGACTTCTAGTACTCAAATTAAAGGTAAGATTGAGCCCTACAATTATTATTTTGGACAAGAATCCATTTTAAAACTCCTTGATGGGAAAAAGTTGCTTGGAAGTCAAGTGACTTTCATAGATAAATTTCAGTGTCCTCTGGTGACCTATAACTTGCAAGAACCATAACTTAAGTTCTACAAATCTTCTTGAATACTTTTAGTACTCAAATTAAAGCTATTGAGAAGCTCTACAAGTTCCATGTTAGCGAAGAATCCATTTGAAACTTGAATTTTGACTTATGTGACTTGGAAGTCCAATGCTATATAGGGGATTTTACCCTAGGAACCCTGTATCAAACACCTCCAACCACCCTTGATTCTCTTGAACTTGATCTTGACTCATCCATACACATGCTTCAACATATCAATCCATGACTTTCATGACCTAGAGCTAGGTCTTGATGTCCTTTCTTTGCTCTCCTTGACCTAGGGTTACCCAGATGAAACCCTACTTGTACACACCTCAACTGTGGTTCTTGAACTTGACACCTCAAATTCATAATTCCATGTTGATGATCTTCAATACACCTCAAGTTAGGAAAGAAATCCACCTGTGGGAACTCAACTTCTCAAGACTTCAAATCACTTCTTGATGGCCTTGAAGACTTCCCCTCTTGGACAACAAACCTTGCTAAACTCTTCCTTTGATAGACACCTTGATCCCTTGTTGGAGGCAGGCTATGCTATAATGTGCAAATGATTAGACTATGTATATGATGTACTTATGCAAATGATAATGCAATTAAAATATAAACCAGGTGAAATAGGTTGAGCAAATTTTAGGGTGCAACAGCTGCTCATATTCAAACGGCTTGGACCCGGCTGGGTGAAGAGCGAACGACCTTCAAACAATCGAGGTACGAGACGGTTGAATACAAAGAACCCGGAAATTTTCCAACCGTAGAAATAAACTGCACAAACTGCTTGGAGAACAACATCCACCAACTGAATCCGGTTGTTACAGCAACAAACTGATCAATCATTTGATATCAAAATCTGATTTCAATGTCAACCGCCTGTGTAACGCCCCAGGCGTTGAACTCCCTCTTGTTAAAACACTCTGCCTTTTGTCCACATTAAAACTCCGTCGTCTGTTAACACAGAGAAAACAAATTGGCAACCATGCTGGGGATCATTTTCATCAACCCGAAAAATATTCTATCATCGCGGGGATAGAACTTTGTCCTCGTTAGGACGCTATGTTCCGTCAACACAGAAAAAATCCCGGCGACTTTGCCGGGGGAACATTTCTGCCTAATCACAGGAGACCCGGCTTATCTCTGCATTAGCTAACTCCGTTGGGCCCAACCCACAAACGACTACGAGGAGGACTCTACTGGGGACAGGAATAGTTCGTCAACACGAGGAAATCACGGCGACTTCCTTGGGGAAAATACTTTTGTCAAATATCTGGACACAACTCACATACTCTGTCTATCACGGGAGAATCATCTATCTGGATACTGGAAGTTCATCCGCCTGCTTCATACGGGAAAACACATATGTCTGACTCCTACAAGAAAAAGTCATCCGCCTGCTTCATGCGGGAAAGAAAATCATCTGCCTGAACATAGGAAAGTTCATCCGCCTGCTTCATACGGGAAAATCATCTGTCCGAACACAGGAAAGTTCATCCGCCTGCTTCATACGGGAAAATCATCTACCTGAAAGTTCATCCGCCTGCTTCATACGGGAAAATCATCTGCCTGAACACAGGAAAGTTCATCCGCCTGCTTCATACGGGAAAATCATCTGCCTGAACACAGGAAAGTTCATCCGCCTGCTTCATACGGGAAAATCATCTTCCTGAACACAGGAAAGTTCATCTGCCTGCTTCATACGGGAAAATCATCTGCCTAAACACAGGAAAGTTCATCTGCCTGCTTCATACGGGAAAATCATCTGCCTGAACACAGGAAAGTTCATCCGCCTGCTTCATATGGGAAAATCATCTGCCTGAACACAGGAAAGTTCATCCGCCTGCTTCATACGGGAAAATCATCTGCCTGAACACATGAAAGTTCATCCGCCTGCTTCATATGGGAAAGTTAACATGGATATAACTTATTTGCCTATTCTTTGCAGTAGCTAACTCCACTGGGGATATTTTGAAAATAACTGCACGACACCCGTTTCGACAACAAGTGACCACTTCTAGAATCTTGATTCATGAAACCCTGACATGCTGCCGCGACAGCAAACCTGAAGAAAAACACTCCACTGGTCGGATAAGAGAAACTTAAACCAGTAACTCTGTGGGAAATGATAACAAGAACTGCATCATCATATGTCTCACGGTGAGACCTCGATCGTCTGGTAATAGATCTGAACTGTAACTTCATACTCCTGCTGAGAAACACACATGAAAGCAAAAGGGTAACCGACCTGATTCATGTTTCAAAATGTGTATGTCTGACAATGGCACAATGCTCCATACGGCATGGAAATGCTACGCGTTTTTTGGGTAGATGCAAATATGATAATATATGCAAATGCACATGCAGGTTCAGGCGGCTGGGGGAGGCTCTGACAAGCTTGCTTCATCAACACGGCTGTTGAGGACAAATACCACTCTGTTAGGGAGGCACGGGTATCGCAACGTATTCCGGCAAAATAAATGCCGGAAACACAACCAAACTCTGCCGAGGAGAGATTAAACATCGATTTCCGCTGGGAGAAAAGAATAACACCTGCTGGGAAGAGTAACTCAGCTGGGGAAGAAACGAACCTTCTGGGAGACAACTGTCTGGGTACAGTTTACAAACTCGGAGCTAACACTCTGCTAGGGACAATCACCCTGACAAAGGCATGACGACCTGCGGGGAGAAAGAAAACCATCTTCTGCGGGAATAGTCCTTCTGAACCAACTGAGGCTTGGTTAAAAACTGCGGGAATCTTCCATGATGAGGATTGACCCTGTACATATCCAACTCATTGGGGAGCGTAACCTCTGCAGAGGATACTAATTTCGACTTGCTAGGGATGTCCTGCAGACAACTTTCCCGAGGATACTCTTATGGGGAAAATGATTCCCTCCCTTGGGAAGGGATAAACATCATTTCAAATCTCGGGACTAAGCTGCGATTAGCTGAGGAATGACATCGACCGGAGTCCGGTCTCACGTCAAGCAACCTTGGCTGGGGAATACAATTCCTGACCGTTTGCTCCAAAGGTGAGAACCCTACAAAACACAAACGAGACAAAACAAGCCTACACAACAGGACCTATCCGGGTTAGCATCCGCGACATTACTTCAGTCAATTCGAAGTTTTAGCAATTATCGGCAAGGGCCAACAAGATTATGCAAGTGCAAGTTCATCAAAAACATCGACGTCTTTCACAAACAAAACAGTAAAGAACAAGCATCAAGTACTGAATAACATATTTTATTGATAACGGGCCTCTAAATAGGCAGAGTTTTGTACACTGGATGCAACTCCTGAAAAGAGGAAGTTACGTACACACACACCCACACATATGCACAAAAAGCATAAATATTTATATACATGTCGGCGACGTGGTACAGACAAACATCATGAGCTGATCCTCCTATGACTCACCTGACTCCGCGCTTTCCCGATACCCGATCTTCGGAAGAGATTGTTTTTGAACAGACGGCCCCCTAGGTACTCCCAAACCACTAAGCAATGTTGTATCAAATCCGGACCGCAGTCATTTACTTTTTCAATCCCTAACTTTTACGTGAATCGCCCTTTGCGGGTTTTCAATTCACCGGGATACCCTTTTTTTCCGAAGTCGCCCTTTTCAGGTTTTTCGACTTCGCGGGTGTACATCTTTCCAATTTTATCCCTAACTTTTGCCCGAACCTTTTATTCATTTTTTATGGTTCGCCGGGATGCCCCCTTTTTGCCTGGACTCTGTTTTTACTGTCCAGCGGGTCACTTTCAAGTAAAGTATTTTTTAACTGCGTCCGAATTCACAGGAGACGTAAAGTCTTCACCATCCATGGTGGATAGTAGCAAGGCTCCTCCATAGAAGACTTTTCTGACAACGTAGGGACCTTGGTAATTAGGAGTCCACTTGCCCCTGTGATCTGTTTGTGGTGGGAGAATCTTTTTCACAATAAGATCGCCCGTCTGAAAGCTTCGAGGGTGTACCTTGTCGTAAGCTTTCTTCATCCGGCTCTGGTATAACCGACCGTATGCTAGAGAAGCCAGTCTCTTCTCATCCATTAAACTGAGCTGATTCAGTCTATCTTTAACCCATTCTGCCTCGTCAAGTTGGACATCACGTAAAACCCTCAGGGAAGGAATCTCGACCTCCAATGGTAACACTGCCTCCATCCCGTATACCAATGAAAAAGGGGTTGCCCCGGTTGATGTGCGTACCGTCGTACGATAACCGTGCAAAGCGAAAGGTAGCATCTCGTGCCAGTCCTTATATGTCACAACCATCTTCTGGACAATCTTCTTTATGTTATTATTGGCCGCTTCAACAGCGCCATTCATCTTGGACCGGTAAGGATAAGAGTTGTGATATTCAATCTTAAAATTCTGACACAACTCTTTCATCATTTTGTTATTCAAATTCGAACCGTTGTCGGTGATAACCTGCTCGGGGATTCCATATCTGCAGATAATATCTCGTTTGATAAATCTGGCGACCACTTGTTTGCTGACATTGGCATATGAGGCTGCCTCCACCCACTTGGTGAAGTAATCAATTGCCACCAAGATGAACCGGTGCCCATTGGATGCCGTAGGCTCAATCTTGCCAATCATATCAATTCCCCACATCGAGAAAGGCCATGGCGATGACATCACATTCAGAGGGCTCGGAGGCACATGGATTTTGTCCGCATAAATCTGGCATTTATGACACCTCTTTGCAAACTTGAAACAGTCTGTTTCCATAGTTAGCCAATAATAACCTGCCCGCAGCAGTTTTCTCGTCATAGCATGCCCACCAGCATGTGTACCAAATGTACCCTCATGTATCTCTTCCATGAGCAACTTCGCTTCTTTCGCATCTACGCGACGTAGCAACACCAAGTCGTGGTTTCTTTTGTATAGGACACCGTCCGGGTTCAAATAGAAATTGCCAGTCAATCTCCTGAGAGTCTTCTGATCTCTACTGGATGCCCCAGCCGGATACTCCTTGTTCTTCAGGAAATTCTGGATGTCAAAGTACCAGGGTTGACCATCGGGAGCCTCGTCAATGGCAAATATGAAGGCAGGCCTATCGAGCCGAGAGATAACAATCCGGGGAGCCTCGTTCCAGAAGTTAACTTCATACATCAAAGACAATGTCGCCAGGGCGTCAGCCATTTGATTTTCTGCTCGCGGCACATGATGCAATTCCACTTTGTCAAAGAAAGGCAACAATCTCCTTGCATAATTCATGTATGGTATCAAATTGGGCTGACGTGTTTCCCATTCTCCTTTAATCTGGTTCACCACTAGAGCTGAGTCTCCATATACATCCAGATGCTTGATTCACAAATCAATGGCTTCTTCCAGATCCATGATGCAAGCCTCATATTCAGCCTCATTATTGGTAACGGGAAAAGTCAATCGGGCAGTAAAGGGGATGTGCGACCCCTGAGGAGTAGTAATAATTGCACCTATTCCGCTACCATAGGAATTTACAGCTCCGTCAAATATCAACTGCCATTTGGAACCCAACTCTGGTCCTTCGTCCGGCAATGGTTCTTCACAATCTTTCATCTTCAAGTACATGATATCCTCGTTAGGAAAATCAAACCTCATCAATTGGTAGTCCTCAATCGGCTGCTCCGCAAGGTACTCTGACAGAACGCTACCTTTAATAGCCTTCTGCGAGACATATTGGATATCGTATTCGGTTAACACCATCTGCCATCGGGCAATTCTTCCGGAGAGTGCTTGCTTCTCAAACACATATTTGATTGGATCCATCTTTGAAATTAGCATGGTTGTATGATTTAGCATGTATTGCCTCAAACGTTTGGCGGCCCAGGCTAGCGCACAACACGTTTTCTCGAGCATTGAGTATCTGGACTCACAGTCAGTAAACTTCTTACTCAAATAGTAGATCGTATGCTCTTTACGTCCGGTCTCGTCGTGTTGACCGAGAACACAACCCATACTTTCCTCAAGAACCGTCAAATACATAATCAAAGGTCTCCCGGCCACTGGGGGTATCAAAACAAGAGGTTCCTGCAAGTATTCTTTTATCTTGTCAAACGCCTTTTGACAATTTTCATTCCAGGTCAACACCTGATCTTTTTTCAACAACTTGAATAACGGCTCGCATGTCGCAGTTAGGTGAGATATGAACCGGGCAATGTAGTTCAACCTCCCTAAAAACCCACGCACTTCTTTTTCTGTTTTAGGCTTCGGCATTTCTTGTATCGCTTTTATTTTCGCAGGATCAACCTCTATTCCTTTTTCGCTCACGATAAACCCCAGCAGTTTACCCGATCTCACCCTGAAGGTGCACTTATTAGGGTTCAGTCTCAACCTGAACTTCCTAAGCCTCTTGAACAGTTTCAGCAGGTTAACCAAATGCTCCTCCTCCGTCTGGGATTTGGCAATCATATCATCAACATAAACCTCGATCTCTTTATGCATCATGTCATGAAAGAGAGTCGTCATAGCATGTTGATATGTTGCCCCGGCGTTCTTCAATCCGAAGGGCATCACTTTATAACAAAATGTTCCCCAAGGAGTAATGAAGGTAGTCTTCTCCATGTCTTCTGGTGCCATTTTGATCTGATTATAGCTCGAGAAGCCGTCCATGAAGGAGAATACGGAGAACTGAGCAGTGTTATCAACTAGCACATCAATGTGAGGAAGTGGAAAGTCATCTTTCGGGCTCGCCCTATTCAAATCACGGTAGTCTACACACATTCGCACTTTACCGTCTTTCTTCGGTACTGGCACAATATTAGCGACCCATGAAGGATATTTTGTAACAGCTAGGAAATCGGCGTCCCACTGTTTTTGCACTTCCTCTTTGATCTTCACAACCATATCCGGTCTAGTTCTTCGGAGTTTCTGCTTAATAGGCGGACATTCCTCTCGCAGTGGCAGACGGTGAACAACCATATCCGTATCCAACCCAGGCATATCCTCGTACGACCAAGCAAATATATCACTGTACTCTTTGAGCATCTCAACCAACCTTTGCTTGATGTCGCTCTGCAGCGCAACCCCTATACAGATGTTTCTCACAACCTCTTCCGACCCCAAATTGATAATCTCAATGACTTCCTCATGAGGCAGAATGATTCTTTCTTCTTGTTTCAATAACCAGGTCAACTCTTCTGGCAGGTCGCTATCCTCAACAATCTCTTCCTCTGCTTGGAATACCGGGTGCTCGAAGTCAAAACGAGTCATAGGCGGTTCGTATGAGATATCATCTGAAATATTTGTCCTACAAAGGAAATGGTTAAACGCTTCAACATGCAAACAAAGCAAATAACCCCATTGCCATTTATTGTTAAAGTAAAAACAAGAAAAACAGTGATCACAATATTTGAATATGAAAAACACCTTTATTTCATGATTAAAACAGTGTAATACACATAATCAAGTGGCCCTAAGCAAAATCACTATGCCCCGGGTAGGACACAGGATTATTCAACAATTAAGAAAACAAATCATTACTGTTTAGTTGTCACAGGAACAGTTTCCTGGATAGACCAATTGCAGAGACTTTGTCCTGACAGGCTTGGCTGGATCCAGGCGTCCATATCACAGTCGTTGTCTCCTTCTTCAGAATCGGAAACAGCATTGATGGTCTCATAGCATACTCCCCTTTGTGTAATTGTTATCGGCCCTCTAAACTTGGGCGCCCCTGAAGAGGATGTTGACGACGAAGGATGATATCCAAGCCCGAATCTATCCATTTTTACCGGAATCTCCATCACCTGACTCCAGCCCTTGGTTTTGCCTACCTACACTAGAGCTTGAGCTTCCTTCTAAGATGACACGACCACATCTGGCGCTTTGCTTGGCACTAGAGCTTTGTCTTTGACCCGCAACCCTTCAAATGCTTGACAGGGTGTTTCGTGTATTTCGCCGTCGACCTCAACATATTTAAAGGAAGAGAGATGACTAACCAGAATATCTTCTTCTCCACAAACAGTGACGACACTATCCCCAACCATATACTTCAGCTTTTGGTGTAACATGGATGTGACTGCCCCGGCAGCATGAATCCATGGGCGCCCAAGAAGGCAACTATACGCTGGCTAGATGTCCGTTATATAGAATTCAATTTCAAATATTTCAGGCCCCACCTGCAACGGTAATGTTATTGATCCGAAAACTGACCTCCTCGTTCCGTCGAACGCTCTCACCACTAAATCACTGGGCGTGCAGATAATCCCCCTAATATCCAATTTCATCATGGCTTTCTTCGGTAGCACATTCAGGGAAGATCCAGTGTCTACTAAAACATGGGACATGACCGTGCCCCGGCATTCTACTGACACATGTAATGCATTATTATGCTCTCGCCCTCTCGGAGTCAAATCAAAGTCTGTGAAGCCCAAACTGTGCCCCGCATTGACATGCGTCATCAACCCTTCTAACTGATTAACAGAAACTTCTTGACGAATGAACGACGTGTCCAGTATCTTTAGCAAGGCGTTCCGGTGCGCCTCGGAACATAACAGTAATGATAAGATGGAAATTTTTGATGGCGTTTGCTGGAGGAGCTCAACGATTTTGTAATCACTTTTACGAATGAGCCTCATAAACTCCTCTACATCTTTGAGTGACGTTTCCTTTTCGTTTAGCTTAGAAGGGCCACTCTCAGTTGCCTTGGCTTTACCCTTGGCTAATCTTTCTGCCTCCACCTCAGGTGACGTGAAGATTCTTTCGCTTCTGGTCATACCCCCTGTTCCGACAACATTATCTACAACCCCAGCTGGTTGTCCATTGACTTCAATTTTCTCACCGTCGTAATATACCTCCAACCCGTAAGTCCACGACACTGCTTTAGTACTCTCAAAAGGAACTGGTCGTGCTTTGGTAATTGTGATCGTCGATCGCCTAGCGGGCGCCGTTATCGTTATTGTTTTCCTCAGAATCGTTACCGTTGCAACATCGTTCTGCTCATCACATAACGCCTCTACAGGCTTTTCAACCGCGGTTCGATCGAATTGCAAGGTACCTTCATCCATCATAGCCTAAACGCCCTGCTTCAACTCATTACAACCCTCTAGCTGGGTCCAACAATCCAAGCAAAACTCGTCACATCCCGGGAATACACCCCCTTTTAACAACGTGCTTTTAATCTCACCCAACGGTGTTTTAAGCTCATTGACATCCATCACTAGATTCAAATTTTCTTCTGTCAAGATGGCATTTGCCCCATGATTGGGCATAGGCTGTTGTACGATATTTGAACCCACCTGTCCAAAGTTGATAGCTTTGCTGTCCAACAAATCCTGAACTTTGTGTTTAAATGCCTGACAAGCTTCTACATCATGCCCGGGTTCCTCGGAATGGAATTCGCAATGCTTGTTGGCATCATACCCATAAGGAAGTACCGTCCCTGTAGGCGGTGCCAAAGTCCTCTTTTCCACCAAGTTCAACCCTAGCAGGGTCTGAAGGAGTTATGCATACGTGGAAGGAGGCTTATCAAATACCCTCTTCGGCCTTACATTCTGAAACCTTCCCTGTCCCTGATTCTGCCTTTGTTGCGGCTGCAGTTGTTGTTGTTGTTGTTGCTGAGGAATTGGAACAGTAACGCTGTCTATCTGTTGAGGCTGAACATACTGATTCCTTCCTCTGCCCCTGCCCCTGCCACCAAACACGGTGCTAGTATCACCCTGTCGTCTACCACTGAATGCTTTTCTTGTACCTCCTGCGGAGGTAGACTCACCTGCTTAGAATCTTCCAACTTTAATCCCGTTCTCAATCTTCTCCCCCATAAGAATCAAATCTGAGAAACTTCCCAACGACACACTAAACAATTTTACGTAGAACATCCCCGTAAATGTCCCAATGAACATGTCGTTCATCTCTCTTTCAATTAAAGGAGGATGCACCCTCGCTGCCATATCGCGCCACCTTTGCGCATACTCTTTAAAACTTTCACCGTTTTTCTGTGACAAACCCTGTAATTGGACCCTGTTTGGTGCCAGATCGCTGTTATATTTGTAATGTGTCACGAAAGCCTCAGCCAACTGCTTCCAGGTTTTAATCTGCGTGGGCTCCAGCCCCATATACCATTCAAGCGATGGTCCTGATAAGCTGTCCTGGAAGAAATGCATGAGCATCCTTTCGTCATCCGAATACGCGGACATCCTTCTGTAATAAGAGCGGACGTGTACCTTAGGGCGGGTATCCCCTTTGTATTTTTCAAATGTTGGAGCCTTGAATTTCAACGGCACCCTCAGCCCTGGTACCAACCCCATAGTAGCCATATCTAACCCAGCGGAATTCTGATCAACCACACCTTTCATCTGCTCTTCTAGCATTTTGATCCTCTGAACCGGGTCAATAGGGCCTTCAGGTCCCATACCTCTTCCTGAAAAAGCGTCATCCTGTTGATCCACATTCCAGTCATTTCCATATCCATCATAACCCATGTTACGGCCAAATCCCTGCTGATTGAACACAGGACCCTGTCCTCGGTTGCCGAACCCTAGATTGACCCCAGCAGGTCCAAAGCCATTGTTGAAAGGGAGTGCCCGTACCCCTGGTTGTTGCTGTAACCGTCATTACCGAAGCCTTGATTGTTGAACCCGAAGTTCCCGTCCTGATTGACGTTGCCATACCCATTGTTTCCAAAGCCATCATTGTCAATGAATCCTTGAACAGCATCCACAGTGTTGCCTTTGTTGTTAACAACATGCCCATCACCACCATTTATAGTATTGCCATTACCAGCGCCAGCACCTGCACCAGTACCAGTGTTTCCATTGGCAGTCACAACAGGTGGAGTAACAACTTCCGGTATCTAATTCTCCCGGTGAGGAGTTTCAACAGAGATGTGGTCAGTGTTGCCATTTCCGTTTGCCCGCGTCAGCAGCGGCTGCACCAAAGTCTGAAGATTCTCCTGGCCCTTGGCCATGGTCTCCATAGCTTGCATGAACAAAGTCAACTTCTCACGGATTTCCTGCATCTCGACCTGAACTTGATCTATTACTTTCTTGCAGTTGTTTCGGGTTGAGTAGCGGTGGACTCTTCGTTCGTCAATCTTGAAAAACCTGTGAGATGCAGGATATGAGGGACAAATTCAACAAATAACTAGCTATGCCAAAATGAATATGCAGATGCAATATGTGTTTATGCATTAGGGATATCAACCCCCGATTCTAGTGCCAAAGTGCCAGTGCAGTGACAGTGATAGCAATAAGAAGCTCGAAATCCAATCATGGAAAACATCTCATATATTGCGGAAAAAAACCCATCGAGTCAGGAATACAATATTACTGAGTGTACAATAGGAAGGCATGACCTCGACCAACAATTCTGGTGATGGCCAGCACAATGCAAATAAAGCATACACATCAATACATAAGATAATCAAGTGCGACCATATGCCTAGTACTCCTCTAACAATCTCTTAGTCTTGGGATGATTCGGCTGAGAAAGCAACCCTTCGATGAGCGAGTCTCTTTGCCTGATAACACGCTGGAGATCACCAATGGATTCCTCCCAAACACCTTCTCTAAAGCAATCTTCTAGCTTTCGCTTCTGGGACGCAGACTCTTTCTTGCGCTTGATAACTTTGTTCAAGGAATTCTGGACATCATACCTCCGCATAACCTCTTCTTCCAACCTCTTCTGGCTAGCTTTCAACTGACCTTCCAGCTCAGAGATCTGCAGCTTCAGTTTGTCTTCTCTTTCTTATTGCCGGTCAGCGTGGCGTTCTAGGTTTTATTGAATGCAGAGATCTCCCGGTAGGCTATATCAAGTTCTTTCTTCTTAGACTCCAGCATATCATGGGAGCTCTTGAAATCTATCCCCAAACGTTCACGCTTCTTTCGCTGTTCCGTCAGTTCCGTGCCTAATTGATTCACCAGCTTTGTTTGCTGCTCGAAGGAACATACGACTTCATTCCTTTCGCTCCTGAGTTGCACTAGCTCTTCTTCCAACTTCTCGTTGGCTTTCATCAGCTCTTTTTTCTCCTTCACAACCTGTTCATATCTCTCAATAGGCACGGTAGTTGGCTCTTCAATCACGGGGGGAGCAGGAGGTGATACTAAAGGAAATGGCATCAGCGCCTGCTTTGCTCTATCTTGGATCCATACCTTGTATGGAGCATAGGATTGACAATCATTCTTACCCAACAACGCCTTACCCCTCTTGTGGACATTATTCCAAGCATGTTGAAGATTGGACAATAGTTCTCCCTTTAAATCACCTGTGAAGTACAGAGATTCCTGTACTTCCTCCTCTTTTGGCGGGCTTTTCAAAGCATACCCGAATTGCCTGATCAACAATGAAGGATTGTAGTTAATGCACCCTTTCCTTCCAATCAGAGGAACGTTAGGATATCCGGCGCAGCTGTAGATGATCACAGATCCCAGTAAATCTTTATTAAACCAGACAACGTCTTCTGAAGAAAGTCCCATCAGATGCTCAGACCAATCCACCGTATCTGCAGACTCAGCGAAGATACCCTTCTTGGGCAGATGACTCTCAAACCACATATACAGCAAAGGCCCACAACAAGAGACGTTCTTGCCCCTCCTGTTCTCGTTCTTATAATGCAGTGAGTGATAGAAATCTCCAATCAGAGTAGGCATAGGTTTGCCTGAAGCAAATATATAGAACACATCCAGATCAACGAAGTCAGGCAGGTTCGGGAACAGTACAATGCCATAGATACACAGAGCAAGAATAGCATTAAACACATTCCAACATCCACTGTTGGCATACTCTTGTGCTTTCCCAACCAAGAACTTGAGAGAAAAACCAGACACTCCATTCCACGAGGTTAACAGCAACTATGAGGAGTATAAATGCAAGGCAATAGCCAAATCCTCCAGTTTGGGCTCAGCATCCATATGAATGAAAGGTACCCTGTTCTGAATAGTCAGCTCCAAGATCTCAGCGTATTCCTCCATGGTCGGAGCCAGAATGAAGTCAGGGAAAGTAAAACACCTCAGTGGGGGATCATAGAACTGCATTAGCGTGTTCAATCCGTTACGCTCATACATGGATGGTTTATAAACCAATCTAAGTAATTTCCCGTAACTCTTCCTGAAGCTTCTTCACATCATCATCAGCTAAGGATATCAAGCCAAGCAAAGAAGAAACATCTGGAGTAGGCAACCTGTAAGCCACAATCTTCTTCAAAGTATCCATAATATCAGCAGACAGAAATCCAGGCAACTAGAACAAGAGGGTATGAAATGCACCTGCAGCACAGACACACGTTAATGATATACAGAATGAGTATACAACAATGCAATATGCAAACATGCAACAGGGATCAAGTGATATATCGCTGAAGAGATCCATCCACAATATTTGTCTCAACAGTCCCACAATACTGCTCAAGCCTGGTCTCAACAAACCCAAAACAATGCTCCACTTTGCCTCAACAGGCTCAAAACAAAGCTCCAACTTGGTCTCAACAGACCTATAACACTGCTCTGGTGAAGAAACCCTAAGTAACCACACATACTGATCCAAAATCCAGAAAACTGGGTAGTCTGGAGGCCAAGTTTCCTGCATGCCCCAATCCCTCTCACAGGTAGGTGTCCTATCAACTGATACAAGGTACGACATCCTATGCGGTCGTCGGCGTCACAGACTTTCAAGAATGATGATACGATACCCAGAAGGTGTGGCATCATCCTGTCCTGAAGAGGCCTCACTTAGCCGGCTTCCAAATGATCGGTCCCCAGAGTCGACAATCCAACTAACCAACAACCCCCTCAACCCAAAGGGTTGAAAAAGAAGTCAACCAGAAGAACCTCGTCCGAGCGTGGATTTTGCGGGACACTGGTACATGCAAAGCATGCACGCGCCCACTACTTTCCACAACTAATTCTAGGTGCACTCAAGCCTAGGTCCGACTTATCTCTCAATAGATCACCCCATCCCCACAACAGCAATAACAATATAAAGCTGACAATAAACTGCGGAAAGTAAAGACAGAAATGTAAATCCATACAAAACCCACGACGGGAAAACAAGCGCTAGGACTGACTCGCGCAGGGAACCGTTAGAATCCCCAACAGAGTCGCCAGCTGTCGCTACTGCGAAAATCGGCGTCGGCTATGACAGAGGAGTCGCCACTGTGCGTTATTTATCCCAACAGGGGGAAAGGAAACGCTCAGAGTAAACCTAACGTAAAACGGGAAAGGAATGGTCATCGCAACCAAATCCTGGATTCGGGAGTCGATTACGCAATGGGAAGGTATTAGCACCCCTCACGTCCGCCGTACTCGACGGGATCCACGCTTGTGTTCTAGTACGGATTGTTATTCTATCTACGCTAAAGGTCAAGGGTTAAAAAGAAAAAGAAAATGACTCGGAAAAGTATCGCACTTTATGCCTACGTATTCCCGTCTGGAACGAGAAATCAGAGTCCACGTAGTTCGCCTACCTACGGGAAAGGAGGGGAAGGTTGCTCGCTAGGATACAACATCCTATGCCTACGTACTTTCATACAGCATGAAAGATCAGAGCAAACGTAGTTCGGGACACGTACGACACAAGCTTGTCTGACTGTTTTTTATTACCTTTTGAAAAGGGTTTTTCTTGATTAAGAGTCCAAGCGGACAAAAATGACACTTTGATGTTTGTTTTGAATCTTTTACGAAAGAAGTGTTTTTTAGTTTGTTTGCGATCTCTGACGCACTAGAGACTATGATTTGAGAGTGACTACGTCGCGTGTCACCCAAAGGGTATCACACTAAGCAGCCAGACTACTGGAAAGAAGCTCTCCAGCAACCCTGTCTCAAATAGCTTAAGGCTCGTAACGTACGACATCGATTAACCTTATTACTGTGTTTTTGAGTTGTTTTGAGATAAGAAGAGAAAGAAGCTCTAAAAACCTAGGGTTGAAAAGGGGAAGCAAAACTACCCTAAAGTTGTCATGCATGGATACACATCCTAATGTCTGTCATATTTCTCTCTTGCACAGAGAGAAACAGAGATCCTAGGGGATAAACAACAACAAAAACAGATATATACAGTAAACAGTAAACATGTATGCAATGCATCAATACAAGCAAGGCAAGGGAATCCCGCTCTACCTCGAACCTGGGAAAACAACAGGCAAAGTGAAACAATATTCACTTCAAACCTTTGGGGGAAAGCTGTACAAGCCAATAAACAATACAACAAAAGAAAACAACACCAGCACCAGCTCTGACAGCCACAATCCAGCTCCTACAGTGAGCAACACAAACAGGAATAACTCTGACAGCTACAGTTTGATTAACAACAAATGGGAATGACAGCAACAACTTCAAGCAAGACCCCATCTTCAATCTTCAATGACCTTCAAATTTTAGGTAAACTCCTATCTTCAAAAATAATCCAGCTTAAGCAAACATGAACCTCAACCAGTAAACAGCTTAAAAAAAAGCAGCAAAACCCTAGCTTCAACAGACAACCAGCTTTGACAGGCACAAGCTTCATCTTCACCAATCTTCAATGAACTTCATCTTCAATAGGTTTCCATCTTCGATGCAATCACTCCAGAAGAGAATCAATTAATAGATGAAGTTGAAATGCTAAATAGCTTATTGACAACCAAAGGAAGCCTATAAGCACCTAGCATTGTAGGAGAAATGTTCCCTCAGAGTTCTACTTCTAAAGCATGTCACTCATCCCTCCAAATGAGGGATATGAATACCTTAGAAGGACTTTGTGTCATAGGGAAGAATAGGAGCACAAGATGCTTTCTATGTTTGCAAGAAAAAATCAATCTAATCTAGAGTTCTTCCTACATTTCCTATCTCCTAAGTCTTCAAAAGCAGCCTTCAAGGAGAAGAATCCTCATGCCCCAAGCTCCATCCTTTGTTTCCAATCATCCTCCCAGCCTTCAGAAGCTCCAACAAGGAAAGCCCAAGCCCAAAGCTAAATTAAAATACCCCAACCCAAACAAACAAACCAAATGCCTAAGGGGAAAACACACAATCACCATTCAAATTGCAAAAATCAAGTAAAATGCTAAAACTCAATATAAAATCCTAGGTAAATTTCTAAGGGAACCTAACCCTATACCCAATACCCCATATAAACCCCAAGGTCTAAATCAAACCCTAAGTCCCTAAATTATGCCCTAAACTACAACTAGTTGTGTTAAAACCCTAATTCTAACACCTCTCCTATTCACCTCTCAAACTACCCTAAATTTTAATCACAAAAATATGACAAAATTCCTAAGGGTACAAAAATATAATCAACCTCACAAGAATCACTCCAAAATTCCTCACCAAACTCTCATGCTAAAATTAGAAAAATGAAGTATCAAACAAAAGTAAAATAAAAACATTAAAATTGTAAAATATGCTAGAAAATATAAAATGCATGAAATTAATATTTTTTAATCCTATAAAATTCTAGAGACCCTAAGGAAACCAGGGAAAAAAGTCTCATCCTAAAATGGTCATTTTTCAATTTATTGTGAATTAATCTCTAATCATATGTAAAACATAAAAATACAAGAAAATCAATTAAAAATAGCAAATTAGCGTGATGAATAGCAATTGGGTTCAGTTATAAATCAGAGTTGGGCCCAGGAGGGGGTGTGGATATCAAAACGCGCACTAGGCCCACCCAGTCAAAAAATACCATGGAAAATCAGATGAAAAAGGAAAAAAACTGTGTCAAATAGCAATCAATCCATGTGTTATTTTCAATTGGGCCTTGGAATGTGGTGTGATTAGCAAAACCTGCCTTAAGCCCAAAACAAAAAATAAATGAAACGGGGCGTTTAGCTTGTGTACTCAGATTCCTTCACAAGCGAAAATCAAATCGTGGTCGTGGGATTCAGGTTGGTTCAAGGTCAAAGTCTCCATCTAACGGCCAATCCATCATCTTCCTTATTTCAAATCCTGGGAGGGAAATGAACCAGACGGTGGCCGGAGGTGGCGCCACTGTCGTCCCCAAAACTCAAACCTAAATACATCATTCTACTTGTTTTTTCACACTGAGCAAGAATCTACCCTCCATTTTCATTAACCCTCATCACAACTCCAAACACGATAAAGAACTCAGAACCCGCTCAAGATCCAACCATCACCATTCTTCAAATTAAAGTGCCCAAAATCATCACCACGCTACACTGAGTAATTACCACTATCTAACTAAGCTTAATTCATCAAGATCAGCAAGAACAGTCCATCACAAGAAAATTGGTCACCTAAGATTTCATCTCTAAACCTCAAAATTCTTTACCAGAAACGACCCTAGCCATGTCTACAATCTATCTAGGCATCTAAATCCTGTTAATTCTACTTAAATTATGCTACACGATGAAGTTTACCAACCTGCAAAAATCTGATGAACAGAGTGATGAATCCTTCAAGTCACACTCCAAAACCTTCCAGATATGATCAATGGGTGTCGCACATGCCAATGAACACACATCAATGTGATCCGGGGTCCGGATACCACACGGGTTCAAGAGAACATCACTAGTCAGGATCTGAATATCAAATTTACTAATGAAACAACCACCAGCCATGGCATGGATGCCGCACATGCCAATGAACAGACAACAGTGTCAGCCGAGGTCCGGATAACACACGGGCTCAAGAGAACATCACTAGTCAAAACCTGAATATCACACATACTAATGAAACAATCATCAGCCATGGCCTGGATGCCGCACATGCCAATGAACACACAACGGTGTGAGCCGGGGTCCAGATACGACACGGGCTCAAGAGAACATCACTAGTCAGGATCTGAATATCACACATACTAATGATACAATCAATAGCCAGGGCCTGGATACCGCACATGCCAATGAACACACAACAGTGTGAGCCAGGGTCCGGATACCACACGGGCTCAAGAGAACATCACTAGTCAGGATCTGAATATCACACATACAAATGAAACAACCATCAGCCAGGGCCTGGTTGCCGCACATGCCAATGAACTTACAACTGTGTGAGTCGGGGTCCGATACCATACTGGCTCAAGAGACCATCACTAGTTAGGATCTGAAAATCAAACATACTAATGAAACAACCATCAGCCAGGGCCTGGATGCCGCACATGCCAATGAACACACAACAGTGTGAGCCGGGGTCTGAATACCACACGGGCTCAAGAGAATATCACTAGTCAGGATGTGAATATCACACATACTAATGAAACAACCATCAGCCAGGGCTTGGATGTCGCACATCCCAATGAACACACAACTGTGTGAGCCGGGGTCCGGATACCACACTGGCACAAGAGAACATCCCTAGTCAGGATCTGAATATCAAACATACTAATGAAACAACCATCAGCCAGGGCATGGATGCCGCACATGCCAATGAACACACAACAGTGTGAGCCGGGGTCCGGATACCACATGGGCTCAGGAGAACATCACTAGTCCGGATCTGAATATCACACATACTAATGAAACAACCATCAGCTGGTTGCCTCACATGCTAATGAACTCACAACTGTGTGAGCCGGGGTCCGATACCACACGGGCTCAAGAGAACATCACTAGTCAGGATCTGAATATCAAATTTATTAATGAAACAACTATCAGCCATGGCTTGGATGCTGCACATGCCAATGAACACACAACAGTGTGAGTCGGGGTCCGGATACCACACGGGCTTAAGAGAACATCACTAGTCAGGATCTGAATATCGAACATACAAATGAAACAACCATCAGCCAGGGCCTGGATGCCGCACATGCCAATGAACACACAACAGTGTGAGTCGGGGTCCGGATACCACACGGGCGCAAGAGAACATCACCAGTCAGGATCTGAGTATCACATATACTAATGAAA
Organism: Lathyrus sativus; assembly: GCA_963859935.3. Lineage (NCBI taxonomy): Eukaryota > Viridiplantae > Streptophyta > Magnoliopsida > Fabales > Fabaceae > Lathyrus > Lathyrus sativus. The sequence continues at coordinate 395,300,290 of OZ012735.1, read as the reverse complement.
CAACCATCAGCCAGGGCCTGGTTGCCGCACATGCCAATGAACTCACAACTGTGTGAGCCAGGGTCCGATAGCACACGGGCTCAAGAGAACATCACTAGTTAGGATCTGAAAATCAAACATACTAATGAAACAACCATCATCCAGGGCATGGATGCCGCACATGCCAATGAACACACAACAGTGTGAGCCGAGGTCTGAATACCACACAGGCTCAAGAGAATATCATAAGTCAGGATCTGAATATCACACATACTAATGAAACAACCATTAGGTAGGGCCAGGATGCCACACATGCCAATGAACACACAACAGTGTGAGTCGGGGTCCGATACAACACGGGCTACCGAGAACAACACTAGTCAAGATCTAAATATCACACATACTAATGAAACAACCATCAGCCAGGTCCTGGTTGCCGCACATGCCAATGAACTCACAACTGTGTGAGTCAGGGTCCGATACCACACGGGCTCAAGATAACATCACTAGTTAGGATCTGAATATCAAATTTACTAATGAAACAACCATCAGCCATGGCATGGATGCCGCACATGCCAATGAGCAGTTAACAGTGTGAGCCGGGCTCTGGATACCACACAGGCTCAAGAGAACATCACTAGTCAGGATCTGAATATCACACATACTAATGAAACAATCATAAGTCTGGGCATGGGTGTCGCACATGCCAATGAACACACAACAATGTGAGCCGGGGTCCGGATACCACACGGGCTCAAGAGAACATCACTAGTCAGGATCTGAATATCAAATTTACTAATGAAACAACCACCAGCCATGGCATGGATGCCGCACATGCCAATGAACAGACAACAGTGTGAGCCGGGGTCCGGATACCACACGGGCTCAAGAGAACATCACTAGTCAGGATCTGAATATCACACATACTAATGAAACAATCATCAGCCATGGCCTGGATGCCGCACATGCCAATGAACATACAACGGTGTGAGCCGGGGTCCAGATACGACACGGGCTCAAGAGAACATCACTAGTCAGGATCTGAATATCACACATACTAATGATACAATCAATAGCCAGGGCCTGGATGCCGCACATGCCAATGAACACACAACAGTGTGAGCCAGGGTCCGGATACCACACGGGCTCAAGAGAACATCACTAGTCAGGATCTGAATATCACACATACAAATGAAACAACCATCAGCCAGGGCCTGGTTGCCGCACATGCCAATGAACTTACAACTGTGTGAGCCGGGGTCCGATACCATACTGGCTCAAGAGACCATCACTAGTTAGGATCTGTAAATCAAACATACTAATGAAACAACCATCAGCCAGGGCCTGGATGCCGCACATGCCAATGAACACACAACAGTGTGAGCCGGGGTCTGAATACCACACGGGCTCAAGAGAACATCACTAGTCAGGATCTGAATATCAAATTTACTAATGAAACAACCACCAGCCATGGCATGGATGCCGCACATGCCAATGAACAGACAACAGTGTCAGCCGAGGTCCGGATAACACACGGGCTCAAGAGAACATCACTAGTCAGGATCTGAATATCACACATACTAATGAAACAATCATCAGCCATGGCCTGGATGCCGCACATGCCAATGAACACACAACGGTGTGAGCCGGGGTCCAGATACGACACGGGCTCAAGAGAACATCACTAGTCAGGATCTGAATATCACACATACTAATGATACAATCAATAGCCAGGGCCTGGATGCCGCACATGCCAATGAACACACAACAGTGTGAGCCAGGGTCCGGATACCACACGGGCTCAAGAGAACATCACTAGTCAGGATCTGAATATCACACATACAAATGAAACAACCATCAGCCAGGGCCTGGTTGCCGCACATGCCAATGAACTTACAACTGTGTGAGTCAGGGTCCGATACCATACTGGCTCAAGAGACCATCACTAGTTAGGATCTGAAAATCAAACATACTAATGAAACAACCATCAGCCAGGGCCTGGATGCCGCACATGCCAATGAACACACAACAGTGTGAGCCGGGGTCTGAATACCACACGGGCTCAAGAGAATATCACTAGTCAGGATGTGAATATCACACATACTAATGAAACAACCATCAGCCAGGGCTTGGATGTCGCACATCCCAATGAACACACAACTGTGTGAGCCGGGGTCCGGATACCACACTGGCACAAGAGAACATCCCTAGTCAGGATCTGAATATCAAACATACGAATGAAACAACCATCAGCCAGGGCATGGATGCCGCACATGCCAATGAACACACAACAGTGTGAGCCGGGGTCCGGATACCACATGGGCTCAGGAGAACATCACTAGTCCGGATCTGAATATCACACATACTAATGAAACAACCATCAGCCAGGTCCTGGTTGCCTCACATGCTAATGAACTCACAACTGTGTGAGCCGGGGTCCGATACCACACGGGCTCAAGAGAACATCACTAGTCAGGATCTGAATATCAAATTTATTAATGAAACAACTATCAGCCATGGCTTGGATGCTGCACATGCCAATGAACACACAACAGTGTGAGTCGGGGTCCGGATACCACACGGGCTTAAGAGAACATCACTAGTCAGGATCTGAATATCGAACATACAAATGAAACAACCATCAGCCAGGGCCTGGATGCCGCACATGCCAATGAACACAGTGAGTCGGGGTCCGGATACCACACGGGCGCAAGAGAACATCACCAGTCAGGATCTGAGTATCACATATACTAATGAAACAACCATCAGCCAGGGCCTGGTTGCCGCACATGCCAATGAACTCACAACTGTGTGAGCCAGGGTCCGATAGCACACGGGCTCAAGAGAACATCACTAGTTAGGATCTGAAAATCAAACATACTAACGAAACAACCATCATCCAGGGCATGGATGCCGCACATGCCAATGAACACACAACAGTGTGAGCCGAGGTCTGAATACCACACAGGCTCAAGAGAATATCACAAGTCAGGATCTGAATATCACACATACTAATGAAACAACCATTAGCTAGGGCCAGGATGCCACACATGCCAATGAACACACAACAGTGTGAGTCGGGGTCCGATACAACACGGGCTACCGAGAACAACACTAGTCAAGATCTAAATATCACACATACTAATGAAACAACCATCAGCCAGGTCCTGGTTGCCGCACACGCCAATGAACTCACAACTGTGTGAGTCAGGGTCCGATACCACACGGGCTCAAGATAACATCACTAGTCAGGATCTGAATATCAAATTTACTAATGAAACAACCATCAGCCATGGCATGGATGCCGCACATGCCAATGAGCAGTTAACATTGTGAGCCGGGCTCTGGATACCACACAGGCTCAAGAGAACATCACTAGTAAGGATCTGAATATCACACATACTAATGAAACAATCATAAGTCTGGGCATGGGTGTCGCACATGCCAATGAACACACAACAATGTGAGCCGGGGTCCGGATACCACACGGGCTCAAGAGAACATCACTAGTCAGGATCTGAATATCAAATTTACTAATGAAACAACCACCAGCCATGGCATGGATGCCGCACATGCCAATGAACAGACAACAGTGTGAGCCGGGGTCCGGATACCACACGGGCTCAAGAGAACATCACTAGTCAGGATCTGAATATCACACATACTAATGAAACAATCATCAGCCATGGCCTGGATGCCGCACATGCCAATGAACATACAACGGTGTGAGCCGGGGTCCAGATACGACACGGGCTCAAGAGAACATCACTAGTCAGGATCTAAATATCACACATACTAATGATACAATCAATAGCCAGGGCCTGGATGCCGCACATGCCAATGAACACACAACAGTGTGAGCCAGGGTCCGGATACCACACGGGCTCAAGAGAACATCACTAGTCAGGATCTGAATATCACACATACAAATGAAACAACCATCAGCCAGGGCCTGGTTGCCGCACATGCCAATGAACTTACAACTGTGTGAGCCGGGGTCCGATACCATACTGGCTCAAGAGACCATCACTAGTTAGGATCTGTAAATCAAACATACTAATGAAACAACCATCAGCCAGGGCCTGGATGCCGCACATGCCAATGAACACACAACAGTGTGAGCCGGGGTCTGAATACCACACGGGCTCAAGAGAACATCACTAGTCAGGATCTGAATATCAAATTTACTAATGAAACAACCACCAGCCATGGCATGGATGCCGCACATGCCAATGAACAGACAACAGTGTCAGCCGAGGTCCGGATAACACACGGGCTCAAGAGAACATCACTAGTCAGGATCTGAATATCACACATACTAATGAAACAATCATCAGCCATGGCCTGGATGCCGCACATGCCAATGAACACACAACGGTGTGAGCCGGGGTCCAGATACGACACGGGCTCAAGAGAACATCACTAGTCAGGATCTGAATATCACACATACTAATGATACAATCAATAGCCAGGGCCTGGATGCCGCACATGCCAATGAACACACAACAGTGTGAGCCAGGGTCCGGATACCACACGGGCTCAAGAGAATATCACTAGTCAGGATCTGAATATCACACATACAAATGAAACAACCATCAGCCAGGGCCTGGTTGCCGCACATGCCAATGAACTTACAACTGTGTGAGTCGGGGTCCGATACCATACTGGCTCAAGAGACCATCACTAGTTAGGATCTGAAAATCAAACATACTAATGAAACAACCATCAGCCAGGGCCTGGATGCCGCACATGCCAATGAACACACAACAGTGTGAGCCGGGGTCTGAATACCACACGGGCTCAAGAGAATATCACTAGTCAGGATGTGAATATCACACATACTAATGAAACAACCATCAGCCAGGGCTTGGATGTCGCACATCCCAATGAACACACAACTGTGTGAGCCGGGGTCCGGATACCACACTGGCACAAGAGAACATCCCTAGTCAGGATCTGAATATCAAACATACGAATGAAACAACCATCAGCCAGGGCATGGATGCCGCACATGCCAATGAACACACAACAGTGTGAGCCGGGGTCCGGATACCACATGGGCTCAGGAGAACATCACTAGTCCGGATCTGAATATCACACATACTAATGAAACAACCATCAGCCAGGTCCTGGTTGCCTCACATGCTAATGAACTCACAACTGTGTGAGCCGGGGTCCGATACCACACGGGCTCAAGAGAACATCACTAGTCAGGATCTGAATATCAAATTTATTAATGAAACAACTATCAGCCATGGCTTGGATGCTGCACATGCCAATGAACACACAACAGTGTGAGTCGGGGTCCGGATACCACACGGGCTTAAGAGAACATCACTAGTCAGGATCTGAATATCGAACATACAAATGAAACAACCATCAGCCAGGGCCTGGATGCCGCACATGCCAATGAACACACAACAGTGTGAGTCGGGGTCCGGATACCACACGGGCGCAAGAGAACATCACCAGTCAGGATCTGAGTATCACATATACTAATGAAACAACCATCAGCCAGGGCCTGGTTGCCGCACATGCCAATGAACTCACAACTGTGTGAGCCAGGGTCCGATAGCACACGGGCTCAAGAGAACATCACTAGTTAGGATCTGAAAATCAAACATACTAACGAAACAACCATCATCCAGGGCATGGATGCCGCACATGCCAATGAACACACAACAGTGTGAGCCGAGGTCTGAATACCACACAGGCTCAAGAGAATATCACAAGTCAGGATCTGAATATCACACATACTAATGAAACAACCATTAGCTAGGGCCAGGATGCCACACATGCCAATGAACACACAACAGTGTGAGTCGGGGTCCGATACAACACGGGCTACCGAGAACAACACTAGTCAAGATCTAAATATCACACATACTAATGAAACAACCATCAGCCAGGTCCTGGTTGCCGCACACGCCAATGAACTCACAACTGTGTGAGTCAGGGTCCGATACCACACGGGCTCAAGATAACATCACTAGTCAGGATCTGAATATCAAATTTACTAATGAAACAACCATCAGCCATGGCATGGATGCCGCACATGCCAATGAGCAGTTAACATTGTGAGCCGGGCTCTGGATACCACACAGGCTCAAGAGAACATCACTAGTAAGGATCTGAATATCACACATACTAATGAAACAATCATAAGTCTGGGCATGGGTGTCGCACATGCCAATGAACACACAACAATGTGAGCCGGGGTCCGGATACCACACGGGCTCAAGAGAACATCACTAGTCAGGATCTGAATATCAAATTTACTAATGAAACAACCACCAGCCATGGCATGGATGCCGCACATGCCAATGAACAGACAACAGTGTGAGCCGGGGTCCGGATACCACACGGGCTCAAGAGAACATCACTAGTCAGGATCTGAATATCACACATACTAATGAAACAATCATCAGCCATGGCCTGGATGCCGCACATGCCAATGAACATACAACGGTGTGAGCCGGGGTCCAGATACGACACGGGCTCAAGAGAACATCACTAGTCAGGATCTGAATATCACACATACTAATGATACAATCAATAGCCAGGGCCTGGATGCCGCACATGCCAATGAACACACAACAGTGTGAGCCAGGGTCCGGATACCACACGGGCTCAAGAGAACATCACTAGTCAGGATCTGAATATCACACATACAAATGAAACAACCATCAGCCAGGGCCTGGTTGCCGCACATGCCAATGAACTTACAACTGTGTGAGCCGGGGTCCGATACCATACTGGCTCAAGAGACCATCACTAGTTAGGATCTGTAAATCAAACATACTAATGAAACAACCATCAGCCAGGGCCTGGATGCCGCACATGCCAATGAACACACAACAGTGTGAGCCGGGGTCTGAATACCACACGGGCTCAAGAGAATATCACTAGTCAGGATGTGAATATCACACATACTAATGAAACAACCATCAGCCAGGGCTTGGATGTCGCACATGCCAATGAACACACAACTGTGTGAGCCGGGGTCCGGATACCATACTGGCACAAGAGAACATCCCTAGTCAGGATCTGAATATCAAACATACTAATGAAACAACCATCAGCCAGGTCCTGGTTACCGCACATGCTAATGAACTCACAACTGTGTGAGCCGGGGTCCGATACCACACGGGCTCAAGAGAACATCACTAGTCAGGATCTGAATATCAAATTTATTAATGAAACAACCATCAGCCAGGGCCTGGATGCCGCACATGCCAATAAACACACAACGGTGTGAGCCGGGATCCGGATACCACATGTTCTCAAGAGAACATCACTAGCCAGGATCTGAATATCAAACATACTAATGAAACAACCATCAGCCAGGGCCTGGATGCCGCACATCCCAATGAACACACAACAGTGTGGGTCGGGGTCCGGATACCACACGGGCTCAAGAGAACATCACTAGTCAGGATCTGAATATCACACATATTAATGAAACAACCATCAGCCAGGGCCTAGTTGCCGCACATGCCAATGAAATCACAATTGTGTCAACCGGGGTCCGGATACCACACGGGCTCAAGAGAACATCACTAGTCAGGATCTGAATATCACACATACTAATGAAACAACCATCAGCCAGGGCCTGGATGCCGCACATGACAATGAACACACAACAGTGTGAGCCGGGGTCCGAATACCACACGGGCTCAAGAGAACATCACTAGTCAGGATCTGAATATCACACATACCAATGTAATAACCATCAGCCAGGGCTTGGATTCCGCACATGCCAATGAACACACAATTGTGTGAGGAGGGGTCCGGATACCACACGGGCTCAAAAGAACATCACTAGTCAGGATCTGAATATCACCCATACTAATGAAACAATCATCACCCAGGGCCTGGATGCCGCATATGCCAATGAACACACAACGGTGTAAGCTGGGGTCCAGATACCACACGGGCTCAAGATAACATCACTAGTCAGGATCTGAATATCACACATACTAATGAAACAATCATTAGCCATGGCCTGGATGCCGCACATGCCAATTAACACACAACGGTGTGAGCCGGGATCCAGATACCACACGGGCTCAAGAGAACATCACTAGTCAGGATCTGAATATCACACACACTAATGAAACAATCAATAGCCAGGGCCTGGATGCCGCACATGCCAATGAACACATACAAGTGTGAGCCAGGGTCCGGATACCACACGAGCTCAAGAGGAAGTCACTAGTCAGGATCTGAATATCACACTTACAATTATAACAATCAATAGCCAGGGCCTGGGTGCCGCACATGCCAATGAACACACAACTGTGTGAGCCGGGATCCGGATACCACATGTTCTCAAGAGAACATCACTAGCCAGGATCTGAATATCAAACATACTAATGAAACAACCATCAGCCAGGGTCTGGTTGCCGCACATGCCAATGAACTCACAATTGTGTGAGCCGAGGTCCGATACCACACGGGCTCAAGAGAACATCACTAGTCAGGATCTGAAAATAAAACATACTAATGAAACAACCATCAGGCAGGGCCTGGATGCCGCACATGCCAATGAACACACAACAGTGTGAACCGGGGTACGAATACCACACGGGCTCAAGAGAACATCACTAGTTAGGACCTAAATATCACACATACTAATGAAACAACCATCAGCCCGGGCTTGGATGCCGCACATGCCAATGAACTTACAACTGTGTGAGCCGGGGTCCGATACCATACTGGCTCAAGAGACCATCACTAGTTAGGATCTGTAAATCAAACATACTAATGAAACAACCATCAGCCAGGGCCTGGATGCCGCACATGCCAATGAACACACAACAGTGTGAGCCGGGGTCTGAATACCACACGGGCTCAAGAGAATATCACTAGTCAGGATGTGAATATCACACATACTAATGAAACAACCATCAGCCAGGGCTTGGATGTCGCACATGCCAATGAACACACAACTGTGTGAGCCGGGGTCCGGATACCATACTGGCACAAGAGAACATCCCTAGTCAGGATCTGAATATCAAACATACTAATGAAACAACCATCAGCCAGGTCCTGGTTACCGCACATGCTAATGAACTCACAACTGTGTGAGCCGGGGTCCGATACCACACGGGCTCAAGAGAACATCACTAGTCAGGATCTGAATATCAAATTTATTAATGAAACAACCATCAGCCAGGGCCTGGATGCCGCACATGCCAATAAACACACAACGGTGTGAGCCGGGATCCGGATACCACATGTTCTCAAGAGAACATCACTAGCCAGGATCTGAATATCAAACATACTAATGAAACAACCATCAGCCAGGGCCTGGATGCCGCACATCCCAATGAACACACAACAGTGTGGGTCGGGGTCCGGATACCACACGGGCTCAAGAGAACATCACTAGTCAGGATCTGAATATCACACATATTAATGAAACAACCATCAGCCAGGGCCTAGTTGCCGCACATGCCAATGAAATCACAATTGTGTCAACCGGGGTCCGGATACCACACGGGCTCAAGAGAACATCACTAGTCAGGATCTGAATATCACACATACTAATGAAACAACCATCAGCCAGGGCCTCGATGCCGCACATGACAATGAACACACAACAGTGTGAGCCGGGGTCCGAATACCACACGGGCTCAAGAGAACATCACTAGTCAGGATCTGAATATCACACATACCAATGTAATAACCATCAGCCAGGGCTTGGATTCCGCACATGCCAATGAACACACAATTGTGTGAGGAGGGGTCCGGATACCACACGGGCTCAAAAGAACATCACTAGTCAGGATCTGAATATCACCCATACTAATGAAACAATCATCACCCAGGGCCTGGATGCCGCATATGCCAATGAACACACAACGGTGTAAGCTGGGGTCCAGATACCACACGGGCTCAAGATAACATCACTAGTCAGGATCTGAATATCACACATACTAATGAAACAATCATTAGCCATGGCCTGGATGCCGCACATGCCAATTAACACACAACGGTGTGAGCCGGGATCCAGATACCACACGGGCTCAAGAGAACATCACTAGTCAGGATCTGAATATCACACACACTAATGAAACAATCAATAGCCAGGGCCTGGATGCCGCACATGCCAATGAACACATACAAGTGTGAGCCAGGGTCCGGATACCACACGAGCTCAAGAGGAAGTCACTAGTCAGGATCTGAATATCACACTTACAATTATAACAATCAATAGCCAGGGCCTGGGTGCCGCACATGCCAATGAACACACAACTGTGTGAGCCGGGATCCGGATACCACATGTTCTCAAGAGAACATCACTAGCCAGGATCTGAATATCAAACATACTAATGAAACAACCATCAGCCAGGGTCTGGTTGCCGCACATGCCAATGAACTCACAATTGTGTGAGCCGAGGTCCGATACCACACGGGCTCAAGAGAACATCACTAGTCAGGATCTGAAAATAAAACATACTAATGAAACAACCATCAGGCAGGGCCTGGATGCCGCACATGCCAATGAACACACAACAGTGTGAACCGGGGTACGAATACCACACGGGCTCAAGAGAACATCACTAGTTAGGACCTGAATATCACACATACTAATGAAACAACCATCAGCCCGGGCTTGGATGCCGCACATGCCAATGAACTTACAACTGTGTGAGCCGGGGTCCGATACCATACTGGCTCAAGAGACCATCACTAGTTAGGATCTGTAAATCAAACATACTAATGAAACAACCATCAGCCAGGGCCTGGATGCCGCACATGCCAATGAACACACAACAGTGTGAGCCGGGGTCTGAATACCACACGGGCTCAAGAGAATATCACTAGTCAGGATGTGAATATCACACATACTAATGAAACAACCATCAGCCAGGGCTTGGATGTCGCACATGCCAATGAACACACAACTGTGTGAGCCGGGGTCCGGATACCATACTGGCACAAGAGAACATCCCTAGTCAGGATCTGAATATCAAACATACTAATGAAACAACCATCAGCCAGGTCCTGGTTACCGCACATGCTAATGAACTCACAACTGTGTGAGCCGGGGTCCGATACCACACGGGCTCAAGAGAACATCACTAGTCAGGATCTGAATATCAAATTTATTAATGAAACAACCATCAGCCAGGGCCTGGATGCCGCACATGCCAATAAACACACAACGGTGTGAGCCGGGATCCGGATACCACATGTTCTCAAGAGAACATCACTAGCCAGGATCTGAATATCAAACATACTAATGAAACAACCATCAGCCAGGGCCTGGATGCCGCACATCCCAATGAACACACAACAGTGTGGGTCGGGGTCCGGATACCACACGGACTCAAGAGAACATCACTAGTCAGGATCTGAATATCACACATATTAATGAAACAACCATCAGCCAGGGCCTAGTTGCCGCACATGCCAATGAAATCACAATTGTGTCAACCGGGGACCGGATACCACACGGGCTCAAGAGAACATCACTAGTCAGGATCTGAATATCACACATACTAATGAAACAACCATCAGCCAGGGCCTCGATGCCGCACATGACAATGAACACACAACAGTGTGAGCCGGGGTCCGAATACCACACGGGCTCAAGAGAACATCACTAGTCAGGATCTGAATATCACACATACCAATGTAATAACCATCAGCCAGGGCTTGGATTCCGCACATGCCAATGAACACACAATTGTGTGAGGAGGGGTCCGGATACCACACGGGCTCAAAAGAACATCACTAGTCAGGATCTGAATATCACCCATACTAATGAAACAATCATCACCCAGGGCCTGGATGCCGCATATGCCAATGAACACACAACGGTATAAGCTGGGGTCCAGATACCACACGGGCTCAAGATAACATCACTAGTCAGGATCTGAATATCACACATACTAATGAAACAATCATTAGCCATGGCCTGGATGCCGCACATGCCAATTAACACACAACGGTGTGAGCCGGGATCCAGATACCACACGGGCTCAAGAGAACATCACTAGTCAGGATCTGAATATCACACACACTAATGAAACAATCAATAGCCAAGGCCTGGATGCTGCACATGCCAATGAACACATACAAGTGTGAGCCAGGGTCCGGATACCACACGAGCTCAAGAGGAAGTCACTAGTCAGGATCTGAATATCACACTTACAATTATAACAATCAATAGCCAGGGCCTGGGTGCCGCACATGCCAATGAACACACAACTGTGTGAGCCGGGATCCGGATACCACATGTTCTCAAGAGAACATCACTAGCCAGGATCTGAATATCAAACATACTAATGAAACAACCATCAGCCAGGGTCTGGTTGCCGCACATGCCAATGAACTCACAATTGTGTGAGCCGAGGTCCGATACCACACGGGCTCAAGAGAACATCACTAGTCAGGATCTGAAAATAAAACATACTAATGAAACAACCATCAGGCAGGGCCTGGATGCCGCACATGCCAATGAACACACAACAGTGTGAACCGGGGTACGAATACCACACGGGCTCAAGAGAACATCACTAGTTAGGACCTGAATATCACACATACTAATGAAACAACCATCAGCCCGGGCTTGGATGCCGCACATGCCAATGAACACACAACTGTGTAAGCCGGGGTCCGGATACCACACGGGCTCAAGAGAACATCACTAGTCAGGATTTGAATATCAAACATACTAATGAAAAAACCATCAGCGAGGGCCTGGATGCCGCACATGCCAATGAACACACAACAGTGTAAGCCGGGGTCCGGATACTACACGGGCTCAAGAGAACATCACTAGTCAGGATCTGAATATCACACATACTAATGAAACAACCATCAGCCAGGGCCTGGTTGCGGCACATGCCAATGAACTCACAACTGTGTGAGCCAGGGTCCGATACAACACGGGCTCAAGAGAAAATCACTAGTCAGGATCTGAAAATAAAACATACTAATGAAACAACCATTAGCCAGGGCCAGGATGCCGCACATGCCAATGAACACACAATTGTGTGAGCCGGGGTCCGGATACCACACGGGCTCAAGAGAACATCACTAGTCAGGATCTGAATATCAAATATACTAATGAAAAACCCATCAGCCCTGGCCTGGATGCCGCACATGCCAATGAACACACAACTGTGTGAGCCGGGGTCCGAATACCACACAAGCTAAAGAGAACATCACTAGTCAGGATCTGAATATCACACATACTAATGAAACAATCATCAGCTAGGGCCTCGATGCCGCATATGCCAATGAACACACAACAGTGAGACGGGGTCCAAAAACCACACGGGCTCAAAAGAAATCACTAGTCAGGATCTGAATATCACATACTAATGAAACAATCATCATCCAGGGCGTGGATGCCGCACATGCCAATGAACACACAACGGTGTAAGCTGGGGTTCAGATACCACACATGCTCAAGAGAACATCACTAGTCAGGATCTGAATATCATACATACTAATGAAACAATCATCAGGCAGGGCCTAGATGACGCACATGCCAATAAACACAGAACGGTGTGAGCCGGATCCAGATACCACACGGGCTCAAGAGAACATCACTAGTCAGGATCTGAATATCACACGTACCAATGAAACAATCAATAGACAGGGCCTGGATGCCGCACATGCCAATGAACACACAACAGTGTGAGCCAGGGTCCGGATACCACATGGGCTCAAGAGAAAATCACTAGTCTGGATCTGAATATCACTCTTACAATTGAAACAATCAATAGCCAGGGCCTGGCCGCACATGCCAATGAACACACAACAGTGTGAGCCTGGATCCGGATACCACACGAGCTCAAGAGAATATAACTAGTTTGGATCAGAATATCACATATACTAATGAAACAATCATCAGCCAGGGCCTGGGTGCCGCACATGCCAATGAACATACAATCGTGTGAGTCGGGGTCCGGATACCACACGGGGTCAAGAGAACATCACTAGTGAGGATCTGAATATGAAACATACTAATGAATCACCCATCAGCCAGGACCTGGATGCGGCACATGCCAATGAACACACAACTGTGTGAGCCGGGGTTCGGATACCACACGGGCTCAAGATAACATCACTAGTCAGGATCTGAATATCACACATACTAATGAAACAATCATCAGCCTGGGCCTGGATGCCGCACATGCCAATGAACACAGAACGGTGTGAGCCGGGATCCAGACACCACACGGGCTCAAGAGAACATCACTAATCAGGATCTGAATATCAAACATACTAATGAAACAACCATCAGCCAGGGCCTGGATGCCGCACATGCCAATGAACACACAACAGTGTGAGACGGGGTCCGGATACCACAGGAGCTCAAGACAACATCACTAATCAGGATCTGAATATCACACATACTAATGAAACAATCAATAGCCAGGGCCTGGATGCCGCACATGCCAATGAACACACAACAGTGTGAGCCGGGATCCGGATACCACACGGGCTCAAGAGAACATCACTAGTCAGGATCTGAATATCACATATACTGATGAAACAATCATCATTCAGGGCCTGGGTGCCACACATGCCAATGAACATACAACAGTGTGAGTCGGGGTCCGGATACCACACGGGGTCAAGAGAACATCACTAGTCAGGATCTGAATATGAAACATACTAATGAATCACCCATCAACCAAGACTTGGATGCCGCACATGCCAATTAACACACAACTGTGTGAGCCGGGGACCGGATACCACACAGGCTCAAAAGAACATCACTAGTCAGGATCTGAATATCACACATACTAATGAAACAATCATCAGCCAGGGCCTGGATGCCGAACATGCCAATGAACACACAACGGTGTGAGCCGGGGTCCGAATTCCACACATGCTCAAGAGAACATCACTAGTCAGGATCTGAATATCACACATACTAATGAAACAATCATCAGGCAGGGCCTAGATGACGCACATGCCAATGAACACAAAACGATGTGAGCCGGATCCAGACACCACACGGGCTCAAGAGAACATCACTAGTCAGGATCTGAATATCACACGTACTAATGAAACAACCATCAGCCAGGGCCTGGATGCCGCACATGCCAATGAACACACAACAGTGTGAGCCAGGGTCCGGATACCACATGGGCTCAAGAGAAAATCACTAGTCTGGATCTGAATATCACTCTTACAATTGAAACAATCAATAGCCAGGGCCTGGCCGTACATGCCAATGAACACACAACAGTGTGAGCCGGGATCCGAATACCACACGAGCTCAAGAGAACATAACTAGTTTGGATCTGAATATTACATATACTAATGAAACAATCATCAGCCAGGGCCTGGGTGCCGCACATGCCAATGAACATACAATCGTCTGAGTCGGGGTCCGGATACCACACGAGGTCAAGAGAACATCACTAGTGAGGATCTGAATATGAAACATACTAATGAATCACCCATCAGCCAGGACCTGGATGCGGCACATGCCAATGAACACACAACTGTGTGAGCCGGGGTCCGGATACCACACGGGCTCAAGATAACATCACTAGTCAGGATCTGAATATCACACATACTAATGAAACAATCATCAGCCTCGGCCTGGATGCCGCACATGCCAAAGAACACAGAACGGTGTGAGCCGGGATCCAGATGCCACACGGGCTCAAGAGAACATCACTAGTCAGGATCTGAATATCAAACATACTAATGAAACAACCATCAGCCAGGGCCTGGATGCCGCACATGCCAATGAACACACAACAGTGTGAGACGGGGTCCGGATACCACACGGGCTCAAGAGAACATCACTAATCAGGATCTGAATATCACACATACTAATGAAACAATCAATAGCCAGGGTTTGGATGCCGCACATGCCAATGAACACACAACAGTGTGAGCCGGAATCCGGATACCACACCGGCTCAAGAGAACATCACTAGTCAGGATCTGAATATCACATATACTAATGAAACAATCATCATCTCGGGCCTGGGTGCCACACATGCCAATGAACATACAACAGTGTGAGTCGGGGTCCGGATACCACACGGGGTCAAGAGAACATCACTACTCAGGATCTGAATATGAAACATACTAATGAATCACCCATCAACCAAGACTTGGATGCCGCACATGCCAATTAACACACAACTGTGTGAGCCGGGGACCGGATACCACACAGGCTCAAAAGAACATCACTAGTCAGGATCTGAATATCACACATACTAATGAAACAATCATCAGCCAGGGCCTGGATGCCGAACATGCCAATGAACACACAACGGTTTGAGCCGGGGTCCGAATTCCACACATGCTCAAGAGAACATCACTAGTCAGGATCTGAATATCACACATACTAATGAAACAATCATCAGGCAGGGCCTAGATGACGCACATGCCAATGAACACAGAACGATGTGAGCCGGATCCAGACACCACACGGGCTCAAGAGAACATCACTAGTCAGGATCTGAATATCACACGTACTAATGAAACAACCATCAGCCAGGGCCTGGATGCCGCACATGCCAATGAACACACAACAGTGTGAGCCAGGGTCCGGATACCACATGGGCTCAAGAGAAAATCACTAGTCTGGATCTGAATATCACTCTTACAATTGAAACAATCAATAGCCAGAGCCTGGCCGTACATGCCAATGAACACACAACAGTGTGAGCCGGGATCCGAATACCACACGAGCTCAAGAGAACATAACTAGTTTGGATCTGAATATCACATATACTAATGAAACAATCATCAGCCAGGGCCTGGGTGCCGCACATGCCAATGAACATACAATCGTCTGAGTCGGGGTCCGGATACCACACGGGGTCAAGAGAACATCACTAGTGAGGATCTGAATATGAAACATACTAATGAATCACCCATCAGCCAGGACCTGGATGCGGCACATGCCAATGAACACACAACTGTATGAGCCGGGGTCCGGATACCACACGGACTCAAGATAACATCACTAGTCAGGATCTGAATATCACACATACTAATGAAACAATCATCAGCCTCGGCCTGGATGCCGCACATGCCAATGAACACAGAACGGTGTGAGCCGGGATCCAGATACCACACGGGCTCAAGAGAACATCACTAGTCAGGATCTGAATATCAAACATACTAATGAAACAACCATCAGCCAGAGCCTGGATGCCGCACATGCCAATGAACACACAACAGTGTGAGACGGGGTCCGGATACCGCACGGGCTCAAGAGAACATCACTAATCAGGGTCTGAATATCACACATACTAATGAAACAATCAATAGCCAGGGCCTGGATGCCGCACATGCCAATGAACACACAACAGTGTGAGCCGGAATCCGGATACCACACGGGCTCAAGAGAACATCACTAGTCAGGATCTGAATATCACATATACTAATGAAGCAATCATCATCTCGGGCCTGGGTGCCACACATGCCAATGAACATACAACAGTGTGAGTCGGGGTCCGGATACCACACGGGGTCAAGAGAACATCACTAGTCAGGATCTGAATATGAAACATACTAATGAATCACCCATCAGCCAAGACTTGGATGCCGCTCATGCCAATTAACACACAACTATGTGAGCCGGGGACCGGATATCACACAGGCTCAAAAGAACATCACTAGTCAGGATCTGAATATCACACATATTAATGAAACAATCATCAGCCAGGGCCTGGATGCCGAACATGCCAATGAACACACAACTGTGTGAGCCGGGGTCCGAATTCCACACATGCTCAAGAGAATATCACTAGTCAGGATCTGAATATCACACATACTAATGAAACAATCATCAGGCAGGGCCTAGATGCCGCACATGCCAATGAACACACAACAGTGTGAGCCAGGGTCCGGATACCACATGGGCCCAAGAGAAAATCACTAGTCTGGATCTGAATATCAATCTTACAATTGAAATAATCAATAGCCAGGGCCTGGCCGCACATGCCAATGAACATACAACAGTGTGAGCCGGGATCCGGATACCACACGAGCTCAAGAGAACAAAACTAGTTAGGATCTGAATATCACATATACTAATGAAACAATCATCAGCCAGGGCCTGGGTGCCACACATTCCAATGAACATACAATAGTGTGAGTCGGGGTCCGGATACCACACGGGGTCAAGAGAACATCACTAGTGAGGATCTGAATATGAAACATACTAATGAATCACCCATCAGCAAGGACCTGGATGCGGCACATGCCAATGAACACACAACTGTGTGAGCCGGGGTCCAGATACCACACGGGCTCAAGATAACATCACTAGTCAGGATCTGAATATCACACATACTAATGAAACAATCATCAGCCTGGGCCTGGATGCCGCACATGCCTATGAACACAGAACGGTGTGAGTCGGGATCCAGATACCACACGGGCTCAAGAGAACATCACTAGTCAGGATCTGAATATCAAACATACTAATGAAACAACCATCAGCCAGGACCTTTATGCCGCCCATGCCAATGAACACACAACAGTGTGAGCCGGGGTCCGGATACCACACGGGCTCAAGAGAACATCACTAATCAGGATCTGAATATCACACATACTAATGAAACAATCAATAGCCAGGGCCTGGATGCCGCACATGCCAATGAACACACAACATTGTGAGCCGGGATCCGGATACCACACGGGCTCAAGAGAACATCACTAGTCAGGATCTGAATATCACATATACTAATGAAACAATCATCATCCAGGGCCTGGGTGCCACACAAGCCAATGAACATACAACTGTGTGAGTCGGGGTCCGGATACCACACAGGGTCAAGAGAACATCACTAGTCAGGATCTGAATATGAAACATACTAATGAATCACCCATCAGCCAAGACTTGGATGCCGCACATGCCAATTAACACACAACTGTGTGAGCCGGGGACCGGATACCATACAGGCTCAAAAGAACATCACTAGTCAGGATCTGAATATCACACATACTATTGAAACAATCATCAGCCAGGGCCTGGATGCCGAACATGCCAATGGACACACAACTGTGTGAGCCGGGGTCCGAATTCCACACATGCTCAAGAGAACATCACTAGTCAGGATCTGAATATCACACATACTAATGAAACAATCATCAGCAAGGGCCTAGATGCTGCACATGCCAATGAACACACAACGGTGTGAGCCAGGGTCCGGATTCCACACAGGCTCAAGAGAACATCACTAATCAGGATCTGAATATCACACATACTAATGAAACAATCATCAGGCAGGGTCTGGATGCCACACATACCAATGAGCACACAACAGTGTGAGTCGGGGGGTCCGGATACCACACGGGCTCAAGAGAATATCACTAGCCGGGATATGAATATCACACATACTAATGAAACAATCATCAGGCAGGGTCTGGATGCCACACATACCAATGAACACATAACAGTGTGATCCAGGGTCCGGATACCACACGGGCTCAAGAGAACATCACTAGTCAGGATCTGAATATGAATCATACTAATGAATCAACCATCAGCTAGAGCCTGGATGCCGCACATGCCAATTAATACACAACTGTGAGCCAGGGCCTGGGTGCCGCACATGCCAATTAACACATAATGGTGTGAGTCGGGGGGTCCGGATACCACACGGGCTCAAGAGAACATCACTAGCCAGGATCTGAATATCACACATACTAATGAAACAATCATCAGGCAGGGTCTGGATGCCACACATACCAATGAACACATAACAGTGTGATCCAGGGTCCGGATACCACACGGGCTCAAGAGAACATCACTAGTCAGGATCTGAATATGAATCATACTAATGAATCAACCATCAGCTAGAGCCTGGATGCCGCACATGCCAATTAATACACAACTGTGTGAGCCGGGGTCCGGATACCACACGGGCTCAAGAGAACATAACTAGTCAGGATCTGAATATCACACATACTAATGAAACAATCATCAGCCACGACCTGGATGTCGCACATGCCAATGAAGACACAACGGTGAGACGGGGTCCGGATACCACACAGTCTCAAAAGAAATCACTAGTCAGGATCTGAATATCACATATACTAATGAAACAATCATCACCCAGGGCCTGGATGCCGCACATGCCAATGTACACACAACAGTGTGAGCTGGGGTCCAGATACCACACGGGCTCAAGATAACATCACTAGTCAGGATCTGAATATCACACATACTAATGAAACTATCATTAGCCAGAGCCTGGATGCCGCACCTACCAATGAATATACAACAGTGTGAGTCGGGGTCCGGATACCACACAGGGTCAAGAGAACATCACTAGTCAGGATCTGAATATGAAAGATACTAATGAATCACCCATCAGTCAAGACTTGGATGCCGCACATGCCAATTAACACACAACTGTGTGAGCCGGGGACCGGATACCACATAGGCTCAAAAGAACATCACTAGTCAGGATCTGAATATCACACATACTAATGAAACAATCATCAGCCAGGGCCTGGATGCCGAACATGCCAATGAAGACACAACTGTGTGAGCCGGGGTCCGAATACCACACGGGCTCAAGAGAACATCACTAGTCAGGATCTGAATATCACACATACTAATGAAACAACCATCAGCCTGGGCTTGGATGCCGCACATGCCAATGAACACACAACTGTGTGAGCCGGGGTCCGGATACCACACGGGCTCAAGAGAACATCACTAGTCAGGATCTAAATATCAAACATACTAATGAAAAAACCATAAGCCAGGGCCTGGATGCCGCACATGCCAATGAACACACAAAAGTGTGAGCCGGGGTCCGGATACCATACGGGCTCAAGAGAACATCACTAGTCAGGATCTGAATATCACACATACTAATGAAACAACCATCAGCCAGGGCCTGGTTGCCGCACATGCCAATGAACTCACAACTGTGTGAGCCGGGGTCCGATACGACACGAGCTCAAGAGAACATCACTAGTCAGGATTTGAAAATCAAACATACTAATGAAACAACCATTAGCCAGGGCCAGGACGTCACACATGCCAATGAATAGACAACAGTGTAAGCCGGGGTCCGGATACCACACGGGCTAAAGAGAACATCACTAGTCTGGATCTGAATTGCACACATACTAATGAAACAATCATCAGTCAGGATATGGGTGCCGCACATGCCAATGAACACACAACAGTGTGAGCCGGGGTCCGAATACCACACGGGCTCAAGAGAACATCACTAATCAGGATTTAAATATCAAACATACTAATGAAACAACCATCAGCCAGGGCCTGGATGCCGCACATGCCAATGAACACACAACACTGTGATCCGGGGTCCGAATACCACACGGGCTCAAGAGAACATCACTAGCCAGGATCTGAATATCACACATACTAATGAAACAATCATCAACCAGGGTCTGGGTGCCGCACATGCCAATGAACACATAACAGTGTGAGCCAGGGTCCGGATACCACACGGGCTCAAGAGAACATCACTAGTCAGGATCTGAATATGAATCATACTAATGAATCAACCATCAGCTAGAGCCTGGATGCCGCACATGCCAATTAATACACAACTGTGTGAGCCGGGGTCCGGATACCACACGGGCTCAAGAGAACATCACTAGTCAGGATCTTAATATCAAACATACTAATGAAACAACCATCAGCCAGGGCCTGGATGCCGCACATGCCAATGAACACACAAAACTGTGATCCGGGGTCCGGATACCACACGGGCTCAAGAGAACATCACTAATCAGGATCTGAATATCACACATACTAATGAAACAACCATCAGCTAGGGCCTGGTTGTCGCACATGCCAATGAACACACAACTGTATAAGCCGGGGTCCGATACCACACGGGCTCAAGAGAAAATCACTAGTCAGGATCTAAAAATAAAACATACTAATTAAACAACCATCAACCAGGGCTTAGAGGCCGCACATGCCAATGAACACACATCAGTGTGAACCGGGGTCCGAATACCACACGGGCTCAAGAGAACATCACTAGTCAGGATCTGAATATCACACATACTAATGAAACAACCATCAGCCTGGGCTTGGATGCCGCACATGCCAATGAACAAACAACTGTGTGAGCCGGGGTCCGGATACCACACGGGCTCAAGAGAACATCACTAGTCAAGATCTGAATATCAAACATACTAATGAAAAAACCATAAGCCAGGGCCTGGATGCCGCACATGCCAATGAACACACAAAAGTGTGTGTCGGGGTCCGGA
This sequence comes from Lathyrus sativus, assembly GCA_963859935.3. Lineage (NCBI taxonomy): Eukaryota > Viridiplantae > Streptophyta > Magnoliopsida > Fabales > Fabaceae > Lathyrus > Lathyrus sativus. The sequence continues at coordinate 395,278,090 of OZ012735.1, read as the reverse complement.
TACCATACGGGCTCAAGAGAACATCACTAGTCAGGATCTGAATATCACACATACTAATGAAACAACCATCAGCCAGGACCTGGTTGCCGCACATGCCAATGAACTCACAATTGTGTGAGCCGGGGTCCGATACGACACGAGCTCAAGAGAACATCACTAGTCAGGATTTGAAAATCAAACATACTAATGAAACAACCATTAGCCAGGGCCAGGACGTCACACATGCCAATGAATAGACAACAGTGTAAGCCGGGGTCCGGATACCACACGGGCTAAAGAGAACATCACTAGTCTGGATCTGAATTTCACACATACTAATGAAACAACCATCAGCCAGGGCCTGGATGCCGCACATGCCAATGAACACACAACACTGTGATCCGGGGTTCGGATACCACACGGGCTCAAGAGAACATCACTAATCAGGATCTGAATATCACACTTACTAATGAAACAACCATCAACCAGGGCCTGGTTGCCGCACATGCCAATGAACACACAACTGTATAAGCCTGGGTCCGATACCACACGGGCTCAAGAGAAAATCACTAGTCAGGATCTAAAAATAAAACATACTAATGAAACAACCATCAACCAGGGCCTAGAGGCCGCACTTGCCAATGAACACACATCAGTGTGAACCGGGGTCCGAATACCACACGGGCTCAAGAGAACATCACTAGTCAGGATCTGAATATCACACCTACTAATGAAACAACCATCAGCCTGGGCTTGGATGTCGCACATGCCAATGAACACACAACTGTGTGAGCCGGGGTCCGGATACCACACGGGCTCAAGAGAACATCACTAGTCAGGATCTGAATATCAAACATACTAATGAAAAAACCATAAGCCAGGGCCTGGATGCCGCACATGCCAATGAACACACAAAAGTGTGAGCCGGGGTCCGGATACCATACGGGCTCAAGAGAACATCACTAGTAAGGATCTGAATATCACACATACTAATGAAACAACCATCAGCCAGGGCCTAGATACCGCACATGCCATTGAACACACAACTATGTGAGTCGGGGTCCGGATACCACACGGGCTCAAGAGAACATAACAAGTCAGGATCTGAAAATCACACATACTAATGAAACAATCATCAGCCACGGCCTGGATGCCGCACATGCCAATGAAGACACAACGGTGAGACGGGGTCCGGATACCACACAGGCTCAAAAGAAATCACTAGTCAAGATCTGAATATCACATATACTAATGAAACAATCATCACCCAGGGCCTGGATGCCGCACATGCCAATGTACACACAACAGTGTGAGCTGGGGTCCAGATACCACACGGGCTCAAGATAACATCACTAGTCAGGATCTGAATATCACACATACTAATGAAACTATCATTAGCCAGAGCCTGGATGCCGCACCTGCCAATGAACATACAACAGTGTGAGTCGGGGTCCGGATACCACACGGGGTCAAGAGAACATCACTAGTCAGGATCTAAATATGAAACATACTAATGAATCAGCCATCAGCCAAGACTTGGATGCCGCACATGCCAATTACATACAACTGTGTGAGCCGGGGACCGGATACCACATAGGCTCAAAAGAACATCACTAGTCAGGATCTGAATATCACACATACTAATGAAACAATCATCAGCCAGGGCCTGGATGCCGAACATGCCAATGAACACACAACGGTGTGAGCCGGGGTCCGAATTCCACACATGCTCAAGAGAACATCACTAGTTAGGATCTGAATATCACACATACTAATGAAACAATCATCAGGCAGGGCCTAGATGACGCACATGCCAATGGACACAGAACGGTGTGAGCCGGGTCCAGATACCACACGGGCTCAAGAGAACATCACTAGTCAGGATCTGAATATCACACGTACTAATGAAACAATAAATAGACAAGGCCTGGATGCCGCACATGCCAATGAACACACAACAGTGTGAGCCAGGGTCCGGATACCACATGGGCTCAAGAGAAAATCACTAGTCTGGATCTGAATATCAATCTTACAATTGAAACAATCAATAGCCAGGGCCTGGCGGCACATGCCAATGAACACACAACAGTGTGAGCCGGGATCCGGATACCACACGAGCTCAAGAGAACATAACTAGTTAGGATCTGAATATCACATATACTAATGAAACAATCATCAGCCAGGGCCTGGGTGCCGCACATGCCAATGAACATACAATAGTGTGAGTCGGGGTCCGGATACCACACGGGGTCAAGAGAACATCACTAGTGAGGATCTGAATATGAAACATACTAATGAATCACCCATCAGCCAGGACCTGGATGCGGCACATGCCAATGAACACACAACTGTGTGAGCCGGGGTCCGGATACCACACGGGCTCAAGATAACATCACTAGTCAGGATTTGAATATCACGCATACTAATGAAACAATCATCAGCCTGGGCCTGGATGCCGCACATGCCAATGAACACAGAACGGTGTGAGCCGGGATCCAGATACCACACGGGCTCAAGAGAACATCACTAGTCAGGATCTGAATATCAAACATACTAATGAAACAACCATCAGCCAGGGCCTGGATGCCGCACATGCCAATGAACACACAACAGTGTGAGCCGGGGTCCGGATACCACACGGGCTCAAGAGAACATCACTAATCAGGATCTGAATATCACACATACTAATGAAACAATCAATAGCCAGGGCCTGGATGCCGCACATGCCAATGAACACACAACAGTGTGAGCCAGGATCCGGATACCACACGGGCTCAAGAGAACATCACTAGTCAGGATCTGAATATCACATATACTAATGAAACAATCATCATCCCGGGCCTGGGTGCCGCACCTGCCAATGAACATACAACAGTGTGAGTCGGGGTCCGGATACCACACGGGGTCAAGAGAACATCACTAGTCAGGATCTGAATATGAAACATACTAATGAATCACCCATCAGCCAAGACTTGGATGCCGCACATGCCAATTAACACACAACTGTGTGAGCCGGGGACCGAATACCACATAGGCTCAAAAGAACATCACTAGTCAGGATCTGAATATCACACATACTAATGAAACAATCATCAGCCAGGGCCTGGATGCCGAACATGCCAATGAACACACAACGGTGTGAGCCGGGGTCCGAATTCCACACATGCTCAAGAGAACATCACTAGTTAGGATCTGAATATCACACATACTAATGAAACAATCATTAGGTAGGGCCTAGATGACGCACATGCCAATGGACACAGAACGGTGTGAGCCGGGTCCAGATACCACACGGGCTCAAGAGAACATCACTAGTCAGGATCTGAATATCACACGTACTAATGAAACAATCAATAGACAAGGCCTGGATGCCGCACATGCCAATGAACATACAACAGTGTGAGCCAGGGTCCGGATACCACATGGGCTCAAGAGAAAATCACTAGTCTGGATATGAATATCACTCTTACAATTGAAACAATCAATAGCCAGGGCCTGGCGGCACATGCCAATGAACACACAACAGTGTGAGCCGGGATCCGGATACCACACGAGCTCAAGAGAACATAACTAGTTAGGATCTGAATATCACATATACTAATGAAACAATCATCAGCCAGGGCCTGGGTGCCGCACATGCCAATGAACATACAATAGTGTGAGTCGGGGTCCGGATACCACACGGGGTCAAGAGAACATCACTAGTGAGGATCTGAATATGAAACATACTAATGAATCACCCATCAGCCAGGACCTGGATGCGGCACATGCCAATGAACACACAACTGTGTGAGCCGGGGTCCGGATACCACACGGGCTCAAGATAACATCACTAGTCAGGATCTGAATATCACACAAACTAATGAAACAATCATCAGCCTGGGCCTGGATGCCGCACATGCCAATGAACACAAAACGGTGTGAGCCGAGATCCAGATACCACACGGGCTAAAGAGAACATAACTAGTCAGGATCTGAATATCAAACATACTAATGAAACAACCATCAGCCAGGACCTGGATGCCGCGCATGCCAATGAACACACAACAGTGTGAGTCGGGGTCCGGATACCACACGGGCTCAACAGAACATCACTAATCAGGATCTGAATATCACACATACTAATGAAACAATCAATAGCCAGGGCTTGGATGCCGCACATGCCAATGAACACACAACAGTGTGAGCCGGGATCCGGATACCACACGGGCTCAAGAGAACATCACTAGTCAGGATCTGAATATCACATATACTAATGAAACAATCATCATCCCGGGCCTGGGTGCCACACATACCAATGAACATACAACAGTGTGAGTCGGGGTCCGGATACCACACGGTGTCAAGAGAACATCACTAGTCAGGATCTGAATATGAAACATACTAATGAATCACCCATCAGCCAAGACTTGGATGCCGCACATGCCAATTAACACACAACTGTGTGAGCCGGGGACCGGATACCACACAGGCTCAAAAGAACATCACTAGTCAGGATCTGAATATCACACATATTAATGAAACAATCATCAGCCAGGGCCTGGATGCCGAACAAGCCAATGAACACACAACTGTGTGAGTCGGGGTCCGAATTCCACACATGCTCAAGAGAACATCACTAGTCAGGATCTGAATATCACACATAATAATGAAACAATCATCAGGCAGGGCCTAGATGCCGCACATGCCAATGAACACAGAACGGTGTGAGCCGGGTCCAGATACCACACGGGCTCAAGAGAACATCACTAGTCAGGATCTGAATATCACACGTACTAATGAAACAATCAATAGCCAGGGCCTGGATGCCGCACATGCCAATGAACACACAACAGTGTGAGCCAGGGTCCGGATACCACATGGGCTCAAGAGAAAATCACTAGTCTGGATCTGAATATCACTCTTACAATTGAAATAATCAATAGCCAGGGCCTGGCCGCACATGCCAATGAACATACAACAGAGTGAGCTGGGATCCGGATGCCACACGAGCTCAAGAGAACATAACTAGTTAGGATCTGAATATCACATATACTAATGAAACAATCATCAGCCAGGGCCTGGGTGCCGCACATGCCAATGAACATACAATAGTGTGAGTCAGGGTCCGGATACCACACGGGGTCAAGAGAACGTCACTAGTGAGGATCTGAATATGAAACATACTAATGAATCACCCATCAGCCAGGACCTGGATGCGGCACATGCCAATGAACACACAACTGTGTGAGCCGGGGTCCGGATACCACACGGGCTCAAGATAACATCACTAGTCAGGATCTGAATATCACACAAACTAATGAAACAATTATCAGCCTGGGCCTGGATGCCGCACATGCCAATGAACACAGAACGGTGTGAGTCGGGATCCAGATACCACACGGGCTAAAGAGAACATCACTAGTCAGGATCTGAATATCAAACATACTAATGAAACAACCATCAGCCAGGACCTGGATGCCGCGCATGCCAATGAACACACAACAGTGTGAGTCGGGGTCCGGATACCACACGGGCTCAACAAAACATCACTAATCAGGATCTGAATATCACACATACTAATGAAACAATCAATAGCCAGGGCCTGGATGCCGCACATGCCAATGAACACACAACAGTGTGAGCCGGGATCCGGATACCACACGGGCTCAAGAGAACATCACTAGTCAGGATCTGAATATCACATATACTAATGAAACAATCATCATCCAGGGCCTGGGTGCCACACAAGCCAATGAACATACAACAGTGTGAGTCGGGGTCCGGATACCACACGGGGTCAAGAGAACATCACTAGTCAGGATCTGAATATGAAACATACTAATGAATCACCCATCAGCCAAGACTTGGATGCCGCACATGCCAATTAACACACAACTGTGTGAGCCGGGGACCGGATACCACACAGGCTCAAAAGAACATCACTAGTCAGGATCTGAATATCACACATACTAATGAAACAATCATCAGCCAGGGCCTGGATGCCGAACATGCCAATGAACACACAAATGTGTGAGTCGGGGTCCGAATTCCACACATGCTCAAGAGAACATCACTAGTCAGGATCTGAATATCACACATACTAATGAAACAATCATCAGGCAGGGCCTGGATGCTGCACATGCCAATGAACACACAACGGTGTGAGCCAGGGTCCGAATTCCACACAGGCTCAAGAGAACATCACTGATCAGTATCTGAATATCACACATACTAATGAAACAATCATCAGGCAGGGTCTGGATGCCACACATACCAATGAACACACAACAGTGTGAGTCGGGGTCCGTATACCACACAAACTCCAGAGAACATCACTAGCCGGGATCTAAATATAACATATACTAATGAAACAATCATCAGCCAGGGCCTGGGTGCCGCACATGCCAATTAAAACATAATGGTGTGAGTCGGGGGGTCCGGATACCACACGGGCTCAAGAGAACATCACTAGCCAGGATCTGAATATCACACATACTAATGAAACAATCATCAGCCAGGGTCTGGGTGCCGCACATGCCAATGAACACATAACAGTGTGAGCCAGGGTCCGGATACCACACGGGCTCAAGAGAACATCACTAGTCAGGATCTGAATATGAATCATACTAATGAATCAACCATCAGCTAGAGCCTGGATGCCGCACATGCCAATTAATACACAACTGTGTGAGCCGGGGTCCGGATACCACACGGGCTCAAGAGAACATCACTAGTCAGGATATGAATATCAAACATACTAATGAAACAACCATCAGCCAGGGCCTGGATGCCGCACATGCCAATGAACACACAACAATGTGATCCGGGGTCCGGATACCACACGGGCTCAAGAGAACATCACTAATCAGGATCTGAATATCACACATACTAATGAAACAACCATCAGCCAGGGCCTGGTTGCCGCACATGCCAATGAACACACAACTGTATAAGCCGGGGTCCGATACCACACGGGCTTAAGAGAAAATCACTAGTCAGGATCTAAAAATAAAACATACTAATTAAACAACCATCAACCAGGGCCTAGAGGCCGCACATGCCAATGAACACACATCATTGTGAACTGGGGTTCGAATACCACACGGGCTCAAGAGAACATCACTAGTCAGGATCTGAATATCACACATACTAATGAAACAACCATCAGCCTGGGCTTGGATGCCGCACATGCCAATGAACACACAACTGTGTGAGCCGGGGTCCGGATACCACACGGGCTCAAGAGAACATCACTAGTCAGGATCTGAATATTAAACATACTAATGAAAAAACCATAAGCCAGGGCCTGGATGCCGCACATGCCAATGAACACACAAAAGTGTGAGCCGGGGTCCGGATACCATACGGGCTCAAGAGAACATCACTAGTCAGGATCTGAATATCACACATACTAATGAAACAACCATCAGCCAGGGCCTGGTTGCCGCACATGCCAATGAACTCACAACTGTGTGAGCCGGGGTCCGATACGACACGAGCTCAAGAGAACATCACTAGTCAGGATTTGAAAATCAAACATACTAATGAAACAACCATTAGCCAGGGCCAGGACGTCACACATGCCAATGAATAGACAACAGTGTAAGTCGGGGTCCGGATACCACACGGGCTAAAGAGAACATCACTAGTCTGGATCTGAATATCACACATACTAATGAAACAATCATCAGTCAGGACATGGGTGCCGCACATGCCAATGAACACACAACAGTGTGAGTCGGGGTCCGAATACCACACGGGCTCAAGAGAACATCACTAATCAGGATTTAAATATCAAACATACTAATGAAACAACCATCAGCCAAGGCCTGGATGCCGCACATGCCAATGAACACATAACACTGTGATCCGGGGTCCGGATACCACACGGGCTCAAGAGAACATCACTAATCAGGATCTGAATATCACACATACTAATGAAACAACCATCAGCCAGGGCCTGGTTGCCGCACATGCCAATGAACACACAACTGTATAAGCCGGGGTCCGATACCACACGGGCTCAAGAGAAAATCACTAGTCAGGATCTCAAAATAAAACATACTAATGAAACAACCATCAACCAGGGCCTAGAGGCCGCACATGCCAATGAACACACATCAGTGTGAACCGGGGTCCGAATACCACACGGGCTCAAGAGAACATCACTAGTCAGGATCTGAATATCACACATACTAATGAAACAACCATCAGCCTGGGCTTGGATGCCGCACATGCCAATGAACACACAACTGTGTGAGCCGGGGTCCGGATACCGCACGGGCTCAAGAGAACATCACTAGTTAGGATCTGAATATCAAACATACTAATGAAAAAACCATAAGCCAGGGCCTGGATGCCGCACATGCCAATGAACACACAAAAGTGTGAGTCGGGGTCCGGATACCATACGGGCTCAAGAGAACATCACTAGTCAGGATCTGAATATCACACATACTAATGAAACAACCATCAGCCAGGGCCTAGATGCCGCACATGCCAATGAACACACAACGGTGTGAGCCAGGGTCCGGATTCCACACAGGCTCAAGAGAACATCACTAATCAGGATCTGAATATCACACATACTAATGAAACAATCATCAGGCAGGGTCTGGATGCCACACATACCAATGAACACACAACAGTGTGAGTCGGGGTCCGTATACCACACGAACTCAAGAGAACATCACTAGCCGGGATCTAAATATAACATATACTAATGAAACAATCATCAGCCAGGGCCTGGGTGCCGCACAGCCAATTAACACATAATGGTGTGAGTCGGGGGGTCCGGATACCACACGGGCTCAAGAGAACATCACTAGCCAGGATCTGAATATCACACATACTAATGAAACAATCATCAGCCAGGGTCTGGGTGCCGCACATGCCAATGAACACATAACAGTGTGAGCCAGGGTCCGGATACCACACTGGCTCAAGAGAACATCACTAGTCAGGATTTGAATATGAATCATACTAATGAATCAACCATCAGCTAGAGCCTGGATGCCGCACATGCCAATTAATACACAACTGTGTGAGCCGGGGTCCAGATACCACACGGGCTCAAGAGAACATCACTAGTCAGGATCTGAATATCAAACATACTAATGAAACAACCATCAGCCAGGGCCTGGATGCCGCACATGCCAATGAACACACAACACTGTGATCCGGGGTCCGGATACCACATGGGCTCAAGAAAACATCACTAATCAGGATCTGAATATCACACATACTAATGAAACAACCATCAGCCAGGGCCTGGTTGCCGCACATGCCAATGAACACACAACTGTATAAGCCGGGGTCCGATACCACACGGGCTCAAGAGAAAATCACTAGTCAGGATCTAAAAATAAAACATACTAATTAAACAACCATCAACCAGGGCCTAGAGGCCGCACATGCCAATGAACACACATCATTGTGAACTGGGGTTCGAATACCACACGGGCTCAAGAGAACATCACTAGTCAGGATCTGAATATCACACATACTAATGAAGCAACCATCGGCCTGGGCTTGGATGCCGCACATGCCAATGAACACACAACTGTGTGAGCTGGGGTCCGGATACCACATGGGCTCAAGAGAACATCACTAGTCAGGATCTGAATATCAAACATACTAATGAAAAAACCATAAGCCAGGGCCTGGATGCCGCACATGCCAATGAACACACAAAAGTGTGAGCCGGGGTCCAGATACCATACGGGCTCAAGAGAACACCACTAGTCAGGATCTGAATATCACACATACTAATGAAACAACCATCAGCCAGGGCCTGGTTGCCGCACATGCCAATGAACTCACAACTGTGTGAGACGGGGTCCGATACGACACGATCTCAAGAGAACATCACTAGTCAGGATTTGAAAATCAAACATACTAATGAAACAACCATTAGCCAGGGCCAGGACGTCACACATGCCAATGAATAGACAACAGTGTAAGCCGGGGTCCGGATACCACACAGGCTAAAGAGAACATTACTAGTTTGGATCTGAATATCACACATACTAATGAAACAATCATCAGTCAGGACATGGGTGCCGCACATGCCAATTAACACACAACAGTGTGAGCCGGGGACCGAATACCACACGGGCTCAAGAGAACATCACTAATCAGGATTTAAATATCAAACATACTAATGAAACAACCATCAGCCAGGGCCTGGATGCCGCACATGCCAATGAACACACAACACTGTGATCCGGGGTCCGGATACCACACGGGCTCAAGAGAACATCACTAATCAGGATCTGAATATCACACATATTAATGAAACAACCATCAGCCAGGGCCTGGTTGCCGCACATGCCAATGAACACACAACTGTATAAGCCGGGGTCCGATACCACACGGGCTCAAGAGAAAATCACTAGTCAGAATCTAAAAATAAAACATACTAATGAAACAACCATCAACCAGGGCCTAGAGGCCGCACATGCCAATGAACACACATCAGTGTGAACCGGGGTCCGAATACCACACGGGCTCAAGAGAACATCACTAGTTAGGATCTGAATATCACACATACTAATGAAACAAGCATCAGCCTGGGCTTGGATGCCGCACATGCCAATGAACACACAACTGTGTGAGCCGGGGTCCAGATACCACACGGGCTCAAGAGAACATCACTAGTCAGGATCTGAATATCAAACATACTAATGAAAAAACCATAAGCCAGGGCCTGGATGCCGCACATGCCAATGAACACACAAAAGTGTGAGCCGGGGTCCGGATACCATACGGGCTCAAGAGAACATCACTAGTCAGGATCTGAATATCACACATACTAATGAAACAACCATCAGCCAGGGCCTGGATGCCGCACATGCCATTGAACACACAACTGTGTGAGCCGGGGTTCCGGATACCACACGGGCTCAAGAGAACATAAATAGTCAGGATCTGAATATCACACATACTAATGAAACAATCATCAGCCACAGCCTGGATGCCGCACATGCCAATGAAGACACAACGGTGAGACAGGGTCCGAATACCACACAGGCTCAATAGAAATCACTAGTCAGGATCTGAATATCACATATACTAATGAAACAATCATCACCCAGGGCCTGGATGCCGCACATGCCAATGTACACACAACAGTGTGAGCTGGGGTCCAGATACTACACGGGCTCAAGATAACATCACTAGTCAGGATCTGAATATCACACATACTAATGAAACTATCATTAGCGAGAGCCTGGATGCTGCACCTGCTAATGAACACAGAACGGTGTGAGCCGGGGTCCAGATACCACACGGGCTCAAGAGAACATCACTAGTCAGGATCTGAATATCACATATACTAATGAAACAATCATCAGCCAGGGCCTGGGTGCCGCACATGCCAATGAACATACAACAGTGTGAGCCGGGGTCTGGATACCACATGGGGTAAAAGGAACATCACTAGTCAGGATCTGACTATGAAACATACTAATGAATCACCCGTCAGCCAGGACCTGGATCCCGCACATGCCAATGAACACACAACTGTGTGAGCCGGGGACCGGATACCACACAGGCTCAAGAGAACATCACTAGTCAGGATTTAAATATCACACATACTAATGAAACAATCATCAGGCAGGGACTGGATACCGCACATGCCAATGAACATATAACGATGTGAGTCGGGATCCGAATACAACACGGGCTCAAGAGATCATCACTAGTCAGGATCTGAATATCACACATACTAATGAAACAATCATCAGGCAGGGTCTGGATGCCACACATACCAATGAACACACAACGGTGTCAGTCGGGGTCCGGATACCACACGGACTCAAGAGAACATCACTAGCCAGGATCTGAATATCACACATACTAATGAAACAATCATCAGCTAGGGCCTGGGTGTCGCACATGCCAATGAACACATAACAGTGTGAGCCGAGGGTCCGGATACCACACGGGCTCAAGAGAACATCACTAGTCAGGATCTGAATATTAAACATACTAATGAAACAACCATCAGCCAGGGCCTGGATGCCGCACATGCCAATGAACACACAACTGTGTGAGTCGGGGTCTGGATACCATACGGGCTCAAAAGAACATTACTAGCTAGGATCTGAATATCACATATACTAATGAAACAATCATCAGCCAGGACCTGGATGCCGCACATGCCAATGAACACACAACGCTGTGAGCCGGGTTCCAGATACCACACGGGCTCAAGAGAACATCATCAGTCAGGATCTGAATATCACACATACTAATGAAACAATTATCAGCCAGGGCCTGGATGCTGCACATGCCAATGAAGACATAACGGTGTGAGCTAGGGTCCAGATACCACACGGGCTCAAGAGAACTTCACTAGTCTGGATCTGAATATCACACGTACTAATGAAACAACCATCAGCCAGGGCCTAGATGCCGCACATGCCAATGAACACACAACTGTGTGAGCTGGGGTCCGGATACCACACGGGCTCAAGAGAATATCACTAGTCAGGATCTAAATATCAAACATACTAATGAAAGATCCATCAGCCAGGGCCTGGATGCCGCACATGCAAATGAACACACAACAGTGTGAGCATGGGTTCGGATATCACACGAGCTCAAGAGAACATCACTAGCCAGGATCTGAATATCACACAAACTAATGAAACAATCATCAGCCATGGCCCGGATGCCACACATGCTAATGAACACCCAACGGTCTGAGCCGGGGTCCGGATACCATACGGGTTCAAGAGAACATCACTAGCCAGGATCTGAATATCACACATACTAATGAAACAATCATCAGCCAGGACATGGATGCCGCACATCCTAATGAACATACAACGGTTGAACCGGGGTCCGGATACCACATGGGCTCAAAAGAACATCACTAGTAAGGATCAGAAGATCAAACATACTAATGAAACAACCATCAGCCAGGGCCTGGATACCGCACATGCCAATGAACACACAACGGTGTAAGCCGGGGTCCAGATACCACACGGGCTCAAGAAAACATCACTAGTCAGGATCTGAATATCACACATACTAATGAAACAATCATCAGCCCGGGCCTGGATGCTGCACATGCCAATGAACACACAACGGTGTGAGCCGTGGTCAAGATACCACACGGGCTCAAGAGAACATCACTAGTCAGGATCTGAATATCACAAATACTAATGAAACAATCAATAGCCAGGGCCTGGATGTCGCACATGCCAATGAACACACAACAGTGTCAGCCGGGGTCCGTATATCACACGGGCTCAAGAGAACATCACTAGTCAGGATCTAAATATCATACACACTAATGAAACAATCAAATGCCCGGGCCTGGGTGCCGCACATGCCAATGAACACACAACAGTGTGAGCCGGGTCCGGATACCACACGGGCTCAAGAGAACATCGCTATTCAGGATCTGAATATCACACATACTAATGAAAAACCATCAGCCAAGGCCTGGATATCGCAGATGCCAATGAACACACAACTGTGTGAGCCGGGGTCTGGATACCATACGGGCTCAAAAGAACATCACTAGCTAGGATCTGAATATCACATATACTAATGAAACAATCATCAGCCAGGACCTGGATGCCGCACATGCCAATGAACACACAACGCTGTGAGCCGGGTTCCAGATACCACACGGGCTCAAGAGAACATCATCAGTCAGGATCTGAATATCACACATACTAATGAAACAATTATCAGCCAGGGCCTGGATGCTGCACATGCCAATGAAGACATAACGGTGTGAGCTAGGGTCCAGATACCACACGGGCTCAAGAGAACTTCACTAGTCTGGATCTGAATATCACACGTACTAATGAAACAACCATCAGCCAGGGCCTAGATGCCGCACATGCCAATGAACACACAACTGTGTGAGCCGGGGTCCGGATACCACACGGGCTCAAGAGAATATCACTAGTCAGGATCTAAATATCAAACATACTAATGAAAGATCCATCAGCCAGGGCCTGGATGCCGCACATGCCAATGAACACACAACAGTGTGAGCATGGGTTCGGATATCACACGAGCTCAAGAGAACATCACTAGCCAGGATCTAAATATCACACAAACTAATGAAACAATCATCAGCCATGGCCCGGATGCCACACATGCTAATGAACACCCAACGGTCTGAGCCGGGGTCCGGATACCATACGGGTTCAAGAGAACATCACTAGCCAGGATCTGAATATCACACATACTAATGAAACAATCATCAGCCAGGACATGGATGCCGCACATCCTAATGAACATACAACGGTTGAACCGGGGTCCGGATACCACATGGGCTCAAAAGAACATCACTAGTAAGGATCTGAATATCAAACATACTAATGAAACAACCATCAGCCAGGGCCTGGATACCGCACATGCCAATGAACACACAACGGTGTAAGCCGGGGTCCAGATACCACACGGGCTCAAGAAAACATCACTAGTCAGGATCTGAATATCACACATACTAATGAAACAATCATCAGCCCGGGCCTGGATGCTGCACATGCCAATGAACACACAACGGTGTGAGCCGTGGTCAAGATACCACACGGGCTCAAGAGAACATCACTAGTCAGGATCTGAATATCACAAATACTAATGAAACAATCAATAGCCAGGGCCTGGATGTCGCACATGCCAATGAACACACAACAGTGTCAGCCGGGGTCCGTATATCACACGGGCTCAAGAGAACATCACTAGTCAGGATGTAAATATCATACATACTAATGACACAATCAAAAGCCCGGGCCTGGGTGCCGCACATGCCAATGAACACACAACAGTGTGAGCCGGGTCCGGATACCACACGGGCTCAAGAGAACATCGCTATTCAGGATCTGAATATCACACATACTAATGAAAAACCATCAGCCAAGGCCTGGATATCGCAGATGCCAATGAACACACAACAGTGTGAGCCGGGGTTCGGATACCACACGGGCTCAAGAGAACATCACTTGTCAGGATCTGAATATCACACATACTAATGAAACAACCATCAGCCAGGGCCTAGATGCCGCACATGCCAATGAACACACAACTGTGTGAGCCGGGGTCCGGATACCACACGGGCTCAAGAGAACATCACTAGTCAGGATCTGAATATCACACATACTAATGAAACAACCATCAGCCAGGGCCTAGATGCCGCACATGCCAATGAACACACAACTGTGTGAGCCGGGGTCCGGATACCACACGGGCTCAAGAGAACATCACTATTCAGGATCTGAATATCACACATACTAATGAAACAACCATTAGCCATGGCATGGATGCCGCACACGCCAATGAACACACAACAGTGTGAGCTGGGGTCTGGATACCACACGGGCTCAAGAGAACATCACTTGTCAAGATCTAAATATCACACATACTAATGAAACAATCATCAGTCAGGGCATGGGTGTCGCACATGTCAATAAACATAGAACAATATGAGCCGGGGTCCGGATACCACACGGGCTCAAGAGAACATCAGTAGTCAGGATCTGAATATCAAACATACTAATGAAACAACCATCAGCCAGGGCCTAGATGCCGAATATGCCAATGAACACACAACTGTGTGAGCCGGGGTCCAGATACTACACGGGCTAAGAAGAACATCACTAGTCAGGATTTGAATATCACACATACTAATGAAACAATCATCAGCCAAGGCCTGGATGTCGCACATGCCAATTAACACACAACGGTGTGAGCCGGAGTCCGGATTCCACACGGGCTCAAGGGAATATCACTAGTCAAGATATGAATATCACACATACTAATGAAACAATCATCAGCTAGGGCCTGGATGCCGCATATGTCAATGAACACACAACAGTGTGAGACGGGGTCCGGATACCACACGGGATCAAAAGAACATCATTACTCAGGATCTGAATATCACACATACTAATGAAACAATCATCAGCCAGGGCCTGGATGCCGCACATGCCAATGAACACACAACTGTGTGAGCCGGGGTCCGGATACCACACGGGCTCAAGAGAACATCACTAGTCAGGATCTGAATATCACACATACTAATGAAACAACCATTAGCCATGGCATGGATGCCGCACACGCCAATGAACACACAACAGTGTGAGCTGGGGTCTGGATACCACACGGGCTCAAGAGAACATCACTTGTCAGGATCTGAATATCACACATACTAATGAAACAATCATCAGTCAGGGCATGGGTGCCGCACATGTAAATGAACATACAACAATGTGAGTTGGGGTCCGGATACCACACGGGCTCAAGAGAACATTAGTAGTCAGGATCTGAATATCAAACATACTAATGAAACAACCATCAGCCAGGGCCTAGATGCCGCACATGCCAATGAACACACAATTGTGTGAGCCGGGGTCCAGATACTACACGGGCTCAAGAGAACATCACTAGTCAGGATTTGAATATCACACATACTAATGAAACAATCATCAGCCAAGGCCTGGATGTCGCACATGCCAATTAACACACAACGGTGTGAGCCAGGGTCCGGATTCCCCACGGGCTCAAGAGAACATCACTAGTCAGGATATGAATATCACACATACTAATGAAACAATCATCAGCCAGGACCTGGATGCCGCACATGCCAATGAACACACAACGCTGTGAGCCGGGTTCCAGATACCACACGGGCTCAAGAGAACATCATCAGTCAGGATCTGAATATCACACATACTAATGAAACAATTATCAGCCAGGGCCTGGATGCTGCACATGCCAATGAAGACATAACGGTGTGAGCTAGGGTCCAGATACCACACGGGCTCAAGAGAACTTCACTAGTCTGGATCTGAATATCACACGTACTAATGAAACAACCATCAGCCAGGGCCTAGATGCCGCACATGCCAATGAACACACAACTGTGTGAGCCGGGGTCCGGATACCACACGGGCTCAAGAGAATATCACTAGTCAGGATCTAAATATCAAACATACTAATGAAAGATCCATCAGCCAGGGCCTGGATGCCGCACATGCCAATGAACACACAACAGTGTGAGCATGGGTTCGGATATCACACGAGCTCAAGAGAACATCACTAGCCAGGATCTAAATATCACACAAACTAATGAAACAATCATCAGCCATGGCCCGGATGCCACACATGCTAATGAACACCCAACGGTCTGAGCCGGGGTCCGGATACCATACGGGTTCAAGAGAACATCACTAGCCAGGATCTGAATATCACACATACTAATGAAACAATCATCAGCCAGGACATGGATGCCGCACATCCTAATGAACATACAACGGTTGAACCGGGGTCCGGATACCACATGGGCTCAAAAGAACATCACTAGTAAGGATCTGAATATCAAACATACTAATGAAACAACCATCAGCCAGGGCCTGGATACCGCACATGCCAATGAACACACAACGGTGTAAGCCGGGGTCCAGATACCACACGGGCTCAAGAAAACATCACTAGTCAGGATCTGAATATCACACATACTAATGAAACAATCATCAGCCCGGGCCTGGATGCTGCACATGCCAATGAACACACAACGGTGTGAGCCGTGGTCAAGATACCACACGGGCTCAAGAGAACATCACTAGTCAGGATCTGAATATCACAAATACTAATGAAACAATCAATAGCCAGGGCCTGGATGTCGCACATGCCAATGAACACACAACAGTGTCAGCCGGGGTCCGTATATCACACGGGCTCAAGAGAACATCAATAGTCAGGATGTAAATATCATACATACTAATGACACAATCAAAAGCCCGGGCCTGGGTGCCGCACATGCCAATGAACACACAACAGTGTGAGCCGGGTCCGGATACCACACGGGCTCAAGAGAACATCGCTATTCAGGATCTGAATATCACACATACTAATGAAAAACCATCAGCCAAGGCCTGGATATCGCAGATGCCAATGAACACACAACAGTGTGAGCCGGGGTTCGGATACCACACGGGCTCAAGAGAACATCACTTGTCAGGATCTGAATATCACACATACTAATGAAACAACCATCAGCCAGGGCCTAGATGCCGCACATGCCAATGAACACACAACTGTGTGAGCCGGGGTCCGGATACCACACGGGCTCAAGAGAACATCACTAGTCAGGATCTGAATATCACACATACTAATGAAACAACCATCAGCCAGGGCCTAGATGCCGCACATGCCAATGAACACACAACTGTGTGAGCCGGGGTCCGGATACCACACGGGCTCAAGAGAACATCACTATTCAGGATCTGAATATCACACATACTAATGAAACAACCATTAGCCATGGCATGGATGCCGCACACGCCAATGAACACACAACAGTGTGAGCTGGGGTCTGGATACCACACGGGCTCAAGAGAACATCACTTGTCAAGATCTAAATATCACACATACTAATGAAACAATCATCAGTCAGGGCATGGGTGTCGCACATGTCAATAAACATAGAACAATATGAGCCGGGGTCCGGATACCACACGGGCTCAAGAGAACATCAGTAGTCAGGATCTGAATATCAAACATACTAATGAAACAACCATCAGCCAGGGCCTAGATGCCGAATATGCCAATGAACACACAACTGTGTGAGCCGGGGTCCAGATACTACACGGGCTAAGAAGAACATCACTAGTCAGGATTTGAATATCACACATACTAATGAAACAATCATCAGCCAAGGCCTGGATGTCGCACATGCCAATTAACACACAACGGTGTGAGCCGGAGTCCGGATTCCACACGGGCTCAAGGGAATATCACTAGTCAAGATATGAATATCACACATACTAATGAAACAATCATCAGCTAGGGCCTGGATGCCGCATATGTCAATGAACACACAACAGTGTGAGACGGGGTCCGGATACCACACGGGATCAAAAGAACATCATTACTCAGGATCTGAATATCACACATACTAATGAAACAATCATCAGCCAGGGCCTGGATGCCGCACATGCCAATGAACACACAACTGTGTGAGCCGGGGTCCGGATACCACACGGGCTCAAGAGAACATCACTAGTCAGGATCTGAATATCACACATACTAATGAAACAACCATTAGCCATGGCATGGATGCCGCACACGCCAATGAACACACAACAGTGTGAGCTGGGGTCTGGATACCACACGGGCTCAAGAGAACATCACTTGTCAGGATCTGAATATCACACATACTAATGAAACAATCATCAGTCAGGGCATGGGTGCCGCACATGTAAATGAACATACAACAATGTGAGTTGGGGTCCGGATACCACACGGGCTCAAGAGAACATTAGTAGTCAGGATCTGAATATCAAACATACTAATGAAACAACCATCAGCCAGGGCCTAGATGCCGCACATGCCAATGAACACACAATTGTGTGAGCCGGGGTCCAGATACTACACGGGCTCAAGAGAACATCACTAGTCAGGATTTGAATATCACACATACTAATGAAACAATCATCAGCCAAGGCCTGGATGTCGCACATGCCAATTAACACACAACGGTGTGAGCCAGGGTCCGGATTCCCCACGGGCTCAAGAGAACATCACTAGTCAGGATATGAATATCACACATACTAATGAAACAATCATCAGCTAGGGCCTGGATGCCGCATATGTCAATGAACACACAACAGTGTGAGACGGGGTCCGGATACCACACGGGATCAAAAGAACATCATTAGTCAGGATCTGAATATCACACATACTAATGAAACAATCATCAGCCAGGGCCTGGATGCCGCACATGCCAATGAACACACAACTGTCTGAGCCGGGGTACGGATACCACACGGGCTCAAGAGAACATCACTAGTCAGGATCTGAATATCACACATACTAATGAAACAACCATTAGCCATGGCATGGATGCCGCACACGCCAATGAACACACAACAGTGTGAGCTGGGGTCTGGATACCACACGGGCTCAAGAGAACATCACTTGTCAGGATCTGAATATCACACATACTAATGAAACAATCATCAGTCAGGGCATGGGTGCCGCACATGTAAATGAACATACAACAATGTGAGCTGGGGTCCGGATACCACACGGGCTCAAGAGAACATTAGTAGTCAGGATCTGAATATCAAACATACTAATGAAACAACCATCAGCCAGGGCCTAGATGCCGCACATGCCAATGAACACACAATTGTGTGAGCCGGGGTCCAGATACTACACGAGCTCAAGAGAACATCACTAGTCAGGATTTGAATATCACACATACTAATGAAACAATCATCAGCCAAGGCCTGGATGTCGCACATGCCAATTAACACACAACGGTGTGAGCCAGGGTCCGGATTCCACACGGGCTCAAGAGAACATCACTAGTCAGGATATGAATATCACACATACTAATGAAACAATCATCAGCTAGGGCCTGGATGCCGCATATGTCAATGAACTCACAACAGTGTGAGACGGGGTCCGGATACCACACGGGATCAAAAGAACATCATTAGTCAGGATCTGAATATCACACATACTAATGAAACAATCATCAGCCAGGGCCTGGATGCCGCACATGCCAATTAACACACAACAGTGTGAGCTGGGGGATGCTATCATCGCAAGGATAGAACTTTGTCCACGTTAGGACGCTATGTTCTGTCAACACAACAACATCCCGACGACTTCGCTGGGGAAACAATTCTGTCTGAACATTCATCTGCCTGCTTCATACGGGAAAACACATCTGAATACTGTTTCCCTGCCTACCTCTGTAATGGCTACCTTCGTTGGTCCCAACCCACAAACGACTCTGAAGAGGACTCTACTGGGGATAGTAACACAAGGAAATCACGGCAACTTCCTTGGGGAAAATACTTTTGTTAAATATTTGAACACAACTCACATACTCTGTCTATCACGGGAGAATTATCCATCTGGATATTGGAAAGGTTCATCCTCCTGCTTCATACGGGAAAATACATCTGCCTGATTCATACAGGAAAGTTCTTCCGCCTGATTCTTACGGGAAAATATAACACATCTGCCTGATAGATACAAGAAAGTTCTTCCGCCTGATTCATACGGGAAATATAACACATATGCCTGATACATACAGGAAAGTTCTTCCGCCTAATTCGTACGGGAAATATAACACATCTGCCTGATACATACAGGAAAGTTCTTCCGCCTGATTCGTACGGGAAATATAACACATCTGCCTGATACACACAGGAAAGTTCTTCTGCCTAATTCGTACGGGAAATATAACACATCTGCCTGATACATACAGGAAAGTTCTTCCACCTGATTCTTACAGGAAAAGATAACACATCTGCCTGATACATACAGGAAAGTTCTTCCGCCTGATTCTTACGGGAAAAGATAACACATCTGCCTGGTACATACAGGAAAGTTCTTCCGCCTGATTCTTACGGGAAAATATAACCTTGGATATAGCTTCCTAGCCTGTTCGCGGTAGTAGCTAACTCCATTAGGGATATTCTGAAAGTAATTGCCCGACACTCGTTTCGACAACAAATGACCTCTTCTGAAATCTTGATTTATGAAACCCTGAAATGCTGTTGCGACAACAAACCTGAAGAAAAACACTCCGCTGGTCGGATACGAGAAACTTCAGCCAGTAACTCTGTGGGGAATGACAACAAGAACTATGTCACCATATGTCTCACGGAGATACCTCGATCATCTGGTAATAGATCTGAATTATAACTTCATACTCCTGTTGAGAAACACACCTGAAAGCAAAAGGTTAACCAACCTGATTTATGTTTCAAAATGCGTATGTTTGGCAATGGCGTAACGCTCCATACAGCATGGAAATGCTACGCGTTTTTGGGTAGAACCCAAAGGCCGGCTCAACACGAAGTTGAGTGGAACATCTGACCTCACCGGCAATCATATGTTAAACAAACAGGCATCGAACCCGAAGGCCGACTCAACCAAAAGTTGAGAAGAACATCTGACCTTCCCGTCAGGCATCTGTTAATCAAACTGGCATCAAACCAGAAGGCCGGCTCAACCCGAAGTTGAGAAGAACATCTGACCTCGCCGTCAGGTATCTGTTAAACAAATAGGCATCGAACCCGAAGGCCGACTCAACACAAAGTTTAGAGGAACATTTGACCTCGCCGTTAGGCACCTGTTTAACAAACAGGCATCGAACCCGAAGGCCGACTCAACACAAAGTTTAGAGGAACATTTGACCTCGCTGTTAGGCACCTGTTTAACAAACAGGCATCGAACCCGAAGTACATCTGACCTCGCCGTCAGGCATGTGTTAAACAAAGAAGATCGAACCCGAAGGCCGGTTCAACACGAAGATGAGAAGAACATCTGACTTCGCCGTCAGACATTTGTTAAACAAACAGGCATCAAACCCGACGTTCGGCTCAACCCGAAGTTGAAAAGAACATCTGACCTCGCCGTCAGGTATCTGTTAAACAAACAGGCATCGAACCCGATGGCTGGCTCAACACGAAGTTGAGAGGAACATTTGTCCTCGCCGTGAGGTATCTACTAAACAAACAGTCATCGAACTTGAAAGGCGGATCAATTAGACATCGAACCTTGATTTCAGGCATCCGTTAAACAAACAGGCATCGAACCCGAAAGCCGGCTCAACACGAAATTGAGAGGAACAATTGACCTCGCCATCAGGAATCTGTTAAACAAACAGGCATCGAACCTGAAGTCCCACTCCACACGAACTTAAGAGCAACATCTGACGTCGCCGTCAAGCATCTGTTAAACAAACAGGCATCGAACCCAAAGGCCGGCTCAACATGAAGTTGAGAGGAACATCTGACCTCGACATCAAGCATATGTTAAACAAATAGGCATTGAACCCGAAGGCCAACTCAACCTGAAGATGAGAAGAACATCTGACCTCGCCGTCAGGTATCTGATAAACAAATAGGCATCCAACCCGAAATTGAGAGGAACATTTGACCTCGCCGTCAGGCATCTGTTAAACAAACAGGGATCGAACCCGAAGGGCGGATCAACCCAAACTTGAGAAGAACATCTGACGTCGCCGTCAGGAATCTTGTAAACAAACAAGCATCGAACCCGAAGGCCGGTACAACACCAAGTTGAAAGGAACATCTGACCTCTCTGTCAAACATCTATGAAACAAACAGGCATCGATTCCGAAGGCCGGCTCAACACGATGTTCAAAGAGATGTCTGACCTTGCCGTTAGGGATTTGTTAAACAAACAGGCATCGAACACGAAGGTCGGCTCAACACGAAGTTGAGAAGTACATCTGATCTCGTTGTCAGGCATCTGTTAAACAAACAGGCAAAGAACCTTGAGGCCGGCTCAACACGATGTTGAGAAGAACATCTGACCTCGCTGTCAGGCATCAGTTAAACAAACAGGAATCGAACCCAAAGGCCGGCTCAACACAAAGTTCATAGGAATATCTGGCCTCGCCGTCAAGCATCTAGTAAAAAAATAGGCATCGAACACGAAGTCCTGCTTAACATGAAGTTCATAGGAATATCTAACCTCGCCGTCAGGGATCTGTTAAACAAACAGGCATCGAACCCAAAGGCTAGCTCAACACAAAGTTCATAGGAATATCTGACCTTGCCGTTAGGCATCTATTAAACAAATAGGCATCGAACACGAAGTCCCGCTCAACATGAAGTTCATAGGAATATCTGACCTCGCTGTCAAGGATCTGTTAAACAAACAGGCATCGAACACGAAGGCCGGCTCAACCCAAAGTTGAGAAGAACATCTGACCTTGCTGTCAGGCATCTATTAAACAAACAGGCATCGAATTTGATGGCCGGCTCAACCCAAAGTTGTGAAGATTTCCTGACCTCTCTGTCAGGCTTCTGTTAAACAAACAAGCATCGAACCCGATGCCTGGCTAAACCCGAAGTTGAGAAGAACATCTGACCTCGCCGTCAGGCATCTGGTAAACAAACAGGCATCGAACCCGAAGGTCGACTCAACACGAAGTTCAGAAGTACATCTCACCTTGCTGTCAGGGATTTGTTAAACAAACAGGCATCAAACCTGGAGGTCGGCTCAACCCGAAGTTGAGAAGAACATCTGACCTCTCTGTCAGGCATCTGTTAAACAAACAGGCATCGAACCCGAAGGCTAGCTCAACACGAAGTTGAGAAGTACATCTGACCTTGCCGTCAGACATATGTTAAACGAACAGGCATCGAACCCGGAGGCCGGCTCAACACGAAGTTGAGAAGTACATCTGACCTCGCCGTTAGGGATCTGTTAAACAAAAAGGCATCAAACTTGGAGGCCGGCTCAATCTGAGGTTGAGAAGAACATCTGACCATTTTATCAGGCATCTGTTAAATAGACAAACATCGAATTTGACGGTCGGCTCAACCCGAAGTTGAGAAGAACATCGAATTCATTGTCAGGCATCAGTTAAACAAACAGGAATAGAACCCGAAGGTCGGTTCAACCCGAAGTTGAGAAGAACATCTAACCTCTCCGTCAGGCATCTGTTAAACAAACAGGCATCGAACCCGAAGGCCAGCTCAACACGAAGTTGAAAAGTACATCTGACCTCGCTGTCAGACATATGTTAAACAAACAGGCATCGAACCCGGAGGCCGGTTCAACACGAAGTTGAGAGGAACATTTGACATCGCCGTGAGGAATCTACTTAACAAACAGGCATCGAACCCGAAGGGCGGCTCAACCAGAAGTTGATAAGAACATTAGACCTTGCTGTTAGGAATATGTTACTCAAACAGGCATCGAACCCAAAGGCCGGGTCAACATGAAGTTGAGAGGGACATTTGACCTCGGCGTTAGGCATCTGTTAAACAAACAGGCTTCGAACACGAAGGGGGGCTCAACCCGAAGTTGAGAAGAACATCTGACCTTACTGTCAGGCATCTATTAAACAAACAGGCATCGAACCCAAAGGTCGGCTCAACACAAAGTTCATAGGAATATGTGACCTCGCCGTCAGGGATCTGTTAAACAAAAAGGCATCAAACCCGGAGGCCGACTCAACCTGAGGTTGAGAAGAACATCTGACCTCGTGATCAGGCATCTGTTATACAAACAGGCATCGAATTTGACGGTCGGCTCAACTCGAAGTTGAGAAGAACATTTGAACTCCTTGTCAGGCATCAGTTAAACAAACAGGAATCGAACCTAAAGGTCGGCTCAACCCGAAGTTGAGAAGAACATCTGACCTCTCTGTCAAGCATCTGTTAAACAAATAGGCATCGAACCCGAAGGCCAGCTCAACACGAAGTTGAGAAGTACATCTGACCTCGCCGTCAGACATATGTTAAACGAACAGGCATCGAACCCGGAGGCCGGCTCAACACGAAGTTGAGAAGTACGTCTGACCTCGTCGTCAGGTATCTGTTAAACAAACAGGCATCAAACTTGGAGGCCGGCTCAATCTGAGGTTGAGAAGAACATCTGACCACTTTATCAGGCATCAGTTAAATAGACAAGCATCGAATTTGACGGTCGACTCAACCCAAAGTTGAGAAGAACGTTGAATTCATTGTCAGGCATCAGTTAAACAAACAGGAATAGAACCCGAAGGTCGGCTCAACCCGAAGTTGAGAAGAACGTCTAACCTCTCCGTCAGGCATCTGTTAAACAAACAGGCATCGAACCCGAAGGCCAGCTCAACACGAAGTTGAAAAGTAGATCTGACCTCGCTGTCAGGCATATGTTAAACAAACAGGCATCAAACCCGGAGGCCGGTTCAACACGAAGTTGAGAGGAACATTTGACATCACCGTGAGGAATCTACTTAACAAACAGGCATCGAACCCGAAGGGCGGCTCAACCAGAAGTTGATAAGAACATTAGACCTTGCTGTTAGGAATATCTTACTCAAACAGGCATCGAACCCAAAGGCCGGGTCAACATGAAGTTGAGAGGGACATTTGACCTCGGTGTTAGGCATCTGTTAAACAAACAGGCTTCGAACACGAAGGGGGGCTCAACCCGAAGTTGAGAAGAACATCTGACCTTACTGTCAGGCATCTATTAAACAAACAGGCATCGAACCCAAAGGTCGGCTCAACACAAAGTTCATAGGAATATCTGACCTCGCCGTCAGGGATCTGTTAAACAAAAAGGCATCAAACCCGGAGGCCGGCTCAACCTGAGGTTGAGAAGAACGTCTGACCTCGTGATCAGGCATCTGTTATACAAACAGGCATCGAATTTGATGGTCGGCTCAACCCGAAGTTGAGAAGAACATTTGAACTCATTGTCAGGCATCAGTTAAACAAACAGGAATCGAACCTAAAGGTCGGCTCAACCCGAAGTTGAGAAGAACATCTGACCTCTCTGTCAGGCATCTGTTAAACAAACAGGCATCGAACCCGAAGGCCAGCTCAACACGAAGTTGAGAAGTACATCTGACCTCGCCGTCAGACATATGTTAAACGAACAGGAATCGAACCCGGAGGCCGGCTCAACACGAAGTTGAGAAGTACATCTGACCTCGCCGTCAGGTATCTGTAAAACAAACAGGCATCAAACCCAAAGACCGGTTCAACACGAAGTTGAGAGGAACATTTGACCTCGCCGTGAGGCATCTACTTAACAAACAGGCATCCAACCCGAAGGGCGGCTCAACAAGAAGTTGATAAGAACATTAAACCTCGCCATCAGGAATCTGTTAAACAAATAGGCAGCGAACCCGACGGGGGGCTCAACCTGAAGTTGACAAGAACATCTGACCTTGCTGTCAAGCATCAGTTAAACAAACAGGAATCGAACCCAAAGGCCGGCTCAACACGAAGTTCATAGGAATATCTGACCTCGCCGTCAGGCATCTATTAAAAAAATAGGCATCGAACACGAAGTCCTGCTCAACATGAAGTTCATAGGAATATCTGACCTCGCCGTCAGGGATCTGTTAAACAAACAGGCATCGAACCCAAAGGCCAGCTCAACACAAAGTTCATAGGAATATCTGACCTTGCCGTTAGGCATCTATTAAACAAATAGGCATCGAACACGAAGTCCCGCTCAACATGAAGTTCATAGGAATATCTGACCTCGCCGTCAGGGATCTGTTAAACAAACAGGCATCGAATACGAAGGCCGGCTCAACCCAAAGTTGAGAAGAACATCTGACCTCGCTGTCAGGCATCTATTAAACAAACAGGCATCGAATTTGATGCTCGGCTCAACCCAAAGTTGTGAAGAACTCCTGACCTCTCTGTCAGGCTTCTGTTAAACAAACAAGCATCGAACCCGACGGTCGGCTAAACCCGAAGTTGAGAAGAACATCTGACCTCGCTGTCAGGCATCTGTTAAACAAACAGGCATCGAACCCGAAGGCCGACTCAACACGAAGTTCAGAAGTACATCTCACCTCGCTGTCAGGGATTTGTTAAACAAAAAGGCATCAAACCTGGAGGCCGGCTCAACCTGAGGTTGAGAAGAACATCTGACCTCACTATCAAGAACCTGTTAAACAAACAGGCATCGAATTTGATGGCTGGCTCAACCCGAAGTTGAGAAGAACATCTGAACTCATTGTCAGGCATCAGTTAAACAAACAGGAATCAAACCCGAATGCCGGCTAAACCCGAAGTTGAGAACAACATCTGACCTCACTGTTAGGCATCTTAAACCAACAGGCATTGAACCCGAAGGCCGGCTAAACACAAAGTTGAGAAGTACATCTGACCTCGCCGTCAGGGATCTGTTAAACAAAAAGGCATCAAACTTGGAGGCCGGCTCAACCTGAGGTTGAGAAGAACATCTGACCTCATGATCAGGCATATGTTATACAAACAGGCATCAAATTTGATGGTCGGCTCAACCCGAAGTTGAGAAGAACATTTGAACTCATTGTCAGGCATCAGTTAAACAAACAGGAATCAAACCTAAAGGTCGGCTCAACCCGAAGTTTAGAAGAACATCTGACCTCTGTGTCAGGCATCTGTTAAACAAACAGGCATCGAACCCGAAGGCCAGCTCAACCCGAAGTTGAGAAGTACATCTGACCTCGCCGTCAGGTATCTGTTAAACAAACAGGCATCAAACCCGAAGGCCTGTTCAACACGAAGTTGAGAGGAACATTTGACCTCGCCGTGAGGCATCTACTTAACAAACAGGCATCGAACCCGAAGGGCGGCTCAACCAGAAGTTGATAAAGAACATTAGACCTCGCCATCAGGAATCTGTTAAACAAATAGGCAGCGAACCCGACGGGGGGCTCAACACGAAGTTGAGAAGAACATCTGACCTTGCTGTCAGGCATCTGTTAAACAAACAAGCATCGAACCCGAAGGCCGGCTCAACACGAAGTTCATAGGTATATCTGACCTTGCCGTCAGGGATCTGTTAAACAAATAGGCATCGAACATGAAGTCCCGCTCAACACGAAGTTGAGAGCAACATCTGACCTCGCCGTCAGGCATCTGTTAAATAAACAGGCATCGAACCCGAAGGCAGGCTCAACACGAAGTTGAGAGGAACATTTGACCTCGTAGTCAAACAGATGTTAAACAAGCAGGCATCGAACCAGAAGGGCGTCTCAACCCGAAGTTGAGAAGAACATATGACCTTGCTGTTAGGCATTTGTTAAACAAAAAAGCATCGAACCTGAAGGTCGGCATAAGACGAAGTTGAGAGGAACATCTAACCTTGCCGTCAGACATCTATTAAACAAATAGGCATCGAACAAAAAGTCCCGCTCAACATGAAGTTCTAGGAATATCTGACCTTGCCGTCAGAGATCTGTTAAAAAAATATGCATCGAACACGAAGGTCGGCTCAACCCGAAGTTTAGAAGAACATCTGACTTCGCTGTCAGGGATCTGTTAAACAAACAGGCATCGAATTTGATGGCCGCCTCAACCCAAAGATGTGAAGAATTTCTGACCTCTCTGTCAGGCTCCTGTTAAACAAACAGGCATCGAATCTGATGGCCGACTCAACCCGAAGTTGAGAAGAATATCTTACCTAGCCATCAGGCATCTGTTAAACAAACATGCATCGAACCCGAAGGCTGGCTCAACATGATGTTGAGAAGTACATCTGACCTCGCCGTCATGGATCTGTTAAACAAAAAGGCATCAAACCCGGAGGCCAGCTCAACCTGAAGTTGAGAAGAACATCTGACCTCGCTATCAGGCATTTGTTAAAAAAACAGTCATCGAATTTGATGGCCGGCTCAAACCGAAGTTGAGAAGAACATCTGAACTTGTTGTCAGGCATCAGTTAAAAAAACAGGAATCAAACCCGAAGGCCTGCTCAACCCGAAGTTGAGAAGAACATCTGACCTCACCGTTAGGCATCTGTTAAACAAACAGGCATCGAACCCGAAGGTCCACTCAACACGAAGTTGAGAAGTCCATCTGACCTCGCTGTCAGGCATATGTTAAACAAACATGCATCGAACCCGGAGGCCGGTTAAACACGAAGTTGAGAAGAACATCTGACCTCGCCGTCAAGTATCTATTAAACAAATAGGCATCGAACCCGAAGGTCGGCTCAAAATGAAGTTGAGAAGAACATCTGACCTCGCCGTCAGGTATCTGTTAAACAAACAGGCATCGAACCCGAAGAGGGGCTCAACCCGAAGTTGAGAAGAACATTTGACCTCGCTGTTAGGCATCTGTTAAAAAAACAGGCATCAAATTTGATGGTCGGCTCAACCCGAAGTTGAGAAGAACATCTAACCTCCCTGTCAGATAGCTGTTAAACAAACAGGCATCGAACCCGACGGCCGGCTCAACCCGAAGTGTAGAAGAACATATGACCTTGTCGTCAAGCATCTGTTAAACAAACAGGCGTCGAACCCGAAGACTGACTCAACACGAAGTTCCTAGGAATATCTGACCTCGCCATCAGGGATCTGTTAAACAAATAGGCATCGAACACGTAGGTCTGATCAACATGAAGTTCATAGGAATATATGATCCCACCATCAGCCATCTGTTAAACAAATAGTCATCGAACAAGAAGTCCCGCTCAACACGAACTTGAGAGCAACATCTGACCTCTCCGTTAGGCTTCTGTTAAACAAACAGGCATCGAACCCGACGGCCTGCTCAACCCGAAGTTGAGAAGAACATCTGACCTCGACGTCAGGCATCTATTAAACAAACAGGCATTTAACGCGAAGGGCGGCTCAACCCGAAGTTGAGAAGAACATCTGACCTCGTTGTCAGGAATCTATTAAACAAACAGGCATCGAACCCGAAGGCCAGCTTAACACGAAGTTCATAGGAATATATGTCCTCGCCGTCAGGAATCTATTAAACAAATTGGCATTGAGCATGATGTCCCGCTCAACATGAAGTTCATAGGAATATCTGACCTCGCCGTCAGGGATCTGTTAAACAAACAGGCATCGAACATGAAGGCCGGCTCAACCAGAAGTTGAGAAGAACATCTGAACTCGCTATCAGGCATCTGTTAAACAAAGAGGCATCGAATTTGATGGTCGGCTCAACCCGAAGATGGGAAGAATTTCTGACCTCGCTGTCAGGCATCCGTTAAACAAAAAGGCATCGAACCTGAAGGTCGGCTCAACCTGAAGTTGAGAAGAACATCTCACCTCACCGTCAGGTATCTGTTAAACAAATAGGCATCAAACACGAAGTCCCGCTCAACACGAACTTCATAGGAATATCTGACGTCGCCGTAAGGGATTTGTTAAACAAACCGGCATCGAACACGAAGGCCGGCTCAACCCAAAGTTGAGAAGAATATTTGACCTTGCTGTCAGGTGTCTGTTAAACAAACAGGAATCGAATTTGATGGTCGTTTCAACCCGAAGGGGGGCTCAAACCGAAGTTGAGAAGAACATCTGACCTCGCTATCAGGCATCTGTTAAACAAACAGGCATCGATCCCGAAGGCCGGCTCAACACGAAGTTGGGAAGTACATATGACCTCGCCGTCAGGGATCTGTTAAACAAAAAGATTCGAACCCAGAGGACGGCTCAACCTGAAGTTGAGAAGAACATATGACCTCGCTATCAGGCATCTCTTAAACAAACAGGCATCGAATTTGATGGCCGGCTCAACCCAAAGTTGAGAAGAACATCTGAACTCATTGTTAGGCATCAGTTAAACAAACAGGAATCGAACCTGAAGGACGGCTCAACCCGAAGTTGAGAAGAACATCTGACCTCGCCATCAAGAATCTGATAAACAAACAGGCATCGAACGTGAAGGCTAGCTCAACACGAAGTTGAGAAGTACATATGACCTCGCCGTCAGGCATCGTTTAAACAAACAGGCATCGAACCCGGAGGCCGGTTCAACACGAAGTTTAGAAGAACATCTGACCTCGCTGTCAGGCATCTGTTAAACAAACAGGCATCCAACCCGAAGGCCGACTCAAAATTAAGTTGATAAGAACATTTGAATTCGTCGTCAGGTATCTGTTAAACAAACAGGCATCAAACCGAAGGCCGGCACAACACGAAGTTGAGAGGAACATTTTACCTCGTCGTGAGGCATCTACTAAACAAACAGGCATCGAACCCGAATGGCGGCTCGACCAGAAGTTGATAAGAACATTAGACCTCGCCGTCAGGAATCTGTTAAACAAACAGGCATCGAAGTCGAAGGCCGCCTCAACACGAAGTTGAGTGGAAAATTTCACCTCGCCGTCAGGCATCTGTTAAACAAACAGGCATTGAACCCGAAGGGGGGCTCAACCCGAAGTTGAGAAGATAATCTGACCTCGCTGTCAGCATATGTTAAACAAACAGGCGTCGAACCCGAAGGCCGGATCAACACGAAGTTCATAGGAATATCTGACCTCGCCGTCGGGCGTCTGTTAAACAAATTGGCATTGAACACGAAGTCCCGCTCAACACAAAGTTGAGAGCAACATCTGACCTCGCCGTAAGGGATTGTTGCGGTGGAAATAGGATCACAAACTATTAATAAGTTTGAATCGCAATTCAATTCACAACCGCTCTTTGATTTATCCGAAGGAAAAGGTCAAAAGAGGGAAAAACCTATTTTGCATCGTAAACACAATGCGGGGAAAGATCTAGGGTTCGGGGGTTGGTTAAATTTAGGGAAGGTATTAGCATCCTAAACTTCTGTAGTACTCTACAGGAACCTTTTGTTCAAATGTTTACTATATTGCTTTATTCATTTGCTTAAGGTATATGTACAAAGGATTAAAAGTGAGAAAAGAGACCTAAGGGGTTAATTCTAAGTTTACTCGGCAAGACATCGCATCTTGTGCCTACGTATCCTTAAGGGAGTGGAATCAGAGTAATCGTAGTTCCCCTCAAAAGGGAGGTTAGAGACTTCTTGACTGTGGTCAAGGTCTCAAAGGGAATAAACATGTCTTAAGGACACGCTTACGTGGAGTGTAGAAACTCCAAATCTCTACGTTGAAATGTTAAGTTGTAATTAGGGTTAAATTAGGTTAAATTAGGGATTCCACGGCGGGAAACCCTACAATGAGCGCGGCGGCTCTTTGACCTAATGCTAGGGGTAAAATTGTAATCTTGCCTGCGGCGAGACATTTGTGAAAATTAGGATTTGTAGTTTGTAGTTTGTAGTTTCTAAGGGTTTGAAGTTGAGGACTATTGACACGGCGGTCAAAAGCTAGACCTAGTTCCTTCGGCAGTGTGTAGTGTGACTGGAATAATTGATGAATGCGTGAGATGATTGAATTGCAAACAGGGTATAAAGGCAGAAGTTAAAACCATACAAACAGAAATTTAAGGCCGAAATTTAAAGCGCGATTATTAGATCCGCGAGGTTACATGTGAGAAGCAGTTACAATATAGTTATGAAATTCAAATAAGCCAAACACGCCATAAGAGCTGCAAATGATGAACACTGTTAATAAGCAAAATTAGACAGTAATTGGACAAGCCAGGAGAAAAAGTGTAATATTGAAGGTTTTTATGGTTTTTAAAGAAAAGATATTAATTAAAATTATAAAAGAAAAAATATAATGTTTAACCTTTAAAATATTTTAAACTTAATCTAAAAACTACTTACATATTTTTAAAATGACCTTTAAATTATTTATTTGGAAAAGGTTTTTTATTATATATATATAAAAGCTTTAGGTTATTTATTTTAATTTAAAAGAGTTTTTTTTTATTTATTTTTGAAAAAAGAACAATTTTAATTAAAAATTTTAACAAAATATAACTAAATAAAATAAAAAATAAAAAAAATAAAAAAAAGAAAAAAAACCGGGTTGGGCTGAGTGATCAAACCCCAGACCCAACCCTCATAACCCACACCAAACTAACAACAAATCGCTGCTAGGGTTTCATGCCCCCCATTCGCGAATGGCGCTCTCTTCCTCTTCCTCTCGCCTTTCTTCTTTCTCGCTCCTCTGCATCTTCTTATTTCCTGAAACAAAACATGAAGCTCGTAATGAAATTCGTCCCATTGCTTACGTTTAAAGTGAAATCGGCCGATGATGGCGTGAGCTGAGGCCGGAGGGTGATTGTCCGTTGTTCTCCGTCGACGGCGCTGATGGTCGCTCCGTTTCGAATCCTTCGTGACCGATAATGGATGATACGCGGTGTATGTTGGGTGGTGTGTTTGAACGATGATGACGAGGGGTCCTTCGTCTGAGTTCGCGGCCGCTAGGGTTTGGTTCTTCGCCGTTTTTCGTCCCTCTCCGTCTAGGGTTTGCGATCTTCCTTTTTTTTCTTCACAGGTGGTATCTCCCCTTTTTATATACTCTTGTGGTTTCATGGGCTTTGTTTATGATTGAGACCCACATTCAAAATTTCAATCTGACATGATGAGGATTGGATTTGATTTACGTTTTTCCTGATACTTTGAGATTATTCCTCTTTTGGACGCGATTTATATTACTGCTGATTGGATTGGATTCTCTTTTGATATTTGCAGATGTGGATTTGATTTTCCTGATGGATTTTCAAACACGGCTTTTGCGATTTGCTTGCTGACTTCCCTTTTTGGGTTCACTTGATTGGATTCGTCTCGATTTGTTTGACACAACTGGATTTGTTTTGAAATGTTTTTATTCTGATTTGTTTTTGTTTCGTGGTAACTTACTAATTCGATTTTAACTCCGTTTTTTTTAACTTTCAGGCCCCAACCGGATATCTATTTCCACTCTGATTTTGCATTGGATGTTTGGTTTCCTTTGGATCAGTTGGACATCTCATTTGGCTTCGATTAACTGGGTTATTTGTTTTGCTTCCATTCGAATTGCCTTGTGATAAACTGATTCACTTTTTCTCTGATACAGATTCACTTGTGAACTTGGGCTACAGATTTGGCTGTGATATGTAAACTGAGCCCTGATGCTTGTGTTTTGATTCCACGATAGTTGAACTGTCCCCTACTGATACCACTTTCACGTGTTAGCGACTCTCAGCTTTATTGGGTGCCCTTGAGTTTACACCTTGTGAATTATTTGGCTGAAACTTCTTCTCATCGATTGCCTCTCTAATGCACTCTTGTCCTTGATAAGCCGCGAACTTAGGGCTATGATGCTCTGACTGAGCCCCTACCTTGCTGTATTCGATTCTTCTTGTGTACCTCGAGCTGGGTTGTGACTGGTGCGATTTGTGTTCACCCTGTTCTCGTAGTCATTCATTTGGTGCTTTGTTTGATTGTTGAAACACTCTTTCTGACTATTGATTAATGGTGGTTTGTCTTTTTTCTGATACAGCTTGTTACTCTGATTTCGGCCTTGCACATTCGTTTGCTGCATTGTCTGATTTTTCTTTTATGATACTTATGAGCTCATGTTGGTGCAGTTTGTGATTTCATCTGACTCAGTTATGTCGCTTTTCATGATGTGAACTGTGTTGTGGAACTAAGTCTGTTTTGGTGTAATTGTGGCTTCAGAGCTGATGCAGTTTTGGGAATTCAGGTTTGGAAAAACTTGTGCTGTTTGTTGTGCGAGAAGAGGCTATGATGTTGTCCTCAACTGAGCCTCTGTGTTGGATAATTTTTCTTCGAACTTCTCTGGGTTTGTTCGTTTTTGAATTGAATTGCTTTGGCTCTAATGTTTGTGAATTAGATTACTTCTTTCAACTTTGTACAGCTTATGATTTGTTTGTTGAACCTTGGGTGACAGACTTGCTTGACTTGGTTCTTTTCCCGCGCGTCTTTCGAACGACTGTCTGTGGCTGTGAGGTTTGTGGATTTGCTTATTATTGAACTGAAATGAATGGGTTCCTATCTTTCTGAACATAAGCTTGGTTCCTCAATTCTCTGAGTTTAACTGATCTTTCTACTCTCTGATTTGGAACCAATAGGGGGCTGCGACTTTTAGGCTATGATGTTCACACTGAGCCTTGGATTCTGTACTTGAATTTTCAATGTGACTTGCTCATTTGGTTTATTACACTGCTGCTGATTGTGATTTGATGCTGAAACCGAGTTTATGCTGATGCGAATTCTGTCGTGGCTTATTTCCGTTCAGATTTGGCATCTGATTTTCACGGGCTCGCTTGTGTGGTTCAGAGTTGATACAGCTGTGAAATTTGGTTTACTTGATAGTGTCCCAAAAATTATTTACTTGATGGAATGGTGTTTTTAATTTGGCTTTGAATCGAATCCAATTACGGCAAATCAAATCAGTCCCACTTCTTTTACTCTCTCTTTCTCTCGGCTGTCCCGTAAATAAGAACATTAACTACCTGATCTGACGCCGATGGCGCGGATTGATAACCGGGAGTAGGATGCGGCTTTAGTCGTGCCCTCCCGACACTCGATGATGATAATGTTCTGAGAGTGTCAAACAACTTCTAACCTCTTTTCCTGTTGTGTTTTGTTTATCTGTTCTTTTTCAGGTAACCGGGAGCTTCGCGACATGATTCAAAGGAAGGCCAATGAAGAACACTTAGAGTTTTTCTTTTTAGGACTTTGGGGCCTAGAATAGATATTCATTGTAACATGTAATCCTTTTGTAAATTAATGATTATCCATGAATAAAAATGTTCTTCCGATTCCATTGTGTTTTAATATTTATGAAATAAAATTCCAATAAATACTCATATTTACTTTCTCAACTGTAGATTGAAGTCTTCATGAATAATAAATCACAAGTTATTTAGATTCACTTTTAAGTCGTAACTCATGAGTACTTGTGGATAAAAAATCCCAAAATATCTAAAACTCACTTCTCCTTTGCCTAAACGATATCCCGTAACAAATCCAAACTAAAATCCTTTTGGTCACGTGATTTTCTCAAACCATGTCTAACAACCTTCCTCTCATTTTCAATTCAATCTTAACTTGTTATGAAGGCCTAAGCCACTTGTCAAATATCCTTGACATAATCAATACCTGCAAATAAATGTCTCAGGAATAATGTCTCATTTGTCCCAAAATTATGACATTTGCTCGAAATGACCAAAACGTCCCTGGGGTATTTCCTGCAAAACAAACACCTTCAGGTCTTGTCAGTGGTTAGCAAATGCGCAG
The DNA here is from genome assembly GCA_963859935.3 of Lathyrus sativus. Taxonomy (NCBI): domain Eukaryota; kingdom Viridiplantae; phylum Streptophyta; class Magnoliopsida; order Fabales; family Fabaceae; genus Lathyrus; species Lathyrus sativus. Next base: position 395,241,752 of record OZ012735.1, on the reverse strand, counting down.
ATGATGTGATATGCGAAATGACCGACTAAATATGAGGGTAAAATTTGGGGTATTACAGGGATCTATTAAACAAACAGGCATCGAACAGGAAGGCCGGCTCAACCCGAAGTTGAGAAGAACATCTGACCTTGCTGTCAGGCATCAATTAAACAAACAGGCATCGAATTTGGTGGCCGGCTCAACCCAAAGTTGAGAAGAACATATGACCTCTCTGTCAGGCATCTGTTAAACAAACTGGCATCGAACCCGATGGTCGGCTCAACCCGATGATGAGAATAACATCTAACCTCGTCGTCAAGAATCTGTTAAACAAACAGGCATCGAACCCGACGGCCGGCTGAACACGAAGTTGAGAAGTACATCTGACCTCGCCGTCAGGCATCTGTTAAACAAACAGGCATCGAACCCGAAGGCCAGCTCAAAATTAAGTTAAGAAGAACATCTGACTTCCGCGTAAGGTATCTGTTAAACAAACAGGCATCGAACCTGAAGGCCGGCACAACACGAAGTTGAGATGAACATTTGACCTCGCCGTGAGGCATCTACTAAACAAACAGGCATCGAACCCGAATAGCGGCTCAACCAGAAATTGATAAGAACATTAGACCTCGCCGTCAGGAATTTGTTAAACAAATAGGCATCAAACTCGAAAGCCGACTCAACACGAAGTTGAGTGGATCATTTCACCTTGCCGTCAGGCATCTGTTAAACAAACAGGCATTTAACCCGAAGGGGGGCTCAACCCGAAGTTGAGAAGAACATCTAACCTCGTTGTCAGGGATATGTTAAACAAACAGACATCGAACACGAAGGCCGGCTCAACCCCAAGTTGAGAAGAACATTTGACCTCGCCGTCGGGCCTCTGTTAAACAAACAGGCATCGAATTTGATGGCCGGCTCAACCCAAAGTTGAGAAGAACATACGAGCTCTCCGTCAGGCGTCTGTTAAACCAATTGGCATCCAACCCGATGGTCGGCTCAACCTAGAGTTTAGAAGAACATCTGACCTTGCTGTCAGGCATCTGTTAAACTAACAAGCATCGAACCTGAATTGGCTTAACACGAAGTTGAGAAGTACATCTGACCTTGGCGTTAGGGATCTGCTAAATAAAAAGGCATCGAACCCGGAGGCCCGCTCAACCCGAAGTTGAGAAGAACATCTGACCTTGCCGTCAGGAATCTGTTAAACAACCAGGCATCGAACACGAAGACCGGCTCAACACGAAGTTGATAAGTACATCTGACCTCGCCGTTAGGCATCTCTGAAACAAACAGGCCTCGAACCCGGAGGCCGGCTTAACACGAAGTTGAGAAGAACATCTGACCTCGCTGTCAGGCATCTGTTAAACAAACAGGCATCGAACCCGAAGGCCGGCTCAAAATTAAGTTGAGAAGAACATCTGACTTTGCCGTCAGGCATCTGTTAAACAAATAGGCATCGAACCCGAAGGCCGGCACAAGACGAAGTTGAGAGGAACATTTGACCTCGCCGTGAGGCATCTACTAAACAAACAGGCATCGAACACGAAGGCCGGCTCAACACGAAGTTCATAGGAATATCTGACCTCGCCGTCGGGTGTCTGTTAAACAAATTAGCATCGAACACAAAGTCCCGCTCAACACAAAGTTGAGAGCAACATCTGACCTCGGCGTAAGGGATCTATTAAACAAACAGGCATCGAACACGAAGGCCGGCTCAACCCGATGTTGAGAAGAACATCTGACCTCGCTGTCAGGCATCTATTAAACAAACAGGCATCGAATTTGATGGTCGGCTCAACCCAAAGTTGAGGAGAACATATGACCTCTACTTCAGGCATCTGTTAAACAAACTGGCATCGAACCCGATGGTTGGCTCAACCCGAAGTTGAGAAGAACCTCTGACCTCGCCGTCAGACATCTCTTAAACAAACAGGCATCGAACCTGAATTGGCTCAACACGAAGTTGAGAAGTACATCTGACCTTGCCGTCAGGGATCTGTTAAACAAACAGGCATCGAATTGGATGGCCGGCTCAACCTGAAGTTGAGAAGAACATCTGACCTTGCTGCCAGGCATTTATTAAATAAACAGACATTGAACCCGAAGGCAGGCTCAACCTGAAGTTGAGAAGACCATCTGACCTTGCCATCTGGCATCTCTTAAACAAACAGGCATTGAACCCGAAGGCCGGCTCAACACGAAGTTGAGAAATACATCTGACCTCGCCGTCAGGTATCTGTTAAACAAACAGGCATCGAACCCGAAGACCGACTATAAATGAAGTTGAGAAGAACATCTGGCCTCGCCGTCAAGTATCTGTTAAACAAACAGGCATCGAACTCGAAGGCCAGTTTAACACAAAGTTGAAAGGAAAATTTAACCTCTCCGTGAGTTATCTACTTAACAAACAGGCATCGAACCTGAAGGGCGGCTCAACCAGAAGTTGATAAAAAAACATTAGACCTCGCCGTCAGGAATCTGTTAAACAAACAGGCATCGAACCCGAAGGCCGATTCAACACGAAGTTGAGAGGAACATTTGACCTCGACGTCAGGCATCTGTTAAACAAACAGGCATCGAACTCGAAGGTCGGCTCAACACGAAGTTCATAAGAATATCTGACCTAGACGTCACGCATCTGTTAAATAAATAAGCATCGATCACGAAGTCCCACTCAACACGAAGTTGAGAGCAACATCTGACCTCGCTGTAAGGGATCTATTAAACAAACAAGCATCGAACACGAAGGCCGGCTCAATCCGAAGTTGAGAAGAACATATGACCTCGCTGTCAGGCATCTATTAAACAAACAGGCATCGAATTTGATGGCCGGCTCAATCCAAAGTTGAAAAGAACATACGACCTCTCCGTCAAGAATCTGTTAAATAAACTGGCATCGAATCTGATGGTCGGCTCAACCTGAAGTTGAGAAGAACATATGACCTCGTCGTCAGGCATCTGTTAAACTATCAAGCATCGAACCTGAATTGGCTCAACACGAAGTTACGAAGTACATCTGACCTTGCCGTCAGGGATCTGTTAAATAAAAAGGCATCGAACCCGGAGGCCTGCTCAACCCAAAGTTGAGAAGAACATCTGACCTCGCCGTCAGGAATCTGTTAAACAACCAGGCATCGAACCCGAAGGCCGGCTCAACACAAAGTTGATAAGTACATCTGACCTTGCCGTTAGGCATCTCTTAAACAAACAGGCATCGAACCCGGAGGCCGGCTCAACACAAAGTTGAGAAGAACATCAGACCTCGCTGTCAGTCATCTGTTAAACAAACAGGCATCGAACCCGAAGGCCGGCTCAAAATTAAGTTGAGAAGTACATATGACTTCGCCGTCAGGTATCTGTTAAACAAACAGGCATCGAACCCGAAGGTCGGCACAACATTAAATTGAGAGGAACATTTGACCTCTCCGTGAGGCATCTACTAAACAAACAGGCATCGAACACGAAGGCCAGCTCAACACGAAGTTCATAGGAATATCTGACCTCGCCGTCGGGCGTATGTTAAACAAATTGGCATCGAACACAAAGTCCCGCTCAACACAATGTTGAGAGCAACATCTGACCTCGCCGTAAGGGATCTATTAAATAAACAGGCATCGAACACGAAGGTCGGTTCAACCCGAAGTTATAAAGAACATCTGAACTCGCTATCAGGCATCTATTAAACAAAGAGGCATCGAATTTGATGGCTGGCTCAACCCAAACTTGAGGAGAACATATGACCTCTCTGTCAAGCATCTGTTAAACAAACTGGCATCGAACCCGATGGCCGGCTCAACCTGAAGTTGAGAAGAACATATGACCTCACTGTCAGGCATCTGTTAAACAAACAGGCGTCGAACCTGAATTGGCTCAACACAAAGTTGAGAAGTACATCTGTCTTTGCCGTCAGGGATCTGTTAAACGAACAGGCATCGAATTTGATGGTCGGCTCAACTCGAAGTTGAGAAGAACATCTGACCTCGTTGTAAGGCATCTATTAAATAAACAGACATCGAACCCGAAGGCAGGCTCAACACGAAGTTGAGAAGTACATATGACCTCGCCGTCAGGTATCTGTTAAACAAACAGGCATCGAACCCGAAAGCCGGCTCAAAATGAAGTTGAGAAGAACATCTGGCCTCGCCGTCAGGTATCTGTTAAACAAACAGACATCGAACCCGAAGGCCGGTTTAACACGAAGTTGAAAGGAATATTTAACCTCTCGGTGAGTTATCTACTTAACAAACAGGAATCAAACCTGAAGGGCGGCTCAACCAGAAATTGATAAAAAACATTAGACCTCGCCGTCAGGAAAATGTAAAACAAACAGGCATCGAACCCGAAGGCCGGCTCAACACGAAGTTGAGAGGAACATTTGACCTCGGCGTCAGGCATCTGTAAAAAAAATAGGCATCGAACACGAAGTTCAACTCAACACGAAGTTGAGAGCAACATCTAACCTCGCTGTAAGGGATCTATTAAACAAACAGGCATCAAACCCGAAGGCTGGCTCAATCCGAAGTTGAGAAGAACATCTGACCTCGCTGTCACGCATCTATTAAACAAACAGGCATCGAATTTGATGGCTGGCTCAACCCAAAGTTGAACAGAACATACGACCTCTCCGTCAAGAATCTGTTAAACAAACTGGCATCGAATCTGATGGTCGGCTCAACCTGAAGTTGAGAAGAACATCTGACCTCGTCGTCAGGCATCTGTTAAACTAACAAGCATCGTACCTGAATTGGGTCAATCACGAAGTTGAGAAGTACATCTGACCTTGCCGTCAGGGATCTGTTAAATAAAAAGGCATCGAACCCGGAGGCCTGCTCAACCCAAAGTTGAGAAGAACATCTGACCTCGCCGTCAGGAATCTGTTAAACAACCAGGCATCGAACCCGAAGGCCGGCTCAACACAAAGTTGATAAGTACATCTGACCTCGCCGTTAGGCATCTCTTAAACAAATAGGCATCGAACCCGGAGGCCGGCTCAACACAAAGTTGAGAAGAACATCAGACCTCGCTGTCAGTCATCTGTTAAACAAACAGGCATCGAACCCGAAGGCCGGCTCAAAATTAAGTTGAGAAGTACATCTGACTTCGCCGTCAGGTATTTGTTAAACAAACAGGCATCGAACCCGAAGGTCGGCACAACATTAAATTGAGAGGAACATTTGACCTCGCCGTGAGGCATCTACTAAACAAACAGGCATCGAACACGAAGGCCAGCTCAACACGAAGTTCATAGGAATATCTGACCTCGCCGTCGGGCGTATGTTAAACAAATTGGCATCGAACACAAAGTCCCGCTCAACACAATGTTGAGAGCAACATCTGACCTCGCCGAAAGGGATCTATTAAATAAACAGGCATCGAACACGAAGGTCGGTTCAACCCGAAGTTATAAAGAACATCTGAACTCGCTGTCAGGCATCTATTAAACAAAGAGGCATCGAATTTGATGGCTGGCTCAACCCAAACTTGAGGAGAACATATGACCTCTCTGTCAAGCATCTGTTAAACAAACTGGCATCGAACCCGATGGCCGGCTCAACCTGAAGTTGAGAAGAACATATGACCTCACTGTCAGGCATCTGTTAAACAAACAGGCGTCGAACCTGAATTGGCTCAACACAAAGTTGAGAAGTACATCTGTCTTTGCCGTCAGGGATCTGTTAAACGAACAGGCATCGAATTTGATGGTCGGCTTAACTCGAAGTTGAGAAGAACATCTGACCTCGTTGTCAGGCATCTATTAAATAAACAGACATCGAACCCGAAGGCAGGCTCAACACGAAGTTGAGAAGTACATATGACCTCGCCGTCAGGTATCTGTTAAACAAACAGGCATCGAACCCGAAAGCCGGCTCAAAATGAAGTTGAGAAGAACATCTGGCCTCGCCGTCAGGTATCTGTTAAACAAACAGACATCGAACCCGAAGGCCGGTTTAACACGAAGTTGAAAGGAATATTTAACCTCTCGGTGAGTTATCTACTTAACAAACAGGAATCAAACCTGAAGGGCGGCTCAACCAGAAGTTGATAAAAAACATTAGACCTCGCCGTCAGGAAAATGTAAAACAAACAGGCATCGAACCCGAAGGCCGGCTCAACACGAAGTTGAGAGGAACATTTGACCTCGGCATCAGGCATCTGTAAAAAAAATAGGCATCGAACACGAAGTTCAACTCAACACGAAGTTGAGAGCAACATCTAACGTCGTTGTAAGGGATCTATTAAACAAACAGGCATCAAACACGAAGGCTGGCTCAATCCGAAGTTGAGAAGAACATCTGACCTCGCTGTCAGGCATCTATTAAACAAACAGGCATCAAATTTGATGGCTGGCTCAACCCAAAGTTGAACAGAACATACGACCTCTCCGTCAAGAATCTGTTAAACAAACTGGCATCGAATCTGATGGTCGGCTCAACCTGAAGTTGAGAAGAACATCTGACCTCGTCGTCAGGCATCTGTTAAACTAACAAGCATCGTACCTGAATTGGGTCAATCACGAAGTTGAGAAGTACATCTGACCTTGCCGTCAGGGATCTGTTAAATAAAAAGGCATCGATCCCAGAGGCCTGCTCAACCCGAAGTTGAGAAGAACATCTGACCTCGCCGTTAGGCATCTGTTAAACAAACAGGCATCGAACCCGAAGGCCGGCTCAAAATTAAGTTAAGAAGAACATATGACTTTCGCGTAAGGCATCTGTTAAACAAACAGGCATCGAACCTGAAGGCCGGCACAACACGAAGTTGAGATGAACATTTGACCTCGCCGTGAGGCATCTACTAAACAAACAGGCATCGAACCCGAATGGCAGCTCAACCAGAAATTGATAAGAACATTAGACCTCGCCGTCAGGAATTTGTTAAACAAATAGGCATCAAACTCGAAAGCCGACTCAACACGAAGTTGAGTGGAACATTTCACCTTGCCGTCAGGCATCTGTTAAACAAACAGGCATTTAACCCGAAGGGGGGCTCAACCCGAAGTTGAGAAGAACATCTAACCTTGCTGTCAGGCATCTGTTAAACAAACAGACATCGAACACGAAGGTCGGCTCAACCCGAAGTTGAGAAGAACATTTGACCTCGCCGTCGGGCGTCTGTTAAACAAACAGGCATCGAATTTGATGGCCGACTCAACCCAAAGTTGAGAAGAACATACGAGCTCTCCGTCAGGCATCTGTTAAACAAATTGGCATCGAACCCGATGGTCGGCTCAACCTGAAGTTGAGAAGAACATCTGACCTTACTGTCAGGCATCTGTTAAACTAACAAGCATCGAACCTGAATTGGCTCAACACGAAGTTGAGAAGTACATCTGACCTTGGCGTTAGGGATCTGCTAAATAAAAAGGCATCGAACCCGGAGGCCTGCTCAACCCGAAGTTGAGAAGGACATCTGACCTTGCCGTCAGGAATCTGTTAAACAACCAGGCATCGAACACGAAGACCGGCTCAACACGAAGTTGATAAGTACATCTGACCTCGTCGTTAGGCATCTCTGAAACAAACAGGCCTCAAACCCGGAGGCTGGCTTAACACGAAGTTGAGAAGAACATCTGACCTTGCTGTCAGGCATCTGTTAAACAAACAGGCATCGAATCCGAAGGCAGGCTCAAAATTAAGTTGAGAAGAACATCTGACTTTGCCGTCAGGCATCTGTTAAACAAATAGGCATCGAACCCGAAGGCCGGCACAAGACGAAGTTGAGAGGAACATTTGACCTCGCCGTGAGGCATCTACTAAACAAACAGGCATCGAACACGAAGGCCGGCTCAACACGAAGTTCATAGGAATATCTTACCTCGCCGTCGGGTGTCTGTTAAACAAATTAGCATCGAACACAAAGTCCCGCTCAACACAAAGTTGAGAGCAACATCTGACCTCGGCGTAAGGGATCTATTAAACAAACAGGCATCGAACACGAAAGCCGACTCAACCCGAAGTTGAGAAGAACATCTGACCTTGCTGTCAGGCATCTATTAAACAAACAGGCATCGAATTTGATGGCTGGCTCAATCCAAACTTGAGGAGAACATATGACCTCTCCGTCAAGCATCTGTTAAACAAACTGGCATCGAACCCGACGGCCGGCTCAACCCGAAGTTGAGAAGAACATATGACCTCACTGTCAGGCATCTGTTAAACAAACAGGCATCGAACCTGAATTGGCTCAACACGAAGTTGAGAAGTACATTTGACCTTGCCGTCAGGGATCTGTTAAACAAACAGGCATCGAATTGGATGGCCGGCTCAACCCGAAGTTGAGAAGAACATCTGACCTCGCTGCCAGGCATCTATTAAATAAACAGACATTGAACCCGAAGGCAGGCTCAACCTGAAGTTGAGAAGACCATCTGACCTTGCCATCTGGCATCTCTTACACAAACAGGCGTTGAACCCGAAGGCCGGCTCAACACGAAGTTGAGAAATACATCTGACCTCGCCGTCAGGTATCTGTTAAACAAACAGGCATCGAACCCGAAGACCGACTATAAATGAAGTTGAGACGAACATCTGGCCTCTCCGACAGGTATCTGTTAAACAAACAGGCATCGAACTCGAAGGCCGGTTTAACACAAAGTTGAAAGGAAAATTTAACCTCTCCGTGAGTTATCTACTTAACAAACAGGCGTCGAACCTGAAGGGCGGCTCAACCAGAAGTTGATAAAAAAACATTAGACCTCGCAGTCAGGACTCTGTTAAACAAACAGGCATCGAACCCGAAGGCTGGCTCAACACGAAGTTGAGAGGAACATTTGACCTCGACGTCAGGCATCTGTTAAACAAACAGGCATCGAACTCGAAGGTCGGCTCAACACGAAGTTCATAAGAATATCTGACCTAGCCATCAGGCATCTGTTAAATAAATAAGCATCGAACACGAAGTCCCACTCAACACGAAGTTGAGAGCAACATCTGACCTCGCTGTAAGGGATCTATTAAACAAACAAGCATCGAACACGAAGGCCGGCTCAATCCGAAGTTGAGAAGAACATATGACCTCGCTGTCAGGCATCTATTAAACAAACAGGCATCGAATTTGATGGCCGGCTCAACCCAAAGTTGAAAAGAACATACGACCTCTCCGTCAGGAATCTGTTAAACAAACTGGCATCGAATCTGATGGTCGGCTCAACCTGAAGTTGAGAAGAACATCTGACCTCGTTGTCAGGCATCTGTTAAACTAACAAGCATCGAACCTGAATTGGCTCAACACGAAGTTACGAAGTACATCTGACCTTGCCGTCAGGGATCTGTTAAATAAAAAGGCATCGAACCCGGAGGCCTGCTCAACCCAAAGTTGAGAAGAACATCAGACCTCGCCGTCAGGAATCTGTTAAACAACCAGGCATCGAACCCGAAGGCCGGCTCAACACAAAGTTGATAAGTACATCTGACCTCGCCGTTAGGCATCTCTTAAACAAACAGGCATCGAACCCGGAGGTCGGCTCAACACAAAGTTGAGAAGAACATCAGACCTCGCTATCAGTAATCTGTTAAACAAACAGGCATCGAACCCGAAGGCCGGCTCAAAATTAAGTTGAGAAGTACATCTGACTTCACCGTCAGGTATCTGTTAAACAAACAGGCATCGAACCCGAAGGCCGGCACAACACGAAGTTGAGAGGAACATTTGACCTCGCCGTGAAGCATCTACTAAACAAACAGGCATCGAACACGAAGGCCAGCTCAACACGAATTCATAGGAATATCTGACCTCGCCGTCAGGCGTATGTTAAACAAATTGGCATCAAACACAAAGTCCCACTCAACACAATGTTGAGAGCAACATCTGACCTCGCCGTAAGGGATCTATTAAATAAACAGGCATCGAACACGAAGGTCGGTTCCACCCGAAGTTATAAAGAACATCTGAACTTGCTGTCAGGCATCTGTTAAACAAAGAGGCATCGAATTTGATGGCTGGCTCAACCCAAACTTGAGGAGAACATATGACCTCTCCGTCAAGCATCTGTTAAACAAACTGGCATCGAACCCGATGGCCGGCTCAACCCGAAGTTGAGAAGAACATATGACCTCACTGTCAGGCATCTGTTAAACAAACAGGCATCGAACCTGAATTGGCTCAACACAAAGTTGAGAAGTACATCTGTCTTTGCCGTCAGGGATCTGTTAAACGAACAGGCATCGAATTTGATGGTCGGCTCAACTCGAAGTTGAGAAGAACATCTGACCTTGTTGTCAGGCAACTATTAAATAAACAGACATCGAACCCGAAGGCTGGCTCAACACGAAGATAAGAAGTACATATGACCTCGCCGTCAGGTATCTTTTAAACAAACAGGCATCGAACCCGAAAGCCGGCTCAAAATGAAGTTGAGAAGAACATCTGGCCTCGCCGTCTGGTATCTGTTAAACAAATAGACATCGAACCCGAAGGCCGGTTTAACACGAAGTTGAAAGGAATATTTAAACTCTCCGTGAGTTATCTACTTAACAAACAGGAATCAAACCTGAAGGGCGGCTCAACCAGAAGTTAATAAAAAACATTAGACCTCGCCGTCAGGAAAATGTAAAACAAACAGGCATCGAACCCGAAGGCCGGCTCAACACGAAGTTGAGAGGAACATTTGACCTCGGCGTCAGGCATCTGTTAAAAAAATAGGCATCGAACACGAAGTCCCACTCAACACGAAGTTGAGAGCAACATCTAACCTCGCTGTAAGGGATCTATTAAACAAACAGGCATCAAACACGAAGGCTGGCTCAATCCGAAGTTGAGAAGAACATCTGACCTCGCTGTCAGGCATCTATTAAACAAACAGGCATCGAATTTGATGGCCGGCTCAACCCAAAGTTGAACAGAACATACGACCTCTCCGTCAAGAATCTGTTAAACGAACTGGCATCGAATCTGATGGTCGGCTCAACCTGAAGTTGAGAAGAACATCTGACCTCGTCGTCAGGCATCTGTTAAACTAACAAGCATCGTACCTGAATTGGCTCAACACGAAGTTGAGAAGTACATCTGACCTTGCCGTCAGGGATCTGTTAAATAAAAAGGCATTGAACCCAGAGGCCTGCTCAACCCGAAGTTGAGAAGAACATCTGACCTCGCCGTCAGGAATCTGTTAAACAACCAGGCATCGAACCTGAAGGCCGACTCAACACGAAGTTGATAATTACATCTTTCCTCTTTGTTAGGCATCTCTTAAACAAACAGGCATCGAATCCGGATGTCGGCTCAACACAAAGTTGAGAAGAACATCAGACCTCGCTGTCAGTCATCTGTTAAACAAACAGGCATCGAACCCGAAGGCCGGCTCAAAATTAAGTTGAGAAGTACATCTGACTTCGCCGTCAGGTATCTGTTAAACAAACAGGCATTGAACCCGAAGGCCGGCACAACACGAAGTTGAGAGGAACATTTGACCTCGCCGTGAGGCATCTACTAAACAAACAGGCATCGAACACGAAGGACGGCTCAACACGAAGTTCATAGGAATATCTGACCTCGCCGCCGGGCGTCTATTAAACCAATTGGCATCGGACACAAAGTCCCGCTCAACATAATGTTGAGAGCAACATCTGACCTCGCCGTAAGGGATCTATTAAACAAACAGGCATCCAACACGAAGGTCGGCTCAACCCAAACTTCAGAAGAACATCTGAACTCGCTGCCAGGCATCTATTAAACAAACATGCATCGAATTTGATGGCTGGCTCAACCCAAACTTGAGGAAAACATATGACCTCTCCGTCAGGCATCAGTTAAACAAACTGGCATCGAACCCGATGGCCGGCTCAACCCGAAGTTACGAAGAACATCTGACCTCGCCGTCAGGCATCTGTTAAACAAACAAGCACCGAACCTGAATTGACTCAACACGAAGTTGAGAAGTACATCTGACTTTTACGTCAGGGATCTGTTAAACGAACAGGCATCAAATTTGATGGTCTGCTCAACCCGAAGTTGAGAAGAACATCTGACCTCGCTGTCAAGCATCTATTAAATAAACAGACATCGAACCCGAAGGCAGGCTCAACCTGAAGTTGAGAAGAACATCTGACCTCGCCATCTGGCATCTATTAAACAAACAGGCATTGAACCCTAAGGCCGGCTCAACACGAAGTTTAAAGTACATATGACCTCGCCGTCAGGTATCTGTTAAACAAACAGGCATCGAACCCTAAGGCCGGCTCAAAATGAAGTTGAGAAGAACATCTGGCCATGCCGTCAGGTATCTGTTAAACAAACAGGCATCGAACCCTAAGGCCGGTTTAACACAAAGTTGAAAGGAATATTTAACCTCTCCGTGAGTTATCTACTGAACAAACAGGCACAGAACCTGAAGGGCGGCTCAACCAGAAGTTGATAAAAAACATTTTACCTCGCCGTCAGGAAAATATTAAACAAATAGGCATCAAACCCGAAGGTCGGCTCAACACAAAGTTGAGAGGAACATTTGACCTCGGTGTCAGGCATCTGTTAAGCAAACAGGCATCGAACCTGAAGGTCGGCTCAACACGAAGTTCATAAGAATATCTGACCTCGCCGTCAGGCATCTGTTAAACAAATAGGCATCGAACACGAAACCCCGCTCAACACGAAGCTGAGAGCAACATCTGACCTTGCTGTAAGGGATCTATTAAACAAACAGGCATCGAACACGAAGGTCGGCTCAACCCGAAGTTGAGAAGAACATCTGACCTCGCTGTAAAGCATCTATTAAACAAACAGGCATCGAATTTGATGGCCGGCTCAACCCAAAGTTGAGAAGAACATACGACCTCTCCGTCAGGCATCCGTTAAACAAACTGGCATCGAATCTGATGGTCGGCTTAACCTGAAGTTGAGAAGAACATCTGACCTCGCCGTCAGGCATCTGATAAACTAACAAGCATCGAACCTGAATTGGCTCAACACAAAGATGAGAAGTACATTTGACTTCGCCGTCAGGCATCTGTTAAACAACCAGGCATCGAACCCGGAGGCCGGCTCAACACGAAGTTGAGAAGAACATCTGACCTCGCTGTCAGGCATCTGTTAAACAAAAAGGCATCGAACCCGAAGGCCGGCTCAAAATTAAGTTGAGAAGAACATCTGACTTCGCTGTCAGGTATCTGTTAAACAAACAGGCATCAAACCCGAAGGCCGGCACAACACGAAGTTGGGAGGAACATTTGACCTCGCCATGAGGCATCTACTAAACAAACAGGCATCGAACCCGAAGGCCGGCTCAACACGAAGTTGATAAGTACATCTGACCTCGTCGGTAGGCATCTCTTAAACAAACAGGCATCGAACCCGGAGGCCGGCTCAACACGAAGTTGAGAAGAACATCTGACCTCGCTGTCAGGCATCTGTTAAACAAAAAGGCATCGAACCCGAAGGCCGGCTCAAAATTAAGTTGAGAAGAACATCTGACTTCTCTGTCAGGTATATGTTAAACAAACAGGAATCAAACCCGAAGGCCGGCACAACACGAAGTTGAGAGGAACATTTGACCTTGCCATGAGGCATCTACTAAACAAACAGGCATCGAACCCGAAGGCCGGCTCAACACGAAGTTCATAGGAATATCTGACCTCGTCGTCAGGCGTCTGTTAAACAAATTGGCATCGAACACAAAGTCCCGCTCAACACAAAGTTGAGAGCAACATCTGACCTTGCCGTAAGGGATCTATTAAACAAACAGGCATTGAACACGAAGGCCGGCTCAACCCGAAGTTGAGAAGAACATCTGACCTCGCTGTCAGGCATCTATTAAACAAACAGGCATCCAATTTGATGTCCAGCTCAACCCAAAGTTGAGGAGAACATATGACCTCTCTGTTAGGCATCTGTTAAACAAACTGGGATCGAACCCGATGGCCGGCTCAACCCGAAGTTGTGAAGAACATCTGACCTCGCGGTCAGGCATCTGATAAACAAACAGGCATCGAACCTGAATTGGCTCAACACGAAGTTGAGAAGTACATCTGACATTGCCGTCAGGGATCTATTAAACAAACATGCATTGAACCCGAAGGCCGGCTCAACACGAAGTTGAGAAGTACATCTGACCTCGCCGTCAGGTATATGTTAAACAAACAGGCATCGAACCCGAAGGCCGGCTCAAAATGAAGTTGAGAAGAACATCTGGCCTCGCCGTCAGTTATCTGCTAAACAAACAGGCATCGAACCCGAAGGCCGGTTTAACACGAAGTTGAAAGGAAAATTTAACCTCTCAGTGAGTTATCTACTTAACAAACAGGCATCGAACCTGAAGGGCGGCTCAACCAGAAGTTGATAAAAAACATTAGACCTCGCCGTTAGTAATCTTTTAAACAAACAGGGATCGAACCCGAAAGTCGGTTCAACACGAAGTTAATAAGAATATCTGACCTCTCCGGTAGGCATCTCTTAAACAAACAGGCATCGAACTCGGAGACCGGCTCAACACGAAGTTGAGAAGAACATCTGACCTCGCTGTCAGGCATCTGTTAAACAAAAAGGCATCGAACCCGAAGGCCGGCTCAAAATTAAGTTGAGAAGAACATCTGACTTCGCTGTCAGGTATCTGTTAAACAAACAGGCATCAAACCGGAAGGCCGGCACAACACGAAGTTGAGAGGAACATTTGACCTCTTCATGAGGCATCTACTAAACAAACAGGCATCGAACCCGAAGGCCGGCTCAACACGAAGTTCATAGGAATATCTGACCTCGCCGTCGGGCGTCTGTTAAACAAATTGGCATCGAACACAAAGTCCCGCTCAACACAAAGTTGAGAGCAACATCTGACCTTCCCGTAAGGGATCTATTAAACAAACAGGCATTGAACACGAAGGCCGGCTCAACCCGAAGTTGAGAAGAACATCTGACCTCGCTGTCAGGCATCTATTAAACAAACAGGCATCCAATTTGATGTCCAGCTCAACCCAAAGTTGAGGAGAACATATGACCTCTCCGTTAGGCATCTGTTAAACAAACTGGGATCGAACCCGATGACCGGCTCAACCCGAAGTTGTGAAGAACATCTGACCTCGCCGTCAGGCATCTGATAAACAAACAGGCATCGAACCTGAATTGGCTCAACACGAAGTTGAGAAGTACATCTGACATTGCCGTCAGGGATCTATTAAACAAACATGCATTGAACCCGAAGGCCGGCTCAACACGAAGTTGAGAAGTACATCTGACCTCGCCGTCAGGTATATGTTAAACAAACAGGCATCGAACCCGAAGGCCGGCTCAAAATGAAGTTGAGAAGAACATCTGGCCTCGCCGTCAGTTATCTGCTAAACAAACAGGCATCGAACCCGAAGGCCGGTTTAACACGAAGTTGAAAGGAAAATTTAACCTCTCAGTGAGTTATCTACTTAACAAACAGGCATCGAACCCGAAGGCCAGCTCAACACGAAGTTGAGAGGAACATTTGACCTCGGCGTCAGGCATCTGTTATACAAACAGGCATCAAACCCGAAGGTCGGCTAAACACGAAGTTCATAAGAATATCTGACCTCGCCATCAGGCATCTGTTAAACAAATAGGCATCGAACCCGGAGGCCGGCTCAACACGAAGTTGATAAATACATATGACCTCGCCGTTAGGCATCTCTTAAACAAACAGGCATCGAACCCGTAGGCCAACTCAACACGAAGTTGAGAAGAAAATCTAACCTCGCTGTCAGTCATCTATTAAACAAACAGGCATGAAACCCGATGGCCGGCTCAAACTTAAGTTGAGAAGTACATCTGACTTCGCCGTCAGGTATCTGTTAAACAAACAGGCATCGAACCCGAAGACCGGCACAACACGAAGTTGAGAGGAACATTTGACCTCACCGTGAGGCATCTACTAAACAAACAAGCATCAAACCCTCAGGCCGGCTCAACACGAAGTTCATAGGAATATCTGACCTCGCCGTCGGGCGTCTATTAAACCAATTGGCATTGAACACAAAGTTCCGCTCAACAAAAAGATGAGAGAAACATCTGACCTCGCCGTAAGGGATCTATTAAACAAACAAGCATCGAACACGAAGGCCGGCTTAACCCGAAGTTGAGAAGAACATTTGACCTTGCTGTCAGGCATCTATTAAACAAACAGGCATCGAATTTGATGGCTGGCTCAACCCAAACTTGAGGAGAACATAGGACCTCTCCGTCAGGCATCAGTTAAACAAACTGGCATTGAACCCGATGGCCGGCTCAACCCGAAGTTTAGAAGAACATCTGACCTCGCCGTCAGGCATCTGTTAAACAAACAGGCATCGAACCTGAATTGGCTCAACACGAAGTTGAGAAGTACATCTGACCTTGCCGTCAGGGATATGTTAAACAAACAGGCATCGAATTTGATGGTCGGCTCAACCCGAAGTTGAGAAGAACATCTGACCTCGCTGTCAGGCATCTATTAAATAAACAAACACCGAACCCGAAGGCAGGCTCAACCTGAAGTTGAGAAGAACATTTAACCTCTCCATCTGGCAACTATTAAACAAACAAGCATTGAACCCGAAGGTCGGCTCAACACGAAGTTGAGAAGTACATATGACCTCGTCGTCAGGTATCTGTTAAACAAACACGCATCGAACCCGAAGGCCGGCTCAAAATGAAGTTGAGAAGAAATTCTGGCCTCGCCGTCAGGTATCGGTTAAACAAACAGGCATCGAACCCGAAGGCCGGTTTAACACGAAGTTGAAAGGAATATTTAACCTCTCCGTGAGTTATCTACTTAACAAACAGGCATCGAACCTGAAGGGCGGCTCAACCAGAAGTTGATAAAAAACATTAGACCTCGCCGTCAGGAAAATGTTAAACAAACAGGCATCGAACCCGATGGCCGGCTCAACACGGAGTTGAGAGGAACATTTGACCTCGGCGTCAGGCATCTGTTAAAGAAACAGGCATCAAACCCGAAGGTCGGCTCAACACGAAGTTCATAGGAATATCTGACCTCGCCGTCAGGCGTCTGTTAAATAAATTGGCATCGAACACAAAGTCCCGCTCAACAAAAAGTTGATAGAAACATCTGACCTCGCCGTAAGGGATCTATTTAACAAACAAGCATCAAACACGAAGGTCGGCTTAACCCGAAGTTGAGAAGAACATCTGACCTCGCTGTCAGGCATCTATTAAGCAAACATGCATCGAATTTGATGGCTGGCTCAACCCAAACTTGAGGAGAACATATGACCTCTCTGTCAGGCATCAGTTAAACAAACTGGTATCGAACCCGATGGCCGGCTCAACCCGAAGTTGAGAAGAACATCTGACCTCGCCGTCAGGCATCTGTTAAACAAACAGGCATCGAACCTGAATTGGCTCAACACGAAGTTGAGAAGTACATCTGACCTTGCCGTCAGGGATATGTTAAATAAACAGGCTTCGAATTTGATGGTCGGCTCAACCCGAAGTTGAGAAGAACATCTGACCTCGCTGTCAGGCATCTATTAAATAAACAGACATCGAACCCGAAGGCAGGCTCAACCTGAAGTTGAGAAGAACATTTAACCTCTCCATCTGACATCTATTAAACAAACAAGCATTGAACCCGAAGGTCGGGTCAACACGAAGTTGAGAAGTACATATGACCTCGCCGTCAGGTATCTGTTAAACAAACACTCATCGAACCCGAAGGCCGGCTCAAAATGAAGTTGAGAAGAACATCTGGCCTCGCCGTCAGGTATCGGTTAAACAAACAGGCATCGAACCCGAAGGCCGGTTTAACACGAAGTTGAAAGGAATATTTAACCTCTCAGTGAGTTATCTACTTAACAAACAGGCATCGAACCTGAAGGGCGGCTCAACCAGAAGTTGATAAAAAACATTAGACCTCGCCGTCAGGAAAATGTTAAACAAACAGGCATCGAACCCGAAGGTCGGCTCAACACGGAGTTGAGAGGAACATTTGACCTCGGCGTCAGGCATCTGTTAAAGAAACAGGCATCAAACCCGAAGGTCGGCTCAACACGAAGTTCATAAGAATATCTGACCTCGCCGTCAGGCATCTGTTAAACAAATAGGCATCGAACCTGGAGGCCGGCTCAACACGAAGTTGATAAATACATCTGACCTCGCCGTTAGGCATCTCTTAAACAAACAGGCATCGAACCCGGAGGCCAGCTCAACACGAAGTTGAGAAGAACATCTAACCTCGCTGTCATTCATCTGTTAAACAAACAGGCATGGAACCCGATGGCCGGCTCAAACTTAAGTTGATAAGTACATTTGACTTCACCGTCAGGTATCTGTTAAACAAACAGGCATCGAACCCGAAGGCCGGTACAACACGAAGTTGAGAGGAACATTTGACCTCACCGTGAGGCAGCTACTAAACAAACAGGCATCGAACCCTCAGGCCGGCTCAACACGAAGTTCATAGGAATATCTGACCTTGTCGTCGGGCGTCTGTTAAATAAATTGGCATCGAACACAAAGTCCCGCTCAACAAAAATTTGAGAGAAACATCTGACCTCGCCGTAAGGGATCTATTAAACAAACAAGCATCGAACACGAAAGGCCGGCTTAACCCGAAGTTGAGAAGAACATTTGACCTCGCTGTCAGGCATCTATTAAACTAACAGGCACCTAATTTGATGGCTGGCTCAACCCAAAATTGAGGAGAACATATGAACTCTCCGTCAGGCATCAGTTAAACAAACTGGCATCGAACCCGATGGTCGGCTCAACCCGAAGTTTAGAAGAACATCTGACCTCGCCGTCAGGCATCTATTAAACAAACAAGCATCAAACCTGAATTGGCTCAACACGAAGTTGAGAAGTACATCTGACCTTGCCGTCAGGGATATGTTAAAAAAACAGGCATCGAATTTGATGGTCGGCTCAACCCGAAGTTGAGAAGAACATATGACCTCGCTGTCA
Source organism: Lathyrus sativus (assembly GCA_963859935.3). NCBI lineage: Eukaryota > Viridiplantae > Streptophyta > Magnoliopsida > Fabales > Fabaceae > Lathyrus > Lathyrus sativus. The sequence goes on along the minus strand of OZ012735.1, from coordinate 395,222,921 downwards.
GGCATCTATTAAATAAACAGACATCGAACCCGAAGGCAGGCTCAACCTGAAGTTGAGAAGAACATTTAACCTCGCCATCTGGCATCTATTAAACAAACAAGCATTGAACCCGAAGGTCGGCTCAACACGAAGTTGAGAAGTACATCTGACCTCGCCGTCACGTATCTGTCAAACAAACAGGCATCGAACCCGAAGGCCGGCTCAAAATGAAGTTGAGAAGAACATCTGGCCTCGTCGTCAGGTATCTGTTAAACAAACAGGAATCGAACCCAAAGGCCGGTTTAACACGGAGTTGAAAGGAAAATTTAACCTCTCAGTGAGTTATCTACTTAACAAACAGGCATTGAACATGAAGGGCGGCTCAACCAGAAGTTGATAAAAAACATTAGACCCCGCCGTCAGGAATCTGTTAAACAAACAGGCATCGAACCCGAAGGCCGGCTCAACACGAAGTTGAGAGGAACATTTGACCTCGGTGTCAGGCATCTGTTAAACAAACAGGCATCGAACCCGAAGGTCGGCTCAACACGAAGTTCATAAGAATATCTGACCTCGCCGTCAGGCATCTGTTAAACAACACTACGCCAGAATTGACTTTTAGCAGCGCATAGAAAGACAGCGCTTTATAACAAAGCGCTGCTAAATAGTCAGTAAAAAAAAAAAGAAAAAAAATTACATACCAAAGACAACGCTTTTAAAAAAGCGCTGCTAAAGGGGGAGCCTAAGACAGCGCTTTTTAAAAAGCGCTTCTAAAAGGGGACCCTAAGAAAGCGCTTTTAAAAAGCGCTGCTAAAGGAGGACCCTTTAAAAGCGCTTTTTAAAAGCGCTGCTAAAGGGGGACCCTACGAGAGCGCTTTTTCTATAAAGCGCTGCTATATGTCATTGCTATGGCACCCTATGAAAGCGCTTTTTAAAGCGCTGCTAAAGGCCTTTAAAAAGCGCTGCTAAAGGTCCAGAATTTTAAGAGAAACAGAAGTCGCGAGTTTCTTTTTTTCTTTCTTTCTCCTCTGCTCTGGCGAACGAACTTTGCCCTATATACCCTCCAGAACCATTCCGTTGCCGTCGCCCTCCCTCCGACCGTTGTCGTCGCCCTCCCTCCGACCGTTGCCGTCGCCGTCTTCCGTTCACCGTCCGTTTTCGAGTGCCTCCGTCCATTGCATTTCCAACATTGTTACGGTATGTGTAGTTTTACTATGGTTTTCTTTTTTATTGATCTTTTCACCATTGTTATATATTTCTTTGAACCTTGATATATGATATGATAGATTTATTGGAAAATATTTGATGTAGCTTTATTGGAAAATATTGGAAAATATATGATAGATTTATTGGAAAATATTTTTGTTGATGAAACTTTTGGTATTAAAATTGAAACAATCTGTTTGTAGAGAGAAGGAATGTGCTTCATGTTATATATATATATATATATATATATATATATATATATATATATATATATATATATATATATATATATATATATATATATATATATATATATATATATATATATATATATATATATATATATATATATATATATATATATATATATATATATATATATATATATATATATATATATATATATATATATATATATATATATATATATATATATATATATATATATATATATATATATATATATATATATGTTGTTATGGTTTTATATGTTGATGGATTATCTAGTATTTTTAATATGATATATTTTGGTGGATTATCTAGTATTTTTGTTTTGTAAATTATTAATATGATTTTAATAAAATTTATATTATGTCTGTTATAGGGGTTACCTGTGAAGAGCAAGGTTGTGATTGTTTCCAAGCATCCTACTGTATAGCTTTCTTAGAAGTTAGTGATTTCTTTACAGGTATTATCTGTTTTTGCTTAGACTACTCAATTATTATGGATAAAAATTGGATGTCTGTTAATCGATTGTCAAAAGAGTACGAGAATGGGGTATCGAACTTCGTTAAGTTTGCTGTTGAACACGCCAAAGACCCCAGTAGGATCACATGTCCTTGCTTAGGTTGCTGTTATGGGCGTCGAATTGACGCGTTTCAGTTGGAATCTCATTTAATGAGACATGGAATTGATCGAAGTTACACATGTTGGACATTACACGGTGAGACCCAGAACAATACGACCTCTACTTCAAAGGACAATGGTAGGGATACATACGATTGTGATCGAGTCGAAGATATTGCAGAAGCACTTGAAGAAGATCTTCAAGATTGTCCAAAGATGTTTGAGAGGTTGGTAAGCGATGCAGAGAAACCGTTGTATAAAGGTTGCACTACTTTCACAAGATTGTCTGCAGTATTAAAGTTGTACAACTTAAAGGCGGGTAATGGATGGTCGGATAAAAGTTTCACAGAGTTGTTAGCCCTACTTCAAGAGATGCTTCCGGAGGATAATGTTCTTCCCAATCGAACCTATGAAGCTAAAAAAATGTTATGCTCTATTGGTATGAGCTATGATAAGATACATGCTTGTCCAAATGATTGCATTTTGTTTCGAAATGAGTATGCATCATTAAACGAGTGTCCTAAATGCGGTGTATCTCGGTATAAGAAAAAGTTGTCACCAGCAAAAGTCTTATGGTATTTTCCTATAATTCCGATATTCAGACGCATGTTTCGTAGTGAAACAGATGCGAAACACCTTACTTGGCATGCAGATGATAGAATTATAGATGGGAAGTATTGACATCAGGAAGATTCACCACAGTGGATGAAAATTGATAATGATTATCCTGATTTTGGAGAAGAAGCTAGAAACCTTCGCTTGGCATTATCGACTGATGGAATGAATCCGCACGGTCTGCAAAGTATCTCCCATTCCACCTGGCCTGTAATTCTTATGATTTATAACCTACCTCCATGGCTATGTATGAAGCGTAAGTACATGATGTTATCTATGTTAATTTCTGGCCCTAAACAACCAGGAAACGACATAGACGTATACCTGACACCTTTAATCGAAGACTTAAAGAGTTTGTAGGAGAACGGTGTGGAGGTTTATGATGGATATAGGAAAGAAAGTTTTAATTTGAGGGCCATGTTGTTTGGCACAATTAATGATTTCCCAGCATACGGAAATCTATCGGGGTATAGCATTAAAGGTCAATGTGCGTGTCCTATCTGTGAAGAAAACACAGATTGGACGCGGTTGGAATTTGGTCAGAAGAATGTCTTTCTTGGTCATCGTAGATTCTTAAGTTCTAATCATCGGTACTGTGGGTGGAGACAAGAATTCAATGGAAATTCAGAACAACGTAGAGCACCACCTACATTGACCGGCGATCAAATTTTTGCAAAGGTGAAAGATGTGAGTACTCAGTTTGGCAAGCCTTTTGCTCATACGCTTACCACGCGTGGGTGGAAGAAGAGGTCAATTTTGTTTGAGTTGCCGTATTGGAAGTCGTTGTATGTACGACATTTTCTTGATGTTATGCATATTAAAAAAAATGTATTTGAAAGTGTTATTGGTACGTTACTCAATATACAAGGAAAGTCTAAGGATGGCCTTAAAGCAAGAAAAGACTTGGTAGCAATGGGAATAAGAAATGAATTAGGACCCCAGAAGAAAGGAAATCGCACTTATCTACCACCTGCTGCATATACTTTGTCTAGAAAGGAGAAAAAGATAATGTGTAAGTTTCTGAGTGAAGTTAAAGTTCCAGAAGGATACTCTTCAGATATTAGAAGGCTTGTTTCTATGAAAGACCTAAAGTTAAAGAGTTTAAAGACACATGATTGCCATGTTCTTATGGAACACTTTCTACCAATAGGTATACGTTCTATTTTGCCAGAAAAAGTGAGAGGCGCAATAACAAAATTGTGTTTCTTTTTCAGATCTATTTGTAGTAAGGTGATCGATCCTGCGATCTTACCAACATTGCAAAGAGATATAATTATTACTTTGTGTGAGCTTGAAATGTATTTTCCTCCGTCATTCTTTGACATAATGGTACATCTAGTTGTGCATCTTGTGAAAGAGACACAACTGTGTGGACCTGCATATATGAGATGGATGTATCCAGTCGAACGTTATATGAAAATATTGAAAGGGTATATGAAAAACCAAAGTCGACCAGAGGGATGTATTGTTGAACGATACATTGTTGAAGAAACTATTGAGTTTTGTACTGAATATTTGTCCAACGTTCAATCCATTGGCCTCCCAAAATCTGATGTTGTTGAAAAAGTAGTAGGTAAACAGTTAATTGGAAATAAAGTTGTGACAGTTTCAAGGGATGAACGGAAGCAAGTGCATTTATATGTTCTACACAATGACGTTGAGGTTGAGCAGTACGTTAAATTGCACAAGGACGTTCTCTGAGGTTTAAATCTAAATAGAAATGAAAATTGGATAGTACGTGAGCACAATAGAAGTTTTATAACATGGTTCAAAGAGCATATTTATTCAAAGTTTTATTCTGATCCCGCTTCAATAACAGAATGGTTGAGATGTTTAGCATATGGTCCAACTTTGCATGTGTTTTCTTATAGCGCATACGCAATTAATGGATACACATTTTATACCAAGGAGCAAGATGATAAAAGTAAAATGCAAAATAGTGGTGTCACTGTGCTTGCCGAATCAATGCACATTTCCTCGTATTTTGGGGTAATCGAGCGCATTTGGGTGTTTGATTATGAGAAGTTTCAGATTCCTATCTTTGGATGCAAGTGGGTTGAAAGTAATAGTGGCATACGTATGGATAAGTCAGGTTTTTTGCAAGTGGATCTTAATAAGGTGGGGTACAAAGATGAGCCTTTTATTCTAGCCACGCAAGCTAAACAAGTGTTCTATGTCACTGATCCGAAAAGTACGAAATGGTCTATAGTTCTTTTTTCCAACAAAGTAATCAACGATAACATTGGAGAAAAGGGGGACGTTGATGTTGAGAATGAATCTTATGTTAGGGATGATCCAGATGAGAATATTATAGCAGACGAATCATATATTAGAAATGATCATAGCGAGGGAATTTGGATCAATCCATCCGTCCGTGTTGTTAAGAGACAAGTAAAGCACCTTTGAACTAAAAAAAGAAAAAGATGTTAAAGGTACTTGTAAAATTACATATTGTCTCATTCAATAAAATAACATATTATTTCTTATTTATACGTTTCTTATGTGTATATATATATATATATATATATATATATATATATTTCTTATTTACATATTTGAATGTCATTCATTTGATACTTTAGTTTTCCTGAATTACAGGTATATTATGGCCAGCAATGAAGATTGGAAGAAATTAAAGTAGAATTGTATAATTTGTGATGTTGAATTTCGAGTTGAGAATTGTATATAATTTGTGATGTTGAATTGTGAAGCTTTTGAATTATATATATTAAAGTGGAATTGTATATAATTTGTGATGTTGAATTGTGCATATAATGCCAAAGTGTTGAATTCTGCACATAATGCCAAAGTGTTGAATTGTGTATATAAAGCCAAAGTGCTGAAATAAAGGGCTAAAATATATAAGCAGGTATTGTAATATAAGCAGGTTTATTGAAAAATATATAAAAAATGTCATTAATCAGGAAATTTTTTTTTTTCAAAACGTGCACATTAGACAGCGCTTTTATGTATAAGAGCTGCTAAAGGGGACAGAGAAACTGCTAAAAAAGCGCTGCTATAGGTGGGGAAAGAGGGGTCTAAAGCGCTGCTATAGGGGGGGGTCTAAGACAGCGCTTTAATAAAGCGCTGCTAAAGGGGGGGAGGGGGGAGATTAGGCAGCGCTTTAAAAAGCGCTGCTAAAGGGGTAAAAAAGCGCTGCTAAAGGTGATGTCTTTAGCAGCGCTTTTTCCACAAAAAAAGCGCTGCCTTTACCTTTAGCAGCGCCACTTTAGGAAGCGCTTTAAAGCGCTTCTAAAGGTCAAAAAAAGTGCTGCTAAAGGTCTGTTTTGGCATAGTGCAAATAGACATCGAACACGAAGTCCCGCTCAACAGGAAGTTGAGAGCAACATCTGACCTCGCCGTCAAGCATCTGTTAAACAAACATGCATCAAACCCGAAGGCCGGTACAACACAAAGTTGAGAGGAGCATTTGACCTCGCCGTGAGGCATTTACTAAACAAACAGGCATCGAACCCGAAGGGCGCCTCAACGAGAAGTTGAGAAAAACATCTGGCCTCGCTTTCAGGCATCTGTTAAACAAACAAACATAGAACCTGAAAGTCGGCTCATCACGAAGTTCATAGGAATATCTGGCCTCGCCGTCAGGCATCTGTTAAACAAATAGACATCGAACACGAAGTCCCGCTCAACACGAACTTGAGAGCAACATCTGACCTCACCGCCAGGCATCTTTTAAAAAAACAGGCATCGAACCCGAAGGCCGGCTTAACACGAAGTTGAGTGGAACATCTAACCTCGCCGTCAATCATATGTTAAATAAACAGGCATCGAACTCGAAGGCCGGCTCAACCAAAAGTTGAGAAGAACATCTGTTAAACAAAGAGGCATCAAACCCGATGGCCGGCACAACACGAAGTTGAGAGGAGCATTTGACCTCGCCGTGAGGCATCTACTAAACAAACAGACATCGAACCCGAAGAGCGGCTCAACCAGAAGTTGATAAGAACATTAGACCTCACTATCAGGAATCTGTTAAACAAACAGGAATCAAACCCGAAGGCCGGCTCAACACGATGTTGAGAGGAACATTTGACCTCGTTGTTAGACATCTGTTAGACAAACAGGCATCGAACCCGAAGGGCGGCTCAACCCGAAGTTGAGAAGAACATACGACCTCGTTGTTAGGCATCTGTTAAACAAACAGGCATCGAACCCGAAGGCCAGTACAACACGAAGTTGAGAGGAACATCTAACCTCGCCATCAGAGATCTATTAAATAAACAAGCATCGAACCCGAAGGTCGACTAAACACGAAGGTCATAGGAATATCTGACCTCGCCGTCAGGACACTGTTAAATAAATAGGCATCGAACATGAAGTCCCACTCAATATGAAGATCATAGGAACATCTGACCTCGCCGTCAGGGATCTGTTAAAAAACAGGCATCGAACATGAAGGTCTGCTCAACCCGAAGTTGAGAAGAACATCTGACCTCGCTGTCAGGCATCTGTTAAACAAACAGGCATCGAATTTGATGGTCGGCTCAACCCGAAGTTGTGAAGAACTTTTGACCTCTCCGTCAGGCTTCTGTTAAACAAACAAGCATCAAAACCGACAGCCGGCTCAACCCGAAGTTGAGAAGAACATCTGACCTCGCCCTCAGGCATCTGTTAAACAAAGAGGCATCGAACCCAAAGGTCGGTTCAACACGAAGTTGAAAGGAAAATTTGACCTCTCTGTGAGGCATCTACTTAACAAACAGGCATCGAACCCGAAGGGCGGCTCAACAAGAAGTTCATAAAAAAACATTAGACCTCGCCGTCAGGAATCTGTTAAACAAACAGGCATCGAACCCGAAGGTCGGCTCAACACGAAGTTGTGAGGAACATTTTACCTCGGGGTCAGGCATCTGTTAAACAAAGAGGCATCGAACCCGAACGGGGGCTCAACCCAGAGTTGAGAAGAACATCTGACCTCTCTATCAGGCATCTGTTAAACAAACAGGCATCGAACCCAAAGGCCGACTTAACACGAAGTTCATAGGAATATCTGACCTCGCCGTCAGGCATCTGTTAAACAAATAGGCATCAAACACGAAGTCCCGCTCAACACGAAGTTGAGAACAACATCTGAGCTCGCCGTCAAGCATCTGTTAAACAAATAGGCATCGAACACGAAGTCCCTCTCAACATGAAGTTCATAGGAACATCTGACCTCGCTGTGAGGGATCTGTTAAACAAACAGGCATCGAACGTGAAGGCCGGCTCAGCTCGAAGTTGAGAAAAACATCTGACCTCGCTGTCAGGCATCTGTTAAACAAACAAGCATCAAACCCGAAGGCCGGCTCAACCCGAAGTTGTGAAGAACTTCTGACCTCTCTGTCAGGTTTCTGTTAAACAAACAGGCATCGAACCCGACACCCGGCTCAACCCAAAGTTGTGAAGAACATATGACCTCGTCGTCAGGCATCTGTTAAACCAAGAGGCATCGAACCCGAAGACCGTCACAACACGAAGTTGAGAGGAACATCTAACCTCGTCATCAGACATCTATTAAACAAACAAGCATCGAACCGGAAGGCCGGCTATTGCATCCCAAAATTTGACCCCTTAGATCCTCATCTCCATTGTAGGATCATATTTATTTAATTAACTAACCTTAACCAATTTCAAGTTTATCTTTGTTAAGATGCAGATGAATTGGGGTTCCGTACCGACAAAATCGGGATTTCAGTGATCTGATCAATCAATGTATTTGATTGAGTCAACCGCAGCTAGGTCTCCATATCATCAAGAATACAACATTGGATCAAGTATGAATTCAATTTGAGGTGGTCACCCGGGAATTGAGAACAGTGCAATTTAAGATACCCGATTAGGGTTTTCGACGAGAAAAAGTCAACTGTAGTGTAGTTTGAATTTTGGTTTAAAGAGTGTTTCAATGGTGGGATTTTGGTCCATTAAGTTCCTATGGCTTAGTAAAGTCCATACAAAGAGTTTCAAGCCCTCAGGATGTCTGGATCATCGACAGTCGACTCGGTAGGCACCGATTGATTGAACGGTTGACCGAAAAGTCAACTTTTCAAACATAAGGAATTTGACTTTAAGACGTGAATAAAAAATGTTCCTTATATCATCTTACACCTCCCCATAAAATTTCATGACCATTGGATCAAGGGTTAAGAAGTAATTGCAAAAATCGGGAATTAGGGTTTCGAAAGGGGCAAGACCATAACTCCTTAACCACACATCCAGATGAAGTGGTTCAAAGCTCATTGAAAAGTTCTTGACAAATCCTACAAAATCCTCAAAGTGTTCCATGATAAAAAAATGCATAGAATTGGAGTTATGACAAGATTCATTTTAGGAAGGTAAATAACTTAGAAAAATTCTAAGTAATTTAGCCTTTTTAAGTGGTTTTTTCAGCAACTTGGAGGGGTTTTTCAACCTAGTTCCATCAAGAATTTGGAAATTCCAAAAACATGAAAGTAATAGAGCTATTTAAGGGCTTTCCAAATTGCGGTAGAACTCCTCAATAGCATGTGTGAGCAGGGAGTTATGCACTATGGTAGTTAGGGCTGTCAACACTTGAAACCACACTCCAACACTTCCCAAAAATCAGTTTTTCACAACTTGAGATCTCCTCAGCCCTTGTATCATGATTCAATACAATATTAAGATGTGTAGAGGAAAGAAAATGCAGAAAATGTAAGGTTTGGAGAGAGAGAGAGGTAGGTTGCAACCTGGCATTATTTTAATCAAATGTGTAAGAAGGAGAGAGAAACTTTTCATGCCAAGACTGTGCAGATGGCTCACCCTACCTTCATAGATCATCTCAATCACTTCATGTCCATCTCCACTTGAGTTTTCTGATCTCCTTTGAACTATGGAGCTGATAGGAGAAGATTTTGCAAGATTCACTTAAAAAATCTCATGAAAATCCCTCCAAAAGTGGTAAAAGACCAAGGTTGCCCTCACTCTTGTTTTGGCTATAAATAGAGGCATCTTCCATGAGTTTAGACCAGAGCACTCTACATCCCTAGAGAAAATCACTTGCTCTCATTCAATCTTGCTCTTGCTTACAAGTGAAGGAAGCTCCCTAAAAAACACCAAAATCTGCCTTGGAGCAAAGTGCCTTCTAAAATCATTTCCATACATCCAAACTCACCAAAAACCATCTACACAACCCATAAATATTGTGTAGAAGGTGTTCATACTTTCAAACTACTTAAAAATACCATTTTTCAAAAAGTCAACTTTCACACCAAGAAAGTTTGACCACTATGCTGAAAATCTGCCAAATCCTTGTCCATACCTATTCTTGATGTTCTAACCATTCATACACCTCATATATGTCATATTGCAATTGTCCAAGGCATTGAAGATCAATGGTGAAGCTCATTTCTCAAGTTGTCCTAAGGTTTGTATATTGCTTCAAGAGGAAGCAAACTTCAATTTTGGGCCAAAAATAAGATCTCTGGTTTTCTTTGTGTTATAACTTGCTCAACATAGTCCACAAAAGGTATGTAATCCATAAACCTCTCATTTTACCTTACATTGTTATGTTTTGCATTCTTGAGGTGTTTTTGTGAAAACTATGTGTATGCTGTCCCAAAACTGCTCTTTGTCAAGAGCTTGTATTCATTTCATTGTTTCTTACTTTTGTTAAGGTATAATATGTATGAAATGATGTACTAATGTTGTTCATGTGTTAAAGTTGATTGATGTTTGTTTATTAGAGTTGTAACTCATATGTTCAAAACATGTGGATTGTGATGCTTATCATTGTCATGGTAAGAATGTGTAGTTTGACCTTGACATATTTTAGGGCCTATTTTCATTAGATAGCATATTTGAAATTTGTGTGTGGTAGTAACATAGGTCATACCAGCCTGCACTTGTCTTTGACAGTTTTCCTTACCATTTCTCAAAATACTACCATCACTAGGCCAAATTTTGAATCAAAGAGAATGTGTCTAGTTTTGAGGCATAACACCATTTGTTATCATATATATGACATGTGTGCATCATTTGTGTGGCATAAAACCACATCTTTTGAGATTATACCTGCTGCACCATCAAGACAGTTTTTTGCACCAACACCACATGCCAATTTTCGCCTTGAATGAATATGTTTACTTTTTGAGCTTAAAACCCTCTGTCATCATATTCATGATATGTGTGCATCATTATGTGGCATGAAACTCATCATCTTGAAATATACCTGTTTGCATTGGCAACTTGTCCCAAAACTGTTTTCACATGTTATACCACCAAACCGCCTTGAAATCTGCCATAGTTGTGACTGTCATGAGAGGTACGCCTTGAGTTTGATGTGTTGAATTTCTGTTTTTGACACATGCTTGATTTAATGATGATGCTGTTGTAACTTTGGATTCTGATGAGGGCTAGTTTGATATCCTTGAGGTTGTGACTGCTAGGATCTAGTTGGTTGATTGGAGTCAGGTTTAAGCATGTTCAGTCTAGGCCTAAAATTTGGATAATACATGCTTGGATCTTTTTACTCAGATTTGATGAGAGGTAAACATTTCTTGGTCTGTGCAAGTTGGTTATGATGATGCCTTTGGATTGAGGATAGTGTGTCTTGGATTTGCATTTAAAATAGGATTGTGACAGAACTGCTGCCTTGAGTTTTTTATTGAACTGTCATAGCTTCTTAACTCCTCATGCTAGGAAGGTGGTCTAAGTTGTGGTGAGGGATTGGTCAATTCTGTTGTCATGAGTTGGGGGGGTCTGTTCAGCTTAGTTTTTTACTCCTAATCATTAAACTGTTGTGGTGACTGTCAAACAGTCTAATTTTTAATCATTTAGAAATGCCTTTTACAACTTGCATAAACTCTTGTTTGATATTAAACTGTTTTGATCATCTTGTGTTGATCATGGTCAATTCATATTCACCAATGCATCTTCAAACCTGCATTTTTATCAGAACTTCAATAGATTTAGAATCCATATGAGTTGAGTTTGCAAAACTGCTGGTCTCATTTCCGCATTGCCCTTAAATATAAATTGTTGGTGAACATGTTGGGGTATTGGATCTATTGTCAATTGATGCTTTGAGGTTTGATAACCTCTGTTGCCTTCAAGTTTCTGTTATTTTAAAAGCTGCTAAATTTGTGTGTATGAGGCTCTTAGCCTATTGCATTTGAAGTTGATTCATGAGGTTGTTGCTGCAGATCTTGATGAGCAAGCATTATTCTGCCCACTGTAAGGATATAATAGTCTTGTTTGTTAACTGTCCTGGAGATTTATGCATAAGGGTTGTTATCCTAAGGTTGTAAAACTTGCATCTGTGAATGATTTGGATTGATGAATGATATAGGCATTATCATGCTAGGTTGCATTTATGTCAATAGCCTGTTTAGGATCAGTTGTAGGTTTGTTAGCTTTAACTCAATTGGCAAGTTTGGTTTGATTTTGGTGTGTTTTATTGATGTCTAGACCAGTCTGTTGGAATTGATCAAAGAATCTATCAGTTTTCTGTTTGAGCTATTTTGATTGTTGATTTTGTTTCTACTCAAACTGTTTTGAACTTGTTATTGCAACTTATGTCACAATTTCATAACCACCAGCCACTTTGTATTCAGGTTTGAATTTAAGTTTTGTTTGATTTGGAACTTCACGTATATTGTATTTGGAGTGTGTGAGGACCTTCAAAATGTTTTAAGCATGAGAGATTGGAGCTGTAGCTTTGAAAGTGCATTGCAAACACATAACATGCATTTACTTTCGAATTTTAATTTGTGCCCATTTTTGGAGAAAACTGAAGTTACCATTGGATTCCTCATTCGATTTCATGTGATTTAGACCTAAAGTTTGTTAAAAACCATGAACTTTTGATCAAGTTATGAATCAAAAACCATGATTGTTCTTGCCTCTTCCAATTTGCCCAGAATATCATGAAAAACATGCCTTATATGTTTATGGGGGTGGCTATATCAACGGATGTATAGCCACCCCAGTGGTAGAAGCATGCACGCATATCATACCTTTCATTAGCCAGACCTGGGTTCGATCCCTAAGGAGGATCAACCCTTTTGCTTTTCTTCTTTTTTTCATATTTTCCATGCTTCACCATGTTTTCTACCAGGATAGCGCACGTGTATGTGCCCTAGTGGCCAGTTTGCTTGCCTGCAAGCTGAGGGGCGTGGGTTCAACTCCCACCCCTTGCACTTTTATTTTGATTTTACTTGTTAAATATTGTTTTGTATATAAAACTTCCAATATTCATATCTTCCTCATTTTTCATCCTTTTTGGTCCATTCTTTTTGCAACATGTTTGTTTTAAAGTCTATTTTCATATGATATAAGAATATTACATGTTATTAATCGTGATGCCCTTTGGCTATGTGGAAATGTGTTCATTTGTTAAGATCGTTATCTTACCTACTGTTGAATTCCCTTTAATCATGTTTGAATTTTCTTGTGTGATCTTTGCTTCCCATGCCAGTTAACATTTTAGGGTTTACTCTCCTTTGGTTATCACCATAATCCCATGATGCATTCCTCCTAAATTACGAGGTTAAACTAATTTACTTGTGTTTGATTGTCATCAATACATAATGTTGTTACATTTGTTATACTTTGAATTTATAATATGTTTACTTTCAAATTGTGATTTGTTTACATGGTTGTTACCTTCATCATGTTTCAATCTTTGTTAAGACTATGCTTCTATCTTTGTTAAGATATTTGATTACCGGTTGTAACCATTGTTGTTTGAAGTATCTGTTTATTGTAATATGCATACTTACTTGATTGTAATCTTATTCCTCTTGCTTTATGATTATGCTTTGTTAGGTTTATTTCCCCAAAGTGATGAAACTCTTTAGTTCTCATCCAAGTTGCCTCATCTTTTCCCTTCCAAAGGAAAGTCTCTCTATTGACCCTTGGGTCATAGATAGCTCATTAACATAGGTCTGGATAGAACCTTCTCCCCCTTTTGGTCTGGATAGAACCAATAGGATTTAAACATCATAGATCTAGATAGAACCTTCCCCCTTTTGGTCTGGATAGAACCAATAGGATACCCTCATAGGTCTGGATAGAACCTTCCCCTCCTTTTGGTCTGGATAGAACCAATAGATCCTTATTCTGTAGTTCGTGCCCGAACTACGACCGCTCTGATTTCTCATTGGACAATAAGAATATGTAGGTACAAGATGCGATATCTTGATGAGCAACCTTTCCCTTTCTCCTACCTTTTGGTCTGGATAGAACCATTTGGTCTTACAACGTAGAACTTTAGAATAGAGTTTGGTTAACTCTATGTAAGAATCATGGATATGATTACTTCCCTTTCTTGAGAGTTCAAGAGTTGTCTTAAACTCTAAAAAAGCATGGATATGTTTGTTCCCCTCTGAACCTTGATCATAATCAAGTGTTCTTCAACCCTAGTGAGGTGAACTACGGTTGCTCTGATTCTATCCTAGTTAGGATACGTAGGCAGAGGACGCGATGTCTTTGCGAGCAAACTTAGAAACTATCTTTAGGTTTTAACCTACACCCTTTACCCAATCCCAATCCTTAGCAAACATTTACCAACTTAGCATGCAAACAAACAAAAGGTTCCTGTAGAGTACTACAGATGTCTAGGATGTGAAATACCTACCCTAGGCATAACCAACCCCCGAATCTCTTAGCGTTGTTGTTACATCGCGCAAAAGGGTTTTTCTTTCTTTAAACCTTTCCTTTGGATAAATTAAAGTCCGATTGTAATCTAAGAATTAAAGATTCAAGTTAATCAATAGCTTGGTATCACGATTCTCACCGCAACATCGGCTCAACACGAAGTTCATAGGAATATCTGACCTCGCCGTCAGGCATCTATTAAACAAATAGGCATCGAACACGAAGTCCCGCTCAACATGAAGTTCATAGGAACATCTGACCTCGCCATCAGGGATCTGTTAAAAAAATAGGCATCGAACATGAAAGTCGGCTCAACCCGATGTTGAGAAGAACATCTGACCTCGCTGTCAGGCATCTGTTAAACATACAGGCATCGAATTTGATGGTCAGCTCAACCCGAAGTTGTGAAGAACTTCAGACCTCTCCGTCAGGCTTCTGTTAAACAAACAGGCATCGAACCAAACGGCCTGCTAAACCCGAAGTTGAGAAAAACATCTGACCTCACCGTCAGGCATCTGTTAAACAAAACGGCATCGAACCCGAAGGCCGGTTCAACACGAAGTTGAAAGGAAAATTTGACCTCTCCATGAGGCATCTACTTAACAAACAGGCATAGAACCCGAAGGGCGGCTAAACCAGAAGTTGATAAAAAACATTAGACCTTGCTGTTAGGAATCTGTTAAACAAATAGGCATCAAACCCGAAGGCCGGCTCAACACGAAGTTGAGAGGAACATTTGACCTCGGCGTCAGGCATCTGTTAAACAAACAGGCATTGAACCCGAACGGGGGCTCAACCCGAAGTTGAGAAGAACATCTGACCTTGCTGTCAGGCATCTGTTAAACAAACAGGCATCAAACCCGAAGTCCGGCTCAACACAAAGTTCATAGGAATATCTGACCTCGCTGTCAGGCATCTGTTAAACAAACAGGCATCGAACACGAAGTCCCGCTCAACACGAAGTTGAGAGCAACATCTGACCTCTCCGTCAAGCATCTGTTAAACAAACAGGCATCGAACCCGAAGGCATGCATAACCCGAAGTTGAGAGGAACATTTGACCTCCCCGTGTGGCATCTACTAAACAAACAAGCATCGAACCCGAAGGGCGGCTCGACCAGAAATTAATATGAACATTAGACCTCGCCGTCAGGAATCTGTTAAAAATACAGGCATCGAACCCGAAGGCCGGCTCAACACGAAGTTGAGAGGAACATTTGACCTCGTCGTCAGACATCTGTTAGACAAACAGGCATCGAACCCGAAGGGCGGCTCTACCCGAAGTTGAGAAGAACATATGACCTCGTTGTTAGGCATCTGTTAAACAAACAAGCATCGAACCCGAAGGCCGGCAAAACACGAAGTTGAGAGATACATCTAACCTTGCCGTCAGACATCAATTAAACAAACAAGCATCGAACCCGAAGGCCGGCTCAACACGAAGGTCATAGGAATATCTGACCACGCTGTCAGGCATCTGTTAAACAAATAGGCATCGAACACGAAGTCCCGCTCAACATGAAGTTCATAGGAACATCTGACCTAGCCGTCAGGGATCTGTTAAACAAACAGACATCGAACATGAAGGCCGACACAACCTGAAGTTGAGAAGAACATCTGACCTCTCCGTCAGACTTCTTTTAAACAAACAGGCATCGAACCCGACGGTCGGCTCAACCCAAAGTTGAGAAGAACATATGACCTCGCCGTCAAGCGTCTGTTAAACCAAGAGGCATCGAACCCGAAGGGCGGCTCAACCTGAAGTTGAGAAGAACATCTGACCTCGCTATCAGGCATCTATTAAACAATTAGGCATCGAACCCGAAGGCTGGCTCCACAAGAAATTTATAGGAATATCTGACCTCGCCGTCAGGCATTTGTTAAACAAATAGGCATCGAACACGAAGTCCCGATCAACATGAAGTTCATAGGAATATCTGACCTCGCCGTCAGGGATCTGTTAAACAAATAGGCATTAAACACAAAGGCCGGCTCAACCCGAAGTTGAGAAGAACATCTGACCTTGCTGTCAGGCATTTGTTAAACAAACAGGCATCGAATTTGATGGTCAGCTCAACCCAAAGTTGTGAAGAACTTCTGACCTCTCCGTCAGGCTTCTGTTAAACAAACAGGCATCGAACCCGACGGCCTGCTAAACCCGAAGTTGAGAAAAACATCTAACCTCGCCGTCAGGCATCTGTTAAATAAACAAGCATCGAACCCGAAGGCCGGTTCAACACAAAGTTGAAAGGAAAATTTGACGTCTCCATGAGGCATCTACTTAACAAACAGGCATAGAACCTGAAGGGCGGCTCAACCAGAACTTGATAAAAAACATTAGACCTCACCGTCAGGAATCTGTTAAACAAACAGGCATCAAACCCGAAGGCCGGTTCAACACAAAGTTGAGAGGAACATTTGACCTCGGCGTTAGGCATGTGTTAAACAAACAGGCATCGAACCCGAACGGGGGCTCAACCCGAAGTTGAGAAGAACATCTGACCTCACTGTCAGGCATCTGTTAAACAAACAGGTATCGAACCCGAAGTCCTGCTCAACACGAAGTCGAGAGCAACATCTGAACTCGCTGTCAGGCATTTGATAAACAAACAGGCGTTGAACATGAAAGCCGGCCAACCCAAAGTTGAGAAGAACATCTGACCTCGCTGTCAGGCATCTGATAAGCAAACAGGCATCGAATTTGATGGTTGGCTCAACCCGAAGTTGTGAAGAACCTCTGACCTCGGCGTCATGCATCTGTTAAACAAACAGGCATCGAACCCGAATTCTGGCTCAACACGAAGTTTAGAAGTGCATCTGACGTCGCCGTCAGGGATCTATTAAACAAAAAGGCATCAAACCCGGAGGCTGGATCCACCTAAAGTTGAGAAGAGCATCCGATCTCACTATCAGGCATCTATTAAATCAACAGGCATCGAATTTGTTGTCCGAAGTCGAGAAGAACTTCTGAACTCATTGTCAGGAATCAGTTAAACAAACAGGAATCGAACCCGAAGGCTGGCTAAACCCGAAGTTTAGAAGAATTTCTGACCTCGCCATCAGGCATTTGTTAAACAAACAGGCATCGAACCCGAAGGTCGGCTTAACACGAAGTTGAGAAGTACATCTGACCTCGTCGTCAGGCATATGTTAAACAAACAGGCATCGAACCCGGTGGCCGCCTCAACACAAAGTTGAGAAGAACATCTGACCTCGCCGTCAGGTATCTGTTAAACAAACAGGCATCGAACCCGAAGGCCGGCTCAAAATGAAGTTGAGAAGAACATCTGATCTCACCGTCAAGTATCTGTTAAACAAACAGCCATCGAACCCGAAGTCCGGCTCAACACGAAGTTCATAGGAATATCTGACCTCGCCGTCGGGTATCTATTAAACAAATCAGCATCGAACACAAAGTCCCACTCAACACGAAGTTGACAGCAACATCTGACATCGCCATCAGGAATCTGTTAAACAAACAGGCATCGAACCCGAAGGCCGGCTCAACACGAAGTTGAGAGGAACATTTGACCTCGCTATCAGACATCTATTAAACAAACAGGCATCGAACCCGAAGGGTGGCTCAACCCGAAGTTGAGAAGAACATATGTCCTCAATGTTAGGCATCTGTTAAACAAATAGGCATCAAACCCGAAGGCCAGCACAACACGAAGTTGAGAGGAACATCTAACCTCGCCGTCAGACATCTATTAAACAAACAAGCATTGAACCTGATGGCCGGCTCAACACGAAGGTCATAGGAATATCTAGCCTCACCGTCAGGGATCTCTTAAATAAACAGGCATCGAACACGAAGGTCGGCTTAACCCGAAGTTGAGAAGAACATCTAACCTCTCTATCAGGCATCTCTTATACAAACAGGCATTGAACCCGACGGCCAGCTCAACCCGAAGTGTAGAAGAACATCTGACCTCACTGTCAGAAATCTGTTAAACAAACTGGCATCGAACCCGAAGGCCGGCTCAACACGAAGTTCATAGGAATATCTGACCTCGCCATCAGGGATTTGTTAAACAAACAGGCATCGAACACGTAGGCCGGCTCAACACGAAGTTCACAGGAATACCTTGAGTTTTCCGTCAGCCAACTGTTAAATAAATAGTCATCGAACACGAAGTCCCGCTTAACACGAACTTGAGAGCAATATCTGTCCTCACCGTCAGGCATCTGTGAAACAAACAGGCATCGAACCCGAAGGCCGGCTGAACACGAAGTTGAGACGAACATCTGACCTCACCGTTAAGCATATGTTAACTAAACAGGCATCGAACCCGAAGGTCGGTACAAACAAAAGTTGAGAAGAACAGCTGACCTCGCCGTCAGGCATCGAACCCGAACGCCTGCTCAAACTGAAGTTGAGAAGAAAATCTGACCTCACCGTCAGGTATCTGTTAAACAAATAGGCATCGAACCCGAAGCCCGGCTCAACCTGAAGTTAAGAAGAACATCTGACCTCACCGTCAGGTATCTATTAAACAAACATGCATCAAACCCGAAGGCCGGCTCAACATGAAGTTGAGAGGAACATTTGACCTTGTCGTCAGGCATTTGTTAAACAAACAGGCATCGAACCCGAAGGGCGGCTCAACCCGAAGTTGAGAAGAACATCGGACCTCTTTGTCAGGCATATGTTAAACAAACACGCATCGAACCCGAAGGCCGGCTCAACACGAAGTTCATAGATATATCTGACCACGCCGTCAGACATCTGTTAAACAAATAGGCATCAAACACGAAGTATCGCTCAACACGAAGTTCATAGGAATATCTGACCTCGAAGTCAGGGATCTGTTAAACAGACAGGCATCGAACATGAAGGTCGGCTCAACCCGAAGTTGAGAAGAACATCTGATCTCGCTGTCAGGCATCTGTTAAACAAACAGGCGTCGAATTTGATGGTCGACTCAACCCGAAGTTGAGAAGAACATATGACCTCTCTATCAGGCATCTGTTAAACAAACAGGCATCAAAACCGACGGCCTGCTAAACCCAAAGTTGGGAAGAACATCTGACCTCGCCGTCAGGCATCTGATAAACAAAAAGGCATCGAACCCGTAGGCCGGCTGAACTTGAAGTTGAGAAGAACATCTGACCTCGCTATCAGGAATCTGTTAAACAAACAGGCATCGAATTTGATGGCAGGCTCAACCCGAAGTTGAGAAGAACATCTGAACTCATTATTAGGCATCAGTTAAACAAACAGGAATCGAACCCGATGGCCGGCTCAACCCAAAGTTGAGAAGAACATCTGACCTCGCTATCAGGAATCAGTTAAACAAACAGGCATCAAACTCGAAGGTCGGCTCAACACGAAGTTGAAAAGTACATTTGACTTCGCCGTCAGGCATCTGTTAAACAAACAGGCATCGAACCTGGAGGCCGGCTCAACACGAAGTTGAGAAGAACATCTGACGTCGCTGTCAGGCATCTGTTTAACAAACAAGCATCGAACCCGAAGTCCGGCTCAAATTTAATTTGAGAAGAACATCTGACTTCGCCGTCAGGTATCTGTTAAACAAAGAAGCATCGAACCCGAAGGCCGGCACAACACGAAGTTGAGAGGAACATTTTACCTCACCGTGAGGCATCTACTAAACAAACAGGCATCGAACCTGAAGGGCGGCTCAACCAGAAGTTTATAAGAACATTAGACCTCGCCGTCAGGAATCTGTTAAACAAACAAGCATCGAACCCGATGGTCGGCTCAACACGAAGTTGAGAGGAACATTTGACCTCCCCGTCAGGCATCTGTTAAACAAACAGGCTTCGAACCCGAAGGGAGCCTCAAACCGAAGTTGATAAGAACATCTGACTTCACTGTCAGGCATCTTTTAAACAAACAGGCATCGAACCCGAAGACCGGCTCAACACGAAGTTCATAGGAATATCTGACCTCGCCGTCGGGCATCTTTTAAACAAATAGGCATCGAACACGATGTCCTGTTCAACCCAAAGTTAAGAGCAACATCTGACCTCACCGTAAGGGATTTGTTAAACATACAGGCATCGAACACGAAAGACGGCTCAACCCAAAGTTGAGAAGAACATCTGACCTCGCTGTCAGGCATCTATTAAACAAACAGGCATCGAATTTGATGGCCGACTCAACCCGAAGTTGAGAAGAACATATGACCTCTACGTGAGGCATCTGTTAAACAAACAGGCATCGAACCCGATGGCCGGCTCAACCCGAAGATAAGAAGAACATCTGACTTCGCCATCAGGCATCTGCTAAACAAACAGGCGTCGAACCCGAAGTCTGGCACAACACGAAGTTGAGAAGTACATCTGAACTTGCCGTGAGGGATCTATTAAACAAAAAGGCATCGAACCCGGAGGCCTGCTCAACCTGAAGTTGAGAAGAACATATGACCTTGCTATCAGGCATCTGTTAAACAAACAGGCATCAAATTTGATGGCCGGCTCAACCCGAAGTTGAGAAGAACATTTAACCTTACTGTCTGGCATCTATAAAATAAACAGCCGTCGAACCTGAAGGCAGGCTCAACACGAAGTTGAGAAGTACATCTGACCTCGCCGTCAGGTATCTGTTAAACAAACAGGCATTGAACCCGAAGGCCGGATCAAAATGAAGTTGAGAAGAACATCTGACCTCGCTGTCATGTATCTGTTAAACAAACAGGCATCGAACCCGAAGGCCGGTATAACACGAAGTTGAGAGGAACATCAAACTTCGCCGTCCGACATCTATTAAACAAACAAGCATCGAACCTGAAGGTCGGCTCAACACGAAGGTCTTAGGAATATCTGGCCTCACTGTCAGGGATCTCTTAAACAAACAGGCATCGAACACGAAGGCCGACTCAGCTCGATGTTGAGAAGAACATTTGACCTCGCTGTCAGGCATTTGGTAAAAAAACAGGCATCGAATTTGATGGTCGGCTCAACCCGAAGTTGAGAAGAACATATAACATCTCTATCAGGAATATCTTAAATAAAATGGCATCGAACCCGACGGCCGGCTCAACCCGAAGTGTAGAAGAACATCTGACCTTGCCGCAGGCATCGAACCCGAAGGCCGGCACAACACGTAGTTGAGAGGAACATTTTACCTCACCGTGAGGCATCTACTAAACAAACAGGCATCGAACCCGAAGGGCGGCTCAACCAGAAGTTTATAAGAACATTAGACCTCGCCGTCAGGAATCTGTTAAACAAACAAGCATCGAACCCGATGGTCGGCTCAACACGAAGTTGAGAGGAACATTTGACCTCGCCGTCAGGCATCTGTTAAACAAACAGGCTTCGAACCCGAAGGGAGCCTCAAACCGAAGTTGAGAAGAACATCTGACTTCACTGTCAGGCATCTTTTAAACAAACAAGCATCGAACCCGAAGACCGGCTCAACACGAAGTTCATAGGAATATCTGACCTCGCCGTCGGGCATCTTTTAAACAAATAGGCATCGAACACGATGTCCTGCTCAACCCAAAGTTAAGAGCAA
The DNA here is from genome assembly GCA_963859935.3 of Lathyrus sativus. NCBI lineage: Eukaryota > Viridiplantae > Streptophyta > Magnoliopsida > Fabales > Fabaceae > Lathyrus > Lathyrus sativus. The sequence continues at coordinate 395,201,177 of OZ012735.1, read as the reverse complement.
CATCTGACCTCACCGTAAGGGATTTGTTAAACAAACAGGCATCGAACACGAAGGACGGCTCAACCCAAAGTTGAGAAGAACATCTGACCTCGCTGTCAGGCATCTATTAAACAAACAGGGATCGAATTTGATGGCCGACTCAACCCGAAGTTGAGAAGAACATATGACCTCTACGTGAGGCATCTGTTAAACAAACAGGCATCGAACCCGATGGCCGGCTCAACCCGAAGATAAGAAGAACATCTGACTTCGCCATCAGGCATCTGCTAAAGAAACAGGCGTCGAACCCGAAGTCTGGCACAACACGAAGTTGAGAAGTACATCTGAACTTGCCGTGAGGGATCTATTAAACAAAAAGGCATCGAACCCGGAGGCCTGCTCAACCTGAAGTTGAGAAGAACATATGACCTTGCTATCAGGCATCTGTTAAACAAACAGGCATCAAATTTGATGGCCGGCTCAACCCGAAGTTGAGAAGAACATTTAACCTTACTGTCTGGCATCTATAAAATAAACAGCCGTCGAACCCGAAGGCAGGCTCAACACGAAGTTGAGAAGTACATCTGACCTCGCCGTCAGGTATCTGTTAAACAAACAGGCATTGAACCCGAAGGCCGGATCAAAATGAAGTTGAGAAGAACATCTGCCCTCGCTGTCATGTATCTGTTAAACAAACAGGCATCGAACCCGAAGGCCGGTATAACACGAAGTTTAGAGGAACATCAAACTTCGCCGTCCGACATCTATTAAATAAACAAGCATCGAACCTGAAGGTCGGCTCAACACGAAGGTCTTAGGAATATCTGGCCTCACTGTCAGGGATCTCTTAAACAAACAGGCATCGAACACGAAGGCCGACTCAGCTCGATGTTGAGAAGAACATTTGACCTCGCTGTCAGGCATCTGGTAAACGAACAGGCATCGAATTTGATGGTCGGCTCAACCCGAAGTTGAGAAGAACATATAACATCTCTATCAGGAATATCTTAAATAAACAGGCATCGAACCCGACGGCCGGCTCAACCCAAAGTGTAGAAGAACATCTGACCTTGCCGCAGGCATCGAACCCGAAGGCCGGCACAACACGAAGTTCATAGGAATATCTGACCTCGCCATCAGGGATTTGTTAAACAAACAGGCATCGGACACGTAGGCTGGTTCAACACGAAGTTCATAGGAATATATTACCTTGCCGTCAGCCATCTGTTAAACAAATAGTCATCGAACACGAAGTCCCGCTCAACACAAAGTTGAGAGCAATATCTAACCTTACCTTCAAGCATCTGTGAAACAAATAGGCATCGAACCCGAAGGCCGGCAGAACACGAAGTTGACAGGAACATCTGACCTCGCCGTCAAGCATATGTTAACCAAACAGGCATCGAACCTGAAGGTCGGCACAACTAAAAGTTGAGAAGAACAGCTGACCTCACCGTCAGGTATCTGTTAAACAAATAGGCATCAAACCCGAAGGCCGGCTCAACATGAAGTTGAGAGGAACATTTGACCTCGCTGTCAGGCATTTGTTAAACAAACAGGCATCGAACCCGAAGGGCGGCTCAACCCGAAGTTGAGAAGAACATCTGACCTCGTTGTCAGGCATATGTTAAAAAAACACGCATCGAACCCAAAGGCCGGCTCAACACGAAGTTCATAGGAAGATCTGACCTCGTCGTCAGACATATGTTAAACAAATAGGCATCAAACACGAAGTATCACTCAACACGAAGTTCATAGGAATATCTGACCTCGTCGTCAGGAATCTGTTAAACAGACAGGCATCGAACACGAAGGCCGGCTCAACCCGAAGTTGAGAAGAACATTTGATCTCACTGTCAGGCATCTGTTAAACAAACAAGCATCAAATTTGATGGCAGGCTCAACTCGAAGTTGAGAAGAACATATGACCTCTCCGTCAGGCATCTGTTAAACAAACAGGCATCAAAACCGACGGCCGGCTCAACCCGAAGTTGAGAAGAACATCTGACCTCTCCGTCAGGCATCTGTTAAACAAACAGACATCGAACCCGAAGGCCGACTCAACACGAAGTTGGGAAGTACATATGACCTCGCCGTCAGGGATCTGATAAACAAAAAGGCATGAACCCGTAGGCCGGCTCAACTTGAAGTTGAGAAGAACATCTGACCTCGCTATCAGGCATATGTTAATCAAGCAGGCATCGAATTTGATGGCAGGCTCAACCCGAAGTTGAGAAGAACATCTGAACTCATTGTTAGGCATCAGTTAAACAAACAGGAATCAAACCCGAAGGCTGGCTCAACCCGAAGTTGAGAAGAACATCTGACCTCGCCGTCAGGAATCTGTTAAACAAACAGGCATCGAACTCGAAGGCCGGCTCAACACAAAGTTGAAAAGTACATCTGACCTCGCCGTCAGGCATCTGTTAAACAAACTGGCATCGAACCCGGAGGCCGGCTCAACACGAAGTTGAGAAGAACATCTGACCTCGCCGTTAGGCATCTATTTAACAAACAGGCATCGAACCCGAATGCCGGCTCAAAATTAATTTGAGAAGAACATCTGACTTCGCCGTCGGGTATTTGTTAAACAATCAAGCATCGAACTCGAAGGCCGGCACAACACGAGGTTGAGAGGAACATTTTACCTTACCGTGAGGCATCTACTAAACAAACAGACATCGAACCCGAAAGGCGGCTCAACCAGAAGTTTTTAAGAACATTAGACCTCACCATCAGGAATCTGTTAAACAAACAGGCATCGAACCCGAAGCTCGGCTCAACACGAAGTTGAGAGTAACATTTGACCTCGCCGTCAGGCATCTGTTAAACAAACAGGCATCGAACCCGAAGGGGGGCTCAATCCGAAGTTGAGAAGAACATCTGACTTCGCTGTCAGGCATCTCTTAAACAAACAGGCATCAAACCTGAAGGTCGGCTCAACACGAAGATCATAGGAATATCTGACCTCGCCGTCGGGCATCTTTTAAACAAATAGGCATCGAACACGATGTCCCGCTCAACACAAAGTTGAGAGTGACATCTGACCTCATCGTAAGGGATTTATTAAACAAACAGGCATTGAACACGAAGGCCGGCTCAACCCGAAGTTGAGAAGAACATCTGACCTCGCTGTGAGGCATCTATTAAACAAACAGGCATCGAATTTGATGGCTGGCTCAACCCGAAGTTGAGAAGAACATCTGACCTCGCCTTCAGGCATCTGCTAAACAAACAGGCATCGAACCCGAAGTCCGGCACAACACGAAGTTGAGAAGTACATCTGACCTTGCCGTCAGGGATCTGTTAAACAAAAAGGCATCGAACCCGGAGGCCTGCTCAACCTGAAGTTAAGAAAAACATTTGACCTCGCTATCAGACATCTGTTAAACAAACAGGCATCGGATTTGATGGCCGGCTCAACCCGAAGTTGAGAAGAACATCTATTAAATAAACAGGCATCAAACCCGAAGGCAGGCTCAACACGAAGTTGAGAAGTACATCTGACCTCGCCGTTAGGTATCTGTTAAACAAACAGGCATCGAACCCGAAGGCCGGATCAAAATGAAGTTGAGAAGAACATCTGACCTCGCCGTCATGTATCTGTTAACCAAACAGGCATCGAACCCGAAGGCCGGCACAACACAAAGTTGAGAGGAACATCTAACCTCGTCGTCAGACATCTATTAAACAAACAAGCATTGAACCTGAAGGTCGGCTCAACACGAAGGTCATAGGAATATCTGGCCTCACCGTCAAGGATCTCTTAAACAAACAGGCATCGAACACGAGGGCCAGCTCAACTCGATGTTGAGAAGAACATTTGACCTCGCTATCAGGCATCTGGTAAACGAACAGGCATCGAATATGATGGTCGGCTCAACCCGAAGTTGAGAAGAACATTTAACATCTCTGTCAGGAATCTTTTAAACAAACAGGCATCAAACCCGATGGCCGGCTCAACCCGAAGTGTAGAACAACATCTGACCTCGCCGTTAGGCATTTGTTAAACAAACAGGCATCGAACCCGAAGCCCGGCTCAACATGAAGTTCATAGGAATATCTGACCTCGCCATCAGGGATTTGTTAAACAAACAGGCATCGAACACATAGGTCAGCTCAACACGAAGTTCATAGGAATATCTGACCTTGCCGTCAGCCATATGTTAAACAAATAGTCATCGAACACGAAGTCCCGCTCAACACGAACTTGAGAGCAACATCTGACCTCGCTGTCAGGCATCTATGAAACAAACAGTCATCGAACCCGAAGGCCGGATCAACACGAAGTTGAGAAGAACATCTGACCTCGCCGTCAAGCGTATGTTAACCATACAGGCATCGAACCCGAAGGCCGGCACAACCAAAAGTTGAGAAGAACAACTGACATCGCCGTCAGGCATCTGTTAAACAAACAGGCATCAAACCCAAAGGCCGGCTTAACCTGAAGTTGAGAAGAACATCTGACCTCACCATCAGGTATCTGTTAAACAAACAGGCATCGAACCCGAAGTCCGGCTCAACATGAAGTTGAGAGGAATATTGGACCTCGCCGTCAGGCATTTGTTAAACAAACAGGCATCGAACCCGAAGGCCGGCTCAACCCGAAGTTGAGAAGAACATCTGACCTCGTTGTCAGGCATATGTTAAACAAACAAGCGTCGAACCTAAAGGTCGGCTCAACACGAAGTTCATAGGAATATTTGACCTCGCCGCCAGGAATCTGTTAAACAACCAGGCATCGAACACGAAGGCCGGCTCGACGCGAGGTTGAGAAGAACATCTGATCTCGCTGTCAGGCATCTGTTAAACAAACAGGCATCGAATTTGATGGCCGGCTCAACTTGAAGTTGAGAAGAACACATGACCTCTTCGTCAGTCATCTATTAAACAAACAAGCATCAAAACCGACAACCGGCTCAACCCGAAGTTGAGAAGAACATCTGACCTCTCCGTCAGGCATCTGTTAAACAAACAGGCATCGAACCAGAAGGCCGACTCAACACGAAGTTGGAATTACATATGACCTCGCCGTAAGGGATCTGATAAAGAAAAAGGCATCGAACCCGGAGGCCGGCTCAACCTGAAGTTGAGAGGAACATCTAACCTCGATATCAGGCATGTGTTAAACAAACAGGCATCGAATTTGATGGCAGGCTCAACCCGAAGTTGAGAAGAACATCTGAACTCATTGTTAGGCATCTGTTAAACAAACAGGAATCGAACCCGAAGGCCGGCTCAACCCGAAGTTGAGAAGAACATCTGAATTCACCATCGGGAATCTGTTAAATAAACAGGCATCGAACCCGACGACCGGCTCAACACGAAGTTGAAAAGTACATCTGACCTCGCCGTCAGGCATCTGTTAAACAAACAGGCATCGAACCCGGAGGCCGGCTTAACACGAAGATGAGAAGAACATCTGACCTCGCCATTATGCATCTGTTTAGCAAACAGGAATCAAACCCGAAGGCCGGCTCAAAATTAATTTGAGAAGAACATCTGACTTTGTCGCCGGGTATCTGTAAAACAAAGAAGCATTAAACCCGAAGGCCGGTACAATACGAAGTTGAGAGGAACATTTTACCTTACCGTTAGGCATCTACTAAAAAAACAGGCATCGAACCTGAAGGGTGGCTCAACCAGAAGTTTATAAGAACATTAGACCTCGCCGTTAGGAATCTGTTAAACAAACAGGCATCAAACCCGAAGGTCGGCTCAACACGAAGTTTAGAGGAACATTTGACCTCGCCGTCTTGTATCTGTTAAACAAACAGGCATCGAACCGAAGGGGGGCTGAAACCGAAGTTGAGAAGAACATCTGACTTTGCTGTCAGGCATCTCTTAAACAAACAGGCATTGAACCTGAAGGCCGACTCAACACGAAGTTCATAGGAATATCTGACCTCGCCGTCGGGAATCTTTTAAACAAATAGGCATCGAACACGAAGTCCCGCTCAACACAAAGTTGAGAGCAACGTCTGACCTCATTGTAAGGGATTTGTTAAACAAACAGGCATCGAACACGAAGGCCGACTCAACCCGAAGTTGAGAAGAACATCTGACCTCGCTGTCAGGCATCTATTAAACAAAAAGGCATCGAATTTGACGGCCGGCTCAACCCAAAGTTGAGAAGAACATATGACCTCTCCGTCAGGCATCTGTTAAACAAACAGGCATCGAACCCGATGGCCGGCTCAACCCGAAGATGAGAAGAACATCTGACCTCGCTGTCAGGCATCTGCTAAACAAACAGGCATCGAACCCAAAGTTCGGCACAACACGAAGTTGAGAAGTACATCTGAACTTGCCGTCAGGGATCGGTTAAACAAAAAGGCATCGAACCCGGAGGCCTGCTCAACCTGAATATGAGAACCACATCTGACCTCGCTATCAGGCATCTGTTAAACAAACAGGCATCAGATTTGATGGCCGGCTCAACCCGAAGTTGAGAAGAATATCTAACCTCGTCGTCAGACATCTATTAAACAAACAAGCATTGAACCTGAAGGCCGGCTCAACACGAAGGTCATAGGAATATCTGGCCTCACCGTCAAGGATCTCTTAAACAAACAGGCATCGAACACGAGGGCCAGCTCAACTCGATGTTGAGAAGAACATTTGACCTTGCTATCAGGCATCTGGTAAACGAACAGGCATCGAATATGATGGTCGGCTCAACCCGAAGTTGAGAAGAACATTTAACATCTCTGTCAGGAATCTTTTAAACAAACAGGCATCAAACCCGATGGCCGGCTCAACCCGAAGTGTAGAACAACATCTGACCTCGCCGTTAGGCATTTGTTAAACAAACAGGCATCGAACCCGAAGCCCGGCTCAACATGAAGTTCATAGGAATATCTGACCTCGCCATCAGGGATTTGTTAAACAAACAGGCATCGAACACATAGGTCAGCTCAACACGAAGTTCATAGGAATATCTGACCTTGCCGTCAGCCATATGTTAAACAAATAGTCATCGAACACGAAGTCCCGCTCAACACGAACTTGAGAGCAACATCTGACCTCGCTGTCAGGCATCTATGAAACAAACAGTCATCGAACCCGAAGGCCGGATCAACACGAAGTTGAGAAGAACATCTGACCTCGCCGTCAAGCGTATGTTAACCATACAGGCATCGAACCCGAAGGCCGGCACAACCAAAAGTTGAGAAGAACAACTGACATCGCCGTCAGGCATCTGTTAAACAAACAGGCATCAAACCCAAAGGCCGGCTTAACCTGAAGTTGAGAAGAACATCTGACCTCACCGTCAGGTATCTGTTAAACAAACAGGCATCGAACCCGAAGGCCGGCTCAACATGAAGTTGAGAGGAATATTGGACCTCGCCGTCAGGCATTTGTTAAACAAACAGGCATCGAACCCGAAGGCCGGCTCAACCCGAAGTTGAGAAGAACATCTGACCTCGTTGTCAGGCATATGTTAAACAAACAAGCGTCGAACCTAAAGGTCGGCTCAACACGAAGTTCATAGGAATATTTGACCTCGCCGCCAGGAATCTGTTAAACAACCAGGCATCGAACACGAAGGCCGGCTCGACGCGAGGTTGAGAAGAACATCTGATCTCGCTGTCAGGCATCTGTTAAACAAACAGGCATCGAATTTGATGGCCGGCTCAACTTGAAGTTGAGAAGAACACATGACCTCTTCGTCAGTCATCTATTAAACAAACAAGCATCAAAACCGACAACCGGCTCAACCCGAAGTTGAGAAGAACATCTGACCTCTCCGTCAGGCATCTGTTAAACAAACAGGCATCGAACCAGAAGGCCGACTCAACACGAAGTTGGAATTACATATGACCTCGCCGTAAGGGATCTGATAAAGAAAAAGGCATCGAACCCGGAGGCCGGCTCAACCTGAAGTTGAGAGGAACATCTGACCTCGATATCAGGCATGTGTTAAACAAACAGGCATCGAATTTGATGGCAGGCTCAACCCGAAGTTGAGAAGAACATCTGAACTCATTGTTAGGCATCTGTTAAACAAACAGGAATCGAACCCGAAGGCCGGCTCAACCCGAAGTTGAGAAGAACATCTGAATTCACCATCGGGAATCTGTTAAATAAACAGGCATCGAACCCGACGACCGGCTCAACACGAAGTTGAAAAGTACATCTGACCTCGCCGTCAGGCATCTGTTAAACAAACAGGCATCGAACCCGGAGGCCGGCTTAACACGAAGATGAGAAGAACATCTGACCTCGCCATTATGCATCTGTTTAGCAAACAGGCATCAAACCCGAAGGCCGGCTCAAAATTAATTTGAGAAGAACATCTGACTTTGTCGCCGGGTATCTGTAAAACAAAGAAGCATTAAACCCGAAGGCCGGTACAATACGAAGTTGAGAGGAACATTTTACCTTACCGTTAGGCATCTACTAAAAAAACAGGCATCGAACCTGAAGGGTGGCTCAACCAGAAGTTTATAAGAACATTAGACCTCGCCGTTAGGAATCTGTTAAACAAACAGGCATCAAACCCGAAGGTCGGCTCAACACGAAGTTTAGAGGAACATTTGACCTCGCCGTCTTGTATCTGTTAAACAAACAGGCATCGAACCGAAGGGGGGCTGAAACCGAAGTTGAGAAGAACATCTGACTTTGCTGTCAGGCATCTCTTAAACAAACAGGCATTGAACCTGAAGGCCGACTCAACACGAAGTTCATAGGAATATCTGACCTCGCCGTCGGGAATCTTTTAAACAAATAGGCATCGAACACGAAGTCCCGCTCAACACAAAGTTGAGAGCAACGTCTGACCTCATTGTAAGGGATTTGTTAAAAAAACAGGCATCGAACACGAAGGCCGACTCAACCCGAAGTTGAGAAGAACATCTGACCTCGCTGTCAGGCATCTATTAAACAAAAAGGCATCGAATTTGACGGCCGGCTCAACCCAAAGTTGAGAAGAACATATGACCTCTCCGTCAGGCATCTGTTAAACAAACAGGCATCGAACCCGATGGCCGGCTCAACCCGAAGATGAGAAGAACATCTGACCTCGCTGTCAGGCATCTGCTAAACAAACAGGCATCGAACCCAAAGTTCGGCACAACACGAAGTTGAGAAGTACATCTGAACTTGCCGTCAGGGATCGGTTAAATAAAAAGGCATCGAACCCGGAGGCCTGCTCAACCTGAATATGAGAACAACATCTGACCTCGCTATCAGGCATCTGTTAAACAAATAGGCATCAGATTTGATGGCCGGCTCAACCCGAAGTTGAGAAGAATATCTAACCTCGCTGTCAGGCATATATTAAATAAACAGGCATCGAACCCGAAGGCAGGCTCAGCACGAAGTTGAGAAGTACATTTGACCTCGTTGTCAGGTATCTGTTAAACAAACAGGCATCGAACCCGAAGGCCGGAATAAAATGAAGTTGAGAAGAACATCTGACCTCGCCGTCAGGTATCTGTTAAAGAAACAGACATCGAACCCGAAGATCGGCATGACACGAAGTTGAGAGGAATATCTAACCTCGCTGTTAGACATCTATTAAATAAAAAAGAATCGAACCTGAAGGCCGGCTCAAAACGAAGGTCATAGGAATATCTGGCCTCACCGTCAGGGATCTCTTAAACAAACAGGCATCAAACACGAAGGCCGGCTCAACTCGAAGTTGAGAAGAACATCTAACATCTCTGTCAGGAATCTCTTAAACAAACAGGAATCGAACCCGACAGCCGGCTCAACCCGGAGTGTAGAAGAACATCTGACCTCGCTGTCAGGCATCTGTTAAACAAACAGGAATCGAACCCGAAGGCCGGCTCAACACGAAGCTCATAGGATTATCTGACCTCGCCATCAGGGATCTGTTAAACATACAGGCATCGGACACGTAGGTCGGCTCAACACGAAGTTCATAGGAATATCTGACCTTGCCATCAGCCATCTGTTAAACAAATAGTCATCGAACACGAAGTCCCGCTCAACACGAACTTGAGAGCAACATCTGACCTTTCCGTCAAGCATCCGTGAAACAAACAGGCATCGAACCCGAAGGTCAGCTCAACCTGAAGTTGAGAAGAACATCTGACCTTACCGTCAGGCATCTGTTAAACAAACATGCATCGAACCCGAAGGCCAGCTCAACATGAAGTTGAGAGGAACATTTGACCTCGACATCAGGAATCTGTTAAACAAACAGGCATCGAACCCGAAGGCCAGCTCAACATGAAGTTGAGAGGAACATTTGACCTCGACATCAGGCGTTTGTTAAACAAACAGGCATCGAACCCGAAGGGCGGCTCAACCCGAAGTCGAGAAGAACATCTGACCTTGTTGTCAGGCATATGTTAAACAAACAGGCATCGAACCCGAAGGCCGGCTCAACACAAAGTTCATAGGAATATCTGACCTCGCCGTCAGGCATCTGTTAAACAAATAGGCATCAAACACGAAGTTGTCGCTACCGCAAAAATAAGGTACCGGCAAAACAGAAGAGTCATCACCTTTCGTTATTTATCCCTCAGAACGGGAAAGGAAACGATCGGAAAAACCTGACGAAAAGGTATAAGACAAGGTCATTGCAACCATTGTCTGGGTTCAGGAGTCGGTTACGTAAGGGGAAGGTATTAGCACCCCTCACGTCCATCGTACTCGATGGGATCCAGGCTTGTTGTGTTTATATGACGGGTTGGTTTTATCTATCTACCTATCAAGGCCTGGTTTGAAAAGAAAAGAAAATGACTCGGCAAAGCATCGCGGTTTATGCCTACGTATTCTCATCAGAGAATGAGAAATCAGAGTCAACGTAGTTCGACTAACTACGGGTTACGGGGAAGGTGGCTCGCCAATACATCAGTATTGTGCCTACGTACTCTCAACAGGTATGAGAGATCAGAGCTTACGTAGTTCGGGATAATACGGATTACGGGAATTCAGATTCATCTGTTTTTCCGAGTAGGGTTAACAAACAGTTCCAGCAGTTTGGCGTACGCAGCTCGACCCTAGGAGGCTTAAGCATTACCGCTTGTGGTACAAATGGGAGTTAACGACACTCTTTTCTTCAGAAAAGCTTCCTTTGAATTATGGGCCCACGGGGCAAAAACGTTTGAAGTTTGTTTTCTGTCTTTTACAGAAGAACTGTTTTTTATGGATGTTTGCAACCAATATCGCACTAGAGACTATGACCTGAGAGTGAATGCGTCGCATGTCACCCAAAGGGTACCATACTAAACATCCAGACTGTTGAAAAGAAACTCTCCAACAATCCTTTCTCAAATAGCTTAAGGCTCGTAACGTACAACGTCAGTTAACCTTTATTACTGTATTTTAATTGGTTTTGAGATGAGAAGAGAACGAAGAGGTTCAACTACGGGGAGACTATCAAGTCCTAACAGTTATCATGCCAAGGATTCATCCTATGGTTGAGGTTTGAAACAGGGAACTCCTAGAAGTTATCATGCATAGGTTTCAACCTAAAGTTATAATCATCACTTCCTTATTAAAGGAAGTGAGACTCCTAGGGGATCATGTCAATGATAAACAGAAACATATAAAGCGTCAGCTTAAACAATAAACAGATATACAGTAAACGACTGTAAAATGCATGCAATGCAAGTGAGGGAGGAAATGTGTGTGGGACATCAGCCTCCACAAGCTCATCTCAACCTCAAGCCAGATATGAATAACTATAATCATACAGAAGAAATAACATGCTATCAAGCAAATCAAGTGACTGCAATCATATAGAGAAAATGAAATAAAATGCCATCAAGCAAATCACAATCCACATAGGCAAGGGAGCTGGGCTCTACCGAATACCCGCAAGCAAAGACATATAGTAAAAGTACAAGCAGAGGGAGCAACTCAACCCCTAGTGCAATCATGCTGCTAGCTTAAATCAATCTAAATATGAACTTATTCTAGTGCATCAAGCAAATCAAACAAGTCACATCAATACAGTTGCACAGAAAGAAAACAGACAGTCGAGAAAGCAAATCAACAGCTTCCCCAGCTTCACAGCAAAGCAATCCTCTGACAGCAGTTCAGTCATCAGACTTCAACTGCTCTTCAAGTCTTTCATCGTCAATAGCAAGTGTCAACTTACTTCTTCAAGCTTCTAACACATCCAACATAAGTATCAACTTATTCTCTCTTCCTCAAGCCTCAGCTCTTCAGTCAATCTCAATTTAGTCTTCTTCACAAGTATCAACATGGCTCCTTCAGGCTCTCAATGTATCAACATAAGTGTCAACTCAAACTTCCTTCTTCAAGCCTCAGCTCTTCACTCAATTCAATTTTGATCTCCTTCACAAGTGTCAACTTGGTCTTCAAGCTTCAGCTCTCTCCTCTTCACAAGTATCAACTTGTTCTTCTTCACCCACAAGCTCCAGTTTCTAAGGGTAATCTTCAAACACCAAGAAGTATCAACTCCTAGCATCTTCAATCTTCTAACAAGGAACTCCATCCTCTAGCAAGGGAGAAAGATTCATCTAACAAGAGCAAAGTTTGGATGATTGATAGCAGAGTGAAGACCAAAGGTCACCACTAAACATCCTATCATCAGAGAAAGGGACCCTCAAAGGTTCTACCAACTTGCAAAGAGCTACACATCCTACCAAAGGAGGGATGAGGCCTTTACAAGGGGACCTTACATCATAGGGAATAATTGAAGTAATCAACATCTTCCATGTTTATGAAGGAAGAGAATCTATCTAGAAGCTCTGCCTACAAACCCTAATCTTAACACCTAATCAACACTACACCAAAAGAAGGGAAAATACTCACATCCAAGCTTCTTCATTGCATCTTCAACTTGCCTCCATCATCATCCAAGAGCAAAAGAAACAAACCCTAATCTAAGGGAACTAAAGAAGTCATTCTAGTTGAATTAGTGCCTTAGAATCATCTAAAGTTAGCACCTAGACTAAAATCAAACAAAAATAGTAAACTACATTGTAAATTCCTAGAAAAATTCCTAAGGGATCCTAATTCAATCATGAATTTACCCTACAAAAATCAGAGGTTGAATCATCCACCAAGTTCTAGAAATAAAACCTAAACTACAAGGTATCAACCATAAACCCTAAAAATGGAGCTCTTAAAGTTTCATCCTAAAACTACCACTCACATTCATCACAAAAATGTGATAAAAATCTAGGGGGAGCATGCATATCTATGCTAGCTACACACAAAAAATCAAGGCACAAATCATCATCAAATGATCAAACCAAATTCAACAAAATCAAGCATCAACCATGATTATTTTAATATCAATTAAAATGTAAAAATGCACATAAAATCAGAAATGCATGTAATATTAATATTTTTTATCTAAAAAATACTAGATTCAATCATGAATCCATGGCAAAAAGAATGGGATTAATTGAGTCATTTTTCAATTATTTATGAATTTTCCAATAACCATGAATAAAATGAAAAATAAAATGAAAATCAAAATAAAATGAGAAATGCGTGGTGTGAATAGCATGAAAAATCAGTTCAATATCCAAACTGGGCCGAAAGGGAGGTGGGAGTATCAACTATGACTTAAGCCTAAAACCATCAGATTAATGAAACGCTGCGTTTCATATCAACTCTGAATCCTTCACAAACTCAAATCAAATCGTGGCCGTCAGATCCCACTTTGGTCAAAGTCTCACACCTAATCCAATGGCTATCAAGTCATCTTCTCCATTTTGAATCTCTGAAACTCCTCCCTCTGCGCGCGCTAGAGTCACCGCCGGTGACTTCTCCACCATTGGCCACGATTCCTTGATGAATCTTGTCCCAAATTTCCTCAGGAATCCATTCATGCCGTTAATTCATTCTAAAAACTCAAGATTCGCAAGAACACAATCTTAACCGAAAATGGCATCAACCCTAATTGGTCACTAATCTCCAAATTGATGATCCAAAAACCTTCCTACATCAATCTACAATGCATCTAACACGATAATTCCCATTGATTCTACCTAATTTGAGCCATGGGATAAGAACTGCATACCTGGTAAAATTGACCAAACAGAGTGGTTAAATCCTCAAATCAACCCTCAAGATCTTGCAGAATCCTTCACTAGCCTCCAATCAATCTTCTGTATGCAAAGAAAAGAGTTGAAATGCCCTGAATTCTTGAAACCGATTCTGAGTTGCAAGCTTCCAACTCCAATGGCTAACTCACGATTCCTCCACCACTTGGCCTCGAATTTGATCTGGGATCAATCACCAACCTCAGAGCAAGCTATTGAGATCAATTTCTTGGACTGAAATGACCTCTAACCTTGTAACAGATTTTGATTTGCAATGAGAAATTTCAAAGTGCAATCTCACTCTCCTCTCTCAATTCTCACCAACCTTCACTCTGAACCACTTCTAAATCATATATAGAACAAGGATGAATGATCTAGAAAGTTCTAGATCACTCTAATGAGAAATTCAATATCTCACTTCACTTGAAAATCCAATCTCATGGTATACTCAAAACAGTCCTTGCATCAGCTTGTATTCATTATGCTTTTCATCCAAATTCTCTCCAAATGAGATTATCAAAGTGTTTGGATTGAAAAGAGCCTTGGTTATGCCTTGCATATTGGTTTGGCAATTGTTACTTATGATGTAAGTAACCACTTTTCAAAGCAAGTCCTCAAATTAACCTTCAATCCAAAATTGTGGCAATGTCAATGTTCTTAAAATGTGTTTTACAATCAAATTGATATGTCATATGGCTTGGTTTGGACATGTAGATCAAAAATCCTAATTTCCATCTTTGGTTCATTTGAAATTCACCCTTATTTTAGGCCATTTTTGTGATTTTGTGAAGCAAGCTATTCCAAGCTCTCATGACCTCTTTTCTAGCCTTAAAACATCATTTTGAACAAGTTTGATGTTAAACATTTTCCCATTTGGAGCTTGCAAATAGGAGTTATGGCCTTATGATTGAAATGACCTGTAATCTCCAAATGACCAAAATGCCCTTGACTTGTCAAAGCCATAACATGAGTTCTACAAATCCTATCAAGGACTTCTAGTACTCTCTAGAAAGATAAGAGGATAAGGAACAACATTCATGTTGACCAAAAGTTCATAGGAATCATCCTTCTAGGGAAAACGTTTCATGCAAGTTGGACAACTTTCAAGCTCGAAATTCACATACCTCAGATGACCTGTAACTTGTCAAAGTCATAACTTGAGTTCTACAAATCATATCAAGGACTTCTAGCACTCAAATTAAAGATAAGATCATGCTCTACAACATTCATGTTAGGGGAAAGACGAGATGACAATCACATCTTGAGCTACATTGCCTTGAAGATAGGGGTCCAACTAGGGGATTTTACACTGTCAAGCCTTAGAAACCCTAGCTTGAAACTTCTCGAACTCTTCAATCATGATGAGTTGACCTTGGAATCATCCTTATAACATCTTAGTGTATTAATCCATGATCACATGGCTCTTGGATTAGGTCTCAACCTTCTTCAAATCATCAGTTGACTTAGGGTTGACCCAGTCAAACCTTAGCTGCACCAATCATGGCTGAGGCTTCTTAATCTTGCACAATGACCTGTCTAGGTCTCAAAATGAGCTTCAACATTTCTCATGAGCTCTATCAAGACCCCAAGTCCAACTTCATGGCTTCAGAATCATCTGATGACTTCCCACAACTCTCAAGTTAGGAGACACACACTCTTGGTTTCAACCACTCTCTCTGAGGATCTTTTAACTTCTCTGACAAGGATATCAACCCTTGAACACCTGAATAAGCCTCTTAGCTAGCTTAATAGTCTTGTATAGCTCTTAATTGGCAATCATACCTCTTGATCTCCTGCATACATGTCAATGAAATGCAAATGATAATGCTAATGTGAATGAAATGAAACATAAGCTAGGTAAAGGAAAGTTGGGCAAATTTTGGGGTGCAACAGAAGTCCCGCTCAACATGAAGTTCATAGGAATATCTGACCTCGCCGTCAGGAATCTGTTAAACAGACATGCATCGAACACGAAGGCTGGCTCAACAAGAAGTTAAGAAGAACATATGACTTCTCCGTTAGGCATCTGTTAAACAAACAGACATCAAAACTGACGGCCGGCTCAACCCGAAGTTGAGAAGAACATCTGACCTCGCCGTGAAGCATCTGTTAAACAAACAGGCATCGAACCCGAAGGCCGGCTCAACACGAAGTGGGGAAGTACATATGACCTTGTCGTCAAGGTTCTGTTAAACAAAAAGGCATCGAACCCGGAGGTCGGCTCAACCCGATGTTAAGAAGAACATCGGACCTTGCCGTTAGGAATCTGTTAAACAAACAGGCATCAAACCCGAAGGCCGGCTCAACACGAAGTTGAGAAGTACGTCTGACCTCGCCGTCAGACATATGTTAAACAAACAGGCATATAACCCGAAGGCCGGCTCAACACGAAGTTGAGAAGTACATATGACCTCGCCGTAAGGTATCTGTTAAACAAACAGTCATCGAACCCAAATGCCGGCTCAAAATGAAGTTGAGAAGAACATCTGACCTCGCCGTCAGATATTTGTTAAACAAACAGGCATTGATCCCGAAGGCCGACTCAACACGAAGTTGAGAGGAACATTTGACCTCGCCGTGAGGCATCTACTTAACAAACAGGCATCGAACCCGAAGGGCGGCTCAACCAGAAGTTAATAAGAACATTAGACCTCGTCGTCAGGAATCTGTTAAACAAACAAGCATCGAACCCGAAGGCCGGCTCAACACGAAGTTGAGAGGAACATTTGACCTCGGCGTCAGGCATCTGTTAAACAAACAGGCATCGAACCCGAAGGGGGGTTCAACCCGAAGTTTAGAAGAACATCTGACCTCGCTGTCAGGCATCTGTTAAACAGACAGGCATCGAACCCGAAGGCCAGATCAACACGAAGTTCATAGGAATATCTGACCTCGCCGTCAGGCATCTGTTAAACAAATAGGCTTCGAACACGAAGTCCCGCTCAACACGAAGTTGGGAAGTACATATGACCTCGCCGTCAGGGATCTGTTAAACAAAAAGGCATTGAACCTGGAGCCCGGCTCAACCTGAAGTTGAGAAGAACATCTGACCTCGCTATTAGGCATCTGTTAAACAAACAGGCATCGAATTTGATGGTCGGCTCAACCCGAAGTTAAGAAGAATAACTGAACTCATTGCCAGGCATCAGTTATATAAACAGGAATCAAACCCGAAGTCTGGCTTAACCCAATGTTGAGAAGAACATCTGACCTCGTCGTCAGGAATCTGTTAAACAAATAGGCATTGAACCTGAAGGGGGGCTCAACCTGAAGTTGAGAAGAACATCTGACCTTGCTGTCATGAATCTGGTAAACAAACAGGCATCGAACCCAAAGTACGGCTCAACACGAAGTTCATAGGAATATCTGACCTCGCCGCCAGGCATCTGTTAAAAAAATAGGCATCGAACATGTGACCTTGCCGTCAGGCATCTGTCAAACAAAGAGGCATCGAACCCGAACGCCGGCTCAAAACAAAGTTCACAGGAATATTTGACCTTGCCGTCAGTCATCTATTAAACAAATAGGCATCGAACACGAAGTCCCGCTCAAAACAAAGTTGAGAGTAACATCAGACCTCGCTGTAAGGGATCTGTTAAATAAACAAGTATCGAACACGAAGGCCAGCTATCAGGGATCTGAAGTTGAGAAGAACATCAGACCTTGCTGTCAGGCATCTATTAAACAAATAGGCATCGAATTTGATGGTCGGCTCAACCCGAAGTTGAGAGGAACATATGAGCTCTTTGTCACGCATCTGTCAAACAAACAGGCATCGAACCCGATAACCGGCTCAACCCGAAGTTGAGAAGAACATCTGACCTTGCCGTCAGTCATCTGTTAAACAAACAAGCACAATACCCGAAGGCCGGCTCAACACGAAGTTGAGAAGTACATCTGACCTTGCCGTCAAGGATCTGTTAAACAAAAATGCATAGGACCCGGAGGCCTGCTCAACCTGAAATTGAGAAGAACATATGACCTCGCTATCAAGCATCTATTAAACAAACAGGCATCGAACCCGAAGTTGAGAAGAACATATGACCTCGCTGTCAGGCATCTATTAAATAAACAGGCATCGAACCCGAAGGCCGGCTCAACCCGAAGTTGAGAAGAATATCTGACCTCGCCATCTGGCATCTATTAAACAAATAAGCATCGAACCCGAAGGCCGGCTCAACACTAAGTTGAGAAGTACATCTGACCACACCGTCAGAGATCTGTTAAATAAAAAGGCATCGAACCTATGGCCGACTCAATCTGAAGTTTAGAGGAACATATGGCCTCACTGTCAGACATCTGTTAAACAAACAGGCATCGAATTTGATGGTCAGCTCAACCCAAAGTTAAGAAAAACATCTGAACTCGTTGTCAGGCATCAGTTAAAAAACAAGAATCAAACCCGAAGGCCGGCTCAACCCGAAGTTGAGAGGAACATCTGACCTCGTTGTCAGGCATCAGTTAAATAAACAGGCATCGAACTCGAAGGCCGGCTCAAACCGAAGGTGATAAGAACATCTGACCTCGCTGTCAGGTATCTGTTAAACAAACATAAATCCAACCCGAAGGCCGGCTCAACCCGAAGTTGATAAGAACATTATACCTCGCTGTCAAGTATCTGTTAAACAAACAGGCATCGAACCCGAAGGTCGGCTCAACCCGAAGTTGAGAAGTACATCTGACCTCGCCGTCAAGCATTTGTTAAACAAACATGCATCAAACCCGAACGCTGGCTCAACCTGAAGTTGAGAAGAACATCTAACCTCACCATGAGGCATCTATTGAACAAAAAGGCATCGAACCCGAAAGCTGTCTCAACCCGTAGTTGAGAAAACTATTTAACCTAGCTGTCAGGTATCTGTTAAATAAACAGGCATCGAACCTGATGGCTGGCACAACACGAAGTTGAGAGGAACATCTGACCTTGCCGTCAGACATCGATTAAACCAAAAGGCATCGAACCCGAAGGCCGGCTCAACACGAAGTTCATAGGAATATCTGACCTTGCCGTCAGGGATCTGTTAAACAAACATGCATCGAACACGAAGGTCGGCTCAACCCAAAGTTAAGAAGAACATCTGACCTCCTGTCAGGCATCTGTTAAACAAACAGGCATCAAACCCGAAGGCCAGCTCAACAAGAAGTTGAGAGGAACATTTGACCTCGCCGTCAGGCATCTGTTAAACAAACTTATATCGAACCCGAAGGCCGGCTCTACACGAAGGGCATAGGAATATCTTACCTTGCCATCTGGGATTTGTTAAACAAACAAGCATTAAAAACGAAGGTCGGCTCAACCCGAAGTTGAGAAGAACATCTGACCTCGCTTCATGCATTTGTTAAACAAACAGGCATCGAACCCGAAGGGGGGTTCAACCCAAAGTTGATAAGAACATTAAACCTCACCGTCAGGCATCTGTTAAACAAACAGGCATGTAACCCGAAGGGCGGCTCAACACAAAGTTGAGAAGTACATATGATTTCTCCGTCAGGGACCTGTTAAACAAACAGGCATCGAACCCGGAGGCCGGCTTAACCTGAAGTTGAGAAGAACATCTGACCTCGCTGTCAGGCATATGTTAAACAAACAGGCATCGAGATTGATGGTCGGCTCATCCCGAAGTTGAGAAGAACACCTGACCTCGTTGTCAGACATTAGTTAAACAAACTGGAACCGAATCTGAAGGCTGGCACAAAGCAAAGGTGAGAAGAACATCTGACCTCGCTGCCAGGCATCTGTTAAACAAATAGGCATCGAACAGGAAGTCCCGCTCAACACGAAGATGAGAGGAACATCTGACCTCGCCGCCAGGCATTTGTTAAACAAACGGGCATCGAACCCGAAGGCCGGCTCAACACGAAGTTGAGAGGAACATCTGACCTCGTCGTCAAGAATATGTTAAATAAACAAGCATTGAACCCGAAGGCCGGCTCAACCAAAAGTTGAGAAGAACATTCGATCTCGATGTCAGGCATCTGTTAAACAAATAAGCATCGAACCCGAAGGTCGGCTCAACCCGAAGTTGAGAAGAACATATGATCTCACTGTCAGGTATCTGTTAAACAAAGAGGCATCGAACCCGAAGGTCGGCTCAACACGATGTTGAGTGGAACATTTGACATCCCCGTCAGGCATCTGTTAAACAAACAGGCATCGAACCCGAAGGCCGACTCAACCCGAAGTTGAGAGAAACATTTTACCTAGGCTTCAGGCATCTGTTAAACAAACAGGCATCGAACCCAAAGGCTGGCACAACACGAAGTTGAGAGAAACATCTGACCTCGCCGTAAGACATCTATTAAACATAGAGGCATCAAACCCGAAGGCCGGCTCAACATGAAGTTCATAGGAATATCTGACCGCGCCGTCAGGTATCTATTAAACAAACAGGCATCGAACACGAACGCCGGCTCAACAAGAAGTTGAGAGGAACATTTGACCTCACCGTCAGGCATCTGTTAAACAAACAATCATCGAACCCGAAGGGCGGCTCAACACGAAGTTGAGAAGAACATTTGACCTCGTTGTCAGAGATTTGTTAAACAAACTTGCATCAAACCCGAAGGCTGGCTCAACCCGAAGTTGAGAAGAACATCTAACCTTACCCTGAGGCATCAGTTAAACAAACAGGCATCGAACTCGAAGGCTGTCTCAACCTGTAGTTGAGAAAAACATTTGACCTAGCCATCAGGCATCAATTAAATAGGCATCGAACCCGAAGGCCGGCACAACCCGAAGTTGAGAGGAACATATGACCTCGCCGTCAGGCATCTATTTAACAAACAGGCATCGAACCTGAAGGCCGGCTGAACACGAAGTTCATAGGAATATCTGACCTCGCCATCTGGGAGCTGTTAAACAAACAGGCATCGAACACGAAGGTCGGCTCAACCCAAAGGTGAGAAGAACATCTGACCTCGCTGTCAGGCATATGTTAAACAGACAGGCATCAAATTTGATGGCCGGCTCAAACCGAAGTTGATAAAAACATTAGACCTCGCTGTTAGGCATCTGTTAAATAAACAGGCATCGAACCCGAAGGCCAGCTCAACAAGAAGTTGAGAGGAACATTTGACCTCGCCGTCAGGAATTTGTTAAACAAACAGGCATCTAAATCGAAGGGCGGCTCAACACGAAGTTGAGAAGTACATCTGACCTCGCCGTCAAAGATCTGTTAAACAAACAGGTATCGACCCCGAAGGCCGGCTCAACCCGAATTTGAGAAGAATATCTGACCTCGCCGCCAGGCATTTGTTAAACAAACGGGAATCAACACCGAAGGTCGGCTAACACGAAGTTGAGAGGAACATCTGACCTCGTTCTCAGGCATCAATTAAATAAACAGGCATTGAACCTGAAGGCCGGCTCAAACTGAAGGTGATAAGAACATCTGACCTCGCCGTCAGGTATCTGTTAAACAAACATAAATCCAACCCGAAGGCCGGCTCAACCCGAAGTTGATAAGAACATTAGACCTCGCCGTCAAGTATCTGTTAAACAAATAGGCATCGAACCCGAAGGTCGGCTCAACCCGCAGTTGAGAAGTACATCTGACCTCGCTGTCAAGCATTTGTTAAACAAACATGCATCAAACCCGAACGCTGGCTCAACCTGAAGTTGAGAAGAACATCTAACCTCACCGTGAGGCATCTATTAAACAAAAAGGCATTGAACCCGAAAGCCGTCTCAACCCGTAGTTGAGAAAACTATTTAACCTAGCTGTCAGGTATCTATTAAATAAACAGGCATCGAACCTGATGGCTGGCACAACACGAAGTTGAGAGGAACATCTGACCTCGCCGTCAGACATCGATTAAACCAAAAGGCATTGAACCCGAAAGCCGGCTCAACAGGAAGTTCATAGGAATATCTGACCTTGCCGTCAGGGATCTGTTAAACAAACATGCATCGAACACGAAGGTCGGCTCAACCCAAAGTTGAGAAGAACATCTGACCTCCTGTCAAGCATCTATTAAACAAACAAGCATCAAACCCGAAGGCCGGCTCAACAAGAAGTTGAGAGGAACCTTTGACCTCGCCGTCAGGCATCTGTTAAACAAACTTGTATCGAACCCGAAGGCCGGCTCAACACGAAGTTCATAGGAATATCTTACCTTTCCATCTGGGATCTGTTAAACAAACAAGCATCAAAAACGAAGGTCGGCTCAACCCGAAGTTGAGAAGAACATCTGACCTCGCTTCATGCATCTGTTAAACAAACAGGCATCGAACCCGAAGGGGGGTTCAACCCAAAGTTGATAAGAACATTAAACCTCACCGTCAGGCATCTGTTAAACAAACAGGCATGTAACCCGAAGGGCGAATCAACACGAATTTTAGAAGTACATATGATCTCGTCGTCAGGGACCTGTTAAACAAACAGGCGTCGAACCCGGAGGCCGGCTTAACCCGAAGTTGAGAAGAACATCTGACCTCGCTGTCAGGCATCTGTTAAACAAACAGGTATCGAGATTGATGGTCGGCTCATCCTGAAGTTGAGAAGAACACCTGACCTCGTTGTCAGACATTAGTTAAACAAACTGGAACCGAATCTGAAGGCTGGCACAAAGCAAAGGTGAGAAGAACATCTGACCTCGCTGCCAGGCATCTGTTAAAAAAATAGGCATCGAACAGGAAGTCCCGCTCAACACGAAGATGAGAGGAACATCTGACCTCGCCGCCAGGCATTTGTTAAACAAACGGGCATCGAACCCGAAGGCCGGCTCAACACGAAGTTGAGAGGAACATCTGACCTCACCGTCAAGAATATGTTAAATAAACAAGCATTGAACCCGAAGGCCGGCTCAACCAAAAGTTGAGAAGAACATTCGATCTCAATGTTAGGCATCTGTTAAACAAATAAGCATCGAACCCGAAGGTCGGCTCAACCCGAAGTTGAGAAGAACATCTGATCTCACCGTCAGGTATCTGTTAAACAAAGAGGCATCGAACCCGAAGGCCGGCTCAACACGATGTTGAGTGGAACATTTGACATCCCCGTCAGGCATCTGTTAAACAAACAGGCATCGAACCCGAAGGCCGACTCAACCAGAAGTTGAGAGAAACATTTGACCTAGGCTTAAGGCATCTGTTAAACAAACAGGCATCGAACCCGAAGGCTGGCACAACACGAAGTTGAGAGAAACATCTGACCTCGCCGTCAGATATCTATTAAACATAGAGGCATCGAACCCGAAGGCCGGCTCAACACGAAGTTCATAGGAATATCTGACCTCGCCGTCAGGGATCTGTTAAAGAAACAGGCATCGAACACGAACGCCGGCTCAACAAGAAGTTGAGAGGAACATTTGACCTCACCGTCAGGCATCCGTTAAACAAACAATCATCGAACCCGAAGGGCGGCTCAACACGAAGTTGAGAAGTACATCTGACCTCGCTGTCAGAGATCTGTTAAACAAACAGGCATCGAACCCGGAGGCCGGCTCAACCCGAAGTTGAGAAGAACATTTGACCTCGTTGTCAGAGATCTGTTAAACAAACTTGCATCAAACCCGAAGGCTGGCTCAACCCGAAGTTGAGAAGAACATCTAACCTTACCCTGAGGCATCAGTTAAACAAACAGGCATCAAACTCGAAGGCTGTCTGAACCTGTAGTTGAGAAAAACATTTGACCTACCCATCAGGCATCTGTTAAATAGGCATCGAACCCGAAGGCCAACACAACCCGAAGTTGAGAGGAACATATGACCTCGTCGTCAGGCTTCTATTTAACAAACAGGCATCGAACCCGAAGGCCGGCTGAACACGAAGTTCATAGGAATATCTGACCTCGCCATCTGGGAGCTGTTAAACAAACAGGCATCGAACACGAAGGTCGGCTCAACCCAAAGTTGAGAAGAACATCTGACCTTGCTGTCAGGCATATGTTAAACAGACAGGCATCAAATTTGATGGCCGACTCAAACCGAAGTTGATAAAAACATTAGACCTCGCTGTCAGGCATCTGTTAAATAAACAGGCATCGAACCCGAAGGCCAGCTCAATAACAAGTTGAGAGGAACATTTGACCTCGCCGTCAGGAATTTGTTAAACAAACAGGCATCTAAATCGAACGGCGGCTCAACACGAAGTCGAGAAGTACATCTGACCTCGCCGTCAAAGATTTGTTAAACAAACAGGCATCGACCCCGAAGGCCGGCTCAACCCGAATTTGAGAAGAATATCTGACCTCGCCGCCAGGCATTTTTTAAACAAACGGGAATCAACACCGAAGGTCGGCTCAACACGAAGTTGAGAGGAACATCTGACCTCGTTCTCAGGAATCAATTAAATAAACAGGCATCGAACCCGAAGGCCGGCTCAAACCGAAGGTGATAAGAACATATGACCTCGCCGTCAGGTATCTGTTAAACAAACAGACATCCAACCCGAAGGCCGGCTCAACCCAAAGTTGATAAGAACATTAGACCTCGCCGTCAAGTATCTGTTAAACAAACAGGCATCGAACCCGAAGGTCGGCTCAACCCGAAGTTGAGAAGTACATCTGACCTCGCCATCAAGCATCTGTTAAACAAACATGCATCAAACCCGAATGCTGGCTCAACCTGAAGTTGAGAAGAACATCTAACCTCACCGTGAGGCATCTGTTAAACAAACAGGCATCGAACCCGAAAGCCGTCTCAACCCGTAGTTGAGAAAACTATTTAACCTAGTTGTCAGGTATCGGTTAAACAAACAGGCATCGAACCTGATGGCTGGAACAACACGAAGTTGAGAGGAACATCTGACCTCGCTGTCAGACATCTATTAAATAAAAAGGCATCGAACCCGAAGGCCGGATCAACACGAAGCACATAGGAATATCTGACCTTGCCGTCAGGGATCTGTTAAACAAACATGCATCGAACACGAAGGTCGGCTCAACCCAAAGTTGAGAAGAACATCTGACCTCCTGTCAGGCATCTGTTAAACAAACATGCATCAAACCCGAAGGCCGGCTCAACACGAAGTTCATAGGAATATCTTACCTTGCCATCTGGGATCTGTTAAACAAACAGGCATCAAAAACGAAGGTCGGCTCAACCCGAAGTTGAGAAGAACATCTGACCTCGCTTCATGCATCTGTTAAACAAACAGGAATTGAACCCGAAGGGGGGTTCAACCCGAAGTTGATAAGAACATTAAACCTCACCTTCGGGCATCTGTTAAACAAACAGGCATGTAACCCGAAGGGCGGCTCAACACGAAGTTGAGAAGCACATATGACCTCGCTGTCAGGGACTTGTTAAACAAACAGGCATCGAACCCGGAGGCCGGCTTAACCCGAAGTTGAGAAGAACATCTGACCTCGCTGTCAGGCATCTGTTAAACAAACAGGCATTGAGATTTATGGTCGGCTCATCCCTAAGTTGAGAAGAACATCTGACCTCGTTGTCAGACATTAGTTAAACAAACTGGAATCGAATCTGAAGGTTGGCACAAAGCAAAGGTTAGAAGAACATCTGACCTCGCCGCCAGGCATCTGTTAAACAAATATGCATCGAACAGGAAGTCCCGCTCAACACGAAGTTGAGAGAAAAATCTGACCTCGCCGTCAGGCATCTGTTAAAAAAACAATAATCGAACCCCTAGGTCGGCTCAACACGAAGTTGAGAGGAACATTTGACATCGCCGTCAGGCATCGAACCCGAAGGGCGGCTCAACCCAAAGTTGAGAAGAACATATGACGTCGCTGTCAAGCATCTGTTAAACAAACAGGCATCGAACCCGATAGTCGGGTCAACACAAAGTTCATAGGAATATCTGACCTCGCCGTAAGGCATCTGTTAAACAAATAGGCATCGAACACGAAGTCCCGCTCAACACGAAGTTGAGAGCAACATCTGACCTCACCGCCAGGCATTTGTTAAACAAACGGGCATCAAACCAGAAGGCCGACTCAACACGAAGTTGTGAGGAACATCTGACCTCGCCGTCAAGAATATGTTAAATAAACAAGCATTGAACCCGAAGGCCGGCTCAACCAAAAGTTGAGAAGAACATTCGATCTCGATGTCAAGCATCTGTTAAACAAATAAGCATCGAACCCGAAGGTCGGCTCAACCCGAAGTTGAGAAGAACATTTGATCTCCCCACCAGGTATCTGTTAAACAAAGAGGCATCGAACCCGAAGGCCGGCTCAACACGATGTTGAGTGGAACATTTGACATCCCCGTCAGGCATCTGTTAAACAAACAGGCATCGAACCAGAAGGCCGACTCAACCCGAAGTTGAGAAGAACATGTGACCTCGCTGTCACGCATCTGTGAAACAAACATGCATCAAACCCGAAGGATGGATCAACCCAAAGTTTAGAAGAACATCTAACCTCACCGTGAGGCATCTGTTAAACAAACAGGCATCGAACCCGAAGGCCGTCTCAACCCGTAGTTGAGAAAAACATTTGACCTAGTTGTCAGGTATCTGTTAAATAAATAGGCATCGAACCCGAAGGCTTGTACAACACGAAGTTGAGAGAAACATCTGACCTCGCCGTCAGGCATCTATTAAATAAACAGGCATTGAACCCGAAGGCCGGTTCAACACGAAGTTCATAGGAATATCTGACCTCGCCGTCAGAGATCTGTTAAACAAACAGGCATCGAACACGAAGGCCTGCTCAACCCAAAGTAGAGAAGAACATTTGACCTTGTTGTTAGGCACTGTTAAACAAACTGGCATCGAATTTGATGGCCAGCTCAACTCGAAGTTGATAAGAATATTAGACCTCGCCGTTTGGCATCTGTTAAACAAACAGGCATCAAACCCGAAGGACGACCCAACAAGAAGTTGAGAGAAACATTTGACCTCGCCGTCAGGGATCTGTTAAACAAATAGACATCAAACCCGAAGGCCGGCTCAACACAATGTTGAGAAGTACATCTGACCTTGCCGTCAGGGATCTGTTAAACAAACCGGCATCGAACCTGGAGGCCGGCTAAACCCGAAGTTGAGGTGAACATATGACCTTGCTATTAGGCATCTATTAAACAAACAGGTTTCGAACCAGAAGGGCGGCTTAATCCAAAGTTGAGAAGAACAATTGACCTCTCCGTGAGGCATCTGTTAAACAAACAGGCATCGAACCCGAAGGCCGGCTCAACAAGAAGTTGAGAGGAACATTTGATCTTGCCGTCAAGCATCTGTTAAACAAACTTGCATCAAACCTGATGGCTGGCTCGACCCGAAGTTGAGAAGCACATTTAACCTAACCGTGAGGGATCTGTTAAACAAACAGGCATCGAACCTGAAGGCCGTCTCAACCCGTAGTTGAGAGAAACATTTGACCTAGGCTTCAGGCATCTGTTAAAAAAACAGGCATCGAACCCGAAGGCTGGCACAACACGAAGTTGAGAGAAACATTTGACCTCGCTGTCATACATCTATTAAACATAGAGGTATCGAACCCGAAGGCCGGCTCAACACGAAGTTCATAGGAATATCTAACCTCGCCGTCAGGGATCTGTTAAACAAATAGGCATTGAACACGAACGTCGACTCAACAAGAAGTTGAGAGGAACATTTGACCTCACTGTCAGGCATCTGTTAAACAAACACACATCGAACCCGAAGGGCGGCTCAACACGAAATTGAGAAGCACATCTGACCTCGCCGAACCCGGAGGCCGGCTTAAACCGAAGGTGAGAAGAACATCTGACCTCGCCGTCAGGCATCTATTAAACAAATTGGCATCGAACACGAAGTCCCGCTCAACACGAAGTTGAGAGCAACATCTGACCACGTTGTCAGGCATCTGTTAAACAAACAGGCATCGAACCCCAAGGCCGGCTCAACACGAAGTTGAGAAGAACATTTGACCTCGCCGTCAAGCATCTGTTAAACAAACAGGCATCGAACCCGAAGGGTGGCTCAACCCGAAGTTGAGAAGAACATATGACGTCGCTGTCAGGCATCTATTAAACAAACAGGCATCGAACCCGTAGGCCGGCTCAACACAAAGTTCATAGGAATATCTGACCTCGCCGTAAGGCATCTTTTAAACAAATAGGCATCGAACACGAAGTCCCACTCAACACGAAGTTGAGAGCAACATCTGACCTCGCCGCCAGGCATTTGTTAAACAAACGGGCATAAAAAAAGAAGGTCGGCTCAACACGAAGTTGAGAGGAACATCTGACCTCGCCGTCAAGCATTTGTTAAATAAACAGGCATCGAACCCGAAGGCCGGCTCAAACAAAAGTTGAGAAGAACATTTGACCTAGCTGTCAGGTATCTGTTAAACAAACAGGCATCGAACCCGAAAGTCGGCTCAACCCGAAGTTGAGAAGAACATATGACCTCACCGTCAGGTATCTGTTAATCAAACAGGCATAGGACCCGAAGGCCGGCTCAACACGAAATTGAGAGGAACATTTGACGTCCCCGTCAGGCATCTGTTAAACAAACAGGCATCGGACCCGAAGGCTGGCACAACACGAAGTTGAGAGAAACATCTGACCTCGCCGTCAGACAACTATTAAACAAACAGGCATCGAACCCGAAGGCCGGCTCAACACGAAGTTGATAGGAATATTTGATCTTGCCGTCAGGGATCTGTTAAACAAACAGGCATCGAACTCGAAGGCCGGCTTAACCCAACATTGACAAGAACATCTGACCTCGCTGTAAGGCATCTGTTAAACAAACAGGCATCGAATTTGATGGCCAGCTCAAACCGAAGTTGATAAGAACATTAGACCTCGCTGTCAGGCATCTGTTAAACAAACAGGCATCGAACCCGAAGGCCGACTCAACAAGAAGTTGAGAGGAACATTTGACCTCGCCGTCAGGCATCTGTTAAACAAACAGGCATCGAACCCAAAGGGCGGATCAACACGAAGTTGAAAAGTACATCTGACCTCGCCATCAGGGATCTGTTAAACAAACAGGCATCGAACCTGGAGGCCGACTCAACCCGAGGTTGAGAAGAACTTATGACCTCGTTGTCAGACATCAGTTAAACAAACAGGAACCGAACCCGAAGGCCGGCTCAAACCGAAGGTGAGAAGAACATCTGACCTCCCCGTCAGAGATCTGTTAAACAAACAGGCATCGAACACGAAGGTCGGCTCAACATGAAGTTGAGAAGAACAGCTGACCTCGCTGTCAGGCATCTGTTAAACAAACAGGCATCAAACCCCAAGGTGGGCTCAACACGAAGTTCATAGGAATATCCGAACTCGCCGTAAGACATCTTTTAAACTAATAGGCATCGAACACGAAGTCCCGCTCAACACGAAGTTGAGAGCAACATCTGACCTCGCCGCCAGGCATCTGTTAAACAAACAGACATCGAACCCGAAGGTCGGCTCAACACGAAGTTGAGAGGAACATCTGACCTTGCTGTCAAGCATTTTTTAAATAAACAGGCATCCAACCCGAAGGCCGGCTCAAACAAAAGTTGAGAAGAACATTTGACCTCGCTGTCACGTATCTGTTAAACAAACAGGCATCGAATCCGAAATTCGGCTCAACCCGAAATTAAGAAGAACATCTGACCTCACCATCAGGTATCTGTTAATCAAACAGGCATCGGACCCGAAGGCCAGCTCAACACGAAATTGAGAGGAACATTTGACGTCCCCATCAGGCATCTGTTAAACAAACAGGCATCGAACCAGAAGGGCGGCTCAACCCGAAGTTGAGAATAACATCTGACCTCGCCGTCAGGCATCTGTTAAACAAACATGCATCAAACCCGAAGTTGAGAAGAACATCTAACCTCACCGTGAGGCATCTGTTAAACAAACAGGCATCGAACCCGAAGGTCGTCCCAACACGTAGTTGAGAAAAACATTTGACCTAGCCTTCAGGCATCTGTTAAACAAACCGGCATCGGACCCGAAGGCTGGCACAACACGAAGTTGAGAGAAACATCTGACCTCACCGTCAGAGATCTATTACACAAACAGGCATCGAACCCGAAGGCCGGCTCAACACAAAGTTCATAGGAATATTTGACCTCGCCGTCAGGGATCTGTTGAACAAACAGGCATCGAACTCGAAGGCCGGCTCAACCCGAAGTTGAGAAGAACATATGACGTCGCTGTCAGGCATCAGTTAAATAAACAGGCATCGAACCCGTAGGCCGGCTCAACACAAAGTTCATAGGAATATCTGACCTCGCCGTAAGGCATCTTTTAAATAAATAGGCATCGAACACGAAGTCCCGCTCAAGACGAAGTTGAGAGCAAAATCTGACCTCGCCGCCAGGCATTTGTTAAACAAACGGGCATCAAAAAAGAAGGTCGGCTCAACACGAAGTTGAGAGGAACATTTGACCTCGCCGTCAAGCATTTGTTAAATAAACAGGCATCGAACCCGAAGGCCGGCTCAAACAAAAGTTGAGAAGAACATTTGACCTCGCTGTCAGGTATCTGTTAAACAAACAGGCATCGAACCCGAAAGTCGGCTCAACCCGAAGTTGAGAAGAACATCTGACCTCACCGTCAGGTATCTGTTAATCAAACAGGCATAGGACCCGAAGGCCGGCTCAACACGAAATTGAGAGGAACATTTGACGTCCCCGTCAGGCATCTGTTAAACAAACAGGCATCGGACCCGAAGGCTGGCACAACACGAAGTTGAGAGAAACATCTGACCTCGCCGTCAGACAACTATTAAACAAACAGGCATCGAACCCGAAGGCCGGCTCAACACGAAGTTCATAGGAATATTTGACCTTTCCGTCAGGGATCTGTTAAACAAACAGGCATCGAACTCGAAGGTCGGCTTAACCCGACGTTGACAAGAACATCTGACCTCGCTGTAAGGCATCTGTTAAACAAACAGGCATCGAATTTGATGGCCAGCTCAAACCGAAGTTGATAAGAACATTAGACCTCGCTGTCAGGCATCTGTTAAACAAACAGGCATCGAACCCGAAGGCTGGCTCAACAAGAAGTTGAGAGGAACATTTGACCTCGCCGTCAGGCATCTGTTAAACAAACAGGCATCGAACCCGAAGGGCGGCTCAACACGAAGATGAAAAGTACATCTGACCTCGCCATCAGGGATCTGTTAAACAAACAGGCATCGAACCTGGAGGCCGACTCAACCCGAGGTTGAGAAGAACTTATGACCTCGTTGTCAGACATCAGTTAAACAAACAGGAACCGAACCCGAAGGCCGGCTCAAACCGAAGGTGAGAAGAACATCTGACCTCCCCGTCAGAGATCTGTTAAACAAACAGGCATCGAACACGAAGGTCGGCTCAACATGAAGTTGAGAAGAACAGCTGACCTTGCTGTCAGGCATCTGTTAAACAAACAGGCATCAAACCCCAAGGTGGGCTCAACACGAAGTTCATAGGAATATCCGAACTCGCCGTAAGACATCTTTTAAACTAATAGGCATCGAACACGAAGTCTCGCTCAACACGAAGTTGAGAGCAACATCTGACCTCGCCGCCAGGCATCTGTTAAACAAACAGACATCGAACCCGAAGGTCGGCTCAACACGAAGTTGAGAGGAACATCTGACCTTGCTGTCAAGCATTTTTTAAATAAACAGGCATCGAACCCGAAGGCCGGCTCAAACAAAAGTTGAGAAGAACATTTGACCTCGCTGTCAGGTATCTGTTAAACAAACAGGCATCGAATCCGAAATTCGGCTCAACCCGAAATTAAGAAGAACATCTGACCTCACCATCAGGTATCTGTTAATCAAACAGGCATCGGACCCGAAGGCCAGCTCAACACGAAATTGAGAGGAACATTTGACGTCCCCATAAGGCATCTGTTAAACAAACAGGCATCGAACCAGAAGGGCGGCTCAACCCGAAGTTGAGAATAACATCTGACCTCGCCGTCAGGCATCTGTTAAACAAACATGCATCAAACCCGAAGTTGAGAAGAACATCTAACCTCACCGTGAGGCATCTGTTAAACAAACAGGCATCGAACCCGAAGGTCGTCCCAACACGTAGTTGAGAAAAACATTTGACCTAGCCTTCAGGCATCTGTTAAACAAACCGGCATCGGACCCGAAGGCTGGCACAACACGAAGTTGAGAGAAACATCTGACCTCACCGTCAGAGATCTATTAAACAAACAGGCATCGAACCCGAAGGCCGGCTCAACACAAAGTTCATAGGAATATTTGACCTCGCCGTCAGGGATCTGTTGAACAAACAGGCATCGAACTCGAAGGCCGGCTCAACCCGAAGTTGAGAAGAACATATGACGTCGCTGTCAGGCATCAGTTAAATAAACAGGCATCGAACCCGTAGGCCGGCTCAACACAAAGTTCATAGGAATATCTGACCTCGCCGTAAGGCATCTTTTAAATAAATAGGCATCGAACACGAAGTCCCGCTCAAGACGAAGTTGAGAGCAAAATCTGACCTCGCCGCCAGGCATTTGTTAAACAAACGGGCATCAAAAAAGAAGGTCGGCTCAACACGAAGTTGAGAGGAACATTTGACCTCGCCGTCAAGCATTTGTTAAATAAACAGGCATCGAACCCGAAGGCCGGCTCAAACAAAAGTTGAGAAGAACATTTGACCTCGCTGTCAGGTATCTGTTAAACAAACAGGCATCGAACCCGAAAGTCGGCTCAACCCGAAGTTGAGAAGAACATCTGACCTCACCGTCAGGTATCTGTTAATCAAACAGGCATAGGACCCGAAGGCCGGCTCAACACGAAGTTGAGAGGAACATTTGACGTCCCCGTCAGGCATCTGTTAAACAAACAGGCATCGGACCCGAAGGCTGGCACAACACGAAGTTGAGAGAAACATCTGACCTCGCCGTCAGACAACTATTAAACAAACAGGCATCGAACCCGAAGGCCGGCTCAACACGAAGTTCATAGGAATATTTGACCTTTCCGTCAGGGATCTGTTAAACAAACAGGCATCGAACTCGAAGGTCGGCTTAACCCGACGTTGACAAGAACATCTGACCTCGCTGTAAGGCATCTGTTAAACAAACAGGCATCGAATTTGATGGCCAGCTCAAACCGAAGTTGATAAGAACATTAGACCTCGCTATCAGGCATCTGTTACACAAACAGGCATCGAACCCGAAGGCTGGCTCAACAAGAAGTTGAGAGGAACATTTGACCTCGCTGTCAGGCATCTGTTAAACAAACAGGCATCGAACCCGAAGGGCGGCTCAACACGAAGTTGAAAAGTACATCTGACCTCGCCATCAAGGATCTGTTAAATAAACAGGCATCGAACCCGAAGGCCGACTAAACCCGAAGTTGAGAAGAACATCTGACCTCGTTGTCAGACATCAGTTAAACAAACAGGAACCGAACCCGAAGGCCGACTCAAACCCAAGGTGAGAAGAACATCTGACCTCCCCGTCAGAGATCTGTTAAACAAACAGGCATCGAACACGAAGGCCGGCTCAACATGAAGTTGAGAAGAACAGCTGACCTCGTTGTCAGGCATCTGTTAAACAAACAGGCATCGAACCCGAAGGCGGGCTCAACACGAAGTTCATAGGAATATCCGACCTCGCCGTAAGGCATCTTTTAAACTAATAGGCATCGAACACGAAGTCCCGCTCAACACGAAGTTGAGAGCAACATCTGACCTCGCCACCAGGCATCTGTTAAACAAACAGATATCGAACCCGAAGGTCGGCTCAACACGAAGTTGAGAGGAACATCTGACCTCGCTGTCAAGCATTTGTTAAATAAACAGGCATCGAACCCGAAGGCCGGCTCAAACAAAAGTTGAGAAGAATATTTGACCTCGCTGTCAGGTGTCTGTTAAACAAACAGGCATCGAATCCGAAAGTCGGCTCAACCCAAAATTGAGAAGAACATCTGACCTCACCATCAGGTATCTGTTAATCAAACAGGCATCGGACCCGAAGGCCAGCTCAACACGAAATTGAGAGGAACATTTGACGTCCCCATCAGGCATCTATTAAACAAACAGGCATCGAACCAGACGGGCGGCTCAACCCGAAGTTGAGAATAACATCTGACTTCGCTGTCAGGCATCTGTTAAACAAACATGCATCAAACCCGAAGTTGAGAAGAACATCTAACCTCACCGTGAGGCATCTGTTAAACAAACAGGCGTCGAACCCGAAGGCCGTCCCAACCCGTAGTTGAGAAAAACATTTGACCTAGCCTTCAGGCATCTGTTAAACAAACAGGCATCGGACCCGAAGGCTGGCACAACACGAAGTTGAGAGAAACATCTGACCTCACCGTCAGACATCTATTAAACAAACAGGCATCGAACCCGAAGGCCGGCTCAACACAAAGTTCATAGGAATATTTGACCTCGCCGTCAGGGATCTGTTAAACAAACAGGCATCGAACTCGAAGGCCGGCTCAACCCGACGTTGACAAGAACATCTCACCTCGTTGTAAGGCATCTGTTAAACAAACAGGCATCGAATTTGATGGCCAGCTCAAACCGAAGTTGATAAGAACATTAGACCTCGCTGTCAGGCATTTGTTAAACAAACAGGCATCGAACCCGAAGGCCGGCTCAACAAGAAGTTGAGAGGAACATTTGACCTCCCCGTCAGGCATCTGTTAAACAAACAGGCATCGAACCCGAAGGGCGGCTCAACACGAATTGAAAAGTACATCTGACCTCGCCATCAGGGATCTGTTAAACAAACAGGCATCGAACCCAGAGGCCGGCTCAACCCGAAGTTGAGAAGAACATCTGACCTCGTTTTCAGACATCAGTTAAACAAACAGGAACCGAACCCGAAGGCCGGCTCAAACCGAAGGTGAGAAGAACATATGACCTCGCGACCAAGCATCTATTAAACAAATAGGCCTCGAACACGAAGTCCCGCTCAACACGAAGTTGAGAGAAACATCTGACCTCGCCGTGAGGCATCTGTTAAACAAACAGGCATCGAACCCCAAGGTCGGCTCAACAAGAAGTTGAGAGGAACATTTGACCTCGCTGTTAGGCATCTGTTAAACAAACATGCATCAAACCCGAAGGGTGGCTCAACCCAAAGTTAAGAAGAACATATGACGTCACTGTCAAGCATCTGTTAAACAAACAAACATCGAACCCGAAGGTCGGCTCAACACGAAGTTCATAGGAATATTTGACCTCGCCGTAAGGCATCTTTTAAACAAATAGGCATCGAAAACGAAGTCCCGCTCTACACGAAGTTGAGAGCAACATCTGACCTTGCCGCCAGGCATTTCTTAAACAAACGGGTATCGAACCCAAAGGCCGGATCAACACGAAGTTGAGAGGAACATCTGACCTCGCTGTCAAGCATATGTTAAAGAAACAAGCATCAAACCCGAAGGCCGGCTCAACCAAAAGTTGAGAAGAACATTCGATCTCGCCGCCAGGCATCTGTTAAACAAACAGGCATCAAACCTGAAGGTCAGCTCAACCCAAAGTTGAGAAGAACATCTGACCTCACCGTCAGGTATTTGTTAAACAAATAGACATCACACTCGAAGGTCGGCTCAACACGAAGTTGAGAGGAACATTTGACGTCCCCGTCAGGCATCTGTTAAACAAACATGAATCGAACCCGAAGGCTGGCACAACACGAAGTTGAGAGGAACATTTGACCTTGCCGTCAAACATCTATTAAACAAACAGGCATTAAACTCGAAGGCCGGGTCAACACGAAGTTCATAGGAATATTTGACCTCGTCGTCAGGGATCTGTTCAACAAATAGGCGTCGAACTCGAAGGCCGGCTCAACCCGACGTTGACAAGAACATCTCACCTCGCTGTAAGGCATCTGTTAAACAAACAGGCATCGAATTTGATGGACAGTTCAAACCAAAGTTGATAAGAACATTAGACCTCGCTGTCAGGCATCTGTTAAACAAACAGGCATCGAACCCGAAGGCCGGCTCAACAAGAAGTTGAGAGGAACATTTGACCTCGCCGTTAGGCATCTGTTAAACAAACAGGCATCGAACCCGAAGGCCGGCTCAACACGAAGTTGAGAAGAACATCTGACCTTGCTATCAGGCATCTGTTAAACAAACAGGCATCGAGATTGATGGTCGGCTCATCCAGAAGTTGAGAAGAACATCTGACCTCGTTGTCAGACATTAGTTAAACAAACAGGAACCCAACCTGAAGGCTAGCTCAAAGCGAAGGTGAGAAGAACATCTGACCTCGCCCCCAGGCATCTGTTAAACAAATAGGCATCGAACATGAAGTCCCGCTCAACACGAAGTTGAGAGCAACATCTGAACTCGCCGTCAGGCATCTGTTAAACAAACAGGCATCGAACCCCTAGGCCGGCTCAACACGAAGTTGAGAGGAACATTTGACCACGCCGTCAAGCATCTGTTAAACAAACAGGCATCGAACCTGAAGGGCGGCTCAACACGAAGTTGAGAAGAACATCTGACATAGCTGTCAGGCATCTGTTAAACAAACAGGCATCGAACTCGAAGGTCGGCTCAACACAAAGTTCATAGCAATATCTGACCTCGCCGTAAGGCATCTGTTAAACAAATAGGCGTCGAACACAAAGTCCCGCTCAACACGAAGTTGAGAACAACATCTGACCTCGCTGTCAGGCATTTGTTAAACAAACGAGCATCGAACCCGAAGGCCGGCTCAACACGAAGTTGAGGGGAACATCTGACCTCGCCATCAAGCATATGTTAAATAAACAAGCATCGAACCCGAAGTCCGGCTCAACCAAAAGTTGAGAAAAACATTCAATCTCGCTGTCAGGCATCTGTTAAACAAACAGGCATCGAACCTAAAGGTCGGCTCAACCCGAAGTTGAGAGGAACATTTGACATCCCCGTCAGGCATCTGTTAAACAAATAGGCATCGAACCAGAATGGCGACTCAACCAGATGTTGAGAAGGACATTTGACCTCGTTGTCAGGCATCTGTGAAACAAACATGCATCAAACCCGAAGGCTGGATCAACCCAAAGTTGAGAAGAACATCTAACCTCACCGTGAGGCATCTGTTAAACAAGCAGGCATCAAACCCGAAGGCTGTCTCAACCCGTAGTTGAGAAAAACATTTGACCTAGCCGTTAGGAATCTATTAAAAAAACAGGCATCGAACCCGAAGGTTGGCACAACACGAAGTTGAGAGGAACATCTGACCTCGCCGTCAGGCATCGAACCCGAAGGCCGGCTCAACACGAAGTTCATAGGAATATCTGACCTCGTCGTCAGAGATGTGTTAAACAAACAGGCATCGAACACAAATGCCGGATCAACCCGAAGTTGAGAAGAACATCTGACCTTGCTATCAGGCACTGTTAAACAAACTGGCATCGAATTTCATGGCCAGCTCAACCCAAAGTTGATAAGAACATTAGACCTCGTCGTCTGGCATCTGTTAAACAAACATGTATCGAACCCGAAGGATGGCTCAACAACAAGTTGAGAGGAACATTTGACCTCGCCGTTAGGCATCTGTTAAACACACAATCATCGAAACCGGCATCGAACCCGGAGGCCGGCTAAACCCGAAGTTGAGAAGAACATCTGACTTCGTTGTCAGGCATCTGTTAAACAAACAGGCATCGAGATTGACGGTCTTCTCATCTCGAAGGTGAGAAGAAAATTTGACCTCGTTGTCAGGCATCAGTAAAAGAAACAGGAATCGAACCCGAAGGCCGGCTCAAACCGAAGGTGAAAAGAATATTTAACCTCGCCGCTAGGCATCTGTTAAATAAATATGCATCGAACACGAAGTCTCGCTCAACACGAAGTCGAGAGCAACATCTGACCTCGCCGTGAGGCATCTATTAAATAAACAGGCATCGAACCCCTAGGGCGGCTCAACACGAAGTTGAGAGGAACATTTGACCTCGCCGTCAGGCATTTGTTAAACAAAGAGGCATCAAACCCGAAGGGAGGCTCAACCCAAAGTTGAGAAGAACATCTGACCTCGCTGTCAGACATCTGTTAAAAAATAGGAATCGAACCTGAAGGCCGGCTCAACACGAAGTTCATACGAATATCTGACCTTGTCGAAAGGGATTTTTTTAAACAAATAGGCATCGAACACGAAGTCCCGCTCAACACGAAGTTGAGAGCAACATCTGACCTCGCCGCCAGGCATTTGTTAAACAAACAGGCATCGAACACGAAGGGTCGGCTTAACCCGAAGTTGAGAAGAACATCTGACCTCACCGTTAGGTATCTTTTAAACAAACAGGCCTCATACCCGAAGGACGGCTCAACACGAAGTTGAGAGGAACATTTGACGTCCCCGTCAGGCATCTGTTAAACAAACAGGCATCGAACCAGAAGGGCGGCTCAACCCGAAGTTGAGAAGAACATCTGACCTCGCCGTCAGACATCTGTTAAACAAACATGCATCAAACCCGAAGGCTGGCTCAACCCAAAGTTGAGAAGAACATCTAACCTCACCGTGAGGCATCTGTTAAAAAAACAGGCATTGAACCAGAAGGCCGTCTCAACCCGTATTTGAGAAAAACATTTGACCTAGCCGTCAGGCATCTGTTAAACAAACAAGAATCGAACCTGAAGGCTGGCACAATACAAAGTTGTGTGGAACATCTGACCTCGCCGTCAGGCATCTATTGAATAAACAGGCATCGAACCCGAAGGCCGGCACAACACGAAGTTCATAGGAATATCTGACCTCGCCGTCAGAGATCTGTTAAACAAACAGGCATCGAACACGAAGGCCGGCTCAACCCGAAGTTGAGAAGAAATCCGACCTCGCTGTCAGGCACTGTTAAACAAAAAGGCATCGAATTTGATGGCCAGCTCAACCCGAAGTTGATAAGAACATTAGACCTCGTCGTCTGGAATCTGTTAAACAAACAGGCATCGAACCCAAAGGTCGGATCAACAAGAACTTGAGAGGAACATTTGAGCTTGCCGCCAGGCATCTGTTAAATAAACAGGCATCGAACCAGAAGGCCGGCTCAAACAAAAGTTGAGAAGAACATTCGATCTTGTCGTCAGGCATCTGTTAAACAAATAGGCATCGAACCCGAAGGTCGGCTCAACCCGAAGTTGAGAAGAACATCTGACCTCACCGTCAGGTATCTGTTAAACAAACAGGCATCAAACCTGAAGGCCGGCTCAACACGAAGTTGAGAGGAAAATTTGACGTCCCCTTCAGGCATCTGTTAAACAAACAGGCATCGAACCCGAATTATGGCACAACACGAAGTTAAGAGGAACATCTGACCTTGCCTTCAGACATCTATTAAACAAACAGGCCTCAAACTCGAAGGTCGGCTTAACACGAAGTTCATAGGAATAGCTGACCTCCCCGTTAGGGATCTGTTAAACAAACAGGCATCGAACACGAAGGTCGGCTCAACCTGAAGTTGAGAAGAACATCTGACCTCACTGTCAGGCATCTGTTAAACAAACAGGCATCGAATTTGATGGCCAGCTCAACCCGAAGTTGATAAGAACATTAGACCTCGCCATTAGGCATGTTAAAGAAACATGCATCGAACCTGAAGGCCGGCTCAACAATAAGTTGAGAGGAACATTTGACCTCACCATTAGGCATTTGTTAAACAAACAAGCATCGAACCCGAAGGGCGGCTCAACACGAAGATAAGAAGTACATCTGACCTCGCCGTAAGGGATCTGTTAAACAAACAAGCATCGAACCCGTAGGCCGGCTCAACCCGAAGTTGAGAAGAACATCTGACCTCGCTGTCAAGCATCTGTTAAACAAACAGGCATCAAGATTGATGGTCGGCTCATCCCGAAGTTGAGAAGAACATCTGACCTCGTTGTTAGACATTAGTTAAACAAACAGTAACCGAACCTGAAGGCTGGCTCAAACCGAAGGTGAGAAGAACATCTGACCTCGCCGCCAGGCATCTGTTAAACAAATAGGCATCGTACACGAAGTCCCGCTCAACACGAAGTTGAGAGCAACATCTGACCTTGCCGTCAGGCATATGTTAAACAAACAGGAATCCAAACCCTAGGCCGACTAAACACGAAGTTGAGAGGAACATTTGACCTCACCGTCAGGCATCGGTTAAACAAAAAGGCATCGAACTCGAAGGCTGGCTCAACACGAAGTTGAGAGGAACATTTGGTGTCCCCGTCAGGCATCTGTTAAACAAACAGGCATCGACCCCGAAGGATAGCACAACACGAATTTGAGAGGAACATCTGACCTCGCCGTCAGACATCTATTAAACCAACAGGCATCAAACTCAAAGGCCGGCTTAACACGAAGTTCCTAGGAATATCTGACCTCCCTGTCAGGGATCTGTTAAACAAACAAGCATCGAACACGAATGGCGGTTCAACCCGACATTGAGAAGAACATCTGACCTCGCTGTCAGGCATCTGTTAAACAAACAGGCATCGAATTTGATGTCCAGCTCAACCCGAAGTTGATAAGAACATTGAACCTCGCCGTTAGGCATCTATTAAACAAACATGCATCAAACCCGAAGGCCGGCTGAACAAGAAGTTGCGAGGAACATTTGACCTTACCGTCAGGCATCTATTAAAGAAACAAGCATCGAACCTGAAGGGCGGCTCAACACGAAGTTGAGAAGAACATCTGACCTCGCCGTCAGGCATCTGTTAAACAAACATGCATCAAACCCGAAGGCTGGCTCATCCCAAAGTTGAGAAGAACATCTAACCTCACCGTGAGGCATCTGTTAAAAAAATAGGCATTGAACCAGAAGGCCGTCTCAACCCGTATTTGAGAAAAACATTTGACCTAGCCGTCAGGCATATGTTAAACAAACAGGAATCGAACCTGAAGGCTGGCACAACACAAAGTTGTGTGGAACATCTGACCTTGCCGTCAGGCATCTATTAAATAAACAGGCATCGAACCCGAAGGCCGACACAACACGAAGTTCATAGGAATATCTGACCTCGCCGTCAGAGATCTGTTAAACAAACAGGCATCGAACACGAAGGCCGGCTCAACCCGAAGTTGAGAAGAAATCCGACCTCGCTGTCAGGCACTGTTAAACAAAAAGGCATCGAATTTGATGGCCAGCTCAACCCGAAGTTGATAAGAACATTAGACCTCGTCGTCTGGAATCTGTTAAACAAACAGGCATCGAACCCGAAGGTCGGATCAACAAGAACTTGAGAGGAACATTTGAGCTCGCCGCTAGGCATCTGTTAAATAAACAGGCATCGAACCAGAAGGCCGGCTCAACCAAAAGTTGAGAAGAACATTCGATCTTGTCGTCAGGCATCTGTTAAACAAATAGGCATCGAACCCGAAGGTCGGCTCAACCCGAAGTTGAGAAGAACATCTGACCTCACCGTCAGGTATCTGTTAAACAAACAGGCATCGAACCCGAAGGCCGGCTCAACACGAAGTTGAGAGGAACATTTGACGTCCCCTTCAGGCATCTGTTAAACAAACAGGCATCGAACCCGAATTATGGCACAACACGAAGTTGAGAGGAACATCTGACCTTGCCTTCATACATCTATTAAACAAACAGGCCTCAAACTCGAAGGCCGGCTTAACACGAAGTTCATAGGAATAGCTGACCTCCCCGTCAGGGATGTGTTAAACAAACAGGCATCGAACACGAAGGTCGGCTCAACCTGAAGTTGAGAAGAACATCTGACCTCACTGTCAGGCATCTGTTAAACAAACAGGCATCGAATTTGATGGCCAGCTCAACCCGAAGTTGATAAGAACATTAGACCTCGCCATTAGGCATCTGTTAAAGAAACATGCATCGAACCTGAAGGCCAGCTCAACAAGAAGTTGAGAGGAACATTTGACCTCGCCATTAGGCATCTGTTAAAAAAACAAGCATCGAACCCGAAGGGCGGCTCAACACGAAGTTGAGAAGTACATTTGACCTCGCCGTAAGGGATCTGTTAAACAAACAAGCATCGAACCCGTAGGCCGGCTCAACTCGAAGTTGAGAAGAACATCTGACCTCGCTGTCAAGCATCTGTTAAACAAACAGGCATCGAGATTAATGGTCGGCTCATCCCGAAGTTGAGAAGAACATCTGACCTCGTTGTTAGACATTAGTTAAACAAACAGTAACCGAACCTGAAGGCTGGCTCAAA
Organism: Lathyrus sativus; assembly: GCA_963859935.3. Taxonomy (NCBI): domain Eukaryota; kingdom Viridiplantae; phylum Streptophyta; class Magnoliopsida; order Fabales; family Fabaceae; genus Lathyrus; species Lathyrus sativus. Next base: position 395,159,228 of record OZ012735.1, on the reverse strand, counting down.
CCGAAGGTGAGAAGAACATCTGACCTCGCCACCAGGCATCTGTTAAACAAATAGGCATCGTACACAAAGTCCCGCTCAACACGAAGTTGAGAGCAACATCTGACCTTGCCGTCAGGCATATGTTAAACAAACAGGCATCCAAACCCTAGGCCGACTCAACACGAAGTTGAGAGGAACATTTGACCTCACCGTCAGGCATCGGTTAAACAAAAAGGCATCGAACTCGAAGGCTGGCTCAACACGAAGTTGAGAGGAACATTTGGCGTCCCCGTCAGGCATCTGTTAAACAAACAGGCATCGAACCCGAAGGATAGCACAACACGAATTTGAGAGGAACATCTGACCTCTCCGTCAGACATCTATTAAACTAACAGGCATCAAACTCAAAGGCCGGCTTAACACGAAGTTCCTAGGAATATCTGACCTCCGTGTCAGGGATCTGTTAAACAAACAAGCATCGAACACGAATGGCGGTTCAACCCGACATTGAGAAGAACATCTGACCTCGCTGTCAGGCATCTGTTAAACAAACAGGCATCGAATTTGATGTCCAGCTCAACCCGAAGTTGATAAGAACATTGAACCTCGCCGTTAGGCATCTGTTAAACAAACATGCATCGAACCCGAAGGCCGACTGAACAAGAAGTTGCGAGGAACATTTGACCTTACCGTCAGGCATCTATTAAAGAAACAAGCATTGAACCCGAAGGGCGGCTCAACACGAAGTTGAGAAGTACATCTGACCTCGCTGTCAGGCATCTGTTAAACAAACAGGCATCGAGATTGATGGTTGGCTCATCCCGAAGTTGAGAAGAACATTTGACCTTGTTGTCAGACATTAGTTAAACAAACAGGAACCGAACTTGAAGGTTGGCTCAAACCGAAGGTGAGAAGAACATCTGACCTCGCCGCCAGGCATCTATTAAACAAATAGGCATCGAACATGAAGTCCCGCTCAACACGAAGTTGAGAGGAACATTTGACCTCACCGTCAGGCATCTGTTAAAGAAACAGGAATCAAACCCGAAGCCTGGCTCAACACGAAGTTGGGAGGAACATTTGACGTCCCCGTCAGGCATTCTTTAAACAAACAGGCATCAAACACGAACGATGGCACATCACGAATTTGAGAGGAACATATGACCTCTCCGTCAGACATCTATTAAACAAACAGGCATCAAACTCAAAGGCCGACTTAACATGAAGTTCCTAGGAATATTTGACCTCCACGTCAGGGATCTGTTAAACAAACAGGCATCGAACACGAATGGCGGTTCAACCCGACGTTGAGAAGAACATCTAACCTCGCTGTCCGGCATCTGTTAAACTAACAACCATCGAATTTGAAGGCCAGCTCAACCCTAACTTAATAAGAACATTAGACCTTACCGTTAGGCATCTGTTAAACAAACATGCATCGAACCCGAAGGCCGGCTCAATAAGAAGTTGAGAGGAACATTTGACCTTACCGTCAGGCATCTGTTAAAGAAACAAGCATCGAACCCGAAGGGCGGCTCAACACGAAGTTGAGAAGTACATCTGACCTCGCTGTCAGACATCAGTTAAACAAACAGGAACCGAACCCGAAGGCCGGCTCAAACCGAAGGTGAGAAGAACATATGACCTCGTTGCCAGGCATCTATTAAACAAATAGGCATCGAACACGAAGTCCTGCTCAACACGAAGTTGAGAGCAACATCTGACCATGTTGTTAGGCATCTGTTAAACAAACAGGCATCGAAACCCAAGGCCGGCTCAACACGAAGTTGAGAAGAACATTTGACCTCGCCGTCAAGCATGTGTTAAACAAGCAGGCATCGAACCCGAAGGGCGGCTCAACCCGAAGTTGAGAAGAACATATGACGTCGCTGTCAGGCATCTGTTAAATAAATAGGCATCGAACCCGAAGGCCGTTTCAACACGAAGTTCATAGGAATATCTGACCTTGCCGTAAGGCATCTTTTAAACAAATAGGCATCGAACACGAAGTCCCGCTCAACACGAAGTTGAGAGCAACATCTGACCTTGCCGCCAGGCATTTGTTAAACAAACGACCATCAAAACCGAAGGTCGGCTCAACACGAAGTTGAGAGGAACATCTGACCTCGCCGTAAAGCATTTGTTAAACAAACAAGCATCGAACCCGAAAGTTGGCTCAACCCGAAGTTGAGAAGAACATCTGACCTCACCATCAGGTATCTGTAAATCAAACAGGCATCGGACCCGAAGGCCGGCTCAACACGAAATTGAGAGGATCATTTGACGCCACCGTCTGGTATCTGTTAAACAAACAGGCATCGAACCTGAAGGGCGGCTCAACCCGAAGTTGAGAATAACATCTGACCTCGCCGTCAGGCATCTGTTAAACAAACATGCATCAAACCCGAAGTTGAGAAGAACATCTAACCTCACCTTGAGGCATCTGTTAAACAAAAAGACTTCGAACCCGAAGGCCGTCCCAACCTGTAGTTGAGAAAAACATTTGACCTAGCCTTCAGGCATCTGTTAAACAAACAGGCATCGGACCCGAAGGCTGGAACAACACGAAGTTGAAAGGAACAACTGACCTCGCTGTCAGACATCTATTAAACAAACAGGCATCGAAACCGAAGGCCGACTCAACACGAAGTTCATAGGAATATCTGACCTCGCCGTCAGGGATCTATTAAACAAACAGGCATCGAACTCGAAGGACGGCTCAACCCGATGTTGACAAGAACATATGACCTCGATGTAAGGCATCTGTTAAACAAACAGACATTCAATTTTATGGCCAGCTCAAACCGAAGTTGATAAGAACATTTGACCTCGCTCTCAGGCATCTGTTAAACAAACAGGCATCGAACCCGAAGGCCGAATCAACAAGAAGTTGAGAGGAACATTTGACCTCGCCGTAAGGCATCTGTTAAACAAACAGGCATCAAACCTGAAGGGCGGCTCAACACGAAGTTGAAAAGTACTTCTGACGTCGCCATCAGGGATCTGTTAAATAAACAAGCATCGAACCCGGAGGCCGGCTCAACCTGAAGTTGAGAAGAACATCTGACCTTGTTGTCAAGCATCTGTTAAACAAACAGGCATCGAACCCGAAGGCCGGCTCAAACCGAAGGTGACAAGAACATCTGAGCTCGCCGCCAAGCATCTATTAAACAAATAGGCATCGAACCACACGGCCGTCTCAACAAGAAATTGAGAGGAACATTTGACCTCGCCGTTAGGCATCTGTTAAACAAACAGGCATCGAACCCGAAGGGTGGCTCAACCCAAAGTTCAGAAGAATATATGACGTCACTGTCAGGCATCTGTTAAACAAACAGGCATCGAACCCGAAGGCCGGCTCAACACGAAGTTCATAGGAATATCTGACCTCGACGTAAGGCATCTTTTAAACAAATAGGCATCGAACACGAAGTCTCGCTCAACACGAAGTTGAGAGCAACATCTGACCACGCCGCCAGGCATTTGTTAAACAAACGGGTATTGAACCCAAAGGCCGGATCAAGACGAACTTGAGAGGAACATCTGACCTTGCTGTCAAGCATATGTTAAAGAAACAAGCATCGAACCCGAAGGCCGGCTCAACCAAAAGTTGAGAAGAACATTCGATTTCGTCGCCAGGCATCTTATAAACAAACAGGCATCAAACCCGAAGGTCGGCTCAACCTGAAGTTGAGAAGAACATCTGACCTCACTATCAGGTATTTGTTAAACAAACAGGCATTGCACCCGAAGGTCGGCTCAACACAAAGTTGAGAGGAACATTTGACGTCCCCGTCAGGCATCTGTTAAACAAAAAGGAATCGAACCTGAAGGCTAGCACAACACGAAGTTGAGAGGAACATCTGACCTTGCCGTTAGACATCTATTAAACAAACAGGCATCAAACTCGAAGGCCGGGTCAACACGAATTTCATAGGAATATCTGACCTCCCCTTCAGAGATCTGTTAAACAAACATGCATGGAACACGAAGGCCGACTCAACATGATGTTGAGAAGAACATCTGACCTCGCTGTCACGCATCTGTTAAATAATCAGGCATCGAATTTGATGGCTAGCTCAACCCGAAGTTGATAAGAACATTAGACCTCGCCGTTAGGCATCTGTTAAACAAACATGCATTGAACCCGAAGGCCGGCTCAACAAGAAGTTGAGAGGAACATTTGACCTCGCCGTCAGGCATCTGTTAAACAAACAGGCATCGAACCCGAAGGCCGGCTCAACCCGAAGTTGAGAAGAACATCTGACCACGCTGTCAGGCATCTGTTAAACAAACAGGCATCGAGATTGATGGTCGGCTCATCCCGAAGTTGTGAAGAACATCTGACCTTGTTGTCAGACATTAGTTAAACAAACAGGAACCGAACCTGAAAGCTAGCTCAAAGCGAAGGTGAGAAGAACATCTGACATCGCCGCCAGGCATCTGTTAAACAAATAGGCATCGAACACGAAGTCCCGTTCAACACGAAGTTGAGAGCAACATCTGACCTCGCCGTCAGGCATCTGTTAAACAAATAGGCATCGAACCCTTAGGCCGGCTCAACACGAAGTTGAGAGGAACATTTGACCTCGCCGTCAAGCATCTGTTAAACAAACAGGCATCGAACCCGAAGCCTGGCTCAACACGAAGTTGAGAGGAACATTTGACGTCCCCGTCAGGCATTCTTTAAACAAACAGGCATCAAACACAAACGATGGCACATCACGAATTTGAGAGGAACATATGACCTCGCCGTCAGACATCTATTAAACAAACAGGCATCAAACTCGAAGGCCGACTTAACATGAAGTTCCTAGGAATATCTGACCTCCACGTCAGGGATCTGTTAAACAAACAGGCATCGAACACGAATGGCGGTTCAACCCGACGTTGAGAAGAACATCTAATCTCGCTGTCAGGCATCTGTTAAACAAACAGCCATCGAATTTGAAGGCCAGCTCAACCCGAAGTTAATAAGAACATTAGACCTTGGCATCTGTTAAACAAACATGCATCGAACCCGAAGGCCGGCTCAACAAGAAGTTGAGAGGAACATTTGACCTTACCGTCAGGCATCTGTTAAAGAAACAAGCATCGAACCCGAAGGGCGGCTCAACACGAAGTTGAGAAGTACATCTGACCTCGCTGTCAGACATCAGTTAAACAAACAGGAACCGAACCCGAAGGCCGGCTCAAACCGAAGGTGAGAAGAACATCTGACCTCGCTGCCAGGCATCTTTTAAACAAATAGGCATCGAACACGAAGTCTTGCTCAACACGAAGTTGAGAGAAACATCTGACCATGTTGTTAGGCATCTGTTAAACAAACAGGCATCGAAACCCAAGGCCGGCTCAACACGAAGTTGAGAAGAACATTTGACCTCGCCGTCAAGCATGTGTTAAACAAGCAGGCATCAAACCCGAAGGGCGGCTCAACCCGAAGTTGAGAAGAACATATGACGTCGCTGTCAGGCATCTGTTAAACAAACAGGCATCGAACTCGAAGGTCGGTTCAACACGATGTTTATAGGAATATCTGACCTTGCCGTAAGGCATCTTTTAAACAAATAGGCATCAAACACGAAGTCCCGCTCAACACGAAGTTGAGAGCAACATCTGACCTCACCGCCAGGCATTTGTTAAACAAACGGCCATCAAAACCGAAAGTCGGCTCAACACGAAGTTGAGAGGAACATCTGACCTTGCCTTAAAGCATTTGTTAAACAAACAGGCATCGAACCCGAAAGTCGGCTCAACCCGAAGTTGAGAAGAACATCTGACCTCACCGTCAGGTATCTGTAAATCAAACAGGCATCGGGCCCGAAGGCCGACTCAACACGAAATTGAGAGGATCATTTGACGTCACCGTCAGGTATCTGTTAAACAAACAGGCATCGAACCAGAAGGGCGGCTCAACCCGAAGTTGAGAATAACATCTGACCTCGCCGTCAGGCATCTGTTAAACAAACATGCATCAAACCCGAAGTTGAGAAGAACATCTAACCTCACCTTGAGGCATCTGTTAAACAAAAAGACTTCGAACCCGAAGGCCGTCCCAACCCGTAGTTGAGAAAAACATTTGACCTAGCCTTCAGGCATCTGTTAAAAAAACAGGCATCGAACCCGAAGGCTGGAACAACACGAAGTTGAGAGGAACATCTGACCTCGCTGTCAAACATCTATTAAACAAACAGGCATCGAACCCGAAGGCCGACTCAACACGAAGTTCATAGGAATATCTGACCTCGCCGTCAGGGATCTGTTAAACAAACAGGCATCGAACTCGAAGGACGGCTCAACCCGATGTTGACAAGAACATATGACCTCGATGTAAGGCATCTGTTAAACAAACAGACATCGAATTTTATGGCCAGCTCAAAACGAAGTTGATAAGAACATTTGACCTCGCTCTCAGGCATCTGTTAAACAAACAGGCATCGAACCCGAAGGCCGAATCAACAAGAAGTTGAGAGGAACATTTGACCTCGCCGTAAGGCATCTGTTAAACAAACAGGCATCAAACCTGAAGGGCGGCTCAACACGAAGTTGAAAAGTACATCTGACCTCGCCATCAGGGATCTGTTAAACAAACAAGCATCGAACCCGGAGGCCGGCTCAACCCGAAGTTGAGAAGAACATCTGACCTTGTTGTCAAGCATCTGTTAAACAAACAGGCATCGAACCCGAAGGCCGGCTCAAACCGAAGGTGACAAGAACATCTGACCTGGCCGCCAAGCATCTATTAAACAAATAGGCATCGAACCACACGGCTGTCTCAACAAGAAATTGAGAGGAACATTTGACCTCGCCATTAGGCATCTGTTAAAAAAACAGGCATCGAACCCGAAGGGCGGCTCAACCCAAAGTTCAGAAGAATATATGACATCACTGTCAGGCATCAGTTAAACAAAAAGGCATCGAACCCGAAGGCCGGCTCAACACGAAGTTCATAGGAATATCTGACCTCGACGTAAGGCATCTTTTAAACAAATAGGCATCGAACACGAAGTCCCGCTCAACACGAAGTTGAGAGCAACATCCGACCTCGCCGCCAGGCATTTGTTAAACAAACGGGTATTGAACCCAAAAGTCGGATCAAGAGGAACTTGAGAGGAACATCTGACCTTGCTGTCAAGCATATGTTAAAGAAACAAGCATCGAACCCGAAGGCCGGCTCAACCAAAAGTTGAGAAGAACATTCGATTTCGTTGCCAGGCATCTTATAAACAAACAAGCATCAAACCCGAAGGTCGGCTCAACCTGAAGTTGAGAAGAACATCTGACCTCACTATCAGGTATTTGTTAAACAAACAGGCATCGCACCCGAAGGTCGGCTCAACACGAAGTTGAGAGGAACATTTGACGTCCCCGTCAGGCATCTGTTAAACAAACATGAATCGAACCTGAAGGCTAGCACAACACGAAGTTGAGAGGAACATCTGACCTTGTCGTTAGACATCTATTAAACAAACAGGCATCAAACTCGAAGGCCGGGTCAACATGAATTTCATAGGAATATCTGACCTCCCCGTCAGAGATCTGTTAAACAAACATGCATCGAACACGAAGGCCGACTCAACATGACGTTGAGAAGAACATCTGACCTCGCTGTCAGGCATCTGTTAAATAAACAGGCATCGAATTTGATGGCTAGCTCAACCTGAAGTTGATAAGAACATTAGACCTCGCCGTTAGGCATCTGGTAAGCAAACATGCATTGAACCCGAAGGCCGGCTCAACAAGAAGTTGAGAGGAACATTTGACCTCGCCGTCAGGCATCTGTTAAACAAACAAGCATCGAACCCGAAGGCCGACTCAACCCGAAGTTGAGAAGAACATCTGACCACGCTGTCAGGCATCTGTTAAACAAACAGGCATCGAGATTGATGGTCGGCTCATCCCGAAGTTGTGAAGAACATCTGACCTCGTTGTCAGACATTAGTTAAACAAACAGGAACCGAACCTGAAGGCTAGCTCAAAGCGAAGGTGAGAAGAACATCTGACCTCGCCGTCAGGCATCTGTTAAACAAATAGGCATCGAACACAAAGTCCCGTTCAACACGAAGTTGAGAGCAACATCTGACCTCGCCGTCAGGCATCTGTTAAACAAATAGGTATCGAACCCCTAGGCCGGCTCAACACGAAGTTGAGAGGAACATTTGACCTCGCCGTTAAGCATCTGTTAAACAAACGGGCATCGAACCCGAAGGGCGGCTCAACTCGAAGTTGAGAAGAACATCTGACGTCGCTGTCAAACATCTCTTAAACAAACAAGCATCGAACCCGAAGGCCAGCTCAACACAAAGTTCATAGCAATATCTGACCTCGCCGTAAGACATCCGTTAATCAAATAGGCGTCGAACACGAAGTCCTGCTCAACACGAAGTTGAGAGTAACATCTGACCTTGCCGTCAGGCATTTGTTAAACAAACGGGCATCGAACCCGAAGGCTGGCTCAACACGAAGTTGAGGGGAACATCTGACCTCGCCATCAAGCATATGTTAAATAAACAAGCACCGAACCCGAAGTCCGGCTCAACCAAAAGTTGAGAAGAACATTCAATCTCGCTGTCAGGCATCTGTTAAATAAACAGGCATCGAATTTAAAGGTCGGCTCAACCCGAAGTTGAGAGGAACATTTGACATCCCCGCCAGGCATCTGTTAAACAAATAGGCATCGAACCAGAATGGCGACTCAACCAAATGTTGAGAAGAACATCTGACCTCGCTGTCAGGAATCTGTGAAACAAACATGCATCAAACCCGAAGGCTGAATCAACCCAAATTTGAGAAGAACATCTAACCTCACCATGAGGCATCTATTAAACAAGCAGGCATCGAACCCGAATGCCGTCTCAACCCATAGTTGAGAAAAACATTTGACTTAGCCATCAGGAATCTATTAAAGAAACAAGCATCGAACCCGAAGGTTGGCACATCACGAAGTTGAGAAGAACATCTGACCTCACTGTCAGGCATCTATTAAATAAACAGGCATCGAATCCGAAGGCCGGCTCAACACGAAGTTCATAGGAATATCTGACCTTGTCGTCAGAGATGTGTTAAACAAACAGGCATCGAACACGAATGTCGGCTCAACCTGAAGTTGAGAAGAACATCTGACCTTGCTGTCAGGCACTGTTAAACAAACTGGCATCGAATTTCATGGCCAGCTCAACCCAAAGTTTAAAAGAACATTAGACCTCGCCGTCTGGCATCTGTTAAACAAACAGGTATCGAACCCGAAGGATGGCTCAACAAGAAGTTGAGAGGAACATTTGACCTCGCCGTCAGGCATCTGTTAAACACACAGTCATCGAAACCGAAGGGCGGCTCAACACAAAGTTGAGAAGTACATTTGACCTCGCCGTCAGGGATCTGTTAAACAAACTGGCATCGAACCCAGAGGCCGGCTAAACCCGAAGTTAAGAAGAACATCTGACCTCGTTGTCAGGCATCTGTTAAACAAACAGGCATCGAGATTGATGGTCTGCTCATCTCGAAGGTGAGAAGAACATTTGACCTTGTTGTTAAGCATCAGTTAAAGAAACAGGAATCGAACCCGAAGGCCGGCTCAAACCGAAGGTGAAAAGAACATCTGACCTCGCTGTTAGGCATCTGTTAAATAAATATACATCGAACACGATGTCCCGCTCAACACGAAGTTGAGAGCAACATCTGACCTCGCTGTGAGGCATCTGTTAAATAAACAGGCATCGAACCCCTAGGCCGGCTCAATACGAAGTTGAGAGGAACATTTGACCTCACCATCAGGCATCTGTTAAACAAACAGGCATCAAACCCGAAGGGAGGCTCAACCCAAAGTTGAGAAGAACATCTGACCTCGCTGTCAGGCATCTGTTAAAAAACAGGAATCGAATCCGAAGGTCGGCACAACACGAAGTTCATACGAGTATCTGACCTCGTCGTAAGGCATTTGTTAAACAAATAGGCATCGAACACGAAGTCCTGTTCAACACGAAGTTGAGAGCAACATCTGACCTCGCCACTAGGCATTTGTTAAATAAACGGGCATCGAACCCGAAGGCCGGCTGAACCAAAAGTTGGGGAGAACATCTGACCTCGCCGTAAGGTATCTGTTAAACAAACAAGCATCATACCCGAAGGCCGGCTCAACTCGAAATTGAGAGGAATATTTGACGTCCCAGTCAGGCATCTGTTAAACAAACAGGCATCGAACCTGAAGGGCGGCTCAACCCGAAGTTGAGAAGAACATCTGACCTCGCCGTCAAGCATCTGTTAAACAAAAATGCATCAAACCCGAAGGTTGGCTTAACCCAAATTTGAGAAGAACATCTAACCTCACCGTGAGGCATCTGTTAAAAAAACAGGCATCGAACCAGAAGGCCGTCTCAACCTGTATTTGAGAAAAACATTTGACCTAGCCGTCAGGCATCTGTTAAACAAACAGGCATCGAACCTGAAGGCTGGCACAACACAAAGTTGTGTGGAACATCTGACCTCGCCGTCAGGCATCTATTAAATAAACAGGCATCGAACCCGAAGGCCGGCACAACACGAAGTTCATAGGAATATCTAACCTCACCGTCAGAGATCTGTTAAACAAACATGCATCAAGCACGATGGCCGGCTCAACCCGAAGTTGAGAAGAAATCTGACCTCGCTGTCAGGCACTGTTAAACAAAAAGGCATCGAATTTGATGGCCAGCTCAACCCGAAGTTGATAAGAACATTAGACCTCGTCGTCTGGCATCTGTTAAACAAACAGGCATCGAACCCAAAGGCCGGCTCAACAAGAACTTGAGAGGAACATTTGACCTCGCCGCCAGGCATCTGTTAAACAAACAGGCATCGAACTAGAAGGTCGGCTCAACCAAAAGTTGAGAAGAACATTCGATCTCGTCGTCAGGCGTCTGTTAAAAAAATAGGCATCGAATCCAAAGGTCGGCTCAACCCGAAGTTGAGAAGAACATCTGACCTCACCGTCAGATATCTGTTAAACAAACAGGCATCGAAATCTAAGGCCGGTCATTACGAAGTTGAGAGGAACATTTGACGTCCCCGTCAGGAATTTGTTAAAAAAACACGCATCGAACCCGATGGATGGCACAACACGAAGTTGAGAGGAACATCTGACCTTGCCGTCAGACATCTATAAAACAAACAGGCATCAAACTCGAAGGTCGGCTCAACACGAAGTTCATAGGAATATCTGACCTCCCCGTCAGGGATCTGTTAAACAAACAGGCATCGAACACGAAGGTCGGCTCAACCTAAAGTTGAGAAGAACATCTGACCTCGTTGTCACGCATCTATTAAACAAACAGGCATCTAATTTGATGGCCAGCTCAACCCGAAGTTGATAAGAACATTAGACCTCGCCATTAGGCATCTGCTAAAGAAACATGCATCGAACCTGAAGGCCGGCTCAACAAGAAATTGAGAGGAACATTTGACCTCACCATCAGGCATCTGTTAAACAAACAAGCATCGAACCCGAATGGTGACTCAACACGAAGTTGAGAAGTACATCTGACCTCGCCGTTAGGGATCTGTTAAACAAACAGACATCGAACCCGTAGGCCGGCTCAACCCGAAGTTGAGAAGAACATATGACCTCGCTGTCAGGCATCGAGATTGATGGTCGGCTCATCCCGAAGTTGAGAAGAACATCTGACCTTGTTGTTAGACATTAGTCAAACAAACAGGAACCGAACCTGAAGGCTGGCTCAAACTGAAGGTGAGAAGAACATATGACCTTGCCGCCAGGCATCTGTTAAACAAATAGGCATCGAACACGAAGTCCCACTCAACACGAAGTTGAGAGCAACATTTGACCTTTCCGTCAGGCATATGTTAAACAAACAGGGATCCAAACCCTAGTACGACTCAACACGAAGTTGAGAGGAACAATTGACCTCGCCGTCAGGCATCGGTTAAACAAACAGGCATCAAACTCGAAGGCTGGCTCAACACGAAGTTGAGAGGAACATTTGGCGTCCCCGTCAGGCATCTGTTAAACAAACAAGCATCGAGTTTGATGGCCAGCTCAACCCAAAGTTGATAAGAACATTAGACCTCGCCGTTAGGCATCTGTTAAACAAACATGCATTGAACCCGTAGGCCGGCTCAATAAGAAGTTGAGAGGAACATTTGACCTTGCCGTCAGGCATCTGTTAAAGAAACAAGCATCAAACCCAAAGGCCGGCTCAACACGAAGTTGAGAAGCACGTCTGACCTTGCTGTATGGGATCTGTTAAACAAACAGGCATCGAACCCGGAGGCCGGCTAAACCCGAAGTTGAGAAGAACATATGACCTCGCTGTCAGGCATCTGTTAAACAAACTGGCATCGAGTTTGATGGTCGGCTCACCCCGAAGTTGAGAAGAATATTTGACCTCGTTGTCAGACATTAGTTAAACAAACAGGAATCGAACTTGAAGGATGGCTTAAACCAAAGGTGAGAAGAACATCTGACCTCGCCGAAAGGCATCTCTTAAACAAATAAGCATCGAACAAGATGTCCCGCTCAACACGAAGTTGAGAGCAACATTTGACCTCGCCGTCAGGCATCTGTTAAACAAACAGGCATCGAACCCGAAGGCTGGCTCAACACGAAGTTAAGAGGAACATTTGACGTCCCCGTCAGGCATCTGTTAAACAAACAGGCATCGAACCCGAAGGCCGGCACAACACGAAGTTCATAGGAATATCTAACCTCGCCGTCAGAGATCTGTTAAACAAACATGCATCAAGCACGATGGCCGGCTCAACCTGAAGTTGAGAAGAAATCTGACCTCGCTGTCAGGCACTGTTAAACAAAAAGGCATCGAATTTGATGGCCAGCTCAACCCGAAGTTGATAAGAACATTAGACCTCGTCGTCTGGCATCTGTTAAACAAACAGGCATCGAACCCAAAGGCCGGCTCAACAAGAACTTGAGAGGAACATTTGACCTCGCCGCCAGGCATCTATTAAACAAACAAGCATCGAACTAGAAGGTCGGCTCAACCAAAAGTTGAGAAGAACATTCGATCTCGTCGTCAGGCGTCTGTTAAAAAAATAGGCATCGAATCCGAAGGTCGGCTCAACCCGAAGTTGAGAAGAACATCTGACCTCACCGTCAGATATCTGTTAAACAAACAGGCATCGAAATCTAAGGCCGGTCATTACGAAGTTGAGTGGAACATTTGACGTCCCCGTCAGGAATTTGTTAAACAAACACGCATCGAACCCGAAGGATGGCACAACACGAAGTTGAGAGGAACATCTGACCTTTCCGTCAGACATCTATAAAACAAACAGGCATCAAACTCGAAGGTCGGCTCAACACAAAGTTCATAGGAATATCTGACCTCCCCGTCAGGGATCTGTTAAACAAACAGGCATCGAACACGAAGGTCGGCTCAACCTAAAGTTGAGAAGAACATCTGACCTCGCTGTCACGCATCTATTAAACAAACAGGCATCGAATTTGATGGCCAGCTCAACCCGAAGTTTATAAGAACATTATACCTCGCCATTAGGCATCTGCTAAAGAAACATGCATCGAACCTGAAGGCCGACTCAACAAGAAATTGAGAGGAACATTTGACCTCACCATCAGGCATCTGTTAAACAAACAAGCATCGAACCCGAAGGGTGACTCAACACGAAGTTGAGAAGTACATCTGACCTCGCCGTTAGGGATCTGTTAAACAAACAGACATCGAACCCGTAGGCCGGCTCAACCCGAAGTTGAGAAGAACATCTGACCTCGCTGTCAGGCATCGAGATTGATGGTCGGCTCATCCCGAAGTTGAGAAGAACATCTGACCTTGTTGTTAGACATTAGTCAAACAAACAGGAACCGAACCTGAAGGCTGGCTCAAACCGAAGGTGAGAAGAACATATGACCTTGCCGCCAGGCATCTGTTAAACAAATAGGCATCGAACACGAAGTCCCACTCAACACGAAGTTGAGAGCAACATCTGACCTTTCCGTCAGGCATATGTTAAACAAACAGGCATCCAAACCCTAGGACGACTCAACACGAAGTTGAGAGGAACAATTGACCTCGCCGTCAGGCATCGGTTAAACAAACAGGCATCAAACTCGAAGGCTGGCTCAACACGAAGTTGAGAGGAACATTTGGCGTCCCCGTCAGGCATCTGTTAAACAAACAAGCATCGAGTTTGATGGCCAGCTCAACCCAAAGTTGATAAGAACATTAGACCTCGTCGTTAGGCATCTGTTAAACAAACATGCATCGAACCCGTAGGCCGGCTCAATAAGAAGTTGAGAGGAACATTTGACCTTGCCGTCAGGCATCTGTTAAAGAAACAAGCATCAAACCCGAAGGCCGGCTCAACACGAAGTTGAGAAGCACGTCTGACCTCGCCGTATGGGATCTGTTAAACAAACAGGCATCGAACCCGGAGGCCGGCTAAACCCGAAGTTGAGAAGAACATCTGACCTCGCTGTCTGGCATCTGTTAGACAAACTGACATCGAGTTTGATGGTCGGCTCACCCCGAAGTTGAGAAGAATATTTGACCTCGTTGTCAGACATTAGTTAAACAAACAGGAATCGAACTTGAAGGATGGCTTAAACCAAAGGTGAGAAGAACATCTGACCTCGCCGAAAGGCATCTCTTAAACAAATAGGCATCGAACACGAAGTCCCGCTCAACACGAAGTTGAGAGCAACATTTGACCTCGCCGTCAGGCATCTGTTAAACAAACAGGCATCGAACCCGAAGGCTGGCTCAACACGAATTTAAGAGGAACATTTGACGTCCCCGTCAGGCATCTGTTAAACAAACAGGCATCGAACTCGAAGGCCGGCACAACACGAAGTTCATAGGAATATCTAACCTCGCCGTCAGAGATCTGTTAAACAAACATGCATCAAGCACGATGGCCGGCTCAACCCGAAGTTGAGAAGAAATCTGACCTCGCTGTCAGGCACTGTTAAACAAAAAGGCATCGAATTTGATGGCCAGCTCAACCCGAACTTGATAAGAACATTAGACCTCGTCGTCTGGCATCTGTTAAACAAACAGGCATCGAACCCAAAGGCCGGCTCAACAAGAACTTGAGAGGAACATTTGACCTCGCCGCCAGGCATCTGTTAAACAAACAGGCATTGCACCCGAAAGGCGGCTCAACACAATGTTGAGAAGTACATCTGACCTCACCGTCATGGATCTGTTAAACAAACAGGCATCGAACCTGGAGGCCGGCTCAACCCGAACTTGAGAAGAACATCTGACCTCGCTCTCAGGCATCTGTTAAACAAACAGGCATCGAGATTAATGGTCGACTCCTCCCGAAGTTTAGAAGAACATCTGACCTCGTTGTCAGGCATTAGTTAAACAAATAGGAATCGAACCTGAAGGACGGCTCCAACCGAAGGTGAGAAGAACATCTGACCTCGCAGCCAGACATCTGCTAACAAATAGGCATCGAACACAAAGTCCCGCTCAACACGAAGTTGAGAGCAACATCTAACCTCGCCGCCAGGCATCTGTTAAAAAACAGGCATCGAACCCGAAGGGCGGCTTAACTCAAAGTTGAGAAGAACATATGACATCGCTGTCAGGCATATGTTAAACAAACAGGCATCGAACCCAACGGTCGGCTCAACTAGAAGTTAAGAAAAACATCTGACCTTGTTGTCAGGCATCTGTTAAACAAACAGGCATCGAACCCGAAGGATGGATCACCACGAAGTTCGTAGGAATATCTGACCTCACCGTCAAGAATCTGTTAAACAAAGCAAGCATCAAACACGAAGGCCGGCTCAACCCGAAGTTGAGAAGAACATTCGACCTCGCTGTCACGCATCTGTTAAACAAACAGGCATTAAATTTGATGGCCAGCTCAACCCGAAGTTGATAAGAACATTAGACCTCGCCATCAGGCATCTGTTAAAAAAATAAACATCGAACCCAAAGGCTACCTCAACAAGGAGTTGAGAGGAACATTTGACCTCATCGTCAGGCATCTGTTAAGCAAACAGGCATCGAACCCGAAGGGCAGCTCAACACAAAGTTGAGAAGTATATCTGACCTCGCCGTCAGGGATCTGCTAAACAAAAAGAAATTGAACTCGGAGGCCCGCTCAACCCGAAGTTGAGAAGAACATCTGATCTCGCTGTCAGGCATCTGTTAAACAAACAGGCATCGAGATTGATGGTCAGCTCCTCCCGAAGTTGAAAAGAACATCCGACCTTGTTGTCAAGCATCAGTTAAACAAACAGGAATCGAACCCGTAGGCCGGCTCAAACCCAAGGTGAGAAGAACATCTAACCTCACCGCCAGGCATCTGTTAAACAAATAGGCATCGAACACGAAGTCCCGCTCAATACGAAGTTGAGAGCAACATCTGACCTCGCCGTCAGGCAACTATTAAACAAAAAGGCATCGAACCCCTAGGCCAGCTCAACACGAAGTTAAGAGGAACATTTGAACTTATCGTAAGGCATCTGTTAAACAAACAGGCTTTGAACCCGAAGGGCGGCTCAACCCGAAGTTGACAAGAACATCTAACCTCGATGTCAGGCATCTGTTAAACAAACAGGCATCGAACCCGAAGGACGGCTCAACACGAAGTTCATAGGAATATCTGACCTCACCGTAAGGCATCTGTTAAACAAATAGGCATCAAACATGAACTCCCGCTCAAAACGAAGTTGAGAGCAACATCTGACCTCATCGCCAGGAATTTGTTAAACAAACGGGCATCGAACCCGAAGGCCGGTTCAATAAGAACTTGAGAGGAACATCTAACCTCGCCGTTAAGCATATTTTAAATAAATAGGCATCGCACCCGAAGGCCGGCTCAACCAAAAGTTGAGGAGAACATTTGACCTCGCCGTCAGGCATATGTTAAACAAACAGGAATCGAACCCGATGGCCGGCTCAACCCAAAGTTTAAAAGAACATCTGACCTCGCCGTCAGGCATCTGTTTAACAAACAGGTATCAAACCCGAAGGCTGGCTTAACATGAAGTTCATAGGAATATCTGACCTCGCCGTCAGGGATCTGTTAAAGAAACAGGCATTAAAGACGAAGGTCGGTTCAACCCGATGTTGAGAAGAACATTTGACCTCGCTGTCACGGATTTGTTAAAGAAACATGCATCGAATTTGATGGCCAGCTCAACCCGAAGTTGATAAGAACATTAGACCTCGCCGTCAGACATCTGTTAAAAAAACAGGCATCGAACCCGAAGGCCGGCTCAACAAGAAGTTCATAGGAATATCTGACCTCGCCGTCAGGAATCTGTTAAACAAACAGGCATGAAAGACGAAGGCCGACTCAACCCGAAGTTGAGAAGAACATCTGACCTCGCTGTCATGGATTTGTTAAAGAAACATGCATCGAATTTGATGGCCAGCTCAACCCGAAGTTGATAAGAACATTAGACCTCGTCGTCAGGCATCTGTTAAAAAAATAGGCATCGAACCCGAAGCCCGGCTCAACAAGAAGTTGAGAGGAAATTTTACCCCGCCGTCAGACATCTGTTAAACAAATAGGCATCGAACCCGAAGGCCGACTCAACACAAAGTTGAGAAGTACATCTGACCTTGCTGTCAAGAATCTGTTAAACAAACAAGCATCGAGATTGATGGTCGGGACATCCCGAAGTTGAGAAGAACATCTGACCTCGTTGTCAGGCATCAGTTAAACAAACAGGAATCGAACCCGAAGGCCGACTCAAACCGAAGGTGAGAAGAACATCTGACTTTTCCACCGGGCATCAATTAAACAAATAGGCATCGAACACGAAGTCCCACTCAACACGAAGTTGAGAGCAATATCTGACCTCGCCGTCAGGCATCTGTTAAACAAATAGGCATCGAACCCCAATGCCAGCTCAACACGAAGTTGAGAGGAACATTTGACCTCGCCGTCAGGAATCTGTTAAACAAACAGGCATCGAACCCAAAGGGCGGCTCAACCCAAATTTTAGAAGAACATCTGACCTTGCTGTCAGGCATCTGTTAAACAATCAGGCATGAACCCGAAGGCCGGTTCAACACGAAGTTCATAGGAATATCTGACCTCACCGTAAGGCATCTGTTAAATAAATAGGCATCGAACACGAAGTCCCGCTCAACACAAAGTTGAGAGCAACTTCTGAACTCGCCGCCAGGAATTTGTTAAACCAACGGGCGTCGAACCTGAAGGCCGGCTCAACACGAATTTCAGAGGAACATCTGCCCTTGCCGTCAAGCATAGTTTAAATAAACAGGCATCGAACCCGAAGGCTGGCTCAACCAAAAGTTGAGAAGAACATTTGACCTCGCCGTCAGGAATATGTTAAACAAACAGGCATCGAACCCGACAACACAGGCATCGAACCGACAACACACCAAGTATGATACAATGTGGAAAGCAAAATTCGGAAGTAAATAAAGATAAAGCACATATATACGCACACCCAAAAGAAAATACACAAGCGCTAGGATTGACTCGCATAGGGGATATTCTTGTCCCCGGCAGAGTCGCCAGCTGTCGCTACTGCGAAAAAAGGAGGCCGACAATGACTAACTCGATCGCCACCTATCGTTATTTATCCCAAAGAGGGGAAAGGAAATGATTGGAAAAACCTGACGAAAACGGGAAAGGACGAGGTCATCCCAACCAAGTCCTAGGTTCGGGAGTTGATTACGCAAGGGGAAGGTTTGAGCACCCCTCACGTCCGTCGTACTCGACGGGATCCGCGCATGTGTTGTCTATCTAAAAGGGTGTATAAACTATCTAGCTAAAGGCTTATGGATAAAAGAAAAAGAACAAAGGACTGACTCAGCAGAGCATCGCCGCTCTGTGCCTATGTACTCCCTCGTGCAATGGGAAAATCAGAGTCAACGTAGTTCGACTAACTACGGCTAAAGAAGGGGGGAAGGTTGCTCTCTAAGACGTCGCGTCTTATACCTACGTACTTTCATCTGGTATGAAAGATCATAGCAAACGTAGTTCTGGCTAACAAGAACACAGGCTGTTCAAAAGTTTTACCCGAGTAGGGTTAACAGACAGTTCTAGCAGTTTGGTGTATGCAGCTCGACCATTGGAGACTTAGGCGTTACCGTTTGCGATAGGACTGAAAGTTAACAACACTCTTGTTTATGAAAAGGTTTTCTAGATTAAGATCCCGAAGGATAAAATGGTTTTTGTGTTTTTGTGTTTTTTAGAGAAGAAGTATTTTGAATTAGACTGTTCATAATGTATGTTGTAACAAAGTCGAAAACCTAGGTTCGAATGCATCACATATCGTCCTAAGGACGTATACTAAACACTCTAGGCAATTGAGAGGTAACCACTCAATCACCATTTCCCAAGTATAAGGCTCATGGCACAACATTCATTATCTTTATTAAGTGGATTGAAGTTGTTTGAAGATGAGGAGAGAAAGGGACAAACTAAAGGGGGACTATACCAAACCCTAGAAGTTTTCATGCAAAGTGCATCTAAAGTTGAGATTACAAAAGGGAAACACCTACCTAATGTTGTCATGCATGGTTAGAATCCTAATGTCTATCATAACCTCTATTAAACAAGAGAGAATAGAAATCTTAAGGGAAGGAAGACAAAAGAAGAAGAAAGAACAAAATAAAACATGCCAATAAGGGAATGCATACATGGAATGCACAAGTAGGATGAAAGTGGGAGGAAAAAATGTGTGGGGCAGTAGCCACCACAAGCTCATCTCAACCAAGCATGCATATGAGGATGCAAAGAGAAAAATAGAGAGATGCATCAAAGGCAAACAAACAAGTGTGACAAAAACAATGAGAAAAAGTCTTCATGGATTCATCACTTTAGGTAAGCTTCAAGTTCCTCCTAAGGAAGGACCAAGCTACCTTAAATGAAACTCCAAGGTCATTGGACAGAATGGAGGATGAGGAAAAAGTGCACAAATGCAAAAGCAAACACATCACAAGAGAAAGCAAGCACATGCACAAAGGAAAAGCAAGAAAGCTCCACATGGAAACCCTAATCAAAAGACTCAAGAAATGAACAAAAATGAGAAAGCAAAAAGAATTGTCATGACCTAAAATTGAACCAAAAACATCCTTAACATGTTAGAAACATTAATTACAAGGCATTGAAAGCTCAAGGGATCCAAAAATGACATATCCAAGTCAAACTAGGTCAAGATGTGTGTGGGAACCTCCCTTGGAGATGACTTAAATTGCAAGTCATCTCAAAATTAGGAAAAAGGCTCAACAAATACCAAATAAAATGCACAAGATAGCCAAACAAGTTTGCAAACAGAAACCAAGGGCACAAGGCCAATATCCCCTCAAAGAACCATCAAAAGAAAATTAAATTCAAGATGTACGACTTTGAAATGAGAAAATCAAGGGTCAAAAGGAAAGCACTAAAAGTCAACCCTAAAGTCAACCAACCAGGGGCAAAATGGTCCTCAAGAATTGTTCAACTCATCAAGAGTATGAGGAACAATTTTCATTCATTGGACCAAAGGGGAAAGGGAGAAACAGTTAAAAGATCACACAATGTCATAATTTAATTCAAATAAAACCTCTCCAATTAATTAATTAATTCTTAAATGAAAAATAATCTGAAAAAATAAAATAAAAAGTCTATAAAATAAAGGACATCTTAAAGAGCCTGAAAAGTATTTTTGATGAATTTTATTAATTGGAGATTATTTTTAAATGAATTAAATTGAAACAAGAACAAAACAAAAAAAAATAAAAGAAAATAAAAAGAAATGAATCCCTGCCACTTCGGGTGATCGCTCCTGCTCCCACAACATTCTCTGCTGACTCCACAAGAAGACTCTTCAAATCTATCTTCTGACCATTACAATACACCTCAGCTCCGTAGTTCCACGGAATCGCTTTGGTTCTCTCATAAGGCACAAGTCCTGCTTTGGTGATAGTGATTGTTGGTGGCCTAGGAGGCGCTGAGATAGTTATAGTCTTATATGAGATCGAGATTGTAGCGACCTCGTCCCTCTCTTCATTTACTTCCTCAACAGGTTTCTTTTCTGTAGTTCATTCAAACTACAACGTCCCCTCATCTATCATTCCTTGGATACACCTTCTCAAATCAACGCATCCCTCAGGATGACTTAAGCAATCAACACAGTCCTCACTACAGCCTGGGAATACACCTCCTCCCAGCAATTTGTCTTTCATAAACTTCAGTGGAGTTTTCAACTCGTTCACATCCATTATCAAGTCTAAATCCTCCTCCACCAAAATAGCACCAACCCTAGCCTGTCCATGGTTTGGCATAGGGTTCTGCACAACGTTAGGTGCATCATGAGAAAAGTTTATTGCTTTGCTGTCAATGAGGTCTTGCAGCTTGTGTTTAAAAGCCCTGCAATCGTCAATAGAGTGACCAGGCGCCCCAGAGTGAAACTCGCAACGAGCATTTGCGTCATAGCCAGGTGGGGAAGGACCTGTCAAAGGAGCTAGAGTCCTTTTTTGAATTAATTGCAGTTGTAATAAAGTCTGAAGCACCTGAGAGTATGGCAACGGTGGAGTGTCAAATACTCTATTCGGCCTAGCCCTATCAGGGTACCTTCTATAACCTTGCTGGTTTTGTTGTTGTGGCTGATACTGTCTTTGCTGTTGTTATTGTTGCTGTTGTTGTGGCACAGGAATAGTAACACTGGCAACTTGCTGTTGGCGATAATGGTTCTGTGACTGACCCCTTCCTCTTCCTCTAGAACTTGTCACTGAGTTAACGTCACCTTCACGCTTCTTGTTCCCAAATACCTTCTTTCCTCCCCCTCCAGCTGAGGGTACTTCTCCCGTTTGAATCTTTCCGAGCTTGATGCTGTTTTCCACCCTTCCACCGGTGATTATCAAGTCTGAAAAACTTCCCGACATACTGCTAATTAGTTTTTCATAGTACACCCCCGGTAAAGTAGCAACAAACATGTCAACGAGCTCACGCTCTACCATGGGAGGCTGCACTCTAGCAGCAAGCTCTCGCCACCTCTGGGCGTACTCTTTAAAGCATTCGTTATTCTTTTGAGAAAGATTCTACAACTGGACTCTATTTGGTGCAAGGTCACTATTGTACTGATAGTGCCTTACAAAAGCTTCGGCTAGGTCTTTCTAGTTGCGGATGCTAGTGGGCTCCAGACCCATGTACCATTCCAAAGAGGGACCGGACAGGCTTTCTTGGAAAAAGTGCATCAATATTTTTTCATCATCCGAGTACGCAGACAACTTTCTATAATACGAGCGCAGGTGAACCCTCAGGTAAGTAGTGCCTTTGTACTTATCGAAGTCAGGCACTTTGAATTTGTGAGGCACTCTCAAGCCTAGAATCAGCCCCAGGTTAGACATATCCAGCCCCATAGAGTTTTGGCATTCAAGAGATCTCATCTTCCCTTCAATCATTTTAATCCCTCTATCAGCCTCAGAAGGTACTTCAGCAGTTATAAATCTTGGCGAGAACAAATCCTCCTGCCTATCTTCATTCCAGGTGTGGTATATGCTACCATGTACAGCACCTGTGGTGTTGAGGCCAAAGCCGTTTCCATTTCCATTACCCCCATTAGCAAAACCAGCATGATTAAGACCTGCCGCAATTCCAACACCAGCAACATGACCACCCCCTCCAACAGTAGGGATGACTAAAGTTGGCATAGAATTGTCTGCACGAGGAGTTTCTATATGAGGAGGGTTAGAAGCAATCCCATTGTGTAACACTCCATCATTATCAACTCGTGCAATCAGAGGTTGCACTATAGTCTGAAGTTGCGCCTGGCCACTAGCTACCCCTTGCATGACCTCCATCAACTGTGCCATATGATCTCTCATCTCTTGCATTTCTACCTGCATCTGATCCATCAGCCTCTTCTGGTTTCCTCTGGTACCGTAGTAGTGAGTTATCTGATCTGCAATCCTGAAACACTAGTGGCACAAGAAACGAGATAAGGTTAACAGTTCTGATGCACCTGCAAATGCGAGAAACATGCTAAAATGAAAACATGTATATATGAAAACAAGGAAATTTCCCCCATGATTCTAGTTTCAGGGTAACAACCGAGACGATGGAGAGCCCCACAGACAAGCATAGAATAAAAACTCCCCATATATACAAACATAAGCCCACAAGCAAAGTACAAACATCAAATAAGTACACACAAAAAAGGACCTCAACCAACAGGTCTGGTGATGGTCCAAACCAGAAGTCTAAGCTACAGAATACAAAGGAAAAGATCAGGCTGGGTGGCGAGACTAGAACTCCCTCAGCAACGCCTGTGTCTCCGGATGGTCTGGCCTAGTGAGAAAACCACGTATGAGCAACTCCTGTTGACTGATGGTGGAATGAAGATCCTCGACCAAGTCCTCCTTCCCAAAAACCTCCTCAAGTCTACGCCTCTTGGCATTAGCTCCATCTCTATGCTCCTTCAAGGTTGCAAGCGCTTCATATAGTTTGCAGTCACTATGTCTCTTGAGCAAAGCTTCCTTTGAGATCTCCTTATCTTTAGCTCTGAGCTGAGCCTTCAGCTTGTTGATCTGTGACTTCAACAGGTCTTCACATTGCTTGCTGTTGGACATGGAAGCATTCCATTGAGCCTCAAACTTGGAAATCCGCAAATAGGCTCTATGCAACTCTTACTTTTTAGTAG
The DNA here is from genome assembly GCA_963859935.3 of Lathyrus sativus. Lineage (NCBI taxonomy): Eukaryota > Viridiplantae > Streptophyta > Magnoliopsida > Fabales > Fabaceae > Lathyrus > Lathyrus sativus. The sequence goes on along the minus strand of OZ012735.1, from coordinate 395,135,656 downwards.
CAAGCACACTACTAACAGCATTTATGTCTAAACCCAACCGTTCTCTATTGCTCATCTCCTTAGTCAAGTCTGTTCCCGACTTATTCACCAGCTCAGTTTGCTTCTTCAAAGAATAAGTTGCTTCGTTCCTCTCACTTCTGAGTTGAGCAATCTCATTCTCCAACTCTTCGTTTGTCTTCTACAACTCTTCTTTTTCACGACATACCTGATTATACCTTTGGATGTCCACTGTAGTAGGATCCTCAATCACGGGAGGGCAAACAGGCTCCACTGGAGGATATGGCATCAAGAACATCATTGCCCTCTCATGAATCCAAGCCATATAGGGGTCATATGCCTGACTATTTCTCTTTCCTAATAATTATTTGCCTCTCCTATGGATACTTCGCCAAGCACGTTCAAGTCTGATCAAATCATCACCCTCTAATAAACCCGTGAGATACAGAGATTCTTGTATCTCTTTCTCTTTTGGAGTGTCTTTGAGAGCATATCCGAACTATCATACCAACAGGGAAGGGTTATAGTTGACGCACCCTTTCCTTTCGACCAGGGGACGTTAGGAAATCCGCCGCAACTATAAACAATGTCTGTGCCAAGCATGTGTCTATCAAACCAAATAACATCCTTGGCAGTCAGGCCTATCATCCTCTCAGACCACTCTGAGGTAGGAACAGTGTCCACAAACTGACCAGTCTTAGGCATATGACTCATCAACCATCTATAAAGCAAAGGATCACAACATGAGACGTTCTCCCCCCTTCGGTTTTCATTCTTATGGTGCATAGAATGATAAACGTCTCCTAGGAGTGTAGGGACTTGGTTCTCTGAGGCTAGCAGGTAGAAGGCATCCACGTCTACAAAGTCTGGAAGGTTCAGAAACAAAATAATGCCATAAATGCAAAGTGCCATAATAGCACTAAACACAATCCAGCTGCTATTCTTAGCGAACTTCTGAGCTTTCTCAACAAGAAACGGTAACAGAAAACCATAAGTTCCTTTCCTCTCAAATAACTTTCCCTTTAACTCTGCAGCGTCCAAATGTAATATAGCAGCGAGCACAGCTAGATCAGGCTCCGCATCTATGTGGACAAAAGGCATCTGATCACAGATAGGTACCCCCAACATATCAGAATACTCTTCCAAAGTAGGCGCAAAAACAAAATCCGGAAAGACAAAGCATCTCAACTGGGCGTAGTAGAACTGCAAGAGAGTGTAGATACCATTGATCTCAAAGGATGAAGGCTTGCAGACACATTTGGCCAGTCTCCTATAATCTTGTCTAAACTGTTCCATCACATTCCCTTTAGCCATAGAAATCAGACTCCTCAAAGAACTGACATCTGGGGTAGGAAACCTGTAAGCAACGGTCCTTTTCAAGGGCTCCATGTCAAGAACGAAGAACATAACCTCTAGAATCAGGAGGGAAATATGCATCTGCAACATAAATACATGTTAATGAAGAGATGCAAATGAAGATGCAAATGCAACAGAGGATCAAGCTTGTTGTGTTGTAGCTTGAGAAGAACCAGCACTTTGGTTTAGTACCTACAAATCACTGACATAAGAACCCTTTTGTACCATGAACACAGGTTCACACTGTAAAGAACCGGGTAATCTGGAGGTCAAGGTTTCCTGCATAACCCACCCACTCACAGGTATGGACCTATCCACTAACAAGGTTCGGCATCCTATGCGTTCATCAGCGTGACAGTGTTTCGAGAAATGATGATTCGTTCACCATCTCTGGTTTGGCATCATCACCCCTTGAAGAGGCCTCACTTAGCTGAATCCCAAATGATCGGTCCCCAGAGTTGACAACCCTCAAATCCAAATTCCAGTCGGATCCTTGTAACACCCCCCTTTCTATACCCCCAAATTAATACATTTAATCAATTAGGCACTTAGAAAATTTATTTCATCAGAGTTTAATTAAAATTTAATTAAAACATGGTATATAAGAGGCGCATCACATTATCACGAAATTAAACACATACGATACCTGCTCAAAATAGATATGCAACAATGGGTAACCCACATCTCAATATTTAGAATAAAAGCGGAAACATCCAAATATTGAATCGATCACATTCATAAAAGTATATACAACCATTCAATCAATTCATGCTTTACAACCATATCCACAGCGGATACATACACAGATGTATCACAAGGAATCAAAACAAATGTAACTCCAAAGGAGTCAAAGGCTTCCTAACTACCCAGATATTACATATCAGAGCCATTGACCAAAAAGAATGAAGACATCGCTTCACAAAAAGAACCTCTAGCTTCCTACTCTGCAATGCCTCATAGAGCATTATAAAACAGCAGAAGGGTGAGAAACAATATCATAACAGTTAATGCATAAAATTGTATATATACATATACTCATATTTGTACAAGTTATACTCAAATTATGTTCTCACCACATTAAGCATATACAATTAATCATGCCTCTACACATGCTCATGAACATTCACTATATGTTCCTCCAAACAATCATATATAACATACACAGTTACATTCATACAACTAATGCATCATACACAGATGACTCATGCAACTCATAGAGACCGACACACGACTCTATGAAGATGCAAATGCGGTACCAAATCATTTCAACAAATTCTCTAAGGAATCGAGTATTCAGCAGATTCTCCACGGAATAAAGTATTCAGCAGATTCTCCACGGAATCAAATATTCATCAGATTCTCCACGGAATCGAATATTCAGCAGATTCTCCACGGAATCAAATACTCTGCAGATTCTCCATGGAATCAAATACTCTAGTCAATCCTCCAAGGGATTACATGTTATGACTGATTCTCCGAGTAATCACACAATGCAACCGATTCTCCAAGGAATCTAATGTAACCATCGTATCATACGAGGTTCTGCAAATCCTCCGAGGGATCATTCAACACAAAAATGCATACTAAGATGCTACACAATGCTAATCCTCCGAGGGATCGATCAACACAGAATGCATACTATGTTCACAAACATACTCATTGCATTTATCACATACATCGCATATATCTATCATGCATTCACATTATGCACCATTTCACACATGGTTTACACACATATCAGCCTATCAATGCGTTTCTATTCAATTCAAGCAAATACACAAGATTATCAAACGTTCAAGATTCACCATTGGCTCTACAATCTAGGATTCACGCCTTTCGGCCACCCACAGCACGACATGTCGAAACAGTTCACACATCAATCATTCATATAGGCATTAATCATAATTGAATCGGCCAAAAATCATGCTATGAATAAACAGCAAAACAAATAACACTGTCAGGTTCGCCAACCTTCGCCTGGCGAAGCCACGCAGCGAATGCTCGCTGGCCTTCGCCTGGCGAACTTCCCAGCGAAGTCCACTGGGAGTAATTCTGGAATTACTCGCTGAGGCTCGCTACACACTCGCCTGGCGAACCTTCGCCAACTCACTTCGCCTGGCGAACTTGCCAGCGAAGACAGGGTGTTTGCTTCTGACTTGCTTCGCTGCAGCTCGCTGGGCTTCACCTGGCGAAGCTTCGCTACCATTCGCCTGGCGAGCCTGCGAAGACATAACCTCCATGGCTGTTCCAAAGCCCAAACTCCACACAACCAACCGATTAAATCCAAACCAGTCTCAGTCGCACAACCCAACCATCACCGACTAAACTACATCGTCTAATCCGAGTTCTAACCGATTAAAACCTCTTTCTACTTATCAAACCAACTTCTAACCTAAGTGGAAAAAGAGTAGAAACTCTACAAAATCTAAACACATACACATACAATCATATACATTAAAGAGATGATGGAGTTTCACACCCTTACCGATCGATTGCAAGCTTTGGTGATGATCCCTTGATGATTCTAGGTTTTCCTCTCCACTTTCTCTTCTCTTTCTCTTCTCCTCTTTTCTCTCTCTTGTTTTTCTTCTTATGTTACTATTTTTCTTTCTTTTCATCTCTTATCCTATTTCTATCTCTATTTCTTTCCTCTCAAATTCTTTCCAACACTTACCAATCAATTCTCACACTAAATTGCTAAATGTCTAAAATGCCCTTTTTACTCTAATTCCCCCGAAAACTCTCCGAATCGGTAAAAATAGATAAAATAAGCAAACACCACATAGTAATATATAATTTCTCAATTTAAAACAAACATCAATTAAATAAATTAAAAGACTCAACAATTAATGGGAATTCAGAATCGGAACGTTACAACTCTCCCCCACTTTAGAAATTTTCGTCCTCGAAAATATTACCTGATTCAAACAACTTTGGATGCGATTCTCGCATCTTGCTCTCCAACTCCCAAGTCATGTTGCCTTCTGTGGCACCTCCCCAGGACACTTTCACAAGCGCAATATCCTTGCCTCTTAGTTTCTTAACTTCGCGGTCCAAAATACTAACCGGTAAAACTTCAACTGTAAGGTTATCTCTTACTTCAACTTCATCCATTGGGATAACATGCGACGGATCCGGAACATACTTCCGAAGTTGCGAGACATGGAATACATCATGCAAATTCGAAAGGTTCGGAGGTAACGCCACACGATAAGCCACAGCACCAACTCGTGCGAATATCTGATACGGACCAATAAAACGAGAAGTCAACTTTCTCGACTTCAAAGCACGACTCACACCCATAACCGGTGTAACTCTCAAAAACACATGGTCGCCCTCTTGAAACTCGAGATCCTTTCTCCTTTTATCATGATAACTTTTCTGTCTACCCTGAGAAGCTCTCATCTTTTCCCGAATAAATTTCACCTTTTACGTCGTTTGCTGTACCATTTCCGGACCAACTACCGACTTTTCACCTATCTCATGCCAACACAGAGGTGTTCGACATCTCCGACCATATAAAGCCTCAAATGGCGCCATACCAATACTAGAATGGAAACTGTTATTATAGGTGAACTCAATCAACGCTAAATAACCGTCCCACGCACCACCTTGTTCAAGCACACAAGCACGCAACAAATCTTCTAACGATTGAATCGTCCTCTCGGTTTGACCATCTGTTTGTGGATGATATGCCGAACTCAATCTCAACTTAGAACCCAAGGCACCTTGCAAACTCTCCCAAAATCTTGAAGTAAATCTAGGATCTCTATCCGACACAATACTCTTAGGAACTCCATGAAGCTTCACAATAGTGCCAACATAAATCTCGGCCAACCTTTCCAAAGAATAAGTAATATCAATCGGAATAAAGTGAGACGATTTAGTAAGCCTATCAACAATGACCCAAATAGCATTATGTCCTCTTTGCGTATTCGGCAATCCCGTAACCAAATCCATCGATATACTATCCCATTTCCATTCCGGAATATCTAACGGTTGCATCAATCCACTAGGCTTCTGATGCTCCACCTTAGACTTCTGGCAAGTCAAACACGAGTACACAAAACGAGCAACATCGCTTTTCAATCCAGACCACCAAAAGATCTTCTTCAAATCCTGATACATCTTATTCGCTCCCGGATGAATACTCAAGTTACTCCGATGTCCCTCTTCCAATATCATCTTTTTCAAATCCGCATCATCGGGAATACAAATACGACCTCGAAACCTCAAAACTCCTAATTCATCAACTTTGAAATCTTCATTTCCATTCGTCATCAAATCCACAAATTTCAAATCCAACTTTTGCTTTTCACACACCGTAGCAAGGAAATCATTCGTGACATGCAACATACCCAGCTTCACACTACTCGGTGTTAACTCACAAACCAAACTCAAATCTCTAAAGTTCTCCAAGAGTTCCCACTCTCTAACCATCAAAGTAGACACGTGCAACGACTTCCGACTTAAGGCATCGGCTACCATATTCGCCTTACCCGGATGATAATTTAAACCAAAATCATAGTCCTTCAAAAGTTCTAGCCATCTCCTTTTCCTCATATTCAATTCTTTTTGATCAAACAAATACTTCAAACTCTTGTGATCGCTAAAAACTTCAAATCTTGCACCATAAAGATAATGCCTCCAAATTTTCAAAACGAACACTACGGCCGCTAACTCCAAATCATGAGTAGGATAATTCTTTTCATGTACTCTCAACTGTCTAGAAGCATACGCCACGACCTTCCCATCTTGCATCAATACACCACCCAATCCTGACAAGGAAGCGTCGCAATAAACCACAAAAGGTTCCGTAGGATTTGGAAAAATCAAAACCGGCGCTGTCGTTAACCTTCTCTTTAATTCCATGAAACTCTCTTCACAATTAACATCCCAAATAAAAGCCTTTCCTTTACAAGTCAACTGCGTTAACGGAAGTGCTAACTTTGAAAATCCTTCGATAAACCTCCGGTAGTAACCGGCCAAGCCCAAAAAGCTTCAAATTTCCGTAACTGATCTTGGAGTCTCCCATTGCATTACCGCATCGATCTTGGATGGATCCACACTAATACCATTTCCAGAAATAATATGTCCAAGAAAACTCACCTTCGATAACCAAAACTCACACTTAGACAACTTTGCGTACAATTTCTTCTCTTTCAAAATCCGCAACACAATCCTTAAATGTTCTTTGTGTTCCTCTCGAGACTTAGAATAAATCAAAATGTCATCGATAAACACTACCACTAAACGATCCAACTGCTCGTGGAAGATACGGTTCATATATTCCATGAAAACACCCGGCGCATTAGAAACTCCGAATGGCATCACCGTATACTCATAGTGACCATATCGTATTCTAAAAGCCGTCTTCGAAATATCTTCTTCCTTAACCCGAATCTGGTGATAACCGGATCTCAAATCAATCTTACTAAAAACATGGGCTCCAACTAATTGATCCATCAAATCATCGATTCTTGGAAGCGGATACTTGTTCTTAATTGTCACCTTATTCAACTGCAGATAATCAATACACAATCGCATACTACCATCCTTCTTCTTTACCAACAATACCGGCGCACCCCAAGGAGAAACACTTGGTCTTACAAATCTCTTATCCAACAAATCATTCAACTGCTTCTTCAATTCCACCAACTCCGATGCCGACATCCGATACGGGGCCATCAAAATCGGTCTAGTACCCGGAACTAGATCAATAGAAAATTCAACCTCTCTCTTTGGCGGCACATCCGCAACATCTTCCGGAAACACTTCAGGAAATTCACAAACCACAAGAAACACGTCAAGCTCAACTTTGCTCTCCACCGACAACGATGCAAACAAACCAAACAACTGAGCTTCGTCCGCTAAAAGTTTCTTCAACTCTTTAGTGGAAAGAAAACTCTCGTTTTCACCATCTTCCAAAGAAGGAAACCTTACTAACTTGTGATAGCAATCCAGATGAACTCTATTAAATTGCAACCAGTTCATACCCAAGATTACGTCCAAACCTTCCAACGGCAAACACACTAAATCCATAACGAAGTCCTTACCATACATGGTTAAAGGACAACTTGCACACACCAAAGAAGTAGTTACCGACCCCGAAGCGGGAGTTCCAATAACCATACCACTACTCAAAGAAACCATACACAAATCCAACCGCTTAGCACACGCAAGAGAGATGAACGAGTGAGTCGCTCCAGTATCAATAATAGCAACTAAAGGCATATCATTAATAAATCATGTACCTTTAATCAAACGATCCGCCGCATTAGTAGCGTCTGAACCTGCTAATGCGAATACTTTTCCGCCCGCCGGAGATTGCTTCGGTTTGGTACAATTCGGGCTAATGTGACCCACCTCGCCACAATTAAAACACTTCACAACATTCTTTCTACACTCTGCTGCATCATGTCCAAGGAGCCCACAGTGTGAACACTTCGCCTTGAACTTTCTACAATCATAAGACTTGTGGCCCATCACGCCACACTTAAAACATTTGATCGCACCGGAACCTCCTCCGGGTCTCCTATCAAAGTTTCCCCTATGTTTGCCCTTATCAGCAGGCGTCACATAAGGTTCGCTTCGTACTTGCTGCTTCCCTCTCCTCTCGCTCAAACCCTTATAATGAGTAGAACGAGCTCTACTGTCTTCTTCATAAATTCTACAACACTCGGTCAAATCCGAAAATCTTCGTATTCTTTGATAACCCACCGCTTGCTTTATCTCAGGACGCAAGCCATTCTCATACTTGATACATTTGGAAAATTCCGCCGTAACCGCATCATAGTGAGGGTGAAACTTCACTAACTCAGTAAACTTAGCGGTGTAGTCCACCACCGACATATTACCTTGTTTCAACTCCAGAAATTCCATTTCTCTCTTCCCTTTAACACTTTCGGGATAATACTTCCTTAGAAACTCAGTACGAAATAAATCCCACGTAATCTCCTCATCGTCGACCTCAAGAACTTGCCTCACGCTGACCCACCAGTCATCAGCCTCTTCTCTCAGCATTTGAGTCCCTAGTCTCACCGTGTTCCCTTCAGCACAATCCATCACCCTAAAGATCCTCTCAATTTCCTTTAACCATATCTGAGCACCATCCGGATCAAATCTCCCTTTGAACACCGGTGGTTGGTTCTTCCTGAACTCATCATTCGCATTCACGTTGGGTGCACCCTGCACAGCTCTGGCCATAGCCTCTAACGCCGCTGCCATAGCATTGTCATTACGACCTGCCATATTCTGAGGATTCCCAAAAATAACAACAAGGTTAAACAACCGTTCAACCAACACAACAACAAGACAGACATGACTGACTCAACACTGGCTCTGATACCACTTAATGTAACACCCCCCTTTCTATACCCCCAAATTAATACATTTAATCAATTAGGCACTTAGAAAATTTATTTCATCAGAGTTTAATTAAAATTTAATTAAAACATGGTATATAAGAGGCACATCACATTATCACGAAATTAAACACATACGATACCTGCTCAAAATAGATATGCAATAATGGGTAACCCACATCTCAATATTTAGAATAAAAGCGGAAACATCCAAATATTGAATCGATCACATTCATAAAAGTATATACAACCATTCAATCAATTCATACTTTACAACCATATCCACAGCGGATACATACACAGATGTATCACAAGGAATCAAAACAAATGTAACTCCAAAGGAGTCAAAGGCTTCCTAACTACCCAGATGTTACATATCAGAGCCATTGACCAAAAAGAATGAAGACATCGCTTCACAAAAAGAACCTCCAGCTTCTTACTCTGCAATGCCTCATAGAGCATTATAAAACAGCAGAAGGGTGAGAAACAATATCATAACAGTTAATGCATAAAATTGTATATATACATATACTCATATTTGTACAAGTTATACTCAAATTATGTTCTCACCACATTAAGCATATACAATTAATCATGCCTCTACACATGCTCATGAACATTCACTATATGTTCCTCCAAACAATCATATATAACATACACAGTTACATTCATACAACTAATGCATCATACACAGATGACTCATGCAACTCATAGAGACCGACACACGACTCTATGCAGATGCAAATGCGGTACCGACTCATTTCAACAAATTCTCTAAGGAATCGAGTATTAAGCAGATTCTCCACGGAATCAAGTATTCAGCAGATTCTCCACGGAATCAAATATTCATCAGATTCTCCACGGAATCGAATATTCAGCAGATTCTCCACGGAATCAAATACTCTGCAGATTCTCCACGGAATCAAATACTCTAGTCAATCCTCCAAGGGATTACATGTTATGACCGATTCTCCGAGGAATCACACAATGCAACCGATTCTCCAAGGAATCTAATGTAACCATCGTATCATACGAGGTTCTGCAAATCCTCCGAGGGATCATTCAACACAAAAATGCATACTAAGATGCTACACAATGCTAATCCTCTGAGGGATCGATCAACACAGAATGCATACTATGTTCACAAACATACTCATTGCATTTATCACATACATCGCATATATCTATCATGCATTCACATTATGCACCATTTCACACATGGTTTACACACATATCAGCCTATCAATGCGTTTCTATTCAATTCAAGCAAATACACAAGATTATCAAACGTTCAAGATTCACCATTGGCTCTACAATCTAGGATTCACGCCTTTCGGCCACCCACAGCACGACATGTCGAAACAGTTCACACATCAATCATTCATATAGGCATTAATCATAATTGAATCGGCCAAAAATCATGCTATGAATAAACAGCAAAACAAATAACACTGTCAGGTTCGCCAACCTTCGCCTAGCGAAGCCACGCGGCGAATGCTCGCTGGCCTTCGCCTGGCGAACTTCCCAGTGAAGTCCACTGGGAGTAATTATGGAATTACTCGCTGAGGCTCGCTACACACTCGCATGGCGAACCTTCGCCAACTCACTTCGCCTGGAGAACTTGCCAGCGAAGACAGGGTGTTTGCTTCTGACTTGCTTCGCTGCAGCTCGCTGGGCTTCGCCTGGCGAGCCTGCGAAGACAGAACCTCCATGGCTGTTCCAAAGCGCAAACTCCACATAACCAACCGATTAAATCCAAACCAGTCTCAGTGGCACAACCCTACCATCACCCGACTAAACTACATCGTCTAATCCGAGTTCTAACCGATTAAAACCTCTTTCTACTCATCAAACCAACTTCTAACCTAAGTGGAAAAAGAGTAGAAACTCTACAAAATCCAAACACATACACATACAATCATATACATTAAAGAGATGGTGGAGTTTCACACCCTTACCGATCGATTGCAAACTTTGGTGATGATCCCTTGATGATTCTAGGTTTTCCTCTCCACTTTCTCTTCTCTTTCTCTTCTCCTCTTTTCTCTCTCTTGTTTTTCTTCTTATGTTACTATTTTTCTTTCTTTTCCTCTCTTATCCTATTTCTATCTCTATTTCTTTCCTCTCAAATTCTTTCCAACACTTACCAATCAATTCTCACACTAAATTGCTAAATGTCTAAAATGCCCTTTTTACTCTAATTCCCCCGAAAACTCTCTGAATCGGTAAAAATAGATAAAATAAGCAAACACCACATAGTAATATATAATTTCTCAATTTAAAACAAACATCAATTAAATAAATTAAAAGACTCAACAATTAATGGGAATTCAGAATCGGGGCGTTACAATCCTAAGGATCGAAAAGGAAATCGTCAAAGAGAATCTCGTCCGAGCGTGAATTTTATGGGGAACTGTGTCTGCTAAGCAAACAGGTCCACCCACTAGTCTCCACAACTAATACTAGGTTTATACTCAAGCCCAGGTCCGGCTTATCTCTCAATGGAACTTCCCTCCCCACAACACAGCAAGTATGATACAATGGGGAAAGTAAAATGCGGAAGTAAATAAAGATAAAGCACATATATACGCACACCCAAAAGAAAACACACAAGCGCTAGGATTGACTCGCATAGTGGATATTCCTGTCCCCAGCAGAGTCGCCAGCTGTCGCTACTGCGAGAAAAGGAGGTCGGCAATGAGTAACAAAGTCGCCACCTATCGTTATTTATCCCAAAGAGGGGAAAGGAAACGATCGTAAAAAACCTGACGAAAACGGGAAAAGACGAGGTCATCGCAACCAAGTCCTAGGTTCGGGAGTCGATTACGCAAGGGGAAGGTATGAACACCCCTCACGTCCGTCGTACTCGACGGGATCTGCGCATGTGTTGTCTATCTAAAAGGGTGTATAAACTATCTAGCTAAAGGCTTATGGACAAAAGAAAAAGAACAAAGGACTGACTCAGCAGAGCATCGCCGCTCTGTGCCTACGTACTCTCTCGTGCAATGGGAAAATCAGAGTCAACGTAGTTCGACTAACTACGGCTAAAGAAGGGGGGAAGGTTGCTCTCTAAGACGCCGCGTCTTATGCCTACGTACTTTCATCTGGTATGAAAGATCATAGCAAACGTAATTCGGGCTAACAAGAACACAGGCTGTTCAAAAGTTTTACCCGAGTAGGGTTAACAGACAATTCTAGCAGTTTGGTGTATGCAGCTCGACCATTGGAGACTTAGGCGTTACCGTTTGCGATAGGACTGAAAGTTAACAACACTCTTGTTTATGAAAAGGTTTTCTAGATTAAGATCCCGAAGGATAAAATGGTTTTTGTGTTTTTGTGTTTTTTAGAGAATAAGTATTTTGAATTAGACTGTTCATAATGTATGTTGTAACAAAGTCTAAAACCTAGGTTCGAATGCATCGCATATCGTCCTAAGGACGTATACTAAACACTCTAGGCAATTGAGAGGTAACCACTCAATCACCATTTCCCAAGTATAAGGCTCATGGCACAACATTCATTATCTTTATTAAGTGGATTGAAGTTGTTTGAAGATGAGGAGAGAAAGGGACAAACTAAAGGGGGACTAGACCAAAACCTAGAAGTTGTCATGCAAACTGCACCTAAAGTTGGGATTACAAAAGGGAAACACCTACCTAATGTTTTCATGCATGGTTAGAACCTTAATGTCTATCATAACCTCTCTTAAACAAGAGAGATTAGAAATCCTAAGGGAAGGAAGACAAAAGAAGAAGAAAGAACAAAATAAAACATGCCAATAAGGGAATGCATACATGGAATGCACAAGTAGGATGACAGTGGGAGGAAAACATGTGTGGGGCAGTAGCCACCACAAGCTCATCTCAACCAAGCATGCATATGAGGATGCAAAGAGAAAAAGAGAGAGATGCATCAAAGGCAAACAAACAAGTGTGACAAAAACAATGAGAAAAAGTCCTCATGGATTCATCACTTTAGGTAAGCTTCAAGTTCCTCCTAAGGAGGGACCAAGCTACCTTAAATGACACTCCAAGGTCATTGGACAGAATGGAGGATGAGGAAAGAGTGCACAAATGCAGAAGCAAACACATCAAAAGAGAAAGCAAGCATATGCACAAAGGAAAAGCAAGAAAGCTCCACATGGAAACCCTAATCAAAAGACTCAAGAAAAGAACACAAATGAGCAAGCAAAAAGAATTGTCATGACCTAAAATTGAACCAAAAACATCCTTAACATGTTAGAAACATGAATTACAAGGCATTGAAAGCTCAAGGGATCCAAAAATGTCATATCCAAGTCAAACTAGGTCAAGATGTGTGTGGGAACCTCCCTTGGAGATGACTTAACTTGCAAGTCATCTCAAAATTAGGAAAAAGGCTCAACAAATACCAAATAAAATGCACAAGATAGCCAAACAAGTTTGCAAACAGAAACCAAGGGAACAAGGCCAATATCCCCTCAAAGCACCATCAAAAGAAAATTAAATTTAAGATGTACCACTTTGAAATGGGAAAACCGAGGGTCAAAAGGAAAGCACTAAAAGTCAACCCTAAAGTTAACCTACCAGGGGCAAAATGGTCCTAAAAAATTGTTCAACTCATCAAGAGTATGAGGAACAATTTTCATTCATTGGACCAAAGGGGAAAGGGAGAAACAGTTAAAAGATCACACAATGTCATAATTTAATTCAAATAAAACCTCTTTAATTAATTAATTCATTTTTAAATGAAAAATAATCTGAAAAAATAAAATAAAAAGTCTATAAAATAAAAGACATTTTAAAGAGGCTAAAAAGTATTTTTGATGAATTTTTTTAATTGGAGATTATTTTTAAATGAATTAAATTGAAACAAGAACAAAACAGTAAAAATAAAAGAAAATAAAAAGAAATGAATAAAAGTGTGGTGTGGAAAGCAAATAAATTCATTACAAAAACTGAGTTGGGCCAAAAGGGGGGCGCATACAGCAATTAATACCCACACGTACAAAAAAAACTGATTCAAAATAATGTTCACATGTGAGAAGTCAAACAAGTGCACACGGTGATCCAACAACCTGGAAACGTTTGATCCATTGGTATGCTAATCAAGTGGACTAAAACATGCCAACACATTAATGAATTTCAAATATGTTCTAGTGGTACGCGGTTAACACAGGGGTACCGTGTTTCTTAATCTCACGGACCAAAATAGAAGCAAACAGATCGCACGGTTGGAAGGTTGTCTTCTCCATTGAGAAGTCAACAAAACGTGGTAACAAACTAGTGCCGGCCAGAACAAATTCCGATCATCTTCTCCAAGAATCCGTCCGCCGTGAACAGTGTAACAACAATAACATGCATCAAAACTTCACCAAATTGGACAAATAAATAACCAAAATTTATCTACGCGTCGTGTAGAAACCAAATCCATCATTAGTTTAGCCTAAAACCTCAACATAAAATCAAATTATGAACAACAAGCTTGATGCTCAAAATAATAAAGTTCACAAACATCAACCAAACTTGTCCAGAAATTATCTACACGTTGCGTATAATTCAAATCCATGAATTACTAAGCTTAAAACCCCAAGAACAAGCCATAAAACAAACAACAAGTTTGGTGCTCTCAACATGAAAGTTCATAAATAGCTACCAAATCATACCAGAAATGATCTACCATGTTAAAAAGTAGTTTACCTAGTGGAGAGCCTCCATTGGGCCTTGAAATGTTGTTGAAGCTTAAAGAAAAACGCCCAGAATCATTTCATGAACTTCATTAAAGATGTTTCAATGCTCAATTTGGTCTGAAAATGGATGAATCTCAGAATTCGTATTTCACCTTGCTCTCACTTTTTCACACTTTATTCTTGCTCCTTCTGCACGAAAATCCTCCTTTTTTTCATCCAAACATGACCTAATGCTTATATATGATGGGTTTAGCAACTTATTGAGGCCCAAATGTGGCCAATTTGTGAAAATGAAAACTCAAATTCCCTTCACTTTTTGCTTGCCATAACTCATGAATTATGCACTGCACATGCCTTAATTTTGGTCCAAATCAAATGCACATGGCCTGAATTGATCAAAGGGCCAAGAATTGAACCTTGTTTTGATTCCATGGTGGATTTCCAATTTGTTACTTCAAGATGAAGAAACCATGAAAATGACCAATCTAAAGACCTCAAATTGCAAATGTAAAATTGGCATTGTCTTTAGAACATCATTTGCACTCAAGAAATGTATAAATTTTCCTTGAAAAAGTTCCAAATCAATTAATCCTCATTTTCTCATTTTAAGCCTTCTTTTTGAAAAATTCAAACATCCAATCTTCAATCCAAGATCCAACCATGACAAGAAATTATTTTTTAATGAAAATGGCCCTATTTGGAGCAAGTTTCATGTTAAAAATATTTCCATTTGAAGTGTGTAAGTTGGTGAAATGGACCTATAAATTTATGACCTATAATCTTACTTTCCCAATGTACCCCTGATTTGTAACCCTCATAACTTGATTTATACAAATCATATGAAAGACTTCTAGTACTCCTTAGAAAGCTAAGACCATGCCCTACAACGTTCATGTTGGCCAAAAGTTGAGGAGAAACACCCTTCTAGGTCAAAAATGGCTTGGAAGTTGGTTGACTTCTGTTGACCAAAATCACATTCATCTGATGACCTGTAACTTGTCTGGATCATAACTTGAGTTCTATAAATCCAATCAAGGACTTCTAGTACTCAAAAGAAAGCTAAGAACATGTTCTACAAGTTTGATGTTAGTCAAAAGTTGGAATGAGACATGTATCTTGAGGTTGGTGGCTTTGAAGTCAGGCACTAAATAGGGGATTTTACCCTAAGAACCCTAATTTAGTAACTTCTCACACCCTTGATCCTTGATGAATTGATCTTGAAATGATATAGTAGACATCTCAACATAACATTCCATGACTATAGATACTTGGAACTGAGTTGTAACCTCCTTCAATTTCATAGTTAACTGAGGATTTACCAGATGAAAACCCTAGATGCCACACTTTTGCCAGGGGCTTGTTCCACTCCATACAACAACTTGAATAAACTCCAAATGGCTCTCAAAGCACTCAATGAGCTCTCTGAAAATCTCATACCCATAATCATGCATTCACAATCTTCTGAAGCGCTTCAATTGGCCTCCAAGTTAGGAGCTGACCCACACACATCCATCTATTCTTTCACAAAGTTATTGACAACTTCAAGATAACTTGATGATCATTCAAGCTTGAGTAACAACCCTTGCTTAGGCTCAACACTCTAAGAAGACCTCTCTTGCTATGCACAACCTCTTGATCCCCTATAAAATGAAATATGCTATGCAATGGAAATGATAGAACAAAATGAAATGAAATGAAACATAAATCAAGTTAAGAAAAGGTTGAGAAAATTTTGGGGTTCAACAGCCACCTCAACCCGAAGTTGATAAGATCATTAAACCTCGCCGTCAGGCATCTGTTAAAAAAACAGGCATCAAACCTGAAGGCCGGCTCAATAAGAAGTTGAGAGGAACATTTGACCTCACCGTCAGGCATTTGTTAAACAAACAGGCATCGAACCCGAAGGGCGCCTAAACACAAAGTTGAGAAGTACATCTGACCTTGCTGTCAGGGATCTGTTAAACAAACAGGCATCGAACCCGGAGGTCGGTTCAACCCGAAGTGGAGAAGAACATCTGACCTCACTGTCAGACACTTGTTAAACAAACAGGCTTCGAGATTGATGGTCGGCTCATCCCGAAGTTGAAAAGAACATCTGACCTTGTTGTCAGGAATCAGTTAAACAAACAGGAATCGAACCCGAAGGCCGGCTCAAACCGAAGGTGAGAAGAACATCTGACCTCTCCGCCAGGCATCTATTAAACAAATAGGCATCGAACACGAAGTCCCACTCAACACGAAGTTGAGAGCAACATCTGACCTCGCTGTCAGGCATCTATTAAAAAAACAGGCATCGAACCCTAAGGCCGGCTCAACACAAAGTTGAGAAGTACATCTGACCTTGCTGTCAGGCATCGAACCCGATGGCCGGCTCAACACGAAGTTCATAGCAATACCTGACCTCTCCGTAAGGCATTTGTTAAACAAATAGGCATCGAACACGAAGTCCTGCTCAACACGAAGTTGAG
The DNA here is from genome assembly GCA_963859935.3 of Lathyrus sativus. Lineage (NCBI taxonomy): Eukaryota > Viridiplantae > Streptophyta > Magnoliopsida > Fabales > Fabaceae > Lathyrus > Lathyrus sativus. The sequence continues at coordinate 395,118,803 of OZ012735.1, read as the reverse complement.
AGCAACATCTGACCTCGCCGCTAGGCAGTTGTTAAACAAACGGGCATTGAACCCGAATACCGACTTAACATGAAGTTGAGAGGAACATCTGACCTTGCCGTCAAGCATATGTTAAATAAATAGGCATCGAACCCGAAGGTCGGCTCAAACAAAAGTTGAGAAGAACATTTGACCTCGCCGTCAGGCATCTGTTAAACAAACAGGCATCGAACCCGAAGGTCGACTCAACCCGAAGTTGAGAAGAACATCTGATCTCACCGTCAGGTATCTGGTAAACAAACAGGCATTGAACCCGAAGATCGGCTCAACACGAATTTAAGAGGAACATTTGACGTCCCCATCAGGAATATATTAAAAAAACAGGCATCAAACTAGAAGGGTGGCTTAACCCATAGTTGAGAAGAACATCTGACCTCACCGTCAAGAATCTGTTAAACAAACATGCATCAAACCCGAAGGCTGGCTCCACCCGAAGTTGAGAAGAACATCTAACCTTACCGTGAGGCATCTGTTAAACAAACAGGCATCAAACCCGAAGGCCGTCTCAACCCGTAGTTGAGAAAAACATTTGACCTAGCCGTCAGGAATCTATTAAACAAACAGGCATCGAACTCGAAGGCTGGCACACCACGAAGTTGAAAGGAACATATGACCTCGCCGTCAGACATCTATTAAACAAACAGGCATCGAACCCGAAGGCGGGCTCAACACGAAGTTTATAGGAATATATGACCTTGCCGTCAGGGATCTGTTAAACAAATAGGCATCGAACACGAAGGCCGACTCAACCCGAAAATGAGAAGAACGTCTGACCTCGCTGTCAGGCATATGTTAAATAAACAGGCATCAAATTTGATGGCCAGCTCAACCCGAAGTTGATAAGAACATTAGACGTCGCCGTCCGGCATATGTTAAACAAACAGGCATCGAACCCGAAGGCCGGCTCAACAAGAAGTTGAGAGGAATATTTTACCTCAACGTCAAGCATCTGTTAAACAAACAGGCATCGAACCCGAAGGGCAGCTCAACACGAAGTTGAGAAGTACATCTGCCTTCGCCGTCAGGGATCTGTTAAACAAACAGGCATCGAACCCGGAGGCCGGCTCCACCCGAAGTTGAGAAGAACATCTAACCTTGTTGTCAGGCATCTGTTAAGCAAGCAGACATTGAGATTGATGGTCGGCTCATCTCGAAGTTGAGAAGAACATCTGACCTCGTTGTCAGCCATCAGTTAAACAAACAGGAATCGAACCCGAAGGCCGACTCAAAACGAAGGTGAGAAGAACATCTGACCTCGCTGCCAGGAATATGTTAAACAAATAGGAATCGAACAAGAAGTCTCGCTCAACACGAAGTTGAGAGCAACATCTGACCTCGCCGTCAAGCATCTGTTAAACAAACAGGCATCGAACCCCAAGACTGGCTCAACACGAAATTGAGAGGAACATTTGACCTCGCTGTCAGGCATCTGTTAACCAAACAGGCATCGAACCCGAAGAGTGGATCAACCCGAAGTGGAGAAGAACATCTGACCTCGCTGTCAGGCATCTGTTAAACAAACAGGCATCAAACCCGAAGGCCAACTCAACACGAAGTTCATAGAAATATCTGACCTCGTTGTAACACATCTGTTAAACAAATAGGCAACGAACATGAAGTCCCGCTCAACACGAAATTAAGAGCAATATCTGACCTCGACGTCAGGCATCTATTGAACAAACAAGCATCGAACCCCAAGGCCGGCTCAACACGAAGTTGAGAGGAACATTTGACCTCGCCGTCAGGCATATGTTAAACAAACAGGCATCGAACCCGAAGGGCGACTCAACCCAAAGTTCAGAAGAAGATCTGACCTCGCTGTCCGGCATCTGTTAAACAAACAGGCATCGAACCCGATGGCCGGCTCAACACGAAGTTCATTGGAATACCTGACCTCGCCATAAGGCATCTGTTAAACAAATAGGCATCGAACACGAAGTCCCTCTCAACCCGGAGTTTAGAGTAACATCTGACCTCGCCGCCAAGAATTTATTAAACAAACGGGCATCGAACCCGAAGGCCGGCTCAACACGAAGTTGAGAGGAACATCTGACCTCGCCGTCAAGCATATGTTAAATAAACAGGCATCGAACCTGAAGGTCGGCTCAAACAAAAGTTGAGAAGAACATTTGACCTCGCCGTCAGGCATCTGTTAAACAAACAGGCATCGAACCCGAAGGACGGCTAAACCCGAAGTTGAGAAGAACTTCTGACCTCACCGTCAGGTATCTGTTAAACAAACAGGCATTTACCCGATGACCGGCTCAACACGAAGTTTAGAGGAACATTTGACGTCCCCGTCAGGAATCTATAAAAAAAACAGGCATCAAACTAGAAGGGTGGCTTAACCCATAGTTGAGAAGAACATCTGACGTCGCCGTCAGGAATCTGTTAAACAAACATGCATCAAACCCGAAGGCTGGCTCCACCCGAAGTTGAGAAGAACATCTAACCTTACCGTGAGGCATCTGTTAAACAAGCAGGCATCGAACCCGAAGGCCGTCTCAACCTGTAGTTGAGAAAAACATTTGACCTAGCCGTTAGGAATCTATTAAACAAACAGGCATCGAACTCAAAGGCTGGCACACCACGAAGTTGAAAGGAACATATGACATCGCCATCAAACATCTATTAAACAAACAGGCATCGAAACCGAAGGCGGGCTCAACACGAAGTTTATAGGAATATATGACCTCGCCGTCAGGGATCTGTTAAACAAACAGGCATCGAACCCGAAGGGAGGCTCAACACGAAGTTGAGAAGTACATCTGACATCGCCGTCAGGGATCTGTTAAACAAACAAGCATCGAACCCGGAGGCCGGCTCAACCCGAAGTTGAGAAGAACATCAATCCTTGCTGTCAAGCATCTGTTAAACAAACAGACATCGAGATTGATGGTCGGCTCATCCCGAAGTGTAGAAGAACTTCTGACCTCGTTGTCAGACATCAGTTAAACAAACAGGAATCGAACCCAAAGGCCGGCACAAACCGAAGGTGAGAAGAACATCTGACCTCGTTGCCAGGCATCTGTTAAATAAATAGGCATCGAACACGAAGTCTCGCTCAACACGAAGTTGAGAGTAACATCTTACCTCGCCGTCAGGCATTTGTTAATCAAACAGGCATCGAACCCCAAGGCCAGCTCAACAGGAAGTTAAGAGGAACATTTGACCTCGCCGTCAGGAATTTGTTAAACAGACATGCATCGAACCCGTAAGGCGGCTCAACCCGAAGTTGAGAAGACCATATGCCGTCGGTGTCAGGCATCTGTTAAACAAAAAGGCATCGAACCCGAAGGCCGACTCAACACGAAGTTCATAGGAATATCTGACCTCGCCGTAAGGCATTTGTTAAACAAATAGGCATCGAACACGAAGTCCCGTTAAACACTAAGTTGAGAGCAACATCTGACCCTGCCGCCAGGAATTTGTTAAACAAACGGGCATCGAACCCGAAGGCCGTCTAAACACGAAGTTGAGAGGAACATCTGACCTCGCCGTCAATAATATGTTAAATAAACAGGCATCAAACCCGAAGGCCGGCTTAACCAAAAGTTGAGAAGAACATTTGATCTCGCCGTCAGACATCTGTTAAACAAACAGGCATCGAACCCGAAATTCGGCTCAACCCGAAGTTGAAAAGAACATTTGACCTCACCGTAAGGTATCTGTAAAACAAACAGGCGTCGAACCCGAAGGCCGGCTCAACAAAAAGTTGAGAGGAACATTTGACGTCTCCGTCAGGCATCTGTTATACAAACAGGCGTCGAACCAGAACGGCGGCTCAACCCGAAGTTGAGAAGAACATCTGACCTCGCCGTCAGGCATCTGTTAAACAAACATGAATCAAACCCGAAGGTTGGCTCAACCCAAAGTTGAGAAGAACATATAACTTCACCGTGAGGCATCTGTTAAACAAACAGGCATCGATCCCGAAGGGCGGCTCAACCCGAAGTTGAGAAGAACATCTGACCTCATCGTCAGGTATCTGTTAAAGAAACATGCACCGAATCCGAAGGCGGCTCAACACAAAGTTGAGAGGAACATTTGACGTCCCCGTCAGGCATTTGTTAAACAAACAGGCATCGAACCAGAAGCGCGGCTCAACCCGAAGTTGAGAAGAACATCTGACCTCCCTGTCAGGCATCTGTTAAACAAACATGCATCAAACCCGAAGGCTGGCTCAACCCAAAGTTGAGAAGAACGTATAACCTCACCGTGAGGCATCTGTTAAACATACAGGCATCGAACCCGAAGGCCGTCTCAACCCGTAGTTTAGTAATACATTTGTACTAGCCGTCAGGCATCTGTTAAAGAAACATGCATCGAACCTGAAGGCTGGCACAACACGAAGTTGAAAGGAACATCTGACCTCGCCGTCAGGCATCTATTAGACAAACCGGCATCGAACCCGAAGGCTGGCACAACACGAAGTTGAGAGGAACATATGACCTCACCGTCAGACATTTATTAAACAAACAGGCATCGAACTTGAAGGCCGGCTCAACACGAAGTTCATAGGAATATCTGACCTCGCCGTCAGGGATCTGTTAAACAAACAGGCATCGAACACGAAGGTCGGCTCAACCCGAAGTTGAGAAGAACATCTGACCTCACCGTCAAGTATCTGTTAAACAAACAGGCATCAAACCCGAAGGCTGGCTCAACTAGAAGTTGAGAGGAACATTTGACCTCGTCGTCAGGCATCTGTTTAACAAACAGGCATCGAACCCGAAGGGCGGCTCAACACGAAGTTGAGAAGTACATCTGACATCGCCGTGAGGGATCTGTTAAACAAACAAGCATCGAACCCGGAGACCGGCTCAACCCGAAGTTGAGAAGAACATCTATCCTTGCTGTCAGGCATCTGTTAAACAGATAGGCATCGAGATTGATGGTCGGCTCATCCCGAAGTGTAGAAGAACTTCTGACCTCGTTGTCAGACATCAGTTAAACAAACAGGAATCGAACCCGTAGGCCGGCTCAAACCGAAGGTGAGAAGAACATTTGACCACGTTGTCAGGCATCTATTAAACAAATAGGCATCGAACACGAAGTCTCGCTCAACACAAAGTTGAAAGAAACATCTGACCTCGCCGTCAGGCATATGTTAACCAAACAGGCATCGAACGCCAAGTTCGGCTCAACAGGAACTTGAGAGGAACATTTGACCTCGCCGTCAGGAATTTGTTAAACAGACAGGAATCGAAGCTCAACCCGAAGTCGAGAAGACCATATGTCGTCGCTATCAGGCATCTGTTAAACAAAAAGGCATCGATCCCGAAGGCCGGCTCAACACGAAGTTCATAGGAATATCTGACCTCGCCGTAAGGCATTTGTTAAACAAATATGCATCTAACACGAAGTCCCGCTAAACACTAAGTTGAGAGCAACATCTGACCCTGCTGCCAGGTATTTGTTAAACAAACGGGCATCGAACCCGAAGGGCAGCTAAACACGAAGTTGAGAGGAACATCTGACCTCGCCGTCAGGCATCTGTTAAACAAACAGGCATCGAACCCGAAGGTCGGCCCGACACGAAGTTGAGAAGAACATCTGACCTCGCTGTCAGGAACTGTTAAATAAACAGGCATCGAATTTGATGGCCATCTTAACCCGAAGTTGATAAGATCATTAGACCTCGCCGTCTGGCATATGTTAAACAAAGAGGCATCGAACCCGAAGGCCGGCTCAACAAGAAGTTGAGAGGAACATTTGACCTCGCCGTCAAGCATCTATTAAACAAACAGGCATCGAACCCGAAGGGCGGCTCGACATAAAATTGAGAAGTACATCTGACCTTGCCGTCAAGGATCTGTTAAACAAACAGGCATCCAACCCGGAGGCCGGCTCAACCCAGAGTTGAGAAGAACATCTGACCTCGCTATCAGGTATCTGTTAAACAAACAGGCATTGAGATTGATGGTCGGCTCATCCCGTAGTTGAAAAGAACATCTGACCTCGTGGTCAGGCTTCTGTTAAACAAACAGGAATCGAACCCGAAGGCCGGCTCAAACCGAAGGTGAGAAGAACATCAGACCTCGCCACCAGGCATCTGTTAAACAAATAGGCATCGAACCCCAAGGTCGGCTCAACACGAAGTTGAGAGGAACATTTGACCTCGCCGTTAGGCATCTGTTAAACAAACAGGCATCGAACCCGAAGGGCGGCTCAACCCGAAGTTGAGAAGAACATCTAACCTCGCTGTCAGGCATCTGTTAAACAAACAGGCATCGAACCTGAAGGCCGGCTCAACACGAAGTTCATAGGACTATCTGACCTCGCTGTAAGGCATCTGTTAAACAAACAGACATCGAACCCGACGACTGGCTAAACCTGAAGTTGAGAAGAACATCTGACCTCGCCGTCAGGCATCTGCTAAACAAACAGGCATCGAACCTGAAGACTGGCTCAACAAAAAGTTCATAGGAATATCTGACCTCGCCGTCAAGGATCTGTTAAACAAACAGGCATCAAAGACGAAGGTCGGCTCAACCCGAAGTTGAGAAGAACATCTGACCTTGCTGTCAGGCATCTGTTAAACAAACAGACATCGAATTTGATGGCCAGCTCAACCCGAAGTTGATAAAAATATTAGACCTCGCCATCAGGCATCTGTTAAACAAACAAGCATTGAACCCGAAGGCCGACTTAACCCGAACTTGAGAGGAATATTTGACCTCGCCGTCAGGCATCTGTTAAACAAACAGGCATCGAACCCGAACGGCGGCTCAACACAAAGTTGAGAAGTACATCTGACCTCTCCGTAAGGGATCTGTTAAAAAAACAGGCATCGAGCCTGAAGGTCGACTCAACCTGAAATTGAGAAGAACATCTGACCTTGCTGTCGGGCATCTGTTAAACAAACAGGCATCGAGATTGATGTTCGGCTCATCTTGAAGTTGAGAAGAACATCTGACCTCGTTGTCAGGCATCAGTTAAACAAACAGGAATCGAACCCGTAGGCCGGCTCAACACGAAGTTAAGAGAAACATTTGACCTCGACATCAGGCATCTATTAAGCAAACAGGCATCGAACTCGAAGGGCGGCTTAACCCAAAGTTGTGAAGAACATTTGACCTCGCTGTCAGGCATCTATTAAACAAACAGGCATCGAACCCGAAGGCCGGCTCAACACGAAGTTCATTGGAATATCTGACCTCGCTGTAAGGCATCTATTAAACAATTAGGCATTGAACACTAAGTCCCGCTCAACACGAAGTTGAGAGCAACATCTGACCTCGCTGCTAGGCATTTGTTAAAAAAACGGGAATCGAACCCGTAGGCCGGTTCAACACGAAGTTGAGAGGAACATCTAACCTCGCCATCAAGCATATGTTAAATAAACAGCCAGAGAACCCGAAGGGCGGTTCACACAAAAGTTTAGAAGAACATTTGACCTCGCCGTCAGGCATATGTTAAACAAAAAGGCATCAAACCCGACGGTCGGCTCAACCCGAAGATGAGAAGAAGTCCCGCTCAACACGAAGTTGAGAGCAACATCTGACCTCGCTGCTAGGCATTTGTTAAACAAATAGGCATCGAACCCGAAGGCCGGTTCAACACGAAGTTGAGAGGAACATCTGACCTCGCCATCAAGCATATGTTAAATAAACAGGCATAGAACCCGAAGGGCGACTCACCCAAAAGTTTAGAAGAACATTTGACCTCGCCGTTAGGCATATGTTAAGAAAAAAGGCATCGAACCCGACGGTCGGCTCAACCCGAAGATGAGAAGAACATCTGACCTCGCTGTCCGGCATCTGTTAAACAAACCGGCATCGAACCTAAAGGCTGGCTCAACACGATGTTCATAGGAATATCTGACCTCGCCGTCAGAGATCTGTTAAACAAACATGCATCAAACATGAAGGCTGGCTCAACCCGAAGTTGAGAAGAACATTTTACCTCGATGTCACGCATCTGTTAAACAAACAAGCATTGAATTTGATGATCAGCTCAACCCAAAATTGAGAAGAACATATGACCTCGCTGTCTGGCATCTGTTAAATAAATACGCATCAAACCCGAAGGCCAGCTCAACCCGAAGTTGAGAAGAACATCTGACCTCGCAGTCTGGAATCTGTTAAACAAACAGGCATTGAACCCGAAAGCCGGCTCAACACGAAGTTGAGAAGTACATCTGACCTCGCCATCAGAGATCTGTTAAACAAAAAGGCATCGACCTCGGTGGCCGGCTCAACCCGAACTTGAGAAGAACATCTGACCTCGCTATCAGACACCTGTTCAACAAACAGGCATCGAATTTGATGGCCGGCTCAACCCAAAGTTGAGAAGAACATCTGATCTCGCCGTCAGGTATCTGTTAAACAAACATGCATCGAACCCGAAGGCCGTCTCAACACGAAGTTGAGAAGTACAAATGACCTCGGCGTCAGGCATCTGTTAAACAAACAGGCATCGAACCCGAAGGCCGGCTCAAAATGAAGTTGAGAAGAACATTTGACCTCGCCGTCAGGAATCTATTAAACAAACAGGCATCGAACTCAAAAGGCGGCTCAACCCGAAGTTGAGAAGAACATTTGACCTCGTCATCAGGCATCTGTTAAACAAACATGCATCAAACCCGAAAGCTAGCTCAACCCAATGTTGAGAAGAACATCTAACCTCGCCGTGAGGCATCTGTTAAACAAACAGGCATCGAACCCGAAGGTTGTCTCAACATGTAGTTGAGAAAAACATCTGACCTCGCCTCAAGCATCTGTTAAACAACCAGACATCGAACCCGAAGGCCGACATAACACAAAGTTAAGAGGAACGTCTGACCTCCCTGTTAGGCATCTCTTAAACAAACAGGCATTGAACCTAAACGCCAGCTTAACACGATGTTCATAAGAACATCTGACCTCGCTGTCAGGCATCTGTTAAACAAACAGGCATTGAATTTGATGGCCGCTCAACCCGAAGTTGAGAAGAACATCTGACCTCACCGTCAGGCATCTGTTAAACAAACAGGCATCGAACCCGAAGGCCGGCTCAACCAGAAGTTGAGAAGAACATCTGACCTCGCCGTCGGGTATATGTTAAACAAACAGGAATCGAACCCGAAGGTCGGCTCAACATGTATTTGAGAGGAACATTTGACCTCGCCGAGAGGCATCAACTAAACAAACATGCATCAAACCCGAAGGGCGGCTCAACCAGAAGTTTATAAAAACATTAGACCTCGCCGTCTGGAATCTGTTAAACAAACAGACATTGAACCCGAAGGCCGGCTAAACACGAAGTTGAAAGGTACATTTGACTTCGCCGTCAGGCATCTGTTAAACAAACAGACATCGAACCTGAAGACCGGCTCAACACGAAGTTCATAGGAATATCTGACCTCGCCTTCAGGCATCTGTTAAACAAATAGGCATCGGACCCGAAGGCCGTCTCAACCCGTAGTTGAGAAAAACATTTGACCTAGCCGTCAGGCATCTGTTAAACAAACAAGCATTGAACCCGAAGGCTGGCACAACACGAAGTTGAGAGGAACATTTGACCTCTTCGTCAGGCATCTGTTACACAAATAGGCATCGAAACCGAAGGGTGGCTTAACCCGAAGTTGAGAAGAACATTTGACCTCGCTGTCAGGCATCTGTTACACAAGCAGACATCAAACCCGAACGCCGGCTCAACACAAAGTTCGTAGGAATATCTGACCTCGTCGTAAGGCATCCGTTAAACAAATAGGCATCGTACACGAAGTCTCGCTCAACACAAAGTTGAGAGCAACATATGACCTCGCAGTCAGGCATCTGTTAAACAAACAGGCATCGAACCCGAAGGCCGACTTAACACGAAGTTGAGTGGAACATCTGACCTCGCCGTCAAGCATATGTTAAATAAATAGGCAATAAAACCCGAAGGCCGGCTTAACCAAAAGTTTAGAAAAACATTTGACCTCGCCGTCAGACATCTGTTAAATAAACAGGCATCGAACCCGAAGACCGGCACAACGCGAAGTTGAGAAAAACATTTGCCCTAGCTGTCAGGGATTTGTTAAACAAACAGGCATCGAACCCGAAGACCGGCACAACACGAAGTTGAGAGGAACATTTGACCTTGCCGTCAGGCATCTATTAAACAAACAGGGATCGAACCCGAAGGCCGGCTCAACATGAAGTTCATAGGCATAATTGAGTTCGCCATCAGGGATCTATTAAACAAACAGGCATCGAATTTGATGGTCGGCTCAACCCGAAGATGATAAGAACATTAGACCTCGCTGTCAGGCATTTGTTAAACAAACAGGCATCGAACCCAAAGGCCGACTCAACCAAATGTGGAGAAGAACATTTGACCTTGTTGTCAAGCATCTGTTAAACAAACAGGCATCGAACCCGAAGGTCGGCTCAACCCGAAGTTGAGAAGAACATTTGACCTCGCTGTCACCTATCTGTTAAACAAACAGGCATCGAACCTGAAGACCGACTCAACACGAAGTTGAGAGGAACATTTGATGTCCCCGTCATGCATCTGTTAAACAAAAAGGCATCGAACCAGAAGGGCGACTCAACCCGAAGTTGAGAAGAACATCTGACCTCGCCGTCAGGCATCTGTAAACAAACATGCATAACCCGAAGGCTGGCTCAACCCGAAGATGAAAAGAACATCTAACCTCATGTGAGGCATCTTTTAATCAAACAGGCATTGAACCCGGAGGCCGTCTCAACCAGTAGTTCAGAAAAACATTCTACGTAGCTGCCAGGCATCTATAAAACAAACAGGCATCGAACCCGAAGGTTGGCGCAACACGAAGTTGAGAGGAACATCTGACCTAGCTGTCAGGCATTTATTAAACAAACAAGCATCGAACTCGAAGGCCGACTCAACACGAAGTTCATGGGAATATCTGACCTCGCAGTCATGGATCTGTTAAACAAACAGGCATCTAACACGAAGCTCGGCTCAACCCAAAGTTGAGAAGAACGTTTGACCTCATTGTCAGGCATCTGTTAAACAAACAGGCATCGAATCTGATGGCCAACTCAAGCCGAACTTGATAAGAAAATTAGACGTCGCCATCAGGCATCTGTTAAATAAACAGGCATCGAAGCCGAATGCCGGCTCAGCAAGAAGTTGAGCGGAACATTTGACCTTGCCTTTAGGCATCTGTTAGACAAACCGGCATCGAACCCGAAGGCCGGCTGAACACGATGTTGAGAAGAACATCTGACCTCGCCGCCAGGCATCTGTTAAACAAACAGGCATCGAACCCGAAGGCCGGCTCATTCTGAAGTTGAGAAGAACATCTGACCTCGCCGTCAGGTATCTATTAAACAAACAGGTATCGAACCCGAAGGCCGGCTCAACACGAAGTTGAGAGGAACATGTGACCTCGCCGTGAGGCATCTACTAAACAAACAGGCATCGAATCCGAAGGCCGGCTCAACACGAAGTTCATAGAAATATCTGACCTCGCCGTAAGGCATCTGTTAAACAAACATGCATCGAACCCCAAGGCCGGCTCAATGGGAAGTTGAGAAGAACATATGACTTTGCTGTCAGGGATCTGTAAAACAAATAGGCATCAAACATGAAGGCCCGCTTAACACGAAGGTGAGAGCAACATCTGGCCTCGCCGCTAGGCATTTGTTAAACAAACGGGCATCGAACCCGAAGGCCGGTTCAACACGAAGTTGAGAGGAACATCTGACCTCGCTGTCAAGCATTTGTTAAACAAACATGCATCAAACCCGAAGACTGGCTTAACCCGAAGTTGAAAAGAACATCTAACCTCACCGTGAGGCATCTGTTAAACAAACAGGCATCGAACCCGAAGGCCGTCTCAACCCGTAGTTGAGAAAAACATTCGACCTAGCCGTCAGGCATCTGTTAAACAAACAGGCATCAAACCCGGAGGCTGGCACAACACAAAGTTGAGTTGAACATCAGACCTCGCCTTTAGGCATCTGATAAACAAACAGGCATCGGACCCGAAGGCTGGCTTAACACGAAGTTCATATGAATATCTGACCTCGTAGTTAGGGATCTGTTAAATAAACAGGCATCGAACACGAAGGCCGGCTCAACCCGAAGTTGACAAGAACATCTGACCTTGCTGTCAGACATCTGTTAATCAAACAGGCATCGAATTTGATGGCCAGCTCAACCCGAGATTGATAAGAATATTAGACGTCGCCGTCAGGCATCTGTTAAACAAACAGGCATCGAACTAGAAGGGCGGCTCAACACGAAGTTGAGAGGTACATCTGACCTCGCCGTCAGGGATCTGTAAAACAAACAGGCATTGAACCCGAAGGACGGCTCAACCCGAAGTTGAGAAGAACATCTGACCTTGCTGTCAGGCATCTGTTAAACAAACAGGCATCGAGATTGATGGTCGGCTCATCCCGAAGTTGAGAAGAACATCTGAACTCGTTGTCAGCCATCAGTTAAACAAACAAGAATCAAACCCGAAGGCCGGCTCAAACCAAAGGTATGAAGAACATCTGACCTCGCTATCAGGCATCTGTTAAACAAACAGGCATCGAACCCGAAGGCCGGTTCACCACGAAGTTCATAGGAATATCTTACCTCGCCGTAAGGTATCTGTTAAACAAATAGGCATAGAACACGAAGTCTCACTCAACACGAAGTTGAGAGCAACATCTAACCTCGCCGCCCGGCATTTGTTAAATAAACGGGCATCGAACCCGAAGGCCGGCTCAACACGAAGTTGAGAGGAACATCTGACCTCATCGTCAATCATATGTTAAATATACAGGCATCAAACCCGAAGGTCGCCTCAACCCGAAGTTTAGAAGAACATCTGACCTCGTCGTCACGTTACTGTTAAACGAACAGGCATCGAACCTGAAGGCCGGCTCAACACGAATTTGAGAGGAACATTTGACGTCCCCGTTAAGCATCTGTTTAACAAACAGGCATTGAACCACAAGGGCGGCTCAACCCGAATTTTGAGAAGAACATCTGACCTCTCCGTCTGACATCTGTTAAACAAACAGGCATCGAACCTGAATGCCGGTTTAACACGAGTTCATAGGAATATCTGACCTTGCCATAAGGCATCTGTTAAACAAATAGGCATCGAACACGAAGTCCAGCTCAACACGAAGTTGAGAGTAACATCTGACCTTGCCGCCAGGAATTTGTTAAACAAATGGGCATCGAACCCGAAGGCCGACTCAACACGAAGTTGAGAGGAACATCTGACTTCACCGTCAAGCATATGTTAAATAAACAGGCATCAAACCCAAAGGCTGGCTCAACCAAATGTTGAGAAGAACATTTGACCTCGCTGTCAAGCATCTGTTAAACAAACAGGCATCAAACCCGAAGGTCGGCTCAACCTGAAGTTGAGAAAAACATCTGACCTCGCTGTCACCTATCTGTTAAACAAACAGGAATCAAACCTCAAGGCCGACTCAACACGAAGTTGAGAGGAACATTTGACGTCCGCGTCATGTATCTGTTAAACAAATAGGCATCGAACTAGAAGGGCGACTCTACCCGAAGTTGAGAAGAACATCTGACCTCGCTGTCAGGCATCTGTAAACAAACATGCATCAAACCCGAAGGCTGGCTCAACCCAAAGAAGAAAAGAACATCTAACCTCACCGTGAGGCATCTGTTAAACAAACAGGCATCGAACCCGAAGGTCGTCTCAACCCGTAGTTGAGAAAAACATTTGACCTAGCTATCAAGCATCTATTAAACAAACAGGCATCGAACCCAAAAGCTGGCACAACACGAAGTTGAGAGGAACATCTGACCTAGCTGTCAGGCATTTATTAAACAAACAAGAATCGAACCCGAAGGCCGGCTTAACACGAAGTTCATAGGAATATCTGACCTCGCAGTCAGGGATCTGTTAAACAAACATGCATCGAACACGAAGGTCGGCTCAACCCGAAGTTGAGAAGAACATATGACCTCACTGTCAGGCATCTGGTAAACAAACAGGCATCGAATATGATGGCCAACTCAACCCGAACTTGATAAGAAAATTAGACCTCGCCATCAGGCATCTGTTAAATAAAAAGGCATCGAAACCGAATGCCGACTCAATAAGAAGTTGAGAGGAACATTTGACCTTGCAGTTAGGCATCTGTTAAACAAACAGGCATCGAACCCGAAGGCCGGTTGAACACGATGTTGAGAAGAACATCTGACCTCGCTGTCAGGCATCTGTTAAACAAACAGGCATCGAACCCGAAGGCCGGCTCAACCTGAAGTTGAGAAGAACATCTGACCTCGCCGTCAGATATCTGTTAAACAAACAGGTATCGAACCCGAAGACCGGCTCAACACGAAGTTGAGAGGAACATGTGACCTCGCCGTGAGGCATCTACTAAACAAACAGGCATCGAACCTGAAGGCCGGCTCAACACGAAGTTCATAGAAATATCTGACCTCGCCGTAAGGCATCTGTTAAACAAACATGCATTGAACCCCAAGGCCGGCTCAACGGGAAGTTGAGAAGAACATCTGACCTCGCTGTCAGGCATCTGTTAAACAAACAGGCATCGAACCCAAAGGCCTATTCAACAAAAACTTCATTGGAATATCAGAGATCGTCGTAAGGCATATGTTAAACAAATAGGCATCAAACACGAAGTCCCGCTTAATACGAAGGTGAGAGCAACATCTGACCTAACTGCCAGGCATTTGTTAAACAAACGGGCATCGAACCCGAAGGCCGGCTCAACACGAAGTTGAGAGAAACATCTGACCTCGCCGTCAAGGATTTGTTAAACAAACATGCATCAAACCCGAAGACTGGCTCAACCCGAAGTTGAAAAGAACATCTAACCTCACCGTGAGGCATCTGTTAAACAAACAGGCATCGAACCCGAAGGCCGTCTCAACCCGTAGTTGAGAAAAAAATTCGACCTCGCCTTTAGGAATCTATTAAACAAACAGGCATCGAACCCGAAGGCCGGCTTAACACGAAGTTCAAAGGAATATTTGACCTCACAGTTAGGGATCTGTTAAACAAACAGGCATCGAACACGAAGGCCGGCTCAACTCGAAGTTGAGAAGAACATCTAACCTTGCTGTCAGACATCTGTTAAACAAACAGGCATCGAATTTGATGGCCAGCTCAGCCTGAGCTTGATAAGAGAATTAGACGTCACCGTCAGGCATCTGTTAAACAAACAGGCATCAATCCAGAAGGGCGGCTCAACACGAAGTTGTGAAGTACATCTGACATCGCCGTCAGGGATCTGTAAAACAAACAGGCTTTGAACCCGGAGCACGGCTCAACCCGAAGTTGAGAAGAACATTTGACCTTGCTGTCAGGCATCTGTTAAACAAACAGGCATCAAGATTGATGGTCGGCTCATCCCGAAGTTGAGAAGAACATCTGAACTCGTTGTCAGGCATTAGTTAAACAAACAGGCATCGAACCCCAAGGTCGGCTCAACCTGAAGTTGAGAAGAACATCTGACCTTGCCGTCAGGCATCTGTTAAACAAACAGGCATCGAACCCAAAGGTCGGCTCAACCCAAAGTTAAGAAGAACGTCTGACCACGTTGTTAGGCATCTGTTAAACATACAGGCATCGAACCCGAAGGTCGGCTAAACACGAATTTGAGAGGAACATGTGACCTCGCTGTCAGGCGTCTATTAAACAAACAGGCATCGAACCCCAAGGCCGGCTCAACACAAAGTTGAGAGGAACATTTTACCTCACCATTAGGCATCTATTAAAAATACAGGCATCGAACCCGATGGTCGGCTCAACCCGAAGTTGAGAAGAACATCTGACCTCGCCGTCAGGAATGTGTTAAACAAAAAGGCATCGAACCCAAAGGCCGGCTCAACACGAAATTAAGAGGAATATCAGACCTCGCTATAAGGCATTTGTTAAACAAATAGGCATCGAACACGAAGTCTGGCTCAACACGAAGTTGAGAGCAACATCTGACCTCGCCGCCAGGCATTTGTTAAATAAACAGGCATCGAACCCGAAGGCCGGCTCAACACGAAGTTGTGAGGAACATCTGACCTCGCCATCAAGCATTTGTTAAACAAACATGCATCCAACCCAAAGGCTGGCTCAACCAAAAGTTAAAAAGAACATCTAACCTAACCGTGAGGAATCTGTTAAACAAACAGGCATCGAACCCGAAGGCCGTCTCAACCCGTAGTTGAGGAAAACATTCGGCCTAGCCATGAGACATCTCTTGAATAATCAAGAATCAAACCCGAAGGCTGGCACAACACGAAGTTGAGTGGAACACCAGACCTCTCCTTTAGGCATCTATTAAACAAACAGGCATCAAACCGAATGCCGGCTCAACACGAAGTTCATAGGAATATCTGACCTCGCTGTCAGGGATCTGTTAAACAAACAGGCATCGAACACGAAGGCCGGCTCAACCCGAAGTTGAGAAGAACATCTGACCTTGCTGTCAGACATCTGTTAAACAAACAGGCATCGAATTTGATGGCCAGCTCAACCCGAGCTTGATAAGAATATTAGATGTCGCCGTCAGGCATCTTTTAAACAAACAAGCATCGAACCCGAAGGCCGGCTAAACAAGAAGTCGAGAGGAACATTTGACCTCGCCTTCAGGCATCTATTAAACAAACAGGCATCGAACCAAAAGTGTGGTTCAACACGAAGTTGAGAAGTACATCTTACCTCGTCGTCCGGGATCTGTAAAACAAACAGGTATCGAACCCGGAGGACGGCTCAACCCGAAGTTGAGAAGAACATTTGACCTTGCTGTCAGGCATCTGTTAAACAAACAGGCATCGAGATTGATGGTCGGCTCATCCCAAAGTTGAGAAGAACATCTATACTCGTTGTCAGGCATCAGTTAAACAAACAGCAAATGAACCCGAAGGCCGGCTCAAACCAAAGGTGAGAAGAACATCTGATCTCGCCGCCAGGCATCTGTTAAACAAACAGGCATCGAACCCTAAGGCCGGCTCAACCTGAAGTTGAGAAGAATATCTGACCTTGCCATCAGGAATTTGTTAAACAAACAGGAATCGAACCCAAAGGCCGGCTCAACCCGAAGTTAAGAAGAACATCTGACCTCGCCGTTAAACATCTGTTAAATAAACAGACATTGAACTCGATGGTCCGCTGAACACAAAGTTGAGAAGAACATCTGACCTCGCTGTCAGGCCTCTATTAAACAAATAGGCATCGAATTTGATGGTCATCTCAACCCGAGCTTGATAAGAACATTAGACCTCACCATCAGGCATCTGTTAAACAAACAGGCATCGAACTCGAAGGCCGGATCAACAAGAAGTCGAGAGGAACATTTGACCTTGCATTCAGGCATCTGTTAAACAAACAGGCATTGAACCAGAAGGGCGGCTCAACATGAAGTCGAGAAGATGACCTCACCGCAAGTATCTGTAAAACAAACACGCAGCGAACCCGGAGGCCGGCTCAACCCGAAGTTGAGAAGAACATCTGACCTCGCTGTCAGGCATCTGTTAAACAAACAGGCATCGAGATTGATGGTCGGCTCATCCCGAAGTTGAGAAGAACATATGACCTTGTTGTCAAGAATCAGTTAAACAAACAGGAATTGAACCCTAAGGTCGGCTCAAACAAAAGGTGAGAAGAACAACTGACCTCGCCGCCAGGCATCTGTTAAAAAAACAGGCATCGAACCCGAAGGCCGGCTCAACACGATGTTGAGAAGAACATCTGACCTCGCCGTCAAGCATCTGTTAAAAAAACAGGCATCGAACCTGAAGGCCGGCTCAACCTGAAGATAAAAAGAACATATGACCTCGTCGTCAGGTATCTGTTAAACAAACAAGCATCGAACCCTAAAGTCGGCTCAACTCGAAGTTGAGAAGAACATCTGACCTCGTCGTTAGGAATTTGTTAAACAAACAGGCATCGAACCCGAAGGTCGGTTGAACACAAAGTTAAGAATTACATCTGACCGCGTCGTCAGGCATCTGTTAAACAAACACACATCGAACCCGGAGGCCCGCTCAACACAAAGTTGAGAAGAACATCTAACCTCGCCGTCAGGCATCTGTTAAACAAACAGGCATCTGTCAAACAAACAGGCATCGAATTTGATGGTTAGCCCAACCCGAACTTGATAAGAAAATTAGACCTCGCCGTCAGGCATCTGTTAAATATACAAGCATCGAACCCGATGCCGGCTCAACAAGAAGTTGAGAGGAACATTTGACCTCGCCGTGAAGCTTCTGTTAAACAAACAAGCATCGAACGCGAAGGCCGGCTGAACACGAAGTTGAGAAGTTCATTTGACCTCGTCGTCAGGCATCTATTAAACAAACAGGCATCGAACCCCGAGCCCGGCTCAACACGATGTTGAGAAGAACATCTGACCTCACCGTCAGGCATCTATTAAACAAACAGGCATCGAACCCGAAGGCCGGCTCAACCTGAAGTTAAGAAGAACATCTGCCCTCGTCGTCAGGTATCTGTTAAACAAACATACATCGAACCCGAAGGCCAGCTCAACACGAAGTTGAGAGGAACATCTGACCTCGCCGTGAGACATCTACTAAATAAACAGGCATCGAACCCGAAGGGCGGCTCAACCAGAAGTTGATAAAAACATTAGACCTTGCCGTCAGGCATCTATTAAAAAATAGCCATCGAACCCGAAGGCCGGCAAAACACGAAGTTGAGAGGAACATGTGACCTCGCCGTTAGGCATCTGTTAAACAAACAGGCATCGAACCCCAATGTCGGCTCAACACGAAGTTGAGAGGAACATTTTACCTCGCCATCAGGCATCTGTTAAAAATACAGGCATCTAACCCGAAGGTCGGCTCAACCCGAATTTGAGAAGAACATCTGACCTCGCTGTCAGGCATCTGTTAAACAAACTGGCATTGAACCCAAAGGCCGGTTCAACACGAAGTTCAAAGGAATATCAGACCTCGCTGTAAGGCATTTGTTAAACAAATAGGCCTCGAACACGAAGTTCCGCTCAACACGATTTTGAGAGGAACATCTGACCTCACTGTCAAGCATCTGATAAAGAAACATGTATCAAATCCAAAGGCTGACTCAACCCGTAGTTGAGAAAAAAATTCGACCTAGCCGTCAGGCATCTGTTAAACAAACAGGCATCGAACCCGAAGGCTAGCACAACACGAAGTTGAGTGGAATATCAGACCTCGCCTTTAGGCATCTATTAAACAAACAGGCTTCGAACCTGAAGGCTGGCTCAACACGAAGTTCATAGGAATATCTAACCTTGCTGTCAGGCATCTGTTAAACAAACAGGCATCGAATATGATGGCCATCTCAAAGCGAGCTTGATAAGAACATTAGACCTTGTTGTCAGGCATCTGTTAAACAAACAGGCATCGAACCCGAAGGCCGGCTCAACAAGATGTCGAGAGGAACATTTAACCTCGCCGTCAGGCATCTGTTAAACAAATAGGCATCGAACCAGAAGGGTGACTCATCACGAAGTTGATAAGTACATCTGACCTCGCCGTCAGGGATCTGTAAAACAAACAGGCATCGAACCCGGAGGTCGGCTCAACGCGAAGTTGAGAAGAACATCTGACTCGCTGTCAGGCATCTGTTAAACAAACAGGAATCGAGATTGATGGCCGACTCATCCCGAAGTTGAGAAGAACATCTGACCTCATTGTCAGGCATAAGTTAAATAAACAGGAATCAAACCCAAAGTACGGCTCAAACCAAAGGTGAGAAGAACATCTGACCTCGCCGTCAGGCATCTGTTAAACAAACAGGCATCGAACCCCAAGGTCGGCTCAACCCGAAGTTGAGAAGAACATATGACCTTGCCGTCAGTCATCTATTAAACAAACAGGCATCGAACCCCAAGGCCGGCTCAACACAAAGTTGAGAAGAACATCTGACCTCGCCGTTAGGCATCTGTTAAACAAACAGGCATCGAACCCAAAGGTCGGCTGAACACAAAGTTGAGAAGTACATCTGACCTTGTCGTCAGGCATCTGTTAAACAAACAGGCCTTGAACCCGGAGGCCCGCTCATCACGAAGTTGAGAAGAACATCTGACCTCGTTGTCAGGCATCTGTTAAACAAACAGGCATCGAGATTGATGGTCAGCATATCCCGAAGTTGAGAAGAACGTCTACCCTCGTTGTTAGGCATCAGTTAAACAAACAGGAATCAAACCCAAAGGCCGGGTCAAAACAAAGGTGAGAAGAACATCTGACCTCGCCGACCGGCATCTGTTAAACAAACAGGCATCGAACCCCAAGGTCGGCTCAACCCAAAGTTGAGAAGAACATCTGACCCTGACGTCAGGCATCTGTTAAACAAACAGGCATCGAACCCGAAGGCCGGCTCAACCCGAAGTTGAGAAGAACATCTGACCTCACCGTTAGGCATCTGTTAAACAAACAAGCATCGAACCCGAAGGTCGGCTGAACACAAAGTTGAGAAGTACATCTGAACTCGTCGTCAGGTATCTGTTAAACAAACAGGCATCGAACCCGGAGGCCCGCTCAACACGAAGTGGAGAAGAACATATGACCTCGCAGTCAGGCTTCTGTTAAACAAACAAGCATTGAACACAAAGGCCAACTCAACCTGAAGTTTAGAAGAATATCTGACCTTGCCATCAGGTATCTGTTAAACAAACAGGCATCGAACCCGAGGTCCGGCTCAACACGAAGTTGAGAGGAACATCTGACCTCGCCGTGAGACATCTACTAAACAAACAGGCATCGAAGCCGAAGGGCGGCTCAACCAGAAGTTGATAAGAACATTAGACCTTACCGTCAGGCATCTATTAAACAAATAGGCATCAAACCCGAAGGCCGGCTAAACACAAAGTTAAGAGGAACATCTGACCTCGCCGTTAGGCATCTGTTAAACAAACAGGCACCGAACCCCAAGGTCGGCTCAACACAAAGTTGAGACGAACATTTTTCCTCGCCGTCGGGCATCTGTTAAACAAACAGGCCTCAAACCCGAAGGTCGGCTTAACCCGAAGTTGAGAAGAATATTTGACCTCGTCGTCAGGCATCTGTTAAATAAACAGGCATCTATCCCGAAGGCCGTCTGAAACCGAAGTTCATAGGAATATTTGACCTCACTATCAGGGATCTGTTAAACAAATAGGAATCAAACACGAAGTCCCACTCAATAGGAAGTTGAGAGCAACATCTGACCTCGCTGCCAGGCATTTGTTAAAGAAACGGGCATCAAACCCGAAGGCCGGCTCAACACGAAGTTGAGAGGAACATCTGACCTTGTCGTCAAGCATATGTTAAATAAACAGGCGTCGAACCCAAAGGCTGGCTCAACCAAAAGTTGAGAAGAACATCTGACCTCGTCGTCAGGCATTTGTTAAATAGTTAGGCATCGAACCCGAAGGTCGGCTCAACCCGATGTTGAGAAAAACATCTGACCTCGCTGTCACGTATCTGTTAAACAAACAGGCATCGAACCCGAAGGCCGGCTCAACACGAAGTTAAGAGGAACATTTGACGTCCCCATCAAGCATCTGTTAAACAAACAGGCATTGGACCAGAAGGGCGGCTCAACCCGAAGTTGAGAAGAACATCTGACCTCGCCGTCAGGCATCTGTTAAACAAACAGGCATCGAACCCGAAGGCCGATTTAACACGAAGTTCATAGGAATATCTGACACTGCCATAAGGCCTCTGTTAAACAAACGGGCATCGAACCCGAAGGCCGGCTCAACACGAAGTTGAGAGGAACATCTGTCCTCGCCGTCAAGCATCCGTTAAACAAACAGGCATCGAACCCGAAGGTCGGCTCAATCCGAAGTTGAGAAGAACATCTGACCTCGCCGTCGCGAATCTGTTAAAAAAACAAGCATCGAACGCAAAGGACGGTTCAACATGAAGTTCATAGGAATATCAGACCTCACCGTAAGGCATCTGTTAAACATATAGGCATCGAAAACGAAGTCCTGCTCAACACGATGTTGAGAGGAACATCTGACCTCGCTGTCAAGCATCTGTTAAACAAACGTGTATCAAACCCGAAGGCTGGCTCAGCCCGTAGTTGATAAAAACATTCGACCTAGCTGTTAGCCATCTGTTAAACAAACAGGCATCAAACCCGATTGCTGGCACAACACGAAGTTGAGTGGAATATCAGACCTCGCCTTTAGGCATCTATTAAACAAACAGGCTTCGAACCCGAAGGCCGGCTCAAAACAAAGTTCATAGGAATATCTGACCTTGCAGTCAGGGATCTCTTAAACAAACAGGCATCGAACACGAAGGTCGGCTCAACCCGAAGTTGAGAAGAACATCTGACCTCGCTGTCAGGCATCTGTTAAACAAACACGCATCGAATTTGATGTCCAGCTCAACCCGAGCTTGATAAGAACATTAGACCTCGCCGTTAGGCATCTATTAAACAAAAAGGCATCGAACCAGAAGGGCAGATTAACACGAAGTTGAGAAGTACATCTGACCTTACCGTCAAGGATCTGTAAAAAAAACAATCATCGAACCCGAAGGCCGGCTCAACCCGAAGTTGAGATGAATATCTGACCTTGCTGTCAGGCATCTGTTAAACAAACAGGCATCGAGATCGATGGTCGGCTCATCCGGAAGTTGAGAAGGACATCTGACCTCGTGGTCAGTCATCAGTTAAACAAACAGGAATCAAACGCAAAGGCCGACTCAAACCAAAGGTGAGAAGAACATCTGACCTCGCCGCCAGGCATCTGTAAAACAAACAGGCATCGAACCCCAAGGCCAGCTCAACCCGAAGTTGAGAAGAACATCTGACCTTGACGTCAGGCATCTGTTAAACAAACAGGCATCGAACCTGAAGGCAGGCTCAACCCGAAGTTGAGAAGAATATCTGACCTCGACGTTAGCCATCTATTAAACAAATAGGCATCGAACCCGAAGACCGGCTGAACACAAAGTTGAGAAGTACATCTGACCTCGTCGTCAGGCATCTGTTAAACAAACAGGCATCACACCCGGAGGCCCGCTCAACATGAAGTTGAGAAGAACACTTTACCTAACCGTCAGGCATCTGTTAAACAAACAGGCCTCGAACCCGTAGGCCGGCTCAACCCGAAGTTGAGAAGAACATCTGACCTCGCCGTCAGGCATCTGTTAAACAAACAGGCATCGAACTCGAAGGTCGTCTCAAACTGTAGTTGAGAAAAACATCCGACCTCTTAGATCAAACATCTATTAAAGAAACAGACATCGAACCCAATGGCCGGCTAAACACGAAGTTCATAGGAATATTTGACCTCGCCGCCAGGCATCTGATAAACAAACAAGAATCGAACACGAAGTCCCGCTCAATAGGAAGTTAAAAGCAACATCTGACCTCGCCGCAGGGCATTTGTTAAACAAACAGGAATCGAACCCGAAGGTCGGCTCAACACGAAGTTGAGAGGAACATCTGACCTCATCGTCAAGCATATGTTAAATAAACAGGCATCGAACCCAAAGGTCGGCTCAACCAAAAGTTTGGAAGAACATTTGACCTCGTCGTCAGGTATTTGTTAAATAAATAGGCATCGAACCTGAAGGTTGGCTCAACCCAAAGTTGAGAAATACATCTTACCTCGCCATCACCTATCTGTTAAACAATCAGGCATCAAACCCGAAAGCCGGCTCAACACGAAGTTGAGAGGAACATTTGACGTCCCCATCAAGCATCTGTTAAACAAATTGTATTGAACCAGAAGGGCGGCTCAACCCGAAGTTGAGAAGAACATCTGACCTCACCGTCCGGCATCTGTTAAACAAACAGGCATCGAACCCGAAGTCCGGTTTAACACGAAGTTCATAGGAGTATCTGAAATTGCCGTAAGGCCTCTGCTAAAAAAATAGGCATCTAACACGAAGTCCCGCTCAACACGAAGTTCAGAGCAACATCTGACCTCGCCGCCAGGCATTTGTTAAACAAACAGGCATTAAACCCGATGGCTGGCTCAATATGAAGGTGAGAGGAACATCTGACCTCGCCGTCAAGCATATGTTAAATAAACAGGCATTGAACCCAAAGGTTGGCTCAACCAAAAGTTGAGAAGAACATTTGACCTCGTCGTCAAACATCTGTTAAACAAACAAGCATCGAACCCGAAGGTCGGCTCAATCTGATGTTGAGAAGAACATCTGACCTCGTCGTCATGTATCTATTAAACAAACAGGCATCGAACCCGAAGACCGGCTCAACACAAAGTTGAGAGGAACATTTAAAGTCCCCGTCAAGCATCTGTTAAACAAACAGGCATCGAACCAGAGGGTCGGCTCAACCCGAAGTTGAGAAGAACATCTGACCTTGCCGTCAGGCATCTGTTAAATAAACATGCATCAAACCCGAAGCCTGGCTCAACCCGAAGTTGAAAAGAACATCTAACCTCACCGTGAGGCATCTAATAAACAAACAGGCATCGAACCCAAAGGTCGTCTCAACCCGAAGTTGAGAAAAACATTTGACCTAGCCGTTAGGCATCTGTTAAACAAACAGGCATCGAACCCGAAGGCTGGCACAACATGAAGTTGAGGAGAACATCTAACCTCGCCGTCAGGAATTTACTAAAGAAACATGCACCGTACTCGAAGGCCGGTTCAACACGAAGTTCATAAGAATATCTGAACTCGCAGTCAGGGTTCTGTTAAATAAACAGGCATCGAACACGAAGGTTGGCTCAACCCAAAGTTGAGAAGAACATCTGACCTTGCTTTCAGGCATCTGTTAAACAAATAGGCATCGTATTTGATGGATAGCTCAACCCGAACTTGATAAGAAAATTAGACCTTGCCGTCAGGCATCTATTAAATAAACAGGCATCGAGCCCGAATGCCGGCTCAACAAGAAGTTGAGAGTAACATTTGACCTCGCCGTCAGGCATCTGTTAAACAAACACGCATCGAACCCGAAGGGCGGCTCAACACGAAGTTGAGAAGTACATTTGTCCTCACCGTCAGGGATCTGTTAAACAAACAGGCATCGAACCTGCAGGCCGGATAAACCCGAAGTTGAGAAGAACATCTGACCTCGCTATCAGGCATCTGTTAAACAAATATGCATAAAACCCGAAGGCTGGCTCAACCCGAAGTTGAAAAGAACATCTAACCTCACCGTGAGGCATCTGTTAAACAAACAGGCATCGAACCCGAAGGCCTTCTTAACCTGTAGTTGAGAAAAACATTTGACCTAGCCGTCAGACATCTATTAAATAAATAGGCATCGAACCCGAAGGCTGGCACAACACGAAGTTGAGAGGAACATCTCACCTCGCCATCAGGCATTTATTAAACAAACAGACATCGAACCTGAAGGCCGACTCAACACGAAATCATAGGAATATCTGACCTCGCAGTCGGGGATCTGTTAAACAAACAGGCATCGAACATGAAGGTCGGCTCAACCCGAGGGTGAGAAGAACATTTGACCTCGCTGTCAGGCTTCTGTTAAACAAACAGGGATCGAATTTGATGGCAAGATAAACCCAAAATTGATAAGAAAATTAGACCACACCGTCAGGCATCTGTTAAATAAACAGGCATTGAACTCGAATGTCGGCTCAACAAGAAGTTGGGAGGAACATTTGACCTTGCCGTCAGGCATCAATTAAACAAATAGGCATCGAACCCGAAGTGCGGCTCAACACAAAGTTGAGAAGGACATCTGTCCTCGCTATCAGGGATCTGTTAAACAAACAGGCATTGAACCCGGAGGCCGGCTCAACCCGAAGTTGAGAAGAACATCTGACCTCTATATGAGGCATCTGTTAAGAAGAACATCTGACCTCGT
Organism: Lathyrus sativus; assembly: GCA_963859935.3. Lineage (NCBI taxonomy): Eukaryota > Viridiplantae > Streptophyta > Magnoliopsida > Fabales > Fabaceae > Lathyrus > Lathyrus sativus. The sequence goes on along the minus strand of OZ012735.1, from coordinate 395,093,053 downwards.
TGTCAGGCATCAGTTAAACAAACAGGAATCAAACCCAAAAGCCTACTCAAACCGAAGTTGAGAAGAATATTTGACCTCTCTTTCAGGCATCTGTTAAACAAACAGGCATCGAACCCGAAAGTCGGCTCAACCCAAAATTGAGAAGAACATCTGACCTCTCCGTTAGACATCTGTTAAACAAACAGGCATCGAACCCGAAGGCCGGCTGAACACGAAGTGGAGAAGTACATCTGACCTTGTCGTCAGGCATCTTTTAAACAAACAGGCATCGAACCTGAAGGCCGGCTCAACCTGAAGTTGAGAAGAACATCTAACCTCGCCGTCAGGTATCTAATAAACAAACAGGCATCGAACCTAAAGGTCGGCTCAACACGAAGTTCAGAGGAACATATGACCTTCCCGTGAGGCATCTACTAAACAAACAGGCATCAAACTTGATCGGCGGCTCAACCAGAAGTTTATAAGAACATTAGAACTTGCCGTCAGGCATCTATTAAACAAACAAGCATCGAACCCGAAGGCAGGCTCAACATGAAGGTGAGAGGAACATTTGTCCTCGCTGTCAGGCGTCTGTTAAACAAACAAGCATCGAACCCCAAGGCCGGCTCAACACGAAGTTAAGAAGAACATCTTACCACGCCGTCATGCATCTGTTAAACAAACAGGCATCGAACCTAAAGGTCGGCTCAACACGAAGTTCAGAGGAACATCTGACCTTCCCGTGAGGCATCTACTAAACAAACAGGCATCGAACCTAAAGGTCGGCTCAACACGAAGTTCAGAGGAACATCTGACCTTCCCGTGAGGCATCTACTAAACAAACAGGCATCAAACCTGATCGGCGGGTCAACCAGAAGTTGATAAGAACATTAGAACTTGCCGTCAGGCATCTATTAAACAAACAAGCATCGAAGTCGAAGGCAGGCTCAACATGAAGGTGAGAGGAATATTTGTCCTCGCTGTCAGGCATCTGTTAAACAAACAAGCATCGAACCCCAAGGCCGGCTCAACACGAAGTTAAGAAGAACATCTCACCACGCCGTCAGGCATCTGTTAAACAAACAGGCATCGAACCGGAAGGCCGGCTCAACCTGAAGTTAAGAAGAACATCTAACCTCGCCGTCAAGTATTTGTTAAACAAACAGGCATCGAACCCGAAGGGCGGCTCAACCAGAAGTTGATAAGAACATTAGACCTTGCCGTCAGGAATCTATTAAACAAAAAGGGATCGGACCCGAAGGTCGGCTCAACACGAAGGTGAGAGGAACATCTGACCTCGCCGTCAGGAATCTGTTAAACAAACAGGCATCGAACCCGAAGGCCGGCTCAACCCGAAGTTGAGAAGAACATCTGACCTCGCCGTTAGGCATCTGTTAAACAAACAGGCATCGAACCCAAAGGCCGGCTGAACACGAAGTTGAGAAGTACATCTGACCTCGTCGTCCGGCATATGTTAAACAAACAGGCATCGAACCTGAAAGCCGGCTCAACCTAAATTTGAGAAGAACATCTAACCTCGCCGTCAGGTATTTGTTAAACAAACAGGCATCGAACCCCAAGGCCGGCTCAACACGAAGTTGATAAGAACATCTGACCTCGCTGTCAGGCATCTGTTAAACAAACAGGCATCGAACCCGAAGGCCGGCTCAACCTGAAGTTGAGAAGAACATCTGACCTCGCCATCAGGTATCTATTAAACAAACAGGCATCGAACCCGAAGGGCGGCTCAACCAGAAGTTGATAAGAACATTAGACCTTGCCGTCAGGCATTTGTTAAACAAACAGGCATCGAACCCGAAGGGCGGTGTTGCACCCCATGTTTTGACCCCTTAGATCGTCATCATCATTGTACGATCATATTCATTTGATTAACTAACCTTAACCCATTGCAAGTTTATCTTTGTCAAGATGCAGATGAATCAGGGGTCCGTACCGTCAAAATCGAGGCTTCGATGGTTTGATCAATCAATGTTTTGGATTGATTCAACTATAAACAAGTTCAAGAATACTACATTGGGTTAAGTATGAATTCAATTTGAGGTGGTCACCCGGGAATTGAGAACATTGCATTTCAAGATACCCGATTAGGGTTTTCGATCAGGAAAAGTCAACTTTAGTTTGACTAAAAGCTTCATTTTTAGTCAACTCTCCACCATTTTCTCAAAAGCTTCATTTTTCAAAAACTTCAAGTTTTCCACTAAAAAACTGTCTTGAGTAAAACTCTGCTCAAAGTCAGTTCCACCACTTCCAAGCCACTCAAAACCATTTACACAATCCATAAACATTGTGTAGAAGGTGTCCATACACTCAAACCACCCAAAAACATCATTTTCCTAAAAGTCAACCTTTATACCTTAGTATGTTGACTTTCATGCACTTTGGAAGCCAAATCTTTACTTGAGGCGTTTCCCACCATTCCAACACTCCCAACACCTCATATATATCATACCTCAACTGTCCAAAGTCATAAAAACCAGTTGGGAGGTACACAACTCAAACTGTCTTGAAAGATAGCTTGTTGCTTCAAGAGGAAGAAAGCTCTAAATCCTTGCCAAAGAAGAAGGTCTCTGGGTTTCTTAGCGTTTTAGCTTGCTCAAGATTTGTCTACAAGAGGTATGTAATGTTCAAACTCTTTATTGTTCACACATTGCCATGTCTTACCATTTTTTGAAGTTGCTTGTTGTGAAAATGTAGTCTTGCTGCCCCATTTTGGTTCTTTGTCAAGAACTCATGTTTTATGGCTATGGTATTTACTTTTGTTAAGGTATTTCATTCATAAATGATGTGTTGTTGTTATGTTACCATATTGAGCTTTGATATTATGTATACCTTGTTTTGAAGATTTTGTCTACATGGTAGTTTTAAGGATCCAAACATTGAAATGTTGGTATGCTTGTCCTAGATTTGTCAATCATAAGTCATTGGTGATATTTGCATAACTTATAGGTTGTTTCATGAGATCCCCCTGCCCTAGATCATGTTTGAATCTAATGTGGATCTTTTTTTCACACTTATGTTATTTTGTGCCATGTTGCTTTATCATTACCATGAGTTTGGTGTTAAGATGCTTGTGATTGCCTTATTGTGTCTCAAGTGTTTAAAAATGTTGACTTGTTATGTTTTGGTTATGATTATATCATTGAAAGTTTTGAAAGCAGGAAGTTTGGTTGTTAGGGCCAGTTGTGAGATTTTGTTGTTTTGTTGTCACAAGTTTGGATCATCACACCAGTTTTGGTTTGGAATAGTTTTTGCTTGATTTTAAGTTGTAGAATCATTTGTTAATATGTTTTGAGATTGTATGTTGTACTTGTAAGTTCAAAGTGGCCCTACTTGCTCAAAACTGTTTTGTCATTCTCATCTTGCATTTTCAAAACCTCATGCCAATCACATGTCATTTTCTATTCCAACCTGCTTTTACTTGATCTATGTGCATAGAGTCAATGTTCTACATGTTTGAAACTTGTATGTGGTGCCAAATCATCCCAACTGCCATAAACTTGCTTGCTGCCTTAGTATGTTATTGTTTTTGCATTTCTTGAGTTTTAAAATGCGATATTCTGTTTGGTGATGATTTGATCTGTTTCTTGAGCATAATCTCATCTATTAGCATAGTTATGGTATGTGTATGACATTTGCTTCATCATAAATCTCATTGCCTTGAAAATGCCCTGCTGTACCAAATTCTGTTTCAAAACAGCTTTTTCATAGCCATTAGCATGTCAAATTCTGTTCCCATGTGCATAAGCCTGATTTCTAAGCATGAACTCATCCATCCTCATGATTTTGATGTGTGTATGTTGTTTGTTTGATCTATCCCTACTTGGTTAATCATCTCATTTTCAAAATGCACTTTCATAGCCAATATACCATGACCATACCAGATTTGGTTCCTAATGCACAATGCTTGTTTTCTGAGTTGAAACTCATTTATCTTCATATTTTTGATGTGTATGTGCTATATTTTTAACATAAGACCACTTATCTATAGCTACACCAGTTTATACCCCTTATGCTGCCAAACTGTTTTGAAAACCACAGTTGCACACTTTATCTTGCTATTTGGATAGATTTGAATCATTCCATGAGTATTGGTGCCTCTAGATAGTGTTTTAAAATTTGTGTGTGTATGAATCAAACAACATTGTGTATGCTTTGCTTTTCTATCATGACAGCTTACTACCATGTTTGATACAATTGCGATTTTATAGCCATGTTTTTGTTATGTGCATTTCATGATCATCTTAAGTGCTAGACTCATTCATAATCATATTTGAGACTTGTGTGTGGTATCCTTTGAGTCTCAATCTGTTCCAATCATGTTATGTTTCAAATTATGTTTTTTTAGGCTTAAGTGAGCAGTTGGCAGGGCACTTTCATTTCTATGTTGTTTGTGGCTATTTTTGAAGTGTGGACACACTTGATATCATGATTTAAGTTTGTGTGTGAAGCCTATTCAATCTGTTTATGCTTATTCCATGATCTAGCTTTCAATTTGCATCTTTCAATTCCATTTTTACTTGGCATGACAGTTGTGTTTTGTGTATGACCTTGGCATTATGATTGTGATCTTCTTATTCTCTCATTGAATTCTATATGTTTTTATATGATGCTTGCATTGGTTCTGATATGATCAAATGAAAGTTTCACCCTTGCCTTGCCCTGGTGTTAAATTTTGGACAGCAGCAATATCATGCCTATCATTGCAATTTGATGTGCCCTTCTTTGATTCAACACTGTTTTGATTGGTATCATGTCTTAAACTCATTCATAATCCTGATTGCATCTGGTTCACATTTGCCATTACTCCTAATTGTTTCACTTGTTTATTTTATTTTCATAAAATCTTTGAAACTTCAATAATTCATAACTTGTTCATTCTTCATTGTTTTTAACCTGTTCTTTTTGCAAATGATTCATTGTAATGTCTATTTTCACTTAATCGATTAAAATCTTAATTTGTTTGTATTTACAAAGCCCTTTTTCCTGCTTGTTAGTTGGTTCATTTTTAGTGTTACACCCCAAAATTTGCCCAACCTCTTTTCTTACTTGGTTTATGTTTCATTTGCATTAACATTTGCATATTTATATCATCTGCATATCATGATATCATTCATATAGAAGGGGATCAAGTGTGATTCTTATCAAGAGAAGTGTAGCAAGAGGTCTTATTCAAGCTTGAGAAGTTATTAAGGTCATGAGGAGGTGATTTGAGTACCTAGGAGTTTAGATGTTTGCGTGTAGATTTTCTCCTAACTTAAGGATCAATTGAAGATCACTAGAGGGATGTGAAGTGTTGAATATGAGAAGAGGATGCATATGGAGCTCATAGAATGCCTAGAGGTCCAGGGGAGAGCTCAATCAAGTCATTGTGTCAAATGCAAGAGCCACAGTTGAAGTGCAAGCATCTAGGGTTTCATCTGGGTCAATTCTAGGTCAATTGTGTAATTGAAGAGTATTAAAGCCTACTTTTAGTTCATGGAGTTCATGAAATGAAATGATGATACCTTTGTGGTGTTGTGCCAAGATCAAGTCAAGAAGATTCAAGAGTGTGGGAAGTTGCTAAATTAGGGTTTCAGTGTAAAATCCCCTGTTTAGTGCCTAACTTCAAGACCACATAAGTCAAGATGCAAGTTTCAAATGGATCTTTGGCAACATGAAACTTGTAGAGCATCTAAATACCTTTAATTTGAGTACTAGAAATCCTCAAGGGGATTTGTAGAACTCAAGTTATGGTCCAGACAAGTTACAGGTCCTTAGATGCCTCTGAAATTTGTCTGTGAAAATCATCTGACTTCAAAGCTATTTTTAACCTAGAAGGAGGTTTCACCTGAACTTTTGTCCAACATGAAGGTTGTTCCTTATGATCTTGGCTTTCCAAATTGTATTAGAAGTCTTCCATCTGATTTGTAGAACTCAAGTTATGCGGTTTACAAGTCAAGGGTATTTTGGGAAAGTGAGATTATAGGCCATTTTCAATCATAGGTCAAAATCTCCAACTTGCACTTGTCAAATGGATTTTTGTTCAACATGGAACTTGTTCAAAATGTGGTTTTTAGGCTAACCAAGAAGTCAGGATGAATTGATTTGGCTCATATCAAAATTTGGTTTGAAATGGCTTAAAAAGGAAGATTTTAAAAGGATTCAAAGTTGAAAAATCCAAATTAATGGTTAAGTGACTAAAACATGTCAAGTAAATACTCATTTTGAATGGAAATATCATTTCAAACACAATGACATTGGTAGATTTTTGAGTTGAGGCAGATTTTCATGAGTTATCATTTGGTTTCTTCATATGCAAGTAACATAACCAAATCACATACCAAGGCATTTCAAGCAGTCCTTTTGGTCCCATTGTATTCACAAGGCATTTTGCAATTGAAAAGGAAGCTTCTAGAGCAAGTTCCATGGCCAATTCACGACTGTCACATGGAAATTTTGAAGAGAAAACAGAAAATTGGAATTACTGATTTGGGCTTGGATTGGACTCAAAAAGCCCATAGACCCACTCTATATAAGTCATTTGATGATTTCAGACTCAGGTTGGAGCTTATTTCGTGGTGGAATCAGAGATAGCAGTTGGAATTGCAAGGGAGCAAGTTGAAATCGTGATTTCATTTCCAAGCCAATTCAGATCAAATTAAAGCTTATAACATCTTTCTCTTGCATCCTTGAGTGATTCTGGAGAGTTTTGAAGGCTGAATCGTGCTCTAACTACATCTGTTCATAGATCTACACCAGGTATGTAACCTTCAAATTTCTCACAATTCTAGGAAGATGTAGTTCATGTCGTGCATGCTGTTAGGATCTAGTTGAGACATAGATCGTTTCTGGATCAAAATTGAAGCAATTAGACACAAATTAGGATGGCATGTGATTTCTATTTGGACACAGTTTGATCTGATCATAAGGAATTAAGATGAATTGGATAGATCAGGTTGATGTATGAAGTATGAGGATAATTCCTATGGTTTTAGATTTGAGTTTAGTGATGATCAATCTTGAGGTAGCATTTCTGTTTGCCTTCGAATTTCAAAACCTAGCCAGATCTAGAGGAAGTGATTGTGATATTTGAACTCCTCGTGAATTTCTGAGCAAGATGATGTATAATTTGATGTTGTTTGGTTTTCTGTGACCACCACCTCGCCAAAGAAGACGACCGGAGGTCTTCTCCGGCCACCACACTGAGTTTCCCTCCGTTTGGCATTTGAATTGGAGAAGATAACTGTAGATCGTTAGATCTGGCTTCAGACTTGACTTGGTAGCATCATCCAAGGGTTGTGACTTGTTTTCGTTTTGCTGACTTTGACCTCTCAAAACGAGGTCGTTTCATTTAATGTGCTGGCAAGCTCCTGAGCGTAGATCTCATTGACCGGTCATTGCATCCAACGCGCCACATTATTTTTTGTGTTTTATTTTCTTTTAATCATTTTTGTTTTATTTTAAATGCATATTGATTCCAAAAATCATAGAAAATTCATCTTTGATCAGAAAAATATTTTAAAAATATGTCCATGCTCCTCTTTCAATCTGTGATTTTCTGGGATCAATAAATTTCATTTTCATGCATTTTTCAATTTAATTTGCATTTTTCTCTTTTATGTTATTTCTTTAATTTTGCATATTTACCTGTCTGTTTTGTTGATTTTGGTTTGATCTTTTGGTTTGGTTTCTGAATTTGATTTTGGAGTATGTTGTAGGTTAGATGTGCATGCTCCCTTAGGATTTTTATTAGATTTTTTTAACAAATGTCGGTTCTGTTTTAGGTGAGATGTTTAAAGCCTTCCTAACTTATGGTTTATCTTGACACAATTCAACTTAGGATTTATTTAGTGGACCTAGAAGTTGATTTAGGCTTTGATATTTGAACCCTAGAATGTTAAAACATGCATGTTCCCTTAGGAAATTTCTTAGATTTTTACAACTTAGTTTTCTATTTTAGATTCATTTCACAAATAGGTGTTGCGTTTGGTGTTCCTTCTTTGGTGCCTTGTCTTGTTTGATCTTGTTGGTGGCTTTGGAGCTTGAATAGCTTGGTTTATTTTTTGGAGGAGGGGCTGGACATCTTGTATCTGCTGTGTATTGGCTTGTGGAGCTTAGCTTGAAGCTTTCTTTCTCTTTTAGGAGCTTTTTTAGAAGCTTATAGAATTAAGGTTTTAGGAAGAGCCATTAGAACTAGTTCTTTTCTTTTCCTCAAAAATAGAATGCATTGTTTGCTTCTATCCTCATCCCATGATGCAAAGTCCTCTTAAGGAAGCCCCATCTCTCCTTTGGAGGGATGAGTGGCATACCTTAATGAGTAGAACTTTTGAGGATGCACTTTCTTTCCATGTTGGTTCTTGATGAATTCCTTTGGTCTTCATCAGGTTTCCTAGCATTGTAACTTGATCTCAATGATGATTTCTCTTCTTGTGGAGCTTGCTAGAGTTTGAAGATGAAGAATTGAAGAAGCTTGAAGATAGGAGCTAACTTGAAGATGAAGACTCTTTGCTGTCAACTTTGCTGACAAGAGCTGCTGCTAAAGGTTGAAGTTGCTGTCTGTAGAAGATTGTTCTTGCTGCTTGGGTTGCTTCCTCTGTTTTTCTTTTGTTGTGTTGTCTGTTTGCTTGTGTTGCTTACCTTTAGGTTTTAGGTGGAGCTTGTCTCCCCTTGCCTGTTGTTTTCCTAGGTTTGAGGTTGAGCAGGATTCCCTTGCCTCGCTTGTACTGTTGCATAGCATGCATTTTACTGTTTACTGTTTATTGCTTGCTTTCTTTTGCTGTTTTCCCCTAGGATCTCTGATTTACTATGTGCAAGAGGGAATTATGACAGACATTAGGTTTTTAAACCATGCATGATAACTGTAGGTAGATTCCCTTTCAACCATAGTTTTAGGGCGTCTTTCTCTTCTACTCTCAAAACAATTCAAAAATACAGTAATAAGGTCAATTGAAGTCGTACGTTACGAGCCTTAAGCTATCTGGGAAAAGGTTGGTGGAGGGTCTCTCTCCAGTAATCTGGATGTTTAGTGTGGTACCCTTTGGGTGACATACGAAGCATTCACTCTTGGGTCATAGTCTCTAGTGCGACAGAGATTGCGAACATCCTAAAAAACAGTTCTTTCGTAAAAGATTCAAACAAACATTCAAACTCTGTTTTTGTCCTCTTGGACCCTTAATCTAGAAAACCCTTTCATAAGGAGATAAAAAACTGTCAGACAAGCTTGTGTCTTCCGTAGCCCGAACTACGTTTGCTCTGATCTATCATGCCGTATGAAAGTACGTAGGCACGAGATGCGATATCTCGGAGAGCAACCTTCCCCCATAACCCGTAGTTAGGCGAACTACGTTGACTCTGATTTCTCGTTCCAGACGGGAATACGTAGGCATAAAGTGCGATACTTTTCCAAGTCATTTTCTTTTCTTTTTAGACACGACCTTTAGAGTAGATAGATAAACACACCCTTAGATAGAAAACAAGCGTGGATTCCGTCGAGTACGACGGACGTGAGGGGTGCTAATACCTTCCCCTTGCGTAACCGACTCCCGAATTCAGGATTTGGTTGCGATGACCATTCATTTCCCTCTTTGCGTTAGGTTTTCTCTGAGCGTTTCCTTTCCCTCTTTTGGGATAAATAACGCACGGTGGCGACTCTTCTGTCATAGCCAGCGCCAATTTTCACAGTAGCGACAGCTGGCGACTCTGCTGGGGACTCCAACGGTTCCCTATGCGAGTCAATCCTAGCGCTTGTTTTCTCATCTGGGGTTTTGTATGTATTTATCTTTCTGTCTTTACTTTCAGTACTATATATTATTATTGTTGTGCTGTGGGTAGAGGGTTAGTTTGAGAGATAAGTCGGACCTGGGCTTGAGTGCACATAGACTTAGAAGTAGAAAGTAGTGGCTAGCCTGCTTGCTTTGCTCGCACCAGCTAGCTACGAAATCTGCACTCAGACGAGATTCTATTTTATGGCATCTTGCCTGGCCCTTTGGGCTCGACAAGTTGTTGGATTTGAGGGTTGTCGACTCTGGGGACCTATCATTTGGGATTCGGCTAAGTGAGGCCTCTTCAAGGGATGATGATGCCACCTACCTGTGAGGGGTAGGTGGGTCTTTTTGCAGGAAAACTCTGGCCTCAGAACACCTGGTTTGTCTCTGTCAGTGAGATTTGGTTGTGAGGGTTCTTTTGTGGTTGGTTTGGTTTGAGGAGAAGATCTGATGGTTCTCAAGCTGCAATACAGCACAACACAGTTCTTCAGCACTGCAATTGATCCCCTGTCTGCATATGTATTTGCATTTTCATGTTTGCATTTCATTAACGTGTATTTATGTTGCAGGTGTGCTTTTTCCCCTCAGATTCTAGTGTTTTTCTTGCCAGACATGGAGTCCATGAAGAGGACAGTTGCTTACAGGTTACCTTCTCCAGATATCAGTTCCTTGTTGCGGTTGGTTGCTCTAGCATATCAGAGAGTGAGGGCTGAGTTTAGAGAGTCTTATGGGAAACTGCTCAGTTTGGTGTGCAGACCTTCTGTGTTTGAGATGACTGGATTGTATACCTTGATGCAGTTTTACGAGCCTCAGTTGAGATGCTTCTTGTTCCTTGATGTTATTTTGGCCCCTACTTTGGAGGAATATTCTGATATGCTAGGAGTTCTTGTGTTAGATCAGATGCCTTTTATTCATGAGGATACTGAGCCTGAGTTGGCTAAGCTTGCTGAGATTGTCAGTTTAGATGCTTCTGAGTTCCCCAAAGGTTCGGTCAAGCTGAATGGAGCTTATGGTTTTCATCTTTCTTGTTGGTTGAGAAGGCTACGCAGTGTGCGAAGGATGGATGTTGGATTGTCTTCAATGCTATTCTGGCTGTTTGCATTTATGGGATTATATTGTTCCCCAACTTGCCTGATTTTGTTGACTCAGATGCTTTCTTTATTCTTGCCTCGAAGAATCTGGTGCCTACTCTCTTGGGTGACGTTTATCATTCTATTCACTATAAGAATGAGAAGCGTCGGGGAAAGAATGTTTCTTGCTGTGTACCTCTTCTATACAGGTAGTTTCAGGGACATCTTCCTAAGACGGGACCTTTTGTTGATACTGCTGGTACTTTAGATTGGTCTTCATGATTGATGGGATTGTGTATTGAGAACATTGTTTGGTTTGATCGGAACCTGCTCGGAGTGAATATTATATATAGTTGCAGTGGCTTTCCGAACGTTCCATTGATTGGACGGAAAGGTTGTATTAACTATAACCCTTCTCTGCTTGTGAGACAATTTGGCTATGCTTTGAGGGACTCTCCGGTTGAAGACGAGATATAGGAATCTCTGTATCTCACAGGTTTATTAGATGGAGATGTTTTGGTCAGATTGAGGCATGTTTGGGGTAATGTTCACAGAAGAGGAAAGACATTGCTTGGCAAGAATGACAGTCGAGCTTATAATCCTTATCGGCTCTGGATCCATGAAAGAGTCGAAAAGCCTTTGATGTCGTTTCCTGCTGTAGAGCCTTTGTATCTTCCGGTGATTGAGGAACCTACTTCAGTAGAGATTGAGAAGTATAACAAGCTGCTGGCTGAAAAGGAAGAATTGGAAAGAGCAAATGAAGAGTTAGAGAAAGAGATTTTCCAGCTTCGGCATGAGAAGAGTGAGGCAACCTTCACTTTGAAGAAGCAGACTGAGATGATTAATAGGTTGGGTTCAGATTTGACTGAAGAGACCAACAGGAGAGAGAAGGTGGGAGTAGCCCTGAATGGTGTTAGTAGTGTGCTTGCTACAAAAAAGAGCTTCTGAACAAGGCTTATTCTCGACTTTCCAAATCAGAATTTTTGTGGAATGCCATGCTTACTAGCCGGAAGGAGCGTGAAGATGAGTTGAAGCTGCAGATTTCCCGGTTAGAGGAGCAGCTCAGTGCTAAGGATGTGAAGATTGCTGAAGAGGCATCTCTTAGACGTGACGTTGAGTTTAGAGTGAGCGGCATGGTCAAAGAAATGAGGGGTTGTGAACTGAAGGCTGGCTTCAAGAGATGCAGGCTGGATGAGTGCTTTGGCAAGGGATCCTGTGTAGAGGATGCCAAAAAGTTGAGATCCACTGTTAGGCGACACGCATTACTGATACAGGAACTGCTCTCCAGACCAGGTCATCCGGAGACGTTGAGGCTATTGGGGGATGTCCGGGCGCGCCATCCGTCCTGATTTATCTTTTTTTTTTCTCTTGTAGTATGTTATTCGTGCTTGTATTTTGATCATCACCAGGCTTGTTGGCCGAGGTCTTTTTAGTTGTATTCGGTTTTACCTTTGTACTCTGCCTCTTGGCATTTGTTTATGTGTGAGGTTTCTGATTCTGTGCTTGCTTACTTGGGACTCCATTGTCGTTATGGCTTCTTCTCCGGAACTAGAATTGCGGGGGTAATTAACCTGTTGCATATTTACATGTGTGCATTTGCATCTTCATATTGCATGGAAGGTACTTTTTTGAGCTCGAATCTTATCTTCTGCGTCTTTCTGGTTGTTTCAAGATTGACGAACAGAGAACTCACCGGTACGCTACAAGAAGCAACTATAAAAAGATTATGGACCAGGTACAAGCTGAGATGCAGGAGATCTGGGATAGGTTGGCCCAATTCATGCAGGCTATGGAGGTTGTGGCCAAGGGCTAGGAACATCTTCAAACACTGGTGCAACTGCTGCTGGCGCGAGCGGCTGGTAATACTGAATACAACTCTGTTCGTGTTGAGACCCCTCGTAGGGAGGAAGTGATACCAAATGCTGGTGAGACTGGTACTGGCAAGGGCAACGACAACGCTTGTAACAGAAATGCTGATAATGGCAATGGGAACGTGGAAACCAACAGGAATGTTGGTATCAATACTGGTTTCGGTGACAACAATCAAGGTTTTGGCTTTGGTAATCCTGATGGCAAAGATGGCTTTAATAATCAGGGCTTCGGCAACAGAGGGTTTGGCGATAACAATCAAGGTTATGGTAATAATGGCTACGACAATGCTGGGTTTGGCATTATGAATACCAATGGTGCTGGGATGGGTCCTTTCAATGCTGGTTTCAGACCAGGCGGGGCTAATCAAGGATTTGGTAATAGAGGACGTGGTCCTAACTTTAATCAACAAGGATATGGTTGTAATGCTGCTTATAACGGGTATGGTAATGAGGGTCCGTATTGGGACAAAGATCGTCAGGAAGATGCCTTTTCTGGGCAAGGCATGGGTTTTGAAGGTCCCACTGAGAATGATCGGAGGATTAAAATGCTGGAGGAACAGATAAGAGGTATAGCCAATCAAAATTCTACAGGTTTGGACATGGCCACCATGGGGCTGGTTCCTGGGCTGAGAGTGCCATTGAAGTTCAAAGCTCCTACGTTCGATAAATATAAAGGGGATACATGCCCACGGGTTCATGTGTGTTCATATTACCGGAGGATGTCTGCTTACTCTGATGATGAGAAGATGCTTATGCATTTTTTCCAAGATAGTTTGTCGGGACCATCGCTGGAATGGTACATGGGACTAGAGCCTGCATAGATCGGAAGTTGGAAAGAATTGGAGAATGCTTTCGTCAGACACTACCAATACAACAGTGACCTTGCGCCAAATAGGGTCCAGCTTCAAAGTCTTTCACAAAAGAACGGGGAGAGTTTCAAGGAGTATGCCCAGCGTTGGTGTGATCTTGCGGCAAGGGTACACCCAGCTATGGTTGAAAGGGAATTGATTTATATTTTTGTTGGAACATTCTCTGGGATGTATTATGATAAATTGCTCAATTGCTCGATGGGTAGTTTCTCTGACATGATACTCATGGGAGAACGGATTGAAAATGGCATTAAGATTGGCAAGATTCAAGCCGGTGAATCGACCTCAGCTGGAGGTGCAAAAAAGGTTTTTGGTGGTAGAAGACAAGGAGACGCTAGCGCATTGTATGGTGGTCGAGGACGAGGTAGAGGGAGGAATCAGTATATTCAACAACAGGTTGCTAGTGTGACGATTCTTATACCTCAACAACGACAACAACCACAACAGCAGCAGCAACAACAACAAAGGCAGAATCCTGTTCAGAGAAGGATTCAGAATGGGAAGCCAAAGAGGGTATTTGATACACCTCCGTCAACGTATGCAGAACTGCTTCAAACGCTGTTAGGTTTGAATCTGGTTGAAAAGAGAACATTGGATCCGCCCACAGGAACACTTCCTTACTGGTATGATGCTAGTAAGCATGGTGAATTTCATTTTGGGGCACCCGGACATGATATCGAGAGTTGTCATGCTTTTAAACACAAAGTCCAAGATTTGATTGATAGTAAAGTCATTAACTTCAGTCATGATGGTCCCAATATTGTACAACAACCAATGCCGAATCATGGAGCGAATGCTATTATGACAGAAGAAGATTTGGATTTGGTTATGGACGTAAATGATCTGAAGACGCCTTTAAGCTATGTTAAAAGCAGATTGTAAAAAGGAGGGGTCTTCCCTGGATGTGATGAGTACTGTTTGGATTGTTGGACCCGACCAGAGGGCTGTATTGATTTGAAGAGAGGTATTCAGGCCATGATTGATGAGGGAACTTTGCAATTTGACCGTACTGCTGTTGAGGAGCCTGTTGAGGCAATATTTGAAAAGCAGGGAGATGTCACAACAATTACAATTCCATGAAAGACTATTACGATATCAGCGCCCGCCAAGCGGCCAACTATCACTATAACGAAAGCAGGGCCCATTCCTTATGAAAGTACGAAAGCCATTCCGTGGAATTATAGGTTGGAATCTTTTTGCAATGGGGAAAAGATTAAGGTGGATAGCCAGCCGGCAGGGGCAGTGGGCAATCTTGTTGGAGCGGGAGGCATGACCCGCAGTGGTAGAATTTTCACTTCACCTGAAATCGAGGCTGAGAGGATTGCTAAAGGCAAAGCCAAAGTGAATGAAGGAGGACCTTCCCAGGCGAGAGAGAAAGAAACATCGATCAAGGATGTAGAAGAGTTTATGAGGTTAATTCGCAAAAGCGACTATAAGATGTGGAGCACTTGCAGCAGACGCCCTCCAAAATTTCAATACTATCTTTGTTGCTTTGTTCCGAGGCTCATCGAAATGCCTTGTTGAAAGTCTTGGACACATCTTTTGTACCTCAGGAAGTATCTGTTAATCAGCTTGAGGGGGTACTGGCGCATGTGAATGCCGGACACAGCCTGGGATTTACTGACTTTGATTTGACGCCTAGAGGTCGGGATCATAATATGGCTTTACACATTTCAGTGGAATGTCGGGGCACTGTTATGTCGCACGTTCTTGTAGACACCGAATCATCTTTGAATGTGTTGCCTAAGAAGGCTATGATGAAGCTAGATATCCGAGGAATCATATGCACGCCAAGTGACTTGGTCGTGAGAGCTTTTGATGGGACCAGAAGGTTTGTGTTTGGGTCTATAACGTTGCCACTCCAGGTCGGGCCAGAAGTGTTTGACACTGTGTTCTACATCATGGACATAGATCCAGCTTACAGTTGTTTTCTTGGGCGACCATGGATACATTCTGCAGGGGCTGTGACGTCCACGCTGCATCAGCGAGCTATGACAACACTCTTTCATGACATGATGCATAAAAAGATCGAAGTCTATGTTGACGATATGATTTCCAAATCCCAGACGGAGGAAGAGCATTTGGTCAATCTTCTGAAATTGTTCAAGAGGCTTAGGAAATTCAGGCTGAGGCTGAATCCTAACAAGTGCACCTTCGGGGTGAGATCTGGTAAGCTATTGGGGTTTATTGTTAGCGAAAAAGGAATTGAGGTTGATCCTGCTAAGATAAAAGCAATACAAGAAATGCCAACGCCGAAAACAGAAAAAGAGGTTTGTGGCTTTTTAGGGAGATTGAATTACATTGCTCGGTTCATATCTCACCTAACGGCCACGTGTGAGCCATTATTCAAATTATTGAAAAAAGATCAGGCTGTGACCTGGAATGAAGATTGTCAAAAGGCGTTTGAAAAAATAAAAGAATATTTGCAGGAACCTCCAATATTGATACCCCCAGTAGCCGGGAGACCATTGATTATGTATTTGACGGTTCTTGAGAAAAGCATGGGTTGTGTTCTCGGTCAACATGACGAGACTGGACGTAAAGAGCATGTGATTTATTACTTGAGTAAAAAGTTCACAGATTGTGAGTCCCGTTACTCAATGCTCGAAAAGACGTGTTGTGCACTATCCTGGGCTGCCAAACGTTTGAGGCAATTATTGCTAAATCATACAACTATGCTAATTTCAAAGATGGATCCGATTAAATATGTGTTTGAAAAGCAAGCACTTTCCGGAAGGATTGCCCGATGGCAGATGGTACTGACAGAATATGATATTCAGTATGTTTCTCAAAAGGCTATTAAAGGTAGCGTTCTGTCAGAGTGCCTAGCTGAGCAGCCAATTGATGATTACCAGCCGATGAGGTTTGATTTTCCTGACGAGGATATCATGTACTTAAAAATGAAGGACTGTGAAGAGCTGTTGCCTGATGAAGGTCCAGAGTTGGGTTCCAAATGGCAATTGATATTTGACGGTGCCGTTAATTCATATGGAAGTGGAATAGGGGCAATCATTACTACTCCCCATGGGTCGCACATCCCATTCACTGCCAGATTTACCTTTCATGTTACCAACAATGAGGTCGAATATGAAGCATGCATTATGGGTCTCGAAGAAGCTATTGATCTGAGAATTAAAAATCTTGATGTGTACGGGGACTCTGCTCTAGTTGTGAACCAGATCAGGGGAGAGTGGGAGACTCGTCAGCCCAATCTGATACCCTATATGAATTATGCAAGGAGGTTGTTACCTTTCTTTGACAAGGTGGAATTGCACCATGTACCACGAGCAGAAAATCAGATGGCAGACGCTCTCGCGACGTTGTCTTCAATGTATAAAGTTAACTTCTGGAATGAGGCTCCTAGGATAGTTATCTCTCGCCTTGATAGGCTCGCTTTCATATTCGCCATTGAGGAAGCTTCCGATGGCAAACCGTGGTATTATGATATCCAGAATTTCCTGAAGAACAAAGAGTATCCAGCTGGGGCATCCAGTCGTGATCATAAGACTCTTAGGAGATTGGCTCGCAACTTCTATTTGAATCCAGATGGTGTTTTGTACAAGAGAAACCATGACTTGGTGTTGTTGCGGTGTGTGGATGAGAAAGAGGCTAAGTTGCTCATGGAAGAGATCCACGAGGGTACATTTGGCATGCATGTTGGCGGACATGCAATGATGAGAAAGTTATTACGAGCAGGGTATTATTGGCTGACAATGGAAACAAATTGTTTCAAGTTTGCAAAGTGGTGTCATAAAGGCCAGATTTATGCGGACAAGATTCATGTGCCTCCGAGCCCTCTGAACGTTATGTCATCACCTTGGCCTTTTTCTATGTGGGGAATTGATGTGATTGGCAAGATTGAGACCATGGCATCCAACAGACATCGTTTTATCTTGGTAGCTATTGATTACTTCACCAAATGGGTCGAAGCGGCATCGTATGCTAATGTTACCAAGTAGGTGGTAGCCAGATTTATCAAGAAGGATGTTATCTGCAGATATGGAATCCCGGAGCGGATTATCACTGACAACGGTTCGAATTTGAATAATAAGATGATGAAGGAATTGTGCCAGAATTTCAAGATTGAACATCACAACTCTTCTCCTTATCGGCCCAAGACGAATGACGCTGTTGAAGCACCCAATAAAAACATAAATAAGATCGTTCAGAAGATGGTTGTGACCTACAAGGACTGGCATGAAATGTTGCCTTTTGCTTTGCACGGTTATCGTACGACGGTACGCACATCAACCGGGGCAACTCCTTTTTCACTGGTATATGGTATGGAGGTTGTCCTACCATTGGAGGTTGAGATTCTTTCTTTGAGGGTTTTGCGCGATGTCCAACTTGATGAGGCGGAATGGGTAAAAGATAGACTGAATCAGCTCAGTTTGATGGATGAGAAGAGATTGGCTTCTCTAGCATATGGTCGGCTGTATCAAAGTCGGATGAAGAAAGCTTATGATAAAAAGGTGTATCCTCGAAGCTTTCAGACGGGCGATCTTGTGCTGAAAAAGATTCTCCCACCACAATTAGATCACAGGGGCAAATGAACTCCCAACTATGAAGGTCCATATGTCGTTAGAAAGGTTTTCTCTGGAGGAGCCTTACTGTTGTCCATCATGGATGGTGAGGATTTTACATCCCCTGTGAACTCGGACGCAGTTAAAAAATACTTTGCTTAAAGAGACCCGCTGGACAGAAAAAAGAGAGTCCATGCAAAAATGGGGCATCCCGGCGAACCATAAAAAAGGAATAAAAGGTTCGGGAAAAAGTTAGGGATAAAATTGAAAAAAGATGTACACCCGCGAAGTTGAAAACCTGAAAAGGGCAACTTCGGCAAAAAAGGGTATCCCGGTGAATTGAAAACCCGCACAGAGCGGTTCACGCAAAAGTTAGGGATTTGAAAAGAAAATGACTGCGGTCCGAGTTTGATACTGCGTTGCTTAGTGGTTTGGGAGTACCTAAGGGTCGTATATCCAAAACAATCTCTTCTGAAGATCGAGTATCGGGAAAGCGTCAGAGTCAGGCGAGTCATAGGAGGATCAACTCATGGTGTTTGCCTGTACCACGTTGCCGACATGTATACAAATTTTCTTTGTACTTCTGTGATATTTGTATTTGCTTGTGCGTAACTTCCTCTTTTCAGGAGTTGCATCCAGTGTACAAAATTTTGCCTATTTACAGGCCCGTTGTCAATAAAGAATTTATTCAGTACTGGATGCTTGTTCGTTACTGTTTTGTTTGTGAAAAACGCCGATGTTTTTGATGAACTTGCATGTACATAAACTTGCTGGCCCTTGCCAATAATTGCTAAAACTTCGAATTAACTGAACGAATATCACGGATACTAACCTGGATAGATCTTGTTGTGTAGATTTGTTCTGTCTCGTTTGTGTTTTGCAGGGTTCTCCCCTTTAAAGCAAATAGTCAGGGAATTTGTGTTTCCCCAGCCAGAGTCCCGTGACAATGTGATTGTATCACTCCTCAGCAGATGGTAGTCACATCTTATCCCAGAGAGAGTTGAGATGGCACTTATCCCTACTGGATGTAGGGTTGTCCTCCCTAAAGGAGTATCCCCAGGAAATCTTCCAAGAGAGTATTCTCAGTGGATCTTGATGTCCCCAACAGAAGGTGCATTCCCAGCAATGAGTATGTACACAATCAATCCCCAACATGGGTAACTCCCGCAGAATATAACCAAGTCGTCTTTGATTCAGAAGGATTATCCCCGCGCAGGACTGCGTTTTTCCTTCTCCCCAGTAGGTTGTCATTTTTTTGTCAGGATGATCATCCTTAGCAGAGTTTGTAACTCCGAGTTTGTGAGCTTTTCCCAGCAGGGTTTGTTTTCTTCCTTCCAGTGGAAGTTGTTCTCACCTTTTCAGCATTTATTTTGCTGGAATAATACTGTGATGTCTGGTCTCTCCCCGACAGAGTTGACTTGGCTCCCGACATTTATTTTGCTGGAATACTTTGTGATACTCGTTCATCCCCAGCGGATTTGGTCTTGTCTTCAGCATTTATTTTGCTGAAGCGCCTCTTGGCATCTTTGCATTGTGCATATATCATCATACTTGCATCTACCCAAACGCGTAGCATTTCCATGCTGTATGGAGCATTACGCCATTGTCAAACATATGCATTCTGAAACATAAGCCAGGTTGATTACCTCTTTGTTTTCAGGTGTTATTCCCTGTAGAGGAGTGGGATTCTTGCTCCGAAGGATTTCTAGATATTCAAATTCTCGGCGTGAGATAGGTGATGATAACATTCGTCCCATCGCATGTTCCCCTAACAGAGTTACTTGGTTAAGTTTCTCTTCTTCCCCAGCGGAATTCTTCTTAGGTTGCTGTTACGTCAGTGTTAAAAGATTTCATGGTTTAAACTTTTGGAGTTATCACTAGTGATTTCCCTAGTAGAGTTTTTCCCCACAGAGTTGTTTGGTTAGGTTTCTCGTATTCCCCAGCAAAGCATTCTTCAGACTGCCGTACAACGGTTTTGAAAATCTTGAAGATTGTTATCCGTGTTGATGGAATTGTTACCTGTGTTGATAGTGATTGTTATCCGTGTTGACAGAATTGTTACATGTGTTGACAGTGATTATTATCCGTGTTGACGGAGTTGTTATCCGTGTTGACGGAATTGTTATTCGTGTTGACGGAATTGTTACCTGTGTTGACAGTGATTGTTACCTGTGTTGACAGTGATTGTTATGCGTGTTGACGGAGTTGTTACCTGTGTTGACAGTAATTGTTACCTGTGTTGACTGTGATTGTTACCTGTGTTGACATTGATTGTTATCCGTGTTGACGGGGTTCTTACCTGTGTTGACATTGATTGTTATCCGTGTTGACGGAATTGTTACATGTGTTGACAGTGATTGTTATCCGTGTTGACGGAGTTGTTATCTGTGTTGACAGTGATTGTTATCCGTGTTGACAGAATTGTTACCTGTGTTGACAGTGATTGTTACCTGTGTTGACAGTGATTATTATCCGTGTCGACGGAGTCGTTACCTGTGTTGACAGAGATTGTTATTCGTATTGACGAATTTAGTCCAGTTGTGGACAGAGTTGTACCCTTGGTGATGGAGTCTCTCCTCGTGTTGAAGAATTTAGTCTAGTTGTGGATGAAGTTGTTTCTTGCAAAGTTAATTCGATGCCTGTGGCGTTACCCAGGGGGTTGATGTTGAAATAAAGGTTTTTATCAGATGATTGATCAGTTGTTGCCATAACAATTGGGTTCAGTGGAACGGATGTTGTTCCCCCCAAGCAGTTTTCGCAGCTTATTTCTGTGGTTGGCAAATTTCCGGGTTTCTTGGTATTCAACCGTCTTCTACCTCGATTTTTTGAAAGTCATTCGCTCTTCACCCAGTCGGGTCCAAGCCGTTTGAATATGGGCAGCTGTTACACCCCAAAATTTGCCCAACCTCTTTTCTTACTTGGTTTATGTTTCATTTGCATTAACATTTGCATATTTATATCATCTGCATATCATGATATCATTCATATAGAAGGGGATCAAGTGTGATTCTTATCAAGATAAGTCTAGCAAGAGGTCTTATTCAAGCTTGAGAAGTTATTAAGGTCATCAGGAGGTGATTTGAGTACCTAGGAGTTTAGATGTTTGCATGTGGATTTTCTCCTAACTTGAGGATCAATTGAAGATCACCAGAGGGATGTGAAGTGTTGAATATGAGAAGAGGATGTGTATGGAACTCATAGAATGCCTAGAGGGCCAGCGGAGAGCTCAATCAAGTCATTGTGTCAAATGCAAAAGTCACAGTTGAAATGCAAGCAATTAGGGTTTCATCTTGGTCAATTCTAGGTCAACTGTGCAATTGAAGAGTATCAAAGCCTACTTTTAGTTCATGGAGTTCATGAAATGAAATGATGAGACATTTGTGGTGTTGTGCCAAGATCAAGTCAAGAAGAGTCAAGAGTGTGGGAAGTTGCTAAATTAGGGTTTCAGTGTAAAATCCCCTATTTAGTGCCTAACTTCAAGACCACATAAGTCAAGAAGCAAGTTTCAAATGGATCTTTGGACAACATGAAACTTGTAGAGCATCTCAATACCTTTAATTTGAGTACTCGAAATCCTCAAGGGGATTTGTAGAACTCAAGTTATGGTCCAGACAAGTTACAGGTCCTTAGATGCCTCTGAAATTTGTCTATGAAAATCATCTGACTTCAAAGCTATTTTTAATCTAGAAGGAGGTTTCACCTGAACTTTTGGCCAACATGAAGGTTGTTCCTTATGATCTTGGCTTTCCAAATTGTATTAGAAGTCTTCCATCTAATTTGTAGAACTCAAGTTATGAGGTTTACAAGTCAGGGGTATTTTAGGAAAGTGAGATTATAAGCCATTTTCAATCATAGGTCAAAATCTCCAACTTGCACTTGTCAAATGGATTTTTGTTAAACATGGAACTTGTTCAAAATGTGGTTTTTAGGCTAACCAAGAAGACATGATGAATTGATTTGGCTCATATCAAGATTTGGTTTGAAATGGCTTAAAAAGGAAGATTTTAAAAGGATTCAAAGTTGAAAAATCCAAATTAATGGTTAAGTGACTAAAACATGTCAAGTAAATACTCATTTTGAATTGAAATATAATTTCAAACACAATGACATTGGTAGATTTTTGAGTTGAGGCAGATTTTCATGAGTTATCATTTGTTTTCTTCATATGCAAGTAACATAACCATATCACATACCAAGGCATTTCAAGCAGTCCTTTTGGTCCTATTGTATTCACAAGGCATTTTGCAATTGAAAAGGAAGCTTCTAGAGCAAGTTCCATAGCCAATTCACGACTGTCACATGGAAATTTTGAAGAGAAAATAGAAAATTGGAATTTATTGATTTGGGCTTGGATTGGACTCAAAAAGCCCACAGACCCAATCTATATAAGTCATTTGATGATTTCAGACTCAGGTTGGAGCTCGTTTCATGGTGGAATTAGAGATAGCAGTTGGAATTGCAAGGGAGCAAGTTGAAATCGTGATTTCATTTCCAAGCCAATTCAGATCAAATTGAAGCTTATAACATCTTTCTCTTGCATCCTTGAGTGATTCTGGAGAGTTTTGAAGGCTGAATCGTGCTCTAACTACATCTGTTCATAGATCTACACCAGGTATGTAACCTTCAAATTTCTCACAATTCTAGGAAGATGTAGTTCATGTTGTGCATGCTGTTAGGATCTAGTTGAGACATAGATCGTTTCTGGATCAAAACTGAAGCAATTAGACACAAATTAGGATGGCATGTGATTTCTATTTGGACACGGTTTGATCTGATCATAAGGAATTAAGATGAATTGGATAGATCAGGTTGATGTATGAATTATGAGGATCATTCCTATGGTTTTAGATTTGAGTTTAGTGATGATCAATCTTGAGGTAGCATTTCTGTTTGCCTTCGAATTTCAAAACCTAGCCAGATCTAGAGGAAGTGATTGTGATATTTGAACTCCTCGTGAATTTCTGAGCAAGATGATGTATAATTTGATGTTGTTTGGTTTCCTATGACCACCACCTCACTGGAGAAGACGACCGGAGGTCTTCTCCGGCCACCACACTGAGTTTCCCTCTGTTTGGCATTTGAATTGGAGAAGATAACTGTACACCGTTAGATCTGGCTTCAGACTTGACTTGGTAGCATCATCCAAGGGCTGTGACTTGTTTTCGTTTTGCTGACTTTGACCTCTCAAAATGAGGTCGCTTCATTTAATATGCTGGCAAGCTCCTGAGTGTAGATCTCATTGACCGGTCATTGCATCCAACGCGCCATATTATTTCTTGTGTTTTATTTTCTTTTAATCATTTTTGTTTTATTTTAAATGCATATTGATTCCAAAAATCATAGAAAATTCATCTTTGATCAGAAAAATATTTTAAAAATATGTCCATGCTCCTCTTTCAATTTGTGATTTTCTGGCATCAATAAATTACATTTTCATGCATATTTCAATTTAATTTGTATTGTTCTCTTTTATATTATTTCTTTAATTTTGCATATTTACCTATCTGTTTTGTTGATTTTGGTTTGATCTTTTGGTTTGGTTTCTGAATTTGATTTTTGAGTATGTTGTAGGTTAGATGTGCATGCTCCCTTAGGATTTTTATTAGATTTTTTTAACAATTGTAGGTTCTGTTTTAGGTGAGATGTTTAGAGCCTTCCCAACTTATGGTTTATCTTGACACAATTCAACTTAGGATTTATTTAGTGGAGCTAGAAGTTGATTTAGGCTTTGATATTTGAACCCTAGAATGTTAAAACATGCATATTTCCTTAGGAAATTTCTTAGATTTTTACAACTTATTTTTCTATTTTGGATTCATTTCACAAATAGGTGTTGCTTTTGGTGTTCCTTCTTTGGTGCCTTGTCTTGTTTGATCTTGTTGGTGGCTTTGGAGCTTGAAGAGCTTGGTTTATTTTTTGGAGGAGGGGCTGGACATCTTGTAGCTGCTGTGGATTGGCTTGTGGAGCTTAGCTTGAAGCTTTCTTTCTCTTTTAGGAGATTTTTTAGAAGCTTATAGGATTAAGGTTTTAGGAAGAGCCATTAGAACTAGTTCTTTTCTTTTCCTCAAAAATAGAATGCATTGTTTTCTTCTATCCTCATCCCATGATGCAAAGTCCTCTTAAGGAAGCCCCCATCTCTCCTTTGGAGGGATAAGTGGCATGCCTTAATGAGTAGAACTTTTGAGGATGCACTTTGTTTCCATGTTGGTTCCTGATGAATTCCTTTAGTCTTCATCAGGTTTCCTAGCATTGTAACTTGATCTCAATGATGATTTCTCTTCTTGTCGAGCTTTCTAGAGTTTGAAGATGAAGAATTGAAGAAGCTTGAAGATAGGAGCTAACTTGAAGATGAAGACTCTTTGCTGTCAACTTTGCTGACAAGAACTGCTGCTAAAGGTTGAAGTTGCTGTCTGTAGAAGATTATTGCTGCGGCTTGGGCTGCTTCCTCTGTTTTTCTTTAGTTGTGTTGTATGTTTGCTTGTGTTGCTTACCTTTAGGTTTAAGGTGGAGCTTGTCTCCCCTTTCCTGTTGTTTTCCTAGGTTTGAGGTTGAGCAGGACTCCCTTGCCTCGCTTATACTGTTGCATAGCATGCATTTTACTGTTTACTGTTTATTGCTTGCTTTCTTTTGCTGTTTTCCCCTAGGATCTCTGATTTCCTCTGTGCAAGAGGGAATTATGACAGACATTAGGTTTTTAAACCATGCATGATAACTGTAGGTAGATTCCCTTTCAACCATAGTTTTAGGGCGTCTTTCTCTTCTCCTCTCAAAACAATTAAATAATACAGTAATAAGGTCAATTGAAGTCGTACGTTACGAGCCTTAAGCTATATGGGAAAAGGTTGGTGGGGGGTCTCTCTCCAATAATCTGGATGTTTAGTGTGGTACCCTTTGGGTGACATACGAAGCATTCACTCCTGGGTCATAGTCTCTAGTGCGACAGAGATTGCGAACATCCTAAAAAACAGTTCTTTCGTAAAAGATTCAAACAAACATTCAAACTCTGTTTTTGTCCTCTTGGACCCTTAATCTGGAAAACCCTTTCATAAGGAGATAAAAAACTGTCAGACAAGCTTGTGTCTTCCGTAGCCCGAACTACGTTTGCTTTGATCTTTCATGCCGTATGAAAGTACGTAGGCACGAGATGCGATATCTCGGCGAGCAACCTTCCCCCATAACCCGTAGTTAGGCGAACTACATTGACTTTGATTTCTCGTTCCAGACGGGAATACGTAGGCATAAAGTGGGATACTTTGCTGAGTCATTTTCTTTTCTTTTTAGACCAGACCTTTAGAGTAGATAGATAAACACACCCTTAGATAGAAAACAAGCGTGGATCCCGTCGAGTACGACGGACGTGAGGGGTGCTAATACCTTCCCCTTGCGTAACCGACTCCCGAATCCAGGATTTGGTTGCGATGACCATTCCTTTCCCTCTTTGCGTTAGGTTTTCTCTTAGCGTTTCCTTTCCCTCTTTTGGGATAAATAACGCACGGTGGCGACTCTTCTATCATAGCCGGCGCCGATTTTCGCAGTAGCGACAATTAGGTTGTTACCTCACGTCTTGATTCAATTTCTTTCATACTATACTTGACCTATCTTGTGAGATTTATTGATATTGGATTTCTTTATGTTTGTTAACATGTTGAGACTTCATTTCTTGTTGGTGTTTGCTGTAATTTTGCTGTTCCCCCCTAAAACTTTATGTTTGAACATGTCTTATATTCCTTGCCTGTTTGATTGTCATCAATGCCTAAATGTTGTTACATTTGAATTTATAACATGATCATTTTTAAGTTGTGACTTATTTGTATGATTGTTGTTTTCATATTTGTTAATATGTCTCTTGGGTTGTTACTTTCATCTTTGTTAAGATATATGATTCTCAGTTGTAACCATTTGTATGATTTGATCTTTCCCTATTGTGATATGCATGCTTACTTGGTTGTAACCTTATTTTTCATGCTTAATTGTTTATTGTTTTGTTAAGTATTTCTTCCCCAAGTGATGGAACTCTTTAGTTCTCATCCCAGTTGCCTTCTCTCTCCTTCCAAAGGAAAGTCTCTCTATTGACCCTTGGGTCATAGGTCTAGATAGAACCTTTCCCCCCTTTTTGGTCTGGATAGAACCATTAGGATACAACCTCATAGGTCTGGATAGAACCTTTTCCCCCTTTTGGTATGGATAGAACCAATAGGATTTAAACTCATAGGTCTGGATAGAACCTTCCCCCTCTTTTGGTCTGGAAAGGCCCAATAGATCCTTATTCTGTAGTTGGTGCCCGAACTACGACCGCTCTGATTTCTCATTGGACAATGAGAATACGTAGGCATAAGATGTGATATCTTGACGAGCAGCCTTCCCCCTTCTCCCATCTTTTGGTCTGGATAGAACCAATTGGTATCACACGTAGAATTAGGTAGAGTTTGGTTAACTCTATGTAAGAATCATGGAAATGATTACTTACTCCCCTTTCTTGAGTGTTTAACATAGATCTAGAGAGTTTTGTGAAACTCTATACAAACATTGTTATGTTTGTTCCCCTTTGAATCTTGATCATAATCAAGTGTTCTTTAACCCTAGTGAGGTGAACTATGATTGCTCTGATTCTATCCTAGTTAGGATACGTAGGCAGAGGACGCGACGTCTTTGTGAGCAAACTTAGAAACTATCTTTAGGTCTTAACCTACACCTTTTACCCAATCCCAAATCTTAGCAAATATTTAGCAAACTTAGCATGCAAACAAACAAAAGGTTCCTGTAGAGTACTACAGATGTTTAAGATGTGAAATACCTACCCTATGCATAACCAACCCCCGATCCCCGAATCTCTTAGCGTTGTTGTTACATCGCGAAAAAGGTTTTTGTTTCTTTAGACCTTTCCTTTGGATAAGTTAAAGTCCGGTTGTGAATTTAAGAATTTAAGATTCAAGTTAATCAATAGCTTGGTATCACGAATCTCACCGCAACAGGCGGCTCAACACGAAGTTGAGAAGTACATATGTCCTCGCTGTCAGGGATCTGTTAAACAAACAGGTATCGAACCCAGAGGCCGGCTCAACCCGAAGTTGAGAAGAACATATGAGCTCTCTATCAGGCATCTGTTAAACAAACAGGCATCGAGATTGATGGTCGGCTCATCCCGAAGTTAAGAAGAACATCTGACCTCGTTGTCAGGCATCTGTTAAACAAACAGGCATCGAACCCGGAGGCCGGCTCAACACGAAGTTGAGAAGAACAACTGACCTCGCTGTCAGGCATCAGTTAAACAAACAGGCATCGAACCTGAAGGCCGGCTCAACCCGGAGTTGAGAAGAACATCTGACCTCGCCGTTAGGCATCTGTTAAACAAACAGGCATCGAACCCGAAGGCCGGCTGAACACGATGTTGAGAAGTACATATGACCTCGTCGCCAGGCATCTGTTAAACAAATAGGCATCGAACCCGAAGGCCGGTTCAACATGAAGTTGAGAAGAACTAACCTCGCCATCAGGTATCTGTTAAAAAAACAGGAATCAAACCCGAAGGCCGGCTCAACACGAAGTTGAGAGGAACATCTTACCTCGCCGTGAGGCATCTACTAAACAAACTGGCATCGAACCCGAAGGGCGACTCAACCAGAAGTTGATAAGAACATTATACCTTGTTGTCAGGCATCTATTAAACAAACAAGCATCGAACCCAAAGGCAGGCTCAACGCGAAGGTGAGAGGAACATTTGACCTTGTCGTCAGACATCTGTTAAACAAACACGCATCGAACCCCAAGGCCGGCTCAATACGAAGTTAAGAAGAATATCTGACCTCGCCGTCAGGCATTTGTTAAACAAACAAACATCGAACCCGAAGGCCGGCTCAACTTGAAGTTGAGAAGAACATCTGACCTCGCCGTCAGGTATCTGTTAAACAAACAGGCATCGAACCCGAAGGGCGGCTCAACCAGAAGTTGATAAGAACATTAGACCTTGCCGTCAGGCATCTATTAAACAAACAGGGATCGAACCCGAAGGTCGGTTCAACACGAAGGTGAGAAGAACATTTGACCTCGCCGTCAGGCATCTGTTAAACAAACAGGCATCGAGCCCCAAGGCCGGCTCAACCCGAAGTTGAGAAGAACATCTGACCTCGTCGTCAGGCCATCTTTAAACAAATAGGCATCGAATTGAAGGCCGGCTCAACCTAAATTTGAGAAGAACATCTGACCTTGCCGTCTGGTATCTTTTAAACAAACAGGCATCGAACCCGAAGGGCGGCTCAACCAGAAGTTGATAAGAACATTACACATTGCCGTCAGGCATCTATTAAACAAACAGGGATCGAACCCGAAGGTCGACTCAACACTAAGGTGAGAGGAACATTTGACCTCCCCGTCAGGCATCTGTTAAACAAACAGGCATCGAACCCGAAGTTCATAGAAATATCTGACCTCGCTGTAAGGCATCTGTTAAACAAAAAGGCATCAAACACAAAGTCCCGCTCAACACGAAGTTGAGAGCAAAATCTGACCTCGCCGCCAGGCATTTGTTAAACAAACGGGAATTGAACCCGAAGGCCGGCTCACCGCGAAGTTGAGAAGAACATCTGACCTCGCCGTCACATATCTGTTAAACAAACAGGCATCGAACCCGAAAGCCGACTCAACACGAAGTTGAGAAGAACATTTGACGTCCCCGTCAAGCATCTGTTAAACAAACAGGCATCGAACTAGAAGGGCGGCTCAACCCGAAGTTGAGAGGAACATCTGACCTTGCCATCAGGCATTTGTTAAACAAACATGCATCAAACCCAAAGGCTGGCTCAACCCGAAGTTGAAAAGAACATCTAACCTCACCGTGAGGCATCTGTTAAACAAACAGGCATCGAACCCGAAGGCCTTCTAAACAAGTAGTTGAGAAAAACAATCGACCTAGCCGACAGGCATCTATTAAACAAACAGGCATCAAACCCGAAGGCTGGCACAACACGAAGTTGAGAGGAACATCTGACCTTGCCGTCAGGCATTTATTAAATAAACAGGAATCAAACCCGAAGGCCGCGTCAACACGAAGTTCAAAGGAATATCTGACCTCGCAGTCAGGGATCTGTTAAACAAACAGGCATCTAACACGAAGGCTGGCTCAACCCGAAGTTGAGAAGAACATCTGACCTCGCTGTCAAGCATCTGTGAAACAAACATGCATCAAATTTGATGGCCAGCTCAACCCGAACTTGATAAGAAAATTAGACCACGATGTCAGGCATCTGTTAAATAAACAAGCATCGAACCCGAATGCCGGCTCAACAAGAAGTTGAGAGGAGCATTTGACCTCTCCGTCAGGCATTTGTTAAACAAACAGGCAGAGAACCCGAAGGGCAGCTTAACACGAAGTTGAAAAGTACATTTGTTCTCGCCGTCAGGGATCTGTTAAACAAACAGGGATCGAACCTGGAGGCCGGCTCAACCCGAAGTTGAGAAGAACATCTGACCTTGCTATCAGGCATCTGTTAAACAAACAGGCATCAAGATTGATGGTCAGCTCAACCCAAAGTTAAGAAGACCATCTGACCTCGTTGACAGGCATCATTTAAACAAACAGGAATCGAACCCAAAGGCCGGCTAAACCCGAAGTTGAGAAGAACATCTGACCTCGCCGTCAGGCATCTGTTAAACAAACAGGCATCAAACCCGAAGGCCGGCTCAACCCGAAGTTGAGAAGAACATCTGACCTCGCTGTAAGGCATCTGTAAAACAAACAGGCACCGAACCCGAAGGCCGGCTTAACACGAAGTTGAGAAGTACATCTGACCTCATCGTTACGCATCTGTTAATCGAACATCCATCGAACCTGAAGGCCGACTCAACTCGAAGTAGAGAAAAATATCTAACCTCGCCGTCAAGCATCTGTTCAACAAACAGGCATCGAACCCGAAGGCCGGCTCAACCCGAAGTTGAGAAGAACATCTAACCTCGCTGTCAGGCATCTGTTAAACAAACAGGCATCGAGATTGATGGTCGGCTCATCCTTAAGTTGAGAGGAACGTCTGAAATCGCCGTCAGGCATCTGTTTAACAAACAGGCATCGAACCAGAAGGCTGGCTCAACCTGAAGTTTAGAAGAACATCTGACCTCGCTGTCAGGTATCTGTTAAACAAACAGGCATCGAACCCGAAGTCCGGCTCAACACAAAGTTGAGAGGAACATCTGACCTCGCCGTGAGGCATCTACTAAACTAACAGGCATCAAACCCGAAGGGCAGCTCAACCAGAAGTTAATAACAACATTAGACCTTGTCGTTAGGCATCTATTAAACAAATAGGCATTGAACCCGAAGACCGGCTCAACACAAAGTTGGGAGGAACATGTGACCTCGCTGTTAGGCATCTGTTAAACAAACAGGCATCGAACCCGAAGGTAGGCTTAACTTGAAGTTGAGAGGAACATCTGACCTCACCATCTGGCATTAGTTAAATAAACAGGCATCGAACTCGAAGGCCGACATAACACGAAGTTGAAAGGAACATCTGACCTCGCCGTCAGGTATCTAATAAACAAACAGGCATCGAACACGCAGGTCGGCTCAACACAAAATTCATCAGAATATCTGACGTTGCTATCAAGGATCTGTTAAACAAACAGGCATTGAACCCGAAGGCCGACTCAAACCGAAGTTGAGAAGAACATCTGACCTCGCTGTCAGGTATCTGTTAAACAAACAGGCATCGAGATTGATGGTCGGCTCATCCCGAAGTTGAGAGGAACGTCTGAAATCGCCGTCAGGCATCTGTTAAACAAACAGGCATCGAACCAGAAGGTCGGCTCAACCTGAAGTTTAGAAGAACATCTGACCTCGCTGTCAGGTATCTGTTAAACAAATAGGCATCGAACCCGAAGTCCGGCTCAACACAAAGTTGAGAGGAACATCTGACCTCGCCGTGAGGCATCTACTAAACTAACAGGCATCAAACCCGAAGGGCAGCTCAACCAGAAGTTGATAACAACATTAGACCTTGTCGTCAGGCATCTATTAAACAAATAGGCATTGAACCCGAAGGCCGGCTCAACACGAAGTTGAGAGGAACATGTGACCTCGCTGTCAGGCATCTGTTAAACAAACAGGCATCGAACCCGAAGAGCGGCTCAACAAAATGTTGAGAAGAACATTTGACCTTGCTGTCAGGCATCTGTTAAACAAACAGGCATCGAACCCGAATGTCGGCTCAACCCGAAGTTGAGAAGAACATCTAACCTCGCTGTCAGGAATCTATTAAACAAACAGGCATCGAACCTGAAGGCCGGCTCAACCCGAAGTTGAGAAGAACATCTGACCTCAGCGTCAGTCATCTGTTAAACAAACAGGCATCGATCCCGAAGACCGTCTCAACCCTTAGTTAAAAAAAACATCTGACCTCACCGTCAAGCAATAGTTAAACAAACACGAATCGAACCCGAAGGCTGTTTCAACTTGAAGTTGAGAGGAACATCTGACCTCGCCATCAGGCATTAGTTAAACAAACAGGCATCGAACCTGAAGGTCGGCACAACACGAAGTTGAGAGGAACATCTGACCTCACCGTCAGGTATCTGTTAAAAAAATAGGAATCGAACCCGAAGGCCGGCTCAACACGAAATTCAAAGGAATATCTGACCTTGCCGTCAGGGATCTATTAAACAAACAGGCATCGAACCCGAAGTCCGGCTCAAACCGAAATTGTGAAGAACATCTGACCTTGCTATCAGGCATCTGTTAAACAAATACGCATCAAATTTGATGGCCGGCTCAACTCGAAGTTGAGGAGAACATCTAACCTCGCTGTCAGGCATCTGCTAAACAAACAGGCATCGAACCCGAATGTCGGCTTAACCCGAAGTTGAGAAGAACATCTGACCTCGCTGTCAGGTATCTGTTAAACTAACATGCATCAAACCCAAAGACCGACTCAACCCGAAGATGAGAAGAACATCTGACCTCGCCGTCATGCATCTGTTAAACAAACAGGCATCGAACCCGAAGGTAGGCTTAACTTGAAGTTGAGAGGAACATCTGACCTCGCCATCAGGCATTAGTTAAATAAACATGAATCGAACTCGAAGGCCGACATAACACGAAGTTGAA
The DNA here is from genome assembly GCA_963859935.3 of Lathyrus sativus. NCBI lineage: Eukaryota > Viridiplantae > Streptophyta > Magnoliopsida > Fabales > Fabaceae > Lathyrus > Lathyrus sativus. The sequence continues at coordinate 395,060,885 of OZ012735.1, read as the reverse complement.
AGGAACATCTGACCTCGCCGTCAGGTATCTAATAAACAAACAGGCATCGAACACGAAGGCCGGCTCAACACAAAATTCATCAGAATATCTGACCTTGCTATCAAGGATCTGTTAAACAAACAGGCATTGAACCCGAAGGCCGGCTCAAACCGAAGTTGAGAAGAACATCTGACCACGCTGTCAGGCATCTGTTAAACAAACAGGCATCGAGATTGATGGTCGGCTCATCCCGAAGTTGAGAGGAACGTCTGAAATCGCCGTCAGGCATCTGTTAAACAAACAGGCATCGAACCAGAAGGTCGGCTCAACCTGAAGTTTAGAAGAACATCTGACCTCGCTGTCAGGTATCTGTTAAACAAACAGGCATCGAACCCGAAGTCCGGCTCAACACAAAGTTGAGAGGAACATCTGACCTCGCCGTGAGGCATCTACTAAACTAACAGGCATCAAACCCGAAGGGCAGCTCAACCAGAAGTTGATAACAACATTAGACCTTGTCGTCAGGCATCTATTAAACAAATAGGCATTGAACCCGAAGGCCGACTCAACACGAAGTTGAGAGGAACATGTGACCTCGCTGTCAGGCATCTGTTAAACAAACAGGCATCGAACCCGAAGAGCGGCTCAACAAAATGTTGAGAAGAACATTTGACCTTGCTGTCAGGCATCTGTTAAACAAACAGGCATCGAACCCGAAGTCCGGCTCAAACCGAAATTGTGAAGAACATCTGACCTTGTTATCAGGCATCTGTTAAACAAATACGCATCGAATTTGATGGTCGGCTCAACTCGAAGTTGAGGAGAACATCTAACGTCGTTGTCAGGCATCTGCTAAACAAACAGACATCGAACCCGAATGCCGGCTTAACCCGAAGTTGAGAAGAACATCTGACCTCGCTGTCAGGTATCTGTTAAACTAACATGCATCGAACCCGAAGACCGACTCAACCCGAAGATGAGAAGAACATCTGACCTCGCCGTCATGCATCTGTTAAACAAACAGGCATCGAACCCGAAGGTAGGCTCAACTTGAAGTTGAGAGGAACATCTGACCTCGCCATCAGGCATTAGTTAAATAAACATGAATCGAACTCGAAGGCCGACATAACACGAAGTTGAAAGGAACATCTGACCTCGCCGTCAGGTATCTAATAAACAAACAGGCATCGAACACGAAGGCCGGCTCAACACAAAATTCATCAGAATATCTGACCTTGCTATCAAGGATCTGTTAAACAAACAGGCATTGAACCCGAAGGCCGGCTCAAACCGAAGTTGAGAAGAACATCTGACCTCGCTGTCAGGCATCTGTTAAACAAACAGGCATTGAGATTGATGGTCGGCTCATCCCGAAGTTGAGAGGAACGTCTGAAATCGCCGTCAGGCATCTGTTAAACAAACAGGCATCGAACCAGAAGGTCGGCTCAACCTGAAGTTTAGAAGAACATCTGACCTCGCTGTCAGGTATCTGTTAAACAAACAGGCATCGAACCCGAAGTCCGGCTCAACACAAAGTTGAGAGGAACATCTGACCTCGCCGTGAGGCATCTACTAAACTAACAGGCATCAAACCCGAAGGGCAGCTCAACCAGAAGTTGATAACAACATTAGACCTTGTCGTCAGGCATCTATTAAACAAATAGGCATTGAACCCGAAGGCCGGCTCAACACGAAGTTGAGAGGAACATGTGACCTCGCTGTCAGACATCTGTTAAACAAACAGGCATCGAACCCGAAGAGCGGCTCAACAAAATGTTGAGAAGAACATTTGACCTTGTTGTCAGGCATCTGTTAAACAAACAGGCATCGAACCGGAATGTCGGCTCAACCCGAAGTTGAGAAGAACATCTAACCTCGCTGTCAGGAATCTATTAAACAAACAGGCATCGAACCTGAAGGCCGGCTCAACCCGAAGTTGAGAAAAACATCTGACCTCAGCGTCAGTCATCTGTTAAACAAACAGGCATCAATCCCGAAGACCGTCTCAACCCTTAGTTAAAAAGAACATCTGACCTCACCGTCAAGCAATAGTTAAACAAACACGAATCGAACCCGAAGGCTGTTTCAACTTGAAGTTGAGAGGAACATCTGACCTCGCCATCAGGCATTAGTTAAACAAACAGGCATCGAACCTGAAGGTCGGCACAACACGAAGTTGAGAGGAACATCTGACCTCACCGTCAGGTATCTGTTAAACAAATAGGCATCGAACCCGAAGGCCGGCTCAACACGAAATTCATAGGAATATCTGACCTTGCCGTCAGGGATCTATTAAACAAACAGGCATCGAACCCGAAGTCCGCCTCAAACCGAAATTGTGAAGAACATCTGACCTTGCTATCAGGCATCTGTTAAACAAATACGCATTGAATTTGATGGCCGACTCAACTCGAAGTTGAGGAGAACATCTAACCTCGCTGTCAGGCATCTGCTAAACAAACAGGCATCAAACCCGAATGCCGGCTTAACCCGAAGTTGAGAAGAACATCTGACCTCGCTGTCAGGTATCTGTTAAACTAACATACATCAAACCCAAAGACCGACTCAACCCGAAGATGAGAAGAACATCTGACCTCGCCGTCATGCATCTGTTAAACAAACAGGCATCGAACCCGAAGGTAGGCTTAACTTGAAGTTGAGAGGAACATCTGACCTCGCCATCAGGCATTAGTTAAATAAACATGAATCGAACTCGAAGGCCGACATAACACGAAGTTGAAAGGAACATCTGACCTCGCCGTCAGGTATCTAATAAACAAACAGGCATCGAACACGAAGGCCGGCTCAACACAAAATTCATCAGAATATCTGACCTTGCTATCAAGGATCTGTTAAACAAACAGGCATTGAACCCGAAGGCCGTCTCAAACCGAAGTTGAGAAGAACATCTGACCTCGCTGTCAGGCATCTGTTAAACAAACAGGCATCGAGATTGATGGTCGGCTCATCCCGAAGTTGAGAGGAACGTCTGAAATCGCCGTCAGGCATCTGTTAAACAAACAGGCATCGAACCAGAAGGTCGGCTCAACCTGAAGTTTAGAAGAACATCTGACCTCGCTGTCAGGTATCTGTTAAACAAACAGGCATCGAACCCGAAGTCCGGCTCAACACAAAGTTGAGAGGAACATCTGCCTCGCCGTGAGGCATCTACTAAACTAACAGGCATCAAACCCGAAAGGCAGCTCAACCAGAAGTTGATAACAACATTAGACCTTGTCGTCAGGCATCTATTAAACAAATAGGCATTGAACCCGAAGGCCGGCTCAACACGAAGTTGAGAGGAACATGTGACCTCGCTGTCAGGCATCTGTTAAACAAACAGGCATCGAACCCGAAGAGCGGCTCAACAAAAAGTTGAGAAGAACATTTGACCTTGCTGTCAGGCATCTGTTAAACAAACAGGCATCGAACCCGAATGTCGGCTCAACCCGAAGTTGAGAAGAACATCTAACCTCGCTGTCAGGAATCTATTAAACAAACAAGCATCGAACCTGAAGGCCGCCTCAACCCGAAGTTGAGAAGAACATCTGACCTCGGCGTCAGTCACCTGTTAAACAAACAGGCATCGATCCCGAAGACCGTCTCAACCCTTAGTTGAAAAGAACATCTGACCTCACCGTCAAGCAATAGTTAAACAAACACGAATCGAACCCGAAGGTTGTTTCAACTTGAATTTGAGAGGAACATCTGACCTCGCCATCAAGCATTAGTTAAACAAACAGGCATCGAACCTGAAGGTCGGCACAACACGAAGTTGAGAGGAACATCTAACCTCACCGTCAGGTATCTATTAAACAAATAGGCATCAAACCCGAAGGCCGGCTCAACACGAAATTCATAGGAATATCTGACCTTGCCGTCAGGGATCTATTAAACAAACAGGCATCAAACCCGAAGGCCGTCTCAAACCGAAGTTGTGAAGAACATCTGACCTTGCTGTTAGGCATCTGTTAAACAAATAGGCATTGAATTTGATGGTCGGCTCAACTTGAAGTTGAGAAGAACATCTAACGTCGTTGTCAGGCATCTGCTAAACAAACAGACATCGAACCCGAATGCCGGCTTAACCCGAAGTTGAGAAGAACATCTGACCTCGCTGTCAGGTATCTGTTAAACTAACATGCATCGAACCCGAAGACCGACTCAACCCGAAGATGAGAAGAACATCTGACCTCGCCGTCATGCATCTGTTAAACAAACAGGCATCGAACCCGAAGGTCGGCTCAACTTGAAGTTGAGAGGAACATCTGACCTCGCCATCAGGCATTAGTTAAATAAACAGGCATCGAACTCGAAGGCCGACATAACACGAATTTGAAAGGAACATCTGACCTCGCCGTCAGGTATCTAATAAACAAACAGGCATCGAACACGAAGGCCGGCTCAACACAAAATTCATCAGAATATCTGACCTTGCTATCAAGGATCTGTTAAACAAACAGGCATTGAACCCGAAGGCCGGCTCAAACCGAAGTTGAGAAGAACATCTGACCTCGCTGTCAGGCATCTGTTAAACAAACAGGCATTGAGATTGATGGTCGGCTCATCCCGAAGTTGAGAGGAACGTCTGAAATCGCCGTCAGGCATCTGTTAAACAAACAGGCATCGAACCAGAAGGTCGGCTCAACCTGAAGTTTAGAAGAACATCTGACCTCGCTGTCAGGTATCTGTCAAACAAACAGGCATCGAACCCGAAGTCCGGCTCAACACAAAGTTGAGAGGAACATCTGACCTCGCCGTGAGGCATCTACTAAACTAACAGGCATCAAACCCGAAGGGCAGCTCAACCAGAAGTTGATAACAACATTAGACCTTGTCGTCAGGCATCTATTAAACAAATAGGCATTGAACCCGAAGGCCGGCTCAACACGAAGTTGAGAGGAACATGTGACCTCGCTGTCAGACATCTGTTAAACAAACAGGCATCGAACCCGAAGAGCGGCTCAACAAAATGTTGAGAAGAACATTTGACCTTGTTGTCAGGCATCTGTTAAACAAACAGGCATCGAACCGGAATGTCGGCTCAACCCGAAGTTGAGAAGAACATCTAACCTCGCTGTCAGGAATCTATTAAACAAACAGGCATCGAACCTGAAGGCCGGCTCAACCCGAAGTTGAGAAGAACATCTGACCTCAGCGTCAGTCATCTGTTAAACAAACAGGCATCGATCCCGAAAACCGTCTCAACCCTTAGTTAAAAAGAACATCTGACCTCACCGTCAAGCAATAGTTAAACAAACACGAATCGAACCCGAAGGCTGTTTCAACTTGAAGTTGAGAGGAACATCTGACCTCGCCATCAGGCATTAGTTAAACAAACAGGCATCGAACCTGAAGGTCGGCACAACACGAAGTTGAGAGGAACATCTGACCTCACCGTCAGGTATCTGTTAAACAAATAGGCATCGAACCCGAAGGCCGGCTCAACACGAAATTCATAGGAATATCTGACCTTGCCGTCAGGGATCTATTAAACAAACAGGCATCGAACCCGAAGTCCGGCTCAAACCGAAATTGTGAAGAACATCTGACCTTGCTATCAGGCATCTGTTAAACAAATACGCATCGAATTTGATGGCCGACTCAACTCGAAGTTGAGGAGAACATCTAACCTCGCTGTCAGGCATCTGCTAAACAAACAGGCATCGAACCCGAATGCCGGCTTAACCCGAAGTTGAGAAGAACATCTGACCTCGCTGTCAGGTATCTGTTAAACTAACATGCATCAAACCCAAAGACCGACTCAACCCGAAGATGAGAAGAACATCTGACCTCGCCGTCATGCATCTGTTAAACAAACAGGCATCGAACCCGAAGGTAGGCTTAACTTGAAGTTGAGAGGAACATCTGACCTCGCCATCAGGCATTAGTTAAATAAACATGAATCGAACTCGAAGGTCGACATAACACGAAGTTGAAAGGAACATCTGACCTCGCCGTCAGGTATCTAATAAACAAACAGGCATCGAACACGAAGGCCGGCTCAACACAAAATTCATCAGAATATCTGACCTTGCTATCAAGGATCTGTTAAACAAACAGGCATTGAACCCGAAGGCCGGCTCAAACCGAAGTTGAGAAGAACATCTGACCTCGCTGTCAGGCATCTGTTAAACAAACAGGCATCGAGATTGATGGTCGGCTCATCCCGAAGTTGAGAGGAACGTATGAAATCGCCGTCAGGCATCTGTTAAACAAACAGGCATCGAACCAGAAGGTCGGCTCAACCTGTAGTTTAGAAGAACATCTGACCTCGCTGTCAGGTATCTGTTAAACAAACAGGCATCGAACCCGAAGTCCGGCTCAACACAAAGTTGAGAGGAACATCTGACCTCGCCGTGAGGCATCTACTAAACTAACAGGCATCAAACCCGAAAGGCAGCTCAACCAGAAGTTGATAACAACATTAGACCTTGTCGTCAGGCATCTATTAAACAAATAGGCATTGAACCCGAAGGCCGGCTCAACACGAAGTTGAGAGGAACATGTGACCTCGCTGTCAGGCATCTGTTAAACAAACAGGCATCGAACCCGAAGAGCGGCTCAACAAAAAGTTGAGAAGAACATTTGACCTTGCTGTCAGGCATCTGTTAAACAAACAGGCATCGAACCCGAATGTCGGCTCAACCCGAAGTTGAGAAGAACATCTAACCTCGCTGTCAGGAATCTATTAAACAAACAAGCATCGAACCTGAAGGCCGGCTCAACCCGAAGTTGAGAAGAACATCTGACCTCGGCGTCAGTCACCTGTTAAACAAACAGGCATCGATCCCGAAGACCGTCTCAACCCTTAGTTGAAAAGAACATCTGACCTCACCGTCAAGCAATAGTTAAACAAACACGAATCGAACCCGAAGGTTGTTTCAACTTGAAGTTGAGAGGAACATCTGACCTCGCCATCAGGCATTAGTTAAACAAACAGGCATCGAACCTGAAGGTCGGCACAACACGAAGTTGAGAGGAACATCTAACCTCACCGTCAGGTATCTATTAAACAAATAGGCATCAAACCCGAAGGCCGGCTCAACACGAAATTCATAGGAATATCTGACCTTGCCGTCAGGGATCTATTAAACAAACAGGCATCAAACCCGAAGGCCGTCTCAAACCGAAGTTGTGAAGAACATCTGACCTTGCTGTTAGGCATCTGTTAAACAAATAGGCATTGAATTTGATGGTCGGCTCAACTTGAAGTTGAGAAGAACATCTAACGTCGTTGTCAGGCATCTCCTAAACAAACAGACATCGAACCCGAATGCCGGCTTAACCCGAAGTTGAGAAGAACATCTGACCTCGCTGTCAGGTATCTGTTAAACTAACATGCATCGAACCCGAAGACCGACTCAACCCGAAGATGAGAAGAACATCTGACCTCGCCGTCATGCATCTGTTAAACAAACAGGCATCGAACCCGAAGGTCGGCTCAACTTGATGTTGAGAGGAACATCTGACCTCGCCATCAGGCATTAGTTAAATAAACAGGCATCGAACTCGAAGGCCGACATAACACGAAGTTGAAAGGAACATCTGACCTCGCCGTCAGGTATCTAATAAACAAACAGGCATCGAACACGAAGGCCGGCTCAACACAAAATTCATCAGAATATCTGACCTTGCTATCAAGGATCTGTTAAACAAACAGGCATTGAACCCGAAGGCCGGCTCAAACCGAAGTTGAGAAGAACATCTGACCTCGCTGTCAGGCATCTGTTAAACAAACAGGCATTGAGATTGATGGTCGGCTCATCCCGAAGTTAAGAGGAACGTCTGAAATCGCCGTCAGGCATCTGTTAAACAAACAGGCATCGAACCAGAAGGTCGGCTCAACCTGACGTTTAGAAGAACATCTGACCTCGCTGTCAGGTATCTGTTAAACAAACAGGCATCGAACCCGAAGTCCGGCTCAACACAAAGTTGAGAGGAACATCTGACCTCGCCGTGAGGCATCTACTAAACTAAAAGGCATCAAACCCGAAGGGCAGCTCAACCAGAAGTTGATAACAACATTAGACCTTGTCGTCAGGCATCTATTAAACAAATAGGCATTGAACCCGAAGGCCGGCTCAACACGAAGTTGAGAGGAACATGTGACCTCGCTGTCAGGCATCTGTTAAACAAACAGGCATCGAACCCGAAGAGCGGCTCAACAAAATGTTGAGAAGAACATTTGACCTTGTTGTCAGGCATCTGTTAAACAAACAGGCATCGAACCGGAATGTCGGCTCAACCCGAAGTTGAGAAGAACATCTAACCTCGCTGTCAGGAATCTATTAAACAAACAGGCATCGAACCTGAAGGCCGGCTCAACCCGAAGTTGAGAAGAACATCTGACCTCAGCGTCAGTCATCTGTTAAACAAACAGGCATCGATCCCGAAGACCGTCTCAACCCTTAGTTGAAAAGAACATCTGACCTCACCGTCAAGCAATAGTTAAACAAACACGAATCGAACCCGAAGGTTGTTTCAACTTGAAGTTGAGAGGAACATCTGACCTCGCCATCAGGCATTAGTTAAACAAACAGGCATCGAACCTGAAGGTCGGCACAACACGAAGTTGAGAGGAACATCTAACCTCATCGTCAGGTATCTATTAAACAAATAGGCATCGAACCCGAAGGCCGGCTCAACACGAAATTCATAGAAATATCTGACCTTGCCGTCAGGGATCTATTAAACAAACAGGCATCAAACCCGAAGGCCGGCTCAAACCGAAGTTGTGAAGAACATCTGACCTTGCTGTTAGGCATCTGTTAAACAAATAGGCATTGAATTTGATGGTCGGCTCAACTTGAAGTTGAGAAGAACATCTAACGTCGTGGTCAGGCATCTGCTAAACAAACAGGCATCGAACCCGAATGCCGGCTTAACCCGAAGTTGAGAAGAACATCTGACCTCGCTGTCAGGTATCTGTTAAACTAACATGCATCGAACCCGAAGACCGACTCAACCCGAAGATGAGAAGAACATCTGACCTCGCCGTCATGCATCTGTTAAACAAACAGGCATCGAACCCGAAGGTCGGCTCAACTTGAAGTTGAGAGGAACATCTGACCTCGCCATCAGGCATTAGTTAAATAAACAGGCATCGAACTCGAAGGCCGACATAACACGAAGTTGAAAGGAACATCTGACCTCGCCGTCAGGTATCTAATAAACAAACAGGCATCGAACACGAAGGCCGGATCAACACAAAATTCATCGGAATATCTGACCTTGCTATCAGGGATCTGTTAAACAAACAGGCATTGAACCCGAAGGCCGGCTCAAACCGAAGTTAAGAAGATCATCTGACCTCGCTTTCAGGCATCAGTTAAACAAACAGGCATCGAGATTGATGGTCGGCTCATCCCGAAGTTAAGAGGAACGTCTGAAATCGCCGTCAGGCATCTGTTAAAAAATCAGGCATCGAACCAGAAGGTCGGCTCAACCTGAAGTTTAGAAGAACATCTGACCTCGCTGTCAGGTATCTGTTAAACAAACAGGCATCGAACCCGAAGTCCGGCTCAACACATAGTTGAGAGGAACATCTGACCTCGCCGTGAGGCATCTACTAAACTAACAGGCATCAAACCCGAAGGGCAGCTCAACCAGAAGTTGATAACAACGTTAGACCTTGTCGCCAGGCATCTATTAAACAAATAGGCATTGAACCCGAAGGCCGGCTCAACACGAAGTTGAGAGGAACATGTGACCTCGCTGTCAGGCATCTGTTAAACAAACAGGCATCGAACCCGAAGAGCGGCTTAACAAAAAGTTGAGAAGAACATTTGACTTTGCTGTCAGGCATCTGTTAAACAAACAGGCATCGAACCCGAATGTCGGCTCAACCCGAAATTGAGAAGAACATCTAACCTCGCTGTCAGGAATCTATTAAACAAACAGGCATCGAACCTGAAGGCCGGCTCAACCCGAAGTTGAGAAGAACATCTAACCTCGGCGTCAGTCACCTGTTAAACAAACAGGCATCGATCCCGAAGACCGTCTCAAGCCTTAGTTGAAAAGAACATCTGACCTCACCGTCAAGCAATAGTTAAACAAACACGAATCGAACCCGAAGGTTGTTTCAACTTGAAGTTGAGAGGAACATCTGACCTCGCCATCAGGCATTAGTTAAACAAACAGGCATCGAACCTGAAGGTCGGCACAACACGAAGTTGAGAGGAACATCTAACCTCACCGTCAGGTATCTATTAAACAAATAGGCATCGAACCCGAAGGCCGGCTCAACACGAAATTCATAGAAATATCTGACCTTGCCATCAGGGATCTATTAAACAAACAGGCATCAAACCCGAAGGCCGGCTCAAACCGAAGTTATGAAGAACATCTGACCTTGCTGTTAGGCATCTGTTAAACAAATAGGCATTGAATTTGATGGTCGGCTCAACTTGAAGTTGAGAAGAACATCTAACGTCATTGTCAGGCATCTGCTAAACAAACAGGCATCGAACCCGAATGCCGGCTTAACCCGAAGTTGAGAAGAACATCTGACCTCGCTGTCAGGTATCTGTTAAACTAACATGCATCGAACCCGAAGACCGACTCAACCCGAAATTGAGAAGAACATCTGACCTCGCCGTCATGCATCTGTTAAACAAACAGGCATCGAACCCGAAGGTCGGCTCAACTTGAAGTTGAGAGGAACATCTGACCTCGCCATCAGGCATTAGTTTAATAAACAGGCATCGAACTCGAAGGCCGACATAACACGAAGTTGAAAGGAACATCTGACCTCGCCGTCAGGTATCTAATAAACAAACAGGCATCGAACACGAAGGCCGGATCAACACAAAATTCATCAGAATATCTGACCTTGCTATCAGGGATCTGTTAAACAAACAGGCATTGAACCCGAAGGCCGGCTCAAACCGAAGTTAAGAAGATCATCTGACCTCGCTTTCAGGCATCTGTTAAACAAACAGGCATCGAGATTGATGGTCGGCTCATCCCGAAGTTGAGAGGAACGTCTGAAATCGCCGTCAGGCATCTGTTAAAAAAACAGGCATCGAACCAGAAGGTCGGCTCAACCTGAAGTTTAGAAGAACATCTGACCTCGCTGTCAGGTATCTGTTAAACAAACAGGCATCGAACCCGAAGTCCGGCTCAACACAAAGTTGAGAGGAACATCTGACCTCGCCGTGAGGCATCTACTAAACTAACAGGCATCAAACTCGAAGGGCAGCTCAACCAGAAGTTGATAACAACGTTAGACCTTGTCGCCAGGCATCTATTAAACAAATAGGCATTGAACCCGAAAGCCGGCTCAACACGAAGTTGAGAGGAACATGTGACCTCGCTGTCAGGCATCTGTTAAACAAACAGGCATCGAACCCGAAGAGCGGCTTAACAAAAAGTTGAGAAGAACATTTGACCTTGCTGTCAGGCATCTGTTAAACAAACAGGCATCGAACCCGAATGTCGGCTCAACCCGAAGTTGAGAAGAACATCTAACCTCGCTGTCAGGAATCTATTAAACAAACAGGCATCGAACCTGAAGGCCGGCTCAACCCGAAGTTGGGAAGAACATCTAACCTCGGCGTCAGTCACCTGTTAAACAAACAGGCATCGATCCCTAAGACCGTCTCAAGCCTTAGTTGAAAAGAACATCTGACCTCACCGTCAAGCAATAGTTAAACAAACACGAATCGAACCCGAAGGTTGTTTCAACTTGAAGTTGAGAGGAACATCTGACCTCGCCATCAAGCATTAGTTAAACAAACAGGCATCGAACCTGAAGGTCGGCACAACACGAAGTTGAGAGGAACATCTAACCTCACCGTCAGGTATCTATTAAACAAATAGGCATCGAACCCGAAGGCCGGCTCAACACGAAATTCATTGAAATATCTGACCTTGCCGTCAGGGATCTATTAAACAAACAGGCATCAAACCCGAAGGCCGGCTCAAACCGAAGTTGTGAAGAACATCTGACCGTGCTGTTAGGCATCTGTTAAACAAATAGGCATTGAATTTGATGGTCGGCTCAACTTGAAGTTGAGAAGAACATCTAACGTCGTTGTCAGGCATCTGCTAAACAAACAGGCATCGAACCCGAATGCCGGCTTAACCCGAAGTTGAGAAGAACATCTGACCTCGCTGTCAGGTATCTGTTAAACTAACATGCATCGAACCCGAAGACCGACTCAACCCGAAGATGAGAAGAACATCTGACCTCGCCGTCATGCATCTGTTAAACAAACAGGCATCGAACCCGAAGGTCGGCTCAACTTGAAGTTGAGAGGAACATCTGACCTCGCCATCAGGCATTAGTTAAATAAACAGGCATCGAACTCGAAGGCCGACATAACACGAAGTTGAAAGGAACATCTGACCTCGCCGTCAGGTATCTAATAAACAAACAGGCATCGAACACGAAGGCCGGATCAACACAAAATTCATCGGAATATCTGACCTTGCTATCAGGGATCTGTTAAACAAACAGGCATTGAACCCGAAGGCCGGCTCAAACCGAAGTTAAGAAGATCATCTGACCTCGCTTTCAGGCATCAGTTAAACAAACAGGCATCGAGATTGATGGTCGGCTCATCCCGAAGTTGAGAGGAACGTCTGAAATCGCCGTCAGGCATCTGTTAAAAAAACAGGCATCGAACCAGAAGGTCGGCTCAACCTGAAGTTTAGAAGAACATATGACCTCTGTTGCGGTGGAAATAGGATCACAAACTATTAATGAGTTTGAATCGCAATTCAATTCACAACCGCTCTTTGATTTATCCGAAGGAAAAGGTCAAAAGAGGGAAAACCTATTTTGCATCGTAAACACAATGCGGGGAAAGATCTAGGGTTCGGGGGTTGGTTAAATTTAGGGAAGGTATTAGCACCCTAAACTTCTGTAGTACTCTACAGGAACCTTTTGTTCAGATGTTTACTATTTGCTTTATTTATTTGCTTAAGGTATATGTACAAAGGGATTAAAAGAGAGAAAGGAGACCTAAGGGGTTAGTTCTAAGTTTACTCGGCAAGACATCGCATCTTGTGCCTACGTATCCTTACGGGAGTGGAATCAGAGTAATCGTAGTTCCCCTCAAAAGGGAGGTTAGAAACTTCTTGACTGTGGTCAAGGTCTCAAGGGGAATAAACATGTCTTAAGGACACGCTTACGTGGAGTGTAGAAACTCCAAATCACTACGTTGAATTGTTAAGTTGTAATTAGGGTTAAATTAGGGATTCCACGGCGGGAAACCCTAAAATGAGCGCGGCGGCTCTTTGACCTAAAGCTAAGGGTAGAGTTGTAATTTTGCCTGCGGCGAGGCATTTGTGAAAATTAGGGTTTGTGAGGTTGCAAGGGTTTGAGGTTGCAAGGGTTTGAGGTTGAGGACTATTGACACGGCGGTCAAATGCTGGACCTAATTCCTTCGGAGTGTGTAGTGTGACTGGAATATTAATGAAGATGTGAGATGATTTGAGTTATGCAAGCAGAAAATAAAGACAGCAGTTAAAGCCATACGAACAGAAATTTAAAGGCAGAAACTTAAAGCGCGATTATTAGGTTCGCGAGGTTACAAACGAGGCGCAGTTACAATAATGGTGAAACTTAAGATAAAAACACAATACAATAGTAGTAGACATGAGCTGCAAAAGATGAACACCCGTTAGCAGGAAAAGTTAGACGGTAATTGGACGAATCATGAGATAAAAGTGCAATATTGGAGATTTTTGTTGTTTAGAAAGAAAAAAAAGTTTTGATTAAGTTAAAAATATGTTTAAACATTTAAAAAAAAAGATTAAGTTTAATTTTCAAAAATAGTTTTAATTTAATTATCTAAAAAAAAGGTTTTACTTTTAATGTTATTCTTATTTTAAAAAAATGACTTTAGTTATTAAAAAAAATTTAAAGTTATTATTTTAAAAGGATTTTAAAGTTATTATTTGTAAAAAAAAGGTTTTTATATAAAAAGTTAATTTTGTTTAATTTTAAAAATAATATAATAAACAACAACAAAAAAAAAGGTAAATGCTGGGGTAGAGAATGGGTTGGGCCGGTGGTAACATCCGGACCCAACCCGGTTTACGCTAACAAACTAAAAAACCCAGGGTTCATTAGGTCGTGAACCCTAATCCTCCCTTGAGGCGCCGTTTCGTTCTTCATTCTCTCGTATCCTCATCAAGCTTTCGTTCATCCTTCTTCTTCGTTGATGGCTTTCGTTATGTCACCTTATCCTGAAAACAAAGCAAAGCAACATGTTAATTACGTGATGGCTTACGTTTTACGACCGTAACTCTTCCAATCTGCGATGAAAGGCTGATGATGGATGATACACGGCGCGTTTGAACGATGACGACGATGTTCTTCGTCTGAGTTCGCGGCTTTCGTTCACGGCGCCTAGGGTTTGTTCGTTTGCGATCTCCGTTCTTCGTTAGGGTTTCGCTCCTGATCTCTTTCTCGTGGCCACCAGTTAGGGTTTGTACGCGATTCGTCCTCTCTTCGTATCAGGTTGTATTCTCCTATTTGTAACTAACTTCTGGGCCTTGGACTTGCGTTTTTTCCTGAGATATGCACTTGATCTGATTTGATTTTGTGTTGATATTATTTGATTTTGATTTTCCTCAGATACTGATTGGATTACGATTGGATGCTGATTGAACTCTGTTTCCCTTTTTAGGGTTTAAACGATCCTTTCTGATCTCCATCTGATACGATTATTCTGATTTGGTTCAAAGATTTCTATCTTCAGAACTTTATGATTGAATGTAATCTGAACTGATTTGTTTGATTGATTCAGGTTGTCTCAAATTGATTCAGATTGGTTCCAATGGGCCTTCTGATACGGTTGGGATTTCGTTAATTTGCTTGATTGCTCTATACTGATTCGTTTTTGGCTGACTTGCTTTATTGACTTGTCTGATTGATTCAGATTATCTCAAATTGATTCAGATTGGTTCCAATGGAGATATTTCCTGATGCATTTGACTCGAAACTTTCCATTTCCAGCTTCGGCTTTGTTTGATCATTTGGATTACCTCTGAATTTATTTGATCTGATTGATATCTGGATTAGTTCATTTGTTCTACTTGAATTCAATCTGGACTATGCTGATGCGTTTTCGATTTGATTCAATTTTAGTAGTCTGAACTGATTTGCTTTGGTCTGTTTTGGGATTAATTATCAAGTCAAAATCTCTCTATTTTTCTGATATGGTTTGCTTTTTGATGCAGCTCAGATCCTTTTCCTCTTCTTCTTTCAGAGAGGGTTGATGCTACGACTTTGGTTGAGTCGGGATTGCCGAGGAAGGTATACGGCAATGATGTTTATCTGAGCCCTCGACGCTTGTATTCTTCGATGATGCTGCGATTGCTTTCTGAGGATCTTCGCGTGGGGTTTATCACTTATTCTCTTTGAGTTGTTTCAACTGCTGATGATTCTTAGCTTGCAAACGTCTGTTTTTCTATGATGTTTGTGACCCATCTTGATGGCTTAGTTTAGATTTCCAGCAGATAGATTTTTCTGTGACATTTTAGCAGTAGCCCCATTCTTATGTTTTTCGTGATGCCTGATACTGAAACCTCTTGATATTGCTTTGCAGATGTTGATGTTGCTGGTGTACTTCCCTGATGATCGATAGTTTGTGTTGAGACGCTAATTGCTTGATGCGGCTTAGCTCTGATTTGGTTTGATTGGCTTTTCCTACTTGTTTGACCTCAGAGCTGCTGCTAACATTGTAACTTATCTGCTTTGATCTTGAACCAAGTTTGATGGCCTGACATTCAGATTATTGTTGTTGGCTATTGTTGTCTGATAACAGGACTTATGTGTTGCGTGCCGTTGAAACTGGTTCGGACGGGGCCTTACCGTTAACTGATGCTGCTGAGACTTTTTGATACCTTGTCCTATGTAATTTTGACGCAGCTTGTTTTGTGTCTCATTTCTCTGTTCTGTTTGAACTGATGCAGCTTGATACCATAGTTCGGTTTCTCTCGTTCTGCTTTGGACTTGATTTTTATTCTGTTTGGTAACAGATTTATGCTGTTCTGGCGCGAGCCCCTTCCTGGTTTTGTTTATGCTGATGATACTTGGCTTTTCAGGTGTTGGAAGTTTTTAAAACCAAGGAAACTCAGACCTGCCGGCATCCGGGTCTGGGCCAGAATTTTGCCTATGTTGCCTTATTTTCGTATCAGTTTGGAAATCCAATCGTGGCAAAACGAATCAGTTCCACTTCATTTATTTTTTCTATCTCTCGGATGTCCCATATGGATAAGAACATGTATTACCTTATCTGACGCCTACGGCGCGGATCGGTAACGGGGGTAGGTCGCAGCTTCGGTTGTGCCACTCCCGGCACTCGATGATGACATCGTTCTGAGAGTGTCAAAAGCATCTTCTAACCTTTTTTCTCTATTGTTTGTTTTGCTTTGATGTGCAGGTTAGTCGAGATTTGCGGCGAAGCTTAAAGACAGCATGAAGACCCTTAGGAACTTTTAGGATTTAGGATAGATACTCATTGTAAATGTATAATCCTTTTGTAAATGAAAGATTATCATGAATAAAATCCAAATATTACTTCCATTTCAACTTGTAATTCTAGATGTTTATGAAATAAAATCCAGTAAATATTCATTTCTATTTTCTCAATTATGAATTTAAATATCCATGAATAATCATCCATAAATTATTTAAATTCAACTTTGATTTGTAGCTTATGAACATTCATGAATAAAAGCTCACAAATATTAAAACTTAACCTCTCCTTTGCCTTTTATAAATGATATCCCGCCATATGATTATATCCAAACAAATTCCAATTAAAACCTCGTTGATCACATCACTTCTCACGATAACCTTAACAGTATCCACTTCCTTTTCAACCCAACTTTATAAAAGGAAACAAAACTGTTTGGAAACGTTTCAGAATCAAACAAAGCACGGCCCCGAGTCCAATCATATTTCTGACAAAGCATACTGGTACCTTGACCCAAATGGCAAATAAATGCCTCAGAACGTAATAACAGCCCGTTTTCAAGAAATTAGCAGAATTTGCGTGAAATGACCAAAATACCCCTGGGACCAAATCTACAAAACAGACACCTCCATAACTTGTTAGTGGTTAGCAAATGTTCATAGGAGATGATATGCGAAATGCCTGACTAAATGTAAGGGTAAAATTTGGGGTATTACAGTTGCCCCTATTTAAATAGCTACACCGGACGATTTGAGTGACAGAGACTCGAGGAATCGTGGTGGAGAGATTTAAATATAGATAACCGAAAATTTTGCCCTTATATGCGACGATATGCAATGCTATGGACAAAACTGGAACGACTTAATGCAGATGATGCCATGACTATGATATGATGCGTATGCTGGAATAATGAATGCGAAAATGCTGACGAACATGACGACACTGAGACAGACGCCATGAGAAGAACACACTGGGGACAGTGACGTGCTGAGACAACAGTACAACACTGGGGAAATCTAAAAATGATAATCAACTGGTGCGAATGTCCAATTGTCACTTTTAGAAAAGGGGCGAGATCCTCAAATGGAGTGGTACCTACGAGACGGCCTCCACTGGGGAATCTAAAAATAAAACTGGATCACGTACGATTGTAAGATCGATTACAGAATGCTGGAGCGTTGAGCAAAGAATAACATCCAAGCTTCTGTAACCTATCCCTCGTGACAAGATCAAACAGACTTTTCGGAACTCCGTAACAAATATACAGGGTAAAGACCGGCTGTATGCCAAAATAAATGGACTTTGATGGGAAATGCCCTGATAAGCTTCTCGCGGGAGAACTGTCACTTATCGTTGGAAGGGACTTACATGCCAAAACGGATAAGCACTCAAATAAAGAGGCTGCTGCTTATCTGATAAATAAATCTTCTCGCATTCTAAGGTCGGCGCCTGGAATACGATTTTGATTCCTCTCTTACTGAAGGATAAATGTTCTCCCGAATATAAAAAAGGGTAAACTGAATTTCCTCATACTTCAGAATCGTGCTCTCCTGAATATGATTCGGATAAAGGGTAAATGAAAATCTTCATACTTCAGAATGAAACTGGCTGACTGAATTTACTCATACTTCAGAATCGTGCTCTCCTGAATATGAAACTGAATGACTGAAGATACTCATATTTCAGAATCGTGCTCTCCTGAATATGAAACCGGATGACTGAAGATACTCATATTTCAGAATCGTGCTCTCCTGAATATGAAACCGGATGACTGAAGATACTCATATTTCAGAATCGTGCTCTCCTGAATATGAAACTGGATGACTGAAGATACTCATATTTCAGAATCGTGCTCTCCTGAATATGAAACCGGATGACTGAATATACTCATATTTCAGAATCGTGCTCTCCTGAATATGAAACCGGATGACTGAAGATACTCATATTTCAGAATCGTGCTCTCCTGAATACGAATTGGTTCGAACCTCAAGACGGCAGGGAAATGGAAGCCCAACTGCTCCATGGAGATGGCCATTTGCTGCGAGTCATAACGAGGATATGATCGACTTCTTAGGTGAGAAATGTCGTGTGTTGATGCTGTAAAGGATTGTAGTTGATTTTCTTGAAAGATAGTGCAAAATAAATGCACGTCCGGGTACGGTGATAAACTTCTCAAGCGAGATAGTCGCGTATCTGTCATGGTATGGTGAAAGTTTTTAGATGGTGCAAAATAAATGCACGTCCGGTGGGGCTCGACGACCGACAAGACTGAGATTCAATCTAGGATCGAGCTAGAAAGAAGACTGGTAATCAAGACTCCATCGAGGGAATGAACTCGAAGGGTAAATATCTTATCCTGGCGAGGAAAGATAGCTGAAGTAACCGTCATCCACGAGGATCGATCTCTGTGGGGAAACTGGAAACACCTATGTATTTTATGCTTAGGGCTGACAATCTATTTGGAGAGAATGGACAAACCCAGTTACTCGGCGGTAACAACCAATGATGGAGAGACACCATGAACCTGTGAATGCTAACGCATATGATGATGCATATGTTAATGTGAATGTATGTTAATATCTATGTATGTAACTATGCAAGATGTTATGAAATGAGTATGTAATGAGTATGTAATGAATATGTAATGAATATGTAATGAATATGTAATGAAATAGGCATGTGATGCTTATGCCCTTGCGTATACTAACGAAACAGACTAGAGACGGGACAAGAGACGAAATAAACATCTCGACGGAAATACCCTGCGTTCTCTGCAACCAATACGTCAATCATGGGAGGGAATGGATCAATGGTAGAATCAAATCTGGTTCTAAAGTTCTAAATTCTCTGGGGAGAAAGTAATCTGCTTGGGTGTACAGTATCACGTCTTCACATGGGGAGAAGAAAACCTGAGGGACACTGTTGAGTTTCCCAAGAAAAAAGTTGTCAGCTTATAGCCTCTCTGGGGACTATCACTGGGCAATGGTTTGAAAGTGTTTCTGCAATAATGATATTTCCGGGGAATGAAGAGATCCTGTCGGAATTTCCACTAGTCAAAGTAATTTACTACATTTCAAATTTGTTTTGTTTTTTTTGAAAAACAGTTTTGAAAAATCTACAATGCACCTTTCATTTTCGAATTTTAGGAATAAACGCATTTTGCATAACAAATAGAAAATAAAGAGCAATGCACCAAGGAATGTAAGTAACGAGATGGTATCTTTTATTAAAGGGTGGCTGCTTGCTGAAGGCATAGCTCCACAGATGATTATGTTTTAAAATTGGCAACATGGGAAAAGTTACATCGAATCCAATGACACCTACTGACACTAATAACTAAGACTAATCCAGAATCTTGCTTTGGGCAAGGATGAAAGAACTGAAACATGGCTCTCATGCGGAAAGTGTGTTTGAGATAATCAGTGTCTTCTGATGCAATGAAATGCCTTTGTCCCTAACTTTTGCCTGGACCGCCCTTTCGGGTTTTCAATCCACCGGGACGCTCTTTTTTGCCTAAGCCGCCCTTTCGGGTTTTCACCTTAGCGAGCTTTTGTTATTATATTTTTTTTTCAACCCTTACTTTTGCCTAAGTCGCCTTTTGCAGGTTTTCGACTTAGCGGGTTTTTAGGCATAATATTTTCGGACTGCATCAGAATTCACGGGATGTGCTAGTTCTTCACCGTCCATTGTCGTAAGTATTAGAGACCCTCCGGAGAAGACAGTCTTTACAACGAATGGGCCTTCATAATTGGGCATCCACTTTCCACGCATATCTTTGTGTACTGGCAAGATCTTTTTGAGTACGAGCTCTCCTTGACGGAACTCACGGATACGGATCTTCTTATCAAACGCTCTCTTCATCCGTTTCTGATATAATTGCCCATGGCACATGGCTGTCAAGCGCTTCTCGTCAATGAGATTCAACTGATCCAATCTGTCCTGAACCCACTCAACTTCCTCAAGTTCAGCTTCCATTAACACTCTTAAAGAAGGTATCTCTACTTCGATGGGGAGCACGGCGTCCATTCCATACACCAATGAGAAAGGTGTTGCCCCTGTCGAAGTTCTTACTGAGGTTCTGTATCCATGCAAAGCAAACGGTAACATCTCATGCCAATCTTTGTAAGTCACAACCATCTTTTGCAGGATCTTCTTGATATTCTTATTCGCAGCTTCAACGGCCCCATTCATCTTAGGACGGTACGGAGAAGAATTGTGGTGAGTGATCTTGAAATTGTCACACAGCTCTTTCATAGTCTGGTTATTCAAATTGGTGCCATTGTCAGTTATTATCCGGCTTGGGACTCCATAACGGCAGATGATTTCTTTCCTGATGAAGCGGGCAACCACTTGCTTGGTCACGTTGGTGTAGGAGGCAGCCTCTACCCACTTGGTGAAATAATCTATAGCAACGAGGATAAAACGATGTCCGTTAGAAGCTTTCGGCTCAATTGCCCCAATCATGTCAATGCCCCACATAGAGAACGACCATGGTGAAGACAAAACATTCAACGGTGACGGAGGCACGTGCATTTTATCAGCATAGATTTGGCACTTATGGCATTTCCTAGCGTATCGGATGCAGTCGGCTTCCATGGTTAACCAGTAATACCCAGCCCTTAACATCTTTTTGGACATAGCATAACCATTGGCATGGGTTCCGAAGGTCCCCTCATGAATTTCCTGTAGTAACATGTCCGCTTCCCGTTTATCAACACATCTGAGCAGGACCATGTCGTGATTCCTCTTGTATAGCACACCATTACTGATAAAGAATTTGGACGCCAGTCTTCTCAATGTTTTCTTGTCCAGACCAGTAGCACCCTCGGGATACTCTTGCTTGACGAGATAGTTCTTGATATCGTGAAACCAAGGCTTTTCATCCACCTCAACTTCTTCGACCGTCTGACAATAAGCGGGCTCCACCTTGCGCTCAATATGGATAAGAGGTGCTTCATTAACGAATTTAACTTTCCACATAGATGCTAACATGGCTAATGCATCAGCTACGTGATTCTCGGATCTAGGAACATGCTCGAATTTTATATCGTCGAAATACTTGATCAGCTCAATAATGTAATCCTTATAAGGGATTAACTTCTCATTCTTCGTTTCCCATTTGCCTTGTACCTGGTAGATAACCAAGGCCGAGTCACCACTTACTTTAAGAAGTTTGATTCGGAGGTGAATCGCTGCTTCGAGGCCGAGGATACACGCTTCATACTCTGCGACGTTATTAGTACACTCAAAGTCCAACCTTGCTGTAAATGGAGTAAATCCACCCTTTGGGTTCATTAAAACGGCGCCTATGCCATGCCCATTGAAATTCGAGGAACCGTCAAACATCATCCTCCACCAAAGACCTGGTTCTGGACCTTCGCTCGGATCTGGCTCTTCACAATCTCTTTTAATCAACAAAATATCCTCATCAGGAAAATCGAGCCTAAGAGGCTCATAATCTTCAACTGGCTGGTCTGCAAGATAATCAGATAAAATACTACCCTTAATCGCCTTCTGGGGTACATATTGGATGTCATATTCGGATAACAACATGTGCCAACGGGCTAGCCTCCCGGTTTGAGCAGGTTTTTCAAAAATATACTTGATCGGATCCATTTTAGAAATCAATAACGTGGTATGACAGACCATATACTGCCGAAGGCGCTTAGCGGCCCATGCCAATGCACAACAAGTTTTCTCTAATGGTGAGTATCTGTTTTCGCAATCGGTAAACTTCTTGCTCAGGTAATAAATTGCATGTTCCTTTTTCCCAGTCTCATCATGTTGTCCAAGCACACAACCCATAGACTTCTCGAGAACGGTAAGGTACATAAACAACGGTCTTCCAGGTACGGGAGGGATCAGAATAGGGGGATCTTGCAAATAACCCTTAATCTTCTCAAACGCTTTCTGACAATCAGGGTTCCACTCAACTGTCTGACCCTTGCAAAGCAACTTGAATATCGGCTCACAAGTAGCGGTCATATTAAAGATAAACCTGGAAATGTAATTCAGACGTCCCAGAAAACCCCTAACTTGCGTCTCGGTTCGCGGAGCCGGCATATCTTGAATGGCTCGGACTTTGTCAGGATCCACCTCAATCCCTCGCTGGCTAACAATGAAACCAAGCAGTTTTCCAGATCTGACACCGAAGGTACATTTTGCAGGATTCAATTTCAACTGATATTTCCTGAGTCGTTCAAACAGCTTCACCAAATGGTCTAAATGCTCCTCTTCACTCTGAGATTTGGCTATCATATCGTCCACATACACCTCAATCTCTTTGTGCATCATATCATGAAAGAGAGTGGTCATAGCGCGTTGGTAAGTTGCTCCTGCGTTCTTTAAACCAAAGGGCATGACTTTGTAGCAGAAGGTTCCCCAAGGAGTAATGAAAGTAGTCTTCTCTTGATCATCGGGATCCATCTTGATCTGATTATAGCCAGAGAAACCATCCATAAATGAGAACAACGCAAAACTGGCCGTATTGTCTACCAGTGTGTCAATATGTGGCAGTGGGAAGTCGTCTTTCGGACTTGCTTTGTTCAGATCCCTGTAGTCTACACACATCCTAACTTTACCGTCCTTCTTAGGTACGGGCACAATGTTGGCAACCCAATCTGGATATTTTGCGACTGCCAAGAAACCTGCATCCAACTGCTTTTTAACCTCATCTCGAATCTTCAAAGCCATGTCGGGTCTCGTTCTTCGGAGTTTCTGCTTGATAGGTGGACAATCTGGCTTAAGTGGCAACTTGTGAATAACAATATCCGTGTCTAGGCCCGGCATATCTTGATACGACCACGCAAACACATCAACATACCCTTTTAACAACTCAATCAACCTCGGCCTAACCTCTGTCCCAAGCATTGCACCAATCTTGACCTCTTTCTTGTTCTCCTCTGTACCGAGGTTAATTAGGTCCACCTGCTCTTTATGCGGTTGAAGCTCTGTGTACTCGTACTCAATCAATCTTGTCAGTTCCGCGGGTACTTCAAAATCTTCTTCACCCTCGTCCTCAGCTTGATTGATGGGTGCATCCCAGTCAGGAGTGTCAGTAAAGTCATTGGATCCAACAAGGTTTACGATATCTCTGCATGATGGAAAGCTTACTTAATTAAAATGCTCGAAGATATGTAAGAATGAAATGCTGTTTTTTTTATTATTATTTTTTTGGAAGAAAGGTTGCCAATTTCATTCTTAAACGAAAAACGCAAATGAACCAAAGTGGAATTGAACAAAATGCTTTTATTAATATCCTTTTAGAAATGAAAGGTGGCCCAATAACAGCGACCCTATAGCCTTGGGCAGAGCTACGGATTTTTATTTGAAAAAAAAAAAACAATTACTTTGACAAGGGAAAAATAACAGGGATCTCTACGGCCTCCCAGTTGTTCAAAACTGCATCACCCTTAAACACCAGGTTGCTCAGCTCTTCATTTTTCTCACAGTCACTGATGGCATTGACTTGGAAACCTCCGCTGACAAATACTTCTTGGATAACCTTCGGACGCCCTTCGACGGTCGTGGCAGCTCCATTCTGAGTTGGTTTGTAACCCAACCCCGAGCGATCAGTCTTGGTCTTGACATCAATTACCTCTCCCCAACCTTCAGGAATGCCCCTGTCAATTGTTGCTTTGGTACTCTTCAGAGATGCAAAAGATGGATTACCCTGACCCACTGTTTCTTCGACTTCTAGCAGAACAGCATTGGTGATCTCAAGTGCTTGAAAGGAGATGTCTAAAGCATTCTCATCGGCCTCGATGTAGCGGAAAGAAGACAGGTTACTGACCATCAGATCCTCCTCACCGTGTATAATAACCAACTTTCCATCGATCACGAACTTCATCTTCTGATGTAAAGTTGAGGTTACCGCCCCAGCGGCATGAATCCACGGCCTTCCGAGTAAACAACTGTAGTTGGGATTAATGTCCATGACTTGAAACGTGATATTAAAAATTTGCGGACCAATCAGGATAGGAAGCTCAACCTCCCCCATTACCGACCGGCGAGAACCATCGAAAGCCTTGACGACCAAAGGAGTAGGTTTCAACACAGTCTCTTTACAAGCCAACTTATCAAGAACCCTCTTGGGTAGAACATTCAGAGAAGAGCCGGTGTCCACTAGCACTCTCGCTAAATTGTCCTCTTGACATTTTACCGATATATGTAAAGCACGATTATGGTTCGGACCCTCCTTCGGTAACTCTTCATTGCTGAAACTGAGAGCGTTACAGGCGGTCAAATTGGCAATCACACTATCAAACCGACTGGTGCTGATATCCTGATCCACATGCGCTTGAGTCAAAACCTTCTGCAAGGCCATCCTATGAGCGGGTGAATTCATCAACAGAGATAAAATCGAAATCTTGGAAGGAGTCTGATGAAGTTGGTCAATAACTTTATAGTCACTTTTCTTGATGATCCTCAAAAATTCGGCATCTTCATCATTCGTGACGGCTCCCTTACCTTTGTCTTTGGCAGGCACTGGGATATTAGTGATCTCCTTAGGTGGATCCTCATTAGAACGGGGAGTATACACACGACCACTGCGAGTCATCCTGCTTACCTCTGCGATATTGGTCACCGTGCCCTTAACCTCTTCATTTGGAATAACCTTCCCAGACTCCTGGTCAATCATAGTCACGTCATATTTCCAAGGCACAGCTTTAGGATCACTGAAAGGAAACGGACTCGGTCTTCGAATAACTATAGGCTTAGGCTGATTCACCTCAGGGATATACGACCTCGGTATATCGAACACGAGATTGGCGGAGCCTGCCCCTGATAGATTAAACACTGGTACCTTACCCTTTGATTCAGGCTGATGGAAGACAGGCTCAACCACGGCGACTACACCCTTCTTGGCTTGGCTTGTAACTTGTAAAACACCCTCATTAATCAGCCTCTGAACATCATTCTGAACCAACACACAACCCTTAGTACTGGCTTCACAACTTACACATGCAACGTGGGAAGTATCTACTAAACCAGCTTCAAATAGTTTCGAATGGAACATTTTGAGAGGAGTCTTAATCTGTTCAACGTCAAGGGCATAACCTTCCTCCGAATCGGCACTAATGGCATTGACACTCTCATGGTTAGGAAAAGGGTTCTTCTTAACATTCGGTTGAGGATCTTCAAATGACAAAATCTTCTTTTCCAATAAATCCCTGACAAGATTTTTGAGAGCATAACAATTCTCCAGATCATGACCAGGCGCACCCTCATGAAATAAACAATGAGCAGCGGCGTTGTAATTGGCGGGTAGAGGATTAGGAGGCGGACCCAAAGCTCGAGTGGTGATTAGACCTTGCTTGACCAAAGAGGGATACAACTCGGTAAAAGTCATCGGAATTGGCGGACAAGGCTTATACGTTCTTCTATTCGGAACATTCCGGCGAGGAGCCGGACTCTCTGGCTGTTGAGGAGCAGGAGTATTGGGTGCCTGTAGGTAGTTGACAGGAGGCGGATAAACAGGAGGTTGTTGCACAGGTTGATACATAGGAACCTGTTGATTGAAAGAAGGAGTAATAGCTGCCACATAGGGTTGTTGAGCATATTGGACTGGGTACCCTTGAGGTTGAGCATAACCTTGCGGATGCCGATAAAAGCGTTCCCTTGGTCTACCAGAGGATATAGCATTAGTCTCACTCTCCTTCTTTTTCTGGGAGCTATACGGAGGTTTCTTCGGCTGATCCTTAGAAGTACCATGATTATTTGTCATTTTACCACTTTTCATACCCAATTCAATCTTGACACCCACAGCAACGATGTCAGAGAAATTTGAAGTCACACTACCCACCATTCTCTCGTAAAATTCTGGACGGACCGTGTCGACAAACCAATCAGCTAACTCTTTCTCGGTCAAAGGAGGTTCTACCTGCGAAGCAGTCTCTCTCCACCTTTGAGCATACTCTTTGAATGACTCAGAATTCTTTTGTGACATACTCAGCAACTGTCTTCTGTCAGGAGCCAGATCCATATTGTACTTGTAGTGTTTGATGAAAGCGTCAGATAAATCTTGAAAACTCTTAACGCGAGACTGGTCTAAAGTTAAATACCACTTGGAAGAAGCACCCTTCAAACTGTCTTGGAAGCAATGAATCATCAGTTTATCATTCTCAACATGGGCAGCCATTTTGCGATAATACATGATCAAATGACTCTTAGGACAGGTGGCACCTTCATAACGATCGAAGTTCGGAGTTTTGAACTTCGGGGGAATAACCAAACCTGAGACCAAACAAACATCCCTTGCAGCAGTCCCAAAAATTTGATCGCCCTCTACTTTTTTCAATCTCTGGACGATGGTGTTTACTTCCTCACGAAGCTTATCATGTTTCTCATAACCCTCAACATTCTCATCAAGATTATCAAAAACTGTCTCATTGAAGTACGGTTGCGCACGAGTGTGTACAACAGGTGGTGCAAAGATAGGAGCCCCCCTAGAAACTTCAGAAAATAAAGGCACGGCTTGCTGAACAGGTTGATTAATCGGAACAGTGGCTTGAGGAGGCACAAAACCGGGAGCAAGACCATAAGGTGGGTCCCTTGCTACGGTCACACTTGGTGGAGGGTCCACAGTAACGCCGGTAATCTCGGAAACAACAGTGGGCTGGGTATCCATCTTAGCATTCATGACATGTAACAATTCCATCATACGCCCCATACCCCCTCGAAGATCTTCAAGTTCATTGCTAAGGCGATCAATCTCTTTTGCCTGATCCTCCATTCTTTTCCGAGTTTGAGCTCTGGTGTTGTATTGGTGCCGAGAACTCAGGGTGACGAAACTGGAAGGTGAGAGAAACGAGTGTGAGAAATCGGGAGACACATGCAATGCAAAAGTATGATGCTAAAATGTGAATGCAAACGAAGATTTCATGGAATTCAAAACATTTACTAATGTCGTGGGGTACCAAGGAAATCTCTTCCTTGTTTTTTTCATTTTATATTTTTTTTTTATTTATGGTATCCCGCGATATCCATTAATGATGTTTGAACTCCATGAAATACAATGCGATGAGATGCTTTATGGATGCAATGCATGAAAACACACAAAGTCCTAGGTTAAAGGCTTGCATGAGGTTCAAAGGCAAGTACCCTCCCCTGAAGTTAGATGGTTCATCCTGTCCTACAAAAGTAACCAGGTTCTAAGGGATCTCAATATCATTGATCCTTCACAAGGGTGGTTGTTCAGAAAGCAACTTACTTGCCAACCAAAACCCTCCAAGTTTAAGATCTCAATGAGCGTAGTATCGAGTGTCAACCAACTTCAGTCCGCACCAGAGCCGGTTACCTCACTACTTTCTAAAGGCCAAGATGAGTTAACTAGGGTTCTAAAAGTCAATTAGTGCATTGACAACATATGGCAGCCTCAATATTATCCTCAACTTGACTTAAGGAATATAAGCACCAACCAAGAAGTCGCACTAATTATGGCCACCAGATCAACCGTATCGATATACGTCGTACAGTTTCCTTGGTCTATTGCCATTTACCTAAGGTACACTAGATCCGGGTTAGGACCTATCTCACAGCACAAGGAACAGTCCCATAATCAAAGCGCAAATATATACATGCAAATGAATAATAACACAGATAGTAATAAATATGAACAGGTTAGGGATAACCCTCAAAAGTTAGGAGTTCCCCAGTGAAGTCGCCATTTTCTGTTGCGGTGGAAATAGGATCACAAACTATTAATGAGTTTGAATCGCAATTAAATTCACAACCGCTCTTTGATTTATCCGAAGGAAAAGGTCAAAAGAGGGAAAACCTATTTTGCATCGTAAACACAATGCGGGGAAAGATCTAGGGTTCGGGGGTTGGTTAAATTTAGGGAAGGTATTAGCACCCTAAACTTCTGTAGTACTCTACAGGAACCTTTTGTTCAGATGTTTACTATTTGCTTTATTTATTTGCTTAAGGTATATGTACAAAGGGATTAAAAGAGAGAAAGGAGACCTAAGGGGTTAGTTCTAAGTTTACTCGGCAAGACATCGCATCTTGTGCCTACGTATCCTTACGGGAGTGGAATCAGAGTAATCGTAGTTCCCCTCAAAAGGGAGGTTAGAAACTTCTTGACTGTGGTCAAGGTCTCAAGGGGAATAAACATGTCTTAAGGACACGCTTACGTGGAGTGTAGAAACTCCAAATCACTACGTTGAATTGTTAAGTTGTAATTAGGGTTAAATTAGGGATTCCACGGCGGGAAACCCTAAAATGAGCGCGGCGGCTCTTTGACCTAAAGCTAAGGGTAGAGTTGTAATTTTGCCTGCGGCGAGGCATTTGTGAAAATTAGGGTTTGTGAGGTTGCAAGGGTTTGAGGTTGCAAGGGTTTGAGGTTGAGGACTATTGACACAGCGGTCAAATGCTGGACCTAATTCCTTCGGAGTGTGTAGTGTGAATGGAATATTAATGAAGATGTGAGATGATTTGAGTTATGCAAGCAGAAAATAAAGACAGCAGTTAAAGCCATACGAACAGAAATTTAAAGGCAGAAACTTAAAGCGCGATTATTAGGTTCGCGAGGTTACAAACGAGGCGCAGTTACAATAATGGTGAAACTTAAGATAAAAACACAATACAATAGTAGTAGACATGAGCTGCAAAAGATGAACACCCGTTAGCAGGCAAAGTTAGACGGTAATTGGACGAATCATGAGATAAAAGTGCAATATTGGAGATTTTTGTTGTTTAGAAAGAAAAAAAAGTTTTGATTAAGTTAAAAAGATGTTTAAACATTTAAAAAAAAAGATTAAGTTTAATTTTCAAAAATAGTTTTAATTTAATTATCTAAAAAAAAGGTTTTACTTTTAATGTTATTCTTATTTTAAAAAAATGACTTTAGTTATTAAAAAAAATTTAAAGTTATTATTTTAAAAGGATTTTAAAGTTATTATTTGTAAAAAAAAGGTTTTTATATAAAAAGTTAATTTTGTTTAATTTTAAAAATAATATAATAAACAACAACAAAAAAAAAGGTAAATGCTGGGGTAGAGAATGGGTTGGGCCGGTGGTAACATCCGGACCCAACCCGGTTTACGCTAACAAACTAAAAAACCCAGGGTTCATTAGGTCGTGAACCCTAATCCTCCCTTGAGGCGCCGTTTCGTTCTTCATTCTCTCGTATCCTCATCAAGCTTTCGTTCATCCTTCTTCTTCATTGATGGCTTTCGTTATGTCACCTTATCCTGAAAACAAAGCAAAGCAACATGTTAATTACGTGATGGCTTACGTTTTACGACCGTAACTCTTCCAATCTGCGATGAAAGGCTGATGATGGATGATACACGGCGCGTTTGAACGATGACGACGATGTTCTTCGTCTGAGTTCGCGGCTTTCGTTCACGGCGCCTAGGGTTTGTTCGTTTGCGATCTCCGTTCTTCGTTAGGGTTTCGCTCCTGATCTCTTTCTCGTGGCCACCAGTTAGGGTTTGTACGCGATTCGTCCTCTCTTCGTATCAGGTTGTATTCTCCTATTTGTAACTAACTTCTGGGCCTTGGACTTGCGTTTTTTCCTGAGATATGCACTTGATCTGATTTGATTTTGTGTTGATATTATTTGATTTTGATTTTCCTCAGATACTGATTGGATTACGATTGGATGCTGATTGAACTCTGTTTCCCTTTTTAGGGTTTAAACGATCCTTTCTGATCTCCATCTGATACGATTATTCTGATTTGGTTCAAAGATTTCTATCTTCAGAACTTTATGATTGAATGTAATCTGAACTGATTTGTTTGATTGATTCAGGTTGTCTCAAATTGATTCAGATTGGTTCCAATGGGCCTTCTGATACGGTTGGGATTTCGTTAATTTGCTTGATTGCTCTATACTGATTCGTTTTTGGCTGACTTGCTTTATTGACTTGTCTGATTGATTCAGATTATCTCAAATTGATTCAGATTGGTTCCAATGGAGATATTTCCTGATGCATTTGACTCGAAACTTTCCATTTCCAGCTTCGGCTTTGTTTGATCATTTGGATTACCTCTGAATTTATTTGATCTGATTGATATCTGGATTAGTTCATTTGTTCTACTTGAATTCAATCTGGACTATGCTGATGCGTTTTTGATTTGATTCAATTTTAGTAGTCTGAACTGATTTGCTTTGGTCTGTTTTGGGATTAATTATCAAGTCAAAATCTCTCTATTTTTCTGATATGGTTTTCTTTTTGATGCAGCTCAAATCCTTTTCCTCTTCTTCTTTCAGAGAGGGTTGATGCTACGACTTTGGTTGAGTCGGGATTGCCGAGGAAGGTATACGGCAATGATGTTTATCTGAGCCCTCGACGCTTGTATTCTTCGATGATGCTGCGATTGCTTTCTGAGGATCTTCGCGTGGGGTTTATCACTTATGTTTCAACTGCTGATGATTCTTAGCTTGCAAACGTCTGTTTTTCTATGATGTTTGTGACCCATCTTGATGGCTTAGTTTAGATTTCCAGCAGATAGATTTTTCTGTGACATTTTAGCAGTAGCCCCATTCTTATGTTTTTCGTGATGCCTGATACTGAAACCTCTTGATATTGCTTTGCAGATGTTGATGTTGCTGGTGTACTTCCCTGATGATCGATAGTTTGTGTTGAGACGCTAATTGCTTGATGCGGCTTAGCTCTGATTTGGTTTGATTGGCTTTTCCTACTTGTTTGACCTCAGAGCTGCTGCTAACATTGTAACTTATCTGCTTTGATCTTGAACCAAGTTTGATGGCCTGACATTCAGATTATTGTTGTTGGCTATTGTTGTCTGATAACAGGACTTATGTGTTGCGTGCCGTTGAAACTGGTTCGGACGGGGCCTTACCGTTAACTGATGCTGCTGAGACTTTTTGATACCTTGTCCTATGTAATTTTGACGCAGCTTGTTTTGTGTCTCATTTCTCTGTTCTGTTTGAACTGATGCAGCTTGATACCATAGTTCGGTTTCTCTCGTTCTGCTTTGGACTTGATTTTTATTCTGTTTGGTAACAGATTTATGCTGTTCTGGCGCGAGCCCCTTCCTGGTTTTGTTTATGCTGATGATACTTGGCTTTTCAGGTGTTGGAAGTTTTTAAAACCAAGGAAACTCAGACCTGCCGGCATCCGGGTCTGGGCCAGAATTTTGCCTATGTTGCCTTATTTTCGTATCAGTTTGGAAATCCAATCGTGGCAAAACGAATCAGTTCCACTTCATTTATTTTTTCTATCTCTCGGATGTCCCATATGGATAAGAACATGTATTACCTTATCTGACGCCTACGACGCGGATCGGTAACGGGGGTAGGTCGCAGCTTCGGTTGTGCCACTCCCGGCACTCGATGATGACATCGTTCTGAGAGTGTCAAAAGCATCTTCTAACCTTTTTTCTCTATTGTTTGTTTTGCTTTGATGTGCAGGTTAGTCGAGATTTGCGGCGAAGCTTAAAGACAGCATGAAGACCCTTAGGAACTTTTAGGATTTAGGATAGATACTCATTGTAAATGTATAATCCTTTTGTAAATGAAAGATTATCATGAATAAAATCCAAATATTACTTCCATTTCAACTTGTAATTCTAGATGTTTATGAAATAAAATCCAGTAAATATTCATTTCTATTTTCTCAATTATGAATTTAAATATCCATGAATAATCATCCATAAATTATTTAAATTCAACTTTGATTTGTAGCTTATGAACATTCATGAATAAAAGCTCACAAATATTAAAACTTAACCTCTCCTTTGCCTTTTATAAATGATATCCCGCCATATGATTATATCCAAACAAATTCCAATTAAAACCTCGTTGATCACATCACTTCTCACGATAACCTTAACAGTATCCACTTCCTTTTCAACCCAACTTTATAAAAGGAAACAAAACTGTTTGGAAACGTTTCAGAATCAAACAAAGCACGGCCCCGAGTCCAATCATATTTCTGACAAAGCATACTGGTACCTTGACCCAAATGGCAAAT
The DNA here is from genome assembly GCA_963859935.3 of Lathyrus sativus. Lineage (NCBI taxonomy): Eukaryota > Viridiplantae > Streptophyta > Magnoliopsida > Fabales > Fabaceae > Lathyrus > Lathyrus sativus. The sequence continues at coordinate 395,028,523 of OZ012735.1, read as the reverse complement.
AAATGCCTCAGAACGTAATAACAGCCCGTTTTCAAGAAATTAGCAGAATTTGCGTGAAATGACCAAAATACCCCTGGGACCAAATCTGCAAAACAGACACCTCCATAACTTGTTAGTGGTTAGCAAATGTTCATAGGAGATGATATGCGAAATGCCTGACTAAATGTAAGGGTAAAATTTGGGTTATTACAACCTCGCTGTCAGGTATATGTTAAACAAACAGGCATCGAACCCGAAGTCCGGCTCAACACAAAGTTGAGAGGAACATCTGACCTCGCCGTGAGGCATCTACTAAACTAACAGGCATCAAACCCGAAGGGCAGCTCAACCAGAAGTTGATAACAACGTTAGACCTTGTCGCCAGGCATCTATTAAACAAATAGGCATTGAACCCGAAGGCCGGCTCAACACGAAGTTGAGAGGAACATGTGACCTCGCTGTCAGGCATCTGTTAAACAAACAGGCATCGAACCCGAAGAGCGGCTCAACAAAAAGTTGAGAAGAACATTTGACCTTGCTGTCAGGCATCTGTTAAACAAACAGGCATCGAACCCGAATGTCGGCTCAACCCGAAGTTGAGAAGAACATCTAACCTCGCTGTCAGGAATCTATTAAACAAACAGGCATCGAACCTGAAGGCCGGCTCAACCCGAAGTTGAGAAGAACATCTAACCTCGGCGTCAGTCACCTGTTAAACAAACAGGCATCGATCCCGAAGACCGTCTCAAGCCTTAGTTGAAAAGAACATCTGACCTCACCGTCAAGCAATAGTTAAACAAACACGAATCGAACCCGAAGGTTATTTCAACTTGAAGTTGAGAGGAACATCTGACCTCGCCATCAGGCATTAGTTAAACAAACAGGCATCGAACCTGAAGGTCGGCACAACACGAAGTTGAGAGGAACATCTAACCTCACCGTCAGGTATCTATTAAACAAATAGGCATCGAACCCGAAGGCCGGCTCAACACGAAATTCATTGAAATATCTGACCTTGCCGTCAGGGATCTATTAAACAAACAGGCATCAAACCCGAAGGCCGGCTCAAACCGAAGTTGTGAAGAACATCTGACCTTGCTGTTAGGCATCTGTTAAACAAATAGGCATTGAATTTGATGGTCGGCTCAACTTGAAGTTGAGAAGAACATCTAACGTCGTTGTCAGGCATCTGCTAAACAAACAGGCATCGAACCCGAATGCCGGCTTAACCCGAAGTTGAGAAGAACATCTGACCTCGCTGTCAGGTATCTGTTAAACTAACATGCATCGAACCCGAAGACCGACTCAACCCGAAGATGAGAAGAACATCTGACCTCGCCGTCATGCATCTGTTAAACAAACAGGCATCGAACCCGAAGGTCGGCTCAACTTGAAGTTGAGAGGAACATCTGACCTCGCCATCAGGCATTAGTTAAATAAACAGGCATCGAACTCGAAGGCCGACATAACACGAAGTTGAAAGGAACATCTGTCGCCGTCAGGTATCTAATAAACAAACAGGCATCGAACACGAAAGCCGGCTCAACACAAAATTCATCGGAATATCTGACCTTGCTATCAGGGATCTGTTAAACAAACAGGCATTGAACTCGAAGGCCGGCTCAAACCGAAGTTAAGAAGATCATCTAACCTCGCTGTCAGGCATCTGTTAAACAAACAGGCATCGATATTGATGGTCGGCTCATCCCGAAGTTGAGAGGAACGTCTGAAATCGCCGTCAGGCATCTGTTAAAAAAACAGGCATCGAACCAGAAGGTCGGCTCAACCTGAAGTTTAGAAGAACATCTGACCTCGCTGTCAAGTATCTGTTAAACAAATAGGCATCGAACCCGAAGTCCGGCTCAACACAAAGTTGAGAGGAACATCTGACCTCGCCGTGAGGCATCTACTAAACTAACAGGCATCAAACCCGAAGGGCAGCTCAACCAGAAGTTGATAACAACGTTAGACCTTGTCGCCAGGCATCTATTAAACAAATAGGCATTGAACCCGAAGGCCGGCTCAACACGAAGTTGAGAGGAACATGTGACCTCGCTGTCAGGCATCTGTTAAACAAACAGGCATCGAACCCGAAGAGCGGCTCAACAAAAAGTTGAGAAGAACATTTGACCTTGCTGTCAGGCATCTGTTAAACAAACAGGCATCGAACCCGAATGTCGGCTCAACCCGAAGTTGAGAAGAACATCTAACCTCGCTGTCAGGAATCTATTAAACAAACAGGCATCGAACCTGAAGGCCGGCTTAACCCAAAGTTGAGAAGAACATCTGACCTCGGCGTCAGTCACCTGTTAAACAAACAGGCATCGATCCCGAAGACCGTCTCAACCCTTAGTTGAAAAGAACATCTGACCTCACCGTCAAGCAATAGTTATACAAACACGAATCGAACCCGAAGGCTGTTTCAACTTGAAGTTGAGAGGAACATCTGACCTCGCCATCAGGCATTAGTTAAACAAACAGGCATCGAACCTGAAGGTCGGCACAACACGAAGTTGAGAGGAACATCTGACCTCACCGTCAAGTATCTGTTAAACAAATAGGCATCGAACCCGAAGGCCGGCTCAACACGAAATTCATAGGAATATCTGACCTTGCCGTCAGGGATCTATTAAACAAACAGGCATTGAACCCGAAGGCCAGCTCAAACAGAAGTTGTGAAGAAGATCTGACCTTGCTGTCAGGCATCTGTTAAACAAATAGGCATCAAATTTGATGGCCGGCTCAACTCGAAGTTGAGAAGAACATCTAACCTCGCTGTCAGGCATCTGCTAAACCAACAGGCATCGAACCCGAATGCCGGCTTAACCCGAAGTTGAGAAGAACATCTGACCTTGCCGTCAGGGATCTGTTAAACTAACATGCATCGAACCCGAAGACCGACTCAACCCGAAGATGAGAAGAACATCTGACCTCGCCGTCATGCATCTGTTAAACAAACAAGCATCGAACCCGAAGGTCGGCTCAACTTGAATTTGAGAGGAACATCTGACCTCGCCATCAGACATTAGTTAAATAAATAGGCATAGAACTCGACGGCCGACATAACACGAAGTTGAAAGGAACATCTGACCTCACCGTCAGGTATCTAATAAACAAACAGGCATCGAACACGAAAGCCGGCTCAACACAAATTCATCGGAATATCTGACCTTGCTATCAGGGATCTGTTAAACTAACAGGCATTGAACCCGAAGGCCGGCTCAAACCAAAGTTGAGAAGAACATCTGACCTCGCTGTCAGGCATCTGTTAAACAAACAGGCATCGAGATTGATGGTCGGCTCATCCCGAAGTTGAGAGGAACGTCTGAAATCGCCGTCAGGCATCTGTTAAACAAACAGGAATCGAACCAGAAGGTCGGCTCAACCTGAAGTTTAGAAGAACATCTGACCTCGCTGTTAGGTATCTGTTAAACAAACAGGCATCGAACCCGAAGTCCGGCTCAACACAAAGTTGAGACGAACATCTGACCTCGCCGTGAGGCATCTACTAAACAAACATGCATCAAACCCAAAGGGCAGCTCAACCAGAAGTTGATAACAACGTTAGACCTTGTCGCCAGGCATCTATTAAACAAATAGGCATTGAACCCGAAGGCCGGCTCAACACGAAGTTGAGAGGAACATGTGACCTCGCTGTCAGGCATCTGTTAAACAAACAGGCATCGAACCCGAAGAGCGGCTCAACAAAAAGTTGAGAAGAACATTTGACCTTGCTGTCAGGCATCTGTTAAACAAACAGGCATCGAACCCGAATGTCGGCTCAACCCGAAGTTGAGAAGAACATCTAACCTCGCTGTCAGGAATCTATTAAACAAACAGGCATCGAACCTGAAGGCCGGCTTAACCCGAAGTTGAGAAGAACATCTGACCTCGGCGTCAGTCACCTGTTAAACAAACAGGCATCGATCCCGAAGACCGTCTCAACCCTCAGTTGAAATCAACATCTGACCTCACCGTCAAGCAATAGTTATACAAACACGAATCGAACCCGAAGGCTGTTTCAACTTGAAGTTGAGAGGAACATCTGACCTCGCCATCAGGCATTAGTTAAACAAACAGGCATCGAACCTGAAGGTCGGCACAACACGAAGTTGAGAGGAACATCTGACCTCACCGTCAAGTATCTGTTAAACAAATAGGCATCGAACCCGAAGGCCGGCTCAACACGAAATTCATAGGAATATCTGACCTTGCCGTCAGGGATCTATTAAACAAACAAGCATCGAACCCGAAGGCCAGCTCAAACAGAAGTTGTGAAGAAGATCTGACCTTGCTGTCAGGCATCTGTTAAACAAATAGGCATCAAATTTGATGGCCGGCTCAACTCGAAGTTGAGAAGAACATCTAACCTCGCTGTCAGGCATCTGCTAAACCAACAGGCATCGAACCCGAATGCCGGCTTAACCCGAAGTTGAGAAGAACATCTGACCTTGCCGTCAGGGATCTGTTAAACTAACATGCATCGAACCCGAAGACCGACTCAACCCGAAGATGAGAAGAACATCTGACCTCGCCGTCATGCATCTGTTAAACAAACAAGCATCGAACCCGAAGGCCGACATAACACGAAGTTGAAAGGAACATCTGACCTCGCCGTCAGGTATCTAATAAACAAACAGGCATCGAACACGAAGGCCGGCTCAACACAAAATTCATCGGAATATCTGACCTTGCTATCAGGGATCTGTTAAACAAACAGGCATCGAACCCGAACGCCGGCTCAAACCGAAGTTGAGAAGAACATCTGACCTCGCTGTCAGGCATATATTAAATAAACAAGCATCGAATTTGGTAGCCGGCTCAACCCGAAGTTGAGATTAAAATCTGACCTTGCTGTCAGGCATCATTTAAACAAACAGGCATCGAACCCGAAGGCCGGCTGAACACGAAGTTGAGAAATACATCTGACCTCGTCGTCAGGCATCTGTTAAACAAACAGGCTTTGAACCCGAAGGCCGGCTCAACCCGATGTTGAGAAAAACATATGACCTCGCCGTCAAGCATCTGTTAAACAAACAGGCATCGAACCCGAAGGCTGGTTCAACCCGAAGTTGAGAGGAACATCTGACCTCACCGTCAGGTGTCTGTTAAACAAATAGGCATCGAACCCAAAGGCCGGCTCAACACGAAATTCATAGGAATATCAGACCTTGCCTTCAGGGATCTATTAAACAAACAGGCATCGAACCCGAAGGCCGGCTCAGACCGAAGTTGTGAAGAACATCTGACCTTGCTGTCAGGCAGCTGTTAAACAAATAGGCATCGAATTTGATGGCCGGCTCAACTCGAAGTTGAGAAGAACATCTAACCTCGTTGTCAGGCATCTGCTAAATAAACAGGCATCGAACCCGAATGCCGGCTTAACACGAAGTTGAGAAGAACATATGACCTCGCTGTCAGGTATCTGTTAAACTAACAGGCATCGAATCCAAAGACCGACTCAACCCGAAGTTAAGAAGAACATCTGACCTCGGTGTCAGTCATCTGTTAAACAACCAAGCATCAAACCCGAAGACCGTCGCAACCCTTAGGTTAAAAGAACATCTAACCTCACCGTCAAGCATCTGTTAAACAAACACGAATCGAACCCGAAGGCTGTTTCAACTTGAAGTTGAGAGGAACATCTGACCTCGCCATCAGTCATTAGTTAAACAAACAGGCATCGAACCCGAAGGTCGGCACAACACGAAGTTGAGAGGAACATCTGACCTCACCGTCAGGTATCTGTTAAACAAATAGGCATCGAACCCAAAGGCCGGCTCAACACGAAATTCATAGGAATATCTGACCTTACCTTCAGGGATCTATTAGACAAACAGGCATCGAACCCGAAGGCCGGCTCACACCGAAGTTGTGAAGAACATCTGACCTTGCTGTCAGGCATCTGTTAAACAAATAGGCATCGAATTTGATGGCCGGCTCAACTCGAAGTTGAGAAGAACATCTAACCTCGCTGTCAGGCATCTGCTAAACAAACAGGCATCGAACTCGAATGCCGACTTAACCCGAAGTTGAGAAGAACATCTGACCTCGCTGTCAGGTATCTGTTAAATTAATAGGCATCGAACCCGAAGACCGACTCAACCCGAAGATGAGAAGAACATCTGACCTCGCCATCATGCATCTGTTAAACAAACAGGCATCGAACCCGAAGGTCGGCTCAACTTGAAGTTGAGAGGAACATCTGACCTCGCCATCAGGCATTAGTTAAATAAACAGGCATCGAACTCGAAGGCCGATATAACACGAAGTTGAAAGGAACATCTAACCTCGCCGTCAGGTATCTAATAAACAAACAAGCATCGAACACGAAGGCCGGCTCAACACGAAATTCATCGGAATATCTGACCTTGCTATCAGGTATCTGTTAAACAAACAAGCATCGAACCCGAAGGCCGGCTCAAACCGAAGTTGAGAAGAACATCTGACCTTGCTGTCAGGCATCTTTTAAATAAACAAGCATCGAATTTGGTAGCCGGCTCAACCCGATGTTGAGATGAACATTTGACCTTGCTGTCAGGCATCTGTTAAACAAACAGGAATTGAACCCGAATGCCGGCTGAACACGAAGTTGAGAATTACATCTGACCTCGTCGTCAGGCATCTGTTAACCAAACAGGCTTCGAACCCGAAGACCGGCTCAACCCGAAGTTGAGAAAAACATATGACCTCGCCGTCAATCATCTGTTAAACAAACAGGCATCGAACCCGAAGGCCGGCTCAACCCGAAGTTGAGAAGAACATCTGACCTCGGTGTCAGTCACCTGTTAAACAAACAGGCATCGATCCCGAAGACCGTCTCAACCCTTAGTTGGAAAGAACATCTGACCTCACCGTCAAGCAATAGTTAAACAAACACGAATCGAACCCGAAGGCTGTTTCAACTTGAAGTTGAGAGGAACATCTGACCTCGCCATCAGGCATTAGTTAAACAAACAGGCATCGAACCTGAAGCTCGGCACAACACGAAGTTGAGAGGAACATCTGACCTCACCGTCAGGTATCTGTTAAACAAATAGGCATCGAACCCGAAGGCCGGCTCAACACGAAACTCATAGGAATATCTGACCTTGCCGTCAGGTATCTATTAAACAAACAGGCATCGAACTCGAAGGCCGGCTCAAACCGAAATTGTGAAGAACATCTGACCTTGCTGTCAGGCATCTGTTAAACAAACAGGCATCAAATTTGATGGTCGGCACAACTCGATGTTGAGAAGAACATCTGACCTCGCTGTCAAGCATCTGCTAAACAAACAGGCATCGAACCCGAATGCCGGCTTAACCCGAAGTTGAGAAGAACATCTGACCTCGCTCTCAGGCATCTGTTAAACAAACAGGCATCGAACTCGAAGACCTACTCAACCCGATGATTAGAAGAACATCTGACCTTGCTGTCAGTCATCTGTTAAATAAACAGGCATCGAACCCGAAGACCATCTCAACCCTTACATGAAAAGAAAATCTGACCTCGCTTCAATCATCTGTTAAACAAACACACATCGAACCCGAAGAAAGGCTCAACTTGAAGTTGAGAGGAACATCTGACCTCGCCATAAGGCATTAGTTAAAGAAACAAGCATCAAACTCGAAGGCCGACATAACACGAAGTTGAGAGGAACATCTGACTCGCCGTCAGGTATCTAATAAACAAACAGGCATCGAACCCGAAGGCCGGCTCAACACGAAATTCATCGGAATATCTGACCTTGCTATCAGGGATCTGTTAAACAAACAGGCATCGAACCCGAAGTCCGGCTCAACATAAAGTTGAGAGGAACATCTGACCTCGCCGTGAGGCATCTACTAAACTAACAGGCATCAAACCCGAAGGGCAGCTCAACCAGAAGTTTATAACAACATTAGACCTTGTCGTTAGGCATCTATTAAACAAATAGGCATTGAACCCGAAGGCCGGCTCAACACAAAGTTGAGAGGAACATGTGACCTCGCTATCAGGCATCTGTTAAACAAACAGGCATCGAACCCGAAGAGCGGCTCAACAAAAAGTTGAGAAGAACATTTGACCTTGTTGTCAGGCATCTGTTAAACAAACAGGCATCGAACCCGAATGTCGGCTCAACCCGAAGTTGAGAAGAACATCAAACCTCGCTGTCAAGCATCTATTAAACAAACAGGCATCGAACCTGAAGGCCGGCTCAACCCGAAGTTGAGAAGAACATCTGACCTCAGCGTTAGTCATCTGTTAAACAAACAGGCATCGATCCCGAAGACCGTCTCAACCCTTAGATAAAAAGAAAATCTGACCTCACCGTCAAGCAATAGTTAAGCAAACACGAATCGAACCCGAAGGCTGTTTCAACTTTGAAGTTGAGAGGAACATCTGACCTCGCCATCAGGCTTTAGTTAAACAAACAGGCATCGAACCTGAAGGTCGGCACAACACGAAGTTGAGAGGAACATCTGACCTCACCGTCAGGTATCTGTTAAACAAATAGGCATCGAACCCGAAGGCCGGCTCAACACGAAATTCATAGGAATATCTGACCTTGCCGTCAAGGATCTATTAAACAAACAGGCATCGAACCCGAAGGCCGGCTCAAACCGAAATTGTGAAGAACATCCGACCTTGCTGTCTGGCATCTGTTAAACAAATAGGCATCGAATTTGATGGTAGACTCAACTCGAAGTTGAGAAGAACATCTAACCTCGCTGTCAGGCATCTTCTAAACAAACAGGCATCGAACCCGAATGCCGGCTTAACCCGAAGTTGAGAAGAACATCTGACCTCGCTGTCAGGTATCTGTTAAACTAACATGCATCGAACCCGAAGACCGACTCAACTCGAAGATGAGAAGAACATCTGACCTCGCCGTCATGCATCTGTTAAACAAACAGGCATCGAACCCGAAGGTCGGGTCAACTTGAAGTTGAGAGGAACATCTGACCTCGCCATCAGGCATTAGTTAAATAAACAGGCATCGAACTCAAAGGCCGACATAACACGAAGTTGAAAGGAACATCTGACCTCGCCGTCAGGTATCTAATAAACAAACAGGCATCGAACACGAAGGCCGGCTCAACACAAAATTCATCGGAATATCTGACCATGCTATCAGGCATCTGTTAAACAAACAGGCATCGAACCCGAAGGCCGGCACAAACCGAAGTTGAGAAGAACATCTGACCAAGCTGTCAGGCATCTATTAAATAAACAAGCATCGAATTTGGTAGCCGGCTCAACCCGCAGTTGAGATGAACATCTGACCTTGCTGTCAGGCATCTGTTAAACAAACAGGCATCGAACCCGAAGCCCAGCTGAACACGAAGTTGAGAAATACATCTGACCTCGTCGTCAGGCATCTGTTAAACAAACAGGCATTGAACCCGAAGGCCGGCTCAAACCGAAGTTGAGAAGAACATCTGACCTCGCTTTCAGGCATCTGTTAAACAAACAGGCATCGAGATTGATGGTCGGCTCATCCCGAAGTTGAGAGGAACGTCTGAAATCGTCGTCAGGCTTCTGTTAAACAAACAGGCATCGAACCAGAAGGTCGGCTCAACCTGAAGTTTAGAAGAACATCTGACCTCGCTGTCAGGTATCTGTTAAACAAACAGGCATCGAACCCGAAGTCCGGCTCAACACAAAGTTGAGAGGAACATATGACCTCGCCGTGAGGCATCTACTAAACTAACAGGCATCAAACCCGAAGGGCAGCTCAACCAGAAGTTGATAACAACATTAGACCTTGTCGTCAGGCATCTATTAAACAAATAGGCATTGAACCCGAAGGCCGGCTCAACACGAAGTTGAGAGGAACATGTGACCTCGCTATCAGGCATCTGTTAAACAAACAGGCATCGAACCCGAAGAGCGGCTCAACAAAAAGTTGAGAAGAAAATTTGACCTTGTTGTCAGGCATCTGTTAAACAAACAGGCATCGAACCCAAATGTCGGCTCAACCCGAAGTTGAGAAGAACATCAAACCTCGCTGTCAGGAATCTATTAAACAAACAGGCATCGAACCTGAAGGCCGGCTCAACCCGAAGTTGAGAAGAACATCTGACCTCAGCGTTAGTCATCTGTTAAACAAACAGGCATCGATCCCGAAGACCGTCTCAACCCTTAGATAAAAAGAAAATCTGACCTCACCGTCAAGCAATAGTTAAGCAAACACGAATCGAACCCGAAGGCTGTTTCAACTTTGAAGTTGAAAGGAACATCTGACCTCGCCATCAGGCTTTAGTTAAACAAACAGGCATCGAACCTGAAGGTCGGCACAACACGAAGTTGAGAGGAACATCTGACCTCACCGTCAGGTATCTGTTAAACAAATAGGCATCGAACCCGAAGGCCGGCTCAACACGAAATTCATAGGAATATCTGACCTTGCCGTCAAGGATCTATTAAACAAACAGGCATCGAACCCGAAGGCCGACTCAAACCGAAATTGTGAAGAACATCCGACCTTGCTGTCTGGCATCTGTTAAACAAATAGGCATCGAATTTGATGGCAGACTCAACTCGAAGTTGAGAAGAACATCTAACCTCGCTGTCAGGCATCTTCTAAACAAACAGGCATCGAACCCGAATGCCGGCTTAACCCGAAGTTGAGAAGAACATCTGACCTCGCTGTCAGGTATCTGTTAAACTAACATGCATCGAACCCGAAGATCGACTCAACTCGAAGATGAGAAGAACATCTGACCTCGCCGTCATGCATCTGTTAAACAAACAGGCATCGAACCCGAAGGTCGGGTCAACTTGAAGTTGAGAGGAACATCTGACCTCGCCATCAGGCATTAGTTAAATAAACAGGCATCGAACTCAAAGGCCGACATAACACGAAGTTGAAAGGAACATCTGACCTCGCCGTCAGGTATCTAATAAACAAACAGGCATCGAACACGAAGGCCGGCTCAACACAAAATTCATCGGAATATCTGACCATGCTATCAGGGATCTGTTAAACAAACAGGCATCGAACCCGAAGGCCGGCACAAACCGAAGTTGAGAAGAACATCTGACCAAGCTGTCAGGCATCTATTAAATAAACAAGCATCGAATTTGGTAGCCGGCTCAACCCGCAGTTGAGATGAACATCTGACCTTGCTGTCAGGCATCTGTTAAACAAACAGGCATCGAACCCGAAGCCCAGCTGAACACGAAGTTGAGAAATACATCTGACCTCGTCGTCAGGCATCTGTTAAACAAACAGGCATTGAACCCGAAGGCCGGCTCAAACCGAAGTTGAGAAGAACATCTGACCTCGCTTTCAGGCATCTGTTAAACAAACAGGCATCGAGATTGATGGTCGGCTCATCCCGAAGTTGAGAGGAACGTCTGAAATCGTCGTCAGGCTTCTGTTAAAGAAACAGGCATCGAACCAGAAGGTCGGCTCAACCTGAAGTTTAGAAGAACATCTGACCTCGCTGTCAGGTATCTGTTAAACAAACAGGCATCGAACCCGAAGTCCAGCTCAACACAAAGTTGAGAGGAACATATGACCTCGCCGTGAGGCATCTACTAAACTAACAGGCATCAAACCCGAAGGGCAGCTCAACCAGAAGTTGATAACAACATTAGACCTTGTCGTCAGGCATCTATTAAACAAATAGGCATTGAACCCGAAGGCCGGCTCAACACGAAGTTGAGAGGAACATGTGACCTCGCTATCAGGCATCTGTTAAACAAACAGGCATCGAACCCGAAGAGCGGCTCAACAAAAAGTTGAGAAGAAAATTTGACCTTGCTGTCAGGCATCTGTTAAACAAACAGGCATCGAACCCAAATGTCGGCTCAACCCGAAGTTGAGAAGAACATCTAACCTCGCTGTCAGGAATCTATTAAACAAACAGGCATCGAACCTGAAGGCCGGCTCAACCCGAAGTTAAGAAGAACATTTGACCTCGGTGTCAGTCATCTGTTAAACAAACAGGCATCGATCCCGAAGACCGTCTCAACCCTTAGTTGAAAAGAACATCTGACCTCACCGTCAAGCAAAAGTTAAACAAACACGAATCGAACCCGAAGGCTGTTTCAACTTGAAGTTGAGAGGAACATCTGACCTCGCCATCAGGCATTAGTTAAACAAACAGGCATCGAACCTGAAGGTCGGCACAACACGAAGTTGAGAGGAACATCTGACCTCACCGTCAGGTATCTGTTAAACAAATAGACATCGAACCCGAAGGCCGGCTCAACACGAAATTCATAGGAATATCTGACCTTGCCGTCAAGGATCTATTAAACAAACAAGCATCAAACCCAAAGGCCGGCTCAAACCGAAGTTGTGAAGAACATCTGACCTTGCTGTCAGGCATCTGTTAAACAAATAGGCATCGAATTTGATGCCCGGCTCAACTCAAAGTTGAGAAGAACATCTAACCTCGCTGTCAGGCATCTGCTAAACCAACAGGCATCGAACCCGAATGCCGGCTTAACCCGAAGTTGAGAAGAACATCTGACCTCGCTGTTAGGTATCTGTTAAACTAACATGCATCGAACCCGAAGACCGACTCAACCCGAAGATGAGAAGAACATCTGACCTCGCCGTCATGAATCTGTTAAACAAACAGGCATCGAACCCGAAGGTCGGCTCAACTTGAAGTTGAGAGGAACATCTGACCTCGCCATCAGGCATTAGTTAAATAAACAGGCATCGAACTCGAAGGCCGACATAACACGAAGTTGAAAGGAACATCTGACCTCGCCGTCAGGTATCTAATAAATAAACAGGCATCGAACACGAAGGCCGGCTCAACACAAAATTCATCGGAATATCTGACCTTGCTATCAGGGATCTGTTAAACAAACAGGCATCGAACCCGAAGGCCGGCACAAACCGAAGTTGAGAAGAACATCTGACCTCGCTGTCAGGCATCTATTAAATAAACAAGCATCGAATTTGGTAGCCGGCTCAACCCGGAGTTGAGATGAACATCTGACCTTGCTATCAGGCATCTGTTAAACAAACAGGCATCGAACCCGAAGGCCAGCTGAACACGAAGTTGAGAAATACATCTGACCTCGTCGTCAGGCATCTGTTAAACAAATAGGCTTCAAATCCAAAGGCCGGCTCAACCCGAAGTTGAGAAAAACATATGACCTCGCCGTCAAGCACATGTTAAACAAACAGGCATCGAACCCGAAGGCCGGTTCAACCCGAAGTTGAGGAGAACATCTGACCTCGGCGTCAGTCATCTGTTAAACAACCAAGCATCAAACCCGAAGACCATCGCAACCCTTAGGTTAAAAGAACATCTAACCTCACCGTTAGGCATCTGTTAAACAAACACGAATCGAACCCGAAGGCTGTTTCAACTTGAAGTTAAGAGGAACATCTGACCTCGCCATCAGGCATTAGTTAAACAAACAGGCATCGAACCCGAAGGTCGGCACAACACGAAGTTGAGAGGAACATGTGACCTCACCGTCAGGTATCTGTTAAACAAATAGGCATCGAACCCAAAGGCCGGCTCAACACGAAATTCATAGGAATATCTGACCTTGCCTTCAGGGATCTATTAGACAAACAGGCATCGAACCCGAAGGCCGGCTCAGACCGAAGTTGTGAAGAACATCTGACCTTGCTGTCAGGCATCTGTTAAACAAATAGGCATCGAATTTGATGGCCGGCTCAACTCGAAGTTGAGAAGAACATCTAACCTCATTGTCAGGCATCTTCTAAACAAACAGGCATCGAACCCGAATACCGGCTTAACCCGAAGTTGAGAAGAACATCAGACCTCGCTGTCAGGTATCTGTTAAACTAACAGGCATCGAACCCGAAGACCGACTCAACCCGAAGTTGAGAAGAACATCTGACCTCGGTGTCAGTCATCTGTTAAACAACCAAGCATCAAACCCGAAGATCGTCGCAATCCATAGGTTAAAAGAACATCTAACCTCACCGTCAAGCATCTATTAAATAAACACGAATCGAACCCGAAGGCTGTTTCAACTTGAAGTTGAGAGGAACATCTGACCTCGCCATCAGGCATTAGATAAACAAACAGGAATCGAACCCGAAGGTCGTCACAACACGAAGTTGAGAGGAATATCTGACCTCACCGTCAGGTATTTGTTAAACAAATAGGCATCGAACCCAAAGGCCGGCTCAACACGAAATTCATAGGAATATCTGACCTTGCCCTCAGGGATCTATTAGACAAACAGGCATCGAACCCGAAGGCCGGCTCAGACCGAAGTTGTGAAGAACATCTGACCGTGCTGTCAGGCATCTGTTAAACAAATAGGCATCGAATTTGATGGCCGGCTCAACTCGAAGTTGAGAAGAACATCTAACCTCGCTGTCAGGCATCTCCTAAACAAACAGGCATCGAACCCGAATGCCGCCTTAACCCAAAGTTGAGAAGAACATCTGACTTCGCTGTCAGGTATCTGTTAAACTAACAGGCATCGAACCCGAAGACCGACTCAACCCGAAGATGAGAAGAACATCTGACCTCGCCATCATGCATCTGTTAAACAAACAGGCATCAAACTTGAAGAACGGCTCAACTTGAAGTTGAGAGGAACATCTGACCTTGCCATCAGGCATTAGTTAAATAAACAGGCATTGAACTCAAAGGCCGACATAACACGAAGTTGAAAGGAACATCTAACCTCGCCGTCAGGTATCTAATAAACAAACAGGCATCGAACACGAAGGTCGGCTCAACACGAAATTCATCGGAATATTTGACCTTGCTATCAGGTATCTGTTAAACAAACAAGCATCGAACCCCAAGGCCGGCTCAAACCGAAGTTGAGAAGAACATCTGACCTCGCTGTCAGGCATCTATTAAATAAACAAGCATCGAATTTGGTAGCCGCCTCAACCCGAAGTTGAGATGAACATCTGACCTTGCTGCCAGGCATCTGTTAAACAAACAGGCATCGAACCCGAAGGCCGGCTGAACACGAAGTTGAGAAATACATCTGACCTCGTCGTCAGGCATCTGTTAAACAAACAGGCTTCCAACCCGAAGGCCGGCTCAACCCGAAGTTGAGAAAAACATATGACCTCGCCGTCAAGCATCTGTTAAACAAACAGGCATCGAACCCGAAGACCGGTTCAACCCGAAGTTGAGAAGAACATCTGACCTCGGCGTCAGTCATCTGTTAAACAACCAAGCATCAAACCCGAAGACCGTCGCAACCCTTAGGTTAAAAGAACATCTAACCTCACCGTCAAGCATCTGTTAAACAAACACGAATCGAACCCGAAGGCTGTTTCAACTTGAAGTTGAGAGGAACATCTGACCTCGCCATCAAGCATTAGTTAAACAAACAGGCATCGAACCCGAAGATCGGCACAACACGAAGTTGAGAGGAACATGTGACCTCACCATCAGGTATCTGTTAAACAAATAGGCATCGAACCCAAAGGCCGGCTCAACACGAAATTCATAGGAATATCTGACCTTGCCTTCAGGGATCTATTAGACAAACAGGCATCGAACCCGAAGGCCGACTTAGACCGAAGTTGTGAAGAACATCTGACCTTGCTGTCAGGCATCTATTAAACAAATAGGCATCGAATTTGATGGCCGGCTCAACTCGAAGTTGAGAAGAACATCTAACCTCGTTGTCAGGCATCTGCTAAACAAACAGGCATTGAACCCGAATACCGGCTTAACCCGAAGTTGAGAAGAACATCTGACCTCGCTGTCAGGTATCTGTTAAACTAACAGGCATCGAACCCGAAGACCGACTCAACCCGAATTTGAGAAGAACATCTGACCTCGGTGTCAGTCATCTGTTAAACAACCAAGCATCAAACCCGAAGACCGTCGCAATCCTTAGGTTAAAAGAACATCTAACCTCACCGTCAAGCATCTGTTAAACAAACACGAATCGAACCCGAAGGCTGGCTCAACTTGAAGTTGAGAGAACATCTGACCTCGCCATCAGGCATTAGTTAAACAAACAGGCATCGAACCCGAAGGTCGGCACAACACAAAGTTGAGAGGAACATCTGACCTCACCGTCAGGTATCTGTTAAACAAATAGGCATCGAACCTAAAGCTCGGCTCAACACGAAATTCATAGGAATATCTGACCTTGCCTTCAGGGATCTATTAGACAAACAGGCATCGAACCCGAAGGTCGGCTCAGACCGAAGTTGTGAAGAACATCTGACCGTGCTGTCAGGCATCTGTTAAACAAATAGGCATCGAATTTGATGGTCGGCTCAACTCGAAGTTGAGAAGAACATCTAACCTCGCTGTCAGGCATCTTCTAAACAAACAGGCATCGAACCCGAATGCCGACTTAACCCGAAGTTGAGAAGAACATCTGACCTCGCTGTCAGGTATCTGTTAAACTAACTGGCATCGAACCCGAAGACCGACTCAACCCGAAGATGAGAAGAACATATGACCTCGCCATCATGCATCTGTTAAACAAACAAGCATCAAACTCGAAGAACGGCTCAACTTGAAGTTGAGAGGAACATCTGACCTCACCATCAGGCATTAGTTAAATAAACAGGCATCGAACTCGAAGGTCGACATAACACGAAGTTGAAAGGAACATCTAACCTCGCCGTCAGGTATCTAATAAACAAACAGGCATCGAACACGAAGGTCGGCTCAACACGAAATTCATCAGAATATCTGACCTTGCTATCAGGTATCTGTTAAACAAACAAGCATCGAACCCGAAGGCCGGCTCAAACTGAAGTTGAGAAGAACATCTGACCTCGCTGTCAGGCATCTGTTAAATAAACAAGCATCGAATTTGGTAGCCGGCTCAACCCGATGTTGAGATGAACATCTGACCTTGCTGTCACGCATCTGTTAAACAAACAGGCATTGAACCCGAAGGCCGGCTGAACACGAAGTTGAGAATTACATCTGACCTCGTCGTCAGGCATCTGTTAAACAAACAGGCTTCGAACCCGAAGGTCGGCTCAACCCGAAGTTGAGAAAAACATATGACCTCGCCGTCAAGCATCTGTTAAACAAACAGGCATCGAACCCGAAGGCCGGCTCAACCCGAAGTTGAGAAGAACATCTGACCTCGGCGTCAGTGATCTGTTAAACAACCAGTCATCAAACCCGAAGACCGTCGCAACCCTTAGGTTAAAAGAACATCTAACCTCACCGTCAAGCATCTGTTAAACAAACATGAATCGAACGCGAAGGATGGCTCAACTTGAAGTTGAGAGAACATCTGACCTCGCCATCAGGCATTAGTTAAACAAACAGGCATCGAACCCGAAGGTCGGCATAACACGAAGTTGATAGGAACATCTGACCTCACCGTCAGGTATCTGTTAAACAAACAGGCCTCGAACCCGAAGGCTGGCTCAACACGAAACTCATAGGAATATCTGACCTTGCCGTCAGGTATCTATTAAACAAACAGGCATCGAACTCGAAGGTCGGCTCAAACCGAAATTGTGAAGAACATCTGACCTTGCTGTCAGGCATCTGTTAAACAAACAGGCATCAAGTTTGATGCCCGGCTCAACTCGAAGTTGAGAAGTACATCTGACCTTGCTGTCAGGCATCTGCTAAACAAACAGGCATCGAACCCGATGCCGGCTTAACCCGAAGTTGAGAAGAACATCTGACCTCGCTCTCAGGCATCTGTTAAACAAACAGGCATCGAACTCGAAGACCGACTCAACCCGAAGATGAGAAGGACATCTGACCTCGCTGTCAGTCATCTGTTAAATAAACAGGCATCGAACCCGAAGACCATCTCAACCCTTACATGAAAAGAAAATCTGACCTCGCTTCAATCATCTGTTAAACAAACACACATCGAACCAGAAGAACGGCTCAACTTGAAGTTGAGAGGAACATCTGACCTCGCCATCAGGCATTAGTTAAAGAAACAGGCATCGAACTCGAAGGCCGACATAACACGAAGTTGAGAGGAACATCTGACCTCGCCGTCAGGTACCTAATAAACAAACATGCATCGAACCCGAAGGCCGGCTCAACACGAAATTCATCGGAATATCTGACCTTGCTATTAGGGATCTGTTAAACAAACAGGCATCGAACCCGAAGGCCGGCTCAAACCGAAGTTGAGAAGAACATCTGACCTCGCTGTCAGGCATCTGTTAAATAAACAAGCATCGAATTTGGTAGCCGGCTCAAACCGATGTTGAGATGAACATCTGACCTTGCTGTCAGGCATCTGTTAAACAAACAGGCATTGAACCCGAATGCCGGCTGAACACGAAGTTGAGAATCACATCTGACCTTGTCGTCAGGCATCTGTTAAACAAACAGGCTTCGAACCCGAAGGCCGGCTCAACCCGAAGTTGAGAAAAACATATGACCTCGCCGTCAAGCATCTGTTAAACAAATAGGCATCGATCCCGAAGGCCGACTCAACCCGAAGTTGAGAAGAACATCTGACCTCGGCGTCAGTGATCTGTTAAAAAACTAGGCATCAAACCCGAAGACCGTCGCAACCCTTAGGTTAAAAGAACATCTAACCTCACCGTCAAGCATCTGTTAAACAAACATGAATCGAACGCGAAGGATGGCTCAACTTGAAGTTGAGAGAACATCTGACCTCGCCATCAGGCATTAGTTAAACAAACTGGCATCGAACCGGAAGGTCGGCACAACACGAAGTTGATAGGAACATCTGACCTCACCGTCAGGTATCTGTTAAACAAACAGGCATCGAACCCGAAGGCCGGCTCAACACGAAACTCATAGGAATATCTGACCTTGCCATCAGGTATCTATTAAACAAACAGGCATCGAACTCGAAGGCCGGCTCAAACCGAAATTGTGAAGAACATCTGACTTTGCTGTCAGGCATCTGTTAAACAAACAGGCATCAAATTTGATGGCCGGCTCAACTCGAAGTTGAGAAGAACATCTGACCTCGCTGTCAGGCATCTGCTAAACAAACAGGCATCGAACCCGAATGCCGGCTTAACCCGAAGTTGAGAAGAACATCCAACCTCGCTCTCAGGCATCTGTTAAACAAACAGGCATCGAACTCGAAGACCGACTCAACCCGAAGATGAGAAGAACATCTGACCTCGCTGTCAGTCATCGGTTAAATAAACAGGCATCGAACCCGAAGACCATCTCAACCCTTACATGAAAAGAAAATCTGACCTCGCTTCAATCATCTGTTAAACAAACACACATCGAACCCGAAGAACGGGTCAACTTGAAGTTGAGAGGAACATCTGACCTCGCCATAAGGCATTAGTTAAAGAAACATGCACCAAACTCGAAGGCCGACATAACATGAAGTTGAGAGGAACATCTGACCTCGCCGTCAGGTATCTAATAAACAAACAGGCATCGAACCCGAAGGCCGACTCAACACGAAATTCATCGGAACATCTGACCTCGCCGTCAGGTATCTAATAAACAAACAGGCATCGAACCCGAAGGCCGACTCAAACTGAAGTTGAGAACAACATCTGACCTCGCTGTCAGGCATCTGTTAAATAAACAAGCATCGAATTTGGTGGTCGGCTCAACCCAAAGTTGAGAAGAACATCTGACCTTGCTGTTAGGCATCTGTTAAACAAACAGGCATCGAACCCGATGGCCGGCTGAACCCGAAGTTAAGAATTACATCTGACCTCCTCATCAGTCATCTGTTAAACAAACAGGCATCAAACCCGAAGACCGTCTCAACCCTTAGTTGAGAAGAACATCTGACCTTGCCGTCATGCGTCTGTTAAAAAATTACGGATCAAACCCGAAAGCCGGCTCAACTTGAAGTTGACAGGAACATCTGACCTCACCATCAGGCATTAGTTAAACAAATATGCATCAAACCCGAAGGACGGCACAACACGAAATTGAGAGGAACATCTGACCTCGCCGTCAGGTATCTGTTAAACAAACAGGCATTGAACCCGAAGGCCGGCTCAACACGAAATTCATAGGAATATAGGACCTTGTTGTCAAGGATCTATTAAACAAACAGGCATCGAACTCGAAGGTTGGCTCAAACCGAAGTTGTGAAGAACATCTGACCTCACCGTCAGTCATTTGTTAAACAAACAGGCATCGAACCCGAAGACCGTCTCAACCCTTAGTTGAAAAGAACATCTGACCTCGCCGTCATGCATCTGTTAAAGAAATATGCATCGAACCCAAAAGCCGGCTCAACTTGAATTTGACAGGAACGTCTGACCTCGCCATCAGGCATTAGTTAAACAAACATGCATCAAACCCGAAGGACGGCACAACACGAAGTTGAGAGGAACATTTGACCTCGCCGTCAGGTATCTGTTAAACAAGCAGGCATCGAACCCAAAGGTCGGCTCAACACGAAATTCATAGGAATATCTGACCTTGCTGTCAGGCAACTGTTAAACTAACAGGCATCGAACCCGAAGGCCGACTCAACCCAAAGATGAGAAGAACATCTGACCTCACCGTCAGTCATCTGTTAAACAAACAGGCATCGAACCCGATGACCGTCTCAACCCTTATTTGAAAAGAACATCTGACCTCGCTGTCATGCATCTGTTAAACAAATAGGCATCGAACCAGAAAGTCGGCTCAACTTTAAGTTGGCAGGAACATCTGACCTCGCCATCAGGCATTAGTTAAACAAACATGCATCAAACTCGAAGGACGCCACAACACGAAGTTGAGAGGAACATCTGACCTAGCTGTCAGGTATCTATTAAACAAACAGGCATCGAACTTGAAGGTCGGCTCAACACGAAATTCATAGGAATATCTGACCTTGTCAACAGGGATCTATTAAACAAACAGGCATCGAAACCGAAGGCCGGCTCAAATCGAAGTTTTGAAGAATATCTAACCTCACTGTCAGGCATCTGTTAAACAAACAGGCATCGAATGTTTTGGCCGGCTCAACATGAAGTTGAGAAGAACATCTGGCATCACTGTCAGGTATCTGTTAAACAAACAGGCATCGAACCCGAATGCCGACTAAACCCGAAGTTGAAAAGAACATCTGACCTCGCTGTCAGGCATCTGTTAAATTAACAGGCATTGAACCCGAAGGCCGACTCAACCCGAAGATGAGAAGAACATCTTAACTCGCCGTCAGTCATCTGTTAAATAAACAGGCATCGAACCCGAAGAGCGTCTCAACCCTTAGTTGAAAAGAACATTTGACCTCGCCGTCATGCACCTGTTAAAAAAATACGCATCGAACCCAAAAGCCGGCTCAACTTCAAATTGACATGAACATCTTACCTCGTCATCAGGAATTAGTTAAACAAACATGCATCAAACCCGAAGGACGGCACAACACGAATTTGAGAGGAACATCTGACCTCGTCGTCACGTATATGTTAAACAAACAGGCATCGAACCCGAAGGCCGGCTCAACACGAAATTCATAGGAATATATGACCTTGTCGTCAGGGATCTATTAAACAAACAGGCATCAAGCCCGAAGGCCGGCTCAAACCGAAGTTCTGAAGAACATCTGACCTCGCTGTCAGGCATCTCTTAAACAAACAGGCATCGAATTTGGTGGTCGGCTTAACCCGAAGTTGAGAAGAACATATGACCTCGCTGTTAAGTATATGTTAAACAAAAAGGCATCGAACCCGAATGCCGGCTCAAACTGAAGTTGAAAAGAACATCGGACCTTGCTGTCAGGCATCTTTAAACTAATACGCATCGAACCCGAAGGCCGGCTCAACCCGAATTTGAAAAGAACATCTGACCTCGCTGTCAGGCATCTGTTATACTAACAGGCATCGAACCCGAAGGCCGACTCAACCCGAAGATGAGAAGAACATCTGACCTCGCCATCAGTCATCTGTTAAACAAACAGGCATCGAACCCGAAGACCGTCTCAAACCTTAGTTGAAAAGATCATCTAACCTCGCCGTCATGCATCTGTTAAACAAATACGCATCGAACCCGAAAGCCGACTCAACTTGAAGTTGACAAGAACATCTGACCTCGCCATCAAGCATTAGTTAAATAAACATGCATCAAACCTGAAGGACGACACAACACGAAGTTGAGAGGAACATCTGACCTAGCTGTCAGGTATCTGTTAAACAAACAGGCATCGAACTCGAAGGCCGGCTCAACACGAAATTCATAGGAATATCTGACCTTGTCGTCAGGGATCTATTAAACAAAAAGGCATCAAACCCGAAGGCCGGCTCAAATCGAAGTTGTGAAGAACATCTGAACTCGCTGTCAGGCATCTGTTAAACAAACCGACATCGAATTTTTTGGTCGGCTCAACCCGAAGTTGAGAAGAACATCTGACCTCGCTGTTAGGTATCTGTTAAACAAACAGGCATCGAACCCGAATGCCGACTAAACCTTAAGTTGAAAAGAACATCTGACCTCGCTCTCAGGCATCTGTTAAATTAACAGGCATTGAACCCGAAGGCCGACTCAACCCGAAGATGAGAACAACATCTTACCTCGCCGTCAGTCATCTGTTAAATAAACAGGCATCGAACCCGAAGAGTGTCTCAATCCTTAGTTGAAAAGAACATTTGACCTCGCCGTCATGCACCTGTTAAACAAATAGGCATCGAACCCAAAAGCCGACTCAACTTCAAATACAGGAACATCTTACCTCGTCATCAGGCATTAGTTAAACAAACATGCATCAAACCCGAAGGACGGCACAACACGAATTTGAGAGGAACATCTGACCTCGTCGTCAGGTATATGTTAAACAAACAGGCATCGAACCCGAAGGTCGGCTCAACACGAAATTCATAGGAATATATGACCTTGTCGTCAGGGATCTATTAAACAAACAGGCATCGAGCCCGAAGGCCTGCTCAAACCGAAGTTGTGAAGAACATCTGACCTCGCTGTCAGGCATCTGTTAAACGAACAGGCATCGAATTTGGTGGTCGGCTTAACCCGAAGTTGAGAAGAACATATGACCTCGCTGTTAGGTATCTGTTAAACAAAAAGGCATCGAACCCGAATGCCGGCTCAAACTGAAGTTGAAAAGAACATCGGACCTTGCTGTCAGGAATCTGTTAAACTAATAGGCATCGAACCCGAAGGTCGGCTCAACCCGAATTTGAAAAGAACATCTGACCTCGCTGTCAGGCATCTGTTAAACTAACAGGCATCGAACCCGAAGGCCGACTCAACCCGAAGATGAGAAGAACATCTGACCTCGCCATCAGTCATCTGTTAAACAAACAAGCATCGAACCCGAAGACCGTCTCAACCCTTAGTTGAAAAGATCATCTAACCTCGCCGTCATGCATCTGTTAAACAAATACGCATCGAACCCGAAAGCCGACTCAACTTGAAGTTGACAAGAACATCTGACCTCGCCATCAAGCATTATTTAAACAAACATGCATCAAACCTGAAGGACGGCACAACACGAAGTTGAGAGGAACATCTGACCTAGCTGTCAGGTATCTGTTAAACAAACAGGCATCGAACTCGAAGGCCGGCTCAACACGAAATTCATAGGAATATCTGACCTTGTCGTCAGGGATCTATTAAACAAAAAGGCATCAAACCCGAAGGCCGGCTCAAATCGAAGTTGTGAAGAACATATGAACTCGCTGTCAGGCATCTGTTAAACAAACCGGCATCGAATTTTTTGGTCGGCTCAACCTGAAGTTGAGAAGAACATCTGACCTTGCTGTCAGGTATCTGTTAAACAAACAGGAATAGAACCCGAATGCCGGCTCAACCCGAAGTTGAAAAGAACATCTGACCTCGCTGTCAGGCATCTGTTAAACTAACAGGCATCGAACCTGAAGTCCGATTCAACTCGAAGATGCGAAGAACATCTGACCTCACCGTCAGTCATCTGTTAAACAAACAGGCATCAAACCCGAAGACCGTCTCAACCCTTAGTTGAGAAGAACATCTGACCTCGCCGTCATGCGTCTGTTAAAAAATTACGGATCAAACCCGAAAGCCGGCTCAACTTGAAGTTGACAGGAACATCTGACCTCACCATCAGGCATTAGTTAAACAAATATGCATCAAACCCGAAGGACGACACAACACGAATTTGAAAGGAACATCTGACCTCGCCGTCAGGTATCTGTTAAACAAACAGGCATCGAACCGGAAGGCCGGCTCAACACAAAATTCATAGGAATATAGGACCTTGTTGTCAAGGATCTATTAAACAAACAGGCATCGAACTCGAAGGCCGGCTCAAACCGAAGTTGTGAAGAACATCTGACCTCACCGTCAGTCATTTGTTAAACAAACAGGCATCGAACCCGAAGACCGTCTCAACCCTTAATTGAAAAGAATATTTGACCTCGCCGTCATGCATCTGTTAAAAAAATATATTCATCGAACCCAAAAGTCGGCTCAACTTGAAGTTGACAGGAACGTCTGACCTCGCCATCAGGCATTAGTTAAACAAACATGCATCAAACCCGAAGGACGGCACAACACGAAGTTGAGAGGAACATCTGACCTCGCCGTCAGGTATCTGTTAAACAAGCAGGCATCGAACCCAAAGGCCGACTCAACCCGAAGATGAGAAGAACATCTGACCTCACCGTCAGTCATCTGTTACACAAACAGGCATCGAAGCCGAAGACCGTCTAAACCCTTAGTTGAAAAGAACATCTGAACTCACCGTCATGGATCTGTTAAAAAAATACGCATCAAACCCGAAAGCCGGCACAACTTGAAGTTGACAGGAACATCTGACCTCGCCATCAGGCATTAGTTAAACAAACATGCATCAATCCCGAAGGACGGCACAACACGAAATTCATAGGAATATATGACCTTGTCGTCAGGGATCTATTAAACAAACAGACATCGAACGCGAAGGCCGGCTCAAACCGAAGTTGTGAAGAACATCTGACCTCGCTGTCAGGCATCTGTTAAACAAACATGCATCGAATTTGGTGGTCGGCTCAACCCGAAGTTGAGAAGAACATATGACCTCGCTGTTAGGTGTTTGTTAAACAAACATGCATCTAACCCGAATGCCGGCTCAACCCGAAGTTGAAAAGAACATCGGACCTCGCTGTCAGGCATCTGTTAAACTAACAGGCATCGAACCCAAAGGCTGGCTCAACCCGAATTTGAAAAGAACATCTGACCTCGCTGTCAGGCATCTGTTAAACTAACAGGAATCGAACCCAAAGGCTGACTCAACCCGAAGATGGGAAGAACATCTGACCTCGTCGTCATTCATCTGTTAAACAAACAGGCATCGAACCTGAAGACCGTCTCAACCCTTAGTTGAAAAGAACATCTGACCTCGTCGTCATGCATCTGTTAAACAAATATGCATCGAACCCGAAACCGGCTCAACATGAAGTTGAGAGGAACATCTGACCTCGCCATCAGGCATTAGTTAAACAAACATGCCTCAAACCTGAAGGACGGCACAACACGAAGTTGAGAGGAACATCTGACCTAGCCGTCAGGTATCTGTTAAACAAACAGGCATCGAACTCGAAGGCTGACTCAACACGAAATTCATAGGAATATCTGACCTTGTCGTCATGGATCTATTAAACAAACAGGCATCGAACCCGAAGGCCGACTCAAATCGAAGTTGTGAAGAACATCTGACCTCCCTGTCAGGCATCTGTTAAACAAACAGGCATCGAATTTTTTGGTCGGCTCAACCCAAATGCCGGCTCAACCCAAAGTTGAAAAGAACATCTGACCTCGCTGTCAGGCATCTGTTAAACTAACAGGCATCGAACCCGAAGGCCGACTCAACCCGAAGATGTGAAGAACATCTGACCTCACCGTCAGTCATCTGTTAAACAAACAGGCATCGAACCCGAAGACCGTCTCAACCCTTAGTTGAAAAGAACATATGACCTTGCCGTCATGCATCTGTTAAACAAATACGCATCGTACCCGAAAATCGGCTCAACTTGAAGTTGACAGGAACGTTTAACCTCGCCATCAGGCATTGGTTAAACTAACAGGCATCGAACCCGAAGGCCGGTTCAACCCGAATTTGAAAAGAACATCTGACCTCGCTGTCAGGCATCTGTTAAACTAACAGGCATCGAACCCGAAGCCCGACTCAACCCGAAGATGAGAAGAACATCTGACCTCGCCGTCAGTCATATGTTAAACAAACAGGCATCGAACCCGAAGACTGTCTAAACCCTTAGTTGAAAAGGACATTTGACCTCGTCATCAATCATCTGTTAAACAAATATGCATCGAACCCAAAACCGGCTCAGCTTGAAGTTGAGAGGAACATCTGACCTCGCCATCAGGCATTAGTTAAACACACATACATCAAACCCGAAGGAAGGCACAACACGAAGTTGAGAGGAACATCTGACCTCGCCGTCAGGTATCTGTTAAACAAACAGGCATCGAACCCGATGGCCGGCTCAACACGAAATTCATAGGAATATCTGACCTTGTTGTAAGGGATCTATTAAACAAACAGACTTCGAACCCAAAGGGCGGCTCAAACCGAAGTTGTGAAAAACATCTGATCTCATTGTCAGGCTTTTGTGAAACAAACAGACATCGAATTTGGTGGTTGGCTCAACCCGAAGATGAGAAGAACATATGACCTCCCAGTTAGGTATCTGTTAAACAAACAGGCATCGAACACGAATGCCGGCTCAACCCGAAGTTGAAAAGAACATCTGACCTCCCTGTCATGCATCTTTTAAATTAACAGGCATCGAACCCAAATGTCGACTCAACCCGAAGTTGAAAAGAACATCTGACCTCGCTGTCAGGCATCTATTAAACTAACAGGCATCGAACCCGAAGGCCGACTCAACCCGAAGATGAGAAGAACATCTAACCTCGCTGTCAGTCATCCGTTAAACAAACAAGCATCGAACCCGAAGACCGTCTCAACCCTTAGTTGAAAACAACATCTGACCTCGTCGTCATGCATCTGTTAAACAAATATGCATCGAACCCGAAACCGGCTCAACATGAAGTTGAGAGGAACATCTGACCTCGCCATCAGGCATTAGTTAAACAAACATGCCTCAAACCTGAAGGACGGCACAACACGAAGTTGAGAGGAACATCTGACCTAGCCGTCAGGTATCTGTTAAACAAATAGGCATCGAACCCGATGGCCGGCTCAACACGAAATTCATAGGAATATCTGACCTTGTTGTAAGGGATATGTTAAACAAACAGGCTTCGAACCTGAAGGGCGGCTCAAACCAAAGTTGTGAAAAACATCTGATCTCATTGTCAGGCTTCTGTGAAACAAACAGGCATCGAATTTGGTGGTTGGCTCAACCCGAAGTTGAGAAGAACATATGACCTCACAGTTAGGTATCTGTTAAACAAACAGGCATCGAACACGAATGCCGGCTCAACCCGAAGTTGAAAAGAACATCTGACCTCCCTGTTATGCATCTTTTAAATTAAAAGGCATCGAACCCAAATGTCGGCTCAACCCGAAGTTGAAAAGAACATCTGACCTCGCTGTCAGGCATCTATTAAACTAACAGACATCGAACCCGAAGGCCGACTCAACCCGAAGATGAGAAGAACATCTGACCTCGCTGTCAGTCATCCGTTAAACAAACAAGCATCGAACCTGAAGACCGTCTCAACCCTTAGTAGAAAACAACATCTGACCTCGTCGTCATGCATCTGTTAAACAAATATGCATCGAACCCGAAACCGGCTCAACATGAAGTTGAGAGGAACATCTGACCTCGCCATCAGGCATTAGTTAAACAAACATGCCTCAAACCTGAAGGACGGCACAACACGAAGTTGAGAGGAACATCTGACCTAGCCGTCAGGTATCTGTTAAACAAACAGGCATCGAACTCGAAGGTCGGCTCAACACGAATTTCATAGGAATATCTGACCTTGTCGTCAGGGATCTATTAAACAAACAGGCATCGAACCCGAAGGCCGGCTCAAATCAAAGTTGTGAAGAACATCTGACCTCGCTGTCAGGCATCTGTTAAACAAACAGGCATCGAATTTTTTGGTCGGCTCAACCCGAAGTTGAGAAGAACATCTGACCTCGCTGTCAGGTATCTGTTAAACAAACAGGCATAGAACCTGAATGCCGGCTCAACCCGAAGTTTAAAAGAACATCTGACCTCGCTGTCAGGCATCTGTTAAACTAACAGGCATCGAACCCGAAGGCTGACTCAACCCGAATATGCGAAGAACATCTGACCTCGTCGTCATTCATCTGTCAAACAAACATGCATCGAACCTAAAGACCGTCTCAACCCTTAGTTGAAAAGAACATCTGACCTCGTCGTCATGCATCTGTTAAACAAATACACATCGAACCCGAAACCGGCTCAACAAGAAGTTGACGGGAACATCTGATCTCGCCATCAGGCATTAGTTAAACAAACATGCTCAAAACCTGAAGGACGGTACATCACGAAGTTGAGAGGAACATCTGACCTAGCCGTCAGGTATCTGTTAAACAAACAGGCATCGAACTCGAAGGCTGACTCAACACGAAATTCATAGGAATATCTGACCTTGTCGTCAGTGATCTATTAAACAAACAGGCATCGAACCCGAAGGCCGGCTCAAATCGAAGTTGTGAAGAACATCTGACCTCCCTGTCAGGCATCTGTTAAACAAACAGGCATCGAATTTTTTGGTCGGCTCAACCCGAAGTTGAGAAGAACATCTGACCTCGCTGTCAGGTATTTGTTAAACAAACAGGCATAGAACCCGAATGCCGGCTCAACCCAAAGTTGAAAAGAACATCTGACCTCGCTGTCAGGCATCTGTTAAACTAACAGGCATCGAACCCGAAGGCCGACTCAACCCGAAGATGTGAAGAACATCTGACCTCACCGTCAGTCATCTGTTAAACAAACAGGCATCGAACCCGAAGACCGTTTCAACCCTTAGTTGAAAAGAACATATGACCTCGCCGTCATGCATCTGTTAAACAAATACGCATCGCACCCGAAAACCGGCTCAACTTGAAGTTGACAGGAACGTCTAACCTCGCCATCAGGAATTGGTTAAACTAACAGGCATCGAACCCGAAGGCCGGTTCAACCCGAATTTGAAAAGAACATCTGACCTCGCTGTCAGGCATCTGTTAAACTAACAGGCATCGAACCCGAAGCCCGACTCAACCCGAAGATGAGAAGAACATCTGACCTCGCCGTCAGTCATATGTTAAACAAACAGGCATCGAACCCGAAGACTGTCTAAACCCTTAGTTGAAAAGGACATTTGACCTCGTCATCAATCATCTGTTAAACAAATATGCATCGAACCCAAAACCGGCTCAGCTTGAAGTTGAGAGGAACATCTGACCTCGCCATCAGGCATTAGTTAAACACACATACATCAAACCCAAAGGAAGGCACAACACGAAGTTGAGAGGAACATCTGACCTCGCCGTCAGGTATCTGTTAAACAAACAGGCATCGAACCCGATGGCCGGCTCAACACGAAATTCATAGGAATATCTGACCTTGTTGTAAGGGATCTATTAAACAAACAGGCTTCGAACCCAAAGGGCGGCTCAAACCGAAGTTGTGAAAAACATCTGATCTCATTGTCAGGCTTTTGTGAAACAAACAGACATCGAATTTGGTGGTTGGCTCAACCCGAAGATGAGAAGAACATATGACCTCCCAGTTAGGTATCTGTTAAACAAACAGGCATCGAACACGAATGCCGGCTCAACCCGAAGTTGAAAAGAACATCTGACCTCCCTGTCATGCATCTTTTAAATTAACAGGCATCGAACCCAAATGTCGACTCAACCCGAAGTTGAAAAGAACATCTGACCTCGCTGTCAGGCATCTATTAAACTAACAGGCATCGAACCCGAAGGCCGACTCAACCCGAAGATGAGAAGAACATCTAACCTCGCTGTCAGTCATCCGTTAAACAAACAAGCATCGAACCCGAAGACCGTCTCAACCCTTAGTTGAAAACAACATCTGACCTCGTCGTCATGCATCTGTTAAACAAATATGCATCGAACCCGAAACCGGCTCAACATGAAGTTGAGAGGAACATCTGACCTCGCCATCAGGCATTAGTTAAACAAACATGCCTCAAACCTGAAGGACGGCACAACACGAAGTTGAGAGGAACATCTGACCTAGCCGTCAGGTATCTGTTAAACAAATAGGCATCGAACCCGATGGCCGGCTCAACACGAAATTCATAGGAATATCTGACCTTGTTGTAAGGGATATGTTAAACAAACAGGCTTCGAACCTGAAGGGCGGCTCAAACCAAAGTTGTGAAAAACATCTGATCTCATTGTCAGGCTTCTGTGAAACAAACAGGCATCGAATTTGGTGGTTGGCTCAACCCGAAGTTGAGAAGAACATATGACCTCACAGTTAGGTATCTGTTAAACAAACAGGCATCGAACACGAATGCCGGCTCAACCCGAAGTTGAAAATAACATCTTACCTCCCTGTTATGCATCTTTTAAATTAAAAGGCATCGAACCCAAATGTCGGCTCAACCCGAAGTTGAAAAGAACATCTGACCTCGCTGTCAGGCATCTATTAAACTAACAGACATCGAACCCGAAGGCCGACTCAACCCGAAGATGAGAAGAACATCTGACCTCGCTGTCAGTCATCCGTTAAACAAACAAGCATCGAACCCGAAGACCGTCTCAACCCTTAGTAGAAAACAACATCTGACCTCGTCGTCATGCATCTGTTAAACACATATGCATCGAACCCGAAACCGGCTCAACATGAAGTTGAGAGGAACATCTGACCTCGCCATCAGGCATTAGTTAAACAAACATGCCTCAAACCTGAAGGACGGCACAACACGAAGTTGAGAGGAACATCTGACCTAGCCGTCAGGTATCTGTTAAACAAACAGGCATCGAACTCGAAGGTCGGCTCAACACGAATTTCATAGGAATATCTGACCTTGTCGTCAGGGATCTATTAAACAAACAGGCATCGCACCCGAAGGCCGGCTCAAATCAAAGTTGTGAAGAACATCTGACCTCGCTGTCAGGCATCTGTTAAACAAACAGGCATCGAATTTTTTGGTCGGCTCAACCCGAAGTTGAGAAGAACATCTGACCTCGCTGTCAGGTATCTGTTAAACAAACAGGCATAGAACCTGAATGCCGGCTCAACCCGAAGTTTAAAAGAACATCTGACCTCGCTGTCAGGCATCTGTTAAACTAACAGGCATCGACCCCGAAGGCTGACTCAACCCGAATATGCGAAGAACATCTGACCTCGTCGTCATTCATCTGTCAAACAAACATGCATCGAACCTAAAGACCGTCTCAACCCTTAGTTGAAAAGAACATCTGACCTCGTCGTCATGCATCTGTTAAACAAATACGCATCGAACCCGAAACCGGCTCAACAAGAAGTTGACGGGAACATCTGATCTCGCCATCAGGCATTAGTTAAACAAACATGCTCAAAACCTGAAGGACGGTACATCACGAAGTTGAGAGGAACATCTGACCTAGCCGTCAGGTATCTGTTAAACAAACAGGCATCGAACTCGAAGGCTGACTCAACACGAAATTCATAGGAATATCTGACCTTGTCGTCAGTGATCTATTAAACAAACAGGCATCGAACCCGAAGCCCGGCTCAAATCGAAGTTGTGAAGAACATCTGACCTCCCTGTCAGGCATCTGTTAAACAAACAGGCATCGAATTTTTTGGTCGGCTCAACCCGAAGTTGAGAAGAACATCTGACCTCGCTGTCAGGTATTTGTTAAACAAACAGGCATAGAACCCGAATGCCGGCTCAACCCAAAGTTGAAAAGAACATCTGACCTCGCTGTCAGGCATCTGTTAAACTAACAGGCATCGAACCCGAAGGCCGACTCAACCCGAAGATGTGAAGAACATCTGACCTCACCGTCAGTCATCTGTTAAACAAACAGGCATCGAACCCGAAGACCGTTTCAACCCTTAGTTGAAAAGAACATATGACCTCGCCGTCATGCATCTGTTAAACAAATACGCATCGCACCCGAAAACCGGCTCAACTTGAAGTTGACAGGAACGTCTAACCTCGCCATCAGGCATTGGTTAAACTAACAGGCATCGAACCCGAAGGCCGGTTCAACCCGAATTTGAAAAGAACATCTGACCTCGCTGTCAGGCATCTGTTAAACTAACAGGCATCGAACCCGAAGCCCGACTCAACCCGAAGATGAGAAGAACATCTGACCTCGCCGTCAGTCATCTGTTAAACAAACAGGCATCGAACCCGAAGACCGTCTAAACCCTTAGTTGAAAAGAACATTTGACCTCGTCATCATGCATTTGTTAAACAAATATGCATCGAACCCGAAACCGGCTCAACTTGAAGTTGAGAGGAACATCTGACCTCGCCATCAGCAATTAGTTAAACACACATGCATCAAACCCGAAAGAAGGCACAACACGAAGTTGAGAGGAACATCTGACCTCGCCGTCAGGTATCTGTTAAACAAACAGGCATCGAACCCGATGGCCGGCTCAACACGAAATTCATAGGAATATCTGACCTTGTTGTAAGGAATCTATTAAACAAACAGGCTTCGAACCCGAAGGGAGGCTCAAACCAAAGTTGTGAAAAACATCTGATCTCATTGTCAAGCTTCTGTGAAACAAACAGGCATCGAATTTGGTGGTTGGCTCAACCCAAAGATGAGAAGAACATATGACCTAACAGTTAGGTATCTGTTAAACAAACAGGCATCGAACACGAATGCCGGCTCAACCCGAAGTTGAAAAGAACATCTAACCTCCGTGTCATGCATCTTTTAAATTAACAGGCATCGAACCCAAATGTCGACTCAACCCGAAGTTGAAAAGAACATCTGACCTCGCTGTCAGGCATCTATTAAACTAACAGGCATCGAACCCGAAGGCCGACTCAACCCGAAGATGAGAAGAACATCTGACCTCGCTGTCAGTCATCTGTTAAACAAACAAGCATCGAACCCGAAGACCGTCTCAACCCTTAGTTGAAAACAACATCTGACCTCGTCGTCATTCATCTGTTAAACAAATATGCATTGAACCCGAAACCGGCTCAACATGAAGTTGAGAGGAACATCTGACCTCGCCATCAGGCATTAGTTAAACAAACATGCCTCAAACCTAAAGGACGGCACAACACGAAGTTGAGAGGAACATCTGACCTAGCCGTCAGGTATCTGTTAAACAAACAGGCATTGAACTCGAAGGCCGGCTCAACACGAAATTCATAGGAATATCTGACCTTGTCGTCAGGGATCTATTAAACAAACAGGCATCGAACCCGAAGTTCGGCTCGAATCAAAGTTGTGAAGAACATCTAACCTCGCTGTCAGGCATCTGTTAAACAAACAAGCATCGAATTTTTTGGTCGGCTCAACCCGAAGTTGAGAAGAACATCTGACCTCGCTGTCAGGTATCTGTTAAACAGACAGGCATAGAACCTGAATGTCAGCTCAACCCAAAGTTTAAAAGAACATCTGACCTCGCTGTCAGGCATCTGTTAAACTAACAGGCATCGAACCCGAATGCCGACTCAACCCGAAGATGCGAAGAACATCTGACCTCGTCGTCATTCATCTGTTAAACAAACAGGTATCGAACCTGAAGACCGTCTCAACCCTTAGTTGAAAAGAACATCTGACCTCGTTGTCATGCATCTGTTAAACAAATACGCATCGAACCCGAAACCGGCTCAACTTGAAGTTGACAGGAACGTCTGACCTCGCCATCAGGCATTAGTTAAATACACATGCATCAAACCCGAAGGAAGGCACAACACGAAGTTGAGAGGAACATCTGACCTCGCCGTCAGGTATCTGTTAAACAAACAGGCATCGAACCCGAAGGCCGGCTCAACACGAAATTCATAGGAATATCTGACCTTGTCGTCAGGGATATATTAAACAAACAGGCATCGAACCCGAAGGCCGGCTCAAACCGAAGTTGTGAAGAACATCTGACCTCGCTGTCAGGCTTCTGTTAAACAAACAGGCATCGAATTTGGTGGTCGGCTCAACCCGAAGTTGAGAAGAACATATGACCTCGCTGTTAGGTATCTGTTAAACAAACAAGCATCGAACCCGAATACCGGCTCAACCCGAAGTTGAAAAGAACATCGGACCTTGCTGTCAGGCATCTGTTAAACTAATAGGCATCGAACCCGATGACCGGCTCAACCCGAATTTGAAAAGAACATTTGACCTCGCTGTCAAGCATCTATTAAACTAACAGGCATCGAACCCGAAGGCCGACTCAACCCGAAGATGAGAAGAACATCTGACCTCGCCGTCAGTCATCTGTTAAACAAACAAGCATCGAACCCGAAGACCGTCTCAACCCTTAGTTGAAAACAACATCTGACCTCGTCGTCATGCATCTGTTAAACAAATATGCATCGAACCCGAAACCGGCTCAACTTGAAGTTGACAGGAACATCTGACCTCGCCATCAGAAATTAGTTAAACAAACATGCATCAAACCCGAAGGACGGCACAACACGAATTTGAGAGGAACATTTGACCTCGCCGTCAGGTATATGTTAAACAAACAGGCATCGAACCCGAAGGCCGGCTTAACACGAAATCCATAGGAATATATGACCTTGTCGTCAGGGATCTATTAAACAAACAGGCATCGAACCCGAAGGCCGGCTCAAACCGAAGTTGTGAAGAACATCTGACCTTGCTGTCAGGCATCTGTTAAACAAACAGGCATCGAATTTGGTGGTCGGCTCAACCCGAAGTTGAGAAGAACATATGACCTCGTTGTTTGGTATCTGTTAAAAAAACAGGCATCGAACCCGAATGTCGGCTCAACCTGAAGTTGAAAAGAACATCGGACCATGCTGTCAGGCATCTGTTAAACAAATAGGCATCGAACCCGAAGGCCGGCTCAACCCGAATTAGAAAAGAACATCTGACCTCGCTGTCAGGCATCTGTTAAAATAACAGGCATCGAACCTGAAGGCCGACTCAACCCGAAGATGAGAAGAACATCTGACCTCGTCGTTATTCATCTGTTAAACAAACAGGCATCGAACCCGAAGGCCGTCTCAACCCTTAGTTGAAAAGAACATCTTACCTCGTCGTCATGCATTTGTTAAACAAATACGCATCGAACGCGAAATCGGCTCAACATAAAGTTGACAGGAACATCTGACCTCGCCATCAGGCATTAGTTAAACAAACATGCATCAAACCTGAAG
This sequence comes from Lathyrus sativus, assembly GCA_963859935.3. Classification (NCBI taxonomy): domain Eukaryota; kingdom Viridiplantae; phylum Streptophyta; class Magnoliopsida; order Fabales; family Fabaceae; genus Lathyrus; species Lathyrus sativus. Next base: position 394,993,493 of record OZ012735.1, on the reverse strand, counting down.
GATGGCACAACACGAAGTTGAGAGGAACATCTGACCTTGTCGTCAGGGATCTATTGAACAAACAGGCATCAAACCCGAAGGCCGGCTCAAATCGAAGTTGTGAAGAACATCTGACCTCGCTGTCAGTCATATGTTAATCAAACAGGCATCAAATTTTTTGGTCGGCTCAACCCGAAGTTGAGAAGAATATCTGACCTCGTTGTCAGGTATCTGTTAAACAAACAGGCATAGAACCTGAATGTCGGCTCAACCCGAAGTTGAAAAGAAAATCTGACCTCGCTGTCAGGCATCTGTTAAACTAACAAGCATCGAACCCGAAGATGCGAAGAACATCTGACCTCACCGTCAGTCATGTGTTAAACAAACAGGCATCGAACCCGAAGATTGTCTCAACCCTTAGTTGAAAAGAACATCTGACCTCACCGTCATGCATCTGTTAAACAAATACGCGTCGAACCCGAAAGCCGGCTCAACTTGAAGTTGACAGGAACGTCTGACCTCGCTGTCAGGCATCTATTAAACTAACAGGTATCGAACCCGAAGGCCAACTCAACCCGAATTTGAAAAGAACATCTGACCTCGCTGTCAGGCATTTGTTAAACTAACAGGCATCGAACCCGAAGGCCGCCTCAACCCGAAGATGAGAAGACAATCTGACCTCGCCGTCAGTCATCTTTTAAACAAACAGGCATCGAACCCGAAGACCATCTCAACCCTTAGTTGAATAGAACATCTAACCTCGTCGTAATGCATCTGTTAAACAAATACGCATCGAACCCGAAACCGGCTCAACTTGATGTTGACAGGAACATCTGACCTCACCATCAGGCATTAGTTAAACATACATGCATCAAACCCGAAGGAAGGCACAACACAAAGTTGAGAGGAACATCTGACCTCGCCGTCTGGGATCAGTTAAACAAACAGGCATCGAACCCGATGGCCGGCCTAACAAGAAATTCATAGGAATATCTGACCTTGTCGTCAGGGATCTATTAAACAAAAAGGCATCGAACCCGAAGGCCGGCTCAAACCAAAGTTGTGAAAAACATCTGATCTCATTGTCAGGCTTCTGTTAAACAAACAGGCATCGAATTTGGTGGTCGGCTTAACCCGACATTGAGAAGAACATATGACCTCGCAGTTAGGTATCTGTTAAACTAACATGCATCAAACCCGAATGTCGGCTCAACCCGAAGTTGAAAAGAACATCGGACCTCGCTGTCAGGCATCTGTTAAACTAACAGGCATCAAACCCGAAGGCCGGCTCAACCCGAATTTGAAAAGAACATCTGACCTCGCTGTCAGGCATCTGTTAAACTAACAGGCATCGATCCCGAAGGCCGGCGTAACCCGAAGATGAGAAGAACATTTGACCTCGCCGTCATTCATCTGTTAAACAAACAGGCATCGAACCCAAAGACCGTCTCAACCCTTAGTTGAAAAGAACATCTGACCTCGTCGTCATGCATCTGTTAAACAAATACGCAACGAACCCGAAACCGGCTCAACATGAAGTTAACAGGAACATCTGACCTCGCCATCAGGAATTAGTTAAATACACATGCATCAAACTTGAAGGACGGCACAACACGAAGTTGAGAGGAACATCTGACCTAGCCGTCAGGTATCTGTTAAACAAACAGGCATCGAACTCGAAGGCCGGCTTAACACGAAATTCATAGGAATATATGACCTTGTCGTTAGTGATCTACTAAACAAACAGGCATCGGACCCGAAGGCCGGCTCAAATCGAAGTTGTGAAGAACATCTGACCTCACTGTCAGGCATCTGTTAAACAAACAGGCATCGAATTTTTTGGTCGGCTCAACCCGAAGTTGAGAAAAACATCTGACCTCGCTGTGAGGTATCTGTTAAACAAACAAGCATAGAACCTGAATCTCGGCTCAACCTGAAGTTGAAAAGAACATCTGACCTCGCTGTCAGGCATCTGTTAAACTAACAGGCATCGAACCCGAAGGCCGACTCAACCCGAAGATGCGAAGAACATCTGACCACACCGTCATTCATCTATTAAACAAACAAGCATCGAACCCGAAGACCGTCTCAAACCATAGTTAAAAAGAACATCTGACCTCGTCGTCAAGCATCTGTTAAACAAATACGCATCGAACCCGAAACCGGTTCAACTTGAAGTTGACAGGAACATCTGACCTCGCCATCAGGCATTAGTTAAACAAACAGGCATCGAACCCGAATTTCGGCTCAACCCGAAGTTGAAAAGAACATCTGACCTCGCTGTCAGGCATCTGTTCAACTAACAGGCATCGAACCCGAAGGCCGACTCAACCCGAAGATGAGAAGAACATCTGACCTCGCTGTCAGTCATCTGTTAAACAAACAGGGATCGAACCCGAAGACAGTCTCAACCCATAGTTGAAAAGAACATCTGACCTCGTCGTCATGCATCTGTTAAACAAATACGCATCGAACCCGAAACCGGGTCAACATGAAGTTGACAAGAACATCTAACCTCGCCATCAGGCATTAGTTAAATAAACATGCATCAAACTTGAAGGACGGCACAACACGAAGTTGAGAGGAACATCTGACCTAGCCGTCAGGTATCTGTTAAACAAACAAGCGTCGAACTCGAAGGCCGGCTCAACACGAAATTCATTGGAATATATGACATTGTCGTTAGGGATCTACTAAACAAACAGGCATCGAACCCGAAGGCCGGCTCAAATCGAAGTTGTGAAGAACATCTGACCTCGCTGTCAGGCATCTGTTAAACAAACAGTCATCGAATTTTTTGGTCGGCTCAACCCGAAGTTGAGAAGAACATCTGACCTCGCTGTCAGGTATCTGTTAAACAAACATGCATAGAACCCGAATGTCGGCTCAACCTGAAGTTGAAAAGAACATCTGACCTCGCTGTCAGGCATCTGTTAAACTAACAGGCATCGATCCCGAAAGCCGACTCAACCCGAAGATGCGAAGAACATCTGACCACATCGTCATTAATCTGTTAAACAAACAGGCATCGAACCCGAAGACCGTCTCAAACCTTAGTTAAAAAGAACATATGACCTCGTCGTCATGCATCTGTTAAACAAATACGCATCGAACCCGAAAGCCGACTCAACTTGAAGTTGACAGGAAAGTCTGACCTCGCCATCAGGCATTAGTTAAACAAACAGGCATCGAACCAGAATTTCGGCTCAACCCGAAGTTGAAAAGAACATCTGACCTCGCTGTCAGGCATCTGTTCAACTAACAGGCATCGAACCCGAAGGCCGACTCAACCCGAAGATGAGAAGAACATCTGACCTTGCTGTCAGTCATCTGTTAAACAAACAGGCATCAAACCCGAAGACAGTCTCAACCCATAGTTGAAAAGAACATCTGACCTCGTCGTCATGCATCTATTAAACAAATACGCATCGAACCCGAAACCGGGTCAACATGAAGTTGACAAGAACATCTGACCTCGCCATCAGGCATTAGTTAAACACACATGCATCAAACCTAAAGGAAGGCACAAGACGAAGTTGAGAGGAACATCTGACCTCGCCGTCAGGTATCTGTTAAACAAACAGGCATCGAACCCGATGGCCGGCTCAACACGAAATTCATAGGAATATCTGACCTTGTCGTCAGGGATCTATTAAACAAACAGGCATCGAACCCGAAGGCCGGCTCAAACCGAAGTTGTGAAAAACATCTGATCTCATTGTCAGGCTTCTGCCAAACAAACAGGCATCGAATTTGGTGGTCGGCTCAACCCGAAGTTGAGAAGAACATATAACCTCGAAGTTAGGTATCTGTTAAACAAACAGGCATCGAACCGGAATGCCGGATCAACCCGAAGTTGAAAAGAACATCTGACATCGCTGTCAGGCATCTGTTAAACTAACAGGCATCGAACCCGAAGGCCGACTCAACCCGAAGATGCGAAGAACATCTGACCACATCGTCATTCATCTGTTAAACAAACAGGCATCGAACCCGAAGACCGTCTCTAACCTTAGTTAAAAAGAACATCTGACCTCGTCGTCATGCATCTGTTAAACAAATACGCATCGAACCCGAAAGCCGACTCAACTTGAAGTTGACAGGAAAGTCTGACCTCGCCATCAGGCATTAGTTAAACAAACAGGCATCGAACCCGAATTTCGGCTCAACCCGAAGTTGAAAAGAACATCTGACCTTGCTGTCAGGCATCTGTTCAACTAACAGGCATCGAACCCGAAGGCCGACTCAACCCGAAGATGAGAAGAACATTTGACCTTGCTGTCAGTCATCTGTTAAACAAACAGGGATGGAACCCGAAGACAGTCTCAACCCATAGTTGAAAAGAACATCTGACCTCGTCGTCATGCATCTGTTAAACAAATACGCATCGAACCCGAAACCGGCTCAACTTGAAGTTGACAGGAACATCTGACCTCGCCATCAGGCATTAGTTAAACACACATGCATCAAACCTAAAGGAAGGCACAAGACGAAGTTGAGAGGAACATCTGACCTCGCCGTCAGGTATCTGTTAAACAAACAGGCATCGAACCCGATGGCCGGCTCAACACGAAATTCATAGGAATATCTGACCTTGTCGTCAGGGATCTATTAAACAAACAGGCATCGAACCCGAAGGCCGGCTCAAACCGAAGTTGTGAAAAACATCTGATCTCATTGTCAGGCTTCTGCCAAACAAACAGGCATCGAATTTGGTGGTCGGCTCAACCCGAAGTTGAGAAGAACATATAACCTCGAAGTTAGGTATCTGTTAAACAAACAGGCATCGAACCGGAATGCCGGATCAACCCGAAGTTGAAAAGAACATCTGACATCGCTGTCAGACATCTTTTAAACTAACAGGCATCGAACCCGAATGTCGGCTCAACCCGACGTTGAAAAGAACATCTGACCTTGCTGTCAGGCATCTATTAAACTAACAGGCATCGAACCTGAAGGCCGACTCAACCCTAAGATGAGAAGAACATCTGACCTTGCCGTCAGTCATCTGTTAAATAAATAGGCATCGAACCCGAAGACCGTCTCAACCCTTAGTTGAAAAGAACATCTGACCTCGCCGTCATGCATCTGTTAAACAAATACGCATCGAACCCGAAAGCCGACTCAACTTGAAGGTGACAGGAACGTCTGCCTCGTTATCAGACATTAGTTAAACAAACAGGCATCAAACCCGAATGCGGCTCAACCGGAAGTTGAAAAGAACATCGGACCTCGCTGTCAGGCATCTGTTAAACTAACAGGCATTGAACCCGAAGGCCGGCTCAACCCGAATTTGAAAAGAACATCTGACCTCGCTGTCAGGCATCTATTAAACTAACAGGCATCGAACCCGAAGGCCGACTCAAACCGAAGATGAGAAGAACATCTGACCTCGCTGTCAGTCATCTGTTAAACAAACAGGGATCGAACCCGAAGACAGTCTCAACCCATAGTTGAAAAGAACATTTGACCTCGTCGTCATGCATCTGTTAAACAAATACGCATCGAACCCGAAACCGGCTCAACTTGAAGTTGACAGGAACATCTGACCTCGCCATCAGGCATTAGTTAAACACACATGCATCAAACCCAAAGGAAGGCACAAGACGAAGTTGAGAGGAACATCTGACCTCGCCGTCAGGTATCTGTTAAACAAACAAGCATCGAACCCGATGGCCGGCTCAACACGAAATTCATAGGAATATCTGACCTTGTCGTCAGGGATCTATTAAACAAACAGGCATCGAACCCGAAGGCCGGCTCAAACCGAAGTTGTGAAAAACATCTGATCTCATTGTCAGGCTTCTGCTAAACAAACAGGCATCGAATTTGGTGGTCGGCTCAACCCAAAGTTGAGAAGAACATATGACCTCGAAGTTAGGTATCTGTTAAACAAACAGGCATCGAACCCGAATGCCGGATCAACCCGAAGTTGAAAAGAACATCTGACCTCGCTGTCAGGCATCTTTTAAACTAACAGGCATCGAACCCGAATGCCGGCTCAACCCGAAGTTGAAAAGAACATCTGACCTTGCTGTCAGGCATCTATTAAACTAACAGGCATCGAACCCGAAGGCCGACTCAACCCTAAGATGAGAAGAACATCTGACCTTGCCGTCAGTCATCTGTTAAGTAAATAGGCATCGAACCCGAAGACCGTCTCAACCCTTAGTTGAAAAGAACATCTGACCTCGCCGTCATGCATCTGTTAAACAAATACGCATCGAACCCGAAAGCCGACTCAACTTGAAGGTGACAGGAACTTCTGCCTCGTTATCAGACATTAGTTAAACAAACAGGCATCGAACCCGAATGCGGCTCAACCGGAAGTTGAAAAGAACATCGGACCTCGCTGTCAGGCATCTGTTAAACTAACAGGCATTGAACCCGAAGGCCGGCTCAACCCGAATTTGAAAAGAACATCTGACCTCGCTGTCAGGCATCTGTTAAACTAATAGGCATCGAACCCGAAGGCCGACTCAACCCGAAGATGAGAAGAACATCTGACCTCACTGTCAGTCATCTGTTAAACAAACAGGGATCGAACCCGAAGACAGTCTCAACCCTTAGTTGAAAAGAACATCTGACCTCGTCGTCATGCATCTGTTAAACAAATACGCATCGAACCCGAAACCGGCTCAACTTGAAGTTAACAGGAACATCTGACCTCGCCATCAGGCATTAGTTAAACACACATGCATCAAACCCGAAGGAAGGCACAACACGATGTTGAGAGGAAAATCTGACCTCGCAGTCAGGTATCTATTAAACAAACAGGCATCGAACCAGATGGTCGGCTCAACACGAAATTCATAGGAATATCTGACCTTGTCGTCAGGAATCTATTAAACAAACAGGCATCGAACTCGAAGGCTGGCTCAAACCGAAGTTGTGAAAAACATCTGATCTCATTGTCAGGCTTCTGTTAAACAAACAGGCATCGAATTTGGTGGTCGGCTCAACCCGAAGTTGAGAAGAACATATGACCGCACAGTTAGGTATCTGTTAAACAAACAGGCATCGAACCAGAATGTCGGCTCAACCCGAAGTTGAAAAGAACATCTGACCTCGCTGTCAGGTATCTTTGAAACTAACAAGCATCGAACCCGATGCCGGCTCAACCCGAAGTTGAAAAGAACATCTGACCTCACTGTCAGGCATCTATTAAACTAACAGGCATCGAACCCGATGGCCGACTCAACCCTAAGATGAGAAGAACATCTGACCTTGCCGTCAGTCATCTGTTAAACAAACAGGCATCGAACCCGAAGACCGTCTCAACCCTTAGTTGAAAACAACATCTGACCTCGTCGTCATGCATCTGTTAAACAAATACGCATCGAACCCGAAACCGGCTCAACTTGAAGTTTACAAGAACATCTGACCTCGCCATCAAACATTAGTTAAACAAACATGCATCAAACCAAAAGGACGGTACAACACGAATTTGAGAGGAACATCTGACCTCGCCGTCAGGTATCTGTTAAACAAACAGGCATCGAACTCGAAGGCCGGCTCAACACGAAATTCATTGGAATATATGACCTTGTCGTCAGGGATCTATTAAACAAACAGGTATCCAACCCGAAGGCAGGCTCAAACCAAAGTTGTGAAGAACATCTGACCTCGCTGTCAGGCATCTGTAAAACAAACAGGCATCGAATTTGGTGGTCGCCTCAACCCGAAGTTGAGAAGAACATATGACCTCGCTGTTAGGTATCTGTTAAACAAACAGGCATCGAACCCGATTACCGGCTCAACCCAAAGTTGAAAAGAACATCTGACCTCGCTGTCAGGCATCTGTTAAACTAACAGGTATCAAACCCGAAGGCCGGCTCAACCCGAATTTGAAAGGAACATCTGACCTCGCTGTCAGGCATCTGTTAAACTAACAGGCATCGAACTTGAAGGCCGACTCAACCCGAAGATGAGAAGAACAACTGACCTCGCCGTCAGTCATCTGTTAAACAAACAGGCATCGAACATGAAGACCATCTCAACCCTTAGTTGAAAAGAACATCTGACCTCGTCGTCATGCATTTGTTAAACAAATACGCATCGAACCCGAAACCGGCTCAACATGAATTTGACAGGAACATCTGACCTTGCCATCAGGCATTAGTTAAACACACATGCATCAAACCTGAAGGAAGGCACAACACAAAGTTGAGAGGAACATCTGACCTCGCCGTCAGGTATCTTTTAAACAAACAGGCATCGAACCCGATGGCCGGCTCAACACGAAATTCATAGGAATATCTGACCTTCTCGTCAGGGATCTATTAAACAAACAGGCATCGAACCCGAAGGCCGGCTCAAACCAAAGTTGTGAAAAACATCTGATCTCATTGTCAGGCTTCTGTTAAACAAACAGGCATCGAATTTGGTTGTCGGCTCAACCCGAAGTTGAGAAGAACATATGACCTCGCAGTTAGTTATCTGCTAAACAAACAGGCATCGAACCCGAATGCCGGCTCAACTCGAAGTTGAAAAGAACATCTAACCTCGCTGTTAGGTATCTTTGAAACTAACAGGAATCGAACACGATGCCGGCTCAACCCGAAGTTGAAAAGAACATCTGACCTCGCTGTCAGGCATCTATTAAACTAACAGGCATCGAACCCGAAGGCCGACTCAACCCTAAGATGAGAAGAGCATCTGACCTTGCCGTCAGTCATCTGTTAAACAAACAGGCATCGAACTCGAAGACCGTCTCAACCCTTAGTTGAAAACAACATCTGACATCGTCGTCATGCATCTGTTAAACAAATACGCATCGAACCCGAAACCGGCTCAACTTGAAGTTGACAGGAACATCTGACCTCGCCATCAGGCATTAGTTAAACAAACATGCATCAAACCCGAAAGACGGCACAACACGAATTTGAGAGGAACATCTGACCTCGCTGTCAGGTATCTGTTAAACAAACATGCATCGAACCCGATGGTCGGCTCAACACGAAATTCATAGGAATATCTGACCTTGTCGTCAGGGATCTATTAAACAAAAAGGCATCGAACCCGAAGGCCGGCTCAAACCAAAGTTGTGAAAAACATCTGATCTCATTTTCAGGCTTCTGTTAAACAAACAGGCATCGAATTTGGTGGTCGGCTCAACCCGAAGTTGAGAAGAACATATGACCTCGCAGTTAGGTATCTGTTAAACAAACAAGCATTGAACCCGAATGTCGGCTCAACCTGAAGTTGAAAAGAACATCTGACCTCGCTGTTAGGTATCTTTGAAACTAACAGGCATCGAACCCGATGCCGGCTCAACCCGAAGTTGAAAAGAACATCTGACCACGCTGTTAGGCATCTATTAAACTAACAGGATTCGAACCCGAAGGCCGACTCAACCCTAAAATGAGAAGAACATCTGACCTTGCCGTCAGTCATCTTTTAAACAAACAGGCATCGAACCCGAAGACCGTCTCAACCCTTAGTTGAAACCAACATCTGACCTCGTCGTCATGCATCTGTTAAACAAATACGCATCGAACCCGAAACCGGCTCAACTTGAAGTTGACGCGAACATCTGACCTCGCCATCAAACATTAGTTAAACAAACATGCATCAAACCAAAAGGACGTCACAACAAAAATTTGAGAGGAACATCTGACCTCGCCGTCAGGTATCTGTGAAACAAACAGGCATCGAACTCGAAGGCCGGCTCAACACGAAATTCATTGGAATATATGACCTTGTCGTCAGGGATCTATTAAACAAACAGGCATCGAACCCGAAGGCAGGCTCAAACCGAAGTTGTGAAGAACATCTGACCTCGCTGTTAGGCATCTGTAAAACAAACAGGCATCGAATTTTGTGGTCGGCTCAACCCGAAGTTGAGAAGAACATATGACCTCGCTGTTAGGTATCTGTTAAACAAACAGGCATCGAACCCGAATACCGGCTCAACCCAAAGTTGAAAAGAACATCGAACCTTGCTGTCAGACATCTGTTAAACTAATAGGCATCGAACCCGAAGGCCGGCTCAACCCGAATTTGAAAAGAATACCTGACTTCGCTGTCAGGCATCTGTTAAAATAACAGGCATCGAACCCGAAGGCCGACTCAACCCGAAGATGAGAAGAACATCTGACCTCGCCGTCATTCATCTGTTAAACAAACAGGCATCGAACCCGAAGACCATCTCAACCCTTAGTTGAAAAGAACATCTGACCTCGTCGTCATGCATCTGTTAAACAAATACGCATCGAACCCAAAACCGGCTCAACATGAAGTTGACAGGAACATCTGACCTCGCCATCAGGCATTAGTTAAACAAACATGCATCAAACCTGAGGGATGGCACAACACGAACTTGAGAGGAACATCTCACCTAGCCGTCAGGTATCTGTTAAACAAATAGGCATCGAACTCGAAGGCCGCCTCAACACGAAATTCATAGGAATATCTGACCTTGTCGTCAGGGATCTATTAAACAAACAGGCATCGAACCCGAAGGCCGGCTCAAATCGAAGTTGAGAAGAACATCTGACCTCGCTGTCAGGTATCTGTTAAACAAACAGGCATAGAACCTGAATGTCGGCTCAACCCGAAGTTGAAAAGAACATCTGACCTCGCTGTCAGGCATCTTCTAAACTAACAGGCATCGAACCCGAAGGCCGACTCAACCCGAAGATGCGAAGAACATCTGACCTCACCGTCAGTCATCTGTTAAACAAACAGGCATCGAACCCGAAGATCGTCTCAACCCTTAGTTGGAAAGAACATCTGACCTCACCGCCATGCATCTGTTAAAAAAATACGCATCGAACCCGAAAGCCGGCTCAACTTGAAGTTGACAGGAACGTCTGACCTCGCTGTCAGGCATTTGTTAAACTAACAGGTACTGAACCGGAAGGCCGGCTCAACCCGAATTTGAAAAGAACATCTGACCTCGCTGTCAGGCATCTGTTAAACTAACAGGCATCAAACCCGAAGGCCAACTCAACCCAAAGATGAGAAGAACATCTGACCTCGCCGTCTGTCATCTGTTAAAGAAACAGGCATCGAACCCGAAGACCATCTCAACCCTTAGTTGAAAAGAACATTTGACCTCGTCGTCATGCATCTGTTAAACAAATACGCATCGAACCCGAAACCGGTTCAACTTGAAGTTGACAGGAACATCTGACCTCGCCATCAGGCATTAGTTAAACACACATGTATCAAACCCGAAGGAAGGCACAACACAAATTTGAGAGGAACATCTGACCTCGCCGTCAGGTATCTGTTAAACAAACAGGCATCGAACCCGATGGCCGGCTCAACACGAAATTCATAGGAATATCTGACCTTGTCGTCAGGGATCTATTAAACAAATAGGCATCGAACCCGAAGGCCGGCTCAAACCAAAGTTGTGAAAAACATCTGATCTCATTGTCAGGCTTCTGTTAAACAAACAGGCATCGAATTTGGTTGTCGGCTCAACCCGAAGTTGAGAAGAACATATGACCTAGCAGTTAGGTATCTGTTAAACAAACAGGCATCGAACCCGAATGCCGGCTCAACCCGAAGTTGAAAAGAACATCTGACCTCGCTGTCAGGAATCTTTTAAACTAACAGGCATCGAACCTGAATGCCGTCTCAACCCGAAGTTGAAAAAAGCATCTGACCTCACTGTCAGACATCTATTAAACTAACAGGCATCGAACCCGAAGGCCGACTCAACCCTAACATGAGAAGAACATCTGACCTTGCCGTCAGTCATCTGTTAAACAAACAGGCATCGAACCCGGAGACCATCTCAACCCTTAGTTGAAAACAACATCTGACCTCTTCGTCATGCATCTGTTAAACAAATACGCATCGAACCCGAAACCGGCTCAACTTGAAGTTGACAGGAACATCTGACCTCGCCATCAGGCATTAGTTAAACAAACATGCATCAAACCCGAAGGACGGTACAACGCGAATTTGAGAGGAACATCTGACCTCGCCGTCAGGTATCTGTTAAACAAACAGGCATCGAAGCCAAAGGTCGGCTCAACACAAAATTCATTGGAATATACGACCTTGTCGTCAGGGATCTATTAAACAAACAGGCATCGAACCCGAAGGCCGGCTCAAACCGAAGTTGTGAAGAACATCTAACCTCGCTGTCAGGCATCTGTTAAACAAACAGGCATCGAATTTGGTGGTCGGCTCAACCCGAAGTTGAGAAGAACATATGACCTCGCTGTTAGGTATCTGTTAAACAAACAGGCATCGAACCCGAATGCCGGCTCAAACCGAAGTTGAAAAGAACATCGGACCTCGCTGTCAGGCATTTGTTAAACTAACAGGCATCGAACCCGAAGGCCGGCTCAACCCGAATTTGAAAAGAACATCTGACCTCGCTGTCAGGCATCTGTTAAACTAACAGGCATCGAACCCGAAGGCCGACGTAACCCGAAGATAAGAAGAACATCTGACCTCGCCGTCATTCATCTGTTAAACAAACAGGCATCGAACCCGAAGACCGTCTCAACCCTTAGTTAAAAAGAACATCTGACCTCGTCGTCATGCATCTCTTAAACAAATACGCATCGAACCCGAAACCGGCTCAACATGAAGTTGACAGGAACATCTGACCTCGCCATCAGGCATTAGTTAAATAAACATGCATCAAACCTGAAGGACGGCACAACACGAAGTTGAGAGGAACATCTGACCTAGCCGTCAAGTATCTGTTAAACAAACAGGCATCAAACTCGAAGGCCGACTCAACACGAAATTCATAGGAATATCTGACCTTATCGTCATGGATCTATTAAACAAACAGGCATCGAACCTGAATGTCGGCCCAAATCGAAGTTGTGAAGAACATCTGACCTCGCTGTCAGGCATCTGTTAAACAATCAGGCATCGAATTTTTTGGTCGGCTCAACCCGAAGTTGAGAAGAACATCTGACCTTGCTGTCAGGTATCTGTTAAACAAACAAGCATAGAACCCAAATGTCGGCTAAACCTGATGTTGAAAAGAACATCTGACCTCGCTGTCAGGCATCTGTTAAACAAACATGGATCGAACCCGAAGACAGTCTCAACCCTTAATTGAAAAGAACATCTGACCTCGTCGTCATGCATCTGTTAAACAAATACGCATCGAACCCGAAACCGGCTCAACTTGAAGTTGACAGGAACATCTGACCTCGCCATCAGGCATTAGTTAAACGCACATGCATCAAACCCGAAGGAAGGCACAACACGAAGTTTAGAGGAACATCTGACCTTGCCGTCAGGTATTTGTTAAACAAACAGGTATCGAACCCGATGGAAGGCTCAACACGAAATTCATAGGAATATCTGACCTTGTCGTCAGGGATCTATTAAACAAACAGGCATCGAACCCGAAGGCCGGCTCAAACCGAAGTTGTAAAAAACATCTGATCTCATTGTCAGGCTTCTGTTAAACAAACAGGCATCGAATTTGGTGGTCGGCTCAACCCGAAGTTGAGAAGAACATATGACCTCGCAGTTAGGTATCTGTTAAACAAACAGGCATCGAACCCGAATGCCGGCTCAACCCGAAGTTGAAAAGAACATCTGACATCGCTGTCAGGCATCTTTTAAACTAACAAGCATCGAACCCGAATGCCGGCTCAACCCGATGTTGAAAAGAACATCTGACCTAGCTGTCAGGCATCTATTAAACTAACAGGCATTGAACCCGAATGCCGACTCAACCCTAAGATGAGAAGAACATCTGACCTTGCAGTCAGTCATCTGTTAGACAAACAGGCATCGAACCCGAAGACCGTCTCAACCCTTAGTTGAAAAGAACATCTGACCTCGCTGTCAGGCATCTGTTAAACTAACGGGCATCGAACCCGAAGGCCGACTCAACCCGAAGATGCGAAGAACATCTGACCTCACCGTCAGTCATCTGTTAAACAAACAGGCATCGAACCCGAAGACTGTCTCAAACCTTAGTTGAAAAGAACATATGACCTCGCCGTCATGCATCTGTTAAACAAATACGCATCCAACCCGAAATCCGGGTCAACTTGAAGTTGACAGGAAAGTCTGACCTTGCCATCAGGCATTAGTTAAACAAACAGGCATCGAACCCGAATGTCGGCTCAACCCGAAGTTGAAAAGAACATCGAACCTCGCTGTCAGGCATCTGTTAAACTAACAGGCATCGAACCCGAAGGCCGACTCAACCCGAATTTGAAAAGAACATCTGACCTCGCTATCAGGCATCTGTTAAACAAATAGGCATCGAACCCGAAGGCCGACTCAACCCGAAGATGAGAAGAACATCTGACCTCGCTGTCAGTCATCTGTTAAAAAAACAGGGATCGAACCCGAAGACAGTCTCAACCCTTAATTGAAAAGAACATCTGACCTCGTCGTCATGCATCTGTTAAACAAATACGCATCGAACCCGAAACCGGCTCAACTTGAAGTTGACAGGAACATCTGACCTCGCCATCAGGCATTAGTTAAACGCACATGCATCAAACCCGAAAGAAGGCACCACACGAAGTTTAGAGGAACATCTGACCTTGCCGTCAGGTATTTGTTAAACAAACAGGTATCGAACCCGATGGAAGGCTCAACACGAAATTCATAGGAATATCTGACCTTGTCGTCAGGGATCTATTAAACAAACAGGCATCGAACCCGAAGGCCGGCTCAAACCGAAGTTGTAAAAAACATCTGATCTCATTGTCAGGCTTCTGTTAAACAAACAGGCATCGAATTTGGTGGTCGGCTCAACCCGAAGTTGAGAAGAACATATGACCTCGCAGTTAGGTATCTGTTAAACAAACAGGCATCGAACCCGAATGCCGGCTCAACCCGAAGTTGAAAAGAACATCTGACATCGCTGTCAGGCATCTTTTAAACTAACAAGCATCGAACCCGAATGCCGGCTCAACCCGAGGTTGAAAAGAACATCTGACCTAGCTGTCAGGCATCTATTAAACTAACAGGCATTGAACCCGAATGCCGACTCAACCCTAAGATGAGAAGAACATCTGACCTTGCAGTCAGTCATCTGTTAGACAAACAGGCATCGAACCCGAAGACCGTCTCAACCCTTAGTTGAAAAGAACATCTGACCTCGCCGTCATGCATCTGTTAAACAAATACGCATCGAACCCGAAAGCCGTCTCAACTTGAAGTTGACTGGAACGTCTGACCTCTCCATCAGGCATTAGTTAAACAAACAGGCATCGAACCCGAATGCGGCTCAACCCGAAGTTGAAAAGAACATCGGACCTCGCTGTCAGGCATCTGTTAAACTAACAGGCATCGAACCCGAAGGCCGACTCAACCCGAATTTGAAAAGAACATCTGACCTCGCTGTCAGGCATCTGTTAAACTAACAGGCATCGAACCCGAAGGCCGACTCAACCCGAAGATGAGAAGAACATCTGACCTCGCTGTAAGTTATCTATTAAACAAACAGGGATCGAACCCAAAGACAGTCTCAACCCTTAATTGAAAAGAACATCTGACCTCGTCATCATGCATCTGTTAAATAAATACGCATCGAACCCGAAACCGGCTCAACCTGAAGTTGATAGGAACATCTGACCTCGCCATCAGGCATTAGTTAAACGCACATGCATCAAACCCGAAGGAAGGCACGACACAAAGTTTAGAGGAACATCTGACCTCGCCGTCAGGTATCTGTTAAACAAACAGGCATCGAACCCGATGGCCGGCTCAACACGAAATTCATAGGAATATCTTACCTTGTCGTCAGGGATCTATTAAACAAACAGGCATCGAACCCGAAGGCCGGCTCAAACCGAAGTTGTGAAAAACATCTGATCTCATTGTCAGGCTTCTGTTAAACAAACAGGCATCGAATTTGGTGGTCGGCTCAACCCGAAGTTGAGAAGAACATATGACCTCGCAGTTAGGTATATGTTAAACAAACAGGCATCGAACCTGAATGCCGGCTCAACCCGAAGTTGAAAAGAACATCTGACATCGCTGTCAGGCATCTTTTAAACTAACAGGCATCGAACCCGAATGACGGCTCAACCCGAAGTTGAAAAGAACATCTGACCTAGCTGTCATGCATCTATTAAAATAACAGGCATTGAACCCGAATGCCGACTCAACCCTAAGATGAGAAGAACATCTGACCTTGCCGTCAGTAATCTGTTAGACAAACAGGCATCAAACCCGAAGACCGTCTCAACCCTTAGTTGAAAAGAACATCAGACCTCGCCGTCATGCATCTGTTAAACAAATACGCATCGAACCCGAAAGCCGGCTCAACTTGAAGTTGACAGGAACGTCTGACCTCGCCATCAGGCATTAGTTAAACAAACAGGCATCGAACCCGAATGCGGCTCAACCCGAAGTTGAAAAGAACATCGGACCTCGCTGTCAGGCATCTGTTAAACTAACAGGCATCGAACCCGAAGGCCGGCTCAACTCGAATTTGAAAAGAACATCTGACCTCGCTGTCAGGCATCTATTAAACTAACAGGCATCGAGCCCGAAGGCCGACTCAACCCGAAGATGAGAAGAACATCTGACCTCGCTGTAAGTTATCTATTAAACAAACAGGGATCGAACCCGAAGACAGTCTCAACCCTTAGTTGAAAAGAACATCTGACCTCGTCGTCATGCATCTGTTAAACAAATACACATCGAACCCGAAACCGGCTCAATTTGAAGTTGACAGGAACATCTGACCTCGCCATCAGGAATTAGTTAAACACAGATGCATCAAACCCGAAGGAAGGCACAACACGAAGTTGAGAGGAATATCTGACCTCACCGTCAGGTATCTGTTAAACAAACAGGCATTGAACCCGATGGCCGGCTCAATACGAAATTTATAGGAATATCTGACCTTGTCGTCAGGGATCTATTAAACAAACAGTCATCGTACCCGAAAGCTGGCTCAAACTGAATTTGTGAAAAACATCTGATCTCATTGTGAGGCTTCTGTTAAACAAACATGCATCGAATTTGGTGGTCGGCTCAACCCGAAGTTGAAAAGAACATATGACCTCGGAGTTAGGTATCTGTTAAACAAACAGGCATCGAACCCGAATGCCGGCTCAACCCGAAGTTGAAAAGAACATCTGACCTCGCTGTCAGGCATCTTTTAAACTAACAGGCATCAAACCCGAATGCCGGCTCAACCCGAAGTTGAAAAGAACATCTGACCTCGCTGTCAGGCATCTATTAAACAAACAGGCATCGAACCCGAAGGCCCACTCAACCCGAAGATGAGAAGAACATCTGACCTTGCTGTCAGTCATCTGTTAAACAAACAGGCATTGAACCCGAAGACCGTCTCAACCCTTAGTTTAAAACAATATTTGACCTCGTCATCATGCATCTGTTAAACAAATATGCATCGAACCCGAAACCGGCTCAACTTGAAGTTGACAGGAACATCTGACCTCGCCATCAGGCATTAGTTAAACAAACATGCATCGAACCCGAAGGCCGGCTCAACACGAAATTCATTGGAATATATGACCTTGTCGTCAGGGATCTATTAAACAAACAGGCATCGAACTCGAAGGCCGGCTCAAACCGAAGTTGTGAAGAACATCTGACCTCGCTGTCGGGCATCTGTTAATCAAACAGGCATCGAATTTGGTGGTCGGCTCAACCCGAAGTTGAGAAGAACATATGACCTTGTTGTGAGGTATCTGTTAGAAAAACAGGCATCGAACCCGAATGTCGGCTCAACCTAAAGTTGAAAAGAACATTGGACCTCGCTGTCAGGCATCTGTTAAACTAACAAGCATCAAACCCGAAGGCCGGCTCAACCCAAATTTGAAAAGAACATCTGACCTCGCTGTAAGGCATCTGTTAAACTAACAGGCATCGAACCCGAAGGCCGACTCAACCCGAAGATGAGAAGAACATCTGAGCTCGCCGTCATTCATCTGTTAAACGAACAGACATCGAACCCGAAAACAGTCTCAGCCCTTAGTTGAAAAGAACATCTGACCTCGTCGTCATGCATCTGTTAAACAAATACGCATCGAACCCGAAACCGGCTCAACATGAAGTTGACAGGAACATCTGACCTCGCCATCAGGCATTAGTTAAACAAACATGCATCAAACCTGAAGGACGGAACAACACGAAGTTGAGAGGAACATCTGACCTAGCCGTCAGGTATCTGTTAAACAAACAGGCATCGAACTCGAAGGTCGGATCAACACGAAATTCATAGGAATATCTGACCTTGTCGTCAGGGATCTATTAAACAAACAGGCATCGAACCCGAAGGCCGGCTCAAATCGAAGTTGTGAAGAACATCTGACCTCGCTGTCAGGCATCTGTTAAACAAACAGGCATCAAATTATTTGGTCGGCTCAACCCGAAGTTGAGAAGAACATCTGACCTAGCTGTCAGGTATCTTTTAAACAAACAGGCATAGAACTCGAATGTCGGCTCAACTCGAAGCTGAAAAAACATCTGACCTCGCTGTCAAGCATCTGTTAAACTAACGGGCATCGAACCCGAAGGCCGACTCAACCCGAAGATGCGAAGAACATCTGACCTCACCGTCAGTCATCTGTTAAACAAATAGGCATCGAACCCAAAGACCGTCTCAACCCTTAATTAAAAAGAACATCTGACCTCGTTGTCATGCATTTGTTAAACAAATACGCATCGAACCCGAAACCGGCTCAACTTGAAGTTGACAGGAACATCTGACCTCGCCATCAGGCATTAGTTAAACACACATGCATCTGTTAAACAAACAGACATCGAACCTGAAGAACATCTGACCTCGGCGTCAGGCATCTGTTAAACAAACAAGTATCGAACTCGAAGGCCGGCTCAACCGGAAGTTGAGAAGAACATCTGACATCGCCGTCAGGTATCTGTTAAACAAACAGTCATCGAACCCGAAGGGCGACTCAACTCGAAGTTTATGAAAACATTTGACCTCACCATCAGGCATTTGTTAAACAAACAGGTGTTGAACCCGAAGGCCGGCTTAACAAGAAGTTGAGAAGAACATCTTACCTCGCCGTCAGGCACCAGTTAAAAAAACAGGCATCGAACCTAAAGGCCAGCTAAACCCGAAGTCGAGAAGAACATCTGACCTCACCGTCAGGCACCAGTTAAACAAACAGGCATCAAATCTGAAGGTCGTCTCAACCCTTAGTTGAGAAGAACATCTGACCTCGCCGTCAAGCATCTGTTAAACAAACAGGCATCGAACCTGAAGGGTGGCTCAACACGAAGTTGAGAAGTACATACGACCTTGCCATCAGGGATCTGTTAAACAAACAGGCATCGAACCCGGAGGCCGACTCAACCTGAAGTTAAGAAGAACATTTGACCTTCCTGTCAGGGATCTGTTAAACAAACAAGCATCGAGATTGATGGCCGGCTCATCCCGAAGTTGAGAAGAACATCTGACCTCGTTGTCAAGCATCTGTTACACAAACAGGCATCGAACTCGAATGTCGGCTCAACCCGAAGTTGAGAAGAACATCTGTCCTCGTCGTCAGACATCTGTTAAACACACAGGCGTTGAACCTGAAGGTCGGCTCAACCCGAATTTGAGAAGAACATCTGACCTTGCCGTCAGGCATCTGTTAAACAAACAGGCATCGAACCCGAAGTCCGGCTCAAAACAAAGTTGAGAAGTACATCTGACCTCGCCGTCAGGCATCTGTTGAACAAACAGGCATCGAACTCGGAGGCCGGCTCAACACGAAGTGGAGAAGAACATATGACCTTGCTGACATGCATCTGTTAAACAAACAGGCATCGATCCCGAAGGCCGGTTCAACAAGAAGTTTAGAGGAAAATCTGACATCGCCGTCAGGTATCTATTAAAAAAATAGACATCGAACCCGATGCCCGTCTCAACACGAAGTTGAAAGGAACATCTGACCTCGCCGTTAGGCATCTGTTAAACAAACATGAATCGAACCCGAAGGTCGGCTCAAGACGAAGTTGAGAGGAACATATGACTTCGCTGTCAAGCATCTATTAAACGAACAGGCATCAAATCCAAAGACCGGCTCAACCCGAAGTTGAGAAGAACATCTGACCTCGACGTCAGGCATCTGTTAAAAAAACAGGCATCGAACCCGAAGGCCGGCTCAACCGGAAGTTGAGAAGAACATCTGACATCACCGTCAGGTATCTATTAAACAAACAGGCGTCGAACCCGAAGGCCGATTCAACACAAAGTTTAGAGGAACATCTGACCTCGTCGTGAGGCATCTCTTAAACAAGCAGGCATCGAACCCGAAGGGTAGCTCAACTCGAAGTTGATAAGAACATTTCACCTTGCTGTCAGGCATCTGTTAAACAAACAGGCATCGAACCCGAAGGCCGACCCAACACTAAGTTGAGAAGAACGTCTGACCTCGCCGTCAGGCACCAATTAAACATACAGGCATCGAATCCGAAGGGCGGCTAAACACGAAGTTGAGAAGTACATCTGACCTTGCCGTCAGGGATCTGTTAAACAAACAGGCATCGAACCCGGAGGCCGGCTCAACCCGAAGTTGAGAAGAACATCTGACCTCCTTGTCAGGCATCTGTTAAACAAACAGGAATCGAACCTGAAGGCCGACTCAAACTGAAGGTGAGAAGAACATCTAACCTCGCCACCCTTCAAAACTGAAGAACATTAGACCTTGCCGTCAGGAATCTATTAAACAAACAGGCATCGAACACGAAGGTCAGCTCAACAGGAAGTTCAGAGGAACATTTGACCTCGCCGTCAGGCATCTGTTAAACAAATAGGCATCGAAACCGAAGGCGACTCAACCCGAAGTTGAGAAGAACATCTGACCTCGCTGTCAGCCATATGTTAAACAAACAGGCATCAAAACTGAATGCCGGCTCAACTTGATGTTGAGACGAACATATGACCTCGCCGTCAGGCATTAGTTAAATAAGTAGGCATCGGACCCGAAGGCTGGCACAACACGAAGATGAGAAGAACATCTGACCTCGCTGTCAAGAATCAATTAAACAATTAGGAATCGAACCTGAAGCCTGGCTCAACTCGAAGTTGAGAAGAACATCTGACCTCGACGTGAGGCATCTTTTAAACAAGAAGGCATTGAACCCGAAGGGCGGCTCAACTCAAAGTTGATGAAAACATTTGACCTCACCGTCAGACATCTGCTAAACAAACAAGCATTGAACCCGAAGGTCGGCCTAACACGAAGTTGAGAAGAACATCTGACCTCGACGTCAGGCATCTGCTAAACAAGCAGGCATCGAACCCGAAGGGCAGCTCAAATCTAAGTTAATAAGAACATTTCACCTCGCTGTCAGGCATCTGTTAAACAAACAGGCATCGAACCCGAAGGCCGGCCCAACACTAACTTGAGAAGAACGTCTGACCTCGCTGTCAGGCACCAGTTAAACATACAGGCATCAAATCCGAAGGGCGGGTAAACACAAAGTTGAGAAGTACATCTGACCTCGCCGTCAGGGATCTGTTAAACAAACAGGCATCGAACCCGGAGGTCGGCTCAACACGAAGTTAAGAAGAACATCTGAACTCGCCGTCAGGCACCAGTTAAACAAACAGGCATTGAACCCGAAGGGCGCCTATACACGAATTTGAGAAGTACATCTGACCTTGCCGTCAGGGATCTGTTAAACAAACAGGCATCGAACCTGGAGGCCGGCTCAACCCGAAGTTGAGATGAACATCTGATCTCCTTGTCAGGCATTTGTTAAACAAACAGGCATCGAGATTGATGGCCGACTCATACTGAAGGTGAGAAGAACATATAACCTCGCCGACAGGCATCTGTTAAACAAATAGGCATCGAACCCGAAGGTCAACTCAACCCGAAATTGAAAAGAACATCTGACCTCGCCGTCAAGCATCTTTTAAACAAACAGGCATCAAACCAGAAGGTCGACTAAACACGAAGTTGAGAAGTATATCTGACCTCGTCGTCAGGCATCTGTTAAACAAACAGGCATCGAACTCGGAGGTCGGCTCAACACGAAGTTGAGAAGAACATTTGACCTCGCCGTCAGGCATCTGTTAAACAAATAGGCATCGAACCCGAATGTCGGTTCAACACCAAGTTAAGAGGAACATTTGACCTCGCCGTGAGGCATCTACTAAACATACAGGCATCGAACCCGAAGGGAGGCTCAACCAGAAGTTGATAAGAACATTAGACCTTGCCGTCAGGCATCTATTAAACAAATAGGCATCGAACACGAAGGTCAGCTCAACACGATGCTCAGAGGAACATTTGACCTCACCGTCAGGCATCTGTTAAATAAACAGGCATCGCTCCCGAAGGCCGGCTCAATAGGAAGTTGTGAGGAACATCTGACATCACCATCAGGCATCTGTTAAACAAACAGGCATCGCACCCGATGCCCGACTCAACACGAAGTTGAGAGGAACATCTGACCTTGTCGTCAGGCATCTGTTAAACAAACAGGCATCGAACTCGAAGGCTGGCTCAAAACGAAGTTGAGAAGTACATATGACCTCTCCGTCAGGCATCTGTTTAACAAACAGGCTTTGAACCCAAAGGTCGGCTCAACAAGAAGTAGAGAAGAACATCCGACCTCCCGGTCAGGCATCTGTTAAACAAACAGGCATTGATCCCGAAAGCCGGCTCAACATGAAGTTGAGAGGAACATCTGACTCGCCGTCAGGCATCTATTAAACAAACAGACATCGAACCCGATGCCCGGCTCAACACGAAGTTAAGAGGAACATCTTACCTCGCTGTTAGGCATTTGTTAAACAAACAAGCATCAAACCCGAAGGCCGTCTCAACACGAAGTTGAGAAGAACATCTGACTTTATTGTCAAGCATCTGTTAAACAAACTAGCATCAAATCCGAAGGCAGGCTCAACCCGAAGTTGAGCAGAACATTTGACCTCGGCATCAGGCATCTGTTAAACAAACAGGCATCAAAACCGAAGGCGGCTCAACCAGAAGTTGAGAAGAACATCTGACCTCGCAGTCACGCATCTGTTAGACAAACAGGCATGGAACCTGAATGCCGGCTCAACTTGAAGATGAGAGAAACATCTGAACTCGCCGTCAGGCATTAGTTAAACAAGTAGGCATCGGACCTGAAGGACGACACAACACGAAGTTGAGATGCACATCTGACCTCGCAGTCACGCATCTGTTAAACAAACAAGCATCGAACCTAAAGGCCGGCTCAACACGAAGTTCATCAAAATATCTGACCTTGCTGTCAGGGATCTGTTAAACAAATAGGCATCGAACCCGAAGGCCGGCTCACCCCGAAGTTGAGAAGAACATCTGACCTCGCTATCAGACATCTGTTAAACAAACAGGCATCGAATTTGATGGCCGACTCAACCCGAGGATGAGAAGAACATCTGACCTCACTGTCAAGAATCAGTTAAAAGACTAGGAATCGAACATGAAGGCCGGCTCAACCCAAAGTTAAGAAGAACATCTGACACGCTGCTAGGCATCTGTTAAACAAACAAGCATCGAACCCGAATACCGGATCAACCCGAAGTTGAGAAGAACATCTGACCTCGTCGTCAAGCACCAGTTAAACAAACAGGCATCGAACCCGAAGGGCGGCTCAACACGAAGTTGAGAAGTACATCTGACCTCGCCATCTGGGATCTGCTAAACAAATAGGCATCGAACCCAGAAGCCGGCTCAACCTGAAGTTAAGAAGAACATCTAACCTCGCAGTCAAGCATCTGTTAAACAAACAGGCATCGAACCCGAAGTTCGGCTCAACCCGAAGTTGAGAAGAACATCTGACCTCGCCACCAGGGATCTGTTAAACAAACATGCATCGAACCCAAAGGCCGGTTGAACACGAAGTTGAAAAGTACATCTGACCTCGTTGTCAGGCATCGAACCCGGAGGCCGACTCAAACTGAAGGTGAGAAGAACATATAACCTCGCCGCCAGGCATCTGTTAAACAAATAGGCATCGAAGCCGAAGGTCGACTCAAATCAAAATTGAAAAGAACATCTGACCTCGCAGTAAGGTATCTGTTAAACAAATAGGCATTGAACCCGAAGGCCGGCTCAACACCAAGTTGAGAGGAACATCTGACCTCTCCGTCAGGCATCTATTAAACAAACAGGCATTGAACCCGAAGGTCAGCTCAACATGAAGTTCAGAGGAACATTTGACCTCGCCGTCAGGCATCTGTTAAACAAACAGGCATCGAAACCGAAGGCGGCTTAACCCGAAGTTGAGAAGAACATCTGACCTCGCTGTCAGGAATCTGTTAAATAAACAGACATTGAACGTGAATGTCGGCTCAACTTGAAGTTGAGAGGAACATCTGACCTTGCCATCAGGCATTAGTTAAACAAACAGGCATCAGACTCGAAGGCCGACACATCACGAAGATGAGAAGAACATCTGTCCTCACCGTCAAGCATCTGTTAAACAAACACGAATCGAACCCAAAGGCTGGCTCAACATGAAGTTGAGAGTAAAATCTGACCTCGCCATCAGGCTTCAGTTAAACAAACAGGCATCGAACCCGAAGGTCGGCACAACATGAAGTTGAGAGGAACATCTAACCTCACCGTTAGGTATCTGTTAAACAAACATGCATCAAACTCGAAGGCCGGCTCAACACAAAATTCATAGGAATATCTGACTTTTTCGTCAGGGATCTGTTAAACAAACAGACATCGAACCCGAAGGCAGGCTCAAACCGAAGTTGTGAAGAACATCTGACCTCACTGTCAGGCATCTGTTAAACAAACAAGTATCGAATTTGGTGGCCGATTCAACCCGAAGTTGAGAAGAACATCTGACCTCGCTGTCAGGTATCTATTAAATAAACAGGCATTGAACCCGAATGCCGTCTCAAACCGAAGTTGAAAAGATCATCTGACCTCGCTGTCAGGCATGTGTTAAACTAACAGGCATCAAACCTGAAGGCCGACTCAACCCGAAGATGAGAAGAACATCTTACCTCGCCGTTAGTCATCTGTTAAACAAACAGGTATCGAACCCGAAGGCCGTCTCAACCTTTAGTTGAAAAGAACATCTGACCTCGCTGTCATGCATTTGTTAAAAAAATACGCATTGAACCCGAAAGTCGGCTCAACTTGAAGTTTACAGGAACATCTGACCTCGCCATCAGACATTAGTTAAACAAAGATGCATCAAACCCGAAGGACGCCATAACACGAAGTTGAGAGGAACATCTGACCTCGCCGTTAGGTATCTGTTAAACAAACAGGCATTGAACCCGAAGGCCGTCTCAACACAAAATTCATAGGAATATTCTGACCTTGCTGTCAGGGATCTGTTAAACAAACATGCATCAAACTCGAAGGTCGGCTCAAACCGAAGTTGATAAGAACATCTGACCTCGCTGTCAGGCATCAGCTAAACAAACAGGCATCGAATTTGTTGGTCGGCTCAAACCGAAGTTGAGAAGAACATCTGACCTCGCTTTCAGGAATAATTTAAACAACTAGGAATCGAACCCGAAGGCCGGCTCAACCCGATGTTGAGAAGAACATTTGACCTCGAGTCCAGGCATCTGTTAAACAAGCAGGCATCGAACTCGAATGTCGGCTTAACCCGAAGTTGAGAAGAACAGCTGACCTCGCTGTCAGGCATCTTTTAAACAAACAGGCATCGAACCCGAAGGCCGACTCAACCCGAAGTTGAGAAGAACATTTGACCTCGCCGTCAGGCTTCTGTTAAATAAACATACATCTAACCCGAAGGCCGGCTAAAAATGAAGTTGAGAAGTACATCAGACCTCACCGTCAGGTATCTGTTAAACACACATGCATCGAATTCGGAGGCCGGCACAACACGAAGTTGAGAAGAACATCTGACCTCGCTGACATGCTTCTGTTAAAGAAACAGGCATCGATCCCAAATGCCGGCTCAACACGAAGTTGAAAGGAACATTTGACCTCACCGTCAGGCATCTGTTAAACAAACAGGCATCGAACCCGATGCCCGGCTCAACACGAAGTTGAAAGGAACATATGACTTCACTGTCAAGCATCTATTAAACAAATAGGCATCAAATTTGAAGACCGGCTCAACCCGAAGTTGAGAAGAACATCTGACCTCAGCGTCAGGCATCTGTTAAACAAGCAGGTATCGAACTCGAAGGTCGGCTCAACCGGAAGTTGAGAAGAACATCTGACATCGCCGTCAGGTATCTGTCCAACAAACAGGCATCGAACCTGAAGGCCGACTCAACACAAAGTTGAGAGGAACATCTAACCTAGCCATGAGGCATCTGTTAAACAAGAAGATATCGAAACCGAAGGGCGGCTCAACCCGAAGTTGATGAAAACATTTGACCTCGCCGTCAGGCATCTGTTAAACAAACAGGCATTGAACCCGAAGGCCGGCCTAACACGAAGTTTAGAAGAACATCTTACCTTGCCGTCAGGCCCCAATTAAACAAATAGGCATCGAACCTGAAGGCCAGCTAAACCCGAAGTCGAGAAGAACATCTGACCACGCCGTCAGGCACCAGTTAAACAAACAGGCATCGAATACGAAGGCCGTCTCAACCCTTATTGAGAATAACGTCTGACCTCGCCGTCAAGCATCTGTTAAACAAACAAGCATCGAACCCGAAGGGCGGCTCAACACGAAGTTGAGAATTACATATGACCTCGCCGTCATGGATCTGTTAAAGAAATAGGCATCGAACCTGGAGACCGGCTAACCCGAAGTTAAGAAGAACATATGACCTCCCTGTCAGGGATCTGTTAAACAAACAGGCATCGAGATTGATGGCCGGCTCATCCCGAAGTTAAGAAGAATATCTGACCTGGTTGTCAAGTATTTGTTAAACAAACAGGCATCAAACTCGAATGTCGGCTCAACCCGAAGTTGAGACGAACATCTGACCTCGACGTCAGGCATCTGTTAAGCAAACAAGCGTTGAACCTGAAAGCCGGCTCAACCCGAAGTTGAGAGGAACATCTGACCTTGTCGTCAGGTATCTGTTAAACAAACAGGCATCGAACACGAAGGCCGACTAAAAACAAAGT
The DNA here is from genome assembly GCA_963859935.3 of Lathyrus sativus. Taxonomy (NCBI): domain Eukaryota; kingdom Viridiplantae; phylum Streptophyta; class Magnoliopsida; order Fabales; family Fabaceae; genus Lathyrus; species Lathyrus sativus. The sequence continues at coordinate 394,966,563 of OZ012735.1, read as the reverse complement.
TGAGAAGTACATATGACTTTGCTGTCATGCATCTGTTAAACAGGCATCAAACTCGGAGGCCGGCTCAACACGAAGTTGAAAAGAACATCTAACCTCGCTGACAGGCATCGAACCCGAAGGACGGCTCAACCGGAAGTTGAGAAGAACATCTGACATCGCCGTCAGGTATCTGTCAAACAAACATGCATCGAACCCGATGCCGCCTCAACACGAAGTTGAAAGGAACATCTGACCTCGCTGTTAGGCATCTGTTAAACAAGCAGGCATCGAACCCGAAGGGCACCTCAACCCGAAGTTGATAAGAACATATGACTTCGCTGTCAAGCATCTATTAAACAAACAGGCATCAAACCCAAAGGCCAGCCTAACACAAAGTTGAGAAGAACATCTGACCTCGCCGCTAGGCACCAGTTAAACAAACAGGCATCGAACCCGAAGGGCGGCTAAACCCGAATTTGAGAAGTACATCTGACCTCGCCGTCAAGGATCTGTTAATCAAACAGGCATCGAACCCGGAGGCCGGCTCAACCCGGTGTTGAGAAGAACATCTGACCTCCCTGTCAGGCATCTGTTAAACAAACAGGCATCGAGATTGATGGCCGGCTCATCCCGATGTTGAGAAGAACATTTGACCTAGTTGTCAAGCATCTGTTAAACAAACAGGAATCGAACCAGAAGGCCGGCTCAAACCGAAGGTGACAAGAACATCTAACCTCGCCGCCAGACATCTGTCAAACAAATAGGCATCGAACCCAAAGGCCGACTCCACCCGAAGTTGAAAAGAACATCTGACCTCGCCGTGAAGCATCTGTTACACAAACAGGCATCGAACCCGAAGGTCGGCTCAACCCGAAGTTGAGAAGAACATCTGACCTCGCCACCAGGCATCTGTTAAAGAAACAGGCATCGAACCCGAAGGAAGGCTAAACACGAAGTTGAGAAGTACATCTGACCTCGTCGTCAGGCATCTGTTAAACAAACAGGCATCGAACCCGGAGGCCGGCTCAACACGAATTTGAGAAGAACATCTGACTTCGCCGTCAGGCATCTGTTAAACAAATAAGCATCGAACCCGAAGGTCGGCTCAACCTGAAGTTGAGAAGAACATCTGACCTCACCGTCAGGTATCTGTTAATCAAACAGGTATCAAACCCGAAGGCCGGCTCAACACGAAGTTGAGAGGAACATGTGAACTCGTCGTGAGGCATCTACTAAACAAACAGGCATCGAACTCGAAGGGCGGCTCAACCAGAAGTTGATAAGAACATTAGACCTTGCCGTCAGGCATCTATTAAACAAACAGGCATCGAAGACGAAGTCAACTCAACACGAAGTTTAGGGGAACATTTGACCTCGCGGTCAGGCATTAGTTAAACAAATAGGCATCGAACCCGAAGGCCGGCACAACACAAAGTTGAGAGGAACATCTAACCTTGATGTCAGGGATCTGTTAAACAAACAGGCATCGAACTCGAAGGCCGGCTCAACACGAAGTTCATCGAATTATTTGACCTTGATTTCAGGGATCTGTTAAACAAACAGGCATCGAAGGCGAAGGCCGGCTCAACCCGAAGTTGAGAAGAACATCTGACCTCGCTGTTAGACATGTGTTAAACAAACAGGCATCGAATTTGTTGGCCGGCTCAACCCGAAGACGAGAAGAACATTTGGCCACGCTATCAAGAATCAGTTAAACAACTATGAATCGAACATAAAGGCCGACTCAACCCGAAGCTAAGAAGAACGTTTGACCCCGCCGCCAGGCATCTGTTAAACAAACAAGCATCGAACCCGAATTCCGGCTCAACCCGAAGTTCAGAAGAACATCTGAGCTCTCCGTCGAGCATCTATGAAAAAAACAGGCATCAAACCCGGAGGCCAGCTTAACACGAAGTTGAGAAGTACATTTTACCTCGCCGTCAAGCATCTGTTAAACAAACATGCTTCGAACCCAGAGGCAGGCTCAACACGAAGTTAAGAAGAACATCTGACCTCGCGGTCAGGCATTTGTTAAACAAACAGGCATCGATCCCGAAAGCCTACTCAACATGAAGTGGAGAGGAACATCTGACCTCGCCGTAAGGCATCTGCTAAACAAACAGGCATCGAGCCCGATGCCCGACTCAACACGAAGTTGACAGGAACATCTGACCTCGCTGTTAGGCATCTGTTAAACAAACAAGCATCGAACCCGAAGGTCGGCTCAACACGAAGTTGAGAGGAACATCTGACTTCGCTGTCAAGCATCTGTTGAACAAACAGGCATCAAATGCGAAGGCCGGCTCAACCCGAAGTTGAGAAGAACATCTGACCTCGGCATCAAGCATCTGTTAAACAAACAGGCATCGAACCCAAAGGCCGGCTCAACCAGAAGTTGAGAAGAACATCTGACCTCGCTGTTACGCATCTGTTAAACAAACAGACATCGAAACCGAAGGCGGCTCAACCCGATGTTGAGAAGAACATCTAACCTCGCTGTCAGGCATCAAACCTGAATGCCGGCTCAACTTGAAGTTGAGAGGAACATCTGACTTCACCGTCAGGCATTAGTTAAACAAACATGCATCGGACCCCAAGGCCAGTACAACACGAAGTTGAGAGGAACATCTGACCTCGTCATCAGGCATCTGTTAAACAAACAGGCATCGAACTCGAAGGCCGGCTCAACACAAAGTTCACCGAAATATCTGACCTTGCCGTCAGGGATCTGTTAAACCAACAGGCATCGAACCCGAAGGCCGGCTCAACCCGAAGTTGAGAAGAACATCTGACCTCACCATCAAACATCTGTTAAACAAACAGGCATCGAATTTGATGGCCGGCTCAACCCGAAGATGAGAAGAACATCTGACCTCGCTGTTAAGAATCAGTTAAACAACTAGGAATCGAACCTGAAGGCCGGCTCAAGCCGAAGTTGAGAAGAACATCTAACCTCTCCGCAAGGCATCTGTTAAACAAACAAGCATCTAACTTGAATGTCGGCTTAAACCGAAGTTGAGAAGAACATCTGACCTCGTTGTTGGGCATTTGTTAAACAAACAGGCATCGAACCCGGAGGTCAGCTTAACATGAAGTTGAGAAGTACATCTGGCCTCGCCGTCAGGTATCTGTTAAATAAACAGGCTTCGAACCCGGAGGTCGGCTCAACACGAAGTTGAAAAGAACATCTGACCTCGCGGTCAGGCATTTGTTAAATAAACAGGTATCGATCCCGAAGGCCGAATTAACACGAAGTTGAGAGGAACATCTGACCTCGCCGTCAGGAATCTCTTAAACAAACAGGAATCGAACCCGAAGGCCGGCTCAACCCGAAGTTGAGAAGAACATCTGACCTCGGCATCAAGCATCTGTTAAAACAACAGGCATCGAACCCGAAGGCCGGCTCAACGAGAAGTTGAGAAGAACATCTGACCTCGCTGTCAGACATCTGTTAAACAAACAGGCATCGAATTTGTTGGCTGGCTCAACCCGAAGACGAGAAGAACATCTGGCCACGCTATCAAGAATCAGTAAAACAATTAGGAATCAAACATAAAGGCCGACTCAACCCGAAGCTGAGAAGAACATTTGACCCCACCGCCAAGCATCTGTTAAACAAACAAGTATCGAACCCGAATGCCGACTCAACCCGAAGTTGAGAAGAACATCTGAGCTCGCCGTCGAGCATCTATTAAAAAAACAGGCATCAAACCCGGAGGTCGGCTTAACACGAAGTTGAGAAGTACATTTGACCTCGCCGTCAAGCATCTGTTAAACAAACATGCTTCGAACCCGGAGGCAGGCTCAACACAAAGTTAAGAAGAACATCTGACCTCGCGGTCAGGCATTTGTTAAACAAACAGGCATCGATCCCGAAAGCCTACTCAACATGAAGTGGAGAGGAACATCTGACCTCGCTGTAAGGCATCTGCTAAACAAACAGGCATCGAGCCCGATGCCCGACTCAACACGAAGTTGAGAGGAACATGTGACCTCGCTGTTAGGCATCTGTTAAACAAACAAGCATCGAACCCGAAGGTCGGCTCAACACGAAGTTGAGAGGAACATCTGACTTCGCTGTCAAGCATCTGTTGAACAAACAGGCATCAAATCCGAAGTCCGGTTCAACCCGAAGTTGAGAAGAACATCTGACCTCAGCATCAAGCATCTGTTAAACAAACAGGCATCGAACCCAAAGGCCGGCTCAACCAGAAGTTGAGAAGAACATCTGACCTCGCTGTTAGGCATCTGTTAAACAAACAGATATCGAAACCGAAGGCGGCTCAACCCGATGTTGAGAAGAACATCTAACCTCGCTGTCAGGCATCAAACCTGAATGCCGGCTCAACTTGAAGTTGAGAGGAACATCTGACTTCGCCGTCAGGCATTAGTTGAACAAACATGCATCGGACCCAAAGGCCAGTACAACACGAAGTTGAGAGGAACATCTGACCTCGTCATCAGGCATCTGTTAAACAAACAGGCATCGAACTCGAAGGCCGGCTCAACACAAAGTTCACCGAAATATCTGACCTTGCCGTCAGGGATCTGTTAAACAAACAGGCATCGAACCCGAAGGCCGGCTCAACCCGAAGTTGAGAAGAACATCTGACCTCGCCATCAAACATCTGTTAAACAAACAGGCATCGAATTTGATGGCCGTCTCAACCCGAAGATGAGAAGAACATCTGACCTCGCTGTCAAGAATCAGTTAAACAACTAGGAATCGAACCTGAAGGCCGGCTCAAGCCGAAGTTGAGAAGAACATCTAACCTCTCCGCAAGGCATCTGTTAAACAAACAAGCATCTAACCTGAATGTCGGCTTAACCCGAAGTTGAGAAGAACATCTGACCTCGCTGTCGGGCATTTGTTAAACAAACAGTCACCGAACCCGGAGGTCAGCTTAACATGAAGTTGAGAAGTACATCTGGCCTCGCCGACAGGCATCTGTTAAATAAACAGGCTTAGAACCCGGAGGTCGGCTCAACACGAAGTTGAAAAGAACATCTGACCACGCGGTCAGGCATTTGTTAAATAAACAGGTATCGATCCCGAAGACCGAATTAACACGAAGTTGAGAGGAACATCTGACCTCGCCGTCAGGAATCTCTTAAACAAACAGGAATCGAACCCGAAGGCCGGCTCAACCCGAAGTTGAGAAGAACATCTGACCTCGGCATCAAGCATATGTTAAAACAACAGGCATCGAACCCGAAGGCCGGCTCAACCAGAAGTTGAGAAGAACATCTGACCTCGCTGTCAGACATCTGTTAAACAAACAGGCATCGAATTTGTTGGATGGCTCAACCCGAAGACGAGAAGAACATCTGGCCACGCTATCAAGAATCAGTTAAACAACTAGGAATCGAACATAAAGGCCGACTCAACCCGAAGCTGAGAAGAACATTTGACCCCGCCGCCACGCATCTGTTAAACAAACAAGCATCGAACCCGAATGCCGGCTCAACCCGAAGTTGAGAAGAACATCTGAGCTCGCCGTCGAGCATCTATTAAAAAAACAGGCATCAAACCCGGAGGCCGGCTTAACACGAAGTTGAGAAGTACATTTGACCTCGCCGTCAAGCATCTGTTAAACAAACATGCTTTGAACCCGGAGGCAGGCTCAACACGAAGTTAAGAAGAACATCTGACCTCGCGGTCAGGCATTTGTTAAACAAACAGACATCGATCCCGAAAGCCTACTCAACATGAAGTGGAGAGGAACATCTGACCTCGCTGTAAGGCATCTGCTAAACAAACAGGCATCGAGCCCGATGCCCGACTCAACACGAAGTTGAGAGGAACATCTGACCTCGCTGTTAGGCATCTGTTAACCAAACAAGCATCGAACCCGAAGGTCGGCTCAACACGAAGTTGATAGGAACATCTGACTTCGCTGTCAAGCATCTGTTGAACAAACAGGTATCAAATCCGAAGGCCGGCTCAACCCGAAGTTGAGAAGAACATCTGACCTCGGCATCAAGCATCTGTTAAACAAACAGGCATCGAACCCAAAGGCTGGCTCAACCAGAAGTTGAGAAGAACATCTGACCTCGCTGTTAGGCATCTGTTAAACAAACATACATCGAAACCGAAGGCGGCTCAACCCGATGTTGAGAAGAACATCTAACCTCGCTGTCAGGCATCAAACCTGAATGTCGGCTCAACTTGAAGTTGAGAGGAACATCTGACTTCGCCGTCAGGCATTAGTTAAACAAACATGCATCGGACCCCAAGGCCAGTACAACACGAAGTTGAGAGGAACATCTGACCTCGTCATCAGGCATCTGTTAAACAAAGAGGCATCGAACTCGAAGGCCGACTCAACACAAAGTTCACCGAAATATCTGACCTTGCCGTCAGGGATCTGTTAAACAAACAGGCATCGAACCCGAAGGCCGGCTCAACCCGAAGTTGAGAAGAACATCTAACCTCGCCATCAAACATCTGTTAAACAAACAGGCATCGAATTTGATGGCCGGCTCAACCCGAAGATGAGAAGAACATCTGACCTCACTGTCAAGAATCAGTTAAACAACTAGGAATCGAACCTGAAGGCCGGCTCAAGCCGAAGTTGAGAAGAACATCTAACCTCTCCGCAAGGCATCTGTTAAACAAACAAGCATCTAACCTGAATGTCGGCTTAACCCGAAGTTGAGAAGAACATCTGACCTTGCTGTCGGGCATTTGTTAAACAAACAGGCATCGAACCCGGAGGTCATCTTAACATGAAGTTGAGAAGTACATCTGGCCTCGCCGTCAGGCATCTGTTAAATAAACAGGCTTCGAACCCGGAGGTCGGCTCAACACGAAGTTGAAAAGAACATCTGACCTCGCGGTCAGGCATTTGTTAAATAAACAGGTATCGATCCCGAAGGCCGAATTAACACGAAGTTGAGAGGAACATCTGACCTCGCCGTCAGGAATCTCTTAAACAAACAGGAATCGAACCCGAAGGCCGGCTCAACCCGAAGTTGAGAAGAACATCTGACCTCGGCATCAAGCATCTGTTAAAACAACAGGCATCGAACCCGAAGGCCGGCTCACCCAGAAGTTGAGAAGAACATCTGACCTCGCTGTCAGACATCTGTTAAACAAACAGGCATCGAATTTGTTGGCTGGCTCAACCCAAAGACGAGAAGAACATCTGGCCACGCTATCAAGAATCAGTTAAACAACTAGGAATCGAACATAAAGGCCGACTCAACCCGAAGCTGAGAAGAACATTTGACCCCTCCGCCAAGCATCTGTTAACCAAACAAGCATCGAACCCGAATGCCGGCTCAACCCGAAGTTGAGAAGAACATCTGAGCTCGCCGTCGAGCATCTATTAAAAAAACAGGCATCAAACCCGGAGGCCGGCTTAACACGAAGTTGAGAAGTACATTTGACCTTGCCGTCAAGCATCTGTTAAAAAAACATGCTTCAAACCCGGAGGCAGGCTCAACACGAAGTTAAGAAGAACATCTGACCTCGCGGTCAGGCATTTGTTAAACAAACAGGCATCGATCCCGAAAGCCTACTCAACATGAAGTAGAGAGGAACATCTGACCTCGCCGTAAGGCATCTGCTAAACAAACAGGCATCGAGCCCGATGCCCGACTCAACACGAAGTTGAGAGGAACATCTGACCTCGCTGTTAGGCATCTGTTAAACAAACAAGCATCGAACCCGAAGGTCGGCTCAACACGAAGTTGATAGGAACATCTGACTTCGCTGTCAAGCATCTGTTGAACAAACAGGCATCAAATCCGAAGGCCGGCTCAACCCGAAGTTGAGAAGAACATCTGACCTCGGCATCAAGCATCTGTTAAACAAACAGGCATCGAACCCAAAGGCTGGCTCAACCAGAAGTTGAGAAGAACATCTGACCTCGCTGTTAGGCAACTGTTAAACAAACAGACATCGAAACCGAAGGCGGCTCAACCCGATGTTGAGAACAACATCTAACCTCGCTGTCAGGCATCAAACCTGAATGCCGGCTCAACTTGAAGTTGAGAGGAACATATGACTTCGCCATCAGGCATTAGTTAAACAAACATGCATCGGACCCCAAGGCCAGTACAACACGAAGTTGAGAGGAACATCTGACCTCGTCATCAGGAATCTGTTAAACAAACAGGCATCGAACTCGAAGGCCGGCTCAACACGAAGTTCACCGAAATATCTGACCTTGCCGTCAGGGATCTGTTAAACAAACAGGCATCGAACCCGAAGGCCGGCTCAACCCGAAGTTGAGAAGAACATCTGACCTCGCCATCAAACATCTGTTAAACAAACAGGCATCGAATTTGATGGCCGACTCAACCCGAAGATGAGAAGAACATCTGACCTCGCTGTCAAGAATCAGTTAAACAACTAGGAATCGAACCTGAAGGCCGGCTCAAGCCGAAGTTGAGAAGAACATCTAACCTCTCCGCAAGGCATCTGTTAAACAAACAAGCATCTAACCTGAATGTCGGCTTAACCCGAAGTTGAGAAGAACATCTGACCTCGCTGTCGGGCATTTGTTAAACAAACAGGCATCGAACCCGGAGGTCAGCTTAACATGAAGTTGAGAAGTACATCTGGCCTCGCCCTCAGGCATCTGTTAAATAAACAGGCTTCGAACCCGGAGGTCGGCTCAACACGAAGTTGAAAAGAACATCTGACCTCGCGGTCAGGCATTTGTTAAATAAACAGGTATTGATCCCGAAGGCCGAATTAACACGAAGTTGAGAGGAACATCTGACCTCGCCGTCAGGAATCTCTTAAACAAACAGGAATCGAACCCGAAGGCCGGCTCAACCCGAAGTTGAGAAGAACATCTGACCTCGGCATCAAGCATCTGTTAAAACAACAGGCATCGAACCCGAAGGCCGGCTCAACCAGAAGTTGAGAAGAACATCTGACCTCGCTGTCAGACATCTGTTAAACAAACAGGCATCGAATTTGTTGGCTGGCTCAACCCGAAGACGAGAAGAACATCTGGACACGCTATCAAGAATCAGTTAAACAACTAGGAATCGAACATAAAGGCCGACTCAACCCGAAGCTGAGAAGAACATTTGACCCCGCCGCCAAGCATCTGTTAAACAAACAAGCATCGAACCCGAATGCCGGCTCAACCCGAAGTTGAGAAGAACATCTGAGCTCGCCGTCGAGCATCTATTAAAAAAACAGGCATCAAACCCGGAGGCCGGCTTAACACGAAGTTGAGAAGTACATTTGACCTTGCCGTCAAGCATCTGTTAAAAAAACATGCTTCAAACCCGGAGGCAGGCTCAACACGAAGTTAAGAAGAACATCTGACCTCGCGGTCAGGCATTTGTTAAACAAACAGGCATCGATCCCGAAAGCCTACTCAACATGAAGTAGAGAGGAACATCTGACCTCGCCGTAAGGCATCTGCTAAACAAACAGGCATCGAGCCCGATGCCCGACTCAACACGAAGTTGAGAGGAACATCTGACCTCGCTGTTAGGCATCTGTTAAACAAACAAGCATCGAACCCGAAGGTCGGCTCAACACGAAGTTGATAGGAACATCTGACTTCGCTGTCAAGCATCTGTTGAACAAACAGGCATCAAATCCGAAGGCCGGCTCAACCCGAAGTTGAGAAGAACATCTGACCTCGGCATCAAGCATCTGTTAAACAAACAGGCATCGAACCCAAAGGCCGGCTCAACCAGAAGTTGAGAAGAACATCTGACCTCGCTGTTAGGCAACTGTTAAACAAACAGACATCGAAACCGAAGGCGGCTCAACCCGATGTTGAGAACAACATCTAACCTCGCTGTCAGGCATCAAACCTGAATGCCGGCTCAACTTGAAGTTGAGAGGAACATATGACTTCGCCATCAGGCATTAGTTAAACAAACATGCATCGGACCCCAAGGCCAGTACAACACGAAGTTGAGAGGAACATCTGACCTCGTCATCAGGAATCTGTTAAACAAACAGGCATCGAACTCGAAGGCCGGCTCAACACGAAGTTCACCGAAATATCTGACCTTGCCGTCAGGGATCTGTTAAACAAACAGGCATCGAACCCGAAGGCCGGCTCAACCCGAAGTTGAGAAGAACATCTGACCTCGCCATCAAACATCTGTTAAACAAACAGGCATCGAATTTGATGGCCGACTCAACCCGAAGATGAGAAGAACATCTGACCTCGCTGTCAAGAATCAGTTAAACAACTAGGAATCGAACCTGAAGGCCGGCTCAAGCCGAAGTTGAGAAGAACATCTAACCTCTCCGCAAGGCATCTGTTAAACAAACAAGCATCTAACCTGAATGTCGGCTTAACCCGAAGTTGAGAAGAACATCTGACCTCGCTGTCGGGCATTTGTTAAACAAACAGGCATCGAACCCGGAGGTCAGCTTAACATGAAGTTGAGAAGTACATCTGGCCTCGCCCTCAGGCATCTGTTAAATAAACAGGCTTCGAACCCGGAGGTCGGCTCAACACGAAGTTGAAAAGAACATCTGACCTCGCGGTCAGGCATTTGTTAAATAAACAGGTATTGATCCCGAAGGCCGAATTAACACGAAGTTGAGAGGAACATCTGACCTCGCCGTCAGGAATCTCTTAAACAAACAGGAATCGAACCCGAAGGCCGGCTCAACCCGAAGTTGAGAAGAACATCTGACCTCGGCATCAAGCATCTGTTAAAACAACAGGCATCGAACCCGAAGGCCGGCTCAACCAGAAGTTGAGAAGAACATCTGACCTCGCTGTCAGACATCTGTTAAACAAACAGGCATCGAATTTGTTGGCTGGCTCAACCCGAAGACGAGAAGAACATCTGGACACGCTATCAAGAATCAGTTAAACAACTAGGAATCGAACATAAAGGCAGACTCAACCCGAAGCTGAGAAGAACATTTGACCCCGCCGCCAAGCATCTGTTAAACAAACAAGCATCGAACCCGAATGCCGGCTCAACCCGAAGTTGAGAAGAACATCTGAGCTCGCCGTCGAGCATCTATTAAAAAAACAGGCATCAAACCCGGAGGCCGGCTTAACACGAAGTTGAGAAGTACATTTGACCTTGCCGTCAAGCATCTGTTAAAAAAACATGCTTCAAACCCGGAGGCAGGCTCAACACGAAGTTAAGAAGAACATCTGACCTCGCGGTCAGGCATTTGTTAAACAAACAGGCATCGATCCCGAAAGCCTACTCAACATGAAGTAGAGAGGAACATCTGACCTCGCCGTAAGGCATCTGCTAAACAAACAGGCATCGAGCCCGATGCCCGACTCAACACGAAGTTGAGAGGAACATCTGACCTCGCTGTTAGGCATCTGTTAAACAAACAAGCATCGAACCCGAAGGTCGGCTCAACACGAAGTTGATAGGAACATCTGACTTCGCTGTCAAGCATCTATTGAACAAACAGGCATCAAATCCGAAGGCCGGCTCAACCCGAAGTTGAGAAGAACATCTGACCTCGGCATCAAGCATCTGTTAAACAAACAGGCATCGAACCCAAAGGCCGGCTCAACCAGAAGTTGAGAAGAACATCTGACCTCGCTGTTAGGCAACTGTTAAACAAACAGACATCGAAACCGAAGGCGGCTCAACCCGATGTTGAGAACAACATCTAACCTCGCTGTCAGGCATCAAACCTGAATGCCGGCTCAACTTGAAGTTGAGAGGAACATATGACTTCGCCATCAGGCATTAGTTAAACAAACATGCATCGGACCCCAAGGCCAGTACAACACGAAGTTGAGAGGAACATCTGACCTCGTCATCAGGAATCTGTTAAACAAACAGGCATCGAACTCGAAGGCCGGCTCAACACGAAGTTCACCGAAATATCTGACCTTGCCGTCAGGGATCTGTTAAACAAACAGGCATCGAACCCGAAGGCCGGCTCAACCCGAAGTTGAGAAGAACATCTGACCTCGCCATCAAACATCTGTTAAACAAACAGGCATCGAATTTGATGGCCGACTCAACCCGAAGATGAGAAGAACATCTGACCTCGCTGTCAAGAATCAGTTAAACAACTAGGAATCGAACCTGAAGGCCGGCTCAAGCCGAAGTTGAGAAGAACATCTAACCTCTCCGCAAGGCATCTGTTAAACAAACAAGCATCTAACCTGAATGTCGGCTTAACCCGAAGTTGAGAAGAACATCTGACCTCGCTGTCGGGCATTTGTTAAACAAACAGGCATCGAACCCGGAGGTCAGCTTAACATGAAGTTGAGAAGTACATCTGGCCTCGCCCTCAGGCATCTGTTAAATAAACAGGCTTCGAACCCGGAGGTCGGCTCAACACGAAGTTGAAAAGAACATCTGACCTCGCGGTCAGGCATTTGTTAAATAAACAGGTATTGATCCCGAAGGCCGAATTAACACGAAGTTGAGAGGAACATCTGACCTCGCCGTCAGGAATCTCTTAAACAAACAGGAATCGAACCCGAAGGCCGGCTCAACCCGAAGTTGAGAAGAACATCTGACCTCGGCATCAAGCATCTGTTAAAACAACAGGCATCGAACCCGAAGGCCGGCTCAACCAGAAGTTGAGAAGAACATCTGACCTCGCTGTCAGACATCTGTTAAACAAACAGGCATCGAATTTGTTGGCTGGCTCAACCCGAAGACGAGAAGAACATCTGGACACGCTATCAAGAATCAGTTAAACAACTAGGAATCGAACATAAAGGCAGACTCAACCCGAAGCTGAGAAGAACATTTGACCCCGCCGCCAAGCATCTGTTAAACAAACAAGCATCGAACCCGAATGCCGGCTCAACCCGAAGTTGAGAAGAACATCTGAGCTCGCCGTCGAGCATCTATTAAAAAAACAGGCATCAAACCCGAAGGCCGGCTTAACACGAAGTTGAGAAGTACATTTGACCTTGCCGTCAAGCATCTGTTAAAAAAACATGCTTCGAACCCGGAGGCAGGCTCAACACGAAGTTAAGAAGAACATCTGACCTCGCGGTCAGGCATTTGTTAAACAAACAGGCATCGATCCCGAAAGCCTACTCAACATGAAGTGGAGAGGAACATCTGACCTCGCCGTAAGGCATCTGCTAAACAAACAGGCATCGAGTCCGATGCCCGACTCAACACGAATTTGAGAGGAACATCTGACCTCGCTGTTAGGCATCTGTTAAACAAACAAGAATCGAACCCGAAGGTCGGCTCAACACAAAGTTGATAGGAACATCTGACTTCGCTGTCAAGCATCTATTGAACAAACAGGCATCAAATCCGAAGGCCGACACAACCCGAAGTTGAGAAAAACATCTGACCTCGGCATCAAGCATCTGTTAAACAAACAGGCATCGAACCCAAAGGCCGGCTCAACCAGAAGTTGAGAAGAACATCTGACCTCGCTGTTAGGCAACTGTTAAACAAACAGACATCGAAACCGAAGGCGGCTCAACCCGATGTTGAGAACAACATCTAACCTCGCTGTCAGGCATCAAACCTGAATGCCGGCTCAACTTGAAGTTGAGAGGAACATATGACTTCGCCATCAGGCATTAGTTAAACAAACATGCATCGGAACCCAAGGCCAGTACAACACGAAGTTGAGAGGAACATCTGACCTCGTCATCAGGAATCTGTTAAACAAACAGGCATCGAACTCGAAGGCCGGCTCAACACGAAGTTCACCGAAATATCTGACCTTGCCGTCAGGGATCTGTTAAACAAACAGGCATCGAACCCGAAGGCCGGCTCAACCCGAAGTTGAGAAGAACATCTGACCTAGCCATCAAACATCAGTTAAACAAAAAGGCATCGAATTTGATGGCCGGCTCAACCCGAAGATGAGAAGAACATCTGACCTCGCTGTCAAGAATCAGTTAAACAACTAGGAATCGAACCTGAAGGCCGGCTCAAGCCGAAGTTGAGAAGAACATCTAACCTCTCCGCAAGGCATCTGTTAAACAAACAAGCATCTAACCTGAATGTCGGCTTAACCCGAAGTTGAGAAGAACATCTGACCTCGCTGTCGGGCATTTGTTAAACAAACAGGCATCGAACCCGGAGGTCAGCTTAACATGAAGTTGAGAAGTACATTTGACCTCGCCCTCAGGCATCTGTTAAATAGACAGGCTACGAACCCGGAGGTCGGCTCAACACGAAGTTGAAAAGAACATCTGACCTCGCGGTCAGGCATTTGTTAAATAAACAGGTATTGATCCCGAAGGCCGAATTAACACGAAGTTGAGAGGAACATCTGACCTCGCCGTCAGGAATCTCTTAAACAAACAGGAATCGAACCCGAAGGCCGGCTCAACCCGAAGTTGAGAAGAACATCTGACCTCGGCATCAAGCATCTGTTAAAACAACAGGCATCGAACCCGAAGGCCGGCTCAACCAGAAGTTGAGAAGAACATCTGACCTCGCTGTCAGACATCTGTTAAACAAACAGGCATCGAATTTGTTGGCTGGCTCAACCCGAAGACGAGAAGAACATCTAGACACGCTATCAAGAATCAGTTAAACAACTAGGAATCGAACATAAAGGCAGACTCAACCCGAAGCTGAAAAGAACATTTGACCCCGCCGCCAAGCATCTGTTAAACAAACAAGCATCGAACCCGAATGCCGGCTCAACCCGAAGTTGAGAAGAACATCTGAGCTCGCCGTCGAGCATCTATTAAAAAAACAGGCATCAAACCTGGAGGCCGGCTTAACACGAAGTTGAGAAGTACATTTGACCTTGCCGTCAAGCATCGATTAAAAAAACATGCTTCGAACCCGGAGGCAGGCTCATCACAAAGTTAAGAAGAACATCTGACCTCGCGGTCAGGCATTTGTTAAACAAACAGGCATCGATCCCGAAAGCCTACTCAACATGAAGTGGAGAGGAACATCTGACCTCGCCGTAAGGCATCTGCTAAACAAACAGGCATCGAGTCCGATGCCCGACTCAACACGAATTTGAGAGGAACATCTGACCTCGCTGTTAGGCATCTGTTAAACAAACAAGAATCGAACCCGAAGGTCGGCTCAACACAAAGTTGATAGGAACATCTGACTTCGCTGTCAAGCATCTGTTGAACAAACAGACATCAAATCCGAAGGCCGGCTCAACCCGAAGTTGAGAAAAACATCTGACCTCGGCATCAAGCATCTGTTAAACAAACAGGCATCGAACCCAAAGGCCGGCTCAACCAGAAGTTGAGAAGAACATCTGACCTCGCTGTTAGGCAACTGTTAAACAAACAGACATCGAAACCGAAGGCGGCTCAACCCGATGTTGAGAACAACATCTAACCTCGCTGTCAGGCATCAAACCTGAATGCCGGCTCAACTTGAAGTTGAGAGGAACATATGACTTCGCCATCAGGCATTAGTTAAACAAACATGCATCGGACCCCAAGGCCAGTACAACACGAAGTTGAGAGGAACATCTGACCTCGTCATCAGGAATCTGTTAAACAAACAGGCATCGAACTCGAAGGCCGGCTCAACACGAAGTTCACCGAAATATCTGACCTTGCCGTCAGGGATCTGTTAAACAAACAGGCATCGAACCCGAAGGCCGGCTCAACCCGAAGTTGAGAAGAACATCTGACCTAGCCATCAAACATCTGTTAAACAAAAAGGCATCGAATTTGATGGCCGGCTCAACCCGAAGATGAGAAGAACATCTGACCTCGCTGTCAAGAATCAGTTAAACAACTAGGAATCGAACCTGAAGGCCGGCTCAAGCCGAAGTTGAGAAGAACATCTAACCTCTCCGCAAGGCATCTGTTAAACAAACAAGCATCTAACCTGAATGTCGGCTTAACCCGAAGTTGAGAAGAACATCTGACCTCGCTGTCGGGCATTTGTTAAACAAACAGGCATCGAACCCGGAGGTCAGCTTAACATGAAGTTGAGAAGTACATCTGGCCTCGCCCTCAGGCATCTGTTAAATAGACAGGCTACGAACCCGGAGGTCGGCTCAACACGAAGTTGAAAAGAACATCTGACCTCGCGGTCAGGCATTTGTTAAATAAACAGGTATTGATCCCGAAGGCCGAATTAACACGAAGTTGAGAGGAACATCTGACCTCGCCGTCAGGAATCTCTTAAACAAACAGGAATCGAACCCGAAGGCCGGCTCAACCCGAAGTTGAGAAGAACATCTGACCTCGGCATCAAGCATCTGTTAAAACAACAGGCATCGAACCCGAAGGCCGGCTCAACCAGAAGTTGAGAAGAACATCTGACCTCGCTGTCAGACATCTGTTAAACAAACAGGCATCGAATTTGTTGGCTGGCTCAACCCGAAGACGAGAAGAACATCTGGACACGCTATCAAGAATCAGTTAAACAACTAGGAATCGAACATAAAGGCAGACTCAACCCGAAGCTGAAAAGAACATTTGACCCCGCCGCCAAGCATCTGTTAAACAAACAAGCATCGAACCCGAATGCCGGCTCAACCCGAAGTTGAGAAGAACATCTGAGCTCGCCGTCGAGCATCTATTAAAAAAACAGGCATCAAACCCGGAGGCCGGCTTAACACGAAGTTGAGAAGTACATTTGACCTTGCCGTCAAGCATCGATTAAAAAAACATGCTTCGAACCCGGAGGCAGGCTCAACACAAAGTTAAGAAGAACATCTGACCTTGCGGTCAGGCATTTGTTAAACAAACAGGCATCGATCCCGAAAGCCTACTCAACATGAAGTGGAGAGGAACATTTGACCTCGCCGTAAGGCATCTGCTAAACAAACAGGCATCGAGCCCGATGCCCGACTCAACACGAATTTGAGAGGAACATCTGATCTCGCTGTTAGGCATCTGTTAAACAAACAAGAATCGAACCCGAAGGTCGGCTCAACACAAAGTTGATAGGAACATCTGACTTCGCTGTCAAGCATCTGTTGAACAAACAGACATCAAATCCGAAGGCCGGCTCAACCCGAAGTTGAGAAAAACATCTGACCTCGGCATCAAGCATCTGTTAAACAAACAGGCATCGAACCCAAAGGCCGGCTCAACCAGAAGTTGAGAAGAACATCTGACCTCGCTGTTAGGCAACTGTTAAACAAACAGACATCGAAACCGAAGGCGGCTCAACCCGATGTTGAGAAGAACATCTAACCTCGCTGTCAGGCATCAAACCTGAATGCCGGCTCAACTTGAAGTTGAGAGGAACATATGACTTCGCCATCAGGCATTAGTTAAACAAACATGCATCGGACCCCAAGGCCAGTACAACACGAAGTTGAGAGGAACATCTGACCTCGTCATCAGGAATCTGTTAAACAAACAGGCATCGAACTCGAAGGCCGGCTCAACACGAAGTTCACCGAAATATCTGACCTTGCCGTCAGGGATCTGTTAAACAAACAGGCATCGAACCCGAAGGCCGGCTCAACCCGAAGTTGAGAAGAACATCTGACCTCGCCATCAAACATCTGTTAAACAAACAGGCATCGAATTTGATGGCCGGCTCAACCCGAAGATGAGAAGAACATCTGACCTCGCTGTCAAGAATCAGTTAAACAACTAGGAATCGAACCTGAAGACCGGCTCAAGCCGAAGTTGAGAAGAACATCTAACCTCTCCGCAAGGCATCTGTTAAACAAACAAGCATCTAACTTGAATGTCGGCTTAACCCGAAGTTGAGAAGAACATCTGACCTTGCTGTCGGGCATTTGTTAAACAAACAGGCATCGAACCCGGAGGTCAGCTTAACATGAAGTTGAGAAGTACATCTGGCCTCGCCCTCAGGCATCTGTTAAATAAACAGGCTTCGAACCCGGAGGTCGGCTCAACATGAAGTTGAAAAGAACATCTGACCTCGCGGTCAGGCATTTGTTAAATAAACAGGTATTGATCCCGAAGGCCGAATTAACACGAAGTTGAGAGGAACATCTGACCTCGCCGTCAGGAATCTCTTAAACAAACAGGAATCGAACCCGAAGGCCGGCTCAACCCGAAGTTGAGAAGAACATCTGACCTCGGCATCAAGCATCTGTTAAAACAACAGGCATCGAACCCGAAGGCCGGCTCAACCAGAAGTTGAGAAGAACATCTGACCTCGCTGTCAGACATCTGTTAAACAAACAGGCATCGAATTTGTTGGCTGGCTCAACCCGAAGACGAGAAGAACATCTGGACACGCTATCAAGAATCAGTTAAACAACTAGGAATCGAACATAAAGACAGACTCAACCCGAAGCTGAGAAGAACATTTGACCCCGCCGCCAAGCATCTGTTAAACAAACAAGCATCGAACCCGAATGCCGGCTCAACCCGAAGTTGAGAAGAACATCTGAGCTCGCCGTCGAGCATCTATTAAAAAAACAGGCATCAAACCCGGAGGCAGGCTTAACACGAAGTTGAGAAGTACATTTGACCTTGCCGTCAAGCATCTGTTAAAAAAACATGCTTCGAACCTGGAGGCAGGCTCAACACAAAGTTAAGAAGAACATCTGACCTCGCGGTCAGGCATTTGTTAAACAAACAGGCATCGATCCCGAAAGCCTACTCAACATGAAGTGGAGAGGAACATCTGACCTCGCCGTAAGGCATCTGCTAAACAAACAGGCATCGAGCCCGATGCCCGACTCAACACGAATTTGAGAGGAACATCTGATATCGCTGTTAGGCATCTGTTAAACAAACAAGAATCGAACCCGAAGGTCGGCTCAACACAAAGTTGATAGGAACATCTGACTTTGCTGTCAAGCATCTGTTGAACAAACAGACATCAAATCCGAAGGCCGGCTCAACCCGAAGTTGAGAAAAACATCTGACCTCGGCATCAAGCATCTGTTAAACAAACAGGCATCGAACCCAAAGGCCGGCTCAACCAGAAGTTGAGAAGAACATCTGACCTCGCTGTTAGGCAACTGTTAAACAAACAGACATCGAAACCGAAGGCGGCTCAACCCGATGTTGAGAAGAACATCTAACCTCGCTGTCAGGCATCAAACCTGAATGCCGGCTCAACTTGAAGTTGAGAGGAACATATGACTTCGCCATCAGGCATTAGTTAAACAAACATGCATCGGACCCCAAGGCCAGTACAACACGAAGTTGAGAGGAACATCTGACCTCGTCATCAGGAATCTGTTAAACAAACAGGCATCGAACTCGAAGGCCGGCTCAACACGAAGTTCACCGAAATATCTGACCTTGCCGTCAGGGATCTGTTAAACAAACAGGCATCGAACCCGAAGGCCGGCTCAACCCGAAGTTGAGAAGAACATCTGACCTCGCCATCAAACATCTGTTAAACAAACAGGCATCGAATTTGATGGCCGACTCAACCCGAAGATGAGAAGAACATCTGACCTCGCTGTCAAGAATCAGTTAAACAACTAGGAATCGAACCTGAAGGCCGGCTCAAGCCGAAGTTGAGAAGAACATCTAACCTCTCCGCAAGGCATCTGTTAAACAAACAAGCATCTAACCTGAATGTCGGCTTAACCCGAAGTTGAGAAGAACATCTGACCTCGCTGTCGGGCATTTGTTAAACAAACAGGCATCGAACCCGGAGGTCAGCTTAACATGAAGTTGAGAAGTACATCTGGCCTCGCCCTCAGGCATCTGTTAAATAAACAGGCTTCGAACCCGGAGTTCGGCTCAACACGAAGTTGAAAAGAACATCTGACCTCGCGGTCAGGCATTTGTTAAATAAACAGGTATTGATCCCGAAGGCCGAATTAACACGAAGTTGAGAGGAACATCTGACCTCGCCGTCAGGAATCTCTTAAACAAACAGGAATCGAACCCGAAGGCCGGCTCAACCCGAAGTTGATAAGAACATCTGACCTCGGCATCAAGCATCTGTTAAAACAACAGGCATCGAACCCGAAGGCCGGCTCAACCAGAAGTTGAGAAGAACATCTGACCTCGCTGTCAGACATCTGTTAAACAAACAGGCATCGAATTTGTTGGCTGGCTCAACCCGAAGACGAGAAGAACATCTGGACACGCTATCAAGAATCAGTTAAACAACTAGGAATCGAACATAAAGGCAGACTCAACCCGAAGCTGAGAAGAACATTTGACCCCGCCGCCAAGCATCTGTTAAACAAACAAGCATCGAACCCGAATGCCGGCTCAACCCGAAGTTGAGAAGAACATCTGAGCTCGCCGTCGAGCATCTATTAAAAAAACAGGCATCAAACCCGGAGGCCGGCTTAACACGAAGTTGAGAAGTACATTTGACCTTGCCGTCAAGCATCTGTTAAAAAAACATGCTTCGAACCCGGAGGCAGGCTCAACACGAAGTTAAGAAGAACATCTGACCTCGCGGTCAGGCATTTGTTAAACAAACAGGCATCGATCCCGAAAGCCTACTCAACATGAAGTGGAGAGGAACATCTGACCTCGCCGTAAGGCATCTGCTAAACAAACAGGCATCGAGCCCGATGCCCGACTCAACACAAATTTGAGAGGAACATCTGACCTCGCTGTTAGGCATCTGTTAAACAAACAAGAATCGAACCCGAAGGTCGGCTCAACACAAAGTTGATAGGAACATCTGACTTCGCTGTCAAGCATCTGTTGAACAAACAGGCATCAAATCCGAAGGCCGGCTCAACCCGAAGTTGAGAAAAACATCTGACCTCGGCATCAAGCATCTGTTAAACAAACAGGCATCGAACCCAAAGGCCGGCTCAACCAGAAGTTGAGAAGAACATCTGACCTCGCTGTTAGGCAACTGTTAAACAAACAGACATCGAAACCGAAGGCGGCTCAACCCGATGTTGAGAACAACATCTAACCTCGCTGTCAGGCATCAAACCTGAATGCCGGATCAACTTGAAGTTGAGAGGAACATATGACTTCGCCATCAGGCATTAGTTAAACAAACATGCATCGGACCCCAAGGCCAGTACAACACGAAGTTGAGAGGAACATCTGACCTCGTCATCAGGAATCTGTTAAACAAACAGGCATCGAACTCGAAGGCCGGCTCAACACGAAGTTCACCGAAATATCTGACCTTGCCGTCAGGGATCTGTTAAACAAACAGGCATCGAACCCGAAGGCCGGCTCAACCCGAAGTTGAGAAGAACATCTGACCTCGCCATCAAACATCTGTTAAACAAACAGGCATCGAATTTGATGGCCGGCTCAACCCGAAGATGAGAAGAACATCTGACCTCGCTGTCAAGAATCAGTTAAACAACTAGGAATCGAACCTGAAGGTCGGCTCAAGCCGAAGTTGAGAAGAACATCTAACCTCTCCGCAAGGCATCTGTTAAACAAACAAGCATCTAACCTGAATGTCGGCTTAACCCGAAGTTGAGAAGAACATCTGACCTCGCTGTCGGGCATTTGTTAAACAAACAGGCATCGAACCCGGAGGTCAGCTTAACATGAAGTTGAGAAGTACATCTGGCCTCGCCCTCAGGCATCTGTTAAATAAACAGGCTTCGAACCCGGAGGTCGGCTCAACACGAAGTTGAAAAGAACATCTGACCTCGCGGTTAGGCATTTGTTAAATAAACAGGTATTGATCCCGAAGGCCGAATTAACACGAAGTTGAGAGGAACATCTGACCTCGCCGTCAGGAATCTCTTAAACAAACAGGAATCGAACCCGAAGGCCGGCTCAACCCGAAGTTGAGAAGAACATCTGACCTCGGCATCAAGCATCTGTTAAAACAACAGGCATCGAACCCGAAGGCCGGCTCAACCAGAAGTTGAGAAGAACATCTGACCTCGCTGTCCGACATCTGTTAAACAAACAGGCATCGAATTTGTTGGCTGGCTCAACCCGAAGACGAGAAGAACATCTGGACACGCTATCAAGAATCAGTTAAACAACT
Source organism: Lathyrus sativus (assembly GCA_963859935.3). Classification (NCBI taxonomy): domain Eukaryota; kingdom Viridiplantae; phylum Streptophyta; class Magnoliopsida; order Fabales; family Fabaceae; genus Lathyrus; species Lathyrus sativus. The sequence goes on along the minus strand of OZ012735.1, from coordinate 394,944,843 downwards.
AGGAATCGAACATAAAGGCAGACTCAACCCGAAGCTGAGAAGAACATTTGACCCCGCCGCCAAGCATCTGTTAAACAAACAAGCATCGAACCCGAATGCCGGCTCAACCCGAAGTTGAGAAGAACATCTGAGCTCGCCGTCGAGCATCTATTAAAAAAACAGGCATCAAACCCGGAGGCCGGCTTAACACGAAGTTGAGAAGTACATTTGACCTTGCCGTCAAGCATCTGTTAAAAAAACATGCTTCGAACCCGGAGGCAGGCTCAACACGAAGTTAAGAAGAACATCTGACCTCGCGGTCAGGCATTTGTTAAACAAACAGGCATCGATCCCGAAAGCCTACTCAACATGAAGTGGAGAGGAACATCTGACCTCGCCGTAAGGCATCTGCTAAACAAACAGGCATCGAGCCCGATGCCCGACTCAACACGAATTTGAGAGGAACATCTGATCTCGCTGTTAGGCATCTGTTAAACAAACAAGAATCGAACCCGAAGGTCGGCTCAACACAAAGTTGATAGGAACATCTGACTTCGCTGTCAAGCATCTGTTGAACAAACAGACATCAAATCCGAAGGCCGGCTCAACCCGAAGTTGAGAAAAACATCTGACCTCGGCATCAAGCATCTGTTAAACAAACAGGCATCGAACCCAAAGGCCGGCTCAACCAGAAGTTGAGAAGAACATCTGACCTCGCTGTTAGGCAACTGTTAAACAAACAGACATCGAAACCGAAGGCGGCTCAACCCGATGTTGAGAAGAACATCTAACCTCGCTGTCAGGCATCAAACCTGAATGCCGGCTCAACTTGAAGTTGAGAGGAACATATGACTTCGCCATCAGGCATTAGTTAAACAAACATGCATCGGACCCCAAGGCCAGTACAACACGAAGTTGAGAGGAACATCTGACCTCGTCATCAGGAATCTGTTAAACAAACAGGCATCGAACTCGAAGGCCGGCTCAACACGAAGTTCACCGAAATATCTGACCTTGCCGTCAGGGATCTGTTAAACAAACAGGCATCGAACCCGAAGGCCGGCTCAACCCGAAGTTGAGAAGAACATCTGACCTCGCCATCAAACATCTGTTAAACAAACAGGCATCGAATTTGATGGCCGGCTCAACCCGAAGATGAGAAGAACATCTGACCTCGCTGTCAAGAATCAGTTAAACAACTAGGAATCGAACCTGAAGGCCGGCTCAAGCCGAAGTTGAGAAGAACATCTAACCTCTCCGCAAGGCATCTGTTAAACAAACAAGCATCTAACCTGAATGTCGGCTTAACCCGAAGTTGAGAAGAACATCTGACCTCGCTGTCGGACATTTGTTAAACAAACAGGCATCGAACCCGGAGGTCAGCTTAACATGAAGTTGAGAAGTACATCTGGCCTCGCCCTCAGGCATCTGTTAAATAAACAGGCTTCGAACCCGGAGGTCGGCTCAACACGAAGTTGAAAAGAACATCTGACCTCGCGGTCAGGCATTTGTTAAATAAACAGGTATTGATCCCGAAGGCCGAATTAACACGAAGTTGAGAGGAACATCTGACCTCGCCGTCAGGAATCTCTTAAACAAACAGGAATCGAACCCGAAGGCCGGCTCAACCCGAAGTTGAGAAGAACATCTGACCTCGGCATCAAGCATCTGTTAAAACAACAGGCATCGAACCCGAAGGCCGGCTCAACCAGAAGTTGAGAAGAACATCTGACCTCGCTGTCAGACATCTGTTAAACAAACAGGCATCGAATTTGTTGGCTGGCTCAACCCGAAGACGAGAAGAACATCTGGACACGCTATCAAGAATCAGTTAAACAACTAGGAATCGAACATAAAGGCAGACTCAACCCGAAGCTGAGAAGAACATTTGACCCCGCCGCCAAGCATCTGTTAAACAAACAAGCATCGAACCCGAATGCCGGCTCAACCCGAAGTTGAGAAGAACATCTGAGCTCGCCGTCGAGCATCTATTAAAAAAACAGGCATCAAACCCGGAGGCCGGCTTAACACGAAGTTGAGAAGTACATTTGACCTTGCCGTCAAGCATCTGTTAAAAAAACATGCTTCGAACCCGGAGGCAGGCTCAACACGAAGTTAAGAAGAACATCTGACCTCGCGGTCAGGCATTTGTTAAACAAACAGGCATCGATCCCGAAAGCCTACTCAACATGAAGTGGAGAGGAACATCTGACCTCGCCGTAAGGCATCTGCTAAACAAACAGGCATCGAGCCCGATGCCCGACTCAACACGAATTTGAGAGGAACATCTGACCTCGTTGTTAGGCATCTGTTAAACAAACAAGAATCGAACCCGAAGGTCGGCTCAACACAAAGTTGATAGGAACATCTGACTTCGCTGTCAAGCATCTGTTGAACAAACAGGCATCAAATCCGAAGGCCGGCTCAACCCGAAGTTGAGAAAAACATCTGACCTCGGCATTAAGCATCTGTTAAACAAACAGGCATCGAACCCAAAGGCCGGCTCAACCAGAAGTTGAGAAGAACATCTGACCTCGCTGTTAGGCAACTGTTAAACAAACAGACATCGAAACCGAAGGCGGCTCAACCCGATGTTGAGAACAACATCTAACCTCGCTGTCAGGCATCAAACCTGAATGCCGGCTCAACTTGAAGTTGAGAGGAACATATGACTTCGCCATCAGGCATTAGTTAAACAAACATGCATCGGACCCCAAGGCCAGTACAACACGAAGTTGAGAGGAACATCTGACCTCGTCATCAGGAATCTGTTAAACAAACAGGCATCGAACTCGAAGGCCGGCTCAACACGAAGTTCACCGAAATATCTGACCTTGCCGTCAGGGATCTGTTAAACAAACAGGCATCGAACCCGAAGGCCGGCTCAACCCGAAGTTGAGAAGAACATCTGACCTCGCCATCAAACATCTGTTAAACAAACAGGCATCGAATTTGATGGCCGGCTCAACCCGAAGATGAGAAGAACATCTGACCTCGCTGTCAAGAATCAGTTAAACAACTAGGAATCGAACCTGAAGGCCGGCTCAAGCCGAAGTTGAGAAGAACATCTAACCTCTCCGCAAGGCATCTGTTAAACAAACAAGCATCTAACCTGAATGTCGGCTTAACCCGAAGTTGAGAAGAACATCTGACCTCGCTGTCGGGCATTTGTTAAACAAACAGGCATCGAACCCGGAGGTCAGCTTAACATGAAGTTGAGAAGTACATCTGGCCTCGCCCTCAGGCATCTGTTAAATAAACAGGCTTCGAACCCGGAGGTCGGCTCAACACGAAGTTGAAAAGAACATCTGACCTCGCGGTCAGGCATTTGTTAAATAAACAGGTATTGATCCCGAAGGCCGAATTAACACGAAGTTGAGAGGAACATCTGACCTCGCCGTCAGGAATCTCTTAAACAAACAGGAATCGAACCCGAAGGCCGGCTCAACCCGAAGTTGAGAAGAACATCTGACCTCGGCATCAAGCATCTGTTAAAACAACAGGCATCGAACCCGAAGGCCGGCTCAACCAGAAGTTGAGAAGAACATCTGACCTCGCTGTCAGACATCTGTTAAACAAACAGACATCGAATTTGTTGGCTGGCTCAACCCGAAGACGAGAAGAACATCTGGACACGCTATCAAGAATCAGTTAAACAACTAGGAATCGAACATAAAGGCAGACTCAACCCGAAGCTGAGTAGAACATTTGACCCCGCCGCCAAGCATCTGTTAAACAAACAAGCATCGAACCCGAATGCCGGCTCAACCCGAAGTTGAGAAGAACATCTGAGCTCGCCGTCGAGCATCTATTAAAAAAACAGGCATCAAACCCGGAGGCCGGCTTAACACGAAGTTGAGAAGTACATTTGACCTTGCCGTCAAGCATCTGTTAAAAAAACATGCTTCGAACCCGGAGGCAGGCTCAACACGAAGTTAAGAAGAACATCTGACCTCGCGGTCAGGCATTTGTTAAACAAACAGGCATCGATCCCGAAAGCCTACTCAACATGAAGTGGAGAGGAACATCTGACCTCGCCGTAAGGCATCTGCTAAACAAACAGGCATCGAGCCCGATGCCCGACTCAACACGAATTTGAGAGGAACATCTGACCTCGTTGTTAGGCATCTGTTAAACAAACAAGAATCGAACCCGAAGGTCGGCTCAACACAAAGTTGATAGGAACATCTGACTTCGCTGTCAAGCATCTGTTGAACAAACAGGCATCAAATCCGAAGGCCGGCTCAACCCGAAGTTGAGAAAAACATCTGACCTCGGCATTAAGCATCTGTTAAACAAACAGGCATCGAACCCAAAGGCCGGCTCAACCAGAAGTTGAGAAGAACATCTGACCTCGCTGTTAGGCAACTGTTAAACAAACAGACATCGAAACCGAAGGCGGCTCAACCCGATGTTGAGAACAACATCTAACCTCGCTGTCAGGCATCAAACCTGAATGCCGGCTCAACTTGAAGTTGAGAGGAACATATGACTTCGCCATCAGGCATTAGTTAAACAAACATGCATCGGACCCCAAGGCCAGTACAACACGAAGTTGAGAGGAACATCTGACCTCGTCATCAGGAATCTGTTAAACAAACAGGCATCGAACTCGAAGGCCGGCTCAACACGAAGTTCACCGAAATATCTGACCTTGCCGTCAGGGATCTGTTAAACAAACAGGCATCGAACCCGAAGGCCGGCTCAACCCGAAGTTGAGAAGAACATCTGACCTCGCCATCAAACATCTGTTAAACAAACAGGCATCGAATTTGATGGCCGGCTCAACCCGAAGATGAGAAGAACATCTGACCTCGCTGTCAAGAATCAGTTAAACAACTAGGAATCGAACCTGAAGGCCGGCTCAAGCCGAAGTTGAGAAGAACATCTAACCTCTCCGCAAGGCATCTGTTAAACAAACAAGCATCTAACCTGAATGTCGGCTTAACCCGAAGTTGAGAAGAACATCTGACCTCGCTGTCGGACATTTGTTAAACAAACAGGCATCGAACCCGGAGGTCAGCTTAACATGAAGTTGAGAAGTACATCTGGCCTCGCCCTCAGGCATCTGTTAAATAAACAGGCTTCGAACCCGGAGGTCGGCTCAACACGAAGTTGAAAAGAACATCTGACCTCGCGGTCAGGCATTTGTTAAATAAACAGGTATTGATCCCGAAGGCCGAATTAACACGAAGTTGAGAGGAACATCTGACCTCGCCGTCAGGAATCTCTTAAACAAACAGGAATCGAACCCGAAGGCCGGCTCAACCCGAAGTTGAGAAGAACATCTGACCTCGGCATCAAGCATCTGTTAAAACAACAGGCATCGAACCCGAAGGCCGGCTCAACCAGAAGTTGAGAAGAACATCTGACCTCGCTGTCAGACATCTGTTAAACAAACAGGCATCGAATTTGTTGGCTGGCTCAACCCGAAGACGAGAAGAACATCTGGACACGCTATCAAGAATCAGTTAAACAACTAGGAATCGAACATAAAGGCAGACTCAACCCGAAGCTGAGAAGAACATTTGACCCCGCCGCCAAGCATCTGTTAAACAAACAAGCATCGAACCCGAATGCCGGCTCAACCCGAAGTTGAGAAGAACATCTGAGCTCGCCGTCGAGCATCTATTAAAAAAACAGGCATCAAACCCGGAGGCCGGCTTAACACGAAGTTGAGAAGTACATTTGACCTTGCCGTCAAGCATCTGTTAAAAAAACATGCTTCGAACCCGGAGGCAGGCTCAACACGAAGTTAAGAAGAACATCTGACCTCGCGGTCAGGCATTTGTTAAACAAACAGGCATCGATCCCGAAAGCCTACTCAACATGAAGTGGAGAGGAACATCTGACCTCGCCGTAAGGCATCTGCTAAACAAACAGGCATCGAGCCCGATGCCCGACTCAACACGAATTTGAGAGGAACATCTGACCTCGTTGTTAGGCATCTGTTAAACAAACAAGAATCGAACCCGAAGGTCGGCTCAACACAAAGTTGATAGGAACATCTGACTTCGCTGTCAAGCATCTGTTGAACAAACAGGCATCAAATCCGAAGGCCGGCTCAACCCGAAGTTGAGAAAAACATCTGACCTCGGCATTAAGCATCTGTTAAACAAACAGGCATCGAACCCAAAGGCCGGCTCAACCAGAAGTTGAGAAGAACATCTGACCTCGCTGTTAGGCAACTGTTAAACAAACAGACATCGAAACCGAAGGCGGCTCAACCCGATGTTGAGAACAACATCTAACCTCGCTGTCAGGCATCAAACCTGAATGCCGGCTCAACTTGAAGTTGAGAGGAACATATGACTTCGCCATCAGGCATTAGTTAAACAAACATGCATCGGACCCCAAGGCCAGTACAACACGAAGTTGAGAGGAACATCTGACCTCGTCATCAGGAATCTGTTAAACAAACAGGCATCGAACTCGAAGGCCGGCTCAACACGAAGTTCACCGAAATATCTGACCTTGCCGTCAGGGATCTGTTAAACAAACAGGCATCGAACCCGAAGGCCGGCTCAACCCGAAGTTGAGAAGAACATCTGACCTCGCCATCAAACATCTGTTAAACAAACAGGCATCGAATTTGATGGCCGGCTCAACCCGAAGATGAGAAGAACATCTGACCTCGCTGTCAAGAATCAGTTAAACAACTAGGAATCGAACCTGAAGGCCGGCTCAAGCCGAAGTTGAGAAGAACATCTAACCTCTCCGCAAGGCATCTGTTAAACAAACAAGCATCTAACCTGAATGTCGGCTTAACCCGAAGTTGAGAAGAACATCTGACCTCGCTGTCGGGCATTTGTTAAACAAACAGGCATCGAACCCGGAGGTCAGCTTAACATGAAGTTGAGAAGTACATCTGGCCTCGCCCTCAGGCATCTGTTAAATAAACAGGCTTCGAACCCGGAGGTCGGCTCAACACGAAGTTGAAAAGAACATCTGACCTCGCGGTCAGGCATTTGTTAAATAAACAGGTATTGATCCCGAAGGCCGAATTAACACGAAGTTGAGAGGAACATCTGACCTCGCCGTCAGGAATCTCTTAAACAAACAGGAATCGAACCCGAAGGCCGGCTCAACCCGAAGTTGAGAAGAACATCTGACCTCGGCATCAAGCATCTGTTAAAACAACAGGCATCGAACCCGAAGGCCGGCTCAACCAGAAGTTGAGAAGAACATCTGACCTCGCTGTCAGACATCTGTTAAACAAACAGACATCGAATTTGTTGGCTGGCTCAACCCGAAGACGAGAAGAACATCTGGACACGCTATCAAGAATCAGTTAAACAACTAGGAATCGAACATAAAGGCAGACTCAACCCGAAGCTGAGTAGAACATTTGACCCCGCCGCCAAGCATCTGTTAAACAAACAAGCATCGAACCCGAATGCCGGCTCAACCCGAAGTTGAGAAGAACATCTGAGCTCGCCGTCGAGCATCTATTAAAAAAACAGGCATCAAACCCGGAGGCCGGCTTAACACGAAGTTGAGAAGTACATTTGACCTTGCCGTCAAGCATCTGTTAAAAAAACATGCTTCGAACCCGGAGGCAGGCTCAACACGAAGTTAAGAAGAACATCTGACCTCGCGGTCAGGCATTTGTTAAACAAACAGGCATCGATCCCGAAAGCCTACTCAACATGAAGTGGAGAGGAACATCTGACCTCGCCGTAAGGCATCTGCTAAACAAACAGGCATCGAGCCCGATGCCCGACTCAACACGAATTTGAGAGGAACATCTGACCTCGTTGTTAGGCATCTGTTAAACAAACAAGAATCGAACCCGAAGGTCGGCTCAACACAAAGTTGATAGGAACATCTGACTTCGCTGTCAAGCATCTGTTGAACAAACAGGCATCAAATCCGAAGGCCGGCTCAACCCGAAGTTGAGAAAAACATCTGACCTCGGCATCAAGCATCTGTTAAACAAACAAGCATCGAACCCAAAGGCCGGCTCAACCAGAAGTTGAGAAGAACATCTGACCTCGCTGTTAGGCAACTGTTAAACAAACAGACATCGAAACCGAAGGCGGCTCAACCCGATGTTGAGAACAACATCTAACCTCGCTGTCAGGCATCAAACCTGAATGCCGGCTCAACTTGAAGTTGAGAGGAACATATGACTTCGCCATCAGGCATTAGTTAAACAAACATGCATCGGACCCCAAGGCCAGTACAACACGAAGTTGAGAGGAACATCTGACCTCGTCATCAGGAATCTGTTAAACAAACAGGCATCGAACTCGAAGGCCGGCTCAACACGAAGTTCACCGAAATATCTGACCTTGCCGTCAGGGATCTGTTAAACAAACAGGCATCGAACCCGAAGGCCGGCTCAACCCGAAGTTGAGAAGAACATCTGACCTCGCCATCAAACATCTGTTAAACAAACAGGCATCGAATTTGATGGCCGGCTCAACCCGAAGATGAGAAGAACATCTGACCTCGCTGTCAAGAATCAGTTAAACAACTAGGAATTGAACCTGAAGGCCGGCTCAAGCCGAAGTTGAGAAGAACATCTAACCTCTCCGCAAGGCATCTGTTAAACAAACAAGCATCTAACCTGAATGTCGGCTTAACCCGAAGTTGAGAAGAACATCTGACCTCGCTGTCGGGCATTTGTTAAACAAACAGGCATCGAACCCGGAGGTCAGCTTAACATGAAGTTGAGAAGTACATCTGGCCTCGCCCTCAGGCATCTGTTAAATAAACAGGCTTCGAACCCGGAGGTCGGCTCAACACGAAGTTGAAAAGAACATCTGACCTCGCGGTCAGGCATTTGTTAAATAAACAGGTATTGATCCCGAAGGCCGAATTAACACGAAGTTGAGAGGAACATCTGACCTCGCCGTCAGGAATCTCTTAAACAAACAGGAATCGAACCCGAAGGCCGGCTCAACCCGAAGTTGAGAAGAACATCTGACCTCGGCATCAAGCATCTGTTAAAACAACAGGCATCGAACCCGAAGGCCGGCTCAACCAGAAGTTGAGAAGAACATCTGACCTCGCTGTCAGACATCTGTTAAACAAACAGGCATCGAATTTGTTGGCTGGCTCAACCCGAAGACGAGAAGAACATCTGGACACGCTATCAAGAATCAGTTAAACAACTAGGAATCGAACATAAAGGCAGACTCAACCCGAAGCTGAGTAGAACATTTGACCCCGCCGCCAAGCATCTGTTAAACAAACAAGCATCGAACCCGAATGCCGGCTCAACCCGAAGTTGAGAAGAACATCTGAGCTCGCCGTCGAGCATCTATTAAAAAAACAGGCATCAAACCCGGAGGCCGGCTTAACACGAAGTTGAGAAGTACATTTGACCTTGCCGTCAAGCATCTGTTAAAAAAACATGCTTCGAACCCGGAGGCAGGCTCTACACGAAGTTAAGAAGAACATCTGACCTCGCGGTCAGGCATTTGTTAAACAAACAGGCATCGATCCCGAAAGCCTACTCAACATGAAGTGGAGAGGAACATCTGACCTCGCCGTAAGGCATCTGCTAAACAAACAGGCATCGAGCCCGATGCCCGACTCAACACGAATTTGAGAGGAACATCTGACCTCGCTGTTAGGCATCTGTTAAACAAACAAGAATCGAACCCGAAGGTCGGCTCAACACAAAGTTGATAGGAACATCTGACTTCGCTGTCAAGCATCTGTTGAACAAACAGGCATCAAATCCGAAGGCCGGCTCAACCCGAAGTTGAGAAAAACATCTGACCTCGGCATCAAGCATCTGTTAAACAAACAGGCATCGAACCCAAAGGTCGGCTCAACCAGAAGTTGAGAAGAACATCTGACCTCGCTGTTAGGCAACTGTTAAACAAACAGACATCGAAACCGAAGGCGGCTCAACCCGATGTTGAGAACAACATCTAACCTCGCTGTCAGGCATCAAACCTGAATGCCGGCTCAACTTAAAGTTGAGAGGAACATATGACTTCGCCATCAGGCATTAGTTAAACAAACATGCATCGGACCCCAAGGCCAGTACAACACGAAGTTGAGAGGAACATCTGACCTCGTCATCAGGAATCTGTTAAACAAACAGGCATCGAACTCGAAGGCCGGCTCAACACGAAGTTCACCGAAATATCTGACCTTGCCGTCAGGGATCTGTTAAACAAACAGGCATCGAACCCGAAGGCCGGCTCAACCCGAAGTTGAGAAGAACATCTGACCTCGCCATAAAACATCTGTTAAACAAACAGGCATCGAATTTGATGGCCGGCTCAACCCGAAGATGAGAAGAACATCTGACCTCGCTGTCAAGAATCAGTTAAACAACTAGGAATCGAACCTGAAGGCCGGCTCAAGCCGAAGTTGAGAAGAACATCTAACCTCTCCGCAAGGCATCTGTTAAACAAACAAGCATCTAACCTGAATGTCGGCTTAACCCGAAGTTGAGAAGAACATCTGACCTCGCTGTCGGGCATTTGTTAAACAAACAGGCATCGAACCCGGAGGTCAGCTTAACATGAAGTTGAGAAGTACATCTGGCCTCGCCCTCAGGCATCTGTTAAATAAACAGGCTTCGAACCCGGAGGTCGGCTCAACACGAAGTTGAAAAGAACATCTGACCTCGCGGTCAGGCATTTGTTAAATAAACAGGTATTGATCCCGAAGGCCGAATTAACACGAAGTTGAGAGGAACATCTGACCTCGCCGTCAGGAATCTCTTAAACAAACAGGAATCGAACCCGAAGGCCGGCTCAACCCGAAGTTGAGAAGAACATCTGACCTCGGCATCAAGCATCTGTTAAAACAACAGGCATCGAACCCGAAGGCCGGCTCAACCAGAAGTTGAGAAGAACATCTGACCTCGCTGTCAGACATCTGTTAAACAAACAGGATCGAATTTGTTGGCTGGATCAACCCGAAGACGAGAAGAACATCTGGCCACGCTATCAAGAATCAGTTAAACAACTAGGAATCGAACATAAAGGCCGACTCAACCCGAAGCTGAGAAGAACATTTGACCCCGCCGCCAAGCATCTGTTAAACAAACAAGCATCGAACCCGAATGCCGGCTTAACCCGAAGTTGAGAAGAACATCTGAGCTCGCCGTCGAGTATCTATTAAAAAAACAGGCATCAAACCCGGAGGCCGGCTTAACACGAAGTTGAGAAGTACATTTGACCTTGCTGTCAAGCATCTGTTAAAAAAACATGCTTCGAACCCGGAGGCAGGCTCAACACGAAGTTAAGAAGAACATCTGACCTCGCGGTCAGGCATTTGTTAAACAAACAGGCATCGATCCCGAAAGCCTACTCAACATGAAGTGGAGAGGAACATCTGACCTCGCTGTAAGGCATCTGCTAAACAAACAGGCATCGAGCCCGATGCCCGACTCAACACAAAGTTAAGAGGAACATCTGACCTCGCTGTTAGGCATCTGTTAAACAAACAAGCATCGAACCCGAAGGTCGGCTCAACACGAAGTTGATAGGAACATCTGACTTCGCTATCAAGCATCTGTTGAACAAACAGGCATCAAATACGAAGGCCGGCTCAACCTGAAGTTGAGAAGAACATGTGACCTCGGCATCAAGCATCTGTTAAACAAACAGGCATCGAACCCAAAGGCCGGCTCAACCAGAAGTTGAGAAGAACATTTGACCTCGCTGTTAGGCAACTGTTAAACAAACAGACATCGAAACCGAAGGCGGCTCAACCCGATGTTGAGAAGAACATCTAACCTCGCTGTCAGGCATCAAACCTGAATGCCGGATCAACTTGAAGTTGAGAGGAACATATGACTTCGCCATCAGGCATTAGTTAGACAAACATGCATCGGACCCCAAGGCCAGTACAACACGAAGTTGAGAGGAACATCTGACCTCGTCATCAGGAATCTGTTAAACAAACAGGCATCGAACTCGAAGGCCGGCTCAACACGAAGTTCACCGAAATATCTGACCTTGCCGTCAGGGATCTGTTAAACAAACAGGCATCGAACCCGAAGGCCGGCTCAACCCGAAGTTGAGAAGAACATCTGACCTCGCCATCAAACATCTGTTAAACAAACAGGCATCGAATTTGGTGGCCGGCTCAACCCGAAGATGAGAAGAACATCTGACCTTGCTGTCAAGAATCAGTTAAACAACTAGGAATCGAACCTGAAGGCCGGCTCAACCCGAAGTTGAGAAGAACATCTAACCTCTCCGCAAGGCATCTGTTAAACAAATAAGCATCTAATCTGAATGTCGGCTTAACCCGAAGTTGAGAAGAACATCTGACCTTGCTGTCGGGCATTTGTTAAACAAACAGGCATCGAACCCGGAGGTCAGCTTAACATGAAGTTGAGAAGTACATCTGGCCTCGCCGTCAGGCATCTGTTAAATAAACAGGCTTCGAACCCGGAGGTCGGCTAAAACAAAGTTGAGAAGAACATCTGACCTTGCGGTCAAGCATTTGTTAAATAAACAAGTATCGATCCCGAAGGCCGACTTAACACGAAGTTGAGAGGAACATCTGACCTCGCCGTCAGGAATCTCTTAAACAAACAGGAATCGAACTCGAAGGCCGGCTCAACCCAAAGTTGAGAAGAACATCTAACCTCGGCATCAAGCATCTGTTAAACAAACAGGCATCGAACCCGAAGTCCGGCTCAACCAGAAGTTGAGAAGAACATCTGACCTCGCTGTCAGGCATCTGTTAAACAAAAAGACATCAAAACCGAAGGCGGCTCGACCCATTGTTGAGAAGAACATCTGACCTCATTGTCAGGCATCAAACCTGAATGTCGGCTCAACTTGAAGTTGAGAGGAACATCTGACTTCGCCGTCAGGCATTAGTTGAACAAACATGCATCAGACCCCAAGGTCGGCACAACACGAAGTTAAGAGGAACATCTGACCTCGTCGTCAGGCATCTGTTAAACAAACAGGCATCGAACTCGAAGTCCGGCTCAAAACGAAGTTCACTGAAATATCTGACCTTGCCGTCTGGGATCTGTTAAACAAACAGGCATCGAACTTTAATCAGATATTTCTAGAATTTTCTTATAGAATTAAATAGCTTTTTCTAGAATTTTAATCAGATATTTCTTTTTAATAGTTTTAATAGATATTTCTTTTTCTAGGTATTAAGTAGATTAAATGTTTTTAATAGGTTTCTTAAATCTTTTTCTATTTTTTTAATAGGTTTTAGGACTAATGGAGATTAATTAGAGTTTAATCTTTTTTTAATTAGGTTTAATTAGAAGTTTTGATTAGGGTTTTTTGTAATTAATTTCGTTTTGCCTTTTTAATTAGGCTTTAATTAGATAATCATTAGAGTCTAAGTCTGAGTTTAATAAAGCCATTAGTCATTAATTCATTGCAATTAATTCAGTATTAGTCTATTAATCAGAGTATTAATCATAGTGGGCCATTATCCAATTCAAAGCCCAGTCAAAGTCCAAAGTTCGCCTGGTGTCTGTATATAAGGTGTGTCACGCGTGTATCTCAGGGTTGACCACCTCACAATCCACTACCCTCTCTCTCCCACACGTGGCTTCTTCCTCTCCTCCCTCAGCCACACGTGGCTCTCACCCAATTCCCTTCTGCATGCATCAGCCAGCTGGCTCCCACTAACTTCCCCCTCGCCGCCGGCCATGCAAACCGTCGGAGGCCTCGCCGGAAAGATTAATCGTCGCCGTAACTGACCATCAGCCACCCTAACGACGCCGGAAAATGCGTTTTTCCCAGATCGCCGGAAAACTCATCAGAATTTGCATCTTGTTTCCAAATTACCAGCAATTCACAAGAACTTCATCCAAATCCTTCCGATCTTCATCTTAATCTGCACCAACATCATCCACCAGATCCATCATCAGCTTCGACAAAAATTCATACAACGCCAAGATTTTCGATCTTCATCGTAGTGCATCTCCAGTTCGTCCAGATTCATCATACTTCTCAAATCTTCGAGCACCTTCACCAGAGATCTGCAACGATCGTCATTAGTCCCCAGCCGTTTCTCCAGATTTTCGTTGAAGGCTTCAAGATGTTCATCACGTGTTTACTTTTGAGTCCTTCAGAACTTCAAGATCGTCATCGTTCAGCGTCAAGTTCGCAAGATCTTCATCAGTTCCTCACAAGAATTCCACCAACATCGAACATCTTCAACGAGGAATTCCCCAGAAACGTTGATCCTTCAAAGCTATTTCATACGCTCGTCAGCAGGAACGCGCGTCTTCATAGGATCTTCGCTCATCAACACCTCCAGAACATCATCTTCGTAGCGTCTCCAGGTTCTTGCTTTGAACTTGTTAGTTTGGTAGCTTATTTGTTTTTAGCTGAGGAACTAGGTGTTGTTAAGATGCAGGCAGAGATTGACGAGAGTATTTTTGTGAGACGGAGGCTAGGGGAGGATAGTTGGGGCTGAGAGATAGAATTCGGTGAGAGTTTGTGTGAGAGAGGGTTTGTCTGAGAGAATCAGAGAGTTGGGATTGAGAGAGTTAGGTTACGCCGTTAGGCTTGAGAGGGATGATGAACAGTAGGTAGAGAGTTTTAGTGGATTAGGGTTTTAGATGCTGATAGTAATGAATAATGGTGGATACGGGCCTCAAGCCCAAAGCGTGTTTTTGCTAGCATCTCCCCCGTTTTTCTTATCGCACCTCCCTCTCCGTGTGATGTTTGGTTTTGGGCTTAGAGGACTTTGCTAATTACACCCCTGGTGGAAGGCCCAGTGAGAAACCAATGCGAATTATTTGCTATTCGCCACAAGTTTTTTTTTTCATTTTCCTTGATTTTCCAATTGTTTTCTGAATTGGTTTGGGCTTAGCGCGCGCCTGATATTCGCACCCCCACCTTAGCCCAGTCTGGAAAATAACTATGGATAATTGCTATTCACCACGCCAGTTTGTTATTTTCAGCTGATTTTCTTTTATTTTCTTGAACGTAGGATTAGAAATTAATTCATAACAAATTGAAAAATAATCATTTTAGGATGGGATTTTTTTCCCTAGTTCCCTTAGGACCTCTAGAAAATTGTGAAATAATAAAAATATTAATTTATTGCATTTTTTATTTTTTGGTATATTTTACAATATTATTGCTTTTATTTTACATTTGTTTAGTACTTCATTTTTCTGAATTTAGTATGAGAGATTGGTGCATTATTTTTGATTGATTCTTGTGAGGTTGATTAGATTAGGGAAGAATGTACCCTTAGGAATTTTGTCATATTTTTGTGACTAAAACTTAGATTAGTTTTAGAGGTAGATAGGAGAGGTATTAGAATTAGGGTTTCACAACACTTAGGTGTAGTTTAGGGCATAGTTTGGGGACCTAGGGTTTGATTTAGGCCTTGGGGTTTATATGGGGTATTGGGTATAGGGTTAGGTTCCCTCAGAAATTAATCTAGGATTTTATAATGAGTATTACTATTTTACTTGATATTTGCAATTTGAGTGGTGATTGTGTGTTTTCCCTCTTGGGCATTTTGCTTGTTTGTTTGGTTTGGGTTATTTCAATTGGGCTTGGGGCTTGGGCTTGACTTGTTGGGGCTTGTGAAGACATTGAAGATGATTGGAGACAAATGATGGAGCTTGGAGCATGAGGTTTCTTCTCCTTGAAGGTGGCTTAGGAGATAGGAAATATAGGGAGAGCTTTAGATTAGACTAATTTCTTCTTGCAAACATAGAAAGCATCTTGTGCTTCTATTCCTCCCTATGACAAAAAGTCCTTTTAGGGTATTCACATCCTTCCTTTGGAGGTATAAGTGACATACTTTAGAAGTAAAACATTGAGGGAACCTTTCCCCTACAATGCTAAGTGCTTATAGGCTTCCTTTGGTTGTCAATAAGCTGTTTAGCATTTCAACTTAATCTGATAATTGATTCTCTTCCGGAGTGAGTGCATTGAAGATGGAAACCTATTGAAGAATGAAGTTCATTGAAGGTTGGTGAAGATAAAGCATGTGTCTGTCAAAGAGAGTTATCTGTTGAAGCTAGGGCTTTGCTGCTGTTTGAAGCTGTTTACTGGTTGAGGTTCATGCTTGCTAGAGTTGGGGTCACTTTTGAAGACAGGAGCTTATCTAAAGCTTGGGGATCATTGAAGAGTGAAGATGGGAGCTTTCTTGAAGTTGTTATTGTCAACCTTTTTTGCTGTTAATCAACCGTAGCTGTCAGAGTTGTTGTTGTTAATCAACTGTAGTTGTAGGAGCTGGTGTTGCTGTCAGAGCTGGTGTTGGATGTTATTTCTTTTTCTGTATTGATTGTTGGCTTGTACAGCTTTCCCCAAAGGTTTGAAGTGAATACTGTTCACTTTGCCTGTTGTTTTCCCGGGTTTGAGGTTGAGTGGGACTCCCTTGCCTCGCTTGTATTGATGCGTTGCATGCATGTTTACTGTTTACTGTATATATCTGTTTCTTTTCCATTTATCCCCTAGGATCTCTGTTTCCCTCTGTGCAAGAGAGAAATATGACAGACATTAGGTTTTAACACATGCATGACAACATTAGGTTAGTTTTATTCCCTTTTCAACCCTAGGCTTTTTAGAGTTTCTTTCTCTTCTTATCTCAAACAATTCAAAAACACAGTAATAAGGTTAATCGATGTCGTACGTTACGAGCCTTAAGCTATTTGAGAAAGGGTTGCTGGAGAGCTTCTTTCCAGTAGTCTGACCGCTTAGTGTGGTACCCTTTGGGTGACACGCGACGTAGTCACTCTCAAATCATAGTCTCTAGTGCGTCAGAGATTGCAAACAAACTAAAAAAAACACTTCTTGCGTAAAAGACTGAAAACAAACATCAAAGTGTCATTTTTTGTCCGCTTGGACTCTTAATCAGAAGAAACCTCTTTTCAGAAAGATAAAAACAGTCAGACAAGCTTGTGTCTTCCGTGGCCCAAACTACGTTTGCTCTGATCTTTCATGCTGTATGAAAGTACGTAGGCATAGGATGCCGTATCCTAGCGAGCAACCTTCCCCTTATTTTCCATAGGTAGGCGAACTACGTTGACTCTGATTTCTCGTTCCAGACGGGAATACGTAGGCATAAAGTGCGATACTTTGCCGAGTCATTTTATTTTTCTTTTTAACCCAGACCTATAGAGTAGATAGAATAACAATCCGTACTAGAAAAAAAGCGTGGATCCCGTCGAGTACGGCAGACGTGAGGGGTGCTAATACCTTCCCCTTGCGTAATCGACTCCCGAATCCAGGATTTGGTTGCGATGACCATTCCTTTCCCATTTTGCGTTAGGTTTACTCTGAGCATTTCCTTTCCCTCCTTTGGGATAAATAGCGCACGGTGGCGACTCTTTTGTTTAGCCGGTGCCGATTTTCGCAGTAGCGACAGCTGGGGATTCCAACAGTTCCCTGCGCGAGTCAGTCCTAGCGCTTGTTTTCCCGTCGTGGGTTTTGTATGGATTTACATTTCTGTCTTTACTTTCCGCATTTTATTGTCAGCTTTATATTGTTATTGCTGTTGTGGGGATGGGGTGATCTATTGAGAGATAAGCCGGTCCTGGGCTTGAGTGCACCTAGAATTAGTTGTGGAAAGTAGTGGGCGCGTGCATGCTTTGCATGTACCAGTGTCCCGCAAAATCCACGCTCGGACGAGGTTCTTCTGGCTGACTTCTTTTTCAACCCTTTGGGTTGAGGGGGTTGTTGGTTAGTTGGATTGTCAACTCCGGGGACCGATCATTTGGAAGTTGGATAAGTGAGGCCTCTTCAGGACATGATGATGCCACACCTTCTGGGTATCGTATCATCAGTCTTGAAAGTCTGTGATGCCGACGACCGCATAGGATGCCGTACCTTGAGTCAGTTGATAGGACACCTACCTGTGAGAGGGATTGGGGCATGCAGGTAAATTGACCTCCAGATTACCGCTTTTCTTGATTGAGGTTCCGTGGTGTTTGAGGACAATGTTATTGGGTCTGTTGAGACCAGGGTGGAGCATTGCGGTTGATCTTTTGAGACCATTTTTTGAGCAGTTTGTGGGTCTATTTGAGACCAGCATGGTGGATTGGGCTTCTCAGCCATTTGCACTTGATCCCTGTTGCATGTTGCATACTCATTCTGCATATCATTAACGTGTGTCTGTGCTGTAGGTGCATTTTCATACTTCTGATTCTAGATGCCCGGATTTCTGTCTGCTGATATTATGGATACCCTGAAGAAGATTGTGGCATACAAGTTGCCTACTCCAGATGTTTCTTCCTTGCTTGGTTTGATATCTCTAGCTGATGATGATATGAAGAGAAGCTTCAGGAAGAGCTATGGGAAGTTACTTAGATTGGTTTATAAACCATCCATGTATGAGCATAACGGATTGTACGTGCTGATGCAGTTCTATGATCCCCCGCTGAGGTGTTTTACTTTCCCTGACTTCATTCTGGCTCCGACCATGGAGGAATATGCTGAGATCTTAGAGTTGACCATTCAGAACAGGGTACCTTTCATTCATATGGATGCTAAGCCCAAACTGGAGGATTTGGCCTTTGCCTTGCATTTAGACTCCTCAGAGTTGCTGCTAACCTCGTGGAATGGAGTGCCTGGTTTTTCTCTCAAGTTCTTGGTTGGGAAAGCGCAAGAGTATGCCAAGAGTGGATGTTGGACTGTGTTTAATGCTATTCTTGCTCTGTGTATCTACGACATTGTACTGTTCCCGAACCTGCCTGACTTCGTTGATCTGGATGTGTTCTATATATTTGCTTCAGGAAATCCTGTGCCTACTTTGATTGGAGATTTCTATCACTCACTGCATTATAAGAACGAGAACAGGAGGGGAAGGAACGTCTCCTGTTGTGGGCCTTTACTGTATATGTGGTTTAAGAGTCATCTGCCCAAGAAGGGTATCTTCGCTGAGTCTGCAGATACGGTGGATTGGTCTGAGCATCTGATGGGACTTTCTTCAGAAGACATTGTCTGGTTTAATAAAGATTTGTTGGGATCTGTGATCATCTACAGCTGCGCCGGATATCCTAACGTTCCTCTGATCGGGAGGAAAGGGTGCATTAACTACAATCCTTCATTGTTGATCAAGCAATTCGGGTATGCTTTGAAAAGCCCGCCAAAAGAGGAGGAAGTGCAGGAATCTCTGTACTTCACAGGTGATTTGAAGGGAGAGCTATTGTCCAATCTCCAGCAGGCTTGAAGAAACATCAACAAGAGAGGTAAGGCATTGTTGGGTAAGAATGATTGTCAAGCCTATCCCCCGTACAAAGTCTGGATCCAAGATAGAGCAAAGCAGGTGCGAATGCCGTTTCCTGCAGCATTACCTCCTGCTTCCCCCGTGATTGAGGAGCCAACTACTGTGTCTATTGAGAGGTACAAACAGGTCGTGAAGGAGAAAGAAGAGCTGATGAAAGCCAACGAGAAGCTTGAAGAAGAGCTAATGCAACTCAGGAGCGAAAGGAATGAGGCCGTATATTCCTTCGAGCAGCAAACGAAGCTGGTAAATCAACTAGGCACAGAACTGGCTGAGCAACGAAAGAAGCGTGAACGTTTGGGGATAGATTTCAAGAGCTCTCACGATATGCTGGAGTCTAAGAAGAAAGCACTTGATATAGCCTACCGGGAGATCTCTGCATTCAACAAAACCTGGAACGCCACACTGACCGACAATAAGGAAAGAGAAGACAAACTGAAGCTGCAGATCTCTGAGCTGGAAGGTCAGTTGAAAGCTAGCCGGAAGAGGTTGGAAGGAGAGGTTACACAGAGGTATGATGTCCAGAATGCTTTGAACAAAGTTATCAAGCACAAGAAGGAGTCTGCATCCCAGAAACGGAAGCTAGAAGATTGCTTTGGGGAAGGTGTTTGGGAGGAATCCATTGGTGATCTCCAGCGTGTTATCAGGCAAAGAGACTCGCTCGTCGAAGGATTGCTTGCTCAGCCGAATCATCCCAAGACTAAGAGATTATTAGAGGAGTACCAGGCATATGGTCGCACTTGATTATCTCATGTATTGATGTGTATGCTTTATTTGCATTGTGCTGGCCATCACCAAGATTGTTGGTTGAGGTCATGCCTTCCTATTGTACGCTCAGTAATATTGTATTCCTGACTTGATGGGCTTTTCTGCAATATACGAGATGTTTTCTATGATTGGATTTCGAGCTTCTTATTGCCATCACTGTCACTGCACTGTCACTTTGGCACTAGAATCAGGGGTTGATCTCCCTAACGCACAGACACATACTGCATCTGCATATCCATTTTGCATTGCTAGTTACTTGTTGAACTTGTATTTCATTTCCTGCATCTCTAGGTTTTCCAGTATTGACGAACAAAGAGTCCACCACTACTCAACCCGAAACAACTGCAAGAGAATCATAGATCAAGTCCAAGTAGAGATGCAGGAAATCCGCGAGAAGCTGAATCTGTTCATGCAAGCAATGGAGAACATTGCTAAGGGCCAGGAGAGCCTCCAGACTTTGGTACAGCCGCTGCTGACGCGGACTAATGGGAATGGCAACAATGACCATAATTCTGCGCACGTTGAAACTATTCCGGAGGATGGGCCCCCTACGCCTGTGGTTCCACCTGTAGTGACCCCACCTGTTGTGGTTGTAAACGATGGCGCTGGCGCTGGGAATGGCAACACAGGGAAAGGAAATGAGACTGTTGTTAACAATGTTGGATTTGGGGACGCCAACCAAGGCGGTGGTAACAACAATAGCGTTAATGGTTTCGGCAACAATGGTTTCGGCTACAATGATCAGGGATTTGATTACGTCGATCAGGACGGGAAATTCGGCTTCAACACTCAGGGTTTCGGTTACGACGGTTTTGGTAACGCTAACCAGGGGTATGGTGGATTTGGTAATATGAATGGTGTTGGGGTGATTCCTGTCAACACTGGGTTTAGACCTGTTAGGGTCAACCAGGGTTTCGGTAACGGGGGACGATGTCCCATGATCAATCAGCAAGGGTTTGGTCGCAACACTGGTTATGACGGATATGGAAATGAAAATGTGAATTGGGGTGAACACCGCCAGGAGGACGCCTTTTCTGGAAGAGGTGTGGGATTTGAAGGACCTGTTGATCCTGTGCAGAGGATCAGAATGCTTGAAGAACAGATGAAGGGGGTAGTGAATCAGAACTCCACCGGTTTGGATATGACTACAATGGGCTTAGTGCCAGGGCTGAGGGTGTCGTTGAAATTCAAGGCTCCCACATTCGAGAAATACAAAGGGGATACCTGCCCTAAGGTCCATGTCCGCTCTTATTACAAAAGGATGTCCGCGTATTCAGATGATGAAAGGAAGCTCATGCATTTCTTTCAGGATAGCTTATCAGGACCTTCACTTGAATGGTATATGGGGCTGGAACCCACGCAGATTAAGACCTGGAAGCAATTAGCTGATGCTTTCGTGACACATTACAAATATAACAGCGATCTGGCACCAAACCGGGTCCAATTGCAGGATTTGTCACAGAAGAACGGTGAAAGTTGTAAAGAGTATGCGCAAAGGTGGCGCGATATGGCAGCAAGGGTGCATCCTCCTTTAATTGAAAGGGAGATGAACGACATGTTCATTGGGACATTTACAGGGGTGTTCTACGAAAAATTGTTTAGTGTGTCATTGAGCAGTTTCTCAGATTTGATTCTTATGGGGGAGATGATCGAAAACGGGATTAAAGTTGGAAGTTTCCAAGCAGGTGAGTGTACTTCAATAGGAGGTGCCAGAAAAGCATTTGGTGGTAGACGACAGGGTGATACTAGTGCCGTGTTTGGTGGCAGGGGCAGGGGCAGAGGAAGAAATCAGTATGTTCAGTCGCAACAGATAGCTAGTGTCACTATCCCGCTTCCTCAACAGAGGCAGCCACAACAACAACAACCACAACAACAGCAAGAACAGAATCCTGGTCAGAGAAGGGTACAGAATGCGAGACCGAAAAGAGTGATCGACGTACCTCCTTCCACGTATGCAGAACTCCTCCAGACCCCGCTAGGGTTGAACTTGGTTGAAAAGAGGACTTTGGCACCGCCTACAGAGGCAGTACTTCCTTACGGATATGATGCCCACAAGCATTACGAATTCCATTCTGGGGCACCCGGGCATGATATAGAAGCTTTTCAGGCATTTAAACACAAAGTTCAGGATTTATTGGATAGCAAAGCTATTAACTTTGGACAGGTGGGTCCAAATATCGTACAACAGCCTATGCCCAATCATGGGGCAAATGCCATCTTGACGGAAGAAAATCTGAATCTAGTGATGTATGTCAATGAGCTGAAGACACCGTTGGGTGAGATTAAAAGCACGTTGTTAAAAGGGGGTGTATTCCCGGGTTGTGATGAGTTTTGCTTGGATTGTTGGACCCGGCCAGCGGGTTGTAATGAGTTGAAGCAGGGTATTCAGGCTATGATGGATGAAGGTACTTTGCAATTTGATAGAACCGCGGCTGAAAAGCCTGTAGAGTCGTTGTGGGATGAGCAGAACGATGTTGCAACAGTGACGATTCTGAGGAAAACAATAACGATAACGGCGCCCGCCAGGCGACCGACGATCACAATTACCAAGGCAGGACCAATTCCTTTTGAGAGTACTAAAGAAGTGTCATGGACTTATGGGTTGGAGGTATATTGCGATGATGAGAGAATTGAAGTCAATGGACAACCAGCTAGGGTTGTAGATAATGTTGTCGAAATAGGGGGTATGACCAGAAGCGGAAGAATCTTCACGTCACCCGAGGTAGAGGCGGAAAGATTAGCCAAGGGTAAAGCCAAGGTAGCTGAGGGTGGTCCTTCTCAGTCGAATGAAAAGGACACGTCACTTAAGGATGTGGAGGAGTTTATGAGGCTCATTCGTAAAAGTGATTACAAAATCGTGGAGCACCTCCAGCAAACGCCGTCAAAAATTTCCATCCTATCATTACTGTTATGTTCCGAGGCCCATCGGAACGCTTTGCTGAAGATTCTAGACACGTCGTTCATTCCTCAAGAAGTTTCTGTTAATCAGTTAGAAGGGGTGATGGCGCATGTCAATGCAGGGCACAGTTTGGGCTTCACAGACTTTGATTTGACTCCGAGAGGGCGAGAGCACAATATGGCATTGCATGTGTCAGTCGAATGCCGGGGCATGGTCATGTCCCATGTTTTAGTAGACACTGGATCTTCCCTGAATGTGCTACCGAAGAAAGCCATGATGAAGTTAGATATCAGGGGGATTATCTGCACACTCAGTGATTTAGTGGTGAGAGCGTTCGATGGAACAAGAAGGTCAGTTTTCGGATCAATAACATTACCGTTGCAGGTGGGGCCTGAAATATTTGAAACGAAATTCTATATAATGGACATCCAGCCAGCGTATAGTTGTCTTCTTGGGCGCCCATGGATCCATGCTGCCGGGGCAGTCACATCCATGTTGCACCAAAATCTGAAGTATATGGTTGGGGATAGCGTCGTCACTGTGTGTGGAGAGGAAGATATTCTGGTTAGCCATTTGTCTTCGTTCAAATATGTCGAGGTCGACGACGAAATACACGAAACACCCTTTCAAGCCTTCGAGGGGTTGCGAATTAAAGACAAAGCTCAGGGTTCCAGCAAAATATCAGGCGTGGCAGTGTCATCCTACAAAGAGGCTCAAGCTCTAGTGCAGGCAGGCAAAACCAAGGGCTGGGGTCAGGTGTTGGAGATTCCCGTGAAGAATGACAGGTTCGGGCTTGGATATCATCCTTCGTCGTCAGCATCCTCGAGCGCACAGGTTCAAGGGACCAGTCACAATTACGCCAAGTGGGGTGAGCTTCGAGACTATCAATGCTGTTTCCGATACTGAAGACGGAGATAGCGACTGTGATATGGACGCGTGGATCAAGCCAAGCGTGCCAGGACAAAGTCTCTGCAATTGGTCTATCCGGGAAACTGTTCTTGTGACAACTAAACAGTAATGATTTGTTTTCTTAATTGTTGAATAATCATGTGCCCTACCCGGGGCATAGTGATTTTGCTTAGGGCCATTTGGTTATGTACATTACGTTGTTTAATCATGAAATAAAGGCGTTTTTCATATACAAATGTTGTGATCCCTGTTTTTCCTATTTTTATATTTTACAAAAAAATGGCAATGTGGTTATTTGCTCTGTCTGTGTTTTGAAGCATTTAACCATTTCCTTTTGCAGGATTACAATTTCAGATGACATCTATGAACCGCCTATGACTCACTTCGACTTCGAGCACCCGGTATTTCAGGCTGAGGAAGAGATTGTGGAAGATGGCGACGTACCAGAAGAGTTGACCTGGTTATTGAAACAAGAAGAAAGAATCATCCTGCCTCATGAGGAAGTCATTAAGATTATCAATTTGGGGTCGGAAGAGGTTATGAGAAACATCCGTGTAGGGGCTGCGCTGCAGAGCGACATCAAGCAAAAGTTGGTTGAGATGCTCAAAGAGTACAATGATATATTTTCTTGGTCGTACGAGGATATGCCTGGGTTGGATACGGATATGGTTGTTCACCGTCTGCCACTACGAGAGGAATGTCTGCCTATTAAGCAAAAACTCCGAAGAACTAGACCGGACATGGCTGTGAAGATCAAGGAGGAAGTTCAAAAACAGTGGGATGTTGGTTTCCTAGCTGTTACCAAATATCCCTCATGGGTCGCTAATATCGTGCCAGTGCCGAAGAAAGACGGTAAAGTGTGAATGTGTGTAGACTACCGTGATTTGAATAGGGCGAGCCCGAAAGATGACTTTCCACTTCCTCACATCGATGTGCTGGTTGATAACACTGCTCAATTCTCGGTGTTTTCCTTCATGGATGGCTTCTCAGGCTATAATCAGATCAAAATGGCGCCAGAAGACATGGAGAAGACTACCTTTATTACTCCCTGGGGAACATTTTGTTACAAAGTGATGCCCTTCGGACTAAAGAATGATGGGGCAACATATCAACGTGCTATGACGACTCTCTTTCATGACGTGATGCATAAAGAGATCGAGGTTTATGTTTTTGATATGATTGCCAAATGCCAGACGGAGGAGGAGCATTTGGTTAATCTGCTGAAACTGTTCAAGAGACTTAGGAAGTTCAGGTTGAGACTGAACCCTAACAAGTGCACCTTCGGGGTGAGATCGGGTAAACTACTGGGGTTTATCGTGAGCGAAAAAGGAATAGAGGTTGATCCTGCAAAAATAAAGGCAATACAAGAAATGTCGACGCCTAAAGCAGAAAAATAAGTGCGTGGGTTTTTAGGGAGATTGAACTATATCGCCCGGTTCATATCTCACCTTACTGCGACATGCGAGCCGTTATTCAAGTTGTTGAAAAAGGATCAGGTTGTGACCTGGAATGAAAATTGTCAAAAGGCGTTCGATAAGATAAAAGAATACTTGCAGGAACCTCCTGTTTTGATACCCCTAGTGGCCGGGAGACCTTTGATTATGTATTTGATGGTTCTTGAGGAAAGTATGGGTTGTGTTCTCGGTCAACACGACGAGACCGGACGTAAAGAGCATGCGATCTACTATTTGAGTAAGAAGTTTACCGACTGTGAGTCCAGATACTCAATGCTCGAGAAGACGTGTTGCGCGCTAGCCTGGGCCGCCAAACGTTTGAGGCAGTACATGCTAAATCATACAACCCTGCTAATTTCAAAGATGGATCCAATCAAATACGTGTTTGAGAAGCAAGCACTTTTCGGAAGAATTGCCCGATGGCAGATGGTGTTAACCGAATATGATATCCAATATGTCTCGCAAAAGGCTATTAAAGGTAGCGTTCTGTCGGAGTACCTCGTGGAGTAGCCTGTTGAGGATTATCAGTCGATGAGGTTTGATTTTCCTGACGAGGATATCATGTACCTGAAGATGAAAGATTGTGAAGAACCATTGCCGGACGAAGGACCAGAGTTGGGTTCCAAATGGCAGTTGATATTTGACGGAGCTGTAAATTCCTATGGTAGCGGAATAGGTGCGATTATTACTACCCCTCAAGGGTCTCACATCCCCTTTACTGCCCGATTGACCTTTCCCGTTACCAACAATGAGGCTGAATATGAGGCTTGCGTCATGGGTCTTGAAGAAGTCGTTGATTTGCGAATCAAGCATCTGGATGTATACGGAGACTCAGCTCTAGTGGTGAATCAGATTAAAGGAGAATGGGAGACACGACAGCCCAATTTGATACCATATATGAATTATGCAAGGAGATTTTTACCTTTCTTTGACAAGGTGGAATTGCATCATGTGCCGCGAGCAGAAAATCAAATGGCTGATGCCCTGGCGACATTGTCTTCAATGCATAAAGTTAACTTCTGGAACGAGGCTCCCCGGATTGTTATCTCTCGGCTCGATAGGCCTGCCTTCATATTTGCCATTAATGAGGCTCCTGATGGTAAACCCTGGTACTTTGACATCTAGAATTTCCTAAAGAACAAGGAGTATCCGGCTGAGGCATCCAGTTGAGATCAGAAGACTCTCAGGAGATTGGCTGGAAATTTCTATTTGAATCCTGACGGTGTCCTATACAAAAGAAACCACGACTTGGTGTTGCTACGTTGTGTAGATGAGAAAGAAGCAAAGTTGCTCATGGAAGAGATACATGAGGGTACGTTTGGTACACATGTTGGTGGGCATGCTATGACGAGAAAACTGCTGCAGGCAGGTTATTACTGGCTAACTATGGAAACAGACTGTTTCAAGTTTGCAAAGATGTGTCATAAATGCCAAATTTATGCGGACAAGGTTCATGTACCCCCAAGTCCTCTGAATGTGATGTCATCACCGTGGCCGTTCTCGATGTGGGGAATTGATATGATTGGCAAGATCGAGCCCACAGCATCAAATGGACACCGGTTCATCTTGGTGGCAATTGATTACTTCACCAAATGGGTGGAAGTAGCATCATATGCCAATGTCACCAAACAAGTGGTCGCCAGATTTATCAAACGAGATATTATCTGCAGATATGGAATCCCTGAGCGGATTATCACCGACAACGGTTCGAATTTGAATAACAAGATGATGAAAGAGCTGTGCCAAAATTTCAAGATTGAACACCACAACTCTTCTCCTTACCGACCCAAGATGAATGGCGCTGTTGAAGCAGCCAATAAGAACATAAAGAAGATTGTCCAGAAGATGGTTGTGACGTATAAGGACTGGCACGAGATGCTACCTTCCGCTTTGCACGGTTATCGTACAACGGTACGCACATCAACCGGGGCAACCCCTTTTTCGTTGGTATACGGAATGGAGGCAGTGTTACCGTTGGAGGTTGAGATTCCTTCCTTGAGGGTTTTACGAGATGTCCAACTTGACGAGGCAGAATGGGTTAAAGATAGACTGAATCAACTCAGCTTAATAGATGAGAAGAGGCTAGCTTATCTCGCATACGGTCGGTTGTATCAGAGCCGGATGAAGAAAGCATACGATAAGAAGATATGTCCACGAAGCTTTCAGACGGGCGATCTTGTGCTGAAGAGGATTCTCCCGCCACAAACAGATCACAGGGGCAAGTGGACACCTAATTAGGAAGGTCCATACATTGTCAGAAATGTCTTCTCTGGATGAGCCTTTCTACTATCTACCATGGATGGTGAAGACTTTATGTCGCCTGTGAATTCGGACGCAGTAAAAAAATACTTTGCTTGAAAATGACCCGCTGGACAGTAAAAAGAGAGTCCAGGCAAAAATGGGGCATCCTGGCGAACCATAAAAAATGAATAAAAGGTTCGGGAAAAAGTTAGGGATAAAATTGAAAAGATGTACACCCGCGAAGTCGAAAACCTAGAAAGGGCGACTTCGACAAAAAAGGGTATCCCGGTGAATTGAAAACCCGCAAAGGGAGATTCACGCAAAAGTTAGGGATTGAAAAAGCAAATGACTGCAGTCTGGATCTGATACAGCATTGCTTAGTGGTTTGGGAGTACCCGAGGGTTCGTTTATCCAACACAATCTCTTCCGAAAATTGAATACCGGGAAAGCGCCAGAGTCAGGCGAGTCATAGGAGGATCAACTCATGATGTTTGTCTACACCACATTGCCGACATGTATACAAATATTGTTTTGTATTTTTATGCTTTTTGTACATATATGTATGTGTGTATACGTAACTTCCTATTTTCAGGAGTTGCATCCGATGTACAAAGCTTCGCCTATTTACAGGCTCAATCAATGAAACATGTTGTCGCTATCGCGAAAATAAGGTGCCGGCAAAACAGAAGAGTCGCCACCTTTCGTTATTTATCCCTCAGAACGGGAAAGGAAACGATCGGAAAAACCTGACGAAAAGGTATAAGACAAGGTCATCGCAACCATTGTCTGGGTTCGGGAGTCGGCTAAGCAAGGGGAAGGTATTAGCACCCCTCACGTCCGTCGTACTCGACGGGATCCACGCTTGTTGTGTTTACTGGACGAGTTGGTTTATCTATCTACCTATCAAGGCTGGCTTAAAAAGGAAAGAAAATGACTCGGAAAAGCATCACGCTTTATGCCATTCTGAGGTGTTTCAACAGGCGGGGGAGTAGGCACGGTCCCACCATGGAGTACGCCATTGCTATCCACCCTTGAAATCAGAGGCTGAACCAAGGTTCTGAGCTGATCCTGGCCATTGGCGACCGCTTGCATGAGCTCCATGAAGCGATCCATTCTTTCGCGGAGTTCCTGAACATCAGTTTGCACTTACTCCATGATTCTGGTTTGATTTGCTCTGGTCGGATAGTGGTGGATAGGTCTCTGATCAATCCTGGAACAACCTGAAACAACCTAAAAACACAAAAGGGTTAGGAAAAAACGACAAAGTGCTCGTTATGCGAATGCTTCATGCAAATGCAAACGTGTGTCTGTGCGTTAGGGAGATTTCCCCTGATCCTAGTGCCTGAGTGCCAGTGTTGATAATAAGAAGTCCGAGTCCAGTCATGGAAATAACATCTCATACATAAAGAAAGCCCATCAAGGCGGTACACAACATCAGTGAGTACAAGATGAATCAACAGCATGACCTCAACCAACAAGCCTGGTGATGGTCAGCATACAACAACGATCAAAACAAAAGGAATACAAATAGTCAAGCACGGCCACGGGCGCGAAACTCTTCTAAGAACCCCTTCGTTTCTGCATGATCAGGCCAAGTGACTAACCCTTCGACGAGTGACTCCCTCTGCACAATGGTGTATTGAAGACCTTCGACCGAATCTTCCCATGATCCTTCGCCAAAACAATCTTCTAGCTTCCACTTTTTGGACTCAAACGTCAGTTTGCGCTCCTTCAGGCTAGCAAGAGCTTTGTTGAGCTGGCCTTCGGCGGTATATCGGCGAGCGGTTTCTTCATCAAACCTCTTCTCACTAGCCTTCACCTGGGCTTTCAGCTTGGAAATCTGTTGCATCAACTTATCCTCCCGCTCTTTCCTGTTGGCTAGGGAGGCCCTCCAGTGCTGGTTAAACTTGGATATCCTCCGATACGCTTCGTCCAAGTGCTGCTTCTTTGTGGCCAGTACATCGTTGACAGCTTTGAAGTCTCGACCCATGCGCTCACGCTCGGCTATCTGCTTAGTCAAATCTGTCCCTAGCTGGTTCACCAGCTCTGTCTGTCTCTTGAAGGAATGAACGACTTCGTTTCTCTCACTTCTGAGCTGCGCCAATTCTTTCTCCAGTTCTTCATTTGCCTTCTTCAGCTCGTCTCGCTCTGCTAACACCTGATTATGCTGCTGAATGGGCACAATGGTTGGTTCTTTAATCACTGGTGGGCTTTTTGGCTTGGTAGGAAGAAACGGCATCCCTATAGCATCTGCTCTGGCTCTGATCCAAGTCACATACGGAGGGTAGGCTTGGCTATTGCTTCTTCCCAGCAATGGTTTTCCCCTCTTACTAATACCATTCCAAGCACACTGAAGCTTAGATAACATATCCCCCTCTAAAAGACCAGTGAGGTACAGAGATTCCTGCACCTCTTCATCCTTCGGCGGAGCTCTCAAAGCATAAGCAAACTGTCGGACCAGCAGAGACGGATTATAGTTTATACAGCCCTTCCTGCCTATCAAAGGCACAGTCGGAAACCCGCTGCAGCTGAAGATAATCTCAATGCCCAACCTATCTCTGTCAAACCAGTCAATATCCTCCGCTGATAGACTCATCAAACGCTCAGACCACTCAGTTGTGGCTGCAGACGAAGCAAAGGGACCCCTCTTGGGTAGATGACTATCAAGCCATTTATAAAGCAAGAGCACACAACACGAGACATTCTTGCCCCTTCTGTTCTCGTTCTTGTAGTGGATGGAATGGTAGACATCTCCTATCAAGGTAGGGACTTGATTCCCTGAAGCAAAGATGCGGAAGGCGTCGAAGTCCACAAAGTCGGGCATATTGGGGAACAGAATGATGCCATATATGCAAAGAGCGAGAATGGCGTTGAACACGACCCAACATCCGTCTTTGGCGCACTGCTGAGCCTTTCCCACTAAGAACTGCAAGGAGAAACCGAGAACCTTGTTCCAACTAGACAAGACCAACTCGGAGGCATCCAGATGAAGTGAAGGAGCTAGACCATCCAGATTAGGCTCAGCCTCCATATGAACAAAAGGCATCTGCCTCTTGATAGGCACACCTAACAAATTAGCATATTCCTCTAGCGTGGGTGCAAGAACAAAATCCTGGAAAGTAAAGCATCTCAATGAAGGATCGTAGAACTGCAGCAGAGCGTGCAACCCATTCAACTCGAACGCGGAAGGTTTACGAACCAAACTGAGCAATTTGCCGTAAGACTTTCTGAACTCATCTTTCACAGAATCATCTGCCAAAGCAATCAAACCAGTCAGCTGAACCACATCAGGGGCAGGGAGCTTGTAAGCCACGGTCTTCCTCAAAGAACCCATAACAATACAATAGAAGGCCAAAAATCCTGAATCGGGGAAAACGGTACCTGCAACACAGACACACGTTAATGAAATGCAAATGGGTATGCAAAGCAATGTAAAATGCAATCATGCAGCAGGAGATCAAGACATCTGGGCTGTGGAGATTTTGTATCAACAAAACCACGATACTGCTCTGTCAAGAACAACCACTATATCTGATAAGAAGAAAATCCTGGTATCGGACCACAAATCTGCTCTGTCAAGAACACACACACATAAGACCATAAATCTGCTCTGTCAAGAACAACCATCTGATAATAAGGACCTCTGATATAGGACCAAAAATCTGCTCTGTCAAGAACAAACATCTGATAAAGGACCTTTGATGCAGGACTGAAACTCTGCTCTGTCAAGAAGAAACATCTGATAATAAGGACCTCTGATACAGGACAAAAACTCTGCTCTGTCCAGAACAAACATCCATCTGACAATGAGATCCTCTGATCCCAATCATAAACCTGCTCTGTCAAGAACAAATACATCTGATAATGAGATCCTCTGATCCCAATCATAAACCTGCTCTGTCAAGAACAAATACATCTGATAATGAGATCCTCTGATCCCAATCAAAACTGATTCGCTGTCGAGAAAACCAGGTAGTCTGAAGGTTAAAGTTTCCTGCAACAAACCCAACCCTGCTCACAGGTATGGACCTAAACTGACTCAAGTTCTGCATCCTATGTGGTCATCAGCGTCACAGACATTCAGGAGGGGTGATACGATACCCAGAAGGTGTGGCATCACCAGCTCCTGAAGCGGCCTTACTCGGCTGAATCCCAAATGATCGGTCCCTAGAGTCGACAATCCTCCAAACCAACAACCCCCTCAACCCAAAGGGTTGAAAAAGAAGTCAACCGAGAGAACCTCGTCTGAGCGTGGATTTCATGAGACACTAGTGCCTGCCAAGCAAGCACGCGCCCAC
Source organism: Lathyrus sativus (assembly GCA_963859935.3). NCBI lineage: Eukaryota > Viridiplantae > Streptophyta > Magnoliopsida > Fabales > Fabaceae > Lathyrus > Lathyrus sativus. Next base: position 394,913,140 of record OZ012735.1, on the reverse strand, counting down.
TAATTTCCACAACTAATGCTAAGTTCACTCAAGCCTGGGTCTGGCTTCTCACTCATCAGAATGCCCCTCCCACAACAGCATAGATAATCATATCATAATGAAAATAAAGTGCGGGAAATAAAATGCGACAAATAAACACAACCCAACAAGTAATCATACAAGCGCTAGGATTGACTCTCGCAGCGGACGTTGGATCCCCTAACTGACTCGCATAAGGGACATTGGATCCCAGGAAACTATCAAGTCCCCAGTAGAGTCGCCAGCTGTCGCTACCGCGAAAATAAGGTGCCGGAAAAACAGAAGAGTCACCACCTTTCGTTATTTATCCCTCAGAACGGGAAAGGAAACGATCAGAAAAACCTGACGAAAAGGTATAAGACAAGGTCATCGCAACCATTGTCTGGGTTCGGGAGTCGGTTACGCAAGGGGAAGGTATTAGCACCCCTCACGTCCATCGTACTCGACAGGATCCATGCTTGTTGTGTTTACTGGACGAGTTGGTTTATCTATCTACCTATCAAGGCTGGCTTAAAAAGGAAAGAAAATGACTCGGCAAAGCGTCGCGCTTTATGCCTACGTATTCTCATCAGAGAATGAGAAATCAGAGTCAATGTAGTTCGAACTACTACGGGGTACAGGGAAAGGTGGCTCGCCAATACGTCATTATTGTGCCTACGTACTCTCAACAGATATGAGAGATCAGAGCTTACGTAGTTTGGGATACTACAGATTACGGGAATTCAGATTCATCTGTTTTATCGAGTAGGGTTAAACAGCAATTCCACCAGTTAGGGACAAAGCCTGTTTGCGGTAGAACTGAAGTTTAACGACACTCTTTTCTTCAGAAAAGCTTTCCTTTGAATTATGGGCCCACGGGGCAAAAAGGTTTGAAGTTTGTTTTCTGTCTTTTACGAAAGAACTGTTTTTTATGGTCGTTTGCAATTTCAATCGCACTAAAGACTATGACCTGAGAGTGAATGCGTCGCATGTCACCCAAAGGGTGCCATACTAAACATCAAGACTGTTGAAAAGAAGCTCTCCAACAATCCTTTCTCAGATAGCTTAAGGCTCGTAACGTACGAAAGAAATCATTCATGATTACTGTATCTTAAGCTGTTTTAGGATGAGAAGAGAACAGGCTCAACTAAAGGGAGACTATCAAGTCCTACTGTTGTCATGCCAAGGATTCATCCTATGGTTGAGGTTTGAAACAGGGAACTCCTAGAAGTTATCATGCATAGGTTTCAACCTAAAGTTCTAATCATCACTTCCTTATCAATGGAACTGAGAGCCCTAAGGGATCATGTCAATGATAAACAGAAACGGATAAAGCATCAGCTTAAACAGTAAACAGTAAACGACTGTAAAATGCATGCAATGCAAGTGAGGGAGGAAATGTGTGTGGGGCAGCAGCCTCCACAAGCTCATCTCAACCTCAAGCCAGAATGAATAACAGTAATCATACAGGAGAATTAACATGCTATCAAGCAAAATAGCAGTAATTGCAATCATACAGAAATAAAATACTATCAAGCAACATAAACCACATGGGCAAGGGAGCTGGTCTCTACCGAATACCCGCAAGAAAAGCCACACAGTAAAATACAAGCAGAGGGAGCAACTCAACCTCTAGTGCAATCATGCTCCTAGCTTAAAGTCAGTCTAGATATGAACTTATTCTAATGCATCAAGCAAGTCAAACAAGGCACATCAATACAGAAAAGAAAACAGATAAGAAAGAAAGCAGATCAACAACTCCCTCTTTCAATTCCAAGCTTCAGCTCTTCTGACAGCAATCCAGTCTTCAGACTTCAATCCCCCTTCAAGGCCATCATTTCTCATGACAAATATCAATTTGCTTTTTCAGGTTTCAACCCATCAAACATAAGTATCCACTTATTCTCTTTTCTTCAAGCCTCAGCTCTTCAGTCAATTCCACCCTCAGGCTTCACTCCTAACTACATGTGTCAACTTGATTCCTTCAGGTTCTCAATGCATCAACATAAATATCAGTTTATCCTTTATTCTTCAAGCCTCATCTCTTCACTCAATCTCAACTGAATCCTCTTCATAAGTGTCAACTTGTTCTTCAAGCTTCAGCTCTCTCTTCTTTACCAGTATCAACTTGGTCCTCTTCTCCTGCAAGCCTCAGCTTCTCAGAGTAGTCTTCAATTGCATGGAAGTGTCAACTTCACCCTTCAAGTCTTTTTCAAGCCTCAGCTCTCCACTCAACCTCCACTGGGTCTTCAAGTATCAACTTGTTCTTCATGCTCTTCAAGATTCAGCTACAATGGCAATGCTCAAGGGTTCATCCTCTTCCACACTCTTCAATGAAGTTCTCATCTTCAGACTCAAGCCCACCATCTTTCAAGATACCCAAACCAGAGGATAATTGATTTAACAGAATGAGTGGAAATGATAAACAACTTATTGACAACCAAAGGAAGCCTGTAAGGGTTCATCATTATGAGAGACTGGTTCCCTCAAAGTTCTACTTCTCAGATAAAGCCACTCATCCCTCCAAAGGGGGGATGTGAATATCTTAGAAGGACTTTTATTCATTGGGAGGAATGGAAGTACAAGATGCTTTCCATGTTTGTGAAAGAAGTCATTCTAGTTCTAAGGCTCTCCCTATGCCTCCTATCTCCTAAATCTTCATCAGACACCTTCAGGCACAAGCAATTCCAAAGCTCCAAGCAGCTTCAAGCATCCTCACCTTGTCTTCAACTTGTCTTCAATCTCAACCAAAGGCAAACAAAACAAAAACCCTAGTCTAAGGGAACTAAAGAAGTTAGTCTAGTTGAGTTAGTAAGTTAGGATCACCTAAAACTAGCACCTAAACTAAAATCAATCAAAAATAGGAAACTATCCTATAAATTTCTACAAAAATTCCTAAGGGATCCTAATTCAATTAAGAATGCCTCATACAAAAATCAGGGACTAAATCATCTATTAAGCCCCAAAAACAAATCCTATATCCAAAGGTATCAACCATAAACCCTAAAAATGGAACTTCTAAAGGTTTCAACCTAAACTACCACTTAGGTTCATCACAAAAATGTGAGAAAAATTCTATGGGAGCATACATGTCTAACCTAATCACACACAAAAAATTAGCTCAAGAATCATCACCAATCTTTCACACAAAATTCTACAAAATTATGTATCAAACATAACCATTTTAATATCAATTAAAATTTAAAATTCCCATAAAATCAGAAAATACACAAAATGAAAATATTTTTTCTCTAAAAAATATGAGACTTAATCATGAGTAAAATGCAAAAAGAATGGGGTTAATTGGATTAATTTTCAATTTATTATGAATTTTTCAAGAACCATGAACAAAATGAAAAAAATAATGAAAATCCAATTAAAAGAATAAATGCACGGTGTGGATAGCAATGATAATCAGTACAAACAATGGATTGGGCCTTCAGGGGGTGGGGATATCAATCTTTCCACTAAGCCCAGAACCACTGATTAAATGAAACGGCGCGTTTCATTTCTTCAGATCCTTCACAAACTGAGTTTAAAATGTGGCCGTTGGATGAGCTTCTAGTCAAAGGTCCAACCAAGGTCTGATGGTCCCAGAGTCATCTCCTACCTTTCAAACCTCTGCAACTTCGCGCCCAGCTTCGGCCATCACCGGTGGTGCTCCGGTCATCTTCCTCAATCCGAATTCTCTCTAGGATCCTCCATTGCAAATGGTCAATACATGAAACTTATCCCAAATTCCCTCACGAATCCAACCATATTTATTCAGCCTAAATCCTCAAGATTCGCCATAACCAAACCTCTACCGAAAATGGTGATACTCTAAATTGGTCGCTAATTCTCAAATTAACTATCTGAAATCAATCCTATACCATTCTACAATGCATCTAACACCTTAATTCATTTTGATTCTACCTAAATCATGCTAGAGGAAGAAAGTTACTAACCTGAAAATCTTGGATGAACAGATGCACTAAACCTTCAATTCAAGCTCTCTAATCTTTCAGACACGATCAATGAACCCTTTCCTTGCTTCTGTATGCAAAAGAACTGGTTGAAAGCTCCTAAATCTTGAAACCCGATGATGAGTTGCAGGTGGAAAATTCTGAGTTCAAGAGCACCAATTAGCCACGAATTCTTCTTAATTATGATCTGGACTCAATCCTTGGCATCCATGGAAGAAGTTTCAATCAAGAAAATGGAGGGAAAGTGAAGAATTTGGTGAAACCGAATCCAATTGCAAGCCAAGAAATCTCAATCTCAATCTATGCTCTCTCCTTCAATCATCACCAACCCTTGCATTGGATCACCTCTACTCAATATATAAATAATGGATGAGTGATCTCTCCCTCTAGATCCTTCTAATGAGAGTTTCAATCTCTCATGTCATGAGATTTTCAACCATGATATGCATAACCTTGCAAACAGCTTGAAACCAATCTCATTTACTTCCAATTTCTCCCCTAGTGACATTTTGAAAGTGTTTAGCTTGCAAAGGACCTTGCTCATGCCTTGATTCTAGGTTTTGCACATGTTAATTAATATGCAAGCAAGTACTTTCCAAAGCAAGTCCACAAATTAGGCCTCAACTAAAAAATATGGCTAAACCAATGTTCTTAAAATGTTTTCTAGAGTCAAAATGATATATTACATGCCATGGTTTGGATGTGTAGGTTGAAAATATCAATTTCCAACTTTGATTCATTTAACTTATACCCTTATTTTAGGTCATTTTTGAAACTTTGAGCTACAAGCATTTCCAAAATCTCATGACCTCCTTACTAGCCTTAAAACATCAATTTTAACAAGTTTGATGTTGAACATTTTTCCATTTGAAGCTTGGAAATAGGAGTTATGGCCTTATGCTTGAAATGACCTGTAATCTCTAAATGACCAAAATGCCCTTGACTTGTCAAAGCCATAACTTGAGTTCTACAAATCCTATCAAGGACTTCTAGTACTCTCTAGAAAGATAAGAAGATAAGGAACAACATTCATGTTGACCAAAAGTTCATAGGAATCATCCTTCTTGGGCAAACGTTTGATGCAAGTTGGGTAACTTTCAAGCACCCAGATTCACATACCTCAGATGACCTGTAACTTGTCAAAGTCATAACTTGAGTTATAAAAATCCTATCAAGGGCTTCTAGTACTCAAATTAAAGCTAAGAACAAGCTCTACAACATTCATATTGGGGGTGAGATGAGATGACAATCACATCTTGAGCTAAACTGCCTTGAAGATAGGGGTCAAACTAGGGGATTTTACACTGTCAAGCCTTAGAAACCCTAGCTTGAAACTTCTCAAACTCTTCAATCATGATGAGTTTACCTTGGAATCATACTTATAACATCTCAATGTATTAATACATGATCACATGGCTCTTGGATTAGGTCTCAACCTTCTCCAAGTCATCAGTTGACTTAGGGTTGACCCAGTCAAACCCTAACTGCACCACTCATGGCTGAGTCTTCTTAATCTTGCACAATGACCTATCTAGGCCTCATGATAGCTTTCAAGACATCCCGTAAGCTCTCTCAAGGCTTCAAGTCCATATTCTTGGCTTCAGAATCATCTGAGGTGCTCCCACAACTCTCAAGTTAGGAGGCACACAACCTTGGTTTCAACCACTCTCTCTGGGGATCTTCTAACTTCTCTGACAAAGATATAAACCCTTGAACATTTGAATAACCTTCTTGTCTAGCTTCATAGTATTGTATAGCTCTTGATTGGTAATCATACCTCTTGATCTCCTACGCACATGTCAATGAGATACAAATGATAATGCTAATGTGAATGAAATGAAACACAAGCTAGGTAAAGAAATGTTGGGCAAATTTTAGGGTGCAACAGCTGCCCCTATTCAAACGGCTTGGACTTGACTGGGTGAGAAGCGAACGACTCTCAACCAATCAAGGTGCGAGACAGTTGAATACCGACAAACCCGAAAATTTGCCAATTGCACAAGTACAAATCTTCGAAAACTGAAATATTAGTTGCACGACAACTAGCTGGGGAACTGGTCACACGGTAACCGGCGATACACGGTTGATCATGCCGTCAGGCATCAGGATTCCTCGGGACTTATCAGATCGACAATCAAGTTAATCATGCCATCGGGCCTTCAAAGAATTCTTTGGGCGTCAGCCGGACTTCGTCGGTAAGTCGGGAATGGAATTCTCAGTCAATCATGAACCAATTGGGGATATCCCAACTTCTGCCATCAGGCACTCCGCATCAGCTGAGAGAACTGCTTCGTCAATACGGTTGGACTTCAATCATCAAGTTTTCAGGGGAAATTTCAACTTCACTATTCAGAAACCTGCTGGGGATGCCGCATCTCCGCTGGGGATTCTGGAGAACTATCAAGTAACTCTGCTTCGGGGATCCAGAGATCATTTTGGGTAAATCAACTCTGCTGAGGACTTCAAGAATCATCTTGGACTGATAACTTTGCTGGAGATTTCAGGAATCATCCTGAGCAAACACTCTGCCGGGGACTCTAAGCATCAACTTGAGCAACCCGCTCTGGCGACTTCACTGGGGATTCCAAGAATCATCTTGAGCAACGACTTTGCTGGGGAGAATTCAAGAATCATCTTGAGCAAACCATTCTGCGGAGGAACATCTGCAAAACAAGAACAGTAACGACCTAGCTCAAGTTTAGTATGAATATGCTTCGGCAATGGCGCAATGTTCCACACGGTGGAAATGCTATGCAATCATGCAAAATGTTATGCAATCATGCAAAATGCTATGATCCCATCAGCAAAATAAATTCCGAAGGGAGAATCCTCCTGTCAAGGAGAAAGAAACACTCTGGTGGAGGGGAGGAATCATCCTGCCGAGGAGAAAGAACCACACCAATCTCAATCGGACCTCGCACGGGGAAGCAATCTTCAGTCGACTGCTGCAGGGGAATGAAGCTCTACGAGAACCTGGACCTGCTGAGGAAAACGATGTTAATCGCAGAGATAAACTGCACGACATTCGCAACCAGAGTTTTCCTGAAGGTAACGACTCCGGCGGGGAAATACAGTGTCAGCTATTCAATGTTCTACTGGGGAAAACCAATCATGGCCCGAACTGCTCCCCAAGGACTCGACTTTCTTGGGGAACTGCAAACTCGGTTGGGGAAGAAGGAATCATCCTGCTTACAGGGGAGAGTACAACTCTGTGGGGAATTTCAATTCTGCCGGAGACTTCAGTCTGGAACTACCAATTGCTGCACACTTCAGTATATGACTCAGCTGGGGAGATGACGTTCCTTCGGGATGCATCTTATTGGGGAGAGAATCTTCTCTGCCTGGGGAGACATATCAATGCTTGACGATCTCATGTTCAGACTCCACGTGGTGGTGCTGCTGAACTCGCTGGAGAGGAAGGAATCATCCTGCTTGGGGACGCGTACGGCGTACTGCCTGGAATATGCTACACCTGCAGCAACACAAACAAACAGACAAGATACCTTTCTCAAAGGGACTTATCAAGGTTATCATCTTGCGACAATGTTCAAGTAATTCATTGTTTCAACAATTAGTGGCCTAGGCCAGTAAGTTTATGTATGCGCATTTTGTCAAAAACATCGGCGTTCTTTTTCGCAAACAAAACAGATAAATGCTAAACAGACAAACAGAATTGCTGAATAGTATACATTTTATTGATAACGAACCCCTGAATGGGTAAAAATGTTTTACAACGGATGCAGGCCCCTGGAATGAGGAAGCCGCGCAAAAATAAAACATAAATATACATCAGTATATACAAATGTCGGCAACGAGGCGTAGACGAACACCATGAGTTGATCCCTCTATGACCCACTCGACTTCGATACTTCTCCGACGCTTCAGCTTCAGAAGAGATTGATTCAGATAAAAGGCCCTCAGGTCCTCCAAACCACTAAACAAATACAGTCCACACGCGGAACGCAGTCATTTGCTTTTTCAAATCCCTAACTTTTGCCTGAATCGCCCTTTCGGGTTTTTGATTCACCGGGATACCCTTTTTTGCCAAAGTCGCCCTTCCGGGTTTTCGACTTTGCGGGTGTACATTCTTTTCTTTTATATCCCTAATTTTTGCCCGAACCTTTTTCCCTTTTTTATGGTTCGCCGGGATGCCCCATTTTTGCCTAGATACTCTTTTTCTTTCCAGCGGGTCATTTTTTAAGCAAAGTATTTTTTAACTGCGTCCGCGTTCACCGGGGATACAAAATATTCACCATCCATCGTGGATAACAACAAGGCTCCTCCCGAGAAGACCTTGCTGACGATGTACGGACCTTCGTAATTGGGAGTCCACTTGCCCCGGTGATCGGAGTGTGGAGGAAGAATCTTCTTCAGGACGAGATCACCTGTCTGAAAGCTTCTAGGACGCACCTTTTATCATAAGCTTTCTTCATTCGGCTTTGGTACAGACGACCATATGCAATCGATGCTAACCTCTTCTCGTCCATTAGGCTGAGTTGGTTTAGTCGGTTCTTAATCCATTATGCCTCCTCGAGTTTCACGTCAACCAAAACTCGAAAAGAAGGGATCTCAACCTCTAACGGTAGGACAGATTCCATACCATACACCAGTGAGAAAGGAGTTGCCCCAGTTGATGTACGTACCATTGTACGATAACCGTGTAGTGCAAATGGCAACATCTCGTGCCAATCCTTATAGGTCACAACCATCTTCTGCACAATCTTCTTAATGTTCTTATTGTCCGCTTCAACGGCGCCATTCATCTTCGGCCGATAAGGAGATGAGCTGTGGTGTTCAATCTGGAAACTCTGGCACAACTCCTTCATCATCTTGTTATTCAGGTTCGAACCATTATCAGTAATGATCCGCTCGGGAATTCCATAACGACAGATGATGTCCCTCTTTATGAATTTAGCCACCACCTGCTTGGTCACATTAGCATATGAGGCTGCCTCCACCCACTTGGTGAAGTAGTCGATGGCTACTAGAATGAAGCGATGACCGTTAGATGCAGTGGGCTCGATCTTGCCTATCATGTCGATGCCCCACATGGAGAACGGCCACGGGGAGGACATGACATTCAACGGGCACGGCGGCACATGAATCTTATCAGCATAAATCTGGCATTTATGACATCTCTTCGCGAATTTAAAACAATCTGATTCCATCGTCAGCCAGTAATATCCTGCTCTCAGGATTTTTCTTGTCATAGCATGCCCGCCGGCGTGTGTACCAAATGTGCCTTCATGGACTTCTTCCATGAGCATACTCGCCTCTTTCTCATCTACACATCTGAGTAGCACGAGATCGTGGTTTCTTTTATACAAAACTCCATCAGGGTTGAGATAAAAATTTCCAGACAGCCTCCTCAGAGTCTTCTTATGCTGGGTTGACGCTCCCGCAGGATACTCCTTAGTCATAAGGAAGGTCTGGATATCATGGAACCATGGCTTGCCGTCGGAGGCTTCCTCGATCGCAAAGACGAATGCAGGTCTATCAAGACGGGAAAGGACAATTCTTGGAGCTTCATTCCAAAAATTGACTTTATACATTGAAGCCGACGTGGCTAAGGCATCAACCATCTGATTTTCTGCTCTGGGTACATGATGGAGTTCCACTCGATCAAAGAACGGAAGCAGCCTTCTGGCATAGTTCATGTACGACACCAAATTCGATTGACGAGTCTCCCACTCCCCTTTAATCTGGTTGATCACAAGCGACGAGTCACCATATACATCTAGGTTCTTGATTCTTAAATCAATTGCTTCTTCTAGACCCATGATGCATGCTTCGTACTCCGCTTCATTATTGGTGACCGGAAACGTCAGTCTCGCAGTGAACGGGATGTGAGATCCTTGGGGAGTCGTGATGATCTCCCCAATGCCACTTCCATAAGAATTAACCGCCCCGTCAAATATCAATTTCCACTAGGATTTCCTATCTGGCCCCTCGTCGGGCAACGGTTCGTCGCAATCCTTCGCTTTGAGAAACATGATATCCTCATCAGGGAATTCAAATTTCATTGGCTGGTAATCCTCGATCGGCTGTTCGGCAAGGTAATCAAACAATACGCTTCCCTTGATGGCCTTCTGGGAAACGTATTGAATGTCATATTCCGTCAACACCATTTTCCATCTAGCAATCCTGCCCGAAAGCGCTTGCTTCTCGAAGACGTACTTGATCGGATCCATCTTCGAAATTAGCATGGTTGTGTGATTGAGCATGTACTATCGTAAACGTTTGGCAGCCCAGACTAGTGCACAACACGTCTTCTCCAGCATCGAGTAACAAGATTCACAGTCTGTGAACTTTTTACTCAAGTAGTAAATGGCATGCTCCTTTCTGCCCGTCTCGTCGTGCTGACCGAGAACACACCCCATACTATTCCCAAGAACTGTCAAGTACATGATTAGAGGCCGTCCAGCCACTGGGGGTATCAAGATTGGAGGTTCCTGCAGATATTGTTTTATTTTATCAAATGCCTTCTGGCAATCCTCGTTCTAGATAATCGCCTGATCTTTCTTTAGCAGCTTGAACATCGGTTCACACGTGACCGTGAGCTGAGAGATAAACCTTGCAATGTAGTTTATTCTGCCCAGGAAACCACGAACTTCTTTTTCTGTGTTTGGCACTGGCATTTCTTGTATCGCTTTAATCTTCGCAGGATCAACCTCGATGACTCTTTCACTCACGATAAACCCCAGTAACTTTCCGGACCGTACTCCAAAATTACACTTGTTAGGATTCAGCCTCAACCTGAACTTCCTAAGCCTCTCAAAAAGCTTCAGCAAATTGACCAGATGTCCCTCCTCCATTTGGGACTTCGCAATCATGTCATCAACATAGACTTCAATCTCATGATGAATCATATCATGAAACAAAGTAACCATTGCTCGTTGGTAAGTGGCCCCCGCGTTCTTCTGACCGAAAGGCATTACCTTATAGCAAAATGTTCCCCAGGGAGTGATAAACGTCGTTTTCTCCATGTCCTCCGGTGCCATCTTGATCTGATTGTAACCGGAGAAGCCATCCATGAACGAAAACACGGAGAACTGGGCTGTATTGTCGACCAACACATCAATATGAGGCAGCGGGAAATCATCTTTAGGGCTCGCCCTATTCAAATCCCAATAATCGACGCACATTCGCACCTTACCGTCCTTCTTCGGCACAGGCACTATGTTGGCGACCCACGGAGGGTAAGTAGTGACCGCTAAGAAGCCAGCATCAAGCTGTTTCTGCACTTCTTCTTTGATCTTAACGGCCATATCTGGTCGCGTCCTCCTAAGCTTCTGCTTAACGGGAGGATAATCTTCTCGCAGCGGCAAGTGGTGGACCACGATGTCAGTATCAAGTCCGGGCATATCTTCGTATGACCAAGCAAAGACGTCACTATACTCTCTTAGCATCTCGACCAATCTCTGCTTGACATCACTCTACAATGCAGCCCCTATCCTGACGTTCCTGACAAGTTCTTCAGAACCCAAATTCACAAACTCGATCTCCTCTTCATGAGGCAGAATAATTTTCTCTTCTTGTTTCAACAAGCAGGCCAACTCTTCAGGAAGGTGTTCGTCTTCATCAATCTCTTCTTCGGCTTGATAGATCGGGCAATCGAAGTCGAAGTGAGTCCTAGAAGGTCCAAAGTCGATGTCATCTGTTATGTGGATCCTGCAATAACAAGGGTTAAGCTTAAAACAAGGATATGCAGGTTAGCACAAACCCCATTGCCATTTTATTGTTTTTCAAAACAAATATAAAACAGGAATAACAGAGATCACAATATTTGAATACGAAGAAAAACGCCTTTTGATTTATTGATAAAATGCATGTACATAATCAAACGAGGCCCTGACAATAAAACCATTATGCCCCGGGTAGGACATAGGGTTGTACAATGATTGGAAAAAGTAAATCATTACTCTTCGCTTGTCATATGGATGATATCCTTGTCGTACCAGTTGGTAAGGCCCTCGCCTGGCTTGCTTGGCTGGATCCAAGAGTCTAGGTCACAGTCGCTATCTCCGCTGTCTTCAGACACCGCGTTGACGCTTTCAAATATCACCCCGCCACTGGTAAACTGGATCGGCCCTTTACCTCGCGACGCGTTGCTAGAAGAAGAGGCCTCAGCCGCAGGAGAATATCCCAACCCAAACTTGTCTTGCTTGTTAGGTATCTCCAAAATTCGCCCCCAGCCTGGGGTAGATCCGGCTTGAACAACGGCTCGGGCTTCCTTGAAGGAAGAGATAGTCATCTCTGGCTTTTCAGTGACTACAGGAGCTACGTCCTTGACTTTAACAGCTTCGAACACTTGGCATAGAGTTTCGTGGATTTCCCCATCCATCTCAACATACTTGAAGGACGACAAATGGCTCACCATTATGTCTTCCTCGCCACAAACAGTCATGATGCTACCTCCGACAGCATACTTGAGCTTCTGGTGCAACGTGGAGGTTACGGCACCTGCGGAATGGATCCATCGCCGGCCCAAGAGACAGCTGTAGGCAGGCATGATGTCCATAATGTAAAAGATCACGTCGAATGTTTCCGGCCCGACTTGGATTGGCAATGTCACCTCCCCGAAAACATGGCGTTTGGTTCCATCGAATGCTTTCACAACCAGATCACTGGGTGTGCAAATCACTCCACGAGTATTCAACTTCATTAATGCCTTCTTCGGAAGCACATTGAGCGATGACCCTGTGTCTACCACCACGTGAGACATAATCGTTCCTCTACACTCTATCGAGATGTGCAGGGCGCTATTGTGGTTCCTCCCCTTCGGTGTCAGCTCTAGGTCAGTGAACCCTAACCCATTTCCAGTATTCACGTGGGCTACAACCTCTTCTAGCTGGTTTACCGATATTTCATGCGGTACATATGCGGCGTTCAACACCTTCAGCAGTGCGTTACGGTGTGCTTCAGAACACAGCAACAAATTCAGGATGGAAATCTTCGAGGGTGTTTGATGGAGATGATCCACGATCTTGTAGTCACTCTTTTTAATCAACCGTATAAACTCTTCGGCGTCTTTGACAAGTAAGTCTTTTTCTACCCCACGAGGGATCTTTTAACGACTTTACTTTTACCTTTATCAGTTGCATCAGCTCTGTCCGCTTTATCCGCCACGACCTCAGGTGGTGCAAATACTCTTCCGCTGCGAGTAATTCCACTGATCCCCGCTAGGTTCTCCACAGACGACCCGAACGGTTCTAGTTCCAACTTCTGTCCGTTGCAGTAGAATTCAGCCCCGTAATGCCATGGGACAACATTAGTGCTTTCAAAGGGTATCGGCCCAGCTTTGGTGATGGTAATCGTGGGCGGTCTGGGTGCAGAAATAGTTATCGTCTGGCGAGGGATGGTGATGGTGGCAACCTCATCATCTTGCTTCAGCATTACCTCTCCCGATCCGTATTCGGCCCTCCGGCTAAACTGTAAAATCCCTTTAGTCATCAGACTTTGAATCCCCTCTATCAACTGTTCACATCCATTAGGACTTGTCGCACAGCCCATACACAGCTCTCCGCACCCTGGGAAGAAACCTATTTTCATCAGCTTAGCTTTAACGAAGCTAAGCGGTGTCTTCAGATCTCTGACGTCAGTCAACAAATCCAAACCCTCGTCCTCAATAATGGCGTTTACTCCACCTCCCCTATGATTCGGCATAGGGTTCTTCGTGACATTTGGCACATTATCTGAGAAGTTGATGATCTTAGCGTCCACCGTATCCTACACCTTGTGCTTGAAGGCTTTGCCATTCTCTATTGTGTGGCCTGGTGCCCCTGAGTGAAATTCACAAGTTGCATTCGCATCATAACCTGGCGGAGGTGCCCCTGTCAAGGGAGCTAGGGTCCTCTTCTGGATCAACTGTAGCTGGAGCAGAGTCTACAATAGTTGAGCGTACGACATGGGCGGTGTCTCGAGGTGACGACTCGATAGAGGTGCCCTATTCTGATACTTTCTGTATCCTTGTTGATTCGGCTGCTGCTGCTGCGGCTGTTGTGGCTGTTGAACTGTCGGGATAGTTATGTTGGCCACCTGCTGGTGAGGGCCTTTACCCTTCCTTCGAGCGTTGGTCACGACGCTCGTTTCTCCTTCCCGTCTTTTGCCACCATAAGGTTTCTTGCCTCCTCTAGCTAAGGAAGAATCACCTTGAATTTTCCCCAGTTTGATCCCATTTTCGATGTGCTCACCCGTGATAATGAGATCTGAGAAGGTTCCAGACATACCGCTGACCAATTTCTCATAATAAACCCCTGGGAGGGTGGCTACAAACATCTGCACAAGCTCACGTTCAACCATCGGCGACTGAACCCTGGCTGCCAATTCACGCCACCGCTGGGCGTATTCCTTGAACCCTTCGTTGTTCCTTTGCGACAGATTCTGCAGTTGGACTCGGTTCGGGGCCAAGTCGCTATTGTATTGGTAGTGGTGCACAAATGCTTCAACAAGGTCCTTCCACGTGCGCAAACTGGTAGGTTCCAGACTCATGTACCATTCGAGGGAAGTTCCGGACAGACTGTCCTGAAAGAAGTGCATCAACAACTTCTCGTCCTCAGAATGAGCTGACATTTTTCTGTAATATGATCTCAGATGGACGCGAGGGCAAGTGGTGCCCTTATACTTTTCAAAGTCAGGTACCTTGAACTTGGGAGGCACCTTGAAATCAGCAATCAGTCCCAACTTGGACATATCAACGCCCAGGGTGTTCTGGTTCTCGATGTTCCTCATCTTATCCTCGAGTGCCTTGAACCTTAGTCGTGCTTCAGCAGTCAGCTACCCTTCAGCACCTCTCTGAGAGAACACATCGTCTTGACGGTCTTCTAACCACGGCTGAGGCCCAAACAGATTCCCAACTCCTGCATTACCGTTGCCCAGCCCAACATTGACGTTAGCTTCAAGACTCCCATTACCGACGCCCGTCGTATTACCGTTGAGTCCCATGTTAGCTATCACATTGCCGTTGGCACTGCCATTCCCCCCGGTCATGGGGACGCCATTCTGAGGTGTTTCAACAGGCGGGGGAGTAGGCACGGTCCCACCATGGAGTACGCCATTGCTATCCACCCTTGAAATCAGAGGCTGAACCAAGGTTCTGAGCTGATCCTGGCCATTGGCGACCGCTTGCATGAGCTCCATGAAGCGATCCATTCTTTCGCGGAGTTCCTGAACATCAGTTTGCACTTACTCCATGATTCTGGTTTGATTTGCTCTGGTCGGATAGTGGTGGATAGGTCTCTAATCAATCCTGGAACAACCTGAAACAACCTAAAAACACAAAAGGGTTAGGAAAAAACGACAAAGTGCTCGTTATGCAAATGCTTCATGCAAATGCAAACGTGTGTCTGTGCGTTAGGGAGATTTCCCCCGATCCTAGTGCCTGAGTGCCAGTGTTGATAATAAGAAGTCTGAGTCCAGTCATGGAAATAACATCCCATACATAAAGAAAGCCCATCAAGGCGGTACACAACATCAGTGAGTACAAGATGAATCAACAGCATGACCTCAACCAACAAGCCTGGTGATGGTCAGCATACAACAACGATCAAAACAAAAGGAATACAAATAGTCAAGCACGGCCACGGGCGCGGAACTCTTCTAACAACCCCTTCGTTTCTGCATGATCAGGCCGAGTGAGTAACCCTTCGACGAGTGACTCCCTCTGCACAATGGTGTATTGAAGACCTTCGACCGAATCTTCCCATGCTCCTTCGCCGATACAATCTTCTAGCTTCCGCTTTTTGGACTCAAACGTCAGTTTGCACTCCTTCAGGCTAGCAAGAGCTTTGTTGAGCTGGCCTTCGGCGGCATATGGGCGAGCGGTTTCTTCATCAAACCTCTTCTCACTAGCCTTCACCTGGGCTTTCAGCTTGGAAATCTGTTGCATCAGCTTATCCTCCCGCTCTTTCCTGTTGGCTAGGGAGGCCCTCCAATGCTGGTTAAACTTGGATATCCTCCGATACGCTTCGTCCAAGTGCTGCTTCTTTGTGGCCAGTACATCGTTGACAGCTTTGAAGTCTCGACCCATACGCTCACGCTCGGCTATCTGCTTAGTCAAATCTGTCCCTAGCTGGTTCACCAGGTCTGTCTGTCTCTTGAAGGAATGAACGACTTCATTTCTCTCGCTTCTGAGCTGCGCCAATTCTTTCTCCAGTTCTTCATTTGCCTTCTTCAGCTCATCTCGCTCTGCTAACACCTGATTATGCTGCTGAATGGGCACAGTGGTAGGTTCTTCAATCACTGGTGGGCTTTCTGGCTTGGTAGGAAGAAACGGCATCCCTATAGCATCTGCTCTGGCTTTGATCCAAGTCACATACGGAGGGTAGGCTTGGCTATTGCTTCTTCCCAACAATGGTTTTCCCCTCTTACTGATACCATTCCAAGCATGTTGAAGCTTAGATAACATATCCCCCTCTAGAAGACCAGTGAGGTACAGAGATTCCTGCACCTCTTCATCCTTCGGCGGAGCTCTTAAAGTATAAGCAAATTGTCGGACCAGCAGAGACGGATTATAGTTTATACAGCCCTTCCTGCCTATCAAAGGCACGTTCGGAAACCCGCTGCAGCTGAAGATAATCTCAGTGCCCAACCTATCTCTGTCAAACCAGTCAATATCCTCCGCTGATAGACTCATCAAACGCTCAGACCACTCAGCTGTGGCTGCAGACGAAGCAAAGGGACCCCTCTTGGGTAGATGACTATCAAGCCATTTATAAAGCAAGGGCACACAACACGAGACATTCTTGCCCCTTCTGTTCTAGTTCTTGTAGTGGATGGAATGGTAGACATCTCCTATCAAGGTAGGGACTGGATTCCCTGAAGCAAAGATGCGGAAGGCGTCGAAGTCCACAAAGTCGGGCATATTGGGGAACAGAATGATGCCATATATGCACAGAGCGAGAATGGCGTTGAACACGACCCAACATTTGTCTTTGGCGCACTGCTGATCCTTTCCCACTAAGAACTGCAAGGAGAAACCGGGAACCTTGTTCCAACTAGACAAGACCAACTCGGAGGCATCCAGATGAAGTGAAGGAGCTAGACCAGCCAGATTAGGCTCAGCCTCCATATGAACAAAAGGCATCTGCCTCTTGATAGGCACACCTAACAAATCAGCATATTCCTCTAGCGTGGGTGCGAGAACAAAATCTTGGAAAGTAAAGCATCTCAATGGAGGATCGTAGAACTGCAGCAGAGCGTGCAACCCATTTAACTCGAACGCGGAAGGTTTACGAACCAAACTGAGCAATTTGCCGTAAGACTTTCTGAACTCATCTTTCACAGAATCATCTGCCAAAGCAATCAAACCAGTCAGCTGAACCACATTAGGGACAGGGAGCTTGTAAGCCACAATCTTCCTCAGAGAACCCATAACAATACAATAGAAGGCCAAAAATCCTTAATCGGGGAAAACGGTACCTGCAACATAGACACACGTTAATGAAATGCAAATGGGTATGCAAAGCAATGTAAAATGCAATCATGTAGCAGGAGATCAAGACAACTGGGCTGTGGAGATTCTGTATCAACAAAACCACGATACTGCTCTGTCATGAACAACCACTATATTTGATTAGAAGAAAATCCTGGTATCGGACCACAAATCTGCTCTGTCAATAACACACACACATAAGACCATAAATCTACTCTGTCAAGAACAACCATTTGATAATAAGGACCTCTGATATAGGACCAAAAATCTGCTTTGTCAAGAACAAACATCTGATAAAGGACCTCTGATGCAGGACCGAAACTCTGCTCTATCAAGAACAAACATCTGATTATAAGGACCTCTGATACAGGACCAAAACTCTGCTTTGTCCAGAATAAACATCCATCTGACAATGAGATCCTCTGATCCCAATCATAAACCTGCTCTGTCAAGAACAAATACATCTGATAATGAGATCCTCTGATCCCAATCATAAACCTGCTCTGTCAAGAACAAATACATTTGATAATGAGATCCTCTGATCCCAATCAAAACTGATTCGCTGTCGAGAAAACCAGGTAGTCTGAAGGTTAAAGTTTCCTGCAACAAACCCAACCCTGCTCACAGGTATGGACCTAAACTGACTCAAGTTCGGCATCCTATGCGGTCATCAGCGTCACAGACATTCAAGAGGGGTGATACGATACCCAGAAGGTGTGGCATCACCAGCTCCTGAAGCGGCCTCACTCGGCTAAATCCCAAATGATCGGTCCCCATAGTCGACAATCCTCCAAACCAACAACCCCCTCAACCCAAAGGGTTGAAAAAGAAGTCAACCTGGAGAACCTCGTTTGAGCGTGGATTTCATGAGACACTAGTGCCTTCCAAGCAAGCACGCGCCCACTAATTTCCACAACTAATGCTAAGTTCACTCAAGCCTGGGTCTGGCTTCTCACTCATCAGAATGCCCCTCCCACAACAGCATAGATAATCATATCATACTGAAAATAAAGTGCGGGAAATAAAATGCGACAAATAAACACAACCCAACAAGTAATCATACAAGCGCTAGGATTGACTCTCGCAAGGGACGTTGGATCCCCTAACTGACTCGCATAAGGGACGTTGGATCCCAGGAAACTATCAAGTCCCCAGCAGAGTCGCCAGCTGTCGCTACCGCGAAAATAAGGTGCCGGAAAAACAGAAGAGTCGCCACCTTTCGTTATTTATCCCTCAGAACGGGAAAGGAAATGATCGGAAAAACCTGACGAAAAGGTATAAGACAAGGTCATCACAACCATTGTCTGGGTTCGGGAGTCGGTTACGCAAGGGGAAGGTATTAGCACCCCTCACGTCCGTCGTACTCGACGGGATCCACGCTTGTTGTGTTTACTAGACGAGTTGGTTTATCTATCTACCTATCAAGGCTGGCTTAAAAAGGAAAGAAAATGACTCGGCAAAGCGTCGCGCTTTATGCCTACGTATTCTCATCAGAGAATGAGAAATCAGAGTCAACGTAGTTCGACCTACTACGGGGTACGGGGAAAGGTGGCTCGCCAATACGTCAGTATTGTGCCTACGTACTCTCAACAGATATGAGAGATCAGAGCTTACGTAGTTCGGGATACTACGGATTACGGGAATTCAGATTCATCTGTTTTATCGAGTAGGGTTAAACAGCAATTCCAGCAGTTAGGGACAAAGCCTGTTTGCGGTAGAACTGAAGTTTAATGACACTCTTTTCTTCAGAAAAGCTTTCCTTTGAATTATGGGCCCACGGGGCAAAAAGGTTTGAAGTTTGTTTTCTGTCTTTTACGAAAGAACTGTTTTTTATGGTTGTTTGCAATTTCAATCGCACTAAAGACTATGACCTGAGAGTGAATGCGTCGCATGTCACCTAAAGGGTGCCATACTAAACATCCAGACTGTTGAAAAGAAGCTCTCCAACAATCCTTTCTCAGATAGCTTAAGGCTCGTAACGTACGAAAGAAATCATTCATGATTACTGCATCTTAAGCTGTTTTGGGATGAGAAGAGAACAGGCTCAACTAAAGGGAGACTATCAAGTCCTATTGTTGTCATGCCAAGGATTCATCCTATGGTTGAGGTTTGAGATAGGGAACTCCTAGAAGTTATCATGCATAGGTTTCAACCTAAAGTTCTAATCATCACTTCCTTATCAAAGGAACTGAGAGCCCTAAAGGATCATGTCAATGATAAACAGAAACGGATAAAGCATCAGCTTAAACAGTAAACAGTAAATGACTGTAAAATGTATGCAATGCAAGTGAGGGAGGAAATGTGTGTGGGGCAGCAGCCTCCACAAGCTCATCTCAACCTCAAGCCAGAATGAATAACAGTAATCATACAGGAGAATTAACATGCTATCAAGCAAAATAGCAGTAACTGCAATCATACAAAAATAAAATACTATCAAGCAACATAAACCACATGGGCAAGGGAGCTGGGCTCTACCGAATACCCGCAAGCAAAGCCACACAGTAAAATACAAGCAGAGGGAGCAACTCAACCTCTAGTGCAATCATGCTCCTAGCTTAAAGTCAGTCTAGATATGAACTTATTCTAATGCATCAAGCAAGTCAAACAAGGCACATCAATACAGAAAAGAAAACAGACAAGAAAGAAAGCAGATCAACAACTCCCTCTTTCAATTCCAAGCTTCAGCTCTTCTAACAGCAATCCAGTCTTCAGACTTCAATCCCCCTTCAAGGCCATCATTTCTCATGACAAATATCAATTTGCTTTTTCAGGTTTCAACCCATCAAACATAAGTATCCACTTATTCTCTTTTCTTCAAGCCTCAGCTCTTCAGTCAATTCCACCCTCAGGCTTCACTCCTAACTACAAGTGTCAACTTGATTCCTTTAGGTTCTCAATGCATCAACATAAATATCAGTTTATCCTTTATTCTTCAAGCCTCAGCTCTTCACTCAATCTCAACTGAATCCTCTTCATAAGTGTCAACTTGTTCTTCAAGCTTCAGCTCTCTCTTCTTTACCAGTATCAACTTGGTCCTCTTCTCCTGCAAGCCTCAGCTTCTCAGAGTAGTCTTCAATTGCATGGAAGTGTCAACTTCACCCTTCAAGTCTTTTTCAAGCCTCAGCTCTCCACTCAACCTCCACTGGGTCTTCAAGTATCAACTTGTTCTTCTTGCTCTTCAAGATTCATCTACAATGGCAATGCTCAAGGGGTCATCCTCTTCCACACTCTTCAATGAAGTTTTCATCTTCAGACACAAGCCCACCATCTTTCAAGATACCCAAACCAGAGGATAATTGATTTAACAGAATGAGTGGAAATGATAAACAGCTTATTGACAACCAAAGGAAGCCTGTAAGGGTTCATCATTATGAGAGACTGGTTCCCTCAAAGTTCTACTTCTCAGATAAAGCCACTCATCCCTCCAAATGGGGGATGTGAATATCTTAGAATGACTTTTATTCATTGGGAGGAATGGAAGCACAAGATGCTTTCCATGTTTGTGAAAGAAGTCATTCTAGTTCTAAGGCTCTCCCTATGCCTCCTATCTCCTAAATATTCATCAGACACCTTTAGGCACAAGCAATTACAAAGCTCCAAGCAACTTCAAGCATCCTCACCTTGTCTTCAACTTGTCTTCAATCTCAACCAAAGGCAAACAAAACAAAAACCCTAGTCTAAGGGAACTAAAGAAGTTAGTCTAGTTGAGTTAGTAAGTTAGGATCACCTAAAACTAGCACCTAAACTAAAATCAATCAAAAATAGGAAACTATCCTATAAATTTCTACAAAAATTCCTAAGGGATCCTAATTCAATTAAGAATGCCTCATACAAAAATCAGGGACTAAATCATCTATTAAGCCCCAAAAACAAATCCTATATCCAAAGGTATCAACCATAAACCCTAAAAATGGAACTTCTAAAGGTTTCAACCTAAACTACCACTTAGGTTCATCACAAAAATGTGAGAAAAATGCTATGGGAGCATACATGTCTAACCTAATCACACACAAAAAATTAGCTCAAGAATCATCACCAATCTTTCACACAAAATTCTACAAAATTATGTATCAAACATAACCATTTTAATATCAATTAAAATTTAAAATTCCCATAAAATCAGAAAATACACAAAATGAAAATATTTTTTCTCTAAAAAATATGAGACTCAATCATGAGTAAAATGCAAAAAGAATGGGGTTAATTGGATTAATTTTCAATTTATTATGAATTTTTCAAGAACCATGAACAAAATGAAAAAAATATTGAAAATCCAATTAAATGAATAAATGCACGGTGTGGATAGCAATGATAATCAGTACAAACAATGGATTGGGCCTTCAGGGGGTGGGGATATTAATCTTTCCACTAAGCCCAAAACAACTGATTAAATGAAACGACGCGTTTCATTTCTTCAGATCCTTCACAAACTGAGTTTAAAACGTGGTCGTTGGATGAGCTTCTAGTCAAAGGTCCAACCAAGATCTGATGGTCCCAGAGTCATCTCCTGCCTTTCAAACCTCTGCAACTTCGCGCCCAGCTCCGGCCACTACCGGTGGTGCTCCGGTCATCTTCCTCAACCCTAATTCTCTCTAGGATCCTCCATTGCAAATGGTCAATACATGAAACTTATCCCAAATTACCTCACAAATCTAACCATACCCTTTATTCAGCCTAAATCCTCAAGATTCACCATAACCAAACCTCAACTGAAAATGGTGATACCCTAAATTGGTCGCTAATTCTCAAATTAACTATCTGAAATCAATCCTATACCGTTCTACAATGCATCTAACACCTTAATTCATCTTGATTCTACCTAAATCATGCTAGAGGAAGAAAGTTACTCACCTGAAAATCTTGGATGAACAGATGCACTAAACCTTCAATTCAAGCTCTCTAATCTTTCAGACACGATCAATGAACCCTTTCCTTGCTTCTGTATGCAAAAGAACTGGTTGAAAGCTCCTAAATCTTGAAACCCGATGATGAGTTGCAGGTGGAAAATTCTGAATTCAAGAGCACCAATTAGCCACGAATTCTTCTTGATTATGATCTGGACTCAATCCTTGGCATCCATGGAAGAAGTTTCATTCAAGAAAATGGAGGGAAAGTGAAGAATTTGGTGAAACCGAATCCAATTGCAAGCCAAGAAATCTCAATCTCAATCTATGCTCTCTCCTTCAATCATCACCAACCCTTGCATTGGCTCACCTCTACTCAATATATAGATGATGGATGAGTGATATAGAA
The DNA here is from genome assembly GCA_963859935.3 of Lathyrus sativus. Lineage (NCBI taxonomy): Eukaryota > Viridiplantae > Streptophyta > Magnoliopsida > Fabales > Fabaceae > Lathyrus > Lathyrus sativus. The sequence continues at coordinate 394,890,493 of OZ012735.1, read as the reverse complement.
CCCTCTAGATCCTTCTAATGAGAGTTTCAATCTCTCATGTCATGAGATTTTCAACCATATTCCATGATATGCATAACCTTGCAAACAGCTTGAAACCAATCTCATTTACTTCCAATTTCTCCCCTAGTGACATTTTGAAAGTGTTTAGCTTGCAAAGGACCTTGCTCATGCCTTGATTCTAGGTTTTGCACATGTTACTTAATATGCAAGCAAGTACTTTCCAAAGCAAGTCCACAAATTAGGCCTCAACTCAAAAATATGGTTAAACCAATGTTCTTAAAATGTTTTCTAGAGTCAAAATGATATATTACATGCCATGGTTTGGATGTGTAGGTTGAAAATATCAATTTCCAACTTTGATTCATTTAACTTATACCCTTATTTTAGGTCATTTTTGCAACTTTGAGCTACAAGCATTTCCAACATCTCATGACCTCCTTAATAGCCTTAAAACATCATTTTGAACAAGTTTGATGTTGAACATTTTTCCATTTGAAGCTTGGAAATAGGAGTTATGGCCTTATGCTTGAAATGACCTGTAATCTCCAAATGACCAAAATGCCCTTGACTTGTCAATGCCATAACTTGAGTTCTACAAATCCTATAAAGGACTTCTAGTACTATATATAAAGCTAAGAAGATAAGGAACAACATTCATGTTGACCAAAAGTTCATAGGAATCATCCTTCTTGGGCAAAAGTTTGATGCAAGTTGGGTAACTTTCAAGCACCCAGATTCACATACCTCAGATGACCTGTAACTTGTCAAAGTCATAACTTGAGTTCTACAAATACTATCAAGGACTTATAGTACTCAAATTAAATCTAAGAACAAGCTCTACAACATTCATTTTGGGGGTGAGATGAGATGACAATCACATCTTGAGCTAAACTGCCTTGAAGATAGGGGTCAAACTAGGGGATTTTACACTGTCAAGCCTTAGAAACCCTAGCTTGAAACTTCTCAAACTCTTCAATCATGATGAGTTGACCTTGGAATAATCCTTATAACATCTCAACGTATAAATCCATGATCACACGGCTCTTGGATGAGGTCTCAACCTTCTCCAAGTCATCAGTTGACTTAGGGTTGACCCAGTCAAACCCTAACTGCACCACTCATGGCTGAGTCTTCTTAATATTGCACAATGACCTATCTAGGCCTCATGATAGCTTTCAAGACATCCCATAAGCTCTCTCAAGGCTTCAAGTCCATATTCTTGGCTTCAGAATCATCTGAGGAGCTCCCACAACTCTCAAGTTAGGAGGCACACAACCTTGGTTTCAACCACTCTCTCTGGGGATCTTCTAACTTCTATGACAAAGATATCAACCCTTGAACATTTGAATAACCTTCTTGGCTAGCTTAATAGTATTGTATAGCTCTTGATTGGTAATCATACCTCTTGATCTCCTACACACATGTCAATGAAATGCAAATGATAATGCTAATGTGAATGAAATGAAACACAAGCTAGGTAAAGAAATGTTGGGCAAATTTTAGGGTGCAACACATGTTATTCAGTATTTGATGTTTGGGCTTTACTGTTTTGTATATGGAAAACGCCGATGTTTCGATGAACTCGCATGTGCATAACTTTGTTGGCCCTTGCCAATGATTGCTAAAACTTTGAATTGACTGAAGTAATGTCGCGGATGCTAACCCGAATAGATTTGGTTGCATAGATTTGTTTTGTCTCGTTTGTGTTTTGCAGGGTTCTCGTCCTTGAAGCGGGCAATCAGAAAATGGTGGCCCCAGCAAGAGGCCCTGGAAGAAGGACTTGACCTTATTTCCCAACAGGTCGTACCTCGTCCCCAGAGGTTGAGATGATGTTATCCCTTACCGAAGGAAGGATTATTTTCCCTAGAAGAGTATCCTCATGGAAGTTGTCTACAGGATACCCTTAGTAAGTTGAAATCAGTATCCCCTGCAGAGTTTATACTCCTCAGAGAGTCGAGTATATGCACGTTCAATCCCCAGCTGGGAGGATTTCCGCGGCGCATAACCAAGGTAGTAGGTTCAGAAGGATTATCCCCCACCGAGGATGGTTTTCTGTCTCCACATAGGTTGTCATGCTTTCGTCAGGATGATTATCCCCAGCGGAGTGGTAGTTCTGAGTTGTAAACTGTACCCAGACAGTTGTCCCCCAAAAGGGTTGCTTCTCCCCCCAGCTGAGTTAATCTTCCCAGCAGGTGTTATTCTTTCCTCCCAGTAGAAATCGATGTGTAATCTCTCCCCGACAGAGTTGGTTGTATTTCCGGCATTTATTTTGCCAGAATACTTTGCGATACCCGTTCATCCCCAACAGGGTGATATTTGTCCTCAACAGCCGTGTTGAAGCAAGCTTCTCAGAGCTTCCCCAGCAGCCTGAACCTGCATTTGCATTTGCGTACATTATCATGTTTGCATCTACCCACTAGCGCGTAGCATTTCCATGTCGTATGGAACATTACGCCATTATCAGACATACGCATTTTGAAACATAAATCAGGTTAGTTAACCTTTTTCTTTCAGGTGTGTTTCTCAGCAGGAGTATGAAGTTATTGTTCAGATCTATTACCAGACGATCGAGGTCTCGCAGTGAGACATGTGACGATGCAGTCCTTTTTATTATTCCCCACCGAGTTATTGGCTGAAGTTTCTCTTATCCGACCAGCGGAGTATTTTCTTCAGGGTTGCTGTCGCGACAGCGTGTCAGGGTTTCACGAATCAAGACTTCAGAAGTGGTCGCTTGTTGTCAAAACGGGTGTTGGGCAGTTATTTTCAGAATATCCCCAGTGGAGTTAGCTACTGCAAAGAATAGGCAAAGAAGCTATATCCAAGTTACATTTCCTGTATGAATCAGGCAGATGACTTTTCCCGTATGAAACAGGCGGATGAACTTTCCTGTATGAATTAGGCAGATGGATTTTCCCGTATGAAACAGGCGGATGAACTTTCCTGTATGAATCAGGAAGATGACTTTTCCCGTATGAAACAGGCGGACGAACTTTCCTGCATGAATCAGGCAGATGTATTTTCCTGTATGAAGCAGGCGGATGAACTTTCCTGTAGGAATCAGGCAAATGGATTTTCCCGTATGAAACAGGCGGATGAACTTTCCTGTATGAATCAGGCAGATGACTTTTCCCGTATGAAACAGGCGGATGAACTTTCCTGTATAAACTAGGCAGATGTATTTTCCCGTATGAAGCAGGCGGATGAACTTTCCTGTATGAATCAGGCAGATGTATTTTTCCCGTATGGAACAGGCGGATGAACTTTCCTGTATGAACCAGGCAGATGTATTTTCCCGTATGAAGCAGGCGGATGAACTTTCCTATATGAATCAGGCAGATGGATTTTCCCGTATGAAACAGGCGGATGAACTTTCCTGCATGAATCAGGTAGATGTGTTTTCCCGTATGAAGCGGGTGGATGAACCTTTTCCTGTATGAACCGGGCAGATGGAGTTTCCCGTATGAAGCAGGCGGATGAACCTTCTGGTATCCAGATAGACGATTCTCCCGTGATAGACAAAGTATGTGAGTTGTGTTCCGATATTTGACAAAAGTATTTTCCCCAAGGAAGTCGCCGTGATTTCCTCGTGTTACTATCCCTAGTAGAGCCCTCTTCAAAGTCGTGTGTGGGTTGGGACCAACGGAGTTGGCTGCTGCAGAAGTAGGCAGAGAAACGGTATTCAGATGCTTTTCCCGTATGAAGTAGGCGGATGGACTTTCCTGTGTTCAGGCAGATGACTTTTCCCGTATGGAGCAGGAGGATGGAGTTTCCTGTAATTAGGCAGATGACTTTTCCCGTATGAAGCAGGCGGATGGAGTTTCTTGTAATCAGGCAGATGACTTTTCCCGTATGAAGCAGGCGGATGGAGTTTCCTGTAATCAGGCAGATGACTTTTCCCGTATGGAGCAGGCGGATGACCTTTCTTGTAATCAGGCAGATGACTTTTCCCGTATGAAGCAGGCGGATGGATTTTCCTGTAATCAGGCAGATGACTTTTCCCGCATGAAGTAGACGGATGGGGTTTCCTGTGTTTAGACAGATGATGCGCCTGTAGGGATAAGCAGATGAGTTCCCTGTGATTAAACATAAATGTTTCCCCAGCGAAAGCGTCGGGAGTTTTCCGTAATGTGAAGTCCTGACGTGGACAAGATGGATTACTCTTCAAGGACCATTTATCCCCAGCAGATATCTTCCTTCGTATTGGCGAAATGAGGGTCCTAACATGGACAAGGTTCTATTCCTGTGTTGTCGACATGTGAAGTCCTGACGTGGACAGATTTGCATTTATTCGTGATTTGACGAAATTTGGGTCCAGATGTGGACAAGGTTACTCCTGTGACGATAGAATCTCTATTCGTGTTGACGAATTGGTTCCTCTTCTGGTGTTGACAAGGTTAGTCCAATGGTGGACGGAGGTGTTTTTGCGAAGATAGTTCAATACATGTGGCGTCACACAGGTGGTTGAGGTTGAAATCAAAATTGTATCAGATAATTGACCAGTTGTTGTCGTAACAACCAGATTCAGTTCATTGGATGTTGTTCTCCAAGCAGTTTGTGCAGTTTATTTCTGTGGTTGACAAATTTCTGGGTTCTTGGTATTCAACCGTCTCGTACATTGATTGTTCGAAGACCGTTCGCTCTTCACCCAGTCGGGTCCAAGCCGTTTGAATAGGGGCAGCTGTTGCACCCCAAAATTTGACCAACCGGTTTCCACATCTGGTTTATGTTCCGACGCATTTTGCATTCGCATTCGCATACCGCATACATTGCATTTTCTCAGTCAAATTGATTTTATCGGGATCGCAGCCCTCTGATCGCGCTTCAGGCATTTCAGGTCAATACGAGGATTTATTGTGAGAATTGGTGCTCGTTCCCTGTGTTTTCAGGCCATCTCGGTGTCCGGTTTTTATCGCTTATTTCGCTGTAATCGCGTATTTGTGCTCTAATCGATTTAATTGGCTTCCTGGCATTTTTAGAATTTTCCCTTTTATTTTCTAGATTTTTAATAGATTTTAATAGATTTTTATAGATTTAATGGAGTTTTTCTAGATATTAAATAGGTTTTTTTAATATTTTCTTATAGAATTAAATAGCTTTTTCTAGAATTTTAATTAGATATTTCTTTTTAATAGTTTTAATAGACATTTCTTTTTCTAGGTATTAAGTAGATTAAATGTTTTTAATAGGTTTAATAAATCTTTTTCTATTTTTTAATAGGTTTTAGGACTAATGGAGATTAATTAGACTTTAATCTTTTTTTAATTAGGTTTAATTAGAAGTTTTGATTAGGATTTTTTGTAATTAATTTCGTTTTGCATTTTTAATTAGGCTTTAATTAGATAATCATTAGAGTCTAAGTCTGAGTTTAATAAAGTCATTAGTCATTAATTCATTGCAATTAATTTAGTATTAGTCCATTAATCAGAGTATTAATCATAGTGGACCATTATCCAATTCAAAGCCCAGTCAAAGTCCAGAGTTTGCCAGGTGTCTGTATATAAGGTGTGCCACGCGTGTATCTCAGGGTTGACCACCTCACAATCCACTACCCTCTCTCTCCCACACGTGGCTTCTTCCTCTCCTCCCTCAGCCACACGTGACTCTCACCCAATTCCCCTCTACATGCATCAGCCAGCTGGCTCCCACTAACTTCCCTCTCGCCGCCGGCCATGCAAAACACCGGAAAGATTAATCGCCGCCGTAACTGACCATCAGCCACCCTAACGACTCGCCGGAAACTGCATTTTTTCTAGATCGCCGGAAAACTCATCAGAATCTGCATCTTGTTTCCAGATTACCAGCAATTCACAAGAACTTCATCCAAATCCTTCCGATCTTCATCTCAATCTGCACCAACATCATCCACCAGATCCATCATCAGCTTCGACAAAAATTCATACAACGCCAAGATTTTCGATCTTCATCGTAGCGCATCTCCAGTTCGTCCAGATTCATCATACTTCTCAGATCTTAGAGCACCTTCACCAGAGATCTGCAACGATCGTCATCAGTCCCCAGCCGTTTCTCCAGATTTTCGTTGAAGGCTTCAAGAAGTTCATCACGTGTTCACTTTTGAGTCCTCCAGAACTTCAAGATCGTCATCGTTCAGCGTCAAGTTCGCAAGATCTTCATCAGTTCCTCGCAAGAATTCCACCAACATCGAACATCTTCAACGAGGAATTCCCCAGAAACGTTGATCCTTCAAAGCTATTTCATACGCTCGTCAGCAGGAACGCGCATCTTCAGAGGATCTTCACTCATCAACGCCTCGAGAACAGCATCTTCGTAGCGTCTCCAGGTTCTTGCTTTGAACTTGTTAGTTTGGTAGCTTATTTGTTTTTAGCTGAGGAACTAGGTGTTGTTAAGATGCGGGCAGAGATTGACGAGAGGATTTTTGTGAGACGGAGGCTAGGGGAGGATAGTAGGGGCTGAGAGATAGAATCCGGTGAGAGTTTGTGTGAGAGAGGGTTTGTCCGAGAGAATCAAAAAGTTGGTATTGAGAGAGTGAGGTTACGCCGTTAGGCTTGAGAGGGATGATGAACAGTAGGTAGAGAGTTTTAGTGGATTAGGGTTTTAGATGCTGATAGTAATGAATAATGGTGGATACGGGCCTGAAGCCCAAAGTGTGTTTTTGCTAGCATCTCCCCCGTTTTTATTATCGCACCTCCCTCTCCGTGTGATGTTTGGTTATGGGCTTAGAGGACTTTGCTAATTACACCCCAGGTGGAAGGCCCAATGAGAAACCAATGTGAATTATTTGCTATTCGCCACAGGTTTTTTTTCATTTTCCTTGATTTTCCAATTGTTTTCTGAATTGCTTTGGGCTTAGCGCGCGCCTGATATCCGCACCCCCCACCTTAGCCCAGTCTGGAAAAGAACTATGGATAATTTCTATTCACCACGCCAGTTTGTTATTTTTAGCTGATTTTCTTTTATTTTCTTGTTTTACCTAGAATTAGAAATTAATTCATAACAAATTGAAAAATAATCATTTTAGGATGAGATTTTTTCCCTAGTTCCCTTAGGACATCTAGAAAATTGTGAAATAATAAAAATATTAATTTCTTGCATTTTTTTATTTTTTGGTATATTTTACAATATTATTGCTTTTATTTTACATTTGTTTAGTACTTCATTTTTCTGAATTTAGTATGAGAGATTGGTACATGATTTTTGATTGATTCTTGTGAGGTTGATTAGATTAGGGAAGCATGTACCCTTAGGAATGTTTTCATATTTTTGTGACTAAAACTTAGTTTAGTTAGAGAGGTAGATAGGAGAGGTATTAGAATTAGGGTTTCAAAACACTTAGGTGTAGTTTAGGGCATAGTTTGGGGACCTAGGGTTTGATTTAGGCCTTGGGGTTTATATGGGGTATTGGATATAGGGTTAGGTTCCCTCAAAAATTAATCTAGGATTTTATAATGAGTATTACTATTTTACTTGATTTTTGCAATTTGAGTGGTGATTGTGTGTTTTCCCTCTTGGGCATTTTGCTTGTTTGTTTGGTTTGGGTTATTTCAATTGGGCTTGGGACTTGGGCTTGGCTTGTTGGGGCTTGTTAAGACATTGAAGATGATTGGAGACAAATGATGGAGCTTGGAGAATGAGGTTTCTTCTCCTTGAAGGTGGCTTAGGAGATAAGAAATATAGGGAGAGCTTTAGATTAGACTGATTTCTTCTTGCAAACATAGAAAGCATCTTCTGCTTCTATTCCTCCCTATGACAAAAAGTCCTTTTAGGGTATTCACATCCTTCCTTTGGAGGGATAAGTGACATACTTTAGACGTAGAACTTTTAGGGAACCTTTCCCCTACAATGCTAAGTGCTTATAGGCTTCCTTTGGTTGTCAATAAGCTGTTTAGCATTTCAACTTAATCTGATAATTGATTCTCTTCTGGAGTGAGTGCATTGAAGATGGAAACCTATTGAAGAATGAAGTTCATTGAAGGTTGGTGAAGATAAAGCCTGTGCCTGTCAAAGAGAGTTATCTGTTGAAGCTAGGGCTTTGCTGCTATTTGAAGCTGTTTACTGGTTGAGGTTCATGCTTGCTAGAGCTGGGGTCACTTTTGAAGACAGGAGCTTATCTAAAGCTTAGGGATCATTGAAGAGTGAAGATGGGAGCTTGCTTGAAGTTGTTACTGTCAACCTTTTTTGCTGTTAATCAACCGTAGCTGTCAGAGTTGTTGTTGTTAATCAACTGTAGCTGTAGGAGCTGGTGTTGCTGTCAGAGCTGGTGTTGGGTGTTAAACAAACAGGCATCGAACCCGAAGGCCGTCTCAACTAGAAGTCGAGAAGAACATCTGACCTCGCCATCAGGTATTTGTTAAACAAACAGGCATCGAACTCGAAGGCCAACTCAACCCGAAGTTGAGAAGAATATCTGACCTCGCTGTCAAGCATCTCTTAAACAAATAGGCCTCAAACCTGAAGGCCGGCTCAACCTGAAGTTGAGAAGAACATATGACCTCGCCATCAGGTATCTGTTAAACAAACATGCATTGAACCTGAAGGCCAGCTAAACACGAAGTTGAGAGGAACTTCTGACCTCGCCGTGAGGCATCTGTTAAACAAGCAGGCATCGAACCTGAAGGGCGGCTCAACCAGAAGTTGATAAGAACAATAGACCTTGCTGTCAGGCATCTATTAAACAAACAGGCATCGAACCCGAAGGCCGGCTCAACACCAAGTTGAGAGGAACATTTGACCTCGCTGTCAGGCATCTGTTAAACAAACATGCATCTAACCCGAAGGCCGACTCAACTAGAAGTCGAGAAGAACATCTGACCTCGTCGTCAGGTATTTATTAAACAAACAGGCAACGAACCCGAAGGCCGGCTCAACACGAAGTTGAGAAGAACATCTGACCTCGCTGTCAGGCATCTGTTAAACAAACAGGCATCGAACCCGAATGCTGGCACAACCTGATGTTGAGAAGAACATATGACCTCGCTGTCAGGTATCTGTTAAACATACATGCATTGAACCCAAAGGCCGGCTCGACACGAGGTTGAGAGGAACATCTGACCTCGCCGTGAGGCAACTGTTAAACAAGCAGGCATCGAACCCGAAGGGCGGCTCAACAAGAAGTTGATAAGAACATTAGACCTTGCCGTCAGGCATCTATTAAACAAACAGGCATCGAACCCGAAGGCCGGCTCAACACCAAGTTAAGAGGAACATTTGACCTCGCTATTAAGCATCTGTTAAACAAACAGGCATCGATCCCGAAGGCCGACTCAACCAGAAGTCGAGAAGAACATCTGACGTCGCCGTCAGGTATTTGTTAAACAAACAGGCATCGAACCCGAAGGCCGGCTCAACCCGAAGTTGAGAAGAACATCTGACCTCGCTGTCAGGCATCTGTTAAACAAACAGACATCGAACCCGAAGGCTGGCACAACCTGATGTTGAGAAGAACATATGACCTCGCTGTCAGGTATCTGTTAAACATACATGCATTGAACCCGATGGCCGGCTCAAAACGAGGTTGAGAGGAACATCTGACCTCGTCATGAGGCATCTGTTAAACAAGCGGGCATCAAACCCGAAGGGCGGCTCAACCAGAAGTTGATAAGAACATTAGGCCTTGCCGCCATGCATCTATTAAACAAACAGGCATCAAACCCGAAGGCCGGCTCAACACCAATTTGAGAGGAACATTTGACCTTGTTGTCAGGTATCTGCTAAACAAACAGGCATCGAAACCGAAAGTGGCTCAACCGGAAGTTGAGAAGAACATCTAACCTCTCCGTCAGGTATCTGTTTAACAAACAGGCATTTCAGGTCAATACGAGGATTTATTGTGAGAATTGGTGCTCGTTCCCTGTGTTTTCAGGCCATCTCGGTGTCCGGTTTTTATCGCTTATTTCGCTGTAATCGCGTATTTGTGCTCTAATCGATTTAATTGGCTTCCTGGCATTTTTAGAATTTTCCCTTTTATTTTCTAGATTTTTAATAGATTTTAATAGATTTTTATAGATTTAATGGAGTTTTTCTAGATATTAAATAGGTTTTTTTAATATTTTCTTATAGAATTAAATAGCTTTTTCTAGAATTTTAATTAGATATTTCTTTTTAATAGTTTTAATAGACATTTCTTTTTCTAGGTATTAAGTAGATTAAATGTTTTTAATAGGTTTAATAAATCTTTTTCTATTTTTTAATAGGTTTTAGGACTAATGGAGATTAATTAGACTTTAATCTTTTTTTAATTAGGTTTAATTAGAAGTTTTGATTAGGATTTTTTGTAATTAATTTCGTTTTGCATTTTTAATTAGGCTTTAATTAGATAATCATTAGAGTCTAAGTCTGAGTTTAATAAAGTCATTAGTCATTAATTCATTGCAATTAATTTAGTATTAGTCCATTAATCAGAGTATTAATCATAGTGGACCATTATCCAATTCAAAGCCCAGTCAAAGTCCAGAGTTTGCCAGGTGTCTGTATATAAGGTGTGCCACGCGTGTATCTCAGGGTTGACCACCTCACAATCCACTACCCTCTCTCTCCCACACGTGGCTTCTTCCTCTCCTCCCTCAGCCACACGTGACTCTCACCCAATTCCCCTCTACATGCATCAGCCAGCTGGCTCCCACTAACTTCCCTCTCGCCGCCGGCCATGCAAAACACCGGAAAGATTAATCGCCGCCGTAACTGACCATCAGCCACCCTAACGACTCGCCGGAAACTGCATTTTTTCTAGATCGCCGGAAAACTCATCAGAATCTGCATCTTGTTTCCAGATTACCAGCAATTCACAAGAACTTCATCCAAATCCTTCCGATCTTCATCTCAATCTGCACCAACATCATCCACCAGATCCATCATCAGCTTCGACAAAAATTCATACAACGCCAAGATTTTCGATCTTCATCGTAGCGCATCTCCAGTTCGTCCAGATTCATCATACTTCTCAGATCTTAGAGCACCTTCACCAGAGATCTGCAACGATCGTCATCAGTCCCCAGCCGTTTCTCCAGATTTTCGTTGAAGGCTTCAAGAAGTTCATCACGTGTTCACTTTTGAGTCCTCCAGAACTTCAAGATCGTCATCGTTCAGCGTCAAGTTCGCAAGATCTTCATCAGTTCCTCGCAAGAATTCCACCAACATCGAACATCTTCAACGAGGAATTCCCCAGAAACGTTGATCCTTCAAAGCTATTTCATACGCTCGTCAGCAGGAACGCGCATCTTCAGAGGATCTTCACTCATCAACGCCTCGAGAACAGCATCTTCGTAGCGTCTCCAGGTTCTTGCTTTGAACTTGTTAGTTTGGTAGCTTATTTGTTTTTAGCTGAGGAACTAGGTGTTGTTAAGATGCGGGCAGAGATTGACGAGAGGATTTTTGTGAGACGGAGGCTAGGGGAGGATAGTAGGGGCTGAGAGATAGAATCCGGTGAGAGTTTGTGTGAGAGAGGGTTTGTCCGAGAGAATCAAAAAGTTGGGATTGAGAGAGTGAGGTTACGCCGTTAGGCTTGAGAGGGATGATGAACAGTAGGTAGAGAGTTTTAGTGGATTAGGGTTTTAGATGCTGATAGTAATGAATAATGGTGGATACGGGCCTGAAGCCCAAAGTGTGTTTTTGCTAGCATCTCCCCCGTTTTTATTATCGCACCTCCCTCTCCGTGTGATGTTTGGTTATGGGCTTAGAGGACTTTGCTAATTACACCCCAGGTGGAAGGCCCAATGAGAAACCAATGTGAATTATTTGCTATTCGCCACAGGTTTTTTTTCATTTTCCTTGATTTTCCAATTGTTTTCTGAATTGCTTTGGGCTTAGCGCGCGCCTGATATCCGCACCCCCCACCTTAGCCCAGTCTGGAAAAGAACTATGGATAATTGCTATTCACCACGCCAGTTTGTTATTTTTAGCTGATTTTCTTTTATTTTCTTGTTTTACCTAGAATTAGAAATTAATTCATAACAAATTGAAAAATAATCATTTTAGGATGAGATTTTTTCCCTAGTTCCCTTAGGACATCTAGAAAATTGTGAAATAATAAAAATATTAATTTCTTGCATTTTTTTATTTTTTGGTATATTTTACAATATTATTGCTTTTATTTTACATTTGTTTAGTACTTCATTTTTCTGAATTTAGTATGAGAGATTGGTACATGATTTTTGATTGATTCTTGTGAGGTTGATTAGATTAGGGAAGCATGTACCCTTAGGAATGTTTTCATATTTTTGTGACTAAAACTTAGTTTAGTTAGAGAGGTAGATAGGAGAGGTATTAGAATTAGGGTTTCAAAACACTTAGGTGTAGTTTAGGGCATAGTTTGGGGACCTAGGGTTTGATTTAGGCCTTGGGGTTTATATGGGGTATTGGATATAGGGTTAGGTTCCCTCAAAAATTAATCTAGGATTTTATAATGAGTATTACTATTTTACTTGATTTTTGCAATTTGAGTGGTGATTGTGTGTTTTCCCTCTTGGGCATTTTGCTTGTTTGTTTGGTTTGGGTTATTTCAATTGGGCTTGGGACTTGGGCTTGGCTTGTTGGGGCTTGTTAAGACATTGAAGATGATTGGAGACAAATGATGGAGCTTGGAGAATGAGGTTTCTTCTCCTTGAAGGTGGCTTAGGAGATAAGAAATATAGGGAGAGCTTTAGATTAGACTGATTTCTTCTTGCAAACATAGAAAGCATCTTCTGCTTCTATTCCTCCCTATGACAAAAAGTCCTTTTAGGGTATTCACATCCTTCCTTTGGAGGGATAAGTGACATACTTTAGACGTAGAACTTTTAGGGAACCTTTCCCCTACAATGCTAAGTGCTTATAGGCTTCCTTTGGTTGTCAATAAGCTGTTTAGCATTTCAACTTAATCTGATAATTGATTCTCTTCTGGAGTGAGTGCATTGAAGATGGAAACCTATTGAAGAATGAAGTTCATTGAAGGTTGGTGAAGATAAAGCCTGTGCCTGTCAAAGAGAGTTATCTGTTGAAGCTAGGGCTTTGCTGCTATTTGAAGCTGTTTACTGGTTGAGGTTCATGCTTGCTAGAGCTGGGGTCACTTTTGAAGACAGGAGCTTATCTAAAGCTTAGGGATCATTGAAGAGTGAAGATGGGAGCTTGCTTGAAGTTGTTACTGTCAACCTTTTTTGCTGTTAATCAACCGTAGCTGTCAGAGTTGTTGTTGTTAATCAACTGTAGCTGTAGGAGCTGGTGTTGCTGTCAGAGCTGGTGTTGGGTGTTAAACAAACAGGCATCGAACCCGAAGGCCGTCTCAACTAGAAGTCGAGAAGAACATCTGACCTCGCCATCAGGTATTTGTTAAACAAACAGGCATCGAACTCGAAGGCCAACTCAACCCGAAGTTGAGAAGAATATCTGACCTCGCTGTCAAGCATCTCTTAAACAAATAGGCCTCAAACCTGAAGGCCGGCTCAACCTGAAGTTGAGAAGAACATATGACCTCGCCATCAGGTATCTGTTAAACAAACATGCATTGAACCTAAAGGCCAGCTAAACACGAAGTTGAGAGGAACTTCTGACCTCGCCGTGAGGCATCTGTTAAACAAGCAGGCATCGAACCTGAAGGGCGGCTCAACCAGAAGTTGATAAGAACAATAGACCTTGCTGTCAGGCATCTATTAAACAAACAGGCATCGAACCCGAAGGCCGGCTCAACACCAAGTTGAGAGGAACATTTGACCTCGCTGTCAGGCATCTGTTAAACAAACATGCATCTAACCCGAAGGCCGACTCAACTAGAAGTCGAGAAGAACATCTGACCTCGTCGTCAGGTATTTATTAAACAAACAGGCAACGAACCCGAAGGCCGGCTCAACACGAAGTTGAGAAGAACATCTGACCTCGCTGTCAGGCATCTGTTAAACAAACAGGCATCGAACCCGAATGCTGGCACAACCTGATGTTGAGAAGAACATATGACCTCGCTGTCAGGTATCTGTTAAACATACATGCATTGAACCCAAAGGCCGGCTCGACACGAGGTTGAGAGGAACATCTGACCTCGCCGTGAGGCAACTGTTAAACAAGCAGGCATCGAACCCGAAGGGCGGCTCAACAAGAAGTTGATAAGAACATTAGACCTTGCCGTCAGGCATCTATTAAACAAACAGGCATCGAACCCGAAGGCCGGCTCAACACCAAGTTAAGAGGAACATTTGACCTCGCTATTAAGCATCTGTTAAACAAACAGGCATCGATCCCGAAGGCCGACTCAACCAGAAGTCGAGAAGAACATCTGACGTCGCCGTCAGGTATTTGTTAAACAAACAGGCATCGAACCCGAAGGCCGGCTCAACCCGAAGTTGAGAAGAACATCTGACCTCGCTGTCAGGCATCTGTTAAACAAACAGACATCGAACCCGAAGGCTGGCACAACCTGATGTTGAGAAGAACATATGACCTCGCTGTCAGGTATCTGTTAAACATACATGCATTGAACCCGATGGCCGGCTCAAAACGAGGTTGAGAGGAACATCTGACCTCGTCATGAGGCATCTGTTAAACAAGCGGGCATCAAACCCGAAGGGCGGCTCAAACAGAAGTTGATAAGAACATTAGGCCTTGCCGCCATGCATCTATTAAACAAACAGGCATCAAACCCGAAGGCCGGCTCAACACCAATTTGAGAGGAACATTTGACCTTGTTGTCAGGTATCTGCTAAACAAACAGGCATCGAAACCGAAAGTGGCTCAACCGGAAGTTGAGAAGAACATCTAACCTCTCCGTCAGGTATCTGTTTAACAAACAGGCATCGAACCCGAAGGCCGGCTCAACCAGAAGTTTAGAAGAACATGTGACCTTGCTGTCAGGCATCTGTTAAACAAACATGCATCGAACCCGAAGGCTGGCTCAACCTGAAGTTGAGAAGAACATATGACCTCGCTGTCAGGTATCTGTTAAACATACATGCATTGAACCTGAAGGCCAGCTCAACACGAAGTTGAGAGGAACATCTGACCTCGCCATGAGGCATCTGTTAAACAAGCAGCCATCAATCCCGAAGGGCGCCTCAACCAGAAGTTGATAAGAACATTAGACCTTGCCGTCAGGCATCTATTACACAAACAGGCATCGAACCCGAAGGCCGGCACAACACAAAGTTGAAAGGAAAATTTGACCTCGCCGTCAGGAATCTGTTAAACAAACAGGCATAGAACTCGAAGGCCGGCTCAACCAGAAGTTGAGAAGAAATCTGACCTCGCCGTCAGGTATCTGTTAAACAAATAGGCATCGAACCCGAAGACCGGCTCAACCCGAAGTTGAGAAGAACATCTGACCTTGTTGTCACGTATCTGTTAAACAAACAGGCATCGAACCCGAAGGCCGGCCCAACCCGAAGTTGAGAAGAACATCTGACCTCGCTGTCAGGCATCTGTTAAACAAAAAGGCATCGATCCCGAAGGCCGGCTCAACCTGAAGTTGAGAAGAACATCTGACCTCGTCGTCAGGTATCTGTTAAACAAACAGGCATCGAACGCGAAGGCCGACTCAACCCGAAGTTTAGAAGAACATCTGACCTTGCTGTCAGGCATCTGTTAAACAAACAGGTATCGAACCCAAAGGCCGGCTCAACCCGAAGTTGAGAAGAACATCTGACCTCGCTGTCAAGCATCTCTTAAACAAATAGGCCTCAAACCTGAAGGCCGGCTCAACATGAAGTTGAGAAGAACATATGACCTCGCCATCAGGTATTTGTTAAACAAACATGCATTGAACCTGAAGGCCAGCTAAACACGAAGTTGAGAGGAACTTCTGACCTCGCCGTGAGGCATCTGTTAAACAAGCAGGCATCGAACCCGAAGGGCGGCTCAACCAGAAGTTGATAAGAACAATAGACCTTGCTGTCAGGCATCTATTAAACAAACAGGCATCGAACCCGAAGGCCGGCTCAACACCAAGTTGAAGGAACATTTGACCTCGCTGTCAGGCATCTGTTAAACAAACATGCATCTAACCCGAAGGCCGACTCAACTAGAAGTCGAGAAGAACATCTGACCTCGTCGTCAGGTATTTATTAAACAAACAGGCAACGAACCCGAAGGCCGGCTCAACACGAAGTTGAGAAGAACATCTGACCTCGCTGTCAGGCATCTGTTAAACAAACAGGCATCGAACCCGAAGGCTGGCACAACCTGATGTTGAGAAGAACATATGACCTCGCTGTCAGGTATCTGTTAAACATACATGCATTAAACCCAAAGGCCGGCTCGACACGAGGTTGAGAGGAACATCTGACATCGCCGTGAGGCAACTGTTAAACAAGCAGGCATCGAACCCGAAGGGCGGCTCAACAAGAAGTTGATAAGAACATTAGACCTTGCCGTCAGGCATCTATTAAACAAACAGGCATCGAACCCGAAGGCCGGCTCAACACCAAGTTAAGAGGAACATTTGACCTCGCTATTAGGCATCTGTTAAACAAACAGGCATCGATCCCGAAGGCCGACTCAACCAGAAGTCGAGAAGAACATCTGACCTCGCCGTCAGGTATTTGTTAAACAAACAGGCATCGAACCCGAAGGCCGGCTCAACCCGAAGTTGAGAAGAACATCTGACCTCGCTGTCAGGCATCTGTTAAACAAACAGGCATCGAACCCGAAGGCTGGCACAACCTGATGTTGAGAAGAACATATGACCTCGCTGTCAGGTATCTGTTAAACATACATGCATTGAACCTGAAGGCCGGCTCAAAACGAGGTTGAGAGGAACATCTGACCTCGTCATGAGGCATCTGTTAAACAAGTAGGCATCGAACCCGAAGGGCGGCTCAACCAGAAGTTGATAAGAACATTAGGCCTTGCCGCCATGCATCTATTAAACAAACAGGCATCAAACCCGAAGGCCGGCTCAACACCAAGTTGAGAGGAACATTTGACCTTGCTGTCTGGTATCTGCTAAACAAACAGGCATCGAAACCGAAAGTGGCTCAACCGGAAGTTGAGAAGAACATCTAACCTCGCCGTCAGGTATCTGTTTAACAAACAGGCATCGAACCCGAAGGCCGGCTCAACCAGAAGTTGAGAAGAACATGTGACCTTGCTGTCAGGCATCTGTTAAACAAACATGCATTGAACCCGAAGGCTGGCTCACCCTGAAGTTGAGAAGAACATATGACCTCGCTGTCAGGTATCTGTTAAACAAACATGCATTGAACCTGAAGGCCGGCTCAACACGAAGTTGAGAGGAACATCTGACCTCGCCATGAGGCATCTGTTAAACAAGCAGCCATCGAACCCGAAGGGCGCCTCAACCAGAAGTTGATAAGAACATTAGACCTTGTCGTCAGGCATCTATTACACAAACAGGCATCGAACCCGAAGGCCGGCACAACACAAAGTTGAAAGGAACATTTGACCTCGCCGTCAGGAATCTGTTAAACAAACAGGCATCGAACTCGAAGGCCGGCTCAACCAGAAGTTGAGAAGAAAATCTGACCTCGCCGTCAGGTATCTGTTAAACAAATAGGCATCGATCCCGAAGACCGGCTCAACCCGAAGTTGAGAAGAACATCTGACCTTGCTGTCAGGTATCTGTTAAACAAACAGGCATCGAACCCGAAGGCCGGCCCAACCCGAAGTTGAGAAGAACATCTGAGCTTGCTGTCAGGCATCTGTTAAACAAAAAGGCATCGAACCCGAAGGCCGGCTCAACCTGAAGTTGAGAAGAACATCTGACCTCGTCGTCAGGTATCTGTTAAACAAACAGGCATCGAACCCGAAAGCCGACTCAACCCGAAGTTGAGAAGAACATCTGACCTTGCTGTCAGGCACTTGTTAAACAAACAGGCATCGAACCCAAAGGCCGGCTCAACCCGAAGTTGAGAAGAACATCTGACCTCGCTGTCAAGCATCTCTTAAACAAATAGGCCTCAAACCTGAAGGCCGGCTCAACATGAAGTTGAGAAGAACATATGACCTCGCTATCAGGTATCTGTTAAACAAACATGCATTGAACCTGAAGGCCAGCTAAACACGAAGTTGAGAGGAACTTCTGACCTCGCCGTGAGGCATCTGTTAAACAAGCAGACATCGAACCCGAAGGGCGGCTCAACCAGAAGTTGATAAGAACAATAGACCTTGCTGTCAGGCATCTATTAAACAAACAGGCATCGAACCCGAAGGCCGGCTCAACACCAAGTTGAGAGGAACATTTGACCTCGCTGTCAGGCATCTGTTAAACAAACATGCATCTAACCCGAAGGCCGACTCAACTAGAAGTCGAGAAGAACATCTGACCTCGTCGTCAGGTATTTATTAAACAAACAGGCAACGAACCCGAAGGCCGGCTCAACACGAAGTTGAGAAGAACATCTGACCTCGCTGTCAGGCATCTGTTAAACAAACAGGCATCAAACCCGAAGGCTGGCACAACCTGATGTTGAGAAGAACATATGACCTCGCTGTCAGGTATCTGTTAAACATACATGCATTGAACCCAAAGGCCGGCTCAACACGAGGTTGAGAGGAACATCTGACCTCGCCGTGAGGCAACTGTTAAACAAGCAGGCATCGAACCCGAAGGGCGGCTCAACAAGAAGTTGATAAGAACATTAGACCTTGCCGTCAGGCATCTATTAAACAAACAGGCATCGAACCCGAAGGCCGGCTCAACACCAAGTTAAGAGGAACATTTGACCTCGCTATTAGGCATCTGTTAAACAAACAGGCATCGATCCCGAAGGCCGACTCAACCAGAAGTCGAGAAGAACATCTGACCTCGCCGTCAGGTATTTGTTAAACAAACAGGCATCGAACCCGAAGGCCGGCTCAACCCGAAGTTGAGAAGAACATCTGACCTCGCTGTCAGGCATCTGTTAAACAAACAGGCATCGAACCCGAAGGCTGGCACAACCTGATGTTGAGAAGAACATATGACCTCGCTGTCAGGTATCTGTTAAACATACATGCATTGAACCCGAAGGCCGGCTCAAAACGAGGTTGAGAGGAACATCTGACCTCGTCATGAGGCATCTGTTAAACAAGCAGGCATCGAACCCGAAGGGCGGCTCAACCAGAAGTTGATAAGAACATTAGGCCTTGCCGCCATGCATCTATTAAACAAACAGGCATCAAACCCGAAGGCCGGCTCAACACCAAGTTGAGAGGAACATTTGACCTTGCTGTCTGGTATCTGCTAAACAAACAGGCATCGAAACCGAAAGTGGCTCAATCGGAAGTTGAGAAGAACATCTAACCTCGCCGTCAGGTATCTGTTTAACAAACAGGCATCGAACCCGAAGGCCGGCTCAACCAGAAGTTGAGAAGAACATGTGACCTTGCTGTCAGGCATCTGTTAAACAAACATGCATCGAACCCGAAGGCTGGCTCAACCTGAAGTTGAGAAGAACATATGACCTCGCTGTTAGGTATCTGTTAAACATACATGCATTGAACCTGAAGGCCGGCTCAACACGAAGTTGAGAGGAACATCTGACCTCGCCATGAGGCATCTGTTAAACAAGCAGCCATCGAACCCGAAGGGCGCCTCAACCAGAAGTTGATAAGAACATTAGACCTTGTCGTCAGGCATCTATTACACAAACAGGCATCGAACCCGAAGGCCGGCACAACACAAAGTTGAAAGGAACATTTGACCTCGCCGTCAGGAATCTGTTAAACAAACAGGCATCGAACTCGAAGGCCGGCTCAACCAGAAGTTGAGAAGAAAATCTGACCTCGCCGTCAGGTATCTGTTAAACAAATAGGCATCGATCCCGAAGACCGGCTCAACCCGAAGTTGAGAAGAACATCTGACCTTGCTGTCAGGTATCTGTTAAACAAACAGGCATCGAACCCGAAGGCCGGCCCAACCCGAAGTTGAGAAGAACATCTGAGCTTGCTGTCAGGCATCTGTTAAACAAAAAGGCATCGAACCCGAAGGCCGGCTCAACCTGAAGTTGAGAAGAACATCTGACCTCGTCGTCAGGTATCTGTTAAACAAACAGGCATCGAACCCGAAAGCCGACTCAACCCGAAGTTGAGAAGAACATCTGACCTTGCTGTCAGGCACTTGTTAAACAAACAGGCATCGAACCCAAAGGCCGGCTCAACCCGAAGTTGAGAAGAACATCTGACCTCGCTGTCAAGCATCTCTTAAACAAATAGGCCTCAAACCTGAAGGCCGGCTCAACATGAAGTTTAGAAGAACATATGACCTCGCTATCAGGTATCTGTTAAACAAACATGCATTGAACCTGAAGGCCAGCTAAACACGAAGTTGAGAGGAACTTCTGACCTCGCCGTGAGGCATCTGTTAAAGAAGCAGACATCGAACCCGAAGGGCGGCTCAACCAGAAGTTGATAAGAACAATAGACCTTGCTGTCAGGCATCTATTAAACAAACAGGCATCGAACCCGAAGGCCGGCTCAACACCAAGTTGAGAGGAACATTTGACCTCGCTGTCAGGCATCTGTTAAACAAACATGCATCTAACCCGAAGGCCGACTCAACTAGAAGTCGAGAAGAACATCTGACCTCGTCGTCAGGTATTTATTAAACAAACAGGCAACGAACCCGAAGGCCGGCTCAACACGAAGTTGAGAAGAACATCTGACCTCGCTGTCAGGCATCTGTTAAACAAACAGGCATCAAACCCGAAGGCTGGCACAACCTGATGTTGAGAAGAACATATGACCTCGCTGTCAGGTATCTGTTAAACATACATGCATTGAACCCAAAGGCCGGCTCAACACGAGGTTGAGAGGAACATCTGACCTTGCCGTGAGGCAACTGTTAAACAAGCAGGCATCGAACCCGAAGGGCGGCTCAACAAGAAGTTGATAAGAACATTAGACCTTGCCGTCAGGCATCTATTAAACAAACAGGCATCGAACCCGAAGGCCGGCTCAACACCAAGTTAAGAGGAACATTTGACCTCGCTATTAGGCATCTGTTAAACAAACAGGCATCGATCCCGAAGGCCGACTCAACCAGAAGTCGAGAAGAACATCTGACCTCGCCGTCAGGTATTTGTTAAACAAACAGGCATCGAACCCGAAGGCCGGCTCAACCCGAAGTTGAGAAGAACATCTGACCTCGCTGTCAGGCATCTGTTAAACAAACAGGCATCGAACCCGAAGGCTGGCACAACCTGATGTTGAGAAGAACATATGACCTCGCTGTCAGGTATCTGTTAAACATACATGCATTGAACCCGAAGGCCGGCTCAAAACGAGGTTGAGAGGAACATCTGACCTCGTCATGAGGCATCTGTTAAACAAGCAGGCATCGAACCCGAAGGGCGGCTCAACCAGAAGTTGATAAGAACATTAGGCCTTGCCGCCATGCATCTATTAAACAAACAGGCATCAAACCCGAAGGCCGGCTCAACACCAAGTTGAGAGGAACATTTGACCTTGCTGTCTGGTATCTGCTAAACAAACAGGCATCGAAACCGAAAGTGGCTCAATCGGAAGTTGAGAAGAACATCTAACCTCGCCGTCAGGTATCTGTTTAACAAACAGGCATCGAACCCGAAGGCCGGCTCAACCAGAAGTTGAGAAGAACATGTGACCTTGCTGTCAGGCATCTGTTAAACAAACATGCATCGAACCCGAAGGCTGGCTCAACCTGAAGTTGAGAAGAACATATGACCTCGCTGTCAGGTATCTGTTAAACATACATGCATTGAACCTGAAGGCCGGCTCAACACGAAGTTGAGAGGAACATCTGACCTCGCCATGAGGCATCTGTTAAACAAGCAGCTATCGAACCCGAAGGGCGCCTCAACCAGAAGTTGATAAGAACATTAGACCTTGCCATCAGGCATCTATTACACAAACAGGCATCGAACCCGAAGGCCGGCACAACACAAAGTTGAAAGGAACATTTGACCTCGCCGTCAGGAATCTGTTAAACAAACATGCATCGAACTCGAAGGCCGGCTCAACCAGAAGTTGAGAAGAAAATCTGACCTCGCCGTCAGGTATCTGTTAAACAAATAGGCATCAATCCCGAAGACCGGCTCAACCCGAAGTTGAGAAGAACATCTGACCTTGCTGTCAGGTATCTGTTAAACAAACAGGCATCGAACCCGAAGGCCGGCCCAACCCGAAGTTGAGAAGAACATCTGACCTCGCTGTCAGGCATCTGTTAAACAAAAAGGCATCGAACCCGAAGGCCGGCTCAACCTGAAGTTGAGAAGAACATCTGACCTCGTCGTCAGGTATCTGTTAAACAAACAGGCATCGAACCCGAAAGCCGACTCAACCCGAAGTTGAGTAGAACATCTGACCTTGCTGTCATGCATCTGTTAAACAAACAGGCATCGAACCCGAAGGCCGGCTCAACTTGAAGTTGAGAAGAACATCTGACCTCGCTGTCAAGCATCTCTTAAACAAATAGGCCTCAAACCTGAAGGCCGGCTCAACATGAAGTTGAGAAGAACATATGACCTTGCCATCGGGTATCTGTTAAACAAACATGCATTGAACCTGAAGGCCAGCTAAACACGAAGTTGAGAGGAACTTTTGACCTCCCGTGAGGCATCTGTTAAACAAGCAGGCATCGAACCCGAAGGGCGGCTCAACCAGAAGTTGATAAGAACAATAGACCTTGCTGTCAGGCATCTATTAAACAAACAGGCATCGAACCCAAAGGCCGGCTCAACACCAAGTTGAGAGGAACATTTGACCTCGCTGTCAGGCATCTGTTAAACAAACATGCATCTAACCCGAAGGCCGACTCAACTAGAAGTCGAGAAGAACATCTGACCTCGTCGTCAGGTATTTATTAAACAAACAGGCAACGAACCCGAAGGCCGGCTCAACACGAAGTTGAGAAGAACATCTGACCTCGCTGTCAGGCATCTGTTAAACAAACAGGCATCAAACCCGAAGGCTGGCACAACCTGATGTTGAGAAGAACATATGACCTCGCTGTCAGGTATCTGTTAAACATACATGCATTAAACCCAAAGGCCGGCTCGACACGAGGTTGAGAGGAACATCTGACCTCGCCGTGAGGCAACTGTTAAACAAGCAGGCATCGAACCCGAAGGGCGGCTCAACAAGAAGTTGATAAGAACATTAGACCTTGCCGTCAGGCATCTATTAAACAAACAGGCATCGAACCCGAAGGCCGGCTCAACACCAAGTTAAGAGGAACATTTGACCTCGCTATTAGGCATCTGTTAAACAAACAGGCATCGATCCCGAAGGCCGACTCAACCCGAAGTCGAGAAGAACATCTGACCTCGCCGTCAGGTATTTGTTAAACAAACAGGCATCGAACCCGAAGGCCGGCTCAACCCGAAGTTGAGAAGAACATCTGACCTCGCTGTCAGGCATCTGTTAAACAAACAGGCATCGAACCCGAAGGCTGGCACAACATGATGTTGAGAAGAACATATGACCTCGCTGTCAGGTATCTGTTAAACATACATGTATTGAACCCGAAGGCCGGCTTAAAACGAGGTTGAGAGGAACATCTGACCTCGTCATGAGGCATCTGTTAAACAAGCAGGCATCGAACCCGAAGGGCGGCTCAACCAGAAGTTGATAAGAACATTAGGCCTTGCCGCCATGCATCTATTAAACAAACAGGCATCAAACCCGAAGGCCGGCTCAACACCAAGTTGAGAGGAACATTTGACCTTGCTGTCAGGTATCTGCTAAACAAACAGGCATCGAAACCGAAAGTGGCTCAACCGGAAGTTGAGAAGAACATCTAACCTCGCCGTCAGGTATCTCTTTAACAAACAGGCATCGAACCCGAAGGCCGGCTCAACCAGAAGTTGAGAAGAACATGTGACCTTGCTGTCAGGCATCTGTTAAACAAACATGCATCGAACCCGAAGGTTGGCTCAACTTGAAGTTGAGAAGAACATATGACCTCGCTGTCAGGTATCTGTTAAACATACATGCATTGAACCCGAAGGCCACCTCAACACGAAGTTGACAGGAACATCTGACCTCGCCATGAGGCATCTGTTAAATAAGCAGCCATCGAACCTGAAGGGCGCCTCAACCAGAAGTTGATAAGAACATTAGACCTTGCCGTCAGGCATCTATTACACAAACAGGCATTGAACCCGAAGGCCGGCACAACACAAAGTTGAAAGGAACATTTGACCTCGCCGTCAGGAATCTGTTAAACAAACAGGCATCGAACTCGAAGGCCGACTCAACCAGAAGTTGAGAAGAAAATCTGACCTCGCCGTCAGGTATCTGTTAAACAAATAGGCATCGAACCCGAAGACCGGCTCAACACGAAGTTGAGAAGAACATCTGACCTTGCTGTCAGGTATCTGTTAAACAAATAGGCATTGAACCCGAAGGCCGGCCCAACCCGAAGTTGAGAAGAACATCTGACCTCGCTGTCAGGCATCTGTTAAACAAAAAGGCATCGAACCCGAAGGCCGGCTCAACCTGAAGTTGAGAAGAACATCTGACCTCGTCGTCAGGTATCTGTTAAACAAACAGGCATCGAACCCGAAGGCCGACTCAACCCGAAGTTGAGAAGAACATCTGACCTTGCTGTCAGGCATCTGTTAAACAAACAGGCATCGAACCCAAAGGCCGGCTCAACCTGAAGTTAAGAAGAACATCTGACCTAGTCATCAGGTATCTGTTAAAGAAACAGGCATTGAACCCGAAGGCCGACTCAACCCGAAGTTGAGAAGAACATCTGAACTTGCTGTCAGGGATCTGTTAAACAAAGAGGCATCGAACCCGAAGGCCAGCTCAACCTGAAGTTGAGAAGAACATCTGACCTCGCCGTCAGGTATCTGTTAAACAAACAGGCATTGAACCCGAAGGCCGGCTCAACATGAAGTTGAGAGGAACATCTGACCTCGCCATGAGGCATCTGTTAAACAAGCAGACATCGAACCCGAAGGGCGACTCAACCATTTAATAAAGGCGATAAACGTTGCGCGCTACGAGCCTTAAGCTACATGGGGAATGATGAGTTAGAGGTCTCCTCTCGCTTATCTAGAATGTTTAGTATCCGTCCCGTTTGGGGGCGATATAAGACGCATTCGCCTCCGTGTCATAGTCTTTAGTGCAACGTGAATCACAAATCGAATTAATTCACTTCACTAAAAAATACAAAACAAATTCAAACCTTTTTATTTCGGGATTAATAGGGAACTTTTTTTCCAGAAAAGAGATTTTTGTTAAGCTTTAATTCTACCGCAAACAGGCTTCCTCCCTAACTGCTGGATTTATTGTTTAACTCTACTCAATTAAAATGCTTAATCAACCTGTGGTTTCGTGTACACCCGAACTACGTGTGCTCTGATCTTTCATACCAGATGAGAGTACATAGGCACAAGACGCGATGTCTTGGCGAGCAACCTCCCCCTTCTTCCGTAGTTAGCCGAACTACGTTGACTCTGATCTTTCATACCAGATGAAAGTACGTAGGCACAGAGACGCGATGCTCTGTCGAGTCTCTCTTTTCTTTTTTTTTGTCCTGCAAGCCTGTAGCATAGATATTTTAAACACACCCTTAGATAGACAACAAGCATGGATCCCGTCGAGTACGACGAATGTAAGGGGTGCTAATACCTTCCCCTTGCGTAACCGACTCCCGAACCCAAGATTTAGTTGCGATGACCTTGTCTTCTCCCTTTTCGTCAGGTTTTTCCGATCGTTTCCTTTCCCACTCTTTGGGATAAATAACGAAAGGTGGCGACTCTTCTATTTTTTCCGGGTGTTTTTCGCAGTTGCGATAGCTGGTGACTCTGCTGGGGATCGAACCCAGAGTCTCTGGTTCCCTATCCGAGTCACTCCTAGCGCTTGTCTGTTTGCGTCTTTGGGTGTTTACTTTTGTACAGTTTTTGCTTTATGTACTTTGTCTGTTGTATATTATTGCATTGCATATCTGTTGCTGTTGTGCTATGGGTTAGGGTTGTTCTATTGAGAGATAAGCCGAACCTGGGCTTGAGTATACATATAGGATTAGAGTGGAGAATAGCGGGAGCTTGTGTAGCGTCTGGCTGCGCAATCGCTCGCGTGAAATTCACATTCAGACGAGGTTTTTCTTTGGAAATATTCTATCCTGCGCGTCTGGTGCAGTTGAGGGAATATTGACGTAGAGAGACTGTCGACTCTGGAGACCGTTCATTTAGGAAGTAAGCTAAGTGAGGCCGCTTCGTTAGACTATGATTCCAAACCGGAAACGGTGAACGTATCATCATTTTTCGAAAGTCTGTTACACTGACCACTCGCATAGAATGTCGTACCTTTCAAGACTAGAACCCACATGTGAGAGGGATGGGTTTTGCAGGAAACCTGGCCTTCAACCAACCCTGGTTTTCTTGTCGGTGCAGAATTTTGATCCTGAGTGTTCTATCCAGCGTGTTATCTCAGTGTTCTGATTAGAACGAAGCTCTGGTTGAATTCAGTCAATGGCACAGCAACGCATTTGAGCATTGGATACTTTGATCCCATGTGTGCATTTTCATATCATTTTGCATTTAACATTGCATGTTTATGTGTGTTACAGGTTCTCGTCTATCCCTTGATTCCAGTACTGGTCTTCTTCAGAGATGGAAGTTAGCAGAAAGAGGATTGTTGTGTATAAGTTTCCTGCACCCGAGTTGGGACCTTTATTTGGTCTGATTTCCTTGGCTAAGCCTGGTGTTCTTGCAGCTTTCAGAGAATAGTATGGTGGAATTCTGAAGTTTGTCCGTAAGCTTATGACTTTTTAGCATGGAGCTATTCATACCTTGTTGCAGTTTTACGATCCTCCACTGAGATGCTTCACATTTCCGGACTATGTGTTGGTTCCTACTTTGGAAGAATTTGCTTACATCTTGGGTGTTCCGATTCGGAACAAAGTGCCTTTCTTAGGTTCTGAGGAAGAACTTAATCTTGAGGAGTTGTCCGTCACTCTTTATTTGAGCGCCTCTGATTTGGCGGGTCATGTTATCAGTAGAAACGGAGTTTCCGGATTTGCTTTCCCCTTCCTGGTCGTTTTCAGTGCTATATTGGCTCTGTGTGTTTACGGCATTGTGTTGTTACCCAATGTACCTGACTTTGTGGATTTTGATGCTTTTTATGTCTTTGCTTCCAAGAATCCCGTGCCTACTCTTCTAGGAGACTTGTATCATGCAGTGCATTACAAGAACGAGAAAAGAAGAGGAAAAATGGTTTCTTGTTGCGCGCTGTTGTTGCATAAGTGGTTTGTTGATCACCTTCCTCGCTCAGGAGCTTTTGTGACTTCCGCGAACTCATCTGAATGGTCGAAGAGCCTTATGGGTTTAACGGAGAAGAATATTGCCTGGTTCAATCGAGACTTGTTGGTTCGTGAGCTTATTTTCAGTTGTGGTAGCTTTCCTAATGTGCCTTTGATGGGGAGGAAAGGCGGTATCAATTATAATCCTTCTCTTGCCATAAGACAGTTCGGTTATGCTTTGAAAGGACCTCCGTAAGAAGAGGAAGTGCATGAATCTCTGTACTTCACAGGTGTAGCTAATCCGTGTATCTCGGCCCAATTTGTGGAGGCTTGGGGTAAGATTCACAAGAAGGGAAAGCTTTCTTTGGGCAAAGGAGATTGTAGAGCCTATGATTCATACTCGGATTGGATTCAGAAGAGAGTTGAAGAGGTTTTGTTGTCGTTTCCTGTTGAATCACCATTGTATCCTTTAGTCATCGAGCTGCCTACAACTGTTGATATCTCGAGGTATACTAAGCTTTGGGCAAAGAAGGAAGAGCTGTGCAAAGAGAATGAAGAGTTGAAGCAGGAGATTAGTCAGCTGAAGCATGATAAAGGTGAAGCTTTGTATTTGGCCAAGACAAATGCAGAATTGTTGACCAAGTTGAAGGAAGAGCTTGCGGATCAGGTACAAGCACGTAAGCAAGTCGGTCTTGATATGAAAAGCACTTGTGATGTTCTGAAGAGTAAGAAGGAGGATTTAGATAGAGCCTATATAAAGATATCCAAATTCAATGCGTAGTGGAATGTTATTGTGACTGCCAACAAGAGTAGAGAAGATCAGCTTCGTGTATAGGTTGATAAGCTAAAAGCGCAATTCAAGGCTAAGGAAAGAGAGCTATTGCTAGAAACGTTCCGCAGGATTACGATCGAGCAGAAATGCCAAGAGACTTTATCAGCACTTGAAGAGTTCAAGATCCGTGCAGAGGTGAAGAAACCCAGGCTCGAAGATGCCTTTGGCGAAGATGCTTGGGAGGATTATTGTCATTATCTCCGGGATATGATACGCAAGAGGGATGTCCTTATCCGAGAGTTGATGGAGAGGCCAGACCATCCAGATACAAAGGAGATACTTGAGGAGTCCCAGGAGTGGCGTAGAGATCATGGCTACTAGGAGTTTTATCTTTTGTAGTTTCATTTGATTTTGTATCTTGATCATCACCAGAGATGTTGGATGAGACCAATGCTTCTTTGTATGCGGATATTTCTCATCTGGTTGTATTGTTTCAACTTTACTTGATATATGAGGAGTTTTATTATGGTGTTCTTATCCATCTCTGCTGTTCTTGTTTATCGAAACCGGAATCAAGGGGAAAGATCTCCCTGTGCATACATAGGCATGTTTGCATTTTGCATCCTGCATCCTCATTTGCATTGCAGGTTGTTCTTGGCGTCCTTGTGTTCTTATCTCTGCTTGGTTTTCTTTAGTTCAGGATTGAGGAATTCAGCTTCCACAGATACTCTACTCGAGGGAATCAGCAGAAGGTGATGGATCAGGTACAGGAGGAATTGCAGGAGGTTAGGGCTCGTATGGCCCAATTTATGGAACTGATACAGACTGTTGCCAGTGGACAGGAGCAGTTGAGAACTCTCGTTCAGCCGTTGATAGCACGGGTTGATGAAGACGGTGTTTTTCATGGAGGGGATGGTGTTGTTCATCCTCCGGTTGGCGGGTCTATTCCTCAAGGTATTCCTACTGTAGTTGTACCTCCGGGCGGAGGATTTGCTGGTGAGAATGGTAATATCACGGGTAATGGCAGTGTGTGCATTGTGCACGGGGTTGTTGGTCCTCATTGGGAGGATAATCAAGATGATATATTTTCTGTGAAAGATCTAGATGGTGGTTTGCCAACTGAAGCCGACCGACGTTTCAAACTGATTGAGGAGAAAATGAGGTCATTGGAGAATCAGAATTCATTAGGCTTGGATATGTCTGATCTTGGTTTCGTTCCTGGGGTCAGGATTCCCCCCAAATTTTAAGTTCCCGATTTCGATAAGTACAAAGGGACGACTTGCCCCAGAGTACACATTCGGGCCTACTTCAGGAAAATGTGTGCCTATTCCAGTGACGAGAAGTTGTTGATGCATTTCTTCCATGATAGCCTGGCTGGAACCTCATTGGAATGGTATATGGGGATTGAGAGGACCTATATTCGTAGCTGCAAAGATTTGGCTGAGGCTTTTGTGTGTCATCTGGCACCCAATCGGGTACAATTGCAGAGTCTGTCGCAGAAGAGTTCTAAGAGCTTTAAAGAGTACGCCCAGAGGTGGAGAGATCTGGATGCAAGGGTACAACCTCATTTGGTTGAAAGGGAGTTGATAGACTTGTTCATGGCTTCGTTATCGGGTGTGTATTTTGAGAAGATGATAGGCTACATGTCTGCAGGTTTCTCTGATTTGGTGATCGCTGGTGAACAAATTGAAAGTGGGATCATATCTGGTAAGATTTCCAATGGTGGTGGATCCTCTTCGGGAGGAACTAAGAAGCCGTATTCTGCAAACCCCAAGAGAAGGGAGGGGGATGCAAAAGCTATTTCGCACAAAGGTAAGGGGAAAGCTCAGTCTCGTCAGCATCATCAGGTAGCTACTGTGAATATCCCTGCCGCAGCTCCGCAACAAGGCAACGCTCAGTGTCCTTATCCTGCTAGGCGCCGAATGCCTGATAGGCAGTTTACAAATCCTCCTATACCCTATTCTCAATTGTTACAACGCTTGTTGCAGTTACAATTGGTGGAGTAGAGGACCTTGGCTCCTCTCACAGGTATACTGCCTCCTGGCTACGATGCAAATGCTCATTGTGATTTTCACTCTGGCGCCCCAGGGCACGACATTGACCATTGTAAAGCTTTTAAGCGTCAGGTTTAGGATTTGCTCGATTCTAAAGCTATTAATTTCACCAATGAGGGACCCAATGTTACTCAGAACCCGATGCCGGATCATGGTGGGGTGGCAGCCAACGCCGTTATTGAAGGTGAAAAGTTGAATCTGATAACTGATGTTGAAGATTTAGAAACTCCGCTGGGTTTTGTGAAAGCTTGTTTGTTGAAGAAGGGTGTATTTCCTGGTTGTTCTGCTGACTACTCAGAATGTGAAGTGCAGCCTGAGGGTTGTGAGCTTTTGAAGAGGGGTATTCAGAGGATGATTGACGAAGGTTGTCTGCAGTTTGACAAATTTGTGAAAGAAGACATTGTGAAAGAGGTGAGTAATGACGAAGTTGCCATTATTTCTATTCCATACCAGACTATCAATATTTCAGCGGCTGCCAGGCCAGCTCCGGTGACCATTACTATACCAGGGCCCATGCCGTACGAGAGCACTAGAGCTATCCCATGGAACTATGAAGGAGAAGTATTCTGTAACGGGCATAAACAAGAATGGATAGAATCGCCAAGCGGATGTTCATCGGTTGAGAACATAGTCGGTGCTGGAGGTATTACCAGAAGTGGTAGGGTTTTCTCTCCACCAGAGGCTGTTGCTGATAAGAATGACATGGGTAAGCATAAAGCGGTGATTGAAGAGAATGCTCAACCCCAGGTTGTTAGTGGTGATCTTTCAAAGGATACGGAGGAATTCATGAGATTAATTCGGAAGAGTGACTACAAGATTGTGGATCACTTGAATCAAACTCCGTCAAATATTTCTATCTTGTCATTGTTGATGAGTTCGGAGGCGCATCGTAATGCTCCGTTGAAAGTTTTAAATGCAGTGTACGTACCCCAGGAGATTTTTGTCAATCAGTTGGAGGGGGTAGTCGCTCACGTGAATGCCGGTAATGGTCTCGGCTTTACTGATTTAGATCTGACGCCTACTGGGAGAAATCATAATCGTGCTCTGCACATATCGTTGGAGTGTAGAGGATCTCTGATGTCACATGTTTTGGTTGATACGGGGCCATCCCTCAATGTGCTTCCGAAGAAGGCATTGATGAAGTTGGACATTCAGGGTTTGTTGTGCACGCCCAATGATCTGGTGGTTAGGGCTTTTGATGGATCAAAGAGATCAGTAGTTGGAGAAATCACGATGCCTATTCAGATAGGGCCGGAGGTATTTGATGCAACCTTCTATATTATGGATATCCAGCCAGCATACAGCTGTTTGCTCGACCGACCTTGAATACATGTTGTTGGGGCAGTTACCTCAACGTTGCAACAAAAGCTGAAATACATGGCGAGAGGGAGATAGTTACTGTGTACGGTGAAGAAGACATTATGGTTAGCCATTTGTCATATTTCAAGTATGTAGAAGTGGATGGTAAGATCCACAAAACACTCTGCCAGGCCTTTGAAGCGGTTCAGATTCAAGGGAAGTCTCCTGTAGCAGCCAAGGGTCTAGAGGTTTCAATGTCGTCACTCAAGGAAGCCCGTGCTATCGTAGAATCCGGCTCGTCTCAGAAGTGGGGTCAAGTTCTCGATGTTCCTGTCAAGCAAGACAAGTTTGGCCTAGGATACAAACCATCCGGTTCTTCTTAGATTCCAAGATACAGGGGGCCAGTTCAGTTCACCAGCAGTGGTGTGATTTTTGATCGGATCAATGCTGTTGAAGACGATGAAGGTGATAGTGACTGCGACATGGATGTGTGGATTCGTCCATGTACTCCCGGCCAGAAGCTGTGCAACTGGACTACCGAAGAAATCATTCATGTTACTGCTGCAGAGTAATGTTCATATGTTTTGATTATGTTCAGTCCTGTGTTCTGCCCAAGACGTAGTGACCGATTTGTGGGGCCTTCTTGTTATTTACAGTTTATCATTAATAAAAGACGTTTCACATTCAAATAATGTGATCCCTGTTTTTGTTTTGCATTTACACTTAACAGAAAAATGGCAATGTGTTTTGTTTGTTGCATCACATAATAAACATAACATCCTCATGCAGGTCTTTTCTATCAGATGCCATCGATTCAGGTTCAGCTATGACTTCGTATAACATTGATAATCCCATTTATCAAGCTGAAGATAAGACTGACGAAGACTGTGAACTACCTGAAGAGTTAGCCAGGCTTCTCAAGCAGGAAGAAAGGGTTATTGTACCTCATCAGGAGGATATTGAGATTATTAATCTGAGTACTGAGGATGACAGGAAAGATGTTAAAGTGGGGGCTGCATTGGAAGACAGTGTCAAGAGAAGATTGATTGAAATGCTCTGAGAGTATAAAGATATCTTCGTTTGGTCTTACCAAGACATGTTTGGGCTGGATACAAATATTGTGGTACACCGGTTACCTCTCAGAGAAGATTGCTCGCTAGTCAAGCAGAAGTTGAGACGGACAAGGCCTGACATGGCATTCAAGATCAAAGAAGAAGTTCAGAAGCAATTGAATGCTGGGTTTCTTGATGTCACGAATTACCCTCTGTGGGTCGCTAATATTGTTCCTGTACCTAAGAAGGATGGAAAGGTCAGGATGTGCGTTGATTATCGAGATCTGAATAAAGCAAGCCCGAAAGACGATTTCCTGCTCCTTCATATTGATGTGTTGGTTGATAACACCACGCAGTATTCCGTATTTTCGTTCATGGATGGCTTCTCTGGGTATAACCAAATCAAGATGGCCCCAGAGGACATGGAGGAAAATACTTTCATCACACCATGGGGGACTTTTTGCTATAAGGTGATGAAATTTGGATTGAAAAATGCAGGGGAAACTTATCAGCGGGTGATGGTCACTTTGTTTCATGACATGATTCATCACGAGGTGGAATTCTATGTTGATGACATGATAACAAAGTCACATACGGAGGAGGGACATATGGTCGATCTTCTGAAATTGTTCGAAAGGCTGAGGAAGTTCAAGTTGAGGCTGAATCCTAACAAGTGCACCTTCGGGGTGAGATCTGGAAAGTTATTGGGTTTCATTGTCAGTGAAAAGGGTATTGAGGTAGATCCTGCCAAAATAAGAGCTGTACAAGAAATGCCTGATCCGAGAACAGAAAAAGAGGTTCGTGGTTTTCTAGGGAGATTAAACTACATTGCAAGGTTTATATCTCATCTCATAGCCACTTGTGAACCAATATTCAAACTTTTAAGAAAAGATCAAATGAACAGGTGGAATGAAAATTGCCAGAAGGCTTTTGAAAGAATAAAAGAGTATCTACAGGAACCTCCAATACTAATGCCTCCAGTTGCAGGGAGACAACTAATAATGTATCTCACGGTTCTTGAGAATTCAATGGGATGTGTGCTCGGTCAACAGGACGAGTCAGGTAGAAAAGAGCATGCCATCTATTACCTGAGTAAGAAATTCACCGATTGTGAGTCGAGGTACTCGATGCTGGAAAAAACATGTTGTGCACTCGCTTGGGCCGCAAAGGGTTGAGATAGTACATGTTAAACCACACAACCCTATTGATTTTAAAGATGGATCCAATCAAATATGTCTTTGAAAAACAAGCACTCTCCAGAAGGATTGCCCGTTGGCAAATGGTGTTAACAGAGTATGATATTCAGTACGTTTCCTAGAAAGCTATTAAGGGAAGTATCCTGTCGGAATATCTCGCAGAAAGCTATTAAGGGAAGTATCCTGTCGGAATATCCTGTCTGAGAAAGAAAGACTGTGATGAGCCTTTACCTGGCGAGGGTCTTGAGAGAGGATCTCAGTGGAAAATGGTTTTCGACGGAGCAGTTAATTCATATGGTAATGGAATCGGCATGATCATTACTACTCCTCACGGTTCTCATATACCGTTCACCGCCTGATTGACATTCACTTGCACCAATAATGAAGCCGAGTATGAAGCTTGCATTATGGGTTTAGAAGAGGTCGTTGATATGAGGATTAAGAATCTGGATGTATACGGTGATTCAGCACTGGTCGTTAACCAGATCAAAGGAGAATGGGAAACTCGTCAGGCCAACCTGGTGCCTTATAGAGATTATGCAAGGAG
Organism: Lathyrus sativus; assembly: GCA_963859935.3. NCBI lineage: Eukaryota > Viridiplantae > Streptophyta > Magnoliopsida > Fabales > Fabaceae > Lathyrus > Lathyrus sativus. Next base: position 394,856,470 of record OZ012735.1, on the reverse strand, counting down.
ACTGCTGCCTTTCTTCGATAGAGTTGATTTTCATCATATGTCGAGGGCTAAGAATTACATGGCGGATGCCTTGGCCACGTTCGCTTCGATGTATAAAGTGAATTTCTGGAATGAAACTCCTGCTATCACCATCATGCGTCTTGATAGACCTGCTTTTGTGTTTGCCGTTGAGAAAGCTTCCAACGGAAAGCCTTGGTATTTAGATATCAAGCATTTTCTCAAGACTTAGGAGTACCCATCTACGGCATCTAGCAACGATAAGAAAACTCTAAGGAGGTTAGTCGGCAATTTCTATCTGAACAAGGACGATGTGCTTTACAGGAGAAATTTCGACATGGTCTTGCTGCGTTTTATTGATGAACTTGAAGCAAACCTGTTGATAGAGGAAGTCCACGAGGGTTCTTTTGGTACTCATGTCGGTGGACATGCAATGGCTAGAAAATTGTTGAGATCTGGGTATTATTGGATGACTATGGAATCTGATTGTTTCAAATACGCCAAAAAATGCCATAAATGCCATATTTATGCGGATAAGGTGCATGTGCCACCAGCTCCTCTGAATGTGTTGACATCTCCTTGGCCTTTTTCCATGTGGGGAATTTCCGTGATTGGAAAGATTGAGCCAACTGCTTCTAATGGGCATCACTTCATCCTGGTCGCGATTGATTACTTTACAAAGTCGGTAGAAGCAGCGTCCTTCGCTAATGTCACGAAGCAGGTGGTCACCCGATTCATAAAGAAGGACATCATTTGTTGTTATGGTATTCCGGAGAGAATCATTACTGATAATGGTTCAAATTTGAATAACCAAATGATGAAGGAACTGTGTCAGAGTTTTAAGATAGAACATCACAATTCTTCTCCATATCGTCCGAAGATGAATGGTGCTGTTGAGGCAGCTAATAAGAATATCAAGAAGATTGTGCAGAAGATGGTTGTGACCTACAAAGACTGACACGAGATGTTGCCTTTTTCTCTTCACGGTTATCGTACTTCAGTGCGTACATCAGCCGGGGCAACTCCTTTCTCACTGGTGTATGGTACAGAAGCAGTCCTGCCATTAGAAGTTGAGATTCCTTCTTTAAGGATTTTTTCGGATGTGAAGCTTGACGAAGCTGAATGGGTGTGAACCAGGTTGAATCAGCTGAGCTTGATTGATGAAAAGAGATTAGAAGCCATCGCGCATGGCCGATTGTACCAGAGTAGGATGAAGAAAGCCTTTGATCAGAAAGTGCGTCCTCGGTGCTTCCAGACAGGTGATTTGGTGTTGAAAAGGATCCTTCCTCCTCAGACAGATCACAGGGGAAAATGGACTCCTAACTATGAAGGTCTGTATGTGGTATAGAAAGGTTTTCTCTGGTGGAGCCTTATTACTATCTACTATGGATGGTGAATATTTTTCGTCCCCTGTGAACGCGGACGTGTGTTGCACCCCAAAATTTGCCCAACATTTCTTTACCTAGCTTATGTTTCATTTCATTCACATTAGCATTATCATTTGCATTTCATTGACATGTATGCAGGAGATAAAGAGGTATGATTACCCATTAAGAGCTATACAAGAGTTTGAAGCTAGCTAAGAAGCTTATTCAAGTGTTCAAGGGTTGATATCCTTGTCAGAGAAGTTAAAAGATCCTCAGAGAGAGTGGTTGAAACCAAGAATGTGTGCCTCCTAACTTGAGAGTTGGGGGGGCTCCTCAGATGATTCTGAAGCCAAGAATGTGGACTTGAAGCCTTGAGAGAGCTCATGAGATGTCTTGAAAGCCATCATGAGGCCTAGATAGGTCATTGTGCAAGATTAAGAAGACTCAGCCACGAGTGGTGCAGTTAGGGTTTGACTAGGTCAACCCTAGGTCAACTGATGATTTGGAGAGGGTTGAGACCCAATCCAAGAGCCATGTGATCATGGATTGATGCATTGAGATTCTATAAGGATGATTCCAAGGTCAACTCATCATGATTGAAGAGTTTGAGAAGTTTCAAGCTAGGGTTTCTAAGGCTTGACAGTGTAAAATCCCCTAGTTTGACCCTACCTTCAAGGCAGTTTAGCTCAAGATGTGATTGTCATATCATCTTACCCCCAACATGAATGTTGTAGATCATGAGCTTAGCTTTAATTTGAGTACTAGAAGTCCTTGATAGGATTTGTAGAACTCAAGTTATGACTTTGACAAGTTACAGGTCATCTGAGGTCTGTGGATTTGGGGGCTTGAAAGTTACCCAACTTGCATCAAACGTTTTCCCTAGAAGGATGATTCCAATGAACTTTTGGTCAACATGAATGTTGTTCCTTATCCTCTTAGCTTTCTAGATAGTACTAGAAGTCCTTGATAGGATTTGTAGAGCTCAAGTTATGGCTTTGACAAGTCAAGGGCATTTTGGTCATTTAGAGATTACAGGTCATTCCAATCATAAGGCCATAACTCCTATTTTCAAGCTTCAAATGGGAAAATGTTCAACATCAAACTTGTTCAAAATGATGTTTTAAGGCTATTAGGGACGTCATGAGATGTTGGAAATGCTTGTAGCTCAATATTGCAAAATGACCTAAAATAAGGGTATAAGTTAAATGAAGCAAAGTTGAAAATTGATATCTTTGACCTACACATCCAAACCAAGGCATGTAATATATCATTTTGACTCTAGAAAACATTTTAAGAATATTGGTTTAGCCACATTTTTGAGTTGAGGTTTAATTTGTGGACTTGCTTTGAAAAGTAGTTACTTACAACTTAAGTAACATTTGCAAAACCTAGAATCAAGGCATGAGCAAAATCCCTTGCAAGCCAAACACTTTCAAAATGTCACTAGGGGAGAAATTGGAAGGAATTGTGATTGTTTTCAAGTTGTTTGCAGAGCTATGCATACCATGGCATATGGTTGAAAATCTCATGACATGAGAGATTGAAACTCTCATTAGAAGGATCTAGAGGGTTCTAGATCATCCACACATGTTCTATATATTGAGTAGAGGTGATCCAAAGCAAAGGTTGGTGATGATTGAAGGAGAGAGCAGAGATTGAGATTGAAATTGCATAGCTTGCAACTGAATTCGGTTTCACCAATTTCTTCACTTTCCATCCATTATCTTGATTGTAACTTCTTCCATGGATGCTAGGGATTGATTCCAGATCATAATCCAAGGGAATTCGTGGCTGATTGGTGTTCTTGAGCTCAGATTTTCCCACCTGTAACTCACCATCGGGTTTCAAGTTTCAGGAGTTTTCAACCAGTTCTATTGCATACAGAAGCAAGGAAAGGATCCATTGATCGTGTCTGGAAGATTGGAGAGCTTGATTTGAAGATTTAGTGCATCTGTTCATCAAGAATTTTCAGGTTAGTAACTTTCTTCCTCCAGCATGAATTAGGTAGAATCAAGATGAATTAGGGTGTTAGATGCATTATAGAACGGTGTAGGGAGGTTTTCAGATAGTTAATTTGAGAATTAGAGACAAAATAGGTGTGTTACCATTTTCTGTTGAGGATTGGTTCTTGTGAATCTTGAGGTTTCAAAGAGAATTAAGGGCATGAATGAATTCGTGAGGGAATTTGGGACATGTTTCATTAAGGGATCGTGGCCTATGGTGGACTCTATGTTGAACTAGGGTTGTAGAATGATGATCGGAGCACCACCGGTGGTGGCCGGAGCTGCGCGCGAGTTTCAGAGGTTTGAATTGGGGAAGATGACCCCAGGACCATTGGATCATGGTTTGACTTGGACCAAAGACCCCATCCAACGGCCACACGTGCATTTCAGTTTGTGAAGGATCTGAGTTAATGAAACGCATCGTTTCATTAGTTTGCTGATTTTGGGCTTAGGCTATTAAGTGATATCCACCCCCCCCCCCCCCCCCTGATGGCCCAGTTTGGAGAATGAATTGATTTTGGTTGCTATCTGCACCACGCGTGTGTTTATTTTTGTTTGATTTTCTATTATTTTTTCATTTTATTCATGGTTCTTGATAAATTCATAATAAATTGAAAAATGATCCAATTAACCCCATTATTTTTTCATTAAATTGATGATTGAATCTAGTATTTTTTAGATAAAAAATATTTTGATTTCATGCATTTCTGATTTTATGGGAATTTTACATTTTAATTGATATTAAAATAGTTATGTTTGATACTTGAGTTTGTGGAATTTTGTGTGATCATGTGGTGATGATTTTGATCCTGATTTTTTGTGAGTAGTTAGCATAGACATGCATGCTCCCCATAGAATTTTCTCACATTTTTGTGATGAACCTAGGTGGTAGTTTAGGTTGAAACCTTTAAAAGCTCCATTTTTAGGGTTTATGGTTGATACCTTTGGATTTAGGATTTAATTTTAGGGCTTAATATATGATTTAGTCCCTGGTTTTTGTATGAGGAATTCTTAATTGAATTAGGATCCCTTAGGAATTTTTGTAGAAATTTATAGGATAGTTTCCTATTTTTGATTGGTTTTAGTTTAGGTGCTAGTGTTAGATGATTCTAAGGCACTAACTCAACTAGACTAACTTCTTTAGTTCCCTTAGATTAGGGTTTTGCTTTGTTTGCCTTTGGTTGAGATTGAAGACAAGTTGAAGACAAGGTGAGGATGCTTGAAGTTGCTTGGAGCTTGGAGTTGCTTGTGCCTGAAGGTGTCAGGTGAAGATTTAGGAGGTAGGAGACATAGGGAGAGCCTTATAATTAGATGACTTCTTTCATACATATGGAAAGCATATTGTGCTTCCATTCCTCCCAATGACTAAAAGTCCTTCTAAGATATTCACATCCCTCCTTTGGAGGGATGAGTGGCTTTATCTAGGAAGTAGAACTTTGAGGGAACCAGTCTCTCATAATGATGAACCCTTACAGGCTTCCTTTGGTTGTCAATAAGCTGTTTACCATTCCCACTCATTCTGTTAAATCAATTGTCTTCTGGCTTGAGTATCTTGAAGATGTTGGACTTGAGTTTGAAGATGAGGACTTCATTGAAGAGTGTGGAAGAGGATGATTCCTTGAGCATTGCCATTGCAGTTGAAGCTTGAAGAGCAAGAAGAACAAGTTGATACTTGAAGATCCAATGGAGATTGAGTGAGGAGCTGAGGCTTAAAGAATTGGAGGATGGGGTTGACACTTCCATGTGATTGAAGATTACTCTGAGAAGCTGAAGCTTGTAGATGAAGAAGGCTAATTGATACTGGTAAAGCAAAGAGAGCTGAAGCTTGAAGATCAAGTTGATACTTATGAAGAGGATTCAATTGAGATTGACTGAAGAGCTGAAGCTTGAGGAAAAGAGGATAAGTTGATACTTATGTTTGATGGGTTGAAACCTTGGAGAAGCAAGTTGATACTTGTCATGGAAGATGATAGCCTTGAAGAGCAGTTGAAGACTGAGGACTGAATTGCTGTCAGAGGAGAGCTTAGCTGTAGGAGTGGTTGATCTGCTTTCTTTCCTGTCTGTTTGCTTGTTGTGCAACTGTATTGATGTGCCTTGTTTGACTTGCTTGATGCATTAGAATAAGTTCATATTTAGACTCACGTAAGCTAGGAGCATGATTGTACTAGAGGTTGAGTTGCTCCCTCTGCTTGTATTGTTACTGTATGGCTTTGCTTGCGGGTATTCGGTAGAGCCCTGCTCCCTTGCCCATGTGGTTTATCTTGCTTGATAGCATTTTATTTTATTTTCTCTGTATGACTGCAGTCACTGATATCTTGCTTGATAGCACTTTATTTTATTCTTTCTGTATGATTGCAGTTATTCATATTGGGCTTGAGGCTGAGATGAGTTTGTGGAGGCTGATGCCCCACACACATTTCCTCCTCACTTGCATTGCATGCATTTTACTGTATATCTGTTTACTGTTTAAGCTGATGCTTTATCTGTTCCTGTTTATCATTGACATGATCCCCTAGGAATCTCATTTCCTTTGATAAGGAAGTGATGGTAGAACTTTAGGTTGAAACCTATGCATGATAACTTCTAGGAGTTCCCTGTTTCGAACTTCAACTATAGGATGAATCCTTGGCATGACAACATTAGGACTTGATAGTCTCCCTTTAGTTGAGCCCCTTCTCTTCTCTTCTCAAAACAAATGAAAATACAATAATAAAGGTTAACTGACGTCGTACGTTACGGGCCTTAAGCTATCTGAGAAAATATTGTTGGAAAGTTTCTTTTCAACAGTCTGGATGTTTAGTATGGTACCCTTTGGGTGACATGCGACGCATTCACTCTCAGGTCATAGTCTCTAGTGCGATTGAAATTGCAAACAACCGTAAAAAACACTTCTTTCGTAAAAGACAGAAAACAAACTTCAAACCTTTTTTGCCCCGTGGGCCCATAATTCAAAGGAAGCTTTTCTGAAGAAAAGAGTGTTGTTAAACTTCAGCGCCACCGCAAACAGGCTTTGTCCCTAACTGCTGGAACTGCTATTTAACCCTACTCGATAAAACAAATGAATCTGAATCTCCGTAATCCGTGTTATCCCGAACTATGTAAGCTCTGATCTCTCATACCTGTTGAGAGTACGTAGGCACAATACTGATGTATTGGCGAGCCACCTTCCCCGTAACCCGTAGTTAGCCGAACTACGTTGACTCTGATTTCTCATTCTCTGATGAGAATACGTAGGCATAAAGCGCGACGCTTTGCCGAGTCATTTTCTTTTCTTTTTAAGCCAGCCTTGATAGGTAGATAGATAAAAAAAAACCGTCCAGTAAATACAACAAGCGTGGATCCCGTCGAGTACGACGGACGTGAGGGGTGCTAATACCTTCCCCTTGCATAACCGACTCCCGAACCCAGACAACGGTTGCAACGACCTTGTCTTATACCTTTTCGTCAGGTTTTTCCGATCGTTTCCTTTCCCGTTCTGAGGGATAAATAACGAAAGGTGGCGAATCTTCTGTTTTACCGACACCTTATTTTCGCGGAAGCGACAACATGGTTAAAAAATACTTTGCTTAAAAGAGACCCGCTGGACACAAAAAGAGAAAAGTCCAGGCAAAAATGGGGCATCCCGGCGAACCATAAAAAGAAAAGGTTTGGGCAAAAATTAGGGATAAAAAATAAAAGATGTAAACCCGCAAAGTTGAAAACCTGAAAAGGCAACTTTGACAAAAATGGGTATCCCGGTGGATTGAAAACCCGAAAGGGCGATCCAGGCAAAAGTTAGGGATTCAAAAAAGCAAATGATCACAGTCCGTGTTCGATCTATAAGCTTGTGAGTAGTTATCCCGAAGGAAAGGAATCAGTCCAGTCAGTCTTGTCAGAAGACGAAATATGGGGAACATCAAAGACATACAGGTCATAGCTGAATCGACAAATGGTGGTTGTCTGTTTCCACATTGTATACATGTTCATTGTAATTGTTTTCTTGTTTTTGAGCAATTACCTCTTTTCAGGAGTTGCATTTGAATTGTAATTCGCATATTTGTAGGCCCTTCATCAACAAAAGTATTCACTTCAGTCAAAGAGCTTTCTTTTTCTTGTCCATTTTACTGTTTTGTTTGCGAAATGTCTGTTATTTTGGTAAACATTGCAGGTGAAGGCAAGAGGCTGTACAGAGCATAACGAAAGCGTTGACTTTGCTTGATCAGCAGGATCATGGATGGTAACTGAGGTAACTATTTCACATGTAGGGCATTTCTGTTGTTTTTCTTTGTTGCAGGTCAACAGGGTTATCAAAATCAGTTGAGTTTCCCTTATTCTCAGCAGTTCATGTCGCAACAAGTAGCAGTGGTTGTCAGCCGAGTATTCTCGACGAATTAAGTGCGGTGTTTCCGGAAGAATGGGATTGTTTCCCCTAGCAGAGATTTCGTTTCAGTGAACGGGTCAGTTTATCCCCCGGGAGAGATGCGTCCTCTCCGGCAGGGCCCGATTACCGATTTTGAAATGTTATTTCCCAATAGAACAAAGTTTTATCTTCGTGAGAAAGTGAGTCCCTGGTAGGGTGGAGTTGTTCTCAGCATATCAGGATAGAGGTGTTTCCCTCAACGGTGGGATGGTTTGTACACCAGTGGAGGCAACATCGGTGACGACCTTCCCCATGGAGTTAGTTCAGGATTTTCTCCAGCAGAGTGCAGTGCTGATTCTCTCGATAGAGTAAGTGGTAGAACAGGAGTCTGGGTTTTCCCCAGCAGATTCAAGTTTCCCGTAGAGTAGGAGTATCTGATATTCCTCAGCAAGACAAGTTGATATTTGATGTAATCCCAAGCAGAGCGGATTTTCACCCCAAGCAGGATGGAGTTTTCAAGAATGTCGTTCACGGCAAGTCTCTTGAGCAGGATAAAGTCAATCTTCAGTAGTCGATTGTTTTTCCCCTGCAGAGATGGCTTCTGAAGCAGAAGAGGTGTGATTTAAGCATCGAATTGGTTGTGTCCCCGCAGAGTTATTCAAGTTCCCAGGAGATTTAATCCCCGACGATGTGGATTTCTCTTCCCGAGGCAGAGTTTTTCTCCCCGGCGGAGTGGGTATCTTTTCTCCCTAGCATTTATTTTGCTGGGATGGTTTGTTTGCATTTTCATTTTGCATTAGCATCCTCCCAAATGCGTAGCATTTCCATTTCGTATGGAGCATTACACCATTTTCAAACATATGCATTTGAAACATAAGTCAGGTTTGGTGTTTTGGGACCGGATATCTTTTTCGGCAGAGATTGTTTGAATCAAGGGGTTTTCGTGTTATCCACGTCAGGATGGATTTCTGGATCAGGTTTTTATCATATTTCTTCCCAGCTGAGTAGTTTGGGTGAATGTTTTCGCTTTCTCTAGGTGAGTCGGTTGCGAATGTTGCCTTCCTTGGTCCAGCTTGTGGTTCTTCCTCAACGGAGTTGTTCCGACTTTTGGTTGGTCATCTTTGTTTATTTCATTTTTTGATTGATGACTCAGTGGCGTTTGGATGTTATTCCAACTTTTGGTGGTTGTTCTTTATTGCTCTCAGCAGAGTCGTGGATTCCAACTTTTGGTAGGTACCCTCCTGCATATGGTTGTATTTGGTGATCCCAACTGTTGGTTGGTAATCTTAGGGCTTCCCCGAGCGGAGTCTTTATTTCAACTTTTGGTTGATAATCCTAGTTGTTCTAACTCTTGGTTAGTAGCCGTTGTTCTAACATTTGGTTAGTGGCCTTTTATTTCAACTCTTGGTTGATAATCCGGGATGATTATCTCAACTTTTGGTTGGTAGTTTTCTGTGGTGGAGTCAGCTTTGTGTAGCGTCCCCCAGCTATCCTGACTTTTGGTTAGTAGCTTTTGATCGATGCGGACTTTTCCCAGCAATCCTAACTCTTGGTTAGCGGCTTGTGTTTTGACCTTGGATCAACAGGATTTCATGGTGATTCTAACTGTTGGTTAATACCTTTGTTTCCCAACTTTTGGTTGGAAGTTTTCTCCTGCGATTGTCCCAACTCTTGGTTGGTATCCCCCTATTTCCCCAGTAAGGTCGGTTTGAGACGTCTATTGTCGTTCCAACTTTTGGTTGGTAGTCCTCCTTTTTCCCTGAAGAGTCGTTATCTCAACTTTTGGTTGATAAGAAGATCTGGTGTTTTCAACTCTTGGTTGGTAGTTCTCCCTTTATTCCTCAGCGGACTCGTTATCTCAACTTTTGGTTGATGAGGAGATTTGGAATTTTCCCACTTTTGGTTGGTGGTTATGGTTTCTCCGTTATGGTCAATCGTGGATGTCGTTTCGTTTTCCAACTCTTGGTTGGTAGCCTTGGATTCCCAAGTGAGGTTGCCGTATCCGGTGTGGTCGATTTGTTGATGATTTTCTAACTCTTAGTTGGTAACTTTGGTACTCTGTTTGTTGATTCTAACTTTTTGGTCAGTATGCCTCATCAGCAGAGTTGTCGTTTTCCGACTCTTGGTTGGTAGGGGTGGTGTTATCCCCAGAGAATGACTCTTATCTCATCTTTTGGATGATGCAGTTAGATTGTTGGCCTGTGATGGATGTTGACTCCTTAGCGAGGTCGTCTCATCATGGAAGTTCCGATTGGTGTTGTGGTAATCCCGACTTTTGGTCGGTAGCGTTTGGGTTCTTATCCCATCTCTTGGATGGGCTTCTTTGATTGTAGTCCTATGGTAGATGTTTGTTCTCCACAGAGTCGTCTGTTTGGTCTACTCTTTCCCTAGTGGGATCCCCACAAAGATGTTTGGTTACTCTTTTGTTCCCCAGCAGGGTTTGTTCCAACTTTTGGTGGATATTCCGAGTTTATCCCGACTCTTGGTTTGTATTTGGTGGTGGTTTCGTCCCAACTCTTGGTTGGTATCCGTTGGTCTTTGTTCCGACTCTTGGTTGGTATCCTCCATGCGTTTTCCCGACTTTTAGTTGGCATCTTTTGGATGAAGTTCAGATTGTATTGAATTGTTATCCCCAGCACGTCGTTTCCCGACTCTTGGTTGGTAGTCGTTGTTTTGCATTCCTGAGGAGTGCAAATTTCCAGGTTCTTTGGTATTCAATCACCTTGTACTTTGAATGGTTGAAAGCGAATGCGTTTCCTCCCTTCAGGC